>FR989995.1:22500-4822500 GCA_905404265.1 Fabriciana adippe
CATACATTCGTCATTAATACATCTTAGTAAAGCTGTTTACGTTATTAAGACAATGCAATAACATTGCTCTGAACTAAACTAACAATCACTATTGTAAGAATTATGAAATTATTCCTAAATCTAACAATAAATATGTACATACCTAGAATGTAGAGGCAAAACGTGATAAGAATCAATAACGTAGGTATTACTAGTCGTTCTTTAAGGTCCTTCTTATGGTTAGGTTAAATATACGTACATATATAACTGTTTAGGTTATGTGTGAGTGCGTGTATCGTTAGGTGGAGTACAACATTTTTAACATTGGTTAGAAACTATCTCAATAGAGACAATTTTCCATAGACTATAGAGTATAGACTTTTGACAGTTGCCGTTCAAGTTTTAAATTTCCTATGTACGAAGATAGATGTCGCTAGTATGACTCCATTTGCAGTTTAGTTTGTCGTTGAAAACTTGAAATAAAAGACAACCATTTAAATCGTTTATTCATAATATAAAACAATTACTTATTTCTTAGAATTAATTAAAACTTATTATTTTTTGAATTGACGAAATTATGAATTGTTTAAATATTTTCCCTAGTTGTCACTCCAATGGTAGCAAGCTGGATGGCTGACTGCAGACTGTGGTTGAGTTGTAAGATGATATATTATGTGCAAGGAATAAAATGATAAACACTTGTGTAAATAATTACATATTATGTGTTCAGTGTAAACAACCAAAAGTGCACATATAAACATATATTATTGCATTCCTAATTTAAAAGAAAAAGAAGATAAGTAATATTTCCGTAATGTGGGTTATCTAAAGCTATTTTACTTAATGTTTAATATTGTAAAAATGTATTTAATTTATCATTACACATTTCCATCTATATGTATTTCAACAAAAAAATATAAATAAAAATAAAAACACTAGAAATGTGTAAAGATTTTACACTTTGTGCACACATTATTACATTGTGATGATGATTTATTTACTTACTGCCTTAATTTATTACTATGTATAATTTTATATATTAAAATACATAAATTATGATCATGTACCTCAAGATGATGAAGAATTTTCACAAAAATGTCCATATCAATATTACCAGTTTGTGCATACACACCACACATATTATGTATGTTATAACAAAACTATGCAAGGGTCACAGTGCATGTACATATTATAATATTTTTACTGCTATTGAACAGTAACTGCACTAAAGGAAATTACATAATTATAATGATCAGTGGAATAGAAATAGTAAATCCATTAGTCAATAACTTTAAAAATACAAACAATTTTGTCTCTAATAATATTCAAAACATTTTTTCTTCTTCATATAATATTCAAACTTTTTTCTCTTCACATTTACTTCTTATTTCATCCAAACCGCAGATTCACCATAACTGCCATGCCATGTTTTATGTCTGAAATTGATAATTGCAAATTGTAAACATTATAAATAGTTACTTATCATTTTTATCACTGAGGGAACACTCAATCAACAGAATTACATTACATTATTAATTATTAGTTTAGTTTTTTTTTTTTTAATTAAAGCTTTTATTTTAGTTTGAAAAGCTTCAGAGTTAGAAACATAACACCACAAGAAATTTTATACTTTGGCAGTTACATTAAGAAGTACATGATAGAACTAATTAATTGTTAACTATATCATTTTATAGGTATATTATGGTATGCTACAAAATATTTATAGATAACTGATTAATTATGCAACCAAACAGAAAATATAAGAGGATGCACTGTCATTGAAAAGATGAAAAAATCCATGAAAAAGGAAAAAAAAATAAGGGTTATTTACCTGGATGTATGGGATGGACACTGGGCAGACAGTACCTATGTATATTTTGTAATTTGGGTACCATTATTATACAGTATATATATACATTTGTAGTCTCTTTGACCTGAAACATTTAAAGTACACATACATTTTGTCATTTATTGATGCCCATATAATTATATAACTCACTATGATTGTATGTTATTATTAAAACATATTCAATTTTAGTATTTACTTAAAAAATACAGTAAGATAAAATATTAGTAACATACCTATATTTAAAAATAATCAATACACAGGAAGTGACTAACAGAAAATCATTTAAATATATTATACTATTATATTAACACAAGCATTTAGTCAGTGGTCCAAAATTCAACCATAATCATTATTGAAAATTTGAGGAAACTGTTCCCAATTTTTTTTTATTGATAACACTAAAGCTTGCCAATAGCTACTAAATAAAACAAATAAAAAGAAGAAAATTAAATGACAAACAGAGAAGAAAAAGGTACTGAATTCTTTTGTTTTGCCTATTTAAATATATTGTTTCTGTTTTGTATGATATACCACGATCCTTATAAGATTTCTCAAGGAAACAAAGCAATGTACTAAACATGCAGTTCTCCCGGTATGGTCATCTCTGAAATCAAAAATATGTTAGATATTCCTATGATCATTTATACAATAAAAATAAAACTTACATCTTATGTAAATATAGTAACTACTAACAATAATATATGGAACACACTTTTAAAACTACATAGGTACATATCTATACAGATAAATAAAATTGGAGTGTCTGTTTGTAATATTAAAATAACCGCTTTTTACTAAATGCATATGGATGTGTATACGTTACATATACCAAAACAACATTTTTTACAATTTTTGTGTCTGTCTGTCTGTCTGTCTGTTTGTTCCGGCTAATCTCCGAAACGGCTGGACCGATTTTGACGGGACTTTCACTGGCAGATAGCTGATGTTATAAGGAGTAACTTAGGCTACTTTTATTTTAGAAAAATAATCAGGGTTCCGCGAAAAAAAATTAAAACCCATGAAATTGTAAACAAAATCCTCGTACGGCGTACGCACCCGAGCAAAGCGAGAGTAAATCGCTATATAATTTAAATGAATATCTTAGGAGTAGCAAACTACTACTTATGTATAAACATAGCTAACCGTGAAAACGTACCTAGGGACGAACGCGAGCGAAGCGAGCGTGAGTCGCTAGTATGTACTATGTTTCGAGAGCCACTATCTGCTAAACTTACAATTAGTCTGAACTCTCAACAACTGAATTTCGCGGGATAATTCCAGTAACAGGGTGGATTTGTGCATTGATGTTGGTTATCCGAGTGCTTGCAATGGATCGTCGCGTTAACTATATAAATTGCCGTTTTACATATTGTCAGTGTCTTGGCAAAAGAGGTGACGGAGGTATATTTTTAACTATCGCTCGCCCGCCTCATGGAAATGAAAAGTAAATCAATTGTAAAGAACTCACCAAATACATAGAACATAGCTGTTAATTATACATATTATATGCGTCTCCTAGTCACAAAACAATTACTTCATCTTGAATCTTGCGATGTGTCTACATTCTGAAATCAGAGAAGATATTCTGCATAACGTTTTTTGCTTAATGAATGACATAGGTAATAAATTTATCAATATTTTAATGCATAAGTATTCATGTGCATTCGCAATTTGCTGTGCGAACGAAGTCCATATTTACATAACCTTGAATTGTTATTGTTTATTATTCTTATTTAACTAAAAGCCCTCTTATTCTATATTAATTCTTCTTTAACTATAATTTACACAAGATATGAAACACTGATATACAAATTATAAAATCTGTAAATACTTACACTAATACAATGATACCTAACGTAAAGTAATAATTACAATTAAACTTTTAATATTCTTGTATGAACTAAACTATTAACTACAAATAGGTAATATTCGTACATATTACATACACTGTCACTTTAAAGTAATTAGTTTATCTCACAAACTTTAAAGAAATGCTACGGTTTATCTCTTCTATAGAACTTCAAAAACAAAAAAGTACTTCCCCGAGCCGTGCCTCGGCTTAGTGTTGTTGTTCCTTGTCTCTGGCTTAGTGTACTGTACACACGTGCGACGTTGTCCGGTCTATGATCTAGAGTTGCGTTAGTCATTGACTCGATATTTTCTATTGTCAAGATTTATGTATTTATTATTTAATGTATTTATTATTTAATGATTTTAGTTTATTATAAGTTATATTTATATTAAATGTAATTTGTTATTTAGCTTAATTTTATTTTCTTTTAAAGTTATAAATATTATGTAATTAAATGTGTTTACGGATTGTTTTTAATTATGACGTCGGTTACCCTTTACAACAATACAAGTTTATTTTTAACCGACTTCAAAAAAGGAGAAGGTACTCAATTCGTCGGAACCTTTTTTTTATGTATGTTCACCGTTTACTCGAAGACGCCTGAATCGATTTGGAAAATTCCTTATTTGTTTCAAAGGGTATTCTTCCCCGGTGGTCCCATTTAAATTTTATCGAAATCGGTCAAGCGGTTTTTTAAATAAATGGCTTAATCGAATATGTTTTTAAAAATCTTTCTTCTTACTAATTACCTGCTTATTACGTCTACACTAAAAATGGAAAAATAAAAACTTAAAAAAAAACTGACTTCCAGACTGAAAAGTACAAAATAACTAAACAGGGGTTTTCATTTCGAATAGATACCTAATCAGATATTTTCGGAGTCGGTGCCAGCCAATACGTCATATCAAAGCACACCTATCTTTATTTCTTTAATGACTTGGCCATCGCCCACGGTCATAGAATCTACAAATAATAAAATTTACCTAATATGTAATATATTACTTAACAAGCGGCTCTCCCTCGCTTCGCTCGGGTTCGCCTCTACACACACAAAAACAAATCTATCTCACGGGAACCGTACATTTTTTTGGGATAAAAAATGGCCTATTTGTTATTCTGATATATGAACTATATTATTGTAATGTTTCATTAAAATCCAATCAGTAGTTTTTGTGTATTAAGCTGTATAACTATACTTTTTCAGCTATCCCATCGGAACTCTACGGGAAAAGTAACTAAGATATTGATCGGGTACTACTATACAAAATTTCATTTAAATCGGTCTAACAGTTTCGAGGATTAGCCCGTACAAATAGACAAACAGACAGAGGAACAAAAAAAATGAAAAAAATCTGGATTTGTTCCATTTCTCTTTTTACATCCCTCTTACTCGGTTTTTAGCATTTTTTTTCTATGTACAGACATTCGACCTCTACAGTTTTGTTCGATTAGGACTATTTAAAATAGTAGATTATTCTTTTGTGATTATGTTTCCGTTCATTAAGTGTTATCTCGGAAAAACTAAAGGTTTCCTGCAGGTTGCGGCCCCTTTCGGCTAGCTTTGTAAGTTAAAAAGGAAATATGTAAATAAAAGAAATCCTTAAGAAACAAATTTATTTGCAGTTAAAAAATTATTTACAGTTTCCATACTTAGCCGGACTAAAATAGACATTTCAAAAAACAAAAACTCCCACAGAGCTGAATTTTGGTAGAGACCTTGTGTAAACCATAAGAAATAAACTGTCAAAAGTCCCCATCGATCCCATGTGTGCTAAAAGTTATTCAAGGTCAAAGATCAATATTTTCGAATCGCGAAAACGCGAAACTTTTAGAATCGCGATATCTTAGGAATGGTGATAGTAACCAAAAAAAGTATTATAATCATTTTTGTAGATAATTTTATGATTTACAATTTTTATTTGAACTATATTTTTGATAAAACTTACAGTTTTAGAGAAAAAGCCAAAAAACCGAAAATGTTGATCTTGAATTACTTTTTTAACACACATGGGATCGATGGGGACGATGAGGACATTTTATTTCTAATGGTGTATCCAAGGTCTCTACCAAAATACAGCTGTGTGGGAGTTTTTGTTATTTAATCACTATTTTTACGTCTACTTTGACCAGACTAATAATTGTAATAATACATTCGTAGTAGACAAGGTAGATAAATAAGAAGGCTTGTTCTACTTTTATTATTCTGGATATCTATTTTTTGTAGATCTTTAAAGATATTTGAGATTCATAAGTCTTAAGTAAAATATATATATAATTTATATAACACATAGGTACATTTTCACATTTTGTACAGTTTTAAATTTTTTGTAGTCTAAGTATTACTTATTCTAACATTCGTGAACACATTATATATCTTTAAATACTCTATTCTGTACAAATATAATTTATAATCAACTAACTTTTATCTTTAAGTTATACATTAGTACATTACTACAACAACAAGTTACCATATACAACAGATGAAGTATAAAAATACCATTTTTATATAGACAGTGTAAATAAACAGCACTAGATATATTATATTATGTACATAGAAGCGTAGTGCAAGCGATGGGGCGACACTCGACAGCGGTAGGGCGGCGCTAGGGCGGCATCAGGGCGGGTGAGGCGGTGGGGGGCTTACAGCAGGCGCGTGTGCGGTGGCGCATCCTCGTCGCTGTCCACGCAATCGAAGCGTATGCGTCGCCCGCGCATCTCCATACCACCCCCGCCCCCGCCCTCACCCCCGCCCGCCTCCTCAGCGCCGCCCGCCGCCAGTCACACTTTCTCTTCGCCCGCGCCCAGCGCTCCTGATCGTACAAACTGCAAAATAATTCGTTCATACAAAATCACGCTGCGACTTTTATTTAGACACTAGTAACTCACCCGCTCGGGTTCGTCCCTAGTTACGTTTTAACGGTTATCTCGAAGATCAGATATTTTCCCGCAGTAAAAAGTATCCTATATGTTGACCCGGGTAACCAGCTATCATCATACCAAATTTCATCAAGATCTGTCCAGTGGTTTTTCCGTGATGCGGTAACAGACAGACAGACAAAAATTCTAAAATCTATAGATTCGCCTTCTGTATCGATAATAAAGTCTATTTCAATAAGATTTTCCAAAAAATATTTAATGTACAGATTCGGCTTGGTTACAATTTTATTATATGTATAGATAAGACAAGAGCACTGCACTTTAATGTTTATAATAGCACTAGCGACTCACCGTCGCTTCGCTTGAGTGCCGCACTAGGCGCCTAACAGTAGCCTATTAAACAGGTCACATTACTTTTCACCCAAATCCGTCCAGCTGTTTCAGCATAAGAGTTACGAAATCGATTTTTTCAACAGATCAATAAGTTGTAACCAGTAACGTATTAAACTTTACTACTGCTGAATGTATCAGAATAATAAACCAGGTAAAAGTTACTCTAAAATTGTATGCAGATATGTACATTGAAATAAATTGGATTAAATTTAACTTTTGCATTAAACGTTCTGTGAATTTGTAACTTTTTATAAAATTACTGAGGTATTGACTTTTTACGTCTTCTATTTTAAGGAGTATGTTTATCCGACAAAATATACATATATTTGTATATTCTGTCGGATAAACATACTCTTACCTTATATTTCATCGATTATTTCTCATAATTTTGTCGCGTACCCAATAAATTCTGGGAAAATTCAGTTCTTAGATTTTGCAAGATTGACAAATAATAAATATCAATGGATATTTATTTAATTGGATATTATGTCGGTTTATTTTAGGTAATATTGATAATACTTTACACTAACCGAGACTGTAGTGTTCGTTGTAGAATTTGCTCGTGGACGAAATGTTAGCACTCTCCATCGACGTCTAAGTTGTGCCAGAACTTCGCCATTACAGAAACAGTAAAGTATCGCAACACATAGTCCTTGTAACGACGTCGTAAGTGAAGATACGTATTCGTAAAATAGCCACCAACTGGCAGTTCTCGGCGGCCGAAACGGCGTCAGCAAGTATTGTAGGCCCAGGAGGGGCGCGAGCAGACACGTCGCTCTAAGGGCGTGTAGTACTGTAGCTGAGGGTCTTGCGACGCCTGCACCACCACCTGCTCTTAATTTGGTGCAGAGGACTCGAACTATGTTACACAGGAAGGCGAGGTTGAGGAGTACGGTGATGCAGACGAGGACGGCGAGCTCGGGCCGCGGGGCTCCCTCGTCGGCCCAGCACAGGGGCTCGTGTTCCACACCGCGCCGCGCCGCGTTGACCACGGCCGAGGGCACGGGCAGCAGCCAGCCCGCCGCCAGCAGCGCGCGCACCAGCCGACGCTCCGACACGAACGCACTCACGAGCACCGTGTGCAGGTAAAGGCCTTCGCACAGCATCCACGTGTAGTTCGTGAGCAGAGCGTACTGCAGAGTTGCGTTCAGCACCTGACACCATACTGGTGACTCCTTCAACGTCTCCGGCGAGCGGACTACCAGGCCGTACCACGCGAGCCACAGTGCATTGTTTAGGGCGAATGAGGCGAACAGATTCATGTGAACAGTGATGCGCGCACATCGTAAGCTCCTGCACAAACATTTGAAATTAATAGAAAGCACAACAATAAGATTATATAATACTAGCGACTCACCCTCGCTTCGCTCGGGTTCGTCTCTAGGTTGATTCCCCATACAAACCTGCATCCCCATTTTCACCCCCTTAAGGGTTGATTTCTGGAATAAAAACTATCCTATCTCCTTTCCAGAGTCTCAAACTGTATTCTTACCAAATTTCATCTAAATCGGTCCAGTAATTTCGGAGCTTATTCGGTACAAACAAACAAACAAAAAAATCTTTCCTCTTTATAATATTAGTATAGATTATTATAAATACAATAAGCACCTAGCGACGCACCAAAGTACAGCGAGGGTTGCTAATTAGATTTCTAACTTTAAAATCATTATACCAGCCTTAGAAGTGAAATGTTTATTTAAACATCTACTTAATACATATTATATTATGTACGACTCACCCTCGCTTCGCTCGGGTTCGTCCCTAGTTACGTTTTACTGCTGAACTGAGCTAAACGTTGATAAGTCAGTCTGTGAGTCGCGAGTAGTGAATAAAAATAGTAATTGCGAATGTACCTTAGGTGACACACATATAATATTGCGAAATTGGCTGTATAACTTTTTAAGACCTACAATTTTCTAGTACATTGTTTTGATGTATCTCTTAAGGTTCAGCCACCGTTAGCCATAGAAATTTCTAAGGACGACTCGATAGAACCAGTCATTGCGTTTTCCCGCGGGAACGAAAAATGTGCCTGTAGTAAAAGGTATCCTAAATGTTGACTCGAGTGATAAGCTATCACTATACAAAATTTAATTGAAATCGGTTCAGTACTTTTTGCGTGAAACGCGCACATCGATTTAACTAAGTTAGTTTTGTTATAGGTATAGATAAGAATAGGTATTGCGAGTGTACCTTAAGAGATAGACATATACTGTTGTAGATATTTCTGTTGGCCTTTTCAAGATCTACAATTTTTAAGTAAATTGTTTTGATGTATGTCTTTAGGTTTAGCCAGCGGAGGGTTCCTAAGGAGGACTCGATAAAACCAGTTATTGCGATTTCCCGCGGGAAACAAAGATTTTTCTAAAGTAAAAGGTATCCTAAATGTTGACCCGAGTAATAAGTTATCAGTTCACAAAATTTCGTTGAAATCGGTTCATTACTTTTTGCGTGAAACGCGTACAGACAAACAGACAAACAGACAAACAGACAAACAGACAAACAGACAAACAGACAAACAGACAAAAAAATTTATAACTATTGTTTTGGGGTCTATATCGTATACATAATACGTTACAGTCATTGTTTTTAAAAAATATTTCATGTACAGATTTCGCTAAGTTACTGCTTTATTATAGTATAGATAACGTACTCGTATAAGAAAACAGTAATATCATTTAATAAAAATAGTTATAGCGAGTGTACTTTAGGAGATAGACATATACTGTTGAGAACTTTTCTGTAGAACTTTTTAAGACCTACAATTTTCTAGTACATTGTTTTGATATATCTCTTAAGGTTCAGCCACCGTTAGCCATAGAAATTTCTAAGGACGACTCGATAGAACCAGTCATTGCGTTTTCCCGCGGGAACGAAAAATGTGCCTGTAGTAAAAGGTATCCTAAATGTTGACTCGAGTGATAAGCTATCACTATACAAAATTTAATTGAAATCGGTTCAGTACTTTTTGCGTGAAACGCGCACATCGATTTAACTAAGTTAGTTTTGTTATAGGTATAGATAAGAATAGGTATTGCGAGTGTACCTTAAGAGATAGACATATACTGTTGTAGATATTTCTGTTGGCCTTTTCAAGATCTACAATTTTTAAGTAAATTGTTTTGATGTATGTCTTTAGGTTTAGCCAGCGGAGGGTTCCTAAGGAGGACTCGATAAAACCAGTTATTGCGATTTCCCGCGGGAAACAAAGATTTTTCTAAAGTAAAAGGTATCCTAAATGTTGACCCGAGTAATAAGTTATCAGTTCACAAAATTTCGTTGAAATCGGTTCATTACTTTTTGCGTGAAACGCGTACAGACAAACAGACAAACAGACAAACAGACAAACAGACAAACAGACAAAAAAATTTATAACTATTGTTTTGGGGTCTATATCGTATACATAATACGTTACAGTCATTGTTTTTAAAAAATATTTCATGTACAGATTTCGCTAAGTTACTGCTTTATTATAGTATAGATACATTATATCGTATATTAGACTAAAAGTGACCAATATAATAATCCCAATGAAAATGATTCCGTAGCTCTGAGGCGACGTGTGAGGTAGAAGAAAGACAAAACAATTGTTAAGCATCCGCCAAACAAAGAAAATAACTTTTAGAAAATTATCAATACATAACTTTGAGGGTCAATGTGTAAGTATAGATTGAAAAAACAAGTGCCTAAATAACTAGTACCTATACTGTAGGCTGTTATTTTTTTAATTTATTATATTTCTCTTGATCAAAGACTCAAAAATGATTTAAATGTTATTCATATTACGGATAAAACTTTTTTTTTTATATTTTTTATACTTTTTGATATTTTTAATATACATACTTAAAATAAGAAAGGATTCCTAGTGACAGAAGCAAAGCCACCAGTGACACGCTGTACCCAGCCTCGTACACCGCAATGATGTCGCTGACATCCTGCAAATGAGAGATAACTATTTGTCTGAGGGTATACATAAAATCTACATTAATAAACACCAGAGGCTTAATTAACGAAATTAATTTTGACGGCACGTTTGGCTCAGTTTGTAGTGACCCTACTTTTTGTGCCGGCGGTCGCGGGTTCGAGTCCTTCTAGGGGCATTCATTTGTGTGATGAGAGATATTTATAATATGTATGTATTTAAAGTTATATTTGTGTAGTGTATTTATCTGGTACTCATAACAAAGGCCTCGTAGCTTACTATGGAACTAGATGGTGCTGTGTGTTAATGTCCCAACATAAAAAAAAAAAAACGAAATTAATTTTAACTCAGATTTAAATATTTTTTTCAATATTGATATTTAAAAATACACTTAATGATTGTCAAAAATTTCTACTAGCAGTTTAAAATAAATACTTTCTTGGTGCTAAGAAGAAGGAAAAGTTCAATCAGGAAATAAATATTTTTTCATTTTGTCTAATTAAATTATATACCATACATTGTAAAAATTTTAAAACGATAACAATCTAAGTTTTCGTGTGCTAAGTTCTACAAAATTTTTCAAATGATATATCATCCCATTAATCGATTTCACTAATTTTATTAAATACTAGCGGCTCAGCCTCGCTTCGCTCGGGTTCGCCTCTAGACAAACAAAAACAAATCTATCCCATAGGAACCGTACATTTTTCCGGGATAAAAAGTAGCCTATTTGTGATTTTGATGTATGAACTATATTATTGTAAGCTTTCATTAAAATCCAATCAGTAGTTTTTGTGTACTAACCACCACCATGCAAAATTTCATTTAAATCGGTCCAACAGTTTCGGAGATTAGCCCGTACAAACAGACAAACAGACAGAGAAACAAAAAAATTGAAAAAAAAACTGGATTTGTTTTTTTTCTCTTCTTACATCCCCATGACCCGGTTTTTAGCATTTTTTTTCTATGTACAGACATTCGACCTCTACAGTTTTATTATATGTATAAATAAATAAATAAATAAATAAAATAAATAAATATGTTGGGACATTAACACACAGCACCATCTAGTTCCATGGTAAGCTTGTGGCTAAGCACAAGGCTTGTGTTATGGATACCAGATAGTTGATACACTACACATATATAACTTTAAATACATACATATTATAAATATAAACACCCATGACTGGAGTACAAACATTCGTGCTCATCACACAAATGAATGTCTCCAGCGGGACTCGAACCCGCGACCGCTGGCACAGCAAGTAGAGTCATTACAAACTGAACCAAACGTGTCGTCGCGTATAGATTATTATTTAATATTTAAAGTGTTTAAACGAACTGTAAAGATTAGTGCGTGTCTCCGATATGTCTATTATACTACGAGTATAATAGTATGTATAGGTGCACCGATCAAAAAAGTACTAGATACACAATCTCATGCAAAAGTTCTCTTAAAACTGTCACCAATTGTGTTTAGGTAATTGTTCTAGTTGAAATAAATATACAACAATGTAAATTGAACCTTAAATGCTATATTTAAAGTTATTTTCACAAAAAAAAAATTAAAAGTGCCCTGAAATGTTCAAATGAGCACTCATTCGGTGAGGACATTTTTTGTCGCTGATTGTGTATCTAGTACTTTTTTGACCGATGTGTAGGTGTCATGTCATGTCACGTTGTTGTAATGAACATTTTATAGTAGTCCTTTATAAATGACCGAATATTTAAGGAATGTTTAAGGAAAATTAGTTTTTATGTCATAAGAGATAGTGATTTCTCTTCTTGTCACTAGACGGCGCAATTTTAATATTATACAATGAATACTTAAATTTATCTCTTAAATTCTAAATTGTAAAAAATCTACATTTATGAAAGTCTTGTTTTAATATAAACTGTCTTGCCATTAATTTATATGTATTTTAATTACCTGCCTTTATATTTTTGTATATGTACTAATAACATAATAATTGATATCTTTTTCGAATGAACTGTACATAGATCGGAGCGGACCATACTTACATCTTCAGGTTTTACGCATGTGGTATAGTTCGACCAAGGCTTGCCAGAAAGAGGGTGTTCCCACCAGGTCCCATTGACTGTGCATTCTTTATGAGCAAATACTGAAATTATAATTACAAAAAAAATGTTGTTTTAATAGGTATAATTGAAATATTTTTAAGGATTTATTTTGGCAGGTTTCTTTGGTGTATTTATAGTCAAAATCATATACCAAAAATTAAAAACTAAAACTGTAAAATTGTGGGTAGGCACTGTCTGTAACAAGTATATAACACCTTTGAGATGTCTATGTCTGTCTTAGTTTCTCCCGTGACCATGATTGCTGTAAAGCATTCGAAACGTCGGGAACCAAATATCAAAATAAATCCGCGAAAAAATCCGAAAAGATAGTTTTATTTAAATTGTCAAATATTCGCGTAAATCTAAGAAAGTATTAAAATAAAACTAGTCAACTATGAATCAACGTTGTGGGAAGGGGTTTTATACGTAGATATTATAACGTTTTATTTTGTTTGTAGTTGTACAAAGATGTTGTAATTACAGAAACCTTAATCCGCGAGTCTGCTCGCATTTGACTGATTTTTAAATACATATTTTTCAGAAAATTTTAAACAGAATTTACGTTCAGGGCTAAATCCAGGTACGAATTCTGGGCATTGCGCGTATGTGGTGGTGTTGGCGGGAGTGTGCGGCCAGCACAGCCACGAGTCGAATGTGCCCTCGCAGTAAACGCCTGCAATTACGTAAATAATAGAGTCATTAAATTTACCAGTATTTGGCATTATTTTTCATATATAATTACGCATAGTTGCCAGTAGGTATTTTTTTAAATCGATTTTAGCATTTTAAAACTCATCTATTTTATATAATTGTTTATATTATTAAAATTAAAAAAAATATCTGTCAGGCCTCAGAAGTTATCCATAAACAAAACACCAAACTCAATTTACTTAATTATTACAGCACTTGATGATTGTCACGCTAACTACTTGCTACTGATAAAAATATAAGTATTGTGAAGTGTAATACTTGGAGATATCTACCGGATGGCGGGGCCGTCCTGTTGTTCGCGTCGTCGCAGGCGGCCTTGTCGCGCGCGATGCGCTCGGGGTCGTCCATAGCTGCCTCGGGGGTGTCGCTCCCTCCTTACAAGATCACTTTCCTAGATCTAGTCATGCTCTCTTTTGTTCCTGTAACAATGTAAAAGCGGTTTAATTATATACATTTAAATTATTCATAGCAAATGACAAAAGCCCTGCAACACTTTTTGCGTATTAAATATTTGTGCATTAATTTTTTTGGGATCACAACTAGTATCAGTCAAATTTTTGGGTTTAAAAATAAACTTAATGTTCCTATTTTATATTCATATTTTTATTTAAATTTATAATATGTATGTATTTAAAGTTAAGTGTAGTGTATCAACTATCTGGTATCCATAACACAAGCCTCGTAGCTTACCATGGAACTAGATGGTGTTGTGTGTTACTGTCCCAACATATTTACTTATTTATAATTTATTTGTCGAAGCAAGATATTAAAAATGTAATGTACTACAACCCAATGCCTTGGGAAATAATCATAATATGCCAGATGATACTTGTACTTTTTGTGTGTTCAAATCATTCCTATTCTATTAATTTTGTGAAAAAATCGTCGACCAAACGCGATGAACCCTCGTTGCGCGGGCAGACTCGTACTTTTACGAATTTTTGAAGACATAATTTATGTAATATTATATCTTATTATTTTATTATTATATAATGTGACATTTCGTAGTTCGCAACTAAATATGCATAATTTTAAATTTTAACATTGGTCCAGCATATCGACTAAATGACCCGCGTTCTGATCGCTCTGTTGTGTGGGCTAATATTCATTTTGTAATCTTATTAATGTTTGTAATAGAAATTCAATTCGACGCTATCGATGTAGCAATTTAGGTGGCGTACGGTGCTCGCGTGCGGAGTGAGTGATGACAGCTCAGCGCTACCATTGCGTGTAATATGGTACGTGTACTTTGTACAATGTATATAAATGTGAATTTTATTGTCTTAGTTATTGCCTGAGGAGTAATTAAAAGAAGATAACAAATTTTGAACGTTATCATTTATTTCGAAACAATACACAATAAATCCAAAATTTCTGAAGTACTACTCTCATTCTCATTGATACGAGTACATAATTGCTCAGGCAACCTAATCGGGACTCATAATAGGTAATAATTAGCTGTCAATAAGTCAATGTTAAAGAGCGGCATTCAATGTGCGCTCTCGGACCCGATCCCAGCCTCGAACCGGCCCGGAGTAGCCCGGCGGGATCGCACAGCCCGCACAATCGGCAGATTGAGCTCTTCGTTTGAGATAATATTTAGTTGCTTGGTCGAGTGCACCACTGGGCATTCGTTTTCTTCACAGCAGCTCATCTTACTTACACGAACAAGTGAGTAATGGCTGTAAATCTGACTATTGTATTACAAATCCGAAAGTTTATACATAATATGTGTGTATGTTTGTTACTCCTTCACGCGGAAACGACTGGACGGATTTGTATTGAAAGTATACTCGTACATATAAACTATAGCGACGCAAGTGCAAGTCGCTAGTAGTCACATACTTTTTATTATTGGATATTTATTACACAGGATATTTATTACTAGAAGATACTACCTACGTACATAACCTACCGTGTCCTACTTACCTATAATATACATAAATAGTCGTAAAGCTGGTATATAACGTTTAGATATCAAGATTTATTAGTACTACGCTGGCTATAACTTTTTATCGTGGTTATAATCGCTTATCGCCGCGCGCAGACCTCGCCGGAGATTGTGGAGCGCCTATTGTTCGCCCTCTGCAGGGAAGTACCTTTGCTCGGCTCAACAAGTGAAACAAATCTGTTACATAATATTATTTCTGTTTTTACTGTGAAATGTGAATCAAGAATTAAGTCAGAAAATAAAAATACTTAGTTATATATTTGTATATTGGGGTTTTAATAAAAATATATTAAGTCATTCATTCAAAAATATTATATTAATATTATGATCTTATTGATTCTAAGCCGGCAAAGGACAGGAAAATGAAATGATATGCATAAACAGAAGAACAGCGTTGATAGATCAAAGGTAGAGGGGAGGAGAGGAAGTACAACTGGCGAGGTGCTCCTTACTGCTACGGAAAATATATTTTAACAGTCACAAAATATTATTAGTACATATATTTTGTTTTTTTTTTAGTAAATTAGGATAAGATAGTTTCATTTATGATAATTCTTGAGTTTTAATTACATGATTTTTATTTCATTCTAAGACTTTTGCCATAATAAATAAATACAAATAAACATTAGTGAGTGCTGGGGTGGTATGCTAGTGTGTTTACTCATAATAAAAGTGTATAACAAAATCAATTTTACAATAGGTACAGTATCGAAAAATAAATGAGCTGAAATATAAGAAATGTGTAAAATTTTGTCGTGATTATAAAAAGAAATTAAAAATGATAAAATTTTATCTTATCTTTTTATGTTTATGTTTTTATGTTGGAACATTAACACACAGCACCATCTAGTTCCATGGTAAGCTACGAGGCCTGTGTTATGGATACCTGATAGTTGATACACTACACATATTATATAATTTTAAATACCTACATATTATAAATATAAACACCCATGACTTGAGTACAAACATTCGTGCTCATCACACAAATGAATGCCCCCAGCGGGACTCGAACTCGCGACCGTTGGCACAGCAAGTAGTGTCACTACAAACTGAGCCAAACGTGCCGTTTATCGGTATCTTGTAATAAAGAATTTTATGTTTTAATTAGAGGTCTTTAACACAGTCATTAAAATTATTGCGAAGCTTCCAAAAAAGCTGTGGTTGTCTTTAGGATAACATACTTTCATCCTAGTAAAGTTTTGCGGTTTTTTATATCAATTAGTAAATTAAAAACGCACCTATTTATTTTTAGCAATGCTTTTTCTTTATTTATTTTAAGCACAACTTGGTAAAAACTGTTGATCCGACATATGTATTTATTTTCTAGAAATGTTATACATTAATAGTTCAGATTATGAAATATTACTTCGTCATGAGTTAATAGGCATTTAACTTAATACATAAATACTAAAAAAGCTAGCAAGTTCCATCGTAACCAACTCACTTGCCGCCCAGTGCCGCCCAGTGCCGCCCGACCGCCGGCCGCCCGCCGGTCGCCCGCCGCCCGCGCAACACGGCGGCGCCCAAATGAGTTCCACTCAGTGGAAGAGCGGAGGGAGGCAATTAAGCTCATATACATTGCTTCAAAGAGCGCGAGACCGGCGACCGCAGCAATTTACCAGTTACTGGTAAAAGCTTGTTAATGTACCTTTTACTGTTTCTGCAAACTTGCTTCGTCTGACAGGTGCGTCATGCGTGGCGTCATACTAATGTTACAATGTGTCAGCATTCGTACCTTGTATGTATCAATAATAGCCTAATTACATAAATATATACCTCATACGAATGGTGTTTTATAAGAGACACACTATGTAATACACTGCAGTACTTAGCATGCCAGGCGGCGGCCCGATGACCGGTCTACTTAAGCATTGTCATTCAAATGAACCAGATAACGTTAAACGTGTTATATCTAATTATTGTGTTATAATATTAGCGACTTACCCTCGCTTCGCTCGGGTGCTTCTCTGGGTTCGTTTTAAACAAATAAATAAATAAATTATATATATATATATATATATATATATATATATATATATATATATATATATATACTAGCATTTCCCGCGGCTTCGCCCGCGTTCAGATGATCAAAAACCAAATTCTTAGGTTTTACACATTAGTATACTCTCACATTATACATTACTTTCATTGCACACCACATGATTGATAAATAATGGCAATGATTGATAATGCCACAAAGGTTCCTCCGTTAAATTGCACTTTTTGTTTTAGCAATAACATTTATGTATGTCTATACTTCTGTTTTGTTTGTTTTTTTAGTTTTGGGCGATAAACTCTCAAACTACGGAATTAATTTTAACCATTTTTTACTAATAGACAGCTATTGATTAATTTAATATTTAGCTGATTATTTAAATCACATAATGATAACTTTTCTTAATTAGCGCTAGTTAGTAATATTTTCCAAAACAATTTTCAAAAGAAAGTGTGATAAGTAAATAATTCTAAGCAAACACTTTTTATTATTTCATATGTCTTGGCTAATATTTAAAGTTGTAAGCATTTTATTGTGTCTTTTAAGCCTTTACTTTCCAAGAAAAAATGTCAAGAAAAAGTGAAAAAGCTGAGGTATAGCAGTTCCTAAAATACTTTTTCATAGTTTTTGAGATATGAAATATTTTTAGTTACCCGCTTTGGCAGTATAACAGCCATAAACTTGTTTTCCATAAAATGTTATAAAATAATATAAATCGAACGTATTTTTACGGTTGATAAAATGAGTCGATATTGTGGAAACGTAAATATTATTCGTATTTATTTTAGTGTTAACCTAACAAAACACGTAAGTAAGAAAAACAACATAGTATTTTGCTATACGAAACCTATAATGCGCGAGTTGGATTTGCATTTGCCCAATTTTTACATTAAAAGATAAAAAAACATTAACATTATTTACTAAACAATAAAAATTTACAAATATTCTCATTTGAAAATTGTTTCGGCCAACAAAATATTACTAATATGTTACTAATTTATAAAGCCAAAAAGTTTGTTTTATTAAAAATTTAAACACGGGCGGGGCCGCGGGTAATTTAGTGTATTAAAACTACGTATTTTAAAAACACATGGCGACATCTATTGTCAAATAGCTAAATAACACATAAATAAATTTTCATTAAAATAACTATTTTAATGAATAAAATAGCGCTGTTAATATTTCTTTTAAGATAATTTTTTTTTTATAGTTTTAACATATATGAATAAGTTACCTTGCTAAATTGTTAATAGTATCATCGTACTTTTACTTTAACCAGTTTTTGTATTTTTTCTCAGAAATGAGATATTTTCCTACGGTAAAAAGGATCCAATGTGTTGACCCGGATAACCTGCTATTACCATACTAAATTACATCAAAATCCCTCTAGTAGTTTTTCTGTGATCCGGTCACATACAGACAGACAGAAAAAATTCTAAAAACTATAAATAGTTACTAATTTATATAACCAAAAAGTTTGCTTTACTGATAATTTATACACGGACGGGGCCGCGGGTAATTTAGTAGTAATTCTAATAAAATCGTAAAAAGGTCATATCTTTACATTCATTTTTTTGGGATTAAAACTATGTATTTTAAAAACACATGGCGACATCTATTGTCGAATATCTAAATAACATAAATAAATATTAATTAAAACAACTATTTTAATGAATAAAATAGGGCTATTTATAATTTGATTTTCAAGATAAGCTATTTTTATAGTTTTTACCGTATTTTGTAAGTTACCTTGCTAAACTGTTTACAAATAGTATCATCGTGGTTTTGTCCCTACCAGTTTTTATACTTTTTTTCAGAAATGAGATATTTTTCCGCGGTAAAAAGTATCCTATATGTTGACCCGGATAACCAGCTATCATCATACCAAATTTCATCAAAATCCCTCCAGTGGTTTTTCTGTGATGCGGTAACAGACAGACAGACAGACAGATAGACAGACAGACAGACAGACAGACAAAAATTCTAAAAACTATAGATTCGGCCTCTGCATCGATAATAATGTCTATTTTAATAAGATTTTCCAAAAAATATTTAATGTACAGATTCGGCTTAGTTACAATTTTATAATATGTATAGATATATATATATATATATATATATATATATATATATATATATATATATATATATATATATATATACGTTGTTTCGTTTACTTTAATCTCTTAAAACATAAAAAATAAATCATGTAAATGTATCGTGGAACTGTCGCTAGCTTTTGAGCATATTTTATGACCTTAAAGCTTCAATATGTAAGATATCTATAAAACTATGATAAATATCAACCTTTCGTGATAAAGTATAAATATTTCACTATCATAACATTTAGAATATCTATATAATATTAACATTTACTTCTGAGCTATTATTTAGTAACGACGAACTTTACGAATAATAATAGTCTAAATTATAATTAATTAAAGCATGTTATAAATTTTCCAACTCTAGACGCTACATTCACTTTTCAGTGGATTTTAATGGTAAGTCTATATATATGTGTATATATATATTTCTGTGTATATATATATATTTCTGTGTATATATTTCTATATGTGTATATATTTCTTATATGTAGTATTTACTTGTTTGAAGGGTAATAATTGATAACTTTATTCTTTTTTATTATAAAAAATTGTTTCAAGCTCCTAGTAATAGTAAATATTTTTCTAAGCTTTTATTTTACTTGCAATGTTTGTTAGTTGGTATGTTTGTAAAAGTCAAATCTTCCATGCTGGGTTATAACCACTTTTTATCCTACAGTGTTGAAATATTTACATGTTGGTCCAGTCGTCAACGGTAAAGACACGGAATTTTGTAATCACATTGAATTATAATTTAGTAGGACTAAATAGTACGCCCACACTATGACTTGTAAACTAAAAAATTATACAAGTAAATCGGTATTAAAATAATTTAAAAAACGAGTTTCTACGCGTAAAAAGGAGAAAATAAACCTAAAAAAGTTTTTTTTTAATATAGTCTGATAATTATTAACATTAACTTATTTTATTGTACATACATACACTATACAATACATATTATGTCACCCACAAAGCGCAGCGCGGCCCACTCTACTGTCTCGTTCTCATTGTGTTTAAAGAATACGTACTAACAATAAGACAATTAGGACTTCCGCCTGTTTTAAACAATTTATAACTTTTACGTGTCAAAAGTATAAATCTAAAAGTAAAAATATACTAATCTATATATACATAAAATGCTTTGTCCTGACTGACTGATCGATCAACGCACAGCCTAAACCGCTGGTCGTAGAAACGTGAAATTTGGGGAACATATTCCTTATACAATGCAGGCATCCGCTAAGAAAGGATTTTTCAAAACTCATCCTCTAAGAGGGTAAAATAGGGGATAAAATATTGTATGAAACTCCGTCATTCGTAACGCGAAATGCACGGAAAGTGGTATTTAGCTTTAAGGTAAAAAATAAGAAATATGTGTATTAGAATTTTTTCGAATTTCATCCCCTAAAGGGGTTAAAGGGGGTAGTAAAAATTTGTATGGGCAAACGAGTATTTATGATCAGAATAACTTGAAACTTGGTATTAATGCTCTTCAATATAATTAAATAAATACGTATTTTAGCATTTTTTGAATTTCATCCCATAAGGCTGTCAAATAGGGGATGAAGGTTTGTATGAAACTCTGTAGTTGATGCACGGAAAATGGTATTTACCTTTAAAATGAAAACTAAAATAATACAAATATCATTTTTTTTTTAGAAATTCATTGCTTAAAAGGATAAAAGGGGGTTGTGCTGTTTATATAAGGAAAAAATTTTTTATGATCAGAATTACTTGAAACTTAGTATTAATGCTCTTCAAAACAATTACATAAACATGTATTGTAGATTTTGTTTTATATTTTAAATAAAAGTTGAATATATTTAAATTGAGTAACATGGCTCAACTTTTCTGTTAGTACACACTCACTGTGTGGGATATAAAGTAGAGTAAATTTATTTACAGAACTTATACGCTTAACATCTTATACATATTTTTGCAAGTAATAAAGTATGTATTGCGAAAAAGTTTATTTTTTTCGTAGTTTGATCGCGGGCGAAGCCGCGGGTTCTGCTAGTGGTAAATAAAATACAACTGGTCTTACTGGACTTGAAACGGAAAATATACGAGTAGGACGTTCTACTCGCATATTTTCTGTTTTATGATAACCTCTGAATAATACGAAAATAACTTTAAGGCATCTCATTATATTACATGAGCATGTATCCCGGAAACGGTCAAAACAATTTGAGTTAAATTTTATATTTAGATGTGGTTTTGCTTTTTAAGTTTATCTACTATATCGGTGTCTTTTCTAAAAAAAAACGCATTTTTTAAAGCTACCGCGTAAGTAATTATATATGTTTTTATAATGTGAAGCGGTACCTACGGTAAGGTAGAGACGAGGGCGAAGGTGGTAGCGTAATAAAAATGTGTAAGATCTATTTATTAACAATTTGATAATGACTCATTGAACGATAAGTATCACACTTTCCCATAGTAATTAATATTTGATCATGGCTTAATCTTTACAAATGTTTAACATTAAAGTAGCCGGCAGCATGTTGATATTGTAAGCGTGCGGTCGCGGCGCGTTCCTGAGACGTACATATGTGGTAAATCCTTGGTTGTTATGGAGAGCAACACGTGAAAACGATTTAGTACGCATTGTTTTGATTACACGCGTCTCGTTAGTCTCGTCAGTCATCCGTTTCTCATTATATTATGCCCGAGTGTACTGCACACACTACACACACTACACAGTGTATGAGACCGGCAAAATTTAACCAAAGTAGGCACAAAATTATTTATCGCAAACTTATAACTATTTTTGAGTAAAGTATGCTAACAATACCTGTTAGACAAGGGATTATTTAAAAATAGTTTCTCTATAATTTTTATTCCGAAATATTACTGCGGTCACATACTGTCCTCATCAGTCAAAACGCTACGTTATAATTAAACTGTGTAAACTGTGTTCTAAAATTAACATATATATATATATAAAGTATTAATAGGTAATCTGTTACACAACAATGTTATTTATATTCTAAATGTAAGCAGTCAGATCATACAAATTGATGTTACACATTATAATTTTAATATACTGTTTCTTCAAACATAATAAGTACAGAATACATGTTAATAAAAATGTAAGCTGCAGAGCGAGTAGGCGGCGCTCCGAGCTATAGC
This sequence comes from Fabriciana adippe, assembly GCA_905404265.1. Taxonomy (NCBI): domain Eukaryota; kingdom Metazoa; phylum Arthropoda; class Insecta; order Lepidoptera; family Nymphalidae; genus Fabriciana; species Fabriciana adippe. Next base: position 45,353 of record FR989995.1, read on the forward strand.
TCGCATGTAGAGATCTCGTCGTATCCTCGCCTCGCTCATAAACCGGAGATAAAAACTTAATTGAACAAATACCGTGGACCGAGCGATGCCGACGCGGCAGGGTTATCGATGCAGTTGCTAAGTTTTACGTCCACGACAATCGAAAGCAGACACATTTTATATTTCGCCATATATTAGACTATATATAGTATCGCTTTACACAGTTGGATTTAATTCAAATATGAGTAATTATTCCACGAAATTTATCATGAATGCCGTTAATTGTATTAATTATAGAAAACCGATTTATGAAAGTAACTTCTTTTTTCACAGCACAATATCCCAAGATATATTATAAGTACTATTTGCTGCATGTCGCTAAATATTTGTAAAAGTATGAAATTAAAAATTAATGAGGAAAAATATGATGAATATTCGCAAGCAAGTAGTTTCTCAGACTACAGTCCGTCCGCGGCGAACGATAATGAAAATTCTTACCAATAATGAGATTCTGGAAATATTTCCCGATATAAATACACGTTAGCGTAATGAATGGTACTCGCTCTAAGCGCCTAGCTTTGTATTGGCGTTGCCTAAAAATAGGTATCGAATCAACAAAGTACAGTTTAGGATTTCCGTCTAGTAAATGGTAAAGATTTCAAATGAAAAACGAGTTAGGTTACAAACTTGATTTTTTCAAACTTAAACCGTTTGTATTAATAGGTTTTTGTAATAATTTGGTAATTATCGGAATATACGACCAATCAGTTTAACATATTTTTTTTAGGAAATATAGTAAGACAGTTTCATGTTATACTAGCGACTCACCCTCGCTCCGCTCGGGTTCGTCCTGTTTTAATGTTTAGTAAAGATTTCTCAGTGATGAGATATTTCCCCGCAGTAAAAAATATCTTTTACTGACCCGGATAACCAGCTGTCATCATACCAAATTTCATCAAAATCTGTCCAGTGGTTTTTCCGTAATGCGGTAATAGATAGACAGACAGACAGAGAGACAAAAATTCTAAAAACTATAGATTCAGCCTCTGCATCGATAATAATACCTATTTCTATAAGATTTTCTAAAAAACATTTAATGTACAGATTCGGCTTAATAGAATTTTATTATATGTGTAGATTTAGGTTGTGGGTCATATGTGTCCATATAGCAGTAGCGGTCTATATTTTCTGAATTTACTGGACAGAAAAAGTTACATTAGTAAACGTATTACACGTGAATGTAGAGTTAGGTTACTTAAATGATAATATATTTTATTTTTTTATTGAAAACTCCTATATCTATACTCCTATATGCGCTGTCATGACGCGGTCACAATTTCTGTGTCAGTATCTCTCACTTGTTGAAAATGAGCAGTTTCAAATATTAGTTTAAAGACGCCACGTTATTTAAAGTCACTGATTCGTAATTTTATTATATAAAAATATGAAAGTCAGTTATTTTACAATTACAGAAGAACGATTTTTTTATTTGAATAAAAAAATAACACAAATAGACTCGTCTGTATAATTTGGTAGAAAATAAAAAGCCGTCGCAGTCGCGTCGCAGCCTGCACGTCGCCGCAGAACACTCACTATTTTAATAGCGAACGACAAATAATCTACAAATTGTGTCTCTATGTGCAGTGAGTCGTGGGATGTTTATCTTATCTCAGTAACTGCGGCCACAATATGAGCTTATAGTCGGCATTTAAATAGAAGTAGATAATGATTGTGAGCTATTTTTGGACCTAGTGGAAGTACGATATTTAAATATGGAAATACGTTATGACTTATGACCAAGAGGTGACAGACAACATTTGCAAATACTAAGAAAATGTTTAAACAGAGAAAAGAATTCAAATTTTTATTTAAAAAAAATAATTGCTATCAAAAGATCAATGAACTTTTACTTTTGAACAAAACGATTAATATGTATAGATTCAAATGTCATTCGTAGTATTTTGCGTAGCTACGCACAGCGCAGGGCGGCGTCGCGTCGCAGCGCGCATGGAACAGGTAGAATGAAACGTACCATAAGAACGTAATCCTGAAATAGTTTTTTTACGATTCTTTTACGGAATTGTTTATGGCACATCTCTTTAATGCTACAGACATGTGACGTGGCGCGAGGGCCGCGCCGCGAGGACGCACACTGCGCTATACTCCTTGTTAGTCTCGTGAGTTAAAATATCACTGTATTAAAACTAGGGACTTACCCTCGCTTCGCTCGCGTAAGTCCCTGATGTGTACAGTAGCTTATCTGTTCTATATTACCTAAATCTATTCACCCGTTTAAACGTGAAAGTATCTGAAACCATTGAACACGTTGTAATTTCGATTCGTATGAAGTGGAACTCCAGTATATATTTAAACAACAACGACCAGAGCGGAGAGTTAAATAGTATTAATTGGAAGCTGGCAAAAACAATGCAAAAATCCAATTGTATTTCCGACGTTAAATCAAAACACTTACATTACACAGATATGTCGTGTATACTGTCTTGTGTGCAGCGTGCATGCATCAGCATATATTTTGTAATTTGAATTGATATTATACATATGTATATATTATATTTCTATTGATATTGGTTAAAAAATCAAAAAAATAATTACAACAATAAAATGCGGAGTTCATGATATTTTTTGATGCTTTTTACTCGTGCATATCACTAGGTTAACACATAAAACATTTTATATTTTCATGAGATACCATTACGAGTATTAGACTTCGATAGAAATGTATTTGGATGTAGCACTAGACTGCTTAAAAAGAAGAAACAATCACAGTAAGCCAAATTTGCGAATGTGTCTGCTCCCAACGATTCGAAACTGAGAGCAGCATCATTCAAAAAGCAATCACAGATTGTGAAGTTCACATCATTCAATTCTTTGACGAAGAACTTAGCGCTTTCGAAAGATTATAAAGAATCTGGATTTTATTTTTTTACTCTTTCAAATAAAAATGTTTAGTTACATTTCTCGCAAGCCGCAACTCACGGAACCACTAATGATTCTTCCTCAGTTTTACCTGTATGGTGACTCTTATCTTTGCCTTGGAGAAACATGTTAAACGTGAGTTTTTAATTGAGTCAACTTTACATCACATGCTGTGATAGCTTCACATCCCAGTGCGCAGGACGCGTTGCTACATCTTTAATTTGGATCAATTCTATCGACTATAGTTAGCCATGCTTATAATTCAAACAACTACTTATATAATATTAATAGTTATTCATTCGGCAAATATTCAACAGCGCACAAATTAAAAAATGTTACAATTTCAGTATAATTGAATAAGACATAAATCCACATAAGAAAAGCTACAGACTTAGCGCTATAAAATTAAAAAAAAAAAAACACTTTATGACGGTATATCCTTTTCGTTTTTCTTTTTGACTGCAAATTGTATTTGAAAATGAAATGTTGTAATGGTTTAATTAGGGAGCTGCTGTCGCATGAGCAGAGCGCCGGCAGAGAGACGCGCAACAAGTTGGCGTTTTTTACATTTTTGGTAATCTTTTCAATAGTAGAAAATCTTTTAATAAATAAAACAATCTATTGTTTACCCTAAAATACATTTCTACTTTCTACGGCTCTGTTTGTGTATTACATCTACTTAGTGCAGCATTCGATATGACCTCTATATTACGCAGCAGCACGCGTAAACCCAAAAAAGTCAAGCGATTGAAATCCAAATTGGAAATGTAGAGAATGATTGATTGATCTTGGCTAAAACTATTTTAAAATAAATTAAATTACATATTAAAATAATACCCGGCGCACTTTGAATCGCTTCAGTTCTATTTAATGAAACATAATGGGTATTAATACACATTGGCACCTCTGATATTTTCATGTGCGAATCATTTCCAACATGATTACCACTTGCCTTACGGTGAAGGAAAACATCGTGAGGAAACCTGCATGTCTGAGAGAACCTAGCAAGTTTTCGAAAGACATGTGTAGTCCGCCAATCCGCACTTGGCCAGCGTGGTGGACTATGGCCTGATCCCCCTCGTATTGAAGGGAGGCCCGTGCCCAGCAGTGGGACGTTAAAAAGAGCTGAATACATCAGGTAATAATGCATATTTGGTACTTGGTAGTACCAAGTATGCACAATATAAAGAAGTAACGATTTGATGACTTGTGTATGCTAATGTTTGTCTCTCTGCTCGTTTTAGGTACAACGTAATGATTATTTTATAGTATGCATTACCTTCGGACACGCGGCCGTCGACGTCGTCATATGAGACGTCTGTATATTTCAACACATCAGTTCACAAAATGACATCATCAATCATCATAGACTCAGTATTGAGGATAATCGTTTTAATTATTTTTGTTAAAGGCTATAAGTTATACAGGATATGTTTTCCCAATAAAGTAGAGTTCATCAAAAAGTGGGTTAAGTGTTCGGTCTCACGCACGGAGTGTTCGCTTCCAACTCCTGTTATGTACGTATTATGAAGACAATTTTGAGCTTGCCATTTAAACAATTTAAGTCTAAAATTAAAAATATATTATTGAGTAAAGCTTATTATACCGTCACGGAATACTTTGTAATAAATATTATTTTAAAAGAGCATGTGTTGAGTTCCTCGTCGGCTCTTCTCAGCAGAACTGCCTTCCGAGCCGGTGGTAGATTCCTCACGGACTGACTACACTGACATTTAATTTAAATTTAAAATGTAAAATTGACGATTCAAAAGTGCTTGGAAAAGTCTATTTGAATAAATTATATTTTCATTTAATTTGATTTGGTTTGAAGATATAATTTACGTAATTCTATTGTTAAAACCTCAAAATATGTAGATAAAGTGATAATTAATTTCTCTCCTAGTTCTATGTAGCTGTAATTATGAGTGAAAGTACTTCAAACAGTTTCTGTTATCATCAAAACTTTCTTTGTTAGACACAACAAAGTTTCTGAGACATTATATGTATGTACATATGTACATAATCTATGTACATATGTATTATGTTTGTAAAAGGGTAAATGACTGACTGACATATCAACCCACAGCCTAAAAAGGGTATGGCACCGAACTCTGTCGATACGTACTTAAAATAAATAGACTATGCGGAGCTGGTGACAAACGCTAGCGTTTGAAATAAGTTACTACTAACGAGATTAGCTTAAAATATGCATAAAAATACAAGCACTTTAGGACTTACCACGTCTGGCACGTCTTTCTCTCTAAATTGATCGTGAAAAATCACATTTAAATTAAATATTCCATCCTTGAGGCGTGACCAGCCTCCTACTTATAAAACATTAGAAAGATCAGTTCACAATTGCCGAAAATATCGAACAACGCTCACAGAATCAACAAGTATATAATTTTTGAGAACATGCTTTTACGAAGTCGGTAAACAAATTTTGTAAGAAGTTAAAAGTCTTGTTAATTTGGCCTAAAGGTATTTACTCACTAATGTGTTTGGCAGATTTAGTTTATCCATTACAAACAAGAATACACGTTTTTTCTCTTTACAATATTAGTATAGATTAACAGAAGTAAATTTTGATTGTAATATTGTAACTTTTCAAGTCTCGTGTATTTTTGATGTCTGTATATTGACAGACCTGTGGCTGGAGTCAGAGCAGAGGATGCCATAGACCATAGTGGAACTCTTCGATAGCTTGTTGATAATCCCTATACGTTACATTTGAATTTCAGATTAAAGATGAAATAGAGCAAATGAAATCTGTATATTGCCGATGCAAGGAAAATGGAAGCGAAGATGTTGTCTTTTACGCTCTGCATAAGGGAGATTGCATGAAGATGAACGCATATAGTACTCTGATGATTCATCAATTTTATTATCAAATCAAATTATACTTTTTTCAAATAGATTTTTACAATAACTTCTGAATCGTCAATTATACATTTTAAATTTAAATTAAATGCCAGTATAGTCAGTCCGTGAGGAATCTACCACCGGCTCGGAAGACAGTTCTGCTGAGAAGAGCCGGTAAGAATCTCAACAGTACCTCTTTTAAAATAATAATTGTGTACAATACTGTAATATAATAATTATTATCTATTAATCCTACTTGAGACCTAACCAGATATTAGTTCCATACATTGATATCTACGAAATATTCCGTGACAGTTTAATAAGCCTTATTCACTTATATATTTTTAACTTAAGACTTAAATTGTTTAAATGGCAAGCTCAAAATCGACTGTGGAATTCTATTATACATACGTACACTTTGCCCCGTAAACGATGGATTCACTTTTTGAAGGCAAAAGCTAGGCGATACCAGTTTATCCTTATTTCTAGTGTTTAGTTCGTGTCTATCACTGTGTCTATAAACAAGTCTAGCAGCATCAACATCTGTTAGCTGCCTAACTTTCCTAACAGCGAATATAGCGGAGCTCAGTTTACTCGCGAGAGATGACAAATGGGGGCTCCACTGAAGACCTGAAGATTATTTGCAGCAAGAATGTCTTCCTGTATCTGTTTATGTGAGTTCTCATACTTTGTAATAATGGAATTTAATGTAACTTAGATAGTCAATTTCTGTCTGTAGTAGTAGTGTGTCTCGGCCATAGGACAACCTACTTTGACTTAATCTACTTTTGTATAATTTTAATTTGTCGGCTAGTTTTGAGAGTTCACTCTTCAGATCACAAAATAGTTTGTAAGAATATTTATTAAACATTAGATAATATTATGTATTCTGTTACCATCATTTGACCAGTGATTTTATCATTCAGCGGAAATTCAAAAATTTTGCAAATTCACAATAAACGAAATATTCATAAGTAACAATAATAATACCTACTTGGTAAAGGTGCTTAAAATTTCTTTATTAGAAATATTATCTTTATTTATACACACAAATTATATAACACAAATTAATACGACGCGATCATTAGTAACCGTAACGAGAAACTTAAACACTGCGAAGGAGATTGCGAAGGAGCTGACTGCCGAGCGACCGCGGCACGCGCGCCGCCGCCGTAGTGCGCCTCGCTACTACTTACCACTTGTTGTTCCTATAAATAACTATTTTAGCGCTACGGTTAATTTGTGATACTTACTTACGAATAAAAAGTTAAATATTTCTGTCCACGCTAACCGAATTTATGTTAGTTCTGTTTGTTTCACTTTCACGCCTCGAGAGCAACTCTTCAAGAAGCAGATCGTGAAATTTGACACATAAATAATTTGTGGAATATAGACGACCTGGACTGCTCTATGTTCTTATCAAATAAGTTTTTTCATAAAAATTCATTTTATTTTATACGAATTGACGTGAGCAATTCTACTAACGCATATGTATACTCTTATGTATGTATATTTTGGCTCAGTTTCGATATATTTGTCCCTTATTATAATATTTATTATTTTATTCACGTGCTTGAACTTTCAAAATATCAATTCAAAATATATTGTCTATCGAACAAACACAACACTGGAGCTACAATTGAATAAGAAATTTACAACATTATAATTTTTCACGGTCTATACAACATTTGTTATACTCAGGTCGGTCGTTTGGGTTTTAACTTAGCAGATTTTCCTGTTAATGGAGGCGTGCATAATGTAGTCGATCTCGGCTTCCAATCGTGTTAAGCGATGTGAAATATTCGAATAACATCTAAATAAGAAATGTTGTGATTTCAAAACTACTATAATTATTTTTGAAGTTATTCTTGTTTTGGCGCGTTATGAAAAAAAATATGAGAGCGATTTTTTTACGATGCGACCGATTAAGACTACGGTGTGAAGTAACTCGTTATTGGCTACAGTGTGAAGTTAGTCGTTAAATGACCCTTTACTAGTGTCCGACCGAAAGTTCGGTTTGGGTTTCGGTCGAGTTTCGGCAAATAAACGGGTTTCGGCTTAGTTTCGGTTTCAGTAGCAAACCTACCGAAACTACGACTGAAACCGAAACTGCATTCGGAAGTTCTCGCGCTGTGATCGGTCATATTCGGCGATATATAATTCCATCCGAGCAACGAAGAAATTTTGCCGCGTCCTCGTGGCTAATCATACAATACCTTGTTCAGTTTCAAGGACTCTGCACGCGTAACTTTTTTGAAAACATTTAAACTACAACGTTTTTGGAAATGCGGCTCGCTGAATAAATTATACAGGCTATTCTATAGATATAGACGTAACGCGTGAGCAGCCGCGGTCTGAAACCAGTTAAACATGACTTGTTTTATGGTATACTCTTGTTTATGGCACAGCTGCCATAACAATAATCCTGCTTATCTTAATAGCGCTTAATGAGATGGCGCTTCATCGTTAAAAACCCATCTTCTATTGACAAATGCAGATGAAAATATATCCTCTCTATCGAAAATATATCTATGAAGTAAATTGGGTTTATACCTTTGCAATAAATATTATTATTATTATTATTATTATATCCACATACACATTTATATTATAAATAATATTATTCATTACATTCTAAAACGACAACATTGATAACATATTTTGTGATTTTGAATTACTTTGCTGCATTTTTGAAGCTTGGTACGTATTTTATTAATGTTTATTTATTTATTTATTTATTTATTTATTTATTAATTTATTTATTTATTTATTTATCGTTGGGAAACATACAGCGTATAATTAATAAAATTTAGTTAAACACTTCTAAACAAAAATCTTAACCCAATAAAGTTTCCACTAAAAACATAAAAGTACTTAATTAAGTGAACTTAAAATTAGCAACAATTACAAAGCAAGTGAACTTAATATTAACAATAATAAGTCGAACAAAAAGAAAGAATGCTAAACATTAACACAATTTATGTTTTTTTTTTAATAGGTGAGCGAATTTTTTGAACCCATTATTGAACAAGTCGATGTCATGATATTGCTTATTATACATATTGCAGGATCTTGCAATAAATGAATTGTCACAATACTTTGTTCTGGAGACAGAAGTTGAGAAAGTAGCCTGAGATCGAGTACCATGACTACTATGACATGTTATGAAACTTTTTGGAGCATTTACAGGAAACACATTTTTTTTTTAAATTATAGGATTATTTATGTTATATTTTCTATTAATAATTAACATACTCTTTTTATATTAATTAAGTCTAAACAAAAATTAGTATAATTTTCTTTAAAAAATGTTTTAACTATAACAAATTAATTATTGATAGATACATACGTACATTTATAATGCTATCACTTGACCATAGTCTTATTGGATTACGCACAAGTTACATAATATGTCTGTCTATACCAGATTCATTCATAATTCAAACCACCCTCTAAGTTGGGATTTTCTTGCGTTAATGGCCTGATATTTTGAACAACGAAAAGGATCGAGTAAAAGCTTAAAGTAAAATCTTAATCAGAATGTTTCAACTACTATTACAGTGATAATACCATCTGTTTTAAATGTAACGTATATTTGAGTTGCATTTACAAATCTTTCCTACCGATAGAATGAACACTAATTGTTCAAAAGGAAGGAAAACCAGAATCAGCAACGTCGCTGAATATTTACTGTCTCGTTAAAGATGGCGATGTCTTAGCATTTTCAAAGACGAATATAATCCTTTATTTCGAAGACTACAAATTGCGTAATACTGACATGATGATGACATGTTCTTGTAATATCATGTTTACGAGCAGATGTAACTGAGACTGTTTATTGCTTCCAGTCGGATTCTTTCAGCAAGTGATTATGCTTTGAGCGATTGTATAATTAGCGAGGCAGCTTGGCGCCGCGCCAGCGCCGACCCCTCCCGACCCCTGCCGACCCCTGCCGATAAGACCAACGCACTATGGAGCTCGTCTGCTACTAGCTGCAGCGATGTGGAGTTCATTGACGGCTTTCAATCGATGGTTCCGCAGACACGCTGGCCAGGACATAGTTTGAATACTGATCTTATTAAAGTATTGTGTGACGTGCGAAAAATCTAGCGACATGGTGTTATACATCATCATACATAATATCACCTATATTCTCTTAGAGACGCGTACGAGCTTCAGAAGCAGTGCAAAGCGATTCCATTAATACGATACTCTATGCTTTATATACGATGGTCTTACGATCGCCTATCAAGGGGAGATTTTCAATACGATTTTCATAATCATTTTCTTAATGTTTTTTTAGGTTTTACCTTAAGGGTAGTTCCATATAAATTTCAAGACAAAAATACAACGTCAAAAAGATTGCTAAGGTAAAATAATTACCTACTTTTGAGTGGTTTTGAAGATTTGGATGAAGTCCTTTTATTTAAAAATAAGAAAGCTTCCAACGCACTTTAAAGTGGATTCTTTCATTATATTACCTTGTTATAAATAAAAAAAATTGCACGACTGGTTTATGATATTCATTGGCGTAAAAACAATGCTTATTAATACCATAATTGCAAAAGTGCATTTATTGGTATGTCGCTTTATAGGTTTGATTGATTGTTGTTTAAATAGGTACTGCTAATACTTGTTCCATGCAGTGACGAAGTGTCAAGTTGACATAATTTATTGCATTTTGAAGCTTCTGAATGAGGTGACAGGCGTCTTCAGGGTCTGAATGAAGCGTTGTAGCGACTAGCGATGATAATCCGTCAGATTAGTGGAGATAGAGAAGGAGAGAATGTGTATCTGACAGAAAAAACATTAAATAAAGGACATACACTCGTATACTTTTAATTTAACATATTTTTCAAACCTACGAGTATATTAGGTTTAGCTTTTACCTATTATAAAAAATATTTGTTTACTTAAGGGTGTAGAGCTCAATAGATAAATCATAAAGAATGTTAATTACTTGAGAGATAGTCATATTATGTAATTTGCAAATTTATCAAAAATCTTATTACTTATATTTTTGAAGTTATACTTCTTTTTGCACGTTTGGAAAAAATATGAGAGTAAAATTTTTACATCAGCCAAAAAGCAACATGATGAAGTTAGCTGATAACTGTCTCTCCGGTTTCCGTGAAAACTCATAATTATATTCAAAGTAATTACTCAAATATTCATAAATCTATTACACGTGTTTTAAATCAGTGGAGAAAAAAAATATATATTTATCATTCCTTTTACAAACAGGGAGTTGTGACATACGGGATGAAATCTTTAGCTACTTTTGTTCTGTTACGCCAAAGAAATATAACTCCTTACGTGCGTACATAAGTACACACACACGTTTTTTTTTGTTGTAATTTTCCGTATCCACGCCAAATATTATTCCTACCCAATCTATCCTAGTGTCAGCAATAAGTTACACTGCAAATCAGCACATCAGCAAAATAAAATCTTACAATATCTATAATGCCTGAAATGAATTTTAGATTTCCTTCCTTGAGTTGTGACATTTCATTTCCAATATTAAAATAGCTTTCACTACATGTCACAGTCTCATGAGAGTCGCGGGTAAATTGGATTGTCGCGTGTCTGATGTACCTACATATGTATGTACATTGTACAGTGTTTCAAGTAATTTCAGTACCATTGTTAATATTTATATTTCATTGGACAGATACTAGACAGACGTTTTACTTTTGTAATCAAAAAAGATCTGACGTTGACGTGTTTTTAATTGTACCATTTTTAATTACTTTTCCTTTCATAGAAAACCTGTATAATTAATAAATCTGTTTTTAATTATTTTTTCCGTTAACTTCATTTAAATATTTTTATTCCTGGAATTAATATTCTAGCTCAACGTAAGTAAAAATGTAATATCAAATACCGAGACCCGTGGAGTCGTGTCCGAAAAGACGTGAACTTTCGCTGCACTAAGCTACATGTTGCAAACGTCCGTACTTACGCCGTACTAATTTTATAATTTCGTGAATATTTTATGACGTATTTCATGGAGTTTAGAATATTTCAATTTTATTGAACTCAAAGAACAATACATGTATTATAGTAAAATGTGAAAATTCACAAAAAGCATTTCGAGACCACTGTGCGATTATTTACTGTGTATACTAAATGTGATAAGGAATTATTTTTTAATAAAGACATTAAAAAAATGAACTATATACGTCCGCACCAAACGGCTCTACTTGTAAAGAACTAGTGACTTACCCTCGTTTCGTTCGGGTGCGTCCCTAGGGTGCACATAGCGTTGCTACAGTTTTATAGGAAGATCTTTTTAATAGGAATTATTCTCTAATATATTGTTTTCAAATAACTTTTTTAGTTTCCGTGGCTCACGCCAATAAAGCTCCCAGTCGGCATAATTTTTTCCGCTATCTTCAACAATCATTGTCATATTTCAGCTAATTTTCAAAAAAAAAAACTTAATTATACACATCAAACCTTCTTCGTGAATCACACAAAATCCGTTCGGTAGTTTTTGAGTTTATCGCGTTCAGACAGACAGACAGACAGGCGGAGAGTTTTATAATACGTAGTGATTAGGAACAAAAGAAATAGAAGCTTTTCGGCGCTGAGCGTCCTCCGACTGTCTGTCAAATGTAACTTTGGTCATAGAAACATAAATGAACATTTTGTTAGGGACGGTTTCAGATGATGACAAGACGTCTTAAAGAAGGTTGAGTTAATTAACTTTTATACTGAGTAAATCAAAACATATTTTTCAAATAATTTTTAATTGATTGTTATTTTATTTTATTTGATGACATTTCTGTAAGTAGCGGGATCATTAGTATTTTAGAAACCTTATTATAATTTTGAATAATATTATTGATATTTGAATATAAGTTTAGTATAATCAAATAGTATATGAAATTAACTTTTAGACAGAGGATGATTATACAATACACAGCAAACTTGACCGGCGAGCAGCGAGCTCACCGCCATCGAGGATACTGTAAACAAAAGTTTCAATGGTAATTTATTTAGCGTTGATAACGCGACGAAACATTGGGTGGAACGTGACACGAATGGACAGTATTTAGATAGAAGATAAAATCTCATTGTTGTATTTTACTTATCTACTCGGACGAAGTCACTGGCGAGGCCTAGGTAATAATTACATAAAATTGACTTTCATATTACAAACCCATCAATCGTATCATGGCGTCAGCTCGTTTAGGATAATTTATAAAGAAATTTCTTTGAAAAAAAAAAAAATTAAAGAGTGCTTGTATGAATGTGTACACGCGCAAGAAGTAAAATTTCTGTAAGTTATCGGTACTCTTTATGAAATTCAATTTATGTTTTAAATAATTAGGATAGGTGAGATACTAAAAATAACGCATATTAGGCATATTACAATTATATATTTATAGAATACCATTTAAGGAAAGAATATAATATTATATATTATTTGTCAGACAATAACAACGGCTACCATGGCAACAAATATTCGCCTCGCTGATTACACTTTTCGTAACGCTCTCGTCACGCATTCACCAGCTTACTCCCCAAGTCAAGCGTGCGTAAAGATCTTTTACTTCAAAAATATAATTACAAATTTGCATGTTAAATTATCGCATGAATCTGAAGATGGCTTTTGATACCAAAACACATTCCCAGATAGTTGACTAAATAAACTACAGAAAAGTATAATAACAGCACTATATGATGCTAGCGTGTTCTGACCAGTGACGTAATTTTTAGATGATCAATTTTCTGTTGGCGAGGGTGGCTCGATGTTAGCTTTTCTCAACGCACGATCCATCACCGAATAATTACTGTTAGGGACTTATTATGTATATGGAACCCTTTCACTTCCATTAATTATCTTACACTCGTATTACATTCTAATCACGTTGTCGAAATATTTATATAAAAAGTTATCTGTTCGTCGAAACGATTGATCTAATATTTGCTCAATTTGTTTGTAATTTACGGGCATGGGATTAAACAAAGCTTATTGATGTAATGAATTTGCGCGAATAAATTATTCGAGCTTAATACATCATAGAGTTGCGCGGTACAAAACAAAAATATTTTATAAAATTTATGCAGAATATACTCGTAAATTATTTTTGAACAATTGTTTACTTTTTTTCGTGATCTTATATACACATCGTTAAATGGCTAGTGTCGGCGTTTCTATTCCGTAATATTATAATTTGATTGTTTAAATTTTCAATTTTTCATATAACATCATTTTTTTATGAAATTGAAAATATATATATATATATATATATATATATATATATATACATATATATACATACATATATATATATATATATATATATACATATATATATATATATATATATATATATATATATATATATATATATATATATATATATATATATATTGTTTTGGAATGGTGAATTATTATTATTCTTCTAAAACACCGAATATGTATATATGATTAAAATTCCGGATCCTCTGATATTTTCATGTGCAAATCATTTCGTCGTCGTCTTACGGTAAAGGAAAGCATCGTGAGGATACCCGCATGTCTGAAAGAATCTAACAAGTTTTCGAAAAACATCTGAAGTTCGCCAACACTCACTTGGCTAGCGTGGTGGACTAATCTCCTCGTACTGAACGGAGGCCCGTGCCTAGCAGTGAAACGTTAAAAAGTGCTGAGTTGAATTGAATTGTTAAATTTATATGTTAGTGGTGGGCCCGTTCGTGCACATACGAGTACACCCACGTGTAATGTTACTTACTCGCTGATTTGCTACGTATAGAAGCCTCGTTCTCTCTCACCGTAGTAAGACACAATCGCTTTTTAGATTTCGATCAATTATTCTCAGGAGCAACCTAAGCCTTTTAATTAAAATATTTCATTCCCCGTAAGTGATAAGATGATAATAAAATAAATATTAGACAGCAGCGTGACCTTTGTCGCGTCCGAGATTTTTTATTTTCACATTTTAATTGTTAGAAATATATTTGATTGTTTTTTTAGAGACGTAAATAGATTGTGATCAAAATTTCCTTTGCTGGTTTGGAAGGTACATGCACTTAGTACCTAATACAGCCGTATTATATTAAATAACCGCCTCTTTGGTGTAGTGACTAGCATCTACTGTGACTTCACAGCCGAAGGTCCTGGATTCGAGTCCTGGTTCGGGTCAAATTTAATATTGAGTTTTTCTGTTAAGTAAATTCGAGTAATAGCCTAGAGTTGGGAAGTTAGCAGTGTTCATCCCCATGCCTCAGAGAGCACCTGCGATGAAGCTGCTCTACGCCTGATCTCTAACCGCGAGTGTCGAATCATCATCCCACCGGAATTTGAGAGAAACAGGAATAAAGAGTGCACCGTGCACTATAATATCTCCTGCGGAGTTGGTTACTCTTACTGAGATTGGTCGCCGTGGCAGAAATCGGTCGAGAGGATATTATTATTAACCAACAGCTGTATATATTGTATTCTGCCTTTTTTAACGTCTAACGTCCCACTGCTGGGCATGGGCCTCCCCAATACAAGGGGGGTCAGGCCATAGTCCACCACGCTGACCCAAGTGCGGGTGGGCGAACTTTACATGTCTTTCGAAAACTTTATAGGTTCTCTCAAACATGCAGGTTTACTCATAATGTTTTCCTTCATCGTAAGACAAGTGATAATCATGTTGGATATGATTCGCACATAAAAATATCAGAGGTGCGACCCGGGATTAGAACCCACTTCACTCGGTTTCCAAGCGAGTGCACTACCACTGGGCTACCACTGCCTTAAAAAAAGAAAAAAAAATACATTACATATATGTACGAGTAAGTATATTGTTTAGTTAGCTGGTTGGTTCATAATAATAATATTATCTGTATTTCTCGTGAAATGGAAATCTTCATAGGGTAACTCGTACATCATATATAGCTTTTAATATTGAACAAATAACGTAGGTACAAATATATCTCATCACAAAGCTTCACGTCGCATTTGATTAAAATTACAAACTTTCAAACTTTAACAACTAACACAAATAGAAATATTCCAGCCGCCCTACACGCCCGCCCTACGCGCCCGTCCTACACACGAATCACGTGTCAAAGAGCATTAAAGCATATATAGCGGTAATTGTTGCGGAGGAAAACTATTCCAATAAGCGCATGGCGACGACTTGCGAAGTGCTGGTTGCCTGTGTCCCAGCGGCCACGGCAGTGCACCTGCGCCGGCCCCGCAACCACACACCACCTGAACTTAAATGCAATAAAGAAGATATTGCAGCACTAACTCTTATCAAGTGAAACGTGAGAGCGAAACGACTTAATACAGTTTTTAAATGTGAATAAAAAATAATGTTGTACATAATATGTAAGGAGAAAGTGCTACGCGATTCAAAACAATTTAATTCTTAAGTTCATCATATTTTAATATCTTTAAAACAAAATGTTTGGTTACTTAAATTTTTTAAGAAATGAAAGCTTAAAGTTTTACTTAAAAATATTTTTCAATTTCCATATCTTATAAATCTCACTGATTCAGTACATCGAGGGTTCTTCTTAATAGAATTAATTAAGTAGAAGATATCATTACGATCGATTTCACGACTCTTCGAATCAGATCAGTGATAAATTTAATAAAATTTTCAGAACATTCTAATAATAATATTATAATATTGTCGCGTGGTGGAGAGTGTGTAACGTCTTTTCATCAAAAATAAAATGGCATGTCTGAAGCTTGCTTTGATTCAATTTTCTTATTAATGGCTCCAAAGCGTGCTAGTTGAGCACAGATTACTTTACTTACCAATGTCACGTAGAGTGGAGTAGACACGAAGGTCTATGTAGTATTAAAATTATATTAAATTATAATGTGTAAAAAAGGGAGTAAATACTTAATAAACCTACAACAAAAACAAGCACAATTAATTATATATAATATACAATTTACATATATAAAAACCTTAAGAGATAAGTTGAAGCTTGCGTAATACATCCTAAGACAGCTAGAACAACAGGTTGTTGAATGACAATTAACGACAGGAACAGTGGATAGAAAATTGCCTTGAGTGAGAGAGGGACAAAAGATTTTCCAAAAAGGAATTGAGTTTACTAGGAAATATTTGAATTTTTGGATATGAATTAACATTCTATTCTTTGTTTATGCATACAAAAAGGGCGGCAGGGTGTCAAGAGTTGAATGTTCGGAGCTAAGAGAAGGTAAAAAAAGACGAAATACGAAAAAGTGAAGACTGGAAGTAAAGTGGAGTGAAGTGTAAGTGCAAGTAGTGGTGGAAAATAGTACTCAGAACTGAGTGAAGCCAAAATTGTGCGTGTACTGTGAGTGTTCACGAACCACCATAAATGACTTCAGTGAACCTAAGGCAATGAGACAATTATACTGCAAAAGATGTACTTTGATTTTCCGGTCCTAGAACTCATAGAACGTAACAATACCTACAGTAGGTCACGTACACTTTATGGTGCAGTCCAATCTTTTAAAACATAAACTTATATTTGCATATTGTTTACATATGTATAATAACAAGTGGTGCTTAAGTAAAAGTGAATCTAATCTAAAAGGGGCGAAACTAATCTGAAACAAGAGCTTGAACAATTCTTTTCGTGAACGAGATCAAAAACAACTGTTGATTGCGAAAACTATGGTGTTGAATTTTTATTCATTTGTAATCCATTAATTTTGTCCACTATCAGTCTAAGTTGGACTAAGTTTCAGAGAGAACATAACGTGAAGGAGTTACACTTGGGAGTTGGGGCCAACGCCTGTTGTAAGCTTACAATGAAATTAAACAATGAATTAATTTCAGATATTTTGTTAATTAATCAATATAAGTAATATGATCATTTGTTCCTGCAGCGAGCCGCGGCGTCTGAAGAATGGAAGCACTCCATTAGTTAATTTAACGTCAGCAGCGCGCAGCGGCGATTAATTGCCTCCTGCAGCAATATTTGCTTCGTTGGGTGACTCATTTATTGGTTAAAAGAGCCTTTACACACCTTGTCGGGTCGCTGTGGTACTCTACCGGCTACGGGCGCCGCGTTGCCGAGGTTATATTCTCTTAATCATCAATCTTCTACATGTACACTAAGATTACAAAGAGGTAAAATGTGTACGTTTGGATATAGGGGTAATCTGAAACTACAGACCCGATCCTAAAAAATCTTTCACTAATAGAAAGATGCATTATTAAAAGTTTTGAAATAAAGCAATAAAATGTATAAAAAAAAACGCCTAAATACTCACCCGATCGAAACTCGAAGTTACTATAATTATATTAAAAATATTTATCTTAAAGCCAGACTGTCATACACAGAGTGCGAATTTGTGATTCTTTTTTCAGTATTTTTCTTATAATACAATATTATCCCTTCGGGAGATCAAAGGGTACTATATTATTTATTATTTATTCCCTTGCCATTTTAGCTTAAACTAAAAGTTACGTAGAAATTCAAATGTTTGATAGTGACGCAACATCAGGCAGCGCCATCGTGAAGCTGTGGGCTACATACAACATATACGACGACTAAACTTGATCTTTTTTCTGCAAAACTACCCTTCAGAAATGCTTTTTCACTATTATTAGCTATGTATAAGGGCTGAAATTTTTATTATTTAGACGTAAGTTAAAGCTTTAATTTTTTATTGAAGTTATACTACTTTTGTCGCGTTAGGGGAAAATGATGAGAGTGAATTTTTACGATGCGACAGAATTAGACTACAGTATGAAGTTAGTCGTTAAATCGCACTTTATTATAGAGGTATGCGTAAATGAATTGCAAAAAATAGGAATTTGACAGGTAGAAATCGTCACGTAACGAAAAGGGTTATGCTTTATTATTATTCACTAAGAGTACTTAACACACACACTTTTTAATATTTATAAACCTTAAAAAAATCTATGCATATAAAACAGTAATTTAACAAAATTGATGTGCGCGTTTCACGCGAAAAGTACTGAACCGATTTTAACTTAATTTTGTGTTGTGATAACTTATTACTTGGGTCAACATTCAAGATACTTTTTACTGCAGGAAAATCTTTAATTTTCATGGGAAAACACAAAAACTGGTTCAATCGAGTGTTGTAAACGCTGGCTAAACTAAAGAGATAATAATGTACTACAAAATTGTATGTCTTAATAACGCATAAAGAAAAATCTGCAATAGCTTACGTCTTTCTCCTAAGGTACAATCGCAATAACTATTCCTATCTATTTGAAACGTACATAGGGACGCACCCGAGCGAAGCGAGGGTAAGTTACTAGTGTTAAATAAATTTACCATTTATTTTCCTGCCACTATTCATATGCCATCGATTGGATATTTGGTTAAAACTTAAAGATATCTAAATACAAACACGAGGATAATTATGTACGTAGAGTATGTAACGAGAAAGTAATTGGCACGCCTAAAAACCACATAGGTAATAAAGAATTGAATTGAAGAAAGTGATGTTTTTCAATCATGGTCATTAGAGACTAACATAGCAATGTATTATTAATCAAGCTTTGACTAATTTCAGTCAGTTTTTTTGAGTATATTATATGTTGTAGTATGGTGGGTTAATTATTACCAAATTGTCCGTGTAGGTACTTCATTGAGTAATCAAAAAACAAATAATATTTTTAACGTACATATATAATATATAATTTATTACTGCCTCGGTGGTGTAGTGGCTAGCATGTACGGCTGCACACCCGGAGGTCCTGGGTTCGAGTCCCGGGTCGGGCCAAGTTTAGCTATTGAGTCTTTCTGTCAAGTAAGTCTCAGTAGCAGCCCGGAGTTGGGAAGTTGGCGGTGTTTCACCCCCGTGCCTCGGAGAGCACGTAAAAGCCGTCGGTCCTGCGCCTTAACTCTCACCGGTCGTGTCGAATAGGCGTCCCACTGGAGTATGAGAGTGACAGGAATAGAGAGTGCACTTGTGTCTGCGCGTACATTTGTGCACTATAATATCTCCTGCGCAGTTGGCTAGTCTCAATGAGATTGGCCGCCGTGGCCGGAATCGGTCTGGAGGACATCAATTTATTATTTTGATAAAATCTGTAAATTCATTAAACTGCGAATATATCTATATTGAATATGAATATATACATACATATATACATATATATATATATATATATATATATATATATATATATATATATATATATATATATACAATCAGTATATATATATGTAGTTAGTCTAAAGTTCTTGAAGTAGTCTTCACGAGCCCAGCCACAGCCCCGCGCTGGATAGGTACCTCACGCCCAGAGCACATGAACTCGTATACTCGTTTATCTTCAAGCCAACAATAAACAAGGAAAGGAATGCAATATATCAGCTGGCTCAGACACCTCCTACACGTGCGGCGGTTCCAGTGAGAAGTGCCTACGTGCTACAAAACTCTAATTTATACCACTGTTTTTAACTGCCCAAACTTTTTTGCGTGTTCTTCTTAAATAAAAAAAGAAATCAGCGGGCAAAATAGTCGATTTGTGAATTTCAACTACATCTTATGAAATATCATACCTTTTTTGCAAACCATTGTTTTAAGCCGTACTCATGAAATATGATAATTCCAATTTATTCAGTCTTTTTTAACGTCCTTTTGGGCCTCCCTGAGCCTTAGTCCATTACTCTGGACACTTGCGTGTTGGCTACGTTCATGTGTTGTTCGAAAACTGGTTAGATTCCCTGAGACACGCGTTCCTTACAATATTAAAAAAATATGAGACTATGTTTTTTATTTAATTTAAATACATCTTATATTTAATTTAAATAAATAAATCTATACTACTCGTAATATTATAAAGCTGAAAAGATTTTTTGTTTGTTTGGTTGAACGCGCTAATCTCAGGAACTACTAATCCGATTTAAAAAATTCTTTTTGCATTGGATAGCCCGTTCACTGAGGGAGGCTATAGGCTATATATCATCCCAAAAAATGTACAATTCCCGTGGGATAGATTTGTTTTAGTCTAGGGACGAACCCGAAGTGAAGCGAGGGTGAGTCGCTAGTTTATAATAATTTACTAGTATTTTAAAAAATAGGATACAAAATGTGTAGAGTTTGCTTGTACATTTTGTTGCCTTTTGTTTTTGATATGAGTGGTTTATATTTTGCTTCTTAACTGTTTCGTCTCATTTTTGCTCGCTTTAAAAGAGTGCAGTAAATCTGAAACCATCGATGTGTTCCATAAGCCGATTACCATCACTGCTGGTAGAGTGGACGCTGGGCACTCGGCACTCGGCACTCGACAGTGCAGTGAGTCAAAAAGTAGGTTTGGAAAAAATAAAAACAGGTTTTTAGATTTTTTTGTTTATTAAGAAATTGTAGACTCAATTGTATATTGCATATACATACTCGTATGTCAATAGCAAACCGCGGACATATTTCACTCTAGCTCAGACGAACTTACAAGGGACTTACTAATCTATCTATCTTATTAAAACAGTAACTGTAACGTTTTATGTATACAATATAGACCCCAAACAACAGTTATTAAAAAAAATCTGTTTGTCTGTATGTCTGTTTGTGTGTGCGCGTTTCACGCAAAAAGTATTGAACCAATTTCAACATTTGGGATACCTTTTACTTCCGGAAAATCTTTCTTTCCCACGGGAAATCGCAATAACTGGTTTTATCGAGTCCTCCTTGGAAACCTTCCGCTGGTTGAACGTTAAGACGTACATCAAAACAATGTACTAAAAATCATGCTAAATCTTGAAACTTTCTTAGATTTACGCGAATATTTGATATTTTAAATAAAGCTATCTTTTCGGATTATTTCGCGGATTTATTTTGATTTTCGATTCCCGACGTTTCGAATGCTTTATAGTAATCATGGTCACGCGAGAGACTAATATTTTAGACATCTCAAAGGCGTTGGCAGGAAAAACGGATGCTGGAAGGGTATTCTACACCTTAGCAATTCGTTTCAGAAACGTAGAACTAAAGCGTTTCGTGCGAGTTGGTTGAATTTCTACCATATAAGGATGCCAGCGCTCACGACGATGTGGTAAAACAGTAAAAAAAAGCATAGTCAGGATCGCTCAAGCCACTACATTCGCTTTGATAGTCCTTCAATATATAGTAATTTATTTACAATTATAATGTTGTGACATTGAAATTACAAGATTTTTTTTCTTATTTCAAATAATGTTAAATCTAAATCATAAAGATGAAAATTCATACATTGTTCCTATACTTATTATTACATTGTTAATAAACTGACTCACTATAAAATGATTGCAAAGCTCTTCTTAGTATAATTAATTACAACATTTTTTTCATAAATGACAAAAAATATAAAAATTCTAAATGATACAAAGTGTAATACGAATAAATGGCCGAAGTCCTCTCGGGACAGTGTTGCCAACATCGCGAACGACAACTTTCCCATTAGCTCTGTTAATAATTCATCACATTTAATTTTGTATGAAAATATTAAATCTAATGGCATTAATTCGGTGAGGCGCAGATTGAGGACAACAAAAACTTTATAGTTGTTTTCTGATAAATATATTATGTTCTGCAAAAACTTCTAATGGAAAAGTTGTTGTTTATGATGATACCAATATATTATTCCCGAGGGGACTTCGGACATTTATATTTCACTCCATACGTTAAGTAATTAACATCAAAAATGTTATAATGTTATAAGTTTGAGAGTATTCTCAAGGTTTAAGAATTTATTTCTATATTTAAAAAAAAATAATAAAAAAAATACAATTCACTTATATAGTAAATATAAGCGTACGGGCGGTAAACGAAAATGTAGAGCTATCGAAAATAAAATCATCGGTTAAAATAATGAGGGTATACAAAATCATCAACATAAAATAACTAGTTATCATATAGATATATGTTAGGAATATAATAGCCCATATAATATTTAAAATGTATTACTGAAATGAGTGATAGTAAATTCGACCACCATTAATAGTTTATCTGATGCCTCCATCCATCCATCCAGCCTTTACCTGATGTTGAATAATGTATGGTGGATAAGAATAGTCTGCAGATAACCCAATTTAGGCAGATCGGCACACTAACAATCTAACTATGTCTACGTTTTATTGTCAGTGGCACTCGGAATATTGCATTTTGATGTCCATACGTAAGGTAAGTTTCTCCCAGGTCATCACAACTTAAAACAGCGGTTCCCATTTTTTTTTGGCAATGGAACCCTAATTGATCATATTTAATTTAATTTCTTTTAACGGATCCCCATTTTAATAATAACTGAACTGATTGTGTTGTAGTTAGGATAATTTTTTGTTTGACTTGAAAGAACAAATCATAAATGAAAAAAGTTAATACTTATAATAATATTTGTTATGCCAAAAATATAACCTGTTTTATGTAATAAATGTTTTTTATTTCACATATTTATTTATAATAACACTAAGACTAGGCTTGTGTCTGAAAAGACGTTTTATTTAACTCGCTGCCGGACTCGGAACCCCTGTGACCCTTATACGGAACGCTAGGGTTCCGCGGACCATCGTTTGGGAACCGTTGGCTTTAAACACGGCGTTACCTCGCAACGAAGCCGAGGCTCGACGTGAGGCGGTTAATTACACGCCGCCACAGGTCCCGCCTGTCGCCCTCTCCGCGAGCGACGCGTGGCGAGACACGGCTGTGAGCAGGATGCGACTGAGCCATGAAATTCATACGAGTTTAATTTCCGCACCTTTCAATTTACAGATTGGTTTTGTACGCGGATATTTTAAAACATTACTTGCTTGCTATTAGCTTGACGTTAAATTTGGTCGGCATGTTCTTTTTAATAGTAAATGCGACTTCATGTTAGGTACATCAAAAGTAAAGTAAATCATTACGAGTATAATAAAAATTAAATTACTTTATGTCGAATTATGTTTAAAAATTCATATTATACTTTTACCTAGTAAATAACTGAATGGAAATGAATGCATAGAAAACTGTCTCGGTGGTCTAACGGCATGTTCGACCGCGGATCTGAAGGTCCTAGAGTCGAGTCCCAGGTCGAGCCAAGGTTTTTCTATTAAGAAAGTCTCAATCACAGCCCGGAATTGGGAATTTGGCGTTGTTTCGCCCTCGTGCTTTGGAGAGCACGTAAAACCATCAGTCCTGCGCCTGTCTCTTACTGGTCTTTTAAAATTGTCGTCTCACTGGGGTATGAGAGTGACATAGAGAATGCATTTGTATCTGCGCATATACTTGTGCGCTATAATATCCCCTGCGTACACGACTAGTAGGCAGTTGTAGCCCAATGGTGACGCTCTTGCAGAGAAATCGAGTAAAGCGGGTTCAAATTTCGGGTCTCACACATATGATATTTTAATTGTGATTAATTTCCAACATAATCACCACTTGTCTTACGGCGAAGGAAAGAATTGCGAGTAAAACCTGCATGTCTGAGAGAACGTAGCAAAGTTTTCAAAATACAAATCTGTTAACTCGCAATTGGCAAGTATTGTGGACTATGGCTTGATCTTGCCTGACTCGTATTCAACGGAGGCCTGTACCCAACATTGCGATCTTTAAAAAAAGGGCTGAATACATGAGTAGTCGTGGCCGAAATCGGTCTGGAGGATAGCATTCGTAGTAAATGATATTAAAAATAACTCAATATTAAAATTATTAATATAAATTACTGATTTTGTAATTAATCTATAAATACATCAGTCTGTTTTGGTAGATAAAACTTCCGCCACGGACGTATATGTTTACTCATGTATTTATATATGGTGTACACTAATACTGTACAGATTTGTGGTCATTGCTTAATGCCATGATTCACGCTATTTCCTGTCGAATGTTTAAATATAGTATTACTTCGTGATTAGTGCGCTACGTGATAGTAATCAAGTATCTATATTCTAATATATTTTTAACATAAATTTTCTACGCAGAAAGCTCGAATCGTTCCTGTATAAGAGGAGGACAATCCTAGAAATCTATTTTTGCATTATCATTATATTAGTAAAAAGAGTAGTGTATTACAGCAGTCAGCAGACATACTAAACTTTAACAAATACATTTTTATAAATCTCTTCTTTAGGAGTCACTGTATCGAATATTGTAGTAATCTGAGGGAAACAGTTTTCAAGTACATTATGTTATATTTCCGGATAAGTACATGCTCGTGCGTCATACAGTTTCAGGGAGACGTTCCAATTAAAATATTCACATAACGTAACAAGATAGGATTGGCTGAGACAATTACAGCGAGTGCTTAATGGCGCGACAACTCGCTCGAGCTAATTCGATAGTAGTTGGGTTGTTCTTTCATCTAGTTACAAATACTGAAGTTATAACAAAATGTATTTCTGCGAAAATAATGTTTCGAAAACAAAAATAATTCAATAAAATGGTTTGAGGTAAAGTATCTGTAATTGGTTGTAGCAAGTACTACTGTGTATTTGATCAGATTAGATATATTTGTACATTAAAATTTATAAGAAAATAATTTGTGAAATCTTTTAAGAGAAAAACCTTTTATTTTTCGTCGTCTACAGGCTGCTTCACCGCACCCAGTGCTTGCTATCATAATATTATTGTACTCGTATTATAATCGAAGTTATGCCAAATTTCTTTATTTATTTATTTTATTTAAATCACCTGCGGAAAATACTTAAAATGCATTAGGTACTAAGCAAATTATATAACACCATGTAGAAATAACAATTTTGACTATAATATCTGTTTCGAAAAATCAAAATCTTCATAGAAATGACGAGGTGGGATGAGTCCTCATATGAATAATAAAACGGAACAGCATGTAAACAGTTCTCCATCCAGAGTTTTCGTTTACTATAAAAATATATCTTTTTACGAGCTATTAAAGCAGCGTTGGAGCACTTCGGAACATTGTGAATATGTTTATAAAGCTTACAACGGTACAAGTTGCCATTTTCTACTTTTCAAAACATTCGAGCTGTAGGTATTTAGTACGTTTTTCTTGGACGAGTCGAAAGCTTTATGCTATTTCAATTGAATCTTGTGATAATCATTCAAAATGACAGTTGACTTTATTATGTTTAGTATGGATAATGGATATCTTTCTAATATTATAAATGTGAAAGTTTAAATGGATATTTGGATGTTGTTACTCAATCACGTCAGAACGGTTAAACGGATCTGGATGAGATTTCGCACAGAGATAGATTATAGTCTGGAATTTTTATCCCGGAAAAATGTACGTTTCGAGGCGAACCCGAACGAAGGGAGGGTGCACCGCTAGTTCTTAATATTTATGCAGTTTATTACATTTTAAGTAATCTCTCATAATTCGTTTTTATTATAGGTTGTGTTTATTAAAATATATTTGATTCTTTCACAATCAGCAGGTTTAAGGAATATTACATACGCGTATATTTTGACAAACAATTATTGTTAAAAATCAAAATAAACACTACCTTTTGTAATATTATTTGCATCACTATTCACAAACTTGCCTCGCCTCGCTCCGTCAACAGATCATTATTTATAAAAATACGAGCAGACTACGAAGATAAAGGGGAAAATAAAGGCTTTCCAAATAAGATCCTGACACAAGACGAATTGATATTGGAATATAATCAATCAGTTCTCTATCAAAAAGAAGTGGTACGTATTTAAAATGAAATTTGAACGCTTGGCTTTGTTTTGAAGTCGTCGGACAAATCTTCTAAATCATATGACAATATCAGATTGATCATTACCTTTGAAGTAAAATAGATGTACCTACTCGTTCAGTTGCGTTACTTCCGGTGATTCAGAGCAGCGTAGATAGTTTTTTTCCTAGTAGGGCGGGCGCTTTTCCGCCAGAGGCCTTCCTGTACTGCCTATATGGAAGTGTAATTAAGTACGTTATAAAACACAACTTTTAAATAAAACTATGTTTTTGGATTTTTTCGCGAATATATTTTGATTTTTGGTCACGGGAGACTAGAGTTTTAGAGTTTTTTTTTATCACGTCAAATATTCGCGTAAATCTAAAAAATACAACATTGTTTGATTTGTTTTCAAAATTGCTAATAAAATATGATGAGCGATTGCGGAAAGTGCGTGTCTAAAAATTACATCGCCGGAAGAGATAATTATATCGGCAACGTTTTGTAGCGTATATATATTTACATTTTGAAGTAGACGATCCCGTTGTATTTTTTGCCACAAAATAGTTCATAAATTATTTTTGTTTATTTCTTACCGCCTATAGCTCCCGCTTAAGAATACACAGTCTTAGTTTAGAGAATGGCATAGGTTTACTTAATGATGTCCGTGGTAGTTATAATTGAAAAAATAATATTACATGTACTTTTAAAATAGATATTGAAATAACAATGCCTGATGATATCTAAATGAAGACATCTTCATTTATAAAATGAATGTAAATAATTTGTGTGTTTTCCTAATAAACATAAGGGAGTCTACAAATGGAACTAAACTTTCTTGATTATCCTCAGAGGCATTCACCGGAGTAGACGCTCGCTAAATACTCTCGCGACTCCGGGATTTAACATGTGTTGAGATTGAATCAGAAATCAGGTTAGTTCTAGTTTGAAATGAACTGCTGTGGAATTATGGCATGAAATACAAGTAAATTAGACAAACGTCTGGCGCTGTGGCATTACGCTAAGTTAGGCGGTAAAATTACATCTGTAGTCGTCGCAGGTTTGATTCTATGACGCTGTTGATTATCAACTAATTTTCTCATAAATAAGCACTTTCATAATTAAAGTGCAGACACCGAATAGTGGTAAAATCTCTTATTACGATTTTACTCGTGTTTACAATCTTTGAACGAAAATATGAAACAAGCTTATTGTTACTATATATAATAAATAATATATTATGATTAGGTACGTGTCCACCATGACCTTAGGACCTATGACCTCGAGGCTCCGCCACGCTACGCTGTGACGATGTACCCATAAACCATGTTAATCGTTTTACGTAAATTAACTTTAGTCTCTTTACAATTGAATTCAATATAATATACTTAATTAAATCCGTAGTTTAGCTCCTGATTGCTTATCTACTGAAAATTTCAAGTACTAAAATACGGACGCTGAAATAAATTCTATAGAAAAAATTACTTTCTAATATCATTAAGGAACTTAAAGTTAACAATGCCACCGGACCAGTGATCAATGTCATACAAAACCTAAACGTAACAGAAATACATTCCGATAGACTAATATTTTTCTTTTTTTGTACGAACAGTTTAAAGTATATTTATTAGCATTGTATTCAAACTAAAACATAATACATACAAGTGACTTACTCTGGCATCACTCGGATGTGTCTCTATGTAAGTGCCATAGCGTTGCTATAGTTTAATAGAAAGATCTTTTTAATAAAACTAAGATGATGATTGTAGGCCGAGCCAACAATAATTCGCCAGAAGTCACTCAGATCATGAACTGTGAGGTTGTCCTGTCCTACATCTATTTTGGAGCTTTAATCTCAAACGATGGAAGCTGCATAGAAGAAATAAAACGACGTACGCCAGCAACTAGAACTGCGATGGACAGGCGGAGGAAAGTATGGAAGAACCTAACCGTAACGAAGACCATTAAGATCCGGTTCATAAAGAATCTGGCCAATAAAGCTCCCAGTCGGCATAATTTTTTCTGACATTTTCAACAACCATCGTCATATTTCAGCCAATTTACACAAAATCATATTATAAACATAAAAATCTGTGCACCTATGTACAATTAGGCTGTCATTTATAATAACTTTTAAAAGTGTGTAAGAGGATGGCAAGTGAAGCCACTCTGAGTTATTTGAAACAAGTCCCGACTCCCGAAGTGTTTCATTCAATTAGCTTCTGCGAGATGCTCAGAATTACTACCAATTTAATTAATGTCTCTGAGTTCGTTTGTTGGACCGAAAAACAATTTTATTAGATTTATATGTATACTGATATCTAAAAGTTTTCAGTTAATTATGAAAGTGATAACTTAATTTTCATAAATATGTTGACCTACAGACAAACATAACATTATTATGTACGTTAACATCGTCTTGCCGAGGGGAAGATTAGCTTGAGTGATAATTACTTTATATCTTTTTCAATGCATTAAAAGTAGGTACTAGGTAGGTTCTATTTATACCTAAATAGACATGAGAAAGTTAATAATAAATGGACCTTATGACACTACTATTATAAATACGAAATATTGTGTGTTTGTTACAACGGTCTACGATTACTTCACGCTGAATGAAAAGGCTGGACGGATTTGGATGATTTTTTGTAAGAAGTAAGAATAATATTGTGACTTACATAGATGACACAAAAATTTCATGATGAGGTCTTCAAATTAGAACAATGTTCGGAACCTATCTTCACGTGTGTCCAACTCGCGCTTGACTTTTTATTATAATATTTATACTGCATAACACTAACTAAATAACACCGTTTATATAACAATAATGTTTATAAACTAACTAAAATTTTATCTTTCTTGCAATAGTGACACAAACAACTAAGTTCATGCCACAAAATATGAGCATAACAAATCCACTTTAAAATAGTTTCATGAATGAAATCTAATTGCATGTATGAACCTGATCTTGTTATTATTACACGCCTAAAGTCGCAAGTGATTGCGTCGGAGCGCTTCTTCAATGTTTTACACAATGTTTTATTAATAAGGATTTATAGAAAGCAGACGGCCTCCATGCAGCTCGAGCAATCTTCTCAGAGCTCAGATATTTTATTTTAATTTGAGAAACTAACAGTATAATATTACATTGAATTAAACAATTACCTACTTTTAACATAAAAACCAACAAAGTTTCCACTTAAAGACAATCCAAACTTAGAGCACAGAAGTGAAAAAACATAGCACAGTGAGATATATAATAATAAGCTAAAGATCTTTTTTATAATTTACAAGATTATTTTGTTATTGGTTTTAATTATGTATTTTACGGGCGTAATATTATTTATATTTTTCTTTTTAACCCGGTCAAACAAATGGGTGCTTTACTGTTGATTCAACTGGTAGTAGACTCATGACGTTCAGTAAAAAATTGTAATAATTTAATGCTGAATAAAATATTTTGAATTTGAATTTGAATTCAAGAACCTTAACATTTTGGACAAGTTTATTTTTGAAACAGGTTAAATATAGGATGATAGTCTATATGGAAGTTTGTCACAGAAGTATGAAAATTGACGTTTATAGCTTCTGTTTATTGCTGTGAGACTTTGCTCTTTGCTTCGCGTATATTACTCTCTGATGACTCAAAATTGTATTTTTCTTGGAGTACGGTAGTTGACACTTTAATTACAAATCGATATCTCCTTTAATCCCTCCCGGACAAATTCTAAGAAATCCGTGCGAATTTCCGAGAATTCAATTGTTATCTAGCACACCGGTGTGCTCGCGGTCCGCGAGGAGTTAAAGATATTCGCGGCGTGGCTTATTTTCAAATGCTCATTTATAGAATCCTATTAATTTTATTAATAGGATATAGTTGTTTTGGTAGGAAATTGTAGAATATGTCTATACATACCTGCACTATTGCAAGAAGAATAAAATTTTAAGCGGACATTTCATGAAACAAATTTTCGGTACAATAGTTTCCAGTATATTTAACTGGATCCATCATTTCTTTCTTGACTGAGTACATTATTGTTATATAAACGGTATTATTTAGTTAGTGTTAGATCCGTAATGTAACTTTGTAGTAACACAATTTACCGTAAAAACCTACCGCATTCCTCGTGGAGCGAGCACTCGCACAGACACGCCGGGGAGCGTTTGAGCCACGTCTTTGACATTCCGTGGTAAATGACACAGGCATATTTGCATGACAAAAGAATATTCAGTTTTTTGTTGAAAGCCTGAAGTATTTCTCAGCGTTTAAGCTTTTGTATGCGTAATGTCTCCGCAACTGTCCTCTCAGAGCTCAGTTTGTGTTGGAAATTCAAATATCCCTTATCCAGCACAACAGTGGATGCTCACGTCTCGAGTCCCACGCGTGCGGCGCTTTGAACGATTTTCGTAATGTTAATACATTTCTATATAGTTTAGTTTACTCTTAGTTTTTTAAGGGGCATTTTGTTAGACGTTAGCTTTGAAGTTAAATATTATGAGATCGCTGAAATAAGATTTCAATGAGAAGCAATGTCGTAAAACCCACTGGTAGATAAGTTTAAATAAATACGAAATACTTACAATCGTAATGTAAACCCTAGGTTTTATAGTTATTCGTTAGTTATACATATGTATATGATTATTGCAAGCTTTATACTTTTGCCAAGCTTATATAGGGCATACCATTTTCGTTATACACAAATATAAATAGGCATATCGTTTCAGACAAGCTTGTAAGTGACTAATCTCAGCTTAGAATTCTATTACACAATGTTTCGGGTTATTCCGCTAAGAGCACTTTATGTGACCCTTATCATGTACACGTTTTGTCTGAAAAAGGACACTAACAGTATCCTTTTCCCATAAAAGTAAATTATATTGCGTCCTGCGGTAGGTACTCCACTGACTGCATCACGTACAGGAGCACAATTGCAGGAATAATTCTAAAAGTTGATTCACTGAACTTCAGCTTAAAATTCCGGAATAATAGAGAATAATTTTTAAAGGGTTTATTCATACTTAACAGGAAAAATATAATTAAAACCTTAAGTGTTTAAATCTTATTAAACTTGATAATTACAGGACTATGTATCAGCTGAGTCCGACTTGCACTTGACCAATTTTCATTTGTTATTATAATTAACTTTTAGTAAGCCGTAAGCGCTCCAGTGAACAGCGTGCGACGCGGCGAGACGCGGCGGGACGCGGCGGGACGTGGCGAAACATGGCCGGGCTGCAGTTTAAGATAAGGTTTGACCGCGTGAAAGTCAATATCACTTTATTCCCTAAGTTATCCCATATTTTACATGAATTTATTATGGATTTCTTTATTATTAAACTAGTTTTTGCCCTCGGCTCTACTACCGTAATGTAATCTTACGTAATCAGTTATTTGACAAAACACCATCTAGGTTCAGCCATTTTGCTAAAAATATTTAGAAATTATACAGACACCTTCCTCGTTTATCGCTTTATTCATTATAAAGTGAGAATGAGATACAAACGCTTTGGAACCGAAAAAAGTTAATACTGTCTGTTAAAGCTAGAATATTGATTTGATTTAAAAAAAGGAAATAATTTGAATATCTTTTCTTCTTGCAAAATGGAAGTCTTTTGTTTGCAGTCTATCGTAACTTGTTCTTCGTGTATTATCTGTGTTTGAAAAATTCCACTATGGTAGAAGCTAATCAAGACTTACAGGATACTTTAAGGGCAAAATGCTTCACCGTATTCTATTGTTGTATGTTGGTGCGTGACTTTAGTGACCGAAGAAAGAGTCAAAAAAATCGAAAAAATTGTTTTAGCAGAGTGTTGTGTCGGTACGTTTTATAGAAGAAACAAAGATTTCGGTTGGTAGAGTGCACTGTGCATAGCATTTTACACGAACACAATTACAGTCTATGACGAATAAAAGACGATCAACTCCGACCTCGAAGATATTTAAGGCGAGTCGTTCCGGAAAGATCATGGGTTCTCTTTTCTGAGATAGTAAAGGGTGTTCATTATAGAATATCTCGACCATGGAGCTACTATTATAGGCTCTTTGTATGCAAAACAAATAAAAAAATCATAACGAAATTCGCGAGAAACTACAAGGCAAACTAGCAAAAATTGTTTTGTTCCATCAAGATAATGTTCCGGGACACTCACAGGTTCGCCGTTGCTATGGCTGCAATTCGAGATGCTGACTACGAAATGCTTGAGCATCCTCCATATTTATCTAACCTTGCCCCTAGTGATTTCTATCTATTTCCAAGGTTGAAGGAGTCCTTGAGAGGACAGAGATTCGAAAATGATGAAGCATTAGTCGCTGCGGTGCAGGAATTTTTAGGTGCTCAACATGAAGAGTTTTTCAAGTAAGGAATTTTAAGCTTAGTAAAAAGATATTCCAAGTGTATTATGCTAAAAGTGGACTATATCGAAAAATAAAATAACATTTAATAAAAAAAACACTCATTCTCACTTTTTTTTTAATATATAAAGAATAGACGATATATATGTATGTATGTATATATACTCTATATATATGTATATATATAGAGAGGTACATTAAAGGGATGTTATTATGTAACACAAAACCTACAGAACAGTTAAATTCGGATTTTAATTCGTTCGGCTCCTTTTCGGAACAATTAGTCTTTGTCAATGACAGCGTAATTACGCAACAGTGATTGAGCAATTTGAGTGTGGATGTGTTGATTTATTCGCAACGCTCAGTGTCCGATGGACGATGTACGACAGACGCTCGATACAGTCGCATTTAGCTACGTGTGTATGATTCAAGAGATACTGCACTGTACTAGTGACCTGCCACAGACTGTATTGTACAATGCCAAGTCTCCCAATCGTAAACTATTCCTATATACCTATAACCTAACGTAACCTAAATATTTATGGCACTCTGTTCTCTGTTCCTCAGGGAAAGTATCAACAAACATAATGTTGTAATTATTATAATACAAGCAACGAGTTAAATAAGATTTCTAAATGGTAATATAGTTTTATGTGATCTATGGTAATACGTAAAAGCAGAAGCTTAAACATCAAATTATCATATTTCTTACTTTAAAATTTCCCGCTGCGAACTTCCATGCAAACTTTGCCCCCATTTAGGGGATGAATTTTCAAAAAGTCCTTTTCATGCTCACCTTCTTCATGTAAAGAACTTTTGAGCAAAAGTCAATTGTCTTAACTCATCGGTGGAAGCTGCTAAGCCTCATTCAATTAATCATTGAGTATACATACATGTATTATATTATTGTTAAGTAAATTAATTACAGAAGACAATCAATCTACAGAGGTTTATAGAAGATAAACTTACTTTCGTAGTGTCGCTGGTCGATACAGCCAAAGAGTACAATTATAAATCTTGCATTTGGACTACTATTATAATCGAAGATTTGTCTATATGAGTTTTTGTTACTTATTCAGACTCAAAGGATTGGATGAAATTTGATTCACTGATAGATTATGAGTTCGAGTAACATACAGGCTATTGTTAAGCACCAGAACGAAACGAGGGTAAGTCGCTTGTCACAATTTACAACAATGTAGTTTAAAATACAGGATTCTATATTCGAGCAATGAACAAAGTAAACACGCGCGCCGTTAGCACTAATAGGCGTACAAACAAGCGCTGTGTACATTCATTAGGCGCTATATTTCTATCAAATATTCCCAATATTGAAGGCTGTTGCTTTTTATCTGAAGCTGTAACAGGGTGATTACTGCTTAGAACATTGTTAAAATTTGTGTACTGCAAAGAGTGGGCAGGTGGAACATTTTTTATTAATGAATAGTACAGAGTTCAAACCACGATATTGATTTAATTTGTTTCACAGCGCGCCAGTTTACGATGGTCCTCTTTACCGCTGGGTATGCGCTGCATTTTAAGCATAAAACATGTTGAAAAATTCATAGAAGTTAACTTAGCTTTTCAACTTTAGCTCTGGTAGAAATTTGCGAGGTACAGATTCGCCTTGGGATGTAATAAATTACTTTGAAGCTATGGAATTTTTAATTTTTAAATTCTTGAAAACTGATAACAGGATGAATATGTATTTCTTAATTAAAGTGATGCCCTAGTAAATTAGTGTTTGGTAATGGAAATTTGTGGCACTGCGTAAATTGTTTATTTAATAATAATAATTAATCATGTTATTTAATCAATATCAAAACACCGACAAATGAACATACCAACAAACACAAGAAGTAAGGATTGTGATATGTACTGTTTTTCGACAAGCATGTGTCTGATATGCCACGCCGGGACAATGAGGACTATCGTCCCGGGCGTGCACGCGTGCACGCGGGTAGCTGTAATTGGATCACACTCGTTACAATTCCACGCTATTTAATTCTATCGCACGCGAAACAACGATCGCTTTCAAATAGAATTATTACATCGACGAATACTGTGAGAATATACATAATTTGCTTCACACGCGTATAAAGTATAGCTTTAAATTGCAGTTGTTATATAGACTTCAAAAAAATAAATTAGAAATAACTGAGTGGAGGAATTTCAATTATAATACGTACGTCAAATAGATGTCTTTTGAGTAGATGGAATGGATTGAGTAGATGGAAATGCGACGAATACAGAAGACCTTTCCGAAAATGAAGGCTTCACACCTGTAACAAGAAAAAAAAGACAATGTATTTATTTAAACAATAATGATTTAATATTAATAGTAGCAATAACAACCACACACATCACACGGCTTACTCTGAACCGAGTCCTCACAGATAGGTATGTTAGGTATGATTATGGCAGAGATAATGAATGCTTTTCGAGTGTATTAAATGCGAAAATGTGTTAAAACTTGTGTGTGGGTTCATTGATTTTTTCATAGTTAAACCTTATGGATAAGGAATACCTTTTTACAAGATTTTAGTAATCTTCTCTATTTTCCATTTTAGTTGATTAATGATCTAATATTATAAAAGCTGGTATTATCAGACGCAACGAGCAACAGGTTGTGACGACAGCGTCGATAGCGGAACTATAACTTTGACGTTGAGAACAAAACTAATCCTAAGCTTTGTGCAGATATCATTGTACGAGTATCTACTATAAAATTTCTATGTTTTCCTGTTTTTATTAACTTATTCCGTTCCTACATATATATCTTCTATCTGGAAAGCTCTCCATTTTTCAAATACTTTTTGTGAGCCAATTGAACTAACATTTAACATACCAATGTAACTTCGTAGTCAATAGTAGGTATGGTATTAAGGTTAGAACTTTATTTGAAATGAAATGAAATAAGTTTTATTCAATTAGACCTATTATGAGCACTTTTGAATCGTCAATACATTTTAAAGAGCGTTAGTTTAGTCAGTCCTTAAGGAAGCTACCACCGGCTCGGAAAGCAGTTCTGTTGAGAAGAGCCCAAGAGAAACTCAAACTTAATTAACCATAGAAACTTATCAACTAGGCACATAAAAGTTACATATTTTATGTTTTTTTTCTTATTTATTGATAGCTATACTTTTTTTTATTGCATGCGTGTATGTAATGTGTCTGTCGGTAAAGCTTATCAATGTTACACATAGAGGTGTAGGTACTGTTCTTCGGCCACGGGAAGATCTTGCAAGAAAACTTCATCATATTCATAAAATATTTATTTATTATATATATTTTTCATCTGGAAACGTAATTCTTAATTAATTTTAATTTTTTAAATTACACATAGAACAATATTGTGGCTTAAATTATAATTAATATTTTATTTTTCTTTATAGTTATAAATATAATAATGGCAACACTAAATATAGATTACTAATTAATGAAGTTTCTAAAAAATTGTAATAATTATAATATCAGCTAAAATTATATAATTTAAAACATTCCATATTAAAGTATAAAACTAATTAAAATTATAAAAATATTTAAAACTAAAATTAACAAATATTATAAGGTACTTTGGTGCTTATTTTTAACACCTTAGTCTCTCTCGTGACCATGATTGCTGTAAAGCAATCGAAACGTCGGGAACCAAAAATCAAAATAAATCCGCCAAAAAATTCATATTTTTAATATTAGTAAGGATTGTCAAACATCTTCTCACGTGAGTAAAATTCACTTCTTTGTTATATTTGTAAGTGGGTGAGTTGAGCACAGGTTACTTCGTAGAATGAAGAAGATACGAGGGACCTTGCTCGGAGTAAGAAAGAATAATTATACTACTGTTAAATAGTTACTAGCTTTCTATTTGTGAGTTTTGGATACACTCGTATTGCAACATAATCTTTACGACTACCTGTTGACACCTACCACCCCCTCTCCCCGCCCTCCCATCTCCCGCTATCTGTGGGGAACCGAAAATACAGAACGTAGTAGCTTTGAAGGTTTACTTTTCATTAAAATTTCATCTTATCTGTAGAGTATTAATGCTAAGCTTCAAACTGGGCAAGGTTTTGCACTATATGTACCTATGTATGTAAAAGTTAATTGACTCCGTCCGTTAGAAATGATTTAACTGCTACATTTCAGTGAATTTCATGGATAAATCTTAAATTGTATACTTATAATATACCAAAGTATATTTTCGCTAAAATTTACTGTAACAGTTCACAGTGAAATAAATAAATAAATAAATAGCTCTTACAAATAAAATACAAAGTTAATATCAGTAAAATAAGTCGGAATGACTGATCTGAAAAGTGAATTTCCCCACAGCTACTTTTGCGAACGTAAGCTTTGTGAGTATAAATGTTAGTCACGCTATAAAACCGAGGTTTATGTTAAATGTGGTTAGTTCACTGAAACCGCACCTATCTACCTCAGACCCTTACTATGAACCTAATACCCCACTCGATAGGCTTGGAAGAAACAAAAATTTTCGACACACATAAACTCATATGCTATGTCTATAACAATCACATTACCAAGACAGAATATTACAATGTATGAATCAATAAAATCGGTTAAGTCGTTTAGTAGCACGAGGAAACGTAGGATCGGCCATACATACATACAAATCAAAAACGTAACTCTCCTTTGGGCTTCGCTGCAGTCGGGTAAAAATAAGCACACATACACACATGGTATCTTTAATAATTTCAGTCTATTGGTGTGTTTAATTTTATTTACGATACGCATTCAATTTTGATACAAACTCATCCAACGTTTAGGTAATTTCTTTAAAATTCTTTCTTCGGTTTATGTGTACAAATTTATAATGTATATATTAATCACTAGAAAATAGTTCCTACTAGAAAAACACGATATTCCTAATTACTAAATGACATGTGAGATGCAGTGCCTGAACAATGGCGAGGGTAAAGATAATTATCTATATATACATAAAATGCTTTGTCCTGACTGACTGACTGATCGATCAACGCACAGCCTAAACCGCTGGTCGTAGAAACGTGAAATTTAGGGAACATATTCTTTATACAATGTAGGCATCCGCTAAGAAAGGATTTTTCTAAATTCATCCCATTAGGGGGTAAAATAGGAGATAAAAGATTGTATGAAACTCTGTTATTCTTAACGCGAAATGCACGGAAAGTGGTATTTAGCGTTAAGATGAAAAATCAAATATATATGTATTACTTTTTTTTGAAATTCATGCCTTAAAAGGGTAAAAGGGGGTGATAAAGTTTATATGAGCAAACAATTATTTATGATCAGAATTACTTTAAACTTGGTATTAATGCTCTTCAATACAATTAAATAAATATATGTTTTAGCATTTTTCGAATTTCATTCCATAAGGGGGTAAAATGGGGGACGAATTTTTTGTATGAAATTCTGTAATTGAGGCACAATTACAGATTGCAAATTTCAAATGAAAACTAAAACCATACAAACATTTTTTTTTTCGAAATTCATGCCTTAAAAGGGAGTTGTGCTCTTTATATGAGGAAAAAATGTTTATAATCAAAATTACTTGAAACTTCGTATTAATACTCTTCAATAAACATGTATTTTAGATTTATTTTTTAATTCAGCCCAATTTAAGTGGGTAAAAAATAACATAAGTCAAGTTCTCCGTAAGTGCACACTTACTGTGTGGATATAACGTAGAGAACAGAGATAGCATTGGGTCTTCAAAATTACCTTAATGTTAACCTATTAGTATATTAGTTAAAAAACCCATATTAGCCATGTTACATGATTCTAAAGTCATAAACATTGTTTGCAACTGTATCATTGTACTTTTTTACTCTAACTGTGGAAGGTAGAGTAGAGAAATGAGTAAAAATACGGGTAGTGGAGCGTACTAAATACCTAAAATAAACATTTATTTACAGAATGTGTTATCTATGTTTAACATCTTTTAAGATACTGGATATTTTGAGTTACGATCGCTAAAATTTAATTTGTGTTCCTTATATCTTTAAGAACACGAAATTTTATACGAAATTATTTTTGCAAATATAAGTAAAATAAAATTTGTATGCGTAGCGAAAAAGTTAATTTTTTCCGTAATTTGATCGTGGACGAAGCCGCGGGTTCTGCTAGTATATAATATAATTTGTATACGACATTTCCAATACGATGTCGCGTTAAATATGTTGCACTTCGATAGTACTAAGCTGTACAAAGTTTACAGCTTCTAACAGTAAACTCGATGCTTGAAGCAAAGGCAGAGACCGCATTGTTAGCAACAAGCTGGAGTTGCGTTCTCGCGTCAAGAGACGTGCGCGCCGGCCGCAGCGCTCTGTAGAGGTTAATTGCGAGTAAATACGTAAGACTTAGAGCTTGAAATTTCATAGTATTTAATTTTGTAATCTTAACTATTGTATAGTTTCATGCAGATCTCCTGTAGATCTCTACATATTAAACATGCAATATCTATACATATAATAAAATTCTAACTAAGCCGAATCTGTACATTAAATATTTTTTGGAAAATCTTATTGAAATAGACATTATTATCGATGCAGAGGCCGAATCTATAGTTTTTAGAATTTTTGTCTGTCTGACTGTCTGTCTGTCTGTCTGTCTGTTACCGCATCACAGAAAAACCACTGGAGGAATTTTAATGAAATTTGGTATGGTGATAGCTGGATATCCGGGTCAACATATAGGATACTTTTTACTGCGGGAAAATATCTCATCTCTGAGAAATCTATACTAAACGTTAAAACGTAAGTAGGGACAAACCCGAGCGGAGCGAGGGTGAGTCTCTAGTAATCTATATTCTACTAGTTTCAATCCAAAAGATAAGCAATAAAGAATCCGAATTTCAACGATATCCGTTAACTGGTCCAGCGTAAAGAACTCAGAAATACAAACTCACTTATAAATAGCTGTCACACTTATTTTTACAGGTGAATGTGGGACTCACCGGCTCGCACTACCCACTAAAACCCAACGGAACCTAGCCCGTCTTAATGGACTTCACAGGATTCTTTATGCTCAACCACGACACCCCGATGGCTGCCTACTGAGGCAGACCACAAAAACTATGGGATCGCTCCCTTGGTCTACTCTATTATCAGAGAGTAAATACCTTTTTTATGTTAGGAAATGCATTTACATATACCACCTGTAGACATACAGGTGGTTATATGACTCACCGGCTAGAAAAGCTGGTAGTAGTGGTAGCTCCACTCTGCCATCAGAGAAGTACCAGGAGCAACCTACAAGGCACACCGCCCACCGAAGTGGGCCACCTCCCAGTGCGTTTTTTGGCTTCGCGCCTGGCTAAGCTTCCCGACACTAATGAGCCCCCTCGATATGGTAAACGCACGTGGGAGGGGGAGGGAGGGGGAGGGGGTTTAGAAAATAAGTACTTAAGGCAATATACATATTATGTCCACAGAATTTTAAAGATGCAGTTGTATGCAAAAAGTTTCATTGTGTCTAAGTAAAGAAACAGTAAAACGATAAACTTGAGATAGAAGCCTCCCCGACGGCAGCATGTGTCTTTAATCACTTCAGAACTTCCCGAGCATTATGAATTAAACTTAATCCAATACAAACTCCGGCGAAGTTTAGACGGATGATAGAATTTTATCACTTTAACTCAATCATAGTAAGCATATATTTTAAATCCTAAAAGAAATCAAATAGTGGGTGCTGTAACTGTTAATATTAGGTAACTGAGTGAGACGTGTTGGAATAACTTTTGGCAATTAATAAGTCACGGGCGTAGCGCCCTGCCCCCAGCGTGGCTAATGCATGTAGCGGGATAATGAGTAGTATAACATTGTTATTTCGTTTTCCAACTTAAAAATGTATGTTAGAAAAACTCGTATATATATATTTATATAAAAATCAATTGGTGTTGATTAGTCTCGCTAAAACTCAAAAACATCTGGACCGATTTAAATAATTATTTTTTTATTATGTTGGTGGTGTGTCTGAGGTGTGAATTTTAAACCATAAAATTAAAAAAAATAGGTAAGACCCAAAAGAACAGCTGAAAAATCGAAAAGTTCAGAACTGTTTATTTTGTATGGGAATCACTACTTCGGATTACTTTCAATAGATGGCATTAGTAGCGTCTCTGGCATATACAACAATGCGTCAAGTTTAAGTTGGAAAAAAATTGTGGCAGCTGACTGTGGATCAACGCATACCGCTGGTCGTAGAAACGTAAAATTTGGTGGACGTATACATCCGGCATCTGAGGATTTTTCGAAAGTCATGGATCAAGGAGGTAAAATAGGGGATGAAAGATTGTATGAAACTCTGCCATTATTCATTTGAAATGCACGAAAAGTGGTATTTATCTTTAAATTAAAAAATAAAAAATATATTTATTACATTTTTTCGAAATTCATGCCTTAAAGGATTAAAAAATGTATATTATAAAAATTAAAAACCCGACTGCTTAAAAGATAACTAAAAAGATGAAAACAAGTTCCAATGGAATATAGTATTATACACTCGGAGGCATACATACACGTTTCATCCTTGCCGCGAGATGTACACACTCGTATGTATGTGTGATTTTTTTTCTTATATTATATTTTTTTATTTACAGCTTTTTAGTTTTTGCCCATTAGACATTTGAAGTAAAATTAGCGAGAATGGTTGTTACTCAACTTTAAATCATTATATGTCCTAAACTGTTATTCAAAATGAAAAATCGTGAACAAAACCTAAAAATGTTTTTAGGTTTCTTTTCAACGATACCCCATTTGACACAGTTTGTCGATTTTCATTTTTTTCTTTTTCACATTATTGCGTCCAAAATCGGCCATTTTGACTTTTCTGAATTTTTATGCTTTCTATAGTATTCGCGCCGTCATGACTAATCAAACGACGTGTCATTTATCAAAATCGGCTCACGCGTTTGGTCTAAATAGTGCCACAAAGATACAAACCCATATACATACATAGACTGATAAACACATTACCCTCCTTTGCGTCGCGCAGTCGGGTAAAAAGGGCAATAAAGTTTATATGGGTAAAAAACTATGGGTAAAAATGGGTAGTAAAGTTGGTAATAAAATCCGCCATTTCCATTGTTAAAATTAAGTATTGAAGATAAAAATTAAGGAAATATGTGCTATATATTGTGTAAAATTAAGGAAATATTCAGATTACTCAAAATTCGTGACATGGAAAAAACATTTTCAGAGTAGAGTTTGCTTAAAAATGGACATTAATGCTATCAACGCTTAAGTAACGAAACTTTTAAATATTTAAAAAGGTTTATTTTAATGAAAATTGTTTTTGGCCAAATTAAGAAATAATCGGGGGATTACATTAGCTGTGGCCTCATCTGCAATTGTTATTACACTTTTAGAAGGTGGTAAAACGGCTTACGATGCGTTTAAACTCCCGCTCAATCTCACCCGAGTTGAAATTTGAATGTGCTTGGGGGGGAATCAGTATTCATACCTCGAACACCACTGATAAATTCTGACTACGCCTTTGAATTTAATTATTTGTAATTTCTTCTTTGCTTTTCAATAACCATTAATAAATCTCAGAGCCAGTCGTTAAAAGTAGCAGGCATAGCAGAACCGAGAACCAGACAAACAGTCACCAATGTGGATGTCAAGCATAAAGTAAGTTAAGTGAATCTAGAGTGATTACATAAATGTACTATAACATAATATTACAAATTCGATATGATAACCTAAAAATTCAATGGAAATTAAAACTGAGCAAATTTTTAATCCACGTGAGCGAAGTCGCCGGCAGAAAGCTTTATATATTAAGGCCACTTTATATATGTAACTTAAAAAAGGAGGGACAGGTAACTGTAAGTTTCAGGTGTACATAACATTGGGTCTTTAAAAATAACGTAGACGTTTTCCTACTAGTCTGTTAATTAAAAGCCCATATTAGCCGCGTTACATGATTCTTAAGTCGTGAACATTGTATGGGAGTTGTAACGTTGTTCTCTCTTCCTCTAACTTTGGAAAGATGAAGTAAAACATATGCGAAAAATAGAGATAGTGGAGCTTCTTAGTTACTTTAAAATAATTTTTTTTAGGATATACGTAAAATATCTTTTCAGACACTGGATATTTTGAGTTACGATCATTACATTAGTCATACATTAGTTCTGATTTGGTAAATCCTTGTGTCTAATTTTTGATAACAAATATCTCGTTGGTACCAATCATGAGTTTCATAGCGATTCTTATTTGCCGTCTGAACAAACGTTATTAGGTTTCTTTTACGATATACAATTTATTTTGGTCTTTCTGTTTGTGTTTCAGCAACGAGAACTACCGCTAAAAATACGACCCGTGTCGCTGGAGGGATACATTTTGAGGTAAGAATGAGATTTTACAATTATTAGTGTTAGCAATTCATGCAAATTCTAGTTATTTTGCTCGTGTGTAAACAATACGAGAGCGGCTTGCGAAACAACGACAAAGGTAGCGGGTTTGATTTTCGTTCGAAGACATTTTATAATATGTTTTCTCATATGTTAGTCTATATTAAATTTCTGACGATACTAGAAAATGTTTATGTTATAACGTAAATGTTATTTATTAAACATAAAAAGTACATATTATTTTTATAAAACGTTAAGATCGACACGAACGATGTAACTTTACAACATAATCCATACACGTTTTATTACTGTTTTATTACTTCATAAAAACGACTTACTTTCCGCATTCCGCCTGGGAATTATCCAGAAATAATTAAAAATAAATAAAATGTTATTTTACAATTCTTCGAATGATCAATCGATTTTTTAATTTCAACTATATTATTTACATTAGACGTACCATAACGTGTGCGAGAAGTAATCATTCATTGGGTAGAAAAATTAAAATTTTGTGAAATCACTTGTTTGTTTGTATTACGTTTAGCATTGAGCTCGACCGTGTCTGTGTTGGTAAATACATGTGTACATACATCAATGGGTTGTACTGAGATTTTAACTTATTTTTTTCCTGATATTACATTAAAATACACGAATGAGTAGTCTGAACACCTGACGGGAAATGCATCCAGGGGGGAGTGGATGCATTGTGTATCTTTGAGCAGCCTGCCAAAATTGCGTTTTGGGAAAACTTCGGAAAGAAGGCATTTAATAATACTTTCTTAGATTTACGCGAATATTTGACATTTTAAATAAAACTATCTTTTCGAATTTTTTCGCGGATTTATTTTGATTTTTGGTTCCCGACGTTTCAAATGCTTTACAGCAATCATGGTCACGGAAGAGACTGACCATGAGAAAAGATAGTTTTATTTAAAAGGCATTTAATATTCAATATCTTACACACTCGTATCTCGTATCTCCTACTACATTAATATAATATCCTATTAATTCGATACGTCAGTAAAGCGCGTACACCGTACGCGACGTAAGGATGCTACAAAAGTTTGTCAGGTATTTTTTATTAACATTTCATAGTATTTTTACTTATTTTTTATTACTTTCAAT
Source organism: Fabriciana adippe (assembly GCA_905404265.1). NCBI lineage: Eukaryota > Metazoa > Arthropoda > Insecta > Lepidoptera > Nymphalidae > Fabriciana > Fabriciana adippe. Next base: position 89,515 of record FR989995.1, read on the forward strand.
TTATTTTAACCAATATATTATTAAATATTTTGTTTTAAATATAAAATATATACGATTCATTTCCTTAAATGTGATATATCACATTTTTGGAATATATTCCAAAAAATGTTTTTTCTACTTCCTCAGGCATATTCAATACTAAACAAATACAATAAAGTGGTAAAGTCTCAAAAAGTAATTAATGATATCATTTATCATGAACTTGATACGCAGCTTGACACGTTAATTGCCGCAGTTCGTCGGCTGAAGGAATGTGGAGCTACGACCCTTTGCAGGAGCTACTCTAGATAACATAATTTTCCGATTCCTTTGAGGTTTACTGATGATTGTTTAATGAAAGATAAAGCTGGAAATATTAAAGCTACAGTCAACTATATCTTTAATAATCACAATAGGTTCAAAATTATTTTGGGATTCCCAATTGAAGGGTTAGTAAATGGGGAGTACTGAGAAGGCTCAAGCGTTCTCGGTCAAAATTAAAAAATGATGCACACACGGCTTGCATGCTTTATAGTATTTCCACAGTATATAAACATATAGTATACTTCTATGGGATAATGCACCCGCTTTTAAAACGATTTATGTACTGAGAAAAGAGCTATCGTTTAATTTAAAACAAGGGTATCTTAGAGATAAATTGAATTAATAAATGTTTTTTTGTTATTTTCTATATTACGCAATATCGACTCGAAATACGAATCGATTTTGATGATTATTAATTATGAGATTTTAGTGAGTTTAATAACATCGAGTGTGGTGGATGACATAAGGGTAATCAAGTTTAAGTGTACACACATGATGTGTTAGGTAACTTTGTGAAATAGGTCTTATTCTAATCAATAATCATCTAGATCAATCAGATCGAGCCTAAATCGATTTCGTGATCGATCGAAAAGTTTTTGTTTCTATACATATGTATATTATTGTCTATTCGCAATATTGTGTTTATATATATATATAAATATATATATATATAGACATACCTACCTTCCTATTGAGGTTGAAAAATATAATATTTGTTTTTTTTTGAATGGATTGTATATAGTATGACTTCGTTATAAAAAGTCACCTTTCAGTCCAAGGTTTTCGTGTTTGTGTGTGAGCCTCGACTCGGAGATGACAAATTAAAAGCTTGAAGACCTCCGTTGAATATCGCAACAACCTGAAGTCTGTTGTTATTACAAAACATAAAGTTACTTTACTGTTTGCTCGCTGTCGTGTACTAATGCAGCGAGCTTGTTCATTTTAGGAGTATGCTAGACTATATTGAGACGGAAAATCAATGTAAAGCTCCGAAAGTGTACGTTTGTGGGCATGACATGATTTGATTTGGGTAGAGAAAGTAGCTCATGATTACTGATTTTATCTTCATTTTGTTAGACAACTTAAGTTTTTTTCTTTGGACATTAGTATTCTGTATAATAAAAGTATAAAATAATAATATCAGCACAGTATTTGGTCTAATCAAAAGAAAAGATGAAAGGAAAACAAAAACTTTTGTAAAGCTTGAATGTATTGTAAATCTTTATAAAAATAATTGTAATATTTAGTTTGTCTGTATTAAACATATTATTATGTATTATATTGTTATACTGTATTATTACATTTCATCCGACGACGAAGGAATTTCTCTTGAGAATCTTGAGTTATTCTATTGTATACCAATAATGTATGAGAGTTGTATTGGATAATTTCTTTATCAATCTAAAAGGTCAAACAGGTAATTTAGGTTTTAGATACATCTGTATATATATTTATAATCTTTATGAAATTCTTTATGCCTAAGCGAAGTATTTTTCGTACACACGTGACCCCGTGGTTACGTTTGTCCAAAAAATAACTTGACAATAAATGATATATTAAAATTATGTAAATATTTTATATAAACTTATATGTGAAGATTTTATCAGACGGTTGGAAGCCTGTCTGCGGCCCGCGGCCCGCGGCCTGCGATATCACTCCGCCTCGAGCAAACAACTCTGTTTATCGTGTCACACTGTAAAAGACGCTGCGTCAGAATAACTGGATATAATGTCAGATATTTGGCAATGAAACCTCTGTTGTAAGTCCTAAATATATTTTATATAAGACTAAGGGTTCATATTGTTTAAGTAAACAGTTTGAATTGAATAAATTACCTATAATATTTTTTTTTTATTTTGGGTAGGGCATTTACCCATTTTGTATTCTATAGTTATGTCGAGACTCACTGTCTAGAAAAGCCAGTTCACACTTAAACCTTAAGGGACTTTCTCGGTGTTAATGGGGCATCGCAGGATCACTCGACCACGACGCTTCGACGGCTTACTGCCGAGGCAGATCACAATATCCAGGTGGTTGCTCCGCTCTGCTATGAGAACACCAGGAGGTATCCACATGGTATTCTCCTAGGCCTATCAAGCTGCTAGCATACACACATATAACCACGCTAAGTATCTATCTCTTGCGTTTTAAATTGGGTCGGAAATACTCAACATTTTCCTTTTTAAGTTACTTTCTTAGTTAATGCGTCGCAATAACAAATGATGTATAAATAATTCAACTGATCAACACGAACGATGGACAGACAACGTAGACTTTGTGGTAGGAATCCTATCTTTCAGTATGGATCCCTCATAAAGTAAATGCGTGTCTGTTAGCTACGTGTTTTCTTAGAAAACTCATTTTATTTTCTAAGGAAATACAAAATAAAACACACGGACGCTACGCGTTCATTGAAGTCATAATATTTATTTATTTAATAAACAAACGTCCCACACGCACGGCGCCCCTGCCCCCTGCCCCCTGCCCCCTGCCCCCTGCCCCCTGCCCCCTGCCCCCTGCCCCCTGCCCGCCTCGCGCCTCGCGACGAGTTCACGCAAACGTAGTTAAGAAGTACGTAAAGATTTTAAAGATTATAATTAAGCATTGTACTGTAGTTTATTTTTCACATTTCCAGCATTGCGTATTGTAATTTGACATTTTAAACGTGAGTGCTATCGTCACAGGAAAACAAGGGCCGAGCTACACGTTTCCTGCAGGAAATTGATTAAAACAAAAAAAAATCACCGACTTTATGATGTCACATGTATAATACTAATAAAACTTACAGGTGTATTAAAAAGGAAAAAAAAACTGTTTACATTATACTTTCTTAGATTTACGCGAATATTTGACATTTAAATAAAACTATCTTTTCGGATTTTTTTGCGGATTTATTTTGATTTTTTGTTTCCGACGTTTCGAATGCTTTACAGTGCACATGGTCACGGGAGAGACTAAGGTTCTAGACGTCTCAAAGGCGTTATATACTTGTTACAGACAGTACCTACCCACTATTTTACTAAAATCATTTCTAAAATTGTCTGTAACAACTATACATTCGAAACGTCGGGAACCAAAAATCAAAATAAATCCGCGAAGTCATCCGAAAAGATAGTTTTATTTAAAATGTCAAATATTCGCGTAAATCTAAGAAAGTATTAAAAAAATAAATTTGAAATATCTGAACTTTAAAGAATATCTATTTCTATTAAAGTACAGCAACGTGAAAAAGGGGTTTTAAGATTCTTTATTATTTGAATAAAATTTAAGTGCATCCTTTATTGAATCGATCTCCTCGGTTGGGAAATAAAAAGCGTTGTCCTGAGACAGCATTTTAGTTAATATGAGTCCTTTGATCGTGGCCATTGGAACACCTGCGTTATGTTCCACAAAATCAAATTATTTAACACATTCAATTTTAAAAACAATGTTTTTGATTTTTGGTTCGATAATTTTACCTTAAGAGCCCTATTACATTTTGACTGTGATTTTTCAATTTAATGCCCATTTTTGACGTTCTTATTCAGAGAAACTGAAACTCTTCGACAATTTTGACTTATTGTATGGTGGAGAATATTTATTAATATAGTTCATAGCGGCCTCGTTTTTCGCAAATTTTCATTATTAATTGAAATAAAGCCAAAATTCCGAAGCAAGTTTTTAATAAAATGCGCGACGACACTTTTTCAAGCTTATGGATTGAAATACTATACTAAGCAAACGAAATGAAAAATATATAATAATATCTCGTATATAGTGGTTGAGTTTATAGCGGCCTCGGAATTTGGAAATACGTATTGGATTTCTACAAAAAAATCCTTTTAAAAATCTTAAAAACTACTAAAAACGTTAAGAATTAGCTGTAAATATATCCTTACAACATTAATATTATTCAGTAAAATTTATACTAAAATATACGTCAGTTCAAAGGAAACGTAATGACATACTTTTTCTTTTAAATAATTTATTATAAAACTTTACATAGAAGTAATTACAACTGCAGAAAACGCTAGAAACAGCGATGCGTCGGCCGCTCGAACTCAATACCATAGAACTCAGTACATTTTGTGATATGTTTTAATCGACTATACTCGTAGGTATGTATTGCAAGTGTAATTGCCATTAATAGATATTATATTTAGTAAAATGATGATAAATCTCTATAAAGCTTACTATCAGCAAAATGCTAAGAAATAGTTCAATTATGTTATAGTTGGAGTCACACAGCCTTCGCATTATTTACTTTATCTCAGTTGATATTGAGATCGCGCGTAAAAGTGAAATAAAACCTAATTGGACAAATGTCTGGATACTAGAATCATTTATGGGCTCTTCCAATACACACATTAACGAAGATTAACTCGCGAGTAATTGCTGCGCTGCGGTGCTTCGATATACGATTAATTGTTTAATCTGGTAATTACAGAAGAATGAAACTTTGCTATTAGAGATTTAGATCTTTTGCCATGGATGTAATGATGTAAGCTTCCGTCTTATTCGTAGATAAAAGTAACATCATAATATCTACCACACCGACTTGAAAACATTAGTAGATTACAACGCCATTGTGCTTTGATGGCTGTTCATCTGCATTTGCATTATTATTGTATTACAACACGACGTAAACAGTGAGTTAATTAAGATATTTTTGAATTTTGAAATTGCGTTCGCGGTACGCTAAAGAAGACATACCTATAGATGGATATCTCAGAGTTAAATAAACCTTGATGTCTGTAATAACTCCATTTCATGCGCTAGTCTGGTATTTTAATAAAATAGAAGATCCTTATAATCTGAAATTTTAAGAATCTCGTAATGACAGCGTCGTTTGATGTTCAAACGTTTAACTGGATTCCGCCGGTTCCGGGGACTTCGAAAGTATTTTCAAAGTATCATGAGTTTTTCGCCTTGTACAGGTAACTTGTACAAACAACTGAGACATACTTAATGTTATACTTTAGATTGATAAAGATAAAATTAGAAACGTACTTTAAATTCTTTTAACCAGTACTGTAAGAAATCACAGTGAACTAAATGCGAAAAGGATTTAACGTGCTAACACATAAAAATGTAACGAAGCTTGTTCGACTGCAATCCGCTGGCAATCTCTACAAATCCACGTCTGATGGGTTTTGTATCCGAATGATTGAAATGAGAAATTTATTCATATCACTCACGAGAAGCTTACTAAATAATTGTTTTTTTTTTTTTTTAATTTAATATTTGCCCATTCTCATACCTACTTTTTGTTTTGATTTAAAAAAAAATATTAACACAGCCTTTCATAAGCATAGAAGGAAATTAGAAGACAGCCATAGTACAGTTGTTTTTTACGACGACGACTAATCTCGAATCACATAACCATTGATCCTTACTATATTTGTGGCAGTATGTTTATGACAGAGCGTAGACTTGGCAATCCATCGATCAGGCTTATCTTATTAAAGGGCTTTTTATAAAATGACATTAACGTGTTGAGGGACGCGGGAACACCGGTGGTTCAGTTAAAAATTAATTTCTTAGAAATTATCCTGGAGTGGTTAATAAGCATTTTAAATAAAACTATCTATCTACATATATATATATATATATATATATATATATATATATATATATATATATATATTTATTTATTTAGATTTTTGGTTTTATTTAAAATCTAAGAAATATAAATCTAAGAAAGTATTGTGGTTAATAAGCAATCATTAGTTGTTTTAATCTAGTTTCAATTAACACAATCTTTTCGGATTTTTTCAGGGATTTATTTTAAATTTTGGTTCCCGACGTTTCGATTGCTTTACAGCAACCATGGTCACGGGAGAGACTAAGGTATTAGATGTCTCAAAGGTATTATATAGTTGTTACAGACAGCCTACTCACAAAATAACAAAAAGTCCGAAAAATAGTTTTATTTAAAATGTCAAATATTCGCGTAAATCTGAGAAAGTATTAGTTTCCATTATACAATAATCGATATTTTTGAATCGTTTGGAGATGAATTATTATAGAACGTATTTATTTGTTTGATATTATAATTTAATAAATTAATCATATCTATGTACCTGCACTGAGTCAACTAGCTTTATTATTCTTGCTTTAAACCTTATTTAGTTTCATCTCGACATAATTAAAATACTCGGACTACCTCAAACTATAAGTCTAAATCAATACTTTCGTAATATTTCTCGCTACATTGTGTTCGAATGACCCAAATTCTTTTATCATTATGCTCATTCTAGTATTCTCCTTGTTCAATGCTGAACTCCTATACAATGGCTGTTAGTGGCTAATGGCGCTTCGAGTGTATTCGTTCAGGTACAAAGTGCTACGTATATACGCGAATAAAATAGTAAAATATATACAATCTTCAATAAGATATCTTACTATACTGTATCAATAAAGGAATATAAATATGTTGGGACATTAACACACAGCACCATCTAATTCCATGTTAAGCTACGAGGCTCGTACTATGGGTACCAAATAGTTGATACACACACAAGTACACGTAGATAACTTTAAATATATACATATTATAAATATTAACACCCGTGACTGGAGTACAAACATTCGTGCTCATCACACAAACGGGACTTGAACCGCGATTGTTGGCACAGCAAGTAGGGTCACTACACACGTATTGTCGTTCTATTTATAATTTAAAATCCCGGATAAGGAAAAAGTTTCTAAGGTATTCCTGGAATGGGAGCAGACATCTACAATCACTGTAAGAAGGTTTTTTGAACTCTTATTTATTTTAACATTTTCGATTCTCTTTTTTTACATCTTTAGTGGTTCCTAAAGACGTGATAGGTAATAAATCAACAAATAAACGCATTCGTAGCTCCGGTTTTTGCATGAAACATCGACAAACCAACAAAACATCGGGCTCCGTTTAATTTATACATACGTATAATAAAATAGTAACAAAGTGAAATCTGTTCATGTAATATTTTTTAAAAAGCAATGATTGTTACGTATTTTACAGTCGAAATTTTTATTGGTTTGTCTGTATATCTGTTGACTTTTCACGCAAAAAGTATTGAACAGATTTTAACAAAATTTTGTGTAGTGATAACTTATTACTCGGATCAACATTTAGGATATCTTTTTCTCCAGAAATATCTCTCATTCCCACGGGAAAACACAATAACTGTTTCGGCCGAGTTGTTCTTTATACAAATAATTCGATGATTTATTACACAAATACTATTAGTAGCTGAGTTAACAATTTACTTTAACAGTTACATCTATCCCTTCCCTTTCATGGAAAAATGCAAAAAATAGTTTATATAGTTTAGTTTTTATAGTTTATATATATATATATATATATATATATATATATATATATATATATATATATATATATATATATATATATATATATATATATCGTACCTAGGGATGTACCCTAGCGAAGCGAGGGTAAGTAGTTAATACTAAAATACTATAAAAAAAATTCTGTTCCTTACTATTCGGTTCAAAAATATAATCCAATATATTAAAAAAACAACGAGTTTGTAGCAAAGTTTGGAAACTTTCTAGCGGACTGGACTTGAATTTAAATGTACTAGTATATAGCCAAAGTAACCTTTTTCACGACGTTTGTTTCTGATTACAAGATTGTTTTAAATTTATTTTTGCGTATACAATTTTGGTCCGCATCAGAGCAGACAGCAGTATAAAGCGTTTCATATACAACTGATGTTTTACTGACACAGGCATTATTGCTCAGTAAAAACTTAAAAAATATAATGTAAAAAAGGCACCGAAAGTATGAAATAATTGAATGGAATTTTAATGCAAACTCATTTGGTAAAAAATAAAAATACGTAAAATATGTTGGGACATTAACACACAGCACCGTCTAGTTCCACGGTAAGCTACGAGGCCTGTGTTATGGATACCAGATAGTTGATACACTACACATATATATTACTTTAAATACATACATATTATAAATATAAACACCCATGACTGGAGTACAAACATTCGTGTTCATCACACAAATGAATGCCCCCAGCGGGACTCCAACCCGCGACCGCTGGCACAACAAGTAGGGTCACTACAAACTGAGCCGAACGTGTCGTCAAACGTCGTACTCTCTAGTATTGCTGAAAGTTAAAAAGAAAATGTTTGTTGGTTTTTATATATTAAAAGAAGTAGATAGGTCGAAGAGGAACATCTTATCATGCGATAGATCAAGTGGATATCGTGTGATATTGATTTGTTACAAAACTTCTTTCTAGCGTTACTTGTAATAACTCACTCACTCTGTCACTCGAGTACGCTAAACGTACAACAGCAGGCTATATTACTCAACGTCATATTATATCTGTGAAAATTTTAACCAAACCCTTTCAGCTCTTTCAATGTTAAGGAGTAATGTACACCACACATATATCTATATCAAAATTAGCATTTATACAAGTAGTCCGACTACAATAACATATAAATTGTACGTGTATAACGCACGTATGTACAAATGTCAATCTAAATATACATTTGTATATTTGTTGTCGTTTAATCGGATCATTGATGAAGTTGCAAATAGGTAATGATTTAACCGAGATTTTCAACTTGACATAGCAACATCCCCAAACGACGTCAGAAGGGTAATGTTAGTTGATAGTAATGACACAGTGTATAAAAACATAACAGTGAGCTAACGCCTTTGATGTTTGAGTAAAAGCCGACACCGCGTAGCGTACTCCGCAGTACGCAGGGTTGTCACAGTTTGCTTTATAATTTAATTAAAATATAATAATATTATTTATCGAAGTTCTTCATAGCAATGAATACAAAAAGGCATTTCGCGGAGGCAAATTCAAATAGAGTTTTACAATGTTTCGTATAAAAATAAAATATACAATTGGTTTAACAAGTATTTGATTTGATTAGTTTAATAATTTTTATGTAACATTATAATTAATTTAATGAATAACTAGATAATTAGAATGAAATAAATTTAGCTATCATAAAAATAAATTAAATCTAGCAAATTATATTACATAAGATAAATTGGATTTAGTTTTATATATTTATCATTATTTTTAATTTTTTAGCAAAGTTAGTTTTATATAATATAATCTATACATATTATAAAGTTCTAACTAAGCCGAATCTGTACATTAAATATTTTTTGGAAAATCTTATTGAAATAGACATTTTTATCGATGCAGAGCCCGAATCTATAGTTTTTAGAATTTTTGTCTGTCTGTCTGTCTGTCTGTCTGTCTGTCTGTCTGTCTGTCTGTTACCGCATCACAGAAAAACCACTGGAGGGATTTTGATGAAATTTGGTATGATGATAGCTGGTTATCCGGGTCAACATATAGGATACTTTTTACCGCGAGAAAATATCTCATTTCTGAAAAAAAATACAAAAACTGGTAGGAACAAAACCACGACGATACTATTTGTAAACAGTTTAGCAAGGTAACTTACAAAATATGGTAAAAACTATAAAAATAGCTTATCTTGAAAATCAAATTATCAGAAGCGCTATTTTATCCATTAAAATAGTTATTTTAATTAATATTTATTTATGTGTTATTTAGATATTCGACAATAGATGTCGCCATGTGTTTTTAAAATACATAGTTTTAATCCCAAAAAAATTAATGTACAGATATGACCTTTTTTCGATTTTATTAGAATTACTACTAAGTCACCCGCGGCTCCGCCCGTGTTTAAATTATAAGTAAAGCAAACTTTTTCGCTTCATAAATTAGTAACTATACATACAATAAAATTGTAACTAAGCCGAACCCCTAAATTCAATATTTTTTCGGAAAATCTTATTAAAATATTCATTATTAGCGATATAGAGCCCGAATCTATAGTTTTTAGAATTTTTTCTGTCTGTCTGTATGTGACCGCATCACAGAAAAACCACTAGAGGGATTTTTATGAAATTTGGTATGGTAATAGCAGGTTATCCGGGTCAACACATAGGATTCTTTTTACCGCAGGAAAATATCTCATTTGTGAGAAAAAATACAAAAACTGGTTAAAGTAAAAGCACGATGATGCTATTAATATTTTAGCAAGGTAACTTACTTATATATTATGTTAAAACTATTAAATAAAAACTTATCTTAAAAGAAATAATAACAGCGCTATTTTATTCATTAAAATAGTTATTTTAATGAAAATTTATTTATGTGTTATTTAGCTATTTGACAATAGATGTCGCCATGTGTTTTTAAAATACGTAGTTTTATCCAAAAAAAAAAAATGTACAGATATAACCTTTCTATGACTTTACTATAATTACTACTAAATTACCCGCGGCCCCGCCCGTGCTTAAATTTTTAATAAAACAAACTTTTTGGCTTTATAAATTAGTAACATATTAGTAATATTTTGTTGGCCGAAACAATTTTCAAATGAGAATATTTGTAAATTTTTATTGTTTAGTATATAATGTTAATGTTTTTTAATCTTTTAATGTAAAAATGGGGCAAATGTAAATCCAATTCGCGCATTTTAGGTTTCGTATAGCAAATTGCTATGTTGTTTTTCTTACTTACGTGTTTTGTGTGGTTTACACTAAAATAAATACGAATAATATTTACGTTTCCACAATACCTACTCATTTTTTATACCGTAAAAATAAGTTCAATTTATATTATTTTATAACATTTTATGGAAAACAAGTTTATGGCTGTTAAACTGACAAAGCGGGTAACTAAAAATATTTCATATCTCAAAAACTATAATAAAGTATTTTTATGTTATACCTCAACTTTTTCATTTTTTCTTGACACCTTTTCTTGGAAGGTAAAGGCTTAAAGGACACAATAAAATGCTTACGACTTTAATCATATTAGCCGAGCCATATGAAATAAAGAAATGTATTCGCTTAGAATTATTTACTTATTACACTTTCTTTTGAAAATCGACTTTCACTTTCACGACACTTTCTTTGGAAAATATTATTAACTAGCGCTAATTAAAAAAAGTTATCATTATGTAATTTAAATAATCAGCTATATATTAAATTAATCTATAGCTGTCTATTAGTAAAAAATGATTAAAATTAATTCCGTAGTTTGAGAGTTTATCGTGAAAAACTAAAAAACAAACAAACAGAAGTATAGACATACATAAATGTTATTGCTAAAACAAAACGTTCAATTTAACGGAGGAACCTTTGTGGCATTGTCAATCTCTGCCATTATTTACCAATCATGCGGTGCGCAATGAAATTAATGTATAATGTAAGAGTATACTAATGTGTAAAACCTAAGAATTTGGTTTTTGATCATCTGAACGCGGGCGGAGCCGCGGGAAATGCTAGTGTTTAATATATGTATATTATCTATATGTCGTGTTATCTATATCCTACTGACATCATATTTAGTGGTTACTAATTTTGGGGGCGTTATCATGGGTCAAATAATAAACTATTCCATGCTCCATATAATTTAATAACGGAAATCGCAATGTTATAAACTTGGAACGGTAATTCTAATAGTTTATTGGAGCAACGAGTTCTCGACACCGGTCACCTGACTTAAACACAACACTCCAATGATCCTCAAACATTAACTAACGTTACCGAGCCACATATCTCCAACGAATGTCATGATGGCGTCTCGACCCCGCTTGGCTTAATTTGAATTTATTTACACATATAAATAGAAACATAACATAGTGACTTTAAACAATGATAAGGTTTTAAGAAGGGTTAATAGAAAAAGTTAACTATATCCTCCGACACGACCGTCCTGACGTTCAAATACCCTCGAGTGATGTTGTAGGACGATCATACATCATCCATATATAAAATAGTATGCGTATTTCAGATTTCAAAAAGATTTTATATGTATACCTATTATTTTCCACTAGAGTACATATTATGTTCATTTTTAATATCAAATATCAGCTGACTTGTTTTAACGGCCCTTTAAAGATAGAAGCTACGAGGGAGAGGACGTCAGCTATGTTTCATCGCCGCGACGCCGACCACGGCACATAAACGGGGCGAGCATTCATCTTGTACAGACGTTCATTTCTGTCGATATTTATCAAATAATTAATACCGTTATTATTATAAAATTGCCTACAACGATGTAAAAAAGTAACAACAAATTAAGGCATCGATATAACTTTAACAGTTAATATGCTTCTTAGAATCTGTAATCTTCGGCTATTATTCATCAACTATGATGACTTCAAGGAATTTTTTAATCAAACTCACAAGATAAACAAACAGAATAAACAAACAAATGTATCTACTATATTATATGTACGTACGAATGTAGAGTTTCCAATGTGTGCCTCAATTTACATCTGGAATTCATTCAGATCATTGCTCTGTGAAGGTCGCAGGAAACTACTATGTTATTAACATTTCAACCAAAGTAACGAGTGACGGAGTCTTATTTTACTCTTACATACATTTTTTCTGATTTTTTTTTCTCATTAGGACATTTTTAATTATGGCTAGTATAATTAATAAATTTCCAAATCACCAATTATAAATGGGCAACGGACAATATTTTCGGATTCTAGATTTACTGGATTTGAAATTTCTATTTGCTTGATATAATATAGTCTTATACTCGTAAATGAAATAATAAAAAAATATAACTATAAGCTTAGATTCCAACACCCATATCATTTTACTAGCAAATTAATGTCCGCTATCTTAGGATTGAAAATGTATGTCGTTTTCGTAATCAACCTTGCAAATGACACCGATAGAATTTTTGAAAAAACAGATGTCCGCCATCTTGGATTTGAAAATGGATGCCATTTTCGTAATCAGCACGCCAAGGAACCGCGAAAATGACGCCCATGTCATTGTGAAAAAAAAAAATGTCGGCCATCTTGGATTTGAAAATGGATGTCATTTTCTTAATCAGCATCCTGAGAAACCTCGAAAATGACATCCATGTCATTATTGAGAAAAAAAACAAATGTGCGCCATCTTAGATTCGAAAGTGGATGTCATTTTCGTAATCAGCACCCCAAAAAACCGCGAAAATGATGCCCATGTTATTGTTGAAAAAAAAAGATGTCGGTGATCTTGGATTTGAAAATGGATGTCATTTTCGTAATCAACACCCCGAGAATCCGCGCCATTATTAAACACATCCGCGGATTTCTATGTAAACACTTATTCAACAAACATGCGACAGCCCTTAAAGTCGTGTCCCGAGCTACTAACTAATTCGGGCGGCAGAAATGTATGCAGCTCGGGCTCGCCTACCCGCGTCTCACCCCTCACACCCCGCACGATTGCCCTGTCTAGACGGCTTCGTTGGATGACTGTATTGTTTTATAGACTGTGGTAATGATGTTACTAATCCCCTAGGTGGTTCAACCAAAGTCGGACTTACCGGTCAGCGCGCCGCTCAAACATATCGGCGAGACCGGCATCAGCAGGTTATGTATTGCCTCTAATTATGTGCCCGAAACCAAATCTTTGGAGAAATTCATGCTGAGTGATGAAATGAGCGATACTAAATAGATTTTAAAATATTTTTTCCAAACTAACATTGGATTTTTAAGCATTTTTATTGATGTGTGAATGATTTATCTATAATTAACTACACCTAACCAGTTTTAGACACGGCGGCCTTTTTCACTGAGACAGCGTAGTAGATGACTCGGACCGCGAATTTAATATCTTAAGATCTGAAGCCAAATGTAATGGCCACTAAATCAATAATTACTAAATAAAATCAAGCTGTTACGACATAATGTGTGAGGCTGTCTGTAAAATGTAGTGTAAAATAAAGTACAGATCTCCATTTGAAATGTGTGACACAATATAATATATTTTCTACATTAATAATTCTGTTGTTTGTTTGTTTAACAAATTGGATTCAGCATTTTGCTTCATTTGCTACAAATTACCAGTGAATTAACGCAAGCCTCGTATTACGTTACATTCAATTAGCCTTCTCATTCGCCCACAAATTACTTTGCTTTACCTATTACTGATACTGACAACAAAAGATATCGTTTGAAACTTTTGAAAATTTAACTTCTATTCTGAAATACTGGAACTTTTGATACGTGACCAGTTATTGGTGTTCAGATATAGTTTAGCAGTGAGGACACCAAAACCTTAATTAAAAACAAAAAAAAACCGACTTAAAAAACTTTTTAGGAAAAATAAAAAACCGACTTCAAAAAAAAAATGACAGTAAAATGTAAAAAATAATTGATGTGTAGTTTTCATTAACTACTAGTATAGATACCTAATCAGATATTTTCGAAGTCGGTGTGCTTTGATATGTATCGGCTGGCACTGACTTCGAAAATATCTGATTAGGTTTCTATAGTAAATGTAAACTACTAATCAGTTATTTTTAACTTTTTAGTGTTTTTTTAAGTCAGTTTTTATTTTTTCTTAAAAAGTTTTTATTTTTGCATTTTTAGCGTAGATAGACACTTCTTACTTTGTTACTACTAAGTAGCAAAGTAAGAAGAAACTATTTTAATAAAATATTCGCTTAAGTTAGTTTGATGCCAATTTTTATATGAAGACTGACAAACTAAAATTCGCTTTTATTAGTTACACTAAAAATCAGGCTCTAAAATCCAATTCTAACTTTTATATATCATATATGCATTTAAATTGCATACATGCGTTTGTTACAGCATAAAATTGTTAAAACTAATTAAAAAGTATGTAAATCCTTGTTATGACCACAACAATTTACGAGCAAAAGATAAAAGAGTAGTATTAAAACCCTAAAAGTGTTAAATTGTTAATGAATATCCGAATATGTCCTTGTTAATCCATGTGAATCAACCCATAAAGACATAAAAATATAATTAAAGAAGGTGATAGAATTTATGCAATAACAAAGAAAAAAAATATTGGGATATGCTCAATTATCATAACCATACATTGTAAAAAATAAGAAAAAAAATAAGCTATTACATTTATAAAAGACACTAGCAACTCACCCTCGCTTCGCTTCGGGTTCATCCCTAGACAAAAACAAATCTATCCCACGGGAACCGTACATCTTTCCGGGATGATACATAGCCTATAGCCTTCCTCAGTTAACGGGCTATCTAATGCAAAAAGAATTTTTCAAATCGGATTAGTAGTTCCTGAGATTAGCACGTTCAACCAAACAAACCAACAAACAAGCAAACAAACAAACAAACAAACAAACAAACACTTCAGCTTTATAATATTAGTATAGATAAGGAAAATGCTAAGCTGTGCATCCTGTATCTCACCGACATTCGTATGTTCTAAACATATTGCTATCGGCAACGCGATGCACCGCTGCCGACAAAGGCCGACCTTCCGCTCCTACAGTTTAGTACAATTGCTCTACGATCGTGTCGATTTGCAATTCAATGACCACTATTTTAACTTTTAGTGTTGTTTCCGTACGGCGGTAGTCAGATGATTGTAGCACCCAGGTCACGCCTGTGCTCGAGTGTATACTGGTGAACTGGTGAACTCAAAGTGAGCAGAAGCAGTCATTTTTGAAATCATTTTGTAATTTTGTGAATAGATGCTGTCTAAAAGCATTCGAAACGTCGGGAACCAAAAATCAAAATAATAACGCGAAAATTTAGATTTTCGAAGAGATTTTTAAAACATGAATGGCTTTACCATTGACATACATACATGATACATAATCAAACACTTTTAATGATTTTCCAAGATGGTAAGTAACCCCCCCCCCCCCCCCTCCCCCTTCTATCACCGTAATTAACATACGGGATTTACCTTGATAAGAACAATCCTTCTTTTAGTCTTACTTGTAGTTCCGTCGCTTTCGTACTAGCACCGATGCGGTGTGTAATTGCGTCTAGATGGAAAATGTGTAGCTTAAAACATATTGATACACAAACATAAAGAACGTGCAGACTTAATTCATCTTTGCCCAGTCCCCACTGCAATGAGTTTGCGTTTGATCAGACTAATCTCATAAACTACAGATCAGATTTCCACCGTTTTCACCAACAGAAAGAGAGATTATTTAGGAAGGCTGTAGGCTACTAATTTATGATGATTTTGCGATAGTAAGCTACCAGTAGGCTACTAATAAGTAAGAAACTCTCGTCGACTCCTGTAGCGTAAAATTGAGTAATTTAAAAATTCGCGAGATTATTTTCAATAAGGTTAAGTTACACCAAAAATTATAATAATAATATTAGTATTTTATGAACACAAATGTGTGTTTCTTCCAGCTTTAGTGTTATTCAGTGCTCAGCTCGCATCGTCGATTATGTATTTATTTCCACTCAGTCACAGGTACTTAACATGAATCCTGTTTTGTATGGAGGCGTACAATATAATGAGCTCAAGCTTTATCACTTAATCTATTGAGCCTATAAAAATCAGCAGAGCTTTTGTTGAGTTAGATAATACGAATAAAATGAATAAGTCTTAATTCTCATTCTATCCAGCGACGTCAGATCTAGCCAATAGAAATAATGACATAATTGAAAAGCTATTATTGGTTCGACCACACCTACTAACCTATTTTCGGCAGAGTTATACATGAACAGTACTATATGCTTAATGTTTATACTTATTTTATTTTACGAAGTCACGTTACGAGTAACAATATAATCTGGACGTGACTCCAAGTGTCCAGACTCTTGAGAGTCGTTTGCGCCATATTCAATTATCGTGTGAGCTCACATTGTGTCACTGTGAACGAGAGGATATTTTATTAGTATATAATAATACTAAGGGGTCGAGTATGAATATTCTTACTTCTTCGATAGAAAACAGCTGTGTGGCTTACAATGAAATTTTTAGCTTTAGTTTTCAATATAATATATGTATATTTGTCCATTTAACACGTGAGATCCACATACATCTTCGAAAGTATCATGTTAGAGACTATAAAATAATAGTTTTTTTCTGACTAGTTTTGTTATTTTCAATATCAAGGGATTCGGTTTGGCTCTTG
This sequence comes from Fabriciana adippe, assembly GCA_905404265.1. Classification (NCBI taxonomy): domain Eukaryota; kingdom Metazoa; phylum Arthropoda; class Insecta; order Lepidoptera; family Nymphalidae; genus Fabriciana; species Fabriciana adippe. The sequence continues at coordinate 106,731 of FR989995.1, forward strand.
CTGTACTACAAATGTAATACGTAAATAACGACGTAAAGCTGTAGTAGCTAGCACAGTTGCGTTCCGTTAGTCGAATGTTCTCATTCAAATTCTTCCCCACTTGTTTTTCTCCTTCCTTCCCTATAGATTCCCTTTTCTTCTCCCTCTTCTTCTTATTCCCTATCAGATTCTTTAGCTTCGTCATAAATACATACGTATGAGTTTCTCTACCACGCAAACAAGCTCAAAGGCAAAAGAAGTTTATGACAAAATTATAATTCAAACTAGCGGCTCACCCTCGCTTCGCTCGGGTTCGCTTCTAGAAAAACAAAAATAAATCTATCCCTCTGGAACCGTATATTTTTACGGGGTAAAAAGCTTATGTGTTATTCCAAACTATAATCTACCTCTGTGCCAAATTTCATCCAGATTCGTTCAGCCGTTCTGGTGTGAAAGAGTAACAAAGATCCATACATACTCACAAACTTTCATATTTACAATATTAATACGGGTATATGAAGGTAAATTTCTATGAAACTGCAACTACGTTTTAATTTTGAAACCTTGTTCCCATAGAACGTTCAACTTGTAAATTATTAACATGAAAATCTGCTGGGAACTGTTAAAAATAAATGCTGCAGGCAGCAATTTCCGTATTTTAATCTATCCCGAAGAGATGTTACGATACGGTAAATGAAAAAAAATCTATTTTTGGCATTTGACTGCGTTTTTATAATTATATCTACTTTTCAACTTGTAGTCTCGAACCTTCGGGTAACTTTAAAACCTTTTATCTGAAGAATCCTGTTAGTCTTAAAATCTTATTTTAAACTTATTCTAAAACTAGCGTTTTAGTGTAAAATATGTAAAGTTAGGATGCCAAATTAAATATCAGTGGAGTAAGAAGCGGGGGGGGGGGGGGGGGGGGGCAGCGACCCCGTCTCATCGCCGTCACTCGTCTGCTTTGCATATAACACGCTACATTATTGCATTCACTCGCTGAGCTAATGTTGTGGCTTGAATGTCTTTAAAATACTATTGTTCACTAACCGTCTTTGCTCTAAATCCACCCCCTGCCAAATACCGATACCACCCCCTGTCCCTTGTCTCCCCCGTCGTAGCCGACATGTTCATGGAGAACTTCGAGGAGACTGCTCTGAACACATCACCGTGACCCCTCGTTTCTACAAGCGGTACGTAGATGACACTTTCACAATATTACCATCTGATAAAATAACTGTATTCGTAGAACATCTGAATTCTATAAATCCTAAAATTCAATTTACAATGGAATTAGAATCTGACAATACTTTAGCTTTCTCAGTGTCTTAGTTAAACGCAACCCAGATAACACTTTGAGTCATACTGTGTATAGAAAGAAGACTTTATTTAATTATACCTAATACTTATTATCATTTTTGACAAATGTTTAGAATTAAAAGCAACAAATATTGTAAGGTGCTCTGGTGCCATTTTTGAATTTTTGAAATCAATTTTGTAAAATTGTGGGTAGGCACTGTCTGTAACAAGTATATAACGCCTTTGAGATGTCTAGAATCTTAATCTTCCCCGTGACCATGATTGCTGTAAAGCATTCGACACGTCTGGAACCAAAAATTAAAATAAATCCGCAGAATAGTAAATCTAAGAAAGTATTACTGATATCAATCTTCTTCCCTCAAGAACGCTTTTTCTTTACCTGATTGAAAAATAGCACATAAAATTTTCATTTAAATTATCTATGGATCACCAAACGTCCCGCTAATGTCCTGCTAAAATCAGTTTGGCCGTTCCGTATATGAGCTAGATAAGCTTATAAAAAGTAAAACAATTGGATTGTGAATATTTGTGGAAACTTAACTGGTAAATGTGTGTATTTTTTATTGTAAATTGTATGCTCTGTAATACTGTTTGTTTCCCTATAATAAATAAAAATAAAATAAAATAAAAACGTTTTTCAACGCTTACTTAGGTTAGGTTATAAAATATATTATCGAATAAAGCTTATTACACCATTACGGAATACTTTATAGATATCAATGTGTGGGACTAATGTCTGGTTAAGTCTCTCGTAGGATAAGTAGATAATTATTGTATTGTAATATTGTAAATGCATATTATTTTAAAAAAGCAACTAGAGTTTCTCGCCGGTACTTCTCAACAGAACTGCTTTCCGAACCGGTAGTATATTCCATCCACATGGACTTACATACTGTTTAATTTTAATTTTGAAAATGTAAAAAGTGTCGATTCAAAAGTGCTTGTAAAAGTCTATTTTAATAAAGTATATTTTGATTGATTGATTGATATGAAACATGTAAAGCTGGTAGTTAGAAATAACAAACAATTCAATTTTATTTATAGGTATTCATTCGCCATCCGCAAGGCGCGCTACCAGGCCATGTATGGTTTGGTAACTTTTTGCCCGATACTAATGTCCTATAAAACCACCAATGTTTCGCGTCGATCCGATATTTTCTAAAGATAAAATCCAGATTTCATATCAACCATATTGTTTCGTGAAAGAAGGATAAGCGAATTTTTCGTTTCCAACGTTAGTCTGGATAATAAGAAAATGTATTTATTGATGTTTTTGTAATTAAGAAAATCTCAAACTAATCTCAACCGCAAACTCGGTTGTTAAATAGTCTGTCTTCATTTAATGTTTTTTCTTTTATTTCTTTAAATAAAGTTTTCTTAAAATATTTGATAACATCTTTTCCTAATAGATTCTTAAGAAACCAAAGTAATATGATCCTCCCAAGGTCCTATACCTATATTCAAAAAGAAAAATGATAATATCTATACGTATAATAAAATTGTAACCAAGCCGAATCTGTACATCAAATATTTTTTGGAAAATCTTATTGAAATAGACATTTTTATCGATACAGAGGCCGAATCTATAGTTTTTAGAATTTTTGCCTGTCTGTCTGTTACCGCATTACGGAAAAACCATTGAAGGGATTTTGATGAAATTTGGTATGAAGAGAGCTGGTTATCCGGGTCAACATATAGGATACTTTTTACTGCGGGAAAATATCTCATCTCTGAGAAATCTATATTGAACGTTAAAACGTAAGTAGGGACGAACCCGAGCAGGGCGAGGGTGAGTCGCTAGTAAAATTATATCACTTAACTCTTTATATCTGCTCTTGTGTATAAAATTATTTCTTGTATTATATAAATTATTCATTTAAGTACATACCTGCTCATGTTATACAGTATAATCCGTTCCTTTTGTGGTATAGGTAACCTGCTAGTAAAAGGTTTTTTAAATTCAACCTCTAAAAAGTGACCGCAATTTCTTTTTTAAAACTTATGACGAGTGTTTGTTTGCTAAAAGTTTTGAAAAATGGCAGAAAATAATACTAAGAGGTTTCTTAATGCGAAACGAACATACTGAAGTTAAATAATAATAACGTTCTCCTGGTCGATTTCGGCCACAGCAGCCAATCTCTCTGTGGCTAGCCAATTGTGCAGGTAATTTTATAGTGCATCCGCAAACAAAGGTACACTTTTTCTTCCTGTCACTTTCATACTCCGGACAGAATTCGAGACGACCGGTGAGAGGTCAGGCGTAGGATCGGCAGTTCTACATGCTATTCAAGGCATGGGGGTGAAACATCGCCAAATTACTAACTCGGACTGGTACTGAGAATTCCTTCACAAAAAATCTTAATAACTAAACCGACCCGATCCCGGACTGAAATCGATCGATATTCGGATCTACATCCGTACAAACTAGCTACTAGACCAATAATACTAAAGCTTACTTCAGCGTTCACAAACATTTTACATATTACAATTCATTCTTTGATAATTTCGAGTTTTTTTTTTTGTATAAGTTAGATATTGTACAGTTTTTTTTTAATTTCATAGAGGAAAGGAGTATTAAAACAATGATAGCGAAAATGAAAATCAATACCAGGTACTTGAAGCAACCGAAAATAACACGTTTTGCTTATACTATAGAAACAATCTACTGCTGTTGTTTGCATTTCACGTCATAATTATATAAAATCTTGAGCAGTGTGTTTGACGTTGACGGCTTGCAAGCCGTCAGAAAAAAAATCTGAAAAAATCTTGAAGAAAAAATTCTTGATACGATGATAAAATAATTCACACACAAATCGAAAATTTTAAGTTTAATGGAAAAGTTTTTTTTTTATATAGAGCCAAAAAATAAAACATTTGGACATTATTAAAACGTATTTGGGTCGTTCTTCTTTTCTTGCGACAATGAATTGGTGTTTCTCAGTTTTTCGAGTTTTTCAAGTAACAATATTTTGATTTCAGTGTTAGATATTTTTTTGCAAATGCATTTAATTTTCATTTGGATCATTTAATCTTTATTTTCACGCCCGTAATGTTGTTTGTTTTGTGGCGATTTTCGAGAAAACACTGTCAGAGTGGTTCTTTTTCGGTAGGACATCATTATGAATTACTACTTTGTCACGGTATTTAATGAAAAATAAACACATGCAAAAAAACTATTGGCTACAGAAAGTTAAAGATTATTTAGTATTAAAAGGTATAAAGCGATGAGGATGTAAATTCGAACAATGAATACATAATAATCTATACTCTAATATGACACAAAATGAGGTGAGGGACAGATCATTGTCGCTAGAAAAGAAGAACGACCCATTTATAGTTTTTTTATCATTCAATCACTTTGCTTGTTTAAAATGGTACAAAATGTTTTTTTTTTTTTAGTTATTGTATGCTAAATATAAAATTACTAATTTTGCTAATGGTATACGATTTGATTTGAAGAGACAAAAGAAAAATACTGATTTAGTTGCTATAATATCTCATATGTACAGCGTACAATAAGTTTCCTAGTAGTTAAGAGTACTCACATGATATCTTACGCGTCACTATGTGATTAAAATAAGCATTGTAGTCTACCTAAGTCTGTGTTGGTTGCCGCAAGGCGCAAGCCCGTGTTGTCTTCCATTGATGATGATGATGATGATGTGTTCCAATATACAACGACTGGCAATAATTGACCTCATAAAGTCAGTTGCCAAGGTTTGTTCTGTGTTGCCAGAAGAACCTAGCTTATTTGGTTTCTTTTATTGCTATTTATAAGAAAATGACGTTTTAAAAATTTTAAGTTTTATATTACAAATAACTAAGAAGCTTACTTTGCGTCTTATTGTTATTAGATTATATTAGGTTTGAGGATATCGGGAATCACTTTTATTAAATATGTCCTCTATAAAACAGGAGTTTATATCACACGTGATGTCAAATTTAATACAAGTCATCATGTCGGCCGGAAGTCATCCACTGCTGGACATCGATCCACTTAACGCGAGAACTAATCTCGTCCCATCCACATTCAGAGGCTTATTACAACTTTTACCGACATGTCCATCCAGGGACGTTGGGTTAGTGCTAATAAAATATTTTACTAGCCATAATTAAAAATGTCCTAATGAGAAAAAAAAATCAGAAAAAATGTATGTAAGAGTAAAATAAGACTCCGTCACTCGTTACTTTGGTTGAAATGTTAATAACATAGTAGTTTCCTGCGACCTTCACAGAGCAATGATCTGAATGAATTCCAGATGTAAATTGAGGCACACATTGGAAACTCTACATTCGTACGTACATATAATATAGTAGATACATTTGTTTGTTTATTCTGTTTGTTTATCTTGTGAGTTTGATTAAAAAATTCCTTGAAGTCATCATAGTTGATGAATAATAGCCGAAGATTGGAGATTCTAAGAAGCATATTAACTGTTAGTTATATCTATGCCTTAATTTGTTGTTACTTTTTTACATCTTTGTAGGCAATTTTAAAATAATAACGGTATTAATTATTTGATAAATATCGACAGAAATGAACGTCTGTACAAGATGAATTGCTCGCCCCGTTTATGTGCCGTGGTCGGCGTCGCGGCGATGAAACATAGCTGACGTCCTCTCCCTCGTAGCTTCTATCTTTAAAGGGCCGTTAAAACAAGTCAGCTGATATTTGATATTAAAAAGGAACATAATATGTACTCTAGTGGAAAATAATATACATATAAAATCTTTTTGAAATCTGAAATACGCATACAATTTTATATATGGATGATGTATGATCGTCGTACAACATCACTCGAGGGTATTTGAACGTCAGGACGGTCGTGTCGGAGGATTTAGTTAACTTTTTCTGTTAACTCTTCTTAAAACCTTATTATTGTTTAAAGACACTATGTTATGTTTCTATTCATACGTGTAAATAAATTCAAATTAAGCCAAGCGGGGTCGAGACGCCATCATGACATTCGTTGGAGATATGTGGCTCGGTAACGTTAGTTAATGTTTGAGGATCATTGGAGTGTTGTGTTTAAGTCAGGTAACCGGTGTCGAGAACCCGTTGCTCCAATAAACTATTAGAATTACCGTTCAAAGTTTATAACATTGCGATTTCCGTTATTAAATTATATGGAGCATGGAATAGTTTATTATTTGACCCATGATAACGCCCCCAAAATTAGTAACCACTAAATATGGTGTCAGTAGGATATAGATAACACGACATATAGATAATATATATTAAATATGATCTATATATTACATCGTTTATTTATTTATAAACTAGTGATTGCCGCGTGGTTGAAAATCAACCATAATTCATTAAGTTATATATTTATTGTCTTGCGTATATTACAATATTAATCTATTCTCAATTTGACCACAGATTTTAACAATAAACAAAAGAGTATATATGCGTGTGTGCCAAGTACATGGTAGTGTGTGTAATGTATTTTTTATGCATAATTTTAAAAAAATATTTGCATTCTACACTTCTTCTCTATATAAACTATAAGTGTGGAAAATTTCATACTCCTCCGTCCGCGCAATTTTCGTAAAAAGGGGTATAAAGTTTAATATATAGATATTAAAAGTCAAAGTTATCCCAGACTGGTTATTTTCAAAATTAGATAAGAAACCAGCGAGAATATTTTTTCGTGAAAAAAGATTTCATATGATTTTCAACTTACCAATACAAATCAAAGCACACCGACTTCGAAAATATCTGATTAGGTATCTATTCTAAATGAAAACCCCTGTTTAGTTAATTTTTACTTTTCAGTGTTTAGTTTAGTGTTTAGTTTCAGCTCACTTTACCTGGAACTTGGTTTTTTTTTAAGTTTTTATTTTTACATTTTTAGTGTAGACGTAATAAGCAGGTAATTTGTAAGAAGAAAGATTTTTAAAAACATATTCGATTAAGCCATTTATTTAAAAAACCTCTTGACCAATTTCGATAAAATTTAAATAGGACCACAGGGGAAGAATACCCTTTGAAACAAAAAAAGAATTTTCCAAATCGGTTCAGGCGTCTTCGAGTAATCGGTGAACATACATAAAAAAAAAGAAAAAAAAAAGGTTCCGACGAATTGAGAACCTCCTCCTTTTTTTGAAGTCGGTTAGAAAAGATTTTAAATGATTTTCAACTTACAATCCAATTAATATTTTTTAAATAGAGCGGAAATATTGTACAAGATATTTCATAAACTTTTGCTTCCTCGGAGGACATACGTGTAATACTTTTATATAAAAATGATCATAATTTATTGTCCGTACGTAGCACATCTATACTAGTATTATAAAGAGGATTTTTTTTTTGTATTTTCGTACTGAATATGCTCCGAAACTACTGAACTGATTTAGATGAAAATTGATAAAAAGATAGTTTGAGACCTTGTTAAGGTTATAGCATACTTTTTAAGCCGGAAATCATCCTTTAGAGGGGTTAAAATGGGGATGAAAGTTTGTATGGAGAAGCAACCTAATTAAGATAAAAGAAAAAAAAAACTTACAAGGATTGAAAATAAGTTTTAATTTTTAGAATATTCAGTCAAATTGTAATACAATTGATGGATAAAATATCTTTATATTCTGATGGTTTAAAAAGTATCCATAAAAGGTACATACATATGTATGTATGTTTGTACAATGTGCATGCGACGGAGTAGATGAAGCCAGTCAAGCTTAGGATGTCTGTTAGTTACACTTTTATACTAATGTTATTTGAATTAAATTTAAGAGATAAGATATTCTATTTGATAGTGGGTTTATTTAGGAGTGTACTTTAGTATCTTGTATTACAACAGTCATTTCTAAAATTATATACCTACTTACTAGAAGTCAAAAAATCAAAGGTGAAGTAATACAAATATGTAATTTAAAATCTTAATCTCACCTGTGTGCTATTTTCTACTTATCTATAAATAACTGCAACGAATTTAACTGTACTTTTAAACTCAGCAGATTTTTAGCAAAGTGAAAGTTACACTCAACGAAACCGAAGCAAATTCCAATTGTTATTTAATTATAACAGAAGCTCACAAAACCTCGACACTTGGTACTAAAGTAAACATGAGCGAAGTAGTTCCTGACAGGAGCACGTACGCGCGCGTCGCCCGGAGTCCGCGGTCTCACTGCCGCGTTATCAAACACACCATACCTCTCGCCACGCTTGCGACGTATTAAAATAATTAATATTTAAACATAAAGAAGTCTAGAAACTAGAAATTAAAATATGCACTATGAGACTATAGCATAGGTTCTCATTTCATTCCATTTAATTCATATCGCCACAGCTCTCATTTATCTTGTATCGCGGCCTCTCTACAACGATGATTTTGCAAATTTGCAAGAGATTGCAAAGAATTTTTATTTAATATTTTCATGAACGTTTTTACACTAATGGAAGTTTACATGTCATCTAATTGCTAGTTACGTATTAACAACTAACTAAACTATTCGATTTTCCGTAAACAATAATTATGGTATGACGACAATCTAATTGATTAATTTTAGTTAAACTTACACAATTTTTATATAAAAACATGTCAACATATTCAAACTATCTAAACAATGTTCCTTGCTCCCGTAAACTTTAGGGATATGATTTTACATAAAGACGTCGAACAAGCAAAAAGGTTGCATAAATTAGGTTGGATGAAAAGCTTGTCCCGCTTAATCAGCTGTTTTTGTTTTACCAAAAATAGATAAAGGAAAATATACGAAAAATACATAATCTAATATATAAGATATAAACGAAATACAACTTATTAAAAATACTATCAACAATGCCTTCAAAATACGAACGTTATGGCTGTAACATACGTAAAATGTGAAACAAACGACATTCTGTGATAGAAAACAGGTTTTTACTCAGGTTTTATACTTTAGATTTGAGGATGTATTCAGTATTTATAGATATTGTATATTTTTGCAAATAATCTCAGAGAACTTTTCTTTATTTAATAAAATATTATATTATCTAAAAAATTGTTGTCTAAAAACGGTTTGTACAATATTTTAAGCTACATACAATATATATACATTAATAATTACCTTAGATTTTGTAAAAAATACGTCAAAAAGCTTGTTTAATATAAGTTACTGGAGACTCACCCTCGCTTCGCTTCGGGTTCGTCCCTAGAAAAAACAAATCTATCCAACGGGAACTGTACATTTTTTCAGGATGATATATAGCCTATAGCCTTCCTCAGTTAACGGGCTATCCAATGCAAAAATAATTTTTCATTAGAAGAGATTAGCGCGTTCAACCAAACAAACAAACTCTTCAGCTTTATAATATTAAAAAGTATAGATTAAAATAAATTCACTTCATGTATCGAAATATGTGTGTCACATTCTTGTCTTGTTATAAACAAGGAACAGATTTCATTCAACACAAACGTAACGAGTGGTATTCTGCTCTCATCATCTACCTTTCAAACCTTGATATCTTAATTCAATTTGAATTGGACGACGGGTATCCCCGCGTAGCGGCTCCCGTAGAGTACTCGAGCTACGATTACGCGCGGCGCCTTTGACTGACGAGCGCGACGTCGCACGGCTGAGGTCAGGTACCGTGGCGGAGCGGCCGCAAGGGTAAATCTATTTAGCGAGTATTCGTAAGAAGTATCATTAAAACACGGCTCTATCGTTGAACACCTATTTGTTTTGTTTATCTTCATCCTGTACTTAGATAAAATTGGGAAATTGACTGACATATAATCACTTTTACAGAGGTTTATTTAGCTTGCTTTGTTTATATGACTGTCTCTACTTCCGGTTTTAGATTTGTTATATCTTTTTAGATACTTGTCTCATCCGATTACGCTAAAAATCTATGTTTTTGTGACTTTAGTGGCTATAACACACTATGATCGTTTCGAGAAAAGGATAGTACTACCGTGTTTTTTTTTGCTCGACTTGGCGGGAGCACTACCGTGTCCCCAGATATTATTATGGGGCTTTTTGAAAGAGCACAAACTGATGCATATAAATAGATTAATCGGTAGGTTAATTAGTAGTTATTGTTTGTCAATAATTACACGTACACACATATAATAAATTCTCAGCTGTGATTTTATAAAAACCTAATTTGCAAGGATATCGTGTATAAAGCACATCCAATATACATATTATGTAAATGAAGTGTCGCAAGCACACGCGTCACGCACAGAAAAAATATAACGATTAAATTAATGATACGTGAATTTATATCATTTTACGCCAGATGTAACTCTGAAAGTAAAGCATCACACATTTGCTTTATTGCTGACGAATTCCTTTCAACAAGTGATGTGTTTGAAGATATTTCGCGCTTTGGAAAAACGCCAGCTGTTCGTATGTAAATCAAAGCAAAGGGTAGAATTGGACTTCGTTTTATTATATACGTTTGTGTTTTCGTTTTCAATTGATTTTCTATACTTCTATAGAATATGCATGTGATTGGAAAACAGCTAATACATATTGAACTCATACGGCTACATGCGATACCAAAGGCCAAACAATCGTAAGAAATATATCATGTCTGTCTGGTGACAGCTTGGTCTCATCTAACGAAACGTTTACTGATGGGTAGAGACATTGAACAAAAGTACTGTAAGACACATTTACTTCGAGTTTCAAAGAGCGCGGAGCTTACAAACGGAATCAACAATTGATTACATCTTTTAATCGATTATAATAATATCTCCCTGTTACTGTAATCTCATTAAAATAAATTCACTCTCATGATAGATATATAAATTTCATATGTGTAGAATATATGCTTACGTATCTATACAAGAAAGTAAGAAAAATAATGACCTCCTGACCGATTTCGACCTCGGTGGCCAATCCCATTGACACTAACCAACTATGGGAGAAGCGGGACACACAAGTGCACTCACCATTCCTTTTACTCTCGAAGTCCAATAGTATGACAATTCGACATAAGCGGTGAGAAATTAGGCGTGGTTTCGACTCTACATGCTCCACGCTCTGCCTCGGCATGAAGATATAACACTGTTAACTTTCCAACTCCATGCTGTTATTTAGAATTTATTAACAGAAAACCTTTCCATTATAAATACTTAGCTCGACCCGGAATGCAAACCCAGGACCTCTGAATCTGCGTCCGTACATACTGGCCACTACACCACTGAAGCACTTAAAGCAAGTACTCCTAAACAAATAATAAAGTGGGGACTAGATGTGTCTATAAAAATGTTATTAGTAATACTTTTGTTTATTGTATTTGGTATTCTTAAATACGTCATATACTGGTACGTTTACTTTTACTAATCACTATCTGGTGCTGTTACTACTGCTGCTTGACCAATGATCACCATAGCGGATATCACAGGTCTATCACATCAGACAAATGGCTTGTTATCTTATAAATTAATACTTTATTAATATCTCGTACTATATATATATATATATATATATATATATATATATATATTATTCACCTTATTTTATTATTTGTTTTTGTTTATTAACCATGCTTTAATAAAATGACTTTATACATTCATATATATGTACATATTAAATAAAATAATTAAATAAATATGTTGGGACATTAACACACAGCACTATCTAGTTCCATGGTAAGCTACGAGCCTTGTGTTATGGATACCAGGTAGTTGATACACTACACATATATAATTTTAATTACATACTTATTATAAATATAAACACCCATGACGTGTGTATGACTAGAGTACAAACATTCGTGTTCATCACAAAAATGAATGCCCCCAGCGTGACTCGAACCCACGACCGCTGGCACCGTAGGTAGGGTCACTATAAAAAGAGCTAAACGTGTCATCGTGTCTAATGTAATAGGTCAAGTCAAAACAAGGCCATCCGTTAGTTTGAAAGAAAAAATACACCCGTCCCAATTACATATCTACAGTAAATTCTCTTTATCTGCAGAAATACTCATATATCTTACTTAACATCGAAAAGAAAAACATTCAAAATATTTGCCGAAACCCAAAGAGAGTGTGTAACTTCGTAAATAAATTGGATATAAGATGTATTTCATCTCATAGGAAATAACGGTAAAGTAAATTTAGCCGAGACAACATCGTTACGTAGAGTAGGGCGACGTGCAGTGCTGAGGCTGTGTACGAGGCTCCTGCGAGCTAGAGAGGAAGAGAAAGTGATAAATTACAAAAATTATAGGATTCATTTACGTTATACACTATATATTACGTAGAAAACGTGAATACTAATAATAATGTACGCTACATATGTACCCTCATCTGACCATATGCTTATGCTTACTACTTATTAGTGAAATTATATTTTAATAGCTTAAGTATTTGTTTTATAAATATAATAAATATGTAGAAAAAATCTATATACAATAATACTACAACATTTTTCATTATCTTAAAATTAAAGAAGTTAATACCATGTCAAAAACCTTAATATTATAAATATATAGAGCTTAAAAGCAAAATTTTTTATATAATACAGTTTAAATTATCTTGAAACTATTTTAAAATGTAAAGCTGGTATACATTTTCGGCGAAGTTACGAAAAGTGAAAACATTTTTCCTTTTTAATTAATTTAATATAAGTAAGAGCTAAAGAAAGATACTTTAACTTTAAGTAAAAAATGTACATTAAAAAACTTTATATAGAGAAATGTTGAATTTCTTCAATTATGCTTAAAGTTACAATTTCAATCTTTTTTTTAAATTTACGCGAATATTTGACATCTATATATATATATACATAAAATGCTTTGTCCTGACTCTCTGATCGATCAACGCACAGCCTAAACCGCTGGTCGTAGAAACGTAAAATTTAGAGGACATATTCCTTATACAACGTAGGCATCCGCTAAGAAAGGATTTTTCGAAATTCACCTCCTAAGGGGGTAAAATAGGGGATTAAAGATTGTATGAAACTCTGTCATTCTTAACGCGAAATGCACGGAAAGTGATATTTAGCTTTAAGATAATAAATAAGAAATATATGTATTAGATTTTTTTCGAAATTCATCCCTTTAAAGGGGAATAGGGGGTGATGAAGTTTATATGGGCAAACAATTATTTATGATCAGAATTACTTGAAACTTGATATTGATGCTCTTCAATACAATTTAATAAATATGTATTTTAACATTTTTTGAAATTCATCCCATAAGGCTGTCAAATAGGGGATGAAAGTTTGTATAAAACTCTGTAATTGATGCACGTAAAATGGTAATTACCTTTAAAATGAAAACTAAAACAATACAGATATCATTTTTTTTTTTAATTTATCCCTTAAAAGGGTAAAAGGAGGTTGTGCTGTTTATATGAAGAAAAATTTGTTTATGATCAGAATTACTTGAAACTTGGTATTAATGCTCTTCAATACATTTAAATAAACATGTATTGTAGATTTTTTTAATTCAGCATTCAGCAACATATAAATTCAATGGAAATTAAAACTGAGCAAAGTGTTCAGTCCACGCGAGCGTAGCCGCAGGCAAAAAGCTACAACAAAATAAGAATGACACTTTATTTACGTAACTTAAAAAGGAAGGAGAAGGAGGGAGATTGTTAGTTTAAGGTGTACATAGCATTGGGTCTTTAAAAATAACTTAGATGTTAGCCTGTTAGTTAAAAAAAACCATACCTATTAACCATGTTACATGATTCTAAAGTCGTAAACATTGTATACGATTGTATCATTGTACTCTCTTCCTCTAACTTTGGAAAGATGGAGTAGAAAAATGTACAAAAAATACAGGTAGTGGAGCTTGCTAAAAACCTAAAGTGTTAATTTATTTACAGAATATACGCTTAACATCTTTTAAGATACTGGATATTTTGAGTTACGATCGCTAGAATTAAATGTGTTTCCATATAATATGTATACTTTAACAAATAATAAAACTAACACAAACTTATTTTTGCAAGTAATAAAGTATGTATTGCGAAAAAGCTTATTTTTTCGTAGTTCGATCGCGGGCGAAGCCGCGGGTTCTGCTAGTTTTAAATAAAACCATCTTTACGGATTTTTTCAGTCTCTCCCGTGACCATGATTGCTGTAAAGCAATCAAAACGTCGAGTACCAAAAATAAAAATAAATCCGCGAAAGAATCCGAAAAGATGGTATTATTTAAAATTACAATTTTAACACCAGGTCTTTCATTTTAATAAAAGATAATGATAGATGAATTATACGGTCTAGTTTAAGTAAGAGATAGTGAAACTGTAAAGTATAAATTACGCAGTTTTTTTTAAGACTAGCAATTCAGCCTTGCTTCGCTCGCGTTCATACCTACGTGCGTTTTATCGGATAGTATGGATAGATAGACTATATTATATATGCATAAGTACAAAATAAACAGTCCTTAACTTTTCGGGACTTTTTTGGGTTTTTACTATTTTTCTTTATACCTAAACCACGCCTTACACACCCCCAACGAAACAAAAATAGAATTATTCAAATCGATCCAGTTCGTTTTTGAGTTTAAGCCAGACTAACTAAAGGCGATTGATTGAATTTGAGTTTTTATAGATATTTTCAGAATACTTAAAACTACCTTAGAAAAAAAAAACAGCCATTTTTCTTCACTAACATCCGTGATACGCAACAAAAAATCCTAAATGAGACCCAGACTTAGATTATTTACTTGAACAGTCGTCATAACAGGATGTTTTAAGATAGATTCTCTACAAAAATATCTGTTTTATGCATATGAAACTGAAACTACTACACAATTGTATCTCACGCAGGAAATCTCACATAAAATTTTCAAACTGAATATTTAACATGTAAATTTTATGCAAAGAATGTTTAGAATATTACAGCATGTGTAAGTCTGTACTTAACCGGAATTTCATTAAAACAATAACATAGTGTTGGATTTATTTGTCTCCACAAGTGTGTGTCTATTCGTCACGTAGTTTAGTTAAATAACAACACATATTTAGACACACATAATTAAATAATAATAAAATATTAATTTGTGATGATAATTTTTTAGATTTACGCGAATATTTGTCATTTTAAATAAAATTTTCTTTTCAATTTTTTTTGCGGATTTATTAAGATTTTTAGTTACCGACGTTTTGAATGCTTTACTGCAATCATGGTCACGGGAGAGACTAAGATGTTAGACATCTTAAAGGTAATTATATAGTTGTAATAGACGTTGCTTACTAAACCTTAATAAAAATATAAATGAAATATACAATATTCACAACTTTAGTTCGCCACTATACGTATGTCTCGTTTCCATTCTGAGTGACGTTCGCTCTCTAGTGGCCTCTCGCTTTAGTTGCACAGAGTATGCATTATTTCTTCATTTATATCAGTCTAACAGCAGACAACGCCCCAGCGTGCAACTGTCTTAAATTCAAATGAGAAATAAACAGCTATACAAAGGGCGGCAAGTATCAAATCGTCTGGCTCTGTTATTATAGAGAGAATTTGTGTATTGGTTGTACACAAAGAATAAAGACACGAGACTCGCGCTACGCAAGTAAAGGTGCGGGTGAATACGGATGAAAACTACTATGCGAGTATATAGTATAATATAGTATTATATAATATACATCGCACCTCGTGTCATGTAGTTATATGTATTCAGCCCTCCCACTGCTGGGCACGGGCCTCCCTTCAATACGAGGGGAATCAGGCCATAATCCACCACGATGGCCAAGTGCGGATTGACGGACTTCACATGTCTTACGAAAACTTGCTAGATTCTCTCAGACATGCAAGTTCCCTCACGATGTTTTCCTTCACCGTAAGGCAAGTGGTAATCATGTTAGAATGTTAGAATGTAGTTATATAAAAAAATATTTATTTAACAATACACCAGTAAGTACACTATTCTCTGTTGTTCTATTAATAATTCTTTTCAAAGTATTTTCTCACAGACGGTTTCCATTAGCGTTATTGTTTTGTGCATCATTTATTGTGATTTTAGTAGTAAATGTTTGAATTCAAATGGAACTATATTTATTTTTAAAAGTTTAATACTTTTTGATATTCATACGAATTTAAAATTAGGCAATGTCCACACTGTGCAGAGCGCGGGGAGTCGGCTCTTTCTGGATGTTTAATTTAAGTTTTGGTAAAAAAAAAAAAGTTTTATAAGTATATATTGTCTTAAATCTTAGAAAATATATTTAAATTACAGAAGATTTTTATATGTTCCAAATACAAGATAAACCTACATCAATTTGCTTCGGCTTCTGTATTTTTTCATTAATTTTATATTTGTCACCTCGATTTAGTATAAAATTATAAAAAACTATTGTTCTCCAATTTCACTCAAATGAATGAAAATTAATAAAAATATTGAATAAGTTCAGTTAATTTACGAATACGTATATTCCTGGTTTCATGTAAAAACAGTGTGAAAAAAGCTTTAGAATCAGAAATGCAAAATGCTGAAGAATTGTGGGGCTTAAGAGGATAAGCTTTAAATGTGAAGCGTCGTTGAACAAAATCATATAATATGTATGTAATATTTTAAAAACTTACACGTGTTTTTAAAATATTACTTGACTTTATTTTTAATCTTAAGAAGTCGGATGTTGGTAATTTTTACACAAAATATGAAGATATCTTGAGTCATGAACTCTAGTAACTAACACTGTTTATTACTTTTGTTTGAAATTTATCTTTCAACATAAGATTTAAAAACTTAAAATATTACAATCGGAGTTCGTAAATAATTATTTTTTAATTATAAAAAGGAAACTTTACATCACAAATAATATATTTGTAGGTAAAATGGACGAGAATATTAAATAATATATTCTTTGGCAAAATTTAATCGTAATGTCATAGGCTCCGTATATGTCATTCCCATATTATAATTTTTAAATTTCTATTATTTAACGATTGTAGAAAGACATCTTGTCCAAGCCTCCTTTATTTCTAACCACAAACTAAGCAATATTGATAGAGTTATTAATTTATATACCGAATTTATACTCTGTAATTATAAAATGTATCTTATGAATGTCATTTGACACTTGTCAATGTTTTAAAAAGTAGGTCAACCCTACTTTTCGTTATTAACTTTATTAGTTTATTTCGCTTAGTTTTACTTCATATTTAGTGGAAAGTAGTACAGTATATACATTAATTACAAGAATATCGATGTTTTATTGGTAATCCATATGTATGGGTATAGTCAAGCTTCGTAGCTTACCATGGAACTAGATGGTGTTGTGTGTTAATGTCCCAACATATTTATTACTTACTTATTACAATGTAAACCATAGGGCAGGAAGAAAAAGAACTTTGACTTTCGATTTACCAACAAATATTTGTTAGTAGTTAGTGCCCCCGGCTTTCCTCACATTTACTAAGACCCTTTACTTACCTAGGTCGATAAAAAATAATTTTGTAGTAATTTTTAAGTTATCTTCATTCTGAATTTCACTCAAGTTCCTCAGACCGCTGCAGTGGGCAGAACAAACAAGCCTTTATTTATAGCATTAGTGTGATAAATTGAAAATAATATAGATTAAGAAGATGAAGTAAGATGAATATTAAGGTATTAAATTTATTGACCTTCATAGGACAAAGGAAGGTTACAAAAGCAATTGAACTTAGTTCTATATAAGTATAAACTATGTACCTATTGTAACTAAGAAAATTGTATTTAAAAGTTTTGTCTAAAACAAATATAACTTTATATTTGGCTACGTTTAATAGGCATTTTTTTTTTTACTTTTTCATTACTTTTTATGATGCTTTTACTTATATTATTTAGAATCTACACTTAATATTACAAAGCTGAAAAGTTTGTTTGTTTGGTTGAACGCGCTAATCTCAGGAACTACTAATCCGATTTGAAAAATTCTTTTTGCATTGGATAGCCCGCTAACTGAGGAAGGCTATAGGCTATATATCATCCCAGAAAACTGTACGGTTCCAGTGGAATAGATTTTTTTTTGTCTAGAGACGAACCCGAAGTGAAGCGAAGGTGAGTCGCTAGTTAATTAAACTTTGAAAATAAATTGTATAGAAATAATTATTTAAAAAGAGTGAAGTAGCTTACTTAGCAACTTAGTTTCACACGACCCCCGTCGTCTCACCGTCGTCGACGGCCGACGGACGCTTCGCACGAAAATAATTAAATTGAAGAGGTGAGATTAACAACAGGGAGCAAACTTTACCGAACAAAAACTTCATTCTGTTTATTGGGAATGTAGCAGCTTCAAAAATAACAATTAAAGCAGAAAATTTGTTGCGAACTTTAAAAATGGAAGTTTACAGATTTTTTAAGGGCTCGGGATTTTAAATTTCAGTTAATGAGAACACTAACTTACTTTACAATAATTCATAGAAATACTTAAGTCTTTAGGATATTATTTCATTACTAAAATAAATAGACTTCTGTTAATTCTGCGGCATTCAAAAAAACTCAAGAGAATATTAGAAATTTTAATAATAACACATATTAACAAATATTTATAACTTTAAAACATTAAATGAAATAAGAGTCACTTAAAGATCTAATCAGGTATCCCACATAAACATGTAGAATTATTTATTAGCTTATTAAGCCACTCCTAGTTTTTTTATTACTTTAACTGTGAAATTATCTAGCTGTTTATGTGACACTACTAAAATTCAAAATATGGCTCCCAAGCCTTAAAAAACGAGTCTCAAATATATAATGCATCCGAGTGGATGAGATGTTGACGAGAATTTAACACGAAAATTTAAATGTGTAAACATTGCCAAAGCCGTCCCTTTGATGATATAAACACACAACCATATATTTATCGATCGTATAAAAGATATTAAAGTCAAAAAAGCTTGTATGTTATTTTTATAGACAAGATTTTACTAAGTACCTCGGAATAAGGTGCCTTTAGAAGTATTTATTAATCAGCGCCTTCATTTCGGTGATGTCGTCTACGAAATATTAAATTGATATCCCATTAGCCTAAACTATGGCATGAAGACAGTCCATTGAGGCGGACCTTAGAAGGGTGGGAATCTCGTGGAGCCATGTCCAAGCAGTAGCTAAAGATAGAAGGGCATGGAAAACTACTGCTGCAGTCCTAAGTTCCACGAAGGTACAGTAGGACAACATCACATCATCATGGCATGAAGAGCTTAAGCTGTTTTGATCTCGGATCATCAAGATTTCGATCTCGCCCCGGTCAGTAATATATTTAAACTAGCACTCCGCCCTGGCTGCTCTTTTAAATTGAACCCTATAAATATTGATTTCCTTACAAACATACTGACTATACAAACTTTTTATACTCTTTCAGCTCTTTATTCAATGAATTTTAAGAAATTCTTTTCCATATTATTAAAATGATAAAATAAACGATATTAAAATTTCAATAGGACCTGTAGTTTTAATAGTTGGGTCTGGCTCTTAACAAATTTGGCCACCACATGCAAGTTGATCATTAGGGACGCAGGGAAGTCCGGGGTAAAGAAAGGTTCGGGTCACTTTTTGATGATAATAATAGGATTAGTTTACGGCTTTCGGAAAATCTAAGATCAAATCAAAAATCTTTAGTTACACAATATTGAACTAAATAAAGTATTATTTTCAAAGGGAAATGGCCATCTACTTTGTATTAGATTATACAGTTCAATAATTCTAACAATAAGCGTTATTCATACAAATACCTATACAATAAACATATGTACATACGTATGTGTTTTTTAAAAAGAGATAATTATAGGTTATTTACTATGATGGTGCCTGTGGAATAAATCATCAGTAGCTCTCACGCTCCAATCATGTGATTAGAGGCTGAGTAAAGCGATCCGCCTTCGCTTTACTCAGCCTTAGTTTATTATGATCATCGCGACGAATGAATCTCGATCACTTATTCTATCTTTCTCAATAATATATTATTTCGTTGTAGAGTAGGTACGCGGCTTTTAACTTCAAATGAAATCGTATTTTTTGGAAATATTCCTATATATTGGTTGCTTCATTTTTTTACTTAACGGCTTCTTCGTCATAAAATATTTTTTTATGTAACGACTATTAGTCGGATTTCTATTAAGGTCGAACGTAAGAACAGAGGCAAGTTTCTAGAAATCTTGTATTGTACCAATGTATTTCCATTTTCTCGCTGTCGTCGTTAGATCTGAAAGAACAACCACTGTTTCAAGCTAAAGATTCTGTCGAAATAATTTGATGCACTTACGAAAGGGAAGTATCTTGCAGTTGACGACTAGTTTGACTCAGTTTGTAGTTATTCTACTGGCAATGCCAGCGGTCACGGGTTCAAGTCCCGCTGGGGGCAATCATTTGTGTGATGAGCACGAGCACTCCAGTCATGGGTGTTTATATTTATAATATGTATGTACTTAAAAATTATATTATAGTGTATCAACTAGTCACAGTGTGTACAATCTGGTATCCATAATACAAGCCTCGCTTACCATGAAACTAGATGATGCTGTTTGTTATTGCCCCAACATATTTATTCATATTTATATCTATACTAATATTATAAAGAGATAAAGAGTTGTGAGTTTGTTTGTTGAGGTTGGAGGTAATCTCTAAATCTACTGAACCGATTTAGATGAAATTTGGTAAGAAGATAGTTTGAGACCCTTGGAAGGATATAGGATATTTTTTATATCGAAAATCATACCTTGAGGGGGTAAAAATGGGGATGAAAGTTTGTATTGGGAAGCAAGCTAGAGATGAACCCGAGCAAAGCGAGGGTGAGTCGCTAGTTTATTATAAAGTGATATTCGTTTGTCTGTATGTTTATATTGGGGGTTACCTCTTTAGAAATTAATTTATTAAAATTTGTTTATTAATGGAAAAATGCTATCCTCAACTGACATAAAAAGTTTTTAATTTTAAGTTAATTATTATATAATATACATATATCTATAGGTATAGTTAAAAGTGGATTATTTTTCATTGATCTCTGTTTGGTCTGACTTGAAATGTCTTTGACTATGGCTTTCAAATAAGAGTAAAATTTGTTATTTTTATCATCCTAACACACAAACGTAGTCATGAACTGTACCGCGTGTTCAATATAACTGTATGCATACTCTGCAAAGTGCACAGAATCTTGTATTCCATAAGAAAATAAACAAATAGCGCGTCGCATACAAATGTCGCATTAATAATTCCTCTCGCGACGGAGGACGTCTGCGCTGTACCGCGCTAGAGATGCTGCTAAAATGACATATAATTCTAATAAACTTACGAATATACCGTCACAAGCATGCTACTTATGTAAGACTAGCGACTCACCCTCGCTTCGCTCGGATTTACTCCTAGGTACGTTTTAACGGTTAGTACAGAAAATACTATATATGTATATGTACAATGTACATACACACATGGGTATAGAAAAGTAGGTAGTACTTTAAAAGATAAAAAAATATATCCCTTACTTGAGAAATGATTGATCATCCATACAAACTTCCACCCCCCTTTTCACACCCTTAAGGACTGATTTCCGGAATAAAAATCCTCTATCTTATGTCCTTCCAAAGGTTTCAAATTATCTTCATATCAAATTTCATCTAAATCGGTTCAGCGAATTAAGCGTGAAAAGGTAACACACAGACAAACAGACAAACTGACAGACTTAGTTACTTTCGCATTTATAATATTAGTATAGATGAGTAAAATGAAGATTTGATTTTCAAACATGTGTTGAAAGATGAAAAACCTTTTATACTTATAAATAAGATCAAAGGTTATCAAGATAGCATTTTGAGCTTCTGTAATTTTTTTTTCACATTTCATATAAAAAGTTATTGTATTTGTGTTATTCTTTTTTTGTACCTTCTAATATCAAGATGAGCTAAACCAATTTTACCGGATTCGTAATATTCTAAGTCAAAGGATATGTATATATTGGCTACTTTTGATCCCTGATAAAATGGTTACTGTGAGGAAAACAACATGCAAAATTTTAACGGGAAATTCGGTCGAAATAAGATATCTAGCAGGCAGTGGTAGTCCAGTGGTAACGCGCTCGCTTGGGAAACCGAGTGAAGCGGGTTCAAATCCCAGGTCTCGCACCGCTGATATTTTCATGTGCGAATCATTTCCAACATAATCACCATTTGTCTTACGGTGAAGGAAAACATCGTGAGGAAACCTGCATGTCTGAGAGAACCTAGCAAGTTTTCGAAAGACATGTGAAGTCCGCCAACTCGCACTTGGCCAGCGTGGTGCACTATGGCCCGATCCTCCTCGTACTGAAGAAAGGCCTGTGCCCAGCAGTGGGACAATAAAAAGGGCTGAATGCAAGATTTCTGGATGTATAGAATAGAAGTTTTGCAAGTTGCTCGCATGTGGTGTCGTGATACTAAAATAAAACTAGATCGAGCTCGCTTATTTCATGTCATTACCAATTGATCCGATGTAATAAAACTTTAATACGCACACCACGGAAAACGATTACCGCACCGTATATTGCTCCGCTCAAGCGACACTATTCAATGCCCCGCACAAAGCTCATAAAGAAGGATTTAATTTCTCGCTCATCAGTATGCAAGACAAGAAATGTGCTTCAAGTTGTAAAGAACATTTTCATTAGCCCCCGCCCCCGCCCCCGCCCCCGACCCCCGACCCCCGATCCTGGACCTCCACCTGCGGTGCATAACGTAATTAAATGTACCTGGATTCTTCATCATGCGCAATTTAATGTTTAGATATAGTATAAAGGAGGTTAGGTACTGTCTAACCGACAATATATGTACGTACTATCTCATTACTCGTGCGACACTCCGCAGTGCTCCGGCGTACGAAACAATAAACAAATTAAAACATATTTCACCTTCATATATAAAGGTAAACTTTATATTATAATAAAATCGGTCAAGTGCGAGTCGAATTCGCACATGAAGGGTTCCGTACCATCGTACGTGTGCTTTTTATTAATATGACATTTACTCTATGTATATAGTATATTAACTTCGATGATCGATTACGAACGTTAAAAAAAAATCTCTTATATTATTATTTATTTATTATTATTATTTGTTGTTATAGCGGCAATAGAAATACATAATCTGTGAAAATTTCAACTATCTACCTATTACGGTTCATGGGGTACAGCCCGTTACGTTGGCACCCTTCGGGTAATGAACCCTAAAAATGAAGTATGTGTAATGTAGAAGTGCCCTGTTCATTCAAACAACCCAAGAAACGAGATTTATTCACATGTAAATAAAAAAATGTAAGAATTTTCTTATACTATAGTGATACTAGAAGGATTTTCCCCGAAAAGCATCGTAAGCTTAATGCAAGCCATTATTGCTAAAAGCCCCCACACACATACACACTGTATTTCAGAGCAATATTTTGAGCATTGAAAGAGTTTTGTAAAGAGTTGTGTATAAAAGAAAAATAGTAAATCCGTGTGGTAATATCCGCGTAGCAAGCCTCGCGCCGCCCCCGACGTCATTTGTTTCCATGTTAAAGTGTTCATACACAATAGGGCATGTCTTTACATGTTTGCCTATGCTGAATTGAATGGGTAAGCGCGAGTGAAAAGTTGCACAAAACTGTACAGAGGATTTGCGTAGTCTAACTATGCAGGCAAATCTGCGCAGACATATTCAATCGTGTGTGGCCACTTTTAGGGTTAATACTTACTCACATATAACGTGTCTCATATGATTCATGTTGCACTACGTATCAAGAGGCGAAAATTTTTCATCAATTTTCAATTCAAAAGATTTTTAATTCAAATGATATGAAAATACTTTACTCCTAAATTCTAAAAAAAAAAATATTCTTGTAATAATACAACGTACATAAGTACAAAAATTTCCACATTAATACAATAAGTATTTCAACGACGATTGACGAGTAAATAATAATTCTATTCAATGAAAATGTTTAACAATTAGCAACTCACCCTTAATTCGTTCGGGTTCTTCCCTAGTGAAAAACAAAAATAAATCTGCTCCACGAGAACCGTAAATTTATCCGGGATAAAAAGTAACCTACATATTATGTGCTATTCCAGACTATAATCTATCTCTGTGCCGAATTTCATCCAGATCCGTTCAGCCGTTCTGGCGTGATTAAGTAACAAACATCCATGCAAACTTTCGCATTTATAATATTGATTAATAATAACGGGATGAACAAATTGTAGTTCTAAATGGTATTAAGTATAATTTAATTTCATTCTATTGCTAATGTCACAGATGAAAATGGAGTCAACGCAATCAAATAATGCACTTGTTATGTATGCTGACGGGGACAAGTGAAATGCTTGGTAGTTGGATACGCACTGTTTTATTTGTTCGACAAGGTTCGCGTTATGGGCGCAGCCACTAAGTCCATTTTTTTTTATACAAGAAAGGGGCAAATGAGCAAGCGATCCACCTGATGGTAAGTGGCTATCGCCGCTCATGGACATCTGCAACACAAGAGGAGTTGCGAATGCGTTGCCGGCCTTTAAGGGACCTGAAGACACGGCTCTTGAAGACCCCCATGTTATAGCGCTCAGGGAAAACCTCAGGAGGAAGATCATTCCACATTTTGCACGTGCGAGGTAGAAAACAACGAGATGCACGTATATTTGAAGCATTTATTAAATTTACCCACACACATTAATATATAACAGCCCTATAATCACTCGACCAATGAGGTTTTCTGTACAGTATAAAAGCAAACACATTCGTTATATAGAATTACAACCAAAACATATCGGCAAAATTTATTATTTATTTCTAATTTGTTCCTAACCCACAGTTAATTAATTATATCAAAGCCAGAACTTATCTATTCACGCTTCAACCCCTGCTCGGGTCACCTCACTATATGTACGGGCTTAATTCAACTTTCAGTAGATAAACATCTACGATACGTACGATTTTGTTAGTATTTCGTTTTCATTAGATGACCATGACCATTTTTTTTAACGTTGGGAAATACATTTAGGCACGAGGTGTGGGACTCAGCGGCAAAGCCAGTACTACTCACTAAAACCCAACGGAACCTCCCCCGTCTTAATGTGACGTCGCAGGATCGCTTACGCACTCAACTACGAGGCCTCGATGGCAGGTCTGCCGAAGCAGATCACAACAGCCATGGGGTTGCTCCAACGGTCCACTTTGCTATCAGAGAAGGAGAAGGAGCAACCCGCATGGCACACAGCCCGCCGAGGTGGCGCCCGGCTGGATTGCCGGGAACTACTGAGCCTCCCCCTCCCCCTTCCATACCTGGGGGGGAGGGCGTGACCAGGACCCTAAAAGGAACCTACACAGCATTATATTGCAGGTACAAGTTCTATCAACTGTGACAAACGACCGACCGACCCTCTACAGACGCCACCTTATCCAACACGATAATATTATCATTTGAATTCATTTAAATTTTTACAACCCCATTGTTATTCAAAGGCTTGATGTTGACAGCCCATTGTTGTACTTTTAAAGAAGGCTTTATAAGTAAACTAGCATTGCCCGCGGCTCCGCCCGCGTTTAGATGATCAAAAATTAAATTCTAGGTTTTACACATTAGTATACTTTTACATACACCACTTTCATTGCGTACTGTATGATTGGTAAATAACTGCAGTGATTGATAATGCCACAAAGGTTCCTCCGTTAATCTCATAGTTGATTTAGTAATATTGCACTTTTTGTTTTAGCAATAACATTTATGTACGTCTATACTTCTGTTTTGTTTGTTTGTTTGTTTAGTTTTGGGCGATAAGCTCTCAAACTACGGAATTAATTTTAATATTTTTTCTAATAGACGGCTATTGAATAATTTAATATTTAGCTGATTATATAAATTACTTAATGGTAACTTTTCTTAATGTTAATTTGTCGCGAAACAGGGATTGGTTAGCGCTGGTTAGTAATATTTTCCAAAACGATTTTAAAAGAAAGTGTAATAAGTAAATAATTCTAAGCAAATACTTTTTATTATTTCATATGGCTCGGCTAATGTGATTAAAGTAAGCATTTTATTGTGTCCTTTAAGCCTTTATCTTCCAAGAAATGATGTCCAAAAAAAACTAAAAAAGTTGAGATATAACAGTTCCTAAAATACTTTTTCATAGTTTTTGAGATACCTATGGAATATTTTTAGTTACCCGCATTGTCAGTTTAACAGCCATAACCTTGTTTTCCATAAAATGTTATAAAAAATTATGAATCGAACTTATTTTTACGGTTGATAAAAAGTGTCGATATTGTGGAAACGTAAATGCTATTTGTATTTATTTTAGTGTTAACCTAACAAAACACGTAAGTAAGAAAAACAACACAGTATTTTGCTTTACGAAACCTATAATGAGCGAGAGTTGGAGTTGCCCAATTTTTAGATTAAAAGATTAAAAAATATTAACATTATTTACTAAAAAAATAAAAACTTACAAATATTTTCATTTGCAAATTGTTTCGACCAACAAAATATTACTAATATGTTACTAATTTATAAAGCTTGTTTGTCTTTATTTTATTGAAAATTTGAACACGGGCGGGGCCGCGGATAATTTTGTAGTAATTCTAATAAAGTCATAGAAAGGTCACATCTGTACATTTTTATTTTGATTAAAACTACACATTTTAAAAACACATGGCGACATCTATTGTCGAATAGGTACCTAAATAACACATAAGTATATATTATATTAATTAAAATAACTATTTTAATGAATAAAATAGCGCTATTGATAATTTGATTTTCAAGATAAGCTACTTTTAATAGTTTTTACCATATTTAGTAAGTTATCTTGCTAAACTGTTTACAGATAGTATCATCGTGGTTTGTTCCAACCAGTTTTTGTATTTATTCTCAGAAATTAGATATTTTCCCGCGGTAAAAAGTATCTTATATGTTGACCCGGATCACCAGCTATCATCATACCAAATTTCATCAAAATCCCTCCAGTGGTTTTTCTGTGATGCGGTAACAGACAGACAGACAGACAGACAGACAGACAGACAGACAAAAATTTTAAAAACTATAGATTCGGCCTCTGCATCGATAATAATGTCTATTTCAATAAGATTTTCCCAAAAATATTTAATGTACAGATTCGGCTTAGTTAGAATTTTATAATATGTATAGACTACGTTTTGGTCGGCTGTAAAATTTAAATGAAATTAGAAAATTACGAATTATAACTTAGCATTATGTGTCTTAGTGTAGTAAGCCACTGGTCGCTTGTCTGAATGTAGTGTGAACAAAATGCTGAATATATTATTCATCAAAATGTGCCATATGCAGTATATTTGCTTCAAAGGTGTTAGACAAAATTCCTCCAAAAGGACCTTTAGTGGTTATAGTTAGTATTTATTAAGTACACAATAAATACTTAAAAGAACATACGTTAATTACATGTCTTCTGTTAATTTTCATACCAGGAATATTTTAATCTATGCTGCCGATAAAATCCATATTGTTAACGCGAAACTTATACTTATATCTTTAGATGTCCACAAACTCCTTAATTAAATAAAACTATCTTTTCGGATTATTTCGCGGATTTATTTTGATTTTTAATTCCCGACGTTTCGAATGCTTTACAGCAATCATGATGACGGGAGAGACTAAGGTTTTGGACATTTCAAAGGCGTGATATGCTTGTGACAGACAGTGCCTACCCACATTTACAAAAATGATTTTAAAAAATCAAAATGGTACCATCTTACAATATTTGTTGATTTTAATTCTAAACATATTTAAAAAATCTTCTAAGTACCTGGACGACTGAGCTTCTTTCAGTGTTTTTCGAATATGATATAAAAATCGCGTTTTTTTTCAGGGAAGACACCTATGTAGATTAATATAAAAAGCAAAACCTTATCTAAATACAAAATTTAATCAAAATCGTTACAGCCCTTTCGTTACAGAGTTCGTGTGTTTGTTTGTATATGGTGCACAATGAAGAGTATATCTATCTATATATACAAAAATTGCTTATTTAATATTATAAGATAACTATAAACAAATCAAGTGTAATTTAATTCTGTGCTAATGCTATTTAATTGGCAAATATTCGTAGCTTATATATATATATATATATATATATATATATATATATATATATATATATATATATAACTGTAATATTACAGTCTCTCCATACGAGAATTATACACTCTATTTTTGTGTCGTTTTGGAAAATCAATAAATTTTAAAGCAGTCGTTTTTTTCTCTTCGCTATAACTAAATCGCACGTGCACGATAAAAGTGCTCTATAACTTTAATCAGGACATTATCGACGTCGAGTTAAGTTGGCTTCATGATATTCTTATGTACTTTACGAAATTTCCACCTTCGCTAATATAATTATTTGAATTAGGCTTATTAAACCTAATGCAAATAATACTATTACCGAAGGTGGGATATTTCCCATAGGATTCACTTAATGTATGCGATTAAAAGTAGCCTATATCGACCCATAAACTATCACTACACATGAAACTATGTCAATCCACTCCTCCATTGCCGTGTGAACAATGGAAAAAGAAACAAATCAAATCAACAAAATTTCCGCATATACAGGGTAATTTTTAATTTACTTTTGAGAATATGCTATTTCGATCATAACAAAAACATCTGTAACAAAAAAAAATATTTTTATTGCACCTTCTAAACGGTGATATTCCTAGCATCTGGTCAAGTTTAATTGAGTAAGCGCCGCGTCATGCATTTATTTTTTGCATTTTATAACCAATTTATTGAGAAATATAATATAACGTCACGTTACAACCTGTAGGAAGGATACGAGCAATTATACATAAATAAACTAAGCGAGTGAAACCGTGGACGAACGTACCGACGTTTATTACCAATAATAATAATCTGATTACTAGAAATTATAGTGCAAATACACAAAGGGTAATCAAATAGCTTAAAGCTCCCGTATTCCCGCATACATACATACATAGGTGAGCTGTGCTCAGTGCTCATAAAGTACAGTTAATTCAAGTTCCACAATGTAATTTGCTACATGTATTGTATTCAATTTTAACGACCAGTTTATATTGCTGCCTACACTCGCAGCTTAACTGGAACAAACAATAGTGTATATATTACGAGTGTATATAACCAAAGGAAGAGTTCACTTCCAGTTAAATTGTTGGGTACAGTTTATAGTAATAAGAAAAACTTAGGTATATGATAGCAATTAAAAAGGTAATTCCTAAGTATTGTTTCGCAAATGAAATTTAAAAGAGGGTCAATCTGTTAGTCTAATGAATAAAATGAAAATTTAAAGGGTGATTTCAACTAGTTTCAACTAGTAGTAGAAACTTATTTATAAGAGAAAATAAATAAAAATTATCGAGATGTCCGAGTGTTCATGTGCTAATAAAAACATAGCCTTAACTTACCTTTTTTTTTAATAATGGGATATGTATTTACGCATACTACCTATATAAATACAGGTGGTGATGTGGGACTCACCGGATAGAAAAGGTTAGTACTACCCACTAAAACCCAAAAGAACCTCCCCCGCCTTAATGGGGCGTCGCAGGATCGCTTCCGCACTTAACCACAACGCCCGGACGGCAGGTTTGCCGCACAAAACCAAGGGGTTGCTCCCACAGTCCACTCTACTGTCAAAGAAGTACCAAGAGCAACCCGTATGGTACACCGCCCACCAAAGTGGGTTCTGTATGTCTCTTGGCTTCGGGCCCGGCTGAATTGCCTGACGCTACTGAACCCACCCCATCCCACCATGACAAGGTGAACGCACGTTGGGGGGGAACCTTAATTTACATAGTTAATTACATATTTTATCTAATCAAAATCTAAATAATAATTATTATTTATATAAATAATTTCTAACTAGACATTTAAAATATAACTTATTCAAAAAAATAAAAAAAAATTATACATCTAATTTGCGTTCTCCATTAATTATAAGTTCATATTACACTGTTCATATTATACGACATAATTATTTATTTATGCTTGTGTCAATTAATAGTCACATCGTGTAATAGTATTATGCACTTCGCATTACCTTATTCTTTTTTCATAACTTAAAGTTAAAAATAAAATTTTTGATTAAACACAAAGATAGGAATCCAAAGTATTTCTACAAGTTATTTTGTCGAAGCACGGCGTACACCGCCCAATGTCCACGCTGCGCGTATTACGGACCAGTCACCGAATAACATGGCCTTTTTTCCTTTTTTGTTACTAAAATCGTACCTACAAAAATGTATTTTGTAAAACATATTATTCTAATACTAATTACAGTACGTTAAGAAATAGAAAAATAATCAGACACTATAAGTAACTACTGAGTAACATACAGCCTAAATAAATTAAAAATGACTGGTATACGAATAAAATGCCTCATTTATTTCACTTTATATTCAGCCGGGTTATTTTTAATTTTGGGAGTTATTTTTATTTTATCATTATAAAATCAATCCCAAACCCGACACTCGATCATGTAACTAAAGCGCGTCGCCTAAAGTGACACAAATCAGAGATATGAAATATCAATATTCTACAAAAGGATCAAATAATTATAAATCACATTGCGAGGTATCACAGCGACGGCAGCGGGGAGCCGGCTGAAAAGCTTTTTAAGTTTTTATTTACAAATCTATACATATAATAAAACTGCAGAGGTCGAATGTCTGTACATCGAAAAAATACTAAAAACCGAGTCGGGGGATGTAAGAAGAGAAATAGAACAAATCCAGTTTTTTTTTATTTTTTTGTTTCTCTGTTTACCTGTTTGTCTGTTTGTATGGGCTAATCTCCGAAACTTTTACAACGATTTAAATGAAATTTTGCATGGTGGTACCTTATATCCCCGGTCAACATCTTAGATACTTTTCACCCCGTAAACGTTTAGTTTAAAGACTTCCCGTAGGATACTTAAAAAACTATAGTAAATTATACAGCTTAGTACACAAAAGCTACTATTTGGATTTTAATGAAACTTTACAATAATATAGTTCATACATCAGAATAACAAATAGGCTTCTTTTTATCCCGGAAAAATGTATGGTTCCCGTAGGATAGATTTGTTTTTGTTTGTCTAAACTTGTTTGTGTTTAAATAAACGCATTCGCGCCTGGCGGCGTCGCGTCGCACCGATCCGATCATTGATATCCTTCGATTTCGACAGTCGTTACAAATTGTAATAATATTTAGTACGACGAGAGCTCTAATAAGATAAGACTATATAAGATAATTATGTCGACCGGTTGTCAAAACGTTGTTAACTAGCGACTTACCGTCGCTTCGCTCGGGTGCGTGAGAGTATTTTTGCTATACATTTAATTGTCTTATTTCAAACCCTCTAAGCAGAGCATGCCGACAAAGCAACTTAAAGGCCAATTTTTTCTGACTACAATTAATATTATTATTCTTCCTGAGAGTAAGCACATTTTGATGGCAATAAAAAGTAACCTGTAGCACTCGGCAGTAATGTAGCTTCCAATTAGTGAAAAAAATTTCAGAATAGGATCAATTGTTACAGACTTACCTACAAACTTTACCTCTTCATAATATTACTGTAGATATAAAAGATATGGTCAAAGAATAATTGGGACGTTTGTTTGAATGTCAAGCTCTCTGACTTTGCGGATTCTGCGCAGAAATATTATTTTAAAAACGTAAAATATTTATTTTGAAACTAAAATTGTATTTCGTAATATATCCTAGAGACACTAAAAAAACAAAGAATTTTTTGGGACGACAATTTAAAAAAAAAAAATGTTTTGACCTACATACAGAGAGACGAGCGCTTATTCACTGAGTGACACACAAATATTGTTAAGCACAAGCATTATTAAAAAAAATATTGAATAGTACGAAGCAATTTGCTTCTCTAAACACTCGTAAGTCATAGTTTAACGGACATTTTACAAGGATTAAGTTCACACAAAATATGGAATACCGATTTCAACATAGTTCAATAAATCAGTAAAAAGAAGTGGCATATTTCCAGCTATACTTCTCTTACCACCATTGATCGGTGGCGTAAAAAAGACCCTCTAGCTGGAAAAAGCAATGGTTTATAGTACGCAAAGTGGCTGGCAGCGTTTGGAAACAATCAGGTGGTTATCAAACTCATAGCCGTGGCTTGGAAAAGACCTACATCCAACGTGTACGAAACATACAATAATGATGGAATATATACATTAAGGTACATTAATATAGGAATATATTAATATTATGTTGATGCCTTAATATTCAATAAGGCATTGGTAGCCCAGTGGTAACACGCTTGCTTGGGAAACTGAGTGAAGCGGGTTCAAATCCCGGGTCTCGCACGTCTGATATTTTCATGTGCGAATCATTTTTAACATAATTACCACTTGTCTTACGGAGAAGCAAAACATTGTAAGGAAACCTGCATGTCTGAGATAACTTAGATAACGGCAAGTTGTCAAAAGACATGCTCAGTCCGCTTCGCACTTAGCCAACTTGATGGATTGGCCTGATCCCCCTCGTATTGAACGGAGGCCCGTGCCCAGCAGTGGGACGTTAATAGGGCTGAACACAACGATATCCAAAAACTTGCAAAATGATGGATTGGAATTTAACTGACACAGAACGAAATGAAGTACTCCTTAAGAGCTTGTCATATGACGTGGGTCTCATCATTGTTGGAAGTGGGACCATAATGATGCTTTTATATGTTAATACTCAATACCTTATCTACATGAAATGTTCTGTTATTTATTATGTCGGACCACTGCATGAATTTTGACGTAAGTACGCCTCATCTATACTATAATAATATTTTAAAGCTGAAGAGTTTGTTTGTTTGTTTGGTTGAACGCGCTAATCTCAGGAACTACTAATCCGATTTGAAAAATTATTTTTGCATTAGATAGCCCGTTAACTGAGGGAGGCTATAGGCTATATATCGTCCCGGAAAAATGTACGGTTCCCGTGGGATAGATTTTTTTGTCTAGGGACGAACCCGAAGCGAAGCGAGGGTGAGTTTCTAGTTAGGTTTATAGGTAAATTCAGAATTTAGTTAAGATGGTTTTCTAGTGTTTGTCCGTTTATGGAGTTTTACATGTACTGAAACAATTAATCATAAGTGACGTACTCGTACAATAGTCCAAATGCAGATCCCTAATATTAGTACGATTAGTATATTCATACTTTTTTAATATTATAAATGTGAAAGTGTGTTTGTTTGTTTGTTTGTTTGTCCTTCTTTTACGTTGAAACACAGTGACATAGGCTACTTTTTACCGCGGGAGATTATCTCACACGGGAAAACACGTTATAATCCTTTATATAGTCTACTATATATAGGTAATATATATATATATATATATATATATATATATATATATATATATATATATTTTCTATCTATTCCATTCTAACCGTTGTGCGTTAAAACGTACCTAGGGACGAACCTGAGCGAATCATGGGCGCGTCGCTAGTATTGCTATATGGTATACTTAATTTATCTACATTACGTAAATTTGCATATATATATATATATATACAACTTAGATTTTTATTAAAACTAGACTAAAATAAATAAAACGAAAATATCGAAGTAACAAACAAGTTTGTTGAGATCGAAGCAGACGCCAGCACGTGCTCGTGTTTATTAGATAACACACGGTTCTGTTACTCTCTGCCCTCTACAGTCTACGTCTACCTTTCTAAAACTTGAAAACTTTTGCAACATTATAATGAATTTATAACTTCAATATTATTTAGTTAATTTAATTTTAAGAGCATTTCGTAGTTGTCCTTTGTTCTCCAACAGCATAAATGAAAATATAAAAATCTTGATTACAAATTAAATTCATACATATTATATCACTTTCACAGAATGAACTTTATTACTTCAATATTTGAGATACTATCGATTAATCTATACATGTATGTATGTATCAGCCCTTTTTAATGTCCCACTGCTGGGCGCGGGCCTCCCTTCAATACGAGGGGGATCAGGCCATAGTCCACCACGCTGGCCAAGTGCGAGTTGGCTTACACGTCTTTCGAAAACTTGCTAGGTTTTGTCAGACATGCGGGTTTCCTCACGATGTTTTCCTTCACCGTAAGGCAAGTGGTAATCATGTTAGAAATGATTCGCACATGAAAATATCAGAGGTGCGAGACCCGGGATTTGAATCCGCTTCACTCGGTTTCCCAAGCGAGCGCGTTACCACTGGGCTACCACTGCCCTTATCCTTACCCTACCCTATCTATACATATGTATAATAAAATTGTAACTGAGTTGAATCTGTCTGTCTGTCTGGGAACGCATTAAGAGAAAATCACTGGATAGATTTTGATGAAATTTGGTATGATGTAGCTGGTTATCCGGCTCAACATATAGGATACTCTTTAAAGCGGAAAAATATCGTATCTCTAAGAAATCTATACCAACCGTCAAAATGTATCTAGGGACGAAAGAGCGGAGCGAGAGTGAGTCGCTAGTTTAGTTACTAAGTTATCACTACATATTATAAAACAAAGTCCTCCGCCGTGTCTGTCTGTTTATCTGTCTGTCTGTCTGTTCGCGATGAACTCAAAAACTACTGCACAAATTTTCATGCTGTTTTCACCAATGGATAGAGTGGTTCTCGAGGAAGGTTTTAGTATGTTACTTGTTAAGTTTTTGTGTACATTGGCTAAAATATAACGAAATTTGTTTGAGGTGTCGGAAAAAAATAAGCCGTCTGGGAGCTTTCAACGAAAACGCTGCCTTAACCCTTTGAGATTTAATAAAATAACGTATAGTGAAATTGTGTATCTTATATGGGTCTACGGAAAATTCCGCGATAGCATATGCCTATCTCTTAAGGATAACATTCTATATCCATTTTAATACTTTAAAAAATTGGCAATTATAATGCGGTAATGTAAAAGCTAATTACACAAATACGGTATTAATCCTTATCATTTTAAATAAGTTAGAGGTTTTAAGTATTTCATGCACATTATTTTACTCTTTTACACAATATCTTAAAAGTAATCGCAAAAAAGTTACTGACGCGAGAATAAAATTCAAGCGCCTCGCTTCGCTTGATGCATTCGCCGACCCTCCTCCCGCAATTGTTTAGGTAATTTTTGTATGTTTGTAATGAATTAACTCAAAAACTACTGGACCGATTTAGATGAAATTTGGTAAAAAGATAGTTTCACACCCTGGAAAGGACATAGGATATTTTTTATTCCGGAAATCATCCCTTAAAGGGTTGAAAATGGGGAAGCAGGCTAGGGACGAACCCCTGTGGATGGGTGCACACCACACACCACTTACTCGCGGTCGTAACATCCGCCATCATCGTGACTCTGCCACCTGGTCACGTCTGGAGCAGCTCAGAGCGAGCTTAAAAGGCGTTTTCATCAGTCGGGAACCTGGAGGATTCTGTAAGTAGGTACCGATCTGTCTGTCTTACCAGGTTCCATCGTATTTAATATAGTCAGATGGTCGATCCTTCTGACCCAGAGTGCCGGTCGGACCCTCTCCCGTACAGGTATAAAGTTTTTGACCAATTTCGTTTTCGAAAAAAAATCATACCTAACCGTTATTAATATCTGAAATTTTTTTCTAAAGTTATTACTTATAATATATTATAATAAAGGCTAAACGAATAATACTCTAAAGCACACCATAAAATAAAAATGGTTGTTAAAAATATTAAGAAAGTATTGCTCCAGTTTTATTGTTTGAAGAAAGCTGTATCTGACAGATACGTTTCGGGAAGTCGGCCAACTTGCCTCCTTGCGGCAGACCTACGTAGTGTAAACATTATATTCTTTCTGTTGTTTTTAAAATATATAAGTATAATAATACGAGTATAAATGTATATGAAAAATATTTCAATTTTCATATTTTGTGTAAAAACTATGCCATATTTTTTGCAATATATGCAATATATATATAGATAAAGAGATTCTAATATACATACATAATAATATAAAGGTAGAAACTAGAGAGAGTGAGAGAGAGAGTGTGTTCGGTACAAAATACGACGGGTACGAGTATTTTTGTAGGAGAAAAATATTAAAGTACTAGTGAACCTTACCTTTGGGGCTCAAATCAAATTTCCTACAACGATAGCAGCCTCTATGGGGTAGACAAAGTAAAATACTACAAAGGGCAAACAAAATTCCGTCATATGCAAGTCGTACATACGTATGCACGAAGGTTTGTATACACCACCACCATGTGAAGTATTTACATCGAGTATTTATTATTGAAAAAATTTCCTCTACATCGAATAGTGAATAAAATACCTAGAATACGATTCACACTTGGTCAATTTTTATTATTTGTTGTTTTTATTGAGTCAGCACCATAATTAGGTAAGACACTCTTATATATTACCCTTTTTATTATACAGTAAAAACAGAGTTCAAGTTTCTTAGTTGGTGACCGTCTGCGTTGTTTTGCTTTGAATTGGTCTTAAAAACCTTAAAAACGTAAAATTGGGTTAAACAGTGCATTACCTTTTGATAAAAATAGCATTTTAATAAATATAGATAAAGAATTTTAGAATTGGTTAAATAATTTTAGATATCTTCAACCCAAAAACAAACAAACAAAGGGATAAAGAAGTAAGAACAAATTCTAACTGTAAGGTAGAACGAATGTAGAGTAAATGTAAGATGTCTCTACATATTTCGGCTGTTAATGTTACTGCCATTGAAGTGAAGTGTGTTTATTTCTTAACATTTGGATTTGGATTTTCAAACATTCAAAGTAAATACTCGTACTTTAACTTCGATCGGAGAGCCACAGTATTATACAGCAAGCAAAGCTAGAAACGTAATTTATATATTTTGAACGATATTTCCTAGGAACATAAGCTTATGCAATACTCCATATTGGCTCGCTCGGCGCTGACCGACGCGACGCGGCAATAACTTGCAAATTGTAATACACACTCGTATATTGTAGAGCCGCAGCGTCATATTCGTAGCGACCGCGTTGCATCTACCACTTCTGTTTATTTGCTGTCGATATTGCTTCTCATATTCATACTTATTGGGAATGAAAATATTATATACTAACGACTCACCCTCGTTTCGCTTTGGGTTCGTCCCTAGGCAAAAACAAATCTATCCCACGGGAACCGTACATTTTTCCGGGATGATATATAGCCTATAGCCTTCCTCAGTTAACGGGCTATCTAATGCAAAAAGAATTTTTCAAATCGGATTAGTAGTTCCTGAGATTAGCGCGTTCAACCAAACAAACAAACAAACAAACTCTTCAGCTTTATAATATTACTAGCTTTTGCCCGCGACTTCGTCCGCGTGGAATAGTGACTTTGCTTGCAGAGTCCCCCCTCACGACCGCCCCGCCCTCGCCTTGCATCGGGCTGAGGACGCGCTCACCCATAGTCCGCGTAAAGTTAAATATGTATATTTTAAAACTATGATATCTCCTAAGATATTCATTGAAATCAAATGATGTCAAGGGCAATTTTGTTTAAAATTAAATACTTGTGACGAACAACATATTTATTTGGATAAGGATTAATATCATGTTTATAAAAAAAAACACCTTCGGAAGTAATGCATTATTTTAGAACAAATTTGATTACCATAAAAAGGGTTATATTGAGTCAACCTCAAAAGATAGACATATGCTGTCGAGGACTTTTTTTAGAACTTTTAAAGGGGAACATTTCCGTCATACATGATTTTTGCGTAACTTTAACCGTTTACGCAGCGCACGCAAAGGAAGCTCTAAAAAGGAATCATCTTTTCCCGTTTTTGCAACATTTTTCATTTATGCTCCGCTCCTATTGGTCGTAGCTTGATGTTATATAGCCTAAAGCCTTTCTCGATAAATGGACTATCCAACACAAAAAGAATTTTTCGATTCTAACCAGTAATTCCTGAGATTAGCGCGTTCCACCAAACAAACAAACAAACAATCAAACAAACTCTTCAGCTTTATAATATTAGTATAGATATAGTATAGATTACTAGCGACTCACCCGGGTTTCGCTCGGGTTCGTCCCTAGCTCGCTTTCCAATACAAACTTTCATACCCATTTCCTAAGATCCTGCGCAATTTTCTTAATTTTTTTAATGTAAGAACCTCCCCCTGACAACAACAAGCACAACAAAAAAAGAATTAGTGAAATCGGTCCAGCGGTTCACGCGTGATGGCGTGACCAAGGGAAATACGGATTCATTTTTATATATATAGATGTACTTAGTAATATTACAAATGATGGTTTGGTTAAACTATTCGTTTTTTTACAATTAAAATAAATTATCTTGTTTTTTTTTATGGATTTAAATTAATTTCTACCATTTTTTTATAACAAGAACTACAAAATTTTGGCAGTTCAGTTTGTCCTCAATTACACAATTCAAAGTATGTACGTTTATTTAGTTTGTTGTATTAATAATTGAGAGGTAGTGGTGGCTCCTTATGGTAACTGAGTGAAACGAGTTCAAATCCCGGTTCTAGCACCTATTATATATTCATGTGCAAATCATTTCCAACACGATAACCACTTGTTTTACGGTGAAGGAAAACATCGTGAGGAAACCTGCATGTCTGAGAGAGTCTTTCGATAACTAGTTAGACATGTGAAGTCCGCCAACTCGCACTTAGCCAGCGTGGTGGACTATGGCCTGATTGCCCTTGTATTGAAGAAGCTCGTGTCCAGCAGTGGGACGTTAAAAATGGATACATACATACAATACTATTAAGCGACAATAATTATAATTATTAAAAATAATATGTGACAAAAAGTGAAATGGCTAAAAAAGGCGAATAAAATAAAGTTCGTTATACCACATAATTATGATTATTTAAGAGAATGTACTCTGTAGTGAATCCAAATAAAAACACAAAACGATAAAGCAATTTTTATTATCCAAACATCGTTGTGAAAACTCAAGTTGAAATTTCCATTTGGCGCACAGGTACGAGTACTCTCGCGCGCACTCGCGACTCGCGTCAACCCGAATGCTCTCAGCGCGCCGATAGAGAGATGTACTACAGATTAGATTGGTTTTTAAAATGTTTGAGGAAATTGGGTAATAGGAAAAACAAACCTCTCG
Source organism: Fabriciana adippe (assembly GCA_905404265.1). Taxonomy (NCBI): domain Eukaryota; kingdom Metazoa; phylum Arthropoda; class Insecta; order Lepidoptera; family Nymphalidae; genus Fabriciana; species Fabriciana adippe. The sequence continues at coordinate 145,969 of FR989995.1, forward strand.
ACTCATATTCGATTTAAATAAACGCAACGTACCTCGTTCACAGAATACGGTCGCTATTTGAAACCACAGACATACACTATAAGTGTATCATCATATTTGCTTATTTTCGGGTTCGTCCTAAGGTTGCTTCCCCATACAAAGTTTCATCCCCATTTTCAGCCCCTTTAAGGACGATTTCCGGGATAAAAACTATCCTATGTCCTTTCCAGGGTCTCAAACTATCTTCTTAACAAATTTCATCTAAATCGGTTCATTAATATTGGAGCTTATTCCGTACAAACAAACAAACATACAAACAAAAAATATTTCCTCTTTATAATATTAATATAGATTTCTTTATAATAATATATAAAATCAGATTTTCTCATTTCTTGTCTTTGAGCAGTTAATTTAGAAAACTTTTATAAATGGTCGCGTATGCAGCGGACAGATAAAAAGACTAAAACTTCAAACAAAGAATATTAGTCGAGGGCGACGAATTACGTGCCCTTGCACACGGAGTCTTTAAAGAAACGAAATTTTATTGTAAAAATACTATTTCTGGACATCAATGATAATTAAATTAAAAATTAAAAAAAACCCCTACGCAATAACCTGCAAGGCACCTACTCATTGAAACTAATTTTTGAACCCAAAAAAATACGATACGTCGGCTGTGAGTTTTCGAAGAGTTGGGTTCTCTGGAGACCATTCTAGTTGCAGCATCAGGTCGAAGTTATCAATTAATCGTCATTTAACGATTAAACTGGCACGCGTGAAGCACTTAATGTAACCTTACTAACTTAAGTAAACATACGTCAAAATGCATTACACCATTTTGGAAAAGAGCTGATACTCTTACTCAAACTCATAACACCCCTTACAAACTTATAACACCCCTCTTTTTGCGTCGGGGGTTAAAAAATAACATAAGTATTTATATTTAATTGTCTACACGGTACAGATGAGAGCAAATACAAATCATTATACAGTTTTAAATTATTTAATTAAAGCAATTTCAAAATATATTTAGATTGTTTTGAAGTAGAACATTGGCAACCTATTACGACCTCATTATTACTCGTTAAAGTTCAAATAGAATTTAGGGTTCGCTTTGTGAAAGGCCGGGTCGGGATTATACCTTTAAAGGGTTTGCCTTTCTTACATTTCCACACTTCGATCTTTTGAACCGCAATACGTAGCCGGTGGACTTTTACATGGAATACTTATATGAATATTATGACGTAAAATGCTAAGAACATGTTTTCAAATACACGTCATTGCTCCATTGTCAAAGCGACGTCATGGACGACAAACATGGTGAGTAAAATGTAATATTCAGTCATTCAATGTGCCACTTTGTGGATTTGATAGTTCATTTTTGATGTGTCAAGTGGACAGTCGATGATTTGAATTCTCGGGAAATGTTAAAAACAAGTATTTTAGAAACTAATAATATTATATTCTTTATTGCACTAAACAAGTAATAGAAATACAATACGTAGAAAAAAACGTGGACAAAGGTGGAGTTATCTCTATAAGAGATCTCTTCCAGTCAACCCATGTATGTGGGAAATAGTGTTAAGTAGCGGGACAGAAAGAGAAAGTGCGAAGAGTGATAAGGAAATATATAAGAATATGCAAAATATGTAAAACAAAATAAATAATTAAGTTTTTCTAAAAATCTTTTAGAGTGGTTTTAATAGTAGGGTTTTAAAACAAAAAATATTAAAAACTGTAGTGTTTTTCTGTATTCTGTAAGTACACTTACTCTCACAAGTCGATAGCTGAATCTGTGAACTTACTTCAAGTATATTGTATAAAGTATTGTATGGTCGACTTATGTACGATAAAGCTCCTACAGAATAGCGCGACTGATAGAGAATGAATCGAACCCGATCTACGATGTTTAAGCAAGTGCTCAATTTAAAGTATAATTATATACAAGACTAGCAGAACCCGCGGCTTCGCCCGCGATCAAACCACGAAAAAAATAATCTTTAATATATAAGATGTTAAGCGTATATTCTGTAAATAAATTTACTCTACTTTATATCCCACACAGTAAGTGTGCACTTACAGAGAACTTAAGCAATATTACTCTATTTAAATATATTCAACAACTCAAAGTTCAACGCCCACTTTTACCCACTTAGGGACGAATTTAAAAAAAAAAACAATACACATTTATTGAATTGTATTGGAGAGCATTAATACCAAAATTCAAGTAATTCTGATCATAAACAATTTTTTCCTCATATAAACAGCACAACCTCCTTTTATCTTTTCAAGGGATAAATTTCGAAAAAAAAATGATATTTGTATTGTTTTAGTTTTCATTTTTAAGGTAATTACCATTTTACGTGCATCAATCACAGAGTTTCATACAAACTTTTATCCCCTATTTGACAGCCTTATGGGATGAATTTCAAAAAATGCTAAAGTACATATTTATTTAATTGTATTGAAGAGCATTAATACCAAGTTTCAAGTAGTTCTGATCATAAATAATTGTTTGCCCATATAAACTTTATCACCCCTTTTACCCTTTAAGGGATGTATTTCGAAAAAAAATTTAATACATATATTTCTTATTTTTCATTTCAAAGCTAAATACCATTTTTAAGTTAAGAATGACAGAGTTTCATACAATCTTTTATCCCCTATTTTACCCCCTTAGGGGATGAATTTTCAAAAATCCTTTCTTAGCGGATGCCTACATTGTTTAAGGAATGTGTCCTCCAAATTTCACTTTTTTACGACCAGCGGTTTAGGCTGTGCGTTGATCGATCAGTCAGTCAGGACAAAGCATTTTATGTATATATAGATAATAAAACGTAAAGGGTTTTGTATTATAGTATTCTTCTAGGTCAGTATTTAGATTTTTGCGCTCAATACTTATTCTTGGTATTAAATATGTCCAAAACAAATCTATACTAATATTATAAAGCTGAAGAGTTAGTTTGTTTGTTTATTTGTTTGGTTGAACGCGCTAATCTCAGAAACTACTAATCCGATTTGAAATTTTTTTTTGCATTAGATAGCCCGTTAATTGAGGAAGGCTATAGGCTATATATCACCCGGGAAAAAATGTACGGTTCCCGTGGGATAGATTTGTTTTTGTCTAGAGACGAACCTGAAGCGAAGCCATGGTGAGTCGCTAGTTATTAAAACAGAGTTTAGTTCCATCACAATCACAAGCATATTTCTTCTGTTATATATTTACGTTACGTTTTCTTAGCTCCCCTGAGTCAAGTGTCTGAGCTAACAAATAATAAATTTGACAAATGTGAACTGACTCAGTCACCTGTTGTCGTTGAAAGCTAAAGAAGATTAAAACTGCACGACGTATTATATAGCCGATGGAAACTTTTTATGGACCAATAACAAACGAGGCATTATAAAAGTTCAGATGGATGAATGGATGATGGACAGATTTTATGCGGATTTTTTTTACAAGTAAAAAGCTAAGCTAGAATTTTGAGAGACAACACGTTTGGCTCAGTTTGTAGTGATCCTACTTGCTGTGTCAGCGGTCGCGGGTTCGAATCTCGCTGGGGGCACACATTTGTGTGGTGAATACGAATGTTAGCACTCCAGTCATGGGTGCTTATATTTATAGTATGTATGTATTTAAAGTTGTATATGTGTAGTGTATCAACTATCTGGTATCCATAACATAAGCCTCGAAGCTTACCATGGAACTAGATGGTGCTGAGTGTTAATCTCCTAACATATTTATTTATTTGAAATTGTTATAAGGCACAATTCTATTTTATTTAAGGCAACTGAAGTCACAGCACCAATATAAAAACTGTACAACGAAAGGTTACACTATTGCTATCGATTCTGCAAAAAAGACATAAATCTTTCTTTTGAAGGAAAAGGAGAGGAAAGGTTTCGTTTTGCACAAAATTCTGGCGAAATCGCAATTATTTGATAACATTAAACACAAAACAATACATTTGGACTTACATTAAGTATGTATTACGGTTATAAATGTATTTGACGAAAATGTTTAGAGCCTTCAGTAGTTAGTAGTCAGTCGAACAGACCGACTTAAAAGACTTTGCTAATTTAAGGTTTTTTACGTTTACTTAGATCATTTACTGGTCATCAACAATGAAAAACTTAAATTATTTTATATTTACATTTAAAAGATCGTTTTAAAATGTAATTTTATTCATGTTTAAATCTGCAGTTTATAAAGCCCATTAAGCCATCCGCGTCGCCGCGCGCCTCCGACGCCGTGCAAATTTACTTAGTGAAATAAAGAATAAAAATAATAGCAGGTTCAGTGGAGAATGTAGGAAAATATGAATATAATATTAGGTTATAACAAGTTTCGCAGTCTACAAAGCGAGGCGGGACATCCCCGCCGGGCGCGTTTTATGCACATTTGTTGTTTTACTCGAATAAAAGCAATTGTTGTTGACCATAATTAAACTAATTTCACTAGAAATTGCTTCATTTATTATTTGACAATTGTATTCAGCCCTTTTTAACGTCCCGTTGCTGGGCACGGGCCTCCCTTCAATACGAGGGGAATCAGGCCATAGTTCACCACGCTGGCCAAGTGAGGGTTGGCAGACTTCACATGTCTTTCGAAAACTTGCTAGATTCTCTCAGACATGCAGTTTTCCTCACGATCTTTTCCTTCACCGTAAGGCAAGTGGTAATCATGTTAGAAGTGATTCGCACATGAAAATATCAGAGGTGCGAGACCCGGGATTTGAACCCGCTTCTCTTTCCCAAGCGAACGCGTTACCACTCGGTTACCACTGCCTTATTATTATTAGACCATAAGGGTTTACTATCAACGATTTACGGGTTGACCTTCAGTTTGTGTAGATCTAAAAATGCAAAATATTTCAAACTCGTAGTACTAACGTATATAATAATGTTTTCCTGACCGATATTATAATGAAAGCTCAGCGTGTACACAAACATCACACTTTGTTAATCTGACATGAAGGCAGGTTGACACGATTGAGAAAATATTATATAATAAAAATAATAATATAAAGCTATAGAGTTTATGTGCGCTGTTAAACCCTTGTCTAACAACCACCCCCTCGGGAGGTACATCTACTTGCGAGCTGTGGTTGAGAAATGTGTACTTTAGTTGTGCGCAGTAAAACTGACTTCTATTGTATTCCTATCATTTTACGAGAAAATATTTAAAAATCTAACCTATCTATCTGTGGGTTCTCTTACTAGCTATAGAATATTAACATAATTTATCTGGAGACTGTGTCTTTGTATCTATTGTAAGACTAAAAATTCGAAAGTAATCTTTAAAGTTCTAATAACCTATATTAGAATCCAGACAGTGGTAGTCCAGTGGTAACGCGCTCGCTTGGAAAACCGAGTGAAGCGAGTTCAAATCCCGGGTCTCGCACCTCTAATATTTTCATGTGGAAATCATTTCCAACATGATTACCACTTGCCTTACGGTGAAGGAAAACATCGTGAGGAAATCTGCATGTCTGAGAGAACCTTGCAAGTTTTCGAATGACGTGTGAAGTCCGCCCGCACTTGGCCAGCGTGGTGGGCTATGGTCTGATTTCCCTCGTATTGAAAAGAGGCCCATGCCCAGCAGTGGGACGTTAAAAAGGGCTGAATACATATTAGAATCCAGTAAGTGAAAGTAGGTTATCTTGAACTGAAAATTTAAAACCAAAGACATAATAACTAGTCTCTATGCCCCAGGAAAGAAGTTTTAGCAGTAAAATATAATTGTGTCGTATTTCTTTACTAGAAGATTTTCTATTAAAACTTTTACCACTATATCTCATAAACTCTCTAACACTAAGTGGTCTAAATGCCGCTATTTGTCGCGTCTCAACGAGACGGTAATAAACGTAGCGACTCCGAGGAAAGAATAATGACTCAACTAAATAGTGATAATGTTTGTCTGTATGTGGTATACATTAAATAAATGTTTTGTTATAAGATGAGGCTCGTAATTGCTAAATTTAGTCGACGGCCCTCCAACAAATATATCTTATTTTGTAGCCTGGTAAGTCTCTCGTAAGATATCGCCAGAGAGAATACAGTGTTAAGTATACATATAAGTTTGTATAAAAATACTGAGCTATATCCATATTCTTCTTTCGTTCTCTTCTATCATTCCTCACCTTCTTCATACGCTTTTCAGACGGTAATCCTTAGATTTTGACTATAACCTTGACCTTTAAGAACTCCTTAATGCCTTCTTTTTCTTAACCTTTCACTCAACCTTGCATTATATTCTTTTACTAATTTTATCTACATTCCCAAACTATGTATACATTGACTGGTCTAGAATATCATTATATTATGCAAAGCAACTAAAGCATTCACCACAATCGGGTACAGCGACTAAAGGAATTTGTTGTGTCAAATATTAAACGGAGCCAATTTAAGATTCATTATAGAATATTCCGCATGGGCTACAGTTTCTAGGTTAACTTCTACGTTTATACTTATATATATATATATATATATATATATATATATATATATATATATATATATATATATATATATATATATATATATCATACTTCACCTTGTTTTATAACTTTTTAAATTATCGCATTCCATATTTATATAATAACTATACTACGGGACTTAACGCGTGAATAAGTGGCTATATACTTTGTTCCCGACGTTTCGACTTGCTTGCTGGTGCAATGTATGCTGTATTGCTCTACACTTGCTGTCTTGCTGTATTGATAAAACAACAAAACAAGGCTGGTGCCTTGTTTTGTTGTTTTATCAATACAGTAGTTTATCTTATTTTTTTATTTGTGTATTTAATATAATTTAATCTAGAGCATATTATAGTGAAATCGAATCGAGTTCAATGCTGTGTAAAAGAAACATATAAAAATGCAATCGAAAAGAAGCAACATCAATAATTTTTCGAATTAGCCTTTCGACTCGAACATGTGTTATTAGATAACGTTTTTAGTATGTAGTAATAACAAAGGCCAGCTTAGATGAAATCTAAAGACTCGGCTTTCATTTTCTACCGCCGGGAGCAGTCTGAGGTGAGGTCATATATTGAATAAAAACTGGTCAAGTGCAAGTCGAACTCGCACACGAAGGGTTCTGCACCATCGTGCTAAATATAACACTATGTATTTGAAATTTGCCATTTCGCTTTTTTATTATTGCTTGTTATAACGTCAATAGAAATAAACACTTTGTGAAAATTTAACTATTCAATTACCTAACCAATTAATTACGGATCATAAAATACATATACAGCCTGCTGACAGACGGACGGAAAGTGAAGGCTTAATAATATACAGTTGTTCGAAAATAATAATTTTATTTTTATTATATTCGTATTATGAGTTTAAAAAATAAGCCTGAAATAGTTTATTATGAAATAAAATTTCATAAGCTATTTTTATTTTCATGAAAAATCTATTAAAATTTCATGAGCCGTTATCATAAAAATAGTATATTGTAAATGTTTTCTAAAATTTTGAAAGCAAAAAGGGCAAAACTTTGTATCAATAGCACTCCTAGTGCGCGAGCAATAACACCGAGCTTTGCAAACATTGGAATACATTTTCCACTGGAACTTTTAAAAGTACTTAAAGATATCATGCGACACCGCCACTTGAAGCGGGCTTTGGTTACAACTTTTATACGTAATTGTGTTCTGTCTCTTGAAATTATTCCTTATTAAATACAGTCGAAAAGAAATAACAAAGCTTATTTCTTTTCTTTAATAACTTTGCTAGCATTCGAGTGGCAAGAAGATAATTGACTTCAAAAAAGGGCTCATAATTGGACATTTTCTTGACGATATCTTCACCAGTTGTTATATATACTTTGTACATATAATAAAATTGTAACTGAGTCGAATCTGTACATTCAATATTTTTTAGAAAATCCTATTGATATAGTCATTACTCATTATTATCGATACAGAAGCCGAATCTATAGTTTTTAGAATTGTTTGTTTGTCTGTCTATCTATTTGTCTGCCTGACTGTCTATAAGAGTAGGAACGCTTACGAGAAAACCACTGGATTAATTTGAATGAAATTTGATATGCTGATAGCTGGGTATCCGGGTCAACATATAGGATATTTTTTACTGCGGGAAAATATCTTATCTCTGAGAAATTTATACTAACCGTTAAATCGTTCCTAGGGACGAACCCGAGCGGAGAGTAAGTCTCTAGTTAGATATACATATAATGAATTGTATTTGAGAAAAACTTGAAAGTAATATACATAGTTCACGTGGAACTTATTCAAAAAAGACACGAGCTTCTACCGCGGGTCATTCACCGCTTTATTGTTCATTTTAAAGTCAAATTTCAATGTTTATATTCTGTAAAATTATTTAAATTAAAGTTTTATTTCCTATGAATTCATATTATTGTTTTAAATAAAATTAACTTTTCGGATTTTTGGCTTTTTTTTTTTAATCTGGTACTCGACGTTTCGAATGCTTTACAGCGAGAGGGTGAATTTTGTTTAAAGCTAGCGGTTAACCCCCGTTTCGCTCGGGCTCATCCCTAGGTACGTTTAAACGGTTAGTATGGTACAGATAGACTATTACATAGATATATACATAGGTACAAAATAAATAGTTCAGAACATTTGGGTTTGTTTTTTTGTTTTGGGTTTTTTTCCTATTTTTTTATACCTAAACCACCCCTGACAAATCCCAACAAAACAAAAAAGGATTATTCAAAACGGTCCAGCCGTTTTTAAGTGTTAGCGAGAATAACGAACGGCTATTGATTTTTATATATATGGACATCTAATATTCACGTAAATCTAAGAAAATATCATATTACAGTTTAAACAATGTTAATTATATAGTAAAAAAATAATAATAGAGAAAAATAAAAATAAAACTACAACGACGAATAACTTTTCAACTTTTAATATTTACATTTAAAATCAAGTGAATTCTGAAAGCTACTGAATCTGACGGACAAACAGACAAACATAACACATAAAAACAAAAATAAACATAAAAATCAAAACACATCAGACATGGAATCATAAAAAATAAACAGTATATAATATATTAATATTTACACGAACGATTAGAAGCAATGATTTGTATGAAATCACATTATAGGCTCGGCCTTTCCTCTTTGTAATCTGGAAACCAATTTCAAGTTTTCCAATAGCCATAATTCTAAGAAATGAGTTCGTGCGAGAACATTCTCCGCAGTATTTACGGTATTAACTCAATAATGGACTTTTAGCCGCTTCGGGTTAATACATTCACATTTGCACGAAAACATACAAAAATAATGTAAAGGAATATAATTTGTCATTTTTGTTTCCATCGTTTTCGATTACATAGTATATTAATTATACAGGGTTATTGGTAATTCGACGTATACCCGTTAAGAGGTGATAGAAGTGACTATTTGCGATAATTTTGACCCCCATATGCATCATGCAAAAGTGAACCAGTTTTGAGTTATCATGCTTTTTAGCTTTTTTCACAATAAGTCAGAAATGCAACTTCAAAAATTTATTAAAAAAAAAGTATCAATTTAAATTTCATTTTCTGTTCTGATTTATAAAAACGGTTAAACACCAGTTATTTATCAATATTAAAACAACAATTATCGGTCCAAATTAAAAAATGCGAGACGAAAAACGATATTATTTCAATATTTTTTTGAAACTTTCTCCACTAAAATGCCTTAAAAACAAAAAAAACGTTATGAAACTTGGCTTGCAGATTATTTTAAAAATATATCCGTTTTCTTAGCTCTCCAAAAATGCATAATAACTAGGAACTTATTTCAAACAAAACTGAAAAAAATTGATCACAAAGGAAGCAGGCATAATTTCGTATTCGAACTAAACTTAAGGTCGTTCTTTAAAATTTCCATAAAATTAATTAAAAACAATACCCAATGTAAATAAAACAAAAAAATATAAATTTAAAATAAAATTTAGAACCAATAACAGTTTAGTGGTAATAACAATTAACAATTAATAATAAGTAACAATTAAGACATTTTGTAATTTAGCTTAATTAAAGTTCTTACTCGAAGTGACTTCCCCTATTGCGTACGCAAAGTCGCATTCTTTTTCCGAGTTGTGACTTAATTACCGAAGTAGTCAAATTATTCCACATCGCATTTGCTGCGTTCATAATTCTTGTTTGGAGTTCTTTCGCGGATGACACAGACGAGACGTCGAAAAATAGGGATTTTATGAGACCCCAGAAATAGAAATCAACCGGCGTTAAGGCCGGACTCCTCGCAGGCCACAGAATGGGTCCTCCTCACCCTATCCAACGTTTAGGAAAATGGCTATCGAGCCACCGCCTAACATTGACACCAAAATGTGCAGGACATCCGTCTTGCAGGTATATAAAATGTAAATAAAACTATCTTTTCGGATTTTTTCGCGGATTTATTTTGATTTTTGGTTCCCGACGTTTCGATTGCTTTACAGCAATCATGGTCACGGGAGAGACTTTCCCGTTCCATGGCTTTAGAACCCATTCCATGGCGTGCGAGAAGTCCGGACTTAACGCCGGTTGATTTCTATGTCTGGGGTCACAGAAGTCCCTAGTTTACGACGTCTCGCCTGTGTCATCCGCGGAAAAACTCAAAACAAGAATTATAAACGCAGCAAATGCGATGTGGAATAATTTGACTACTTCGGTAGTTAAGTCACAACTCGGAAAAAGAATGCGACTTTGCGTACGCAATAGGGGAAGTCACTTCGAGCAAGAACTTTAATTAAGCTAAATTACAAAATGTCTTAATGTTACTTATTATTAATTGTTAATTGTTATTACCACTAACCTGTTACTGGTTTTAAATTTTATTTTAAATTTATATTTTTTTGTTTTATTTACATTGGGTATTGTTATTAATTAATTTTATGGAAATTTTAAAGAACGACCTTAAGTTTAGTTCAAATACGAAATTCTGCCTGCTTCCTTTGTGATCAATTTTTTTCAGTTTTGTTTGAAATAAGTTCCTAGTTATTATGCATTTTTGGAGAGCTGAGAAAACGGTTATGTTTTTAAAATAATCTGCAAGCCAAGTTTCATAACGTTTTTTTTGTTTTTAAGGCATTTTAGTGGAGAAAGTTTCAAAAAAATATTGAAATAATATCGTTTTTCGTCTCGCATTTTTTAATTTGGACCGGTAATTGTTGTTTTAATATTGATAAATAACTGGTGTTTAACCGTTTTTATAAATCAGAACAGAAAATGAAATTTAAATTGATACTTTTTTTTTAATAAATTTTTGAAGTTGCATTTCTGACTTATTGTGAAAAAAGCTAAAAAACATGATAACTCAAAAATGGTTCACTTTTGCATAATGCATATGGGGATCAAAATTATCTCAAATAGTCACCTCTATCACCTCTTAACGGGAATACGTCGAATTACCAATAACCCTGTAACGATTATGCATTAATAAGATTATGATTAGAACTTAAAATATGTAATTTAAAATAGTATAAACATAACTATTGAAAAAAACATATAACATAATTTATTAAAACAATTATTGCTTCCCAAAACAAAATTAATTAATTAATTTGTTTTATTTTTTCGTGGGACCCTATTTTTTTTCTACAATAAAAGTAACCTAAGTTACTCCTTATTACATCAGCTATCAGTCAATGAAAGTCCCGTCAAAATCGGTCCAGCCGTTTCAGAGATTAAGCGGAACAAACAGACAGACAGATAGACAGACAAACAAAAATTGTAAAAATGTTGTTTTGGTATAAGTACCGTGTATATATCCATATGCATTTATTAAAAAGCGGTTATTTTAATATAACAAACAGACACTCCAATTTTATTTATCTGTATAGATTAGCGCACAAATATAAGTGTATACAGTAACATATGCAATGTACGTACAAAACATGTTCCTCTCATATTACATAATACATACATTATCTACAATATTTATATCTAAACAACAATAAAGTGGTAATATGAAACTTTACTCCGGAGAAAAGTTGTGCAGCCGGATCGTTGCATGCAAACTGATTGGCTTCGTGTTTCCTCCATGAAACAAACAACAGTGGAAAAAACTGTAGAGTTTTGTTTAGATTTTCAATACAACAGATAACTTTTGTTCTAATTCTTGTATTTTAATTTTCTATCTGTTTTTACTTTTTTTTTATAGAGTCAGATCTACAACGAGCATTGTGTGGTGTCTGGGAAATGTTATGGGCGTGATAGAAGCCAGACTGACATCTTCTTTGTAATTATCTTGCTATATTTATATATAAAAAATATATCTAGACGTCTTGACCGATTGTAATGAATTTTTTGATTACTTATGGTGTCAGCTGATGGATGTTTGTTTTTTTGCGTATCATATGTTCGCAGATAATAACCATCTCGGTTAAACATAAATAAATAATCTATATCTATACAGATAAATAAAATTGGAGTGTCTGTTTGTAATATTAAAATAACCGCTTTTTACTAAATGCATATGGATGTATACACGGTACATATACTAAAACAACATTTTTTACAATTTTTGCCTGTCTATCTGTCTATCTGTCTGTCCGTCTGTTTGTTCCGGCTAATCTCCGAAACGGCTGGACCGATTTTGACGGGACTTTCACTGGCAGATATCTCATGTTACAAGGGGTAACTTAGGCTACTTTTATTTTAGAAAGCGAATCAGGGTTCCGCGAAAAAAAATTAAAACCCATGAAATTGTGAATAAAATCCCCGTACGGCGGTCGCACCCGAGCAAAGCGAGGGTAAATCGCTATATAATTTAAATGAATATCTTAGGAGTAGCAAGCTACTATTTTTGTATAAACATAGCTAACCGTGAATACGTACCTAGAGACGAACGCGAGCGAAGCGAGCGTGAGTCGCTAGTAATAAATAAATATGTAGGGACATTTACACAAAGCACCATCTAGTTCCATGGTAAGCTACGAGGCCTGTGTTATGGATAGGTACTAGATAGTTGATACACAACACATATACATATTATATAGCTTTAAATACATACATATTATAAATATAAACATCCATGACTGAAATACAAACATTCATGCTCATCACACAAATGAATGCCCCCAGCGGGACTCGAACCCGCGACCGCATAGCAAGTAGGGTCACTACAAACTGATCCAAATATGTCGACATAATATGACGCTTGGATTTCAATTCAATTCAATTTTCTTTTTAATGGCATCAAAGCGTGCTAGTTGAGCACAGACTACTTTACTTACCAATGTCACGTAGAAATTGGATTTCAAAAAAAATTGATGTCGTGACGTGACAATGACAGATTTTTATTTCACGGTGACACAACTCACTGCTCGTGTTAGCTGTTATCTATTCTTATGATTATCCGTTTCATCAGAAATCGCTTTTAGAATGAACGTGAAAAAATAACAACACTGACAGGTTGTATCGACTAATATAAAGTGATTCTGTCCAAGTTTTACGCGTGTCGTAGAGCGGCCGCGCCGTAACGCCGCACTCAATCATCCGACGTTGCAAATTACTCCTCAAATTGATACCGACAAGAGAACGGCAACCCAATAATACACGTTACCTTTAAGGACAAACGCGTCCTTAATGTAAGGTCAAGGTCTAACTATGTACGTATGTATCAGCCCTTTTTAATGTCCCACTGCTGGGTACGGGCCTCCCTTCAATACGAGGGGGATCAGGCCATAGTCCACCACGCTGGCCAAGTGCGGGTTGGCGGGCTTCACACGTCTTTCGAAAACTTGCTAGGTTTTGTCAGACATGCAGGTTTCCTCACGATGTTTTCCTTCACCGTAAGGCAAGTGGTAATCATGTTAGAAATGATTCGCACATGAAAATATCAGAGGTGCGAGACCCGGGATTTGAACCCGCTTCACTCGGTTTCCCAAGCGAGCGCGTTACCACTGGGCTACCACTGCCAAGGTCTAACTATACGTTTTAAATCTGAGGAACTGTTGTGTAAATATCGAACAATATAACATACAGTTGTTATAATATAGAATTTTATTTTTATTTTTTTTATAAAATATGTTAAAGTAATGAATACTATATGGTATATGGATTCTCAATAATTCTAAAAAACATTTTATACATTAATATCATTTCTTAGTGACACTGAAAAAGTCGTCTATTTAGGAAATATTAATAAGCATAACTCAGTGCATAACTAACAGACTCACTCTCACAGACAGAGATCAGACGTAGCAACTTCCTGCATATAGTGTCCGGCGGATGTTATAGTTTACCAACTTTCGGGCTATTTCTACGAATACCTTGACAGGAAACGACATAAAAGTGTTTTAGGATAATTCCTAACCCGTATCCAGAATAGATCCAAGATGACCACTAGATCTAGATCATGAGACAATCTCTCTAGACTGATAGCGTAAGTGTAAGCGTAATAAGTTAAAAATTCTGAAAAAAAAAAAACAATTAATTTTTTAGAAAAATAATCGAGACTCAATTGCAGCGCGGTTTATTGTAACATGTGTTATACTAAAAATAATATAAATGATTAATTATATAAAAATAGGATTTATATGTATTATTGTAAATTAATTATTTGATTCTTTATGTTGTCATTCTGATATAAAATACTTATTTGAGTTTTCTGACGTTGTCATCTTGAGTGGAAAAAGGGCGGGAACAGCGTTGTATTTTGTTTTATGACTTTATGCAATGCGTTATTCTTAATTGTAATGTCGTTTGAGGCTTTACTCTGACTCTATATAAAATAATAAAAACTATGTGCTGTTACACCGAACTTTACTTGGCCTACCTGACCTGCTTCTGAAATAGTCTCGTAATACATGTGAGGTTTTGTATCGGCAAATCTCTATTAGTTCGTACAAAAACAGTCGTATTGCTTTCAACGCATTTTCGTGTTGCCTTAATTACGATGTCAAACGAGACTGATTTTGAAAAGAATGGTAATTATAAACATGTAGTACCATATCGTTGATAGGGTCTGCTTGTACCCGACTTTGTAAAATTTTTATCAAAATTTTGTGTTTGCTATGCAATAGAAGCTTCATTTTTAACATTCTTAGTTTCTTTATCTGTAAAAAATGTTGATGTTATATCTAAAATACTTCAAGCGAGTCGAGGAATTTCAACGTGCCTTTTTAGTGTTCCGTACCGTAATGCCTAAAACCCTCATAATATCGCCATGTCCATCTGACGGTCTGGCCGTCTGTCCGTCTGTTCGTAAGTCACAATTATTTACTCGAAGAATATTTGAGGTGCATTGCTGAGATTTGATAGGTAGGTGTATTATGTATATCGCTAGACAGTTCCGTAGTCAAATTACAAAAAAAATTGAGGTGGCGCTATATATGGAACTGAGAAGTTAAAAAAATTTTAGGGCCCACATAAACGTGTTAGGTATATCAATACAGGTCTTTAAAATTCATGTTATAAATATTTCTGAGTGACTTTTATGTTCAAGCTAAAAGCTACAGAAATATATGCTTCTACAGTCGTAAACATTCTGCACACATTTGTTTGATTTTTTACAGCTAACGACATTCCCACTCCAAATTCACAAATACTTCTATATACAGGGATCTGTTCACTGACTGTGGACGAAAAAAAATGAATTTGTACATGCAAGAAGTAAAACTTCTGTAGGTTATCGGTACTCTTTATGAAATTCAAATTATGTTTTAAATAATTAGGATAGGTGAGATACTAAAAATAACGCATATTAGGCATATTACAATCATATATTTATAGAATATCATTTAAGGAAAGAGTATAATATTATATATCGTTTGTCAGACAATAACAACGGTTACCATGGCAACAAATGTACGTACATTTTTTCGTAACGCATTCACGAGTTTACCCCCTAAGTCAAGCGTGCGTAAAGAAGTTTTACTTCAAAAATACCAAGCATTTTATATGATATGGTATATAAAATTCCGATATATTTAAAAAGAAAGAAGTGTTTGATCGTTAAAATGCCATTAATATAATACTGTAATAATTGGAAGTGACGGACGATCGCTTTAAAGAAAATTCAATTATGAATTGATATAATTTAAATAAATATTTAATTTACTGTATTGCTTTATGAGGTTTCTAAAGGGTTTTGAAAAAAGGCTTTCGATTTTAAGAAGTTTTGAATATAATATTAATCTACACCAATTTTATATTATAAGACGTTTCTTTTATTTCTTTGAACACACTAATCTCTCAATACCCACCAGTTTTTTTTTTACATTTTATGTCCTACTAGCGGCTCACCCTCGCTTCACTCGGGTTCGCCTCTGGAAAAAAAAAACAAATGCATTCCACGGGAACCGTACATTTTTCCGGGATAAAAAGTAGCCTATTTGTTATTAAAATCCAATCAATAGTTTTTGTGTACTAAACTGTGTAAGTTACTATAGCTTTTTAACTATGCCACGGGAACTCTTTAATTTTCCGGAATGAAAAGTATCTAAGATGTTGACCGGAGATGTAAGGTACTTCCATTCAAAATTTCATTTAAATCAGTCCTACAGTTTCGGAGATTAGTTTGTACCAACAGACAAACAGACAGAGAAACAAAAATTTTGAAAAAATCTGGATTCGTTCTATTTTTCTTCTTACATCCCCCTGACTCGGTTTTTAGCATTTTTTTTTCTATGTACAGACATTCGACCTTTACAGTTTTAGTATACGTAGGTATAGATTAATTAAAGAAGGTGGAGGTAAATGAATGGCCAATAAACTATACAACCAGAGACACGGGCAAATTAAGTTAGTTACGTGTAAAGTACGATTACAGACAGACTAGATAGAGACTAAGAATATCTACCAGACAAGACGTGAAGAATTTAGACAATAACACATTTATTAACGGTTAGTATAAATTTCTCAGAAATCAGATATTTTCCCGCAGTAAAAAGTATCCTATATGTTGACCCGGGTAACCAGCTATCATTATACAAAATTTCATCAAAATTTATCAAGTGGGTTTCTCGTGATGCGTTCCCAGACACACAGACAGACAGACAAAAATTCTAAAAACTATAGATTCGACCTAATATACATATCGATAATAATGACAATTTCAATAAGATTTTCCAAAAAGTATTTAATGTACTGATTGGACTCTTTACAATTATACGTTAAAATTTTATTATATGTATAGATATAAGAATCCATTTCCCTGAAATTATCAATACCATATTGTATCATATTCAATAAAGAAAATTTACTAAATAAAATAATTCAAGTTTTGATATAATATACTGGAATATGATATTCTCAAGTTCAGGCTGAGCTTTCATCGACCTCGATAAAATTAATTTTATATCTTTATAGGACTTTAAGAACTTTTGTGGTTTTATGTTACTTAAAATAAATGTGAAGTTATTCGGACTCCTAAGTGTTAAGTTTTAATTACGTTCAATATATTTTATTTTAAAATACCTCTTGAAAATAAGTAATTGTGTGTTTCAATAATTGGAAGCGATTTTCGTTTTCTTTTGTTCATATTTATTTCAACTACCTCTGACCGATGAGAGGCATATTGTAAATACAATTTGTCATTAATTAATGCTTTTTTAGATTTACGCGAATATTTGACATTTTAAATATCTTTTCGGATTATTTTGCGGACTTATTTTGATTTTTGGTTCCCGACGTTTCGTTTGCTTTAGACTTCAGTCTCTCCCGTGACCATGATTGCTGTAAAGTAATCGAAACGTCGGGAACCAAAAATCAAAATAAATCCGCGAAGCAATCCAAAAAGATAGTTTTATTTAAATTGTTATTAATTATTTTAATGCTAAATGATTGCATGAATAGTTGTAACCATAAAGCAATAGATGATCTTCATTAAGATTAAGTACTCTATGATTGCACTATAAGCGATCGACTTTTTGACTCGTAACCTATCTCTAAGTCAAAAGTAATTTAAAAAAAATTTAAATCGAGTTCAAATAGAAATTAACTCAAAATGATGAAATATTATTTTTATATATACACGAAATTAACCGATTAAAACGAAATCAAAAGTAGGTACGAAAGAAATCACGGGCCTACAATTTTATTTGAGGTCGGTGCCCTAATTTAAAGTAAGTAAAAGAAGAATGATTGCAATCTGGTTAAAAGTTTCGGAAAAATACTTGAACAAACAAGCACACATACATACAAACATACACCTATAAAATTTTGTAAATTTGTTTGGAAGCTCTAATAGATATGCTATGCTCATATTATAAAAAATATATGCTATATTCTATGCTCTATTATACATACATGTCGAATTGATAACTTCCTCTTTTTTGACGTCGGTTAAAAATATCGCATCGATCCTTCCTTATACTAACAAAATCACAAACATATTGTCTATACATATAATAAAATTCGGAGTCGAATCTGTACATTAAATATTATTTGGAAAATCTTACAGAAATAGTCATTGTTATCAATATAGAGGCCGACTCTATAGTTTTTAGAACTTTTCTCTGTCTCTTTGTCTGTCTGTCTGTTTGTCTGTCACCGCATCACGAGAAAACCACTGGACAGATTTTTATGAAATTTGGTATGATGATAGCTGGTTATCAGGGTCAGCAGAAAAATATCTCATCTCTGATAAATCTATACTAAACGTTAAAACATATATATATATTTTTAGTAATAATAGGGCGTTATAAAATCAAAAATCTCATTTCTCCAAGTGTTGACGAATTAAATTGTTCACCGGCACTTCTGGCAGCCACACAAAGTATTGAAAGCCAACAACAAAGTATTGAATAGAATAATTAAAAACTACTTTAGAACTTCGATTATATTTTAATGAGATGTTTGTTTGCGCCAAGCCCTCACTTACCACGAGCTTTACACTGAGGCAGTAGAGCTGGTGCTGTGAAGCAATTAAGCTTTTTTAATTATAAATAAACTAGCAGAACCTGCGGCTTCGCTCGCGCTAAAACTATAAAAAAAACTAAAAAGGTAGGTTTCATACAAACTTTCATCCCCCATTTTACCCTCTTAAGGGTTGAATTTTAAAAAACGCGGAAATACGGAACTCGTTTTTTTTGCCGCACTCAATTCATACGAAATTTTATGCTAATATGTCCAAGGAATAAAAAGTCATATAAACTTTTATCCGCTACTTCACCCCTTTGGGGGTTGAATTTTGAAAAATTCTTCCTTAGTGGATGCCTTCGTCGTATAGGGAATACATTTGCGAAATTTCAATTTGCTAGCCTTAAGGGCTTGGCCTGTGCGTTGATGCATTAAGACAATCACTTTTGCCCTTTTTTATACATATAATATATAGATATAATGAAAACAATACAAATCTTACGCGATGTTAGATTAAATAAAGTATAATATATTAAACAAAATTCCTTCATAATTTTAAAATAAGGTATAAAGTCAAAATAAAGTAAAAAAAAAACATTTCGAAAATTCCATGTTCTATTAATAAACTTACTATTCACAATACCAATTATAATATAATAATAACATTTTCATTCCAAAATCGCTTGTATCAGAAATTAGATTTTCAACTGGTTTCAAGCACGCTCTTATCTCGCTGGTTTACAAAGTTATTTTTTACTATTCTTGCGTTGTTATATCTCTCTATTTTTCACGAAAATAATTATCAAACTAAAGAAGATATAAATTATGATCCAGCATATCTCTTACTCAATAAAAAGAATGTATATATGTGTATTCAGCCCTTTTTAACATCCCACTGCTGGGCACGGGCCTCCCTTCGATACAAGGGGAATCAGGCCATAGTCCACCACGCTGGCCAAGTGCGGATTGGCAGACTTCACATGTCTTTCGAAAACTTGCTAGGTTTTCTCAGACATGCAGGTTTCCTTACGATGTTTTCCTTCACCGTAAGGCAAGTGGTAATCATGTTAGAAATGATTCGCACATGAAAATATCAGAGGTGCGAGACCCGGGATTTGAACCCGCTTCACTCGGTTTCCCAAGCGAGCGCGTTACCACTGGGCTACCACTGGCTACGTAAAAAATACTTACATTTAATTTAGTTGAACGTAATTTACATCACATTCATCTCACAGCTTTCACGCGATGTTAGCAAGCAAGAGTGGAAAGTTTGTTTGGTGTTTTGTTCTGCATATTTTCAAAGACGTCATGAAATTTAAGATTGATGGTGAAGTTTCGGGCGTAGATTTTAAGAAGAAAGAATATAATATCCGTATTTTTTATTCTTAAGACATAAAAATGTATAGCTTGAATTTTTGTATACCGGTTAGATTTGCTTGGACTGAAAGCTTGCTTGGCAACACAACCTTGTTTATTCTCAGTTTTCAGTAAACGTGCTATGTTATACAGTATATTTCCTACTGGATTCGGGAATAAGTCCACCATACAAATAATACATAACATATGCGACCGGAAATAACTGGTCACCTCTCCTGTACATGCTATTTGTAATAATTCCGCAAGTCATTGTGGAGCGCTGCATATTTACCCAACTGCAAGGAAAACGTTATGTTTTTCGCACCTATCTTTGTATGTTTGTTTGTCTATAATATTCTTTATTCCCTCATATCTTCCAAACCACTCGATGGATTTT
Organism: Fabriciana adippe; assembly: GCA_905404265.1. Lineage (NCBI taxonomy): Eukaryota > Metazoa > Arthropoda > Insecta > Lepidoptera > Nymphalidae > Fabriciana > Fabriciana adippe. The sequence continues at coordinate 166,492 of FR989995.1, forward strand.
TTAAATTAAAGTATCGTTAGATTCGTGTCATTAGTCCAAATGTTCTTAGATAGGTGACATAAAAAAAATGGGGACTACTAGATTCCATAATATGAAAAAGAAAAAAAATGAAAATCTACGAACTATGTCAAGTGGGGAATTGTTGAAAAGGTATTTAAATATCATTTTTAGGTTTCTTTCATCATTTTTTATTTTATATAACAGTTTAGGGTATGTAATGATTTCAAGTTTGGTTAACAACAATTCACGCTAATTTTCCTACTTAAAAATACCTAAAAAGCTGTAAATAAATAAATATTTTATAAAAAAAAAACCAACTGCATAAAAGATAACTAAAAAGATGATCAACTTCACGATGGAATATAGTATTATACAGTCGGAGACATACATACGAGTGTGTACATCTCGCGGCAAGGATGAAACGTGTATGTCTCCGACTGCATAATACTATATTCCATCGTGAACTTGTTTTCATATTTTTAGTTAGCTTTTATGCAGTCGGGTTTTTTATTTTTATTATATATATTTTAATATATTTATTAGTAAAACAAAGTACATTAGCATTGTTCCTTAATGTGCATCTGTTAACTAAGCTACGCTAGTCTTGAGTTCCATACCCGAAAGGTCAGGTAGTCTGTTGCTATGCCGCCATTCATCTGTATGTCCTCTTATCCACCAGTACAAAGTTACTTATAGGGTTGTATCTTTTTAACTTTGGAACTTTGCAAGTAATATTGTTTATTATTACGGCGTACAGTCAAAAGTTACGTATAAATGGAAGGTGTTTGCTAAGCTTCTTTTTGTTTTTTGTTTCGATTCGCACTTGGTCGATTTTTCTTATTTAAATGATTGTATTTGTTTACGTTGATGTTTGTGACTAATATTTTCCATTTGAGAAGTGTAAATCCTTTCATTGCGGTAAACAGCTCGGGGGAGATTACGTCTCCCCGGTGATGACACTCCTTGATGAAATACTGCTGTGTTGTTAAGGATACACCTGTACTACTTTTGTTTCAAATATTAAACTGAAAATATTATACGTTATTCAGAATTCTTTATAAGCGTTTTCACTTGATAAATTTGTACGTTTCTTTGAAGACGTTTTATAAACGAAATTTTCCTTCATTTTTGCGGTCCATGTTAACCATTTCATTTTCTTCTTGTAATAAGATATTTATGTTTTTAAATTTCAATAAACTGCAAGTCCAACTTCATGTCAGTGGGATTTAGGGAAAGCTCGGTTTAAGCTCCTGCATATAAAGTAGTTAAGCTTCTACATATAAACTGTGTGTAAAGCTAATTTAAGTTTTACCATATAGTTTACAGCGGCTGAGACTCCTCCGTGACGCTCGGGGAATAACGTTGGACATTGATACGTTCACTAATAACATTAAGTATTATTTAATAATAATAATAATAAATATGTTAGAACATTAACACACGGCACCATCTAGTTCCATTGTAAGCTTGAGGCTTGAGTTATGAATGCCAGATAGTCGATACACTACACATAAATATATAAATTTAAATAGGGTAAGTCCGGGAAAGATGCCCATAAAGGAGAGACGCCTAATAATTTTAAAAGTTAAATTAATTAATGTTGCGTGATTCGGAACGCGTCCATAATACGTCAGTCGACAGTCAATGTCAGTGTGGAAGTTTTTACACAAAGACATATTACTTATAATTAATATTTTGGTGTTAATTTGTAAAATAAGATAAGCGTAGTTAACTTTTACGTTAGAATATAATCTTTGAGATAGTTTGCAGTAATTTTTTTCCCTAAATTCTTTAGTTAAATAGTATTAAATTGTTTCATAATGTAACATTGTGATCTTGTTTTGTTAACAACCCACCAATTTCTATTGAAAACGCTTTACGAAGTGTTCAGAGTCGATAGGCGTCTCTCCCTAATGATCGGGAGAGATGCCCAATAATATTTTGGGGTTAGATGCCCAGTATATTAATTGGTTCCCCCCCAACGTGCGTTCACCTTGTCGTGGTAGGGGAGTTCATTAGCGTTCGGCAGTTCATCCAGACGCTAATTAAGGCTTTACGCGCTCGCTTGGGAAAGCGAGTGAAGTGAGATCCCGGGTCTCGCACTTGTGATATTTTCATGTGCGAATCATTTCAAACATAATTACCACTTGCCTTATGGTGAAGGAAAACACCGCGAGGAAACCTGCATATATGAGAGAACTTAGCAAGTTTTCGAAAGACATTATGAAGTCCGCCAACTCGCACTTGGCCAGCGTGGTGGATTATGGCCTAATCCATATGGTTGCACTTGCTATTTCTCTGACGGCAGAGTGGACCGTGGGAGCAACCTCACGGTTGTTGTAGTTTGCTTCGGCAGACCTGTTGTCTAGGGTGGGTCAAAAAAATTTTTTTTCTCTTTTTTTGTTGTAATAGTCAAAATATAATGTCTTTTTAGATAAATAACAAGCCTGTAAAATATTATTTAAATATTTTCAGTGTAACAGCGCGCGTAACACGTAAAAATAGTGTAAATGAGCATACGATACTAACACCATCAAAAAATATTATGGTAGATAAAAACTATTCTGAAGTATTGTTATTCAAATGTAAAGTGATTATTAGACTAAATTGTTGACATTTAGCTTAGTTTTTGTTACCTAAAGAGGCTAGGAATAAGTCGTCGTGGGCTTACTTCGTCACTGAATTACGTTGCTGTTTTAATTTGACTTTGGTGCCAAAGGAACAATATTATATACGTGAAATTAACTGAAATCTGTAGTGTGTAGAATATTTGTTTGTGTTTCTTTTTGAATATAAAATAAAACAAAATAATTTCAAAGAGACAAAGTCATCAGTGTCCTATTTTCGGAAGTGTTGAGGACATTAAGGACAATATGTTAACAACTTACGAAGATATCATGAAATGTTATGAATTGAATAGGCTACAGCTGAAAATTAGCAGGAATACAAAGAAAGAACCACCTTCTTAAAAATTGCCAAACTTGTGGATGAAAAACTAGAAACAATTTGGAGAAAAGCACCATATCATTCCTACTGTGTCGCACAGAAGAACGATTCAACTTATAAAAACTTATAATTTAAAGTAGAAAAATGTCGTCAAATCTCTAGAAAAATTGTCCGAATATCAAAAAATGAATACTTGCAGAGTAGCAGAGTTTTATTTAACATTTTTGCATGTAAATAGAAAAGTTAAGAACAATGTAGGTAATTGCCTAAGAGAGCATAAAATCCTTAAATAAGAACAGAAGCTTTGAACCACATGCGCGGGCTAAAGATTCAACTTAATTTGACTTTTTTTTACATAAAATTATTTGTTTACTCATAAGACAATAAAATATCGCTATTAGAATGCAATCACAAAACTTTATTTTTTTTCCATACATGAGCGACCCACCCTACTGTTGTCGGGGTGCCCCATTAAGACGGGGGAGGTTTTGCTGGGTTTCATTGGGTAGTACTGGCTTTTCTAGCCGGTGAGTCCCACATAACCACCTGTACATCTACAGGTAGTATGTATAAATGCATAAAAAAGGGATTTTTTGCGTCACTAAGCAAAGTACGTCTGATTATGCACTAATTACTCGTCCTATACCTATCCCTGACATCTATAGGCAACTAACCCAGATGTCTGGGTGAGATGCCTATTTTCTACTATTTTTTAAAAACATTTTTTAATCTAGAATATATTGCACAATAGTTCCAATTTTAATCTGAATGGCATAAGTAAATATTGAATTAAAATAAACTATGCTTATTTTATGTAGTATCTTATACATATAATTAATATTGATAGTTTTTTAAAACTATAGGCAACTCTCCCGGACTTACCATACATACATAATAAAAATATAAACACCCATGACTAGAGTACAAACTTTCGTGCTCATCAAACAAATGAATGCCCTTAGCGGGACTCGAACCCGCAACCGCTGGCACAGCAAGTAGGGTCACCACAAATCGAGCCAAACGTGTCATCTTAGAGAATTATTTAGACATAATATTTACTTATCATGAAATAAAAAGTTTAAAAATAAATTAAAAAATAATCAGCGTCGTTTTAGATATGATCTTTGCTTTTTAAGATATCAACGTTGTAAAATTGTCGTTTGCTAACTTACAAAAAAAATATGAAAGCCAAAATTTTAATTTTAATGAAAGTAAACAAATTGCGAAAATATTTTCAATTAACATTAAAATAATCTTCTTCAAAGATTTCATTTTCTTTTGCATGTTTCATGGCGTAGGCGCTGAGGGTGGCTCAGACATTATGAATTCTCTTTCACCTCTTCCGTGACGTTTCTTTGGATCTCGTAATTCGCAGCGCATCGCTTTAATTAATTAATTTTGATGATGGAATATTTTTATTTTCACACTAGACATTTTCTTGACTTAAAAATAAATTCAGATTTTGAAAGAATATTTTTTAATTAAAAATCTGTTTCATTATGGGACATATTTTGTGCAATTTATAATTATTGCTTGGGCTGTAAAGCAGAAACGAGAGTCTTTCTCGTGACCATGATTGCTGTAAAGCATACGAAACTTTGGGAACCAAAAATCAAAATGAATCCGCGAAAAAATCCGAAAAGAAAGTTTTACTTAAAATGTCAAATATTCGCATATTTACTTTAAGATTTTTTTAAAGTCGGTATACCTTATTAATCCAAAATTAATCACAATTACGAGCTATAATGAGTTTAATTAAAAACCTACTCACTTTCAAACTCAACTCCTAGAGTAAAAGTTACTTTAAATACAAGTTTGTCAGTAATAACTGTGTAGTTACTTTTAAACAAAACGAACCACACCGAAGTCATTAGTGTAATACCATAAAAGTTAAAAGTGACAACGAAGTCCTTGGTCTCTTTATTAGGCGTTCGCCCTCGAAACTTTGAGACAGTAATTATGGTCGCAAGAGAGAACAAAAATACAGCCATTTATTACAATTATTATAGATACTAGTGAATCACCCTCGCTCTCCTCGGCTTTGTCCCTAGGTACGTTTTAACGCTTACATTAGTATAGATGAGATATTTTCTCGCAGTGAAAAGTATCCTATGTGTTGATCCAGATAACCAGCTATCATCATACCAAATTTCATTAAAATCCCTTCAGCGATTTTTTCGTGATGCGGTAACAGACAAACAGACAGACAGACAGACAAAAATTCTAAAAACTATAGATTCGGCCTCTGTGTCGATACTAATGTCTATTTCAATAAAATTTCCCAAAAAATATTTAATGTACAGATTCCGCTTAGTTACAATTTTATTATAGGTATAGATAAGGAGTCTTCACTTATGTTATGTAGCGACTAATAACGTTAGCCTCAATAGTGCGATAGAGAAAGTGATTTCTTTAGCACTTGAAGTCCAAATTCAAAGCGGGCATTGTGTTTAGTGCGCATAAACTAGTTTTTTTTTTTATAAATATGTTAGGACATTAACACAGCACCATCTAGTTCCATGGTAAGCTACGAGGCCTGTGTTATGAATACCAGATAGTTGATACATTACACATATATATAACTTTAAGTATAATACATACATATTATAAATATTAACACCCATGACTCGAATATAAATACTCGTGCTCATAACATAAATGCATTCATTCTCCCCATCCCCAGCGGGATTTAAACCCGCGACCCCTGGCACAGCGAGTCACTACAAACTGAGCCAAACGTGTCGTCCAATTTGTAATGTACAAATAAGGACACAGACAGAGCCACAACCGTCACAATTGTTAAAATATCTAGAGAGATATCGCATATTAAGCATTGCATTTATTTATACTGAAAATTATCCTTATGAAAATGAAGATTTATGTTTGGAAGACAGAAAAAAAAATTAATATGTAAATAAGCTCGTAACGCGAATATGAATTATTACGCCGAATATCCTGGCAGATAGTAACAAATACATTCGTGCCAAGCTTTATGAAAGCTAATGTTGAATAAAGATAAATATTACTAATAAATTATAACTAAATATTACTATATTGAAAAATAGACAGTAGCTTTCTGTATGGAGTTTAGCTCGCACTTGACCGATTTTTATATCATTAATTGTATTATTATTTTGTGAAGCTCAAATAGACATTTTTATTATTGAGAATAAACCATTAACTTCCATGAATCCCGTCGGTATTAATGCGGCGGGTTATTTCAATACGTTTGTTAAAAAAGTTGTTGCTTTTGTAAGCTTATCGTGAAAGCTCGTTGGAAATTGTTTCGTAGAAGGCAATAAGCTATCAAAAATATTTAAATAAAAAACTTTGTCTCTGCAATGTTTGTATTATTTTTAGGAGAAATAAATATAAAATCTATACTCGTATACTACATAGTATAAAACAAAGTCGCTTCCCGCTGTCTGTCTGTCCCTATATATGCTCAGATCTTTAAAACTACGCAACGGATTTTGATGCGGTTTTTTTTAATAGATAGAGTGATTCAAGAAAAAGATTTATATGTATAATACATGCATAATATAGTTGAAAAACACTGATACGGTTTCTTATGTGATGTCATAAATAAATACATTTTTTTGCGCTTACATTGCAAACGCTGGCTAAACCCCACTACGAGATAGATCAAAATATTGTACTACAGTATTGTACACTTTAAAAAGGTCTACAAAAAAGTCCGCGATGGCATATATCTATCTCTTAAGGATAACATACTATATCCATTTTACTATATCCAAGCCAGAGACAAACCCGAGTCAAGCCTAGTCTATATATACATAAAATGCTTTGTCCTGACTGACTGATCGATCAACGCACAGCCTAAACCGCTGGTCGTAGAAACGTGAAATTTAGAGGACATATTCCTTATACAATGTAGGCATCCGCTAAGAAAGGATTTTTCTAAATTCATCCCCTAAGGGGGTAAAATAGGGGATAAAAGATTGTATGAAACTCTGTTATTCTTAACGCGAAATACACGGTAAGTGGTATTCAGCTTTAAGATGAAAAATAAGAAATATATGTATTAGATTTTTTTCGAAATTCATCCCTTAAAAGGGTAAAAGGGGGTGATAAAGTTTATATGGGCAAACAATTATTTATGATCAGAATTACTTGAAACTTGGTATTAATGCTCTTCAATACAATTAAATAAATATATATTTTAACATTTTTTGAAATTCATCCCATAAAGCTGTCAAATAGGGGATGAAAGTTTGTATGAAACTCTGTAATTGATGTACGGAAAATGGTATTTACCTTTAAAATGAAAACTAAAACAATACAGATATCATTTTTTTTCGAAATTTATTCCTTAAAAGGGTAAAAGGGGGTTGTGCTGTTTATATAAGGAAAAAAATCTTTATGATCAGAATTACTTGAAACTTGGTATTAACGCTCTTCAATACAATTAAATAAACATGTATTGTAGATTTTTTTTAAATTCAGCCCCTAAGTGGGTAAAACTGGCCGGTGAAGTTTGAGTTGTTGAATATATTTAAATAGAGTAACATGGCTCAAGTTCTCTGTAAGTGCACACTATCTGTGTGAGATATAAAGCAGAGAACGGAAATTTTTCCGAATCCAAAGGAAAATTATGTATAACTTTTCGGCTGGCCACAGCAGCGACAACTATAACAGACCTAGAGCGCGAGAGAGAGAGAGAGCCTTACCTATATTTGTGGTTGGTTTTTTAGTGTAGATTAACTTAAATGAATCTAGAGTTTTACTCTAGACATAATATTAAAAATTCGATATAACAACATATAAATTCAATGGAAATTAAAACTGAGCAAATTTTTCAGTTCACGCGAGCGTAGCCGCGGGCAAAAAGCTACAACACTATAAGAATGGCACTTTATATACGTAACTTAAAAAAGAAGGAGAAGGAGGGAGACTGTAAGCTGCAGGTGTACATAGCATAGGGTCTTTAAAAATAACGTAGATGTTAGCCTGTTAGTATGTTAGTTAAAAAAACCCATATTAGCCATGTTACATGATTCTGAAGTCGTAAACATTGTATGCGATTGTATCATTGTACTCTCTTCCTCTAACTTTGGAAAGATGGGGTAGAATAATGTACAAAAAATACAGGTAGTGCAGCTTGCTAAATACCAAAAGTGTAAAATTAATTACAAAATATACGCTTAACATTTTTTAAAATACTGGATATTTTGAGTTACGATCGCTAAAATTAAATTTGTTTCCATATATACTTTAACAAATAATAAAACTTACACAAACTTATTTTTGCAAGTAATAAAGTATGTATTGCGAAAAAGTTTATTTTTTTCGTCGTTTGATCGCGGGCGAAGCCGCGGGTTCTGCTAGTTTATAAATAAAATTGAACTGACACTGTCAGTCTGTGATTTGAAGTTATTATACCCATAATTAGACAATGGCTCCACTCAAATAACAAAGATTAGTTAACAAAGCAAATAATAAAACTGCCTCCCTTGGTATACTATTTTATCTAGATTATATATCATTATATTATTTTATATAGATGCTGATTCATGTTGTTATCATAAATAGATAAACTAATATTATAAAAGCAAAAGTTTGTGAGGATGGATGTATGAATTTTTGTTACTCTTTCACGCAAAAAGTAGAGAACGGATTTATAAGAGGTTTTACAGTAATAGGTATAGCTTATACATAAGTTATCAGTTATCAGAGTAACGTATAGGTTATATTTTTTAAAGATATTGTAATACATAATTAAACTACGTGTGCGAAGCCGCGGGAAACGCTCGTAAAATTATAAATAAACCCGTAATCTAGTAATTTCCAAATTTTTGAATAATAGAAATCTTAAGTTAAATAATAGATTTTTTTTAAAATCCACACCATTAAATTATTGTGCACCGGAAAAAACACATAAAATCTAAAATAAGAAAAATTAAAAGAAATCTTTTTTTCTTGTATTATACAACCAAAAAATCATAATTATATCTTTCAAAAATATATTTGTCTTAATATTATAAATATTTTTATTAAAAACTAGCGACACACCCTCGCTCCGCTCGGGTTCGTCTCTACTTACTTTTTAACGTTTTGTATAGATTTCTCAGAGATGAGATATTTTCCCGCAGTAAAAAGTATCCTATATGTTGACCCGGATAACCAGCTATCATCATACCAAATATCATCAAAATGCCTCCAGTGGTTTTTCCGTGACGCGGTAACAGACAGACAGACAGACAGACAAAAATTCTAAAAACTATAGATTCGGTCTCTGTATTGATAATTATGTCTATTTCAATAAGATTTTCCAAAAAATATTTAATGTACAGATTCGGCTAAGTTACAATTTTATTATATGTATAGATGTGCTGGCTAAATAATAATATGTCATGCATACAGTAACTAGATTAACAGTCAGAGCGCATTGTGATTAGATTCTTGTTGGGTCGTAGATGGTCGTAGTGTACAAGTATGACAGCTGTCACGAGCCGTGTCCGCCCGCGTTATTATACAGCTGTCTGTCTCACGCCTGATGTTGAACACGCGTCTGTTGGCACATGAGACATGAGTAAATATCTCTACAGAGACAAAGCTTCATACAACCTTGCAATGATAGGTGCACTACTATATGCTATATACATTGATGACACGTTTGGCTCAGTTTGTAGTGAGCCTACTTGCTGTGCCAGCGGTTGCGGGTTCGAATCCCGCTGGGGGCATTCATTTGTGTGATAAACACGAGTGTTTGTACTCCAGTCATGGGTGTTTATATTTATAATATGTATGTATTTAAAATTCTATATGTGTAATGTATCAATTATCTGGTATCCATAACACAGACCTCGTAGCTTACCATGGAACTAGATGGTGCTGTGTGTTAATGTCCCAACATATTTATTATTATTCATTATATAACGCGACAGTGTGCACATTTTCTTTAAAACATGATGCGCACGGCCTGAGATTTTCAACAGTTCTAGCTGGAAAAAATCGGCTTTGTCAACAGGTAACGCACACGTGAACTCGACGGTGTAGTTAGGTTGTAGGCTGTTTCAAATACTTGAGTCGCTAGCGTCAGTCAGTCAGTCAGCTGGCCTTAGCCTCTAGCATCGAAACGTCTAGTTTATCCGCACATAATAGTTTACCCGCGTCCGTTACGTCGGGCGCGGCGTACTGCGTCCTCTCATGTAGAAGACGTGTTTGAATTGTCCATATCCATATTTTAATCACTGTACGAACTAAGCATTTTGCATATCCCTTAGCTAGTCATCTGAGAATCATAAATGAATTGCGGAACCCTCGGCTTCGCTCGCGCTATAACTACAAAAAAAAACTTTAAAAAGGTAGGTTTTATACAAACTTTCACCCCCTATTTTACCCCCTTATGGGATGAATTATGAAAAATGCTAAAACACGTATTTATTTAATTGTATTGAAGAGCATTAATACCACTCTGTTACAACGTGAAAGAAGAACAAACAAACAAACACACTTTCACATTTAATAATAATAATAATAATTAAGCCATATTTATTCCATATCTTCAAATTTACATTTCAAAAGTTGTTAGTTGTTGTTAATATGTTTGCTTAATCTAGGTTGTTAGTATGATTATTCTTTTTTGTTGGTTCCAAGATATGGATCCCTGTTTGGGTGAAGGCCTCCTCCAGCTCCTTCCACGCTTTTCTATCTTTGCCCTTCTTCATCCATTGTTCTCCTGCCACTTTTTTTATTTCATCAATCCATCGTTTTATAGGTCTTCCTACCTTTCTTTTCCCCGCCGTTGGTCCCTTCCATCGTGTAGATTCAATAGTCCACCTTCTATCAGAGTATCGTGAGATGTGACCAGCCCAACTCCACTTTAGTGTCAGAGCATGTGTAAGTGCATCGGTAATCTTAGTTTTCTGTCTGATTATGTCGCTTCTTATTTTCTGTACTTTCCTTATCTTTAAAATACTTCTTTCCATTGCTCTTTGGTTGCTCGTTATCTTGTTTTTGACTTTTTCTGTGAATGTCCAATTTTGGCAGCTGTATAATAGACTTGGTAGCACACAAGTGTCCATTACGACTTTCTTCATAAGTAAACTGTAATTACCTTTTAAAATTTCTTTTAAAGACCAAAATCTCTTCCACGCAATAGCTATTCTTCTTGCAACTTCTTCTTCATTGTTAGTTTTTCTGAAAGAAACTTGTTTTCCTAAATAAATGTAGTCTTCGACATAGTCTATGCTATTTCCTTTTACTTTAATAGGTTCTTTAACGCTGTTGGTCATTACTTTCTTCAAAAAAAGGAACTCTCGAAAATGGACATGGTTGTCACCTGACAATAATACAAAGAACGAAATCGATTTCATAATGACAAACAACCCCAGACTATTCACAAACTTTGAGGTAATCAACACATGCTTCCCTTCGGATCACAAACTTATAAGAGGCACCATGACACTAAAATCACCTAAAATTAGTAGGAAAAATTTCAATAACACACCCAATATTCCAAAGACAGAAGATGAAATTGAATACTTTATAAAAAACTTAAAATCAAACATAGAAAACTTAGAAGTTGATCTAAATTATCCTACCGACGTCCAAACTTATTACAATACACTAGAAAATATTATTTCAAGCAGCTCTAAAACATGGGAAAAAACTGAGAAAAAAGGACACAGAATATTTAGTGAAGATACTAAACTACTAATAAAAAAACGCAGTGAACTCGTACAGACAAAAAATAAAAATATAGATGAGAAAAAAGAATTAGGAAGAATATACAAAGAAACGAGTAGATCAATTCGGAAAGACTACCAAACACATAGACAAAAAGTAATAATCAGAAACTTAAATAAATACAGGAGTACGAAAAGGGCGTTTAAGGAGCTAAGCATTCAAAAATCGCGGTTACAAAAACTTAAACAACAATCAGAGGAAACCAAATCAAGAAAAGATGTAATCAGACATGCAACAAACTTTTACAAAGATTTGTATCGAAGAAGAAACAACGATCAGATATTTGAACTTATAAATAATAACCTGGAACCAGAACTAAGCTCTTTTAAACCAATAGAAAAAAGAGAGGTGTACGAACAAATAAAACAGCTAAAAAATGACAAAAGTCCTGGCCCGGATGGGCTCAGCAACGAGGTTCTTAAACTAGGAGCACCATTTCTTGTTCATTACCTTACACAACTATTCAATATGGTATTAAATACAGAAACTGTACCGCTACAATGGTGCAAATCCGACATCATACTGTTATTTAAAAAAGGCGACCCATTGGACATAGGAAATTACAGACCAATCAGTCTATTAACAAATGTGTATAAACTCTTTTCTTCTGTAATATTAAAGCGAATAACTCAAGATATCGACAACTCACAACCTATAGAACAAGCAGGCTTTCGCTCAGGTTTTAGTACTACCGATCACATCCAGGTTATAGAACAGGTTATAGAGAAATACCGTGAGTTCAACAGACCACTGTACATGGCTTTTATTGACTATAGCAAGGCTTTCGATAGTATAAGTCACAATGCAATTTGGAACGCCTTGAAAATATTCGGAATAGACCAAAAATATATAAACATATTGACATATATATATGAGAATAGTCAAAGTTGTGTAAAACTTGAAACTAGGGGTAAACTATTTGACATAGAAAGAGGTGTTAGACAAGGCGACCCCCTGTCACCTAAATTATTTATTGCTGTTCTCGAGAACATTTTTCGGAATATAGACTGGTCACAAAAAGGTATAAAAATATGTGGTCGTTACTTAAACCATCTAAGGTTCGCTGATGATATAATATTACTAGCTGAAACACCTAAAGACATAGAGGACATGATGCAATTACTTGACAAAGAAAGTACAAAAGTTGGCTTAGAAATGAATGCCAGTAAGACTTTCACATTTATGATATTAAATATAAAGTATATAAAGTATGGATAATACGACCTTTAATGTAAGGTGATAATTTTTAAATTACAGACAGACACTTAAAAAACATTTATAATATTCATTAATAGTTATTAAACTATATTTTACTTGTAAGTTGTAACATTATGAAGTTTATTCGTATAAATAGAAGCCTTAGCAGTCTTGATATCTTTATATTGTAAGAATGGCGGCTATACATTCGGCTGTGTAAGGAGACATGACAGTAGTCCTCTTGAATCCAGTCCGGTCGGAGTACATATGTCATCATTAACGTCATGTGATGTGACATTAATTTTGTGTTCTGCTGAGATCGGACAAAAGCCTTTCTCAAGACCAGACCAGTCCTGACAGCTTTCAGGTATACAGGAAGAGAAAGGAAAATCCCGGATACGAGTAGACTACATTTAAATGTGTAGTGAGATGAGATGTGCATAATATTTCTAGCAAATACGATTTAGTTGATATTTTGGTGGAAAATGGAAAATACTTTTGGTAATCTTCAAATCAAATATATTTAATTCCTCACATTTGTTTTCAAGCTTCAAATCAATCAGTAAATAAGCTTTGGCATGCACAGCAATATAGCAACGGACGCCTGTCTTAGACTATGTTGACAATTGGCTTTCCTCAAGGTGGCTGATTTATAATCTTGACTCTACCATATCCTGTCTCTCTCAAATGTAGAAAAACATTTTCTAAATATTTTCAAGGTACGATTCCATAGTAACTGAATTTTTATACAGCCTCAATGTCTTCTCTTTTAAAGAGAAAAAATTCAACATTTGATTTTTAGAGCTAAGTGTCGAAAGTTGTGAAAATGAAAAAGTGATTTAGGCTTGAAAAATAACAAATATGTATCATTTATAATATCGATGAGCTTATCTATACTTCTATACTAATATTGTAAAGAGGTAAAGTTTGTGAGTTTGTGAGTTTGTGACATTGTAGGTTGATCTTTGGATCTATTAAATCGATTTAGATGAAATTTGGCAAGAAGATAGTTTGAGACCCTGGGAAAGATATAGAATACTTTTTATCCTGGAAATCATTTCATCATGGAAAGTTTATGTGACTAATCAAGTTCGCTGGATTAAAAAATAAATCTCTTATGATGATATAGAAACATGTTGATCAATTATGTAGTATCTTATTATTACACTAGCGACTCGTTCTTTCGTCCCTAGTTACGATTTAAGGTTTAGGATAGATTTCTCAGATATGAGATATTTTCCCGTAGCAAAAAGTATCCTATGTGTTGATCTGGATAACCAGTTATCATCATACCTACCTATCCTACCTATCTAAATTTTATCACAATCTGTCCAGTGGTTTTCTTGTAATGCATTCCCAGACAGACAGACACAAAATTCTAAAAACTATAAATTCTCTTTGTCGATAATAATAACTATTTCAATAAGGTTTTACAAAACATGTCAATTTACAGATTCGACTCAGTTAGAATTTTATTATATTAGGTAAAAGTTTAGTTTAAAATATGTATCTTTTAATTAACTATCATCTTGACTCTCAACTTTACTCCAGAGAAATAACTTCAGAAAATGATTTCTCAGGGGCTTTAAGTACGCATGTTTAGCGAGTTTCTTTTTTTTAAGATTATTTTATTATATGAGGGATACATGAAGTACTATGGAGGTATTCCTTTGAAGTATTTGACATGCTTAAATATCCTGAAGTGCTCTACATTATGCTATGTCTATTTTAGTAATTAAATGATTTGTTTTTTCTACAAAAATATTTAAGTTAAAAATAACAAATTATTTTGTGTTACATTTTTTCAATTAAATTATGTTACAATATTACTTATATGTTATATATTTTTTCAGGATACAAATAATAACGAAAACTTTGGCTTGTCTGTTGTTTTGAACAAGTGTTGCTTGAAAACTTAGTCTTATTTTAACTCGCTTAAATAAGGCTAAGTTTCATTATAATTGATATAATAAATCTCAAGTTTGCATTGCTTCCATGTGAAGAACATCAAAACCACACAGTGCAAATACTTTTGCACTTTTGCAAAGTTATAATTTAGAATACCAAATGGGAAATATTTGAACGACAGCTGTTGAATTACGTGTATTCTTATAGAACATTGCTTTATTTATATTATTATCTGATCATCAGACCGTCACTGAGTACATTTGGATTTGCCTAACTAAAAAAATAATAAAAAAAAAAATAAAAAAAAAAATACTCGGCACACACTCATGTACGTACAAGAAAATGTTGACTGAACATCAAAATACCTATTTTAATCAAGTTGTTTTAAAATAGAATCACGTGTCCGTGTCCGTGGGCGAGGCGAAGCCGCGCGCAGAACGAGTTATATTGTTGTACACATAAGATATGGGGAACCGGATTAATGCTCAAGCACAAATATTGATTTAACTGCTTTGTTGTTGTTAACTAAACAATAGTAAGTCTCACTGTTTGTTGGTCTTACGTTTAGTTACTAGTTAACGGTATTTGTGTAAGAGCCGCCCGCCCGCCCGCCTTATTTAGTTTAACATAAGTTAAAGTTTAGATCTTTTTAACGCTAACTTCAAATAAATATTGTTGCACTACTACTTGTTTCTCAATGCGAGTTGTTTGTAAGGAAATGCCGAATTATTTGAGCCAGATGTTTCCTTATTCAATAACAATCGTGCCTCGGATCTTCGTTATGGTGACGCAGATTCCGTTTGTTAACGATCAACTTTTCAGATTTTGACATCCATACATATAATAAAATTGTAGCTAATCTGAATCTGTACATTAAATATTTTTTGGAAAATCTTATTAAAATAGACATTATTATCGATATAGAGGCCGAATCTATAGTTTTTAGAATTTTTGTCTGTCTGTCTGTCTATCTGTTACCGCATCAAGGAAAAACCACTGGATGGATTTTGATGAAATTAATTATGATAGTAGCTGGTTATCCGGGTCAACATGTAGGATACTTTTTACTGCGAAAAATTATCTCATCTCTGAAAATCTATACTAAAGGTTAAAACGCAAGTAAGGACGAACCCGAGCGGAGCGAGGGTGAGTCGCTAGTTTTCTATAAAAATGATTGATTATAATTAATTCACGTGGTTTAAGAATAATTTACACTTATAATACCTAGATTCTGTCTCTATGGCATTATATTATTCAAATCGCAATTACTAAGACTAAAAAGATCCGTAATATATTTTTTTAGACTTGTTGACTCGGCGACCATATATAAATAATATAAATTCCTTTTTTTTATTGAAAATGCGTAATCGGATTATTCGAAAACGTTTTAGTCTATAGACTTACGGTATTTTTTACTGAAAAAAGGACGTGCTCACCTCAATGGAATGTTTTTCCGGGCGATATCTTTCCTAATTTTGGATCGTGGCCCCAAAAGTTACTTAAAAAGTTAGTGGAAAAACTCTTAAGTATTTTTGAAGTCGGTGGTTTTAGTTACAGAATAATATTTACAAAGTCTCATACTAAAATATAACGAAGAGTTTCTGCACACAAAAACGTAAAGAATTTTTATATTATGCAGCATTCAAGTTGTAGAGGATATGAATTATGTTATGAGGGTCTGCGGTTCCGGAGGGACTACAAATATCAGAGGAAAACTAAATATTATGGATAGAGCCAGTGTTTCCTGATCTTTGTGTATACCTAATATATAATTTTTTTTGTATTCCTTATAATATTAAATAAACAATTCTTGTATATGTTTATAAATTTGTTTCGTGTATCTCGAAAACGGCTCTAACGATTTGGATCAAATTTCGTATTTAGATAAGGTTTTGCTTGTTAAGATTATGTATATAGGTGTATTTTGTGAAAAAACTTAATTTTTCACAAAAAAAATATTTTTTTTATATATTTATTAGAACCTTTTTCTATCTGCTCTCACGCTAACAATGTCATATAGCGCTATCTCGTTAATGTTTGTGGTACTTGCATTGTCGCCAGTGGATGAGAACCGAGCACCTACGGCGAGTGAAGCGAAGCTCGCCCAGGTACTTATGTACATATATTAAATGTTAATACATATGTACATTTATCATGAAACGTTAAATCAAACTACTAATATAAATGCGATTTTCCTACACGTTAAAAGAATTGGTTGGATTGTACACAAATAAACTATTTTACGTGTACTTTTATTTTACTTATACAATTTTACTTATTAACCCCCGACGTTAAAATGACGGGGTATTATAAGTTTGACGTGTCTGTGTGTTTGTCTGTCTGTGGCATCGTAGATCTCGAACGGATGAACCGATTTTGATTTTGTTTTTTTTTGTTTGAAAGGTGAATTAGTCGGGAGTGTTCGTAGCTATGTTTGATGAAAATCGGTCCAAGATGGCCGCCGCCACATGGCGCATTACATATTTTTTCACAAATCCCTCAATATGGGTGTCAAATGAAAGGGGTTGACTAGTGGAATACTATACACTATGATAAATTTCAAATCCAAGATGGCCGCCACCACAAAATGGCGAATTATAAGTCGTTTTTTTTTAATTTTTAATTTAATTTAGTCTACTTATTATTAAACTATTTTACTACTTACTTATTGTATTGTACACAAATAAACTATAACTTCGAGTAGCGCATGTGCTACTGTTAAGCGCATAGAAATGTGCCTGGGCGAAGCGAAGCTAAGTCACTGGTAAATAAATATACTGTAAGTGAAACTTGAAAAATAAAGATATAATATTATCTATGTTTAAAGAAAAAAAGTACACTGCCTAAGTGACAAGTTAATGTTCAAAACAGACAAACAAACGTACGCATTAGATATTTCAAATCCCATTAAAAGATTATTATTAATACTAGAGAATCACGCTCGCTTCGCTCGCGTTCGTCCCTATGTACGTTTTCGCGGTTAGCTATGTTTATACATAAATAGTAGCTTGCTGCTCCTAAGATATTCATTTAAATTATATAGCGATTTACCCTCGTTTTGCTCGGGTGCGTACGCCGTGCGCGGATTTTGTTCACAATTTCATGGGTTTTAATTTTTTTTTCGCGGAACCCTGATTCTTTTTCTAAAATAAAAGTATCCTTATAACATTAGCTATCTGCTAGTGAAAGTCCCGTCAAAATCGGTCCAGCCGTGTCGGAGATTAGCCGGAACAAACAGACAGACAGACAGATAGACCGACAGACAGACAGATAAAAATTGTTAAAAAATGTTGTTTTGGTATATGTACCGTGTTTACATCCATATGCATTTAGTAAAAAGCGATTATTTTAATATTACAAACAGACACTCCAATTTTATTTATCTGTAGGCATAGATTAAATTTTAAAAGTTAATGAATTCATCTGGGAGGAAAAATTGGTTATGATGGAAAATTTACTCTATACTCGTAGTTGATCATTGTTTCTGCAATGGCAGAATCAAATGTGAAGCAAAAGGAATAATTTCTGCATTTTTCTCATCACATCTCGACGTAGATATTCGAACGCAGTAAAAGACTTTTGTACCTACGTACAAGTATATTACTATCAAAGTATATTGTTATTACTATATTATTGTATATTACTATCTATATTACTACCATAACCTGAAACACAGGTTGTTAACCTAGTTCAGGTAGGTTCCAAATTGTATTGGTCCTTGTTTATTTATTTTGTATAAATTATATAATTTTGTAAAATTATTCCAATAAAATTATTATTATTAAAAAAAAAAAAAAAAAAAAAAGGAGTACAACGTCACAATATAACAGTAGCAAGAATTTGCCTATAAATGGTGTATAAGAAACACTGTAAAGCATGAACTGTGAAACACTGTAAAGCAAAAACTTTGTACTCCTTTTTACGAAAATTGCGTGGACGGAGGAGTATGAAATTTCCCACACTTATAGTTTATATAGAGAAGGAGTGCAGAATGCTAATATTTTTTTAAAATTATGCATAAAAAATACATTAAACCAATAAAAAAAACATTACACACACTACCGTGTATTTGACACACACACGCATATATACTCTTTTGTTTATTGTTAAAGTCTGCGGTCAAATTGAGAATAGATTAATATTGTAATATACGCAACACAATAAATATATAACTTAATGAATTATGGTTGATTTTCAACCACGCGGCGATCGCTAGTATATAGTTATAAAAAGACAAAGACAAAATAGTTTTGTACCTTTTTCTCCTGTGTTTGTCAACTGATTTTCTTTTTTTTTTAATTAGTATCTTATTAATGACCTTTGGTGTTACCCATAAAAGAATTCTGGACACAGTTACTTTTTAGTATGCGTACCCAAAGGGTGAAACGGACCCTAGTACTAAGACTCCGCTGTCCGTCCATCTGTCTGTCTGTCTGCTATAGCAACCAATACTAAAAAACAGAATAAAATAAATATTTAAGGGGGTTCCCATACAACAAACGTGATTTTTTTGCTCGTTTTTGCTCGATATTGATAACGGCAACGGGTAGAAGCTTGAAATATTCATAGAATATTTAGTTATATATTCACTTTAAAAATAAATAATTAAATTAAAATAAAATAAATATTTAAGAGGGGCTCCCATACAACCGACATGATGTTTTTGCCGTTTTTATAGATTATGGTACGAAACCCTTCGTGCGCGAGTCCGACTCGCACTTGGCCGGTTTTATTTATATAGATACGTAAATTATATTCATATAATATGTTTTCCTCTATTTTTGCAATAATGATCATGGTCAAGTTTCGACTACTGGGCGAACAATACTTAATAGGTTATTAATATTGTATGTACATTGTACATTTATAAAATAGTTCGCCAATCTTATTTATATCCTTTATCTTAAATAATAACAATTATTTTTAATAAAACTATCTTTTCAGATTATTTCGCGGATTTATTTTAATATTTGGTTCCCGACGTTTCCAATGCTTTACAGCAATCATGGTCACGGGAGAGACTAAAAACTACTTGCTGTAAAGCATTCGAAACGTCGGGAACCAAAAATCAAAATAAATCCACGAAATAATCCGAAAAGATAGTTTTATTTAAAATGTCAAATATTCTCGTAAATCTAAGAAAGTATTATAACAATTATTTCTAGGAAATTCTAAATTCGCAAATAAATATAAAATTATGCACTTATTCCTTCAACGTAACTCATTTTTTCATACGATACCGAATAGTGACTCGAGGGCTTAGTAACTAATTAAGGTCTTGTACACCGCGTTATAAAACTGAACTCCTCAACTTTGTTATTTCTTATAGCTTGTGATCTCTGCAGAAGCTTGTAACATACAAGTTTGAATGTTACTACATCCTTTGTTATAGTTTTAGATATTAAAGTTTTTAGATATTAAAGATATGATGACTCAAAGGGCAAAGGTCACCTTTTATATATATTCGACGGCCTGTTTTGCTCTGTTTGTTGTGACCCTACTTTATATGCCAGCGGTCGCGGGTTCGAGTCCCGCTGGGGGCATTCATTTGTGTGATGAGCACGAATGTTTGTACTCCAGTCATGGGTGTTTATATTTATAATATGTATGTATTTAAAGCTATATATGTGTAGTGTATCAACTATCTGGTATCCATAACACAAGCCTCGTAGCTTACCATGGAACTAGATGGTGCTGTGTGTTAATGTCCCAACATATTTATGTGAACTCTGGACCCACGACCAATGCTGATAAGATCTATGATCTACAAAAGCTCTTAGGGAACTTAATTTATATTTATGGTACAGACGTACAAATTCATGCAGTATGTAAACATCTATTTTCTACAAAATATAATCTAAGAAAATATATTTAGAGTTATTGGAAATATGCGTTACTGAATCATCAGGAAATAGCCGACTCTTTAAATATTTTCGGATGCACCATTTCCAGTTGAAATATTAAAGCGCCGCATTTACTACAGATATTTCAGACTAGTTCTGCTACGCCCATACACTAGCTAAGCAAATCTTTGCCATTATTTTGCCATACTATGAATCTATACTAATATTATAAAGCTGAAGAGCTTGTTTGTTTGTTTGTTTGGTTGAACGCGCTACTCTCAGGAACTACTGATCCGATTTGAAAATTCTGTTTGCATTAGCTAGCCCGTTAACTGAGGAAGGCTATAGGCTATATATCATCCCGGAAAAATGTACGGTTCCCGTGGGATAGATTTGTTTTTATCTAGAGACGTACCCGAAGCGAAGCGCTAATACCATATATGAAAAAGACATCTCAAACTAATGTTGAATTTCCTGCAGATTGTGGACTTCGACGGAGAAACCTGTGGAACCGGAGTGTCTAGCGTAGCATCATCATTGTTATCGCATCTAAACATAAATGGAATAGGTGTTACTAAGCTGTTGTGACATATGGGAATGGCGGCTTTAGCTATTGATGTGTTATTCTAAGTTCGGGCATTATTGAGGCCATACTGTCGGCGGCGGGTTCTACACGCTCGCGACTTGGTAAATATTTTATTTTAATGAATTTATAACTTACTGATATTATTGTAAAAGCTTATTAAACTTAATTAAATATGCTATTGAAAGATTATACATATAATAAAACTATAAATAAGAATAAAAAAGCTTACGTGACCGACTAAACATAAATATATGAACCAACATCGAAGAAAATGTATACATAAAACACAATAAACAGTTGTGTGTACCTACGTACATATACATATATAAGTAGAAAATAAGTAGATAATTTGAAAGCTTTATTTAAGTACTTCATCAGTGAATATTGGACCGATTCATCTAGTTCAAACTTAAAGGATTATCCTGATAGAGTTTTCAGTACCTAAGCGAGACCGTCACATGTCGTCTCCCACAGGCCACAGGCCGCAGCGCCGGTCATGCAACACAAACTAAATTGAGTGGAAAAAACTGTCACCACTCAAATAGGTTTATTCAATTCTGATAAAAGTTAAAGAACAATATTCAGTACCAACAATGTAAATAGAATGTGTAATGTGCATGTATACCTATTGTGTGTCTTTATGCTACTTTCTTGTAAAGAATTCAGAGAGCTAACTGTGACGCTTCGACTTTTATAATATTAATTGTTAACAGCTAAATTAAATAAATAATATTCCTATATTTAATTAAAATACTTATTAAATTTTTTAATATGTTTAGGATTAAAATCAAAAAATATAAGATATTTAGTAATAAGATAGTTTCCCTGGGAAGGACATAAGATAGCTTTTATCCCGGAAATCATCCCTTAAGGGGGCGAAAAGGATGGTTTCCCAAGTAAGATATATATATATATATATATATATATATATATATATATATATATATATATATATATATATATATATATATATATATATATATATATATATATAATTATATATTATATATATATATATATATATATATATATATATATATATATATATAATATAATTATCTATACCTATGTATGTATGTAAATATAATATACTAACCGTTAAAACCTACCTTAGTACCCAGTACTTTACAAATAAAAAACCAGGATACCTAAGACCACAAATAACGTAGCTACTAATCGATCCCTTCTCGCGCTTAACTCAGTTTGTTAATAAATAATATAGTTTTTCGAATAGAAGTCGAGAGTTAGCAGATATGAATATGCATGCCTTTCCGACGTATCCGTTCGCGCTGTTACAGGATATGAATATTTTATCGACTTCGAAGTGTGTGAATCAATATGAGTAACTAATGTGCAGTTTTTATCGGAAACTGATCTTAAATATATATAACAATGACGATAAAACAGTAGAAAAGCGAATATTACAATTGCGAAAGTCTGTTTGTTTTCTTTCCCAGCGAGTTTAAACATTGACAGTTCCACTTTTAAAAGTTTCAAATATGAATCGTTACCACATGCTTATGACAATGAATTAAAATATCGTGAAGAAACCTGCGTATTTGAGGAAAATTTAATTAGTAATTAGTTTTTACAAGACATGTGCAACAGTCCTCTAGCTCGCATTTGGTCAGCGTAGTTGATTATATTTGATGTCTGATGCCCCCTCGCATTAAAAGGACGCCCGAACCCAGCAGAGGGACGATAAAAGGGCTGAATTATTATAATTACTATGTAATTTAGTATGTTTAGCTGTATTAAAATATTTTTCTTATGATCAAGATATAATAGGTCTATTACGTATGTATGTATTCGTATATAAAATGACTATATACAAAGTTACAAATAAGGAAAAAGCTTGTAATGTTATCAGTTTGCGTAACTATGTAAAGCTCCCGTATTTAGGCAGAGGATTCAGAGCTTATCCCAAGTTGATTAAACGTGAGCACACATCTATTGAGGAACCTTCGATCTACGTTAGATCAAAAGTACTTAAGAGATATTTATGCAGTAATGAGACTACTTCTATAGGTATTTGTATTATTAGGTAAAATAAAACTTTTTGCCGCATATCTGAAGACTAGCAAAATACCCTCGCTTCGCTTCGAATTCGTCCTTAGACAAAAAAAAAATGAATCCCACGAAAACCGTATATTTTTCCGGGATGATATATAGCCTATAGCCTGTCTCAGTTAATTAAATAAATTTTTCAAATCGGATTAGTAGTTTCTGAGATTAGCGCGTTCAACCAAACAAACAAGCAAACAAACAAACAAACAAACAAATAAACAAACTCTTCAGCTTTATAATATTAGTATAGATTTGGCTTATTTACGGATGCTGCAGATGCTTCAGCAGATTTTAAATCCGGTTCTAGGGTAGGGTCTAATGAGTTATTGTATTTGTCTCTCCTGAGCTCGTCCTCTCAAGTACAATAGTGCTACACATCATCTCACTCGTTATATATTATTATATCGCATAGAAACTAACTAAGAAATGCATAAGTACTTATGTATATATCCATAAAGTAAAGCATTCATAGCACACGTAATTACCTAAGAAACTTCAGCGCTAGAATAGGTACTTCGGACATCGTTTGTGGCGTGAATCTTGAGAGTTTCGTGTTTCAAAAGCTACGTTATACGGAAGTGTTCGATCTCGATTGTTACCTAATGTTTAACTAAGGCAGAGGTATTTCAACACCTTAATAAACTCTTGTGCTATGGTGTTGAAAGTGACATTATTTTTTCGATCCTAACAGATTGATTATCATGGGACATAATGACCTTGAAATATAATATAGTACCTATGGGTTATGTAATAAATTACTAAGAAAACTAGAAATTATTTAATTAATATGAATCTTTGATTTGAGAGCTATTATCTCTATATAGAGTTAATAGCTATGTATTAATAATAAAAATACGATGAACGATGCAACTTGAAATAAATAAATAAATATGTTGGGACATTAACACACAGCACCATCCAATGCCATGGTAAGCTACGAGGCTTGCGTTATGGATACCAGATAGTTGATACACTACACATATATAACTTTAAATACATACATATTATAAATATAAACACCCATGGCTGGAGTATAAACATTCGTGCTCGTCCCACAAATAAATGCCCTTAGCGAGACTCCAACCCGCGACCGCTGACACAGCAAGTATGGTCACTACAAACTGAGCTAAACGTGTCGTCATGTTGACAGAAAAATGATATTTAAATAAAGTAAATTTTGCAAAAATATCAAAATCATATTAAAGTATCTTAATAATATGACAGCTATTTTAGAAATATAAAGTGCCGAGTGCGGCAGGATACTGTATCTTTACGTCCCAGCATCCATTCACAAAGCTCGTTATATTTCAGCAAATTGTGAATTCATTTAAAATTCTGTTTCTTGTGAACCAAACATAAACGACTTTCTTGTCAAGTACCAAAAAGCACAAATTAACGGTATAAAGTCTAATATTCAGGGGTTATAATTAGATTACAGTGATTGCTCGAAACACAGTCTTCATACGATTTTATCTGTAAGATATGTCAAAGTGGTACCTAAGGAATTTAAATATCCATCCCTGATTTTTATTTACATATGTGTAACATTTAAATAAACATAATTTAACGCTGCTGAAGGTTCTCACACTCCCTTGCGTGACGGTATCCAAAGGTTTATAAAATTTAATTTAACTTTATCATTTATATTTTGTTTATCTGCAAATCTTCATATGGAATAATTTTCCATTTTGATTTTCATAACATTTTAACGAATAGGTTATACTTTTTAAATAAAGCTATCCTTTCGGATTATTTCGCGGATTTATTTTGATTTTTGGTTTCCGACGTTTCGATTGCTTTACAGCATCCACCATCAATCATGGTCACGGGAGAGACTATAGTTTTAGATGTCTCAAAGGCATTATATAGTTGTTACAGACAGCCTAACTGCCTCAGTGGTGTAGTGGCTAGCATGTACGGCTGCACACCCGGAGGTCCTGGGTTCGAGTCCCGGGTCGGGCCAAGTTTAGTTACTGAGTCTTTCTGTCTAGTAAGCCTCAGTAGCAGCCCGGAGTTGGGAAGTTGGCGGTGATTCACCCCCGTGCCTCGGAGAGCACGTAAAGCCGTCGGTCCTGCGCCTTAACTCTCACCGGTCGTGTCGAGTAGTCGTCCCACCGGAGTATGAGAGTGACAGGAATAGAGAGTGCACTTGTGTCTGCGCGTACATTTGTGCACTATAATATCTCCTGCGCAGTTGGCTAGTCTCAATGAGATTGGCCGCCGTGGCCGGAATCGGTCAGGAGGACATCATCACAGACAGCCTACCCACAAAATAACAAAATATATTCAAAAAACTTGAAAAATGGCGCCAAAGTAGCTTACAATATTTGTTAATTTTAATTTTAAACATTTTTATAATTTTATTTACTTTTATAATAGAATATGGAATATTATTTATTTAATTTATTTTAATTAAAAAATCAACTTAAATCCGCGAACAAATCCGAAAAGATAGTTTTATTTAAAATGTCAAATGTTCGCGTAAATCTAAGAAAGTATTATGAACGAGGGGCGTTTGAAAAGTTCGTAGCCTAACGTAGATCGGAACGTCGTATATTTTTTATACTACCCTCATTTTAAAGCTACATTCTTCAATAATAAAGGTGTAAAATTTCATTCGTTTATTTGCATTCGTTGCGATTCCTCATGCAATTCCGTCCAACGGGTAGTGACGATTTATGAAAATGGAAAAAAATCGAGTATCGTGCAGTAATCAAGTACTTGATTAAGAAAGGTTTAACACCAAAAGAGATTTATAAAGATATGTCAAAAACTTTAGGTGAATCAGCGCCTTCATATGCTACCGTGAAAAAGTAGGTGGCGGAGTTCAAACGTGGTCCTGAGAGCGTTGAAGATGACCCACGTAGTGGTCGACCGTTAACGTCAACCACCGACGAAATCATTGAAAAAAAATTTGACAGGATTTTATCTGATCGGAGATTGACTATTAAGGAGATAGCTGACACTATTGGCATCTCAACTGACTGAACGCATCACATAATTGCCGATGAATTACAGTTTTTTAAGTATCTGCGCGATGGGTGTCTCGGCTGCTTTCAGTTGAACAGAAAAGCGTTTGAGTGACGATTTCCCTCGCCTGCTTAGAGCTGTTTGAGGCTGATCCATAGGAATTTATTGGAAGATTTGTGACCATGGATGAAACCTGGATACATCACTATACTCCAGAGACAAAAATACAGTCTAAACAGTGGAAAAGACCAGGATCTCCTATTTCAAAAAGGCAAAAGTGGTTTTATCCGACGGAAAAGTAATGGCCTCAGTTTCCTGAGTTACAAAGGGTATAATTATGGTAGGTTACTTAGAAAATGGTAAAACTCTAAACTTTACTTATCATTGCAATCTGCTGAGACGTTTAAGAGAAGAAATTGGCCAGATTTGCTGAGAAGAAAAGGTTTGTTTCACCAGGATAATGCGCATATACACATCAGTTGTAAGCATGGTAGAGATCCGTCACTGTGGCTTTGAACCGTAACCTCACGCCCAGCATTCACCTGATCTGGCTCCATAAGACTTTCATCTATTTTAAAAGCTAAAAACCACTTAGGAGGTCAAAAATTTTCCACAAATTAAGAGGTCAAATCTGCTGTCGATGCATTTTTTGAAGGCTTAGATAAAGATTTTTTTAAAGCCGGTATAGAAGCGTTGCCAGGCCAATACAAAAAGTGTATTGAACTCGAAGGAGAAGGTATTTAAATATAAATAAATTAAAAGATTATAGCTTTTCATTTTCCTGGTCAGGCTACGAACTTTCCAAACGCCCCTAGTACCTTAATGATAGTCCCATCACATTGTACTCTACCTACCTTTATTTTTACCTGTAGGTACCTTTTAGCAATTATTGGTATAGCGACTTGTTATGGGTCGTCGCAATAAAATCAATGTCACACATTACGCAGTGTTCGTAACGAGCTGTGTTTCAGTAAAGAAACATAACCGAAACCTGTAAATGTATCTTTGATTATGAATATTGCATAGTATTCAGTTATTCTGATACCATATGTTCCATTTGCAAATTTTTCTGTTGAAAATTACGAGTATCTCAATGCAGAGAATACTAATTCAGAATTTATTCGAGATATTCAGTATATTTATAAGGCTACTTTTAGAGTATTATACTATAACTAGCAACTCACTCTCGCTTCGCTCAGGTTCGTCCCTAGTGAAAATCAAAAACAAATCTTTCCCACGGGAACCGTACATTTTTCCGGGACAAAAAGTAACCCATATGCTATTCTAGACTATAATCTATGTATGTGTCAAATTTCATCCAGATCCGTTCAGCCGTTCCTGCGTAATTGAGTAACAAACATCCATCCATTTATCCTCACAAACTTTCACATTTATAAAATTAGTATGGATTAATGGAATTTTCATTTTGATGTATGAGAAAAATTAAAACCGTTGAATTAGTTACTGACACCTACTTAGATAAATTATTCGGTATTGTCCAAAATGTATAAAATTATTGAATTTTAATCTATAATCATATACCCTAAAGTATTTCAAATATTATGTGTTATTTGTTTTTCGTTTCTGTACATCTTCAAAACTATTTAAATAGATAAAATATTTTTTACACAGATGATATCAACCGTAACTTGATTCTAAAATATTCTAAACCAATAGTTTATCGATTGATATAGACAGTTGTATTATCGAAGAGTTTTTTCGATCGACATATCATGTGAGCAGATTCGCAGGAGCATTCTTGTTTTAATACAAACTGTGCTTGTTGTTCTACGAAATATATAAAATACTAGCAAAACCCGCGGCTTCGCTCACGATCAAACTACGAAAAAAAATGTCGAAGGAATAAAAAGATTCATACAAACTTTTATCCCCGATTTCACCCCCTTGGGTGTTGAATTTTGAAAAATCCTTCCTTAGTGCCTAAGGATGTGTGGAAGCTTTCATCATATGAGGAATTCGTATACGAAATTTCAATTTTCTAGCCTTAAGGGTTTGGCCTGTGCGTTGATACGTTGATTTTATATATGTATATATAGATTACTGAATATTTCACCGGCCTTAATGCAGAGCGACGCCTGGCATATCGCTTAGCCGCAATCGATCAATTACTACTTACCCAAGAGAGGAAGAAAATATCATTTTAACGTAAAATATGAAAATGCCAGACTTTATTAGCAGCTACCATCTAACACACGTTGTTATATTACTCGAATAATATAGAGCATTAAACCTTTTAAATTAAAGCTTTTGAAAACAAAATTTTCATTTAAAACATAAATCTCAAACTCAGTTTAAGCCCATATTAATAAGTTATGTCATAATAACTCGTCGATCCACTAAGCAGACCTCGGAGATAGTAATTTACGTCGACAGCCGCTTGGATCTCTTAATAACGTAACGTAACTATTATAATTGAAATGAGCAGTTCGAGATTTAATGTAAAATATAAAATAAGCGCTATAATTTAATATTCTGCACATACACACACTATAGGCAGTGGTAGTCCAGTGATAACGCGCTCACTTGGGATATCAAGTGAAGCGGGTTCAAACCCCGGGTCTCGCACCTCTGATATTATGTGTGAATCATTTCTAACATGATTACCACTTGCTTTACGGTGAAGGAAAACATCGTGAGGAAACCTGCATGTCTGAGAGAACCTAGCGAGTTTTCGTAAGACATGTGAAGTCCGCCAATCCGCACTTGGCCACCGTGGAGGACTATGGCTTGATCCCCCTCGCGTTGAAGGGAGACCCGTGCCCAGGAGTGGGACGTTAAAAAGAGCTGAATACATATACACACTATTACTTAAAACTATTATATTTCATCCACCTCAGTTGTCAAGTGATTAGCATGAACGGCTGCACATCCGGAGGTCCTGGGTTCGAATCCCGAGCCGAGCCAAGTTTAATTGTTGAGTTTTTCTGTAAAGTAATTCTCAGTTACAACCCAAATTTGGGTAAGGATAGATAATGCATTTGTGCTTGCGCACACACTTGTACTGTATAATGAATATATTATGCTGCGCATTTGGTTAAATGGTCAAAAACAGTGAAAAAGACATTATTATTTAGAAGCTTCAAAGGGTAATTTTTAAAAAGCTTAAAATATTTGGAATCAGATGACGTTTTAGTAGGACTATAAAAGGCTGTTTAATAATAGTGTAGTAGCGTTTTCTCACTTGACGCATAAACAACAACTTGAAATATACTTGTTTATATATAATTTTCGTTATACTCAATTTTTATTTTTGAAGTAAAACTTCTTTACGCACGCTTGACTTGGGGAGTAAGCTGGTGAATGCGTTACGGAAAAATGTACGTACGTACGTTTGTTGCCATGGTAACCGTTGTTATTGTCTGACAAATGATATATAATATTATATTCTTTCTTAAATGACATTCTATAAATATATGATTGTAATATGCCTAATATGCGTTATTTTTAGTATCTCACCTATCCTAATTATTTAAAACTTAAATTGAATTTCTTAAAGAGTACCAGTAACCTACAGAAGTTTTACTTCTTGCGCGTGTATACATTCATACACCCCCTCTTTATTTTTTTGTGTATGTACGAAGTGTGGCTGTCAAATACTGAGTCTGAGGCTGCTATAAAAGAGGTATGTACGCGTACACCAAACGTCAGTGATCACCTGATATTTATTAACTTGAAACTTTCCCTCTTCTCTTATTTCTGTAAATAAATCCATATAACCATAGCCTTCGTTCGCATTAAAGTAGTTTTTTTTTATTTCGCCGGAAAAATGTTAAGTGTAGGGTAATAGAGCAACGAATTAATGTAAAATTTCACCAAAATGTTGGAAAAACCGCTACTGAAACTCATAATTTATTGAAAGTAGCGTATGGCATTTAATGTTTAATGAGTTTACGTATTTTTGAGTGGTTTAAAAGTTTTTAAGATCGCCGGGAAAATTTTAAAAATGATTAGCGCCCGGGCCGACATCATACGATAAAACGATAACAATATAAAAATATGAAATAAATAAATAAAAAACGGCAAAAAAATCATGTCTGTTGTATGGGAGCTACCCTTAAATAATTGTTATATTTTAATTTAATTATTTATTTTTAAAGTGAATATATAACTATAAGTGTCTACCTGTTGCCGTTATCAATATCGAGCAAAAACGAGCAAAAAATCACGTGTGTTGTATGGGAGCCCCCTAAATATTTATTTTATTCTGTTTTTTAGTATTTGTTGTTATAGCGGCAATAGAAACACATCATCTGTAAAAATTTCAACTGTCTAACTATCACGGTTCATGAGATAGACGGACCTATACCGGACCGGACCGGACCTGGTGATAGACGGACAGATAGACAGACAGACGGACAGACAGCGAAGTCTTAGTAATAGGGTAAAGCAATAAAGATTATAACAAAAAAATATTTTACCTTTATTTAAATCACACGCATATTTCCTATTGTAAACTGATTTTTATAATTATTTTTTTTAAATATATTAAATAAATCAAATTTTTAGAAAAAAAAATCACGTCTTATGAAAATAGTTCCATTCAAACTGATTTTGTAATCAATGTACGTTTTTTAACTCATAAATATTATTATTTATATTTTAAATCTTATGGTAAATCTGTGCAGAGATGGTAAAACAAAGAACAAATTAAAAACAACAGATTTACTTGAAAGTCCGAACCGTAATCTCCGTCCCATCTAAGGCTGCGCGGTATAAATTTTACATGCACGTATCGTATACATGTGAGTATTTGTGCTCTTTGGGAGCCTTCGGGGTTCAATAAGCATTAAATAACTAATTTCAGATTCAAAGTCTGTTTCTGTTACACTCAGCCTCCAGAGATCCAATATGTTTCGTTACAGCGTATTGTTGCGCGAGCAGCGTCCCGCGAGGAGAGCCCGAGATCAATCAACCCGGGACGCGGGACTTTGTGATTTTATTTGTAAGTTTTGGTGAAAATTCATCTTTCATGGTATATTTTCATAAAAGTTATCATAAAATAAATATTTTTGGCAAAATTATTCATGAGTTAACTTTATTATGGAACAAAAGACCCGCTTTCTCTTTATTTCATTCCTCGTTAGATTTGGTGCCAAAATATTTATATAACTACGGTTCTTTTATCTCGCAGGATATTTTAGCTTTTCCTGAGATAAAAGCTAGGTTATCGGTTCTTTTTTAAAGGTAGCTTGAACACTCAATTCGCTACGAAAGTATTATCAAAATCGGTTAAATCATTCTAAAGTTTAGTAGATACAAACTGGTATGTAGACATTTCTTTTTAATTTTGAGATACCAAGAGATGAAGTGTTTATTTCCGATTATATTTGACACGGATTGCTTACGTTTAGATAAAGTCGCGTATACTTTCTTATAGAGTTATTTTTATTAGTAATATACAAAATTATATCTGAATGTATTGTATGTATCTATAGATGTTATATCAAATCTACTCAATCCGAAACCACACGGACTTGCAACATTAGAACAGACCAATGACCGTAACGTGCGGTATAATTACTCAAGGTTCTGTAACTTTGAAGCTGCTCGTATAACAGCTTATCTCTAAAACACATTATTATGGTAAATGCAAGAGTGAGAGCTTAAGGCTTAACTGATTTGAGTGATATATAAGAGGCTTATAAATTACATCCTCTTTTTTTGACGTTGGGAAATATATTTTCCCATATCATCTGTGTATATACAGATGGTTATGTTGGATTCATGGACTAGAAAGCCAGTACTACCCACTAAAACCCAACAGAATCTCTCCAGTCTTAATGGAGCATACGCACAAGTGGTTGTGTGGTTATAAAACCAGTACTACCTATGAAAACCCAACGGAACCTCCCCCGTCTTGATGATCGCAGGATCGCTTATACACTCAACCACGACGCTTCGTCTGCAGGTCTGACGAAGCACATCATACAGCCAAGTAGTTGCTCCCTTGATCACCCGCGTGGTACACCGGCCACCGAGGTGGGCTGCCTCCCAGTACGTTCCTTGACTTTGCGCCCGGCTGGAGTGCCAGCGCCTATAGATGAGCTTCTACTCAATAGATAGACGCCACAACACAATACGACTTCACTACAAGATATATTGTACTTAAAATTTTTCATCACAAAATAAGTAAAAAATTTTTTTTAAAATCTAGCTCTATACAAGGAACGAGAACGAGAAAAATTGGAAAATCTAAAATACTACGATACTTAATGTTAAAATGCTACCATTTTAAAATTATATGAGTATTATGATATAATATAACAGTCAGTAACACTGGGATTAAAATATAATGAAATTTTCAAATCCAACCACGTAAAGTATTTATTTATTTATTTAGTTCACTTAATTCCCGAACCCACGTTTTTTCCTTATTAACATAGATTTCAAGACAACGAAGTACCAAAACCTTTTACGTAATTTGTTTTTATTGCAAACAGATCGCCGTTATTGTCCATTTCGGAACAAATACTGCTGTGATAAGGGTCGCCCCGACCGGCTGGACGCACGGCGTGTGACGACGCTCATTGTGGCACATTTAAATACATGTTTCGTATTTTGATGGCACAAAACAAAGACCTACATATATAGGCTTTGATAAAATTTTTACTTATTTTTCTTTAAGCGATATGATAATTTAAGATTTATAAAAATTATATACAATTTTTAACAGGCATAAATGATATTTACTTATCAATGAATGATAATATAACGAATGCGACTTATTACTTCCATAACTTAACACCTCTTGGTTAATTTCTGAGAAATTAATTGTTAACTGGACCACCGGTGGCTCGGCGGTCGTTCACAGGTTAATGGGCATATTAATCATATGAGCCCAAACCATTGAAGAGTTCAACTTCCCAGCTAATACTATACCAAAATGTACGATATCAGATTATTGTATTAGCATCAGAATTTCACATACTTACAAATCTATACATATTATAAAATTCTAACTAAGCCGAATCTGTACATTAAATATTTTTTGGAAAATCTTATTGAAATAGACATTATTATCGATGCAGAGGCCGAATCTATAGTTTTTAGAATTTTTGTCTGTCTGTCTGTCTGTCTGTCTGTCTGTCTGTCTGTCTGTCTGTCTGTTACCGCATCACAGAAAAACCACTGGAGGGATTTTGATGAAATTTGGTATGATGATAGCTGGTTATCCGGGTCAACATATAGGATACTTTTTACCGCGGGAAAATATCTCATTTCTGAAAAAAATACAAAAACTGGTAGGAACAAAACCACGACGATACTATTTGTAAACAGTTTAGCAAGGTAACTTACAAAATATAGTAAAAACTATAAAAATTGCTCATCTTGAAAATCAAATTATCAAAAGCGCTATTTTATCCATTAAAATAGTTATTTTAATTAATATTTATTTATGTGTTATTTAGATATTCGACAATAGATGTCGCCATGTGTTTTTAAAATACATAGTTTTAATCGCAAAAAAATTAATGTACAGATATGAACTTTTTTCGATTTTATTAGAATTACTACTAAATCACCCGCGGATCCGCCCGTGTTTAAATTATCAGTAAAGCAAACTTTTTCGCTTCATAAATTAGTAACTATACATACAATAAAATTGTAACTAAGCCGAACCCCTAAATTCAATATTTTTTCGGAAAATCTTATTTAAATATTCATTATTAGCGATATAGAGCCCGAATCTATAGTTTTTAGAATTTTTTCTGTCTGTCTGTATGTGACCGCATCACAGAAAAATCACTAGAGGGATTTTTATGAAATTTGGTATGGTAATAGCAGGTTATCCGGGTCAACATATAGGATTCTTTTTACCGCAGGAAAATATCTCATTTCTGAGAAAAAATACAGAAACTGGTTAAAGTAAAAGCACGATGATGCTATTAATATTTTAGGAAGGTAACTTACTTATATATTATGTTAAAACTATTAAAAAAAACTTATCTTAAAAGAAATATTAACAGCGCTATTTTATTCATTAAAATAGTTATTTTGATGAAAATTTATTTATGTGTTATTTAGCTATTTGACAATAGATGTCGCCATGTGTTTTTAAAATACGTAGTTTTATCCAAAAAAAAAAAAAATGTACAGATATAACCTTTCTATGACTTTACTATAATTACTACTAAATTACCCGCGGCCCTGCCCGTGCTTAAATTTTTAATAAAACAAACTTTTTGGCTTTATAAATTAGTAACATATTAGTAATATTTTGTTGGCAGAAACAATTTTCAAATGAGAATATTTGTAAATTTTTATTGTTTAGTAAATAATGTTAATGTTTTTTAATCTTTTAATGTAAAAATTGGGCAAATGTAAATCCAACTCGCGCATTTTAGGTTTCGTATAGCAAAATGCTATGTTGTTTTTCTTACTTACATGTTTTGTATGGTTAACACTAAAATAAATACAAATAATATTTACGTTTCCACAATACCTACTCATTTTTTGCACTGTAAAAATAAGTTCAATTTATATTATTTTATAACATTTTATGGAAAACAAGTTTATGGCTGTTAAACTGCCAAAGCGGTAACTAAAAATATTTCATATCTCAAAAACTATGAAAAAGTATTTTAGGAACTGTATACCTCAACTTTTTCACTTTTTCTTGACACCTTTTCTTGGAAGGTAAAGGCTTAAAGGACACAATAAAATGCTTACGACTTTAATCATATTAGCAGAGCCATATGAAATAAAAAAATGTATTCGCTTAGAATTATTTACTTATTACACTTTCTTTTGAAAATCGTTTTGGAAAATATTACTAACTAGCGCTAATTAAGAAAAGTTATCATTATGTAATTTAAATAATCAGCTATATATTAAATTAATCTATAGCTGTCTATTAAATGATTAAAATTAATTCCGTAGTTTGAGAGTTTATCGTGAAAAACTAAAAAAACAAACAAAACAGAAGTATAGACATACATAAATGTTATTGCTAAAACAAAAAGTGCAATTTAACGGAGGAACCTTTGTGGCATTGTCAATCTCTGCCATTATTTACCAATCATGCGGTGCGCAATGAAAGTAATGTATAATGTAAGAGTATATTAATGTGTAAAACCTACGAATTTGGTTTTTGATCATCTGAACGCGGGCGGAGCCGCGGGAAATGCTAGTTCTCCAATTAATATAACAATTAAAAGAAGCTTAACTAAATTAACAAAGTACAAGTAAACTTTGTGAAAATTATTAAAAACTACGGTACGTTTTCACGGTTAGCTATGTTTATACGTAAATAGTACGTTGCTACTCCTAAGTCATTCATTTAAATAGGGATTTACTCCTCGTAAGATATTTCATGGATTTTTTTTTCGCGGAACCCTACGCTTTTTCTAAAATAAAAGTAGCTTAAGTTACTCCTTATAACATCGGCTATCTGCCAGTGAAAGTCCCGTCAAAAACAGTCCAGTCGTTTCGTAGATTAGCCGGAACAAACAGACAGACAGATAGACGGACAGACAGACAAAAAAAATTAAAATTATTTTTTTCTTATAAGTACTATATAAACATTCACATGCGTTTAATAAAAAGCTGTTATTTTGGCATTACCAAACAGACAAATTTTATTTATCTGTATAGATAAAAATGCTAAGTTTTGTTACTTCCTACGGCATGTTAATAAATGTAATATCAAAAAATATCAATAAATAATGAACCAGTTTTGTATTATTAATGCTCATCGAATAAGACCGATGAACACAATACACATTCGATGAGATCGGTTAAGAGCATCCCAAACAATGGATGATCGACTAAAACCTTTTATCGGAATGTTGAGGTTAAAACGTTTAAAAATACCTCATTGCACTTAAAATATTAATAGAACTAGCATTGCCCGCGGCTCCGCCCGCGTTCAGATGGCGAAAAACCAAATTCTTAGGTTTTACATATTAGTAGGTATACTCTTATATTGCAGTTTTTGTATTTTCTCTCAAAAATGAGATATTTTCCCGCGCTAAAAAATATCCTATATGTTGACCCGGATAGCCAGCTATTCCCATACCAAATTTCATCAAAATCTGTCTAGTAGTTTTCTCGTGATGCGGTAACAGACAGACAGACAGACAGACAGACAGACAGACAAAATTTTTACAAACTATAGATTCGGCCTTTGTATCGATAATAATGACTATTTCAGTAAGATTCTCAAAAAAATATTTAATGTACAGATTGTTAGAATTTTATTATATGTATAGATAATATGAAAAACGGGAAAACTTATAACCAAAAACAGCTCTACGCGTGTGAAACCGCGGACATGCGCTCGTATCTCATCGTGCCCTACTTTCGTCGTGACATTAATTCTAAAAGGACACACTGACAACAAACCGGTGAGTAAATTTTATTTGACGTTAATTCGTTGTTTGGTTCAGACATATTTATTGATATGAAGTGCTCATGTAATTGGACGTGGCGTCGCAGAAGCAGACAATACAAACCGACATAACTGTATTTAAACTAAAACTAACAAATTAGACCGTTAACTTGCTATTATTTATGATAATCCTAATATAACTACCGCATAACTGGACAAGGTGTCCGAATGAGATCATATCAACAAAGATAATTATTGTTTTGTCGAGACGATGGTTCAGATCTGAGGCAGCAACCGATAGTATTAGATTATAATATATTGCCATCTGAAATGGGAAGATGTGCAAAGTAAACGCTTTACAACCAAACAAATCTTAATATAACATTTAAAAAGAAGTAAAATATTTACCACATTGTCACGTCTGTAATTTTTATAAACTTAATTATACTCAATTTGACGATCATCGGCTCAAGTTTCAGACTCTCGCTTCGCTCGGGTTCGTCCCTAGCTTGGATATAGTAAAATGGATATAGTATGTTATCCTTAAGAGATAGATATATGCCATCGCGGACTTTTTTATAGACCTTCTTAAGGTGTACAATACTGTAGTACATTATTTTGATCTATCTCGTAGGGTTCAGCCAGCGTTTGCAATGTAAGCGCAAAAAATGTGTTTATTTACTACATCACATCAGGAACCTTTAAAATTCTCAGTGTTTCTGTACTATATTATGTATGTATTATACATATAAACCTTCCTCTTGAATCACTCTATCTATTAAAAAAAAACGCATCAAAATCCGTTACGTAGTTTTAAAGATCTAAGCGTACATAGGGACAGACAGACAGCGGGAAGTGACTTTGTTTTATACTATGTAGTGATTACAAACGTGTTGTGTTTTAACAAGTTTTTAATCAGCAAATAATGAACATGTTCATTAAGTTGAACTAAATTTGCTTTTGATGTGAACTGCACTGATAATGACAGACCGATACGTGCGAGTCCGCAATATGCAGTCCGACGCTAAACGACTCAGAATACATTATGCATGGTATCTGACAGTAATGCAGCGCTCGCTGCCATTCGATGCCGCGCTAGTGATTATTGATTTGTATGAGATATGCTTAGATATTATTCTCATGACTTGAGGCATTGTATGAAAATTCAATTTAGATATACCTAATATTACCATTATATAGTCCAAGCGAAATGCAGTTTGGAAACAAAATATTGAAAACCTGAAGTTTTATGATTTTAAAATGTTGGCAGGTATATAAGGAATAGAAATTCATAAAATGACAAAATTTTGTAAACATCAACTTAATTTTTTTAAATTACACATTTAACTAATGAATAAACAAGATTAGACTACGAATG
Organism: Fabriciana adippe; assembly: GCA_905404265.1. Taxonomy (NCBI): domain Eukaryota; kingdom Metazoa; phylum Arthropoda; class Insecta; order Lepidoptera; family Nymphalidae; genus Fabriciana; species Fabriciana adippe. The sequence continues at coordinate 204,450 of FR989995.1, forward strand.
AATTTCATTTCTTTCTGTAATTACCTTAAAATCTGATTTTTTTAGAAAAAATCAATAAATTTAACTCCAAAATCGATCAAAAATTAATGAAACATCGATAAATTCAAAAAAATAATAACATAAATAGATTGTACTGGAAAAATACAAAAGAAACGAGTGTACTTTACGTGAGTTCCAATTTTTATTATTTCTTCACGACTCGTCAAATTGCAAAGTTGGAATGTTTACGACGATATTGTATAAATAATAAGCGTCAAATGAAAAACTTAAGAATACCATTTCTTTCGTTTTTTCCCGAAAAATACACTGGTATAATCAGTTTATAAAAATTTGGTGAATAAAGTACACTTTTCCAATGATAATTAAAAAAAATGTAGTTTACAAAGTGAAAATTATCGATTTCTTCAATGTTTTCAATTTTTAAGAGTGTTTTTACAGGGCGACCATACAATATTTTTATTTCTTCAAAAAGTAGAGTTCAAGTCGAAAAGAATGAGCCCTATCTGAAAATTGTACAAAAAAATTTTTCAATGTAAACGTCCACTTGAAGTTGGGGGTGATTTTCGGCCTCTCGAGACCATAAAACATACTTTTCTCGGAAATGGCTGAACATTTCAATTTCAATTTTTTTTCATTTATTCTATATATATTGTAGATTACATCACCTTAGTTTCATGAGAATTAAAAGATTATTCTAGAAATTAAAAATAAAAAACCAAGAAAAAATTAAAAAGTGAGTTTTTTGCAAATATCTCGAAAACTCTGAGGTTGTTATAAAAAGTGTTATAAATAAAAGTTGTAGATTTTTACTAGACCTACAACTTTTGTGGAAAACATTTTTCGATAGAACGTCACAGTAAGCCGAAAATTGAAAAAAACTATTTTTCAACGCTTTGCGTCCCCCCATTTCTCGGGGGTGGCTGGGCATCGGGGGCATTTTATGAATTTCTATTCCTTATATACCTGCCAACATTTTAAAATCATAAAACTTCAGGTTTTCAATATTTTATTTTTTCTTAAAAATAACTGCATTTCGCTTGGACTAATATCTAAAATCTCAATTTCTGAATATACAATAACAAAAACTGTCGAAAAATGCTAGCTGTAATTTTAATAGTTTATTAGCTTCTCGAATATGTACTCAGATAAATTTAAAATATCAATGTCAACCTTGCCTACTACTTGCTGTGTCAGCGATCGCGGGTTCGAGTCCCGCTAGGGGCATTCAGTCATAGGTGTTTATATTTATAATATGTATATATTTAAAGTTATATATGCGTAGTGTATCAACTATCTGGTATCTGGAACTAGACGGTGCTGTTGGTTAATGTCCCAACATATTATATTCTAAGAGTTGTAGTTACATCAACCACAGATCATATATAGAGTATCAACGTTGACGTCTAAAATATAATCGATTTAATTATAAGGTCTGACGCAGGAATTTGAATTCATTTATGTTATTATTTTGCTAGAAATATTAAAATAACATTAATTATTAATTTTTATACATATACGTAGATGTAAGTCTAGCTAGTTATATAGGTTTTAATACTTGCCATTTTATTCATAGTCTACGCTTATATTATGTAATTTTCAAAATGTGCTCTGTTCTAAGCCTTTGTAACAGTAAGAAATGCATGGTAAAACCATAACCTGAAACACAGGTTGCTAACCTAGTTCAAGTAGGTTCCAAATTGTATTGTGTCCTTGGTCATTAATTTTGTAAATATTATATAACTTTGTAAAAGTATTTCAATAAAATTATTATATTATATTAACTGTATTATGATTATTATATTATAAATTCTACACATTGTTGTCATCTTGTTTTATTGTGTACGATGAATGGACATCCTCTCATGGCACGACGCATGGACGCTGGCTGGCGTGAGAGGTCGCATGTGTGTGGAGTTTCATATTGTTATTTGTTTCCCATTCAATGCAGCCGCAGCTCGCGCTGGCTGGTTCAAGAGGATATTATTCTAAAAAAACCCTTTTTTTAAATGTTTAGGATTACTTCAGTATTTCAAAAGCATAATTTTAATTTAGAATCTAAAAAATTAGTTTTATTAGGTAAAAATTAACTTTATAATAAGCTTACAATTCTACTATCTCCTATATGATAATAAATAGGTAAGAATCTATTTCTTAGACTTAGGTCAGGTGTTCGTCTAACTGGATATTGTACTTAAAATTATAACTCAAGCTTTTGTTTATTAAGGGATAGTTATAATTTTGTCAAGAAATTCTTAGTTTAAAGATCTTGATGTTACACCCATGCACATAGAGCACTAAGATTCGCCATCGTAAATAAAAATCAGTTTGGCCGATATAATTACTTTAAGAAGTAAACATATTTATTTATTTAAAAGAGTATTTTCCTTGAGCACCCTCTTTAGACACAGGAAGAAACCTTATATGCTAATAATGTAAGGTATTGTATAATAACCATTCAATTAGAAACATGATGCTGAAGATCCCGTTAGACGCAAGTGCACATAACATGCGAGTATACGAGAACACACGCATGTAACGACCCACTATCATAGTTATTTCTGGTGTTTACACCATAATAATCGATTTTCATATAGGCCGTATGGAAATTTAATGAGGAGTCAAATTAATACCAGGGTTAACTCAAAAGCGTTACGTTTTTCTGCGCACCGTACCTCGCGCACCTTTTCCTTTGTAATGTCACAGTGATTAATAATTACTAGAGTATTGATGTAATTAATATTCAAAATGATATTAATAGTGAAGTAAATCAACCTTCCAATATAATATTACTAGCGACTCACCCTCGCTTCGCTTCGGGTTCGTCTCTAGACAAAAACAACTCTATCCCAAGGGAACCATACATTTTTCCGGGATGATATATAGCCTAGAGCCTTCCTCGATAAATGGACTATTCGACACAAAAAGAATTTTTCAATTCCATCCAGTAGTTCCTGAGATTAGCGCGTTCAACCAAACAAACAAACAAACATTCAAACAAACTCTTCAGCTTTATAATATTAAGTATAGGTTAACCGACTTCCAAAAAGGAGGAGGTTCTCAATTCGTCGGTTTTTTTTGTATGTTCACCGATTACTCGAAGACGCCTGAACCGATTTGGAAAATTCTTTTTTTGTTTCAAAAGGTAAACTTCCCAGGTGGTCCCGTTTAAATTCAATTAAATTAAAATAAAATTTCGTAAATTTGTAATTATCCTAGTTTGATCGCGAGCGAAGCCGCGGGTTCTGCTAGTAATTAATATAACTATAATTAGCATTACATTTTTAAATAACAAATGGTTAACATCGTTTAGGAATAACAACACTTTTGAGGAAATTTATAGATTTTTTGAAAAGCTCAGCACGTTGAGGTATAATAATATTTATATTGTATATAGATTTCTATTTAGATCAGAACAAGCAACTTTTACATGGACGAATAAAGAGGACTGAAATTACAATGTAGCATATAACGCAATAGCAACTAAACCAATCAGAATCTCCGAGCCAACACTACACTACAATACACTTTTTCAATTTTTAAACAAGTTTTCCATTTTTCTCCAACCAAAACATCATCATAAATATACATATAAAACGAAGAAACGACTCAGATAGAGTTTATTATATGTATAGACTATAGATAATTTATGTCTGAATCCCTGTTTCTTAATTAAGTCGTATAAAGACGCTTTACGAAGAGCGCTTAGACGGCTTACGTTAACTAAAACTTAGATACGAGGAAGACTCAGACGGGTCTGCAATAACATAATATATCTTCTAAGGATAATCTTCGAAAACGTATTTTTACCTTTCACAATCTAATGACAAATAAAATATTAGTAAGTCGTTTAGAATATTAGCAGCTATGTTACTTGGACTGATCGACTGCAAAGTAGGTGAAAGTGCACTATTTGAGCGTACGTTCGGTTGAGTTTTTGTTACACGATATCTAATTATCTATGTATATGAAAGGACGAAAGTGTAGTATTAGTAGTATTTTTAAAATAATCTTGAAGTATTTTTATCATACTTTCTTTACTTTTTGATTTACGCGAATATGTGACATTTATACATATAATAAAATTGTAACTAACCCGAATTTGTACATTAGATATTTTTTGGAAAATCTTATTGAAATAGACATTACTATCTATACAGAGGCCGAATCTATAGTTTTTAGAATTTTTGTCTGTCTGTATGTTACCGCATCATGGAAAAACCGCTGAAGGGAGGAATTTTGATGAAATTTGGTATGATAATAGCTGGTTATCGAGGTCAACATGTAGGATACTTTTTACTGCGAGAAAATATGTCACCTTTGAGAAATCTGTACTAAGCGTTAAAACGTAAGTAGGGACGAATCCGAGCGGAGCGAGGGTGAGTCGCTAGTTTTAAATAAAATTATCTTTTCCTATTTTCTCGTCGATTTTTTTTAATTCGAAGATATACTTTCTTTTAGAAGTATTTTTAGTTAATAAGTAATTATATAATAACATTAATTAACACTTCATTACGTCTAAGTGTTTTGTTATGCTTGAAGTTGTAGGTGTTATGCAAAACCAGTCCAGAGAGCAATCAGGGTATGAACTGAGAACTGTGCACTGCACATTAAATCTACATAATAAATTCATAATATACAGTTTCCATGACCTTTACCCTTTGACAGGTTTAATGGTTAATTTCTTGTATCTTTCCTTAACTAGTTCCTGCTTACGACTTCGGCCGCATATTTATCATATTTATCCATATCTGGGCTATTTTTTTTTATGTGGAAGAGCGTGTAGAGAACTCTACATATATCTCTGGATCAAGTTAGCCGATTTTAAACTAAGTTTCGCTTGCTTTTTATTAAAATCATCTTTGAGTCTAGCAAATATAGATTGATATTCGCTAGTTTCCAGTAATAATACTCACCAAGAATAAGACTAAGACAGAGCGAATAAATTCCTCAAAATATTAATGTCGAGAAAATATTTCCTAATATCGAAAATCCATTTTTTTTTTCATATACAACGTAAATCAAGTCGGTAAAAATTGTATTGTAATATATGAATATCTTTCGTACCTCTGGCTCTGTTGTAACGCGACATTAGCGAAGTAAATTGCGCTCAACCGGCACTCCATAACAAAAACAATTGAATTGAATTACTTTTGGCTCGCAGCGTTGCTTTTAGCAAAATTTTGTTATTTTTTTTACTTCAGTATGTTAATTTGCTTATTGTTATTTTATATACTAGCGGCTTACCCCCGCTTCGCTCGGGTTCGCCTCTAGATAAAGAAACAAATCTATCCCACGGGAACCGTACATTTTTCCAAAACAAAAAGTAGCCTATGTATTATTCTGATGTATGAGCTAATCATTGTAAAATTTCATTAAAATCCATTCAGTAGTTTTTACGTGAAAGAGTAACAAACATCCATACATCTAAACATCCAGACATCCATAAATCCTTACAAACTTTCGCATTTATAATATTAGTAGGCTTATTTTAAATGATAATATCAATTTCTATTACAGAAAAAACAAGGTTCCAGTTCCAGAAAATAGAAGGTTTTTTTACAATCTATTTCTTCTTAATGAGTAGAGTATCCATGTTCAAGATCGACAACCAAATCACCGTCTTACACAGACCAAGCCGCGGGCAAAATATAACTAATCTGAATAAATTAAAAATTAAAAGCAAAGTAACGTTTATTTACACATTAACTGTGAACATTTGTAACAATCTCATTAGCAAGGTGGGCACTTACGATTAATGTAAATAAAACAAGGTAAAGACTGCAAGTCAGCGTGACGGGCCATTGGAGTAGAAGCTCGATGAAACATTGAATACAAACGTAGTTATCTATACTAATATTATAAAGCTGAAGAGTTTGTTTGTTTGTTTGTTTGTTTGGTTGAACGCGCTAATCTCGGGAACTACTGGTTGGAATTGACAAATTCTTTTTGTGTTAGATAGTCCATTTATCGAGGAAGGCTTTAGGCTACATATCATCTCGGAGAAATTTACGGTTCCCGTGGGATACATTTGGTTTTGTCTAGCGAAGAACCCAAAGCGAAGCGAGGGCGAGTCGCTAGTTATTTATATGAACCGACGCTACAATATTTACTTGCAGTACTTTTGTAACGTGAAAATAAGCAAATATTTAATTTATTTTTAACATTAGCTATAAATAAATATGTTTCTTTTTCTTCCCTCCTCTTCTTCTCTTCACAAGAAGAGGAAGAATCAATCAAAGCAATTAAGCTATGATTACTATTTTAATTAAATATATCGTTATTTAAATGTAACATTATTTATTTCAACCCTCATTATTTTACAATTAGGTCTATATAACATATATTAAACCGATCAATCGCCTTTGTAATTTTTCTTCAAATATATTGACAAAATCCCTAGTGCTCTACGCACTACACACTACTCATGAACAAAAATGAAAAAAAAAATATTGTCATTGTTGTCATTTTTTTTAAATGACAATGACATTTTATCTTTAATTCAGGCATATACCTACCTACTATTCTACTTCACATTGGCTAAATAAATTGTGGCCAACTGCCACTCATATAAGCTACGAAACAAAAGAATTAAATTGTATGCCTACATAATAAGTCGATTTTACTAAGTTGACCGTTATTAGCGCCCGTGGAAATTTGGCTCATGAAAGCTTTGTAGGCGCTCTGATTTATAGCTATATTTCAACCTTATTATTTTCCTTATTTTCCTTGTAACGAGGCTCGAGTTTGTACGGGGTTCGGATTTCTATTTAACTTCCTATTACAACCGATTAATTTGCTTCATGTTTTTCCGGAGTCATGTTGATCAAATTTGACAAAAAAAAAAAATATAAAAGTGTGTGTGTACTTAAGTACGCACGTAGGAAGTTACTTCTTTGTTATTTTTAAAGCATTTAATTAAATAAAAGCCTGTTTTTTTATTTATTAATTATTTTCTCTTTTCTTTTTTTAGTTTTTATTTTATTCGTATTTTTCTCACCTAACCCTTTAATTTCAAATACATATCATGGGGGTGCATAATAAATATAGTCCACCATATTGGATTTACAATGACGTCACTTTGTTTATTGTGTTTCGCTCATCAAACCCTTTCATTTGATGCCATATTATAAGGGTCACTATGGAAATGATGAATCGCCATTTTGTGTCATTCGCCATATTGAATTAAAATTAGCGGCATTTAGGTAATCGTCACAAGAACCAAACGTGTGTGCAGCTCAATCGGACATTGGGAAGTGGACCTGTAACTTGCAATATTTGATTACAGACAGACACCGGGACAGGTGAAACTAAATAAAAGCTTGTAATAATTTTTATTTTTATCGTTTTAAAACGTGTTGTGTATAATATATAAATACCTGAATAAATATCTTGAATGTAGACATCACTTCACACTATAGAAATAAGATTTAACGAACTAAACTCAATAATTAACTCTCATTGTTATTTTTTTCATAACCCGCCATAACAAGTACAACTTCAGAAAAACTATACTTATTATTTTATACAAGTTTTTCAATTGGAGCATTTCATTATACCATATGTTTTCATCTTTAATCCCGATAATCTCATAAAATTTAAAGTAAATAACTTTGGGTATATGAAAGAATTTTTACTATCGCTCTAGGGCATTCAAGAAAAAACATTAACATTTTTGATATTCCTAAAGCTGTCGTAAACTTAAATCTAAATATTTTATACGTCCGTAAAGTGTATCGCTGAGTATTGTAGTGGAGAGCCTTGAGTTGCCTTCTTCATGTTTATATAGATTTTACGACTTGATCGGTCTGAGATAAGGTCCATTTAATCACATGAAAACTTAAACGAGAGGCCTTATATATGGCTATTACGTATGGCTTGCTGGTGGTGAGGTCTTGGGTTTGAGGTCTGAGTTGAGCTCAAAATGGTTATTACATTACAGGAATTGGGTACAGTTAAAACAGTCTTCCGAAGATAGGAAGTTACTGGTGTTATATCCTAGCAGAGCTAAAGCGGAGACGAGACGATCAATCGCAATTGTCAATGTGCTACGGTATTCTCAATTGCAATTGAAGATTGATGCAGTTTTCAATGTGTTTGCGCTCAGTGTGCTTTTTTGTGTTGGAACAGTTAGTGTTCGCACAGACAGCTACGGACAATGGTATAAAATATAGGCTGACGCGAATGACGGAAACGATTTACGATTGTCAATAACTCAGTAAACAATCAATTGGCGACTTCAATTGCTCCTATCAATGAGCACCAATTAAAATTTCCAACAATTGCTTTCAATCACGTAACTGCGATTGACAATCGCTTCAATTGTAATTGTAAACGATCAATGGCAATTAACAATCACGTAAAATTGACAATTGCGATTGAACGTCTCGGGTCTGCTTAATAAAGCTGGGCCTGATCACTCCCCGATCGTGTAGGAAAGGTTTATGTTAATTCACGATTTAAAAGACAAGTAGTTTTGTCATCCAAAATGAAACTATATGATATTACAATTAAGGATTTTCTCTAGCGCTCTGCTACACTACGGTGAGTTTTAGCCAAATATGCTTAAAATATTTTTGAATGACTTGAAACAAGAAACAATGGTACTTAGCTTGAATGTTTTTTTTATTAAGATTACGCGATAAAATAACACAACCAATTAAATCTAAAGAAGCGATTACATCACAAAAAGTTGTAAATTGAACAGTTTTTACATGTAATAAACTCATTATTTTTTGTTTGTTTCTCGTCGACTGGCGTAAACTCAATTATATTATGTAAGTAGATAGATAAGTGCGCCATTGTAAATAAAAACCTCTTCGACTTAACTCTTACTGCAAAAAGATTTATTCGAGGTTAAATATATTGACCAAACCTCTTATTGGTAAAATATGCATTTTATAATTATTGTATGTAAAGAAGAAAAGGCGGAACAATAAAACAGTTTAATAAAAGAGTGAAGTAAATAAAATGATTGTAATTGATGGCGCGGTCATTTATTAATTGCCTTTCCAATTATACCTAGTGTAACGGATAGATTTGCAAAAAGCAAAATTACTGCTTCCTGCCCGTTATTTTGTCGATTTTGAGTTTAGTTCTCGCGTTCAAATGTTGTAAATAATACTTATTCCAAGACTAGCGACTCATCCTCTCTTCGCTCGGGTTCGTCCGTGGTGATTCTTAAAAATTGATATAACTTTTTTACTTATGAATTGATTAAAATAAAACTAACACTAAATGTTGACATTATGTGATATCTAAATGTGACACGAGATTTTTTATATATTAGATAATTATTATATGTCTAGATTGAACGTAAAAGTAATTCAACTAAAATATGGGATAAAATTAATAAACACAAACAATGTTTACGACACACAAAACGCCATTTAATATATTAAGTAAACAGACAAAGTGATTTTTGTCTATTCATATAGTAGTTGAATAATATATTTTTTTTAATTACATGTTTAGCATTGAACAAAAAAAATGTTTTTTTTTTTGTTAGGACATTAACACACAGCACCATCTAGTTCCATGGTAAGCTACGAGGCTCGTGTTATGGATACCAGATAGTTGATACACTATAGGTACATATGTAACTTTAAATACCCACATATTATAAGTATAAACACCCATAACTGGAGTATAAACATTCGTGCTCATCACACGAATTAATGCCCCCAGCGGGACTCGAACCCGCGATCGCTGGCACAGCAAGTAGGGTCACTACAAACTAAGCCAAACGTATCGTCGATACAAATTGTAGGTGCAGTTCGCTACTAACCATTACTCGAATTTCACTGTTTTACATATAACTTAACAGCAATAGTTTATTGCGATTCGGAAGTTAGTTTGACATCGCTCCGGTAAGTGTTCCGATAAATACAGCTATAACGGCTTAACTACTCTATATATTACGAACTGTTCACTTTATTTTCTTAATGAACTGTATAAGGTACGTTATGTAAAAATACCAAAATATTACCAAATATTATAAATCTGTGTTTGTTGGTTCATCCTCCATTACTATAACTACAGATGACAAAAACTCTACTAGTACCTACTAGACGTCCATATTTTGCATAAATAGACTATAGATAGCGTTAGTTGAAAGCTGTTAAACTATTTTTTTTTATAAAACACTAGCGACTAACCACTACTTACAAATTTCGCTAAGTTACGTTTTTTTTTTATGGGACAAAGGGAGCAAACGGGCAAGAGGCTCACCTGATGGGAAGTGATCACCTCCGCCCATGGACATCTGCAACACTGCAGGGCTTGCAGATGCGTTGCCCGCCTTTCAGAAAAGGGAGGGACGGAGAGGAAGGGAGAGGAAGGGAGAAGGGAGGGAGGAGGGAGAGAGGAGGGAGGGAGGAGGGAGGAGCGAGCGAGGATGGAGGAGGCTGGAGTGAGGGAGGAGGGAGTAGGGAGGGAGGAGGGAGGGATGAGGGAGGGAGGGAGGGGAGGGAGGAGGGGTCGGGAGTGGGCCTCCCGGACTCTCACTTACCGGACGAAACGCGACAGCATAGCTGCCACTTCACGCTGGTCTCCTGTGAGAGAGTGGTACTATACGGGGCGTGCCGGCCCATTCGGCTGCTACCCGAAGACACAAGCATGGCACTACCACTTTAAAGTTTACTTTTTTACAAAGTTCACTTTACTTTTTTATTACATGTATAGATGATGTATTTGAAAGCAGTGGTTACAAGGTTACTCTACAGTTTCTTTAACGAGTTAGTATTTACACTGAAATACAAATATTTTTTAATTAATTTGCAAATTAATTGCTAACATTTAGGGACGGACCTATCGCCGAATTCTAAGCAACAATGTTTTCATCTTCTTTTTAATTAATTATTGCAGTAAAGTTGGAGGTGGCGTTGTTAAAACTTTTAATGGTAATCCTCAAAGTTAGCTGTTGGCTAAACTGTTGTTGTTATTTCCTCCCTTACCCGTTATCCTTATCCGTTATCCTAATTATATACTTTTAGCAGTAGTTTGGTGAAAACTCAGACTAAGTCATAATATAAACGGAGTGTTATAAAATTAAACATGAAGCCAAACAATAATATTTTAAAGCAGTATAATATCTATATACATATATAAAAGGCAAAAGTGATTGACTGATGTATCAACGCACATTCCAAACCTTTAAGCCTAGAAAGTTGTAATTTCGCACACGTATTCCTCGTATGACGAAGGCATTCACTAAGGAAAGATTTTTCAAAACTGAACCCCCAAGGGGAAATTTCGTATTTTTCGTAGTTTGATCGCGAGCGAAGCCGTGGGTTCTGCTAGTAATGTTATAAAACAATATACAAATATTAATAGAATTCTCATTACTGTAAGTAAATAATTGTTTTTATAAATAAAAATAGATAAGGAACTTTATTATAATAAAGTAATAAATAAATTAAGCAAATATTATGCTCTCACTTTTTCAGGAGGAAAAGAAGTACCTAATGTTTAAAGATTTGTTATATTATTTATAATTTATTCTCAAAAAAAAATCGACTAATACCTATATGAAAATTCTCTTACTGTAACGAAAGACACGTTTGGCTCAGTTTGTAGGTGCTTGCTGTGCCAACGTTCGTGGATTCGGGTCTCGTTGGGGACATTCATTTGTGTGATGAGTACAAATGTTTGTACTCCACTCATGGGTGTTTATATTTATAATATGTATGTATTTAAAGTTATATACATGTAGTGTATCAACTATCTGGTATCCATAACACAAATCTCGTAGCTTACCATGGAACTAGATGGTGCTGGGTGTTAATGTCCCAACATATTTATAGAAAGTAAACGATCTATATGACAAAATCAAAAACAGTAGCATAAACAGCAAAATCACGCATTCTTTTGATGAAAACATAATCACTTTTTTTATTGTAGTTTTTTACCAAAGAGATTCTAAGGGGATTCCCTTAGAACATTTAATATTAAAGTTTCATGCTAATACTTAACTGGAAATATGTACTTGAGACTGAGAAATCATCTTTACTTTTAAAACTTTAAATGAGTTACTGCGTACGGCTGCACCCACCTTTATACTTAGTCTGTTAGCACTAACCACAAAGGTATCTACCACGAAGAGCTTAGATATCTCCACATTCACCTAATTTCTGAAAACGGAATTAAGTCTTATTTATAATCTTACTAATATTTTAAAAGTGAAAGATGTTTGCATGTTTGGATGGATGTTTGTCATTCAATCACGCCATAACTGCTAAACAGATCTGGATAAAATTCGACACAGAGATAGATTATAATCTGGAATAGCACATAGGTTTTTATCCCGAAGAAATATATGGTTCCCGTGAGATAATTTGTTTTAGTTTTTCTAGAGAAGAAGCCGAACGAGCGAGAGTAAGACGCTAGTATTACTATACATATAATAAAACTGTAGAGGTGGGATGTCTGTACATAGAAAAAAATGCTAAAAACCGAGACAGAGGGATGTAAGAAAAAAAATAGAACAAATCCATTTTTTTTTCAATTTTTTTGTTTCCCTGTCTGTTTATCTGTTTGTACGGGCCAATCGCCGAAACTATTGGATCGATTTAAATAATTTTTTTCAAGGTTATATCCCCGGTCAACAGTAAATATACTTTTCATTCCTTAAAATTAAAGAATTCCCGTGGGATAGTTAAAAAACTATAGTAACCTATACAGTTTAGTACACAAAAACTACTGATTGGATTTTAATGAAACTTTACAATAATATAGTTCATACATCAGAATAACAAATAGGCTACTTTTTATCCCGGAAAAATGTACGGTTCCAGTGGGATAGACTTGTTTTTGTTTGTCTTTGACCAATCTCTTTTAAGAAAGAAAACAATATTTTTGTCTAAAATGCAATCTTTTTCTTTAATAACTGGCTCGTATAATGGCAGCCGTGGCATAACAAGGTGATTGTTTCATCTTAGTTTGAACGAAACTGTTAAAATCTTTGTATCAAATATACAGTGTTGCTGACATTTGATTAGTATTTCATCTCTTTTTTACCTCACGTCACGCAAACACATTTACCAAACGCAATATTTTTCAAACAGTATTTTACATAGTAAAGTCGCTCATTTCCATTTTTATTAATGTTATGATGATATAATATTTTTATTTATAAGATACAAATATATTTTATTTATTTTTTATCTCTTTATAGGTATGGATTTATCAATAAATAATGACATATATTGATATGGCTCGCGCATCGCCTGTAGCTTGGCGAGGAATACAGCTATTATTAATCTTAATTGTCAAGTAGTTTACGAAAAGTAACTGAGTACAATGATAACAAACGTCGACTCCTAAAAGTAAGGTCAGTCCAGGTGCAATATCTATACTAATATTATAAAGCTGAAGAGTTTGTTTGTTTGTTTGGTTGAATGCGCTAATCTCAGGAACTACTAATCCGATTTGAAAAATTCTCTTTGCATTAGATAGCCCGTTAACTGAGGAAGGCTATAGGCTATATATCATCCCAGAAAAATGTGCGGTTCCCGTGGGATAGATTTGTTTTTGTCTAGGGACGAACCCGAAGCGAAGCGAAGGTGAGTAGCTAGCAGTTTATAAATAAATACTTTTCGAAAGACATGTGAAGTCCGCACCGCAACTTGCCTATCTGATGGACTATATTAACACCCACCGTGTCGGTGTCAAATTGTCATCTCACCGAATTTTATTCATTCACTCGTTCACTTACTCGCATAAAATACGACAAATTTATCTATTTCTAAAAAAAATACATCGATCCAGTAAAGCAAGTCGACACTAATGCAAAATAAAAGGCAATGTGTATTAATCCTATAAAGTCATATTACATTATTTACTAATTAGTTATTATTATACATAAATTCCATTTTATTAAACATATAATATTTTACGAAATTTCTCCACACCACAACACCATATCTCACCACATCATAGCAATGCTTGACGAATAATTGAAATTCCATTCTTATATACTATACTTAATTAAGGTCTGTACTAAAATAAAATATAATAAACTTATAATTATAAATAACGATAAGTGGCTGTCGATCTGTGATACAAATTTTTTTTACCTAGTACAGACACTAGACTCTCATAAAGGCGTCTATTACTGTTTTGTTAAGCTTGTGATGGTACAAATTTTAATGTATTTCATTTTTGTGATTAGATAATAAATAAATTAATTAAATTAATAATATTACTTCAATGGGGCGCTCGTAGATGCGTTGTAATCTTTTTCTACTTGCTCGGCTTTTTCCGCACTTAAGCAGTATTGCCAGTTATAGTCTTGAAGATTCCGAGAAACAGATTTGGCGCAAGAACTATACAAAGAATAGTGTGTAAAAAAATTCTTATATTATAATTTTAAAGGCAGTGGTAGCCCAGTGGTAACGCGCTCGCTTGGGAAACCGAGTGAAGCAGGTTCAAATCCCGTGTCTCGCACCTCTGATATTTTCATGTGCGAATCATTTCTAACGTGATTACCACTTACCTTACGGTGGAGGAAAACATCGTGAGGAAACCTGCACGTCTGAGAGAACCTAGCAAGTTTTCGAAAGACATGTGAAGTCCGCGAACCAGCACTTAGCCAGGGTGGTGGACTATGGCCTGATTCCCCTCGTATTGAAGGGAGACCCGTGCCCAGCAGTGGGACGTTAAAAAGGGCTTAATACTAATTTTTAAAATTTAAGTATGTAAATGTATACCTTTTAAATGTTATCTTATTTATTCAGCCTATTAGGAATATGTTTCAAGTAAGATGCCGGTTTATTTACAGCTGGCGGTGGGAGGAAATGGGCCAATACATTATATGACATTCGATCGCTATTGTTCGCTCCTTCATGACACAGTCCTTCGCTTAATGGATGCCTTTGTTGTAATATTATTACGGGAAACAATAAAAACTTACATATACACGGATATTGGACTCCAACTGCTCATACTCTTTACTACCAGCTTTTAATAAAGAGAAAGTGAGTGAGTGAGAGATTCGAAAAATATCATGTTATCAGCTACTTTCAATCATTAAAAATCAGGAACAATATTAGACAAGGTTTTTAGACAAAAATCGGAATTCGTCGATCGTTGGGTTTTCATTAAAATTCTTTAACATTTTACCGTTTTTTGACCTACCTGTATATTAATCATTTTATTTCAAAATGTTTATGAAGAAACATTAAAAAAATCTTTCTTATGCCCGCTGCATAAAATGCCTGCGTGTAAACCCGGTCTTGTGACTTACCATAGTTTCTGTACGCAAACACCAGTTGGCCTCAAAGGAAGGGTCTTTTGATCACATTAAAAAATAGGACCGTTTGGCAAAAAAAATATTTCGAGTTGATTAAACGCTTTTCCGTACAAAATGTATGGGAAAGGATTTTGGCGATTTCTGTCATTTCTAGTACTCAAACCTTAAATGGTCCCATAGAGTCTTTTGATCCCTACATGAAATAGGATCGATTGACATAAAAAAATTTTTGGGTATTTTAGCATTTTTCTCGCTGACTGTACATTTTTTCCAAAATCTGTGAATGCAGTTCAGAATATCTCAAAAAGTTATGGATGGTCTCCTAGGAACGTTTTTCTGTAACTATAGTATTTAAGGTACCTGCCCTTACTGTCCCGTCTCAAAAATCCATCCTGTACATGTGTAGTGTATCAACTACCTGGTATCCACAACACAAGCCTCGTAGCTCACCATGGAACTAGATGGTGCTGTGTGTTAACATCCCAGCATATTTATTTATCTGTAAGTGCACTGTCCTTTTTTTAATTTGACACTATACCACAAACATGAATGTATACTTCTATCTTAATTCTAAGCTCAAGTAAGCATCGACGAAGTTTGCCTTTGTTTAATATTCTCTTAGAAGTAAAATTTCATAAAATACTTTCTTAATAGTTTTCTATGAGAAAAGTTGAATTTAATTGAATGTAAAAGTTATTCATCTTGTCACCACCAGATGTGCTAAGAGGTGTTGTCTTAAAAGAACTTTTTAGTACTTGGACCAAGGATATGTTAACCTACTTTGAAGTTATAAAAAGTTTACGCTTCTTAAAGAAAAATATGTTGTAGATATGCAATATTATAGATATGCGATATCTACGATTTATACAAAGTTAGGCTATTTCCTAAATCAGCGGTTAATATTTCTATTAATACCGGCTTACGCTTGCGTAATCTATACTAATATTATAAAGAGGTAAAGTTTGTGAGTTTGTGACGTTGTAGGGGGTAATCTCTGGATCTACTGAGCCGATTTAGATTAAATTTGGTAAGGAGATAGTTTGAGACCCTGGGAAGGACATAGGACTTTTTATCCCGAAAATCATCCCTTGAGGGGGTGAAAGTGAGGATGAAAGTTTGTATGGGGAATCAAGCTAGGGATCTGAGCGAAGCGAGAGTTAGTCGCTAGTTTGTTTATACATTGTTGGTCCGCTTCTAAGGTTCGTAGCGTGATGTTAAATCTATATATACATAAAATGCTTTGTCCTGACTGACTGATCGATCAACGCACAGCCTAAACCGCTGGTCGTAGAAACGTGAAATTTGGGGAACATATTCCTTATACAATGCAGGCCTCCGCTAAGAAAGGATTTTTCAAAACTCATCCTCTAAGAGGGTAAAATAGGGGATAAAATATTGTATGAAACTCCGTCATTCGTAACGCGAAATGCACTGAAAGTGGTATTTAGCTTTAAGGTAAAAAATAAGAAATATGTGTATTAGAATTTTTTCGAATTTCATCCCCTAAAGGGGTTAAAGGGGGTAGTAAAAATTTGTATAGGCAAACGAGTATTTATGATCAGAATAACTTGAAACTTGGTATTAATGCTCTTCAATATAATTAAATAAATACGTATTTTAGCATTTTTTGAATTTTATCCCATAAGGCTGTCAAATAGGGGATGAAGGTTTGTATGAAACTCTGTAGTTGATGCACGGAAAATGGTATTTACCTTTAAAATGAAAACTAAAATAATACAAATATCATTTTTTTTTTAGAAATTCATTGCTTAAAAGGATAAAAGGGGGTTGTGCTGTTTATATAAGGAAAAAATTGTTTATGATCAGAATTACTTGAAACTTAGTATTAATGCTCTTCAAAACAATTACATACACATGTATTGTAGATTTTGTTTTATATTTTAAATAAAAATTTAATATATTTAAATAGAGTAACATGGCTCAACTTTTCTGTTAGTACACACTCACTGTGTGGGATATAAAGTAGAGTAAATTTATTTACAGAACTTATACGCTTAACATCTTATACATATTTTTGCAAGTAATAAAGTATGTATTGCGAAAAAGTTTATTTTTTTCGTAGTTTGATCGCGGGCGAAGCCGCGGGTTCTGCTAATCCTAAATAAATAGACTATGATATGAACAAATAATATTTCAAATCAGAGTGATGGTTCCAGAGATTAGCGAGTCTAAACGAACAAAAAAAAACAAAAACCGTGTTATTAACTTTATAATACGAGTATTAATATAACATACTAGCGACTTACTCCCGCTCCGCTTGGGTTCGTCCCTAGTTACGTTTTAACGTTTAGTATAGATTTAGTAGTTGAGATATTTTCCCGCAGTAAAAAGTATCCTATATATCATCAAAATCTGTCCAGTGGTTTTCTCGTGATGCGTTCCCAGGCAGACAGAAATTCTAAAAACTATAGATTCGGCCTCTGTATCGATGATACAATAATGATAATAATAATAATGACCTCCCGACCGACTTTGGCCATAGCGGCCAGTCTCATTGAGACTAGCCATCTGCGCAGGAGATATAATAGTGTGCAAGTGTGCGCGCAGCCACAACGTGCACTCTCTATTCCTGTTACTCTCATACTCCGGCGGGGCGACGCGAGACACGACCGGTGAGAGTTAAGGCGCAGGTCGACGGCTTTACGTGCTCTCCAATGCAATGGGTGGAAAACCGCCAACTTCCCAACTCCGGGCTGTTACTGAGACTTCCTAAACAGAAAGTCTCAATAACTAAACTTGGCCCGACCCGAGAATCGAACCCAGGACCTCCAGATGTACAGCCGTACTTGCTAACCACTACACCACCGAGGCATCGTTATAATGACTATTTCAATAAGATTTTCATAAAATTTTTAATGTACAAATTCAATTCAGTTAGAATTTTATTATATGTACATATATATCTATTCTATCAAGACTAATTTTAATAATCCAACCCTTTCCAACGTCACATTGTTGAGTATGGACCTCACTTCAATAGGAAGGGCATCAGATCGTAGTCGCACACTGTCAAGTACGAGTTGGCGAATTTTTCGAAAACTAGTAAGGTTCACCTAATCGTGTAGATTTTCTCATGATGTTTTCCTTCACCGCAAGGTAATCTAGTTAAAACTGACTCTCACATGAAAATATCAGAAGTCTGAGACCCGGGTTTGAACCCGTTTCTTTTTTTTTTTTTTGTGGGATTCTGTGACAAACGTACAGACAGACCACCTGATGGAAAGCAGTACCTGTCGCCCATAACACATACGGTTCATGCACGTAGGTTTTAGGTAACAAAAATGCAGAGCCACAGGTGCGTTGTCACTGTGAGGACTAAGAAGATATGCCTCTTGCCAGTAATTGCGCTGGCTACCTTATCTTTCAAGCCGGAACACAACAATGCAATCGTTGTTGCTTGACGGCAGAAATAGATAAGGGGGTGGTACCCATTCACTCGGACTCCTCAGGCTTGACAGAGTCCTACCACCGGTAAAACTTTCTCGTTTCACTTGCTTTCTAAAGAAGTTTATTACCACTTAGCTACCGCTGATTTTTATCGTAAAATTAATTGTAAAATTGTGAAAAATTACACCAAATAGCAATATTTCAATGTTAAAAGCGATACACGTGTCGACGGACGAGGGCCGAGACGCCTCACGCCGCGCCGGGAGCGCTCTCCAATAAATTGATTTTATCAACTCTTGACTATATCGAGTTAGCTAATGGAATTCACGTTTTGGAGAACATTAATAGTCTCGCGCTGTGACTTTGCGAAAATATAACAAGTTATAAATATCGTCAAGCGTCTTTTTACGTTTTAAAATAATTTCCTGAAATCTGACCTACCTATTGGAAGGCGATATTTTTTTTTATTACATATAAAATACTTTTACTATAAAACAACTGTATTTGACAATTGAAGTAAATATTTAAAATGAGTTTTTGTTACTCTTTAGTACTACAACGTGCTTTCTTTATAAACTTTTTTATATATAGTCCAAAGTACGTATTAGCTTTGCAAACAGAATGGAACAAGTCGAAACGATGAGGAAATCGGCATGTCTGAAACCTGTTGTTCTCGAAACTTGAAACCATGGCCCATACTCCACTTGCATTGAGAGGAGGCGTGTCCAGATGTGATATACTAAAAAGAACTTAATTGAAAGTGGATATATTAATATGCCGCTTATAAATCGTCGCTTTCGTTTGATGGGCAGTTTAAGACAGATTCTAGGCTTCATAGAGCAAAATGGCCCCGTCATTTATCAGGTATCAATCAAAGCCATTAACACTTAAGTATTTTATAACATGACTTCTCTCTAATTCAAAACTATCTGTTATTAATCTAAACTGATGTCCTCCTGACCGATTCCGGCCACGGCGGCCAATCTCATTGAGACTAGCCAACTGCGCAGGAGATATTATAGTGCACAAGTGTACGCGCAGACACAAGTGCACTCTCTATTCCTGTCACTCTCATACTCCGGTGGGACGACTACTCGACACGACCGGTGAGAGTTAAGGCGCAGGACCGACGGCTTTACGTACTCTCCGAGGCACGGGGGTGAAACACCGCCAACTTCCCAACTCCGGGCTGCTACTGAGGCTTACTAGACAGAAAGACTCAATAACTAAACTTGGCCCGACCCGGGACTCGAACCCAGGACCTCCGGGTGCGCAGCCGTACATGCTAGCCACTACACCACCGAGGCAATCTAATCTAAACTACTAAAACTATAAATATAATACTAAAAAGTTACATACAAGTACTAGAATAGTATTATATGATCTTGTGATACAAGATACATACATACATACAGACGTTTTTTACACTATGTCCCTTGCGCTGCTGCCAGAGGAAAGCAGTAACCCCCCTACTCCCTACTTTTGTTTCTTTATTCTCATCTGGTAAACCTATGATTTTTGACTGACCTTTTAAGTTAAATACTTGATTTTTTAAAGCTGTTATCACATTCATTTCATTATTAACTATTGAGTGATGAATACCGTAAAAACAAGCGTCTAAACAACACATAAGCTCATAAAGCGTACGTTTTTTATAACTACTTCAATGTACAACATAACTAGTTGATATTAAATGGAAGGAAAATGTGTCAATATGGTACAAAAAGGTCGTTACAAAGGACATTAACGTGAACACTGTCACAAAAAACCCTAACAAGTGGCCATGGGCGGGCGCGCGTCGGCCGCGAGTGGACGCTGATGTTGATGAATGTTGTTGTCTATTTTAACCCTATATACATTTTTTAGACGATCGCCTGATGTATTCGAAACTTTGATTCTATGCCGGAAGTCGTGATATCAAATAACGCCCAACGCAAATATTTTTATTTACCATATAAATATTTACAGTAGAGTGGATACTGGATGTCATGTACTCATATGTGTGCGAATCTTTGACGAATCTAACAGTTATAACTCGCTTGAGCAAAATATCAATAAAATGATGTAACTACTCGCTAGTTTTAAATGAATTAACAAATAACAATAGAAACCTGTTCCGTGACCCATTGACGTTACGTTAAGCCCTTAATTGTTTTTATTATAATAACGTGAAATGACTCTTAGGATCATAAATCACTCCATTTGAAAATTATATCATAAGATAAGCCTTCACGCTAACCACTTCGTTACGACGTAACGATAAAAACTAAAACATATTCATCGAAAGTTTTAAATCTGTAGAAGCGATCTGTTTTCCGGCTAATAGAATAATACTGAATACGTAAGTCTTGATTTGGAGCCCTGAGTCGGACAAGTTAAAGTTATTGTTTTTTTAAGTGAAACTTCTTTACGCACGCTTGACTTGGAGAGTAAACTGGTGAATACGTTACAAAAAGTGTAACGTTACAGGCGAGGCGAACGTTTGTCGCCATGGTAACCGTTGTTATTGTCTGACAAATGATATATAATATTGTATTCTTTCCTTAAATGATATTCTACAAATATATGATTGTAATATGCCTAATATGCGTTATTTTTAGTATCTCACCTGTCCTAATTATTTAAAACATTAATTTAATTTCATAAAGAGTGGCGATAACCTACAGAAGTTTTACTTCTTGCGCGTGTGCACATTCATACACGCACTCTTTAATTTTTTTCTGTCAAAAAGTTATCATTGGCATCTCAGAGTTCAAAAATATGTAAAGTGTAATCTATGCATATTATAAAATTCTAACTAAGCCGAATCTGTACATTAAATATTTTTTGGAAAATCTTATTGTAATAGACATTATTATCGATGCAGATGCCGAATCTATAGTTTTTAGAATTTTTGTCTGTCTGTCTGTCTGTCTGTCTGTCTGTCTGTCTGTCTGTTACCGCATCACAGAAAAACCACTGGAGGGATTTGGATGAAATTTGGTATGATGATAGCTGGTTATCCGGGTCAACATATAGGATACTTTTTACCGCGGGAAAATATCTCATTTCTGAGAAAAAATACAAAATCTGGTTGGAACAAACCACGATGATATTATCTGTAAACAGTTCAGCAAGGTAACTTACTAAATATGGTAAAAACTATTAAAAGTAGCTTATCTTGAAATTCAAATTATCAATAGCGCTATTTTATCCATTAAAATAGTTATTTTAATTAATATATACTTATGTGTTATTTAGGTACCTATTCGACAATAGATGTCGCCATGTGTTTTTAAAATACGTAGTTTTAATTCCAAAAAAATGAATGTACAGATATGACCTTTCTACGATTTTATTAGAATTACTACTAAATTACCCGTGGCCCCGCCCGCGTTCAAATTATCAGTAAAGCAAACTTTTTGGCTTTATAAATTAGTAACTACACATATAATCAAATTGTAACGAAGCCGAATCCGTAAATTCAATATTTTTCGAAAAATCTTATTGAAATATTCATTATTAGCGATATAGAGGCCGAATCTATAGTTTTTAGAATTTTTGTCTGTTTGTCTGTATGTGACCACATCACATCGCATCGCATCACAGAAAAATCACTGGAGATAGCAGGTTATCCGACTCAACATATAGGATAGTCTTTTATTTCTGAGAAAAAATACAAAATTGGTTAAAATAAAAGCACGATGGTACTATTAACATTTTTGCAAGGTAACTTATATATGTTAAAACTATTAAAAAAAGCTTATCTTAAAAGAAATATCAATAGCGCTATTTTATTCATTAAAATAGTTGATTAAATGAAAATTTATTTATGTGTTATTTAGATATTTGACAATAGATGTCACCATGTGTTTTTAAAATGCGTAGTTTTAATAAAAAAAAATGTACAGATGTGACCTTTCTATGACTTTATTAGAATTACTACTAACTTATCTGCGGCCCCGCCCGTGTTCAAATTTTCAATAAAATAAAGACAAACAAGCTTTATAAATTAGTAACATATTAGTAATATTTTGTTGGTCGAAACAATTTTCAAATTAAAGTATTAAGTAAGTAAGTTTTTATTTTTTTTGTAAATAATGTTAATATTTTTTAATCTTTTAATCTAAAAATTGGGCAACTCCAACTCGCTCATTATAGGTTTCGTAAAGCAAAATACTGTGTTGTTTTTCTTACTTACGTGTTTTGTTAGGTTAACACTAAAATAAATACAAATAACATTTACGTTTCCACAATATCGACACTTTTTATCAACCATAAAAATAAGTTCGATTCATAATTTTTTATAACATTTTATGGAAAACAAGGTTATGGCTGTTAAACTGACAAAGCGGGTAACTAAAAATATTCCATATCTCAAAAACTATGAAAAAGTATTTTAGGAACTGTTATATCTCAACTTTTTTAGTTTTTTTTTGGACATAATTTCTTGGAAGATAAAGGCTTAAAGGACACAATAAAATGTTTACGGCTTTAATCACATTAGCCGAGCCATATGAAATAATAAAAAGTATTTGCTTAGAATTATTTACTTATTACACTTTCTTTTAAAATCGTTTTGGAAAATATTACTAACCAGCGCTAACCAATTCCTGTTTCGCGACAAATTAACATTAAGAAAAGTAACCATTAAGTAATTTATATAATCAGCTAAATATTAAATTAATCAATAGCCGTCTATTAGAAAAAATATTAAAATTAATTCCGTAGTTTGAGAGCTTATCGCCCAAAACTAAACAAACAAACAAACAAAACAGAAGTATAGACGTACATAAATGTTATTGCTAAAACAAAAAGTGCAATATTACTAAATCAACTATGAGATTAACGAAGGAACCTTTGTGGCATTGTCAATCACTGCCATTATTTACCAATCATACAGTGCGCAATGAAAGTGGTGTACGTAAAAGTATACTAATGTGTAAAACCTAGAATTTAATTTTTGATCATCTAAACGCGGGCGGAGCCGCGGGCAATGCTAGTAATATTCATATAATCAGTAAATTGCGGTAAAACTGTCGATCATGTCGAAGGCACTACGCTCCTTTTCTATCCCTACTATATAACTGTATCTGTAAATCTTACAACCTGCTTAGTTTGTGGTCTAAATGAATGGCTATTTTAAATTTTGTATGGAGCTACCTTGGATATTTAGAAATAACATACATTTTTTACTTTTATACGTTAGTTGATTTTACATTTTCACCCTTACTTATTAACCCTTAATAGATGAGTAAAATAAGCTTAAAAAAGATTTTCGATTTAAAAGATTCTGGCTATTAATTTATTACTAATTTTATTTTAAAACTAGCGACTCACGCTCGCTTCGCTCGCGTTCGTCCCTAGGTACGTTTTCACGGTAAGCTATGTTTATACATAAATAGTAGCTTGCTACTCCTAAGATATTCATTTAAATTATATAGCGATTGATCCTCGCTTTGCTCGGGTGCGTACGCCGTATGCGGATTTTGTTCACAATTTCATGGGTTTTAATTTTTTTCGCAGAACCCTGATTCTTTTTCTAAAATGAAGGTAGCCTAAGTTACTCCTTATAACATCAGCTATCTGCCAGTGAAAGTCTTGTCAAAATCGGTCCAGCCGTTTCGGAGATTACCCGGAACAAACAGACAAACAGACAGGCAGACAAAAATAGTAAAAAATGTTGTTTTGGTATATACCAAAACAACATTTAGTAAAAAGCGGTTATTTTAATATTACAAACAGACACTCCAATTTTATTTATCTGTATAGATTGAATTAAGTGTATTAATTTTATACTGACGCCATAACAGTTTCAACAGATGAAGGACTCTACAAAGGCGAGTGGAGCCCCAGTAGAGTATAACCCTACTGGATCCTGTTGTTAAATTCAAATGAATTCTTAATAAACGCTGCTAATTCGAGGTTTTAGAAGGTGATGTTGAATAGTATAAAGGATCTTAATTTGAAAAACATATACATAGTAAATAAAACTATATTTTCGGACTTTTTCGCATATTTATATTAATTTTTGATTCCCGACGCTTCGAATGCTTCAAAATATAGCTATCAAAATATATCCGTGAAAAAATCTGAATAGTCTTATTAAAAATGTCAAATTTTCGCGTAAATCTAAGAAAGTATTACTTATACATAGGTTTGGTTTATTATTTTTATAAGTACTTCAGCAAAATAATTTACATTCCCACTAATTATAGGAGTCTATTAAATTGGGGCTTCGTTCCGAGAATCGATCGCACACGAATTTAGCTTTTATTTCTCTTCGTTCGCGGAGACTGACGCGGCAAATTATATTTAAACAAAAAAAGTATATGTTGGGACATTTACACACAGCACCATCTAGTGCCATGGTAAGTTACGAGGCTTGTGTTATGGATACCAGATAGTTGATACACTACACATAACTTTAAATAGATACATATTTTAAATATAAACACTAATGACCGGAGTACAAACATTCGCGCTCAGCACATAAATGAATGCCTCCATCGGGACTCGAACCCGCGACCGCTGGCACAGCAAGTAGCAAGTAGGTCACTACAAACAGCTAAATGTGTCGTAATAACAACATTTTCTTAATGCTGATAATTAAATTACGCATATGAAATTAAAAATTTGTAGTACCTACACTAAAATTATAATTAATTCAAAAGTTAGAAAAGGAGTGTGTATTGTGTAATGTACGTTTTTATTAGTTTTTCGCGCTGTAACAACTTAGTTTCTAGTGATATCCGAACTGAAAATCGCTTGAATCCTGGATTAATATATTTTAGTGGAGAAATATATTTATATGGAGATTTGAGTAATATATTAATGAATTTTTATTTGTTTCATTTAAAACATATACGTATACAAAGCTAAGCTAATGTATAGGTAACGCAGATGATATTACAACGCAGAGGTTGAGGTCGCGCGTAAAATAGATATAAAAACTTAATTAAAATATGTTCGGCCCGATCGATCTTTATGTGGGCCACAAAAATAGCCATAAATAAAACGAAACTGTAATAAATTTCTTCTCTTAAATCAGCAGTATTTTTTATTGGTCTCTGAGATTTAAGCGACCATTTTTAAGAGTGGAATCTCCCGTGACTGTATTTACTGCAAAGTATTCTAAATGTCGGGAATAAAAGATCAGCACAAAACAGGGACAGAATTCGAAAAGTTCATTCTTACTTCTACAGAGTATAAGAAGTTTAGAAAAAGTGAATTTTACTATTTGTAACTTTTTTCTCGGTAAACTTTCAGAAAGCTTTATTCTTTGACTTATAAATTCAAGACCTTCAGCTCAATCCAACTCCATCACGACGTGACAAAAGAAATTCATCTTACAAACTTACGTCTTTACCACAAAAAGAGTAATAAATAAATAAATATGTTGGGACATTAATACACAGCACCATCTAGTTCCATGGTAAGCTGCGAGGCTTGTGTTATGGATACCAGATAGTTGATACACTACACATATATAACTTTAAATACATATTATAAATATAAACACCCATGATTGGAGTACAAATATGTGTGCTCATCACACAAATGTTTCAAATTCTTATTCAAAATATTTTTTTCAGCATTAAATTGTCACAATTTTTTACTGAACGTCATGAGTCTACCACCAGTTCAAAAAAAAGAAGCCTCAGACCTGAGAAGAACTGGCAAAAGAAACTCGGCAAATGTAAAATTATTGGTATACCTACTGATTTGTTTGTAACTTATTATTTATCCATATATTAATTAATATCCCATAAATTATAGGCACAATAATCACAAAAATGATATACTCATAGGTACGAGTATATAAAATAATACTGTAATAAGACTAAATTTAAAACACACTACTGTATTTTAAAAGAAACCACATGTTAAAATATTAGCAATAGCACTACCTCATGGTGGGTAGTGGTATGATGGAATCTCATGATCTCATGATCTCATCGTTAGATAGATGCTAGATAGTACCAAATGATAAATTTGCTATCGGAACCCCATATCCTGGCCAAATTTCAAGTTCATACGACAGGTATAAAATCTTACTAATTTTACATCGCTAATGTCTTATTTACAGGGAAGTAATATACGTAGAACGATTAAAGTCCCAACGCTAGATTTAGTTTGCTGCAAATAATAAATCTGAAGCAATATGAAGATAGCTACAGATAAAGCGAGTTTATGAGTTCCGCTCGGGTGCAATATTCAGACATTCATAAATTGGCATTCGATATCTCGCAAGACATACGTAATTTATTCATGTTATTCGATCTTACGAGTGAATGCATCTTTGGACGCATACGGGTGCATTTTCAATGAACTAAGACATCCACTAGTTCATATTGTTTTTACATACTCATGTTTATATACTTATCATAAGCTATTTTAATTACTGCTTGCGATACGCTGCCACTATAGTTAATAGCACATTGGTAACACACTCATTTAGAAAACCTAGTAATATAGATTCAAGCCCTGAGTCTCTCGTGAAATTTTCAGTGAAGCAAAAATTTAGAGGACTTTGGACATATATGTTAACGAGAACTTAACTAGTTATCGAAAAACGTGCAAAGCCCACCAATCCATATTTGGCAAGCGTCGACTATAACTCACCTCACATTGAGCCCATGCCCACTCGTGGGACGTTTAATACCTCCTGGTTAATTTCTAAGAAATCAATTGTTGACTAGCACACCGCTGTCCCCGCGCCTTTCGACAGGTCAAAGGCGAAAATTGTTATTATTATACGCCATCGATTTTTTCACTTTTCACTTAGGAAATCCTTACTTAAATTTGACTAAACGACAAAAGTACCGTCGGTTTTATAATATTAGTAAGAATTTATATCACGTTGTGGTTCTAGAAATCAATAAAAATTTAATGATACCTAACAAATAAGAACAAACTGAAATAGCAAAAGATTCGTCATGAAAGGTGTAGAGATCTTTTATGGAGCAAGCTATAATAAATTCTCGCAATCTATAGCGTCAAGCGTGCCACTTAAAAGAGTTTAATTTTTAAAATGGTTGCATTTTTAACTGATGATTTCAATGTATATGACGCAGCCAACTATCTTAATCAGCCGTTTGATTATCGGCCTAGCTTTTTAAAATGGTACCGTTTGAATAAAAGGCCGAAATGATATCCAGCCAATGTGTCTAATATAACATTTAAGGGCAATCCCCTCCCAAAGCTGCGTTAAGCCCGTTTTACGACGATATTTGAAAGCTATTGTGTCAGTATAAAAATAAAAATAGTATACCTATCTTCAACATTATGCCGTCATATTACACGAGTAATATAGTTTTTTTTTAATTCCCCACTACTAAAGAAATAAAATTCTATAGTATTGCTGTAATTCTGATTTTTTTTCTTATTCTTTGCATCTACATATGAATTACAACTTATATATGTATGGTTAACACCATTTGATAGATCATTTCCAAATAATTATATTTACATGTTTAATTTTCGAGTGAGGGTACTGTGGTATTACTGCATTCGGGCCGGGTGGCAGTTGATGGGCCGAATGTTCAAGGTCGTTTGCTCGGGGGATGGTCTATGAACGGGCTGGCAGATTCTTGGGCCCTTCTTAGAACAGGGTAATAGAAAGGGTAAAAAATAAAGGTGACGAAAATACCTATATGAAATATTTAATATTGAGAATTCTTTATTTACGTAAAATTATTAAATGAACATTTACTCAGTTTTTAGCACTTTAGTTTACAGCATGGCTTACTCCCAAAAAAGTATAGGTTAGGTTTGAACTGTGACCACAACGTGTCACAATATACGTACCATGAATGTGCCATAAACGACTAGAACTTAAAAAAAATGTTTTCTAAAACAAATGAACTTTTCAATGACTTGGCTAGGTAAGTCATTAAACGATATTGAACCAAAGTCAATTGCTTAGTTGTTAAATTAAATGCCGGGATGCCATTTAGCCGCCGATTAGCTAGCATTCAATGAAAAGCCTAGGCCTTTAATCTATCGCCTGATTAAGCTAGTTGACTACGACATATATACAGATGTATATTGTATATAAACGTGGCGAAAGTTAAAAAATATATTAAATGAATGTTATTAACAGTCAACGCTCGGTGGCAAGGTTTGATAAGTCTCATTTGTGAGCGACATAGTAAGCGTGCAACAGCGTGAAACAAGTTTCTCACGTTAATAATCTCGCATAACTTTCTAGTAAGGTATCTCATATTGTCATATTATATGTATTATCCATAGTAAGGTACATCTTACTAATAAAACTAAACTGCCTCGGTGGTGTAGTGGCTAGCATGTACGGCTGCACATCCTGAGGTCCTGGGTTCGAGTCCCGGGTCGGGCCAAGTTTAGTTATTGAGTCTTTCTGTATAGTAAGCCTCAGTAACAGCCCGGAGTTGGGAAGTTGGCGGTGTTTCACCCCCGTGCCTCGGAGAGCACGTAAAGCCGTCGGTCCTGCGCCTTAACTCTCACCGGTCGTGTCGAGTAGTCGTCCCACCGGAGTATGAAAGTGACAGGAATAGAGAGTGCTCTTGTGTCTGCGCGTACACTTGTGCACTATAATATCTCCTGCGCAGTTGGCTAGTCTCAATGAGATTGGCCGCCGTGGCCGGAATCGGTCAGGAGGACATTATTACTAATAAAATTGTTCATATAACAGAAGAAAAAGATTGCTATTAAAAAAAAACGCTCATATTGCTTCTTTGCTTTTTAGTTGTATTGTAGTTGTCGCGCATAAAGTTTTTGAGGTCGAATCTCGGTCATAGGTACCTTACCTGAATAAAACTAGCCATCTGCGAAAGAGATCATTTCTAGGGTTCCGTACCCGAAGGGTGCCAACGAAACCTAATTAATAAGCCACCGCTGTCCGTCCGTCCGTCCGTCTGACAGAGGGTTGTATTTCATGATTGTGTATTTCTATTGCCGCTATAACAACAAATTAAAAAAAAAAGTAAAAAAAAAATACGAGAAACATTTTTTAACGTAACGTACACGTATTACATAGAGTAACAGTCATATTAATAAAAAGTACACGTACGATGGAACTTGACAGATTTTTCTATATATCATGGTGGCACCTTCCAACCGACTACACTAACTTGAGTAACAATAAATATTAAACTAACAAATTAAAAGACTTATAAGTGCTTATAAAATACGTTTAAACTAAGCATATTTTCAATATGAGTTTAAAAACGTACTCTGTCTTATCTACCAGGACAAAAATGGATGATTAATGAAGAAATTTCTTACAGTAGGCGATAGTGATATAGAGATACTGTACAGATAGCATTTATGTAGCGATAAATTTTGACGCAAACTAATATTTTTTCCAGGTATCCCTCATCTTACTTTAGCTTTTCTATTACAAATCCTATTTATGAATAAATATAAACATTATAAATTAGACACACTAATGATATGTAGAAGTCTGTTGGATATGACAATTTTACATCGAATGGTAAACGCCAGAACTGACTGCACGTCCTTAGTCTCAACTTTAAAATAATTGTCCCAACAAGAATACCTCGTTATAACACGTACTACCTATTCCACATTTACAAATCCAAATCAAACTTGGGCCTTTATTCTCCTATAAATCGTATATTAAAACTATATAACATCTTGCACAAAAACTCGGATATCGACATATTTTCTAATAAAATTGAAAAAGAACAATGGCAAGTTTTTACCTGAACGTTTTTAAAGCGTCTAAGATTAGGACATATACAAAACTGAATTATTTAATTTGCTCTTTTTTTTCACGGCGTTTGTTTTACATGACAAAGCCACGAAGAAATGTTTACATAATAAGCCACTAATTGATTGTTTTTATGTACTTCCGGATTCGCCATTTGTCAAAGATGATGTAAAAATTGTTGCCACAGAAGAAAATGAAATGCCGTATTTATTTTAAAATATTTTTATTAAAAGTTTTATGTACATAATTAAATAATGATCTATGTCTTGTTCATTAATCTTACAGCTTTACATATAATGGAAACATCATATGTTATGCTGTAAGTTTATTTGAAGCTATTACAGTTAGTACAGTAATTAAAATAATAGTTATAGCAACACAACAGATGACAGTGAGATTGATTTGATAATTGATATTGACATATTATTTAGATTTTATATTTTATTTGTCATCCATGATTTTACGTATGCCTCTGACTACTACGTTTGATTTTGCTGTTATTGTTCCATTTTTCTAGATTATTATAAGTTTTAATTGTCGCTTTGCCCAAGGACCCGATTACTTGCCCCATGCGACGACTTGTGCATTCTCTCGGACAATCGCCAGTGTATACCTACAACTAATACTAAACTCTCCTAACGGACTCAAAGTAGTACCTTGTTTCATCCATGATAAAGAAATTAAAAACGTAACTTATATGTAACGCTAACGTACTTTTTTTTAATTTAGAATATTTAATTTATATTATTCGGTACAATAATCAGTGACAGCTGTCATTGCTAGGTAGGTTTATAACCGCAAATCATAAAATAAAAATGCTAATATCTTTTTTTTGTGACTTCCTAATAAAATAAATCTTTCTGGATAAAGTTGTGTTACTTAATCCCTATCGTTTTAGTATTTTTTTATTTGAAGACGCCTCAAATGGATATCAGGTAAATCGTTGTATAGAGACCTGCCATTGTTCTTTAAATCTCTGACATTAAACTGCTTAAGAGTTACTTACGGTGATAGCTTTTAACTTGTTTAAATTGTATTGCTAATTTTTCTCATGATAGATATTGCTTCTTTTTTTCTTTATTCTTCTTTTGGTGCTTTAAGTTACTAATTATAATACTCGTAGTGTTTTATTTTTTTTTTTCTTTTTAATTTATAGTACTGTTAATTTTCAATTTTAAAATGCTCCGTGTAACTGTTTATGCATGTCGTGGTTACCTATAAGTATGATAACAGTTAGATTTAGACCTCCTTTGTACAATTTATGTATTTTTGTTAAGTTACTGTATATCATGTTGGTGATCCTTTTTAAATAAATAAATAAATATCCTGTAATTAATTATTATCTAATATATTTAAACGAGCAATTCTTGTATATTTATTTATTTATTTATACCAGCGGCGATCTCGGAAATGGCTCTAACGATTTCGCAGAAATTTGGTATATGGGGGTTTTTGAGGGCGAAAAATCGATCCAAGTTAGTCTCATGTCTAGGAAAACGGGTGTTTTCGAGTTTTCATGCAGTTTTCTTTCGCATTATTCCACGCACAATATGTTCAATAATTTCCCACGCATGGGCATAAGCATTGTGCTCAAACGGCCAAGGCGCAAGATTGATGATCATAGGTGTTCAGGCTCGAATCACGGTCGGATAAAAAGTTTTTACTTTGGTTTTTTTTTATATTTATTCAAGTTTGTAGTTTTTTTTATTGTACTTTTGGGCAAAAACTCCGAGCGAAGCTCGGTCGCCCAGGTATTTATAATTATAAGAGAAATAAATTGATTTTATTAACGAAACTCAATTTTTCTTTATTTTACCTTATTTTATGTGGAGTCTTTTATTTCTAATTTTATACGTTATATGTTTTTATTAATTATGAATTCTAATATTAACATAGATCAATTTTTATCTACATATCGCTAAAATAGGAAACGACTATTGAGACAAGATTAGATTGAAATTAACTAAATCTTGAGCACTTATACACATATCTTGACTTCCTTCGAGTCGAACAGGAACCATCTCATAACAATCTCTTCCAAAAGTAATATAACTTGGTACTTTCTAATTTTCCACTAAATTCCTTTCTGTCAGAGTAAATACTCCACTTGTTAACTGTCATCGTTGGTTTTTCTTAGCTTTGAATAAGATCCAAGGTCCTTGCAATGCTTCAGTGATTTGACTCTGACTTTTTCCTTTCGTTTCTGGTATGGTGAAGTAAATGGATGTGGCGCCTAAAATTGTGATGGATGCGCAGATATAGTACGTAGCGTGTAAGCCGAGAGCGAAAGCGATCGATCCAAAGTATCGGAGGAGAAGAAAGTTGCTAAACCACATCCAAGTTATTAGAAAGCTTGAAGCTAGACTTCTGACCTGGAATGGAGGAGCAAATATTTACTAAATATATATGGAAATATATATATAATTTCAAATCTGCCGGACGTCCCGTGGCAGCCAACTTGTTTTATTAGGTGGTTTCGAGACTATAAACGTGAGATGAGTAAAAAATATCTACAACTTTAATAAAAAAATAACAGAAGTAAGTAAAAGTAAATACCGTCGGGCAATTTCGCTCATATGAGGATGAATTAAGTTAACGTTTTCAGCCACGTCCTCTATAGCCTTTATGAGCTTATATAAAACATGAAAGGCAAAATTGATGGCATTTTCTAACATTATGAGGAAATATGCCGCTAAAAGGTCAATATAAGTTTTGGACGTTTGAAGATTCACTTAAGTGTTTTTTGACAATAGCATAGTGTGGTGAAAGCGTGGTCACAGGTCACGTATTCGACTTGTATACCTACAAGTCACTATCACCTACTAATATTATAAATAATACTAATATTATAAAGCTGAAGAGTTTGTTTGATTGTTTGTTTGTTTGTTTGTTTGGTTGAACGCGCTAATCTCAGGAACTACTGGATGGAATTGAAAAATTCTTTTTGTGTTGGATAGTCCATTTATCGAGGAAGGCTTTAGGCTATATATTATCCCGGAAAACTGTACGGTTCCCGTGGGATAGAGTTGTTTTTGTCTAGAGACGAACCCGAAGCGAAGCGAGGGTGAGTCGCTAGTTATAAAATAAAGTCACCCGTGTCATCTGTCTGTCTGTTTGAACGCGATATACTCAAAAACTATCAAACGGATTTTCATACGGTTTCCACCAATAGATGGAGTGATTCATGAGGAAGGTATAATTGGAGTTTTATTGGGAGCTTTAGTGGCGTGCGCCGCGTAAACTAATAAATTTATATAAAAACAATGTATTACAGAACTATTCCTCTTAAAAAGATCTTCCTATTAAGCTATAGCAACGCTATGTGCACATACCTAGGGATGCACCTGAGCGAAGCCAGGGTAAGTCACTAGTTCTAAACAAATATGAAATTTCATTTGAATTAAAAAATCATAACAAACGAAAAAACAACAAAAAGTTCCTTCAGTAAAATCATAAACTTGTAAGTAATTAAAAAAGTTTTGATTTGTATATCTTATCTACACAATAACAAAAAAAAACAATGTACGAGAGTAAATTTCGCCTTCAGCTTCGCGAGCTTTGTATTTTGATAAAAAAATAAAAAGCTGGTATTACTCTAAAGTAGCTTCCTAGTACTACCATAAAAAGGGGAAAATTTGTGTTTGATTTTTTTTTAATTTGCATGGCAGCCTTTATTAATTCACCATCTTGATTTTTTTTTTATTTTTTGTTATAGCGGCAACAGAAATACACTCTGAAAATTTCAACTCTCTATCTGTTACGCTTCATGAGATACCGTCTGACAGACGGACGTATGGACGGACAGTGGAGGCTTAGTAATTTCCGTTGTCACCGTTAGGGTACGGAACCCTAAAACGAAATTCCCTCTGAGTAAACACGCAGAATAGTCGTCATTTGTAAGGAGTACGAAGCACCTCACCTGAAGATTTATCGAACAAAATAGCTTCGGCAAATTATTATTATTCGATCGTGTGGAAAATACAGGTAGCAATAAGGTGGTAAGTAGTAAGGCGCCGGCGGCGGCTTGTAATGGCCTTCGCAACGGTACTTTTTAGCAGATTTATTTTTAGGCGGTGGGTACATTTCATCTTAGATAACACTAAATAACTACTCTGGTTTTGCTCGTATTAATTTATTAATAAAAATTAAAATGCTAAAGATCAATTAATTAATTGGGAAGAAAAAGCGTTATCTATACATATAATACTGTACTGAAGGGAGGCCCGTGCCCAGTAGTGCGACGTTAAAAAGAGCTGAATACATACATACATACATACATACATACATACATACATACACACATACATACATAAAATAAAATTCTAACTGAGTCGAATTAAATAAATAATTAAATATTTTTTTGTAAAATCTTATTGAAAAAGTCATTATTATCGATACAGAGGCCGAATCTATAGGTTTTTGATTTTTTATCTGTCTGGGAACGCATCACGAGGAAACTACTGGACCGAGTTTGATGAAATTTGGTATGATGATAGCTGGTTATCCGAGTCAACATATAGGATACTATTTACTGCGGGAAAATATCTCTGAGAAATCTATACTAACCGTTAAAACGTACCCAGGAACGGGTGGATCGCTAGTTTTCTATATAAACATCGCAACGTCTTTTCATCCTCTTAGGACTTTTGTCTATCTTTAAATATAATAAAACAGTAACTTAGCGAATTCTGTACGAGAAATATATTTTTAAAAACAATAACTGTTGTGTATTGTGTATAGAATATAAATTATAAATCCCAAAACAATTTGTTGACATTTTTATCTGTTTATCTAAATAAACAGACAAATAAACATATTCTGTTCGCTTTTCATACTTAAAGTACTGAACAAATAATTAAATTTTATGTAGTGATAAGTTATTATATATGTATATTACGGCAGTGGTAGCCCAGTGGTAACGCGCTCGCTTGGGAAACGTAGTGAAGCGAGTTCAAATCCCGAGTCTCGCACCTCTGATATTTTCATGTGCGAATCATTTCTAACATGATTACCACTTGCCTTACGGTGAATGAAAACATCGTAAGGAATGCCTGAGAAAACCTAACATGTCTGAGAAAACCTAACAAGTTTTCGAAAGACATGTGAAGTCCGCCCGCACTTGGCCAGTGTGGTGGACTATGGCCTGATCCTCCTCGTATTAAAAGGAGGCCCGTGCCCAGCTGTGGGACGTTAAAAAGGGCTGAATACAATATACTTATCACTTACAAAAACGATTATACATACATACGTTTAAAAATCTCAGGAGTTATGTTTTATACAAGAAAAAAGAAACAAAAATTTAATACACAAATTAATAGCAAGATTAAAAGAATTTGTGCGTTAAAATCTTTCATTTAAATAGGAAAATAAAATAAAAAACAAAATGCATTTAGTTCGACCGAAAGTAGTTGTCTGTCTCTGTTTGTTTCTCCCCTTACTACTTCTAAACCACGAAACAAATTTTTAAACTATTAAAAAGTGGTCACTATTAGAAAGACACACTTACACACGACATGTTAATGTTAAAAAACTTGCAATACTACTCGTAATATAACCCTTCAAAATGTTTAAAAAAACCTCGCTTTGTATCAAATGGTTTAACTATACATATAATACGTAAAATTGTGACTAAGCCGAATCTGTACATTAAATATTTTTTGGAAAATCTTATTGAAATAAACATTATTATCGATACAGAGGCCGAATCTATAGTTTTTAGAATTTTTGTCTGTCTGTCTATCTGTTACAATTTTATTATATGTATAGATATACCTAAAATGTGGATTCATCTAAGTTTTAACAAAACATTCTGCTTTTACTAATGATTAGTTCCAAAGTGACTTTGAGGTTAATGTACCTTTTAGTTACAGTCTAGTTCGTGAGCCAATGTATTATAATAATTGTAAAATTAATACTATACTTACTAATATTATAAATGGGAAAGTTACTCTGTTTGTTTGTTTGTTACCTTTTCACGACTAATCGACTGAACCGATTTAGATGAAAATTGGTATGGAGATAGTTTGAGACCTGGAAAGGACATAGGATAGTTTTTACTCTGGAAATCGTTCCTTAATGGTGTGAAAAAAGGGGGGGGGGGTGGAAGTTTGTATGGGGAATCAGTCATTTCTCAAGTAAGAGGTATATGCGACTCACCCTCGCTTCGCTTCGGGTTCATCCCTAGACAAAAACAAATCTATCCCACGGGAATCGTACATTTTTCCGGGATGATATATAGCCTAAAGCCTTCCTCAGTTAACGTGCTATCTAATGCAAAAAGAATTTTTCAAATCCGATTAGTAGTTCCTGAGATTAGCGCGTTCAACCAAACAAACAAACAAACAAACAAACAAACAAGCAAACTCTTCAGCTTTATAATATTAGTATGGATATCTATTCCATACTAACCGTCATAAGGTACCTAAGGGTGAGTTGCTAGTATCAAATATATTTAAAAGACATTTTCGTTTATTACAATTTGATCGTGTATCTCTACAGTGATTCGAATCTACTGGCTAGAAAGTTTCGGGTTGATTGGTCATCCATAATAGCTAAAAGCCCATTTAAATAAACTTTTTATTGTTTTTGTTGCCTCGCGTGCAGGGGAATAAAAGAACTAGTCAAATCAAATCAAAATATACTTTATTCAAATAGACTTTTACAAGCACTTTTGAATCGTCAATTTTACATTTTAAATTTAAATTAAATGTCAGTGTAGTCTGTCCGTGAGGAATCTACCACCGGCTCGGAAGGCAGTTCTGCTGAGAAGAGCCGACGAGAAACCCAACAGTGGCTCTTTTAAAATAATAATTGTGTACAATATTGTAATACAATAATTACTATATATTTATTCTACGTGAGACCCAACCAGATTAGTTCCACACATTGATATCTCCGAAGTATTCCGTGACTATATAATAAGCCTTATTCATTAATACATTTTTAATTTTAGTCTTAAATTGTTTAAGTGGCAAGCTCAAAATCGATTGTGGAACTCTATTATACATGCGTACACCTTGCCCCATAAACGATCTATTCACTTTTTGAAAGCGAAAGCTAGGCGATACCAGTTTTTCCTTATTTCTAGTGTTTATTTCGTGTCTATCACTGTGTTTTAAATTACAATGAATGTTTTGTCGGACAAACATAATATTACAATATATATATTGTAAGTACACCAATTTCCTTAAATAAATCTCGTAAGGTATCCCGAGCTCCAATGTCATAAATTGCCCGAATGGCCCTTTGACTAGATATGAAGTAAAAGATTCTATCATATTTTCTATGCATTATGTTAAACAGTATTCAAACCTCTATATTCTTTTATTTTTAGATATTTTTTTTTTTTTGTAAGATAGCCGGAATCTCGTCATATAACAACATTATTAGCCCTTAGTTGGGACTTAGGTTTAGCCTGAATAGAGGATAGATGGCGCATGCCGTTAAAGCTACGAAATATACTAAATGTTTTAACTGTGCAAATACTAAATTATACTTAAAGTAACGTAGTAACTTCTCCAGTGGTGTAGTGGCTAGCATGTACGGCTGCACATCCGGAGGTCCTGACTCCTGGGTTCGGGTCGGGCCAAATTTAGCTATTGAGTCTTTCTGTTAAGGAAGTCATAGTAACAGCCCGGAGTTGGGAAGTTGGCAATGTCCCCCCGTGCCTCGGAGAGCGCGTAAAGCCGTCGATCCTGCACCTTAACTCTTACTGGTAGTGTCGAGTACTCGTCCCACCGGAGTATAAGAATGACAGGAATAGAGAGTGCACTTGTGTCTGCGCATACACTTGTGCACTATAATATCTTGTGCGCAGATAGCTAGCCTCAATGGGAGGAGAAAATATCTAGGGAAATCGGAGGTTATCGATCCGGAGGACACAATTTATTATACTAAAAGTGTATTCAGTATTTAGGCGATGGCCGCTTTCCATAAATAGTGATAATAGAAAATTAGTTAAATTATTAAATTATGAAAATTTAATTTTAGGAATGTTGAACATTCAATTCTCTTTTTAACCGACTTCTAAAAAGGAGGAGGTTCTCAATTCGTCGGAATCTTTTTTTCTTCCTTTTTTTTTATGTATGTTCACGGATTACTCGAAGACGGCTGAACCGATTTGGAAAATTCTTTTTTTGTTTCAAAGGGTATTCTTCCCCGGTGGTCCCATATAAATTTTATCGAAATCGGTCAAGCGGTTTTTAAATAAATGGCTTAATCGAATATGATTTTATTTATTAAAAATCTTTCTTTTTACAAATTACTTGCTTATTACGTCTACACTAAAATGGAAAAATAAAAACTTTAAAAAAAAAAAATAAAAACCGACTTCCAGGCACTGAAAAGTAAAAAATAACTAAACAGAGGTTTTCATTTAGAATAGATACCTAATCAGATATTTTCGAAGTCGGTGCCAGCCGATACAAATCAAAGCACACCGACTTCGAAAATATCTGATTAGGTATCTATTCTAAATGAAAACCCCTGTTTAGTTATTTTTTACTTTTCAGTGCCTGGAAGTCGGTTTTTATTTTTTTTTTTAAAGTTTTTATACAATAAGTATTTTTAATACACACAATACTAACTAAATATCAATACACACAATGTCATTACTACTGAAATATAAATAACTAAATTCTGTCTTTCTGATTCTTTGTGAATCAATGGATATAATTGTTTTTGCATAACTTATTGGTATCTTAGTTTAAATTTCAACTACATTTTTATATACAGTGATCTTCTCGTCTTATTTTAACTCAGTTTAAATTGATATCGATATGTTAAATCCAAAGACACAGCTGGCGTCCATCCAAACACTATACTGAACAGAAAGTTCCACACAGGGAAAGCTGAATAAAGTGTACATTAAGATTATTTGTCAGTATGAAGTTTCTCGATCAAGTCCCGATGAATTCACGACACTGTCGAGATCTCGATATCAAAATTACTTCCGAACACATTCTACCCGCAAACTACAGACAATATTCACACGTCGCCTCACTACTTTCACCAAAACTTTCACAACTTCAGGATATTGAATTCTGTAAGAATATGAAATATTGTGGAAAAGAATCTTTTGCAATACATCACTAATTTATTTTTCGTATATATACTTATACATTTTTGGATACCATTACGGATAATGGTATCCGAATGTTTGAGTGATATCATCATAATTTATGTCGACTATGGCGGCTAATAATATGGTTAATAAGACTAGCTAAGTATGCAGGAGGTTATAGTGCATGTGTGTAGAAAAATACAATGAGCACTTTCTATTTTCACTTTCAGAGTTAAGTGGGACGACAATTTAACAATCGCAGAGAGATCAAACGCAGTATCGGCTTCACGTGCTCTCTGAGGGGTGTAACACCGCTGACATCCCAACTCCGGTCTGTTATTGACCTGGGAATCTAACCTAGGACATTATGATCTGCAGCTGTACATGCTAGCTACTAGACGAATGAGGCAGTCAACGTAAACGTTACGCATTAGTTATTAATATGACGGAGGAGGATTTAGTTACATATTTCTGCTATAAAACCTTATTATTATTGCTTTTAAAATGATTTTAAATTTAGAGCAGAGACTAAGTCTCGAGCGGGGTCAAGACGCCATCATGACATTCTTAATTGTGAGATATTCATTGGAGATACATAGTTTAGTAACGTTGGTTGATCGTGGTGGATCATAGAGAGTTATACTTTGATATCGAATGTGAAAGTCTGATTGGTGACTATGAACCCGCTGCTCCGATAGATTATTAGAATTATCGTTTCA
The DNA here is from genome assembly GCA_905404265.1 of Fabriciana adippe. Lineage (NCBI taxonomy): Eukaryota > Metazoa > Arthropoda > Insecta > Lepidoptera > Nymphalidae > Fabriciana > Fabriciana adippe. The sequence goes on from FR989995.1 coordinate 244,577, forward strand.
AGTTTATAACATTGTGATTTCCCTGATTAAATTGTAATGGAGCATTGAGAAGTCTTTATTATTTGAGCCCTGATAACGCCCACAAGATTAGTAACCACTAAAGATGATGTTCGTAGTATATGGATAACACGTCACATATATAATACTGTATGTTATTGCACACTAAGGAACAAAGCGAAGCGAGAAATTTAAATAGAAACCACGTAGGCGAAATAAAGGGTGATAAATCCTTAATAAATTATGAGATTTACGCAAGCTTTTGTTACGTTCAATTAGCTGGAGTAAATAGGTTTGATAATTTTCCAATTTCACTTTTGTTTTCCCCTAACGAAAACAAAGGATATTAGATGTCTAATCGATGATATCGTCGAACGTCGCCACACAGAATTTGACCATTATGAATTTATTTTGTATAAAATAATACTACTTCAAAAGCAATATAGTTATATAAACACCTTATTCAATACCGAATACCCAATGTTAATTAATACTGTAATAAAATTAACATCTAAATTGTGTTATAACTACTCTAACAATAACGTTCATTTGTAAAAACTGGTCTCTCAGAAGTATTTTCTTTATAAAAACGTATTATAAAATAATTTAAAACACATTTTGTCACGCTCTTGACGCTAAAAAAACAATTGCGATCTCGTCTCACTTATTTCCGGGTCAGTACCTCCATACATTTCACAGCTACAAGAGGGTGGAAGTAAATCTTCCTGTGCAGTCACACGCTAAAATTCCTCATACAAATATAAAGTTTTGTTTTCTATATAAGGTTTTTTTACATATTTTTAAGTATTATCGCAACTTTTATTGAAATTGATGTAAGATCAAAATTGTACATTGAATATTTTCGTATATTCTGCGTTAGGATGAAAAATCTTTAAGACAAAACAAGGCCGTAGATGAGTTAGGAACGTGTAAAATCCCCAACCAACATAATAAATGCGAACGTGGTTTTGGCTTCAGAGGAAAAAAACAACAAACCGACTTGATTTATGTACATATGTGCAAAAATAAATTTTAATATTTTATGTGATGTTTACATCATTTAATGTGGTAGGGTAAAGCTGGGCTAAAAGGTCCGCGGGTAAAAAGGTCCACCATTGCTATTTTCGAAAATAATGTTCCATCATAGGTTTCGAGTCTCGTTGTAAGAGGGTCTTGGGGAACGGGAACGTACCCCATGATGCTTAGTGACTTTTGAATTCCTGTTTGGACGGCACACTGCTTTAAAATTTACGTAAGTAAAATTTTTCGAATGATTTATTTTTAGTCTGATAATTACGTTTGTAACATTACAAAGCTAAGTTTATTCTATTTATATAGCTTACAATATAAGTTTTAACGAACAGCAATTGTTTTTTTTTTTTTTAATGTAAAGCATAAATTTTTGTGCATAGCCTCAAGCTTAGCTCGTGGCTCGTTGGAGTAAAAAGGCCCATGCGGACTTTTAAGCTGCATACAGTCAATGAATTAAATTTTGTATTTATCTTTTCAGACTGCGGTATTACAAAAGAAAAACTAATTGAGGTACGAATAAAGGTGCAATCGAGGTATGATTGAATGTACGTACAGTAAAACGATAATACGTCTAGTGAATGTAGCATGCGGCTGGTTTAGTACTGGATGAAAACAAATTGCTTTGTCAAGTTTGTCACGATAAGAAGAACATCATTAACAATATTTATAGCACTTTTAAAAGAATATCCTGAGTCACCAAAATTTGGTTATGGTACTCCAAGATTAGTGTTTACAGCAATACAAGAAACTTCTCTGTGTGATTACTTACTCACAATTTAAATAAAACTATCTTTTCGGATTTTTTCGCGGATTTATTAATAAATCCGCGAAAAAATCCGAAAAGATAGTTTTATTTAAATGTCAAACATTCGCGTAAATCTAAGAAAGTATTATGTAAACCAGTACGGACTGGAAATTGCAAATCAAATACGCCGGTTAGAAGATCTGAAGACAAAGCGCGCAAGATTATTAACATCTTTAACATTCTTGAAGAGATGTCGGGATCATCGTCTCATTCCTACGTGTGTGAAATTATCTTCCAAAAAGAACATACGGGGAAGCGCCAAGATCGTTAACCAGGCAAGTTTTAAGTTGTTACGGACGGTAATTCGTCAAACCCGCCGTGATCTACGCAGTAACAACCGGTTTAATAAATCCGCGAAAAAATCCGAAAAGATAGTTTTATTTAAATGTCAAACATTCGCGTAAATCTAAGAAAGTATTACTCACAATTTCTCAACTTTACCGTGGTCTAGGTCCGAAATATTTTCAACCCCTGGCTCATCATTACTCTGTGCAGTATAATTTAAAAATTCCAGCTATTTAAATTTAAATAGCTAGGACAGACTAGATGACAGGAGTTATGGCGAGAAAGTCATGGATCGTTACAAATTTAGAGAGTCGTCTATATGGAATGCCGATGATTAAGACTGAAATGCCGTGCCATAGTTTTAAGCTTAGTAAGAAATGTGATTAAGTCTATATCTGTTATTTTCACTTAATAAATTTAACGAACAGTTGTTTTTTTTTTTTTTGTAATAAATATAAAGAACCTGTTGATCAAACTAAATTTTATTCTATTTATTTTCCTTTATCAACTAAAATCGGTTGATTATTCATACTGGTCCTTTTAACCCTGTCACTGGTCCCTTTTGCCTCTATAGCGGGCTTAAAGAACCATTAGAACTGCCTTTTTAAATCTTTGATATCTGGTGAATAGTCATAAACTAATCATGTTCATTAGTAATTATGTTTAAGGGAAGGACTACGCTACTCATTGGTATTTGGATCTTTTCCGGAATCCTTATAGTTAAATAGTTATGAGATAATATTACTGAATTGGACCTTTCAGCCCCGCTCTACCCTACTCGCTACTAAATTAAAAAAACAATAAAAACAAAATTAAAACAAACAAACGAAGTTGAAGAGAATAAATTTACAAAACTAGATATAGGACTTAAAAGTATAATGTCTTTTTCTACATTTTCTAGTTATAAAGGTCTAGGTCGAAACGAAGACCCTTTGAATTTTTTGTCCTATTTTATGAACTTGCTATTGTTGTACAATATTATAAAAATATCTTATCAGCCTATAATATTCTTACCAGCAAACTTGGACGAGATAAATCTGCAATCGCTTCCGAATAGAAGTTTTATTAATAATTGTATTGAAAAATCTATTGTGTTCATTTGTTAGAAAAAAAATATATATATCATTCCTACATTTTTTATAGATTCGTAAACCATTTACGCACAATACCTGCATACATACAGGTGGTTATATGGGACTCACCAGCCAGAAAAGCTAGTATTACCCTCAAAAACCCAACGGAACCTCCCCCGTCTTAAAGGCGCATCCAAGCATCCACAACGCCCCGACGGCAGACCTGCTGAAGCAGACGATCAGAGAAGTACCAGGAGCAACCCACATGACCCATCGAAATACCCATGACAAGGCCACTCATCGGGAGGGATAGAATATAATCATCCTGTATAATCCCCAAGGTTACAGATAAAAGTGACGAAGTCTTTTTCACTAATGCCGTAAGCCAGAGATTAACATCTTGAAAATCTCTTGAAGTTTTAAGTCCTAAATATATCTTCTAACTACAATCGCCGAAACATTTTAAAAACTCTTTTATTTTACAAACGACTTTAACTGGACAGTTTAAGTATTAAAAACTTTGATTATTGTAGAAATAATGAAGTGTGTAAATAACAACGTATTTACCCACGACTACTATAATAATGGGTAAAATAGGTCTTATTAAGCTGTTGTAGCTTGTTGCGCTTCTTGTTTTCTACACTATCATATTCGTATGACTTTATGGCTATGTAAATCGACTAGTTTAAAAGCTCACGGGAAAACATTTAAAGATACTAATTATATGTACCTATACACAGTATACAAATATCGGTCTTAATACTACTGTGAATTTTATGATCACACTAGCGACTTACCCTCGCTTCGTTTCGAGTTCGTCTCTAGACAAAAACAAATCTATCCCACGGGAACCGTAAATTTTTCCGGCATGACATATAGCTTATAGCCTTCCTCAGTTAATGGGCTATCTAATGTAAAAAGAATTTTTCAAATCAGATTAGTAGCTCCTGAGATTAGCACGTTCAACCAAACAAACAAACTCTTCAGCTTTATAATATTAGTATAGATTGTATTTGCTATTTTTTTTCTAAGTAAAAATATAAATACGCTCATGGTGCTTTACATTTCCAAAATTAGCATTTTATTGCATTATTTTTTAATTATGAAGGTTTTGATTTATATTTGTATAAGTATTGATATATTGTAAATTATAATTATATTTAAAAAGAGCAACTGTTGAGTTTCTCGCCGGCTCTTCTCAGCAGAACTGTCTTCCGAGCCGGTGGTAGCTTCCTCACGGACTTACATACTATTTAATTTGAAATTAAAACGTGAAATTGACGATTCAAAAGTGCTTATAAAAGTCTATTTAAATAAAGCATATTTTGATTTTATATAAAAACTTGTACATGACGGGACGGAGGTAGTTGAGGGAAAAGGTTTTATTCTCTTTGAGACCTTACAATTGGTATTTTAAACCAATAACCTTTCTTTGTACTTAATGTACTTACTCTAAAGTCTAGAGTCTAGAGCTTCTATTAGAAAGCGTAAGCCGTACTGCTTACATACAAATTAAATTGTTCGAGTTATTAGTATTAGTAGCTTTATCTTAATTACTATTTTTATTCAAAAAACACTAAATCTTACTCAAAAAGCTCATTAACAATTTTTAATGGTCTTTTTAATGTCCGATAACTCTGCGACGATAAAACCGACAGGCAGGTATTACTACATTATTTATTATTGTATTTAAAATAAATAAATCCCTCGGGCCAGTTATAAAAAGATTTTTTTTATTATTTTACTTATTAGGAAGGCTACTAAGAATACATTTCTTAACTTAATATAATTATCTAAAATATAAATACCTCGTGTCACGGCGTTTTTGGTCGCACTCCTCCGAAACGGCTCGACCGATTTTAATCATATTTTTTTTTGGTATATTTGGTAGATATGGGAATAGGTTATAAAGTATTTTTCACCCTCCCCTCACCCCCACCCCCCATCTTTTAATCGCGAGTTTAGTATTTTTGAACCGACTTCCAAAAGGAGGAGGTTATCAATTCGATTGGTATTTTTTTTTTATGTATGTACATCGATTACGATGATCCGATTTACGTGATTCTTCTTTTGTTTGATGCGGAATAGTTGCCATTTGGTCCCATAAAAATTTAACATAGTTTGGTCCAGTAGTTTAGTTTTAGTTTATGAAAAAAAAATTATGTATGAACAATATTATATAAATACATAACATAAATCCGAAAAGTTTTTTTGTAGATTGTACGCGGGCATAGCCGCGGGTTCTGCTAGTATGTTATAAAAATAATGCTACGAACATATATCAACAGGACATAACGGTATTTAAATATGAGTGACGAGGCAATTTTTTTATCGCAGTGACACACGAGAGGAGCCGTACAGACGGACAGTAGATAATATACATATAAGTATATTCTAATAATTATATTTGATGTACCCATCGTCGTTCAATGTATCCGTGTATGGGAGCGGTAGTTGTATTTAGCCCTTTTTTTTAACATCCCACTGCTGGGCACGGGCCTTCCTTCAATACAAGGGGAATCAGGCCAGTCTACCACGCTGGCCAAGTGTAGGTTGGCGGACTTCACATGTCTTTCGAAAACTTGCTAGATTTTCTGAAACATGCAGGTTTCCTCACGATGTTTTCTTTCACCGTAAGGCAAGTGGTAATCATGTTAGAAATGATTCGCACATGAAAATATCAGAGGTGCTAGACCCGGGATTTGAACCCGCTTCACTCGGTTTCCCAAGCGAGCGCGTTACCACTGGGCTACCACTGCCCTTAGAGCGGTAGTTAACACGACCGCACTTATTATGCGCGGCGGACGGTTGACTTGCTTACATTTAATTAAAATTTTATAAACATCAGAACGCGTCTTTGTAAATTATAATATTCTTAAATAATTTGACTGTTACATGGTTTTAAATTAGAAAAAAAAATTAATTAATCGTGTCTTGTGACATAAATAAGAATTGCTAATTAATTACCTGTTATTATATCACAAAGATTCATTTTAATAACTACGACATTCAAATGGATGAAGATTTTCGGATTCAAAATAAGAGCCTAAAACTGGATCTAAGTATTTCTGAATGTAAATTTAACTGCTAATATATTATTAATAATACTATTATTTACACAATCAAACCAAAGTTTCATTGAAATCCGTTCAGCCGTATTCGAGAAATGTGTTACATGTACAACACACACGTTTGGCTCAGTTTGTAGTGATCCTACTTGATGCGCCAGCGGTCGCGGGTTCGAGTCCCGCTGGGGGCATTCATTTGTGTGATAAGCACGAATGTTTGTACTCCAGTCATGGGTGTTTATATTTTTAATATGTATATATTTAAAGTTATATATGTGTATCAACTATCTGGTATCCATAACACAGGCCTCGTAGCTTACCATGGAACTAGATGGTGCTGTGTGTTTATTGTCCCAACATAAAAAAAAAAAGAAAAACCATTAACGCGATACAATTTTGCTTTAGTACAGGATATACTATACATTGATCGATCCTTTTGTAACAATATATTAAAGAAAGTTGTAATACATTTCCAGTCCAGGAGTCGGGCGCTGATATTGGCTGGCGGTGACAAATGTGCCAGCGGCCGCCCGGCGCCGGCAACGACCGTTTGTAATCCTTAATTGACAACCCTTCGCTCATATTGAACGTAAATATCGGAATTTGTTCTCAATAGGTACCCCTATTGAGGATTCATCCTTGAAGATTCTCTAATCTATACATATAATAAAATTGTAACTAAGCCGAATCTGTACATTAAACATTTTTTGGAAAATCTTATTGAAATAGACATAATGATCGATACAGAGGCCGTATCTATAGTTTTTAAAATTTTTGTCCGTCTGTCTGTCTGTCTGTTACCGCATCACGAGAAAACCACTGGACAGATTTTGATGAAATTTGGTATGATGAGAGCTGATTATCCGGGTCGACGTATAGGATACTTTTTACTGCGGGAAAATATCTCATGTCTGAGTTTATACTAAATGTTAAAACGTAACTTGGGACAAACCCGAGCGGAGCGAGGGTGAGTCGCTAGTATATTTATAAATCCAAAAGTTTAATTGAATGAAGTTTTGTAAGACGTACCTAATGTATCCTTGAGCGATGTTAGTTATGTTATGATGTTGTTATTTAGACTAAAGAATTTTTACACATAATTTACGTATTACTAGCGGTTCAACCTCGCTTCGCTAGGGTTCGCCTCTACAAAGATAAAAACAATCCTATCCCACGGGAACCGTACATTTTTCCGGGATAAAAAATAGTCTTTGATGTTATATATGAATATAATATTATGTTGCGTGAAAGAGAAACAAACATCCAGACATCCTTATATCCTCAAAAACTTTTACATTTATAATATTAGTAAGAAATTATCTAAGGAACGTAGTTGTTGATTGAGCACTCAAATTATAAGTATATTTGTGTTATAGAATCGTTTTCGTATGATTATTATCATCAACTGATAAATGAAACTGAATTTTGAGAACTTATTTTTTACAATATTGTATTTCCTACAAAGAAATTTTAAATACCGCTACGTATTATAAAAGAAATTCACGGGGAATGGCTAGTGGCATGTGTGAAGCGGAGAGCGCTTGAAGGGTCGGGACGAGGTTGTCGCCGGGACAATGTGAGATTAATAGCAGCGTTTATGAGAAAACTTTTGTAACTTTCTCGTTCCATTTAAATGCATGAAAAATGTGTTACCAAATACAATATCGTTTGTTTGGACAGAATCCGCTAACATGGCAGGGTGCGTTAAACATCATGTACTCCATTCTTGTTCCTTGCGAACATTTATTTACATATCGATGATAAGTAATAAATATGTTGGGACAATGACACACATCACCATCTAGTTCCATGGTAAGCTACGAGGCTTGTGTTATGGATGCCAGATAGTTGATCCACTACACATAATATATAACTTTAAATACGTACACACTACAAATATAAACACCCACGACTTTAGTACAAACATTCGTGCTCATCACACAAATGAATGCCTCCAGCGGGACTCGAACCCGCGACCGCTGGCACAGCAAGTAGGGTCACTACAAACTGAGCCAAACATGTTGTCGATGTTTGTCAACAAACAGCCAGAATTAATCATATGTAATTTTTTGACTATTTGCTCTTACAGGATTTAAAACAAAATTTCACAGGACGCCCATCGTGTTTATGTAACATCCCCTCTGATTTTTCTGAATCACCTGAATGTCACCTGTCTGACTTCAGACAGATAAATGATTAAATCGCACTCATTTAAAATTATAATTTTCTTTTATAGTAACTTTTTACCTTTTATGTAGGCTTTGACTTTAACTCCTTCAAAAAAAAATCTAAATTTGAAGTCCTAGACTAAAAATTAGACTTTGAAAAAGATAGAAAAAAGGTATTATATCTCGTTAGCTCTTAATACCTTTTCCTCACTGGGTACACCCGATGCATAAGGCCTGCAAACGGAAGAGCAGTGTGTGGCATGTACGAGTATGTGAGGTGACATGACGTATTATTTTATTACTGACATTGACAGTATTGTTTGAGGCTCTATATACCATATTGTCTTATCTATACATATAATAAAATTGTAACTAAGCTGAATACGTACATTAAATATTTTTTGGAAAATCTTATTGACATAAACATTATTATCGATATAGAGGCCGAATCTATAGTTTTTAGAACTTTTGTCTGTCTGTTTATCTGTCTGTTACCGCATCACGGAAAAACTACTGAAGGAATTTTGATGAAATTTAGTATGATGATAGTTGGTTATCCGGGTCAACATATAGGATACTTTTTACTGCGGGAAAATATCTCATCTCTGAGAAATCTATACTATACGTTAAAACGTAAGTAGAGACGAAACTGAGCGGAGTGAGGGCGAGTCGCTAGTTGTATGAGTATAATCTTCCTCACAATGCGGCAATATTTCAAGCAGGCTTAATGACAAGTCGCTCGAGTACAGCTGTCCGCGACTCGCGACTCCACCGATGTATGAAAACCAGTGCTGTTGTTGTTTGACATCTATTCTAGCTACATATTTATTATAGAACTAGCGACTTACCCTTCTCTACTCGAGCTCGTCCCTATTTACATTATAGCACTTAGTCTTAGATTTCTCAGAGATGAGATATTTTCCCGTAATAAAAGTATCCTTTATATTGACCCGGACAACCAGCTATCAAAATCTGTCCAGCGATTTTCTCGTGATGCGTTCCCAGACAGACAGACGTCGACGTATTTTAATAAAATTTAATAAAAAATACTTCCTACCGATTCGACTCGGTTAGAATTTTATTATACGTATAGATTATTTTTATTTTTTAATACAATATTTAAATAATTAATAATTATGTAAATATAATAAAAATTAAATGTCGCCAATTTTCTTGACAGAAAAGGCCAATAACTGTTTAGGTTGACACGGGACTTAAACTTAAGGCCTCCCGAACTGCAACCTTACGAGTTAGTAACTGCAACAACACGACTGTAAGTAAATTAACAGTAACAAAGATAATACTATCTTAGATTTACGCGAATATTTGACATATATATCCCACACCAAATCCTATAGAGGATCTTTCACTATTAAAATTGTGAAACTCTGGAATGAGCGCCCAATGGAAATAAGGAAATCTAACTCAGTAAACATCTTTTAAAAACGACTCAAGATATACAACTTGTTGCATTAGGTTAGACTGTCATTATAACTGTACTATATAATATGTTTATATATATATATATATATATATATATATATATATATATATATATATATATATATATATATGTATATGTGTATGTATGTAATTAAATTTTACTGCACTATTATGTACATGTACGTTTATGTATAAATAAATAAATAAATATGTTGGGACATTAACACACAGCACCATCTAGTACCATGGTAAGCTACGAGGCCTGTGTTATGGATACCAGACAGTTGATACACTACACATATAGAACTTTAAATACATACATATTATAAATATAAACACCCATGACTGAAGTACAAACATTCGTATTCATTATACAAATGGATGCCCCCAGCGGGACTCGAACCCGCGACCGCTGGCACAGCAAGTAGGATCACTACAAACTGAGCCAAACGTACCGTCATGTATATCTATAATAAATATATACCGTTGCATAAGTATCTTGTATATTATGTAACTTTGTATGTATGTTTATTTATATTTAGGTTACGTAATGTACACTTTTATGCACCATATTCCCTCTTTTATTTTCTGTATCCTTCTCTATAGGTTGCCTGTAAAAGATTGCTTTCAGTGATAAGGCCGCCTTTGCACATTTCTTTAACTGTATTTCTTTTTTTGTGTATGTACCATTTTACTGTGCAATAAAGTGTTTAAATAAATAAATAAATATATGAAACAAAGTGACCATGATTGCAATAAAGCATTCGAAACATCGGGAACCAAAAATCAAAATAAATCCGCGAAATAATCCGAAAATATAGTTTTGTTCAAAAAGCAACAAATATACTTAAAATGCTAAAATTAAACGAAATAAAACCAAACTTTCAATTACGAAACATTGCATCGTTATTTGTTTGATACCACTCGACTCAAACTCGACTCGTATACATTTTTAGTTTCTCTTATAAAATCAATATATTATGTTTTGGTGAACGGGTGTAGTGGTAGCCCAGTGGTAACGGGCTCACTTGGCAACCGAGTGGAACGGGTTCAAATCCCGGGTCTCGCACCTCTGATATTTTCATGTGCGAATCATTTCTAACATGATTACCACTTGCATTACGGTGAAGGAAAACATCGTGAGGAAACGTGCATGTTTGAGAAAACCTATCAAGTTTTCGAAAGACATGTGAAGTTCGCCAACCCGCACTTGGCCAGCGTGGTGGACTATGGTCTGATCCCCTTCGTATTGAAGGGAGGCCCGTGCCCAGTAGTGGGACGTTAAAAAGGGCTGAATACTTACAGAAAGACTCAATAACTAAACTTGGCCCAACCCAGGACCCGAACCCAGGAGTCAAGACCTCCAGATGTGCAGCCGTACATGCTAGCCACTACACCACCGAGGCAGCTAAACATAGTTACATAATGGTTACAATGTTTGTGGAAATACAGAACCAAAGTCGCGAAAACACCCTACCATATATTTAACTTCTTGCTTAGAGAATTAACTTGTGCCCCAAATTAAATTTAGAAACCCTTACGAGTGTAGCATATTAATTTGCTACGGTATTATAACGACATTTTTAGCATGTCCCTACGTATTTACGCTGATGATGTAAATTGAATGTGTTTGTACTCGAAGGTAATTCAGTTAATGGAATATAAGCACTAATGAATATAATATTAGGGTCAAAAAATCAAAATACAACCAATTTAAAAAAAATATATATATTTATGAACCAATTTAAGTACTAAACGTTAAATGAAGCTTACGACAATACATTAGTGAAAACCGCACCCAAATTGGTTAGGCCGTTTCTGAGATCAGCGCGCACAAACAAACAGAAAAAATTCTAAAAATCATCGTTTTTAAATACATGTACAGACAGCGATCAGTTATAATTTTATTCTATGTATAGATGTCAAATATTCCCACAAATCTAGAAAGAAACTAAATGAGAAGCATGTATGTATTATCTTTATATATTAAATATATTTTTATTAAATAGTAATATATAAATATATATATAAGACGCTTTAAAATACTGATTTCATTATTTTTTGTTGGTATTTTTTATAGTACATTTTTCTCAGCAAAAGTGATTATCGCAGTACAAAATTTTAATTAATTCTCAGAGTTTGTGTAGCGATGTGAGGCGTAATTAGAACAGGCCTCGTAACTTTTTAATTTTTAATTTATTTAAACGTTTAATGATTATTTTTTAAGCTTTATTTATGACATCAAAAAATTCCACGTTCTAATTATTTTTTTATATTAATCAAACTATTTTCATTAGCATTTCTATAGGGATAAAGAGCTCATAAGCACTTTCCCTTTCCACTTTCATCGGACAAACATGTTCAAGTAACAGACACAAAAATTCACGCATAAAAATCCTTGATACCTCTTAAAGTAGGTCAGATTCAAATAACATACAATAGGTTTTATTAAAATTCATTCACAAAGACTTTTATGAATATTAGGCCTTTTAAGGAGAAACAGGGAATATAAAATGTCCCCGTCAAGAATTTTTAATATAGACATCAGAAACATTATCTATCATTTTAAATTTCCCTTTTAGCGATCGTTCCTGGATTCTACTATGCTCATATATTCGATAAATAATAATAATAATAAATATGTTGGGACATTAATACACAGCACCATCTAGTTCCATGGTAAGCTACGAGGCCTGTGTTATGGATACCAGATAGTTGATACACTACACATTATCACATATATAACTTTAAATAGGTACATACATATTATAAATATAAAAACCCATGACTGGAGTACAAACATTCGTGTTCATCACACAAATGAATGCCCCCAGCGGGACTCGAACCCGCGAATGCTGGCACAGCAAGTAGGGTCACTACAAACTAAGCCAAACGTGTCGTCATTCGATGAATCTAGTGAGTAGGTCACCCAATACCGACATCACATTAAACACAACGGTGATTGAATATCACACCACGCCTCCATCAAAGAATGTAACCGCGAGGCAGACAACTCAACAAACCGAACATTTTAAAGAACTTTATTATCAACCTAATGAAATAGCAATATATGTGCTAGAAATAGCATATAAATGCATGTGATGGCAATTAGTAAAAAATGTAAACTTGTCCTTTCTGCTTGACCTAGGGTTCGAACCCAGGTAGCAGAGTGAACCGTTGAAGCAATCCCATGGTTGTTGTGGTCTACATAGCAGGCCTGCCGTCAATCAATCGATCAATCGATCCTGCGACGCCCCATTAAGAGGGGGGAGGTCCGGTTGGGTTTTGGTGGGTAGTTTAGTTTATGTAGTTTTTTTTACTAGCTTTACCGGTGAGTCCCAAATAATCACTTGTATGCATATAGGCGGTATACGTAAATCTATTTCCCAACGTGAAAAAAAAAGGATTCAAACCGTCACGACCTACAATAAAGCTAAAATACATACAGACATAACAGAAAATAGAATTTCCTCCTCTTTGGAAGTAGGTTAAGAAATGATTAATATCAAAACATATTGAAATTTGAAGCAAAGCTCGTCCACGACGTCCCATGACGGCCGTCGCTACAATATTCATGCGCAATCTCGTGACGACGCCTGACGTGTGTAAACAATAACCGTAAACAAACCCAATCGACCTGTGTGTAGCTCATGTCATTATATTTTATTACATGATTTTATTTACTTTGCCCGCAATGATATTTAGTTTTACTACATTGTCAATCGTTTTTTTTAACTTATACAGAAATAAATAGGTATTCATAATAATTGATAACGTTTTTAGAAGATTTTTCTTCGCTCGCAAGCAAAGGCATTAGCAAAATTAATTAGAAGCGAATATAAGCGTGTAATATATGAATTTTACTGAATTTTTAAAAAAGGTGTCTGACCGGTCTTAGCTCATACTTACGTACATTCAAATATATTTTTTTGTTTTGAAAGGAATTTTACAAAAAAACACTATATTCGAGTGTCTATTCTTATAAAGAAAACCCAAGCAACTACTAAATATTATGACTTTAATGTTGATTAGGACATTCAAAGGCGAATAAAAATATTTAAGTGGCAATTTTTATATTTTTAAACGGTTTTATTTAGCTCGCTCTGTTGTTTGGGTCAAATTTAGTAATTAAAATTTTACCCCTTTCCTTTTGACAGATTGATCTGATATTTGGTACGCACCCTTAGTTCTGATGACAATACAATTTAATATATTTAGTATCATTGTAAATTCAATATGGCCGCAACCACAAAATGGCGGATTATATTTTTTTGTTACAAAAGACTCAAAAATAAAATCGTGGGACGCGTGAAATTTCTATCAACAGTCAACCGCCCATTATAAATGCTATGTACATACTTAGGTTGATGAGAAGAGTGGTATGTCGACTGGTAGGTACCTAAGATATAGTTACCTAATTATTTATCAGCTTTAAATACATTATCTACATCATTATTAACTTTCTTTTAGATAAAATCGTTTAACTAAAAAAATAATATTACTATTAGCTTTTACCTAGACACATTAGAATGCCAAGCGCTTACAACCTCTACATAGATACAATATACATACTCTTTTGCTTTTTAAAATTATAATTCTGTTCACACGTGCTTGGAAGGTTCTCGAGAGTTTCGATTTTACTAAGTATAATACATACTAAGGATTTTTATATTACTTAATAATTTTACTACAATTTTCTGGCTACAGTTGTTTGATTTTAAAACAATTTTTTTATCGCTAACGTGTAAAAACTGAAACATTGTTAAAAATATTTTCACTCTGCACAATTCCGCCATAGTATTTGCAGCCCGCACACATGAACCCTGTACGCTGCCAAGATTGCATATAAATATTATAGTGAACGAGCGCCTCTCGCATTATAATTCCGTGGAACTGCCTCTAAGGGCTCTAAGTCTTCAACTTTATGTAACTTTATATTTTCAGAGTAAAAGCCTCTTAATATACGTGACGTTAACAAGTGGATACAGAATTAATATAACACACGTCGTGTTGCGGATTTATAAAGGTTTATGTCTGTCTGGCATTGATTAGTGATAGGTATACGGTATTTATTACAATGGGAAATGGAGATTCGATTACTTGATTGGTCACTTCTTTTAGAGTTACAGAGCTTTGTTTAGTTTGAAAACATGAAAATCATCATTAGGAACTAAGAGGCAGTTCATCATTCTGTAAATTGACAATAAGTGGGTACTGCTAAGAAGTCGTTACTCTTTTTATCGAATTTAGAAAGAGTTTTAATGAATAATGTATAGAACCCCGAGGACGGTTTAATATAAATCAGAAAAAATGTTGCCAATGGGATAAAACCGATGCTTTTAGATTTATTTTAAGTTGGTATATTATCATAATACTTTCTTAAATTTACGTGAATATTTAACATCTATACTAATATTATAAAGAGGAAACATTTGTTTGTTTGTTTGTACGGAATAAGTTCCGAAACTACAGAACCAATTTAGATGAAATTTGATAAGAAGATAGTTTGAGACTCTGAGATGGACATAGGATAGTTCTTATCCCGAAAATCATACCGTAAGAGGATGAAAATCGGGGATAAGAGTTTGTATGGAGAAGCAACCTAGAGACGAACCCGAGCGAAGCAAGAGTGAGTCGCTAGTTTTAAATAAAACTATCTTTTCGGATTTTTTGTGGATTTATTTTGATTTTTGGCTCCCGACTTTTTGAATGCTTTACAGCGCACATGGTCACGGGAGAGTTAGTCTCTTCCATAGTTTTATTTAAAATTGATATACTATCATCTTAGTGAAAAGTAAATTAAGACAAAAACTAAATTATATCACTAGAAATATGATTATTTTCTCAGAAAATACTTGCTATCTTTATTAATTCCACTAAAGTTTTAAAATATTTCTTAGAATATTATTCTTTAAATATTTTAAACTAAAAATATTTATATTTAACACAAGTAAAAGAATAATGTTGACCTCAGCAGAAATGTAATTCAGGTCGGACGTAGCTTTCTTTAAGTAATTTTATTTCATTCAGTTTTAAAAGTAGTTGCAATAAGTCTCTTATTTAAATATTTATAATATTTTGAAGTTTGGTTGGTGTCTAGATGAGATTGAACTTGCGACCTATGCCGCCACTACACCACCGTGTACAAAACGTAAAGTGTAGCCATATTAATGCCATAAATCCAGGTTTGAGGGTAGTTTTAATTAGAGAAGCAGTTGTGGCGCGTTGATGAATGCGAGGTGTTCGAGCGCGACGGATCCTTTGATCTTACGATGTTCTCGTATAATTTCTACTTTGCGCGTTAGTTACGTTGGTATGATAAAATACTGGATTAAATTTTATTGGTATACCATATTGCTAAGCGTTAAGTATAAATATAATGTAAATAAATATAAATATGTTGGGATATTAGCACACAGTACCATCTAGTTCCATGGTAAGCTATGAGGCTTGTGTTATGGATACCAGGTAGTTGATACACTACACATATATAACTTTATATATTTATAAATATAAACACCCATTACTAGAGTACAAACCTTCGTGCTCACCCCACAAATGAATGCCATCAGCGGGACTACAACCCGCGACCGCTAGCACAGTAAGTAGGGTCACTACAAACTGAGCCAAACGTGTTGTCGGTGTTTTTCA
This sequence comes from Fabriciana adippe, assembly GCA_905404265.1. Taxonomy (NCBI): domain Eukaryota; kingdom Metazoa; phylum Arthropoda; class Insecta; order Lepidoptera; family Nymphalidae; genus Fabriciana; species Fabriciana adippe. The sequence continues at coordinate 261,099 of FR989995.1, forward strand.
ACAAGCAGCCAGAATTAATAATATTAATTAATCGTATAATCAGAATTAATCGTATTAATTGTAATATAATGTCCTCCTGACCGATTCCGGCCACGGCGGCCAATCTCATTGAGACTAGCCAACTGCGCAGGAGATATTATAGTGCACAAGTGTACGCGCAGACACAAGTGCACTCTCTATTCCTGTCACTCTCATACTCCGGTGGGACGACTACTCGACACGACCGGTGAGAGTTAAGGCGCAGGACCGACGGCTTTACGTGCTCTCCGAGGCACGGGGGTGACACACCGCCAACTTCCCAACTCCGGGCTGTTACTGAGGCTTACTATACAGAAAGACTCAATAACTAAACTTGGCCCGACCCGGGACTCGAACCCAGGACCTCAGGATGTGCAGCCGTACATGCTAGCCACTACACCACCGAGGCAGTTAAATAAAGTATTAATTGTATTAATCATATGTATAGTGTAATATTATAATATTTATTCAAGGAGTTGAAATTATTAGTTGCAAATATTATATATCTGCTCGTAATATGATGTTTCGCCCACATATAAAGTGGTAACCATTCTAGTGTACTATACACCACAATCTATTTATGAATATGTTTATATATTAGCTTATTTATTCAAAACTACTCGTTCGCTAGTGACTCGACTATAATAAGTGGACTCTTCAAAATGAATCAAATGAGATCAGAATCAGATCAGTTCGATGATAATAAATTATAAAATCACCATCCCAATTTCACATTGGCACTTACAAAGTTTCTAATTTTATATGTCTTTAAACTTTCACGGTCACTGACAATATTATTATTATGTAAAACGGGATATTTACCTTGTTTAGCAGCTAAACACGGCACGTTTGTAGTGAGCCTGCTTGCTGTGCCAGCGGTCGCGGGTTTGAGTCCCGTTACGGACATTCATTTGTGTGATGAGCACGGATGTTTGTACTCCAGCCATGGGTGTTTATATTTATAATATGTATGTATTTAAAGTTATATGTGTGTAGTGTATCAACTATCTGGTATCCATAACACAAGCCTCCTAGCTTAGCAAGGAACTAGATGGTGCTGTGTGTTAATGTCCCAACATATTTATTTAATATCACGTTTTACATTTCTAATTCGATACTATATTTAGAACAGGTTAAAAACATCTTTCAAGATTTGATTACAAATATAGTTAGTTACAAGTGAAGCTGATAAAGGCGAGCTAATTAAGTACATTAAATTACCAATGTTCACTGAAAATCCACCCACAAAAACCCTCGAAGATCGCGACGTGCCGCTTCCACAATATAAACTACGCAGATACCAGGAATCTTCAGTCGGCAGCCAGGTTCTTATACATAAAATATATTATTTTTATTCACGGAACAAAGCAATTTGTACACAAATCTCGTCTACATAATAATGTCGGATATAAATCTGAAAACAAATGAGTATTTTCATTTTACGGGAACATGGACCAATGAATGAGTAATTTGTGTCCGACGCTCGGTCCAGGGGAAGAAATATTCATCAATTTTATCGTTTTTCTCGATTTCTCGAATTTCCATTTAGATATTGTTTAATTTATCATAAATTTTTATTAATATCTTTAAATAGTATATATAACCCCTACTATACTCTTACATCCTACTATTATCTTCCATAATTTCATATTTGAAACATGCATATCTATACATATAATAAAATTCTAACTAAGCTGAACCTGTACATTAAAAATATTTTAAAAAATCTTATTGAAATAGACATCATCATCGATACAGAGGCCGAATCTACAGTTTGTAGAATTTTTGTCTATCTGTCTGTGACCGCATCACGCGAAAACCACTGGACAGATTTTGATAAAATTTGGTATGGTGATAACTGGTTATCCGGGTCAACATATAGGATACATTTTATTGCGGGAAAAAATTTCATCTCTGATAAATTTATACTAAACGTTAACACGTAGTCGACACACGAGTCGCTAGTTATTTATATAAAGAACCATGACGTTTTGTCGTCAAGTCTAAGCGAAGCTCACCAAGCACATCCACACTGGCTCATTGGTTTAGTTAGCTTAGAATACAAATTAAATCTAATATTAAGCGGCAAAATGTATTCATTCTATTCAGTAATATACCGCGGCTTTCTCAAGTAACATATTATTAAATTATGAAAGTTCATCCATTAGACGTAATTACTCGCGAGAACAACGCGAGCTCATCGTCTGCAACAATAGTCTGCTACGAAATATTAATGTATTCCGTGACTTCGCTTGGGCACTTTTTGTGAAAATATATTATTTCTTTAAGATAGGAATATGTGGTTGGTGGATTTCACATGTCTTAGGAACTTAGGAAAATTTGCTAGATTCTCTCAGATGTGCAGGTTTCTCCTTACAATGTCCTCCTTCACCGTAAGGCACACATCAAAATATATATCAGAGATGCGAGACCCGGAATTTGAACACACTTCACTTGGTTTCCCACCTTGGTTAATCTTTGTTTACCGTTGGGCTACCAATACCTTAAAAATAGTAATCGATCAATATCAAATCAACTACTACTACAGATAGTAAATTTGTTAATATTTTTTTTAATCTGTTTTTATTAAGAGACTTTTTAAGCACAAGGCGAAAATGTCAGTCCCATCGTTCCCTGAATGCATAAAATACAACAGCAACTTATTTTAAACAAAAGGCTATTAACTTACAGTTAGTACTCACTATTTAAACTTAAGGCAGTGGTAGCCCAGTGGTAACGCGCTCGCTTGGGAAACCGAGTGAAACGAGTTCAAATCCCGGGTCTCGCACCTCTGATATTTTTATGTGCGAATCATTTCTAACATGATTACCACTTGCCTTACGGTGAAGGAAAACATCGTGAGGAAACCTGCATGGCTGAGAAAACCTAACAAGTTTTCGAAATACATGTGAAGTCCGCCAATCCGCACTTGGCCAGCGTGGTGAATTATGGCCTGATTCCCCTCGTATTGAAGGGAGGCCCGTGCTCAGCAGTGGGACGTTAAAAAGGGCTGGATACCATTTAAATTAGAGCATTTTAGCTGCCATCGAAGTAGGTTCAGCCAGTATGCTTTAAAATATACCCACATTCATTGGGTTTATCTCATATTGAGTCAATAAATCACGACGTCTCTCAACGTTCCGGACATATTCCATTAAGAAGTGTTGTACATCCTCTTCTACTCCGTTTGTTAATAAATAAATGACAAAAAAAAAACAGATTATTTTAAAGTCGTACGACTGGACTGTACTCCTAAATAAATCATTATAATGACAGGTACGCCTCATTTTATTCTCAACAACCGCTTCTTTAGTGATATCAGGCAGTCAGTAATGACTAACAGAACGTCTCTGCGTCTATAAAATATACGTCTATCAATTATTATCTTTAACACTTTTAAAGTATCTAACTTTAAATTACATCTAAAATCTAACTCTCTGTGAATTTCTTCGTCAAAAACTTAGCGGGATCAAACGATCAATTTGCCAGTCTCAATGTCCGATCACTCAGCAGTTATTTGAACAGCAATTGTCTAACAAAAAGCAAACTTCAAGGTACAGAAAATTTCTTAACTTAAGATTAAGTGATTTTTATTAATGAGTATCTAAAATGTCTATCATTTATCGGCTAGATATTAAGTTAAACTCTTTGATATTATATAGCTATAATTAGCTATTACTTGTCGTAGAAGGAACTTCAAAACCACGACTAATCAAAACTAGAAAAATATAATAATAATAATAATATAATAATAATAATAATAATAATTTTATTGGAATAATTTTACAAAATTATATAATTTATACAAAATAAATAAACAAGGACCAATACAATTTGGAACCTACCTGAACTAGGTTAACAACCTGTGTTTCAGGTTATGGTTTTACCATGCATTTCTTACAAGGCTAGAGCAGAGTACATTTTGAAAATTATATATAGCGTATATAATGAATAATATGACAAGTGTTAAAACTTATATAACTAGCTAGACTTACATCTACGTATATGTATACAAATTTATAATTAGGGTTATTTTATTATTTCTAACAAATTTTCTGTGTCTGTGTAGTTCAACTTTTGAAGAAATTCCGATATTATTATTTTACATTTTTTATTATTTATGCTATATAAATCCAGAACTCTATTAAGTTTGTTGTACAAGAAAGCTCCTAAAAATATATAAAACCTATTAGCAAAGCTATGTTTGGTTCGTGGCTTAGTACAGACCAAATCTTTTCTTCTCTTGTCTGAAGGAAGTGGGTAAAAAGGTAATTCAGTATGCTGTTTTAATGTAACGTGCAGTATAAATAATTGTCGGACCGTTAGTACCTTGCATTCCAAGTAAAGCATGTTTGTGGGAAAGGAATAAGGGCGATAGGTGGCTACTTTAAGGATTGCTCTTTGAGCACGTTCAAGTGGAAGTAAAATGGTTTTCGCAGCACCACCCCAGGCAGTTATGCAATAAGTAAGGATGGATTCACACAAGGTTATTACAGAAATTTCTATATCTTTTATATGTTATAGAAAGTGTTTCATTTTCAGGCGCATGTTTGGACTTTAAATGTAATTTGTCTCTATGTCTTATGCAACGTACGAGACCTGGCGTAATCCAAGGCTTAATGCATTTAAACTGACTCGGCATTTTTATTGTTGAAGTATTTTTCAATATTGCAAATTGTAATAATTCAATAAAGTAATTTAAAGAGGTATTTGGATCATTTGAGGCATAAACTGGGTCAAAATTAATGCTGTGTATGTCATTTTCAAGGTCTGTTATGTTTATTTTATTATAACTACGCATGCAGTTGTTTCTGTGTACGGTTAATTGCAATGTAAGTAAAACAGCTTGATGATCGGTAATAGCGGAGTTAGTAACTAGAATTGTGGTTGGTTTGTTATGGTAGGTATATATGAGTCAAACAAGCGCTTAACGGCAGGCTGGCGGGGCGTCTCGCGATAGAGATGGGTTTTAGTATTATTACACTAATTGGCGGTCTTCCTCGGTGGGCAGTGTACCATACAGCTCGCTCCTGGCACTTCTCTCATAACAGAGTGGACCGTGGAAGCAACCCCTTGGTCGTGTGGTCTGCTTCGGTAGACCTGCCGTCGGAGTATCGTGGTTGAGTGTTCAAACGACCTTGCATCCTTTTAAGATGGGGGAGCTTCCGCGGGGTTTTAGTGGGTAATACTTGTCTAACCGGAGAGACGCACATAACCACCTATATGTATGCAGGTGGTATGCATATCCCAACATTTAAAAAATATGTATATTAAATTAGGAAATATATTACAATCAAAAAATATCAGGAGCTTGGTTACAATAAAACAATAATCTGTTTTCGTAATCAAATGAATATTACAATTGATTTACACCGTTCAGCCGCGCGGCGTCACGTACGGCGTCACGGGCGGCGCGGGTCAACTCCGCGTATTTAATCCGATTTTACCCAAATTTAATTATACCCCGTTATTTATGAGTCGTGTTGAAATTGAAACAGATTTTTGTTGTTGAAAACACTTACCATGTTACGCGCCTTCAGCCAAGATTATTTTCCACAGACGTTTCGCGACCGAGTAACTAATTGGTATACCTCAGACGTAATATGTTCTGACGCTTAGGGAACCTCATTTTATACAAATGTGCGTTTGCTTTTCTATTAGTGGCAGTATATATATATATACTCTATGAATTTTTAAACCATTCATCCGATTGGAATGGAACTTTCATAATTTCCACTGCGTACGCCCGTGAAGGTTCCTGACCTAAAAAAATAAAAACCATTCATACCTAGGAACGCATGCAAGCAACACGAGTGTAAGCCGCTAGTCTATACATATAATAAAATTCTAATTGAGTCGATCTGTACATTAGAAATATTTTTGAAAATCTTATTGAAATAGTCATTATTATCGATACAGAGGCCGAATCTATGGTTTTTAGAAATTTCGTCTGTCTGTGACCGTATCACGAGAAAACCATTGGACAGATTTTGATGATATTTGGTATGATGATAGCTGGTTATCCGGGTCAACGTATAGGATACTTCTTACTGCGGAAAATATCTTATCTCTGAGAAATCTATACTAAACGTTAAAACTAGAGACGAACCCAAGTGGAGGGAGAGTGAGTCGCTGGTTAAATATAAAAAAAATTGCGTCAGTACATTTTTTCATGTGAGGTACTGTACTTCCCTCGTCTTGTATCCATGGTAACACGGCTTGGCTACAAACACCACTATTATACTTTATTGCTTCATACTTTAATATAATTACTAACAAGATTATAAACAAGGTAGGGCCACGCATTCAAATACAAGTGACTGGTGTAATATAATTGTAAGCATTTTTTACAATTTGAAGCACTAACAGCATCATTGGTAATCTTATGTTACTATCATACCGTCTTAATTCAAAAAGAAGGATTAGGTACTTAATTACTTAATGATATATATTTTAAAAGAAAGGGCTAGACTATGAAAATATTTTACTACAAAGAATTCTAACTATAAAGCTGTTTTTAAAATGTACATTTTCCTCAGCTTTAAATGATGTTAAAGCTCTCGCAAGAAATTAAGGGGAATAAAAAAAAAAGACTTTCAAATGGATTAGAATCCTTAATTGCTCTGAGTCACTACAGTATTCATGAAGCGTTACCCCCATTCCCCACTCCCCCCACTCTCGAGGACCCGCGATTTCTAATCGATGGGACAATTACTGCAAACAGCCTCACGCCACGGTTTCTCACCTAAATGCTTTAATTAGTCTCGTTTTGATCGCTTTAACAATTTTCTTTTATTTTCCATCAACTTGATCCATGATTTTAATATTGTCTGAAGGCGCATAAATTGGGTTCTGACGTTTCCTACTTTTGAAGCTTTGAAATAATAAACAATAAAATAATATGTTGGGGCATTAACACACAGCACCATCTAGTTCCATGGTAAGCTACGAGGCCTGTGTTATCGATATCATATACATAGTTGATACACTACACATGTATAACTTTAAATACATACATATTATAAATATAAACACCCATGACTGGAGTACAAACGTTCGTGCTATCACACAAATGAATGCCAACGGGCCTCGAACCCACGACTGCTGGCACAGTAAGTAGCACACTACAAACTGAGCCAAACGTGTCGTTACGAAAGAATTCTCATAGGATAATAGATATGTGCAAAAATATCAATAATACCGTTCGAGCTATTAGTTTAATCTATATTAATTAATTAGAGTGAGTAATTATTTAGCTATGTTTTTCCATTTCATTAAAAGCAATGACACTTTAGATACAAAGTAATGACAGTACAGTCCCGGCTGCATGACCCAATTAGTATACAAAATGAACACATATTTAACTCCCATTTATATTAATACTACGTATATTTGCGTTCTTTAATCCCCGACGTAAAAACGACGGGGTGTTATAAGTTTGACGTGTCTGTGTGTGTTTCGGTCTGTGGCGTCGTAGCTCCCGAACGGTTGAAACGATTTTGATTTTGTTCTTTTTTGTTTGAAAGGTGAATTAGTCGGGAGTGTTCTTAGCTATGTTTGATGATAATCGGTCCAAGATGGCCGCCGCCACAAAATGGCGGATTGCATATTTTTTCACTACTCCCTCAATGTGGGTATCAAATGAAAGGGCTAGTACTAGTAGAATACTATACACTATGATAAATTTCAAATCCAAGATGGCCGCCACCACAAAATGGCGAATTACATACTTTTTATAGTTATTTTTTTTCGGGGGTTACTTAAAAATTTTAATTTTATTATGGATACTGTGAGTTTTTTAGAATAAACGAAGATCCTATAGGAATGAGATGTACCAGGATAAACGGCAGGTTATGACACTCTAAACATAAACTGTCTCTACGCAGAAAATAACTTTGACTAATTTTCACGACACGTTTCGCTCAGTTTATAGTGACTCTCCTTGCTGTCCCAGTGGCCGCGGGTTCGAGTCCCGCTGGGACAATCATTTGTGTGATGGGCACGAATGTTTGTTCTGCAGTCATGGGTGTTTATATTTGTAATATGTATGTATTTAAAAGTTATATATGTGTAGGGTATCAACTATCTGGTATCCATTACACAAGCCTCGTAGCTTACCGTGGAACTAGATGGTACTGTGCGTTAATGTCCCAATATGTATATAAAGCCTCAATATATTTGAATTAGACTGAATATTAAGAATATAAATTAATTATAACGCATTACATATTCTAACCCAAATTAGCAATGTAGATAATTATTTATTGATAATTTTAAAACACCACAAACTTTGTAATCGGAGGCTTAGAAAGTGTTTTAAAATTGTATTGAAATGGCAAATAAATGGTTGTATATACAACATCAACACAATCTACCTACTTCAGTGGTCTAGTGGATCCCATGCACGGCTACAGATCCGGAGGTCCTGAGTTTGAGACCCGGATCGGGTTAAGCTTTGGTATTGAGTCTTCTGTTTTGAGAGAGTCTCAGTAAGTTGGGAAGTAAGCGGTGTTTCACCCTGTGCCATGAGAGCACGTAAAGCGTTCAGTCCTGTGTTTGATCTCTCACCAGTTTTGTCAAATTGTAGTCCCATCAGAGTATGAGAGTGATAGTAATAGATACACACATACGCGCTGCACTATAATATCTCCTGCGTAGTTGGCTAGTCTTATGGAGATTAGCCGCCGTGACGGAGTTCAGTCAAGAAGAAGATCATCAATATATTCATGACTAGCAGAACCCGCGGCTTCGCTCGCGCTAAAACTACAAAAAAATCTCTGAAAAGGTAGGTTTCATACAAACTTTCATCCCCTATTTTACCCTCTTAGAGGTTGATTTTGGAAAACGCTGAAATACGTAACTCATTATTTTTGCTGTACTCAATTCATACTTTCATACAAATATGTCCAAGGAATAAAAAAGTTTCATACAAACTTTTATCTTCTACTTCACCCCCTTGGGGGTTGAATTTTGAAAAATCCTTCCTTAGTGGATGCCTTCGTCATATGAGGAATACGTGTGCAAAATTTCAATTTTCTATCCTTAAGGGTTTGGCCTGTGCGTTGATACATCAGTCGATCACTTTTGCCTTTTATACATATTATATATAGATATGAAGGTCTTGAAAATACTCACACTCAAGTCTAAGCTGATTTTCACTTTACGATAAGAATTTATGTATTTGGGTCATAAAGTCTCAGTGCTAGGATTCGACATATTATATTTTGTCGATATTTTCATATATTCTTTCTCAATTCGGTTATTTTTTTTCTTTTGTGTGTATGTTACACGATATCATTTATATATAATTTATCATTAATTGGAACTCCACTTGTATTTCGTTGTCGATTTTGTTGGTTGTAGAAAGCCAAAGAAAATACAATTTTCTTATTTTTATATTTTATTTTGTACAAGCGACTCACCATCGCTTCGCTCGGGTTCGTCACTGGATACATTTTTTTTAAGAGAAACCCTAATTCTTTTTCTAAAATAAAAGTAGCCTAAGTTACTCCTTATAATATCAGCTATCTGCCAGTGAAAGTACCGTCAAAATCAGTTCAGCCATTTCATAGATTAGCCGGAACAAACAGACAGACAGACAGACAAACAAAAATGTTAAAAATTGTGTTTTTCTTATAAGTACCGCATATAATTCCATATGCATTTAGTATAAAGCCCTTATTTTGACATTACAAACAGACACTTCAATTTTATTTATCTGTATAGATGAGCTGTATAAAATATAATTGACATTGTCTAGAACTGATATTTTTGTGATTTCAAAGTAATAATGGTATAAAAAAAGAGTATAGAAATAAAAATATTAGTTAATAAAATATTAATACTACTAGTTAGTCTCCCGATCTTACTCAAACTAACTCTGCACAAACTTCAGAAATATTAACTCAAATTATTGTATTCTGCTTATATGTATGTATGTACATAGATTACTAATACACTAGCGTTTTCTCGCGGCTCCGCACGCGTAGTTCTATTATATATTACTATCTTCATACATATAATAAAATTCTAACTGAGTCGAATTTGTACATTAATATTCTTTGGAAAATCTTATTGAAATAGTCATTATTATCGATACAGAGGCCGAATCTATAGTTTTTAGAATTTTTGTCTGTCTCTCTGTCTGTGAACGCATCACGAGAAAACTACAGGACTGATTTTGATGAAACTTGGTATGATGATAGCTGGTTATTCGGGTCAACATATAGGATACTTTTTACTGCGGGAATATATCTCATCTCTGAGAAATCTATACTAAACATTAAAACATAACTAAACACAAACCCGAGCTTAGCGAGGGGAGTCGCTAGTCTTTAAGTATTATAGCCTAGTAGCAGACTCACCCTTGCTTCACTCGTGTTCTGGCCATATCAACTGTTTGTTGCCATGGTAACCGTTGTTAACAAACAGTTGTTATTGTCTGACAAATGACATGTAGTATTATATTCTTTCCTTCTTTTATTTCCTTTGCGACCATTTTTACGTTGGTAGAGGTATTTTATCATGCATAGAAAAAAATAGCTTTAATTTGATATATAAATGATGAATATACGTCATGAACGTATAAATGTAACAAAATATGACCCGCTTACACCCGGCTGCGAAGGGGTTGTGGCCAAGTACGCAACGGCAGCTATCACTTTTCAAGTTCTCTACGTATATTTCTGTGAAGTGGAGTATAATTAATTTAAATAACAAGTGCATCGCTTTTATTCCCAAAAGTCAATTATTATTTACTTAATTAAACATTCTAGCGGGCACATTTTAATAGGCACCCCGGTCAAACATATTGTCCCTTTTACTATTGTATATAAAAATATGATTTTGATATAATACGCTATGAACGTAGCAAACTTGCAGCCGGATCTTAGTTCATTCTCATTAATACCGGCAACAAACCAGTACAGATTGCACAGTGTACTTTTATTTAACGTCCCAGTAGGGTACTAACAGCAGCTGTTCAGTTTTACGCCTCAGAACTGCCTTCCGAGCCGGTGGTAGCTTCCTTATGGACTTAGGCACTTTACATTAATGTAAAAAAATAACGATTTAAAAGTACTTTAATGATGAATCTATAGTAAAATTTAAAAGTTGGCTGTAACATTTTACAATATTCTTGAAAATGTAGATAGATGATACAAAACCCGTAAGTAATCGTAATGGCCGTCCTCTCGGACCGCGGACTTCCGGCGAAAGGCAATTTCCTCGAGAATCAGCTTCAATATTGCATAGTGAATGATTCCAGTTCTTATCTATAATTGAGTGGAAAGAAGAATTTGGTTGAGGGATTGGAGATGCGGTATGATAATATATAATATCTCTAGGTACTGCGCCTGTACCATATTACTTCGACAAATTATTTTCAAAGGAAAGATGGCGTTCTCTTCTACTTTATGCAATGGCTGAGTAAAAGCAAGTAAAAATATTTTAAAAAAATTAAAAAATATATAATTTATGACTTGAGAGTAATTAAAAATTGGATTAATTGCATTTTGAATAGATAATTTACTAAGGCCCTAAATCATTTAGTTATATTATAACATAGTGCATTTAATTCACATTAGAAATTATTATTATATTCAGGCCTATAGATATCACGGGTCTCGCACCTCTGATATTTTTATGTGCGAATCATTTCTAACATGATACCACATGCCTTACAGTGAAGGAAAACATCGTGAGGAAACCTGCACGACGGAGAGAATCTAACAAGTGTTCGAAAGACGTGTGAAGTCCGCAAACCTGCACTTTGCCAGCGTGGTGGACTATGGCCTGATCCCCCTCGTATTGAAGGGAGGCCCGTGACCAGCAGTGGGACGTTAAAAAGGGCTGAATACTATAGATATCTATCTGTTTTTCCAGACATCCAAGTTTTTCTTTCAACTGTCTTAAACCTCGAACAGCATGGTCTCTAGTTTCTACACTTTTAGCTCAGAGACTATCTACTAAAACTATGCAAAAAATCACATTAACTCTCTGTTACCATCTGTTGCTGAGTGAAAAATCGATAAACCTTATACTTTCTCATTTTCAATACAGATTTAATTTGTTTAATTAGAAGCATTACCTGTGGCTTCACAACTACATACAAATCGTACGCAAATTAATCAGATGATAAAGGATCTCTACAGCCTCTTTTTTATTAAACAGAATATTACTATGGATGCTCACAAAATTACAATGTCAGTAGCGTAATTTGATTTTAGGGATCCGGCTGAGAGTCTCCGAATTTTATTTAGAGGCTTATTAATAAGAACATTTTGAAATGATATTACGTCTTCTGAAGTTCAGAAGAGTCTATTTGACCTTTTAAATATGACCAAATTTCTTAAGTTTGCTATACAATTATTTTAATACCAAGGATAAGTGATACTACAAAATAAACAAAACATCCATACAGATAAATAATATTGGAGTGTCTGTTTGTAATATTAAAATAACCGCTTTTTACTAAATGCATATGGATGTATACACGGTACATATACCAAAACAACATTTTTTACAATTTTTGTCTGTCTGTCTGTCTGTTTGTTCCGGGTAATCTCCGAAACGGCTGGACCTATTTTGATGGGACTTTCACTGGCAGATAGCTGATGTTGTAAGGAGTAACTTAGGCTACTTTTATTTTAGAAAAAGAATCAGGGTTCCGCTAAAAAAAATTAAAACCCATGAAATTGTGAACTAAATTCGCGTATGGCGTACGCACTCGAGCAAAGCGAGGGTAAGTCGCTATATAATTTAAATTAATATCTTAGCAAGCTACTATTTATGTATAAACATAGCTAACCGTGAAAACGTATCTAGGGATGAACGCGAGCGAAGCGAGCGTGAGTCGCTAGTAGTTAATAAAACGATAGCCGGCAATGTTGTACATTAAAGTAAAAAACTTAAAAAAAAAATAAAAACCGACTTCCAGGCACAGAAAAGTAAAAAATAACCAAACGGGGGTTTTCATTTAGAATAGATACCTAATCAGATATTTTCGAAGTCGGTGTGCTCTGATTTGTATTGGTTGGCACCGACTTCGAAAATATCTGATTAGGTATCTATTCTAAATGAAAACCCCCGTTTGGTTATTTTTTACTTTTCTGTGCCTGGAAGTCGGTTTTTATTTTTTTTTTTAAGTTTTTATTTTTCCATTTTTGGTGTAGACGTAATAAGTAGGTAATATGTAAGAAGAAAGATTTTTAAAAATATATTCGATTAAGCCATTTATTCAGACCCCTAATGACACTCACAACCCATCTAGGTGTAAAGTTCTCATCCATACAAATTAATCAAGCCCAAACACCAGGTAATTGCTGTAAATCGTTGAGGAGTTTCCTCGACTGTCTTTCGGTTCCATCATCAGATCGACTCCAGACCTTCATTAAATAGTAGTGCTTTAAAATTCTTAATGAAAAAAATTAACAAGCGCACTAGTCGCCACTACGATTTTCGAAGGTTCCCCTCGATTTCTCTAAGATGCCATCATCAGATCCTGGTTTCCTTATTATGGTACTACCCTTGAGATATCTCCTTTCAAACAAAAAAAGAATCATTAAAATCGGTTCATGAACGACGAAGCAATCCGCGAACATACATAAAATTACATCCACGTAAACAAAAATTTTCATAATTTTTTTTTTCATAAAATAAAAACTACTGGGCCAAACTATGTTAAATTTTTATGGGACCACATGGCAACTATTCCGCATTAAACAAAAGAAGAATCACGTAAATCAGATCATAAATCTCAGAGTAATCGATGTACATACATAAAAAAAAAATACCAATCGAATTGATAACCTCCTCCTTTTGGAAGTCGGTTAAAAAGTAAAAATGCGCGCTGAGCATCTAAGTTTATAGATTTGTTTGAGAATAACTGCACAGATTTTAATGAAAATTTTCTAGAATAAAGAACGGAGTTATTTCTCAATATCCTACTTTTATTTAAATGTGAGAGTTCTAAGCGTAATTTTTTTATGATCGCAAGTACCTTGTGCCATGATTAAACTAATAATAATAATTAATCTATACATAGAATAAAATTTTAATTGAGTCGAATCTGTAAAATAAGTTTCTGTTTTAAATTGTTATTTTTATCGATACATAGGTCGAATCTGTAGTTTTTAGACCGTCTATCTGTCTGGGAACGCATCACGAGAAAAACACTCGATAGATTTTGTGGAAATTTGGTATGATCATTGGCTGGTTATCCGGGTCAACATTTAAAATACTTTTTACTACGGAGAAATACCTCATCTCTGAGAAATCTATAGCAATATTATAAAGATATAGAGTTTGTTTGTTTGAACGCGCTAATCTCAAGAACTACTAATCCGATTTGAAAAATTCTTTTTGCATTAGACAGCCTGTTTATTGAGGAAGGCTATAGGTTATATATCATATAGTATACGGTCTATCTATTCCATACTAACCGTTAAAACGTATGTAGGAACGATCCCGAGTGAAGCGAGGGTGAGTCGGTGGTCTATACAAAACGTTAAAACATTTATTTTCCAAAAATAAATCTACCCTAGTAAAACTCGAACCTGTTATTTACAAAGGGAACAGTATTTCGATTGACACCACTACACCAAATGTGAAATAATATTTTCTATATAACATTTATTACGTTTGTAAAATTTCGCGATACTTGTAAGGATTTTCTCGGAACAAATTACCTTAGGGCTATGATTCAATTTAATATTATACAGATATTTCTCACAATTTAATATAACCCAAAAGAAGTAGGCGGTGAATTTAGTTTATATTTAAAGTCTTTAATAATACGTACTCAAATACAAACAATGTCTTAGATTTACGTGAACATTTGACATTTTAATTCTATATTTAGGGTATTTTGAAGTTTTTTATTAATTTTTTATAGTTTTTTTGAAACTGGTTTTTTTTTACAATTATATGATACATCGTTATAGCTGTTGTATAAAAAAATATAAAAAAAAACCTATTCCCTATTCACATTTATAGTGTTAGTAGGATACTTTTGTTGATTTTTTATTTATTTTGATTGAAATATTTCACTCATTTAGCTTTATTGTTTAACATATTTAAAGCACTCTAGTTGTTGAAAATTTTCAGTTGATTTTTAGTGAAGTTTCCGAGGTGTATATGCATACATACGTACATATGCACGTGCGGGTATATGTTTCATAGTTTTTCTCCTTATAATGGTTCAAATATAATATATATGCTATTTCTGATCTAGTAGCCAGGACAAGTCGGTAAAACGGCAATATATTGTGTGGTCTAGTTTCTTGTTAATTACTTCATTCCTATAATGCCATATTCCAACAGTAAGAATAGCCCATAATATTATTTAAATTTATACTTTACTAGCAGTACCCGCGGCTTCGCCCGCGTTCAAACTACTAAAAAAACAAACTCTGACACACCGACTGCAGCGGCACCTACCGGGTCAAATTGTGTTTTCAAACCATCCAGGAGTCCATTGAAATATACACACAAAATTTCATCTAAATCGGTCCAGCCCTTTAAAAGGAGTAAGGTGACAAAAACACGTAGAGAAGAATTATATATATTGAGATATATAAAACGCAGAAAAGGGAACAACGTAATTTTGATCAAACACAAAATAACCGATGTATAAATAAAGGCTGCTTTAACAAGCCGCATTGACCAAAACTTACTTATAACTTTGAATAGAATTTTGTAGACTCTCGGGAAAACAGTCAATAACTGGTTTGATGCCAGAACATAGGTTTCTTGAAAATATCAAACTTTTATTATTTCTTTTCCCTAACACTGAAAATAAGGCCAAAGTTATATATTTATGTAGCGTAAAAAATATGATTCTTAGAAATACTTTTATCAAGAATATCTATACAAATAAATAAAATTGGAGTGTCTGTTTGTAATATTAAAATAATCGCTTTTTACTAAATGCATAATATGGATGTATACACGGTACATATACCAAAACAACATTTTTTACAATTTTTGTCTGTCTGTCTGTCTGTTTGTTCCGGTTAATCTCTGAGATGGCTGGACCAGTTTTGACGGGACTTTCACTGGTAGATAGCTAATGTAATAAGCAGTAACTTAGGCTACTTTTATTTTAGAAAATAAATAGGGTCCCACGAAAAAAATTAAAACCAATGAAAAATTAAATAATATCCGATCCAAATAGGTAAGTTGTATACAGCCCTTTTTAACGTACCACTGCTGGGCACGGGCCTCCCTTCAATACGAGGGGGATCAGGCCATAGTCCACCACGCTGGCCAAGTGCGGATTGGCGGACTCACATGTCTTTCGAAAACTTGCTAGGTTTTCTCAGACATGCAGGTTTCCTCACGATGTTTTCCTTCACCGTAAGGCAAGTAGTAATCATGTTAGAAATGATTCGCACATGAAAATATCATAGGTGCGAGACCCGGGATTCGAACCCGCTTTACTCGGTTTCCCAAGCGAGCGCGTTACCACTGGGTTACCACTGCCTACACTGCCTACTGTTTGTATATATACATTATATTTTTTCTTTATTTCTTCTATTTAAACTATAAACTATATATATAATATACCTAGAGGGTGAGTCGCTAGTAAATAATATAAGTGTTGTCTTTTTGTTTATAGCAGCTAGAGGATATCATTGCTACCACGGTCCACGCCTGGCCTATCGTGTTCGATATAATATCTATAATAATAATATCTAATATAATAATTAGTCCCGCTGAGTTTCTTTCGCCAGTTCTTCTCAGGTCTGAGGGTTCTTCTTTCCGAACTGGTAGTAGACTCATGACGTTCAGTAAAAAATTGTAATAATTTAATGTTGAATAAAATATTTTGAATTTGATAAGTGCAGTCACGGATAAATACTTGCATATTTTTCTACTTTTCCATCATTATTTATAGACAGGTGGCAGAATTAATTGTAGTTATCTAAAGAGTTCTTTAATATGGATTATATTTATTGCAACATTGTTTTAGATGCATATTTAAGGACTACGCGCCAAAATTCATTACTTTTTAATGTTTTTGCTTAATACATGCCATAGAATAGTATATGTAAAAAGTAGCTTAAAGAGAAATTTGAACGTTAATCTACACTGATATTATAAAGCTGAAGTGTTTCGCCTGTCCCTATTAACATTGTCGGATGTGAAATTCGGCAACTTTACAGGAGAGCGCGTCAAAGTTTGAATTGTTGATATTTTTTAAAATGTACAAGTTAGGTTAACAAAAATTAACTGAATTTTAACACACGTTTATGGTCTTAATTACATGGTAATAAAGTATTGTTTTTGTTTTTCTAAGTATATTAAAAGTCAGAAATGACTTTTTTAACCGTACCAAATCAATTTTAATTTGTCGGATCTGTCATATGCGACAATGTTACACGTACAAACTACTTGATAATTTGTTGGAAGTGCCACATACGACAATGTTACGTGTAAAAACTTATTTGTTATATGTTGGAAGTGCCATATACGTCATTGTTAACAGTAAAATCTTAGCCCAAAGTCTGACGTATCTTAAGCAAAATCAAAAATAAAACACATTTAAAGAAATCTTTGTAATTAGATATTTATTAAAAAAATAAACACAATTCAAAAAAAAACTCTAGGAGCATAAAAAATAAAATGGCCTCATTTACACAGCCTCATAAACAACGAAAAACTTATAAAATTAATACAAGAAAAAACACTCCAAGAGTATGAATAAAGTCCGAAAGGATAAAAATAAAAACTTACTCAGCTTTAACCAAAAATCATATAAAATAACAGACTCCTCAAAAATAATAAAAAACGGCTTGACCAACATAGCATTACACATTAAAAAAAACTTATAAGTTTGTTATAATATGAAGTGACTCTAGGACGATAAAAATAAAAGGACCAAAGTTATAATATAATAATCTTATTTATATATTCAGTAAACAAGCTTCTATAATGACCTAATATAGGTATTCTACCTAAATTAATTAATCTCAACAAAAGTTTGAATTTTCGTTACTATTCTAAAAATGGCACTTTATCATCACGGTATAGGTTTTATTATCGTAATATAGAGACAAAATCATCAGTCTTAAAAGAGCAACGTTACTAATTAATCATCCTCATCAATGTCTTTAACTGGCTCTAAAATTTGATCAAAGTGCCCACACTTTGATCAAATTTTAAGTTTTGATAAAAGTTCTGATATTTCTCCGGAATTATTCCACTTTGACATAGGTTAATTAAGTCCTTATATTTATCACGACTAATAGAAAGATCTCCATTATAAGCCTGCTGGATTTAAAAATTCATGAGATGACCTTTTAGTGTTTCAGTTACCAGATTTCAATATTATTATAGTTTTCGGTTCATCTTCAAAATTATACTTATATTCAATCCTATCATAGTGCTAAGCATGTACCGTCACCTCTCTTAAGCGAGCCTACTGGATCTTCTTATTGTCACTGATTTTCGACCAAGTTTTATTTAATAATAGAGGCTTAAAATCATAAGTATCAGAGTTTGTCATTTCCTTTATTTGAGTGTACTTTCAGCTTTAGCGCAGCAAAAAAGATAGTACCATTCATCTGGAACATAGATTAACCTGCGATCATTAGCACGCTCAATAGTCGAATGGACACTGTCACCCTCGTTTTGTGTGTGACCATAAAACGATGGGTGATAGTGACTCCAAATTCTTTCGTAGCCAGAAGATAAAGAGCAAAAACTTTCCTGTTTCGCCCTGCACAATTGTCTGACTAGAAACGAAATGTTTTTACTCTATTTAAGTAATGTAAGGTTTTATAAACTGATAGAGACAACTAGAGACCTCGTTTGAGCCACGTTTTGTAATTACTTATATTATAGTTCTTTCTTCGGCTTATGAAAGCGTACGTTGAAATTTGCGTAAAGATTTATATAATGAGGATATATATTCGGATATAAGAATATTGTCGTTTTATTAAATACAATCCTTCGCTGACTCTCGCTGAATTTCGAGGAAGATTTCATTCGACACTTTTCATTACACGGTTCTTTTAACTGTTTTTCTTATACCTCTTTTCCTCTGTGATTTGTAAAGCTCTTCCCCTGATTTTTAAAGTCTTTCTCTTATTTATCACCCAATTTTCTTTATGTACTAGTCGTTTGTAGCCTTTATTACTTTTAAACACTTGAAAAGGAAGTTACAGATGGTGTGGGTAAGTTACCATATAAGCCATCATTGGTTGGTGGTTAGTCGTTGGTTTTTTTGGGTTTTCACTTCCTGAATACGTTGCACAGAAGCTGTTATTGCAAATTTCATGAGAGGATGGGGACGGCATTAGAGTCTTTGATGTAATTTCATGGTCAAAAGCTACATTAATTTCAGAAGGAATTTTAAAATAAGTCGAGGTCGATGAAGTGGGTTCATTATTTTCTGGTGTATCATGTTCATTGAAAACGTAACCAAACAATTCATTCAACTTAATTAACTGATTTTGGAAACCATATCGCAATGGAGATTCCTATTAACTGAAAAAAAAACATATTAATAAGTTAGACTAGGAATAAATAAAAAAAATATTTTTCTGTACGTTGTAGTACGGAAATTATTATTAGTCAATAGAACCAAACCAGTACAGGTGAAACAAAAGCGTCAAAATGCATTTTTTATAATAGCAATATAAAAAACATAAATTAAAATACCACAACCAACATATATAATATACCATTAAACAGTTAACAAAGCAATATGTACCACATCCAACATAACATTTTAAAATACATACAGTTAACAAAGTAGGAAGTAACACTTCCGACAAATTGGACATATATTAAAACGACAAACAAAGACGGATCTGGTACTACCGACATATTTTACTCCATTCAAAACAATTAATAATGTCGGTTATGTCACATCCTACAATGTTAAACGAACTATTCCATATATTTCATTAACAATAAAAAAAGCAAATATTGAAATTATTTTATTCTTGAATAATTAGTATCATGTTAAGAAAGCTATTTTAGAAATAAAATAACAATAAATATTTACCTGTTTCTTCATCTTCACCTGCAGTAGTCAAAATGTTTAAATGAACACTCTTGTTTTTATCCATAAAATTTTTACCAGATTGTTTAATGGCTAGTTTTATTAAGCGTGTGGGCCTCGTATACATAATTCTTATTCATAAGAACAAAATATAGAAAATAATAGGCTATAGTAACGTAATATCACGCGACGTGCGCTCGCCCGTTTAACATGGTTGGAACTGGCACAACCGCATGCGTTGCCGACCCTCGCGAACCGCGAACATTGTCGCGAGTTGAAATCCGTCATTGTTAACTGGCGCTCGTGACAGATTCGACAATGTTAACGTGGCTATTTTAAAAAATACTCGTAAAAAACATTTTTTTGTTGCACCTACTAAAAGAAGAGACTTTTTAGGAGTGATTAGTGAAATAAAACGAAAATGACAAAAATGCATATCCGACAATGTTAATAGGGATAGGCGGTTTGTTTGTTTGGTTGATCGCGCTAATCTTAGAAACTACTAATCCGATTTGCAAAAGTCTTTTTGCATTAGATAGCCCGTTAACTGAGAAAGGCTATAGGCTATATATCATCCCGGAAGAATGTACGGTTCTCGTGGGATACATTTGTTTTTGTCTAGGGACGAACCCGAAGCGAACGAGGGTGAGTCACTAGTTGAATATATGCGCGCTCGGCTGTGCCTAAAGTCACCATTTATTGCTGGTATTCACTATCCAGCTGGATATTTATATAAAAATATATATAATACAAGCATTTTCTTTAAATTATGTTATTTTTGATTAGCTTTTTCTGACTTTTTAAAATGGCTGATTCAGGGGAATAAGTTCTCTATTAGAAAGAATAACGTAAAAAGCCTCTCGTCAAAAAACTGCCATATAAAAGGATTGTTACTGAAATGAAAATCACAAAGAGGCAAACAAAAGAAATAAGATTCACAAAATATATTTTGTTTCATCACACGTAGGTGCTCGGAAAGCCCCCAGATATTTATATACATATATATTTATATTTATTTATTGATATATATTCACATAGTATTGGTATCATTTCGAAGAAATTGGGAAAGCTAGACCAAAATAACGCCGTACATTTTCTTTTACATAAAAAGGTTGCAACTTTTTAATAACATGTTTTAGATAAAACTATCTTTTCGGATTATTTCGCGGATTTATTTTGATTTTTGGTTCCCGACGTTTCGATTGCTTTACAGCAATCATGGTCACGGGAGAGACTAAGGTGTTAGACATCTCAAAGGTGTTATGTACTTGTACAGTCAAATATTCGCGTAGATCTAAGAAAATAACATGTTTTAGATTAAATAAAGTATTAAGCTAGGTTTCCATCGACCAAATGTGTAGATTAGAAGTTCCAGCGTAAGCTCTCCGATCGAAAGGGTCGGGAGGTTGCTAAAGAGACTGTAATTTAAATTCAATTTCCAAATATGTTATTTAATTATTACAATTTTTACTGATCGTCATAAATCTTCCAGCAATTTGGAAATAAGATGCCTCAGACCTGAGAAGAACTAACAAAAGAAATTCAGCGACTAAAATATTTTTTTTTATCTTTTTTAGGGTTCTGTACCAAAGCGTAAAACGGGGCCCTATTACTAAGACTCCGCTGTTCGTCCATCTGTCCGTCTGTCCGTCTGTCATCAGGCTGTATCTCATGAACCGTGATAGTTAGACAGTTGAAATTTTCACAGATGATGTATTTCTGTTGCCGCTATAACAACAAATACTAAAAAACAGAATAAAATAAATATTTAAGGGGGCTCCTGTAAACGTTATTTTTTGCTCATTTTTGCTCGATATTGATAACGGCAACGGGTAGACGCTTGAAATATTTACAGAATATTGAGTTATATTATTCACTTTAGAAATAAATAATTAAATTAAAATAAAATTAATATTTAAGTGGGGCTCCCATACAACAGACATGAATATTTTTGCCGTTTTTATAGATAATGGTACAGAACCCTTCGTGCGTAAGTCCGACGCGATTAACTGTTAAATTATTAGTTACAATAATTCTACAATAGAACTAGAAATTAGTAAAAGTAGAATAAAATTTAAGTAAAAATCACACATGCGCAGAGCCAGGGCGAGTGACTTGTATTTAATTTAAATAAAAAAGAAAAACAATTTTCATTCACTTTATTTTTTGTCTATTGATATATTATTTCCATTGTCACACAATGGTATGGTATAATGGTAATTGTTCATTGTACTAAGAATGTTTCTAAGAAAGGCATTCAGGTTAACTGTAACGAAATTTGCGGCTTCTTACATTTTTTATTCTCCATAAATTATTAGAGCGTCGAGAAAAATTCAATTATTCGGAGCCTTTATTATTTAATTAGTCGCCGCAATCGCCTCGCCCCAGTTATAGGAAAAATTGCAAGATGTCATGATGCTACCTTCTGAGATATTACGATGTAATTAAAAGATTTTAATATCTGAATGAAAAAATAAACTTGTAACCATTTTTTTTTGTATTTAATTTTTGTTCAATTTTATAACTTAGTTAGTACCTGTATAATTCTTAAACAAACAAATGAAGTATTAGAGCATGTGCTCTCAACATGGATATTTCGTCGTCTCTGTTTGCGTAATAAATACTGGGTCATTTTTAATTTACTGAAGACCTTTTGGGAATATACTATTTACATCATAACAACAACATCTGTAAGAAAAAAAAATAATACTTCTTAAATTTTATAAAATAAAAATATTTTTATTGCACCTTCTAAACGGTAAAAGTCCAGCATTAGCAAAAGAAAGTGCGTGGCCGGTGGAGTGGGAGGGGTGGAGGGTGCAGGAGACGGCGCTTACTCATTTAAACTTGACCAAATGCTAGGTCTATTACCGTTCAGAAGGTGCAATATTTTTTTTTTTTTTATATATATAAATAAAAATTTAAGAAATATTATTTCTACGTGACATTAGCGAAGTAAATTATGCCCCACAACAACAACTCCTGGAAGTCACTAAACAAAAGAATTGAATTGAAATATTATTACTTTTTTGTTATAAATGTTGTTGTTATGATCTAAATAGTATATTCTCAAAAGGTCTTCAGTAAATTAAAAATGACCCTGTATACCGTGGATTTCAATAATCTATTTGTCCATTAGTTTTCTTACTAGCGATAGGAATTTGACTTAACTTGTATGGAGCTTATGTTAAGTTTCTATCTTAAGTTAGAAAAACCATAGGTAGATTATTGAGAACCGCCGATAGTAAATACAATTATCAAGTCTTGCCATTTAGAAATCGTATGACAACAGAAACAAAAAGCAAGCTTATTTAAAACTGAAATGTAAAAATTAATCAACGTGTAGCTTTCTTAGTATTGGATGGATACACTCACTCGTCGCGTGAAGAAAATTGTTTTTTTTTTTAACAAAACACTGCTGGAAAAAAATGTGGATTTAACTTAATATTACTTACTAATAAAAATAAATATTACTTTGAATTGAAATATATGTTTAGAATTCAGTTAGAACCCTGTTTCCAATATTAATATTTTGTCATCTGAGCTATTTTTATTTTATTTTTTTATTTTTATTATTACAGGGAAACAAACAGTATTATAGTACATAAAATTTACATTAAAAAAATAAACACATTTACCTATATATATTGTTATGGACAGGCAGCCCATCTTAGCTACTTTTAGAGACTTATATTTTGTGGGAAGTTGGATTAAATATTCACAGAAAATATACTTCGTTACGATGATTTTTTGAAAAATTAACAAAAAATGGTGTAAAGTAGAGTAATAACTAATAAGGAATCTCCTCTAGCAATAACGTTTGTTTTATTTCTGTTCTATCGGAAAAAAATCTCAGACTGGCACTCGACTGCAATGTCGCAAAACGCAACATGTTAAAAATAAATAATTGTTCTACGGTTGACCTTGAACTAAATATATCTAATCTTGGAATTTGTGAACTGGACCTCGGTAAATTAAGGTAACCGTAGTTTTATATTAAAATAAATTCAGTTTTACTTTACGCATATTATTGTCTTTTTAAACCTTATGACAAGACAATTTTTAACCTATTATGAACTGATTACAATGCAATTTCTTTTATAAGGTAACGAATCCAAAATACGACAAGATCCTGCTGTAAACAGATTTAGAAGACGTTTAAACGGGTGCAGAATTGTAATCTAGTTAGGTCTTAACTTCATCCCGTAAACCTAGTTTCTAGGGTGCCTGCGAAGTTTCGTCGCCTAACATTGTATGTTAAAATAGCCCCTAGCACCGTCTACATATTATAACAAGATGAAATTATAGCGATAACAAAATCAATTTGGACATTCTTTTACTTATTTCTTACTAGCGAAACTCTAGGAAAACAAAAACAAGTCCATTTCACGGGAACCGCACATTTTTCCGGTATAAGGTATCAGCATGCTAAATACTAAATTAGGTGCATAAGTTGTTGTATACTAAGCTATATAAGTTACTATAGTTATTTAACTATCCCACGTGAACTCTTTAATTTTCCTAGATGAAGAGTATCTAAAAAGTTGACCTGAAATATAAGGTACCACTATGCAAAATTTCATATAAATCGGTTTAACAGTTTCGGAGATTAGCCCGTACGAATAGAAAAACAGACAGAGAAACAAAAAAAATTGAAAAAATCTGGGTTTGTTCTATTTCTCTTCTTACATCTCCCTGACTTTCACATTTATAATATAATATACATTTATAAAATATGTATACGGATAGCTCGTCAATAATTCCAAAGCAAAAAAAAAGAAAATCGTTTGAAAAAAGGAGAAAAAGTTACTGAATTGTTTTGTCATTGCCTATTTATATACATACTAATAACTTTTATCCAGCAAATAAAAATAGGAATCGACGTGAATTTTTGTATGTTACTTGAACAAAGTGAGAGTAGGTTTTCAGTGCCGAGGTTCAAGTGGCGAGACCAACATTTTTTTATTTCTTAAAAATGAGTACTGCGTGTAGTGTAGTTACTAGTTCTAGTATACGCTTAAAGTTTAAAAACCTTAAAATTTTACAAATAAGTAAATGTATATACTTAGATAAATGTGATAACCTTGACCTGAAAATTACTTTATCTTGCGATCTATTACAGCATTTTAAAGTTAATATGGATGAATAGACGAACCGAATTGAAATTATAAAAACTTTATAAATATATAAGTTTTTTTAAGAAAATAATTAAGTGATACTTTTTCATTCATAGCTCATCCCCACATTTAAAATACAGTGTAAGAAAAACACAAACAAATACTTCGTCTATACTTGATAAGTGCCAACATTACTGTAAATGATATCATGATTTCTTTCCAAATGACTTTGGCCACGGCGGCCAATTTCACAGAAACTAGCTGCGCAGGAGATATTGTTCTACACAAGTACGCGTACACACAAGTGCACTCTCTATTCCTGATTTTTTTCATACTCCCGTGGGGCAACAATACGACACGATGATTAAGAGATCAGGCGCAGGACCGATGGCTTGACGTGCTCTCCGAGGCACAGAGGTGAAACGCCGCCGATTTTTCGATTCCGGGCTGTGACAGAGACTTTCTTAACAGAAAAACTCAATAACTGAACTTGGCCCGACCCATGACACGAACTCAGGACCTCCGGATCTGAACCTGTAAATACTAGCCACTAAACCAACGAAACAATTACTATTGTAAATAAACACACCGCGTATAGCAGCTGCGGCAAAACCAGGAACTGTCGCAAATATAGCTTCTCAAATTATAGCGGATCGTACTTGTTTGCTCGCAAACCATAACTAGGTCCCAATATATGTATTTGGGCTTGTTATTACGGAAATAAACAACCCCTGAAACTGTTCTACAAACCTTTATACGAGCCTATTTGTCGCTGATAATTTATTGTAAGCCTTCTTTACAAGCTGTATGTTTGAACTTATTTAGGATTCTGTGCCTCAAAAAAATAAGGCCTTAGAGATTAGATATATTAATAATACGAATGACAATTTAAAATTATCCTGTTATCTGGATGACTGATTTTATAATATAATGTGCCTATTTATTTAAAAGTATACGTATAAATAAAGTTTTCGTGTCAATTATATGTAAATACTAGCGACCTACGCTCTTTTCGCTCGGGTGCGTCCCTAGGTACGTTTTATTTTTTTTTGAGCAAAACCCTAATTCTTTTTTTATTTTATTTAAGTTACTCCTCATAATATCAGCTATCGGCATATGAAATACTGAAACTATTAGTAGACATTGATCCTTATATTGCACACTTTGCAACTTTTTTGATAGATATATTACTTAGGAGTCAACAAAGAATTTTACAATTTACAAATGTAAAAATTTCTTTAAAGTTATCATACTCAAATTTGCTTGCAAGATCAATCTTTGTTTGTTTTCTCCAGTGTGTTTGTACAATATATTTAATAAGAATGTAGTAAAAATATTATTTTCAATTCACTTCATCATTTCACGTATCAATTAAAAAAGCATTCCATAATTCTATAAATATTATAAATGCTAAAGTTTGGATGGATGTCTGTTACTGAATCACGCTAGAACGGCTGAACGGATCTGAATGAAATTCGGCACAGAGATAGATTATAGTCTGGAATAGCACATAGGTTACTTTTTATCCCGGAGAAATGTACAGTCCCCGTGGGGTATATTTGTTTTTGTTTTTCACTAGGGACGAACCCGCGTGAAGCGAGGGTGGGTTACTAGTGGTCTATAAACGATAATTTGCCTCGCACAAGAATATTTGCACACCATCTATCTATCTTTCAAAGGGTAAAATCTCGGGAAGTAAATATTGAGGATATTGAAGGATATTGAAATTCAATCAACCTCTCGATAAAAGCTTATAGACGTAATGTGTGATAATCCTCGCCACACAAATGATCAAAGGTTTGCCTTCCAAAGATAAGCCAGATTAGAAGTTTCAGAATTAATTAATTTTGACCATTTTCTTTATATAGTTTAATTAAAGATTTGTCTTTTTGACAGTTTCCTGAAAGTCTACTTATATATTTATATATATTATAACAAATAACAACGGGTCAGATACAGTAAGTAGGTACCTGATTAAGATATAAAACATTTGTGTTTATATACATACATGTGTAGCTTATGTACATACGAGTATGTATGTGAGTGTAATCTATACTAATATTATAAAGCTGAAGAGTTTGTTTGTTTGCTTGTTTGTTTGTTTGTTTGGTTGACGCGCTAATCTCAGGAACTACTAATTCGATTTGAAAAATTATTTTTGAATTAGATAGCCCGTTAACTGAGAAAGGCTGAGGAAGGCTATATATCATCCTAGAAAAATATACGGTTCCCGTATGAAAGATTTGTTTTTGTCTAGGGACGAACCCGAAACGAAGCGAGGGTGAGTCGCTAGTACATTATATCTCATCAAAGCCAAAGGCGTGACAAGTATCTAAATATTATAGTCCCTTTTGCATATTCTCTTCTGATAATAGGACAACATTTATATAATGGCTTGCTTAGAAGACCAGTACTAATTTCACGAAAACTCAACGGAACCTTTCCCTTCATAATACGTCACAAGATCACTTTTATATTCAACCACGACGCCCGAAGTTCAGTATCAAGGTTGTTATTACATTATAATACGATCAAATAAATTCTTGTCATGTATACTTCTATCAGGTATAAACTTTTTTATTACCTATCCGCTATTTTTAAGGTTAAGTTATTAGGTAGGTACTTTAAAAAAACTTTAGCAACTAGGGCTATTTAAGCAGGGCGACGAGTATGTATGGCGTACCATGTAATTCTTTGTTTCATCCATCATTTTTGTGATAAAAAAATAATGAAATATGGGATTTTCTTGCCCCTTATTCCGGGCCACGTATCGCAGCTGTCGTCCGGAATATTTATTTACACCAAACGTGATTAATCGATGTTATGAGATACTGTCAACTCAGTAACTAAGGCTCAGCAGCATAATGGATGTTCATGCTTGCCACTTACATGCTGGTTCTGTTACTACTTAAATTGCTCCAATATAAGCCAATTTTGTATAATAATGTAAGGTAGTTAAATATTTAGAAATTATTATCTTTCATTTTTGCACAATTTTTGAGGCGGTTTTAAGCTATAACTTTGTCAGTCCGGTTTGAGCAATCTACCTAAAGCTATCCATTTAGCTAAAGGGCTAGCTAATAGACTTAATTACAATTTAAGGATGAAAAAGATGAATTTCAAAGTACTGACCTGAAATACATCTCAACTAATTATAACCTCCTGTTCTTATATTATGTGAAATTAAACTTCACAAGTAAATTATAATTATTTATTGATAATACCACTAGTTTTTAAATTTTCCAACAATGATTTAGTAAATCTTTATTCATCAATCAATTTTTATTCATTCATGTTTAAGTTAATAACTTAATTTTTAAACCTTAAAATAAGATTCTCCAGAATTATTTTTGCAATAATCTGGCAATTACTAACATCTGCAACATCTTTGATTTAACTGTGCATTCTTCAAGTTTGGTTTCCATTCAATATTGAATATCTGTACTGGACACACATACATGTTGTGACTGTGACCTAACCTGTCCAACTCTTCTATGGGTGTCAACTATCCTGATTTAGGCCATTTGTCTATCGTTATTCGTTTATGTTTTAAATTCTAGATCTCGGTCTTGTATCAAGAAATCTGATATTCGTTCATCAATTGCTATAATTAACGCTGGTGGAACCGCAGAGACATCGGCCGCGCTTCAAACGGCAACTTTGATCTTTAGAACCCAAACACGACTTGTTATTAGGCTGCGTTTCGTAGTTCCAATCCATTAAAGGACCGGAGAATGCGAATGTTGCTCCTGGTATCTGTTCGACAAAATAAAAAATACATTTTAGTAGAGTTACAAAACATAACTGGAAATATAACATACTCGTATATTTAACATATAATGGCAAACGTTGCATATTATGATGTAGGATATTTAAGTAAGTCTTATTTAAATATATACCTTGGTAAGAAAATGAGGATCTCCCCCAGCTTCAACCAGCAGTACTTGAAAACCAGCCATTGTCAACCGCGCTGCCACAACGCTGCCCGCCGCGCCCGCGCCCACCACGATATAGTCGAACTCATCTCCATCTACCAACAAAATAAATAAAAAAAAATCTATAAAACTGTACATTTACTATACATCTTTGACCGAGAAGGAGTGTCGTCTGGCATATAAGTAATAGTACCTGGCGACCGAGCTTCGCTCGGAGTTCTTTTTTGTTATATCGTATTTTTTAGATAAAAAGAACTAAAAACTTGAATAAATACAAAAAAAAGTAAAATTTCGTATCCGATCGAGGTTCGTTCTCAGATACGCCTATTGATTTGTTAATCTTGGACCTTGGTCGCTTGATACAATCAGCCCGAAAAGTTAAATATCCATATTAATTTTGAAGTCTATACATAAAATAAGATAATTTACATCTTCATTTAATAAAATTATTTTTGAGGAGGTCAAAGAAAATTTTAATTACCTACTTATAAATTATTTATTAAAAATAATTACTTTCTTAAGTAGCAAAGATATTTTTAAGCGTTACGTTTCCTTAACACCGTACCGAGGTATTCTTTTAAACTTTGCCGTTCAAAGAAAGCAGATCTTTTAGAAGAACACGAATAAAAAGTTGAAAACAAGGAAAAACTTTAATAACGCGAAGTATTAACTAACAATCAAAGCTGAGAAAATATTAATTAGCAACAAAGTTTACAAAAAACAAAACTTAAGAAATATTAATTATCTAACTTAAACTTAAAAAAAAATGAAAATAAAAAGATATATAGGTAGGTATACATACAAAAAAATATGTCTCTAAATTTTCAATTGCGACATTCAGCAGAGTACAAAAGCTTGGACAACCACCAATTCGACATATTTTATATCCTCTATTAATTACTAATATTTATTATATTATTAGAGGCAGTGGTAGCCCAGCGGTAACGCGCTCGCTTGGGAAACCGAGTAAAGCGGGTTCAAATCCCGGGTCTCGCACCTCTGATATTTGCACATATGCGAATCGTTTCCAAGATGATTACCACTTGCCTTACGGTAAAGGAAAACATCGTGAGGAAACCTGCACGTCTGAGAACACCTAGCAAGTTTTTGAAAGACATGTGAAGTGCGTCAACCCGCACTTGGCCAGCGTGATGGACTATGGCCTGATTCCCCTCCTATTGAAGGGCAGGCCCATGCCAGCAGTCCGATTTGAAAAATTCTTTTTGCATTAGATAGCCCGTTTATTCAGGATGGCTATAGGCCATATATCATTATGTTACTACCCAAGGAAGCGGAGCAGTAATCATAAATGTCAACAAATCGGGCAGACTTCCATACATTATTGTAAAATTATGTATATTATACATATACATACATAGGGACGAACCCGAGCGAAGCGAGGTTGAGTCTAATAAATATATAATTAATAAAACGTTAATTTTTAAAATAATATGGAATAATATTTCTGTTAAGTCAGTATACGTACGTATGTTATTCTCGTACGTATTAAATACAATTACTTACACAGTTATTTTATTTTTGAAGCTTTTGTGAAGCTGATCAATGAGATTTTTTTAAGTATTCTATAGTAACAAAACTATTGTTGTGTCGGTAGTTGGTATGCTTATTATGTTTTTGGATCACAATATTTTAATAAAATGAATCTCGGTTAAATTATAAAGAAAATCAGTTTTAAATTTAAACAAGAGTAAATATTTTATAATAAAACATTAATAAAAATTAAAGTTGATAAAATGCATCGACAGAGTTATTGATGCCCGACATCATCCCGAGCGTGTCAACAGTACATCTATCAACTATCTAGCAATATCGATGCAATTTTTCTCGAACAAAAGTACCCTTTTTAATAATATTAGTATTTTTAAGAGACGATACTAAGGAGTAATTAAAAATATCAATACATTATGCAAATATATATGTGAATCAATCGCTTCGACGCGATGTGAAGAATGTGATAATTTGTTTTGGAAAAGTTTATGTAACGTTCCTATGTAGAAGGTAATATAATCTCTAAATTAAAAAAAAATGATATACTGGAAAATGGATATTATCTGTATTAAGTAGGTACTTTTAATGATTAATTATTTATTTTTATAACGATTATATAATACTACTAGCGACTCATCCTCGCTTCGCTTCGGGTTCGTCCCTAGACAAAAACAAATCTATCCCACGGGAACCGTACATTTTTCTGGGATGATCCTTCCTCAGTTACCGGGCTATCTAATGCAAAAAGAATTTTGCGAATCGGATCAGTAGTTCCTGAGATTAGCGCGTTCAACCAAACAAACAAACAAACTTTTCAGCTTTATAATATTAAGTATAGATTCTAGTACCGCCTTCGCTCCGCTTTATTTTGTAAATTGTGTGTTCGATGAAAACTTATCTAAATACAAAATTTGATCCAAATCGTAAGAGCCGTTTCCGAGAAACATGAAATATATATATATTGTATACAACAATTGCTCATTTTATAGCTAAAAAGTAAGATACATGGTGTTACGAACTTTTTTGTAGAACCGTTAGAGTACGTTATTTCCATTTACAATGATTTATACAGTGAGAGTCGATAAAGCTACAAAGCCGCGCTTTTTTTGTCGAATCGACTCACTAATACGGGCAATGGTCGGTCAGCTTCAATAAATGCAATTTTTTATACAATATTTTTTTGGAAAAATGCAGATTTAACTTATTTAAGGAAGCCCGCATCCAAATTCGTACTGTTCTCGAGATCAGCGCACGTATGTACAGACGGATGCTCACCGGTGACTTCCTTATGTATTAGCACAGTCTATAAAACAATACAGTCATCCAACGAAGCCGTCTAGACAGGGCAATCGTGCGGGGTGTGAGAGGTGAGACGCGGGTAGGCGAGCCCGAGCTGCATACATTTCTGCCGCCCGAATTAGTAAGCAGCTCGGGACACGACTTTAAGGGCTATCGCGCGTTTATTTTAATTTGTAAGCAATTAAAATGGTTCATACTACCTGTGCTATATTATATATTTTTTGCTAAAATTATTTATTAGGATGAGGATTTTTTACATACATTTTTTACATACAATCTAGAAACCGAAAATATTTGTCCGTTGCCCATTTATGATAGGTGATTTGGAAATCTATTAATTACATTATATCATATAAAACTAACTTTGCTAAAAAATTGAAAATAATGATAAATTTATATATAACTAAATTCAATTTAACTTTTGCTAGATTTAATTTATTTTTATTATAACTTAACTTAATTTATTTCATTCTAATTATCTAGTTATTCATTAAATTAATTATAATGTCGCTTAGAAATATCCATTTAATCAAATCAAATAATGGTTAAATCAATTGTATATTATATTTTTTATTAAAGAAATAAAAGGCTTATTATTATTATATGAAATTTTGTAAAACTCTATTTGAATTTGCCTCCGCGAAATGCCTTTTTGTATTCTTTGCTATGAAGAACTTCGATAAATAACTAAATTATAATATTATATTTTAATTAAATTACAAAAAAAAAACTGTAACAACCCTGCGTAATGCGAAGTACGCTACGCGGTGTCGGCTTTTCTTCAAACATCAAAGGCGATAGCCCACTGTTATTTTTTAGTACACTGTGGTATTAGTAAGAATAATGTGACGAATTCAGTACAGACATAAGCGGGCAAACTCTCACATGTCACTATAAAAAATCTATATAAATAAAAATAAATCACCGAAATGTATGAACGCTCATCACTTCCGATCGACTGCACCGAATTGGATTATTTTTTTTTTTTGTGTTTATTATTGTCAGAACAAGTTTCGTGTAGAAGAAAATTAAAAGAAAAAAAAAAACAATTTTACTAAAATAAGTTGTTTTTAAATCTCATGATATAAAAAGTGAGTGAATGAAATAGTTTTTACCCCGGAAATTATCCCTTAAAGGAGTGAAATTGGGGATGAAAGTTTGTATGGGGAAGCAAGCTAGGGACAAACCCGAGCGAAGCGGGGTTGAGTCGCTAGTAGCTTATAAAGAAAGAAAGTGATACGCATTACAAGACTTGTCCTGAAAATTCTCGTACATCTACATAATATGACAAATCACGTTAGAAAAACGTCGCGTATTCGCGAAGGGGTTGCTCGCTCGAGTGGATTACCATAACAATGTCAGTGCGCTGTGGGCAGGTGTTCTGACTCGACTTTATATTACTTCTAAAAGGCTGTTCTTATATACTTCGTTATCTTTTTTCCTTAAGTAACTTTTCTGAACGTAATAGCGCAATTAAAGTGATAGTTATGGTGTTTCTCTTACAAAGCTTATACTTGGGAATGTGCGTTTGATTCTCGAGTGTGGTAAATTTTTGTAGCGAACCTATATCTAAGTCTCAGACCGTTACAACCTACCACTTATTCGACAATTATACGAGTATAAGTGTACATTTAACACGTTTCGTTCTTATGTAACATCACAATTGAGCATTTTCAGAGTAAATTTTCCAAAGGAACTATTATAACTCAATCTGTGGTAATATTAACGAATTTTTATTATTATTATTTTTTTATTAAAAACGATTAGCGTATTTAATGTAGCTTGAGTTAAATGGTGACATTTGTACCTACATATACTCGTACATTTTTTAACCGACTTCCAAAAGGAGGAGGTTCTCGATTCGATTGGTATTTTAGAATCAAATTATCCTAGCTTTCTTTTGATTGTATTCCAATAATTAAATATTTTTATTACACATTATTACAATACGCGTTTATATTGTCTTTTCAAACTCCCAAAATTGAGAACGAAACTTACAACACTTCTTAAAAATTTAAAGCTGCAGAACGTGCTACGAACTACATAGATACATATACATACATATATATGCTTACAAACGGGCATGAAAAAACATTTCCTTTCTAAAGCAGTCTGGTAAAAGAACCAATGTGACTTAGCATCTGTTCCTATATGATACTATCTATATTATAGTTAATTTTTCCTTATGTTAATACTTATCGTGAAATCCAGGTGCAAAAGTTGTGTACGTCACTCAGTCATCCAGAGTAGTTTTACATACATCTTTTAAGTATAAAATGTACCGACTCTAAAATATCTCCACAAATAAAAAGCTACACTTCAATGACATAAGCTTTTTCTGAATGATAAGTTTAGTAAGACTGAATATAAATACTATAAAATCAAAATATTATAAAGTGTAAAAGTAAAATATTCCTGAAGGGGTTGCTTCACAGAATTACCATAATAATATTTGCACGAGCCAGGTGTCGAGGATAACTCGATTTCATTATATCTAACCGTCGTCTACGTAATCGCTGTTACAACAAAGCTGTTATAAAAGTTACTGAGTTATTTATCATTTACTTCAAGATGCTTTAAAAATTCTCAAAGTTATCTTTTGTTTAAAGGACATTTTACAAATATAAAAATAAAAAACCCGACTGCATAAAAGTTAACTAAAAAGATGAAAACAAGTTCACGATGAAATATAGTATTATGCAGTCGGAGACATACATACGAGTATGTACATCTCGCGGCAAGGATGAAACGTGTATGTATGCCTCCGAGTGTATAACACTAAACATATTCCATTGGAACTTGTTTTCATCTTTTTAGTTAGCTTTTATGCAGTCGGGTTTTTTTATTTTTATTTCTATAATATATTTATTTATTTACAGCTTTTTAAGTATTAGTATAACTAACCAACTTTAAATCATTATATATCCTAAACTGTTATTTAAAATGAAAAATGATGAAAAAAACAACATGATTTTTATATACATATTCAACGA
The DNA here is from genome assembly GCA_905404265.1 of Fabriciana adippe. Lineage (NCBI taxonomy): Eukaryota > Metazoa > Arthropoda > Insecta > Lepidoptera > Nymphalidae > Fabriciana > Fabriciana adippe. The sequence continues at coordinate 295,981 of FR989995.1, forward strand.
TACCCCACTTGACATAGTTCGTCGATTTTCATTATTTTTTTTTACATTATGGAATCTAGCAGCCCCCATATTTTTTTTATGTCACCTATCTAAGAACACTTGGACTAATAAGACGAATCTAACGAGACCTTAAAGAAATCCATCAAGTGGTTTGGAAGATATGAAGGAATAAAGAATATTACAAACAAACATACAAAGATAGGCGCGAAAAACATAACCCTTTCCTTGCAGTCGGGTAAAAAGGAAGTCGTTATAAAGCTTTCGCTTTGTGAAATCTTGTTTTTACACCTCTCCTATTGAAAGATCATGACGACCACTGACCACTGACCAGCCTCCGAAATATAAATCTACCTTCCCGAGATAAATAGATCGAAGCTAAGTTAAGCATCGCTTTATAAAAATCAAAGAGAATATTTGAATACATTTTTAATTTGATTTCAATTTGATGTCATATTGGATTACATCACTATTAATTGTATCATGCCCACATTAAATTTGACTTTGATATGGCGTCTTTTTCATAACTATGTTACATGTAGCTGACATAATATTTTAACCATACTTTTATTTCAGGGCAGTGGTAGCCCAGTGGTAACGCGCTCGCTTAGGAAACCTAGTGAAGCGGGTTCAATTCCCGGATCTCGCATCTCTGATATTTTCATGTGCGAATCATTTCTAGCTTTATTACCACTTGCCTTATGAAGAAGGAAAACTTCGTGAGGAAACTCTCTCTGATCGCAAAGTGAACTGTTGGAGCAATCCCACAGTCGTTGGGTTTAAATGCAAAAGCGATCTTCCGACGCCCCATTAAAATGATATTAAAATGATGGCATACCTAAATGCATTTTCCAACATTAAAAAAAGCCTGCAGTTGCCGAGCCATATATAGTTGCTAATTATTATTAAAAACTGATCTTTTAAAATATTTAAGAAGAAATCTCTCAAGTGTTTCCCCCATGTTATAAACACAAAAAGACGATAAAATTATTTCGTCGTATTTTTATGTGTAAGTTGGACATGTCAAATAATTAATTCCATACGCCCATGAGCTACAATAATCCGCTTATTCGCTTCTGTGATGAGAAAAACTTAACGGCTTTTTTACGACGCGGTATAAAATGTTTTAATTTCATACATTATTGGGTACTTTCAGTGAGTACGTAATATATAAAATTTTTGTCATAAAGAATTCAAAATACTTTTCTTCATTCATAGCATACCGTTGTCTTGTAACTTGCAGGCATGGCTGCACATCTCCGAATGCTGGATAAAGTCCCGAGATAAGTTTATATGAATCAATGAGAATTTTCTGTCTAGATGTTTTCAGTATTTTCTGTAACAATATTTTTCCTACTGATCGATTTTACCCACGACTGCCAATTACACTGAGATTAATCAGCTGCTCAGGAGATTTTATAAGGCACAAGTACACCCTAAAGCTCCAGTTGGACGACAGTTTGACATGACTGGTAAGAGAGAGATCAGGTCGACGAGACACGGGATATACACCGCCAACTTCCCAACTTCAGGCTGTTACTGAGAAAAGTTGAACTTTTCCCGAACAAGAACTCGACCCCAGGACCTATACAGCCGTACATACTAGCTACTAAACCACCGAGTTATCTTAGTGAGATTCAATGCTTTCAAAACCAATAGGACATTATTGTTATCAGTAAGCAAGCGCGCCACGTCTCAGACAGACAATTTATACGCACGAGTAATTAGCACTTGTGAAGATGAAGCGTGACTTAATATCTAAGGGTAACCGTTGTATTTACAATAAAATGCCGTCTTTATAACACGTATTTTCCTTATGGAATCTTTAAATATATCAAGCTGTATCATCTTATTATATGCACCTAGCACCTACTATATATAGTCTGGTCGTGCCGGATATTCCCATATACGTACGTCGTACATGTATGATCAACATGTTAGTAGAACGAAAACTCTTCGTTAACACTTCTAAGTGAACGTCTGTGTATATACGTAAATTTAAAGCTATACAGATAAATAAAATTAAAGTGTCTGTTTGTAATGTCAAAATAACAGCTTTATACTAAATGCGTATGGAATTATACACGGTACTTATAAGAAAAACAAAACTTTTAAAATTTTTGTCTTTCTGTCTGTCTGTCTGTTTGTTCCGGCTAATTTCCGAAAAGGCTGGACAAATTTTAACGGGACTTTCACTGGCAGATAGCTGATATTATAAGGAGTAACTTAGGCTACTTTTATTTTAGAAAAAGAATTAAGGTTTCGCTGAAAAAAATTAAAACATACTTAGGGACGCACCCGAGCAAAGCGAGGATAAATAGCTAGTATAATATATACTCGCATCAATTTACTTAACAATAGCCATGTCAATGGCCTCATTAATCCGAAATCAATAAAAAACCGTGATAATATATTCTTTAGAGAGAAACAACTCCTTTAAGGAAATCTCATCCTCTCGATCAACCTGACTAATGTATACCAACCTAACCATACTTTTATATGAGTTGTAATTCATGTGTAGATGCAAAGAATAAGAAAAATTTTCATGATTACAGCAATACTATAGAATTCTATTTATTTAGTAATGAGGTAATACTTTCTTAGATTTACGCGAATATTTGTCATTTTGGGACGGGAGAGTCTCTCCCGTGACCATGATTGCTGTAAAGCAATCGAAACGTCGGGAACCAAAAATCAAAATAAATCCGCGGAATAATCCGAAAAGATAGTTTTATTTAAAATAGTAATGAGTTACTAAAAACTATATTAATCGTGTAATATGACGGCAAAATGTTAAGGGTAGGTATACTAGTTTTCTTATTTTTTTACGTTTATTAAATACTGACACAATAACTTCTAAATGTCGTAAATCCGTTTAGCGCAGCTTTTGGTAAGGAATTGCCTGATTGGATTTAAGAGATAAAGCATGTGTGCCGAGACAGCGAGCTTTGTCTTAAGACTGCGTTAATTGCGTTGACAAAACCAACGTGATAGAAATTTATTAATATATACTTATCTATACATATAATAAAACTGTAGATGTCGAATGTCTGTACATAGAAAAAAAAATGCTAAAAACCGAGTCAGGGGGAAGTAAGAAGAGAAATTGAACAAATCCAGATTTTTTCATTTTTTTTGTTTCTCTGTCTGTTTGTCTGTTTGTACGGGGTAATCTCCGAAACTGTTGGACCGATTTAAATTAAATTTTGCATGGCGGTACCTTATATCGCCGGTCAACGTTTTAGATACTTTTCATCCTGGAAAATTAAAGAGTAGTACCTTGTACACAAAAATTACTGATTGAATTTTAATGAAACTTTACAATAATATAGTTCATACATTAGAATAACAAATTGGCTACTTTTTATCCCGTAAAAATGTACGGTTCCCGTGGGATAGATTTGTTTTTGTTTATCTAGAGGCGAACCTGTGCGAAGCGAGCGAGCGGCTCACCAGCCGCTACTATCTATACATATTATAAAATTCTAACTAAGCCGAATCTGTACATTAAATATTTTTGGGAAAATCTTATTGAAATAGACATTATTATCGATGCAGAGGCCGAATCTATAGTTTTTAAAATTTTTGTCTGTCTGTCTGTCTGTCTGTCTGTCTGTCTGTCTGTCTGTCTGTCTGTTACCGCATCACAGAAAAACCACTGGAGGGATTTTGATGAAATTTGGTATGATGATAGCTGGTGATCCGGGTCAACATATAGGATACTTTTTACCGCGGGAAAATATCTAATTTCTGAGAATAAATACAAAAACTGGTTGAAACAAACCACGATGATACTATCTGTAAACAGTTTAGCAAGATAACTTACTAAATATGGTAAAAACTATTAAAAGTAGCTTATCTTGAAAATCAAATTATCAATAGCGCTATTTTATCCATTAAAATAGTTATTTTAATTAATATAATATACTTATGTGTTATTTAGGTACCTATTCGACAATAGATGTCGCCATGTGTTTTTAAAATACGTAGTTTTAATTCCAAAAATATGAATGTACAGATATGACCTTTCTACAGTTTTATTAGAATTGCTACTAAATTACCCGTGGCCCCGCCCGCGTTCAAATTTTCAATAAAGCAAACTTTTTGGCATTATAAATTAGTAACTACACATATAATCAAATTGTAACGAAGCCGAATCCGTAAATTCAATATTTTTCGAAAAATCTTATTGAAATATTCATTATTAGCGATATAGAGGCCGAATCTATAGCTTTTAGAATTTTTGTCTGTTTGTCTGTATGTGACCACATCACATCGCATCGCATCACAGAAAAATCACTGGAGATAGCAGGTTATCCGACTCAACATATAGGATAATCTTTTATTTCTGAGAAAAAATACAAAAACTGGTTAAAATAAAAGCACGATGGTACTATTAACATTTTAGCAAGGTAACTTATATATGTTAAAACTATTAAAAAAAGCTTATCTTAAAAAAAATCACAATAGCGCTATTTTATTCATTAAAATAGTTGTTTAAATGAAAATTTATTTATGTGTTATTTAGATATTTGACAATAGATGTCGCCATGTGTTTTTAAAATGTGTAGTTTTAATCAAAATAAAAATGTACAGATGTGACCTTTCTATGACTTTATTAGAATTACTACAAAATTATCCGCGGCCCCGCCCGTGTTCAAATTTTCAATAAAATAAAGACAAACAAGCTTTATAAATTAGTAACATATTAGTAATATTTTGTTGGTCGAAACAATTTGCAAATGAAAATATTTGTAAGTTTTTATTTTTTTAGTAAATAATGTTAATATTTTTTAATCTTTTAATCTAAAAATTGGGCAACTCCAACTCTCGCTCATTATAGGTTTCGTAAAGCAAAATACTGTGTTGTTTTTCTTACTTACGTGTTTTGTTAGGTTAACACTAAAATAAATACAAATAGCATTTACGTTTCCACAATATCGACACTTTTTATCAACCGTAAAAATAAGTTCGATTCATAATTTTTTATAACATTTTATGGAAAACAAGGTTATGGCTGTTAAACTGACAATGCGGGTAACTAAAAATATTCCATAGGTATCTCAAAAACTATGAAAAAGTATTTTAGGAACTGTTATATCTCAACTTTTTTAGTTTTTTTTTGGACATCATTTCTTGGAAGATAAAGGCTTAAAGGACACAATAAAATGCTTACGACTTTAATCACATTAGCCGAGCCATATGAAATAATAAAAAGTATTTGCTTAGAATTATTTACTTATTACACTTTCTTTTAAAATCGTTTTGGAAAATATTACTAACCAGCGCTAACCAATCCCTGTTTCGCGACAAATTAACATTAAGAAAAGTTACCATTAAGTAATTTATATAATCAGCTAAATATTAAATTATTCAATAGCCGTCTATTAGAAAAAATATTAAAATTAATTCCGTAGTTTGAGAGCTTATCGCCCAAAACTAAACAAACAAACAAACAAAACAGAAGTATAGACGTACATAAATGTTATTGCTAAAACAAAAAGTGCAATATTACTAAATCAACTATGAGATTAACGGAGGAACCTTTGTGGCATTGTCAATCACTGCCATTATTTACCAATCATACAGTGCGCAATGAAAGTGGTGTATGTAAAAGTATACTAATGTGTAAAACCTAAAATTTAATTTTTGATCATCTAAACGCGGGCGGAGCCGCGGGCAATGCTAGTATAATATAAATACAGTGATAACAACATGTATATTGTACAACGTAACTTTTCATTTCTTGTTCCAGATACAGGAAACGGAAAATGTATTTTGAATTATTTTGCACTTAGTTGTACTGAGGATTGAAGCAAAGCGAAGATTGATAGTCGTTTAAGACTACATAGTACATACGAGTAGATACATAACATGATAAAAGTAGCAAGTATTTATCGCGAGTGAATGAAATCCGTGGCAGGTTAAAGAGTGTAGGGCGACCTTGGCCTTGGGGGAGTAATATGCAGTCAATAATAAATTTAATTCTGTAAAAGCTGTTTTTCGACCTCAAATTATTTACATTAAATATCGATATCCGTCCTTACCGTGAAAGAAGGACAAACAGACACACTTTCATATTTACAATATTAATTAGGATTACGAAATAAAGTTGAACATTACAACAATAAATACAAGGAATCAATAATCAAGAAAACAATAAACGGTGTTTATTTTGGAACGGACGTCTTAAAAATCATCTTGACCTCCGGCATTGTGTAAGAAAATTATCTGGACTAGACTGAACGAAATTTATTCGAATGACTATGTACATATAACCTTTTAGACAAACGGCAAAGTTAGCGAATAAAAGTTAGCCGAGAGCGGCCAGTCTTTAGGAAATTCACCCTACAATCTTTGATTATTAGTATTGTATATACGTATTGTATTCAGCCCTTTTGAATATTTCACTACTGGGCACGCCCCCCCCCCCCCCCCCCCCCCACAATAAGAATGGGATCATAGTCCACCCCGCTAGGCAAGTGCAGGTTGGCGATATTCCAAAACCTGCTAGGTTCTCTCAGACTTGCAAGATTCCTCACAATGTTTTCCTTCACCGTATTAACAAGTGATAACCATGTTGGAAATGATTCGCACATGTTAAACATGACAAATATCAGAGGTGCGAGACCCGGGATTTTAACCCGCTTCACTCGGTTTTCCAAGCGAGAGCGTTACCACTGGGCTATCACAGTATTAATGATTATTAGTAAAGAATCATTTTTTTTTTAGATTTACGCAAATATTTGATAATTTAAATAAAACTATCTTTTGAAATCTTATGGTCCCGTGACCATGATTAATGTAAAGCATTCGAAACGTCGGAACTTTTATTGAATTAAAAGAAATAATTTCTCACTCTAAAAATAAAATTATATTATTTATAATAAAATAAATTATTATAAATAAATTAATTAATATAAAAAAAAAACAAAAAAAAATGTAATAAAGCATAAAGAATAATTTTTAATAACTTAGATTATGATGATTTTTATTAATGACTTCAAATATAGCGGCCCCTCCTTCTTTAAATTTAATGGGAGAAATTAGTTTAATTAATAGATTAATTAGTTGATCTTGATTAAGAATAATTATATTAATAAGTATTTCTTTTTTTCAACACTCGTAATAAATCCGCGAAAAAAAAACTGAAAACATAATTTTATTTAAAAAATATTATTGTTAAAATAATTATTTGTATTTGCAATAAAACTGGCAAAAACATAGCGGACATAAGTCCTTAGCACAAAAGTGTGATAACTTACGTGAGGTGAACCGAAACCCTTATTTGGGGATGCTGTTAATTAAATCAAATTGAGAGTGTATTTGTATCTTACAATTATTTGTGTTTTTGCTTTAGCATTGTAACGTACCTACTGTATATATATATATATATACAGTAGGTACATATATATATCTATATCTATACATATTATAAAATTCTAACTAAGCCGAATCTGTACATTAAATATTTTTGGGAAAATCTTATTGAAATAGACATTATTATCGATGCAGAGGCCGAATCTATAGTTTTTAAAATTTTTGTCTGTCTGTCTGTCTGTCTGTCTGTCTGTCTGTCTGTTACCGCATCACAGAAAAACCACTGGAGGGATTTTGATGAAATTTGGTATGATGATAGCTGGTGATCCGGGTCAACATATAGGATACTTTTTACCGCGGGAAAATATCTAATTTCTGAGAATAAATACAAAAACTGGTTGGAACAAACCACGATGATACTATCTGTAAACAGTTTAGCAAGATAACTTACTAAATATGGTAAAAACTATTAAAAGTAGCTTATCTTGAAAATCAAATTATCAATAGCGCTATTTTATCCATTAAAATATTTATTTTAATTACTATAATATACTTATGTGTTATTTAGGTACCTATTCGACAATAGATGTCGCCATGTGTTTTTAAAATATGTAGTTTTAATTCCAAAAATATGAATGTACAGATATGACCTTTCTACAGTTTTATTAGAATTGCTACTAAATTACCCGTGGCCCCGCCCGCGTTCAAATTTTCAATAAAGCAAACTTTTTGGCATTATAAATTAGTAACTACACATATAATCAAATTGTAACGAAGCCGAATCCGTAAATTCAATATTTTTCGAAAAATCTTATTGAAATATTCATTATTAGCGATATAGAGGCCGAATCTATAGTTTTTAGAATGTTTGTCTGTTTGTCTGTATGTGACAACATCACGTCGCATCGCATCACAGAAAAACCACTGGAGGGATTTTGATGGGTATGGTGATAGCAGGTTATCCGACTCAACATATAGGATAGTCTTTTATTTCTGAGAAAAAATACAAAAACTGGTTAAAATAAAAGCACGATGGTACTATTAACATTTTTGCAAGGTAACTTATATATGTTAAAACTATTAAAAAAAGCTTATCTTAAAAAAAATCACAATAGCGCTATTTTATTCATTAAAATAGTTGTTTAAATGAAAATTTATTTATGTGTTATTTAGATATTTGACAATAGATGTCGCCATGTGTTTTTAAAATGTGTAGTTTTAATCAAAATAAAAATGTACAGATGTGACCTTTCTATGACTTTATTAGAATTACTACATAATTATCCGCGGCCCCGCCCGTGTTCAAATTTTCAATAAAATAAAGACAAACAAGCTTTATAAATTAGTAACATATTAGTAATATTTTGTTGGTCGAAACAATTTGCAAATGAAAATATTTGTAAGTTTTTATTTTTTTAGTAAATAATGTTAATATTTTTTAATCTTTTAATCTAAAAATTGGGCAACTCCAACTCTCGCTCATTATAGGTTTCGTAAAGCAAAATACTGTGTTGTTTTTCTTACTTACGTGTTTTGTTAGGTTAACACTAAAATAAATACAAATAGCATTTACGTTTCCACAATATCGACACTTTTTATCAACCGTAAAAATAAGTTCGATTCATAATTTTTTATAACATTTTATGGAAAACAAGGTTATGGCTGTTAAACTGACAATGCGGGTAACTAAAAATATTCCATAGGTATCTCAAAAACTATGAAAAAGTATTTTAGGAACTGTTATATCTCAACTTTTTTAGTTTTTTTTTGGACATCATTTCTTGGAAGATAAAGGCTTAAAGGACACAATAAAATGCTTACGACTTTAATCACATTAGCCGAGCCATATGAAATAATAAAAAGTATTTGCTTAGAATTATTTACTTATTACACTTTCTTTTAAAATCGTTTTGGAGGAAAATATTACTAACCAGCGCTAACCAATCCCTGTTTCGCGACAAATTAACATTAAGAAAAGTTACCATTAAGTAATTTATATAATCAGCTAAATATTAAATTATTCAATAGCCGTCTATTAGAAAAAATATTAAAATTAATTCCGTAGTTTGAGAGCTTATCGCCCAAAACTAAACAAACAAACAAACAAAACAGAAGTATAGACGTACATAAATGTTATTGCTAAAACAAAAAGTGCAATATTACTAAATCAACTATGAGATTAACGGAGGAACCTTTGTGGCATTATCAATCACTGCAGTTATTTACCAATCATACAGTACGCAATGAAAGTGGTGTATGTAAAAGTATACTAATGTGTAAAACCTAGAATTTAATTTTTGATCATCTAAACGCGGGCGGAGCCGCGGGCAATGCTAGTATATATATATATATATATATATATATATATATATATATATATATATATATATATATACTAGCGTATTAGAAACCCGTTCGTACCATATTTATTTCATTTTCACATCACTTATCACTTATTTAACTCGATCACAATTTATATTATAAGATTTTACATTATAACACCTTTAACTTTCAGCATTACTTTAACCCACTCACTCACTGCCTTTCTTTTTACAAAATACTTCTTTTATACCTTATAATTTTTCCACTTCCACATATTTCAATTAAAGGGTATATGTTTCGACTTCATTTTAAAAATCATAATTCATACTAAATACAGTTTTGGTGCTGCTATCTATAAAAGTTTTGGCAAGAAATAAGTATTTCATTTGATTCTAAATAATATTTAAATGTAGAATTAAAATGCACTATTTATCAAATCAGACATAAAATTATAGTATATAAATATGTAGGTATATGTAAGTATATATGTTTGTATGTATGTATGTGTATATAAATATATTTACTTTTGTATAATTATAATATTTAGTTGTTATATTTTTATATTAAGTTTATAACATTTAATGCTGTACTGTACCTACAAAAATCAAAAATCAAAATCAAAATATTTTATTCAGCATTAAATTATTACAATTTTTTCCTGAACGTCATGAGTCTACTACTAGTTCGGAAAGAAGAAGCCTCAGACCTGAGAAGAACTGGCGAAAGAAACTCAGCGGGACTAATATTTTTTTTAATAAATTATAATTTACAATATTTCTATAAAGTTGAAGTAGCCTGGAAGCGATCACTTCACTCCCAAGGCGTGCTATCTTCTATAAAATCATTTATTGTATAATAGCCTTTTAGTCCAGTCAAATAAGCAAAAATAAGGGGTCAATCTCGGAATAAGAGATAATAAGCTGTGAACTCGTATACACCTTCATTTTGGTGCTCTAAAAGCTGTGTCAAAAGTCTCATAAAATCGCGTGTCCGCGTCGTAAGTTATTCAAGGTCAAAGGTCACAAAAATCAGTTTTTCGCGATTATCTCGGTTTCTATAGCTCCAATAATGTTAACGTTTATTATAAAAATTGTAAAGCATAAAATTTGCGACAAATTTTGTCGTAAAAAAATTTTCATACGGCCAACCCTGAATCTTATAACATAATCATACATTTAATATTAATGATTAAAATAAAATACAATGTTACTTAGGCATTTATATATATATATATATATATATATATATATATATATATATATATATATATATATATATATGAAGCTCGTAAAAAAAAAATAATTAGTATACTAACCAAAATGTTTTTATGCAATCGGTTTTTTTATTTATTTTTATAATATATTTATTTATTTCGTACGTCATAAAACCTGCCGTATTTTTAGGAGTAACCAACGAAACAATAACACGTTAACTTATATTGACTTGTGTTATCTACATATATGTTATTATACTGTACATTGGGTTTATACCTTTGCAATAAATATTATTATTATTATATTACTTGTCACATATCATAGCTAATGCCATATATCTATGATTTAACAAAATATATTATACTAGCGACTCACCCTCGCTTCGCTTCGGGTTCGTCCCAAGAAAAAACAAATCTATCCCACGGAACCCGTACATTTTTCCGGGATGCTATAGCCTATAGCCTTCCTCGGTTAACGGGCTATCTAATGCAAAAATAATTTTTCAAATCGGAACAGTAGTTCCTGAGATTAGCGCGTTCAACCAAACAAACAAACAAACAAACAAACAAACAAACAAACAAGCAAACAAACAAACAAACTCTTCAGCTTTATAATATTAGTATAGATTAATATATTTTTATTTTTTTTTTCTCTCGCGATTAATTACATGAACTGCAATAGTTCGTCGTTCAATTTATACATCTCTTTTTTTACATCCCCAGTTCTATATATTTTCAGGGGTTCACGGCTATATAATTATTTTTATATTTATTTTTATATATGGAGGGCCCGGATACGGTATATATATAACATTACCGTGGCCCGGTCGGTAACATATAAAATGATGCCCAACTATACTATTTTTTAAAAATTTGAAAAAAAATCCAACTGTTTCAAAAGTATACAAATTCAAAACTTTTGAAGTCGTTTTCTAAAAATATGGTTTTCTGACTTATCACGTTATATTGTCGCATACGATAAACTTAACTAAGTAATAAATATTTGCCTAAATAATAAATAATCACATCGCTGTTGCGATGTTGTGTTGCACCTGGAAAAATCAATCGATGATGAGCTAGAAGTCTTCTATGAAGATCTACAAACTGCTCTACAAAATACACATAAAAGATGTAATTCTTATGGGAGATTTTAAAACAATGACAGAGGTGAAAAGCTTCTAGAATATTATTTAGAAAACCAGCTTTATATCGTCAACTCACACTTAAGAAAAAAAAACAATAAACTAAAATGAAATTGGATCTCGACAAATGAAAATGTCCGAAATAAAATCGATTTTATTTTAATTTTTTTGCTACTTAAATTGTTCGATATATGTAAGCCAATTTCATATAATAACGCATGTAAGTTAATTAAACCTTTCATTTTTGCACAATTTTAAGCAAAATATGTATTAAGAACATGTTGCATTATCTGTTAAGAGTCTGGTATTGGTTTTAGGCGATAACTTTGACAGTCCGATTTAAACAATCTATCTAAAGCTATCCATCTAGCTAAAGGGCTAGAGCTAATAGACTTAGAGTTACAATTTAAGGATGAAAAAGATGAATTTCGAAGTACTGACCTGAAATACATACATCTCAACTAATTATAACCTGCTGTTAAATAAGAGAAATTAAACTTCACATGTAAATTATAATTATTTATTGTTTTTACACGAGTTTTTAAATTTTCCAACAATCTTTGAAAATAACAGTGATATAATAAATGTTTAGTTTAATAAAATAAATTAAAAAAAAATCTATACATTCATCATCATTTTTATTTATTAATCTTTAATTAAATAACTTAATTTCTAAACCCTAAAATAAGATTCACCGGAATTACTTTTGTATTAATCTGGCTGTACTGTAAAATTATGTACTAACATCTGCTTCTCAGCAACATCTTTATATACATATATATATTGGCCACTCAAGCCGTCCATTTATAGCTATCATCGGTGAAAAAGATGGGTGGTTGTCATATTTACTCTGATGCAACACCAAGCGCTAGCGTGGCGAGTAATCGGTAGCTGGCATCAAGATTATAATCGGCAAACGGTTAACATATCTTAATATCGCATTACGTGTGTGGTGGAGTGTCTTTGGATCAAGTAAGATGTACTTGAACGTGATTGATTTTCGTATAAAACGGTTATAGAACTATCAGTGTCAAAGCCATGCATAAGAATATTGTAATTATATTTTGTGACTAGCAGCTCACCCTCGCTTCGCTTGGGTTCGCCTTTAGACAAACAAAAACAAATCCACGGGAACCGTACATTCTTCCGGGATAAAAACTATTTGTTATTCTGATGTATGAACTATATTATTGTAAAGTTTCATTAAAATCCAATCAGTAGTTTTTGTATACTAAGCTGTATAAGTAACTATAGTTTTTTAACTATCCCACGGGAACTCTTTAATTTTCCGGGATGAAAAGTATGTAAGATGTTGACCGGGAATATATTACCGGGTACCACCATACAAAATTTAATTAAATTCAGTCAAACAGTTTCGGTGATTAGCCCGTATAAAGAGACAAACAGACAGAGAAACAAAAAAATGAAAAAAATCTGGATTTGTTATATTCCTCTTCTTAGATCCCCCTGACTCAGGTTTTAGCATTTTTTTTCTATGTACAGACATTCGACCTGTACAGTTTTGTTATATATATTGATATAAAGTAAAATTTCATTTTCCTCGCCCGAATACCCACGTTCGCCTAAAGTTGAAATATAGAATTAAATGGTAAAGTGGATCAACCTAGTGTCCCTTTATATATATGTGTCTGGGCACCTAACTTGTCCAACTCTTTTATGAGTATCAAGTATCCTGATTAATACCATTTGACTATCGTTATGCGTTTATATTTTAAATTTCAGACCTCGGTCTTGTATCAAGAAATCTGATATTCGTTCACCAATTGCTATAATGGCAGCCGCAGTGTTCCCTCTCGGCACCAGTGGCAGAACTGACGCATCCGCCACTCGAAGTCTCTTAATACCTCGAACTCGCAGTCTTTCATCCAATACTGAACCCAACGCAACAGTCCCTACCGCATGCTGGACCGAATGAGTCGTGTGTCTTACAAAACATTCCCAGTACTCGTCAGCATCAATATCAGGACAGCCTGGTAGATGCAGTTTTTGTATCGACGCGTTATATTTCTTATATATTGGTGTTTCTATAACTTGTTCTAAAATCCTTATCGAGCGGACTATCTCCTGCAAATCTCGCTCATCGTCTAAGTAGTTGGGCGTGATCGATGGATGTGCTAATGGATCCGAACTGGCTAAACGAACCCAGCCACGAGACTCCGGCCGCAAAACAATCGGCGATACAATAATATAAGCACTTTCCTCGTTCTCAGACGAAATCTGGTCCAATATATCATTATTATAAGAAGTTGATGCTTCATAGATCGCTCGAGCAGGATTCACAATACCCTTTTCTATGTAAGCATAAATAAATTGTGTTGTAGGTATTTCACACTCAGGTCTGTCATTTATTAAACTTCGTAAGGTATAATTGTAGCAATTTGTATTAAAAAATGCTGTCACATGCGTCAAACTATTAGACGCGAAAGGACCACTTCGTGTAGTTAGCCATTGTAACGCATCAAGGCCTTTAGATCCAATGGTAATTGGGTGGAATAAAGATTTGGCATCGTGGTCTACTTTTATATTGATGATTGGCAATACATGATCGGACATCCCATCACCTACTGGTAAATCTACTTTTACTGGTATACTAAATTCCTCTAAATGTTCTTTGGGCCCAACACCAGACAGCATCAGCAATTGTGCAGAGTTGAAGGTTCCAGCACTTAATACAACTTCATGTCTTGCAAACACGCGCAACGTATCATTAAATCCTCGTGAAATTGTCACACCTCGAGCGATGTTATCGTCATCGATAATAACCCCAGTGCATCGACTATTTTTTGCGATTTTAAGTTTCCTTTTGACAGTTTTTCGGTCTAAATAAGCTGTAGCTGTACTCACTCTTTCGCCATTCAAAACATAACCAAAAATTTTTGATACTCCAATCTGAGATTTGGCATTTACATCTGGATTATACGGGAAATTTAATGATTTCAATCCGTCTATTAATCTATACTGCCATGGGTTACCAGAGTCTTCAAAGTATCCAATCGACACGATACCTGATGTGTTATGGTAAGATTCTGATGACTTTGGGAGACTATTTAGGTCTTTTAGAGCTTCAAATCGCAAAAAATAAGGCTCCATATCTTCCCAGGTCCAGTCAGTAACGTTGAATTCATAATCATGCCTATTGCCGCGAGTGTACATCATGTAATTAATGCTGGTGGAACCGCCGAGGCATCGGCCGCGGCTCAAACGGCAACGTTGATCTTTAGAACCCAAACACGATTTGTTATTAGGCTGCGTTTCGTAGTTCCAATCCATTGAAGAACCGGAGAATGCGAATGTTGCTCCTGGCATCTGTTAGACAAAATAAAAAATACGTTTATAGTACAGTTACAAAACATGTCTGAAATTATAACATATCTATATACGAGTATATCTATACATATTATAAAATTCTAACTAAGCCGAATCTGTACATTAAATATTTTTGGGAAAATCTTATTGAAATAGACATTATTATCGATGCAGAGGCCGAATCTATAGTTTTTAAAATTTTTGTCTGTCTGTCTGTCTGTCTGTCTGTCTGTCTGTCTGTCTGTCTGTCTGTTACCGCATCACAGAAAAACCACTGGAGGGATTTTGATGAAATTTGGTATGATGATAGCTGGTGATCCGGGTCAACATATAGGATACTTTTTACCGCGGGAAAATATCTAATTTCTGAGAATAAATACAAAAACTGGTTGAAACAAACCACGATGATACTATCTGTAAACAGTTTAGCAAGATAACTTACTAAATATGGTAAAAACTATTAAAAGTAGCTTATCTTGAAAATCAAATTATCAATAGCGCTATTTTATCCATTAAAATAGTTATTTTAATTAATATAATATACTTATGTGTTATTTAGGTACCTATTCGACAATAGATGTCGCCATGTGTTTTTAAAATACGTAGTTTTAATTCCAAAAATATGAATGTACAGATATGACCTTTCTACAGTTTTATTAGAATTGCTACTAAATTACCCGTGGCCCCGCCCGCGTTCAAATTTTCAATAAAGCAAACTTTTTGGCATTATAAATTAGTAACTACACATATAATCAAATTGTAACGAAGCCGAATCCGTAAATTCAATATTTTTCGAAAAATCTTATTGAAATATTCATTATTAGCGATATAGAGGCCGAATCTATAGCTTTTAGAATTTTTGTCTGTTTGTCTGTATGTGACCACATCACATCGCATCGCATCACAGAAAAATCACTGGAGATAGCAGGTTATCCGACTCAACATATAGGATAATCTTTTATTTCTGAGAAAAAATACAAAAACTGGTTAAAATAAAAGCACGATGGTACTATTAACATTTTAGCAAGGTAACTTATATATGTTAAAACTATTAAAAAAAGCTTATCTTAAAAAAAATCACAATAGCGCTATTTTATTCATTAAAATAGTTGTTTAAATGAAAATTTATTTATGTGTTATTTAGATATTTGACAATAGATGTCGCCATGTGTTTTTAAAATGTGTAGTTTTAATCAAAATAAAAATGTACAGATGTGACCTTTCTATGACTTTATTAGAATTACTACAAAATTATCCGCGGCCCCGCCCGTGTTCAAATTTTCAATAAAATAAAGACAAACAAGCTTTATAAATTAGTAACATATTAGTAATATTTTGTTGGTCGAAACAATTTGCAAATGAAAATATTTGTAAGTTTTTATTTTTTTAGTAAATAATGTTAATATTTTTTAATCTTTTAATCTAAAAATTGGGCAACTCCAACTCTCGCTCATTATAGGTTTCGTAAAGCAAAATACTGTGTTGTTTTTCTTACTTACGTGTTTTGTTAGGTTAACACTAAAATAAATACAAATAGCATTTACGTTTCCACAATATCGACACTTTTTATCAACCGTAAAAATAAGTTCGATTCATAATTTTTTATAACATTTTATGGAAAACAAGGTTATGGCTGTTAAACTGACAATGCGGGTAACTAAAAATATTCCATAGGTATCTCAAAAACTATGAAAAAGTATTTTAGGAACTGTTATATCTCAACTTTTTTAGTTTTTTTTTGGACATCATTTCTTGGAAGATAAAGGCTTAAAGGACACAATAAAATGCTTACGACTTTAATCACATTAGCCGAGCCATATGAAATAATAAAAAGTATTTGCTTAGAATTATTTACTTATTACACTTTCTTTTAAAATCGTTTTGGAGGAAAATATTACTAACCAGCGCTAACCAATCCCTGTTTCGCGACAAATTAACATTAAGAAAAGTTACCATTAAGTAATTTATATAATCAGCTAAATATTAAATTATTCAATAGCCGTCTATTAGAAAAAATATTAAAATTAATTCCGTAGTTTGAGAGCTTATCGCCCAAAACTAAACAAACAAACAAACAAAACAGAAGTATAGACGTACATAAATGTTATTGCTAAAACAAAAAGTGCAATATTACTAAATCAACTATGAGATTAACGGAGGAACCTTTGTGGCATTGTCAATCACTGCCATTATTTACCAATCATACAGTGCGCAATGAAAGTGGTGTATGTAAAAGTATACTAATGTGTAAAACCTAAAATTTAATTTTTGATCATCTAAACGCGGGCGGAGCCGCGGGCAATGCTAGTGTATAATAAAACTGTAGAGGTCGGATGACTGTACATAGAAAAAGAAATTAAAGAATGCGTGTATGAATGTGTACACGTGCAAGAAGTAAAACTTCTGTAGGTTATCGGTACTCTTTATGAAATTCTGTTTATGTTTTAAATAATTAAGATAGGTGAGATACTGAAAATAACGCATATAAGGCACATTACAATCATATATTTATAGAATATCATTAAGGAAAGGATATAATATTATGTATCATTTATCAGACAATAACAACGGTTACCATGGCAACAAACATTCGCCTCGTACACTTATTATTATATCATTTGTCACACAATAACAAATAGGCTACTTTTTATCTCGGAAAAATGAACGGTTCCCGTGGGATAGATTTGATGTTTGTCTATATATTAAGTAAGTCTTATTTAAATATATACCTTGGTAAGAAAGTGAGGATCTCCCCCAGCTTCTACCAGCAATACTTGAAAGCCAGCCATTGTTAGCCGCGCTGCCACAACGCTGCCCGCCGCGCCCGCGCCCACCACGATATAGTCGAACTCATCTCCATCTACCAACAAAATAAATAAAAAAACATCTGTAAAACTGTACATTTTCTTTGACCGGGAAGGAATGTCGTCGTCGACAGATATGTAATATGTATGAAATAGCTTGTAATCTATCTATATTCTATATACATAAAAATAAACGATGTATGTCTATTCCCCATGGACTCCAAACGGCTGGAGCGATTTTGATGAAATCTTAAGGCAATCTTCAATTAGCCCTGCAGGTGATCCTGTGAAGTTTGGTAGCGATCGGAAGTTTGAACGTGGGCAAAACCGCTGGTACTGCCAGCAAGAGAATAATGATGAAACAAAAATATTTAACAGACTAAAGTGACAGACTGTTTTCCACACGTGAGTCCAGCTGCTGTCAAAAGTTAGAAAATAAAAAATAACAATTACCTGATATACTGTCTCCAAAATATACATTTCCTTTTCTTGACAGGGTGGTGGCGTCAGAGAGGACACGCAGCCAGCCTCCCAGCCACAGCGCCGTCACCACCGACAG
Organism: Fabriciana adippe; assembly: GCA_905404265.1. Taxonomy (NCBI): domain Eukaryota; kingdom Metazoa; phylum Arthropoda; class Insecta; order Lepidoptera; family Nymphalidae; genus Fabriciana; species Fabriciana adippe. The sequence continues at coordinate 314,665 of FR989995.1, forward strand.
CACTGCGAGCAAATATTACATAATGTAACTAATTACATGTAACTTACAAATTTACTTATTACTGATGACAAACCAGCTGGCTCATTTTTCGTCTAAAAAATCGGCCAAAAAAAATTGCCATTTAGCGGGAGAGTTTCTATTATTGAAGTGTAACTTCTTGAGGTACGCCATTAGAGGGAAAAAAGGACTGGCGTTACGACATTTGTAACGGAAACGGTTGTTACGGATGTGAATAACTGGTCAATTAAAAATTATTTAAAGTATTATATGAATATTTCTAAGAATAAATTAAATAAAAATAGATATTTATAAGTTTTTTTTTTTTCATTTATTTTTAAATGAGTGATGGAATCATATCAAATGAATATTGTTAAAAAATTGTTTACTTGAAATAAATTTTTGTACATTATAATTTTTTTTTTTTACTAAAATTTTTACATGCCTGTACTTATTTTATTGAAGTATATAATTTATTGAACCATTACAACATCTCATTGAACATTAAATTTTATTCTAATTGTTTAAAACATAAATTGAATTTCATAAAAAGTACCGATAACATACAGAAGTTTCTTCTGGCGCGTGTGCACATACATTGATACACGCACTCCTTCAATAAACGTATTTTGATAAAATCATCTACATATAAATGTTAAAATGTTCATATAATTTTACAAAACGTTTATAAATCTTCTCTTGGAATGCAGTGCTTAAAGATATTATAATACTAACGACTCACCCTCGCTTCGCTTGGGTTCGTCCCCACTCCCCAGGTACGTTTTAATTTTTTTGAGCGAAACCCTAATTCTTTTTATTAAAATAAAAGTAACCTAAGTTACTCCTTATAATATCAGCTATCTGCCAGTGAAAGTCCCGTCAAAAGCGGTTCAGCCATTTCAGAGATTAGCCAGAACAAACAGACAGACAGACAAAAATTTTAAAAATTGTGTTTTTCTTATAAGTACCGTATATAATCCCATATGCATTTAGTAAAAAGCTGTTATTTTGACATTACAAACATACACTTCAATTCAATTTTCATTTATTTGTATAGACTAATTTTAACTACGACCATTTTGAATTTCATCATGTTATACACCTCCTCCATACACGTGCTACTGTGGTGGTACGCGGTATTTTGGAGTGATTTTTCTATCACGGTGTACCTACCAAGTAATTTAAATTAAATATTTTATTCATATACTTAAGTCAAGTTTTTTTTCATCTTGTATTTAATTCTGTAGGTAATATGAATTAGATTAAAATCAGCCCGGAAATTTAAATATCCATATTAATTTTGAGGTCTATACAAAAAGTAACATATACCTACATCATTATTTAATAACATTAATTATCAGGAGGTCAAAGAAACTTTTAACTACTTATAAAATCTAATATATTTAAACGAGCAATTCTTGTTTATTTATTTATACCGAAATTTGTTACGTGGGCGTTTTCGGGGGCAAAAAATCGATCTAGATTAGTCTTATGTCTGGGAAAACGCGTGTTTTCTAGTTTTCATGCGGTTTTCTTTCGCATTATTCCACGCAGAATATAATCGATAATTTCTTTCACACAGGCATAAGGATCGTGGTCAAATGACCAAGACGCAATATTAACAATCCAAGGTGTCCGAGTTCGAATCGCGATCGGTTACAAAGTTTTTGCTTTTGTTTTTTTTTTTTTGTATTTATTCAAGTTTTAAGTTTTTTTTTATCAAAAAAAATTCGATACAACAAAAAAAAACTCCGAGCGAAGCTCGGTCGCCCAGGTACTATTTATTAAAAATAATTATTTTCTTAAGTAACAAAGATATTTTTTAAGTGTTACATTTCTTTAACATCATACCGAGATATTATCTTAAACTTTGCTACTTAAAGAAAGAAGATCCTTTAGAAGAAGACGAATAAAAAGTTTAAAACAAGGAAAAACTTTAATATAGTATAAAGTTTAATATAGTATTAAGTTATAAAACGTTAAGTGTCTCTTCAAAAAAGCTATTCACGAGAATTTATATAGCTTGATTGAATCGTTTTTTATTTGAATCTTAGATTATAATCTCAACATGAATATAATTATGCATCTTGCCGCCCTAATAAATTCTATAGATAATACACACCATTCAAAGCTCCCATATCAATCCCATGTAATTGAACTTATCTATACTGTAACTTACGTGTTGTTATGAACACTGACTACCAAACATCGCGTAACGGCTCACCTAATATACAAATCCGAAGACATCAATCTCCGTATAATCTTCCCGAATTCGTGAAGCTTTGACGAATCAAGGCCGAGATTATCGTCGCTTTAGAGTTTTAAAAGCTTAAGAAAGACTTATTATTATGTAGCGAATAATGTCATACGACCTTAACGTAGATATATTTATATGTTAAGGATTTAAAAAAGTTAAGTTAGGTTACTCCTGTAGACCGATCATTCATTTATAGTTTTAATTTCACATTAAAGCGACTAAATTTCAAAATTACCGCTCAATGTCATTCGTGTCTTCCTCACAAAACGTGACACTGGCAGAATGTATTGCGTCTGTTAACGCAACTCTAAGCCATAGAGGAAAAAAAAAAAGAAGTTAAGTTATAACTCGGTCATTTAGTTTTTTTTTGTCGCCAATTACTTAGATAAAGTTAACGATTTCGGAGGTTGCCAATAGCTAATGTAGTTTTGTGTGTAGAGACTTTAAGCTATAATATTGTTATTGACAAAATCAGTGCCGTTAGAAAGCCAAGTTAATATTTTTATTTATAACTAGCGACTCACCCTCGCTTCGCTCGGGTTCGTCCCTAGTTACGTTTTACTGCTGAACTGAGCTAAACGTTGATAAATCAGTCTGTGAGTCGCGAGTAGTGAATCAAATTGGTAATTGCGAATGTACTTTAGGTGATAGACACACAACATTGCAAACTATATAACTTTTTAAGACCTACAATTTTCTAGTACATTGTTTTGATGTATCTCTTAAGGTTCAGCCAGCGTTAGCCATAGAAATTTCTAAGGACGACTCGACAGAACCAGTCATTGCGTTTTCCCGCGGGAACGAAATATGTGCCTGTAGTAAAAGGTATCCTAAATGTTGACCCGAGTGATAAACTATCACTATACAAAATTTTGTTAAAATCGGTTCAGTACTTTTTGCGTGAAACGCGTACAGACAAACAGACAAACAGACAAAAAATTTAATAACTATTGTTTTGGGGTCTATATCGTATACATAATACGTTACAGTCATTGTTTTTAAAAAATATTTCATGTACAGATTTCGCTAAGTTACTGCTTTATTATAGTATAGATTAAAAACTTGAAGCTTTAAAATGTATATATGCAGCTGTAAAATTGTTAACATACTCGTAAATATGAATGAAAATCTTTTTTTTTTTTTAATTAACTTATTAAAAATGCTAATTATGATTTTTAAACAAAAAATAATTTCTTAATAAATTATTTAAACAATCGAAATACAAAAAAATATTAATTTTAAACGATATTTTTTATAAACAATTTATCAAAAAATTAAGTAATTTTTTTTACAATGTTACTTTATGCCATTGTTAGCTGCAAAAACAGCAATAACATAACATTTGTTAAAAAAAAAGAGTGTGTGTAAAATTTACGCGCGACTAAAGTAAAACTTCTTTGCCGCTGTCGCAGATACCGCGATTAAATTAAAACAAATCAAAATATAAATATAATATTTTTTATAAAGTTATAAATATTGCGGGAAAGAGGATACCAGCAATAAAAACCGTGGTGGTTTTGTAAAGATATCAAAATCACCTTAATATGTTTATTAAGTGAAGGAGCACACATATTGTATGTAAGTCTTAATTACTTTTATGTTTTTAAATGATGTAAATTGTGTATCTTTGTTGGAGGTTCTTAACAAAATAAAAATAAAAAATAAAAAATTAATTTTTCAAAAGTTTATTACATCTTTGCAGTTTGCATCCTTTTTTAACCGACCTCAAAAAAGGAGGAGGCTGGGCTACCACTGCCTCAATTAAATCAATGCAAATATATAAATAAATCACTTCAACAATGTAATAATTGATGTTTTTAAATGGTTATGCTATGTAAAATACCTACGAAGTAGGCATATATAGACATTATTGTTATCAGTAAGCAGGTGTCATACGGAGAATTAACATGCACGAGTAATTAGCACTTATATAAATATAAAGCGTGTCTTGATATCTACGGGTCATTATTGTATTTACGATGAAATGCCGTCTTTATAACACGCATTTTCCTTATGGGATATTCTGTATTAAGCTGTGCCCTCTTATTATATCTACTTAGCACCTAATCTACACTAATATTATAAAGCTGAAGAGTTTGTTTAATTGTTTGTTTGTTTGTTTGGTTGAACGCGCTAATCTCAGGAACTACTGGATGGAATTGAAAAATTCTTTTTGTGTTGGATAGTCCATTTATCAAGGAAGGCTTTAGGCTATATATCATCCCGGAAAATGTACGGTTCCCGTGGGATAGAGTTGTTTTTGTCTAGAGACGAACCCGAAGCGAAGCGAGGGTGAGTCGCTAGTATATATAATATAGAGGATCGGATACATCTATATATGTACGTACATATAATATAATGTCAGAACCAAAACTCTCACGTAAGAGTTAAAGAATGTGTGTCGAGACAGCGAGCTTTGTTTTAAGACTGTGTTAATTGCGTTGACAAAACAACTTAATGGAAATCAATTAAAAGATACTTATGTATGTATATTATACGAGGGGGCGTTTTTAAGTTCGCGGAATGGGGGATAAGAAGTCGAAATAAAAGTACTAATTTATTTTCCTTTTAAATATATTCATCTGCTACCCCTATACATTTTTCCGATCTTTTAATTGATTTACGTTACCTTAAAAAAAATGTTTTGTCCTTGTCTGAAAAATAGGTAGGTAGGGTAGGTGAGCCAAAATTTCGAAACCCACCTTCTGCAGAGCAGCCATCGCAACACGGCTCTTGTGGCGTTGTCATGCAGAAGGAGGACACCTTTGACAATTAACTTGTTAGGTCAACGATAGTTCAAAGAATAATAACCTAATTACGATAACACTTGGCATTTTACTAATAATGAGTTGCTTAATTCTTTGTGACTCGAGTAAGTACCCTTACTAATGACCTACCAGCTACCTACCCATTCCGCGAACTTAAAAACGCACCCTCCTAATTGTATAACATACGTTATCATTTCTTGTTCCAGATACAGGAAAGGGAAAATGTTTTACAAATTATTTTGTATGGTTTACTAAATGCGTATGAATGTATACACGATACACATACCAAAACAACATTTTTTACAATTTTTGTCTGTCTGTCTGACTGTCTGTTTGTTCCGGCTAATCTCCAAAACGGCTGGACCGATTTTGACGGGACTTTCACTGGCAGATAGCTGATGTTATAAGGAGTAACTTAGGCTACTTTTATTTTAAAAAAAGAAACAGGGTTCCGCGAAAAAAACCCTTGAAATTGTGAAAAAAATCCGCATACGGCGTACGCACCCGAGCAAAGCGAGGGTAAATCGCTATATAATTTAAATGAATATCTTAGGAGTAGCAAGCTACTATTTATGTATAAACATAGCTAACCGTGAAAACGTACCTAGGGGCGAACGCGAGCGAAGCGAGCGTGAGTCGCTAGTTTCGATATAAAACCGAAATCCAACCTCTCTTTAAGAATTTATTTATTTATTTATTTAAGAATAACCATTAACCATTATTAGTTCGGTTTACTAAACCGTTTGTTTTCATTAACCGGTTAAAGAACGATAGATGAGTTAACCATTACATTACCGAAATAAACCGTTTTTTTAAACCGGTTCTGAAGCCTTTGAACGAGTAGTTAATTCGAAGAGAAGAGGAATAAGTTTAATGGACACGTGGTTCTTTATACTTTAATAAACGACGAGACAGAGCCCCTTTTTTAGTATGTTGCATATACAAAGTACTAACTGAATTTATTATAAAAAACATCTTAGAATATGTTTTTATATCACTCTATCGTCGTATCGTCTAATTATAAAATAATTAATTCAATGATAGATATACGTAGTTAAAATATCAAAATAAACTACTCCAGGCAGCGGCAGCACTCACCAATCAAAAAAACGTCCAAGCGCGAGATTTTTTGTTTCTTCATGTCTTGTTCTTCTTGCAGGCTTTTGAGTATACGTCCTTCTGTGTGCTTTAGCATTATTGCCCTTTAAATAAAAATATAAATGAAATTATAATACTAAGTCTATCTATTTGTGATTACAAATGAAGATGTTTTTTTTTTGAATGAACATAAAGTTGTGCATTGATGATGCTTCTGTGGTTTTTAAAATGAATATTTGTATGAATATGTGAATATATATGTGCTTAAATAACTTTTTTTGTTTAATTCAATTATAGCTGAGTTACCCGCTTTTAATGTCACAAATATTGTGTAGTTGGTGAGAGATTATGAAAAAATATTTCAATACGTTCACTTAGACTGAGGAATTACATATTTATATAGAGAGGAGTCCGCAAAAAAAGTTGTCAAAGTCAAAGATAGTAGCGTGATTTTGTTATTTATCGATGCCTTATTAATTGGCAAACCGGCTAACTCCATATGAGCAAATTTTTCACACTTAAAACTTTATAATATTTTTTGTACACTACTTATTAAAAATCTAAAATATCCTTGGTAGATAATATCGTAAGCTGCTATTTTTGATACTGTAAAATCCTAATGAATTACTGTTGCGTAAAACTTAAACCAAAAAATATTTTTTGACGAAATGTGGAGTTGGCTGGTTTGCCAATTAAGGTATCGTTATGCTACTATTCACAATGTTGTCATAGAGCTTGTTTACTTTCTTCACAGAATAAGGGAAATTTCTATAACTTACAATTTTTAAAAAGAAAAAATGAAAAATAAATAAATTAAACCTAATACTTCCTCTGTATTTTAATCAATAGCTACTTTTTCTCGAAAGAAATATGTCTTTTTCTTTATTGCAATAAAATTCGTTAGCTATTTTTACTTGCTAATAAATGAATAGTAAAAAATACTTTTAAAAACAAGCCTTTATTTAAATGCTCTAAAAGAAATAAAGTTTAAATTAAATCAAACCCAACAATTCATTACTTTACACAATCTATACAGATAAATAAAATTGGAGTGTCTGGTTGTAATATTAAAATAACCGCTTTTTGCTAAATGCATATGGATGTATACACGGTACATATACCAAAACAACATTTTTTATTATTTTTGTCTGTCTGTCTTTCTGTCTGTCTATCTGTTTGTTCTGGCTAATCTCCGAAACGGCTGGACTTTTACTGGCAGATAGCTGATGTTATAAGAAGTTCCTTAGGTTACTTTTATTTTAGAAAAAGAATCAGGGTTCCGCGAAAGAAAAATTAAAACCCATGAAATTGTGAACAAAATCCGCGTACCGCGTACGCACCCGAGCAAGGCGAGGGTATATCGCTATATAGTTTAAATGAATATCTAAGAAGTAACAAGCTACTATTTATGTATAAACATAGCTAACCGTAAAAACGTACCTAGGGACGAACGCGAGCGAAGCGAGCGTGGGTCGCTAGTTTATATAATATAAAAGCTTGTCGCGAGATTTACCTATCTTAAATATTATATTCTTGTTTATCTATACAGGTGTATACTGTATGATGCCCATATCATAAGGGTCACTATATAACATATTCGCCATTTTGTAACTTCTGCCATATTTGATTGAAAATGGCGGCATTTTAGTAATCGTGCATTGCATTGGAAACCAAACGTATGTACCAAATTTCAGCTCAATCGGACACTGGGAAGTGGGTCAAATTTAACTCGCAAGATTTCATTACACACACCGCGACAGGTGAAACTAAATAAAAGCTTGTAACATTATACTTATTAAAATAAAGAATATTGTATTGACGATTGTATACTGTTTTAAAATATTTTATTCGTTATTGTAGTTAAAAACATCTTTTTTATATAATTACTAGCGACTTACCGTCGCTTCGCTCGGGTTCGTCCCTAGGTACGTTTTACTGCTGAACTGACATGAAGGTTGATAAGTCAGTCAGTGAGTCGCCAGTAGTGAATAAAAATAGTAATTGCGAATGTACTTTAGGTGATAGACATACAACATTGCAAACTGTATAACTTTTTAAGACCTACAATTTTCTAGTACATTGTTTTGATGTATCTCTTAAGGTTCAACCAGCGTTAGCCATATAAACTTCTAAGGACGACTCGATAGAACCAGTCATTGCGTTTTCCCGCGGGAACGAAAAATGTGCCTGTAGTAAAAGGTATCCTAAATGTTGACCCGAGTGATAAGCTATCACTATACAAAATTTAGTCAAAATGGGTTCAGTACTTTTTGCGTGAAACGCGTACAGACAAAGAGGCAAACAGACAAAAAATTTAATAACTATTGTTTTGGGGTCTATATTGTATACATAATACGTTACAGTCATTGTTTTTAAAAAATATTTAATGTAAAGATTTCGCTAAGTTACTGCTTTATTACAGTATAGATAACTCATTTATAAAAACCATTAAAATATTATTTTTGTGGGTTAATGTCCTTAACTATACACACTGACATTTTTGTTTGCTTTCATATTTAGTTCATTGGCACTCCAACTGTCATTCCTTAGTCCGAGTACGTTGAGTAGTTTTTGAGATAAAGAATATTTTCGGATACAAGCATTGTTAGTTTGACGGTTACAAAATTAACTGTTTTTTTCCACACTTACTTGGAAAAATACTACAAAAACAAACTTATTTTTTTATTTTGTTTGTCATAAACTTCAAAAAATCTGGGCTGCAAAAGACCCTCTTTGGTAGGCTATTTTCTATCCCGGTAAAGAAGAGATTTTTTGCTCGACAAAATACATGTGGAGCGACTAAAACATAGATAGAGGTTTCGAGAAGAAAGAAATTATTTAATTTGATCTACAATGGAGGGTGAATGAATTTTTTCTGCCTAAATCGTCCATTCGTAATTTTACAATATTACTCATCTATTTTATACAAAAAAAAAGGTTCCGACGGATTGAGAAGCTCCTCCTTTTTTGAAGTCGGTTAATAAAAATATCACTCCTAGTCATTTGAATACAAAGTACTAGAGCGTATGCATCACCGGCAAAAAAATATATATATGTATATATGTATAAATGTATGTAAATAAGATGAGGTCGCGATTTTTCCGCTCATCGACATTATTTTACTTAAAAGGTAAAATATGTTACTGGATTCTTGGAGGAGTATGAATCTAGTATCTACTCGTATAACAATTAATTTCTCCATTATTAACATATGCTCATGACTTAACTGCCTCGGTGGTGTAGTGGCTAGCATGTACGGCTGCACATCCTGAGGTCCTGGGTTCGAGTCCCGGGTCGGGTCAAGTTTAGTTATTGAGTCTTTCTGTATAGTAAGCCTCAGTAATAGCCCGGAGTTGGGAAGTTGGCGGTGTTCCACCCCCGTGCCTCGGAGAGCACGTAAAGCCGTCGGTCCTGCGCCTTAACTCTCACCGGTCGTGTCGAGTACTCGTCCCACCGGAGTATGAGAGTGACAGGAATAGGGAGTGCACTTGTGTCTGCGCGTACACTTGTGCACTATAATATCTCCTGCGCAGTTGGCTAGTCTCAATGAGATTGGCCGCCGTGGCCGGAAACGGTCAGGACGACATTATTATTATGCTCATGACTAAATTAATGCTATAGTAAATAACTAGTACAGTAGAAACTCGATTATCCGGCCCTCAGTTATACGGATCGCGATTATCCGGACTACCAACCGCGACCAATTATATACCTACAATTTGAATTTATGCAAGCACTAGCGGTTCATCCTAGCTTCGCTCGGGTTCGCCTCTAAACAAACAAAAACAAATCTATCCCACGGGAACCGTATATTTTAGGGATCATTATCAGGGATAAAAAGTAGTTTTAGTTAGTTAGCAATTGTTTCAGGAAAAAACCTGCTTTTTTCGATTTTCGATTATCCGAATGCCTAAGGGCAATTAGTCCGGTTAATCGAGTTTCTACTGTAATATAAACAAAATCTACCTGATCCATGAGCTATCTTTGTGAAAAAGAATCACATTATATATTAATACGTGAAGAGAAAACTTTGAACACCTCTTTGAGCATATTGCATTGCATAGAGAAGGACTGCACAAAGCCAAAATTCATTGACTTTCTTTTTTTCTTTTACTAAACTGGGTTCCAAAAAAGTTTTTCCAAAATTCAATAGCAACAAATGTTTTTTTTTTTTTTGGAAAATAAGTTTTTTTTTATTATCTTTATATGTTTCATTGGATTCGTTTTCTAATTATATTTCAATTTGTGTATTAAATAAAATATTCCTCTTGTATGTATAATTATAATTAAGTGTGTATAATTTTCTATAAAAAAGTATAACTTTTAATGCAACGTGTTTTTCTTAAAAAATACAAAATCTGAAGCTCGTGCGCGGGCTCAAGGAAATTATATTTTTTGCCATTTTAATTTGCATTTTATTTGTTATGATTATTACTATTATAATTTGATTCAGTAACTTTTTTCCATACTAGAATGACCCACAATCGTATAAAAAATTATTAAACTAACGAGTACATAATATTTATATAGTATATATATATATATATATATATATATATATATATATATATATATATATATATATATATATATATATAATATCTATATAGTATTAATTAACTAAACTAGGGATGTACCCCAGCGGAGTGAGGGTAAATCGCTAGTTTATAATAATTTTCATTCGTTTTAACTTTTAGCTTAGAGATGAGATATTTTCCCGGAGTAAAAGGAATCCTTTACATTGACCCGGATTTTCGTTATACGGCCACAGACAGACAGACGGACAAAAAATCTAAAAACTATAGATTCGGCCTCTGTATCGATAATAATGTTTATTTCAATAAGATTTTCCAAAAAATATTTAATGTACAGATTCGGCTTAGTTAGAATTTTACTATATTAATAAATAATAAATACCTTGGGACATTACCACACAGCACCATCTAGTTCCATGGTACGCTACGAGGCTTGTGTTATGGATACCAGATAGTTAATAATCTACACATATATAACTTTTAAATAAATACATATTATAAATATAAACACCCATGACTGGAGTACAAACATTCGTGCTCATCACACAAATGAATGCCCCCAGCGGGACTCGAACCCGCGACCGCTGGCACCGCAAGTAGAGTCACTACAAACTGAGCCAAACGTTATATGTATAGATAGATTATAATGATTAAAGTCCGAACTGCTCCGTTATCATCGTTCATTTCATATTCAACATTTACCTAACAGCCTAACATCGTGTAATAATTTGTACATATACCTAAAAGGTTATAGGTTAGGGATCCGAAAAACATATTTAAAAAAAATTACATATTTATTAACTTAGGATTTTTTAATCCGATGATACGAGTATGTAAGTAAAAAAACTTAATACATCTATATCTATACATATTATAAAATTGTAACTAAGCCGAATCTGTACATTAAATATTTTTTGGAAAATCTTATTGTAATGGACATTATTATCGATACAGAGGCCGAATCTATAGTTTTTAGAATTTTTGTCTGTCTGTCTGTCTGTCTGTCTGTCTGTTACCGCATCACGGAAAAACCACTGGAGGGATTTTGATGAAATTTGGTATGATGATAGCTGGGTATCCGGGTCAACATATAGGATACTTTTTACCGCGGAAAAATATCTTATTTCTGAAAAAAAATACAAAAACTGGTTAAAACATAACCACGATGATACTATTTGTAAACAGTTTAGCAAGGTAACTTACTAAATATGGTAAAAACTATAAAAATAGCTAATCTTGAAAATCAAATTATCAATAGCGCTATTTTATCCATTAAAATAGTTATTTCAATTAATATGTATTTATGTGTTATTTAGATATTCGACAATAGATGTCGCTATGTGTTTTTAAAATACGTAGTTTTAATTCCAAAAAAAATGAATGTACAGATATAACGTTTCTACGGTTTTATTAGAATTACTACTAAATTACCCGCGGCTTCGCCCGTGTTTAAATTATCAGTAAAGCAAACTTTTTGGCTTAATAAATTATATTAGTAACTATACATAATAAAATTGTAACTAAACCGAATCTGTGAATTCAATATTTTTCGAAAAATCTTATTAGAATACTCATTATTAGCGATATAGAGCCCGAATCTATAGTTTTTAGATTTTTTCTGTCTGTCTGTATGTGACCGTATCACAGAAAAATCACTGGAGGGATTTTGATGAAATTTGGTATGGTGATAGCAGGTTATCCGGGTCAACACATAGGATTCTTTTTACCGCATGAAAATATATCACTTCTGAGAAAAATACAAAAGCTGGTTAAAATAAAAGCACGATAATACTGTTAACATTTTAGCAAGGTAACTTACTTATATATTATGTTAAAACTATTAAAAAAAAATATCTTAAAAGAAATATCAATAGCGCTATTTTATTCATTAAAATAGTTATTTTAAAGAACATTTATTTATGTGTTATTTAGTTATTTGACAATAGATGTCGCCATGTGTTTTTAAAATACGTAGTTTTAATCCAAAAAAAATGTACAGATATGACCTTTCTATGACTTTATTAGAATTACTACTAAATCACCCGCGGCCCCGCCCGTGTTTAAATTTTCAATAAAACAGGAGCTTTTTGGCTTTATAAATTAGTGACATATTAGTAATTTTTTGTTGGCCGAAACAATTTTCAAATGAAAATAAATTTGTAAATTTTTATTGTTTAGTAAATGATGTTAATATTTTTTAATCTTTTGAATGAAAAATTGGGCAACTGCAAATCCAACTCGCTCATTATAGGTTTCGTATAGCAAAATACTATACTGTTTTTCTTACTTACGTGTTTTATTAGGTTAACACTAAAATAAATACGAATAATATTTACGTTTCAACAATATCGGCTCATTTATGGAAAACAAGTTTATGGCTGTTAAACTGACAAAGCTGGTAACTAAAAATATTCCATATCTCAAAAACTATAAAAAAGTATTATAGGAACTAATTATACCTCAACTTTTTCAGTTTTTCTTGACACCATTTCGTGGAAGGTTTAAAAGACACAATAAAATGCTTACGACGTTAATCATATTAGCCGAGCCATATGAAATAATAAAAAGTATTTGCTTAGAATTATTTACCAATTATACTTTACTAGAAATATCACTAATAGCGCTAACCCATCCCTGTTTCGCGACAAATTAACATTAAGAAAAGTTATCATTATGTAATTTAAATAATCAGCTAAATATTAAATTAATCAATAGCTGTCTATTAGTAAAAAATGATTAAAATTAATTCCGTAGTTTGAGAGTTTATCGCTAAAAATTAAACAAACATAAAAAACAGAAGTATAGACATACATAAATGTTAGTGTTAAAACAAAAAGTGCAATATCACTAAATCAAATATGAGATTAACGGAAGAACCTTTGTAGTATTGTCAATCACTGTCATTATTCACCAATCATGCAGTGCGCAATGAAAGTGGTATATGTAAGAGTATACTAATGTGTAAAACCTAAGAATTTGGTTTTTGATCAACTGAACGCGGGCGGAGCCGCGGGCGATGCTAGTGTACTATAAATGTTTTGCAAAAATAAGATTTAGCCAAAATAAGCTTAGTTGTTTTATTACTAGATATGATACAACGTTTTATTGCCTTCATTTATTATGCAAAACCTAGCATCTGTAACTACTATTTTTTTACTTATCATACTAATATTATAATTGCAAAAGTAACTCTGTATGTTTGTTACCTTTTTATGTCTAAACCACTGAACATATATGAAATTAAGGACTTAAATTGCATTCTGGGGATGGACATGTCATACTTTCGCGTCCCACTTAACTACACGGTTAAAACCCAGTTTGTTATAAAAAAAATAGAATAATCATAGAAAATTAAAAAATAAGATTTCCTTTTAACTTCATTTATCCTCATAATATCGTAAATGTGAAGATACTTGTTTGTTTAGGTGTCGAATGTTTGCGACTCAATCTTGGGTCACGCTGATGGTCGCGGACTACACAGTACATAGGCCTATTATTCTATATTAGTATACTTTCTATATAAGGATACGTATTAAATCGAAAAATTCCTACCTACATACTACATCAAAAATGTAGTTTTAGACTTATTACTTAACTCCCTGCATATCTATATATTAATGTTATAAAACAGGCAGAGTAGGCAGTTTGACTGTTTGTTGCGCGCTAATCTCAGGAACTACAAATCTTATTTAATTATATATTTTTTTTCATTAGATAGCCCGTTAACTGAGGAAGGCTATAGGCTATATATCATCCCGGAGAAATGTACGGTTCCCGTGGGATAGATTTTTTTAGTCCAGAGACGAACACGGAAAGAAGCAAGGATCAGTCGCTTGTAGATTATAAAAACAAGAACACATTTCTTGCCTCTACATAATACATGTACTATGTATATTTTCGTCGTTTCCATCTACCTTAATTGTATGTTAAATTAATTATTAAATTATTATTTAACTAGACTATCAAAAATGACATATTTTTTAATAAAATTATATTTTTTCTGGTATTTTCCTTTATAGTTCTTTTTTAAGATCGCCGCTTGAATATGATTAAATTATTTGGAATCCTTTCTATCTAACACATATAATGGAGCTAGAAAAAGGTCAAATTAAATTTTTGAAACATTTACAATATAAATTTTCACATCTTAATTCAAATAAACTGCATTTGCCTACACTTGAGTCGTCGAATGGAGAGAGACACTATGTTTTTACTAAAGATTTTGAAAAATGTTATCGATTCCCCTTAGTAAGGGGCCCTTACTTATTAGGTAATATTAATTTTAGACATCCCAGAATCAAAACAAGAACTAAATCTTGATTTTTTTATTCCATGTAAGAAAAAACTAAATATATTATATTACGCTTTTATATTACGTGCATGCAAAAATTATAATAAACATTTTAATGATAAACATACTGACACATACGTCATGAAATGTAAAAAAAAATATTAACGAACTTATTTAATATTTTTTTATCTATTTAACAGTTACCTTTTTTGTAGATAAGTTTTATAATGTTTTTTGTCATATATTTTTAGTTTTTTTGTATTTTTTTTTGTTTTTGTCAAGTTTAATATGTATTTTTTTTTGTTAAGTTTAATATCTCTTTTTTTGTTTTTTTTTTAACTGTAAACTTCACCGCTCGATATGCTTCACGTATCAGTGGAAACTTTATTGATCTATCAACCTTTTATATAAACTATTGTATAAACATTTGTAAGCACCGTTTGTTCGTCCAATAAAAATAAAATAAAATTTTTTTTTTGGTGGTTTTATTTTACTTTTTTGGTTGATGAAGTACACAGATAAACTATAATTTGGTGTAAGACAGTCAATATATAAAACTACGACTGTTCGTGGTTATGTTATTTATTATATAAAGAGGTTATATTATTATGTACTTAGATTCCTCAGCTATTTAATGATCGCCATTTTTGCTGTTGTTGGAAAAATGTTGTTGAAAGAGGACAAGGATACATAGCAGAAGCTAACCATTTAAATAACTCTGTGACACATTATAAGATTTTAAAGTACACTCATATAAATCTAGACCGCTTGATTTCTTTTTAACCGACTGCGGCCAAACCTAAAGAAGGCTTGTGTGTTTGACAATAACATCATAAGTACTAAAAGGCTTAACCAATTTGAATGATTTATACGTTTAGATTCATCTTGATAACGCGAGTGCTAGGCACTATAGAGTATAGGCTATGGATTATTAAAAATCAAAATCGGGAATCTCGGGCGCTAATTTGACGCTAATTTTTCATCTAAGCCTATTGAGTGGAGTATCAAAATGAAGGTTTTAAGAGGCGGTCTAATATATACAAGCTATATGTTTAAAAATAATTAAAAATAAGAAATCTATACATATAATAAAATTGTAACTAAGCCGAATCTGTACATTAAATATTTTTTGGAAAATCTTATTGAAATAGTCATTATTATCGATACAGAGGCCAAATCTATAGTTTTTATAATTTTTGTCTGTCTGTCTGTCTGTGACCACATCACGGAAAAACCACTTAAGGGAATTTGATGAAATTTAGTATGAAGATAGCTAGTTATCCGGTTTAACTTATAGGATACTTTTTACTGCGGGAAAATATCTCATCGCTGATAAATCTATATTAAACTTTATAAAGCAAGTAGGGACGAACCCGAGCGCAGCGAGGCTGAGTCGCTAGTGTTTGAATAAAATCCCAAATATCTAACTTCTTAGAAATACTTATCCGTAAATAAAAATAATAATTACAATATTTAAAAACCCGATAGTGACATACACGTAATAAGACTCGCAGTAAGAATAAAACATGTGTCTCCATAATAATAATAAGTCTCGTCAAAATCGGTCCAGTCGTTTCAGAGATTAGCCGTAACAAACAGACAGACAGACAGACAAAAATTGTATAAAATGTTGTTTTGGTATATGTACCGTGTATACATCCAAATGCATTTAGTAAAAAGCGGTTATTTTAATATTACAAACAGACACTCCAATTTTATATATTTATATAGATATTCTCATGGTGACCCTAACTTTTTTGAAAAGTTTGATTCCCACGGGAAGCTTTTAATGCGCGGGGATAAAAAAAGTTATTAAGGGTTATAAAGTTACTCTATAAGAAAATGAAATCTACAAACACACCGTATTTATATTTTTAGTAAAAGTTTGAAATAATCACCTAACCTTGATAAGGGACACGGCGGTGTGTTATAAGTACTCCGGTGAGTAGTTATGATTTTAAATTCGATTCGGGTATTATGTACAATATACAAACTTTATAGCTTTTAAATAAAACTATCTTTTCGGATTTTTTCGCGGATTTATTTTGATTTTTGGTTCCCAGTCTCTCCCGTGACCATGATTGCTGTAAAGCAATCGAAACGTCGGAAACCAAAACTCAAAATAAATCCGCGAAAAAAGCCGAAAAAATTGTTTTATTTAAATATCAAATATTCGCGTAAATCTAAGAAAACTTTATAGCTATCCGTTCGAATTGTGAATGCATAGGAAATTTGCGCGCGTCCGTATTGAAGAAATAATATAGACGGTATTGAAGAATACGATTCAGGGTCTTTCGATTCCTAACATAAAATATATATTAAATATCTTGAGATTTTTTAAAGTTTTTTATCTAATATGTAAATATATCCTTATATCTAATATATAAGTGGTGGGTGATGATGGAGACGTATTGTTTTCAACAATAGCCCCAAGATATATCATAAAATACTTATTACTAGACTTAGTTAAATAAAAAAATACAATACCTTTTACAATTATCCTCCATTATTATCACTTAGTTCTATTATAATAAAATTGATATAAGTATATATTTATGATTGGACTGAACTGTGAGAATGTTGTATCCTCCGACAATGAGAGCGCGACTCGCGGCTAAACATAACAGCACCCTTATATCAACTATAAAGCTCGCATACGTAAAACTCTACTCATTCTATAAAAAAGGCTCTAAAATTAAACAGAAAAAAATAATAATTTCTTACCTCTATAATAATTCATTAAAAAATTCTGTAGTCGTCCGGCCTTATCTATATACCTACTATACCATTCACTTATTTATAACTAGCGGCTCACCCTCGCTTCGCTCGGGTTGGCCTCTAGACAAACATAAACAAATCTATCCCACGGGAACCGTACATTTTTCCGAAATAAAAAATAGCCTATTTGTTATTCTAATGTATGAACTATATTATTGTACAGTTTCATTAAAATCCAATCAGTAGTTTTTGTGTACTAAGCTGTATAAGTTACTATAATTTTTTAACTATCCCACGGGAACTCTTTAATTTTCCGGATAAAAGTATCTAAAATGTTGACCGGAGATATAAGGTACCACCATGCAAAATTTAATTTCAATCGCTCCAACAGTTTCGGAGATTAGCCCATACAAACAGACAAACAGACAGAGAAACAAAAAAAATTAAAAAATATGGATTTATTCTATTTCTCTTCTTACGTCCCCCTGACTCGGTTTTTAGCATTTTTTTCTATGTACAGACATTCGACCTCTACAAATTTATTATATGTATGGAAGATTTTTTAAATAAAACTATCTTTTCGGATTATTTCGCGGATTTATTTTGATTGTGGGCTCTTCTACATCGGACAAACAAAGAGATCCATTAGAATTCGGGTCAAAGAACACATAGCTGATTTGAAACACCGTCGGAATACAACATCTGCAATCTGTAAACATAGCCAGGATCGCCAAAGCCACTACATTCATTTTGATAGTCCCAAATACTCGCGAAAAAGAACCGTTATCGTCCCAGGATGATTCGTAAAGCTATTGAAATTAAAAAACATCCAAACTTCAATAGGGTAGATGGCTGTGTAGTACCATCATCGTGGGATCCTGTAATAAACATAATAAAATCTAACAACAAAAACAAACATAACTGACCATTATATACACCGTAATATTATTTTGAGCTAACACTTATCAGTGTTTTATTGTCAGTTTATTTATAATTCATGAATACTTTAAAGTGTATTTTATACGTTGCTATTTAAAAACCCAAACCAGCTTACACGTTTTAAATCCGTGCTATATAATTTGAATTATGAGTGTTTTTTTATGTAATGATTGCATCGGGGAAAAGTGACGCGCGGGTGTTGCATGTCAAAAAGCGCCGGCTTCAAGTGGTTAAAAGGAGAAAAATAAAAACTTATTAAAAAAACACTAAAAAATAAGTCATTGGTAGTTTTCATGTACTATTGATACTTAATCCAATATTTTCGAAGTCGGTGCCAGCCGATACAAATCAAAGCACAAGCTGTAAAGCTATGGAACATGCTCCCTCGCAATATTCGCCATTCAAAATCGCTACATATTTTTAAATGTCGTCTAACTTTGTCTCTCTATCTAACTCTATCTTTCTTTGTAGATAAAGTGTATATAATATTTATATATATATATAGAGCATGTACATATATATCATACTAGAGACTCACCCTCGCTCCGCTCGGGTTCGTCCCTACTTACGTTTTAACGTTTAGTATAGATTTCTCAGAGATGAGATATTTTCCCACAGTAAAAAGTATCCTATATGTTGACCCGGATATCCAGCTATCACCATACCAAATTTCATCAAAATCCCTTTAGTGGTTTTTCTGTGATGCGGTAACAGACAGACAGACAGACAGACAGACAAAAATTCTAAAAACTATAGACTCGGCCTCTGCATCGATAATAATGTCTATTTCAATAAGATTTTCCAAAAAATATTCAATGTACAGATTCGGCTTAGTTAGAATTTTATAATATGTATAGATATAGATATTGTCTGTAAGAAATTGCTTATAGCAATATATAAGGCCGCCTTTGCATGCCTTTTGTTATCTTTCTTTTTCTTTTCATTTTATGTATTATCCTTGTGTGTACAATAAGGTATTTATAAATAAATAAATAAATATGTATTTAAAGTTATATATGTGTAGTGTATCAACTATCTGGTATCCATAACACAGGCCTCGTAGCTTACCATGGAACTAGATGGTACTGTGTGTTAATGTCCCATATTTATTTATAAATTACGTCTTTTATTGCATGTTCATGCAAAAGTCTTCAAAAAAATCTTAAAATATTATCTTAAAATATATTTTTAATGTTAGGAATCGATGGTCACTGAATCGTATTCATTAACTTCTTGAATTTCTTCAATACCGACGTGTACACTTCATATGCATTCACAATTCGTTCGGGTAGTTACAGAGCTTTTATATTTTAGTTTTAAAAAACCTGTCATTTGTAAATAGTTTAAATTTTACTTGCAGTAGGAATTGACAGGGCTCTCCCCAACGTGCCTTACGTACCTTGTCTCGTGGTGGAGTGGTGGTGGGAGAGGGGGAAGGGGGGGGGGGCGATACCACTTCTGTAGACGGTATATCATGCGGGTTACTCCTGGTACTTCTAAAAGGTATTCAGCTCCAAAGTTAGGATCAAAGATATAATATGTATAGGCGAATTATTATAATTTCACTAATGTTTACCTAGTTAATCATATTTATCAGTGGCGAAGGGTCCATACAAGACGATTCCCACCGTCTTACCTTTTAAAAATCCAATAATCCGTCGTTCATTATGAATATTTATTTTTTGAATTAACATAATTAGTAAATAAAAAATCTATTTATTATTACTAAGTCAATTTCTGAAAATAATATAACGCAAAAAATCACAAGCAACACATAAGCAACGCAAATACATTTTTGCGCTCCAACTGCTTACGCGTTTCTTCAAAGAAATGCGACGATAAGACGTTGTATTTTAGCTTACCGCGTTCATACAAAATTGTATTTCATTCAATGTTTTGGATTGAACATTGTCACGTGACTTCATTCATTTTTAGTATTTTACGCATGCGCACTTATCAAATTTTTGTTGCTCGAAAAGCTGCTTCTTTACGTCTTATCCTGCCTGTGATTGGTCAAAAATTACAAAACGTCCCTAATTTGACAAGCGAAGCGTCAGACGAGCAATGTTATTATTTGAATGATTTATTATTTAATGTTTTTTAAATTTAATTAATATGGCGGATTGTTATTGTTTACGAGTGCATTGCTTAAGAGATTTTTTGTTTTATAGAGTTTAAATTTGGTTTTAGTGTAATATAGACATTTTGTGCTGTGTTTTTTTGTGGACTATGAGTGTCTCACATATTTGTTAATTTCGGTGAGTTCTATTAGCCATTATGACATTAATTTGCATACTATTGACTAGTTTTCTAAATTTGGTTGTTTAATAATTAAAAAGCATGTCATCAAGATACTCATTTGTTTGAAATATGATTTAATTATTACATGAAATGAGTTACCTAAATATTTTCATAAAACGTTTTAATTAAATTATGTGTGAATGTGCTAAATTAGAAAATATTTAGTTTTCCATGTTTATTATATTCTGATTCTATTTAAGTTTAGAGTGAATTTTAATATGTTAAAGTTATTTTAAATATGTTACATTATTTAACAATATAATTTGACTAATTAAGCTAAATACTAAATAGGATAGTCAGACATTTTAAAAACGGATGTATTGCTATATGATATTATAATTAAAGCCTGTGCTTCTTATCGTTCCTTTTTTGTGAATTATTTCATAATTTTCGTCCAATTTGGCTTGATAAATAAAATACAATAAAATAATAAATCAATTTCATTACTAAGCACGACGAAGTAGTTCAATGAGATTTAAGTAGATGGCGGTATTTATATAAAATATATTGATTAAATATATTTATGTAAAATTAACAAAAAAAAAAAAGATAAAATAATATTTAAATCCCAAAAAATATAGGTTGTAATATATGTACTTTTAATAAAGAAAAATAAAATAAAATCAAATTTCCGTATTAAGTCATGTGTAAAGATTTTTCATAGATGGCGTTATTAATATTTTATGAGGTTTTATTATTATATTAAATGTTAAATATATTTTGCTAGAATATTTTACATGTAACAACAATAAAAAACACAATAGCCTTATAAAAAAAATATCTTCACAATTACATTTCCTTTTTTTTTGCATTGATTGATTGATATATAAAAATTGTGTATCAATGTTTTTTGTCTTTTTTTTGGAACGGCTTACCTCTACTAAAATTTCACCCTTCGCCACTGATATTTATATATTACACTCGACTCAAAATCCATCCTAATATCATAAATGTGGAAGTGTGCTTGTTTGTTGATCCTTTTTTCACGTCGAAACAGAGTGCCGGATTGACGTGATTTTTTCTGTGGAGATAGTTGGAGGGCTGAATTGAGGTTAGCTGGAAGACTATAAGAGTGACATAGGTTGCTTTTTACCGCGGGAGATAATCTCATTCCCACGGGAAAACATGTTATAGTACAACCCAAAACGACTCGTCATACCTATGTACATATAATGTATATATACACTAATAATAAGTCTATTCCATAGTAACCATTAAAACGTATCTAAGGACGAACTCGTGCGGAGCGAGTGTGAGTCGCTAGTAATATTATAATTAAATAATTATTTACGTTTACTTTTATATAACACACACATGCACACACACTCACATACATATAACAATAACGACTCAACTTCGCTTCGCTCAGGTTCGTCACTAGGTAGGTTTTGACCCTACAAAAGTCAAGGGGATAGGGGAGGTGATAGGGAGTCTAAATATATAAAAAATATTTTTAGGAAATGAAGGAGTCATTCCATGACATTCGTTGGAGATATATAGCTTGGTAGTGTTAGTTGTTGTCTAGTTAAATAAACTATTAGAATTACCATTTTAAGTATATAACATTATGATTTTCCTTAGTAAATTGTATTGAGCATTGGATACTTTAACCACTAAAGATGATGTCAATAGAATATGGATAACACGACGTATACGTACGTATATATTTGCAGAGGGTGCTTCAGCGTTGTAGAATCAGTCGCTCACGTAGTCCTGAAATGCGTAGCGGTAACTTCTCAACGTAATGAAATCCTCGGACCGATATGATCGCTTTGCGAAGCTTGTGATTTAAACTAGCCAGGCCAGCCAGTGATTTGAACTAGCCAGGATTCGCAACGTACAACGGACCAAATGCGACTCTAAGTACGGAAAACGAGTCCATTATAGATTATACAAGTATATGTATACATAATAAAAAATTAATAAAATTTCTCATTAAAATAAATAACACATTATCAACAGTACATCTAATTACGTCTGTAAATTATCACTCAAATATTTTAAACAGAACAGCCCGCGCAAAAAATTAAAAAAAAAATATTCAACGTTCTTTGTTTTGGCTTATAAGCGTGCCATTTGGGCGCAATTTATTTCGCCAATGTCGTGTAAAAAAAAAATATTACACGTAATTCAAAGTACGACAGATTATATTTTATAATTTTAACAAATAAATAGTCAGTGTTAAAACGGATACATTTTGTGACCAATTTAATTATCATTACGGCGAGTAAGAAACAATATTTGGAATAATTAGAATATGTTAAAGACAATATTAACATCGTAACAACATGTCACAGAGTGCGATAGATACGAGTGGAACAGATAACATGTAAAAATGAAAAATGCAAGTAATAAAGACCCAAAAAGTTAAAAAAATATGGCAAAATTCATCTATTCCCAAAGATCACAAGAGATGATTCAAACATAAAACGCATGCATATATTAGACAGCTCTGAAAACGATACCCAACACAATACTGCTATCGACAGTGACGAGAACTTTGATCCTGATGTCGTCGCGGAGACGGTTAGCGGAATTCTTCAAACGGCTGACGGTCCTATTGTCAGTGGCGGTAAGAATATCTCTCCTGTGTTAAGTTAGGCTAGGTTAATGAGTCAATGTGAGCAATGAGCGACCTCCGTTGACTTCTATTATGAACAATGTGTTACCACCAGCTGGTGAAGATAATTATGACGCTTTACCAATTTTGACTTCATTACTATCAATTCCGTCACCATTCGTCCGTGGATAGCCCATTAATATCAAGAACCCCTAGGCTTAAGAGGAAACAAACAGTACGAGCTGCGCCAATTGTCCGGACAAAAAAGACCAAGAAAACTCTCATCGTAAACTACAAATGCAAAAAAGGACATTTCAAACATAAAACTGACATTCCATCAGATGACTTCATGTTTGACTTACCGGATACTGACTCTCCGTTGGACCTTTACATCGGTACTTCTCCACAGTTATATTCGATAACATCGTCAATAACACCAATTTATACTCAACCTAAAGAACTGGCAAATGCATACAATTGACCATCATTGATGAGTTCAAAGTCTTTCTCAGCATACTTCTTATCATGGGTATAGTGAAAATGCCTTCCTATTTAGACTACTGGTCTTCAGAATTCAGATATGTCCAAATAGCCGACGTCATGCCATTAAAAATATTTGAGCATATTCGACGCAACATTCACTTTGTTAGACAATATCAATTCCGATGAGGATAGATATTACAAGGTACGACCATTCATTGAAAAAGTAAAGAGGAACTGCCTTGCTACGTAAGAAGAAATGAAGTTTATCATAGATAACTATACCGTATAAGGGTATTAAAGCAGGAAACCGAAAACAATATAACCCGATAAAACCCGATAAATAGGGATTCAAGAATCTCGTACTCGCCAGTGTGTCTGGAATCGTCTATGATTTTTTTTTTATATGGCGGCGGAGACACTTTTCGTTTTATTGATTTCAACGATGAAGAAAAATAGACGACACTGGGTACTAAATTAGTATTAGCACTTTGCAAAACGATTCAGACTCCTAGATGTGCTGTTTATTTTGATAACTATTGTACAACTCGACTTGATCTGGTATTTACGTGAAAACTACGGAATTTTTAGTCTCGGAATAATACGGCAGAACGGATTGAAAGGTTGCAGCAAAGGACTTTTAAGTGATAAAGAACTGAAGGAAAGAGGAAGGGGTTAACTCTAAAACCCCCACATACCAAAATTCAGCGAAATCTTTAGAGCCGTTTCCGAGATCGCCGGTATTAATAAATAAATATGTATACAAGAATTGTTCGTTTAAATAGATTAGATAGATAGATTAGATATAAATTTTTAGCAATTTTAAATTCAATAATGTAATAATTAATTCTTAAATTAAACTTAATTAATTAATTTGATTTATATAATACAAACTTATTATTTAAAATGAGCTATTTAATTATATATTAAAGTTGTTTCATTACATTAAATTGTATTTGATAAATGTATGCGCGCAATTGCAAGGAATGAAGGCTTTATTATTGTTACTAGCGACTTACCCTGGTTTCGCTCGGTTGAGTCTTTAGGTTAAAAATATTAATTGTGAGTGCCTTAAAAAATAGACACATGCAATCGCAGATTTTTCTGTATGTCTTTTTAAGACCTAGAAATTTCTAGTACATACATTGTTTAGATCTATCTCTTACCAACCACGAACCACCAACCAACCCTGATAAAATTTGATGCCCATTCTTGGTGTTAATAATTTTTCTCATGCTTTAAAATTTGAATGACATTATAATTATTTGCTTTGTTTTCCTTATCTGTTTATCGGACGCTTTAAAGAGCGGATTTTATCTATGTACTAGCAGTGTCCTCGGCTTCGCCCGTGTTTAAACTTCAAGAAAAACTTTAGGCTTTATGTTATAATTAATAATGTGATGGCTGTAATTATTTTCAAATGTGTATGATTTTGACTCGTGCGTCGAGAGTTCCATACCGCCGAATATTGTGTTGTTTTTACCAGGGCTCGGAAACCCTAAATCATTAACCCCAAACCTTAAAAGGCTTATTGGTTTCGGTTACGTTTTTTAACCAGTTAAATCCGGGAGAACGGTTTTTGACAAATTTAGGTTCCATGAACAAAATTAGCCAGTTAAAATAAGTTTATGTGTATTTACATTTGGCGCGTCTTTGCAAATGGTGAATGGCTTAATAGAAGGATGCATGCACGTTTCTTACTTATGAATGAATTAACCGGTTTATTTCTATATAAAACCGAAATCCGACCTATCTCTAAAAATAACCGTTAACTATTATTATTTCGGTTTACTAAGCCGTTCATTTTCATTAACCGGTTAAAGAACAAGCGATGAGTTTATCATTACATTACCGAAATAAATCGTTTTTAAAACCAGTTCTGAGCACTGGTTTTTATTAACATATTTACACACTGAAATTTTTACATTTTCGCAATACATACGTCATTATTTGCAAAAATAAGTTAGTGTTTATATTATTTCTTAAATATTTTATGAAAAATAAATTTAATTTTTGCGATCGTAAATCAAAATATCCAGCATCTTAAGACATTTAACGTATATTCTATAAATTAAAAAAGTGTTTAGCACACTCAATTACCTCTATTTTTTGCACATTTTTTTACTCCATTTTTCCAAAGATAAAGAGTTCCTTTACAACTCACATACAATGTTTACAACTTTACAATTTAAAAACTTTACAATTAAATTCTAACTTTTTGTCCATAATTTTTAGCATAGACTAAGCTAAGTGATAACAATGATAACAAATTCGATATGACTACATATGGAAATTAAAACTGAGCAAATCCTTTACCACGCGAACGTAGCCGCGATCAGAAAGCTTGACAAAATAAGAATGGCACGTTATAGTAACTTAAAAAAGGAGGGAGACTGTAATTTTATTTTATTTATTCCCAAACATTATATATTAATTTAATTTTAATTAATTTATTCGTGTGTAAATGTTAGTAAACAGCACAATATTCGGCGTAACGGAACCCACGATGCGCGAGTCACAATCATACTCATTCACAATCATACACATTGAAAAATCATTATTGCCATTAAATAAATTACTTCTAATAAGTAATAGCATAAAGCCAGTTTTTTTTATTTTTGCAGTTTTAGCGCGAGCGAAGCCGCGAGTACTGCTAGTTACCCGACTGTTTTTTTTTTTTTTTTATGGGACAAAGGGGGCAAACGGGCAAGAGGCTCACCTGATGGGAAGTGATTACCTCCGCCCATGGACATCTGCAACACTACAGGGCTTGCAGATGCGTTGCCGGCCTTTCAGGAAAGGGAGGGAGGGAGATGAAGGAAGGAGGGATGGGGAGTGGGCCTCCCGGACCCTCACTTACCGGACGAAACGCGACAGCATAGCTGCCACTTGACGCCGGTCTCCTGTGAGAGAGTGGTACTATACGGGGCGTGCCGGCCCATTCGGCTGCTTCCCGAAGGTAACAAGCGTGGCACTACCACTTTAGACGACTGTGCCACGCAAAGGAGGGTAATGTGTTTATCAGCCTATGTATGTATGTATATTTGTTCCTATGTGGCACTGTATAGATCAAACACGTAGACCAATTTTAATTATTGATACGATATTAGATTCGTCTTGATAACGCGAGTGCCATTTGGATTTGGAAAAAAAAATCTTCCAAATCAAGCGAGTGGGGTATCAAAATAAAGGTTTTTAAGAAGGATCACAAAAATATATATAACATACGAGTATACGTTTAAAAGTAATTTAAGATAAAAAAAATGTTAAATATAAACTCAAATGTCTAATTGGCAAAAACTAAAATCTGTGAATGAAAACAATTATTATAAAAATAAAAATTCCGACTACATAAAAGCTAAAAAGATGATAACAATTTGACGAAGTAATATTTTATTATTGTTATACGTAATTGTGCTTAAAGTATTTTTTTTTAATAGTTTTTGTATGATACACCTACATATTATATCACGTCAAATTTATCAGATATAGAGATGGTGTTGTGTTTGAACTTGAACAAAAACCTAATTGTAAGTGCAAAATAATAAAAAGTAATATAATGCTAATTATTCTTTGAAATTTTTGTTAGCGTATAATTTTTAAATTAAAGTGAAAAAAAGTGTATGTATTTACGTAAGCACGTAAAAAATTCTTTGGCATAAAAAAAAAAACAAAAATAACTTAAAAATTTTTATACTGCGTGCCAATACTATACATTTGTAGAAACTACAAGACAATAAAGAATATATTAAAAACGGTTAATAAAGCTTTAATTAAAAAAAATAAAATTATTTAATAAATGAGAATGGCTACCACAACCTTATAAAAAGAACAAGAAAAAAAAATCTTACTACTTACATTAATATATATAAAATTAACATATCAAAAAAAATCAAATAAATTATTCATTTATCTACATATATGTATAAAAATGAATCCGTATTTCCCTTGGTCACGCCATCACGCGTGAACGGCTGGACCGATTTCACTAATTCTTTTTTTAAGAAAATTGCGCAGGGACTTAGAAAATGGGGATGAATGTTTGTATTCTGAAGCGAGCTAGGGACGAAGCCGAACGAAGCGAGGGTGAGTCGCTAGTTAAGTAATAAAGTAAAGCCGTCTATTTTGCATTAACTCAACCCATAATTTCGTATTGTATTCCAGTCTGGAGTAGTGCTGTGAAAACCAATCTGCTTCAACTTGACTCTCAGCGAGCTGTCTTAATGGTTATGCTCTCTAAGCCAATGCAGAAGTATTTTCTATTTGTAAGGTACCCTCAGTCCGGAAGCTATTTATACTTAGAAGTACACTACGTTTTAATTTTCAGTTATCCTTTAACGAAGAATGTTTAAACAATAAGCGTAGATCCAGTAGAGTCTGCTCCTTGAGACCTAAACGAACAGCGATGACTGGACGTTAACATTTCTTCTTAATGTCACTTCTTTACAATAAAATAAATAAATCTATTAATATATACGCACTTACACTGACAAATTGTAAAATAAGACTTACAAATTGACTTCTAAACTTAAGTTATGATCAGAAAGAAAATGTAATAAAAAAACACGCACTCACACCCCTTACTCACACAATCCACACTCACCCATTCACTACATATCAATTATCTCCTTATCTATACATATAATAAAATTGTAACTAAGCCGAATTTATACATTACATATTTTTTGAAAAAACTTATTGAAATAGACATTATTATCGATACGGAAGCCGAATCTATAGTTTTCAGAATTTTTGTCTATCTGTCTGTGACCAGGGAAAAACCACTGGAGGGATTTTCAAAAGCCGTACAGTGGTTTTCTCGTGATGCCCTCCCAAACAGACAACCAGACAAAAATTCTAAAAACTATAAATTCGTCCTCTGTATCGATAATAATAACTATTTTTCTAATAAATATTTAATGTACACATTCGACTCAGTTAAAATTTTATTATATGTATAGTTTAATCTTACACATTTGAAATATAAATAACCAATGAAGTTTTATTTCTAATACGTTTAAATAGAAACGTATTATTTATATATCCTAAACATAATATATAATATAATCATCATAAACTTAAACTTCCCCAAGCTCGCAGTGCACTTTTTGTTAGGTGTGTACAGAAAAAATAGTTTTCTCGTGTTTTTACTGCTTCAGTGCTGACGTTGCTTTACAAGTAATAAACTTTTATTGTGCAAAAACTATACAAGACTAAATTCCGCTTTTAAATACTCTATTATAGGACGGTAATTAAGTGGAGGTTAATACTGAGAGTATCTATACCAATATTATAAAGCTGAAGAGTTTGTTTGTTTGTTTGTTTGAACGCACTAATCTCAGGAACTACTAATCCGATTTGAAAAATTCTTTTTGCATAAGATAGCCCGTTAACTGAGGAAGGCTATAGGTTATATATCATTCCGGAAAAATGTACGGTTCCCGTGGGATAGATTTGTTTTTGTCTAGGAACGAACCCGAAGCGAAACGAAGGTGAATCGCTAGTATATTATATAGATAGATTTGAGCTTGTATATATGTATGTAAGTTTAATTATATCGTCAAGTCTACGGTTCCAATAATCCTTTCACCAAGGGTTGTCTGTAAGGGCGATCCCTCACCGGGAGCATTCGCCTGTAATGTAACAGTTCAGATTCTTGTATTACGTGAGTGAGGGAGAAGAACTGAGCATCTATACTATAATAAAGCAGTAACTTAGCGAAATCTGTACATGAAATATTTTTTAAAAAGAATGACTGTAACGTATTATGTATACCTACAATATAGACCCCAATAGTTATTAATTTTTTTGTCTGTATGTCTGTTTGTCTCTTTGTCTGTACGCGTTTCACGCAAAAAGTAATGAACCGATTACAACTAAATTTGGTAAAGTGATAAATTATTACCCGGGTCAACATTTAGAATACCCTTTATTTCAGAAAAATCTTTCTTTCCCACGGGAAATCGCAATAACTGGTTTTATCGAGTCCTCCTTAGAAACCTTCCGCTGGCTAAACCTTAAGACATACATCAAAACAATGTATTAAAAAATTGTAGGTCTTGAAAAGATCAACAGAAAAATCTGCAAAAGTATATGTCTATCTCTTAAGGTACACTCGCAATACCTATTCTTATCTATACCTATAATAAAACTAACTCAGTCAAATCGATGTGCGCGTTTCACGCAAAAAGTACTGAACCGATTTTAACTAAATTTTGTATAGTGATAGCTTATTACTCGGGTCAACATTTAGGATACCTTTTACTACAGGCACATCTTTCGTTCCCGCGGGAAAACGCAATGACTGGTTCTATCGAGTCGTCCTTAGAAATTTATATGGCTAACGCTGGCTGAATCTTAAGAGATACATCAAAACAATGTACTACAAAATTGTAGGTCTTAAAAAGTTATACAGGCAAGTTCTCAATATGTCTATCACCTAAGGTACATTCGCAATTACTATTTTTATTCACTACTCGTGACTCACTGACTGACTCATCAACGTTCAGCTCGGTTCAGCAGTAAAACGTACCTAGAGACGAACCCGAGCGAAGCGAGGGTGAGTCGCTAGTTACTAATATTAAGATGCTCAATTCTTCTCCCTCACTGACGTAATGGTCGAATCTGAACTGTTACATTACAGGCGAATGCTCCCGGTGAGGGATCGCCCTAAGAGATTGCTTATAGCACGCATGCATTCTGTTATCTTTCATTATCTATTCATTTTCTGTATTATCCATGTGTGTGCAATAAAGTATTTATAAATTAAAAAATAGACAGGCTGGCACCGACTTCGAAAATATCTAATTAGGTATCTATAGTAAATGAAAACCCCCACTTATTTATTACGTTTTAATGCGTGGAAGTTTTTTTTGAACTCAGTTTTTCTTTTTAATTATTTTTTCATTTCGTAATTTTTTGTTTTAAGTAATAATTTTATGTTATAGTAATAGTTTTTGTAATAAATAGTAATTACAAAAACTATTTCAGTTTTAGTTACACGTTTTACGTCCATATCATAAAAACTACTACTTACTTGTTACACCTCTATAAATTATTGCATATGTCTTTTTCTTTATTTATACCAACATTATACATATTTATAATTTAAAACAAGTGTAATATCTATGTACTAGCAAATAAACAAAAAATATAATAATATTTAAACTTCTCAAACTCGGTACATAATTAATATTTATAATGTAAAAAAAAATATAATTAGCTATTTTATATAGAATTAAAACTTACTGGCAAAATCATTTGCTTTGTACCTACTCGTATTGTGGTAATGACCCCTAACACAAAGATTGCTTTACATTTTTTTTTAAATCTATCAATAAAGGAAATACCAGAGGACGAGGACGATCACGCATGCGATGGACCGACGAAATTAAGTTAGCTGTGCGTGGCCCCTTGCATGAGTGCACCAGGATGTTGGCCAACAGGCGACACACAAGACAAGTGGCGATCAATCGTGAGGAGCATCACATCTGCTCATACAGAAACTGCTACATGATGACCACGACCACTCTGTCAAGAGTATCACGAAGAAGAAGAATCAATAAAGGATTGACCATTTTCTGGGACCATGTCATAAAATCCTAGGTAGGTTAACCTATTGGAGGTCCTGGGTACATAAGGATCACGGTACCCCTGTGTAGATAAGAGTAGATAAGCAAAATTCTAACATTTTTTTTATTTCTTCAAATGAATATATAATTCACTAGCGAATCACCCTCGCTTTGCTAGAGTTCGTCCCTAGCTTGCTTCCCCATACAAATTTTTATCCCCATTCTCACCCCCTTAAGGGATGATTTCCAGAATAAAAAATATCCTATGTCCTTCCCAGGATCTCAAACTATCTTCTTACCAAATTTAATCTAAATTGATCCAGTATTTTTTGAGTTTCTTCGTTATAAACATACAAAAATACAAATCTTTTCTCTTCATATTAGTGTAGATGTAGATAATTACGTAATGGTTTGACCATCGGTTTGCACTTAGCACTTAATGATAAATAATTTGAAAAAACTAATTTGAACCAAATAATGTTCTGTCAGTATAATATTCCATCTGTGGGTAGAGCTCGAACAAAGTTGATAGCTTCCTAAAATATTTTAAAAAACCATGTTACCTCTGATACGCACCCAGCGGCATGGACACCTACCAAGATTAGAGAATGTCCCGCACATAAAATAAATAAATAAAAATAACTTTATTTTTTCCTTACAATTTTAAATTTATAAAAACAGAAAATCTTATACATAAAGTAGATATTGTATGTAATATTATGTATCAATGTATGTATATGAGTGTGTATGTTCGTTTAGTTTAGTCCCGCACATGGTATAGGTAAATGTGGCAAAGTCGCATTCCTCCTTGATATTGCTTACAGACCAATATAGTTCCCCGATATATTTGAAGCATTGTCATTATAGCTTTATCCTCTGTAATATTTTGTTGTAATATCAAAATTCTTTAAAAAATTCAAAATGGTTACCGCTAAATTCTCAAGATTTGTGATTTTCCTCAAATTTATTTAAACTTACGTATGAAGTAAATGATAAAAAAATATTCTGTTAGCTTACAAAATCAGATAGATAAATAAATTTCTGAGCAAGGTATTAAAAGTACGCCCGTTATGATATTTAATCTCGTTATCTTCGTTAACTGAAACCTAATGCCTTGTACCATGTAAGTGCATTTGCAGCAAAAAAGCGCTAACAGTAATGTTTTTATATACTTACATATGCTTTGTATTGTTGTAGAACTGTATTATATTTAGTGTAATGTATGTGTGAATTTGTATGTCGAAAGTGTTTTTGCAATGTATGCATTTGCAATCGAATGATGGATCGGAATCGGATGAATAAACTAACACTAAGTACACTAACACTAACTACACTAACACTAACTACACTAATACTAAGTACACCAACACTAACTACACTAATGGGTAGTTAGTGTTAATGTATTCATCCGATTCCAATAAAATTTTAGCATATCCTATGTGTACGCTTTTTTTTGATATTTTAATAAGTACCTACCATCAATATGCGATCCCGAGTTGTATGTCCAGATTTCAGCCACGGCGACGAAATCTCACTGAGACTAGCCAACTGTATGAGATATTATTGACCACAAAAACACGAATGCACTCAATATTCCTACTACTCTCATACTCTAATGGGACAACTACTCGACAAGACCAGTGAAAGTTCAGGCGCAAGAGCGACGCAACACGTGCTCTCTAAGGCACGGGAGTAAAACACCGCCATCTTCGCAACTCCGGGCTGTTACTGAACAGAAAAACTCAATAACTAAACTTGGCCCGACCCGAGACTCGAACCCAGGATCTCCGGATGTGCAGCCGTACATGCTAGCGACTACTCCACCGAGGCAATTGTCACTACATAGTATAAAACAAAGCCGCTTCCCGCTGTCTGTCTGTCCCTATATATGCTTAGATCTTTAAAACTGCGCAACGGATTTTGATGCAGGTTTTTTAATAGATAGTGATTCAAGAGGAAGGTTTATATGTATAATACATGCATAATATAGTAGAGAAACACTGATAATTTTAGAGGTTTCTAATGTGATGTCGTAAATAAACACATTTTTTTGCGCTTACATTGCAAACGCTGGCTGAACCCCACGCGATAGATCAAAATAATGTACTGCGGTATTGTACACCTTCTGTCATCTCTTAAGGATAACATACTATATCCATTTCACTATACACAAGCTAGGGACGAACCCGAGCGGAGCGAGGGTGAGTCGCTAGTATATAGGTAATATACGGAGATGTACATATGTATGTATCACTGTAACTAGACAAAATCAGGGCGAATTGCTAGTTGTCAATAAAACAAACATTTTTCCCAAACATTTTTAATAAATATGCGTTATATATGAAACGACAATAACATCTACGATACATGTCGGGCCGAGGCTATAGCTATAGCTAAGTAGAACACTTATTATAATTTCAATTCCTTTTCTTGTCGTTAGTTTTCATACATCTACTTATTCTAAAAGAGCAATGTATACTGCATACAATACTGATTACTTTACGGTACATAAATGTTAATAGACAAAACTAAAAATAATAAGAAAGATATTTTTTATATTCAATGAAATTACCGCTCAAACTTAGCCACAGGAAATAACTAGTTTAATCAACAAGTTGAAAAACGTTATTTTTCCTGCGAGTAAAAATACGTAAAAAATCCCGTTGGATAGTTATGACGCTAGAAAAATGTGCAAAAATCTCAAACCCGCACGTCTAAAAAAAAATGTCTAGTTTTTTGCAAATTACTCAAAAACTATTAACGTTAGAGAAATTTTGAAAACAGATTCTTAAAAAGGAGGAATTTTCCGAAAAAAAAATATCAACTCCGAGAACATGACCTCTCAATATTTAATCTTTTATCAAAAACAGACAAAACCAGAAGTAAATACCTAGTATAACACAAGCTAATATTAAACCCATCTGCCGATCAAAAAACACTGATCATACGAAAAATAACAAAACAAAACAACCCACATTATACTAATTACTACAAATTAGTATAATTTGTGACTTTTATAGGTGCAATAATTTTACCCGGCGAGTGCGCGCGCGTCAGCTGTTTGCGTATGTTGCTAACTAATTACCGTGAAGCATTAGCGGGCTGATCTGCACATTAATCGCCATATCCTGGACAAAACTGTCTGTTTTTTCGGTACTTTGAACGGATTGTTAAACGAATGACGTCATAATATCGAGAAGGTCAGTGCTGCTCAAACTTATCGACCTTAAATCTCCTAAGTTCCCAGATGAATCCTAAATAAGTATATTTTTGAAGTTATACTTCTTTTGGGACGTTTGGAAAAAAATATGAGAGTAAATTTTTACTATGCGCGCGCACACCGACAGCCAAAAAGCGACATGATGAAGTTAGCTGCATTTCTTTTACAAACAGAAAATTGTGACATACGGGATGAAATCTTTAGCTATTTTTGTTCTGTTACGCCAAAGAAGTATAACTTCTTACGTGCGTACATAAGTACACGCACACGTTTTTTTTACGGATTGTGATAGCACTAATTGAAACATCCCCACGTTTCTATCTCGAGAGGATACAAATATATTTTTAATATTGGATGAAAGATCTAAAAAAACTAGTAAGAAATTATTTAAACAATATTACTGTCCAATCAACAAATATATATATATATATATATATATATATATATATATATATATATATATATATATATATATATATATAATATTTTGTTTGTATGTATGTCTAAATTCATCGCTTTACCATAAAGACTTATTATAACGCAGTACACATTGCTTTCGCACTAAATACAAAATTGGAGTTAAATAAATATAAAATATAGGCGGGACTGCATGAACAGGTTAACTTTAAACATTTTGTATTAAAAACGTACTTTGAAGATGGAAGATGGTTCATTAAATAATATAAGAAATATATTTTGCTATAAACTATGTGAGGAAGACTTCATGATTCCATGTTCTGTGTCATATGTGAAATACAGTGTTAGAAAATAACTAAATTGGAATGAATATTCTAGAAAACCTATACAGAGGTATCGGAAATACAACTTACAATGTCAGTTCCGGCTTTTTTTTGGGAAACCAAAAAAAAACCGCCAAAAAAACGCCGTGTTAACGCCAGTTAACATAAAAACTTAGACCACTTGAATTAAAAAAAAAAAGAACCTAAAGTCTTTTGAATGTTTGTTTGTCTTTTGAATTATATTTGACTCAAAATTTACTCTATTCATTGAAAAAATCAAACGTTAACAACTTAAATAACATACAAAAAACATACAAAAAAATACCTAAATAAGAAACTTGTTTTTTTTTCGAAATCGGTCATTAGCCAATTTAAAAAGGAGGTTATGCATTTATCCGGTATTATTTTTAATTTGAAATGAGCACAGACCGTAGCACCGAGCATAACATCTGTTCACACAGTTCCGCCTACATTTGGGGCCTAACTATGAATGTCGCGTATCAGCCTTTATGGTTTATGTCTAGAAGCACTAAAGTCTGTCACGTCGCGAGAATTACTTAGAAAAATACCGACTTTTCCTCTGAAAGAGCTTTAATAATAACTATTTTAACACCGTAAGGAGTTTGAGTGAGTTTGTATGAAGCTACTGATCTGAAAGCTTAGACAAAATACACATCATTTGTTACACTTTAAAAATAATATAAAATATTAATAAATCATCTATATATCTATACATGTAACTAGCAACTCACCTTCGCTTCGCTCGAGTTCATCTCTAGATACGTTTTAACGTTCAGTATAGATTTCTCAGAGATGAGATATTTTTCCTCAGTAAAAAGTATCCTATATATTGATCTGGATAACCAGCCTATATCTAGTATAATCTATCTCTGTACCAAATTTCATCCAGATCCGTTCAGCCGTTCTGGCATGATCGTGTAACAAACATCCAAACATCTAAACTTTCACATTAATAATATTAGTAAAACTATTATGTATTCCAGACAGGCTACTACTTAAAACTCTTTCAAAGTAAATTGTCGTTTAGAAAACACATAACATGATACACTTTAAAACCCGTGGAAAATTTGAAAAGCGCACAGTTCACATTACTTTGGTACCTAACGAGGACATCACCTACAAAATAATATTCAATATTTTTCATGAAGAGAAAGACAAAATAATACAATTTTATTATTAATTCAAATTAGTTTGTCTATAACCAATATACGTCATTTTTAATCATAGTTTTACTTTCTCCTACTAAAAACAAAAGATGTCCTCACTATGCATAA
This sequence comes from Fabriciana adippe, assembly GCA_905404265.1. Classification (NCBI taxonomy): domain Eukaryota; kingdom Metazoa; phylum Arthropoda; class Insecta; order Lepidoptera; family Nymphalidae; genus Fabriciana; species Fabriciana adippe. The sequence goes on from FR989995.1 coordinate 351,435, forward strand.
TTTAAATATATAAAAATCGACCTTAAACCTCTCTACGTAAGGTTCGTATTACATTAACATATCTTAAATATATGGGGTTTTTAAATACATTGTAATAACTTACTTAACAGTAATTTATAACATACAGACGAACGCACATACATACACCACAGGTAAGTTCAAGATGGTCTTGTTAAAAACTTGTTTTCAATTCAATTTAAACTTAATGGCTGCAAAGCGCGCCATCTGAGCACAGATTATACTTCGTCAATTTGGTTTTTGTTCATTTATTTATATAATAATTATAATATAATACTTTCTTAGATTTACGCGAATATTTGACATTTTAAATAAAACTATCTTTTCGGATTATTTCACGGATTTATTTTGATGTTTGGTTGGATTTTTGGCTCGGGAACCAAAAATCAAAATAAATCCGCGAAATAATCCGAAAAAATAGTTTTATTTATAATTATATTATTATATATAACCATTGATATGCAAAAACTCAGGATACACAATTAGCGTCAAGTGTCCTCAAAAAAAAGCGCACAATTCGAGATTGTGCGCTTTTTTCTAATCTCTTTTTTTCATTGATTTTCGAGTGACAAAATAAAAACGCGCGTTGTTTCGTTTAAAAAAGTACTTTATGTGATGCGCGTAGGGTCGATTTTGTGTTTGGACAATTAGAATTTTCGATTTTTCAAGTTTTTTCTTTGGTTTGACTTAACGTAACATATCGACGCCACTTTTTGTAGAGATATTTATTAGGAAATGTATATCCACATATATTTTTATATATCAATGTATATAACGCAATTATAATTATATTCTACCAATTCACAAGTAAACCCATCTTACTCTCTATTATTATACACATATTTATACCAAAACCTAAAAAAATGATCTCGTCATTTTAATAAATATAATTTAATCGTCATCTAATTAAATAATATATCGTTCGACATTTTAAATACATTATGAGAGCGATTAATACTATCGAGTTTGAAAGACGAGATATTTTCAAAATCGATATTAACATTTATTAAGTCAGTAAAACAAAAATATAGCATAAAATGACTAGAAAGAAAAGTTTTACACAAAAAGTTAAGATACGTCAACATTATTTTACTTATAATTTCGAAAAAAAAGTGTGACAAAAACAATTATTTTTTTTAGTATTAGTATTTGTAGGCATGAAAATGTTTATAGCACTTGTAATAACATTCCTTATAATATACATATATTACAATTAATAACAATATTATATAACTTCAAACCCTTCCCTTAGCTTTAAAGTATAACAGAGAATGTAAGATGATAGCTTATAGAATAAAAAAATTAAATAATTGTCAAAGAAAAGTGACATTCTCGCATCAATCAAAAAAACACTAGATACACAATCAGCGACGAAAAATGTCCTCACCGAATGAGTGCTCATTTGAACATTTCAGCGCGCTTTTAATATTTTTTGTGAAAACAAACTTAAAGTATTGCATTTAAGGTTCAATTTACATTGTTGTATATTAATTACAACTAGAATTACCCAAACACAATTGGTGACAGTTTTAAGAGAACTTTTGCATGGGATTGTGTGTCTAATACTTTTGTGATCGATGCATTCTTAGGCTAATAAGTTAACTGAAGCGAGCGAAACCTTTGCTTCAAGTCTAGCAAAATTTGCTTTCCTCTGTCAGTTTGTTTGTACTCCTCTACAGGTCGTATTTTACAACCGATCTGAACGAAACTTGATATAGAGATTTTACGACTTTATAGCATTGTTTTGTTGTCGGGGATTTTTGATTGAAGACGTTCTTCCTCCAAAAAGGGGACAAAGAGGTGACCTTATGAGATCCAATTTCGATGTTTTTTTTTTTTTATTTGAAAGGCAGTAACTTTAAGTTGTTCTCATAAAAAATTGGTGAAGATCTGATGAGGATTTTTGGCATGATGAGGAGAATTGCTCCTCAAAATGCAGTTTGTGCTCGCGAGGTCTACTGTTCGCAGAACTATTAATATTTAATACTATAGATAATCTATATAGACCCATTTTTGATATCTCCTCCACCCTTGTTTTTACTCTCTCATTATGGAAAATAAATAATACTGAAAAAAACATCTCATAGTTTACAATATAGACGTAGCTAACACGTGCATACACACATACATTCTTATATCTTATATTATATTTATATAATAATACTATTTCTTTGGAACATTGTCGACACACTGTCTTGTAATGCAAGTTTTGCTCAATTTTTGTTTAGTAAAAATAAAATACTTTGTTAGATTGACATTTTAAGATTTAAAATATTAAAAGTTATATATTATGTAGTTTAATTTAATTAAAGAAAACTAAGGAATATTAAATTATAATAAAATTAATTCAAAATAAACGTATGTATATTCTGTCTTATTGGTAAAAAAATATTGTGACTTGCATATCCATTAAAGCCATTATTTCCAGCTTAAATACATTAACTTGTTGTGCCAAAGCATACTTATACATAAATATTTCATTTTTCTGCTTATATATAAATACTTCCATACACTTTATTCAAAGTGTACATCGCTTTATACAAAAATATACTTTATGGAAAACAAGAGATCTATATAACATGTTTTTGTGCTTTTGAATAAAATAAATTAACTGGGTTTAATACAACAAAGTTGCCATAACCGATATTACTTCATTATTATTCTTTGGTTATGAAAGAAAAATCCATACAAGTTTTCACAACTAATATAAATATTAAAAAATCCTTTCAGAATATAAATAAATTAGCCATTTACTACGGAGAGCAAGAGGTAAGGAGGCGTCTCTGTGTATGAAAAAGTGTTCGAATAATGGTGGCGCTGCGGTAGCTAAGGATGCATTTTAAAGGAAACGCTAAAAGTAATTAAGAATAAGATAGGGAAATAAACAAGGATGATTAATTATCTATATATATATATATATATATATATATATATATATATATATATAATAAAATTGTAACTGATCGCTGTCTGTACATGGAAGATATTAGAGAAAAACTATTTTCGGGGATCTTTATTAACGCAATAAAATCCAAAACAATGATTTTTAGTTTTTTTTTTGTCTGTTTGTCTGTGCATTTGTGCGCGCTAATCTTAGAAACGGCTTAACCGATTTGGGTGCAGTTTTCACTAATGTATTGTGGTAAGCTTCATTTAACATTTAGTATTTGTTTTATTTCAATTGGTTTCTAAATAAATAAGTTATGTCAATTTAAAGAATCATCTAAGGGCGAACCTAAGCGAAGCCAGGATGAGTCGCTAGTATTTACTGAATTATTTTAAACTACGTAAATAGTTGGGGTTTCGTATACTGGTATTTCATTATCTACTTTAATAGTCATGAAAAACTTTAAATTTTTAGTAGTTGTAGTTTTTCGTACGCCAGCGCCATCTATTTTCAGCATACAGCTGGACACTTTTTCAACTTGTCTCCCATATAAGAGACTCCTCCTTACCTCTACCTTTCATATCTTATACCAAAATATGAAATTTTCACAAAGTCATATAATACAACATATACAGATAAACATTTTGTGCATATAAAATAAAAACGACAATTTAATGTATAACTATTAATAATACTTTCTTAGATTTACGCGAATATTTGACATTTAAAATAAAACTATTTTTTCAGATTTATTCACGGATTTATTATGATTTTTGGTTCCCGACGTTTCGAATGCTTTACAGCGCACATGGTCACGGGAGAGACTAAGATTGTAGACATCTCAAAGGTAATATTTGTGGATAGAAGCTGTCCGTAACAATAAAATAAATCCGCGAGAAAACCCAAGATAGTTTTATTTAAAAGTATGAATAACATAAGATAACACGTGACCTGTATGGCCTGGTATGACCTGGTGGCGCGGTGTGTCGCTCAGAGCAGCGCGCAGCGGCCGAGCAGGCGGCGGCGGCGGCGCAGCTTGTCCTCCTGCTGCGGGTGCTTGCGGATGATGCGCACCAGCTGCCGGCCAACATGTGTCGTATTAGCAAACTTTCATATTTTGTGTACGCACACACATATCATTTTTATACTTTTCGATTTTTGATTAAGACCTTTTGAAGTAAAACTTCTTTACGCACGCTTGACTTGGGAGGTAAGCTGGTGAACGCGTTATGAAAAAATGTACGTACGTTTGTTGCCATGGTAACCGTTGTTATTGTCTGACAAATGACATATAATATTATATTGTTTCCTTAAATCTAATATATTTAAACGAGCAATTCTTGTATATTTATATATTTATTTATACCGGCCATCTCGGAAACGGCTCTAACGATTTCGCTGAAATTTAGTATGTGGGGATTTCGGGGGCGAAAAATCGATCTAGATTAGTCTTATGTCTGGGTCAAGAACACGCGTACACGCGCGTACGCACGCAACGCGCACGCATGTACACGCGCAAGAAGTAAAACTTCCGTGGGTTATCGGTACTCTTTATGAAATTCAATTTATATTTTAAATAATCAAGATAGGGGAAATACTAAAAATAACGCATATTAGGCATATTACAATCATATATTTAATATCATTTAAGGAAACAATATAATATTATATACCATTTGTCAGACAATAACAATGGTTACCATGGCAACAAACGGTCGCTTCACCCGATCACACTTTTTATAACGCTCTCGTCACGCATTCACCAACTTACTCTCCAAGTCAAGCGTACGTAAAAAAATACTTTATTTAATAATTTCATTAAAACATACAGAGACCAATAAAACCTGTACTTAGAGTTAAATCTAACAACATGACTATCCATTTAAAATGATTTTAGTAAAATTTCTTGTCATCCATTAAACATATACCCCAATTTCTAACAAATAGAATGTAGTTACATGTATTGATAACCCTAATTAAGGCGTGAACTGTAAGACATGTGAAAAAATTATGACGAGTGGACGACCCTTGACATATGATTAAAAAAAACAAGAACTATTAATATCACATTTATAATTAAAAATATTTGGGGCCGTAACAGTGATAGTGTTATCATTCCGTGAGGAAGGGACTTGAGTTGAGTTTGAATGCAGAGAAAAAGTATACAAAATATAGAAAGCAATATCTGAGTTTCAATGAGAAAACACCACTCCTCAACACTTATGCTCTCCTGGTACTTGCGGGGACGTCACACGGGGTGCTCTTAGTAAATAAAAAAATTAAAGAGTGCGTGTATGAATGTGTCCACGCGCAAGAAGTAAAACTTCTGTAGGTTATCGGTACTCTTTATGAAATTCAATTTATGTTTTAAATAATTAGGATAGGTGCGATACTAAAAATAACGCATATTAGGCATATTATTATAGAATATCATTTGAGGAAAGAATATAATAATATTATAATCATTTGTCAGACAACAACAACAGTTACCATGGCAACAAACGATCACACTTTTCGTAACGCTCTCTTCACGCTTCTCCAGCTTACTCCCTAAGTCAAACGTGCGTAAACAAGTTTTACTTCAATAGTGTTGTGACGGTCGAAATATTACACTTTTACCGTCTCGCTCTCATTCGCCATCTGTGCCGAGTATAACGTTCAGGAACCTCGTTCCGATAAATGACAAAAGGGGTTGATATTGTGGGGAACCTACTACGTAGTGGAAGCTATCGATACCGGCAAAGTGCATACGACGAGCGTGTGTGCGTGTGTGTGTGTGTACGTGTATGCGTACGTGTGTGCGTGTGTGTGTGTGTGTACCTCGTGGAAGGCGGCGTCGACGTTGAGCGGCGGCTCCTTGGCGCTGGTCTCGATGTAGGGCGCGGCGAGCGCGCGCGCCATGTCGCGGCCGGCTTCCTCGCTGACGGCGCGCAGGTGCACCAGGTCCACCTTGTTGGCCGCCACCAGCATCGGGTACGTCTCGCTGCGACACACCACACGTACATTACTTACTGGACCATCACTACATAGTATTAAACAAAGTCGCTTCCCTCTGTTGTCTGTCTGTTCCTATGTATTATGCTTAGATCTTTAAAACTACGCAATGGATTTTGATGGTTTTTTTTAATAGACAGAGTAATTCAAGAGGAAGGTTTACATGTATAGTACAGTCACGAGCAATGAAATGTATACGTTGACAAGTTTTCAAATTCATATCAACATCATACCTTCCAAAAGAAAGTGTACGCGCTTTGCTTCAAAATTAAGTAATCGTTCATTGTTTCATAATTTGATGTACATTTTTATCAATTGATTGTAAACAACTCGAATCGAATATAAGTATACACGTTACACGTTATATGTATGTACCCATTACTCTTTTCATAAAAATGTATACATTTACTAACAACGATTAAAATTGTATTTTCGCATTTGAAAAATATTTTTCTTATTTGTAATAGATATGTATACTGTGTCTTTTTCACAAATATGTATACATATACATTTAAAATGGATTGTTATGAAGTTTAGTAAGCGGAATTAGAACTTCTAACCTTTTGGTTCAGTTCCGTTGACATTTATGATAATTATGACTTGATTATCCATCTAGGGTAGGCTTCAGACAAAGCAACTCCTTAAGGGCTAATAGTACAGACTTGAAATTTTATATACAAATTCAATTATCACAGCACGCTCTAAAGTCTACCATGACTTAGCTGCTGTGCCCAGGGTTGGTTCCGAATGAAAGATCTCCTCAGCGGTTAACAGCACAGATACGAAATTTTGTATACGTATAAAACTATTATAGCCCGTTCTAAAATCTACCATGATTTGAATGCTGCGTCCAGGGTTGGCTCCTAATGAGACATCTTCTCAGAGGTCAACGCTATAAGTACTAAATTTTGTATGTATTATCCAATTATAATAGCCTGTTCTAATGCCCACCATGGCCTGGCTACTGCATCCAGGCTATATAAGATCTCCTCAGTAGTCAACAGCACAGACACGATTTTTTTAAATAACGTGCTGAGACCATGACTTTTAAACATCATGACGAGTAAATTAAAAAAAAATAGATGATTGACAGTGAAAAAACATGTTGTGATAACTCCGCGGTCCCTAATTCTCGGTTGAGCCAAGCTTGGTTCCGCTGTAACCATGGTATGGTCGACTTATTGCCGTGGCCGCCTAAAAGTCCAGACTTAAACTTCATTGAGAATCTGTGGAGTTTAGTGGCTCCACATTGGGACTACAATCGATCAAGGACCAAGGAGGCCATTTTTAATCATATTATAGAAATATGGGACAATTTTAGAAGAAGCGAAGTGTTACAAAATGATTTCATAAATACATGAGAGGTTACAAGATGTCATTAATACTGACGGTGGTTACACTAGGTTCTCGATTTTTCTATTTACGATGTGATGAAATATGTAAAAAATAGAAATATTAAATAAAAATATTATGATTGCAGGCAGTGGTTATGTAATCAAAACACGCGGTAGCGTGTCCAGCCAAGTTCAAGCCAAAAGGAACTGGCGACGCAGCACCGTGTGTATTATATATATTTTACACGAACCATTTGGAGCCACTTTTCACCTCGTAATAACTAAAAATCTATTAAACATAAACACATCAAATTTGGTTCATTTATTTAATCCCCTTAAATTAACTAGAATCCCTAATTTCAAAAATACAGCTCATATGGTTATTGAGATATTAACGTCTAAAAATCAGCATTTTTATCACTGACTGAGTGACATATAACTTGGTGTCCAGATGGGTAATTGTATGCATACAAAGGGAAAAATCCGAAAACAGTGAATTCTTAAAATTTGTTTTTTTTTAAATAATTCTTATTGACACCTTGCCTGCACTTTGCGCTTTCCAGAACATAATAGCAATAGCGTAACACCTAGTGCCTTTTGAAATGTAATATCAAGAGCAATCATGTATTCAGCCCTTTTTAACGTCCCACTGCTGGGCACGGCCCTCCCTTCAATACGAGGGGGATCAATCCATAGTCCACCACGCTGGCCAAGTACGGGTTGGCGGACTTCACATGTCTTTTGAAAACTTGCTATGTTCTCTCAGACATGCAGGTTTCCCGGTTTTTCACGATGTTTTCCTTCACCGTAAGGCAAGTGGTAATCATGTTAGAAATGATTCGCACATGAAAATATCAGAGGTTCGAGACCCGGGATTTGAACCCACTTCACTCGGTTTCCCAAACGAGCGCGTTACCACTGGGCTACCACTGCCAATAGTAAGCAATCATAGTAGTAGCAAAAACTTTTTCTTTCTCAGGAGAAAAAGTTTCAAGATGATTAAATAACATTTTCGTATTCCGCCTTATCCACTAATGAATAGTCGCAAAATTTTGAAAACAGATTGAATTTACAGGTTTACACTTAGGAAGGTATACACTGTGGAATTATGAATAGTAATAGTTTCTTTACAAAAAGTCATGATATTCCATCAAAAACATAAATGTAAAAATGGGAGCCAAGTTTAATATTAAGAATATGCGTGGTTATCAACTTCACTGACAAAAGAATTAAGATCTAAGTGGGTGCAAGTTCTGTAGATAATCTTGAAATTTATTAACAAGAACATAATATTTGAGTTCAAGATTTGACTCGGCTAGTTTTTACATACATGTTACTTTATATTCGGCTAATCAATTATGTCTTCTTAATGCTATACTATGTACATACATACATATGTAATGCACTGAGCATTAAAATGAAAGCTTTATCTTAAACATATTTTTTCACTGTTAACTAGGTATCTATTTTTTTTTAGTTTACTCGTCATGATGTTTAAAAGTCATGGTCTCAGCACGTTATTTAAAAAAATCGTGTCTGTGCTGTTGACTACTGAGGAGATCTTATATAGCCTGGATGCAGTAGCCAGGCCATGGTGGGCATTAGAACAGGCTATTATAATTGGATAATACATACAAAATTTAGTACTTATAGCGTTGACCTCTGAGAAGATGTCTCATTAGGAGCCAACCCTGGACGCAGCATTCAAATCATGGTAGATTTTAGAACGGGCTATAATAGTTTTATATGTATACAAAATTTCGTATCTGTGCTGTTAACCGCTGAGGAGATCTTTCATTCGGAACCAACCCTGGGCACAGCAGCTAAGTCATGGTAGACTTTAGAGCGTGCTGTGATAATTGAATTTGTATATAAAATTTCAAGTCTGTACTATTAGCCCTTAAGGAGTTGCTTTGTCTGAAGCCTACCCTAGATGGATAATCAAGTCATAATTATCATAAATGTCAACGGAACTGAACCAAAAGGTTAGAAGTTCTAATTCCGCTTACTAAACTTCATAACAATCCATTTTAAATGTATATGTATACATATTTGTGAAAAAGACACAGTATACATATCTATTACAAATAAGAAAAATATTTTTCAAATGCGAAAATACAATTTTAATCGTTGTTAGTAAATGTATACATTTTTATGAAAAGAGTAATGGGTACATACATATAACGTGTAACGTGTATACTTATATTCGATTCGAGTTGTTTACAATCAATTGATAAAAATGTACATCAAATTATGAAACAATGAACGATTACTTAATTTTGAAGCAAAGCGCGTACACTTTCTTTTGGAAGGTATGATGTTGATATGAATTTGAAAACTTGTCAACGTATACATTTCATTGCTCGTGACTGTACATGCATATTATAGTACCTACAGAAAAGCCGAGAAATTCAAAGATTTGTATTTCATACTAACCGTTAAAACATACCTCCCGAGTGAAGCGAAGGTGATCGCTAGTATATTATTAAGCCAAATAAAAATATTATAACTGATTCGATCTAATATTTGATTTGTAAAAGATACAGAAATTAAAACCAGATTCGCTGATAATATATTATTTTAAGAATTATTAGGATAAATCAATCACCTCTTGTATACTTTTGCAGCAATAATGTCTTTATAATAATTATAACTATTTTCATCAACATAATTAAAATATTTGCTCACCGATCCTTAACCCTCAATATCTGTGTGTGAAAGTGTCGTATGTTCTCGAAGCTCTGCTTGTCCGTGACAGAGTACACCAAAAGGAATCCGTCCCCCTTGCGCATGTACTGCTCCCGCATCGCACTGAACTCCTCTTGGCCCGCTGTGTCCAGCACTGAAATGTTAATCAATAATGTTACAATAGTTTTTTATTATTATTTATTAGCGAGCAGTGAAGCAGATAAAATTTTGTGTATGTATTCAGCCTTTTTTAAAGTCCTACTGCTGAGTACGGGCCTCCCTATACAAAGGGGATCAGGCCATAGTCCACCAAGTTGACCAAGTGCGGGTTGGCAGACTACACATCTTTACAAAACAACCAGTTCCCCCTCAGACATGCAGGTTTCCATACAATGTTTTCCATCACCGTAAGGGAAGTGGTAATCATGTTGAAAATCATTTGAATATGAAAATATCACGAGGTGCAAGACCCGGGATTTGAACCCGCTTCACTCGGATTCCCAAGTGAGCACGTTACTATAGGGCTACCGCTGCCTGTAATACTGTAACCTGAAAGTTTCGTGTCGGCCAGATAAAAAGGATCTTAATAATAATATATGTTATATTAAATGCAATTTTAAACTAATAGGGACCTGGGATTTGTTTTTTTTTTAACAAAATCAGTATTATTTAAATGGATATCCTAACAAATCTAATATATTTAAACGAGCAATTCTTGTATATTTATTTATTTATACCAGAGACCTCAGAAATGGCTCTAACGATTTCGCTGAAATTTGGTATGTGGGGGTTTCCACGGGCGAAAAATCGATCTACATTAGTCTTATGTCTGAGAAAATTCGTGTTTTCGAGTTTTCATGCGGTTTTCTTTCGCATTATTCCACGCAAAATATGGTCGATAATTTCTTACTATATTGCTCAGGTATAAGCATAGTGAACAAGCGGCCAAGGTGCAAGATTGATAATCACAGGTATCTGGGTTTGATACAAAGTTATTACTTTTGTTTTTTTTTTTTCATATTTATTCAAATTTTTAGTTTTTTTTCTATCTAAAAATACTATATAACAAAACAGAACGCCAAATGAAGCTTGGTTGCCCAGATACTCATTATAAAAAGATAATAGAATATGTTAAAAGTATTGATAAACAAGAAATAATGTTTTATTTATAAAAATGATATAAAACTATCTAACTTAGCTTGATCATAGTACAATGTTTCCATGATGCACTGATATACTTATAAGAAGCACCATGATAAAAACATTGAATGAAAAATTTTAAAAAGGGATAACAAAATGTCTTTTAACCTCCAACATATGTTGTTTTATAATATTCTACAAGCCTCCTCTTTTTCTTTAAGCCCTAATTAATTATCTCTTCTTTTAATATTTTTGTTGTACACTTATATCCCATTTGTACCAGCATTTATGCTATGCTCGCAATCCATTTCTATATAAAATCTTATTCATTTGTTGTGTTTATTGCATTATTAAAAAGAACATAAAAACTATTAAAAGCAGCATTCTCTATTGAAAATATTGAAGAATCTTTAAAATTTGTGCATTTTAACATACATCATATTAGTAATAAAAATACATTTTTATTCACTTCATTAACTAATTTATGTTAAAATTATTTATTTTGCCTACCATCAAGTATGCACCACTGTCCGTCCACCTCAGTGTGTTGAATGTACGAATCCTCAATAGTTGGATCATAGTCTGTCACAAACAGTTTCTGGAAGAACTGGATGGTAATTGCACTCTTACCCACACCACCATCTCCTACCACTACTAATTTTACCTGAAAATTTTAATCATAAATTGCATTTACCATTGTAAATAAGAACTTAGGTCTAATATATTCAAATGGAAGTATTTTCAAAATAAAGTGAATTTAAAAATGTACATCTATTGATAGGTTTATAAAGTTGATTAATTATATGAAAAATAATGGGTTCAGAAAAAAATATTAATATAATCTTAAAAAATAATATTTTATAGAATAAATAATCACTTAATATGGATTCATGGAAGCTTTAGCTATGGGGGTATAAAAAGCTAGCACATACAGCATCACAGTCTTTGAATATGGACACCATGGCTCAGTGCAAATCAACTCTGAAAAATAAGTTTACCTACAAAAGTTTAAAAATAACTACAAATATATCAATAAAATATATCAGTAAAAATCTAGTGAGTTAAAATCGTTAAATGTTCAAAACATGCAAACAATTTTTTGTGATCTATTGCATTTTATTTGTAATTAAAGAAAGCTAAAATCTAATTTATATCTAATTTATAAACCATAGAAAAATATTATAGTTGGTTAAATTCATGAATTATACATACAAAAAAATATTGCGCATTTAACAGCGGCAAATTTTTATCAATTCCATTTATACGTGAAACTTACTGTAGGGAGGTTTTCACTCGGAGGTCCTGGACGCGTCATGGCTAAAACCTTAGTATTTGAGCAACGCTCATAAGCACTTATTATCTGAAACTACAATTTCCTCTTTAGATCAGTGTATCTTCGGACGTCCTACGCCCAAGTTCTATGCGACTAGTGATCTCCGAAAATATAATTTGGCCTAACCTCATAACTTGTGCTTGTGTCGTTTATTAATTGGACGGTCTATAATGTGTTTAGTGGACGGAATGTTGAATAATTTTCGCGAACAATTAGGTTTTTGTGCATTTACAAACATAGGAATGACAGTAGTCAATTTTCCCGTTAGTTTTTTTTTGGACAATTCACAAACTGACAATTCGAATCAATTTGACACAAGCAGATAACAAAAGCAAAAGGTATGTACAGATAAATAATAACTATAAATATCAAACTCACATGATTGGATAAAGAAGATAACAGTTCAAAAATATAGTAAATATTAATATTTTCCTGGTCATTAAAATAATCATACATTCTTAATTTCTATAGTAAATAAAGGTAGAAAATAATGTGAATCTTAAGTCCAACTGACAGTCATTTGTCGATTCAATCATTCTTTCCAAATTAAATTAGGATTTAAGGGTTATTGATATATTAGAGTTACTTTACTAATGGTGCTGAAAAAATAGGTCATTTTGAGCCACCTAGTTAAATATTGACTCTTAACATACCTGTTAATCATATAAGAGTATAACAAACACATTACCAAATAGACCAAGGTAGCCTGTTGGTATTATTATAATATTATTATATATTTTATTATTTTTAAATCTCACTTTATACCGCAAAAAATTGCGAACAATATAACTTAGCTAGTGAAAGATACAATAGTGTTTTATACAGAATGAATGCTTGCGTTGTGATTTATGAATCGTAATCGGAGCATTCAGTTTACAGCTGAGTGGATCACATCAAACAAATTCAATTTCGTAACGTTGTTCATATATGACAGAGTTTTGTGAATCTTTTTTTTTTTAATTTAACAAAAGTAATTAACACAGACTACCTGGGAATAACTTGTCATTTTATTTACGTAGGAAGAGCGATTTACTTTGATTTATATTATTTTCAGAGAGTATGTAGGCTGGTTTTAAGAGCTCTACTGATACTGTGACTTTACCTTTTAGGTATATGAATTTTAAATATCATATGAATCTTTTGATAACTTCATCAATGTAGGTACTCGTATGCCGATAAAAGTGTACTTGTTACAACATCTTCTCGTAAAAATACATGTATGCACTATGCAGGAAGACAATTCTTCACAGACATACAATTATTATTCTGTATAAGTCGCTTTATATAATAACAGGTTATGTATAATAACAGTTTAGGTATTCCTGGAAAGAGCTTCGTATAGCTAGTAGTATGAACTGCATCAGTGGTCTAATGGCTAGCACGTACACATCCAAATCGAGTCAAATTTAGTTATTAAGTCTTTCTATTATGATAATCTCCAAAACAATCTGGAATTGGGAAGTTCGTAAAGCCGTAGATTCTACGCCTGATGTCTTACGAATGGTAACGACTCTGTCCATCAACAATTAGCATGGCATGTAATCACTGCTTATAATTGTCGATAAAATGCTGATCAAGTTTTTTGACCGATTTTATCAATCTAAGAAGTTACTTAACATTTTTGTTCCTCGGCAAAAGCCGCGCCTCTGGCATGCCTACTAAGACATGCCAGATTAACATAGATTTCTTCTTTAAAGTTTTGTAGAAAAGTTAGCTTTATTTATTTAGTTCTATAGATAGTTTGATGTGGGCAGATGTTATTACCACAATTGTGGATAGCACAATATCTTTGCTACATGTCATCATCATTTCTATATGTCTTGAAAAAGCAAAAAAGAGTTCTCATTTATTTTAACGTTGAGAAATACATTTACACATAGGTACCACCTGCATACATACAGGTAGTTCTACCCACGGAACCTCCATCGTCTTAATGGAGCGTCTCAAGATCGTTTACGCACTCAGTGTTCACTTAGGAAGCGTTCCCTAAGAAAAGATCAGTTAAGTTATCAATTGATCTGTACATCTATTTAAAGTCAATTTACATAATATCAAAGTAATCGATATTTTACCTACATCAGTGAAAAATTAGTTTATCGATATTAACTCCGTACCTCGACCAACAATGGCGACCCACTTCGCTTCCCTTGAATAAGCGCCCGATTACTTTCTGCTCACCAAGCATCAACCTTCGCCACAGCTCGAGCTACGCTATAAGAGATACTTTAGATTCGCGATAAATATTTACACCTATTAGTAGAAGGTCATCTTTAAAATTTGAAATGCTGTCGTAATGAAACTATAAATATTTGCAAAATATTCTTTTATCATTTTTTTTTTTTGAGGATTTTGAGATTGTAATATAACACTTTTTTTAAATATATGTAGTTATACTATATTAATACTAAAGACTCGCCCTCGCTTCGCTCGAGTTCGTCCCTAGTCACGTTTTAATGGTTAGTATGGAATAAATCATAAATATTTTTAGTTTTTGTTATTTTTAATTGTTTTTATACTATAATGAACGTGTGATTTCTTTAAAAGCAGAGAGCTTGTTTTTTGCCATTTTATGCCTTTGTTACAGTCACCAAGTGTATATCGATAACAATCTTAAAATAATAAAAAAAACATTCCAGGAAATTGTTTTTATTTCTCGTACAATTCATACTAATAAATTCTTATACTATAATTCAAGTATAAAATCTGCAGGTTTTATTGCAACAACAACATAAATACATATAACGTTATATTAATATTAGCAGATCTCGCGGCTTCGCTCGCGATCAAACTACGAAAAAAACGAAATTTCATACAAATATGTCCAAAGAATAAAAAGTTTCATACAAATTTTTATCCCCTATTTCACCCCCTTAAGGGTTCAATTTTGAATAATCCTTCCTTAGTGGTTGCTTATGTCATAAGAGGAATACGAGTGCGACATTTTAAGTTTCTAGCCCTAAGGGTTTGGCCTGTGCTTTTATTTAAAACCTTCATCCCCTATTTTACCCTCTTAAGGGTTGAATTTTAGAAAACGCTGAAATACATAACTCAAAATTTTTGGCGTATCTACTCAATTCATACGAAATTTCATGAAAATATGTCCAAGGAATAAAAAGTTTCATACAAACTTTTATCCCCTATTTCACACCCTTGGGGGTTGAATTTTAAAAAATCCTTCCTTAGCCTTCAATTATTTACACGGAATAGACTTATAAGGAATACGTGTGCGAAATTTCAATTTGCTAGCCTTAAGGTTTTGGCCTGTGCATCAGTCAATCACTTTTGCCTTTTATATAATACTAGCGACTCACCCTCGCTTCGCTCGGGTTCGTCCCTAGTTACGTTTCACTGCTGAACTGAGCTAAACGTTGATAAGTCAGCCTGAGAGTCGCGAGTAGTGAATAAAAATAGTAATTGCGAGTGTACCTTAGGAGATAGACATATACTGTTGAGAACTTTTCTGTAGAACTTTTTAAGACCTACAATTTTCTAGTACATTGTTTTGATGTATCTCTTAAGGTTCAGCCAGCGTTAGCCATATAAACTTCTAAGGACGACTCGATAGAACAAGTCATTGCGTTTTCCCGCGGGAACGAAAAATGTGCCTGTAGTAAAAGGTATCCTAAATGTTGACTCGAGTGATAAGCTATCACTATACAAAATTTAATTGAAATCGGTTCAGTACTTTTTGCGTGAAACGCGCACATCGATTTAACTAAGTTAGTTTTGCTATAGGTATAGATAAGAATAGGTATTGCGAGTGTACCTTGAGAGATAGACATATACTGTTGTAGATATTTCTGTTGGCCTTTTCAAGATCTACAATTTTTTAGTACATTGTTTTGATGTATGTCTTTAGGTTTAGCCAGCGGAGGGTTCCTAAGGAGGGCTCGATAAAACCAGTTATTGCGATTTCCCGCGGGAAACAAAGATTTTCCAAAAGTAAAAGTTATCCTAAATGTTGACCCGAGTAATAAGTTGTCAGTTCACAAAATTTCGTTGAAATCGGTTCATTACTTTTTGCGTGAAACGCGTACAGACAAACAGACAAACAGACAAACAGACAAAAAGACAAACAGACAAACAGACAAAAAAATTAATAACTATTGTTTTGGGGTCTATATCGTATACATAATAAGTTACAGTCATTGTTTTTAAAAAATATTTCATGTACAGATTTCGCTAAGTTACTGCTTTATTATAGTATAGATTTTCTATATATAAGTTGATATATATGCAGGCGCCATTTATGACAGTAGCTCAAAAAATTGTTTTCGTGGGCTAGATCCATAACTACGTCCAATTAAGATTCGATTGCTTTAAGAACTTAAGAACCACTTGGTTCTTTATGGTCAGTAGAACGTTTCTATACAAAATTCATGTCGCGTCGATACTCCAACTACGTTGCTGGGTGAAAGAATGACCATGTAAATGTAAAAACTATATTAGTTATCGAGCCTGCGACTTAATTGATTACATTTATGTCATTTTCAAGTCCAATGAAGTGAAATAAAAAGGTGGAAAAAATAAGTCGACGAAAGTACTCAATATTAGGTATGCAGTCGAAAACATACCCACATACATGTTTTATCCTTGCTGCAACTTTGATTTTTAAAATTATCCATCTACTCTATGACAATCGTGTTTTTAAGACGAATCTAACGACATATGAACTGTCAAAATTTTATCAAATTAATTTCAGTTAAGCCGCTTAGCAATTACAAGGAAACAGGATCAAACACACATACACACATACATACACACGCACACTCACACGGGTAAAAAAAGGGCTAAGTAATACACTATAAGGCAGTGGTAGCCCAGTGGTAACGCGCTCGCTTGGGAAACCGAGTGAAGCGGGTTCAAATCCCTTGTAGACTATAATATTATATTATATACATAAATAGGAATGATGAGTTTTATATATCGGTTTAGACGTTTAGTCATGAAATGGTAACAAACAAACAAACTAACAAACAAATAGAGTTGTCTTCGCATTTACATATAATATTCGTATGGATTAGGTAGGTACAAGTAGGTAGAGAAAGATACTATCTTATCTACATTTAAGACTAATATTATTATTTTTTTATGTGTCTATAGCGGGCAATATCTGAAAATACAAAATCAGTTCTTAAAAATCATTTTAATAATAAAAAGCTACAGTACCCATAAATAAATAGGTTACTTTATCAAGGTAACACACGACGAAACGACACACGTTCAAAAACCTTCTCTGTTCCAGTCGTGTAGTCAGCACGTGTGACATCTGAGGCCATAATCGATGATTTCCAATCCTAATAAAACCCCTCTTTTATCGAAACTAAAAAATCAAATGTCAAATCCGAAACAGGTAGCACTAAAACAATCATAAACATTTGGACATAGTTATGCAAAACGGATCCAGCCCAGAAAACCGTCTTTTGAGTTACTGTCATAAATGGCTTATATCAACTTATATACAGAAAGTAGATAAAATATACAATATTTAAGAGGAATTTAAAAAAAAACTATGGTCTTGTTATTTTGATATACGAATTTTAGTAAAACTCTTATTTTCTCAAAAATAAGTTTTTGTGGTTGGATCTATTATGCATAACTACGTCCAGTTCCTGACGACACGTTTGGCTCAGTTTGTAGTAACGCTACTTGCTGTGTCAGCGGTCGCGGGTTCGAGTCCCGCTGGGGGCATTCATTTGTGTGATGAGCACGAATGTTTGTACTCCAGTCATGGGTGTGTATATTTATAATATGTATGTATTTAAAGTTATATATGTATAGTGTATCAACTATCTGGTATCCATAACACAAGCCTCGTAGCTTACCATGGAACTAGATGGTGCTGTGTGTTAATGTCCCAACATATTATTATTATTATTATTATTTTTTAGTGTGCATACCACAAACCGATTGATATTACCCCAATCGAATGACAACCAGGGTGGGACACCCCCGCCCGCACCTAGCTATGCCTCTGCTTTGTTCCTTTACGTAGCCACCTGAAACGGTAATGTTATAAATAATAATCTACATTCATGTCGTGTTGTGGATAACAAGGTTTATGTCTAAAGTACTTACATTTTGGATTTCGTGTCATGCTTTGATACTCGTAGTTGTTCGTATATTGTAAATGGGTTATTTACATTTCGCGTGTTTACTGTAGCTACCTGGTCTTTTATACCGTTACAGGTATTATGAAAAATATAAAATAATAAATTATATAAAGTTAAATGTTTCATGAATTGTTGATAATATCGAAGATTTTTATAACTTATAGTTTAGCTATAAATAAAATTAAAATATCTGTTTGTAATGTCAAAATAACAGCTTTTTACTAAATGCATATGGAATTATATATGATACTTATAAGAGAAACACAATTTTTAAAAATTTTGTTTGTCTGTTTGCTCCGGCTTATCTCCGAAACGGCTGGCCCGATTTTGACGGGATATTCACTGGCAGATAGCTGATGTTATAAGGAGTAACATTACTTTTATTTTAGAAAAAGAGTTAGGGTTCCGATCAAAAAAAAAGTTTAATAATAATTGTCGTATGAAATAGACACAACATAATAAATCGGAAATTTAAAATACCTAAAAATGATAATATAATAAATATGATAATACTAACAGAATAGATAATTTTGTTAGTATTTTTATTTCTAGTTCGTACTATTTTATAATATGTATTGTAAATGCGAAAATATGAGTGCTGGTTCGTCCTACTTTCACGCAAGAACGGGGGAACTAATTTATGAGATCAGACGTCACTAGTTGATATAATAGATTTACTATTGTACTATATTTACCCTTTCTATCAACGTCCTATCAAAAACAAATACATCTTCCAAATAAACAGAGATAGTACATGGTAGGTAGTTAATATTCGTTCTGATTCCGTACCCCATGATTAATTATGTTGTCATACATACCTGTATACCCCATATATCTCCCATCGTAGCAATTATTTGCTACTAGCGACTGACCCTCGCTTCGTTCGCGTCCCTAGGTACGTTTTAATTTTCCTGAGCAAAACCCTCATTCTTTTTCTAAAATAAAAGTAGTCTAAGTTACTTCTTATAATATCAGCTATCTGGCAGTGAGTCTCGATAAAATTGGTCAAGCTATTTCGGAGATTAGCCGGAACAAACAGAGAGACAGATAAATTTTAAAAATTGTGTTTTCTTATAAGTACCGTATATAATTTCATATGCATTTAGTATAAAGCCGTTATTTTGACATTACAAACAGACACTTCAATTTTATTTATCTGTATAAATGTGTCGATATCGTTTGATTTGGCGGGGATTAGCTTAGAGTATGAAACTGAAGGTCCTTAGCTAAATTTCTACTCTGTAACTATATTTTTACCTTTATATTTTAAATACAAGTTCTTTCTCTAACTCTTCTCAGTATTTTGGGGTTTTATTTTAGACATAGTGTACTTATTTCAGGATTTTAAACTTACAATAAGCAAAATATATACTTTTTGTAGAGAATGACGAAATTTGATTTTGAACTTTGACGTGAAGAATCAAGGCCTCGCAAATATTTTAAGGTAATTTATATGTATTAGGTATATATTATTTGACGCTAAGTTTCGTTAGTGTAGAAATTTATCTTACAATTAATGAATACAAAATATGTTTTATCGTCGACTGTAATATCTTCATAATAATTTATAATAGTTCATATGGCAAATCGGTCCGTTACTGCGTTAAAGAAGGACAAACAAGGTGGGCTCGTGCCCAACAGTGGGACGTTAGAAAGGGCTGAATACATACAAAGCAACCAACAATTTTGCATTTATAGCAGCAACAAGTAAATATAAACTTATGACCGCTTTAGCTTTTTATGTACTGTGTGATTATCATTAAAGTGAGTTAATTAAGGTTTGTATTTTGTAAGCCAGCGACTATGAGGACTCACAAGTACTTACTCTCAAGTCGGTAGTTAAGCAAAAATATTGAAAAAAAAAGTGTTATGTTATTTTTATTATAACATAGGTACCCTTTGCAATCTACTATAAATTCACCTCATATTTCTACAAATTATCAAGTTTAAAGTTATGTAAATTAGACGAAATATAAATAAAAATATTTTCACAAAAAAATAAAAAAAACAATACAAGCGCCTTGTTACTATGGAAACGCTTTAAAGATGGCGACGACACGACGGATTCCCGCGTTTTCCCCGCGTGCTGCTTTATCGATTAAATTGCGTTCAGAAACCGACCAAATTGTTTTAATTTATATTTTAATATTTTGTATGCCATATAACCTTGTACAATATAATTAATAGAAATACGATTTATTTAAACAGTAAGTTTCACCAAAATGTTGGATACATTATAATTGTTTAACGTAAGTAGGTATATATTCTAAGTATTTCATTTTTTCCATTTTAATTGTAGAATATACATATATAGCTTTAATATTTCTTTAAGATATTATGATAAACAGTTTTTTTTTTAAATAATGCTTTCTTAGTTTTTTTTTTTATATTAGTACAAAGAGTATAACAATTAGTTTTAGTTCAATGACCGTGTACCCTAAAATATTATGTAAGGATCTCAGTAAGTTTATCACTCCTATTTGACCTCCTTTTGCTTCGATGCGGTCTTACGTAAAGAAGTCTCAATCACTTAAACTAGGTACCTAATAGGTATTATAATTTTATTTTAAAATAAACTCGTTGCGTTCTTTTTTAATGTTGTCATAGTTAATATAAAATGTTTGCTATCCTTTCAGTATAACTGTAAATTGTAGGAAAAAAATAATAAAAAGCTAATTTTAACTCATACAAACTATTTTTATTTTTCTCTCCATAACCCTCTTCAAATGCATTGGATCAAGATGTATACGTGCATAAATTATACATTTACATATAGCATGTTACTCAACTTTCACCCTTGAAACATGGCAAGTCGTAAACACGAACATAAATCTCACGGTTTCAGTAGAATAAGAAGTTTTTGAACGAAAGCTGGGTCTTATCGCCCGCCCGGACCCAACCAGTGCGTCGTGAACCCCTGCGTCGTTCGCACGTACTGCGTTACCATGAAATCGATCGAGCTAATTTAAACAAAAGCTTGTAAAACAATTAATAATAACAAATAATATGTTTATAATCATCTATTGAATTTGAAATATACTTTCTTAATAGTTACTTTAACTTGTGGAGTGGTTGTGTGTCTGAGATAATTATGGGATGCTGAGAAACCGGTGAGTACTTTGTTTATGTATAATAATCATCGAATTGCCAATAGGGCAAAAACTGCGACGCGTGCACGAATATATTTATTACACAATTGTTACAACAGAGGGGTGTTGATGAGTTAGACGTAACAATTAACAACTAACGAGTCTTATTTAAAATATCTGTAAACTCAGTTTTTAATAATAAAAATGTTATAAAGAAAAAAAAATATGTTATCTGTTATTATTAATTAAATCCAATGCTGGCATTTGTATGTTCGTCTCGACTTAACTCAATAAGAAAGATAAGAATTGTGAGTGCGATTATAATTGCGGTATATAAAGTGCCGTCGTCTCGGTCCAAATTAAACTAATTAAGGAGGTCAGGCGTCATATTTTAAGTTCTTTGGCTGTAAAATTGACTTTAATATAGGATTAAAAATAAATTTATATTACAGGACGTCATTAAAATGGTATCTTTTAACCAATTGCTCAGTAAGACTTCTTAATGTAATATCCTAAAAGATGTTAATCGAACCCATGAGAAGATTCTGATTAGATTAACCGTCGCAATAAATAGATGTGATTTGGCGCCCGACGTGGGGCGTCATTTATCTCGATATCTTTATTTATGGCGGATAAGCCTTATTTATTCTTATTAAAAGTCAATGATAACATTTTAGAAGCTGAATTTAACTGTTTTTACATTGTTTCAAAAAGCTATTAAGTATAAATATTATTATATGATGCGAGCTGCGCTGGAAAATTTTAATCACTTAAGCTGATTAGGTACATTATACGAAGCATGTCCATAGATTAAAAAAATATAAAATATGACTATGGCTTGTGTCTTGAATTCCTATTGGTTCGTACGACCGAAATTCTGACTTTTTCTAATTTTAGCTTACGACTAGGTGTTATTATTTAGTCAACGTCCATCGTCCTTTTAATTAAAAGAACAATCTGGAACAAAAAATGAAAATTTTAAACTTGTAGAAAAGACAAAAGCTTATCAGCCAAGCTAGGGGCGTCATATTTAGTGAAAAAAATGAATGTGGGGTGGATAATATTCAATGCTGTGTCTTTGATCGTCACGCGAGACCGACTACAAAGAACACGGAAAAGTATAAAGGACCGTCCTCTATAAATATAATAAAATATAATACGGTTACGACGTGATTTTTTTAAAATGTATTTTTAGATATGTTTGGGAATTGGGATGTACTTGTACAGTTTTTGCATGTTTAATTAACAACGTTTCATTGAATAACTTATGGACCCACATTTTGACATTATTTTCGTAATAGTAATCTCTAGTGGCAGTGGTAGCCCAGTGGTAATGCGCTCACTTGGGAAACCAATTGAAGCGGGTTCGAATCCCGGGTCTCGCACCTTTGATATTTTCATGTGCGAAACATTTCTAACATGATTACCACTTGCCTTACGTACCCAGCAGTGGGACGTTAAAAAGGGCTAAATACAGTCTCTAGTCTAATTAAAAACGTAGCTAAATTTCATATTAAAACTTAAGATATATCCAAACGATTGAATATTAAATAGAACTACAGAAGACCACATTGAACATGTTGCCATTTGAAACGGAAGTTTTATATGTTTGGACTAAAAAGAATTAAAATGCAGCAAGACCCGTAAGCAGTAGATAGTTCAAATTTTATAAATTTCCACGTACTGAAAAAATAAATTGCATGGGGTGGATAAAATGCACCGTCACGCGTCGCTGGCTGTCAATAACTAGGAGCGATAAGGAAGGGACTATTGGGCATATTTTGATCATTAGTGTAATAATCTCACCGCTTTATTTTAAGTTACGTTAAAATGTACGATATAAACGATTGGAAGATTAGTGTGAAACATGCTTACGCATCGAGAGTTTAGTACTTCCAATACACATACTTGTATAGTGTGAATTTACGTTATGAACGTTATGAATCTTAATTGGCTTTTTAAATATGCTTAAAGCATGTTTTGTATGTGGAGCTCCGCTTAGTTGGATGAACTTTGTACATTTTTTCCAAGGTATTAGGTAATAATGCATATTTTTCTTTTATAATTTCAACCATTTAGTATTATGGTTTAGTTATGGATTCCGAAATAAGGTAGACAGATGGATGGACAGCGTCACCTTATCACGGTTAATTTTAACCTTAATACTAAGTTATAATCTGGTCGTTTTGATTTTAATTTTAAGGTAAGTTTAAAAACTGCCTAAAAGCTAAAGGCTAGAGCTAGCAAAAAACCAGCCAGGACGTACCTACTCGTAGAAATTTGACACTTCTTTCCTTTTTCTCTATAATTCATACGTTTAAAAAGAAACTTCTACTTAATTAAATCACAAAAGTATACTGTATGACGATTGAAGCATCCTTTTGGAGCCGAGCGTATGCCGTGCAGCACAGTGTTGAATTCATTCATAGTAAAGTGACACATTATGGATCTTTTGCCCCCTTTCAAAACCGTAATTGGTACTCTATTATTCATAAACTGGGCAACCGCGTTATTGTACAGTTTTGTTTGTGTTACTTCCGTACCATGATGTTATATATTTAATATTAATGATGCTATTTAAAACTCTAGAAATGAAAAAAAAAATATTATTAAATACTAAATTGTCGCGAGCTCGAAATGTAAGTATTAAGCACGATTACTTCCTAATAAGGAGCATACGTTACACTGTATATTATGACAATGTTTTCAATCAAATTACAAATCTAATATATTTAAACGAACAATTCTTGTATATTTATATCTTTATTTATTATTTATATCTTTATATATTTATTTATACCGGCGATCTCGGAAACGGCGCTAACGATTTCGCTGAAATTCGGTGTTTTCGGGGACGAAAAATGTGAAGCTCGGTCGCCAGGTACTACATTAGATAAAGGAAGGATATCGATAAGGCCTCATTTCCGCCTCCGAATAAAGAAAAAAATTACGCCATTCGATGTGATCTTTTCTTTACAAATTCTAGAAATAAACTGTATGCCAACGATAATACGACAGAGAAAAAGACCAAAGTTTGGCGTCTCACAAGTAGTATTTATTATGTAAGATATCTCAGAAAAATGTTTCAAAACTATTTTATATATATTTTAAATAGATTTAGTTGCAATTTATTAGACAAAAAATTATTTCCAACTATTACTCATTTTCTTTTTCCAGTTAAAAATCACGGATAACATCCCCGTCAATCAATGCCCCTTTTTCTGTTTTTCTAGTCTTTCTATTTTTATTTGTATTTCTTTCTTATTTCTTTTTTTTTCAGCCTGCCCATTCTCGTGATTTTTAACCGCCTGATTTATAAAGGTATCTGTAATTTGTGCATTCGCGTCGTCAGTGTAGCCAGTATGATCAATTAAGACCAGGCTGTCCGCGCGAAGTAGGCATTTAACGCTACCTCCCCTCCCGCAAAGCGAGCTGTGCGCTCACGTCGCCGGCGTGAACTCACAACTGTAGGCCAAGCGTCACAGAGTACGCAAGCGCGTCTGTAGGCAGAAGCCCAACTTATTACATTAATTTGTTTTTAATATTATTGGAATTTAAAATACGGGCATTGATCCGGTAACACTTTGTTTTATTATAATAAGTATATACTTAGTAATCGCGAAAAGCTAAGACATTTATCCCTATGCAATAAATGAATTTGAGTAAATATTGAACATGTAAATTATATTTTATTCAATTATTTATATATTCATATGGATACTTTAGGAATCTGATCAGGAAGTTACTTATGTTTTTATTGGTATGATGTTTAGAAATTTACAAATTATTATGTAACTTTTGTAATATTGAATTAATAATAATGAAAAGCAATTGAAAGACTATGATTATGAACCACTTATTTCGTATTACTTACTAAGCGTTAGTTGGCGTAGCGGTGAGAGCTCGGTCAATACACTCTGTGGTCGTAGGTTCGAATCCCTGTACTGAGACGATTTTTTCTTTTTTTCAATTTTTATATATTATTCATTTTTCAATTATGCAGAGAAATTAATATTTTATTTATTTATTATCATTTATTATTTTTTTATATGTATAGATATGCAAAAGGCATAGAAATGATAAAAAAAAATGGGATTTTGGACTTTTCAACAAGGAATAGTAATTAAAGCGCATACGAAAAAACTTTGTACATGAAAATTCAAAATTCAATGTATAAATTGAGAAAAAGGAAAAAAGCGTCTATACATACGGAGAATCGAACCTACGATGATCGTTATTATAGTCCGTGGTCATACCGCTACACCAACTCATGCTTGGCTTGCAAAGCGAAATACGTGGTTCATAATGTGCGAAATATTTTTTTATTTATTATTCGCTTTTTTTTCTAAACGCTTGGTTTTCTAACCGCTTGACGCCCGGGCTCAGCTGATTGCGCTCACTAACCACTGTGCCTATTCCACCAGGGACGCCATTTCAAATAACATATTTACACTAACTTTACATACTGCTTTATTTTACATAAAAAAACTTCGACGTTATTATGATGTGAATAATATGTTCCCAAAAGGTCTTCAGTAAATTTAAAATGGCATATGTACATAATAAAAGGTAAAGTTATAAGTATGAAGATAATCTGCTGATCTACATATGTAGTTAGGTACCTACTGGTCCGATTTGAAAATTATTTCTGTCATAGAAATCAGCATTATCCTTGAGGGACAAACATTCCCTATGTTTTATTATGATATACCTACTTACTAAGTTAGCTAAGTCCACTTTATATTTATGAAATTTGGTAGGTATATTACATGTAGATTTATGTGAAACCCGCGTCCAAATCCTACGCGCACAATCGCTTGATGAAGTCGTGGCAGAATCGGTAAGAGTGTGTTTGGGCACAGATCATATATAGAGGTTTGGGTGTATGTCTGCGTCCCGCAACATAGACTTTTAGAAAAAAATAAAAAATGCAGCGGTTCTGGGTGCGTGAAGTATATCTTCCTATTATTATAAGCATTTTTATAATCGGATTATCTAATACCAGAGAAAACAATATTATCAACATCTTACATAAAAACCTTTTCATACCCACTTATACCACCACGAAACGAAACGAAAGTTCATACTGATAACACACTTGTAAACTCTAGAAAAGAACCTAGTACAAAAGTGATAAGCGTACATATTATGTACGTATGTATGTTATATACACACACTTACATACACACAACGCGTATAATAAATTACTTATATTTATTAATTATATTATTTATTCATATTAATTATATTATATATTAAATGTTAATCATAAGCATAGCCGCGCGAAACCCGTAGTATACGGCAAATCGGAATTTGTTTACTTATGATTTCATCGATCACTAAACTAGATACGTAAACAATCCCATGCAAAAGTTCTCTTAAAACCTAATTGTGTTTAGGTAATTCTAGTTTAAAAAAGTATACAATAATGTAAATTCAACCTTAAATGTATGTACGTTTTAAAGTTGTTTTGGCAAAGCTATGTATAAAAAGCAAAAAACGTTGATTTTTACACTATGTCCAAGAATAAATATTTCGATAAATTAGCGGGGGGATTGTGCGCGAGCAAAAGCGACATAGGTCCTACCTCGTCAAGGGCCAGCGGCCGACTGAATCATTATCGCCGTTGCACCTAAGCTGCTAGCGAATAAGGTTGAATATCGAATATCCGATCGACCTTATTCTTGCACAGAACTAAAGGACGTAAGTCTAAAATCTAATTTAATTTATTATGAGAATAATAATTGGTCAAGATAAATTTTGCCTTGGCAGTGGGTAATAAACTATATTTTCCTTCTGTGAGTATTTATTTTACATATATAACTGAACTAGCTTTCAAGGAAAATCCAAAAAATCTCTAAAAAAGGCATATTTAAAAAAAATAAAACGCTCGAGAAAATTTCGTTCAATTTTGTTTCTATGTTTGCACAATGTTAGAAAAAGGTTTGAAAAATCATATGTTTAAATTATCACATTGATTTGATATCTGGTATACATAGAATATCCAGGCAAATCAGCGTTAAATTTGGGGAGCCTCCTCTTAATGACTGTTATTATACAGTTCCTGGGCGACCGAGCTTCGCTCGGTGTTCTTTTTTGTTATATCGTATTTTTTAGATGAAAAAAAAACTAAAAACTTGAATAAATACAGAAAAATAAACAAAAATAAAAACTTTGAACCCGATCGGAATTCGAACCCGGACACCTGCAATTATCAATCTTGCGCCTTGGCCGATTGATCACGATGCTTATGCCCGAGCATGCGAAATTAGCGACCATATTTTTCGTGGAATAATGCGATAGAAAACTGCATGAATATTCATAAACACGCGTTTTCCCAGACATAAGACTAATCTAGATCGATTTTTTTCGCCCCCGAAAACCCCCACATACCAAATTTCAGCAAAATCGTTAGTCGTTTCCGAGATCTCTTATATATAAATAAATAAACACATATATATATATATATATATATATATATATATATATATATATATATATATAATACCTTACAATTATAGTTTTTTTTTTCTCTCTCATAAATATATATTTTTTATCACGCACGAAGTCTACTTTCAGAATATGTAAAAAAAGATCAAATCGTATGACATCATTTTTTTCGTCATTCTGGAACGGAAATGAGGCCTTATCGATACTCTTCCTTTCAATGAAATCGACCAAGCAGTTTTGATGTTATGAACATGCAAATTACAAACAAGGACATAAAAGGTTTTATTTTTAAACGTTACATCCGTATAAGTAGATACTAGATAAAGTATTCAAATATAAAAAATATACAGGAAAAACATAGTTTTGGTACTTTTTACCTCAAATAGACCTGTACAACCACTGAAACAAGTGTCACATCACTCAGATCGAATCAGTGACCCTTCAGAAGCTACTAATGTTAGCTCAGTACATGTATACATAAACATACACAGGGGGTGTCCTATTAATTTCCACGATTCTCCCCAACAGCAGGTGTATTTCATCTCGTGTATCGGATGTTGTAGTGAATGGAGAGGAGGGTAGGAGGGGAGGAGGGGGAAGGGCGGGTTCTAGCTTGGTGCAGACATATTGCATTATACCACCCCAGGCTTTTCATTGCATTGAAAGCAGTATTGGTACTTTAATGTGTAAATGTTTTTTTTTTATCCACTAACTTTTCCTGTATGTTCGTTAGCGTCTGTTCTTTCATATAACGCACTCGATTTTTCCCGCGGATTCGCTAACGTAGTTAATTTCTGTGTTAATTGCTCGATTCCCAAGGGTATCGTGATATAAAAAACGAATAGATATGTATATAAAATAATATATAAAGTACCTAACTGTATACATATACCAAATCTTGAATGTATTTCCCCTCGCTTCACAACTTTGGTTAGATACTTAGATATACCTAATCAATAATGTCATATGCTTTAGGCTTCAAAGAATTTGTGATGTGTATGTCGATTAAGCTATTATTACAAAATATAATATTTTACAAAAGGAGTTTTAAGTTAAAAAATACAGTACGAGTATCACGTAAACAACCTAAGCGCAGAGCATAAATTCACCCCGAGCAGACAGGTGCACGACTAAATTAACAAACAGGGTGAAAATACACTTTTTCGTATAACTGTTGGTCCTTCGTCCATACTTTAGGCTGCTCAGTAATAACGTTGCCACCCTAACTTTTTAGAATTGTCAAATGGAATAAAGTGAAATTTAAACTAAAAGCTCTAAACAAAACACAGAATAAAAACGTCATCTATACTAATATTATAAAGAGGTAAAGTCTGTGAGTTTGTGATTTTGTGATGTTGTAGGGGGTAATCTTTGAATCTACTGAACCGATTTAGATGAAATTTGGTAAGAAGATAGTTTGAGACCCTGGGAAGGACATAGGATACTTTTTAACCCAGAAATCATCCCTTAATGGAGTGAAAATGGGGATGAAAGTTCGTATGAGGAATCAAGCCAGCGACGAATCCGAGCAAAGCGAGGGTAAATCGCTAGTATTAATATAAGTTAATACTCAAAAGTCACGTTCAATATCGAATTAGAAAGCGTTTGCCAGCTTTTTTTTAATTATCAAGAAGCAACGTAGGTAAAATGTTATGAATTTTGACTTTTCTGCCAATTGCGTGTCGCCGAATTGTGCGGGTATAAGTTGAAGCCGGCAAAGCAACCATAATCTATAGTAATATAATATTATAAAGAGGCAGAATTTGTTTGTTTGTTTAAAGGTGCTAATCTTAGAAACCACTAATCCGATTTGAAAAATTCTTTTTGCATTAGATAGCCTGTTTATTGAGGAAGGCTATAGGCTGTATATCATATAATATAAAGTTTATCTATTCTATACTAACCGTTAAAACGTAGCGCTGTTGCGAGAGTGAGTAGTTTGAAATATAAAAACTCCCGAAAAGGAAAAAATTTAAACTTTAACAAAACAGGAGTGCTTTTATCATAGACTGCTACTTTAGTTCCCGTAAGTATTCGAAAGTAACAAAAATATTTCCTGAAATTAAAAGTCCCGCTTAGAATTTTTGTGTAGACTTCAAAAAAACTGGTCATCAAGTCAGATATTCAGCGAATATCGTCGTCATCTATGCATAATATAATAAAATTGTAACTGACCGCTGTCTGAAGATATTTCAGAAAAAACTATAATTGGGGATCTTTATTAACGCAATAGAACCCAAAACAATGTTTTTTAGTTTTTTATTGTCTGTTTGTCTGTGCGTTTGGGCCCTTTAACCTTAGAAATGGCTTAATCAATTTGGGTGCGGTTTTCACTAATGTATTGTGGTAAGCTTCACTTAACATTTAGTATTTGTTTTATTTCAATCAGTTCCTAAAAAAGTTATGTCAATTTAAAGACTCATCTAGGAGCGAACACGAGCGAAGCGAGGGTGAACCGCTAGTTTTCATTACGTTCTGAGCAGAGGAGTAAGAGTATATTTTCAGTTTATTCATTACGTTTTGTTTCTTGAATTTTAGTTGCATATAAATTCATTCTCTGGGAACCCATTACCATTTGCCAGACGTGTAATTTCTATATGCATTCTAAAAACTTTCACTGTATTAATCGAAAACGAGTCTATTCAGATTCAAGCTATCATTACTAAGTTAAAAAATATGTGTACGTTTTAATTAGCTTTAAAAATATAAAGCACTTAACGATTAGTCACCAGTAACATGGCTACCACCACCAACTAACATATCCAACAACTTACATTAATTCACTTTTACCGGTCATTCTTAATATAACGTGTTTTCTCCATTCCACGTGACATTAGCGAAGTAAATTGTGCCCAACTGGCACTCCTGGAAGCCACTAAACAAAAGAATTGAATTGAATTGAACCTACATTAATTGGAGTTACTTATAGAACTTAATTCAATGTGGTTAGAAGTCCTGAAAATCAGTTATTATTAAAGTTTATATTTCAAATGCTATCAAAGTTAATTTCGTAACAAGTTCTTGTTCACATCACGCAAGGACAAACCTTGCTTGGTGCATGAACTCCACGACTTTCTTCCATTCCAGCATTCCTTATTATAAATAGGTAAATTCAAGCCTCTAATGAAACTCTACTGAACAATATCTATACTAATATCATAAATGTGAAAGTTTGTGAGTATGTATGTATGGATGTTTGTTACTCTTTCACGCTAGAACGGCTGAACGGATCTGACGGATCTGAATGAAATTTGGCACAGAGATAGATTATAATCTGGAATAACATAAATGTTACTTTTTATCCCGGAAAAATGTACAGTTCCCGTGGGATAGGTTTATTTTTGTTTTCCTAGAGACGAACCCGAACAAAGCGAGAGTGAGCCGCTAGTAACTGTATAAAGGTATTTAATCATAAGGGTTAACATCTGTATCTTCACAGTATCACACAATTATCTATATTGCTAATAGCTGTAGGTATATTGTATCCTACTATCCTTCTAATATTATAAATGCGAATGTTTGTGATGTATGTATGTCTGGATGTATAGATGTATGGATGTTTGTTACTATATTACGCAAACACTACTGAATGGATTTTAATGAAACTGTACAATAATATATCTCATACATCATAATAACCCATAGGCTACTCTTTATCCCGGAAAAATGTACGGTTCCCGTGGGACAGATTTGTTTTCGTTTTTCTAGAGGCGAATCCGAGCGAAGCGTTATCCGCTAGTAATAACCTACAATTAAGTACTATGTGAATACTAAAATAACCTCATAATCATTACTAACAAACACTTTTTTAAATAGTTTTTATTATAGTTACATTTAATCACGTACCTATGTAAATAAAACTGTCTTTGTCGTAAATCTTTCCAATTAGTATAGGTGTTCATTCAATAAGTGCAGAGTGTTAAACTACGCGCTGAGTTCCCTTGCTTGTCAAGTTGTCGACCTGACTGTTGCGTAACACTGAACTAGGGAGGGTCGTTCAACCCTCCTTCTTAAATCGACCCTCCCCGAAAGTCAACCCTATATATTCCACCACACAGTCCATTTTGATGCTCGTTATATGGTAAGTATTCGAAAATATGAAGATCTGAAATTTCACGATTAAAGACTCTGTGCCGATGATTTTTTGGTTGCTTTTAAAATGAGAATGCTAAGCTTCTCGTAAGAAATGTTTCAAAATATTTGGGCTCCTATTAACTAAGAGTTTGTGTTGTACATCAACTAGCGTACCCAATAACTACCACAAAACATGACAGAAACATAATATGTTCTTACTAATTTTATGAATTCGAAAATTATTTTTTGATTCGTCTTTTTATCAAGGAACAAAATCTTCAACAGATTGAGATAATTTTTATAGAAATAGTTTTATCGATATATGTACTAGGGACTCACCCTCACTTCGCTTCGGGTTCGTCCCTGGACAAAAACAAATCTATCCCACGGGAAAAGTATATTTTTCGGGATGATATGTAGCCTATAGCATTCCTCAGTTAACGGGCTATCTAATGCAAAAAGAATTTTTCAAATCGGGTTAGAAGTTCCTGAGATTAGCGCGTTCAACCAAACAAACAAACTCTTCAGCTTTATAATATTAGTATAGTTTATGTAGTTCAGGTGGAAAAATAATATACTTATTCCTGGGAACTATGTCTGGGGACAGAGAAACCCGCTACCTCGCTGTATTTCAATCTTCAACTAAACAATCAAATTCAACCTCAATAGTCTCGAGTTACCAAACAAAGAACATGACACACATTATTTTTTGTGAATAGTGCTATCATGTTACATACAGTCTTACACGAGCAGGAGGTCAATCGATTTCTTCAATGATCAATTTTGCACAGATATCACGCAGATGTTTATTTCTGTCTGGTCTAGTTAAGGCGGGGCGTCGGAGGGCTACCAAGCAGACGTTGTCCTAGATTTTAAGGAATTAGAACTGGGCGACTTGGAGTAATACAAAAATAAAAACTATGGCTTATGTACCTGTAGTACGTGGGTATATGAGAATAACATATTCTATCATACGTGATATAGGTAGCTCTATCTATTGTAGGATAACACGGCTGTTTGAGTATGTATAGAGTAAGGAGTAGTATGTGTTTACTTTATAAGGAATATTTATTTTCTTACGTTTTAACGTTTAGTATAGATTTCTCAGAGATGAGATATTTTCCCGCTTAAAAAGTATCCTATATATTGACCCGGATAACCAGCTATCATCATACCAAATTTCATCAAAATCGGTTCTATGGTTTTCTTGGGATGCGTTCTCAGACAGACAGACTGACAAAAATTATAAAAAGTATAGATTCGGGCTCTGTGTCGATAATAATGTCTATTTCAATAAGATTTTCTAAAAATATTTAATTTACAGATTCGACTCAGTTTTTATTATATGTATAGACATTATTTTATATTATAAAGTAGTAATAATCAAAAAATCACAGCGCACTCATCTGCATATGCCAGGCGAGGACCGCCTCTCCGGACCCCAATGTATTGACAACAGGTACAGTTGTGTTTTTGTATTGTACAAATAGCAGACAGGGTGATAAGTACAATCGATGGCTAAATCCAATTTGCCACCCTCGTCTCACGTCATCCCTTCTGTCGCTCCCCTGTTAATGTTCTGAATTTTAACTCGCCTGTCGGTTGTGTGTAGCCAGCAAAATATGAAGCAGATGAACCGATATTTTTCGAAAAATTGAAAATTTTATTTCAAAGAATATTAGATAATTTTAAATAAAACTATCTTTTCGGATTATTTCGCAGACTTATTTAGAATTTTGGTTCCCGAAGTTTCGATTGCTTTACAGCAATCATGGTCACGGGGGAGACTAAGGTGTTAGATATCTCAAAGGTATTATATAGTTGTTACAGACAGCCTACCCATAAAATAACAAAATAAATTAAAAAAACTAAAACAAAATGGCGCCATAGCACCTTACAATATTTGTTAATTTTAATTAAATATTAGATAAAATAAAGTTCTTACGGTAGTTATTCATTAATAATTAGGGGTATTTCGTTTAAACGAAAAAATAAACTTAAAGGTAACATTGAAAGTAAAAAAGATCGGTCAAGTGCGAGTCAAATTCGCACACGAAGGGTTCCGTACCATCGTACAATTACCTTTTTTTAATATGACTTTTAATTTATGTATAGGTATTATCTTCGATGATCGATTACGAGGGTTAAAAAAAATGTTTGTTGTATTTTTATTTATTTTTATTATTTTTTTGTTATAGCGGCAACAGAAATACATACTCTGTGAAAATTTCAACTCTACCTATTACGGTTCATGACTTACAGTCCTCTGAACGGACAGACGGACAGCAGAGGCATACCAATCTAGGGTTCCATTGGTACCTAATCTTCGGGTACGGAAGCCTCAAAAGATAATAATGGATTTAATTTGCAGAATATTTTCCTATATTTTCCTACATTCTTTATCCTAAAATATCCACAATGAGTTGGTTTAACATACCTACGCAGAAACATGACAGTTTATAATATACTAGCAACTCACCCTCGCTCCGCTCGGGTTCGTCCTTAGTTACGTTTTAACGGCTATCTCGGAGATGAGATATTTTCCCGCGGTAAAAAGTATCCTATATGTTGACCCGGATAACCAGCTATCATCATACCAAATTTCATCAAGATCTGTCCAGCGGTTTTCCCGTGATGCGGTAACAGACAGACAGACAGACAGACAGACAGACAGACAGACAGACAAAAATTCTAAAAACTATATATTTGGCTTCTGTATTGATAATAAAGTCTATTTCAATAAGATTTTCCAAAAAATATTTAATGTACAGATTCGGCTTAGTTACAATTTTATTATAGACTAGCAGAACCCGCGGCTTCGCCCGCGATCAATCTACGAAAAAAATAAACTTTTTCGCAATACATACTTTATTACTTGCTAAAATATGTATAAGATGTTAAGCGTATATTCTGTAAATAAATTTACTTAATATCCCACACAGTAAGTGTGCACTTACAACTTGAGCCATGTTACTGTATTTAAATATGTTCAATTTTTTATTTTGAATTAAAAAAAAACTACAATTAATGTTTATTTAATTGTATTGAAGAGCATTAATACCAAGTTTCAAGTAATTCTGATCATAAACAATTTTTTCCTCATATAAATAGCACAACCCCTTTTTACTTTTTTACTTTTTTTCGAAATTCATCCCTTAAAAAGTAAGGGATGAATTTCGAAAAAAAAAATGATATTTGTTTTGTTTTAGTTTTTAATTTTAAAGGTAAATACCATTTTCCATGCATCAATTACAGAGTTTCATACAAACTTTCATCCCCTGTTTGACAACCTTATGGGATGAAATTCAAAAATGCTAAAATACGTATTTATTTAATTGCATTGAAGAGTATTAATACCAAGTTTCAAGTTATTCTGACCATAAATAATCGTTTGCCCATACAAACTTTATTACCCCCTTTTACTCTTTTAGGGGATGAATTTCGAAAAAAATCTAATACACATATTTTTTATTTTTGATCTTAAAGCTAAATACCACTTTCCGTACATTTCGCGTCAAGAATGACAGAGTTTCGTACAATCTTTTATGCCTTATTTTACCCCCTTAGGAGATGAATTTCGAAAAATCCTTTCTTAACGGATGCCTACATTATATAAGGAATATGTCCTCCAAATTTCACGTTTCTACGACAAGCGGTTTAGGCTGTGCGTTGATCGATCAGTCAGTCAGTCAGGACGAAGTATTTTATGTATATATAGATAGATAACTTTCATATGTGAATTTCAATAAAATAACATATCTGTTGCATCGCTACTATATCAAGTACTCCGCATAGAGTTTGCAAGCATTCTTTGTACAAGTCTGTATTCATTGTATCTGCTACAGTAGCCACGCGTTTTACTGAGTGAAGACGTAGTTTTTTTTGCATTCTGACGTATGGACGTAGTTATGCAAAATGGATCCAGCCTACGAAAACAGTTTTTTGAGTTACTGTCATAAATGGCACCTACATATCAACTTATATACAGAAAGTAGATAGAATACCCAACATTCAAGAGGAATTTCAAAAAAACCAAGGTTTTGTTATTTTGATATACCAATTTTACTAAAACTCCTATTTTCTCAAAAGTAACTTTTTGTGGTTGGATCTATTTTGCATAACTACGTCCATATAATAATGGGTAAAGATGATTTTATTTAGTTAACTACATTATAAATTCTAGTAAATTAGACCTAAGATTATACCATGGGATTTATTCCGTGGAATATCACTTGAAGCATTTGATGTGACGGCACAGAAAGTACCCTACGCCTACGTCTTTGTTTAAAATATAACTTCGATCCTTTTATTCAAGCATTGAAGATGGATAAAACAAACATTTTGACACTTTTTTAAAAGCTTTTTAAAGCTTTTTTAAATGATAGACGAAAATTTGATAATGATAAGGTTCCATAGTGTAATCTATCTATTCAAAATTACAGAAATTGTATTTTTAACACACAGTGTATTTTTTTAAATAGTAAGGGCCACCCCAGCCTCCCTGCACTAGATGACATCTGAACTCATTTACCACTTTTTTTTACTTTCAACGCATTTGTTTTGTGCTTTGTGTTTAAACAGTAAAGTTTGTGGCTTTTACTTGTAGTGTAGATTTATCTCTGAATTGGAAGAATGTTCTAGAATCTAGTCTATGAGTATATTATTAATACTAGCGACTCACCCTCGCGGTACGTTTTGACGCTTAGTATAGAATGGATGAGTTTTATATCCCTTACTTGAGAAATGATTATCTCCCTATACAAATTTACATCCCCCTTTTCAACCCCTTTAGCCTTAAGGAATGATTTTCGGGGTAAAAACTATCTTATGTCCTTGAGTCTCAAACTAACTCCATACCAAATTTCTTTAAAAAATCTAAATTGATTCAGCGGATTAAGCGTGAAAAGATAACGGACAGAGTTACTTAGTACTTACGCTTTTATAATATTACTAGCGACTCACCCTCGCTTCGCTCGAGTTCGTCCCTAGGTACATTTTAACGGTTAGTGATTCCCATACAAAATAAACAGTTCAGAACTTTTTGATTTTACAGTTGTTTTTTTTTTTTTTTTGTTTTCGCAATTTTTTTTTTTTTATATTTAAACCAACCCTGACACACCCCCAACAAAACAAGAAAAGAATTATTCAAATCGGTCCCGCCGTTTTTGAGTTTTAGCGAGACTAACGAACAGCAATTGATTTTTATATGATAAGTCCGGGAGAGTTGCCTATAGTTTTAAAAAACGATCAATATTAATTATATGTGTAAGATACTACATAAAATAAGCATAGTTTATTTTAATTCAATATTTACTTATGCCATTCAGATTAAATTTGGAACTATTGTGCAATATATTCTACATTAAAAAATGTTTTTAAAAAATAGTAGAAAATAGGCATCTCACCCAGACATGTGGGTTAGTTGCCTATAGATGTCAGTGATAGGTATAGGACGAGTAATTAGTGCATCAGATGTACTTTGCTTAGGTACGCAAAAAATCCTATTTTTATGCATTTATGCATACTATCTGTAGATGTACAGGTGATTATGTGGGACTCACCGGCTAGAAAAGCCAGTACTACCCACTGAAACTCAACAAAACCTCCCCCGTCTTAATGGGGCACCCCGACAGCAGGTCTGCCGAAGCAGACTACGACAACCGTGAGGTTACTCCCACGGTCCACTCTGCCGTCAGAGAAGTACCAAGAGCAACCATATGGATTAGGCCATAATCCACCACGCTGGCCAAGTGCGGGTTGACGGACTTCATAATGTCTTTCGAAAACTTGCTAAGTTCTCTCATATATTATGCAGGTTTCCTCGCAATGTTTTCCTTCACCGTAAGGCAAGTGGTAATTATGTTTGAAATAATTCGCACATGAAAATATCACAAGTGCGAGACCCGGGATCTCACTTCACTTGCTTTCCCAAGCGAGCGCGTTACCCACTGGGCTACCACTGCCTTAATTAGCGTCCGGATGAACTGCCGAACGCTTATGAGCTCCCCCACCACGACAAGGTGAACGCACGTTGGGGGGGAACCAATTAATATACTGGGCATCTAACCCCAAAATATTATTGGGCGTCTCTCCCGATCATTAGGGAGAGATGCCTATCGACTCTGAACACACCGTAAAGCATTTTCAATAGAAATTGGTGGGTTGTTAACAAAACAAGATCACAATGTTACATTATGAAACAATTTAATACTATTTAACTAAAGAATTTAGGGAAAAAAATTACTGCAAACTACCTCAAAGATTACCTATAATCTAACGTAAAAGTTAACTACACTTATCTTATTTTACAAATTAACACCAAAATATTAATTATAAGTAATATGTCTTTGTGTAAAAACTTCCACACTGACATTAACTTTCGACTGACGTATTATGGACGCGTTCCGAATCACGCAACATTAATTAATTTAATTTTTAAATTTATTAGGCGTCTCTCCCTTATGGGCAACTCTCCCGGACTTACCCTATATATAGATTATAGAAATAGCCGTTATAAATAGGATATACCTACATAAGAAAAACATGATTTTGACAAAGCTGTAAATGAAACCCGTTGAAATTATTCAAAAATGAGCCTAAACACGAAGGAGTTTCTAGTAGTCATAAGAGTTCTATGATCCATCCTGTAGCTCCTTGGTCAGATTAACTCGAAGGTGTAAAATAAATATATTGTTATCAATTAAAAAAAATAAAGATTAGAAATTTCTTATTCAAAAAAGGAATAGTTTAAACTTTTTCTTTTTAAGAGTAAAACCTTTTTATAAAAAAATAACTTTAAAAGAGTGACTAGTACAGCATCAATCTTTGCGTACTGCTTATAAACCTAATCATCTTCGAGAGAGATACGTAAGTATAAATATATTATTATTATCCATCACATATTAGTAGTTTCAAATTGCCACAAAGATAGAACTAGGCTAAAATCAAACTGATCTGATTATATAGTATAAAAGTTTGTTTGATTCTTTAACCAGTAATTATGTAAATAATAGGTATGTGTTTCAGCTGTTATTTTTTTAATAAATACTCAGTTGTTAGTATGTCAATAAAATCGAATAAATGAACGTTAGGTGTCGTTAACCGAAAGGTAAAACAGAATCAACTATAGGTAGGTACTTACTAGGGTATCCAAACACGAGCAATACTCTTAAATCTCGATGGTTATTATTGAAAAATTGCATTAATTTCAGACGCCGAGTCAAAAGACAAAAGTCTTTATAATTACAAGTCTTGTAATAAATCCCTAGCTTTTTTATTTACCTCTTTTCTGTCACTGTTTATCTATACAGATAAATAAAATTGAAGTGTCTGTTTGTAATGTCAAAATAACAGCTTTCTACTAAATGCATATGGGATTATTTATATACGGTATTTATAAGAAAAACACAATTTTTAAAATTTTTGTCTGTTTGTCTCTCTGTCTGTCTGTCTGACTGTCTGTTTGTTCCGACTAATCTCCGAAACGGCTGGGCCAATTTTGACGGGACTTTCACTGGTAGGTAGTTGGTGTTATAAGGAGTAACTTAGGCTTTATTTCAGTAAAAAAATTGGGGTTCCGTTCAAAAAAAATTAAAACGTACTTAGGGACAAACCCGAGCGAAGCGAGGGTGCGTCGCTAGTTAGTAATAATTCTAATGACAATAAATAAAAAAAGGCTAAAAAATATTCTTAGGTAGTTTTTTTTTGTGCGGGAAGATTTATTCTGTTGTCGGTAAAATAAAATAAATGAATAAAAAAAGAAAAGAAACTG
Organism: Fabriciana adippe; assembly: GCA_905404265.1. NCBI lineage: Eukaryota > Metazoa > Arthropoda > Insecta > Lepidoptera > Nymphalidae > Fabriciana > Fabriciana adippe. The sequence goes on from FR989995.1 coordinate 391,326, forward strand.
ACGATTTTTATTAGATTTTTTAAGATTTAAAGTTTATCTTATAGCTTCTACTATTTTTTCTTAATTAAAGCTTAAATTAGCTATTCATTGATATTTGAATACAACTGTTGTTATATTATAGAAAATAATATATTTTAAAAATCTATTATGCCACGTAATTAGTTTATTTTTATAATATAGTTATGAATTATATTGCTATTTTTTTTACTTTTCATTATATTTTCATCATTTGCAGCAAAGAAAAAGCAAAAAAGCAAAAGCGAAGCGAAAAAAAAGCGAAAAAAATAAAATAAAATGGCGGCGGATGGATGGTAAATGACATCGTCCATAGAAAAATGTTCGAATCCTATTTCAGTTAAAATAATTGTTTTTAACAGTATTTTAAATAATTATGAGCATAATATGGATAATCCGTTTCTGGAGCTACGACCTCGTTAAAATACATATGTTCATAGAGTCGTATATTTTATATTTTACATTTCATAGCGATCCGGTTACGAAGTTGTGAGTACCAGAGTCGAGAGGCCCTCAATTAAACTCTCCGGCTGCACAGTTGGGAGGACATAATCGCCCCCCTTGCCCCCTTTCCCTCCCTAACCAACTCCACGAGGGCGGTTTCATCCCCCGTTGAATTCAACCAATGTAATAGACGGTCAAGACAAAGCATAAAAGGAAATTCTAAGCGCTAATATCAAATAATGTTGTTATAAAATCAAACTGTAGATTAAAATTTAAATATTAAAACGTACTCCAAAATCGTTTAATGTGTGAGCATAGAATGTTTTGTTTTTAATGAATTTGTGTATAATTATATAATCAAATTTAATAACGTAAAGAACCGCCCTAATCATATCTTGAATATTTTATTGCCTTACCCTGCTGCTATTGTGCAAGTGCGATTATGATGTACCCGTAAGTCATATTTCTATTATTTTTAACTTCGATCTGGGCAAGACTTTATCTGTAAAAGTAGTTGTACTAGTAGCCAAAATTATATAATTGCCGAATTATTTGATTATGAATCTGTATCTGCCAATTTTCAATCATTGGTGGAGAAAACGCACCCACTGTTTTTGTACGTGAAGAGCACTGTCTTACTACATTTGTCTGTTGAGATGTTTCCTCTAAGTTAGGTACAGGTATCTATATATAAATAGTATTTAGATACATGACCAAAGATAACTAAAGTGCCTAAATATCTATTTTGAAGTATTCACTATATATGCATCTCTGTCTAAATCAAAAATGTACTGAACATAGTAAATCGATGACTTTTGCTAACGCCTTAATTGGCAATTGCATTAGATTTCCCTTAGTGGTTGTTTCCAGAACTAACAAAAGTTTACAATATTTTCATCTGTCTGTCTATCTATTTGTGACCGCGTCACGGTAAAACCATTGGAGGGATTTTGATGAAATTTGGTATGATGATAGCGGTTATTTGGGTCAACATATAGGATACTAAACCTTTAAACGTAACGCTAGTCGATTTATAAGAAACATTGCACATTAGCTAAATTGTGAATATCGTAGCTTATTTGCAGCTTTCCAGTAGAAAAGTTACTCGCCAGTCGCCACCCTACTACATTTGAGCGTCGCGACGCCCTCCCTATTACTGATTATGAAACGTTCTCTGCTGTCATAATAAAGAAGGCCCTAACTAACAATTTGGTCAAAAATTAGTTAAATGTAGATTCGGAATCAGCACAAAAATGTTACTTGATAATCATACTCATAAAGCTCTAAGTCTTATAAATCCAGAGATACCATAACCATTTTCATCGTAACTATGTCAAAGCTACTACTAAGTACTAAGGCAAATTTCAAATATCTCGAAATCAACTTTGACGAAGTTACAGCCTTCTTTTTTATGACGGCAGTTCAGCTTACAATTGAGCTGTCTGCTAAAATCATTTTATTTTCGCCAAAACGTAAAAAACAAAATAACCCTTGGCACAAGTTATTCCCTTAGGTATTTTATTCATCCGGTTCCGTAAACAAATATAATATAATATTTTATTTCTTTTTTGTTTTAGTGATATAACTTGTAGAATATTTTTAACAGTACAAAAGATCAAATATGTTTGAAGATTTTATAATATTCCTTTTGATAAAGCTCACTATTGTTATACTGAAAACTAGCACAGTTGTACCATGAAGGAGGCAGGATGATGTTCATTCCGAAGTGAAACTGAAAGGAAAGGTTGCGCAGCGCCGCAGGTTACTGAGCCGACACGACACTTACATACATACATACCTTCTATTGTATGCTCCTTTTACATTTCTCTTTTGTGAATTTGATATTTGTTTTTACTTTGCCAATATTACCTTTTCATACCTAAACCGCTGAACATATTTTGATGAATTTTGTACAGAGATAGACGGGACCTTGAAGAAGAACATAGGCTACTTTATGCCACAAAAATAAAACTTGAAGGGTCTAAAATGAAAGTAAAAAAATCCTATATTTTTACTGCTAGAGACATAAAGAAGATATGAAAATAAGACAAACAACTTCTTGTTCCACGCGGTCTCTTAAAAAAACGAGATGCATCTATAACTATTAGACTTAATATTAATCCACACAGTACAGGTACCGTAACATTAGTATGTAATACAAAACCAATATTTATTTTTAAATATTTTTAAACTATCTTCTATTTCAAAAGTAAAAAATAAGCAAAATTTTTAATTCAGGTGATTTTCCTCATACACAAACACTTACTAAACTTTTTAAACTGGAACAGATTTATGAAACAAATCCCCAACATGAAATAAAATGAAAAATCTAAAAACGAATATGTGAGATATTAGTATTGGGGACACAGTCAGCAGGTAGTGGGTACTGAGGGCACCCTCCGATCAAAACCAAAAACAAAACTCGCCCCTAGCTTTCGACCGACTTGTACGTTTATAAATAGCAAGCAAAATATTTGGAGATATTTAAGCCAGATGCTTTCTAAATAAAGGGGTAAATTAAGAGGACTCTTTACACCTTTTTTTGCGAAATATAATTAATAAGTATAATCTAAAACTTGAGTTTTAAATTCGGTATATCATATTTCTTTATTTTTAAGTTAATAAAAGAGAAGAGCCTCGATATAACTACTTTAGCTTGTAAGTTAGGATCAATATAGTTCATCCCAAGATTTCATAATTCAATGACAGTAAAGTGTATTCAATGACAGTAAAGTGTGTAAGGGTGCGTTTACATCAAACGAACAAAGAACTAGAGCTAGAGCAAGAGCATTCTTTCTTGTTCTTTTAGTGTAAACGAAATCTCGAATTCAGCGTTTACACCAAAAGATCAACGAGCAAAATGAGAACATAGAACTAGAATTATTGCAATGACGTTTAGATCAGCCGAACGAATGCTCATTGCCCATTCATGTCAATTCTGTGGTTGGTAGTGTTTCATTATTTCAATTTTCACGGTGTAGTTATATACTCTTTGGTTATGTCCGACTTTGACAGCGATATTATAATTTCAAGTGCTGCATTTCTTATTTTGTCTCAAACAGTCAAAAAGAAAAGAAGAAAGAGACGTTGGTGGGTCACAAATTTAATTAATAGACATTTACCTTGAGACCAATCCATGATTCGATAAGTAGGTATGTACTCGTAAATATTCCAATTGCTAGAACACAAGAACGCTTTGAAGAAACCGCTACGGGGAGCGAGCGCGTTCGAACATCTAAGAACGCTCTAAGCAATTGTTCGCACGCTCTAGTGCCGTTTACATCAAGAGAATGAGCATTCTTAGAATATTCTATAGAATGTTTGCGAACGCAGAGAGAACAACGAAAGAATGCTCTGTCTCTGTTTACATTAAAAGAATTTGATAGGGTGGGGATAGAATGAGCATTCGCTCGTTTGATGTAAACGCACCCTAAGATAAGCGTAAGTTCGCTGTTTTATCTGTTATCATACAAAGCGAAGGTTTAGGACTAGTAAATAAACCACATTTAAATTATATCTAAGTATAGTTCGTACAAATTTTTAAAAAGTGCCTGCGAAGGTAGCAAATCATTTCGCTTGATAGAATTGAGTATTGAAGGGTATATTATCTATAGGTACATACATATAATATAATTCTAACTGGGTCGAATCTGTACATTAAATATTTTTTGGAAAATCTTATTGAAATAGTCATTATTATTAATAGAGAGGTTGAATCGAGTTTTTAGAATTTTTGTCTATCTGTCCGTCTGTCTGGGAACGCATCACGAGTAAACCACTGGACAGATTTTGATAAAATTTGGTATGATGATAGCTGGTTACCCGAGTCAACATACGTAAAAAGTATCCTTTACTGCGAGAAAATATTTCATTTCTGAGAAATCTATGATAAACGTTAAAACGAAATTAGGGACGAACCCGAGTGGAGCGAGGGTGAGTCGCTATACTATACTATACTAATAGTATACAAAAGTATTAAGGAATTATGAAAAATAATAATAAAAACATTATGCAATATAAAATTTGCTCCAAATTGTACCTAAACAATATCAAGAGGCCAAAGTTACTGTGTCTGACCGGTAATTTACACCGGAATCCACACCACAATACAAAGCATACTAAGCCTTAAAATCGCTGTTTAGTAACATTATTGTTATCAAAAATAATACTTATATAATATCATATATTTTACACCTTTAAAATCACAAATCCACATTAAAATATTTCATTTTCTAAAAGTAATACCAAAAACGAATTCATTCATAAAAGTTGGCAACGAGTGCGGCTCGCGGCCCGCGGCCTGGGCGCGTGCAGTATTGGCAAAATTTGGAAGATATTTTTGTTCTAGCTCTTACAGTTATTATATAACTTTTGATAATAAATTCATGTCACGACATGGCTGGAAACGAGGACGCCAGGGAAATCTATGAAACAATAACTTATAACATTATATTAATCTTAGTATGTATCTACTACCAAGGAGACTCGTGCTAAGTAAGACATTACTTAATTTTGGCATATATTCTATACATAAAGTAGCATGAATAAAATATATAATTGTACTTAATTTTATACTAAAGAAAACGAAAGACTGTCGGGATCTCATGTACTTATGTACATAAAGAGATTTCTACCACGCTGGAAGTCACAGAATCTGTTCTCGCTCGGCCAAAATGAAATGGATGTTTTTGCAATATATTTTAATTATATTTTAGTATTTGTTTCTTCAAATCTGTCCAAAACATATCTTACTGCTTTATGTAAGTACATATAGGTATATATAAGAAGTATTAGTAACATTCGATGTTATTTTAACGTGGAGACGAGTCGCGGGCAACAGCTAGTTATAAATAGGGAACTAAGCATTTTATATATTTCTTTATATCAAGCAAACATGTTCTTGAATAAAATATACTGAAGACCAAACAATGAACATACTATTCCGCTAGGTAAATCTATCATCCCATTACTCTCAACCAATATTTACATGCTTTAAGCGATGTACTGAGCGCCCTCCGGACCCTCCACGCGCCAGACAGAAGCACAAATTGTCTATAAGCAGTAGTTATGGAGCAAGGAGGGACCCAACAACAAGCCCTGAGGGACGCCGAACCATTTCATCACCAACATACGGAAACTACAAAGAAAGTGAGGGGAATAATGCCGTTCTTTTATAACACCTTTTAAGTAAAAATGCGAGGCAATTCAAAAGGGTGCCTTTTTGCGTCTTGAGACTGGAAAGGTCTTGTGAAAAACGTTAACGCTACGATAAAATTATGTATTTAAAATACTTCTTTTGTTACGCTTTCTTTTAATTTAAATTCATACCGATAACGATATTGAATATATAACTAATGTATATAAGGTAGTTGTGAAGACTTAAAATAAACTTCCCTAGTCATAAAGAAGCTTTTAAAACAAGTGTGGGTGACTTTACAAGTCCTTCAAAAACTTAGTTCTTAGGATGTTTTCCTTTACTGTAGTCTGTAAGGGAATCATGTTAAAAATGATTCGCCCGAGAAAATATCCAAGCCACGAGACCCGCGATTTGAATATGCGTCACTTAGTTTTCTAAGCAAACAAGCTACTACTGGGCAGACAGGCAAGGCAGAGGTCCTTTAGTAAAGGAGAGATTGGAGAGTAAATAAAATATATCACGCATAAAGCGAGCTCGTATTGGACCGACTTCGAAAAGATCGATTGACCACTGATTTTCTTGTTTATTTTTAAATGAAGAGGCTACTTAAGTATAGTCCACAGTTAAAAATAATCACTTTTAAGTGTAAAATAAATACTTTTCAAAGTAAGTCGGTTTATCCAATAAAAGTTTAAATGATTATTTATCCAGATTATTTTTTGTTTTTATTTTCAATTTAAAATTCGGAATATCCGGATAATTAGTAGCCGTGGTATGTTACGAGGTTTGTGTTATGACACCAGATAGTTGATACGCTACACATATATAACTTTAAATACATACACATTATAAATTTAAACACTTATAACTGGAGTACAAACATTAGTGCTTATCACACAAATGAATGCCCACAGCGGGACTCGAACCCGCGACCGCTGGCACAGCAAGTAGAGTCACTACAAACTGAGCCAAACATATCGTCAATAATAACATAAGAATAAATCAATAAGGATGTCGAATAAACATGTAAATTATGCATAATTCAGCTCTCTGATAAACAAAATATTATTATGCAAGCGCTGAGAGCACGGTGCGGGCTTGCGGGACGTCGGGACATATCCTCACATGTCCGATCCAATCACATACGAAATTTATGCAGTAGAAGGGAGCAGGAGACTCTACGACGACGACTTAATATTCCAAGTGATTTACGATATAATATTTGTTATTTATGAATATTCTATAATATTATAGAAAGTGCAACATATAATTGTATAGTCTAGATTCTAGACACAAGTAGATGTCACTAGGGTTCAGTAATAGCTGTGAATTAACTGTAATTTTTCCAATTAGGATATCCGGCGCTGTTTCCGCGACAATAAACGTATAAGTTTAGTGTATACGTACGTTACTACACGTACTAAACAGTACACCATATTCGCGGAGTGAACCGAACAAAGCGCTTTTTCGGTCTTACATTAGCATACAAATTGATAAGGACAGAAATGTTTTTTTTTTTATACACTGATAGTTTATATGCTTAACTAGCTACTCACCCTCGCTTTGCTCGGGTTCGTCCGTAGGTTGCTTCGCAAAACAAAATTAATTAATTAATTTGGTTTTATTATTTTTCGTTTGATCCTATTTTTTTAATAAAAGTAGCCTAAGTTACTCCTTATTACATTAGCTATCTACCAGTGAAAGTCCCGTCAAAATCGGTCCAGCCATTCCAAAGATTAGCCAGAACAAACAGACAGAGAGACAGACAAAAATTGTAAAAAATGTTGTTTTGGTATATGTACCGTGTATACATCCATATGCATTTAGTAAAAAGCGGTTATTTTGACATTACAAACAGACACTCCAATTTTATTTATTTGTATAGATAAATGTAAAGCCACATTATCCCATAGAATGTGAATTTAGTTGAAAATTGCTAACCAACCGAATAAAATTGACACTTTAATATTTAAAAAAAATATTTTCAGTATGAAAGACTAGAAACCTAGTTTTAATAATTATCACTTAGTTAAAAGAAGGATTAAAATATATAACATTTAATATTAAGAGCAAAATTACTGAGCAAAATTCAATTACATTTTTTTGAATTTCAATTTTATCACAATTGTAATATTGGGTCTCCAGTCTCCTCCTCCATCTGAAAGAGAAATGACAGTGAGAGAAGGAGATATATTCCTCCTCACAGCATCTTCTTACTCCTAGGAAATAATAATGATAGCCTGTTACACCAATACCTACTTACCTACTTATATTGTTCTCATACTACCTTGTACCTACTAGTTCCAAATCCTAAATAACTTCACGTGTACGTGCCCCCGTGTATTATTTTACAAAAAAAAAAATACTCAAAAGTCCACTTGCACTTACTTCCAACATATACATATTTCCGCCATTTTTTTGGGATGTACAAGGCATTTTCCTTTCCAATATTACTTTTTCATAAATATTGTTTTACCTTATTGCAGGTGATGTGGGTGACGGTAGAGAGCGGCGCGGTGCGCGCGGCCCCGTGCGCCAGGGGCAAGCACTCGGCCACGCTGCTCGGCGGGTACGTGTACGTGCTGGGCGGGCGCGGCGCGGGCGGCTCCGTGCCGCTGCGGGACTTCTGGAGGTATTGCCTTGGTGGGTACCTCTGTAGTTATTTTATATAGTGTATTGTATTCAACTCTTTTTTTAACATCCCCCTGCTGGGCACGGGCCTCCCTTCAATACGAGGGGGATCAGGCCATAGTCCACCACGCTGGCCAAGTGCGAGTTGGCGGACTTCACATGTGTTTTGAAAACTTGCTAAGTTCTCTCAGACATGCAGGTTTCCTCACGATATTTTCCTTCACCGTAAGGCAAGCGGTAATCATGTTAGAAATGAATCGCACATGAAAATATCAGAGGTGCGAGACAAGGGATTTGAACCCGCTTCACTTGGTTTCCTAAGCGAGCGCGTTACCAATGGGCTACCACTGCCTTATAGTGTATTACTTAGCCCTTTTTTACCCGTGTGGGTGTGCGTGCTTAACCAATTTTGATAGTTCATATGTCGTTAGATTCGTCCTAAAAACACGAGTGTAGAGTAGATGGATAATTTTAAAAATCAAAGTTGCAGCAAGGATAAAACATGTATGTGGGTATGTTTTCGACTGCATACTTAATATTGAGTACTTTCGTCGACTTATTTTTTCCACCTTTTTATTTCACTTCATTGGACTTGAAAATGACATAAATGTAATCAATTAAGTCGCAGGCTCGATAACTAATATAGTTTTTACATTTACATGGTCATTCTTTCACCCAGCAACGTAGTTGGAGTATCGACGCGACATGAATTTTGTATAGAAACGTTCTACTGACCATAAAGAACCAAGTAGTTCTAAAGTTCTTAAAACAATCGAATCTTAATTGGACGTAGTTATGCAAAATGGATCCAGCCCACGAAAACAATTTTTTGAGCTACTGTCATAAATGGCGCCTGCATATATATCAACTTATATATAGAAAATAATAAATAAATATGTTGGGACATTAACACACAGCACCACCTATACCTATGTGTTATGGATACCAAATAGTTGATACACTACACATATTATATAACTTTAAATACATACATATTATAAATATAAACACCCATGACTGGAGTACAAACGTTCGTGTTCATCACACAAATGAATGCCCCCAGCGGGACTTGAACCCGTGACCGCTGGCACAACAAGCACGGTCACTACAAACTGAGTCAAACGTATCGTCAAATATATAGAAGGTAGATAAAATACTCAATATTTAACAGAAATTAAAAAAAAAACTACGGTCTTGTTATATTGATATACCAATTTTACTAAGACTTCTTTTTTCTCGACAGTAAGTAAGTTTTTGCGGTTGGGTCTATTTTGCATAAATAAGTACGTCCAATTATGATATGTAATTGTTGTAATGGTTAGATATGCTTAAATTTATAATACAATATCAATGGGAGAGTGGAAACGTTGTCTCTTGACGCGAAATTCACAAATTATCTAAAAATATAACTAAGAAAGGAAAATTATTTAAAGTTAAAAATAGGTTCATATTTGATCTAAAATTCAAAAAGGACTACTGTTTACTATTACATATTACAACTTACTTGAATGCTACTAACGTAAAAATTTATGGAAGTGAGAATTTTATTCCTCGTAGGCCAAGATTGTACGTGCTGTGGATTTAAAGCATATTTTATTCTTGGCAATACTTCGGCGACACTTCCGCTACTGTCCAAGCACTAAAACTAATTACGGTATACGTTTTATAGCCAGAAACATAAACTTTGGTAGTTAAATACTTATAATGTTCTTTCGCAAGCTGTTAGAACTAACCTATTTGTCAATATTGAATAAAAAACAAAAAACATCTCTCTCTTTCTCACATCAACTCTATTTAAGTGAATATAAAAGAGAAGCAAGAATAACTATTTTGATTATACAGCTGTAAATTTTAATTTATTCATGTTTTATTTAATTAAATTTTCTAACAATTGAAGCAGCAATTGATGTATTTCTAATTTAGCCTTTGGCAGCTACATTCGACCTGCTTGTACCGTATTGAGATTACAAATAATTTTTCACCATTATAAAAATAAAATTGTGTGACAAAAATGATGCGAGTGTGACAAAATAAGAAACTAATCTATACATATAATAAAACTAGAGACTCACCTTCGCTCCGCTCGGGTTCGTCCCTACTTACGTTTTAACGTTTAGTATAGATTTCTCAGAGATGAGATATTTTCCCGCAGTAAAAAGTATCCTATATGTTGACCTGGATAACCAGCTATCACCATACCAAATTTCATCAAAATCCCTCCAGTGGTTTTTCTGTGATGCGGTAACAGACAGACAGACAGACAAACAGACAGACAAAAATTCTAATAACTATAGATTCGGCCTCTGCATCGATAATAATGTCTATTTCAATAAGATTTTCCAAAAAATATTTAATGTACAGATTCGGCTTAGTTACAATTTTATAATATGTATAGATTTTGAGTCGAATCTGTACATTAAATATTTTTTTTAGAAAATCTTATTGAAATAGTCATTATTATCGATATAATTTTTGGAATTTTATTTTATTTATCTGTCTGGGAACGAATCACGAGATAATCACTGAACCGATTTTGACGAAATTTGGTTTGATGATAGCTGGTTATCCTGGTCAATATATAGGATACTTTTTACTACGGGAAAATATCTCATCCTTGAGAAAGCTATACTAAATGCTAAAACGTAATGAGGGGCAAAAACCCAAGCGGAGCGAGGGTAAGTCGCTAGTGATATAATATCATTTTTATTGCTACATGGGGTTATTGTGATTTACATCCACATTTAACGACTTAAAAAAAGGAAAACGTTTTCAATTGTTTCAATCAACAACCCACCCAGGCGTTTCAATGGTAAAACGTAACAGACACACACACATACAAAATATCGTATTTATAATAATAATAGTCCAAGTATAATAAGAGATCCTTCCCGCTGTATTTCGTATATCCCGTGTAAATAACCTCCACTTGGATGTCAAGGGCTCTCTGCAGTTCTGTGGGCCAGCGCTAATTAGGTCGACAGCAGTTTACGATGCGAGACAATTAACCGCGTAAGAACTCTCATTCCCTGACAATTATTTCTTGCGAATGATTGACATTTTCTTTGGAAAACAAAATATTATATAACCTACGATGTTGTTTTAGATTTTTAGATAAACAAATTTAGCCAACAATGTGTAATTGCATAAAACTATAACAGAAATGTTTATATCGAGCAACTACATGTACTCAATTCTCGCGTCTCGCACACAGGGGATTCTGCATCATTATTTTTAGCGCGTTTTTATTCAGAACTAGCGACTCACCCTCACTCCGCTCGGGTTCGTCCCTACTTACGTTTTAACGTTTAGTATAGATTTCTCAGAGATGAAATATTTTCCCGCAGTAAAAAGTATCCCATATGTTGACCCGGATAACCAGCTTTCATCATATCCATCAATCGGTCACAGACAGATAAAAATTCTATAAACTATAGATTCGACCTCTGTATCGATAATAATGTTTATTTCAATAAGATTTTCCAAAAAATATTTCATCTACAGATTCGACTCAGTTACAATTTTATTATATGTATAGATATAGAAGAATATATAATAAGTTATTTATTCGTAGCAGTAGCTAGTGAAGAGGGGTGGATGTGCTCTAGATATGACCCCGCAGATAAGAATATCGCAAAAGCATTTTTTTTCTTACTTTTAGGCTACTACGGAAATAGGTCGTGATATAGACTGAAGGGAAATGAAAAAAATATCTTAAAACTTATTTCAATAATAAGATGCAAAGCGAATCGCTATCAAGATAGCCCATATCCACAGTATAATCGGTTGCTGTTATAAATGCGAAAGTCTTATGTTTGTTGCTCCTTTATTTCGCTACGGTACGTTAAGTACCTACATATGATATGTTAAAAGGAGTGTTCTCGTGATTTTCCGTATTCATTTTTACAAATCACAACAAAAATAAATCGAATAGAAACAAATCAAAATTATACATTAAAAGTAGTCCATAGACTCACACAGCTTAATAATATCTTAATTTCCAAGATATTATTATACCGGGATCTTATAATAGCTATATTTTTTTTTATATTGCAGCAACAAGTAGATGGGAGCGGTTGGAGGCACGCGGGGAGCCCCCGCCGGCGCTGCAGGAGCACAGCGCCACCCCGCACGGCGCCAAGCTCTACGTGTTCGGCGGCGAGCCCGGCACGCTCAGCAACGAGACGCCGCTCTGGATATATGACACTGAGGTAAGTATGGGATAAGGATCCAGTGCCAATACCATCAAGAATTTAAATATAAGAAGAAAAAACACTAGAACAATTTCTGTCACGGCTTGCTTGCTGGCGTGTGAGTACAATAAGTAACCGATTAGAAGTAGAAGAGTCAAGATCAAACTCTACGCTCTGTCACGGCTCACGGTTATAAATTCGCCAACATACTGACTTGAGGCTGCTATTGAAAAGTCTATTGATTTTCCTTTATTTGTATCTAAACTAAATAGTGAAACTAAACTTATACTAGATATACGTGACAATAGTCATATAAAGTTTATAGAGTACCAGTTATAGTGCTCACGATCAGCTATCGGCAACTATCTAGATGGTAGCGGAACGATTAAAAACCATAAGTAACATATAAATAGATTGTAAAATTTGTTTTCTTATTAAATATAATAATTATGTCCTTTCGAACGATTCGGCCACGGCGGCCTATCTCATTGAGACTAGCCATTTGCGCAGGAGATACTATAGTGCAGCGTGTGTGTCGGTGTGCGCGCAGACACAAGCGCACTCTCTATTCCTGTCACTCTCATACTCCGATGGGACGACTACTCGACACGACGGGTGAGGTTAAAGCGCAGGACCGGCGGCTTTACCTGCTCTCCGAGGCATGGGGTGAACCACCGGCAACTTCCAGACTCCTTGCTGTTACTGAGAATTTCTTGATAAAAATACTCAATAACTGAACTTGGCCCAGTAAATGGTCAATAATCGAACCCAAAACATTCGGATATGCCGTACATTCTAGCCTCTAGACCACCGACGCAGTTATTATTAAATAATATGAATATGAAATGTTAGGTGCACACGTGGCGCAAGCTGCCGGGCCAGTCGGGCGGGCAGTGGGCCACGCTGCGGCGGCGCGGCGCGCGCGACCAGCGAGCGGCGGCGGCGGCGGCGGCGGCGGCGGCGGCGGGCCCGCGCGGCCGCCGCGGACACTCCGCGCACGCGCTCAAAGACTGCCTGCTGATATACGGCGGGTACAAGGATCTGAGGGGTTCTACTAATGAACTGTGGGCGTTTCATTATGGTGAGCATGTTGATTTTTGATACTATAATATGATGTGAAGTTTTTTTGAGTATCGGGTTGAATGTTCTTTAATAAATGTTCCTCAGAGTTGAGTTTATAATGGGTAGAGTTCAAAGCTGTAATGGAACTAAAGTCTATTAAACTATTAATTATAGTAGGTAGTTGTTATCATATTATTGTTATTATATTTATGTCTTTAAATAAATATAATAATCTTTCATATTCGAACTTACCGAATTGTTCAATAACGTCGGTTTCGTTTGGTCTGGAATCAAACTACCAGTGATAACCAGATCTAGAGACCTAAAAATCGACTCTAAGACAAAAATATCTAACGAAATACAATACAAAAGCACACAGGTTAGGCCAAGTATATAACTCAAACAATGATATAGAAGATGTATTTACTGTGTGTTTCGCAGAGTCAGAGACATGGCACCAAGTGCGCACCGCCAGCGCGGGCCCGGCGCGCCACCGCCACGCCGCCGCGCTGCACGACGGCCGCCTCTACGTGCACGGCGGCCAGTGCGACCTGCGCGACTGCGCCGACCTCTGGCACTACGACACCAGTCAGTATGCACCACACCACCGACGTACACTACCTATACTACACTGCATACCTACACATAAACTACTAGCGTCATTGAGGTGCCAAAGTTTAAGATATGTACAAACGTTACAAACGTTGTAGAGTGCCCTCGGTGGTCTTACTCCCACGAGGCTTTCACAAACGACTTGAGTTTTGTATGTAGTATGTGCATCACTAATGTACTACCATATACAAATTCGCTATGTTCCGCACACGACACGTCGACTACGCATCAGATGTCGGTCGCACGCTACTCGAGTTGTATACCTATACGTCGCATAAAAATGCCGACCAAACATAAATCAAATATAAAACGTTTATTGGATGTTAATTTTTTTGGACAATATCTTCCCGTTCCCGTAGGATCGTTTCTTAAGTGTATACCTACGTATGTGTGCGCAGTGTCGCGCGTGTGGACGCCGGTGCGCGTGCCGCCGCGCCTGGCGCCCGCGGCGCGCAGCGGCCACGCGGGGCTGCGCGCCGGCGCACACCTCTACATCTTCGGCGGCGAGGCGGCCGGACACGCCACCAACGAGCTCTGGCGGTTCCACTTCGGTACACCCTCTCTTTTGTTACTATTACATGAAAGCTTATGTGAGAATCTGCTTGGTGGTTTGTTATTATATGTATATTTCCCTTATCCACAGCCACCGAAACCTGGGAACGAATCATGCAAAGCGTAAAGTGGCCGTCAGCTCGCGTGGACAGCCGTGCGCTGCTGGTGGGCGGCAGCTGCGGCGGGGGCGGGCGGGGCCGCAGTGCGCCCGCCCCCGCGCCGCCCGCCCACACGCCGCACCGTACCGAGCCGCCCACCGGCTTTTTGCGGGAGATATCCAAGCTGTCCAGCTTCCACCTGCGCCGCGCCGCGCGCTGCTCCTACAGCGTGCTGGCCGGCGACCAGGACTCCACCGAGAGCCTCGTGCGCACGGAGCACTCCTCGCTGTCCAAGTCGCGCTCGGCGTACGTCATCGACGAGCGGCAGCCCGCCGACGGCGACGAGAGCCCGCGCGAGGGCGACGTGGCGGAGCGCTCCCGCTCCGACATGTCGCGGGAGCCCATCTCCGTCCCCGACTTCGCGGACATGGTTTTGCCCACACCTGTCCTATCACCGATCGAAGCGACTAAACTCGTTTATCTCGACTCTGAAGAAGAGGAGGATATGAAACGCGAGATCGCATCTCTTAAACGTGAAAAGAACGGAACGCTGACGAAAAAAAGTATACCGAAGTCGGCCTCGGTGAAATTCACGAAAGAACCCGTAACAGAAACCACTATAACGACCGAGGACGAGGGGGAGATGTCCACCTCGGACTACGCGAGTGCGGAGAAAGTGAACCGCCTGTCCGGCGCGTCGTCCTCGGGCTTCAGCAACCCGCACTACTTGGGCCCGGACGTGCGCACGCTGGGCGCGGCGCTGACGCCGGACTCCGGCGTGGGGCCTGGAGATATAGAGATGCAGGATCTCTCTGAGAAAAGATCCCGAAGTGTTTCGAGGAATGGGGAAAAACAGCTGTATTTATTACTGGTGGGAGGGAAAGAGCCGCCTCACCTCGCGTTGCTCCAGAGCCCGCTCTCGATGTGGAGCTATAGATTGCTGTAAACGTATAAGTACTTAGAATATTGACGTCCAACGGAAATAGAGTGAGAATCGATGTTAGAAATAGATTCGTAAGGCATCGTCTTAGTTACTCTAAAGACTTACATATATTATCAAATTGTTAAAGTAGATTTTCTAGACACGATCGTCTTAAATAGCGATTCAATGACAATGATGAGTCAGTAGGCTTCGTCTAAGAGAAAATGTTTAACAAAATTAATAATAATACTCATATAGCGCCTGCGGTGAAATTGTTTCTCCGCATGCTCGAATGACGATGTAAGATGCCGGCATAAATCGAACAAAAATGTTCAAAAACATTGATTTATCCTGCTAAAAATCAATTTTTAATCCCTAAATACTGTAGAAATGTCCATTCGACGAATATCGTGAGTTATAACCGTATATATACTTAGTTTAAATTTTAAAAGATGAGCCAATAAAAGCTCAATATTGAAAGCTGCCCTTATTATAAGCCCCGGCCCCCGTAAGCTCGTCGCGTCCTCACCCTCGCTTCCGACGCAGGTACAGAAGTGCCAAGCGACCAGTATTGTAGGTAAGTCGCAGTTACGATACTCAATGTCTCATTTTAGTAGTAATTTATTACATTTTTTAATTATTTTTGTTATTTTTTTATAATCGTTGTGTAATTTCTTTAAACTGAAGTTATGTATTAGTAAGTTTCCCGGTGTAATGTACCTGGTATGATAAGAACCTTACCGACAGTTAGAAACTCATAGCTATTGATTTGCGCATTTTTGCAACTCAAAAAGACTCATATTATATTTTGTTGTATTACATTATATACATAATATGTATGTATTATTTTTATTTCTTTTAATTACTAAATATGTACACATTTACAAATAGATAAAAAATGTAATGAAGGCTAAAACGAAGGAACTAAACATTGACATTTATATAACAATGAATATATTAATACATAATAGTATTTTTTACGAATATGTAGGCAGTGGTAGCTTAGTGGTAACGCGCTCACTTAGGAAACCGAGTGCAAGTCTCGCACCGCTATTATTTTCATGTGCGAATAATTTCCAACATGATTACCCCTTGTCTTAACGGTGAAGGAAAACATCGTGAGGAATCTGAGAGAACCTAGCAAGTTTTCAAAAGGGAGATGAAGTCAATGCTCGCACTTGGCCAGCGTGGTGGACTATGGCCTGATCCCCCTCGTATTGAAGGGAGGCCCGTGTCCAGCAGTGGGACGTTAAAAAGGGCTGAATACAATATTAATAAAGTATTAAAACCGCAGTATTAGAAAATACGGGACAGTAGCTATGAGTTTCCAATTTTAAAGGCAATATGATATTTGTTGTTTCTTTTACGTTTGTACGTTATTGTGTCTTCGGAATAGCGACGAGACTGGAGCCGTCTCGAAAGGTATTTTTGACTCAAGTTACATGTTTTAAATGTTAATAAAAATGTAGCTGTCTCTATGGCTTTTTATTGTACTTTCCACAGAATATTAATTACATATTTGACTTGCTTGTATTGACCAGAGAGTAGAGATTATGAATAGTTTTTATTAAATCTTAATTTATTATCCTACTAATATAATAAATGCCAAAGTTTGTGGGGATGTCTGTATGTATAGATGTATGGATGTTTATTACTCTTTCACGCAAAAACTACTGATTGGATTTTAATTAAACTTTACAATAATATATATAGCTCATACATCAGAATAACACATATTATCCCTGAAAAAGGTAGGGTTCCCATGGGATAGTTTTGTTTTTGTTTTAGTTTTTGTTTTTTTAGTAATATTTCCAATTCTTCTCTTTCATATTTCAAGAATTTACATTTTTCATGATTATATTTTGAAATATTTATTAATAAACTGGTCTTTAGTTAATTTTATCTTGAGACATAATATATTAATTGATTAGGTAATAAGTGTACTACACCCAAAGGGGAGAGTACCTTTTCTTTTAGTGCTTACTACAAATTCAAGAGGAAGAATGTAAAGTTAAAAATAAAACAAAGCCGTCTATTCTACCTTAATTTATTGCATAAAAAAATAAGTTAATTTCATACCAAAAATGTATAACAAAATTTTACGAAAACCTACAATTCTGATAAAAAAAATTAACTTCATGGTACCAACAAAATATGCGTATTTTGTACAGACACATTGTTCGACTTAACATAGATACGTCTAAATTATAATTATTCGCTTAAACCTACAAAATAACTTCATTTGATATCCCTTTCATTAAAAAAAACATCTCTTCACTCATTTTTCTTTCTCAGTTTATACTCTGGATTGAATTTTGAATAAAGCTATCTTTTTGGTTTTTTTTTTCCGAAACTATTCTGGATACTCTATTTGAAATATCGGGAACCAAAAACCAAAATAAATTGACGGAAAAATCCGAAAAGATAGT
This sequence comes from Fabriciana adippe, assembly GCA_905404265.1. Classification (NCBI taxonomy): domain Eukaryota; kingdom Metazoa; phylum Arthropoda; class Insecta; order Lepidoptera; family Nymphalidae; genus Fabriciana; species Fabriciana adippe. The sequence goes on from FR989995.1 coordinate 409,418, forward strand.
TTTATTTAAGACGTCAAATTTCGAATATTCGCGTAAATCTCAAAGTATTATAGATTCAATCTCACAATCCCATATCTTTTCTTTTTCTTATTTACTTGAAATTATTCTTTTGTTTTCGGTACAGTTTATTTACGAATAGTGTATATAATAATTCATAAATTTAATAAAGTCACATAACAGTACATCCATTTCCTACACTATACATTTAAAGTCATACATCAAAGTAAACCAGTATTGGCTAAATATATACGATATAATAAACCACTAGTTCATATACTATAATTAGTCTAAGAGACAACAGTAAAATTGATCAAAACAATAAAAAAAACTACATTGGCTCTTGGACTATAATCAACATATTAGTTGTCTATTTCATTTTATCATGTATTATATATAATTGCTTCACTCAGAAGTCAGAAGTAGTATAAAAAATGTTCAATAAAATGAAAAAACAAATATTTTCATAGTAAATAAATAATACTAACATTTATTTTGGATATAGAACAAAATGTATCTACAAAGAAATGGTGTAATTGAAATACAAACATACACAGTTAGCCGATGAGATTACAAAAATATTACTTTCATATCTTGTACTAGAGACAACTTTAAAGCTATGTTCTTATGTATTGGTGTCTGTGGTGGGGGCGGAGAACAAAACTGCTTCAAAGTTACTTTAATATTTTTAAATAATCCTATATCTCATTGATCAAAAGAGTACTAAATACACAATCCCATGCAAAAGTTCTCTTAAAACTGTCACCAATTGTGTTTAGGTAATTCTAGTTGAAATAAATATACAACAATGTAAAATGAACCTTACATGCAATGCTTAAAGTTGTTTTCACGAAAAATAATGAATTAAAAGCGCGCTCAAATGTTCAAATGAGCGGTCATTCGGTGAGGACATTTTTGGTCAATAATTGTGTATCTAGTATTTTTTAAACGATGCCATATTCCCATGAACATTATAAATGCGAAAGTTGGATTTGTTACTCAATCACGCCAGAACGGCGGAACGGATCTAGATGAAATAACAGAGATAGATTATAGTCTGGAAGAGCAAATAGGTTACTTTTTATCCAGGGAAAAATGTATGGTTCCCATGGGATAGATTTGTTTTTGTTTTTCATGTAATAGTTTATGTAATAGTTTCTAAATAATCAACATATTATTTATTTTGTATTATAGAAATAATAATGTAACAAAATGTTTACTTATTTTCTGATATATTTATGTATTGTTACATATTGATTGATATAAAAATATAGCAATTACACAATTTTGTTCTCTGGCTGTTAAATACATTTCATTAATTACAACGGGATTTGTATGACTAATACAACACCAAAGCGAATATCGTACACGCTTACACTCTCATACACACAACATATACCAATCAACATATCATGTAATGTAACAAGTCTAAAACACGAAGAAATGATGAGAATAATTTAAACAAAACTATCTTTTCGGAGAGACGTCTCTCCCGACCATGATTGCTGTGAAGCATTTGAAACGTCGGTAATCAAAATGAATCCGCGAAATAATCCGAAAAGATAGTTTCAATTTAAAATATCAAATATTCTTGTAAATCTAAGAAAGTATTATTGATTAATTTTATGTTTCTTAATAAACTAGTTTAGAATCTACATTCAATTCTCGAACGTCACCTTAAATATCTCCTCGCAGGCCGCCTTCGCCGCCAATCTGCGAGCCTCCTTCTTTTTCGTCGCTGGAAAGCAAGTCATAATTTATTATACTATTTACATTACTCTTAAAGAATTTTTGAATTTTTAAATAGATAAAATATAACTAAATAGCCAAATTTTATTTAGCAATAATAGAAAACACAAAAGTCATGAATTGTTTGTCTTTTTAATTGAAAGTTATATTACACATTTCAGCGTTTTCAAAACTTGCATTTAATTGCATACATGCTTTTAGCTGAATCTATTAACTACTAGCTGTGTCCCGCGGTTTCACCCGCATTAAATTTCATTATAAACATCAGTTTTATAATAACGTATGGAATACTACCCGATTTGTTGACATTCATGATAGATTACTGCTCCGCTCCCTTGAGTAGTGGCATGATGTTATACAGCCTACAGCTATCCTCAATAAACAGGCTATCTAATACAAAATAATATTTTCAAATCGAATTAGTAGTTCCTGAGATGAGCACGTTCAAACAAACAAACTCTGCCTCTTTATAATATTAGTATAGATGTGATAGAACATGATAGTCCATCATGCGAGAGAGAGTGGGGGGGGATGGTCACCGGTGCCGACGTAGGTGTTGCCGTCGACGTCCACGGCCATGGAGAAGAGCATGTTCTGCGGCGCGGTGCCCTGCGCCGGCAGCTCGCGGTAGGCCAGCTGCGGCCGCAGGTACGCCAGCAGCATGCACGGGTGCATGGCGCCCGCGCGCGCCGGCACCTCCTTCGCCGCCTTGCCCTTCGTCGACCCGCTCTCCGACCCCGTCTCCGACACCTACGTTATTATCATTATAATAAGAATATACGAGCAAAGCTGTTTGTCTGAATAATAAATCTATACACCAGTATATATGTGTTTGTGACGTTGTAGGGGGTTTAGATGAAATTTAGATGAAATTGAAAAACCAACCGATGAAAAACCGATTTAGATGAAATTTGGTAAGAAGATAGTTTGAGACCCTGGAAAGGACATTTTTATCTCAAAAATCATCCCTTAAGGGGGTGAAAATGGGAATGAAATTTTGTATGAGGGTGAGTCACTAGTAAATAAATAAAATAAATATGTTGAGACATTAACACACATCTAGTTCCATGGTAAGCTACGAGGCTTGTGTTATGGATAACAGATAGTTGATACACTACACATTATCACATATATAACTTTAAATACATACATATTATAAATATAAACACTCATGACTGGAGTACAAACATTCGTGCTCATCACACAAATGAATACCTCCAGCGGGACTCGAACCGGCGACCGCTGGCACAGCAAGTAGGGTCACTACAAACTGAGCCAAACGTGTCGTCAAATAATAATAAAAGCTGAACGGTGTACGTACAGAGTGCGGCCTCAGCTGAGGCACCTTGTGTCCGTCCCACTCCCACTCCGTGAACAGCTTGTGCAGCGCGTACGACGCCAGCTGGATCATCGGCACCGCGGACTCCTCGCCCTCGCCGAGCTCGCCGCCCGCGCCGCCCGCTCCCCCCGACCCGCCCTCGCCTGCACACGTACACACATACACATCAATAATACACCAACAAAAGTAAAAATATATCTATATAATATGATATCCCCCCGACCGATTTACCGATTAACCAGCCATAGTATACAATCTTAGTGAAATTAGTCAACTGTGCTGTAGACATTATACACCACCAACAGCAAGACACAAGTACACTCTCTATTCCTGCCACTCTCATACTCTAGTGGGACGTTATTTCGACGACACCAGTGTGAGATAAGTAGCAGGACCGGCAGCTTTACATGTTCTCCAAAGCACAGGAATGGAACTAACTAAACTTGGCCATCCTGGGATTTGAACCAGAACTAACGAGTCAGATACATACAGTATTTCATAGAGGTAATCTATCCCACCTATTTTTTTTTTGTGTTTCCATGGTAACACATAACATTTGTATATTTTATAGGTATTAACAGTACATATAAATGTACTGTTCATATGACTTTACCTTAATATGCAGAAAAATCACTTTTCTATCATCAAAATATCATCTACTTGAGTTTTAGAAAGGATTATTTTGAATTAATATAGTATTTCCAAGTGAATGTTATAACAATGTAATACATTACCCTCATTGTTGTCTGTGAAGAGACGGCTCATGCGCTTGATCATGAGGTCACGGATGGCCTGCTCCGCCGCGTTGTTGCGCGCTATCAACTTGTTCTCCCCTGCACACACAACACACATATACACACTTTGGGCTTCCCCACAGTTTGGGTAAAAAAAAGCTCAATATCACTTATAACTCGAGAACTGCAAGACCAATTTTTATGATATTTGTTTTGTTAGATTTGTCTTCACCCCGAATAGCATAATAACTATTAAAACATCGGAAAAGATCACGAAAAAAATTGAAAAAAAATAATCTATTCCATACTAATCATCAAAACGTAACTAGGGACGAACTGGGAAATGCATTTACGCTTAACACCCGTAGACATACAGGTTGTTATGTGGGACTCACCGGCTAGAAAAGCTAGTACTACTCACTAAAATCCAACAAAATCTCCCCCGTCTTATTGGGGCGTCGCAGGATCGCTTACGCACTCAACCACGACGCCCCAACGGCAGGTCTAACTATCAAAGAAGTACCAGGAGCAACCTGCATGGTACACCGCCCACCGAAGTGGGTTACCTCCCGAACTGCCGAACGCTAATGAGCCCCCCCCCTCCCCCCACCACGACAAGGCGGACGCACGTTGGGGGGAGCTAGGGATGTACCTGAGCCAAGGGTGGGTGAGTCCCTAGTGATATATAAAAAGTATGAACATATAAACCTACCGAATCCCTTGTAGTTGACGCCGTCCACGCACAGCTCTGCGCAGAAGCTGTGCAGGTTGGGCTTGTAGTACTGCGTGCCCGTGTTCGTCACCGCCTGCACCTTGAATTGCTGCAAGGTAAAACATCATATTAACATAAAATCAAAAAATACTTTATTCGAATAGATTTTACAAGCACTTTTAGGGTCGATCGTGTATTGAACTCGTGGCTCAGTCCCTAGTTATCTTTGAACGGTTAGTATGGTATAGATAGACTATATAGTATTATATACATGTATGTATGTATACACAGTTATGAGTTGTTGTGGGTTGTAATATTACGTGTTTTCCCGTGGGTATGAGATAATCTCGCACGGTAAAAAGTAACCTACGTCACTCTCCAGCCCTCCAACTATCCCCACACAAAAAATCACACCGTCAATACGTCACTCTGTGTCGATGTGAAAGAAGAACAAACAAACAAACACACTTTCCCATTTATAATATTAGCAAGTATGGACGTCAATATGTAATTCCGATATGAAGCTACCACCTTCTCGAAAGGCAGTCTGCTGAGAAGGTGGTAGCTTCACTCTGCTAAGAAAAGCCCAAGAGAAACTCAACTCTTATTTTGAAACATCTGTACATATAATAAAATTCTAACTGAGTCGAATCTGTAGATTAAATAAATTTTGGAAAATCATATTGAAATAGTCATTATTATCGATACAGAATCCGAATCTCGTTTTTAGAATTTATGCCTGTCTGTCTGGGAAAGCATCACGAGAAAACCACTGGACGGATTTTGATGAAATTTGGTATGACGAGAGCTGGTTATCCGGGTCAACATATAAGATACTTTTTATTGTGGGAAAATATCTCATCACTGAGCTTAACGTTAATACGTAACTAGGGACGAAACCGAGCGGAGCGAAAGTGATTCACTAGTATAATATAAACACTTACATTGGCCAACTGTTCTCCGGGCAAGATTTCATTGAGCACCATGAGAGCGTTCTTCGGCGTCAGCAGCCGGCGCAAGTTCTCGTTCTGGCGCCTGCGTCGCTCCTTATTCGAGATTTTTTTCACTAAAATAAAATGTATTTATCTATAATAATATTATAAAGAGGTAGGGTTTGTTTAAACGCACTAATCTCAGAAACTACTAATCCAATTTGAAAAATTTTTTTGCATAAGACAACCCATTTATTGAGGAAGGCTATAGGCTATATATCATCATGCTACTACCCAAGGGAGCGGAGCAGTAATGTAATATATAGTCTATCTATTCCATACATAACCTTTAAAACGTACCTACGGAGGAACCCGAGCGAAGCTAGAATGAGCCGCTAGTATAATATATGATCAAACGAACTTCTCAAGTGAAGTTCGATCATTATTATATGAGTCGCTTCATTCGAAGATATAATATAACCAGGTAGTCCTTTTAACCTACAAGGTAGCTTTCGCACACATTTAAGAGATTTTTTAAAAAAGTCGATACATATATCGATTTTTAAATCAATTCATTACTCGTCAATGTCTACATCCCTACTACTCAGTGCCGTCATTCTTTTAGAGATTCATACCACCAATAAATACAAAACTAAGTTCGGGAACGGGTTGGGGGGGTCCTTATATCTTCGAATGAAGCGACTCATATAATAATGATCGAACTTCACTTGAGAAGTTCGTTTGATCATATATTATATTTCTTCGCTTCATTCTTCAGATATAATATAACCAGGTAGATGTTTAGAGAAGTTTTGTATTTATATCCATCAAATCAACCAGTATCAAGGGAGTAAATTTAAAATGTATCACCAACTATATTATATTAACTATATAATATAATAATGTGAAAAGTTTAAAAGATATATCAATACTAATATTATAAAGCTGAAGAGTTTGTTTGTTTGTTTGGTTGAACGCGCTAATCTCAGGAACTACTAATCCGATTTGAAAAATTCTTTTTGCATTAGGTAGCCCGTTAATTGAGGAAGGCTATAGGTTATATCATCCCGGAAAAATGTACGGTTCCCTTGGGATAAATTTATTTTTGTCTAGGGACGAACCCGAAGCGAAGCGAGGATGAGTCACTAGTTATACATATATGCCGCACAATGTAAACATGTAAACGCATGTTGTGGGTACCGCGGCAACCAGAATAAAGACCTTTCTGTAACAAGATTTTTCACAATAAAAGGTTTCCATATTAATTCAGACTTATTCACCTTCGTTATGAACGGATGCCAAGCCTAAAATGACAAAAAAGAATTTTCATATATAATATTTCGAAGATACTTTAGAATAATTGGAAAAAAAAAGAAAAGCATAAAAGTATTTAGTATTCTAGTTTATTGTGAAAGCATCAATAACTAGAGAGTACGGATCTTTTTTCTATTAAAATATAGCTCTGTTATTTGGCCCTAACCATAGAAGTAAACAAATTAATTTTAGATTTTCTTAATTGTATTAATATTCAATTAAAAGCTAAATTAGACAATTCACTTTTTTTTTTTTTTTTTTTTTCAGATTATTTCCAGCTTTAAAATTTTCTTTCATGTTTTTAAGCCAAATATTTCTTTTTTGATTTTTAATATATTGTGACTTCACGAGCTTAGATCTTCTAACGAGGGACAAAGTTTTAACTTTGTTTCACAATAAACAGAATTTTATACCTCTTGTAAAACGATTATCTTTTCTTTATATAATATATAATACTTATATTTTAATATAGATCCAGACACCTTTAGCGGCATAACGTGCATCAAATTTCAATTGCATATTACTTCAATTGATGAAATTTCCTGATTAAATATTTTTGCAAATGTAAAATATTTTTTGTTAAAAAATATTCATGGTTTTATGACATTTTTCGGTTCGCAAAGAAATGGTTGATTAATGAGCCAAATTGAATTCGTCTTCAATTTGAATACTGCACATAGTGTTATTTACTGTACTCATGTTTGCTTTCTCAAAAATAGATAACAAATTTGAAGGTAGGTATATCAACTTGTGTTACTAGCGTTGTTATAAACAACGAAAGAATTATTTTTTTTTATTTATTTATTTTTTTTTTTTTTTTTAGAATTAAAATTCTAGCAATATGGGAAAATTCTACCTAAATTACAAGTACTACTGTTGATCAGCTTCTTGACAATCGTCAATGAGATTAGAGAGGTATTAGAAATTGCCTCATTATTTAATTTTTGTGCTAACAGAAGGTAAATTTAAATATATAAGTAGGTAAAAATAAAGGTACCTAATCTTTTAATAGATTATGTTTAATCTCTTTTATTATATTTAAGAATAGGCTAAAATTTGCGCCAAAGTACTGTGAATTTCCTCAACAAATGAATCATTTTCAGTCTCCTTTCATAGTGCTATGAGAACTTCTGTATCGAATACTATACCAACATTGGGACCACCATTTTTGAAAAACGAATTTCTGCGCTAGGCATAAAAGTGTCCTGATCGGAATTTCGAATTGTCATTAATTTTAGCCTCATTAATGTTTTGATCTAGATTACGTCGCTCAGTAATGAAAATTACGATGGTTAGGTACCTTTGTGTTTAACATACAATTAACCGCCAGGTTAAAACTTACATATATACACGTATGTGGGTTATTGCAAAATAATAATGTGTCGTTATTACTTTTTGAACATGTTATAAAATTAATAAAGCCGTCGTGTTAACTCACGGTTAACCGCCAGGCAAAAACGTTCGAAATAAACATTAGGTACAATATAAGGTATAAATTATATATTTTATAATTTTCAATTTTATACGGCCATCGTGTTAACGCACGGTTAACCGCCAGGCGAAAATGTTCAAAATGAACATATTACCATATAAGGTATAAATTATATATTTGATAATTTTCAATTTTATACGGCCATCGTGTTAACGCACGGTTAACCGCCAGGCGAAAATGTTCAAAATGAACATATTACCATATAAGGTACAAATTATATATTTGATAATTTTCAATTTCATACGGCCATCGTGTTAACGCACGGTTAACCGCCAGGCGAAATGTTCAAAATGAACATATTACCGTATAAGGTATAAATTATATATTTCATAATTTTCAATTTTATACGGCCATCGTGTTAACGCACGGTTAACCGCCAGGCGAAAATGTTCAAAATGAACATAGTACTATATAAGGTATAAATTATATATTTTATAATTTTCAATTTTATACGGCCATCGTGTTAACGCACGGTTAACCGCCAGGCGAAAATGTTCAAAATGAACATATTACCATATAAGGTACAAATTATATTATATATTTGATAATTTTCAATTTCATACGGCCATCGTGTTAACGCACGGTTAACCGCCAGGCGAAATGTTCAAAATGAACATATTACCGTATAAGGTATAAATTATATATTTCATAATTTTCAATTTTATACGGCCATCGTGTTAACGCACGGTTAACCGCCAGGCGAAAATGTTCAAAATGAACATAGTACCATATAAGGTATAAATTATATATTTGATAATTTTCAATTTTATACGGCCATCGTGTTAACGCACGGTTAACCGCCAGGCGAAAATGTTCAAAATGAACATATTACCATATAAGGTACAAATTATATTATATATTTGATAATTTTCAATTTTATACGGCCATCGTGTTAACGCACGGTTAACCGCCAGGCGAAAATGTTCAAAATGAACATATTACCATATAAGGTATAAATTATATATTTGATAATTTTCAATTCTATACGGCCGTCGTCCAGGTAATTGAAATATACTTATATAAGGTGCTCAATAAGAGTGCACTATTTCATTTAAAAATAAAAACACGAAGTTTTCGATGACTTTTTGACAAAGATGTAGCTGTATCTCACCGATGGCGCGTGGGCTATCGACCTTGAGCTCAGAAATTATTTCTGGTTTATTTTTAATAATCTAGGTAACAGCTGTCAAATTTCAAAGTTGTCACATGCACGAAACGAAATGACGCAAAGTTTAAATAGTGCCTTCTTATTGAGACACCCATTATTTATTATTATCTTAATAGAAATTTTGTTTTAAGGTTATATCATTCTATGTGGCCCTCGTGATAACTTTCAGTTAGCCGCCGGGCTTTAAAATAGGATTATAAATTTATATCTAATATTTAAGAATATATAATATCAGAATTTATACCTTAAAATAAACATTTCCCATATAGTTTAATTGTTCATTAAACAAAATTACACAAACAAAACTATTTTCATCTATAGTAATCGAGTGATTATAGAATTTCGCGAATAATTTCAAAGTACGTTTTAATACATAAACGACTGGTCGTCTTCCTTATAGCACAGTCTATAAAACAATACAGTCATCCAACGAAGCCGTCTAGACAGGGCAATCGTGCGGGGTGTGAGGGGTGAGACGCGGGTAGGCGAGCCCGAGCTGCATACATTTCTGCCGCCCGAATTAGTAAGCAGCTCGGGACACGACTTTAAGGGTTATCGCGCGTTTATTTTAATTTGTAAGCAATTAAAATGGTTCATACTACCTGTGCTATATTATATATTTTTTGCTAAAATTATTTATTAGGATGAGGATTTTTTACATAATTAAGTTTAATAACAGAAATTTCAAATCCAGTTAATCTAGAAACCGAAAATATTTGTCCGTTGCCCATTTATGATAGGTGATTTATGGTAGGTGATTATATCATATAAAACTAACTTTGCTAAAAAATTGAAAATAATGATAAATTTATATATAACTAAATTCAATTTGACTTAGGTATGTAATATAATTTGCTAGATTTAATTTATTTTTATTATAAATTAATTTATTTAATTCTAATTATCTAGTTATTCATTAAATTAATTATAATGTCACATAGAAATATCCATTTAATCAAATCAAATAATTGTTAAACCAATTGTATATTATATTTTTTATTAAAGAAATAAAAGGCTTATTATTATTATTATCATTATTATTATATGAAATTGTATTGTTTGTAAAACTCTATTTGAATTTGCCTCCGCGAAATGCCTTTTTGTATTCTTTGCTATGAAGAAATTTAAATTTCAATAAAAATATATTAAATTACAAAAAAAAAACGGTAACAACCCTGCGTAATGCGAAGTACGCTACGCGGTGTCGGCTTTTCTTCAAACATCAAAGGCGATAGCCCACTGTTATTTTTTAGTACACTGTGCTTATAGTATCAACAGAGACGCCTCGTCCAGCAAGTGTGGACGTCGCGGAACGTCGCGTGCTGGTGTGCTAGATGACGTCACGTCCACACCACTCTGTTAATACCTGCTTTATCCGCCTAATTATGAACGCCTTACAGTTATTAAGAGGTTAAGTATATTAGGAGGACGGTCATGTTGTGGAACAAACATATCATATCTTCAAGTCATATTGCAGAATATATGCAGGATCGAGATAAATTATCTCGAAAATACTGCAAAATTAGTGTTGGTTATCTCGACCGACTACCTACGTCTTTATAATATTTTTGATTAGTATATTAATTCCAATATATATAATATATCATATTTTCGTATTTTGTCAATAAAAGGCTTTGTACGCGTTGTAAATAAAACTAAGAAAATTACAAATTTATTCGTAATTTTTCTCTCCTTATATTCCTTATAAGGATACCAATCAGATAAATTGTGGATCCCATCTACTATGAAACAGTGGAAAGCTGGGTTTTAATTTAAATATTTTTAAAATACTTTTAACACGTTTATCAGATCCAATATTGCTACTTAACAGAAGAGATAATGTGGATCTCTGGCTGTGAAGAATTCCATACCTATAGTTCCTTTATTATACTGATTACTTAAAAGCATAAAATATTCGTTACAAAGCTATGAATAATATGGTAATTATTACCATTGCAATTCTGCAACCACTGTTTAATAAAATATGACGACAAAATGTGGGTAATCGTAAATAGATAATATGTACATACCAAAGGGATTCTAATGATGATTTAATTTGAATCCGACGACGTTTAAACAATTATTGTTCCTTAAGTTTTTTGAATTCCCGTTTGTATTAGTTAATATCTTCTTGAACATTTTCACTTTTCTTTGTAATTTTTTACCCGAAGAGTGTACGTGTGCTTGCTACCTCGCACGAAAAAAGAATGACGGCACTGAGTAGTAGGGATGTAGACATTGACGAGTAATGAATTGATTTAAAAATCGATATATGTATCGACTTTTTTAAAAAATCTCTTAAATGTGTGCGAAAGCTACCTTGTAGGTTAAAAGGACTACCTGGTTATATTATATCTGAAGAATGAAGCGAAGAAATATAATAAGAAGTTGGACTGCTATTATAAATGCGAAAAGTTTGTATTTGTGGATGTTTGTCACTCTTTCACACTGATGGTTGGATGGATTTGGGTAAAACTTAATGCACAGATAAGACTATGACCTGGAATAACACACAGGCGTACTTTTTGGCACCTAGGGAGTATTAAACGTAAATAACTAGTAAAATATATAACCATTCATCGTCCCACTTTCACGTATAAACTGTTAACCGGATTGTAATAATTTCACACATAGAAGGCATTTACTGACAGGGTATGGACGTGGCCACTTCTTATCCCGCAACACAAAGAAGTTCTCATGAGATATTATAGTATCGCATTTGCACTGTCATGCAAGTTAGTTGCAATTTAGTAGTGAGTTGCTCAAGTCTAATATGTGGCGATCATAAGTAAATATTATAAATATATTGAGACAATAACTCACAGCACCGGGGCGGGTCTGGGCCTATACTTTTACGGTTCCCAGTACGACATGTTTTTGCTTTTGCTTATGCTTTGCTTTGCATGGTAGTATAGGCGCAGGCCTACCTCACTGCCTCCTTCAGAGGCGGTGGGGGGGCGTGGTCTTGGGAGTAGCGCAGGTCGCTGAGATCCCCAAGGCAAGTCTGGTGGACTACCCTTCAAGAGGTTGCCAGCCCTGTTATAGGTCTAATGCCTTCAGCATTAGACACAACTGAAACCACCAGGCGCCCTATTGCAGGGATGGAGAGGTCATGTCCTTGCGAGTTCATCATCTAAAAGAACAAGATGGTGGATAGCCAATGACCTCCCGCGTGTTTGTGCCGTGCGCGGGGACCCGTACCGGAGGATGAAGGAGTCCTGGAAGTTGAGTGGAGCAGTGGGCCGGCAATAGTTGCACGCTGCACACAACACACTTCTTTGGTCTGGATTTCTCCTCACACGGGAGGCCATGGAGTAGCTAACCATGGTCAATCGGCTGCGATATCCCATAAGCGGGCTATCAAGCGAGAGTCGGTGTCTGGGGGGGGGGGGGGCAGTCGGTGCTGCACGGGGCTTGGGGCGAGCGTGTATCATAGTCTCGTGGTACATGCAACCCTGAGTTCCTTTGCGGCATGCGGACTCGTCAATCTCCCAACATACTGGCTCTATACCGGAGGAGTAGCTCTGGCGATCATCTGCTGAGCAGATGACGTCTCCGACTTGAGGACTCCGTGGCGGGTGGAGAGCTCCAACGGTGAAGAATTTTCAACACCTCAATGGATAAAGAGGCAAAAAAACAAACAAACAACAACCCAACACAGGCAGCGTCATCTGATGCGCCAAACCCTACCATGGCAAGGGTTGCGTCTCGAGATGCACCAAGGCGTTCATCGCCCGAAGTGACATTTCAAGATGCCCCTACGACCACAAACACAAAGGATGCGCCAAACCAGGCAGCGTCCTCGGACCAGGCAAAGAGGAAAGCGGCCAGAGATGCGCCAAACCGGGCTGCGTCTCAGCATGCTACCTCTGCGTCAAAGTCCACTACCTCAACGACGACGAAGGGTGCACACGCTACTGCACCTGGGACGGCTCCTAGCACAGGCAAGCCAAAGAGGGCTGCGCCTAAAGATGCGACGGTAACGTCTGCGTCTGAGGGTGCGGCATCTGCAGCGAACCTGATGGGGCTGACCCAGGCCGCACGAGTGAGTATGCCCTCAACCTCTAAAACCAAAAGCGAAACAACAATGGACATGTCGGCACTGAGAAACGCCATCCAGGTGGAACCCGTCTTCACAGAGCATCTGACATCGTCCAAGAAACGACGCCTTAAGAAAGCCAGAGCGGCGGCGCAGCGTGCAGAGACAGCTGATGCCGCGAGGCAAATTGAGGATCCCAACCTTCTTCGTGCAGAGGCTATAGCTTCAGCGCCTAAGGATGGGGCACCTACCCAGGCGAAACCAAACACTGCGCCCGCGCAAAACGTGCGCAAGCGCAGCTTAAAGCCGAGAGGCCGTAAAAAACCAATGACCAACACGCAAACAAACGAAGGAACAACAAAGGGGCAGAAGCGTATACGACCCGAAGATACCGTCACACCAACCGGGGAAAGCAAAAGGATAAAACCCAGCAAACCCCGTTTGATGAAAGGAACCTCGGTCAGTTACGCAGAAGCAGCGGCGTCCTACAGAGCGAATGAGCTCTGTGTTGCTGTCATGACTGAACCCTTCTCGGAATTGACACCGGAACAGGCGGATGACATCCGCGTTACCATCGAGGGGAAGATACGGGACGACCTCATGGCTGAACCTGAAGCTACCCTTCAAACAGAACCAAACGACATCCGGTTTCGGGGGAGAGCTCACTTTGCTGACGGCGTTCTCAAGACATGGTGCGAGGATGCCTTCACGCTAGGTTGGCTGACCCGAACGGTAGATAACATTAAGTCACCAATAACAGACTCAAAACTGGTGGTGCTGCCTCAATCAGCAATACCAAAGAAGATTCCCTGCATGCTCTATGTCCCGGGACATACCGGGAACACGGAGACGTTAAGGAGACTTCTCATGAGGCAGAACCGCCACCTCAACATGAAGGCCTGGTCTCTGACACACGAGAAAAGTAAACAAGATCCACCAGGAACTCAACTCTTTTTCCGTGTGCCGGAGAGGGACGTTAAGAAACTCAAGGAACAGGACAGGCGCATCTACTACCTTATGGGGAATATCTATGTACGATTTCTGGACAAGGAGGACCCCACACAGGAGGATGCTACTGCCCCAACCGCTCCCACAGCACCGGGACCAGACTCCTCGCAGCCTGTGCATCCGGCACCTCTGACGGAGGCCACTGCGCAGACCACCGGGGGGACTGGGGCACCGGCTGCAATGGAAGTAACGCACTCTCCATCACCAGTGCCAAACACAACAGATGAAGAATGCTTTCCGGAAACGGGGGGGAGTGAACTCAGCGACAGCTGTCTCCGCTCCTCCCCCATCCCGGACTGCTAACTTCATACAAACAAACCTCCAGCACAGCCAAACTGCGACGGCTTCATTACGCAGGGTGCTGGAACTAAACCCGAAGACCATAGCCTTAATCCAAGAGCCGTGGATAAGGAATGGCCGAATATGTGGTCTTGGCAACATCGGTGGGAAAATACTACTTGATACCTCCGTAAGTAACCCAAGAACCTGCATATTCATGCCGAAACATGTACCAACCCTACTAATAAACGATTTATGTTCAAGGAACCTAACAGTAATTAAACTACCAAGAACCGACCAGCAACTCCCCGACATTGTCCTTGCCTCTGCCTATCTGCCGAGTGACGAGGACACACCGACTCCAGAGCTCAACTCGTTGGTTGAGTACTGTGAGAGGGAGAAGCTGGACCTAATCATCGCGGCAGACTCCAACGCACATCATACGTTGTGGGGGAATGCCAATACAAACAACCGAGGTGAGGATACACTTAACTTTATCTTTAGCAACAACCTTACCCTACTCAACAAAGGCTCGGAGCCAACATTCATAAACGCTCGATCACAAACTATTATAGACCTAACGATGGCGACGACAAATCTGTCGAACTACATCCGCAACTGGCATGTTTCTAACGAACTATCCTGTTCGGACCACAGATGGATTCGTTTCACCATCGATATGAACCTACCTAAGCCATTACCTAGAAGAATACCACAAAGGACGGATCAATCTAAGTTCATTAGGCTGATCAGTACCAATATAGGTAATCGACTGACAACAACAAACAACCTGAACGTAACCGACATAGACAACTACGTAGAAAGTCTTACGACACTACTCCTGGAGAGCTATGAACAGTCCTGTCCCCTTACCATACCTAGATGGGGAGGGAAGCAACACTGGTGGTGCCCCGAACTTGAGAGGCACCGCCGGAAAGTCAGGAAACTTTTCAATAGAGCAAGGAACAGTCGAACGCAAGGCGACTGGGATACCTACTCGGCAGCCAGGAAACAATATAAAAAACTCATACGCCTCAGAAGGCAAGAATGCTGGAGACACTTTTGCTCCAGCATAGAAAACAACAACCAGGCAATCAGAGTGAAATCATGCCTCTCCAAAGAGACAGATCACTCAATTGGTTGCCTCAAAAAACCAGATAACTCCTATACCAAATCAGATGCGGAGACCAGTGAACTACTCTTAACAACCCACTTCCCCGGCTGCCAAATTGCAAACACGCAATTATGGGAACCATACGGAGAGAGGGCCACTAGCAGTCTAGACTGGAACGCAGCCAAAAACATAATCAATAAAGAGAAAATAATATGGGCCATAAACACTTTTCTCCCTTTCAAAGCCGCCGGCCTTGATGGTATCTTCCCCGGACTGCTAAAGTGGAGCGTGAACATCGTGGCAGAATATCTCGTAACGCTGTTCCAAGCCTGCATAGCACACCGCTACATACCGTTGAAATGGAGAGAAGTAAAAATAATGTTCATCCCAAAACCGGGCAGAGAGGACTATACCCTGGCTAAATCCTTTAGACCCATTAGCCTCACCTCGTTCTTTTTAAAGACGTTGGAGAGACTGGGGGATAGAGAGATAAGAAGCCAAATATCCCTCCAACACCCATTACACCCAAACCAACACGCCTATAGCGCAGGCAAATCAACAGAATCGGCACTCCACGGCGTAATATCTCGCATTGGAGGATCGCTGAACCAGAAACAACCAACCCTAGGAGCCTTCATTGACATAGAAGGAGCCTTCGATAAAACTAACTTCACCAGTATAAGCAGAGCTCTGCATAGAAGTGGTGTAGACCCAACACTAATAGAATGGATAAACAACATGCTAAAACAACGAGCTATACAGTTTACCGTAAATACCACAACGCGTGGCATCGTAAGTAGAGGTTGCCCACAAGGCGGAGTTCTGTCCCCGCTCTTGTGGAATCTTGTTGTGAATGAGCTCATAACAGAGCTCAACGACAACAACCTTTACACGATAGGGTACGCTGACGACATAGCCATCTTAATATCGGGTAACTTTGAAGGCATCCTATGTGATCTCATGAGGAAAGCTTTCAAAATAACGGAGAACTGGTGCTTGAAGCACGAACTCTCTGTTAATCCCATGAAAACGGAATTGATCATGTTCAGCAACCGAAGAGCTCCCGGACCACACAAACTCCCGAAACTCTTCAACACTGAACTGAAACTTAAAGAAACAGTTAAGTACTTAGGTATAATTCTAGACAGCAAACTGTTGTGGAATAAACACCTTGAGTACAAGCTTAATAAAGCAACCATTGCGTTTTACCAATGCAAAAGGATGCTAGGTAACAAATGGGGACTTTCTCCGAAAATAACTATGTGGCTATACACTGCTGTAGTAAGACCGATGCTAACCTACGGGGCCCTAGTTTGGTGGACCAGAACGGAACTCCGGACTGTCATCACCAAACTAGGACGCTTCCAAAGGTTGGCACTATCCGCAACCAGTGGTTGCATGAAAACGACCCCCACAGCAGCTATAGAGATAGCGCTCCAAATAACACCCCTGGACCTATATATACAGCAAGAGGCAACTATGGCTGCCATTAGGCTGATGCATCTAGGCCTATGGGGGAAAAACAACAACAGCCCACACGCATCCATTCTGGACAGAGCAATTAAGCAACAACCGCTTATTGCCGCCCCGTGTGATAGAACACATAATAAACATATCTTTAACAAAAAATATAACATAAACATGAACGAAGAGAGAAAAGACCAATCATCAGCAAATGAGCTACGAGTCTATACTGATGGCTCCAAGACACAGAAAGGCTCTGGAGCTGGGATATTCTCTCTCGACCTAAACATAAACATACATATACCACTAGGCATACACAGCTCGATCTTTCAATGCGAATGTGTAGCCATAACAGAAGCCGCAAGAGCCGTGCATAGACGAGAAGTAAATACCAACAATATAAAAATCCTCTCCGACAGCGCGGCTGTCCTGCAGGCATTAACAAATAAACAAACCAACAACAGACTAATAATCGAGTGTCACCATGCCCTTGATACATTAGCATCGACTAATTATGTCACGATTCAATGGATCAAGGGGCATAGCGGTTCACTTGGCAATGATGCAGCTGACGAACTTGCAAAGAGGGGGTCAAATTTAGAAGTAAATGGCCCATATCCACTTCTTCCCCTACCTTTTTCGCAGATTCGCACCTGGATCCGCCAAAGATCCATGACACTTCAAAACAACAAATGGTCGCAAATGGTAGACTGCAGGCAAGCCAGATCAGCTCTACCCGCAGTAAACCCGCGTCTAACTAAAAGGCTACTAAGCCTAAATAGAACCAATCTGAAAATAATGATAGGGACGATAACGGGCCACTGTCCCTTGAACAAACATCTGTTTAACATCGGTGCAACGGACAGCCCTCTGTGTAGAGGATGTTTCAGCGCCGTAGAATCAGTTGCTCACGTAATCCTGGAATGCGTTGCAGTAACTTGTCAACGAAACGAAATCCTCGGACCAGTGAGGTCGCTCCGTGAAGCCTGTGAAGTTCCCAGGAAACTTCTGCGCTTTTGGACGGAGTTGGGCTGGCTGAATTAGCCAGGATTCGCGACGTACAACGGACCGAATGCGAGTCTAAGTGCGGAAAACGAGTCCAATTTACATTACATTACATTACATAACTCACAGCACCATCTAGTTCCATGGTAAGCTACGAGGCCTGTGTTATGGATACCAGATAGTTGATACACTACACATATATAACTTTAAATACACACATATTATAAAATAAACACCCATGACTGGAGTACATACATTGGTGCTCATCATACAAATTAATGTCCTCAGCGGGACTCGAACCCGCGACCGCTGGCACAGCAAGTAGGGTCACTACTAACTGAGCCACACGTGTCGTCAAAATAAGTGATACCTATAGGTATATGTATGGTCCCGCAACATCTTGCCACTCACCACCAACTAACTTGGACTTCATCCAGTGCGGCCTCGCCGGCGCGTCGTCCGGGTTGGAAGAGTCCAGGGTGTCCGAAGTCATGCCCGACTCTTTATCCATATCCATGTCTGAGGGCGGCGACTTCGGCACCTTCATCTATACACATAATAAAACAGTAGCATAGCGAAATCTGTACATCCAATTAATATAATATGTATATAAGTAAGTAGTATAATATAGTACTTTCTTAGATTTACGCGAATATTTTACAAAAAATATTTTAAAAATTTCACAGCTCAAATTAAATAAATAATATTACTATATTTAATTATAATACTTATTAAAAAAAAAATTGAATTAAAATCAACAAATACTGGTGTCATTTTTGAATTTTTTAATCATAAATTTTGTAAATTTGTGAGTAGGCACTGTCTGTAACAAGAATATAACGCCTTTGAGATGTCTAAAACCTGAGTCTCTCCCGTGACCATGATTGCTGTAAAGCATTCGAAACGTCGGGAACCAAAAATCAAAATAAATACGCGAAATAATCCCAAAAGATAGTTTTATTTAGTATAAGTCATATCATAGCAGTCAATGTCACTCAGACTAAGCATCTATTAGAAAGGGAACTAGAGAGAACGTAATGCGCAGAAATTATAGTTTTATGAGCCCTGAGCCTCAAGCCTCGCACAGGAATGTATCACTGTAAACTTCCCAACTTACTGCTTCTACAGTAATAAGCTGCATTAAAATTTTATCTATACATATAATAAAACTGTGGAGGTCGAATGTCTGTACATAGAAAAAAATGCTAAAAACCGAGTCAGCGGAGATTTAAGAAGAAAAATATAACAAATCCAGTTTTTTTTTTCATTTTTTTTGTTTCTTTGTCTGTTTGTCTGTTTGTATGGGCTAATCTCAGAAACTGTTGGACCGATTTAAATGAACTTTTGCACGGTGATACCTTATATCCCCAGTCAACATTTTAGATACTTTTCATCCCGGAATATTAAAGACTTCACATGGGATAGTTAAAAAACTATAGTAACTTATACAGCTTAGCACACAAAAACTACTGGTTGGATTTCATAGAAATTTTAAAAAAATATAGTTCATAAATCAGAATAAAAAATAGGCTACTTTTTATCCCTGAAAAATGTACGGTTCCCGTGGGATAAATTTGTTTTAGTTTGTCTAGAGGCGAACTTGAGCAAAACTTACTACTGTCTGTAGCCATAATACCACATTTCTTGTTATAATTTTTGCAGTTTTAACATATAGCTATTTATATATTAAATTAAACAAACAGAATAATAAAGAATAACAAATTAAAAAAAACTAAAACTTATGATATAACTATGCATGCAGATTAGATATGTTAAAACTAAACAGTCTCTTTATAATGTCAATTTTCAATATGGTTATAATTTTTTAAAGGAAAAATTTAGTCATACATACCGGTGCAGTAAAAGGCGTTTGGGAGTTCTGCGTATTATTGAAGTTCATATTTTGCTGTAAACAAACAATTCACATTAGATACACTGTATAAAATTCATCTACATAATATAATGTACACTCGAAAACATCATTCTTTTGGGATGGTGAGGCCAAATATTTTTTTTAATTAAGAAAATTCTTAAAAATAATATGAAATAACAAATAACTTACAGTTAAAGGTTTGTTGAATTGCACACTCGGTGGTGGTTGCGGAGGTCCCATATTGCCATAGCCTCCTTGTGGTCCACCGCCCAGCTGGCATAAGTTAGCTGAATTGGCTATGTGCAATTACACTCACTTCTCCATACAATCATAAACATTCATACAATAATTTTAAGCAAACAAAAATTCACAAAAAATAATCTATTTTATAAAATATGTATTTATGTATTTACAAATTATATAATTATAGTGGTATCAACTGCAGAATAAGAACTAAGATCTAGTAATATTTTCATTCAAAGAGACAATAAAAGTGGACTTTTCAATTTAAGTTAAATTTACACTTTAAATAGGGTTTTGTCTCAAATGTAAAACATTATAACTGATTCACTGTTATCATCAATCATCAATCATACAGCAAAGTGGGTGTGAGTGCACACAGACCAAATTCCAACATATTCCTAATATGATTCTAACCTTCTAAAATTGTAGCATAAATATTTCTCCCATATTAAAATTTACACAAAATTGTGCAACAATTCCAGAAGGCCCGCACATATTAGAAATCTATGGCAGCTTACTATTTAAGTCTAGAGAACCCTGTATGCCCACGAAAATCACATCTCGTGATCATAATGTTTTCTCAGCCTTTAGCCACCCTCTAAGAGGCTTGCACCATATCCAAAAAGACACACCATAGGCCTAACTTAAAAACTTTTCATAGCTATTGGTAAGCAATGCCTTGATGGTAGCCACATATCGTAAGAGATGGAGAGTGCAAACTCTCATCACATACAATATTAGCTCATGGATCTTAGGGTAACAGCACAGTTAGAGAGTGACTAGTGACTTGTAGGGCCAGTGCCAGGGGTCAAGAACCACGGCAGAGCGCTGTTATAACATATTTTACATTAATAATGCAGATTTCAAGTGAAAAAAAGCGATAATAATAAATTATATTTATATTCTATTAAGTATTCCTTTATTGACATTATTCAATAATAACTTACATTTCCAGCGGTCACAAAGGTACCCGGTGTATTAAAGCGTCCAGAATTGCGGGTGTTATCTGAAAATTAATAAATATATAGATATCATGTCACGGTTTGAGAAAAATCAATACTATCTTAATATGCTGCTAGCTATTACAATTACGGAGAAATACGATGTTAAATGTTAAAGATTCAAGTGCAGCTTTATGGGTTTTAAGGGCTCATCGTTGAAATTCATATATAAATAAAAGTATTTTAGCATAATGCGACGGTAAAATAGAAACAAGTCGCAATGGCGGCAGGCGGACGCGTTCAAGTAGAGCGAGATATTTATCAAGATATACATAACATACTCACACTTGTTATACGACATTATTGTAAGATTTTGAACACTTTTAATAACTGTAGTTTATAAAAGTGGTAAAATTGTAGACTAGTTTTAATATTATTTGCACTGTGATTGATTAATCGCCCAATTTCTACCAAATGACAATGGCACAGAGCACAGGCCACAGAGTACAGACCAGGAACAACAAGATGGTTTATAGTAAAGATGTGTCAACTCGATTTACTAACTCGAGTTAACTCGAGTTGGGCTTAACTCGAATTAACTCGAGTTGAATTCTCTCTGACTCGAATTAGGCATTCTTAAGGCCAATTTACATCAAACGAGCGAATGCTCATTCTATCCCCACCCTATCAAATTCTTTTAATGTAAACAGAGACAGAGCATTCTTTCGTTGTTCTCTCTGCGTTCACAAAGATTCTATAGAACATTTTAAGAATGCTCACTCGCTTGATGTAAACGGCACTAGATCCCAATACATATTTATTACGAATCTGTATCATTTTTTTCAATATTGTTGCGGAGTTGAGTCATTACATTGATTTAAACCAAACAAATCATTCACTTCAATTTTCATCCAGTTAACTCGAGTTATGTAACTCGAGTTCAATTCGAGTTACGTGAATTTCAATTCGAGTTAAATCGAGTCATATTTTTTCCGAGTTGGCACATCTCTAGTTTATAGTTCATAGGCTTGAACAAAAAATATCGATAAATTACAATAATACCCAGTTTTAAGTAATTCTAATCATAAATAATTCTTTGCCCTTATAAACATTATTACCTTCTTTTACCTCCTTAAAGGATGAATTTGGAAAAAAACACAAATAAATATATTTTTTATTTTTTATCTTAAAGCTAAACACCACTTTCTGTGTATTTCACATTATGAATGACAGAGTTTCATACAATCTTTAATCCCCTATTTTACCCACTTAGGAATTTGGAAAAATTCTTTCATATCAGATGCCTACATCATATAAGGAGTACGTCCTCCAAATTAAACGTTCTAAGAACAGCGGTTTAGGCTGTGTGTTGATCCACCGGTCAGTCAAGATCAGCATAGCATGCACTTCTTTTTCACAATTCTTCTTCAGTTGGTCTAACTTCCAGGTACAATATATTGTACAGGTAAGATCGCATCTTACTTTTACTTCACAATAGAAGCAAAAAACTACTTACTCTTACTTCACAATAGAAGCAAAAAACTAGGTATAAAAGAGATATCACAAGAAATTACTTAACTTCAGATTAAGTGACGACACGTTTGGCTCAGTTTATAGTGGCCCTACTTGCTCTACCAGCGCTGGGGCATTCATTTGTGTGATGAGCACGAATGTTTGTATTCCAGTCATGGGTGTTTATATTTATAATAAGTATAAAATTAAAGTTATATACGTGTAGTGTATTAACTATCTGGTATCCTTAACACAAGCCTCGTAGCTTACTATGAAACTAGATGATGCTGTGTGCAAACATTTATTTATTTATTATTTAATATTTAATGTACGTAGGCGATACGTGTGGCATCCTCCTTTCGAGAAATCAACTCCGGTTGACTTCCATACAGGCGCATATTCATAAAAACAGTAGGCGAATATGATGAAGCGGGGGCCGGGGGGATCAAGATAGTCAAAGAAAGATTTTTCCCGACTTAGCCATTTTAAATTAATAATAGCTACATAGGATATGTCAATTAATATTTTATTACATTATAAAATATACATAAGTTAAATGTGCTTAAAATGTTTTTTTTATAAAATATATGTCCTATATATTGATGTATATAATAATATTCTAAATGATTTTAACTATTATAGGATAATGTTATATTTTAATTATATTTCATATCAAACATAAAATATTTATTAATATAAGTTCTTACGTTATAAAAATTAATTTATATTTTAGAGCTGTCATGATATTTCCCATAATTTAGGGACAATTAAGGCATACATGGCAAGTCGAAATATGCTGTCACTTTCACGGCTATTGTATTTCTTCATAGTCGCCACGCATCCCTTTCTAAAGGTATGACGTCATATGCAAATCTGGGAGAATTTAGTTCGTAGTGATGTGAAATCGGTATTAATTACGATTAAGTAGGGATGTATTTTATCGTAAAATTATCGGTATTCAACAACTGTTGTCGGTTTTATAGGAAGGTTTTCATTTTTATGATACTAATTAAAATTAGAAATAAAATACAAAGGTAGGTTTCAAACTTTTTTTATTTTACTATTTTAATGCTACCACTAGTTCGAAAAAAATGCCTCATACCCGAAAAAACTAGCAAGAAACTCAGCAGGATACCTTTTTTTTTTACATTTATAATACATTGTTTGTTATTACAAAGAAAGGACATTTTTTAAGGATTTTTTCAATTGAATACAAATTACAAAAAATACAAATTAGTACAACAATTTGGTATAGACAAAAATTAACTACCTCAAAAATTCTGATTGCAAAACAAATTTCTCATTTCTTAACAACTGTAAATGAAAATATTTTATAATATTACAATGCAATAAAATTAGAAGTAACATAGAACAATAGTTTTTGTTAATAACATTATCATTATTATGTGAGTAGTAGTTATGTCATTTATGTAGTTGGTTTTAATTGTAAGTATATATTAAAATCTAGCTCTTGCATTTGAAGTTTGTTAGCTCTAGAACCACCTTCATCTTTAGTTTATAAAAAGCAAAAGATTTGAGATTAGTGCGTTAGAACAAACATTTTAGTCTTATAGAAATTTTAAAAAATACAAATTTTAGTAAAAAATGAATAATAAAACTTAATTTTAAGTTTAATTTTAGTAGTAAGTAAGTAACTTTAATTTTAAGCATTACATAAGCTGGTACCTATCATAGCCACAGCAATTTAAACTATCAAATAAATCATTAATGAATAAAATCATCACAGCTGTGAATAAGCCATTCTCAATATTTACATTTAATGTATTACAATAATTGTATTCTTCCTGGAAATTACAAGCCTTCATCAGGTGACATAAAGACAAGGTGGCAAAAACACTTCGACTAAATACCTGCATAGCATACTTCACCTGTAAATATATTATTACAATAAATTAATGTATTACAATAACAAATTAAATAGTTAATTAAACTATAACTATAGTATAATTATTAGTAACTACTATAGATGAACAGTAATATAATAATAGTTTATTATTATTAGGGTCTAGGTAGATAAGCCAATTAAGCCTTTAAATGGCTTTTAACATTACTGAGGAAGCTGAGAATTTTTTTTAATGGACTGAACATTACATGGATGAGTGCAATCAATTAATAAACAAACTCTTCAACTTTATATATTAGTATAGAATAGTATATTATATAAGGGCATATTAATAGCTTCAAGAAGTTTCTTTCTTAAAAACAATTTTATATTAAAGATAAGATAATATTTATAATCTAAAGTAATATATACCTCAATTTATTAAACTACAATATTAATTACCTTCAATCTTCATCCTATCAAAAGAGTTTGGATAAATATGCTTGTTAGTAAGTTTTGTTAGCTTTGCAGCACCTTTACGTTCATCTGCATTATACAACATATGAACATAAATTGACCATTGAGCACGCTGACTACCAAGGAGCAAATTCTTTTTCTGAAAATGATTACAGAAACATTTCAGTAAATGAGGTACATCATACAAATAGTAAATTTTGTTCCCATTAACTTCATAATGGATAACACTTAATGCATCATTGTCACTACGAAGTATTTAGTTTATTATCAGAAATTAATGAATTTATTGCAGTTATATTGGCAGAACCAGGGTCACATATAGTTACTCTAGGAATAAACCCTATTTTGAAAATAGCTTTAAGAAATTCTTTACGTATACGTTTTAAAATTGACGTGAACCTTTATAAAGCATTCTATGGCATGAAAAACCTCCCTGACAACTTGGAATATTACAATGCTTTCCCATGTTTACACAACACTAAGGGTGCGTTTACATCAAACGAACAAAGAACTAGAGCTAGAGCAAGAGCATTCTTTCTTGTTCTTTTAGTGTAAACGAAATCTCGATTTCAGCGTTTACACCAAAAGATCAACGAGCAAAATGAGAACATAGAACTAGAATTCTTGCAATGACGTTTAGATCAGCCGAACGAATGCTCATTGCCCATTGTCAATTTTGTGGTTATTATTTCGTCTCAAACAGTCAAAAAGAAAAGAAGAAAGAGACGTTGGTGGATGACAAATTTTATTAATAGACATTAATAGACATTTATCTTGAGACCAATCCATGATTTGATAAGTAGTTATGTACTCGTAAATATTCAAATTGCACACACAAGAACGCTTTGAAGAGACCGCTACGGGGAGCGAGCGCGTTCGAACATCTAAGAACGCTCTAAGCAATTGTTCGCACGTTCTAGTGCCGTTTACATCAAGCGAGTGAGCATTCTTAGAATATTCTATAGAATGTTTGCGAACGCAGAGAGAACAACGAAAGAATGCTCTGTCTCTGTTTAAATTAAAAGAATTTGATAGGGTGGGGATAGAATGAGCATTCGCTCGTTTGATGTAAACGCACCCTAATAGAAAAAACAAACTAACGAAGAGAAAAACTAATTAAGAAATCACATCGTTTATATTCAAGCACAAATCAGCACTAATCTACAAATTGATCAAATGTAAATTAATATAAAAACGGCAAATCCGGGGATGAGTATAATAATAACAACGGTTAAAACTTGAAAATTTCAAAACTGACAAAATGTCGCAGTGACGTCACAGTAGTGACGTATGTGACAACTGCGACAGAAATATATTGTTGTCCCACTCGTTGTCGCCAAATATAGAGATAGCATGTTAATAATCAAACAAATGAAAGGGATAGATAGATCCACCAAAAGCTCGTATGGAGCTAATTCATCTATTTTATTTGTCATCCATGCGAGAAATCTTCCCCACTGGAAAACAGAGTCTGTAGGTATACTAACCAAAGACAACGGTACGTAGATTAATAATTTGAGTAAACGTCACTGTTTTACTAATGTCAGATGTCAATAAGCGACTAGCGTTCTGCGTTAATCAACGACAACGACATCGTCAATCAATTTCCAGTCGTTTTCGTTTATCCCACTATGGTTTATCCTTTCACGAACAAAAAGTTGTAATTTACATATCAATAACTAGTTTTAAAACTAGTTTCCAATATTTAAAGTATTCTCCTAGTGTTTAAGCTTAATTTAAGTTTCTATTTTGCCCAAACGTTTATATTCTCATTAATAATGGGCTGTTGAAAATAACACGAACTGATTGCTGTAAATTGTCGACAAGCTGATTAAAGCTAATTGGAAATGGTATGTGTTTCTAAATATATTTATTGGTTTGACCTGATGATTGTTATATCCTTATTTTGCTTTATACATATTGTTTTTAAATAACACTGCAGTTATGTTTCATGTGAAGTTGCGAAACATTAAGTTATATCAAACACAAGTAGTTCAATTAGTGTAAACATTAAGGAAGCCATATAGTAAACAATATCTTGAACTGTCATTATTTTATTGAAACCAGTAAGAAATTATATTATTCATTATATGTATTTTATGAGATCAAAAATGGAATTTTATTTTGTATTTATTTTAATATTATAATTGTAAAAGTAATATTAGCTTGATTGTAGCTTATTTTAATATCACATACATTTAAATATTGCATGCTATTATTTACTATATACTATAAATCTATACAGATAAATAAAATTGAAGTGTTTGTTTGTAATGTCAAAATAACAGCTTTTAGCAAAAAAATTAAGGGCCATGAAATTGTAAATAAAATCAACAAAACCTAGCGATGAACCCGAGTGAAGTGAGGG
This sequence comes from Fabriciana adippe, assembly GCA_905404265.1. Classification (NCBI taxonomy): domain Eukaryota; kingdom Metazoa; phylum Arthropoda; class Insecta; order Lepidoptera; family Nymphalidae; genus Fabriciana; species Fabriciana adippe. The sequence continues at coordinate 437,021 of FR989995.1, forward strand.
TGAGTTGCTAGTATACAAAAAGGGGCCATTCATTAATTACGTAAGGACTCTACGTCTTTGCACCTATTTTGCGTGCCCCCTATCCCTATATGAAAATCTCACAGTTCTTTTTACCAACCCTTAGCTCTCAAATAGCCATCACTCTATGCTAGAAATTGGACATTTCGACTTATAAAATATGATAGAAGAATGGCTTTTACCCAACCTTCCTCTCGAGATCAGGGCGTGTAGAGATTTCGAGAACCCTCCCTCGCCCTCAGGACTCTTATGTAATTAATGAACTGCCCCTAAATACACAATCGATAAAATGTGTTTTAAATTTTCCAAATCTGCTTCATTAATAAAGTATTATTTAGGTATATTATATATTATTATATCAAATCTTTATTAATCAATCTAATCTTAAAGTATCAATATGTTTGTATCAATAATAGTTTTTATTTTTTTCAGGAGATGTCAATGCCAATATTGTGATGTCATCTGTCCACTGTGTGGTGGTGTGGGAGTGGCAGCATGAAGGCCAATGGCTGCCTCATTCCCCTGGTGTTGCGAGGACACTTGAAAGAGCATATGCCAAAAAACTAACAAGAGTAGTCCTATCTGATGCTGAACCTGAGTTAAAGGGACACTATGTCAATCTACGCACACTTACCCAATCTTCTGATACTCCAGGTATGTTAATGTTATATATTATAAAATACTAGAGTTCTAGGTTGCTTCCCCATACAAAATTTCCTCCTTATTTTCACTCCCTTAAGAGATGATTTCGGGTATAAAAACTATTCTCTGTCCATCCCAGGGTCTCAAACTATCTTCTTACTAAATTTCATCTAAATCAGTTCAGTAGTTTCAGAGCTTATTCAGTACAAACAAAAAAAAAACTTTCCTTTTTATAATATTAAGTGTAGATTAAAGGAAATGTTATATAAAAATTTACATGAATCAATAAGTATTGATTTGATAAATTTACACAACTATAAGGTCCTATGCCCACATCCACTTCTTAACACATTATTGAAACATACTCACACACTGAATGTATTGATACACAAGTAACTTGTATTTTTTAAGTTTACTACAGTGCAAGATATGTGCAGATGATTTTAAAAGAAACCTAACAATTTTAGAAATATTTTCCTGCAAAAAAAAAACTTTTTGTGGACAAAGAAAAAATTGTGACTTAATTAGAGATTTACTGTCACTTTCGCTACTATTCACATTTATCTGAATTTTAGACTAGCAAACCTACCCTTGGTTTAAATCCATTGCTATGGGAACTGTGTGAACATCAAAGTTACTAACACACATTCATATTTAGAACAGTAAGAGCAAAATATATAATAATAGAAGATACATGCATATTATGTGGTTTCTTCATAATGTTGTTTTGAAATCCCAGGAGTGAGTGAGTGTGCAGTGCGGCGCTCTTGCTACAGCGTGCAGTCGCCGGGCGGGCGCGGCGCCAGCTGGGAGTGGGCGCGCCTGGCCGACCCACCCCGAGCCGTGGAGCTCAGATATGACCCTTTACCCATGGAGGTACTGTTTCATTGTATTGGGTTACTAACATGTCTCTCTGAATGACTTGAACGCTGTTATGTCACTCAATTTTATTGATTAATATGATGCTAAGCTATAATTTTAATTGAGGCAAGTACTATAAGGCAAAAACAGATAGCATAGATATTGTAAATACTGTTTACTTTTACGTTACGTCTTATGTTACATTCCATCCATATAAATTTCTTACTATGGCAGTATTCTTATGAGGAATATGCAAACACTTAAAATATGACTATTTATCTTTAAAGCAAAATACATTTAGTTTATAAGCAAAGCTAAATTTTTGCTATAATGAGCGATAGTGCCACTAAGACAATATAGAATAGGCTTGCTACGCTCAGGTGCATTCCTAGGTGGCCAACAGGAGCTTGAGGAACTATATGTACCTCAAGATCATAGTCTATATTCAGTGTACGTTTGTCTAGATTTCGTCTAGATTCTCATCCAGCCTTTTCAACTTAAAAGAATAATAAGCATACACACACGTCCAAACTTTCTCATATTTATTAGTAGTGGGATAGAATACAAGTGCAATATTCCAGGTGCAATGCCGGCTGGAGGAGGCGTGGTCGTTGGGGCTGGACGCGGTGCAGTGGGAGGGCTGGGTGCTGTGCCTGGCCAGCATGACGGCGCGCGGCGGCGGCGCGGCGCCCCTGCGCCTGCTGCGCCGCGCCGCGCACCCGCCCTACCCGCTCGCGCGCTCCGCGCCCGCGCCGCCCGCGCCGCCCGCGCCGCCCGCGCCGCCGCCGCCGCCCGTGCCGCCCGAGCGACCTGGACTAGATGGTGAGGATACCTTATATACCACTAGTTGTTTCCCATGGCTCTGCTCCCGTGCCATGAAACCCGATATAGAATGAAAATTATATAAGCTATCTCATGAGAATTTCTTGACAATAAACACCAATATATTGCTTGACCCGGGACTTGAACCCAGGATCTGTAGTCGTACATGCACTACCACTAGATTCAAATATTGAAACCATTATTGTGTTAATTATTATTGGTATTGTGAATGAATTAATTTGTAACAAGTATTTATATAAGACTTGAATTCAATACTTTATAAGGAAAACACTTTTGTGACCCAGTGACAGATATGGAATAAATACTAGAAATAAGGATAAACTGATAACACCTAACTTTCGCCTTCAAAAAGTGAATAAATCGTTAATGGGGCAAGGTGTATGCATGTACAATAGAATTCCACAGTCGATACTGTGCTTGCTGTTAAAACAATTTAAGTCTAAAATTAAAACTATATTATTTAATAAAGCTTATTGCACTATCACAGAATCGCCTCTAGGAAAACAACAACAAACCTATCTCACGGGAACCTATGTGCTATTCCAGACTATAATTTCTTTATGTGCCAAATTTCATCCAGATCCATACAGCCGTTCTGGCGAGAAAGAATAACAAATACCCATACATGTCCATACTCACAAACTTAGATATTTATAATATTAGAATGGATTTTTGTTTATTTATGTTTTATTTTGTTTCCCAGGTCGACGGCCGCGTATTCCCCAACAGCACACGGGCTCCAGTGTCCACTCGGTGCAATCGATCCAGTCGATGCAATCCATTCAGTCGGTGCAGTCCATACATTCGATGAAGTCGGTGCAGTCGGCGAAGTCCGCGCCGGCCGTGGGCGCGCGCGAGGCCCGCGGCGCCCGCGGCGCCCGCAGCGCCCGCAGCGCCTCGCCCAAGGACAGGAAGCCCGGCCTGGCGAGGCAGATATTACACAATCTGAATATATTCAGTAAGTATCTTGGAAAACTTTTGTTTAAAATAACATAACGATGTTATTGTTAAAAAATTAAGACTTAAATCTATACATATAATAAAACTGTAGAGGTCGAATGTCTGTACATAGAAAAAAATGCTAAAAGCCGAGTCAGGGGGATGTAAGAAGAGAAATAGGACAAATCCAGATTTTTTCATTTTTTTTTCTGTCTGTTTGTCTGTTTATACGGGCTAATCTCCGAAATTGTTGGATCGATTTGGATAAAATTATGTATGGTGGTACCTTATATCCACAGTCAACATCTTAGATACTTTTCATCCCGGAAAATTAATGGAGTTCCCGTGGGATAGTTAAAAAACTATAGTAACTTATACAGCTTAGTACACAAAAACTGCTGATTGGATTTTAATGAAACATTACAATAATATCGTTAATGTTAATGTTAATGTTGGGTGGACTCAATTGTCCGCATTTAGACTCAAAATTGGTCCGTTATGCGTCCTGAATCCCGGCTAATCTAGCCAGCCTAGCTCCGCCCAGAAGCGCAGAAGTTTCCTGGGAGCTTCACAGGCTTCGCGGAGCGACCTCACTGATCCGAGGGTTTCTTTGCGTTGTTGAGCCACTGCCTCGCATTCCAGGATCACGTGGGTGACTGATTCTTCGGCACTGAAACATCCTCTGCATAGAGGACTATCAGTCCCGCCGGTTATAAATAGATGTTTGTTTAAGTGACAATGACCCGTAATTGTCCCTATCATTATTTTTAGATTAGTTCTATTGAGACTTAATAGTCGTTTTGTCAGTCGCAGGCTTACTGCGGGCAGTGCCTGTTTAGACTGCCTGCATTCTGTGGTTTGCGACCATCTGAGGTTTTGCAGTTCTGTGGATCTCTGGCGGATCCAGGTTTGAACTTGTGAGAAAGGTAATGGAAGGAGTGGGTACGGGCCGACAACTCTCATCTCAGATCCTCTCTTTGCCAGTTCATCTGCTGCATCGTTGCCGAGAGATCCACTGTGTCCCTTTATCCACTGGAGTGTGACTCGATTAGCCGAAGATATTACGTCCAGGGCGTGTTGACACTCAGTGATTAGTTTGCTGTTGGTTTGTTTGCTTTTTAGTGCCGTCAATACGGCAGCGCTATCAGATAGGAATCTTATACCGTGATTTTTCACCCCCCGTCTGTGCACTGCTCTTGCGGCTTCTGTTATAGCGGCACATTCGCATTGAAAGATAGAGCTATATGCGCCTAGTGGTAAGTGTATGTTAATATTGAGGTCAGGAGAATATACCCCGGCTCCTGACCCATCTTGAGTCTTGGAGCCATCAGTATATATACGTAACTCATTTGCACCTGATTGGTCACGTTCCTCTTCCCTCAACTGTATGTGGTATTTTTTGTTAAAGATGAATTGATTGGGGATTCTGTCACACGGGGCAGCTATGAGTGGTTGGTACTCTATTGCCCAATCCAAGATGGATGTGTGTGGACTGTGGTGGTTTTTACCCCATAGTCCTAAGTGCATAAGCCTGATAGCAGCCATTGCTGCTTCCTGCTGTATGTATAGATCTAGGGGTGTTATTTGTAAGGCTACCTCTAATGCTGCTGTGGGAGTTGATTTCAAACATCCACTCGCAGCGGATAGTGCCAGCCTTTGGAAGCGTCCCAATCTGGTGCTAGTAGTCCGGAGTTCGGTTCTAGTCCACCAGACTAGGGCTCCGTAGGTCAGCATTGGTCTTATCACAGAGGTATATAGCCATAATGTTATTTTTGGGGAAAGACCCCACTTATTGCCTAACATCTTTTTACATTGATAAAAGCATGGGGTCACATCACGAACAAAGTGAAATTAGTTAAAAAAAATGATAATAGATGGCGTTGTATGTATCGATTTGTTTTTATGTTCATGTTAAATTCAAAATTTGAAAAAAAAATAAATGCGAAAAGCATATATTCTAACTTTAAAAAAAATACCTAAAGTAAGAAAAAAGGAAGTAATGGACAAAAGTATAATGTTTTTGAAGTTTTATAAAATTCAATAATATCGTTATATTTCTGGCGGCAATAATGGGTACTACATTGTGATAGTACGATCTTTGATAATAATTATGTAAACTGTGTTCATAGATGGCGCTCAATATAATAAAAAGTTTTGTAGCACTCAAAGACAATATCTTAAAAATATAGTTTGTTATTGTCATAGTAGCCTTGAGAGACCTTACATAGTTACCTACAACATTGCGCAACGGCAGCTCGGGGATAGTCACCCTTAGCTTTTAACGCCATCTATCATTTAGAGTTGCTAGATGTCGCCTTATTTTTAATTCTCACTTGCGCCATCTATTATCATTTTAGGACAAAAAAAATAGTGTGTCCAATAGCGTGAGTTAGCGATGTCCAAATATTTGTATGGGATGCACTATCTGTACTCTATATATTATGATCTGTGATAAAAGGCAATAGTTGATTTATTTAGTTTGTAGTCAAGGTGCTTATTCCAGAGCAATTTACTATCTAGAATCACACCCAGGTACTTGACTTTGTTTTTAAGTTGTAGTTCAGTGTTGAAGAGTTTCGGGAGTCTGTAGGATCCAGGAGCTCTTCGGTTAGTGAACATGATCAGTTCAGTTTTCGTGGGATTAACCGAGAGCTCATGTTTAGTACACCAGTTCTCGATTATTTTGAAGGCTTTCCTCATGAGGTCACATAAGGTGCTTTCAAAATTCCCAGATATTAATATAGCTATATCATCAGCATACCCTACCGTGTAGAGGTTGTTTGCATTGAGCTCTGTTATGAGCTCATTTACAACTAGGTTCCACAGTAGTGGGGATAAGACGCCTCCCTGTGGACAGCCTCTACTCACAATACCCCGCGTGGTGGTATTCACAGTAAACTGTATAGCTCGTTGTTTTAACATGTTATTTATCCATTCGGTAAGAGTTGGGGCTATTCCGCTTGAGCGTAATGCATAGTTTATGCTAGAAAAGTTCGTTTTATCAAAAGCTCCTTCTATATCAATGAAGGCACCTAGAGTCGGTTGTTTCGATTTTAACGAATTACCTATCCGGGATACTACATTGTGGAGCGATGATTCTGTTGATTTGCCTGCACTATATGCATGCTGGTTAGGGTGTAGAGATTTGGATGAAGATACTTGGTCTCTTATCTCTCGGTCCACCAGCCTCTCGAGCGTCTTTAGAAGAAACGAGGTGAGGCTTATCGGTCTGAAAGATTTTGCCTGCGTATAATCCGCTCTACCTGGTTTTGGAATGAAGATGATTTTGACTTCCCGCCATTTCAACGGTATGTAGCGGTGTGCTATGCAGGCTTGAAACACCTTGACAAGATGGTCTGCTATAACACATCCACTCCATTTTAGTAGTCCTGGAAATATTCCATCCAGGCCTGCTGCTTTGAATGGTAGGAATGTGTTTATTGCCCATAGTACTTTCTCTTCATTTACTATATCTTGGGCTACGTTCCAGTCCACACTGCTTGTCGTCCTTTCTTCGCATAGTTCCCATTGTGGCATGGTGGCGATCTGGCAACCAGGAAAGTACAATAATATCGTTCATACATCAGAATAACAAATAGGCTACTTCTTATCTCGGAAAAATGTACGGTTCCCGTGGGAAAGATTTGTTTGTGTTTGTCTAGAGGCGAACCCGCGCGAAGCGAAAGTGAGCCGCTAGTAAATAAATAAAATTCTAGTACCACACCAGCTGATTGGAAAACCGTTTCAGGTAACAACAGCAAGTCAGCGGCGGCGGCGGCGGCGGCGGCGGCGGCGGAGGAGCGGCGCTCGGAGCAGCGGCACGCGGACGCGGAGTGCGGCAGCACGCGCTCGGCGCGCCGCCACAGCGTCGACACCGTCTCCACCTACCTCAGCCACGAGAGCAAGGAGAGCTTGCAGGTGAGGGGGGAGGGGGAGTGTTGCTGGGTGCCTCTTACAGTATATGCACTCTCGTTAAGGGCTCACGCACACGATGACTTTTCCATGCTATGGCATTTTTATCGCGCTAAAAATGTGTCTAACTTTTATTCAAATTCCAAATATTTCATTCAGCATTAAATTATTGCAATTTTTACTGAATGTCATGAGTCTACCGCCATTTTGGAAAGAAGAATTGAAGTCAAAAAGAAATGGCCGTTGATTTACTTTATTAGCTATTTTTGGCCACTAAGGGACGCATAAATCGGTAGTATGTTATACATAATATTACATAGTGTTTCTTTCGATGCTTACAGCAAGCGTCGGTGGGCGAGCTGCTGAACTGCAGCACCGGCAGCGACGACGTGTTCGAGCCCGCGCGCAGGCATGACGATGCCGGTACTTACCCACTTATCTATTGTCTATAGCTGTTTAACTGCCTCAGTAGACTACTCAGTAATGTAGCATGTAGTATTAGGCTGCAGATCAAGAGGTCCTAGGTTCAGAACCCGGGTCGAGCTAAAAGGTATTGAGTTTTTCTATAAAGAAATTTCTAGTAATGTCTCAAGATTGGAAAGGTAGATTTTCACGAATATTTGACATTTTATATAAAATTATTTTTTCGGATTTCTTCGCGAATTTATTTTGATAGTTGGTCTCAGACGTTTCGAATGCTTTACTTGATTTTTGGGAGAGAAAAGCATTCGCAACGTCGGAAACCAAAAATTAAAATTAATCCAAAACAATCGTTCTATAATACATTATTATTTATTCGTCATACATGTCTCGTAGAGTGCAAGCTGAGCCAGGAGCTGCAGCAGCTGTCGCTGCGGGGCGGCGGCGGCGGCGGTGGGGAGGGCGGGGAGGAGGAGGGCGTGTGGCGCTGGGTGCGCGCGGTGGCGCGGCCGCAGTGGGGCGCGCTGTGCTGGGCCTGCGCGCGGCCGCTGGAGGCGGGCGGCGCGCGCGCCGTGGCGCTGGCGCTGTGCCACCACGCGCTGCACCTGCGCTGCCTGCTCGACCACCTCGACGGCCTGCGCGACAGCGGCGTGAGTCCACTTGTCGTCATTCGATACATACCGAAATCCTAATTGGTCCTTGGCGCCGGGTTAAAAGATTGAAAATGAGTTTTGATCCAGTGTTAGGTTAACTTGAGAAGCTTACGATTTGCCTTCAGGCTAATTTGTGCTTTTTTTGAATGTCTCATTCAAATATCCCGTTCAGTTGACAACCTAGGTTAGGGTTTCGGGAACATCGGAATTGAATAGAATTTTATGAACGCGGCATAATTGAAGTATTAATTAATAATGAACATTCCCAGGAGAGTCCGTACATCGAGTGCCTGGTGTGCGGCGAGGAGTACGGCGCGCGGCGGCGGGCGGGCGGCGCGGGCGCGGGGGAGGGCGGGGAGCAGCCGCCCGGCTCCATGGCGTGGCGGCGCCAGCCCGTGGCGCTGCCGGGCCACGAGCACGCCGGCAGCATACTCGTCACCTACAAGTTAGTATGCGTTAAAGAATAACTCTTGAACTACACTGTAACTGACGTTTGATTAAATAGAAAAGTGCTTGTTAAACTCTATTGATTTGATTCTGATGACCAAAGAGATCACATAATTACTAAGGCTCACTAATTTAGAAATAAAAAATAATATCGTGTCGTTTCATATCAAAATATTCCCATAACATTATTATGTTCAATATGCGTATATAATCGGGCCCGATATAATGATAAAGCTCCGCGAGGACAGTATATTTGATTGAACTTGATGCGCTCAGCTTCCAGTCGGGGCGGCAGGGCGCGGCGCACCCGGCGCCCGGCGCGCCCTACTACGCCGTGGGCTTCCCGCGGCACTCGCTGCTGCCCGACACGCCCATGGGCCGGCAGGTAAGCCTCGTTCCGCCTGTTACTGCTTTCTTAAGTTAAATGTAACGTTACATTTGAAAGTTTCTTGCTATTTGATAATAGTTGGCGCTAGTAGTAAATTAAATCACGCTGTCGTTTGGTTATTGCATTGGCTCAGTAGTGCCCGGCAATCCAGCCAGGCGTGAATTCCAGAAACACACGGGGAGGTGGCACACCTCTGTGGGCGGTGTACCATGCGGGTTGCTCCTGGTACTTTTCTGATACCAGAGTGGACTGTGGAGCAACCCCATGGTTGTTGTGGTCTGCTTCGGCAGACCTGCCGTCGGGGCGTCGTAGTTGAATGTGTAAGCAATCTTGCGATGCTCCATTAAGACGGGACAGCTTCCATTGGGTTTTAGTGGGTAGTGCTGGCGTTGCCGGTGAGTCCCATAGCTCGTGCCTAAATGCATTTCCCAACGTTAAAAAAAATGTTAGAAACTGTGCTAACTTCATCACATCGCTTTTTGGCTGTCGGTGTACGCACGTATCGTAAAAATTTAACTCTTACAAATTTTTCCAAACGTACCAAGAGAAATATAACTTTAAAAATGTTTTAAAAGAATCCAATTATTAAATGAATAATTCGATGACTCGGCTAGGCAAATTATTAAACGATATCGCTCCAAGTAATTCGCCTAGCCGTTTTGATCGAATGGCTAAGTGTCATCCGGGGCGCTAGTTGAACGGCGCCGTTCAGTAAAACGGCTAGGCTACGAGTATAGTGTACGGCGTGTGTGGGCAGGTGCTGTCGGCGCTGCGGCTGGCGTGGGAGCGGCGCGCGCTGTTCACGCTGGCGCGCTCGCGCACGACGGGCCGCGAGCACGTGGTGGCGTGGCGCGCGCGCCCGCCGCCCGCCGCGCCGCACCACTACCTGCGCGCCGACCCGCTGCCCGCCGCGCTGGCCGCGCTCGCGCGCCTGCTGCGCGCCGACACATAGGCGGAGGAATCGGTATACAAAATATAATTGTAATGGTGAGCGGTGTACTTGCATACTTATATACATACATACAAAAATATATACATGTGAATATTAACATATATTCATACAAACAGTATAATGCGAATATACAATAATTATGTTTGTATAAGCTACGTACTATATGTAAACTTATGTTATTATTACATACATATACTTTATAAACTCATGGATGGTTTTATTCTAATGATAAACCATTTTTCTGAATGATGTTAATTGAAAAATATTTTTAAACATGACAAATTAGAAGGGCCAGTTGAGTTAATTTTAGACATTTTATTTTTTATTTTGGTTAATATTTAGCATTCCACTAGCAATATTTATATCTGTGTAGCTATAAGATAATATTGAAAAGAAATTATTATAACATCTATTCTTATGTAAATATTTTACTATGTCTGGAAAATTTTAATATGCAGAATTATGATTAACAAACTTGTATAACAATATTTGCTACATGTTTATACAATTTAAGAGTGCTACGATACATTTTTCATTAAAAAAAAAACATTTGAATCTCAATGATAAACATAAAGAAAGAGGCATATCATTAGCTAATAATAATAATATATATAATACCTTACTATACATATTACATATATAGAAATGTATGACTTCTGCAACTGAATAGCTTTAAAAACAGTAATCTTTATGGAATACAGCATGATATTGCTTGAAGAAATCAATTTTCAAATTTTAATCCCAAAGGGCTTAACTCAAATCGCTGAAGAAAAACATATCTCAGAAATGTATTTACTTACTGCGTTTTAAATATAACGTCACATGTACACATATTATATTTACAAACAGACAACTGTCAAGTCGCATGGCAAAATATGACATGCCACGTTTATATCTAAACTGATAGCAAAAGCTAAACAATGAATGTGCCTTTTGTAATAATTATCATCATATTGATAAAGTCATTTTTATATATTTCAAATGTTATCGAATTATAAGTGCTATTATATACCCATGATGCTATGATATGGAAGTATTAAAAAAAATTAAGGAGTACGTGTATGTACTCGCCATTGATCAAAAAAGTACTATAACTAGATACACAATCAGCTACGAAAAATGTCCTCATCGAATGAGCGCTCATTTGAACATTTGAGCGCGCTTTTAATTTTTTTTATAGAAACAACTTCAAGCATTGCATTTAAGGTTCAATTTATATTCGTTTCAACTAGAATTACCCAAACACAATTGGTGACAGTTTTAAGAGATCTTTTGCATGGGATTGTGTATCTAGTACCGTTTTTGATCGATGGTACAAGCGCAAGAAGTGAAACTTCTGTAGGTTATTGGTATTTTTTATGGAAATTCAATTTATGTTTTAAATAATTAGGTTATGAGAGATACTAAAAAAAAATTTTTTTTTTTAATTATTTACAGAGTACATGGTGTTAATAAAAAAATTTAATGTTCAATGAAATGTAACGATTCAATAAATTATATACTATAATAAAATAAATAATAATAATACATGGATGCAATTTTAAAAAAATATATGTATAATTATATATAGTAAAAATTTTTTTTAACAATATTCATTTGATATGATTCCATCGCTCATTTAAAAATAATTAATAATCAATTTTTATTCATTTTATTCTTCGAAATAATCATAGAATAGTTTAAATAATTTTTAATTGACTATTTATTCACATCCGTTACAACCGTTTCCGTAACAAAAATCTTTTTTCCCTCTCATGGCGCACCTAAAGAAGTTTCACTTGAAAAATATAGAAATTTTAGAGTAAAATAAAATTTTAAAGGTTTATTTATTACGTAAATTTAACGTTTTAGAGCTATTATGTCTACAATTGTGTAAGTCTTCCAAAATGTATTATTTTGTTGATTTTTAAGACTATTGTATAGTGTTAGAGTATTTACGACTGATATATGAACGTCACGTGTCACGTGACATGTTTACATTAGAATATATCTTGCCAGCAAGTGCCTTTATTAGATACGTAATATGTAAATAAAACTTAGCTCTTTATACGAATATATGTTTTCTAGTTGAAAATGTCTTCCGATCCATATATCTGATTAAGGAATAATATAGATGGAGTGTCATAGAACTAAACATGAAGCCAAACAATCATGTTTTAAAGTAGCATATACATAAGTGAAGATTTCTATACTGAGTGATAAGTAAATAGATGTTAATAAATAAATATGGCTAACGGATTTTATAAAAAAAAAATATTAAATAAGTTAATTAAAAAGAATTCAAAAAATATAAAAGAATATAATATTATTTTTTTATTTATATTTTATTCTCAAAAATTATATATTAATTTAAATAATACACACATGAAAACTTTCCTTATTTTTTAAAGAAAGTAAAAGACCTGTATGGCAAAATCGAGAATAATAGCATAAATAACAAATAACGCTACTGTTTTTGACTTTGATATTTACTTTGGTGGACTCCATCTATATAATTCTTTAGTCTCAGCTCTACATATACGTATAATAAAATGGAAACGGGGACAAATTTGTGCCTTGAAAATTTAAGATTTTTTTTTTAATTTAACAGAAGCCAAAAAAAAGTAGAAAAAAATAATATACATTTATCATTTTGAACTTGTAACCATTATATTATACATATATGTATTTTGAATGAGTTTTACAATATTTTGTGTGTATTTTGAATATTCGACTTATGTCTTACTCTCTTTGACATATATTTTTAATAATTGTTGCAAGTTATGTCTTCCTTAAACAGATCTTCCGATACGAAGCTTTACTAGCAATGCTGGATTTTAGAGTAAGCATAAATATAAGTATTATGTAGGCTATTATACTTTAGTCGTTGAACGAAATATGACAATTTATTATATAATATATAATATGAAAAATATTAGCATTTTTGTTTTATTATTTTGGTAATAACTCCTTATTTCCAGGCAGTGATAGCCCAGTGGTAACGCGCTCGCTTGGGTAACCGAGTGAAGCGGGTTCAAATCCCGGGTCTCGCACCTCTGATATTTTCATGTGCGAATCATTTCTAACATGATTATCACTTGCCTTACGGTGAAGGAAAACATCGTGAGGAAACCTGCATGTCTGAGAGAACCTAGCAAGTTTTCGAGAAACATGTGAAGTCCGCCAACCCGCACTTGACCAGCGTGGTGGACTATGGCCTGATCCCCCTCGGATTGAAGGGAGGCCCGTGCCCAGCAGTGGGACGTTAAAAACGGATGAATACAACTCCTTATTTGTGCTTATTATTGTTATATAAGTGGTAATTCGTTTGCGTGTACACCGAGTGAAGCGGGTTCAAATCCTGGGTCGCGCACCTCTGATATTTTCATGTGCGAATCATATCTAACATGATTACCACTTGTCTGAGAGAACCTAGCAGGTTTTCAAAAGACCAGCATTTTTGGCCAGTGTGGTGGATGATATGGTGTATGACCTGATCCCCCTCGTGTGGAAGGGCGGCCCATCCCTTTTTTTCTTCATAATTACAAGAAATGCCAATTGAGTACAATTCACTTTGCCCATGTCGCCAATGAAGAACGGTGAGAAGGAAACAAAATATTGTTTCACAGCACCTACCTGCTAATATTTTCTTTGATTTGTGCGATTTTTTTTTAATATTTACCTAAAATGTAAGTATTTCGGTGCCATTTTTCTTTTCTTCCTAATTATTGTATAATTTGGGTACACACCGTTTACAATAACTAGGATTTTTGAAAAATTTAAGTCCTTTGTCTCCCAGTGACCATATTTGCTGTAAAGCATTCCAAACGTGAAAAAATAATAAAATAAAAAAAAAAAATTACGAAAACATCCGGAAATATATATATATATATATATATATATATATATATATATATATTTAATATTAACTCCTAAACAGTTCATTGAATAAAACCTAACTTTTTTTAACCCGCCTACGACTTCCGCCCGTCATGATCTCAACTATCAAGATCGCAGCATCTTAAAGGTCCACGGTGACGTCTCTATAAAAATTTACATTTCAATACAAAGCAAATTCAATAATTTATAGCGCTCATTGTTTTAACTCCTAAAAACACAATACATGTTCAAATACAACAAGAACTTTATCTTTTGCGAATGAAGGAATACATAAATAGATATTATAAACATTATTTTCTTTCCCATAAAGTTCAATTTAGTTTAAAATTTTAACAATCGACTCTACGAAACATTTTATTATAGATGTAAATAAGATATTGTTATGTAATATAATGAAATAGTAGTGTCTGTCAGTTAAATAGATCTCTAAAGAAGGATATTTGAAATTAAGGACAATTTCTAGCAAATTGATAAATTTTTGGGCTACTTTTATGATACAAAATAGCGACTCACCCTCGTTCCGCTCGTGTTCGTCCCTACTTACGTTTTAACGTTTAGTATAGATTTCTTAGAGATGAGATATTTTTCCGCAGTAAAAAATATCCTGTAGGTATGTTGACCCAGATAACCAGTTATAATCATATCAAATTTCATTAAAATCTGTCCAGTGGTCTTTCCGTGATACTGTAACAGACAGACAGACAAATAAAAATTGTAAAAACTATAAATTCGGTCTCTGTATCGATAATAATGTCTATTTCAATAAGATTTTCCAAAAAATATTTAATGTACAGATTCGGCCTAGTTACAATTTTATTATATGTATAGATAGATATAGATATCAACTCGGTGTCTTATACATACATATCTAATTATGTTACTAGATATTGTGTTTGAAAGACCGCTTTTATTCGATGATAATTATGCATAAACAAATTGGAAGAAAATCATTAGTCTATAAGCAAAGTGTATTTAAAAGCAAACGATACACAAAAGTCTCCTTTATATTGTATAAGACTTGTATAGGTATAAGTAAGTGAAGAGTGGAATATGGAAAGCGAAAAACATATTACTTTAGAAAGTATCCTTACTGAAAAACAACTTCAACACATATTGAATGAGACGGCCCCATGGTCTGAAATCCTCGAGTATGACCTACAACCCGCGTGTCAGGGCTTAGCAGGTTTTCTCGGAGACCACTTAAGGCTAACCGTACACGTGAAGGAAAAGGGTACTATTAAAAATATTCATCTGTTTATAAAGTCGATGCCGCTAAGCAATAAACCTAAATCAGATTTTATAAGTGACAGCTATTTTTATGCGAGGGAGAGCATGATGTTCAAAGTCATCGCTGAGATGCCGGATGTTGGTGGTGAGTATTGATCATTTTAGAATGTAATTGTATTATTTTTCTTTAGTTTTATCTACAATAATTTAGGCATTACAGATAATACAGTCAACCTGCTAAGTAAATATGTATTATCTATAGGTATATATAAAAATCAATTGCTGTTCGTTAGTTTCGCTAAAACTCAAAAACGGCTGGACCAATTTGAATAATTCTTTTTTTGTTTTGTTAGGGGTGTATCAGGGGTGGTTTAAATATAAAAAAAATAGCGAAAACAAAAAGAAACAGCTGGAAAATCAAAAAGTTCTCAACTGTTTATTTTCTATGGGAATCATATTTGAAAGTATATTTGTCCAGGATAGATATAAAAACCAAAAGATTTCCTAGAGTTTGATTAGACGTGTGAATTTCACAAGGGACTATTTGGACTTTTTCTTATTTTCTATACAAAAAAAAGTATTGCTAATTAAAGCAATTCTCGTCTTTCTAGTTTCTTATTAAAATCTTTAATTATGATTGAATATTCATTTAAGTACATTAAAAATGTTGTACACGAATAAGGGTTTGTGTTAGAAATGTAAGGGGTTTTAGAATTTTACACACAACTTAGTACTCCTAAAAAGACAAAAATTAGATTATTCCTAATTTATGTAAACTAATTTATCGCTATTTTATTGCATTATATTTTAGTGAAATAATAATGAAACGCTATATAAATGTAAAACTGTGACGTCCGTCCATCACCGAGAGACCATTCACTGATGATGATGACCCTTCCTTTTTTTCCCGAAGGAGTTATTTTAAAGCAAATGTCCCTTTATAAATTGCAGGTCCAAATCCGTGGTGCGCCAAAGCCTTTTTACACAACGACAAAATATTAGTAATGCCTGACTTATCTGTCGAAGGCTACAAAATTTGCCAAGCAGAAAACTTTTTTGATAGAAATCATGTTTTAGTTGCAATATCATCTCTTGCTCGCTTTCACGCTGCATTTTGCAATTATGTGACCAATAAGAGCGACAAAACACCATATAACTTTCTAGATGAATATGGTGATGTAATTACTGAACCAACTTTTGTGGAATCCCCATGGCTTACAGCTGGAGCGCGCGTGGTCTATAACCTCCTTAAGGAATTTTCACCTAAATGGAACAAATACCCTAGAGATTTGAGTGAACAACTTGAAAAACTGTGTATAGAAGCTTGCAATACACTTAAAGTGTATGAAGAAACTGTAAATGTGGTGATTCATAAGGATTTATGGGCGAATAATATTATGTTCAAATATTCTGAAGACATCCCTACAAACGCTATTATAATAGATTTTCAGTGCTTGCAATACGCGCCGCCTGCTTTTGACGTCATGATATTTCTCTACCTCACTACATGTAAATCATTTAGAGATTCTCACGATCGTGAAGTTTTAGATCATTATTATAAAGTGTTTTGTGCAAATTTGGATGAGCCTACATCGTTTAGATTGAAAGAGTATACTCGAACAGACTTTTTACGTTGGTGTGAAAAGGCCAGACTGTTTTCATTAGTTGTCGCTGCTCTCATTGGTCCTTACGTGACAATGGAGCCGACAACTGCCCAAAAGCATTTTGATAACCCCGACACGTATGCAAAGTATTTATACGACCGGTGTTATCCTGTGATATCACATGCTAGGGAAAATAGAATCTACATGAAACGAAATGTCGCTTTGGGTGAAGAGATAGTGGAAAAATATATATTGAAGCAATATTTGTAAGGACTAAAAACTTTTTTGGTAACTTTTGTGTTAAAGTCTACAACATCATGATTCATGATAACATAGAAACGGGATATATCTCCTACGAGTGTATTTTAGGTTAACCTACTTTATTAGGGACTAGCGACTCACCCTCGCTCCGCTCGGGTTTGTCCCTAGGTACATTTTAACAGTCAGTATGGATTTCTCAGAGATGATATATTTTCCCACAGTAAAAAGTATCCTATACGTCGACCCGTATAACCAGCTATCATCATACCACATCAAATTCTATCAAGTAGTTTTCCTGTTATGCGTTCCCAGACAAAAACTGACAGACGCTAAAATTCTAAAAACTATAGATTTGGCCTCTGTATCGATAATAATACCTAATGACTATTTCAATAAGATTTTCCAAAAAGTATTTAATGTACAGATTCGACTCAGAATCTTATTACGTACGTAAGTGAGATAAGTTACTGTTTTATTTTACGTATAGATTATAATATTCCAATCACTATTAACTACAGAGCCGGATTTAAGGAAGGGAAACCGGGACTGCAGCCGTAGTGCCTTCATATAAGCTAGGCCAAAGAAATTTCTAGGAAATCCAATGTAGTTTTATATGTGAAATTAATTTACCCATTTATGTGGTTTTTGAAAGGACAAAGTAAACAAAAAGAAAGCTTAAATAAATCCTTTAATTTCCTTGCAATTCTTACAGATATTAACTAGGGTTAAAGTTTTCTTTCATTAAATAAGTTATAATTGTTGCCGCTCTACAAAAGTAAGTATCAATAGGTAAAGGCAGAAAGTGTAATAATATATTTATTCAGGGATAAAAATATCTAGATTTAAGCTAGAAGGGACACTTCGGAATAAAAATAACTGTGTTTAATAAGGCTGGTCCTTATATTAGATATTGTAAAAAATATATTTTTATGTTCTTATTTAATAAAGTTAGCACAATTTAAAGATTGAGATTTTATTTTGTTTAGTTTTTAATGGATGTACTTTCTAAAGTTTTAGTAATCATATTGGGCACAATTATTACAATCGATAATTTTTCAAATCATTTTTTAACCCCCGACCATAGATTATATAATACTATCCTAGCCCCAACGCAAAAGAGGGATATTATAAGTTTAACGTGTGTATCTGTGTGTCTGTCTATGATTTCGTAGCGCCCAAACGGATGAACTGATTTTATTTATTTATTTTTTGTTTAAAAGGTAAATTAATCGAGAATGTTCTTAGCTATAAATTAAGAAAATCCGTTCAGCCTTTTGCGGCCTGCAGCTCTTTACTCTTTTCTAGACGGTAAAAAGTATGAGCAACTTTCACAGATCTAATTCATTCGAAATTTGGTATCGCGTTACTTCAATGACATTGCGACACTATGGTATCCTAGGCCTGATGCTGCAGCGTCATCTGGAATCTGAAAGATACTCAACTCTTCACTAAAATACTGTAGAGATATCGTGTTTAGGCTCATTGAGATGGCCTCAATGGTTATTGTGTTGGGGTTTTTAAATTTTTGCTTTTAATTTTTTTATTTATATTGACGACACGTTTGGCTCAGTTTGTAGTGACTAGCTTGACTTTACTTACTGTGCCAGCGGTCGCGGGTTCGAGTTCTGCTGGGGGCATTAATTTGTGTTGAGCACGAATGTTTGTACTACAGTCATTGGTGTTTATAATATGTATGTATTTAAAGTTATACATGTGTAGTGTATCAACTATCTGGTATCCATAACACAAGTCTCGTAACTTACCATAGAACTAGATGGTGCTGTGTGTTAATGTCCCAACATAGTTATATTTATTTATCCCGACATATTTATTTGCTTGTTATAATTATAATACTGATTGTTTGAGATCAAAGCTATAAATTTAAAAGAAGTTTAAAAATAGTAGAGAAACGGCTTGTGGGTTGATAGGTTTTTAGGTTTAGGTTTCCTTTTATATAGATTATACTTTTTATTTTAAAGTACGGAAATATTTTGCACTATTTTAAAGATATTTTTTGAGTTTACTGTAACTTGCCAGTTGATGGCACTACCGTGCGTAAACTTCTACACCATTCGCAATGAAAATTAGTAATTTTTTAACAACCTTTGCGATTGACGGCATTTTCGTTAAGATCTAAAGCGATCACTTGCTACAAGGATTTTTATATTGTGACATATGTAACTGTTACAAGTATTTCCTTGTAACGATTCTTTATAGTAGTAGCTTTTTTTATAGGTATATATATATATATATATATATATATATATATATATATATATAATATGTTAGTTTTTTAAGGTATATGTATATGTTATGGGCCTCTGTTTACATACTTAAGATCTTTTTGTAAATATGGCCGGAAATAAATGATTAAATAAAATAAATAAATAAATAAATAAATAATAGAACAGGCTTACTAGTTACTACTAAGTAGTTATTATGTTACCTACAGACGTAGTGATTTTTTTATATATATTTATAATTGTTGTGTAATGAACTGTATCCTTGTAATGTATTTATTTCAAGTCACCCTACCTATTTAAGTTGCGGACCATTTTTGGTTTCGTAACTCACTCGTACTTATGCTAATGAACGTACTGAAATGTAGTCTGGACTACATTTTAATCGGCACATAAAATCGTTATACATATGATGAAAATTGCGTCTCGCTTTTGTTTCGTTCACAATATTAACTTTATTTCTTTTTTTTTTTAACGTTGGGAAATGCATCTACGCATACCACCTGCAATGCGTACAAGTGGTTATGTTTGTGGGACACACCGGCAAAGTTAATAGTACCCACTAAAACACAACCGAACTTAATGGGACCGTCTTAATGGGACATCCCAAGATCGCTTACGTACTCAACCACGACGCCCCGACGGCAGGTCTGCCACAGCAGACAACAACAACCATGGGGTTGCTCCCTTGGTCCACTCTGCTGACAGAGAAGTACCAGGGGCAACCCGCATGGTACACCGCCCACCGAAGAGGGCCACCTCCTTGTGCGTTTCTTGGCTTAGTGTCCGATTGAACTACTGGACGCGAATGAGCCCCAACGATAAGGGGAACACACGTGGGGGGGGGGGGGGAGGCTTTAGACTTACCATGGCTTAACGATGTACCACACAAAAGCTTTCTAAACACCATGGTTAGTCATGGGACAAACAAAAGTGTCAAAAACTAATATACGTATAAACTCTCATGTGTTAATACTTACTTAAAAAATCTAATATGCTATATTAGTTGAACCAATAAAGATATTTCAACAGCAGGTATAGTGTATTATACCTATTTACCTGAATCAACGTGCGACCATCTGTTCGGATCTGTGTCGCGGCATGTCACGATCTCCCATATTGGGCGAGGCGGCTATCTCACGCTGTTTATCTGATTTTTAAACCGAATAATTGCCACAGATGTTAAGTATTTTGCTGATTTTACTGGTTTTTTTTTTATATAACCGTGGAGTTACGTATTCATGGTAAACAGCTCTGATGTAAATATTGAATTTGTTTTTGTTGCTGTAAAATTAAGTACCTAAGGGTAGATTAGATGATATAATTTGTTTTGCAGTAATACTAAAATTTATCTTAACTTTGAACTATGAACTATATTTTCGGATTTTTTTGCGGATTTAAAATATTTGAATCATTCAATCATTAGCAATCATGATCATGGGAGAGACTATTATTATACCTATTAAAATAAAAAAAACTTTATTTTTTTATATTTGTCTTCATGGATGGCTAGCACTAATTTAGCACTAAATTAATGCTAGATTGATTTGATGCTGTGTTATGCGGTTAGCGTATTAGGCAACACTGCCAGCTTAATTAAAAGCTAGCATTTTTTTAATTTTCTGCCAATCCATAAGAGTATCAAATTTTAGCTTTTGGCACTAAATGAGCACTTATTTTTAAGCGATTCTGCTCATTTTGCCATGCTAGTTTTACATACGTCTATTTTTGTTTGTTACATATATCATAGAATTCATGCATGCGTGCTTGCGATGAGCGTGCGTTAGTACGTGCGTGCGTGTGTGCGTGATGTGTGAGTGTTAAGTGGCTAGTAAATAATAACTATATGTATATATAGTTATTATGCATATATAGAATATGCATATATAGTTTTTATGTAATAGCTTACTGGATGGAATGAACAACGGACGATTCCAGGATGAAGATCAGTCTCCTAACTATTATACTAGCGTAACAAACCCACATTTAACAAGAAATTAATATCCTACTAATAACCAAATAATTATTGTTTTGTATTTAAAAATATTCCTGAATTATTTAAAAATAAAATACCTGAATATAATTTAGTATAGAACCGGTCCTCTGTTCACTCTCCGTGACGTCCACACTGAGCAGATAACATACTAAGTGTCGCATAACATTCTCGACATAATTTCTTCTTTATCAGTTCAAGTTCATCAGCCAGGCAGCCTAAAATTCTGACAAAAGTAAAAGTTACGCTATGAATTGGGCAAGAGGTATTTAAAGTGAATATTTTGATTATAACTATCCAAATGTGTTTGGTTTTCTGCTTAATATAAGAAAAATAAATGTGCAACATTATGCCAATATGAAATATACAGTTAAGCATATTACGTATATTCATTTTTTAACGTCCCGCTGTTGGGAACGGGCCTCCCTTCAATAGGAGGGGAAACAGGCCATAGTCCACCACGCTGGCCAAGTGCGGATTGGCGGACTTCATATGTCTTTTGAAAACTTGCTAGGTTTTCTCAGACATGCAGGTTTCCTCACAATGTTTACCTTCACCGTAAGGCAAATGGTAATCATGGTAGAAATGATTCGCACATGAAAATATCAGAGGTGCGAGACCCGGGATTTGAACCCGCTTCACTCGGTTTCCCAAGCGAGAGCGTTACCACTGGGCTACCACAAGGGTATTATGAAATAATAAATAGGCAACAAATCCATACAATAATATTATGAATGTGAAAGTTTGTGAGGATGGATGTATGGATGTTTTTTACTCTTTCACGCCAGAACGGCTGAACGGATCTGGATGAAATTTGGCACAGAGATAAATTATAGTCTGGAATAACAAATAGGTTACTTTTTTTCCTGGAAAAATGTACGGTTGCCGTGGGATAGGTTTGTTTTTGTTTTCCTAGACACGAACTCGAGCGAAGCGACGACGAGAACACCTTTTATTAAGTACCTAATGAAGTTACATTAACTACAGGCGCTACCGGCGCGGCGTATGCGCATCCAAGTTAGAGCGTTTATATGACATGACTTCATTCGTTTCATAATTCCACTTCAGAGATGATCATGATTGCTATAAAAAAAATTACATACATATAAAGCTTTCTTTTAGTGGTTATTGGACATTTTATATTTCTTAAAACTCTATAATAACGTGAAACTACATTGTTTATTGCTAAGATTTTAGGTCGAACTTATAAAATTTAAATCGAATAGCGGCTTGTCAAATTTTATAAAAATAAGTAATGGATAATATGTTTTTAAATAAATGATTAAACGATTAAAACAAAAAAAAAAAACGAATAAAATTCAGATTCGCAGCATGCAATACTAGTAATATGCGCTATAGCTTTCATCAATCTGCCATATTTCGTGCTCATGGTATAGATGGAAAGATTATATTAAAAAAGCTTCTACAGTACAGTGCAGTGGGACAAGGGCGCTGGGCGGCATAATAAATAATAATAATAATTATGTTGGAACATTAACACACAGCACCATCTAGTTCCATGGTAAGCTACGAGGCCTGTGTTATGGATACTAGATAGTTGATACACTACACATATATAAGTTTAAATACATACATATTATAAATATAAACACCCATGACTAGAGTACAAACATTCGTGCTCATCACACAAATGAATGCCCCCAGCGGGACTCGAACCCGCGACCGCTGGCGCAGAAAGTAGGATCACTACAAACTGAGCCAAACGTGTTGTCAAGATCAGCATATCTCCAAGATTCGAGGACGCCTGGTTTTAATACACAGTCAAATACATATAATGTTTTACTGCTTAATTATTTACTAGCAACACATCCTCGCGTCGCTCGGGTTCGTCCCTAGGTTGCTTCCCCATACAACTCTCATCCCCTTTTCACCCCCTTGAGGGATGATTTCCGGGATAAAAAATATATTATGTCCTTTCCAGGATCTCAAAATATCTTCTTACCAAATTTCATCTAAATCGATTCAGTAGTCTCAAAGCGTATTCGATACAAACAAACAGATCTTTCCTCTTTGTAATATTAGTATAGAAAACAAAATAATTATATTCGCAGAAATACACATATTATTATCATGTAAAACAATATTTACCCTGTTTTTCACTTATTTTTATGAGATCCCGATATTTCGGTACTCCTACAAGCGCCATTTATGCGAATATTTGACATTTTAAATATCCGCATATTTCGTCGATATTTTGATTTTTCCGACGGTCACGGAAAAGTAAGAAACATACTTTTTCTCTTAACTTAACTCACTTAACTTAACTCACTTTAACTTAATTACTCACATTTAACTTAACTCACTTAACTCACTATTCGTATAGAGAGAAGTAGTGTGATGAATAGTCTGTATAGAGCAAGCAATCGAAACGTCGGGAACCAAAATAAATCCGCGAAAAATCCGAAAAGATAGTTTTATATAAAATGTCAAATATTCGCGTAAATCTAAGAAAGTATTAATTAGTCTGTATGGCATATACCTCAAGGAAAAAAAATGCCTCCTATAGAAGTGATAGAGACAGATAGAGAGAAAAAGGAAGAGAAATATTTACTACTAGCTACTCATCCGCGCTTCGCTCGGGTTTGTCCCTAGATGCGTTTTAACGTTTAAGATTTTCCAAAAAAATATTTAATGTACAGATTCGACTCAGTTAAAATTTTATTATAAGATAGATAGATGAAGTGACATTAAAGTCTGTAATTAGCGATCTTCACTTAACATAATTTTAAGAAAAAAGTATTAATGGAATGCTTAACTGAAGTGCAAAAAATTACACTCTAAAATAAAAAAAGATGTAGATTAAAATAATATAAATAGATGAATTACTATTCATTTATCATCATGTTTTTCTAAATTTTAAGTGTAATGACAGTAAAAACACGACATAGACAGTGGGCGATTGACACGTTGATTTATATGTGAGCTTTGCGTTATTTTAAGATATCGCGTATAATTTATAACATTTGCCAAACATATTTTAATGGTATCGTTCTTATACAAATAAGACTATTTTTATTGTTGTTCTTATTTATTAGTTCAATATAATTCTTTAAATTGTTTGAAAATATCAATGGGCCATATATTTCATGTAAGATTCGGCCTCTGTGTCGATAATAATGACTATTTCAATAAGATTTTCCAGTAAATATTTAATGTACAGATCCGACTTAGTTAGAATTTTATTATATGTATGGAGATAGTGTGTATCTTGTTCAAATATACTGTCTTTACATGTGTTTCAATTAAATATCTAAAGTAGATTATGATTTTTATAAAATAGCTTAACACAATTAGCGTCGTGTATTTAACTTAGATGTCGATCTTCAACTAAGATAATAATTAATAATAATACTGCATCTTCTATAACCTGTAATTGATACTGTTATTATAATAACAAATGTTTTGTTTTTTACTTAAACAGACAATTGCATTAGATGATTAGACGATTGACGACCACCTGGCGTAGTGGTCTTAATACCCCACTTTCACACCATGGTCTCGGTTTCAACGCACCGTGTATTTTGTGGGTACCTACGCGTTACGTGTATTTTATACCCAAAAAGAACTATTAGGGCCCAGTTTAAGTGCTATGAGGATAAACAACTATTCATCTTAAAAATGTCTTAATAAAATCAGTTCCGAAGATTTTGGACATAAAGCGAGCAAAAACAGACAATTAGATATTTTTAATACCTTCTGCTTCTCAAAGTCACACAAATAAACCTACTAACACTTGGTCGATGGTATTGAGATTGTTATTAGACATCGGTGTTATCCTACGCACAGCCTTATACGAACAAGACGACAGATAAAATTTTTATTTTTATGAATAATTTAAATTCTTTGTCTCTTTTTTACTTTATGGTAAGATATTTTGGACTTTACATTTTTTACATCACCCTGTGACAAAATATCAAGTTCGAAATTAATTTTATTTTATCCTGTGTAGTATATATATATATATATATATATATATATATATATATATATACATTTTTATATATCTGCTCGTCCCTCTCGGTCCTTATCAAGTCAATTAATATTGTGTCAGAAAACGAGCGCCATAATATTCGACGTAGGAGCTCGGAACTTATACCAAGTGTTCAAAACACTGACTGCAGTTTTACAAAATGAAATTTATGAAAATAGCTTTTTCCAAAGTTTCTATCTATTAAGTAGTGAAGTTTTTTTATATATTTTAATATTAAGCTTAAAGCTAAAGCTCTTCGTAATTTCATTTCGCTTGCATTTTTATTTTAACTTTTTTAACTTAAGATTATTTGTCAAATGATTGAAAAATACAGTTTTGCAAGCTAAGCCTTGACACGTTTTGGTGCACTTTCAACAATATATAGATATTAATGAAGCGATTGTGCTACTGCAAATAGCAGTTAAGAATAGCGCCTTATCTGTACTCTACCATATTTGGCACAGCTCGGCATTAAGCTTCGAGGAAAATCTTGTTTTCTACCGGCCGTGGTGCTGTGATGTCACCAACCCTGGCCCATTTTCGATGCTAAAATTAAATTCCTGAGAATTATAAGTAGTAAAGTCATAACCATATGGTTAATGAATGTAAACAACATTTTACTATGAGCTTAAGGTGATGCACGACTATGACACTCGATCAACAAATAAAATATCTAACTTTGGGACAATTATATAATATATGTGCTGTCATACATAAAATATATACATTGATATACAAAACGACACGTAGGTATATTATAATAATCATATTAATAATTAGTTGATCCGTCAGACGTTGTTCGAGTTCTTACAAAAATCCTATAGAAAAAACAAATATCTAGTTTCCTGAAATTTCCCAATTTATCGGGAAGCTTTTCGAAACACCTTCGAAAAGCTTCTCTAAAAACCTTATATGGGCTATTACGATGATTTTAAATATATAATAAACATAGATGAGCACACAAACATAACTCAAGTGTCTTTTAATATATCTAAATCAAGATAAATAAAAAAAAATATTAATTGAAAACCAGTTTAATGTTTTTCTAATAACATTTACTTTCTCGGATTCTTGTAATAACCAATTAAAATGTATTAAAAATTATATATCATACGAATATGTTACCGGTTCTGTTATGCAAACATCTGCAGTGCGAAATGCAAAAATTACCAATAGATTTTATTAATTGAATTAAACGTTTTCTTAAGCAACCTATTACTACTAATATGGTTGTGAATGATGCCGAAAGGCAAAACTACTTATATTAAAACGATTATTTAAAACCACCATCTATATATGAACAAATTATCCGCCATTCAATGTTGATAAAACTCACATTATAGAATCTAATTTGTCACGGATCGTGACCCGCGTCTTTACGGTTGACATTTTCTATTTCGCTAGCCAATTCGTTAAATTAATTATTTCTTCATAAGCTAGAGCTGTCTGCTAACTAACAAATTGAGTATTTTATAACTTTAGTTATTATATTAATTAATACATACCTATTATATCACTTATTCATTAAAAAAATATGAAAATTGGCTTTACGTGCTCTCAGAGGCGTGAGCGCGGGACACC
This sequence comes from Fabriciana adippe, assembly GCA_905404265.1. NCBI lineage: Eukaryota > Metazoa > Arthropoda > Insecta > Lepidoptera > Nymphalidae > Fabriciana > Fabriciana adippe. The sequence goes on from FR989995.1 coordinate 463,872, forward strand.
AACGACTTCCCAACTACGGGCTGTTGCTGAGAACATATTGAAAGAACTGACCCTGAGATTTGACCCGACCTGGCACTCAACCTAGGGCCTGCGGATATCTAGTACGTGCCAGCCACTAGACCAATGAGACAATTGTACAGGCTTAAATCTATATATGAATAAACAACCACAAAACGCTCCAGTACCTTTTTCCCAGCTCTGTTTGTCAACCGATTTTCCTTGTTTTTGTTTAGCAGCTAGTGACAAACTTTAGTGCTAACAATAAAAAAGTTATTATGGTTTTATTTCGACCACTGGGCGAATATTAATACATATATTTATTTAGCCCAAAACTTAGCGCTAGCAACTTAACTTGTCAGGAACCTCTCCGGGCGCGCCTATATCATGGCGCAGCACTCCACTCTCCTTTTATAATAACTAATTATTATTCTAATTTACTTCATTATATATAGTTTAGATATTTTATTGTTTGGAAGCTGATAAAGAATTTGGAACAAATGATTAAGAAATTACATCGACTTTACTGTAGACATGAAGAGAACTTCGTATTAGAGAGGGCATAAATATATTCATTACTAGCGACTCACCCTCGCTTCGCTCGGGTGCGCCCCTAGGTACGTTTTAATTTTTTTAAACGAAACCTTAATTCTGTTTCTAAAATAAAAGTAACTTAAGTTACCCCTTATAATATCAGCTATCTGCCAGTGAAAGTCCCGTTAAAATTGGTCCAGCCTTTTTTGAGGTTAGCCAGAACAAACAAACAGACAGACAAAGTTTTTAAAAATTGTGTGTTTTCTTATAAGTGCCGTGTATAATTACATATGCATTTAGTATAAAGCTGTTATTTTGACATTACAAACAGACACTTCAATTTTATTTATCTGTATAGATACTCATAATTTTCACTATGCTAATAGTGAATGATCAATACAATATATTGCTCTATTAGTAGTTAGAACATGGAATAAACTTATCCATAGTCATCTGCTGCACAGACACGTGACGTACAAATAAGGAAAAATGTTAGATTAATATTGATATACATAAAAATTATAATAGAGTCATAATATGTTTTCGAGAAAGTATCTGGGGCATGAATTAGGAGTAACAAAAGCAAAATTAAGAATTTTAGAGTTTTTATATATCAATCTATAAATGGAATATTAAAACAATACAACATCTTATACAGAAAATCGGTTATCGATATGTTTTCTAATAAAATTGAAAAATTTAGGTCTCTGATATTAAACTGCTTAAGAGTTACTTACGGTGATAGCTTTTAACTTGTATCTATTATATTGCTAATTTGTTTTTTTTTTTCTCATGATAGATATTGCTTCTTTTTTTTCTTTCTTCTTTTGTCGTTTTAAATAACTAATTATAATAGCGTCTTAATTTATTTTTTTAATAAAAACCAAAAATCAAAATAAATCCGCTAAATAATCCGAAAAGATAGTTTTACTCGTATTTAAAATGTCAAATATTCGCGTAAATCTAAGAAAGTAATTTATAGTACTGTAAATTTTTAATTTTTAAATGCTCCGTGTAACTGTTAATTCATATCGTGGTTACCTATAAGTATGATAACAGTTGGATTTAGACCTCCTTTGTACAATTTGTGTATTTTTGTTAAGTTACTGTATATCATGTTGGTTATCTATACATATTATAAAATTGTAACTAAGTCGAATCTGTACATTAAATATTTTTTGGAAAATCTTATTGAAATAGACATTATTATCGATGCAGAGGCCGAATCTATAGTTTTTAGAATTTTTGTCTGTCTGTCTGTCTGTCTGTTACCGCATCACAGAAAAACCACTGGAGGGATTTTGATGAAATTTGGTATGGTGATAGCTGGATATCCGGGTCAACATATAGGATACTTTTTACTGCGGGAAAATATCTCATCTCTGAGAAATCTATACTAAACGTTAAAACGTAAGTAGGGACGAACCCGAGCGGAGCGAGGGTGAGTCTCTAGTCCTAATTAAATCTATACATATTATAAAATTCTAACTAAGCCGAATCTGTACATTAAATATTTTTTGGAAAATCTTATTAAAATAGACATTATTATCGATGCAGAGGCCGAATCTATAGTTTTTAGAATTTTTGTCTGTCTGTCTGTCTGTCTGTCTGTTACCGCATCACAGAAAAACCACTGGAGGGATTTTGATGAAATTTGGTATGATGATAGCTGGTTATCCGGGTCAACATATAGGATACTTTTTACCGCGAGAAAATATCTCATTTCTGAAAAAAAATACAAAAACTGGTAGGAACAAAACCACGACGATACTATTTGTAAACAGTTTAGCAAGGTAACTTACAAAATATGGTAAAAACTATAAAAATAGCTTATCTTGAAAATCAAATTATCAAAAGCGCTATTTTATCTATTAAAATAGTTATTTTAATTAATATTTATTTATGTGTTATTTAGATATTCGACAATAGATGTCGTCATGTGTTTTTAAAATACATAGTTTTAATTCCAAAAAAATTAATGTACAGATATGACCTTTTTTCGATTTTATTAGAATTACTACTAAATCACCCGCGGCTCTGCCCGTGTTTAAATTATCAGTAAAGCAAACTTTTTCGCTTCATAAATTAGTAACTATACATACAATAAAATTGTAAGTAAGCCGAACCTGTAAACTCAATACTTTTTCGGAAAATCTTATTGAAATATTCATTATTAGCGATATAGAGCCCGAATCTATAGTTTTTAGAATTTTTTCTGTCTGTCTGTATGTGACAAACCACTAGAGGGATTGTTATGAAATTTGGTATGGTAATAGCAGGTTATCCGGGTCAACACACAGGATTCTTTTTACCGCAGGAAAATATCTCATTTCTGAGAAAAAATACAAAAACTGGTTAAAGTAAAAGCACGCTGATACTATTAATATTATAGCAAGGTAACTTACTTATATATTATGTTAAAACTATTAAAAAAAAACTTATCTTAAAAGAAATATTAACAGCGCTATTTTATTCATTAAAATAGTTATTTTAATGAAAATTTATTTATGTGTTATTTAGCTATTTGACAATAGATGTCGCCATGTGTTTTTAAAATACGTAGTTTTATCCAAAAAAAAAAATGTACAGATATAACCTTTATTATAATTACTAATAAATTACCCGCGGCCCCGCCCGTGCTTAAATTTTTAATAAAACAAAATTTTTGGCTTTATAAATTAGTAACATATTAGTAATATTTTGTTAGCCGAAACAATTTTCAAATGAGAATATTTGTAAATTTTTATTGTTTAGTAAATAATGTTAATGTTTTTTAATCTTTTAATGTAAAAATTGGGCAAATGAAAATCCAATTCGCGCATTTTAGGTTTCGTATAGCAAAATACTATGTTGTTTTTCTTACTTACGTATTTTGTATGGTTAACACTAAAATAAATACGAATAATATTTACGTTTCCACAATACCTACTCATTTTTTGCACCGTAAAAATAAGTTCAATTTATATTATTTTATAACATTTTATGGAAAACAAGTTTATGGATGTTAAACCGCCAAAGCGGGTAACTAAAAATATTTAATATCTCAAAAACTATGAAAAAGTATTTTAGGAACTGTTATACCTCAACTTTTTCTTGACACCTTTTCTTGGAAGGTAAAGGCTTAAAGGACACAATAAAATGCTTACGACTTTAATCATATTAGCAGAGCCATATGAAATAAAAAAATGTATTCGCTTAGAATTATTTACTTATTACACTTTCTTTTGAAAATCGTTTTGGAAAATATTACTAACTAGCGCTAATTAAGAAAAGTTATCATTATGTAATTTAAATAATCAGCTATATATTAAATTAATCTATAGCTGTCTATTAGTAAAAAATGATTAAAATTAATTCCGTAGTTTGAGAGTTTATCGTGAAAAACTAAAAAAACAAACAAAACAGAAGTATAGACATACATAAATGTTATTGCTAAAACAAAAAGTTCAATTTAACGGAGGAACCTTTGTGGCATTGTCAATCTCTGCCATTATTTACCAATCATGCGGTGCGCAATGAAATTAATGTATAATGTAAGAGTATACTAATGTGTAAAACCTAAGAATTTGGTTTTTGATCATCTGAACGCGGGCGGAGCCGCGGGAAATGCTAGTAAACAAATAAATCTGTATCATAGATATGGTTAGAATATCTTGTTGTGTCTGTTTATTGATTCTAGTATCTTATTATTTTCATCGTTTATCCTGGGCTGATACGATGGCTACATTTTATTGACGTACTTACAACGCGAGAGGAGCCGAGGGTCAACACTAGTTAATGATAAATAACCTTTACAATCGTAAGTAGTAGTGAACTGGTCACATGTCGGTCACCCCGCAGTCCGCACTCCGCACTCCACTCTCACCTCATATAGAAAGTGATTTATGGAGTGCTAAGAGCTGCCTCAGAATATAAACAATATTCTACGCTAATGACTTATATTTAGTAGTTTATATAAGTATTTTATTGTCATTAATGAGTGTTAATGTCTCCATAAATCATGAATCGTTGAAATTACAAGAATGTATATATTTAATGGCTGGCGAACCGGTAAAGTCGTATTAGAGAAAGGAAATAAGGATAATTATTATTGACACGTTTGGCTCAGTTTGTTGTAACCCTACTTGCTGTGACAGCGGTCGCGGGTTCGAGTCCCGCTGGGGGCATTCATTTGTGTGATGAACACGAATGTTTGTACTCCAGTCATGGGTGTTTATATTTATAATATGTATGTATTTAAAAGTTATATATGTGTAGTGTATCAACTATCTGGTTTCCATAACACAGGCCTCGTAGCTTGCCATGGAACTAGATGGTGCTGTGTGTTAATGTTCCTACGTATTTATATTTAGTTTTAGTTTTTTTTATAAAAAAAAAAACCATCCTCAAAAATAAGGATAATACCAACTGAATTATTTTCTTTAAAAGCGACAGTTGTGCAAGCTATAGCGAAATGTCGCAAGAGGGTTTATGTTCGTAGTGCAATAATCTGTAACATTACACTGACCGCACACTCGAAACCGAGATCTGATTCCTGGTGTTGGCTGAGTGTATGAGATGTACTGTACGGAGTACTGACAGACATACCTATTACCTAGGTGTCCAATGAGACAATATTAAATGAGTTAAATGTTGATAACAATAAAAAAATTAACAATTGCGTGTATGAATGTGTACACGCGCAAGAAGTATAACTTCTGTAGGTTATCGGTACTCTTTATGAAATTTAATTTATGTTTTAAATAATTAGAGTAGGTGAGATACTAAAAATAAAGCATATTGGGGACATTACAATCATATATTTATAGAATATCATTTAAGGAAAGAATATAATATTATAATATATTATTTGTCGGACAATAACAACGGTTACCATGGCAACGAACGTACGTACATTTTTTCGTAACGTATTCACCAGCTTACCCCCCAAGTCAAGCGTGCGTAAAGAAGTTTTACTTCAATTATACGGGACATATCTCCACACTAAATTGCCCCCCTTAGGCGGAGTCTAATGCGTCATCATTTTGGAAAATGGACTTATAAAGAGTCCTAAGCGTAGTTCGAACCTATTATCTCTGTCGTAGCGACGGCTATTTGGATGCTGTGTCAAAGCTGCCGATTGCTGTTTAAGATCATGTAAGTACAATTTAGATGTCCCTTGTACTACAAACTATAACCGCAAAAATTATACCACACGTGTAAATATAAGCAAGTATTTCGCATAATCCAGCCAAAAATGAAATCAATAGCTAACTCATCGTTAAAAGTACAGTTAAATATAATTTTAATCCATTTTTTATTAAACGTATTTTAAAATTACAGCTATATATGACACTAGCATTGCTCGCGACTCCGCCCGCGTTGAGATGACCAAAAACCAAATTCTTAGGTATTACATATTAGTATACTCTTACATTGCAGTTTTTGTATTTTTCTCAGAAATGAGATATTTCCCCGCGGTAAAAAGTATCCTATATGTTGACCCGGATAGCCAGCTATCACCATACCAAATTTCATCAAAACCAGTCCAGTAGTTTTCTCGTGATGCGGTAACAGACAGACAGACAGATAGACAAACATTTTAAAAACTATAGATTCGGCCTCTGTATCAATAATAATGACTATTTCAGTAAGATTTTCAAAGAAATATTTAACTCACAGATTCGGCTTAGTTAGAATTTTATTATATGTAAGTATGTATAGATTAACTTTAAGGTCTGGCTACAATGTGCTGTGAATAATCTTGCATCGACACATAAATTAAGTTGCAATGATCGAAAATGATAAAACTTGTCCTTATTCCATCGCTCGCTGGCGGCTACCCTTGATGCAGACTCGTCGAATATGTATGTAGGTCAGCGAGGCGATTCACAACTGCACAATTTACTTTGAAGGCAAAGGGGTTTTTATTTTTGGGCATTAAATAATGCGTGTAATCGACATATCGATTACTTAGCGATATAAACGTCGCACTTATGGTATACTTTTTTAATTATTGTTCGTATGTCGTTTTATTTATAGGTCTGCGGTCGCGGATTAGATTTCGGAAAAGTATTAAGTAAACTTTGTATTCAGCCCTTTTGAACGTCCCACTGCTGGGCACGGGCCTCCCTTCAATTAGAAGGGGATCAGGCCATAGTCCACCACGCTGGCCAGTTGTGGGTTGGCGGACTGCACATGACTTTCGAAAACTTGCTAGGTTCTCTCAGACATGCAGGTTTCCTCACGATGTTTTCCTTTACCGTAAGACAAGTGGTAATCATGTTGGAAATAATTCGCACATGAAAATATCAGAGGTGCGAGACCCGTGATTTGAACCCGCTTCACTAGGTTTCCTAAGCGAGCGCGCTACCACTGGGCTACCACTGCCTTTTAAGTAAATATTATAAAAATAAAAATAATTACAAGATATTGTATTTTATATTTCACGAGCGAATCATAAATACTGCACCATATCACATCTATACAGATAAATAAAATTGGAGTGTCTGTTTGTAATATTAACATAACCGCTTTTAACTTAATGCATATGGATGTATACACGGTACATATACCAAAACAACATTTTTTACAATTTTTGTCTGTCTGTCTGTCTGCTGTCTTTCTGTCTGTCTGTCTGTTTGTTCCGGGTAATCTCTGAAGCGGCTGGACCGATTTTGACGGGACTTTCACGGGCAGATAGCTGATGTAATAAGGAGTAACTTAGGCTACTTTTATTTTAGAAAATAAAATAGTGTCCCACGAAAACAAATTGTAACCAAAATAAATAAAAAAAAGTTTCTTTTGGGCTTAACCTAGGGACGAAACCGAGCGAAGCGAGAGTGAGTCGCTAGTGGCATATAAAATAAAACATTTTATTACGCTATACTTGCAAAGTTAGCTAAGCTTAAATTACTTTTACCTAGCCTACCTACCTCTGTCCGACGCCAACGTTTTATTCACTTTCAAATCAATGTACTATTGTCTATTAACGCTTTCTATTAAATATAATATAATGATTGAAGATACCATTGCGGCGTACAATGGATTATTCTGAGCATTCATCACCGCGAGGCTGCGCCCGCGCACTCTGAATCATATACTGTTTCTGTACTTGCAAAAATCATTTAATTTGCTGCTATATTTTATCAGCTATTATTTAACATCTTGATTAAACTCTTGGTTCATGTGCTTTTTGAATTAATCTATTATTATTGACTATTTTGATTTTAAGATTAGGTTTTTTTCTTAAAATTACATGCGCGCAGCCTTGAACTTAATAGTTTATTTGTTAAAAAGAATATCATAAAAATCTGTTTACAAATCGGTAACATGTACTATATCGTAACATGCACACAAAAAAAGTCCTATATCCGAATTAAGTACCCCAGTCCTTGATTTTCAATTATTCAAAAAGTATTTATTGATCGATGTTCATTAAGTATATTTTCGTTCAAATTCCAATTTGTTGTTGTTTGTTGTTGTGTCAGTAGAGAACTTTAGTCAGTAAAGGCCCTTGTCGTAGAGTATACATTCTGTAATAAACAAAACATTAAAGAATTAAGAAATTAAAGCTTATATTGAAAAGTAGCTACTAGGAAAATACGATGTTCGGAATCAAGTTTTGGTAAAATAGAGAACGGGGAGAGGCAATTAATATATTTCTTTTCTGCTTCTTTTTTGTCTCAGTGCCTTAAAAATATAATATAATAATATAATATAATATATAAAAAATATAATAATATAATATAATAATATATTAACATAATATAATAATACATTAACATAATATTACTAGCGCTTTCTCGCGGCTTTATCCGCGTAGTTCAACTATGCATTACTATACTTTTAAAAAATTTATTTTATTATAGCCTATGTGCCAATCTGATGCGTAAAATGTTAACAAACATATGTACATCCATACATCCTCATAAAATTTCGCATTTATAATATACTAGCGACTTACCCTCTCTTCACTTGGGTTCATCCCTAGGTTGATTCCCCATACAAACTTTCATCCCCATTTTCAGCCCCTTAAAAGATGATTTTCGGAATAAAAACTATTCTATGTTCTTCCTGGGGTCTCAAACTGTCTTCTTACCAAATTTCATCTAAATCGGTCCAGTAGTTTCGGAGCTTATTCGGTACAAGCAAACAAACAAACAAAAAATCGAATCTTTCCGCTTTATAATATTACACAGTATACATATAAATAGGAATCATAATACTCACAGAATGAAAATTATAATTAATAAAAGAGAAGCCAGGGTCGCTATAAGCCACATTAAGTATAAAATTTTAGTGTCGCCATACTGTATACGTTTCATATTGTGATTACAATTTTTTAATACTGAGTGTTGTAACAGCAATCACTACTCCCAATAAAACCCTTAACGTTCGCAATAAGCCTTTCATAAAAATACAGTAAACTTTTGTTTAAGGTCGATTAAAGAGATCTATAAAAAAGCTCTTATTGGTACTTATAAGCTCTTTTAATATATCTATAATGCAATACGCATATATTTTGTTTCTAAATCTATTGCCATATAAAGAACTATATGACTCCCGATGAATAATAAAGAAAATATATCCTTTCACATAGAAAACTAGATATAGAAAATATGAAAATCTGTATTTGGGAGTTTTTACACAACACACAATCGAGATATACTCGTACTATAAGAACATATATAATAATAATATGTTGGGACACATAGCACCATCTCGTTCTATGGTAAGCTACGAAGCTTGTGTTATGGATACCAGATAGTTGATACACTACACATATATACATAACTTTAAATACATACATACATACATATTATAAATATAAACACCCATGACTGGAGTACAAACATTCGTGCTCATCACACAAATGAATGCCCCCAGCGGGACTCGAACCCGCAACCGCTGGCATAGCACATAGGGTCACTACAAACTGAGCAAAACGTGTCGTATAAAACACATAGTTACTCGTATATGTATCTATTCAAATGCAGTTGTATTTCATCGTTGATAATTTTTAAATTCTAACGTTATTTTTATAATTTTTCTGTAATATATATTTTTTTCTTTAATTCATTTTGGAACCGGTCAATTAATTAATTTGTTATTGATGTATAGATAGTTAAATTTGAAAATTTAAATTATTCTCATTTAAATCTCATCCAAAGCAAAGTAATTTAGAGGTCACGTTATAAAATATGGTGCAGCGGAAATATAAGCGTGAAACCGAAGCAAAAGCAAGCATGTTCACAAACTTCCTGCTCCAGTAGCATGCAAGTGGTACAGCGTGACTGTCTAATGTACGCGACTCGTGCGCACGATTTTTAACTAACACGCAGGCCTTTATTTATTAAATGTTTAATACAATATCTACTTTACTTAAATACGTGTAATATTTGTCCTTTCAAATAAATGATATTTAATTTTTTTTATGTAAAAGTTACTGAAATTTCAATCTCACTTTCCTAAATAAAAATATCAACCTGAATGTCTTGAAGTTTTGATCTAAATCATTGTTTGATTTACTCTCTTTTTTTTCTTTGCCTGCACGTTTTATTTATTGTTAGTCTGCACGACCATAGATGACCTCCGCTTCATCTGCGCAGGACGATGAGTTCCAACTGTATTAACCTGAATTAATTAGATCAACTTCAATGAATTTTAATGTTTTAATTCAACAATCTATACATATAATAAAACTGTAGACGTCGAATGTTTGTACATAGAAAAAAAAATGCTAAAAACCGAGTCAGGGGATGTAAAAAGAGAAATAGAACAAATCCTAATCTTTTTCAATTTTTTTGTTTCTCTGTCTGTCTGTTTGTACGGCTAATCTCCGAAACTGTTGAACCGATTTAAATGAAAATTTGCATGGTGGTACCTTATACCCCCGGTCAATATCATAGATTCTTTTCATCTCGGAAAATTAAAGAGTTCCCGTGGGATACTTAAAAAACCATAGTAACTTATACAGCTTAGTACACAAAAACTACTTATTGGATTTTAATGAAACTTTACAATAATATAGTTCATACATCAGAATAACAAATAGGCTACTTTTTATCCCGGAAAAATGTACAGTTGCCGTGCGATAGATTTGTTTTTGTTTGTCTAGAGGCGAACCCGAGCGAAGCGAGGGTGAGCCGCTAGTAAATAAAAAAAAAATCATTAAAATTCGTCTACTCTTTCTCTAATAAAGTAAATAATCAAGTGAAAGAATAACTCTTTGAGCTTCTCCGCTGTCGGTTAAAAAGGAAGAAGTATTCAAGTCGTCGTCATTTTTTAATCGACTTCCATAAAGGAGGAGGTTCTATGTTCGTCTGTTTATATTTTTTTTTGTATATACGAATATGATAAGCGATATCTCCTTTAATTATAAATTAATGATTCATGATTAGACTACAAATTGACACCTGCGTTATAATTGCCTTTGCAAAGTAAGACGGGATAGCATAACCGGCCTATAAATTTTATACTCACCTACAAGGCACATCCATCTTAATATTGTAGATGTGAAAGTCGCTTTTTACTATTAAACCGCTGAACAGATTTCGATAAAATTTACCATTCACATAAATTGCATCCTGGAATCGAACACGGGCTACCCTTCATCCCCGCCCGGCTCATCATGCTAGCGAAACCGCGAGCAAAATCTAGTATAACATAAGCATGTTATAGCATAGGGTTTATTGTAACTTAGTGTTGAAACAATTTTGAATTTACTATAAATTATAATTTGTAATATTAATTTCTTTAATTCTCTCAATATTGGATTACTATATTTTCATTATATACAGTGTTATTTTTATTTAGTAACGTGTTATGCCCAGGTTTCGACTCCAAAGGGTGAATAAATCCTTCATGAGCCTAAGTGTACGCATATATAATAAGATTCCACAAAATGTACTAGATTTACCTTTAAAAAAAATAAAAAATAAAATTGAGAATATTTTATTGAGCAAAGCGTATTACTCTCTTCAAGAGTTTCTTGTTGATGGAAATGTGTGGAATTAAGATATACTGACTCATATGCGGGTTACCTGTAATATTAATATATTTATTAATGTATCTTCGATATTTAAAAAAGCAACTGTTGAGTTTCTCGACGGCTCGCAAACCTGTAGAGTATGCATGGAGGCACACGAAACGCCACTTCATCTTCTGTGGGAATGTGGACTGCTCATGCACAAGCGTAGCATTCATCTAGGAAAACAATTTCTAGGCCTAGATGAATTAAAAGAGTGTAACCCTAAGAAAATTCTTCAGTTTTTAACATCTGCAATTTTTAATGGTTCACTCTAGTATAAAATGTGGCGATCACAATAGACCAGAAATGGTCGCAGTGACATAATATAGCCACTAAAATGAAATAAAAAAAAATCTCGCCGGTTCTTCTCAGCAGAACTGCTTTCCGAGCCGGCGGTAGCTTCCTCACGGACTGACTACACTGACGCTGTTTAAATTGACAATTTAAAAGTGCTTGTTATAAGTCTATTTGAATTAAGTTTTATTCCATTTCATAACCCTGTTGAAGACAACAATTATTGACATATTATGCTAAATTTGTGGTCTCATTCATTTAAAATAATACTAAATACATATATTAACCTTGATAACTTATCACTTAGCTTTATACGATGTGTCATGAGATAATATTTGTGAGATAAGTAAAGTTTGGAAATGCCTACGATATTTTATTGGTAAAGCATAATTACTCAGAGGCTTCCTTAAAAGGCGTGCGGCGAGGCTGACGTCACCTGCGCCCACGCAACCTGCATGCGATCAACTTGATCTTGAATTCTGGATTTTATAAGTTAGCGATAAATGGAAATATGCATATTGTATAACTTTTGTCATTATGTTTTATTTGTGAAATTTACTTTATATTGGTAAATCTTTAGGATTTTTCATATGTAGTACCTACAATTCATGTAGCTAGCATTGCATGCATTGTATTATATTCAGTCCTTTTTAAAGTTCCACTGCTGGGTACGAGCTTCTACTTAATGCGAGGGGGATCAGACCATAGTCCACCACGCTGGCCAAGTGCGGGTTGGCGGACTACACATGTCCTTCGAAAACTTGGTAGGTTCTTTCAGACGTGGAGGTTTCTTACTAAGTTTCTCTTCACCGTAAGACAAGTGGTAATAATATTGAAAATGATGTACATGAAGTATCAGAGGTGCGAGACCTGAAAATTGAACCCGCTTCACTTGTTTGATTTCCCAAGCAAGCGAGCTACCACTGAGCTGCCACTGCCTCAGTAGCTAACATAAAATTTGTATAATACGTTTGTACATGTATACAAAATCTTAAATTTTATTCATAATCCATATTTTAAGCATACTTAAAGTTTCAATTTAAAATATTTGTATAAATTGAGTCCAAACTTGGTACCTTATCTATACATATAATAAAATTGTAACCAAGCCGAATCTGTACATTAAATATTTTTAGAAAATGTTATTGAACTAGACTTTATTATCGACACAGAAGCCAAATCTATAGTTTTTAGAATTTTTGTCTGTCGTTCTGTCTGTCTGTCCGTCTGTCTGTGTGTCTGTCTGTCTGTCTGTCTGTATGTCTGTCTGTCTGTTACCGCATCACGGAAAAACCACTGGACAGATCTTGATGAAGTTTGGTTTGATGATAGCTGGTAAGTTATAATTGATGATGAAATAATGTCCTCCTGACCGATTCCGGCCACGGCGGCCAATCTCATTGAGACTAGCCAACTGCGCAGGAGATATTATAGTGCACAAGTGTACGCGCAGACACAAGTGCACTCTCTATTCCTGGCACTCTCATACTCCGGTGGGACGACTATTCGACACGACCGGTGAGAGTTAAGGCGCAGGACCGACGGCTTTACGTGCTCTCCGAGGCACGGGGGTGAAACACCGCCAACTTCCCAACTCCGGGCTGCTACTGAGGCTTACTAGACAGAAAGACTCAATAACTAAACTTGGCCCGACCCGGGACTCGAACCCAGGACCTCCGGATGTGCAGCCGTATATGCTAGCCACTACACCACCGAGGCAGTTAAGTTATAATTATAGGCCACAAAAACTCTGTAAAAACTGATTGTAGGATTAAAATATGTTTCGCAACTCGGTCAAATGATATTATTTTTGGAATGATCTTAAAATATTCATAACATTGAAATGCCATTTCTATCTTTCATTAAATTTTAGTTCACTACTTTTAATGATATCCCGTTGAATAATTTCTGTTATTCAAAACTTCTAAATGAGCACACATAATATAAGATTCTTCACATAATATAAGATCTTTAATTTAAGCAAACAATCTTTGGAAGTGATTATTTAATATATATATATATATATGGGTGGTTCCACAAAAATCGGGCAACTTTTGGAAGTAATTTGTCTTAATCATATTTAAGATGCTGTTAGATTTTCAATTAGTGTATACGATAGGTTTTTAATTGATTGTATACTATCTAAAAGGGCCAGTCACTTTAATATTTAGTTTATTCCATAACATAATTTAATAAAATAAAATAATAATTATCATCATATTTAAGAATTAGTCAATATATTTAGTGGTCTTATTAATACTACAATATAATAAACGTCAGTCCCAAACTATCCCGTTAGTCCCTAGACCCATTAAAACCTAGGGCCTGATGGTTCAGGGACTGACGATTCCGAGTAAAATTAAACACAAAATGTTGTTTGACTACATACTAAGTTATTTAATACGATGTACAGAACGAGGCTGACAAATCACTTAAAAATGTTAATTATTTAATAACAATTTCCTATTATTAAACAATAAAATTCCTTATCTAGGGACTGACAAAGTGACTGGATCAACACGTATTTCTGCAACAACTGCCGCGTTTGCACTGATTTACAAAATGGCCGCTGCAAAGCGAGTGCAGTGTATGGATAACTTCATGTCTTACTTTAAAATGAACTAGTTAGCATTCACTGTACATTCAAATTATGCCGCAAAATTTAAAATCCGTTAATAGCTAGGGCCTGATGATTAAAGTTGTGGACACTAATTTCGCTTTAGGAAACACATTGACTGTTTGTTCAAACTGCAAAAGATTGATAGAATTAGGAGTAAGTACTTTTATCATTAAAAAAATGTTAATCAATGTAAATATAAACTTAATGTTTTTTAGAAATATGGATGCCCAAACACAAAATTTCGGAGGGCGGACATGCCTAGGGACTGATGTTAGGGGTCAATAAAAAGAATTTCTGAAGTATATTATATTATTATTAAAAATAAAAATTGGGTCATGAATAATACACATTGTAAACTGTTACTTAGCAAATTTGGAATTAATAATTATTAATTATATCAAATGAAATATGCTGCGGACATAGAGTTGCCCTATTTTTGTGGAATCACCCATATATATATATATATATATATATATATATATATATATATATATATATATATATCAGTGTTTTTAAATATTGAAAAATATAACAAAATTATTGGTTCATCTAAAACTTATAATGCTGAGACGATATAAACTGGAAGCGGGAAATCACGAGCTAGGCACCTCCCATGCTAAGTGCATTTCACTGTTATGTAAGTTTACTGCTGAAATACAGTAATGTAACCAGTTCAACATTTATGTACAAGTTGGTTATATCTAATATATAAATATCTCGTGTCACAGTGTTTGTGGTCGCACTCCTCCAAAGCGGCTCGACAGATTTTAATGTTTTTTTTTGTGTATTTGGTAGGTATGAGTAAAGGTCGTAAAGTATTTTTCACCCTCCTAATTCCAACCCCCCCCCCTCCCCCCCGCCCCCATTTTTTAATCGCGATTTTATTATTTTAAAGTTGTTTAGTTTTTTACATAAAGCCAAAGAGTTTGTATTGTAGATTAAACGCAGGCGTAGCCGCGGGATTTGCTAGTACCTACTACATATATAAAATACCTCCTTATGTCAAATGCTTTTTTTTTTAATTTTGGGAAATGCATTTACGCATACCACCTGTAGATATACAGGTGGTTATGTGGGACTTACCGGCTAGAAAAGTCAGTACTACTCACTAAAACCCAACAAAACCTCCCCCGTCTTAATGGAGCGTCACAGGATCGCTTATGCATTCAACTACGACGCCCCGACGGCAGGTCTGCCGAAGCAGACCACAACAACCGTGGGGTTGCTCCACAGTCCACTCTGTCAGAGAAGTATCAGGAGCAACTCGCATGGTACACCGCCCACCGAAGTGGGCCACCTCCAACCGCTTACCGACTTGCTTTTCTTGGCTTCGTGTACGGCTGAGGTGCCGGACGCTACTGAACTCCCCCACCACGACAAGGTGAACGCACGTTGGGGGGGGGGGGGGGGGATATAAAATACCTCCTTATGTCAACTCCTACTTATCTTAAAATGTCTCACATTTCTCTTATGATTCTTGTTTATTTAAATTGGCTTAAAAATATACACCAATTTTAATAACTCTGTCTAAGCTTAAAAGACAAAGTATATGATAGTTCTAACATTATATTTCAGATTTTGCGACATTCTGAACAATAAATAAATAAATATGTTATGACATTAACACACAACACATTCTTTCACAGTTCACATTTCTATGGCACAGTTCCGTGGTAAGTGACTAGGCTTGTGTTATGGATAGCAGATAGTTGATACACTACACATTATATGTACATATAACTTTAAATACATACATATAATAAGTATAAACACCCATAATTAAGGTACAAAACATTCGTGCTCATCACACAAATTAATGCCTCCAGCGGGACTCGAACCCACGACCGTTAGCACAGCAAGTAGGGTCACTACAAAGTACAAACTGAACCAAACGTGTCGTCAAATAAGTTACGGCTTTCGCATATTTGTCACGACGCACTCGTTCACGAGGACTTCTCAGGATGAAAACATCGAGAGAAATAAAGTACGATCAATATATATTATAGCCGGCAAGTCCCGTAGCTTATTGACACCGCAATCACCATGTTCATCCATGATTTACGCGCCCTGCACTTCGTTTATCCCGTCTTATTGCAGTCGACGAGCCCTATACCGTTACTTTAACTTAAGTATTTGAGAAAATCAATGAGAATGTTATAAATAAATAGTCGTGTTCTAACTTTGGCTGGTTCTAGATAGATAAAGGATTTGTAAACTAGATACTTATAATCATATAATATTTAATAAGCAATTTTTGTATATTAATAAATTTATTTTGTGTATTTCGGAAACTGTTCTAACGATTTCGATCTTTTGTATTTAGAGAAGGTTTTGCTTTTTAAAATTTTTCATATATGAAATACACCTAGTATTTTCTGAAAGAACGAGATGTTTCCGAAAAAAAAAGCACGATTTTAAAAGAAAAACGCCGATCGAAGCCTGATCGCCTAGGTACTAATAATATTTAACCCAATTTAACGTCTCACTGCTGGACGTGGGCCCTCAATGCAAGGGCGATCAGACCATAGTTCACCACGCTGACCAACTACACTGTTCAGGTTGGCGGATTTCGCATACCTATGAAAAACTAGTTAAAACATATAATCTATACATATAATAAAATTGTAACTAAGCAGAATCTGTACATTAAATATTTCTTTGAAAATCTTATTAAAATAGACATTATTATCGATAAAGAAGCCGAATCTATAGTCTGCCTCTCTGTGACCGCATCACGGAAAAACCACTAAAGTGATTTTGATGAAATTTGGCATGATGATAATTGATAGCTAGTTATCCGGGTCAACATATAGGATACTTTTTACTGCGGGAAAATATCTCATCTCTGAGAAATCTATACTCAACGTTAAAACGTAAGTAGGGACGAACCCAAGCGGAGCGAGGGTGAGTGGCTAGTATATTATATAAATTAGATTATGTTTAATAGATTCAACGCGCTCTAATCTTACGAAATCTTCCTAAGATGTTCCACTCATGGGAAGGTACTTATAGGGAAGGCTTATAGGCTACATAATATGTATGTCTATTTGTTCTATTAAGATTAAGCTCTCCATTTTAAGCGCTTCCTTATAAAGTCGGGGTGATGTTTCTGAGCTTTTGAATTGAATGTAAACAAATGAAGCTGCAGAGCGTAACTAGCGATAGAAAGTCTTCCTTGAGGGAGATACAAGTATGATACACCTGCCCTAATAATACAAAACTACTAAGAGTAAAGAGATTGAAATAAAACTATCTTTTCGGATTTTCTCGCGGATTTATTTAGATTTTTGGTTCCCGACGTTTCGATTGCTTTACAGCAATCATGGTCACGGGAGAGACTAAGGTGTTAGATGTCTCAAAGGTATTATATAGTTGTTACAGACAGCCTACCCACAAATAACAAAATGAATTGTTCAAAAAACTTGAAAATTGGCACTAAAGTACCTTACAATATTTGTTAATTTTAATTTTAAAACATTTTTATAATTTTCGTCGTCGCGCGTCGTCGGGAATCAAAAATCAAAATAAATCCGCGAAAAAATCCGAAAAGATAGTTTTATTTAAAATGTCAAATATTCGCGTAAATCTAAGAAAGTATTAATAGTAAAGAGCGTTTACAATCGCTTTCACAGCAGAACTCGTCAAATCTATTAGTAAATATTGAAATTGAACTCATTAGAAACAATGGGCATGTTTTAGTTCGACTTGTGTTACGAGAATGCTTTGGGGTGTGACGTCACGATGACGTCACTGTTGCATTTTCACACTAACCTTGTCCTCGCTTCGTAAATTATGTATGACACTGGAAGTGGCTAGTTCGCTTAATTGGTCGGACATGAACGCAAGTATCGATTGCAAAATCGCATCGTATTGTTCTGATTGTAGGCTTAAAAGTTTAAAAACACGAAATTATTTCATTGACGTGATTATTTTTTATTTAAAAAGTACACTAACAACACACATATTAAAATATTCATATACATTTAGAAAACATTAATCAGTAATCAGATATGTACACATGTCTTTACAAGTGTACATAACATTCGCTATAATTACATAATCAAAAGTATACATAAAATTATAATAAATCCATAATATATAATTAACAAATACAATTCAAATAAAATAAATTTTATTCTTCGGTTCGCTTCACTTCGGTATATCTCTGGGTGCCTTTTGCATTTAAAATAAAAGCAGCGCCACCTTTTGAAAAATGTTATTACTAACAGTGGCTATGTGTTACTCCAGGTTATTGTTGGAAAAATCCACATTCATGTTTTCCCCAATTTTTTAATAATTGTGGTCGAATTTCTTTCACTGGGCGAGTAATTAAGAAATGTACAAGTTTGTTAAATTGCGTAGGTACACAATACACATATTAATAATGGATAAAATGATACCACTAACTATTATAAGGACTTAGTATAAACATATCCAAAGTATTATTAAATTGAATAGAAATTTCCATAAGACCATGTACAATTACTTACGGAGTTTATTGATAAACTTGTATTCAAACGCAATTGAGACGCGTTAAGGTCGGTCAATCATTGGATGCATGGTGCTTTAAAAATTTTGCAATCTTAGGGCCACTAACATCAACATTTTACTTTGATACTTTCTTAGATTTACGCGAATATTTGACATTTTAACACCAGGCAGATATCTAACACCTTAGTCTCTCCCGTGACCATGATTGCTGTAAAGCAATCGAAACGTCGGGAACCAAAAATTAAAATAAATCCGCGAAAAAATCCGAAAAGATGGCATTCATTTGTGTGATGAGCACGAATGTTTGTACTCCAGTCATGGTGTTTATATTTATAATATGTATGTATTTGAAGTTATAATGTAGTGAATCAACTATGTGGTATCCATAACACAAGCCTCGTAGCTTACCATGGAACTAGATGGTGCTGTATGTTAATGTCCCAATATATTTATTTACCTTCACGTTTTTCAAGTTAAAATATTATTATAGGTTAACCGTGTAGTGGACGATCAGCTGTACCTACTACCTAAGCTTGAGAGCAGCAGTGATTCACTCAGCCTCCGTA
Organism: Fabriciana adippe; assembly: GCA_905404265.1. Lineage (NCBI taxonomy): Eukaryota > Metazoa > Arthropoda > Insecta > Lepidoptera > Nymphalidae > Fabriciana > Fabriciana adippe. The sequence goes on from FR989995.1 coordinate 483,385, forward strand.
CCATTGAGCCTGTCTTGCTTGTTGACACATTCGTATTTTTACGTTTTCCTCACACCCACGTTATAAATTAATATTTAATAGCACCTACAATATTATAAGGTAAAGCGAAAACAACACAATATTAAACTTTTAATTACATGTTCATTATTTTATTCTTCTATATTAATTATAAGGCAGTGGTAGCCCATTGGTAACGCGATTACTTGGGAAACCGAGTAAAGCGGGTTCAAATCCCGGGACTCGCACCTCTGATATTTGCACGTGCGTTTCATTTCTAACATGATTACCACCTACTTGCCTTACGGTGAAGGAAAAAATCGTGAGGAAACCTATATGACTGAGAGAACTTAGTACATTTTCGAAACACATATGTAGTCCTCCAACTTGCACTTGGCCAGTGTGGTGGACTATGGCTTGATCCCCCTCGTATTGTAGAGAGGCCCGTGCCCAGCAGTGGGACGTTAAATAAGGCTGGACGCATATTAATTATTGATTTTCTTTTGTTATCTCTAGCAACAACTGGTGACTTACACTATTGTATTAAATTTGTAATCAAGGAAAGAAATACCTTTTAACTATAAAGGCACACTAACTTCATTATCACACGAAATAAATTATTTCGCCCTTAGGATGGTTTTTTTTAATTACTAAATAAGCACTGACTACTTTCTTTTCAATATTGCAACCTAACTTTGCGCTTAAATCTACATACCTAATTAAGTAATTATAACAAGCTATAACCCTTTTAAGCTCCTTATAATGATTTTTTTTAATTTCATAAACACGATGGATAATTAAACATTGATATCCCTTTTAGATTTCTCGCTTGCCCTGATTTAATAAACAGCTATAATAAAAATTAGCTTATTTTTGTGGCGCATAATGAAATTGCATTCATTTTTTATTTTCGCCTGAAAGAGTCAGAGGCGTGGGCGAGAACAGAACTTCGGACATCGGAATAATGGGCAGTATTTTTTTTATTTAATTAACATACTTCAATTACCCTATTATGGTATTACGCTTTAAAAAATGAAGGCTACGTTAAATTTTGCTTAAAATTTTATATATTTTTTTTAATTATTTCGTAGACGTTTACTTATTGAATGTGAATTTTTTTAAATATTCAAGTGAATATGGTTGTGTTGTCACTAAGGTCGAGTGAGATTGTCACATAGGAGGGGCATCTTTCATGGGCTTATGTTAAGAATTCGGTTCAAGTACCGTACTCGTATTGTAACGGAATCGATCTGAAATTCGCTGGAAAAGGCTGCGCAGTAATTAATATTAGTATAATAAATATATTATAAAAATAAAAAACCCGACTGTATAAAAGCTAACTAAAAAGATGAGAACAAGTTCACGATGGAATATAGTATTATGCAGTCACAGACAGTCGGAAAAAATCTAAAAACTATAGATTCGGCTTCTATGTCGATAATAATGTCTATTTTAATGAGATTTTCGAAAAAATGATTAATGTACAGATTCGGCTTAGTTACAATTTTATTATATGTATAGATGAAATATGGCGTTTCCTTTCTATAACATTTGTATTAAAATAATTAATAAATATTCTGTAATTTTAAAGATAATATATGATAACAATATATCACATTTAATGACTTGAGATAACAATCCTTCGACGCAGACGATTTTAACGGTATAGTGAATACGTAGCCTGCTCTCTGCCATTATGAGATAATATGCGTTGGTTAGATGTAGGTCTCCTTGGCCCTTGCTGTATTCGGTCCTAGCTATACTCGCAAGTACTGGGAAATTCAAACCTATAACTTGTCGAAGTAAGCTGAGCTTCTTTCTGCATCAATAAGAACGTCGATGATATTTTTCATATCCACAATCAAATAAAATGGAAATCCAAACATAATTTATTCAAATAGACTTTAGAATCGTCAATTTTTATTTTTGACATTTTTTTTCATTACGTAGTAGTATGTAAGTCTGTGAAGAAGCTACCACCCGCATTAAGTTACTAATTAAGAATTACTTGTATTCAGCCCTTTTTAACGTCCCACTGCTGGGCACGGGCCTCCCTTCAATACAGTGGTAACACGCTCGCTTGGGAAACCGAGTGAAGCGGGTTCAAATCCCGAGTCTCGCACCTCTGATATTTTCATGTGCGAATCATTTCTAACACTTTCTAACAATTTTGTCTTACGGTGAAGGAAAACATCGTGAGGAAACCTGCATATCTGAGAGAACTTAGAATCCCCTTCGTATTGAAGAACTACTTCCTGCATAAAAATTAAAAACATTTAAAAAAGAAGAGTAGTCGTGTCCGAAGCGCTGCACTAACATCAATAAGAACTGATCAAGATACAATAAAACTGAATCATCTCAAATAAATAACACACTTAAGCAAATTAGATATACGGCGTTTGTACGAGTGTGTGATATACGGTCGCGTTACTTTCTCGGAACACGATAACTTACCCGCCTTAACAAAAGAGAGATAAATTCATTATTAACATATACTTTTCATATATTTTGTTAGTCCTGATATAACAATGACTGCATATCCCACACAAACAATCCACAGACAAACTGTGCAAACAGTTTTATGGGTCCACTTATGTAAAAATGTTGTATTAGTATATACTATAATAATCAAATCTATACTATAATAAAGCAGTAACTTAGCGAAATCTGTACATGAAATATTTTTTAAAAACAATGACTGTAACGTATTATGTATACGATATAGACCCCAAAACAATAGTTATTAATTTTTTTGTCTGTTTGTCTGTTTGTCTTTTTGTCTGTTTGTCTGTTTGTCTGTTTGTCTGTTTGTCTGTACGCGTTTCACGCAAAAAGTAATGAACCGATTTCAACGAAATTTTGTGAACTGATAACTTATTACTCGGGTCAACATTTAGGATAACTTTTACTTTTGGAAAATCTTTGTTTCCCGCGGGAAATCGCAATAACTGGTTTTATCGAGTCCTCCTTAGGAACCCTCCGCTGGCTAAACCTAAAGACATACATCAAAACAATGTACTAAAAAATTGTAGATCTTGAAAAGGCCAACAGAAATATCTACAACAGTATATGTCTATCTCTCAAGGTACACTCGCAATACCTATTCTTATCTATACCTATAGCAAAACTAACATAGTTAAATCGATGTGCGCGTTTCACGCAAAAAGTACTGAACCGATTTCAATTAAATTTTGTATAGTGATAGCTTATCACTCGAGTCAACATTTAGGATACCTTTTACTACAGGCACATTTTTCGTTCCCGCGGGAAAACGCAATGACTGGTTCTATCGAGTCGTCCTTAGAAGTTTATATGGCTAACGCTGGCTGAATCTTAAGAGATAAATCAAAACAATGTACTAGAAAATTGTAGGTCTTAAAAAGTTCTACAGAAAAGTTCTCAACGGTATATGTCTATCTCCTAAAGTACACTCGCTATAACTATTTTTATTAAATGATATTACTGTTTTCTTATACGAGTACGTTATCTATACTATAATAAAGCAGTAACTTAGCGAAATCTGTACATGAAATATTTTTTAAAAACAATGACTGTAACGTATTATGTATACGATATAGACCCCAAAACAATAGTTATTAATTTTTTTGTCTGTTTGTCTGTTTGTCTTTTTGTCTGTTTGTCTGTTTGTCTGTTTGTCTGTTTGTCTGTACGCGTTTCACGCAAAAAGTAATGAACCGATTTCAACGAAATTTTGTGAACTGATAACTTATTACTCGGGTCAACATTTAGGATAACTTTTACTTTTGGAAAATCTTTGTTTCCCGCGGGAAATCGCAATAACTGGTTTTATCGAGTCCTCCTTAGGAACCCTCCGCTGGCTAAACCTAAAGACATACATCAAAACAATGTACTAAAAAATTGTAGATCTTGAAAAGGCCAACAGAAATATCTACAACAGTATATGTCTATCTCTCAAGGTACACTCGCAATACCTATTCTTATCTATACCTATAGCAAAACTAACATAGTTAAATCGATGTGCGCGTTTCACGCAAAAAGTACTGAACCGATTTCAATTAAATTTTGTATAGTGATAGCTTATCACTCGAGTCAACATTTAGGATACCTTTTACTACAGGCACATTTTTCGTTCCCGCGGGAAAACGCAATGACTGGTTCTATCGAGTCGTCCTTAGAAGTTTATATGGCTAACGCTGGCTGAACCTTAAGAGATAAATCAAAACAATGTACTAGAAAATTGTAGGTCTTAAAAAGTTATACAGGGAAGTTCGCAATATTATATGTCTATCACCTAAGGTACACTCGCAATTACTATTTTTATTCACTACTCGCGACTCACAGGCTGACTTATAAATAATAAATATTTATGCTGGACATCGGTTGCCCAATAGTAACACGATAACTCAGTCCAAGAAAAGCAAGTTCAAAACCTGGGTCTCGCACCTTTGACATCTTCATGTGCAAATTATTTTATTCACGTGAAGACAACTACGTTGAAGGAAAGTATCATGACGAAACACGCATGTCTGAGAGAACCTAATAAGTTTTCTAAAGACATATGAAATCCACCACTGCCACTTGGCCAGTGTGGTGGACTATGTCCTGCCCCCTCGCTTTGAGGAGAGGCCCACCGCCCGTGCCCAGCAGTGGGACGTTAAAAAGGGATATATGATTGAATGAAAATACTTATAAGTCTGCTCTGTCCTCCTCTTATATAGCCTTTAGTCTGTATGTATGTTTCTTAATTCTTTCTTGAAAACTTAAAAGCTCAATTTACGTACGTACGCCTTTAGTTATATATTATTTAGTTAGTAAATACAATATCTAAAAAATGTACAATTATAAACGAGTGTACCGTAACTTTAATTAATATTAAATATATGTATATCCCTTTCAAAACATATATTTTTTATGTTTTGAAGAAAAGGGAAATTAAAGTAGACTAAAAACCCTAGTTTAATCGTATATTATAGTTTCGTTTAAAAAGCGAAATGATTATTTATAAATATCATTTAATTGATCGCCCTAAACTTCATCCAAATCGCAAATCAAAACTCATATGTAAACATAATAATAGTTATTACATTGATAACTTAAAAAACACTTATTAAGAAGGTAAAATTATACTTAATCGGTTACATATAAAATTCAATATCACACACTACAAATTCGACCTTAACATATGACTACAAAAATGCAGCCGAACCACCATTTAGTGAAGTCGGTTGATATTTTATCTCAAAAGCCTGAGAGAGGGATATGCGCCTGCGCATCGAAGCCTCGGAACCGTCGCACTCGCAGCGTCGTCTGTCAGTGATCGCTCGGACGTTAAGCTCGCTGCACGTCTTATTTAAATAATAAATATATAGTAAACATATACACATAATTATATATAAGTACCCCGGGTGACCTGTGCTCGAACGAACGAATTCTAAACTAACAGCTTCCTAACATACGCTTAATAATTAGTGAGTGTCGTTTTAATGTATAGTGCTAAAATTCAGGTGAGTCATGTTTATAATATGTCATATTTATTATTTAAATTCGCGACGCCTCTGGAATTTGGCTGGGTCGGAGCTACACCATGTATCACACCAAGTTTACCTTAACCACTTGAACCCCGCTGGTGCCTATGGGTACCACTTCCGGCGTTGCCGTTAAACCCCGCTGGTACCCATAGGCACCACCTCGCCCGCTGCACTTTTATCACTTATTACACTACCAAATTAGTTTATTTTATGCCAAATGTATGATACACGCAAACTTTAGAAGTTTTATCAATTATATAATAAAATAAAATTTTAATTAAATGCCGACAACGTTAAAAACAAAGGCGTCAAAAATTGTTTAAATTTCAAGTGAAGCGCGCGCGGTTCACTATAGATTTTGTGTAATTTAAAATATTTAAACTAGTGAATTTGTGCCGTAAACGTATAAATATTTATTGTTAGTATTCTTTGCCACTATTGAGATACTAATAAGTTTATAATCACGTCATAAAATTAGTTTTTTGGTCCAACGAATTTTGATGTATAAAATTCGTAAAATAAGTCGCCATTTTATAACATGAATTTTGACTATTAGTCATTGATTTGGTGCCTGATAAAGGTAAATCACTAAAGAAAAACTAATATCATTTCATATTTTCAGTTGTTTGTAGCATATTTCAATATTTTTATTATATAAAATATGTTTATTTACAAATAATACCTATAAGCTGTCAAATTTGACATATTTGAACTCTCATCAAAGACCAGTTAGACATTGACACATGTCGATATGTGCTATCGATAATATCGATATTTTAATATGAATATAATGTAACAGTGGGAAATAAAATGCAAAATAAAATACTCTTATATATTATAAAATATTATAGGTATATTTAAAAGTCTAAATACAAAGGCAAACATAGTAAACTACTCTATAATGGGAATACAAAGACGTTCATTCATATTTTATATATAAATAAAAATGAATGTCTAAATTTGTTGCTAAGCGCAAAACTCGAGAACGGCTAGACCAATTAGCCCATTTTTTTTTCAAATATTCATTGAAGTCCGAGAAAGGTTCTTATGAGGAGAAAAATTAGAAAAAAATCACGGAAAAACGTAAAAATCACATGTTTCTTTTTCCTTATTACTATATTATTATAAACTCAACCTTAAAATTAATATATACTACTTGAATGCATTTGTAAATTTCACACTTTCTCTTTCTACGATATACAGTAAGACGTTGACTTTATTTGTTTGTTTGTTTGTACTTCTTTCACGTCGAAACAAAGTGCTGAATATTTGTGATTTTTTGTGTAAAGATAGATAGAAGGACGGCTGAAGAATGAAATTGGCTACTTTTTACCGCGGGAGACTATCTTGTTCCCACTGGAAAACAATTTATATCTATTTCATACCAACCGTTAAAACGTGCCCAGCGATGAACCTGAGCGAAGCGAGGGTGAGTCTCTAGTCTGAAATAACAAAAGCGTTCCCTGACTGCCTCGTCGGTCTAATAGTAGTGTAAAAAGCTTTAGTATTAGGGTATATTATTGAGTTGATCTACTGGGAAATACTCAGTAATAATAGTTTAGAAAAGGGCTAAGTAATTTGCAAAACGCCCGCTTTATGTTACGTGAGACTTCAAAAATATAGTTGGCAAATATATGAGTGTATAATATATATTAAACTTGTGTCTATCATTTAAGTAACGTAACTATTCATGGTTACTTCGAATATTGGCGAGGTATTACACGGGCATTTATTCTTACGAGTAAATTAAAGTCTTCTTTGACTATCTAAATGATTTCCTAGATTAGAGGAAAAGATAATAAAAGGGTTGGAAAGCCTGGAGAACAGCAAGTTTCTTAAAAAAATCATTGAATCAATAAATATCATGTTCATCTAAATATTGTACTTATTGCATTTTTCACATTGTTTAACACGCGAATAAACTGAACCTAAAAGAGCTATATTATTAAAATTCTCATTCTCAAATTATTATTTTAAAAATTACAAGATAGGAGTACCAGTACATGGAACTATTGAAAAATAAAATTTTTAGTGCCATATTAGTGGTATAAATTTTTAAATTTAGATAGATATTTCTATTTTTATTAATTAATATTTAATTAATATATTATGTTACTTTTTCGTAATATATTAATTAACATAAATTATATTTTTCATAATACGAAAGCTTGCGGGCCAGAACTTTTATTCTTGCATTTATTAAATTTAATATTAATTTATTAAATTTATAATAATTTTATTTGTTATATTTTTATGAAAATTATACTTTATTTAATAATTTTTTATCTAATTTGTCCAAAAAATTACATTATTTTATTTCGCTTATTTTGATTTTTTAAATACTTATTTTTTATTGTTACAAATGAATATAAAAATTGTAATTGTGTTTATTTGTGTTTTACGGTTCACGAAAATAATCGATAATTTTTAGTGTTGTGGGGTACATCACTACGCACCAAAATATTATCAGTACATACTACATACATTATTACAGTCAACTTCACATGTTTAAATGTTTAGTTTTTTGAATAAAAAGTGTTAAGTTTTCATGTATATGATAATGCTTAGCTTGTTCTTTTATAATTTGAGCTAAATTTATATACAGAAACGTTAATTACAATACAACACGATCGTCTATAAAAAATAACCTCAATTTTTCTCTGTTTTAAGAAAACCATCCGAATTTTGATTACAGTGGCTTATTTTCAAGATATATTAGTGTATATTTGTAAAGCAAGGACTATTCTGTATTTTAGTATCAGTTTTATTATGAATTCACCTACTATAACTCGGATCATTGATTTGAAAATTGCGCGATGGGCTGCGCAAATACAACGAACGAGCCGCGAGTGCTATAAAGTTTTGAATTTGATTGTAACTAACAACTAATATAAATAAATCAAGAAATGGTTTTGTGCGATTACATGTTTATTCATAAAACAGTGTTTCAAATTTAATGTAAATTTAAACCGTGGTATTGTCAGAAATCAATATATTACAACAGCTACTACATTTTCAACTAACACTGATATATTGTCAGCTTATTTATAATTCATCAATAGTTTAAAGTGTATTTTGTATATTGTCATAAATGCTCATATTATTTAAAAACCCAAAACAGCTTACACTTTTTAAATCGGTGCTATATTATTTGAATTACGAGTGTTTTTTTAAATCATGGTTGTATCGGGGAAAAATGACAAGCGGGCTCGGTGTTTAACGGGTGTTGCATGTCAAAAAGCGCGGGGTTCAAGTGGTTAACTATACTCTAAGTTTCTAGGCAAATCTTTAACAGGTGATTTTTAAAGAGCTTAATTTCCTAGTTAAAGTTTCTTATACTTTTAAAAGCTATCTGAATTGAATAAATATAATACAAACTAAAATTTTGATACTAAATCATATAATAGTGTATTTTATAAATACTACAAATAAAATATAATATTATTAATGTCCGAATAGATTCAACAAAAAAAATGTAGGTATATAAAAAAATCTATCACAGTAATCTAGGCTTAAAGTCGACAGTTAAACGCTTCTTTAATATTGTAGGTACCTTAGGTTCCTAAATATCTAAACTTAGGTATATAGGGAATGAGTTTGTTAATTTTACTACAAAACTATTTGAATAACTACGTATATACGTACATATGTCAAAATACTCGTTTGTAACATATTATGATATATTCAAGTTTAAATGGTCTTCGAACTCCGAATACAGGTTATCAAATAAACAGAAAATCCTAGTTAGGAATATTTTATAACTACTGCCTATAGAAGCTACCTATCGTTACATGGTGGGCTATGGCCTGATTACCCTTGGGGTAAAGGAGGCCCGTGCCCAGCAGTGGGACGTTATAAAAAGGGGCTGAGTATGTAAGTACTGTCTCTATATTATTAACTAGCGACTTACCTTCACTTCGCTCGGGTGGGTCCCTAGGTACGTTTTAATTTTTTTTAACGAAACCTTAATTCTTTTTTTTAAATTAAAAGTAGCCTAAGTTACTCCTTATAATATCAGCTATCTGTCAGTGAAAGTTCCGTTAAAATTGGTCCAGCCGTTTCGGAGATTAGCCGGAACAAACAAATTGACAGACAGACAGACAAAAATTTAAAAAATTGTGTTTTTCTTATAGGTACCGTATACAATTCCATATGCATTTATATAAAGCTGTTATTTTGACATAAAATTCTGAGTCGAATCTGTACATTAAATATTTTTTGGATAAAAACTTTAAAAAAAAAATAAAAACCGACTTCCAGGCACTGAAAAGTAAAAAATAACTTAACAGGGGTTTTCATTTAGAATAGATACTTAATCAGATATTTTCGAAGTCGGTGTGCTTTGATTTGTATTGGCTGGCACCGACTTCGAAAATATCTGATTAAATATCTATTCTAAATGAAAACCCCTGTTTAGTTATTTTTTACTTTTCAGTGCCTGGAAGTCGGTTTTTATTTTTTTTTTAAAGTTTTTATTTTTCCATTTTTAGTGTAGACGTAATAAGCAGGAAATTTGTAATTTATAAGAAGAAAGATTTTTATTAATAAAAACATATTTGATTTAGCCATTTATTTAAAAACCGCTTGACCGATTTCGATAAAATTTATATGGGACCACCGGGGAAGAATACCCTTTGAAACAAAAAAAGAATTTTCCAAATCGATTCAGCCGTCTTCGAGTAATCCGTGAACATACATAAAAAAAAAGGAAGAAAAAAGATTCCGACGAATTGAGAACCTCCTCCTTTTTGGAAGTCGGTTAAAAATCTTATTGAAATAGTCATTATTATCGGTACAGAGGCCCAATCTATAGTTTTTAGATTTTTTGTCTGTCTGTCTGTCTATGACCACATCACGAGAAATCAACTGGACAGATTTTGATGAAATGGTATGATGATAGCTGGTTATCCGGGTCAAAATATAGGATACTTTTTACTGTGGGAAAATATTTCATTTCTGAGAAATCTATACTAAACGTTAAAACGTATCTAGGGACGAACCCGAGCGAAGCGAGGGTGAGTCGCTTGTATATTTATAAAAGTTTCAATAAAATATAATAATAATTCATTATGGCATTGTAATCTCATCTTAACTTTTATAGAATTGTTTTCGGACGAATTTGGATAGGAAGTCGTTTTAACTGCAGTCTGAAATGGTCTCTAGGCACGTGTTTGGATAAGATAATCTTATTTATTATTTTGTTCCATACTTAACTTGTTTGTTATTACTTATTGAGCAGAATAAACTGCAGGCGATAACATTTTTCTCTTTCAAAAAGATACTTATATACAACTACTTTAAAATCATTTAAAAATAACTATTTCAGCCTTTAGAGGATGTAACTATTTTGAAAATTTTTGGTCCACCCTTGAGGTAACCTATTCTTTCGATAAGAATTTTCAAAATCAATGACATCGTCCAACATACACACACAAAAATATAGATGAATTAAGTACCTTTTGTTTTTTAAATTCGGTCAAACGAATGTACCTACTGTTAATTAAATAAATGAAATTGTAGAAATATTCATTAAAACAAAACTTTTTTATTTATGAACCGATTGAATTAAAACAAACACTAAATGTTAAATGAAGCTTACCACAATACAAATCGGTTAAATCATTTCTGAGATTAGCGCGCACAAATGCACAGAAAAACAGACAAAAATTCTAAAAATTTTTGTTTTGGGTTCCATCGCGTTAATAAAGACCCCAAATAATAGTTTTTCTCAAATATCTTACACGTACAGACAGCGATCAGTTACACTTTTATTATATCTTTTATTTTAAATTATAACTATCCTATTGCTAGTCGGACCCTTTGGAAATTGCTACATATGAAGTCATCTTCCACATAGCATAGCGCCAGCGTACGTATCTGCCATATTTTGTAAAGTATTAAAAACCTAGTTCAAAAATTTTTGGGGTATTTCACACGACATCTTGGAAAGTTGCGAATCAATTTTCATTATTTTCATTTTTTTAAAGTACCGACTTAAACTAGCTTCGCTCGGATGTGTCCCTAGGTACGTTTCAATTTTTGTTGAGCGAAACCTTATTTCTTTTTCTGAAATAAAAGTAGCCTAAGCTACTCCTTATAACATCAGCTATCTGCTAGTGTGTGTATTTATATAATATAAATAAAAACAGGAATACTGTATTTAAATATAGATATTTAAGTGTAATAGCATTAGCTTGGCAGACTTTATGTAAAGCGATATTCTATTGTAATGTATGTAAAAGAAGGCGCATGCGAGTATCGTGTACGCAAGCACCATTGTTCCTTTTGTTTTATTGCGAGCCCTTATTTTAAGTATGACTCACGAGATATTAAAATTATGCTTAAATATTACATGTTTCCTTAATTTATTGGCTTCTTGTTAGAGATGTGCCTTTTGCCCCTCGCTCCGTTTCTTTTTTTTTTAATTTATTAAGAACACCAACAACATAACACACAAATACATTTCAAATACATTCTTAATCACAAGTTCTTGTGTGCTTGTCACTTACAGGTGTCCATAGCACTGACCAACAAATTACATATATGCATTGCTAATTTAAAAAGAAAATAAAATGACTAAAAAATAAGGGTATACCAGAAAAAAAAATTGTGTAAAAAAAGAATGTTAAACGATATGGAATAAGCCAATGCATGCTAACAAGTAAAACACTTCATTACGTTTATACAAAATAATAATAAAAATAATTAAAACATTAAAATTCATAAATAGGGTTTAAATTATCTTAAAGTTTTCGTCGTTTATCCCATTAATTCTACACTTGACTTTTATTCCACATACGAGTACATATATTATGTATGTGATTCCTTTATATAAAAACGTAATACAGTTGGTTTTTATTTGAATCGATTTTAATCACTTTTTAACTACTTACGTATGCAAGATATTAGATAGAATTACTTTATAGGTAAAATCAACTTATTAGGGTAAAATTCAGAAGAAAGATTATTTTGTTTGTTTGTTTGCACCAAATAAGGTCCGAAATTACTGGACAGATTTAGATGAAATTTGGTAAGAAGATAGTTTGAGACCCTGGGAAGGACATAGGATAGTTTTTATCCCGGGAATCATTCCTTAAGAGGGTTAAAATGAGGATGAAAGTTTGTATGCGGAAGCAATCTAGGGACAAACCTGAGCGAAGCGAGGGTGAGTCGCTAGTTTATATATAGATGCTATCTTTCTAAGGGCCGTAATGTGATGTCAGATGGCTTTACTTCCTCACTAAGAAGGCTATTAAATGCAAAAAGATACTTTCGAATTAGAGATGAGTTTATTTGAATTTTAAATAAACGTACCAACAATGTCTTCAGTTTTATATTATGTATTAGGATAGATAAGAAAGTTGAATTTATTAAGCAAAGTGATTACACATTCCTGTTTGTCTGTTGTGCTTAGTTTTTAAATTTCTTGGTAATAATAGCCTTCTTAACATATTTTAGCGAAATTCTTCAGAAAGAAATATGACTGGAATACATTTATCTTATTATATAAAAGGCAAAAGTGATTGACTGATGTATCAACGCACAGGCCAAACCCTTAAGGCTAGCAAATTGAAATTTTGCACACGTATTCCCCATATGACGAAGGCATCCACTAAGGAAGGATTTTTCAAAATTCAACCCCCAAGGGGGTGAAATAGGGGATAAAAATTTGTATGAAACCTGCCTTTTTAGAGATTTTTTTTGTAGTTTTAGCGCGAGCGAAGCCGCCGGTTCTGCTAGTAGTGGATATATTAAAAGGTAGTACAGAGATCTCGATGTTGTATTATGAACACGTAAAGTCTCTAGGTACATCGTAACGGTTAGTATGGAATAGATCTACTATATATTATCCTCCTCCTGCTCCGCTCGCTTGTGTAGTATTATAATGATATACAGCCTATAGCCTTCCTCAATAAACGGGCTATCTAATGCGAAAAGAATTTTTCAAATCGGATCAGTAGTTCCTAATCTGAGTGGAATCTGTACATAAAATTTTTTTTTGGAAAATTTTATTGAAATAGTTATTATTATCGATACTGAGGCCGAATCTATAGTTTTTAGAATTTTTGTCTGTCTATATGTGACCGCATCACGTGAAGAGCACTGGACAGATTATTATGAAATTTGGTATGACGATAGCTGGTTATCCGGGTCAACATATAGGATAATATTTACTACGGGAAAATATCTTATTTCTGAGAAATATATACTAACCCTTAAAACGTGCAATAGGGACGAATCCGAACGAAGCGAGGGCGAGACTTTAGTATATAATAAACAAACAAACAAACTCTGCCTCTCTATAATTAATATTAGTATAGATTCATCTGCAATATAATATTATACTGCAGATGTAGAGAGTAGAAGGTATTTAAAAGCATCTGTCTTGTAAGAATTCGTAGTAACCTTCGGCGGCCATCAGCTGATGCAGAAGGCGTTTTTAGGGGTTTACAAACTAGGTAGTAGTAACTTATTTTTTTAAGTTAATTTTTTAAATAAATTATTTCTTATAAAGTTGACCAAATGTAAATAAAAACTTAATTTAATGTTTCTTTGTTAATACTCCATTAAAAATGATAGACTTAGCAAGTAAATAAATATGTTGGGACATTAACTCACAGCACCGTCTAGTTCCATGGTAAGCTACGAGGCCTGTGTTATGGATACCAGATAGTTGATACACTACACATATATAACTTTAAATATATACATATTATGAACTTAGCAAGTAAGATTATTTTAAAGAGTGTTTATAATGAGTATAAACAATTAATTTTCTAGAAAAAATGGGGCCGTTGGGATATAGTCTATTGGTTAAAAAAGTTATCGGCGAAAGTATCGCGTAACGTGCAATTACGTATGACCTACTTAATACTTTGTCACTAAATAAAATAAAAAAAACACGAAGAATCAGTATTGGATCTGCCTTTATCAATATTAACATATGTACATGTTACTGGGGTCATCAATTCAATCATTCTGGAAAATTGGAAAAAACATTATGTGTTTAAGTAGAATTTACCTATCAATATAAAAAAAAACTATTTCCATTTTTTTTTTATTAATAACACTAAAGCCAATAACTACTGAACTAAACAAAAAAGAATCGATTGACGAACAGAGGAGAAAAAGGTACTGAATTGTATTGTCTTTGCTTTTATAATATATAGTATATAGTATCTGGTAAATATATAGTATCTGGGCGACCGAGCTTCGCTCGGAGTTCTTTTTTGTTATAACGTATTTTTTAGATAAAAAAAAAACTAAAAACTTGAATAAATGCAAAAAAAAAAAACAAAAGTAAAAACTTTGTATCTGATCAGGATTCGAACCTGGAGACCGGTGCTTATGCCTAAGCGTAAGAAATTATCGACTGTATTTTGCGTGGAATAATGCTAAAGAAAACCGCATGAAAACTCGACAACACGCGTTTTCCCAGGCATAAGACTAATCTAGATCGATTTTTCGTCCCCGAAAACCCCCACATACTAAACAGCGAAATCGTTAGTCGTTTCCGAGATCGCTGGTATAAATAAATAAATAAATATACAAGAATTGCTCGTTTAAATATATTAGATTCCGTAACAACACAAAAAACGTTACTACTCCCTCTTTTTTTGAAGTTGGTCAAAAATAGCCCAATTTAGAACCTTGCCCTTACTTGAACTCTATCAAAAACATACTTTGTTTTATAAACTTTTACTCTTTACTCGAGTCTGGTCGAGTTAAAATGACAGTTACTCTGTACTTTCTTATAATTAAAAAGTAATATTATGTAAATTTAATTCGCTCGAGTAATTAGAGTACTTAACAAGATAATAACCTAAATGTATATGCAAAATACACATTTCTTACTTTTTGATCTCACATTAATTAACTTTTATATGTTTTAACCTTTGGTTATGAAACTATAATAATATACTTGTACTGGAAAAAGTTAAAATTCAAAATCAACATCTCGATCGAGTGCAATGTAATCATGTTTTCAATTAAGATCTTCTTTATTAGTATTAATAAGTTTTATTAGTACGAGTTCTTTTGCTATTGCACATCCTAAACATACTTAAATCCTTTTTTTGTTTTAAATATTCAATCTACTTTACCCTTAAAAAAAAAGAAATTATATTTTAACATTTTTTCCTACATAATTACCACTTGTCTTACGGTGAAGAAAGATATCGTGAGGGAACCTGCATGTCTGAGAGAACCTAGCAAGTTTTCCAAGGATATGTACAGTCCGCCCTCGCACTTCGCCAGCGTGGTGGACTATGGCCTGATCCCCCTCGTATTGAAGGAAGACTTGTGCCCAGCTGTGGGATGTTACAAAGGGCAATACAATACAATATTTTAACATACATAATATGTGGTACATTGTACATAGTAAAGTTCTAAGTACGAGTGGCATATATATTTCGTTTTCCTCGTAAGTGGGTAGTGGTGGGCAGTGCAAGCATTCCCGGTGACGTCACAGTAATGTTACACTGTCACCGGAGCCGCCACGGCCGCCGGACAAAGCTGCGCGCCCACAATGTGCGCACGCGCCGTGACTACGCCTGCCTCGCTCACATACAAAATATACATCATATGTCGAACTGACCTATATATTGCAATAATAAGGCTTTAGTATTTTCTTTGCTGTCAAATCAAATCAAATCAAAATATACTTTATTCAAATAGATTTTTACAAGCACTTTTGAATCGGCAATTTTTTTTTTAATTAAATGTCAGTGTAGAAGGCAGTTCTGCTGAGAAAAGCCGGCGAGAAACTCGACAGTAGCTCTTTTAAAATAATAATTGCGACAATATTGTAATACAATAATGAATACTTATATGCTTAAAATGGATTTAACTAGTTTCTGACCATGGTTCGCTTGCGAGGTTAAGTGCGTAAATGGGAAAATAGCCTATATGATGTTTTTTTTTAAATGTCATTCGAATCCATTAAGCGGTCACGGTGTGCAGACGTAACATACTCCAAAAGTATGATGAAGCGTGATGTCATTTTGACAATCATAGATTCTCGTATTTCCATGTGACTTGGTGAATCTGTGCTTGAATGGCAACTTTAAAAAGCCATTGACCAAAAGAATTGAATGAAATTAAAAATATAACTGCACATTTAAAAAAAAATAACTACTACGTGTGCTTATACGTTGAAAATTATTACATCTTAATTTTTTGTTTCGCTTCGTTGAGTTTATTTAAAATGAATAACTTTAGAGTGATGTTGAACTCGATCTTTATAGAACAAAAAAGTACACATATAATATCTTCTCAAATCTTCGTAAAACCTAAATTCTTTTATGATTTTAGATCAATTGTTTTATATACTAAACTTGCGACTCACCCTCGCTCGGGTTCATCCCTGGCTTGGATATAGTAAAATGTATATTTTTATCCTTAAGAGATAGACATATGCCATTCCGGACTTTTTTGTAGACCTTTTTAAGGTGTACAATACTATAGTACATTATTTTGATCTATCTCGTACGATTCAGCCAGCGTTTGCAATGTAAGCACAAAAAAATGTGTTTATTTACGACATCACATTAGAAACCTCTAAAATTATCAGTGTTTCTCTTTTATTTTATGCATGTATTATACATATAAACCTTCCTCTTGAATGACTCTATCTATTAAAAAAACCGCATTAAAATCTGTTGCGTAGTTTTAAAGATCTGAGCATAAATAGGGACAGACAGCGGGAAGCGACTTTGTTTCATACTATGTAGTGATATGTTTAGTTTTTTTTTAAATATCAATTATTTTAACTTTCTAAAGCATTTCATTTTATTGAAAACACAGCCTTGAAAGTGTTATTTACCTCATATTACAATTCGGTTAGCAATTAGCAAGCTGATAATTTTTACGACAATACGAGTATGTAGGTACTTTTGAAATTAATTAACGGTATTGTAGTGATACCGACCGACCTCGGGCTCGTCTTTTACATTACTTTTGATGTCAAACTTAAAATACACTTTATATAAATAGGCTATTACAAGCACTTTTGAATCAATTGTTACATATATACTTAATGTCAGTGTTTGTCAGTCCGTCCGCACCACCGGCTTGGAATGCAGTTCTGCTGAGACGAGAAATTTAACAGATGCTCTCTTTAGGGTATTTTGTATATGGTGAAATAGGATATTATTATCCTAACAGGATCGTGCAAATGTCTTATTGTTGGTCTGTCACAATCAATTTCCTCAGAGCCTATCAAAAATGATTTTGATATTTGTTGAAGTAAGATGAAGTAGAATAGGCTCGCTGAAGTGGAAATGAGCCGATCATGTCTCCAGACGTACTAAAGGTCGATGGAGCCGAAACGTGCTAGAGTGGACAACGCGTTTAGGCAAGCGTAGTGTAGTACGCCCTGCAGCACGATGGACAGATGACTTAAGAAAGGTGGCTGGCAGTGGATGGATGCGGACTGCCCAGATCTGGGATGGTTGGTGCTTATTGGGGGAGGCCTTTGTTCAGCAATGGACGGCGATAGGCTGATTGATGAAGATGAAATAAATGATAAAGATTTTTTTTATAGTTTTAAATGCATAATTAATTAAGTAGATATTTTACAAAACATACTGAAAGTAACACATATGTACAATACACACATACATACATGATAGCCTTTATAACGAGACAGGTAATTAAATAATTGCGCTTAAAATAAATAAAACTAAACAAAACAACAGTTCAATTAATCTATATAATAATATTTTATATATAACTAGCGACTCACCCTCGCTTTGCTCAAGTTCGTCGTACTTACGTTTTAACGTTTAGTATAGATTTCTCAGAGATGAGATATTTTCCCGCAGTAAAAAGTATCCTATATGTTAACCCGGATAACCAGTTAACATCATGCCAAATTTCATCAAAATCTGTCCAGTGGTTTTCTCGTGATGCGTTCCCAGACAGACAGACAGACAAAAATTCTAAAAACTATAGACTCGGACTCTGTAGCGATAATAAATAATAATGACTATTTCAATAAGATTTTCCAAAAAATATTTAATGTACAGATTTGACTCAGTTAGAATTTTATTATTATTATAATATATATAGAAGATAGATAAATATTATATATTTTATTTATAATGTCAGATATTGCGCCATACGAAGTGCAACGCGCTGGTAGCTCGTGCTCTATCGGCGCAATGTTTAGTCGCTCATATAGGACTATCTTATTTACTTCCGACGTCTCGCATTCCTGCTCAATAAACTAGACGAGACAGTATTTACTCATCTGCCATATTAATGTTTATCATTTAACTAAGGAATTGCCTTGATAATGCTTATTTAATTTGTATGAAACGACTCATGGTAGTACTAATATATATGTGTATGTTTGTTTGACGACACGTTTAGCTCAGTTTGTAGTGACCCTACTTACTGTGCCAGCGGTCGCGGGTTCGAGTCCCGCTGGGGGCATCCATTTGTGTGATGAGCACGTATGTTTGTACTCCAGTAATGGGTGTTTATATTTATAATATGTGCGTATTTAAAGTTATGTATGTGTAGTGTATCAACTATCTGGTATCCATAACACAAGCGTCGTAGCTTACCATGGAACTAGATGGTGCTGTGTGTTAATATTCCAACATATATTTTTATATTTTGTTAGTCTTTCAAGCTGAAACTGGTGAACGGATTTGGATAAAATTTAGTAGGTACACAGGTACATTACGGCCTGAAGTAGTTACTGTTAGGCATATAGAGACAGACGCATCCGAGCGAAGCAAGGGTAAACCGCTAGCTTAATATAACCTAAAATAACTGACAAAACCTTTTCTTCTATATCTATACTATGTTTGTTTGTTTGTTTGCATCGAATAGGCTCCGAAACTACTGAACCGATTAAGATGAAATTTGGTAAGGAGATAGTTTAAGACCCTGGGAAGGATATAGGATGTGAAAATGTGGATGAAAGTTTGTATGGGGAATCAACCTAGGGACGAACCCAAGCGAAGCGAGGGTGAGTCGCTAGTATTTTATATTTTTATAAGCTCTTTTTCTAACCAGAAATAGCCAACATGTTTCTATACGAAGTAACTTATATCCGCAACACAGAAACAAAATTGTAAAGCAAAATTTATATTCAAGTAGCGCATCCTATTCTCCCACTCAATATTCATAAATCGGCAATACAATACATTTTATTCATATAAAGGCTTTAATGGACTTTTATAAAGAATAAATTACTTATCTAATATATATTTTTTACCAGGAAGGAAGAACAATAACTACACAATCACATATTAGGAAATATTTCACTTTAAAAGAGATTTTTTTATTTATATATAGGACCAATCTTGAAGTTATAACAAATTCAAAAAAAAAAAAACAATTTTAAAAATCAATTGACAATGGGAGAAGGTATCGCGTAATATATGAACATACATACGAAAAAATACAGGGTAATTGAATAACTCTTCTTTTGTATGAAGTCTGAAATAGATTCCACTCTTTGTGATTTATTAATGTATCTCATCTTTATATAAACAGGCAAAGACATAACAGTTTAGTACCTTTTTCTCTGTTTGTTAACCGATTTGTTTTTGTATAGTAGCTACTAGCGAGTCACCCTCGCTTCGCCCGGGTTCGTCCCTAGCTTGGGTATAGTAAAATGGATATAGTATGTTATCCTTAAGAGATAGACATATGCCATCGCGGACTTTTTTGTAGACCTTTTTAAGGTGTACAATACTGTGGTACATTATTTTAAACTGTGAAAAAAAAATGTGTTTATTTACGACATCACATTAGAAACCTCTAAAATTATCAGTGTTTCTCTACTATATTATGCATGTATTATACATATAAACCTTCCTCTTGAATCACATCTATTAAAAAAACCTCATCAAAATCCGTTGCGTAATTTTAAAGATCTAAGCGTATATAGGGACAGACAGACAGCGGGAAGGACTTTGTTTTATACTATGTAGTGATTGACGAGGTATAGTGTTATTAATAAAAATATTAGAAATATATATATATATATATATATATATATATATATATATATATATATATATATATATATATATATATATATATATATATATCTTCTAATATATAAAATTCTCGTGTCACAGTTTTCGTTGCCATACTCCTCCGAAACGGCTTGACCGATTTTGATGAAATTTTTTGTGCTTATCCGGTATCTATGAGAATCGGCCAACATCTATTTTTCATCCCCCTAAATGTTAGGGGTAGTCCACCCCTAAATTTTTATTTTTATTTTTTAGACAAAATTTTTAATTTCTATTTTTTTATGATACAACATACAAAAATACATACAATCTTCAATTTTCACCCTTCTACGATCAACCCTTATTTTTTAATAGCCATTTTAGTAATAGGAAATTATTTATATGGCAAAACAACGTTTGCCGGGTCAGCTAGTATATATATATATATATGTAAAGACAAAATAGTTGAATATTATTGGGACTTTCAACCATTGCTCGAACAGTAGTACTTCTAAATACTATACTATTACAAAGTAATTACCAGTAGCATACTAATGACCATCGGTGAATCAAACGAGAGCATTACAATTGCTATACAACAATTACATGCATTAATCTTTAATTAAAATCTTCCATATATACAGTGCGGCGTGAGCTGCATTACGTACGACTTCCACTTCATATACATAGCTGTCGCGAAGGAAAATATATAGGAAGTTTTTATTTTAAGAGTATCTTTGTGCATAAAAATAAAGCCAAAAATATTTCAATACTCCTCACATGAGGACGTAGCTTGTACATAGTGAGAGGCTAAACCTGCAAAATAAAATAATACTAGTAAAAATACATCTTATTGCGATCGATTGAAATAATACTGACAAGTCAAAGCTTTGTTAAACTACGTGTTCTCATATACTGGAAATTATTATTTGTCTATACAGATAAATAAAATTGAAGTGTCTGTTTGTAATATCAAAATAAAAGCTTTATAGTAAATGCATATGGAATTATATAAGGTACTTATAAGAAAACACAATTATTAAAATTTTTGTCTGTCTGTCTGTTCCGGCTAACCTCCGAAACGGCTGGACCAATTTTAACGGGACTTTCACTGGCAGATAGCTGATATTATAAGGAGTAACTTTAGTTGCTTTTATTTTAGAAAAAGAATTAGGGTTTCGCTCAAAAAAATTAAAACGTACCTAGGGACGCACCCGAGCGAAGCGAGGGTAAGTCGCTAGTTTAAAATAATAATGAGTTTTAAATACATTTCTTTCTTACAATAGATAGGTAGTCCCTAATTACTCCATGTTATATAAAACCATCAATCAATAGAAATTCAAAGCATACACTGTAGCACCCCACCTTAACATGAAATGTGCGCCTAATCTGTCAGATAGTTGTCATCACAAATATAATTCTTACAAACATAATAAAAATATAATATGAATATTTCATAACTTCAAGGTAAGGGAAGTAGATCTGAGCCCAGCGTTGGCAATACATGGGTGTCTAGATTTTTCACAGATTTCGACATCGCTAGGTTCTCTCAGACGTGCAGGTTTCCTGATGACATTTTCCTTTATGGTATTAGTAGTAATCAATGCAAAAAAGTCCAAGTGGCCCTAAAATAATATTTGTTAATTGAGCAAAATAATAAATATTGGTAAGTGGTACCTATCTAGATGATAGAGTATTTCGTTTATCTTTGCAAAAAATAAGCGATTGAATAATACCAGTGTACAGACAGACGAGGCGTAGTGTGGGTGTCAGTTTGTTTTCGTCCTCCACCAAACCTTCTCAATCGTTATTGAATCATAACAACAATGCTTAATGTAGTGTTTAAAATATTAGTAGGTACAGTTGGCAAATCAATTCTATCTTCCCACTGGGCTCATTTTGTGTGTTTGTTTTTTTTAAAGCTACATTTCCCTTTTACTAATTGTATTGAGCTTTTTTTAATATCTCACTGCTGGGCACCGGCCTGCTTTCAATACGAGGAGAATTCACGCTGGTCAAGTGCGGGTTGACGGACTTCACATGTCTTTCGAGAACTTGCTAGGTTTTCTTAGACATGCAGGTTTCTTCACGATGTTTTCTTTCACCGTTAGGCAGGTGGTAATCATGTTAGAAATGATTCGCACATGAAAATATCAGAGGTACGAAATCCGGGCTTTGAACCCGCTTCACTCGGTTTTTCAAGCGAGCGCGTTACCGCTGGGCTACCACTGCCATTTTCAATTGGAATAGTCACTATTAATTAATTGGAATAAATCTAATGAGCCCTAACTCCAAAGTCATATTTTATAATGTATTAAAGTTGTTTCACTGTCCACCTCCTAGCTCGATCCTCAATTTACGAGTAGATGGTGTCAAGTGATTGTATTATAATTCAAAAACAACAACAAATAATAATAATTACTTCTAATATAAGATTATATATAATTAAATCTTAAAAACACATTTTACTTTTAATATTTAATTAATTATATAAGTAAAAGCAATAAAGCACTGTTTTCTGCAAAACTCTTTAATCTAGTCCTATTGTAATCCAACTTAAGCAAATAGATAGTTAAAAAAAATAATGATTTACATTTTTGGATATTTAATTATGATTTAATAAGCAATGTTCGTATACTTAAGCAGTACTTAAGTGGTACCCACAATGCCATTAGTGTAGTTTTTCCGAGTGCTGCGTATGAGGCAAAGCGTGACTCCTCACGGGCGCCCGGAGCCGAGCGCCACCGCGTCTAATTAACGTCTTCCACGCTCCAGCGACACTACTGTGGTACCAACAACTTTGTATTTAACTTTTGTAAAGAAAGTTGTAGGAAAAAATAACTATAATACACAAAATTGGTACGTTCTGTTCCGGAAGTTCTTACTAATGACTGCAGAATTGATTAATTGCGAGATTTTTAAATACTTAATCATTGGTTAATATTGTTATTTATGTAGCAGTATGTGGTTATGTTACTTGGGTGTTCTCCTTAAGATCATATCACAGCCGCTAACCTACAGACAGAAAAATAAAAATAACATTACTCATCGCAGTATTAAGTAAGAATCTTATTAATATTATAAACTAGCATTTCCTGCGGCTCCGCCCGCGTTCAGATGATCAAAAACCAAATTCTTAGGTTTTACACATTAGTATACTCTTACATTATACATTACTTTCATTGCGCACCGCATGATTGGTAAATAATGGCAGAGATTGACAATGCCACAAAGGTTCCTCCGTTAAATTGAACTTTTTGTTTTAGCAATAACATTTATGTATGTCTATACTTCTGTTTTGTTTGTTTTTTTAGTTTTTCACGATAAACTCTCAAACTACGGAATTAATTTTAATCATTTTTTACTAATAGACAGCTATAGATTAATTTAATATATAGCTGATTATTTAAATTATATAATGATAACTTTTCTTAATTAGCGCTAGTTAATAATATTTTCCAAAACGATTTTCAAAAGAAAGTGTAATAAGTAAATAATTCTAAGCGAATACATTTTTTTATTTCATATGGCTCGGCTAATATGATTAATGTCGTAAGCAAGTATTGTGTCCTTTAAGCCTTTACCTTCCAAGAAAAGGTGTCAAGAAAAAGTGAAAAAGTTGAGGTATAATAGTTCCTAAAATACTTTTTCATAGTTTTTGAGATATGAAATAGTTTTAGTTACCCGCTTTGGCAGTTTAACAGCCATAAACTTGTTTTCCATAAAATGTTATAAAATAATATAAATTGAACTTATTTTTACGGTGCAAAAAATGAGTAGGTATTGTGGAAACTTAAATATTATTCGTATTTATTTTAGTGTTAACCATACAAAACACGTAAGTAAGAAAAACAACATAGCATTTTGCTATACGAAACCTAAAATGCGCGAGTTGGATTTACATTTGCCCAATTTTTACATTAAAAGATTAAAAAACATTAACGATATTTACTAAACAATAAAAATTTACAAATATTCTCATTTGAAAATTGTTTCGGCCAACAAAATATTACTAATATGTTACTAATTTATAAAGCCAAAAAGTTTGTTTTATTAAAAATTTAAGCACGGGCAGGGCTGCGGGTTATTTTAGTAGTAATTATAGTAAAGTCATAGAAAGGTTATATCTGTACATTTTTTTTTTGGATAAAACTACGTATTTTAAAAACACATGGCGACATCTATTGTCAAATAGCTAAATAACACATAAATAAATTTTCATTAAAATAACTATTTTAATGAATAAAATAGCGCTGTTAATATTTCTTTTAAGATAAGTTTTTTTTAATAGTTTTAACATAATATATAAGTAAGTTACCTTGCTAAAATATTAATAGCATCATCGTGCTTTTACTTTAACCAATTTTTGTATTTTTTCTCAGAAATGAGATATTTTCCTGCGGTAAAAAGAATCCTATGTGTTGACCCGGATAACCTGCTATTACCATACCAAATTTCATAAAAATCCCTCTAGTGGTTTTTCTGTGATGCGGTCACATACAGACAGACAGAAAAAAAATTAAAAACTATAGATTCGGGCTCTATATCGCTAATAATGAATATTTCAATAAGATTTTGAGAAAAAATATTGAATTTAGGGGTTCGGCTTAGTTACAATTTTATTGTATGTATAGTTACTAATTTATGAAGCGAAAATATTTGCTTTACTGATAATTTAAACACGGGCGGAGCCGCGGGTGATTTAGTAGTAATTCTAATAAAATCGAAAAAAGGTCATATCTGTACATTATTTTTTTTGGGATTAAAACTATGTATTTTAAAAACACATGGCGACATCTATTGTCGAATATCTAAATAACACATAAATAAATATTAATTAAAATAACTATTTTAATGAATAAAATAGCGCTTTTGATAATTTAATTTTCAAGATAAGCTATTTTTATAGTTTTTACCATATTTTGTAAGTTACCTTGCTAAACTGTTTACAAATAGTATCGTCGTGGTTTTGTTCCTACCAGTTTTTGTATTTTTTTTCAGAAATGAGATATTTTCTCGCGGTAAAAAGTATCCTATATGTTGACCCGGATAACCAGCTATCATCATACCAAATTTTATCAAAATCCCTCCAGTGGTTTTTCTGTGATGCGGTAACAGACAGACAGACAGACAGACAGACAGACAGACAGACAGACAGACAGACAAAAATTCTAAAAACTATAGATTCGGCCTCTGCATCGATAATAATGTCTATTTCAATAAGATTTTCCAAAAAATATTTAATGTACAGATTCGTCTTAGTTAGAATTTTATAATATGTATAGATGTGAAAGTTTGTGAGTGTGGATGTATGTTTGTTACTCTTTCACGCCAAAACGGCTGAACGGATCTGGATGAAATTTGGCACAGAGATAGATCATAGTCTGGAATAACACATAGACTACTTTTTATCCCGGAAAAATGTACGGTTCCCGTGAAATAGGTTTGTTTTTGTTTTCCTAAAGACGAACTCGAGCGAAGCGAGGGTGAGCGGCTAGTACTAAATAAACATATAGTAACAAAAATAAACATGAGTGTTTTTAACAAAGCAATGATAATTATGCATTTTCCTCTTAATTACTTAAACCAAAATAATCACAGTTACTTCGAAATCGATGATTAATTGATGACTAAAACATAAATTCATTTTGCAAAAACAACATTTGTCCTTATTATGTTTGAATTTAACAAACTGCAGTGTAATTTTACGGTTTAAGAATCCATTTCTCAAAAAAAAGAATACAATTCACTTAATTATTTGAGAAAACAAGATATATCTCAATAGTAAATATAAGCATACAGGCGGTACACAAAAATGTAAAACTTCTATACAGATAAATAAAATTGAAGTGTCTGTTTGTAATGTCAAAATAACAGCTTTATACTAAATGCATATGGAATTATATACAGTACTTATAAGAAAAACATAATTTTTAAAAATTTTGTCTGTCTGTCTGTTGTCTCTATAGACCTATGATCCTTTGAATTTAATTATTTAGTATTTTATTTTTAGTATGTTATCTTAAGTATGTTTTAACTATTAGTATTTAATACATAGACTATATATTATGTACATACGTAGGTATGATAAGTTGTTACGGGTTATATTATAACGTGTTTTCCCGTGGGAATGAGATAATCGCCCGCGGTAAAACGAAGCCTTTGTCACTGTCCAGACCTCCAATTATCTCCAAATAAAAAATCATCCCAAACCGTCAATCTGTTTCGACGTGACAGGACAAACAAACCCACTTTCACATTTATAATATTAGCATAAATTAATAGAAATTAAAGCAATGTACTGATTCTAAAAATAGCCAGGGTTCTTTAGAGGACAGGATGTCACCTGCATCAGGTTATGAGGTCCCATCAAATGTAATGGCGGGTGAATGATAACAAATGTATGGTGATAAGCGATCGCCCACGCACCGCTCTGTGTGTAAATAGCAGTGACGTACCGCTACTGTGTGAGGTGTTTACTGTTTACTGTGTGCAATGAAAATGTCAACCTGGCCTTGAAATAAAGGAGTTTTGTTTGTCAGATAGATTAGTCTATTATAGATATTATATTTCTTAGTTTCTAATCACTTTTTTTAGTTGTATAGCTTTAAGTATAATAAAATATAATAATAATAATAATGTCCTCCTGATTGATTTCCAACTCCGGGCTGTTACCGAGGCTTACTAAACAGAAAGACTCAATAACTAAACTTGGCCCGACCCGGGACTCGAACCCAAGAGTCAGGACCTCAGGATGTGCAGCAGTACTTGCTCGCCACTACACCACCGAGATATAATAAAATATATATGTAGTGTATGTACAATTTTTATTTTTATTAAAGGAGTAATTACTAGGTACTTTACGTAAAATTTGTTTAGTCAGCCTATGAAGGACAATGCTGATTAGCTAATGTATCAAAATAAATTACAATGATAAAGTAAGATGTATAAAAAATCGAAAGGAAGAAAAAAAAATAAAAGCATTTAAATTAT
Source organism: Fabriciana adippe (assembly GCA_905404265.1). Classification (NCBI taxonomy): domain Eukaryota; kingdom Metazoa; phylum Arthropoda; class Insecta; order Lepidoptera; family Nymphalidae; genus Fabriciana; species Fabriciana adippe. The sequence continues at coordinate 510,863 of FR989995.1, forward strand.
ACTATATTAGCGACTCACCCTCGCTCTGGTTCGTCTCTACTCACGTTTTGACGTTTAGTATAAATTTCTTAGAGATGAGATATTTTCCCGCGGTAAAAAGTATCTTATATGTTGACCCGGATGTCCAGCTATCATCACAACGAAATTCATCAAAATCTGTTTAGTGGTTTTCTCGTGACTGACAGACAAACAGACAAAAATTCTAAAAACTATAGGTTCGGGCCTTTTATCTATAATAATGACCATTTCAATAAGGTTTTTAAAAAAATATTTAATGTACAGATTCGGATCAGTTACAATTTTATTATATGTATAGATTGTAATAATGTGGGATAGTAAACAGTTTTTTCGATTTAGTACTCCGAAGTATTTATACAGGCAAATCCACGGGATATAACATGTCAGGAGCTAGAAGTGCAGCTAACAACTAGGTAGTTATCAAGTAGGTTGTCCCATCGGCCATCAGCAGCAATTGTCTAAAATTATTCTGTTAGAATAATTCGTCAGCGCCGAATTTAGTTGCAAGCCAATGTCAAGGCGAGCTGTCACTATGGAAATATATTTGTTAGGTGTGCTCGTCGATTATTTAACTTTAAAAATACAAAATTAACTAAATAATTTTGTTTTAATTTTTTTCGTGGGACCCAATTTTTTTTTTTCTAAAATAAAAGTAACCTAAGTTACTCCTTATTACATCAGCTATCTGTCAGTGAAAGTGCCGTCAAAATTGGTTCAGCCATTTCAGAGATTAGCCGAAACAAACAGACATACAGACAGACAAAAATTGTAAAAAATGTTGTTTTGGTATATGTACCGTGTATACATCCATATGCATTTAGTAAAAAGCTGTTATTTAAATATTACAAACAGACACTCCAATTTTATTTATCTGTATAGATAAAGTATTCAAAGCCTTACCAATAATAGAATTAATAAGTAAATAAATTGTTATATTTTTATCTAATTTGAAAATCTTTTAAAATGTTGCTTCACATCAAGCCGATTAATGAAATAAAACTTTTTCAAATTCACGCCAATATATTATACTAGGCGCCTCACCCTCGCTTCGTTCGAGTTCGTCCTTAGGTATGTTTCAACGGTTAGTATAGAATGGATAGACTATATATTATATTACTGCTCTGCTCCCTTGGGTAGTAGCATGGTGATATATAGCCTATAGCCTTTTCTCAATAAATAGGCTGTCTAATGCAAAAAGAATTTTTCACATCGGATTAGTAGTTCCTGAGATGAGCGCGTTCAAACAGACAAACAAACTCTGCCTCTATAATATAAGTATAGATTTAACATTTTAAATGACACTATCTTTTTGGATTTTGTCGCAGTTTTATTATTTTCATTCCCGACGAATGCTTTAGAGAAGTTTTATTTAAAAGGGCAATAAATAGTGGTGGATAGACTTTTTAATTTATTCTAAGTTTTTTTTATTAAGCAAAAGAGAAATATATGCGGGTTTAATCGTTTGGAAATGTTTATATCTAGTTTTTTTCCATAATAGAAATGACGGCAGACAGTAATAATTGCGATGGCCCTGCGGCAGGTAGTGCAGGTGACAGACGGCCCTCGAGTCCCGGCACTCGGCAGATCGAAATCTGCGTTATTGCCGCTTTAAATTAGCTGATCCTAGCGGTCAGGTTTACGCTTCCTTGGCTTACATGATGCTTCATATTAATATTATTAATAGTGAATTTATTTCTTTTGCTTATCTATACTAATATTATAAAGCTGAAGAGTTTGTTTGTTTGTTTGCTTGCGCTAATCTCAGTAACTACTAATCCGATTTGAAAAATTCTTTTTGCATTAGATAACCCGTACACTGAGGAAGGCTATAGGCTATATATCATCCCGGTAAAATGTACGGTTCCCGTGGGATATATTTGTTTTTGTCTAGGGACGAACCCGAAGCGAAGCGATGATGAGTCGCTAGTTTAATTATATGAAAGGGAATGTATTTTTTACCGACTTCTACTAAAAGGAGGTATATTTTGTCTATTTTTATGAAGGTTAGTTATGGGAATCGAATTATAAAAGGTTATTTTGAAACCAATCTATATAATATATAAAAGGCAAAAGTGATTGACTGATGTATCAATGCACAGGCCAAACCATTAAGGCTAGAAAATTGAAATTTCGCACACGTATTTCTCATATGACGAAGGCATCCACTAAGGAAGGATTTTTCAAAATTCAACCCCCTAGGGGGTGAAATAGGGGATAAAAGTTTGTATGAAACTTTTTATTCCTTGGTATGTTGGTTCCTTGGTTTGCATGAAATTTCGTATAAATTGAGTACAGCAAAAATAATGAGTTACGTATTTCAGCGTTTTTCGAAATTCAACACCTAAAAGGATAAAATAGTGGATAAAAGTTTGTATGAAACCTAACTTTTCGGCCGCGGGTTTTGCTAGTAAATTATATAAGGGTGGTATTACTTAAATTAAAAAGAAATTTTAACCCATATAGGTCGAATATTTTTAAGTCTGTTTTATTATTCTAATATAGACTATTCTAATATAGACTATACTAATATTATTAATGAGATAAGGTGTTTGTTGATTTATCGTTATGAGTAACAAAGGAAAGAGTTGGCGGGATTTCCAAATATGTCTGTAGTTCGCACTTCGTATAAAAAGATACCACGTAATGTACTGCTAGCTATCTAAAAATAACTAAAATAATTAAAATCTCTACGTATAACGATATGAAATATACTTTATGAATATAAAAATCATTGTTAATATCCCGAAGCCAGTCATTTAGAGCTATTCTTAAATTTTTTATCAGGTGTGAAAATCGAAAAACCAGTATCGAACCCGCTAACATCTGTTTGTTTAGGACCTACCTGCCCCGGTCATTCACACGCGTGCATACATTTACATTTTTAATTCATTACGAATTATTTTTGTAGATAATACTTTTTAGCATTATAATTTTTTGTGCGAGTTTTTGGTATTGTTTAGAGATAGAGTAATTTCTAGATTGTAGCGTCTGTATTAGAATTACTTCGCATTTAATGTTTATTTTAAAGAACAGATAATTTTTCCAATTTATAAGAGTGACTAACCTGTAAAAGAAAAATCGTCCTTTTATTCAAAGTCGGCATACATTAGTTTTGCAAATATCATCATGTAAGCCGAAGGTGGTGCGTGGGCGCAACTCTAGCTGCCACCCCCGCTAGCTCACTCGCGACTCACACCGCGTACTGCGCGTGCGCAGCGTTCTAATACTCGCGTCTTGTGTCTCACGGAACCTTTGGTGAGTGTCGACTTAGACTTTACCACGTCCATATTATAATAAAGCTAAGCTTCAGTAAATATTAAAAAAGTGAAAGATTATCATATTTTTAACAAACTTCATAATAGAAGTTTTTTAATATATTACCTTCTTCTTATTCGTTCTATACAAAATTAGTCCAGTCGTTCCGGAGATTAAGCGAATACCAACATACACATACTCGTAGAAAGATAATTTGGTAATGGTTATTTTTGCTTTGATTTCTGTAACTTATTTTGCCAGATTAAATTAAATAATATTTTAAATGCTACTATAAATTAATTTATGGAAAAGTATTCAATATACAGTATCAGTTCGTTATTGATTTAATTAGTATACAATATCGTAAATAAATCAGTTATAAGTCCCCATAAATATTTATTAAGCCAGGCCTATAACATCGTATCATATAAAATATTATATGGCACCAATGCGATCATCAAACGTAACTGTATTAGTGATGTGAATTACAAAGTTATTGAAAATACCGATAAGGCTGTTCTGATTTATTATTATTACTAGCGACTCATCCTCGCTCCGCTCGGGTTCGTCCCTACTTACGTTTTAATGTTTAGTGTAGATTTCTCAGAAATGAGATATTTTCTTAAAGTAAAAAGTATCCTATATGTTGACCCGAATAACCAGCTATCATCATACCAAATTTCATCAAAAACCCTCCAGTGGTTTTTCCGTGATGCGGTAACAGACATACAGACAGACAGACAAAATTCTATAAACTATAGATTCGGCCTCTGTATCGATAAAAATGTCTATTGCAATAAGATTTTCCGAAAAATATTTAATGTACAGATTCTGCTTAGTTGCAATTTTATTATATGTATAGATTACTACTGCATTAAAATATAAAATATATCTTCAAGTTACATCCCTTAAACGTTTGACGACACGTTTAGCTCAGTTTGTAGTGACCCTACTTGCTGCGCCAGCGGTCGCAGGTTCTAGTCTCGCTGGAGGCATTCATTTGTGTGATGAGCACGAATATTTCTAATCCAGTCATGGGTGTTTATATTTATTATATGTATGTATATAAAGTTATATATGTGTAGTGTATCAACTGTCTGGTATCCATAACACAGGCCTCGTAGCTTACCATAGAACTAGGTGGTGCTGTGTGTTAATGTCCCAACATATTTATTATTATTTACAATATTTCACAATTAACTAATAAGAAGTATTAAGTGTTACTATCTTTCATTTTTCCATTTTTATAATTCTCTTCACACAAGCCCATCGGGAGTACTTAGAACGTCTTGAACTTCTCTCTTATTAAAATATGTATGTACGTGTTCAGCTCTTTTTAACGTCCCACTGCTGAGCACGGGCCTCCCTTCAATACGAGGGGGATCAGGCCATTGTCCACCGCGCTGGTCAAATGCGGGTTGGCGGACTTCACATGTCTTTCGAAAACTTGCTTGAATCTCTCAGTCATGCAGGTTTCCTCACGATGTTTTCCTGTACCGTAAGGCAAGTGGTAATCATGTTGGAAATGATTCGCACATGAAAATATCAGAGGTGCGAGACCCGGGATTTGAACACGCTTCACTCAGTTTCCCAAGCGAGCGCGTTACCACCAGGCTACCACTGCCCAAGTACAAGAGAAAGTACATGAATAAAAAATTAAATTAATTATCATCCTTCCAAGAAAAACAAAAGCTGACGCAATGCACCTCCTACGACGCCTCTACATGATCGGTTTGCTACAATAATTGCTCCTTTCTGCGACATGATGTCATTTGCGAAAATAAATAAAAATGAACGCGAATCGATTCCTTGACACAAATTGTTATTGCACGTATGTAAGTAACTTATTACTTATGTATCTACATTTATTTACCTTTATTCGTAAATATGTATTATTATTAGATGACGCAACAGATTATCTGAACTAGAACCATCAGTGGATTTCCTTCAAAAATGGGAAAACGTACAACGTGTATTACTCATAGGTATATTAATGATGACACTTTTATATCAATCTATACATATAATAAAATTGTAACTAAGCCGAATCTGTACATTAAATATTTTTTTGGAAAATCTTATTGAAATAGACATTATTGATACAGAGGCTGAATCTATCGTTTTTAGAATTTTTGTCTGCCTGTCTGTCTGTCTGTCTGTCTGTCTGTCTGTGACCGCATCACAGAAAAACCACTGAAGGGATTTTGATGAAATTTGGTATGCAGATAGCTGGTCATCCGGGTCAACATATAGGATATTTTAAATGCGGGAAAATATCTCATCTCTGAGAAATCTATACTAAACGTTAAAACGAAAGTACGATGAACCCGAGCGGAGCGAGGGTGAGTCGCTAGTGTAGATATAAATGTGGGTCTGATTCTAGTTAATAAAACTTGCATAAGATAAGTACAAAATAAGTATATTGTAGTTTTGTAAGCAAAAATAAAAACCGGTCAAGTGCAAGTCGAATTCGTACACGAAGGGTTTCGTACCATCGTATATGTATCTTTTATTAATATAACACTACGTATGTTACTACACACACTATGTATGTAATACTAGCGACTCACCCTCGCTCCGCTTCGGGTTCGTCCCTAGACAAAAACCGTACATTTTCCAGGATAATACATAGCCTATAGCCTTCCTCAGTTAACGGATTCGGTAAATTTCTAATGCAAAAAGAATTTTTCAACTCGGATTAAGTAGTTTCTGAGATTAGCGCGTTCAACCAAACAAACAAACTCTTCAGCTTTATAATATTAGTATAGATATTAACTTCGATGATCGATTTTGGACGTTAAAAAAATGATTCTTGTATTTTAATTATTTTATTTTTATTATTTGTTGTTATAAAGGGAATAGGAACACACACTGTAAAAATTTCAACTCTCTACCTATTACGGTTCATGAGATACAACCCTCTGACGGACGAACGGACAGACTGACGGACAGCGGAGAGGTCTCCGCTCGTCGATAATAGGGTTCTGTTAGCACCCTTCCTCTACTGCGTACCTCTTCAACTAAGTACTTTATTGATTCTATAACTTTTTCCCCACTTATAACCTACATTATTCCTGAATAACTTAAACTACTCTTTATTGACGTACCGCGTGCGGGCCTTTGAAGGCAAATAAGTATTTAAATTCTAAATATTCTTAATTTTTTTTTATAGTCATTAATTTAAAAAAAATTAATATTAATACTATAACAAGCGATGACGCTAGAGCAATATTCCAACTCATAATGAATAAGGTTTTATGTAGTAATGGCAATGGGATGACGGACAAATGACTTCATTTGAAATTATTTTAATATATAAGCATTTTAGATAAGTAGGAGGGAAACAGTATAGGTATTGTTAACTAGATATAGATTGAGTCAGAGGTACATTTCCGTATTTTTTGCTAACATCCCATGTTTGTTTTGGTCTAAACACTGCCGTTCACACACGATCTAGGCATATTAGTTTATGAATTACGATAACATCTTCATTGTTAGCGGAGGGTTCAGGATTCGATTACCGCGTATAGCAACGGAAATCAATTTCTCATAATGCCTAAATTATTATTTTTTTTCTTTAATATTTAAGAAAATTGGCATTTAAAAAGTACCCAATTAACTATTGTTTAATATATCGTCATCACCAAGTGAATAGACGGACGTGCGATGTAAACAATGCATATACACACTGTCTTGCTGCCATTCTGGTGTACATTGTGATGAGTATAGAGTGCATGGCGTTACGTTCCTTGAAACTTTGAATATTAATAAATGTGACACAATGATACATCGTTTTGTATACCATTAATTTAACTTAATATGGGAAAGTTTGAAATTGTTAGAAATACTACCGCCTCCAATTTCACGCTTTCTATGAATATTTTAAGGCTCTTGATTTAATTTTTCTTTGTATGTATGTATGTATTCAGCCCATTTTAACGTCCCACTGCTGGGCACGGGCCTCCTTTCAGTTCAGGCCATAGTCCACCACGCTGGCCAAGTGCGGATTGACGGACTTCACACGTCTTTCGAAAACTTGCTAGGTTCTCTCAGACATGCAGGTTTCCTCACGATGTTTTCCTTCACCGTAGGGCAAGTGGTAATCAAGTTAGAAATGATTCGCACATGAAAATATCAGAAGTGCGAGACCCGGGATTTGAGTCCGTTTCACTCGGTTTCCCAAGCGAGCGCGTTACCACTGGGCTACCACTGCCTTTTTTTCTTTAGTAAATCACATATATTAAGTGGAAACTTTGTTATGATTTTTATACATTATTTTTCCTTATTTCCATTATTTAAAAATTGAAATACATAACTGGAATATGTCCTGCATGTAGACTACTGAGTATAACAATAGCAATCCGGTATGCGTTACTTGAAACACCAAGACTTGCGAGTTCAAATCTTAGGTTTCGCACCTCTGATATTTTCATATGCGAATCATTTTCATGATAATTACCTAAGAAAAGTTAATTTAGCAATGTTTTCGAAAGAAAGTCTGCCTACCCGCACTTGATCAGAGAATTATTGAAGGGAGGAAGGGAGAAGGGAGGACGTTAAGAAGGGATGGATTATATAATTGAGTCGAATCTGTACATTAAATATTATTTGGAAAATCTTAATAAGATAGTCATTACTGTCGAAACAGAGACCGAATCTAAAGTTTTTAGAATTTTTGTCTGTCTGTCTGCCTGTATATAAGGAACGCATCGCGAAAAAACCTTTGGACAGATTTTGATGAAATTTGGTATGATGATAGCTGGTTATCCGGGTCAACACACAGGATACTTCTTACTGCGGGAAAATATGTCATCTCTGAGAAATATATACCAAACCTTAAAATGTAACTAGGGATGAACCCGTTACGTTATTATATATTATACGACCATTATAAAGAGTTGTCACAAATTTTTCTGTGCATTCTAAACGATGCTCTTAGATGTAGGTGCACACTGTGCCTTAATTTCTTAATGTTACACTCATTTTGATATAATATATTTACTTGCTGGTGTGCTATAAGGTCTAAAGCATGCAAAGTGAACTGACCAGCTGTGTTACCAAGTCGCGGAGCCGTGAAGGCTATACTCTACATACAATCGTAGACATGTATGGAGGTACATTGAAATGAAATACGAAAACAATATCTTCGAATCAAAATTAAACATTTCATTTTTAATTTAATACACATGAGTTTAACTTCTCGATGTATAGTACTAAGAAGTTACATTAATTTTCTCATCGAAGAATATATAGAGGTGATAAGAAAGAAGAATGTAGAGTTACTTAATTGTTACTTAAAATTATCCATTTTAAGGGTTAGATAATTCGTTTCTTTAGGTAATGAAAATATTAGCCTCACGCGGTAATCAAACTTGCGCAGTAACCAGAGGACTGTCGGTAAATATAATAATATTTTCAATTGTAAAGATCGTTGTTATTTCGGCTGCATGTAACATGATCGGTCACTCTCATAACATCCGTTTAGGAGCACCATGACGAGTTAATATTACATTCATTAAAAAACTAAATATTCTACATAATATGTCATACACATCTATATCTATATTTATTTTACTATATTACTAATATAAAGCTGAAGAGTTTGTTTGTTTGTTTGGTTGAACGCGCTAATCTCAGGAACTACTAATCCGATTTGAAAAATTCTTTTTACAATAGGTAGCCTGTTAACTGAGGAAGGCTATAGGCTATATATCATCCCGGAAAAATGTACGGTTCCCGTGGGACAGATTTGTTTTTGTTCGCTAGTAATATCATAAAACTAGTTATAGTCGATGGTTGCGTTCGTTCTTACTCTATTTTGTTAAAGGCGGAGTAATTTAAGTTTTAAAACTCACATGTGTTTTTAGTTCAGACGCATCTACACGACCAAAGTTCCATTAAAATTCGCCTAGTTGTTCAAAACAAACAAACGGACAAGAATAGTAAAAACCAATGAACTATGTGGTTTCTATAACATACTATGGCACGAATTTTTTAATTATATCTACAACCTCGACCCGGATACATATTATTATACATTATATATATATATATATATATATATATATATATATATATATATATATATCTACATATATATTATGTACGAGTATATGCGATTATTACGGGAGAGACGGTTCGTCTCTCCCGTGACCATGATTGCTGTAAATCATTCGAAACGTTGGGAACCAAAAAATCAAAATGAATCCGCGAAATAATCCGAAAAGATAGTTTTATTTAAAATGTCAAATATTCGCGTAATTCTAAGAAAGTATTATGATTGAGCCCATCAAACTAACTATTTAATAATGTTATGAGCCATATACATAGGTATTATTATATATTATTTGTAAAATTCCTATTTACTAATAAAAACCATTATCCGTATTGAGGAACGAGTATCTATACAGATAAATAAAATTGAAGTGTCTGTTTGTAATGTCAAAATAACAGCTTTATACTAAATGCATATGGAATTATATACAATATTTATAAGAAAAATACAATTTTTAAAATTTTTGTCTATCGGTCTGTATGTCTGTTTGTTCCGGCTAATCTCCGAAACGGCTGGACCAATTTTAACGCGACTTTCACTGGCAGATAGCTGATATTATAAGGAGTAACTATAAGGAGTAACTTTTATTTTAGAAAAAGAATAAGGGTTTCGCTCAAAAAAATCAAAACGTACCTAGAGTGAAAAGTGCGTAAGTCGCTAGTATTAATATATACATAGATAGTACTGTGTGCGATAGACAGACTAATGAGTTATGGGAGTTATGGGTAAAAACTAAAAATACTTTTCATTTATTTTCATATGAGGTTAATTAGTTGTTTATTGTTTTTATCGCTGAGTAGTTTAGCTTAGTCGTATTAAAATCAACTTTTATGAGTGTACAGTATTTGCTACAAGTTGCAATCTAACCAAATATAATCCTAGCGCAGATGTTAAAACTTAAAATAGCTTCAGCCCAGGTATTCCCAGGTTCTATATCTATACTACGTATTCGCCAATGTTGGTGTTAGGCATTACACAAATAAACCTGATCAACCGGTCTAGGGCTGCCACCATAGCCAGCCATAGCATAACGCATCCTTTATAAATTATTTGCGTCTGAAAGTGGGAAGCTTCGAGACTAGCAACTACCTGTGATTTCGGCTGCTTCTGGATTTTTGTTTAGTCCACAGCTATTAAATTTGATCAATCATTTATGACGACACGTTTGGCTCAGTTTGTAGTGACCCTACTTGCTGTGCCAGCGGTCGCGGGTTCGAGTCCCGCTGGGGGTATTCATTTGTGTGATGAGCACGAATGTTTGTACTCCAGTCATAAGTGTTTATATTTATAATATGTATGTATTTAAAGTTATATATGTGTAGTGTATCAACTACCTGGTATCCATAACACAGGCCTCGTAGCTTAACATGGAACTAGATGGTGCTGTGTGGTAATGTTCCAACATATTTATTATTATTATTTATATGGTATTACTAAGAGCAAAAACCAATTTATCACAAAGTTGTATTTTATGATTTTATCAAGCTATGTTTTTAATAAAATGTATATAAACATCAGACACAACTTATTAGCTCACAGCTCTACCTATGACGGGTAGGTACTAGAGTATTCCAACAGTAATCATTACTGAATAATTTCAGCAGAATTAACAGTTTATTTTGTTTTTAATATTATTGGACCAACCCTAGAGAGATGCAGGCTTGTAACCAGTTTCGTTGAATCCAGCTCCAAAGCCCCACACTACAGCTATAGCTGCACCGTCACGAGCGCCGCGGGGTTGAATTTATTCGTACGTCTCACTTATAAATACTTCGGATGCTTCATAAATCTGCAAATAAAAATATGCTTCAAGTTTTATAAAATACCGGTTCCCTTATATCATAACGTGTATGGAGAATTGTTGTTAATGGCTTTTTAACTCTGAGTTATGTTTTTAAACTGCAATCGTCTCACATATTAAACCTATACATATGAATGTACTCTTATGAGGTAATGTTTGCGTCTATTGATATTTTTTCCTGTAGATGTTTCTGAGTTATACGTGCTATTTATAACCAGCTCTAGATTATTATTAACTAGCGACTCACCCTCGCTTCGCTTCGGGTTCGCCCCTAGACAAAAACAAATCTATCCCACGGGAACCGTACATTTTTCCGGGATGATATATAGCCTATAACCTTCCTCAATTAACGGGCTATCTAATGCAAAAAGAATTTTTCAAATCTGATTAGTAGTTCCTGAGATTAGGGCGTTTAACCAAACAAACAAACTCTTCAGCTTTATAATATTAGTATTGATTAATTTTAAGTATGTTCAAACCACGATTATTGTTTCTTAATACGTGTATGATAATGCGAATGTTTGCAAAAATATTAGTAATTTGAAATATTAGTGACACAAAATATTGGTTGTACATGAAGAAATCGATTTTATAATAATTTATAATATGACTTCACATGTAACACGAGTTAGAAGTTGTTTTTATGAGCACATGAATCCTGAAAATTCAAAAACCTTTTATTGCCCAATTAAAAAAATTATTAAAGAATGTTTGTACATATGTTGAAGGACATCATCACCTCTTGCAATAAATAATTTCATGGGACTACTTTATCAACCGACTTCCAAAATGGAAGAGGCCAAGCCTTGCCAGCCAATACAAATCAAAGCACACCGACTTCGAAAATATCTGATTAGGTATCTATACTAACAATAAATGAAAACCCCCTTTTAGTTATTTTTTACTTTTTAGTGCCTGGAAGTCGGTTTTTATTTTTTAAGTTTTTATGGATTAGAATTAGATCATCTGACAGTTTAAATTCATACAAAAGTCCTATAGAATAAAACTTTTTTTTATACAGCATAAAAGTATTTTGTTTTGGAGTTTTACAAGGCTGGAGTGTGACAAAGGTCGCAGATTCGATTACAGGTGTAATATTTTAATTTATTTTACCTAATTCTATACAAACTGCAGTATCGCATGCTTTATAATGAGAAAACGTTTTGAATAGGACCACAGACCATAAAATATTCCCATAGTTTTGTTTAACCTAATATCATGTAATTATATTGTTATCAAAACAAAAAAAATAATTATTATAATACGTCTGAACGCGCATGCATGAAATTGTCAGCCATTTCGAAGCGTTCCTTTCAACATGCAAATGGTTTCTCAGAAAAGTAAGGTCAAATGTGTAGACAAAATATCCATCATTTCAGTTTATTTTTGAAACAGGAAGGTGACGTAAGTGTGCCATAAAAGGACCTTCGGACACCTTCACCTTGGCTTTGCTTACAATATGCTCTTATAAGTAAATAGTTTTGCTCACATTGTTATGGATTTAGTCAGTTTTTTCGTAATATTATATTTTGCTACGATTCTAATTGCATTTTAGCAAGCCAAATATGGTCTTTACTAGATATGAGGTTGTTTTTAATAAATTTTGCACGTTTTAACGCTTCATTACACATGTTTTAACACTTTAATATATATTTTTGATACTTTAATAAAATCATAGAGAAAAAAAACTACATATGTATATCATAAGCTGACACATTACATGATCCACACCTCTGCATTAAGTACTTTTTTCTTATAAAAACACAAAGTCACACCCCGCATCATACTCAACGCCCGCACAATTTGTCATGTTTTTATACTTAAGAAGAAATGTAATTTTACACCGTGTGACCACATTACTTAAGACATAAGAGTTATATTTTTTAACATGTTTTTACAATTACGATTTACAAAAATAAATGAAGAAAGGGAGATTTCAATCGAAAACAGAATATTTTTCATGTTAATCTAATATCATATACAATATATCTATCTCTTAACATAGACTTAATAATACTTATAAGACAGAGATGAGAGCAAAAAAATGAGACTAAAAAAAAAGAAAAAATAAACATAATATTTTAATGGGACCAAACTGAAAGTACAGCTTTTCAAACAAAAAAAGAATTTTCCAAATCACGTAATAAATGACGGAGTTTAGAGATAACAAACATACAAAAAACATACTACCGAATAAGAACCTCCTCCTTTTTTTAAGTTGGTTGAAAAACAGATTGATTTCAATCATTTTCTTGAAACAAAAGTAGGCGGTTTTTTAGGGACAAGTAAACAAGTGTGATCTAGATTTCCATGTGCAAAAACAAAAAGATAGAAGAAAAAGTGGTCAATAAGTCAATCTGTGTCATCTAGCATAAAAACACATTCAGTTCGTGCGTTTTTATGTAATTAACGTGCAAACAGATATATAAGGAAAGTAGGATGAATTGATCAGTGAGATACTTGAATAAGAAAAAAAAGATGTGGAATGTTAATAGAAAAGGCTTTGGTTTTATTTACATTTGTATGAAACACATTATATTATCTGATCATCCGGAATTTCTGAGACCACGACTACTTCCTATTTAAATATTGACGTAGGCATAATACTATTTATTTATACCTCTGTTAAGTATTTCCTACAGATGCTATGGAAAAAGAACAAAAACACAAACCACTTTTTACAATACAATTCTCGTTCCTTATACTATTAGTAATTCTAGTAGTAAAGGCAGTGGTAGCCCAGTGGTAACGCGCTCGCTTGGGAAACCGAGTGAAGCGGGTTCAAATCCCGGGTCTCGCACCCCTGATATTTTCATGTGCGAATCATTTCTAACATGAGTACCACTTGCCTTACGGCCAAGAAAAACATCGTGAGAAAACCTGCATGTCTGAGAAAACCTAGCAAGTTTTTGAAAGACATGTGAAGTCCGCCAACCTGCACTTGGTCAACATGGTGGACTATGGCGTGATCCCCCTTGTATTGAAAGGAGACCCGTGCCCAGCAGTGGGACGTTAAAAAGGGCTAAATACAATTCTAGTTTATTTATGTATTACTTATTAATAAATTATTGCCTATATATTATTTGTCATGTACAAGCTATATTACTGAAAAGTTTCATCAATATCTATTCAGTATTTCTGCGTAAATAGTTCCATACATCTACACAAACTTTCGCGGTTATGATGTTACAATTTTTATTAAGTTTATAATAATTATTATTATAATACTCCGTTTTGGACTTTAGTTATAGATTTGACAAAAAATTAAAGAGTGCGTGTATGAATGTGCACACGCGCAAGAAGTAAAACTTTTGTAGGTTATCGGTACCTACTCTTTATGAAATTCAATTTATGATTTAAATAATTAGGATAGGTAAGATACTAAAAAAATAATTAAATAACGCATATTAGGCATATTACAATCATATATTTATAGAATATCATTTAAGGAAAGAATATAATATTATGTATCATTTGTCAGGCAATAACAACGGTTACCATGGCAACAAACGTACGTACATTTTTTCGTAACGCATTCACCAGCTTACTCCCCAAGTCAAGCGTGCGTAAAGAAGTTTTACTTCAAAAATTAAGAATATACCTAATATATGTGACGATAACTACTCAACACTTCGTACAAGAGTCGCCAACAATGTTATCTATATTTATACATAGTGTGTGTTAACCACAATAGTAAAGAGACGAGGGATATAAAGTTGTTATGATCTCATGCTCGCTGTTATAACATTATAATCAGTTACTAGAAGTTGTGTAACCACAATGCTTTAGATCTATATATGTATATATTGAGACTTTAACACACAACACCATCTAGTTCCACGGTAAGCTACGAGGCTTGTGTTATGGATACCAGATATTTGATACACTACACATATATAACTTTAAATACATACATATTATAAATATAAACACCCATGACTGGATTACAAACATTCGTGCTCATCACACAAATGAGTGACCCCAGCGGGACTCGAACCCGCGACCGCTGGCACAGCAAGTAGGGTCACTACAAACTGAGCCAAACGTGTCGTCGATAAAAACTATTAATTTAATATTTCAATCTGTCCATTTGCCACATGAAACCAACTCCCAAACGGGTTCATTTCTATAAGTTATTTCTCCTAGAAATATAAATAAGCAATTTAAATTTTAAACCTAAACACGTAATTTTAACATTTTAAATAAAACTATCTTTTCGGATTATTTCACGGATTTATTTTGATTTTTGGTTCCCGACGTTTCGAATGCTTTACAACAATCATGGTCACGGGAGAGACTTCAGGTGTTAGACGTCTCAAAAGCTTTATATACCTACTTGTTACAGACAGTGCATTATTATTATGTAATTTTAAATTCTTGGTATATCTGTCTGTTTTTTTGGCTTTTAATCCCAGAAATATATTAACGAATTTAGACTATTTACGAATATGGGTATTTTAGTTGCAAGAGCACAATATTTCTCTGAGTTTCTGTTTGTTTGTGCGAGTTAGTCTTCGAAATGGCTGAACCAAATGAAGTTCCATGTATGGATAAATATTTGATTTTAATTGCAATTAATTAATATATGGGAAATCTAAGCTATAATACTAGCTTCCTTCCCTTCCTTGAACCACTGGATCTTCCATATTTTGGTACAATGATACAATATCAATTGCGAAAACCAATTTTTAACGACGTCCATTTTGCCTAAAAATGATCTTAAAGGTTAAATCCATTTAGCGCTGACACAAGTCTTAGCAAACAAAATCAGTAACTCAAACTAGTTTATCAATGTATAATCCGAAGTTGACGTAACCGCGGGATTTGTTCGTGCATTAGAATAAATGACCATATCTACTGTAGGTGTTAAATGTCGCTTTTATCCTTTAATCATTCTTTTATGCGACTCCTGCGCAGCTCGTAAATTTAAATGATTACTGTTTGTGTTTTTAAAGACGTAAAGACTAGTCTAGACTCTAGACCACACGATAGGTACGTTGGTGGATTTAGTTATACGGTATATTTCTCTGGGTAGCAGTGAGGAAAGTTTAAAATATCAAAATTTAGTAGAGGCGAATCACGCTGTAGAAACATTAATGAAAAGTAGCAAATTATGTGATAAACACACAACATTAGTGTGATTAAAAAATTTGCACTTTCTGAAACAAAAAGCTCATAGCTATAACAACATATTTAACAAAAACATAGAAGAAAAAGCTGATTAAGCTCCAGGATTTTGAATATTAATAATTAAATATTAGACGAAGAATTAAAATTCTAAAGTTAGTTTGTTGGTCGAATGTTTTTACGCAACTGATTAAGAGATCGACGCAATTTTTCAGATAAAAATGGTTAAATAGTCGGAGAGTGACTTCTTATATCGATACACCAGTGTTCCCGTGGGATAGAAGTAGAATGTTTAAAATAGTTATTTTCTTCATTAATAAGAAATACTCAAAATATGATATTTGGACATCATTTTGTTAGACCTATAAGTTCAGTAACAAACTGTTAGTAAAATAACTCAAATATTGAACCCTAAATCATTTTAAATACGTCAATAGAAAGCTTGTAACATAGAAAGCCATAAGTTTGTTTCACCATCATGTTTTTCCCATGGATCGGACCAAATTCCCATATCCGGAGGCTTTCCGAAGTCGAAGTCAGAATGTCAAATAACTTGTGCTTCGCATCTTAATGGTGGATAAACGTTTCTAGTGAAAGCGATTGTACAATGAATACAATTCACAAAAAAAAACATTGAGTACAAGACAGATATTAAATAAAGTATTACTTTACTTTCAAAGATTTATCTACATATATAGCTCGCGTGTCCGTCGATCTCTATGTCTCTGTCGATAGATCGTCTGAACAAGGTTGTTTTCATATCTATACTAATATTACAAAGAGGCAGAGTTTGTTTGTTTGTTAGTTTGTTTGAACACGCTAATCTCAGTAATAATCCGATTTGAAAAATTCTTTTTGCATTAGATAGCCCGTTTATTAAAGAAGGTTATAAGCTATAATATCATATAATATACATTATGTATTATATGGTGTGTCTATTCCATTCGAACCTTTAAAACGTACCTAAGGACGAACTAGAGCGAAGTGAGGGTGAGTCGCTAGTACGGTATAAAAACATAACCTAACAGGGTCTTACTTACTAAACAAATTCTGAGAATTTTGGCGATTAAAATCAGTTGACAATTGAAATAAGCTTTTATCAATTACGTTATAAGACACATTAATACAAATACATTCTATATATCTTTGATTAATCATATCTTATACTATATATTAAGTCATTTTGAAATATATTAACATATATCAATCGTTGACCTCTAAGTTAAAATCAATGGCCACTTTGGTTAACGATCACTTAGTTGATAACAACCGGCTGACGTGATTTGTGACTCGCCCATTGAGTGGACATAGAGACGGACATACAAACATTGCTTTGTCACGTATTTACATCTTTTATTCATAGAGTAAATAACCTAATTAAAGTATCTATACAGATAAATAAAATTGAAGTGTCTGTTTGTAATGTCAAAATAACAGCTTTAAACTAAATGCATATAGAATTATATACGGTACTTATAAGAGAAATACAGTTATTAAAATTTTTGTCTGGCTGTCTGTCTGTTTGTTCCGGCTAATCTCCGAAACGGCTGGATCAATTTTAACGGGACTTTCACTGGCAAATAGCTGATATTATAAGGAGTAACTTAGACTACTCTTATTTTATAAAAAGAATTAGGGTTTCGCTCAAAAAAATTAAAACGTATCTAGGGGGTCGCTAGTTAGTAATAAAGTAGATACCTACTAATTGTAAATAGTGCTGTGTATACTTAAGTTTATTAACTGATTTCAAAAATGAGGGATATGTTAGTCAGGTGTATATTAAATATATTATTAATTTTATTTTGTTATATATTCATCTGTACTAAGATTATAAATAGGCAGAGTTTGTTTGTTTGTTTGTTTGAACGCACTAATCTCAGGAACTACTAATCCGATTTGAAAAATTCTTTTTGCATTAGGGAACATACCCATACGTGACTCATTTTTTACAATTGTTTTACCTATGATATAATAATTTTTAAAATATGATATTTTAAAACATAAATATAAATAAATTAAAAATATATTAATTATATTTAATTTAATTATTAAATAATAAAATCAAGAAGTAATATAAAACCATATTAGTAATGTTAGAGATAGTGTTATCATTTAAAATTCTGTAATACTCACGTGTGCTGAGCGAGACGTTGTCAGCATGCAGTGAGTCACTAGTTCAAGGCTCTACGAAAGCTGCATACCATTACTTTGCATACTTCTTACATTTTATTATCTTTGAAACAGTTTGTTACATATGATTACAGTAATAATTTGTATTGTTTTTGGCAATTATAAATTACTATGAGAACCCACGGCTTCGCTCGCGCTAAAACTACAAAAATATTCTAAATTACATCGTCCACGTAAACAAAAACCTTCATAAAATGAAAACTACTTGGCCAAACTATGTTAAGTTTTTATGGGACCAAATGGCAACTATTCCGCATCAAACTAAAGAAGAATCACGTAAATCGGATCATAAATCTCAGCGTACTCAGTGTACATACATAAAAAAATATACCAATCGAATTGAGAACCTCCTTATTTTTGAAGTCGGTTAAAAAGTAGGTTCCATACACATTTTCATCCTCTATTTTACCCACTTATGGCATGAATTTCGAAAAATGCTAAAAAACGTATTTATTTAATTGTATTGAAGAGCATATTTTGCCACTTATACCAAGTTTCAAGTAATCTATACATATTATAAAATTGTAACTAAGCCGAATCTGTACATTAAATATTTTTTGAAAAATCTTATTGAAATAGACATTATTATCGATGCAGAGGCCGAATCTATAGTTTTTAGAATTTTTGTCTGTCTGTCTGTCTGTCTGTCTGTCTGTCTGTTACCGCATCACAGAAAAACCACTGGAGGGATTTTGATGAAATTTGGTATGATGATAGCTGGTTATCCGGGTCAACATATAGGATACTTTTTACCGCGAGAAAATATCTCATTTCTGAAAAAAAATACAAAAACTGGTAGGAACAAAACCACGACGATACTATTTGTAAACAGTTTAGCAAGGTAACTTACAAAATATGGTAAAAACTATAAAAATAGCTTATCTTGAAAATCAAATTATCAAAAGCGCTATTTTATCCATTAAAATAGTTATTTTAATTAATATTTATTTATGTGTTATTTAGATATTCGACAACAGATGTCGCCATGTGTTTTTAAAATACATAGTTTTAATCCCAAAAAAATTAATGTACAGATACGACCTTTTTTCGATTTTATTAGAATTACTACTAAATCACCCGCGGCTCCGCCCGTGTTTAAATTATCAGTAAAGCAAACTTTTTCACTTCATAAATTAGGAACTATACATACAATAAAATTGTAACTAAGCCGAACCCCTAAATTCAATATTTTTCGGAAAATCTTATTGAAATATTCATTATTAGCGATATAGAGCCCGAATCTATAGTTTTTGAATTTTTTCTGTCTGTCTGTATGTGACCGCATCACAGAAAAACCACTAGAGGGATTTTTATGAAATTTGGTATGGTAATAGCAGGTTATCCGGGTCAACACATAGGATTCTTTTTATCGCAGGAAAATATCTCATTTCTGAGAAAAAATACAAAAACTGGTTAAAGTAAAAGCACGATGATGCTATTAATATTTTAGCAAGGTAACTTACTTATATATTATATTAAAACTATTAAAAAAAACTTATCTTAAAAGAAATATTAACAGCGCTATTTTATTCATTAAAATAGTTATTTTAATGAAAATTTATTTATATGTTATTTAGCTATTTGACAATAGATGTCGCCATGTGTTTTTAAAATACGTAGTTTTATCCAAAAAAAAAAAAATGTACAGATATAACCTTTCTATGACTTTAATTACTACTAAATTACCCGCGGCCCTGCCCGTGCTTAAATTTTTAATAAAACAAACTTTTTGGCTTTATAAATTAGTAACATATTAGTAATATTTTGTTGGCCGAAACAATTTTCCAATGAGAATATTTGTAAATTTTTATTGTTTAGTAAATAATGTTAATGTTTTTTAATCTTTTAATGTAAAAATTGGGCAAATGTAAATCCAACTCGCGCATTTTAGGTTTCGTATAGCAAAATACTATGTTATTTTTCTTACTTACGTGTTTTGTATGGTTAACACTAAAATAAATACGAATAATATTTACGTTTCCACAATACCTACTCATTTTTTGCACCGTAAAAATAAGTTAAATTTATATTATTTTATAACATTTTATGGAAAACAAGTTTATGGCTGTTAAACTGCCAAAGCGGGTAACTAAAAATATTTCATATCTCAAAAACTATGAAAAAGTATTTTAGGAACTGTTATACCTCAGCTTTTTCACTTTTTCTTGACACCTTTTCTTGGAAGGTAAAGGCTTAAAGGACACAATAAAATGCTTACAACTTTAATCATATTAGCAGAGCCATATGAAATAAAAAAATGTATTCGCTTAGAATTATTTACTTATTACACTTTCTTTTGAAAATCAATTTGGAAAATATTACTTACTAGCGCTAATTAAGAAAAGTTATCATTATATAATTTAAATAATCAGCTATATATTAAATTAATCTATAGCTGTCTATTAGTAAAAAATGATTAAAATTAATTCCGTAGTTTGAGAGTTTATCGTGAAAAACTAAAAAAACAAACAAAACAGAAGTATAGACATACATACATGTTATTGCTAAAACAAAAAGTTCAATTTAACGGAGGAACCTTTGTGGCATTGTCAATCTCTGCCATTATTTTCCAATCATGCGGTGCGCAATGAAAGTAATGTATAATGTAAGAGTATACTAATGTGTAAAACCTAAGAATTTGGTTTTTGATCATCTGGACGCGGGCGGAGCCGCGGGAAATGCTAGTTCTAATCATAAATAATATTTGGGTTGTATTATAACGTGTTTTACCGTGAGAATGAGATAATCTCCCGCGGTAAAAAGTAGCCTATGTCACTTTTCTGTCCTCCAACTATCTCCAAACAAAAAATCATGCCAATCCGTCAATCTGTTTCGACGTGAAAGAAGGACAGACAGACAGACACACAAACAAACAAACAAACAACACACTTTCATATTTATAATATTAAATATTTTAAGTAATTTAATTAGGATGTCTCATATTTTGGTGTACAGAAAATAATTGACTCATAATACTTTTTATAACACTTCATTCCGTCTTTAAATGGTTAATTTTAATAGAAAACAAATAAAAATAATAAAAAAAATTATTTCGCGGAAAAATTCTTAGGATTTTTTCGCGTAAAATAGTACAGTTTGGCGGTTGCTAAAAAAATATTTGTTATTTAAATTATATTAAGCCTTTGTTTCAAACAGTATTTGCATTTATTATTTATAAATATTTAAAATTAACTTTTTTATTTCCTGTCTCACAGAGACTGCTATGAATTAGGTATGAACTTTCTCATAATACAGTAATTCTATAGCCCTTGGTTAATGTGGTGATTTAGAGCGTCACGAAAGTTGCGTAGAAGTAGTTAATCATTAATGGTTAAATTAATATGTAGATTTAATCTCATTAAAATAATTAATTGATTTTAACAAAAAAATATGTCTGGAGAGAACTTTTGACGTAATACGATTTTCAGAAAGGACAGTATCGTTACGAGCCTCTTAATTGCAAGAGCGGCTGGATGGATTATAATAAGTTAAATATGAACGTGCAATTACTATTCAACATATTCATAGAGATCTGCGTTTAAAACGTTACAGCTATAAATAGTCGTACGTTTAATTATCTTATGACATTACTCGTATAACTTATGATGACTTTTATATTTAAAACTAGCGACTTACCCTCGCTCCGCTCGGATTCGCCCCTGGATACGTTTTAACGGTTAGTATAGATTTCTCAGCGATGAGATATTTTTAAGTAAAATCTTATATGTTGACTCGGATAACCAGCTACCATCATACCAAATTCTATCAAAATCTGTGTGTGGTTTTCTCGTGATGCGGTCCCAGACAGACCGACAAAAATTCTAAAAACTATAAATCCGGCCTCTGTATCGATAATAGTGTGTAGATGAGTCCACCTTTTGGCTGTCACACAGCAACGAGTCAAGAAATTGGCGGATGTTTTGAATAGATGTATAAAGCACAGAGTATTCTATAGGGCACTTTTCACCACATTAAGCTATACTCGTGGAATGTTAGGAGAAGGCGTGTATCATAAAATTAAAAGGTCTTTTTAAGGTTTTCCTTTTTTAAATATTTTGTAACCAGTCATATGTTATGCTGTGAGTCAGCGCCCAGCGGACGGAGTGCCTTCCCGATGACGACTCCTTAGCACTTCAATAATTTAGCCTCAATTAGATTGGAAAGTGTCTTTTGTTTAATTTATATTTATTGCTTCTAAATTCTTGTTTCTTGCCTAAAGAGATGTAGTAAAATTACGTAATTAAGTCACGTGACGTAGGTAATGTATGTTACGAAGAGTTAGTTAACTCAGTCTTAATTAAAGCCTTTCCGTAAATTTGTGTCACATACGTATAATGTTACGGTTATCATTCGATTTCGGGATATAAATAGCCTTCAACACTCTCTGGTTGATCTATAAGCCGTCTCTATAGAAAAATAACGTTCGCCCCTTCGCCAGTACATAAAAAAGAAAAAAAATCGCATTTATAATATTGCTAATATAATGTTCTTTTCGTTCATTCTTTGGCACGGTAAGGCAGTGAATGGTATAAGTCAGGAATGGAACTAAAGGAGGGTTGTACCCACCACTCAATGTTTTTACGTCAACGACCCAAATCAAAGGGCGAAAGAATGTTAAATGCTTGTTTAAGAGATGTTATACAACATTTTGTAATTATAATAATGACCTCCCGACCGACTTCGGCCACGGCGGCCAGTCTCGTTGAGACTAGCCATCTGCGCAGGAGATATTATAGTGCACAAAAGTACGCGCAGACACAACGTACACTCTATGTTCGTGTTCACTCTCATATTCCGGTGGGATGACTACTCGACACGACCGGTGAGGGTTAAGGTACAGGACCGACGGCTTTACGTGCTCTCCGAGGCACGGGGGTGAAACACCGCCAACTTCCCAACTCCGGGCTGTCACTGAGGCTTACTATACAGAAAGACTCAATAACTAAACTTGGCCCGACCCAGGAGTCGAACCCAGGACCTCTCCATGTGCAGCCGTACATGCTGGCCATTATACCACCGAGGCAGTTATATAGGTAGTTATTGTAGTTATATAGGTAGATTGTAAGGATAAGATAACGGAAGAGCCTTTATTGGTAATTACAATTAATCTCTACTATTTAAATATGATGATAATTCAGACTTTTTTAACGCTCTGCAGAGCAAGGTATTTTTCTTAATGCAAACTCTGTTAAAACTAATAATTTTCTATTAGATACAATTCACTCAGTTTCTTCTTCAGAGCAAGCTTGCCGCTACTGTTTTTCTTTTATATTGAAATTAGAACATGGACTGTAGTGCATCGGTCTCCAAAAATACATGATCGCTTTAAAAAATTTTATATACTTATAACAAATAGGCAGTGGTAGTCCAGTACTAACGCGCTCGCTTGGGAAACCGAGTGAAGCGGGTTCAGATCCCGGGTCTCGCACCTCTGATATTTTCGTATGCGAATCATTTCTAAATGATTACCACTTGCCTTACGGTGAAGGAAAACATCGTAAGGAAACCTGCATGTTTGAGAAAATCTCATCATATCAGTCATAGATAAATCAATAGTGTTATTTATTTAGTAAAAATATCCATCTCATTTGTCACAGCAATTTGAAAGATTGACACATCGATGACAGTCGCTACTTGTGCTGAATGTTAACTAAACGCGTTTAAATAACTAATATTTGTTATTACTTGTTACCTACATATGTATATGGTTATAAAATAGCAGAGTCGTTGATACTTTGTTTTTTATGCTCTTTAAACGTAAGAGTTAGAGACCTAGAAAACGTTCTGTTAAAATTCCCTGGAAATTCGCAAAAAATATCTGTAAAAATGTCAAATAATTGCGTAAATCTACAAAAGTAATCAACACATGGAAAAAAAAATCGCGTTATTCATTTGCGCAGCTGAAGTCTGAGGCCAAGGCTAATTTTGAATATGATGCGTAAATAACGTACATATGTTAAATAAATGCATTCAGTAAACACCAATCACAGGCGGGAAGTGAACCTGTAACTGTTAGATAAGATCGTTCAATTTACACATTCGCGTTAAGTGATATAAATGACCAGCCTTGAATCTTGTAAAGTTGTCGAGTTGCTATTATTTTAAAGTAGGCGCCTTATTGATTTTGTCTTTTGTATTAGAAAATTTAGTTATCTTTAATTATCTTAATAATTCATTTTGTATGTGCAAATAATGTAACATTGTTTCTTAATTGTTGTGTTTGATGTAAGCATTGTTTATTGTCTCTGAATAAGCAGCTTAATATGTTATAAATTATCAACATCACTTATTGTTATAATTATCATTATAAAAATTACTTATTATTAAAATTATTCAGAATGTGTAAAGCCACTAGTTTTAGGACACCGTCGTTATTTTAAAGTGCATTATTTTTAAAAAGCAGTTCTTAATATCAAGAGTATCTAAATAAATAATTAAAACTTAAATAAGAACTTACGATATGCTTATATTGTATTTATTTTCAATGAAAGTTATGCAAACAGTATACTGTTCACTTACAACATAAAACTTAAAATATTTTTATAAAACTAATATCAAAATTTAAGCAAAACTTCATGAAAATCATCAAAAGTTTATTGACGTATATTTTAACTAATCAAGACTTAAATATCGGAGATGTAATATCAATAAATACTCACGCAATTCATAATGTACCAGTCTTCACCATATATTTTCAATTTTTGACCCAAAAAAGCTGTGCGACAGGCTACAGTTGCGACAAATCCTTGTAAGCTTTAAACGAGTCAGAGATATGCAAGTACGTATCCATATACAGTATATCGGGGCAAGGGCGTTTCGATATGGCAGCGCCATATGGTCGGCCAATAGCGCCTAGAATGTCTTGTCAATAAAAAGTTATTCCTTTTGGGGTAGTGTTACTAATTGAGAGTGACAGCTATTATATGATACTACAGCATGTAGATATTTTCGCAGCTTCTTACTTTATTCGTTAGGAGGCTTATGTCATATGAATTGTTGCGGCTAAAAAGTCAAAGAACATACACTTTCTAATATTCTATACTAGCGATTCACCGTCGCTTCGCTTCGAGTTCGTCCCTAGACAAAAACAAATCTATCCCACGGGAACCGTACATTTTTCCGGGATAATATATAGCCTATAGCCTTCCTCAGTTAACGGGTTATCTAATGCCAAAAGAATTTTTCAAATCAGATTAGTAGTTCCTGAGACTAGCGCGTTCAACCAAACAAACAAACAAAAACATTCTTCAGCTTTATAGTATTAGTATAGATTATTAAATAATCTATACATTTAATTTTTTCTCCTCCAAAAATATAGCTGTTATCATTAGCTAGCTTCGTCGATTAACTTTAACACAGTCGATTAGAACTAACTGAAAAATGATATCGATTGACTTCGATAAAATCGGTATTAACTTTGTTATCCGGTTTTTGTCAGTACTGATTGTTGGGTGGCGTCTTTATTTTAACCCGGCGAGGATGGATATAATACTCGTAGATACTGTATGCAGGAATCGAACCTTGGATCTAAGTTTCAAATGAGTTACTTCGATTGTAGAAATCAGCTACTATAGTAAAGGGGCTTTGATCTTACAAAGTTTAAAAAATTAATATTACACAAGTATAATAAATGACAAATCGTTATTAATCAAAACAAAAAAATAAATATATAAAAAGAATTACATATAATATGTATATTCTTTCTATATCATTCATCCTATTGCGATAAAAAATTGGTAATTGTCTTGTGCATAGCATCGTCGACTTACGTCGTAATAGAAGGCGTGAAATATTTTTGTAGGTAATTATAGCGTTAGGTATCTATATTTTTCTATGGAGTGAAGTATCTGTTCCATAAGGAACCATTAGTTAATCTGTGGTAATAGTATTACAGGAAGTTATTGCAGATAGTGGTAGCCCAGTGGTAATGCGCTTGCTTGGAAAATCGAGTGAAGCGGGTTCAAATCCCGGACCTCGCACCTCTGACATTTTCACGTGCGAATCATTTCTAACATGATTACCACTTGTCTTACGGTGAAAGAAAACATCGCGAGGAAACCTGCATGTCTGAGAGAACTTAGCAAGTTTTCGAAAGACATGTGAAGTCCGCCAATCCGCACTTGGCCAGCGTGGTAGACTATGGCCTGATCCCCTTCGTATTGTAGGGAGGCCCGTGCCCAGCAGTGGGACGTTTAAAAAAAGGACTGAATACAATAGTATTAAGCCCATGGCCCGTTTTTATGGGAAAACAGGTGTTATCAGGAAGTACTTGACACTAGTTATCATTTAACGTTAAAACTTATATTCGTTTATATCATCATGCGGTGCGCAATAAAGTGGTATATGTAAGAGTATACTAATGTGTAAAACCTAAGAATTTGGTTTTTGATCATCTGAACGCGGGCGGAGCCGCGGGAAATGCTAGTGTAATATATATCGCTGGTTGTTTCATTAATCTGTAATAAATCAGGCGTATATAGACCATTGCACCCGACGCTAACTCGTCTCAATTAAACACTGACCGCAAATAACATAAATAGGCATGTAATAACCACTCATTGAGTACATGAAAAATATGTATAATTATGTACAGTATCTTTATTTCCTGCATACATATGTTTGTCCATATTATTATTATCTATACATATAATAAAATTGTAACGAAGCCGAATCTGTACATTAAATATTTTTTGGAAAATCTTATTGAAATAGTCATTATTATCGATACAGAGGCCGAATCTATAGTTTTTAGAATTTTTGTCTGTCTATCTGTCTGTCTGTCTGTTACCGCATCACAGAAAAACTATTGGATGGATTTTGATGAAATTTAGTGTGGTGATAGCTGGTTATCCGGGTCAACATATAGGATACTTTTTACCGCGGAAAAAATACAAAAACTGCAATGTAAGAGTATACTTATATGTAAAACCTAAGAATTTGATTTTTGGTCACCTCAACGCGGGCGGAGCCGCGCGCAGTGCTAGTTGTAAATATGAAAGTGTTTTTGTTGGTTAATCCTTCTGTCACTAAGTAGATTGATGTGATATTTTGTATAAAGATGTTTTTTGGGCCGGAGAACGTCCAGGCTACTTTTCAGTTCGTAACATATGCAAACGTGCGCTCTAAATACGTGTTCAAAACTCTTTTACAACTATAAAAATTCATGTTGACCTTGAAAAAAAAACTTTCATAAATTAATTAATGATTATTAAATTATAGCCCTACATTAATGTTTTCTTTGGTTTCAGTATGTCTGAAGGAGACGTGTCTCTGATTCGTGACGAAGACGTGCTGCGTCGGATGGTAAGCTTGTAATTCTCCATTTTACTGTGTCAGCCACAATGTACATAATATGTACCTGCTTAAGATAAATTTAAGTAATATGTAGTATATTTCGATTCCTACGTCGTGTAAATATTTTATATGAATTCATACATTTACTAGCGGCTCACCCTCACTTCGCGCGAGTTCGGCTCTAGGTACGTTTTAAGTTTTAGTTATTAGCCAGCGTTAGCCATGTGAATTTGAATATTTTTTTTCGTGAAAATTTCTGAAATTTTAATATTTATTCTGCTATTCGGAGCGGAGACAAATCCAACAAATCAAAGATCATAAAAATCGGTCAAGCCGTTCTTGAGTTATAAATGGTGTAACTAACCCGGCTTTGTTTTATATAGATTAAATTTAAAATTAATATTTCATCAGACAGCCGTGCAAATCTATACTTATATTTAATCTGTACTATCTATACTTGTGTTCATTAGAATTAAATAATATTTAATATTTCACTTTGATTCATCGATTTTTTAATTTTCCAGTGGCAGCAGACTGAAGATTTTTCTCGGAAGAAAGAAATTCGGGCGCACATGTATAGACTGAGAGAAGAGCGTCTGCGCAACCTTTATTCGCCAGAACCTGGCGCTGAAGCTAAAGGTACAATATAAGTTTCAATATCATATTTTAATAAAAAAAAATCTGTCTCTCATCATCAAGTTATTCATCGGTAGATAAAAATTTGATCCTTTCCTTATTACATTTTAAAAATTATATAAGGTCCCAATAAAAGGATAGAAAATCCTAAATAAAAAAGAGGAATATTCAAGAAATATTTACTTCGTAATTTGTTTAAATTTAAAAGTTAATATGGCAATTATTATATGGTATCTATAATCGTGAGCTCTATTTATGGTATTTTATTTATGGTACTTGTAATCATGAGCTCTATTGGCCCCTTCTGACAGGTTGTGAGTTTTCATCAACGCAGGGTCATGTGAAATCATTCGCTGACCAGAGCTTCCAATCGATGAAGAGCAAGGAAGTTCGAGACGCGGGCTCCCCGCCCAAGGAGTTCACTTACCGCGGCCAAGGTTCCTACTGTCTCCTGCCACCGATTACTCTAACCGAACTAATACTATTAACCAGTAACAATAATAATTTATTATATTCCGATATTTAATTATCAAAAATTATTTCAGATCTAAAGGAGCTTTCTAATGCTGGATGGAACGTTGAATCTGAGAATAGAACAACCGATGATGGCCACACTCATGTGAAATCTGTTAACGCTAATATTGAGGGCCGGTACGATGTCGACGGTGGTTATGGCCAGTTCGCAGCTGTGGACCACAACAAACAAGCTGTTACTGAGTACGATGATGGTAACACTAGCCTTAAACGTAAGGAAAACGTTTCCGATACTGCAGCACATGAAGAAGTTGTACGAAAAACTGATGACGGTACACATTTTTCGTCAACAAAAAGTTCATCGACTTCTTCATCTAAATTCGAACAGATTTCATCTAAACGAGAAACAGTACCTTATGAAATTACTGACGACTATGATCTATCTTCACAAAAATCCTTTGATACTAACCGTTTCGATAATAACCGCAACGAAAAAATAACATCGAATAAATATACGAAAACAACTGACTACGAACAAAATTTGAGGACTGATTTTGATCAAGGCGATTTAGTGTCACGAAAGATAGATTATCCAGATGAGAATACAAAAGTTATAGTGGAGACTAGGTGTCTTCCTGATGGAACAAGGGTGACTAGTACTCGTCGTGAGTTTCGTGCTCCTGCGGTTCAGACTAGCCATTCTGAAGAGCATTCTCATCAAGTCAGATCTGAAAATAAGTCTTCGTCCTTTTCTTCATCACAAAAACGAACACATGTTGATGAGTCGACTTCAAATATTGTTCATGAACGTTTTGAAGATAACACAAATAATATTGTGGATTCCCAGAAGATAATTGACGACTATGATTTTAAAAGAAACAAGGAAGTTGACTCTTTGATAAATAAAAAAGATAATTATAAGTATGACGCTAACACTGATAATACAACTCAACGAAGACAGGAAAGTAATGACAAGATTAGGAGTACCCACCATGAGTTATACACATCTCAAAATGAAGACTACTCTCAACAAAGAAATATTAGCGAGACGCAGTCTGTACAAGACGTAAACGAACGCATGCATAATACTGTAAAGAAAACTCATTCTGTAAAAAATGTCGAAGACTATACTGATCATACCATGGACAGAACCGAATCTGTACAAGATATCGAAAATCGTACATATAATACCGTCAATAGGCATCAGTCTGGCAATAATGTCGAACAAAGAACTCACAATATAATTCGGGAGAATGTTGTTATTGAAAAAAAATCTGACCAATATCAAACAACATATCAAACTGATTTTTCACAGAAAAAAATCAGCAACGACTGGAGTCCTGCGCACCAAGCCTGGGCTAGCACGCTTCGTTCCGATACACCGACTAGACCATCTACAAGAGCTTCATCGCCAGGAAGTAAAACTTTTAAGTCGAGTACATCTTCCTTAAGAAGCAGCGTTAGCCCGGATAAAACCTTCAGGAAGCCCTCTAGTCGCGGTAACAGTCCAAACAAAATAGACAGAGTTTCTCCTACTCGCAACATTTCTGAGAAATATTCGAGTACAAATTCATCTTCATCAATGATAGAGAGAACAAAAAAATACACTAGTCCGGATAGAAAAACACAAGATAGTCATCCATCAAGATCCAGTACAAGCCCAGAAAAATACTATCCTAATCGAAGTTCCAGTCCAAATCAAAATTCACAACGTAATGACACACCACGAGCGGATTCTAATACATCAAAGTCAACTTTTAAACCAAAAGAAAAGTCTACGTCTCCTCAAAGACCATATTTGAATGCTATGAGAGAACCTACAAATCAAACTATTCCACCCACTCAAAATGTTACTCGTCCGCGTGACTCTTCACCACAAAAAAATTTAAAACCTGATTATAAAAACTCCGAAGCGCCTGTGAACGAAGAGCGACCTACTAAATATGATAAACGTGATTTTTCACCTACTAAAACAAACCCTGTCGACGAAATGCCAAGAAAACAAAGCCTTAGTCCTGATCGTAAAACTAAACATCAGAAACCATCATCACCAACTAAAAGCGCAACAGAACCTATACAAAGACAGTTCAAGGAACCATCACCTGTACGAAAATTACCGCAAGAAGCAAAGGCAACTGATGATAGTCAACCAGGTTATATGAAACCCACTGCTTCCAGCAAACCTAAGTCTACTGATAATCTATCACCTACACGGAAATCTTCTGAGAATACAATAAATCCATTTGAAAAACCTTCTAAAAGTCCAGAACGTCGAGGCTATGATAGAACAGTGCATAAAATCAAAGAAGATCATTACAAATTTATCGATGAAGAAACAAAAATGTACTCTGTAAGTAACAATCGTCAAACAATAGAAACAGAAATAAATGAAGGTTCATCTCCTGGTAAGTTGAAAGTTTCTGACTCTTTGGATTCTTTGGATAATGACCAATATCTTAAAAGCCGTTCACCTAGTCCTGATAAATGCTCCAAAGAGAGTCCTTCCTCTTGGCCGAAAAGACCTAATGACGACATACCAAATATTAATCACACTCTGAAAGAACACGAACAGATTTCAAAATCTCGTAGTTCACCTACAAGGGATTTATCCCAAAATATAACTAAACCAGATAATTCTTCTAGACCGAAGGACTTGCTACGACACAGTAAGAGCCCGTCTCCTACGAGACAAAGGCCAACTAGTTCTAAGCTACATTATGAATCTCCAACTCATAAAAGCAAGTCACCAAGTCCTGAAAAGTCTCCATCTCCTAAAAGACATGTTTTCAACAAAGAAAAATTATATGAAGAAAAAGATTTATCGCCCAACAAAAAATCTGCGATTCCCTCAAAACCTATCATTCAAGACACTGGTGTACCTGATAAGACGCTTAAAAAAGGAGATACCTTACCTGAAAATACCTACAATCCTACGGCTGATCGTGCTCCCCTTCGTAATCGTACACCTTCGCCAGTTAAAAATAGTCAAAAAGCGAACAAAGTTGATAAAATTAGCGGAAAAGAAGTAACCTCCATCGATACTGTTACACATACTACGTCTGAACATATTGAAACTACTGATAACTTTAGCGATCACACATTAAAACAGAATCATGTTACGTTAATTAATGATAAGACTTCAGAAAGACAAACGTCACCGAAAAGGGCGACTTCGCCAACTAAATTTGGAACTTTCGATAAAAAACTGCAGCACCATGGAGATTATGAAGATAAGCAAGATATTCTAGAGAAGGAAATACAACCGGACAAGCCGAAAACGGATCGAACCCCATCGCACACACCTTTAAATAAATCTCCCCGGAATAGTGTTTCACCTTCTAAACTGTTAGCAAAAGAAAGTAAATATAAACAAGCGTCTGATTTTATTAACCAAGAAAAGAACTTTGAAGAGATTAATAAACATACTCTGAAGGAACGTCCAAGACAGTTAGTTACGCCTTCAACAAGCCCAACACGAAAACCAAAAAGTACTGAGATTCCAACTTCATCGGGACAAAGTTCCCCAACAACATCTAGTGGTTTTGAATATTTCCCAGCTTCTCAAAATAAAACAATCATTACAGATTTGGATGATAAAGATTTTTATGCACAAAATACAAAATATAACCAGAACGAAGAAGTAAAAAGCGTAAATAACCAATCTTCATCAAAAATACCTTGTAGATCACCTTCACCAGAAAAACGTCCCACAAAAGAAACTCTACCTAGAAAAAGTTCTCTAAAAAAAACAGTAAATAATCAGATGTCCCCAACCGAAAAACCACCGTCTAATTTTCTTGTTTCACCTAATGTAGAAACTAAAGAATTTACAGACCACAAAGTAGTTATACAAGATCACCCTATTAAACAAAGTGACAAGCCTGTTAAAATTAAACCTCCATTTGAAAGACGTGAAACATATGAAGAAAGATGCCGAAAAATTTTAGGTATGTTAGAGACAGATACAACAGAATCTGAAGAAACCACTAACAAACAAACATCCGAATTGAGCTCACCTAGTGTATCTCCTTGCCGTAGCCCTTCACCACAGAAAGGGTCATTATTTAATAAAAATGTTACAGACGAAACTGAGATAACAAATGTTAACAAATTTACATCTTATGAATGTGAAGATAATAGTAACAATATTTGTGATAACCGTAAGACAAGCAAAATTCCTACAAGAGAAACATCTCCTACTAAACTTCAGGACATCACTGGGAAAAAAGAAGAATCAACCACTACTACTATCAAAACAACTATTTTTGATACAAAAGAGTCGATTAAAAAGGAAGTTTCTGAAAAATTACATGAGAAATCAAAGTATCTTAGAACAAGCCCTGAAAAGAAAATTGAAGAGCAAAATATTTATGGTAAGGTTGATGAACCAGATAATCTACGCCATCCAATTAAACAGTCGAAGCCTACGGAAGCAAATGAGTCATCTAAAATTATTCCAGTAAAACATCCTGAAAGTCCAGTAAATAAACAATTAGTAAATGATGATAAAGTTGTCGATACTAAAACTAAACCAAAATCTACGCCTACAATTAATAAACATACAAAGCCTAAAGAGGATAAACCATCTGAATACGAAATTCATCACAGTACTACAAGTGTAATAGAGGATAACAATGATAAGATTAACGATGAAATATCATTTCCAAAATCGAAATCACCAATAACCCCAACTCGCAAGCTTCCTGTTAAAGCTTCTGCAACAAAACAAGTTGATGATTATCATTCAAATAAGACATCTATTTTAACTTCCGAATTTATAGCGTCTGAAAAAGAAAAAGAAGTACTAGATAGAGTTCAAAAATCTTTACGAAAGCTTTCACCAGAACGTATAGAGAAACCTTCTGTTCGTGATAAAAGTCCTTCCAAGTCTACCACAGCGCTTCGTGATTTAGAAATTACTTCTAAATCTGAAAAAACTGTCGAAAATAAAACCACAAAAATTACCGAAAAACCAAGTACAAACATTATTACGGAAGATGTTGACTACGTAGAAAATCAAAAAACTGATAAGCTCAAAGATCAAAAAATATCAAGTAAGCCTCCACCGCGAAATGTATCGCCAGTGAAAAAAGTTTCTAATATGTCTCCGCTGCCAGCAAGAAGTATATCTCCTAAGAAACCAGTTTCACCAACTGAACGTCCACAATCTCCTTCGATTCCAAAAGTTAGTGGTATTAAACCAAGAGACACAATAACTTCTCATATTCGCAAGCCTTCGCCAGGGACAGTACCACAAGCAAAACTGGAAAAACCCACTGTTGTTGATGTTAAAAAGGGTACTACAAATATTAACAGGCCATCTAGTCAGTCAACACACAAATCTACAACAAGTAAGCTTTCGTTAAATAAAACTCAGGGTTCAATTAATAAGTCTACTGAGCAAGACCTCAAAAAGATCCCCGTGCCTAAAGCGAAGGATAATCTTAGAAAGGATAATACAAAGGTGACGCGTACTGTAAGTGATATCACTCTTAAGTCTAAACAAAGTTCACCTCAAAGAATTAAATCTAAGCCTGAAATTCAGGTAAACGACATATCAACTGGAAAAACAACAAAACAGACACTTACAAGCTCAAAAATACAAAAGTCTTTACCTAAAGAATCACAAATTAAATTACCAACAAGCAAACCTAAATCAGCTACTGCGTTAAACACATCGACAGATGACGATGACGTTATAATCGATGTTCAACAAGCAAAATCTTCACGCGAGAATTCTCCAGATCGTATTTGTCCAACTCCTGTAGGTTTTGCAGAAGATGTTGGAACTCCGAGATTTCCAGATGAAGTAAATGAACCAGATGATGAATATCAAAAACGAACTTATCATACTATTCATGAAGCTGAGTCTATTGTAGACGACATTGTAGAGATAAGTGAAGATGAAGAACTATTTACTAAAAAAACTGATTTTGAGGAATATATAGAGACAGATGAACGTCTTCTCAGTATCAATAATAAAGTATCGAAGTTTACCCACAAAAAAGAAAATGTTACTAATGATACCACAGAACGCTTTAAGGAAAGTGAAAGAAAAGCTCATTCTGACTTTACGGATGAAAATCTAAAATCAGATGACTGCTTATTATCGGTATCTGAAAAAGTTAATAAGTTTGCTAAAGGACCTATACATACAAAAGATAATAAAAGTCCTTCTCGTAATATAGTGGAAGAATTTGACAAACATACAACATACCAAGATGACTACACTAAACTAAGCGTAAACGATAAAGCTCATTTATTTATAGAAACAGCAGAAAACGTTAAAACTACAAAACCTAAACCTACACAAAAAATTGAGCGTCCTGATTTTAATGATGTAGATGACACATTAAAAAGTGATGATTGTTTACTGAGCGTTTCTGACAAAGTAAATAAATTTGTTAAAACGGCAGAACAGTTTTTAAATGAATCATATGAAGATGATGAGAAAGAAAAGAAAATCAAAGAGCAACATGAAAAAATTATGAGAAAAATAGTAGAAAATATGGATGATACTGTTACAAAGTCACACGATGAAGATTTTGTGAATGACACTAAATTGTCTAGTAAGAAATGTGATAACGAGAATAGACGAAGTTCTTTAACCAAAGAAACAGTTTCATCTAACGCAAAAGTAAAAGATTACATCAGTCCTAACATCAAACCTACTGAGAAACCTTCTGTAAAAATAACAACGTTACGAAGTAGCGATGCAGTAAAGAAAGCTAAAGCATTGTTTGAGACTATTGCTTCTACAACTACGAGTACACATAAAACTGTCGACACTCCCTCCAAGTCATCTAAATTAACAGATACTATTGGAATAAAAAAACCACAAAAACTAAATCCTACAAATGTACATCCTGCAGAAAAAGGAAATAACACGGCTAAAGAAAAAGAAATTATCAACCTCTCTACACTGACTACAACAAAAAAAGAAACATTAAATGAAACTGTAACAGAAATCCATGACCAGCGCCATATTCGTGAAGAAAAACCCCATCGATCTAGTCCAGCGCGCTTGAGACCACTTTCTCCTGAATTTATTAAAGCAAAATCTCCATCTCACCAATCAAATGAAACAGCTTCTACTGTGCATAGCAACGATATATCTAAACAAACCCCTCTAGGGTCTGAAAAGCCTCAGGATAAAATTCCAGGCTATCAGCGACCTACAAAAACTAGTCAAATTAAGGAAGAAACTAAGATTGTAGAGGAGACAGAAGTAAGTACCAGACGTGGAAGCGGAAAATTTGGTGTCGAACTTCGCAGAACAAGTACTGACAGATCAACTCCTACGAATGAACGTCGCCGCAGTAGCGTAGAACATCATCAGCCCTGCATCGAAGATATCTTTGATTTGGACCTCCTAGAACAAATGGTAAGGGTTTATCGAACATATGTTTATATTATTTTCGGATGATATTATTATATTCTATTGCATTTTAATATTTAGCACCTGGGCAAACGACCTTCGCTCGGAGTTCTTTTTTGTTGTATCGTATTTTAGATAAAAAGAAACTAAAAACATGAATAAATACAAAAAAAAAAAAAAAACAAAATTAAAAACTTTGTGTTCGATCAAGATTTGAACTCGGACACCTGTGATTGTTAATCTTGCATCTTGGTCGCTTGACCACGATGCTTATGCCTGAGTGTATAAATTATCAACCATTTTCTGCGTGGAATAATGCGAAAGAAAACCGCATGAAAACTCGAAAACACTCGTTTTTCCAGACATAAAACTAATCTAAATCAATTTTTCGCTCCCGAAAAATCCACATACCAAATTGCAGCGAAATCGTTAGAGCCGTTTTCGAGATCGCCGGTATAAATAAATAAATAAATAAATATATACATATACAAGAATTGCTCGTTTAAATATAGTACATTATTTATCCTACTAATGTTATAAATGTGAAAGTTTGTGAGGATGTATGGATGTCTAGATGTCTGGATATACATGTAGATGTATGGATGTTTGTTACTCTTTCACGCAAAAACTACTGAATTGACTTTGATGAAACTTCACAATATAATAGCTCATACATCAGAATAACACATAAGCTACTTTTTATCCCCGAAAAATGTACGGTTCAAGTGGGACAGATTTGTTTTTGTTTTTCTAGAGGCGAACCTGAGTGAAGCGAGGGTGAGTTGCTAGTACCATATATAAATTTTAATATATGATAATTTTTATCTAATTTCAGTTGGAAAAGGTCGTAGGTTATGAGCAGAGGCGAAGAATAAGAGCACAAATAAGAGTAGCGAAGAAAAAAATGGAAAAAGATCAAGTTGATGTATCCAATACTTTAAAAGTAAAACAAACTATCTCTAAAACTACAAAATTAAGGTCACCTGACCGCCATCATAAATCACCTGAGAGAGCTAAAGTTGCGTCACAGAAAACTGTATCTCCTGACCGTCATTTACAAACTACTCCTCACAAGTCTTCCTCTCCCACACGCAATATAAAATCTTCACCACATACAACTTTACCATCAGAGCCTAAAGGACTGGAAAATGAGCCTGTATTAAATGGACATGGTAAAGAAACTCATCCAAATGATAACGCGAAGTTCCCAAGGCCCCATAGCCCTGAAAAAATGTCAACTAAAATGCCAACTAAATCCAGGAGTCCGATACGTAATGTCAGTCCTGACAAAAAAAGACCTATGTCACCAACGAAAACACCCGCAACAAAACCTAAATCAAATCGCTTCAATGAATACGCTTCCGCTTATATGAAAAAGGTGGGGCTTAAGGATAGTGACAAAACAATAGAAATAACGGCCAAAAAGAGTTATGTAGATGAACAAAAAACGAAAAAATCTGAAAGTCTTCACACTGTGGAAACAAAAGTTTCATCAATTTCATCTAAAAAAACTTCTGAACGAACTGCGTCACAGGACACATTTGAAGTGACTCATATTAATGGAAGGAGATCTCCATCACCTGTAAAGCGGACCGAAAATAAATCACAACAACAAGAAAAACTTCGTACACCTCAGCGCCAAATCTCCCCCAACCGTACGATACACAGCCCTGAACGAGCCCCACGCAGTCCGGATCGCAAACAGAGCCCGGAACGATCACTCAGTCCTGAATTGATTCGCCAAAAATCTGACACTTCTAAAATTCAAGCTAAAAAAGAAACAATCATAAAAACAGTATATAATATTGAGAAAAAAATACCACAGAAACCGAAGCAAGAGGAAAAACCGACTTGGGTCATGAACAGGAACTTAAAGAAGACATCTGAGACTCGCACCTTCACTACAAAGAAAGTGGAGCCTGAGAAGCCTAAATACCGCGCTGTGAGCCCTTCCAAAGTGATTTCGAAGCCCATCGATGTGATTACATCTAGTTACGGTCCTGGGCCTCTGGATGCTGATGGAAGACCACTTTTTGGTATCAAAGCGCTAAGAAATGGAGCTAACTATCAAGGTTTGTATACTTTATAATCATTGTGTGATGATGTCATTATTTATTCATACTATAAATATTTACACAGCTGAATAACATACTTAATAAAATATATATGAGTCGTGAAGTTCCGCTCTCAATTAAATCTTTGTTGAATAGTTATTATACAAGTAAAATATCAAACTGTTATTAATCCAAACTATATACAAGTGACCAAAAAATTACAGTTAGAATCTATTAGTGACGCATGCACGATAACAATACTAGCTTATATAAATGAGTGGTTAACATTTTTATTGGTAATATCGTAGTGAAAGGAACAGTCATTCGTCAAGAGTTCCACTCGCGAAACGGCGGTGAGCCGGAGGGGACGGTCTCCGTAACGGCCTACTCCACAGAGCCCGAAGACTTGGAAAAGTTACTTCAAACTCAAGGAGAGAGGCCATCGAGAATTCATGGTCTGGCTGCCATAACCACTACGAAAAAGTTCGGAGGCGACACCGGCACAACTTTAAGCGAAGTTCATAATGTAAGCTCCTATAGATATTTAATAGCAATGTCTTAGCACTGTCATTTCATCAAGTTGCGATTTTATTTTCCCCTATAACTTAATAATTACTATATTTAATTCTTTTAGTTGTTATTTGAATTTATTGTTTTCTTAGATTTTCGCTGTTTTGCTCCTTAGATAATAATGAGCATTTCATTGATAAGGTATAAGAATAAATTTTGATCTAAGCAAAACGTTACTAATTTTAAATATGAATTAATATGGTGCCGGTCTTAATATCTACACAAATCACGCTTATTATACTTACAATTTGATACACGTGAACAAACATCATACAGGAAAGCGATTATGTTAACATTTTTAAATAAATTCTAACATCTAAGATACAGGCTCGGCCTAGTTTAGATGTTAGTGATCACTGAATGAATATATGACAAAATTTATATCATAACTAGCAACTCACCCTCGCTCCGCTCGGGTTCGTCCCTAGATACGTTTCAACGTTTAGCTCAGAGATGAGATATTTTCCCGCAGTAAAAAGTATCCTATATGTTGACCCGGATAACCAGCTATCATCATACCAAATTTCATCAAAATCTGTCCAGTGGTTTTCGCGTGATGCGGTAACAGACAGACAGACAGACAGACAGACAAAAATTCTAAAAACTATAAATTCGGCCTCTGTATCGATAATAATGTCTATTTCAATAAGATTTTTCAAAAAATATTTAATGTACACATTCGGCTTAGTTACAATTTTATAATATGTATAGATTATACATGTAAGAATGTAAGATAAGTAAATTTCGTTTCTAGAAATATTTTTAATATTATTACGTTTAATTTATGTTTCAATAGATCTTATTCAAGAGCCATTTTCTCACTTTAACAGTAAAATATATACATACTTAATCTACTATTGCAACGTGGTTAAAGCTCTTGAATTTTATGAACAAATGATAAGAAACATATTTTTTGTATACATTAACATGCATGCAATTTTTATTACTACTTATATTTACTTTACTTTATATTATATAATAAAAGTTTTGTAAAACAAAACTATACATACTTTTATAGTCTTATAGTTTGTTGTTTTCGACACTTGTCATTCTTGTTTGGGATAAATAAATAAATCTAATATATAAAATTCTCGTGTCACAGTTTTCGTTGCCATACTCCTCCGAAACGGCTTGACCGATTTTGATGAAATTTTTTGTGCTTATCCGGTATCTATGAGAATCGGCCAACATCTATTTTTCATCCCCCTAAATGTTAGGGGTAGTCCATCCCTAAATTTTTATTTTTTATTTTTTAGACGAAATTTTTAATTTCTATTTTTTTATGATACAACATACAAAAATACATACAATCCTCAATTTTCACCCTTCTACGATCAACCCTTATTTTTTAATAGCCATTTTAGTAATTTAATCATTTTTCCTCTCCGGTCGAAAACTGATCAATCGTGATTTAATGCAAGCTAGGGACGAACCCGAGCGAAGCGAGGGTGAGTCGCTAGTAAATAAATAAAATTTATATAAGTATCATTATATAAAGAAAAACACAATTAAAATATGTGTAATTCCTTTTAATTTAATTAAATTCTTAGCATATTGCTTTTATAAATGCAAAAGCTTGTATGTACAATATATGTATGTATGTCCTTCACGCTAAAAACGCTGGACGGATTTGATTACAATTTAGTACACAGACATGACTTGGTGTAAAGCAAGAGCTACTGTTAATAATAAAATATACCATAAACTGGCACTGTCAGTATGTTTAGGTATAGTATTATAAACAAAGTGCACCTAGGGACGTACTCAAGAGACTCGGGGTTAAGTCTCTGAGTTAAATAGAGTGACTCCTGTTCTTAGAGTTATAAAAAAAATGTGAAACATATACATATATGTATACATAGATATTTTAAAATTATTTTTAATATCATACAGAAAGAGGAACGGGCAGTTTTAGACCAATTCACACACAGCGACCGCCGTGTTATTGAAAGCAAAATAACATCCAGCAATCTTGACACAAATGACGACTTCGTACAGAAGGAGATATCGCAAGTAGAAAACGAAAGATATGTACAGAAAGATAGACATCACATCAAGGCAGACGAATTTGAAAAGCACAGCTCAAAAGAAATAAAGTCTGAGAAAGCAAGTGTGAAACAGGGCAATAGAATACAAAGTGAAAAAGAAAAAAGAGTTGAGTTAGAGAGGAGAGAAAAAGAAAAGATGGAGAGAAGTGAAAAGAGAGAAGACAGAAAGACGGTGAGACAGAGTTCCGTGAAATCACTTACCGAGAAGTACATTAAAAGTGCAAGTAAGTATCTACTACACTCATGTGTATGTTAAATACGTAAATATAATAAAATAATATTATCATTATACTTTCATTATGTATTTTTTGGGCTTTCACTGCACAAATATTTATTTTATAGATGATAATTGATTGACTTGGAAGCTAATTCAATTTAATACTTAACAATAATTAGACGTGGGCAGTGGTAGCCCAGTGCAGTAGTAGCCCAGTGGTAAATCCCGGGTCTCGCACCTCTGATATTTTCATGTGCGAATCATTTCTAACATGATTACCACCAGTTTTCGAAAGACATGTGAAGTCCGCCAATCCGCACTTGGCCAGCGTGGTTGACTATGGCCTGATCCCCCTCATATTGAAGGGAGGCCCGTGCCCAGCAGTGGGACGTTAAAAAGGGCTGAATACATACAAATACAATTAGACTTAATATACTCGAATTTTAAATATAGACTAAACGACCAGCTTATATAAAATCAATAATTTCGTAGATACAAATAGGACCTTCAATTCATTTATGAAGGTCTGTACCTGCCTTTTGTTATCACGTTAGCATCTACTCTTAATTTCAATCCTCTTTTCATGTTTCTATTTTAATTTTAACTGCATTTAATATTCATTAATCACGTCTTCAATACGCATTGTGAATTTTAATAAGTTATTCACATTTTCACTCACATTCTTATATGGACGCTGAGCAAAGAAAATAATTCATTACAGTTTTATACGTGAGCCTTTAAGCCTACGAATCTTATAGAAAATGGAATTTTCCTTCTAATAAAATAAGCAAAAGTAACTGATTAATATCGAATATCTCACCAATAATCGTGTTGGAATCGAACCCGCATCCTCCAATACTAATGAAGCTCAAACTATAGAAGCAGAAGCCTAAAGTCAATTATTTTCTAAGGTGAAACGTCGAAGAGCGAACGCCACGTATACCCAAAGGCCGGCCTCATCCTGCGCACCTCCACAATGAAGGACAGTGTCTCCAGTGACTCTTCAGCTCACGCAGGTGAGATATAATTGGATTACTACTAATAAATGCAGACTAAATGTACGTACGTTGAAGGTAGTGATAGCTCAATGGTAACGCGTTCGCTTGGGAAACCGAGTAAAGCTGGTTCAAATCCCGGATGAAACGGCTTGACTGATTTAGATGAAATTGAATACGTAGACAGGCTATAACCTGAAGTAACACGTAAGCTTCTGTTAGGGACGCACCCGAGTAAAAAGCAGTAAAAAGTATCCTATATGTTGACCCGGATAACCAGCTATCATCATACTAAAAATCAGAATCTGTCCAGTGGTTTTCTTGTGATGCGTTCCCAGGCAGACAGATAGATAGACAGACAAAAATTCTAAAAACTATAGATTCGGCCTCTGTTTCGATAATAATGACTATTTCAATAATATTTTCCAAAATATATTTAATGTACAGATTCGATTCAGTTACAATTTTATTATATGTATAGATTTATTTTAAAAATATTCAATAATATAGTTTTTTTTTG
Source organism: Fabriciana adippe (assembly GCA_905404265.1). Lineage (NCBI taxonomy): Eukaryota > Metazoa > Arthropoda > Insecta > Lepidoptera > Nymphalidae > Fabriciana > Fabriciana adippe. The sequence goes on from FR989995.1 coordinate 553,495, forward strand.
TAGCACTTTAATGGACCAATTGGGGGTTAGATAGGGTCGTTAAAACAAAATTCTCAACATTTGTAACTGCCATCCTATAAACAATGTCCATTAGCCATAACAATAAAAAGAGAAGTAGTTCTCAAAAATTCGTATACGTAATAGACCCAATCTTAGCGACATTAATTTATTATAATACAAATTAAAAAAATGTTAAATATTTAATAAAATGTTATCATTGTTTACTAAAGGCATAATAAAACAGTATTCATGAATCGCTTAGTGTGCAATTTTATTATTGTAGGCTCCATTAAAAATTTTCCTTTGCTCCTTATAAAGTGAGATTTACTGGAATAGACGTATTTCATATGCATGCCGCATACACAAATCGCGGTTATAAACCGCTTCCAATGATGTATTTATGTATGTATAATGCTTCTTTGAAACATTAGTACCTTTTATACTAGAAACTAACGGCCTACTCACTCCCTTTTAGCTTCACTCTCATAAGCAATAACTGAACTGTAGCTCCATGTAAAGAAAATTTTGTAAGTTTGGATGTAGGGGGCAATCTCTGAAAATACTGATCCGATTCTCAATTTTTGTTAACTAATAGAAAACTACATTACCGCTAAGTGCTATTTTTAATTCCAATAAAAATGTTTGGAAATCGTAATAGCTTCAATTAAAGTCGGAAACCTACTAAAAACACCTAAGTCTAAAAAAATTGCTAGAAAAGACGAGACACTTGGTAAATATTATTATTTATACACATACGTTTATATTAATAATTAATATTAATTCCTTCCCCAGGTCTGACCCGCACAGACAGCGAGCACAGCCTGGGATCAGATGAAGAAGTGGTGACAACCACAACGACAGAACAGACCGACGATGGCGTAAAAACCACCACGACCACCACCACCCGATCCGGACACACGCGTGGTCAAGAGCGATCCTTCCTAGACAGCTCCACTAAGGTCACCGGGGTACAAGACATTTTAACTAGAATGAAAAACGCTGATATAGGTAATTATATATTTCTTTAAAACTGTAAGTATCCCCTAAATAAAATTGTCTTTTCAAATTATTTCGTCGATTTATTTTGATTTTAGGTTTCCTACGACGCGATTATGGTCATGGGAAAAGTTCAGTTTCTCCTTAAATCCTCGACTTAAGAAATTAAACAATAAAAACTAAATTAAAATCGATTCATCCATTTGGGCGCTACGATGCGACAGACAGACACACGGATGCACATAACACCCCTCTTTTTGCGTCGGGGGTTAAAAATATTCACGTGAATCTGAGAGTGTATCAAATTGTATCATCAAAAATTAAAGATATTAATCTAAATATAAAAAAAATCTTATAGCCTAATACAAATATGACAAAAATTACCAGATTTTATTTACTCCAAAAACGAATTCTTTAAACGCGATAAATTCATATTTTATTTCTACGTATGTTTTTGAGATATTTTTAATATTACGTGTATGTGTTTAGATACAGTATTAACATTTCGCTAATGTTTTTAAATTATAAATTAACAAGAATTAGTAAAACGAATTTGTTTATTTCATGGCAACGATCCAATGCGAATATATCTAGCAATGTAGGTTCTAACCAGTTCCAAAATCTAAATAACTTGCACATGTAATCTGGATGGATTTCATTCTATTCATATACAAATAATTATACAATTTCCCTAATCTATATATTAGTGTCTGACGATAATAATATCGTAGCGAGTGTAGAACGTCTTTAGCCTAAAAATTTTATGAGAACCTAAACAATATCACGATATCTGTAGCTTTTTTTTTGGGAGCATGCTCGCTTTGACAACATAGCGAAGTGTGTTCAACCCTCGGATTTCGCACCTCTGTGATTTTCACATATAATTCTTATTTTTAACATGATTAGGTACCATGTGCTTGTGCGAAAGATATGTGTGTTTTAAGGCCACGTGGTGGACTATGGCTTAGTTGTCTTCACATTAATTATTATAGATCCATGCCAACCAATGGACTTAAAAAGACTGAATTTTATGATTAAAAGACATGGTAAAGTTTTATTTGGACTGGTTCAAAAAATCCGAAGACATATCATAATTTAAAAAACACACTTATTTCCTTTTGATTTTATTTCCTACAGAGTTACTTATGTTTACATGAATCTAATGTTTATCGAACAATTATTGCTCAACAGTGATAGAGGAAGGCGACAGTAGCGCGGACACGGAGGCGCGCGCTCTACTCAACAAGTTCCTGGGCGCGACCGTGCTCATGGCCGGCATGCAGGGCTACGTCACGGAGAAACCCTCGGGGAAGGTGGTGATCAAAGAGGTTAGTTAAGTATTATTAAACAAACCTTTTTTTTATATATAATTAAGAGACAGTAATTTTTTACTGCCAGCTTTATTGTTATGGGATCAAATAAGCCTTAGATCAAAGGTACTACTAGTAAATAACTATAATAGTACAGTGTGTTTACAATATTCAAAAATGTATATGTTAGATTTCGACTCTATGCAATTCACGTATCAAAGCTTAGAAAAAGTTGTAAAGTTTTCTTTTTTTGTGAGCTTTTTCGGATGTGTGTAATTTTTAACCTAGGTGTAGCCAGGGTGGGTTATTAATGAGTTATAAAACTCATTTACTGATAAAATAATGGGTAAAAACTTCTTAAAAGACAAACATCTCATTTTATCGTATACAGTGTACATAAAAACACAATTTCTACCAAGGAATTTACATTGTCATTCAATATACATATATATATATGCAGTTAGAGTTCAGTCATTATACCACACAGACTTCATTTTCACTTTTATTAAAGTGAATGTACTTAATCTTTAAACGGACGTAATATTTTATTAATAAAAGAAATAATTCCTTATGTGATAAGCCAAAAAATAGGTCAAAAAATATATTTTACAACAATAATTCCATAAATCCTATATATATATATATATATATATATATATATATATATATATATATATATATATATATATATCGTGATTTTTTTCTGATGTTTTAATATTTATTCTGCTATTCAGGGCGAAGACAAATCCAACAAAACAAAAATCATAAAAATCGGTCCAGCAGTTCTCGAGTTATAAGTGTTGTAACAAATCCAACTTTGTTTTATGTATATATGTATATAGATGTATATCTATGATATTTTATTACTTTCTATTAAAGTAAAAATAAGACAATATTATTATTTTTTTCAAGCAAAATACGTTTTCTTAAAGCGTGAATAATCCGAATGTCATTACCGCGACTGTGTCCAGCTGCCACGACTTGAAAACATGAGCATCAAATTGATTAATTTGACATTTTAATGGAGTTTATTCAACAGTCACACTTTACACAGATCGCAAATTATGTTCAACACTTCCAAGTAATAATTTTAATATCAAATTTTACGCAAAACTTGAAAGACGAGTGTAAGTCGAACCGTAAATACACACTCTATTAAAGTGCATTTCCACAAAAGAAATTTAACGTCCTCAAAGATTGACTTTCATAAAAAGAAGATAATCAATTACGGTGTATGTTCTACATATACTCACCAGTCGTAAACCGTTTTTCATGATTTTTCTTCAATAAGTTACATCTTTGAGTATCTATGTATCTAAAATATTAGTAATTTGTCAAGATTGTCGACGGATTAAAAGAAAGTCCTCTAGGGGTCATAATAACTTTTGAAATAATTATAAGAGTTTTTTTTATTTATTTGTCGGGCCTTCAATATGAGGGGTATCAGGCCGTAGTCCAGCACGCTGGCCAAGTGCGGGCGGACTGAACAAATCTCTCGAAAACTCGCTAGATTCTCTCAGATATTCAGGTTTTTTCACGACATTTTCCTTAATCGGTAATCACGTTGGATATGATACGCACATAAAAATACCAGATGTGCGAAACCCGCGATTTGAACCCGCTTCAATCGGTTTCCAAAGCGAGCGCGTTACTACTGAGATACCACCGACTATAGCTTGTAAATAGTTAAAGTATATTTTGTAGTCGCTTATACCTTTAAAAAAATTATAACTAAAACTAAAAATTAATTAGTAATAATTAACTCACTCAAAAAATATATTTTTCTTAAGGATGTTTTTTTCCTGAATACTGAAAAAACCTGTTTAAATTGCTTCTCTTACATCCCTACAAGCAGATATCCGTTAAAAATTATTTTAACAGAAAATATTAAACGTTATAACATTAAGGTCTATACTGCACAGTAACTAATGTTTAATTTGTTTTTAAATAATCTGATTTCTTATTTATTGATTCAATTGTAAAAAATATTAGAATTTTCAAGACGTATTCACGTTCCGTTCAGCAATCTTTAAATAATAACTCACATGGCGCAGCTTGCAATACGAAAGTCAATGTCCAGACCAAAATAATAATATAGCACTTGGCCGCTTTCCCGCTGTACCGGAGACTATGTAAGAAATATCCTGAAGTAAAACTTCATAGATTTTATAAATAACTAGCGACAAAAACAAGTCTATCCCACGGGAAACGTACATTTTTCCGTGATGATATATAGCCTATAGCCTTCCTCAATGAACGGGCTATCTAATGCAAAAAGAATTTTTCAAATCGGATTAGTAGTTCCTGAGATTAGAGCGTTCAAACAAACAAACAAACAAACAAACAAACAAACAAACAAACAAACAAACAAACAAACAAACAAACAAACAACCAAACAAACAAACTCTTCTGCTTTATAATATTAGTAAAGACAGAAGATTTTTTGTAGCTAGAAGGAAAGTAGATAGAGTCGACAATATACACATACACATGATTTCGATTTCAAAAAGGTTCAACTTCTACGGGCTTACTTTTAAGCTATGTTTGATACCGGTTAATGAAAATGACATTTGTGGTTATATTAAGCCTTTTCCGTCTTAGCTAAAATTAGTTTGCGGTTAAGTTTTCCAAAGTTCGAAACTTTTACAATATGTAGTGTAATATTATGTGATCTGTGGTAGAATCCTACAACTAATTAAATTACATGTTTAATTTTTTTTTATCGGGACGTCGGGAACCAAAAATCTAAATAAATCCGCGAAAAAATCCGAAAAGATAGTTTTATTTTAAATGTCAAATATTCGCGTAAATCTAAGAAAGTATTACATGTTCAAATTTGATGAACATACATATATATTTCGATGGAAATATAGCTTAGTAAGTATTTTTATTTTACCAACAAACATAATATTTTTTAGTTAGAGACAAACTTTAACCTGCTCTTGCAGTTTTCATATATAATAATAACGATACAGCTCTTTTTACATTTCTCTATCGGGAATAATACTCTTCGCTTTGGCCTATGACTCCTATACATAATTTAATAAAATTGTAACTAAGCCAAATCTGTACATTAAATATTTTTTTGGAAAATCTTATTGTATCCTATTTATAATAAATAGTCATTATTATCAATACAAAGGCCTAATCTATAATTTATAGAATTTTTATCTGTCTGTCTGTCTGTCTGTCTGTCTGTGACCGCATTACGAAGACACCACTGGATACATTTTGATGAAATTTGGTATGCTGATAGTTATTTATCCAGGTCTAAGCTAAAAATGTGACTAGGGGTGAACCCGAGCGGAGCAAGGGTGAGTCGCTAGTATAAACTAAAGATGGAAAAGAATAATAGAATGAAATGAACAAAATAATGAAAATTAAAATGTTATTTGTTTAGCATCGAATACGCAATTGCTATAGAGAAATATTCCAAAGAAATCAGCTGTAATCCTGCACTAGACGTGGTGTCTTCCTTTTATCACAAATGCACTTTATATTGGCTTTCACCCAAAAGGGATTTCGCATCAAACACCTTCCGTAAACATTCACTTTGCCAACTTCACAACTGACAAGTCATCTGCACACCTTACAAACATCTGATACGTATTCATGTGTTTGTTCTTCTAAGTGGATAATTACGGGTTTGATTTCTACCTCGAGCATTGATTTTTGTTTTGATCGCTTTAAAAAAACAGCAGTATTTGGAACTGCCACTTATACGTACGTTACGTATATAATCATTTGAACAGTAATTAAAGAAGTGCTTGGCTATGAACGTATGTTCTTTTAAATCTTAATTTTATTATTTTTTACTAATTAGTTACACGTAAATAATATCATTTAAAAACTTCATGTATATATTATTGTTAATGATTCTTTCTATGAAGAGGTTGTGGGAACATTTTACTATCTCATCTAGTTTCTTCACGCTGCACTTTTACATAGACATTAACCCTGCCCGGGAATAGATCCCGTGACCTTCAGCGTTGTAGGCGATGCCAGTCAGTTGCGCCACCACGCTGTCATCCATTTTACTTGCTTCGCTCCGCTGCTCACGAAATATTCTTTTTAATCTATATATAATAAATAATATATTGAAAACTTTAATACGATAAAACTATTCTGTCTCTTCGTTTTTATTCCTTTAAAAGATATTTATTTTAAATTAATATGTATATCGTGGTTAAATAATACATCAGTAAAAATCTATCCATCAAATTGCTGTCGCTCTACATTCTATTAGTGTTTAATTAATTAAATACGTATGTAGATTCAATCATGTGCTTAACACCGTGTGATTAAAATCACAACACGAATATGGCGCATTTGAATGCTACTATCTTCTAGTAAATAAAGCTACCGTTGCCGTTTTAAGACACGCGCGTGGAAGAAAATCGCCGGCAAAAATAACATCAACTTTTCACCAACGATGAGATGTTTTATAGGAAAATAAATCTTATTAAAGGGAAAATGTATGGTTTTTAGATGGAAATTCGTTCAAAATGCTACTGACTCTATATTTGGTGTCATGACGTCAAAATCCGACGTACGCGCAGTCCGTTCCCAACAGCCGCTCTGGACGGTGGCCATACACACGAACAACTTAATTTTAATTTTATATACATAAAACCATTTTTATGGGATACAAATTGTGGTGACCAGAACTTTATAGTTATACAGTGACAGTTTAGGATTGCGCTATTTCTCTACATTTTTTGTGGTAAGATTAATTTTAGTTTATTACTATATATTTAAGAAAAAACATATATTTATATAGAAAAGAGTTAAACAATTCGGGGTGAAGTTAATTTATAAATTCTTTATTTTATAATAGAAGTTATAAATTATAATCGATCATGAAGGTTTTATTACGGATGGACAGATAAGTTATTATATTAATAAGTATAGGAAATAAGATATGGTATGTGTTCAATTACAACCGCACTATCTGTCCACCATACCTTATATCGATACCTCGGGGCTCAAAGGGCGTAACCGCCATTTTGGCGAAATTGACTTTTTAATGCAGTCCTACTTAGTTTTTTCTCCTCTATCGATCTGTATATTTAAAGTCTTCCAATTCGCCAAAAAATGGTGTTTACGACCCTATTTTTTGTAGAAAATAAAACAGATATTTTTAGTTTTTGTGTCGTAACAGCCACCACTGTTAATGATCATAAACGCGAGGGTAGTAAGCGACACCGTAGATGATACAAATGTTTTTACGCCTAACATTTTACATCGATATATTTGTAGTTTTGGGGCGTAAGAGCAATCACTCATATTAGTCAATAAATGTAAGGGTAGTAAACGACATTTCTATGATTTTATTTAGGTGATTTTTATAATGAATACGATGAGTAATCGAATAGTTTTTAGGTTAGTTAGTTACAAATCTTTTTTTTCGAATGTTTAAGTAGTTTTTCTGAAGCCATTTGGCATTCTGGCTCTAAAATGAAAGTCGTTTTCATCCATCAGCTTTGGTTTTTAAATATGGCTTATGTGTATTTTTATAAAAAAGTCAAAGAAATTATTACAAAAATAAATTTAATTTGCGAAAGCAGCCAAAAATGATCTTTTTAATGAATTTAACACTTCTTGTAGGTCTCGTTCAAAAGTTAAGCAGTAATCTGCCCTGCAGTAGTAGTAATGTGTATCGTTCCTCCATGGTTTGAAATTGTTGGTAGAATATTTCTTCTAGTTTATCACTTAAGTGGACGTGATTTTCAGGAAATCGGTCCTGATGAGAGTGTAAATAGTGAAGTTCTACGGTGATGTTGCAACAAAAAAATTTCAAGCATAAATTTTGGACAAAATGTTGATAGTACCAAACTTTAGTATTATTAAGAAAGTTTTTGATTACCAACACAAATGATTTCCATGCATTAGACTGTTTCATTTATTGTTTTGACTTAATTTAGCTAACAGTTGTAATTGTGACCTATTAAATGTTTCAGCTTTTAATTTTTCCGTACTTAGTCAAAGGAATTTCTGTGCAATAGACTCAAAACAGTCTCCATTTGTAATAAGCGCCTTAACAAATTGCTTATGTTGATGGTAAAAGGTGGTATAGACTCTTGAGCTGCACTAGATAGCAAAGCGGGTCCTTTAGCTTTAGATAGTAAATTAGTATAAATCCATTTACGGTTATTTTAGTTAATACTATTTAGATTAACAAAGTCAAAATAACAATCACGATGGTAGTTTATAGGTTCTCGCCAGACATAGGGGTTTTGAAGTTCAGCGAACTTCTTTTTCCACTTGACCACTGTCCCAAATTCAACAGCACAATTTTGACAATGATTTTTGGGCACCCATGGTTTGTAAATTACACAATTGTACTTTGAAGTCCGACTATAAAGTTATAAGTAGTTGTAGTCATTGGTTTTCTATAATTTTTAAAAACATATTCTCCACAAATAAAGCAAATAACTGCGGATTGTGTAAAACACGTATCCTTGATGAAGATATCACAATAATTTTATCCTTCTGATATCAACAGTGTGCTGAAATCGTAAATGCATATCTACTTTATAGTAAAGTATCAAGAAGCTGTATACGAAAAATAAAAGCTGTTAGATAGAAACGGCTGGTAAATTTAAATTTATTGTAACTTAATTTAAAGGAAAAGTAAAAAAAAATATACCATAAAAGTTTAGAAAGTAATATTTTGTAGCATGTGTAATTTTTTCTATAATTAGTTATCTGAGTTGAATTTAGGTATGCTAAGTTAATAAAGTCCATATAAAATTGCAATTAAATGTCAAAGAAAACAAAATAGCTGTCAATAAACTGATAGAATTAGTAGGCAAATTGACGGTTACAACCATCACTCATCACACATCCATTGATTTTTGGGGCGTAAACTCCCCAAATATGCAATTTTCCGGGGCGTATCGGAAAGCTATTTTTGTTACTTTTAAATCTATTCGAAATATAATTTTATAGTGTTCTGCACCTAAAAAAAATTAAACTTTTGGTCTTAGAATGGTTTATTTAGGCCAAAAATCAAAAAAGATATGTCGAAAATAAAATTTTTTTTTTTGTTTTTTTGCTCTCCTGTAAAATCGAGTTTTGGTGCTTACGCCCTTTGAGCCCCGAGGTATCGATATAGTACGATGTGATTTGCACCTATTGTCTGGAAATTGCAATATTATTGTAATTTTAGGATGAGAGTGTTTATTTTACAAAGATATTTATTTATATAATTATTAATTAATTAAAAGTATAAAAATAACTCGATTATACGCCATTAATATCTGAAAAATGTTTGTAATAATATAGGATAGTGTTTAAAAAATAGCTGAAAAGAAATCGAATTACTAGAAGAAGAAAAAAATAACTTTGAAATGAACTCTACTGATAGATATCAATATTTCGCCATACGATCGTACCTACCATTCAGAAAGCATACACTTATTCCAGATGATCTCTTCTGCAAAAGCTTTATAAATATTTTATGAGATATTTTCTTGTAATAACCTAATATGATAATATCCTAAAGATGAATAAGGATATCCTTAACGAGATAAAACCCGACCCATAAACTATTTCTCCACAAAATGCACTATATTTGGTGCTCTATCGCTGCGTGGAAACAAACAAACAAACAAATACGTTTTCGTATTTATAATTAACTAGCAATATACTCTCGCTTCGCTCGGGTGCATCCTTAGATACCTAACAGTACCTAACAAACAAAGCAATACAACAGCCGTTTTATCCCGAATTCAATTAAAGTTATTATGATATCTGCCAGTAATTACATTTTATCGGAATAAAAAGTAGCCTATAGCACTCGGCAGTAATGTGTGTGTGTTCTAAAAATTCTTTCACTAATAGAAAACTACATAATACTTTCTTAGATTTTCGCGAATATTTGACATTTTAAATAAAACTATCTTTTCGGATTATTTCGCGGATTTATTTTGATTTTTGGTTTCCGACGTTACGAATGCTTTGAGATGTCTAACACCTTACTCTCTCCTGTGACCAAAAATCAATATAAATCCACGTTTTTTTCGTCTCATCAATAATTTGAGTCCAAACTTACAAACTTTACTTTTAAAATATTTGTATAGACTCTCTCGCATAGGTAATGTAGGGTTTAGACTAAACACTAGACACGGTGCACTCAGTGTATACACCGAGTATCTCTGTGTGAACGACTGTCTCTAATTTCATAATAAGCTTCGTCAATAAATAGGCTATGAAACGCAAGAATTTCAAATCGAACTATTATACATTCATTCGAACAAAAAAGCTGGATTAGAAAGAACAAGACTTAAATATTTATTACGTATATAAAATAAGTAAGCAGAAAAACAAACAGCAACAACAATTTTGCTTCATAGTATTTAAACACTGCAAGTAGTTTATACCATTGTCATTTTCGTAACCGCCATGACACAATAGCGACAAAATTTTCGGAGCGGAAATCTATTCAAGTTGATGCCATTATTTTTCGGTACTTATTACATCTTGAGTGTCGCAAAATGTCACAGATTTGTAATCACTGACCGTGGACGAGGTGTGATGACAGACGGACTGTCAGAACAGAGGAACTATGGACAGAAATGACAACAAAATTATTATTATGCATCTAATTTTGGAGTATAAATCCAGTCGCTATATTTTGAAATCTCAAATTGTGTGTTAAATGCATGTAATTCCTTTTAACTTTTTGCCACTTTCTTCTATAAACTTTGTTAAAAATATGTATTTTACGAAAAATAAATCGATAATAAATAGTTTTAACCTTTACTAATATTATAAATGAGAAAATGATGTTTAACTGTAGATCATTTTGTATACCTGATCGACGTGACGTTTGACCGACTTCAAAAAAAGACTCCATTCATTTGTGTGTTTTGTGTACATACACATTTATTACTCTAACTGACTGAGGTATTTTTTACATATTGCTGGTAGAGTTTTTGACAAACAATAAGTGTATTTCTGAACTAGCGACTCAGCGTCCATAGGTCCATTGCCCGTACAAACTTTCATCCCCATTTTCACCCCCTTAAGAGATGATATCCGGGGTAAAAACTACCTTATGTCCTTCCCAGGATCTCAAACTAACTTCTAACTATATTTCATCTAAATCGGTTCAGTAGTTCCAGAGATTACTTCCTATAAACAAACTCACAAACTTACAAACTTAACTTCTTTATAATATTAGTACTATTACTAATATTAAATAAAAAATATATGACTTTAAAAATTCATGATGGTCAATTATCGTAGTTTTCGCTATCTTACCCTGTTGTACATCTCACGCCTGAGAGCTCTTAGCCTTCCTTCATATAACCATTGTATTCGCAGGACTCTATCAGTAAACGATCATTGTTTGCGTAAGATCAATGTATAGTTAAGTTTAATGTTAAAAGTTCTCTTTGAAAAACGTCAACGTATTAAAAAAGTATGTAACATATTTTTATTTTAACATATTGGATTGTCCTCGAATAAAAATATATCGATTTATATACCACCTGATATATTATTTTATGAATTTATATGCACGGATACTTCAGTTTCATTTTATTTCTTAGTTTTTGGGGCATGAATCAATACACCACAAAAACCCATAGAATTATATCCTATAGGGAATCCTATTGGTTTGCTATCGCCTATTTTGGCCATGTAGAGCGAAAGCGTGCCAAATTTCATAAGGCAAAGCCTCAAGAGGCTATAAACAGTAGATTTAACATTTTTTATAATAAGGGCTTACCACATGTCGCTATTAATTAGTTTAAGTCGCATTATCATTGGATCATTTGAATCATCTCGAAACTCGGAGAGAGGCGAGCGATAACACGTGTCGTTGTAGACGTCACTCATTATTTATACTTCATGTACCGTGTTACTTTAAGGCTTTTTCATAATGTTAGTGAAATACGACCAATTGTTAGAATATTCCTTTAACAAATTGTTTTGCTCATATACATATGTAGCTCTTTCGTTAGGTTTAACTTAATCCATATTTATATTGCAAGTTTATAGAAAAAATAATAATTTATAAAGCGAGCGTGCTCCCTGTGATAACGCACTGCAGTCACTAGGTACTGTAAAATCCTTAAAGAGGGGCTTTTACTTACACGAAGCTTTTTAGTTAAAAAAAATGAAGACCTGTTTTCACTATATTTCACTATTGTTCACAGTTTGCGAAATATCGCGTAGATACCATATTCTGAGAAACTCGTATGCCTTGGCATACATTTTATTTAAACTTCATTGAAATCAGTTAAAAATCAATCAAATATAGTAAAGATATAACCTATATTTCCTGAATGAAAATAATAATTTCGAAATATAAATAAAAAGTTGAAATAATTTGGAAACAACTGAATATGTTTTTAATTAATAACTTTATTGGATTTTTTATAAAATACACTTGCATATTTTTACTTGAAAAGTGAAAAAATTATTCCTCTAGTACGTATTATATCGGTAAGATAAATCATGACACACTTTTAAGAAAATAAACAGCAATACACTGTGAGTAGGCTTAAAATAACGCGTTTAAAATCTTCGATATCGACATCGACATGTTACGCAGGTCCAGTCAATCACGTAAACAAAGTGTGGGGCGTTCACATGTCTAATAATACTACGAACTAAATATAGACGGAATATAGGTCACACACTCACAGGTACAGGAGGAATAGAGGACGTGGTTAATTATTATGATAATACGAATTTAACCAATATGTTTCTGTCGCGTATAGTCTTACTGAAAATATAGGATGTGGTGTTGCACTATAAAATACACTTAAAATTTGACATAACTACTTAATCTATATATAAATAGGCATAGAAAAAACAGTTCAGTATCTTTTTTTTTCTCTGATTGTCTACCGTTTTTTTTTTTTTTTTGATTAGAAACTATTGACGAGCTTTAGTGTTGTGAAAAAAAATTAATTATGGTTTAATTTTAACCACTGGATTAACACAACTTTAGTTAATTAAAATTAAAAAAAAAAATAAAAATATTTTTTAATTAAATTCCAATCCCAAACGCATAGTATTTTTTCAGAGAGTTTCGTGTATGTACGACGTACGTGTATACGACGTATATTTGTTTTTCCATTTTCGCCGAAGACTGGACGAATTTGGATGAATTTTAAGACACAGATAGATTATTAACTGAACTAACATAATATGCTACAGTTAGTAGAAAAAATTGCCATGAGGTTGTGCTGATCATTGGCGAAAGAAATACATACATACGCATAAAGAAAAGTCGTTGTTTCGGTTTCAAGTGCTTTTGAGCAACGCAAAAACAAAATTTATTATTTTATTTTTAATAAACATTTTACATTTTACACTCTCGCTTTTCTACTTTCTCAATGACGCAATTAAATAATAGCAAATCATCGTCTGCTTTTGTTCGGACAGTCCAGAAATACGCGCGTGACGTCAAAACGCGGATGGCTGTCTCGCGATATTAGCCACGTGTCGGGATACTCGCGGATAATGTGCCAATGTAAATAAATGTTGATATATTACAAGGAAACACTAAAAATATATAAAAAGTATTAGCAAATTTATTAAAAGCTTAAATAAGAGCTCGCGGCAATCTCAGAATGTACCTAAAGTAATAACTGAATATAATATTAAAAAACATAGTAACACCTACATAATTGACTTGAATTGATATAAATATAGTTTACTTTGTTTTTAATATATAATTTTATCCTCAAATGGCAATAAAAGGCTAGAGCATCTAATAATCGCTTGGTGCGGTGCCAAGCGACGCGTGCGCAGCGAGCTAATGACCCCAGCCTCCGCGCCAGATTTGGACATGCGGCTTTCCACGAAAACACCAAGGTTAGCTTTCCCTTCCTTATGCAAAAATACAAAGAATCGAAACAGGCTCACTTACTTCTTTGTGTGGTAAATACATACACTGGTACACATTTGAACTAATTACCGCTAGTTTGGCTGGTGGCATACTTTTTTGTGCGATCTTTATTTTTGGTTTCCTTAAAAAATATTTCAGTTTTTGTTTGAGTTCTGCGTAATTTATATTCGGCCTATAATGAAAAAAAGTTACGAATATAGTTATTTTGCATGCGCTTTTTCAGTAACTGATTGCGAATTTTGTTCGCTATTTCCAACATTAATGAGAAATCTCTCTATATTATAATAATAATAATAATAAAATTTCCTTAAATTAAAATATGATCCCCCTCGTACTGAAGGGAGGCCCGTGCCCAGCAGTGGGACGTTTAAAAGGGCTGAATACATACATACATACATACAATAAAATTTCATCTAATATACATCTAGACATAAAAAGTTCTAAGCATGAAACCCGCGATCTAAAATACAACGCGCAGTATACCAGATAAGATGATATATAATTGTCACAACAATTTAGTATGAAACGGTACACGGACACAGGGTGCGCTAGTTTTCACATAAAATAGAAACGTTAGAATAATTTTGCTTTAAAATAACACTATTACTAGATATAAGAGCGATTTGTAAACGCTCGTTAGTGTTGTGCCGGTTGCGAAGTGGCGCAAATTGTCTCGCACGTTACAATGTGCGCTCTACATGATCACGCGAGCGTTGAGTTTACATAAAAAATGAATAATCCCAATAATTCTAAAACAAAAAGTAACATAGCTAAGCGTTATTTTTCAGACAGGATTCAATAGCTTTATTTATTGTGATTGTTTAAATTGACATAAATTTTTATTTACAAAACAGGTAAAAAAAAACTAATAATACTTAATGTTAAATGAAGCTTACCACAAGTGAAAATCGCACCCAAATCGGTTAAGCCGTTTCTGAGATAAGCGCGCACAAATGGACGGACAAACAGACAAAAATTCTAAAAATCACTGTTTATGGTTCTATTGCGTGATTAAAGAAGCCCAATAATAGTTTTTCTCAAATATCTTCTATGTACAGACAGCGATCAGTTACACTTTTATTATATGTGTAGATTTTAACTTAATTAAAATCTAAAACATTAAATTAGCAATTTTAAATAAAGTCGTCGCCAAAACTAATAGAAAGATTAAATGAATCCGCTTATAGATGTAAAGTAACGAAAGAAATACTCTTAAACACAATACGTACATACATATTAGGGTCAATGTAGAGTTCAAAATTTCCTATTTGCACACTCATTCCATATCATAAAACGAAAAGCGAAATACGTACAAAATAGTCAATATTTACTTACTAACTGAGCTTTCTCTACAAAGACCATAAGAATTAAGAGAACGGTTAAACAAAGGAGGCGCAAATTGTGTTTGTTCTCACTTACTAATAATTTTCTGTTTGAATCATGTCTAATATCAACATTTACTTTTCTGTTTTAAGGTACTAGTTTTTGCCCTCAACTCTCGTGCGTCACTAAATATTACATATATGTTTAAACGAGCAATTCTTGTATATTTATTTATTTATACCGACGATCTCGGAACGATTTCGCTGAAATTTGGTATGTGGGGGTTTTCGGGGGTGAAAAATCGATCTAGATTAGCCTTATGACATAACCATCGTGGTCAACCGGCCAAGGCGCAAGATTGACAATCACAGGTGTCCTGGTTCGAATCCCGGTCGGATACAAAGTTTTTACTTCTGTTTCTTTTGTTCTTTTTTGTTTTCTTTTTTTTATATTTATTCAAGTTACACATATTATGGCATTTTACGCAACGTAACTAAGAACTTATTCATATAATTTTATACAAACTTTATATGTAAAATATACTATTTTAAGCATAAAAGGAATATTTAATATATATTATTTAAATCATCCTTGAAATTTCTTTCATAACCATAGTTTCTTTATTGTAGAAATCGCTAAATTACCTTTATCATTTAGATTCATTAGTTCGCAATCGAGATTAGTAAATTATACTTAAATTATAAAGTTTTTTCTATATTTTTATACACATACAAAATAAATTACAAGGAATGAAGATGCAATACTTTTAGCAACGAAAAATATACCTAAATGACTTTATTCGTATAAATACAAAGAAAAACCACTTTTATGTACTTGCTATAGTAAATAAAAAATGATTACTTCTTTTGCTCTTATTGCTATGCGCGTGCGCACAGCGGTACTGTTTCCAAGTACGAAATAAATATTATTATTAGCTCTGCGAAATGATGACGATTTCATTCGGTTCATTCGTTTATTTACTTTATTCCTATTTTATATACTTCCGGTTAACTTTAAATAGTAAATTAATATATTCTTGACAATATCTGTGATATACATAAGCTTATGAGATACCTCCTTACTTTTTTTGCAAACACCATGTTCATAGAAACACTTCATACTATATATTTATGTAAAACTAGTGTCTTACCCTCGCTTCGCTCGGATATGTCCTTAGGTACGTTTTAAATAGATATGAATAGTTGTTGCGAGTGTACTTTAGAAGAAAGCCGTATGCTATTGCAGAATTTTCTGTAGGCCTTATTAAGACCTACAATTTTCTAGTATATTGTTTTGATGTATCTCTTAAAGTTTAGCCAGCGTTAGACATGTAAATTTCTAGGACGACTCGATAGAACCAGTTATTGTGTTACCACGAGAACACCCGTGGAAATGAAAGATTTTCCTGTAGTAAGAGGTATCCTAAATGTTGACCCGAGTAATAAGTTATCACTACACAAAAGTTAGTTCATTTTGTTTAAATACTTTTTGCGTGAAACGCGCACATAGATTTCTTTAAGTTACTATTATCATTATTTGTATAGATATGTATGTATTGCAATATAAAAACAATGAAGTATGCTTTCTGCAAGTCATTTAATTCAGAATTTTTCTTGCAAATGATATTATAATACATTAGAGAATAAAGTTTGAATTTATCGTCAATCGTTTATGTAATCGTTTAATAGTATACTTATCTAAAGTAGCGCGTAGTAATGCGATTAATTCGGGCGACCCACCTGGCGCGCGGCCAGCGCCCGCCGGGGCGGCCCGCCCTTTGTTTCTAGTACAGATGTCACCTGTAATCTGTAATCGTAGCTCTTCCTACTCACCTATTTTAGATTTTTATTACTTTACATAATCATTATAGTTTTGTAACACATATTTGAGTTATTTTATTGATTCATTACGTTTTTTGGCAGTGATAGCCCAGTGGTAATCCGCTCGCTTGGGAAACTGAGTGAAACGGGTTCAAATGCCGGGTCTCGCACCTCTGATATTTTCACGTGCAAATCATTTCTAACTTGATTACCACTTGCCTTCCGGTGAAGGAAAACATCGTAAGGAAACCTGCATGTCTGAGAGAACCTAGCAAGTTTTCGAAAGACGTGTGAAGTCTGCCAACCCGTATTTGGCCAGCGTGGTGGACTATGGCCTGATCCCCCTCGTATTGAAGGGAGGCCCGTGCCCAGCAGTGGGACGTTAAAAAGGGCTAAATACGTTACATTTTATTAAAGAATAAAAACTAAGTTAAAACGTGTTTTTATGGTTAAAAACTTTTCTAAATAAGTTTAAGGGTCATTCAAATATTACGTAAGCAGAGTTTTAATTATTATTAACCCCTCCCTCCCCCTTTGTCAGCAAAAGTAAGCGAAACTCTTACTCCCCCATTCTGTGCCTACGTAAACATTACGTCTCAATTATTTGGCTCCTTAGAGATTTAGTACAATATAATATAATAACTTATATTTTTAACTCTCTGCTCGCTTAATTCATGTATACGTATGTATTATCAATTCGAACTAGTAGTTCCAAAGACAAATGCATTCGAACAAAAATATTTTCAGCTTCGTGACATTAGTACAGACAACAAAAAACAGTATTAAATTAAAGTAAACGTGACATTTTAAAAATATAACTTTAAAAGTCACTGTACGACTTCGGTAACATTTAGAATGTTAAGGCGAAAACCCACAGATTATTAAAAATTCATCCATTCAGATTATTAAAATTCATTCATACAGAAATATCACAGAATATATTTAAATTCCTCCTCGTCACTATCGAGCTCGGTTATAGAGTAAGTAGTAACAAAGTTCTCAACTGTTATTAACATGCCCTAACTATGTACACAAGCCATATGTCACTATAAAAACATGGTGAAACTTTACTGCGTGTTTACGATCTGAAAGGCTTAAGCACTCCGAGTTTATTGCCTTATAACTGTCAAATATTATACTTTCTACATACAGCTACTTATGTAGTTTAAAAGAATATTACTAAAATGTTAATGTAAAGATCGTGTACCCATTAAGATTTGTATGGACTTCCATTTATAATTACAAAAATGGCCCAAAAAAGCTCTTATTTCCCTTTCAGAGAATAAAGTTTTAAATATAATTTTTGCCTTTGCCAAATTTTATATGTCGATATTCATGTTCTCTCTATAATGTCTTTTTTGAAGTAAAACTTCTTTACGGACGCTTAACTTTGGGGAGTAAGTTGGTGAATGCGCGACGAGAGCGTTACGAAAAGTGTGATCGGGCGAGGCGAACGGAAGTTGAAAAGGAGATGTAACTTAGTGAAGATAGAAAGAGAGAGAGTTACGTTTCGTATATTACTGTAGGGGCAAGAGAGAGAGGTGCGAGCACACATTTTCTTTGTTGCCATGGTAACCGTTGTTCTTATATGACAAATGATATATAATATTATATTCTTTCCTTATATGATATTCTATAAATATATGATTGTAATATGCCTAATATGAGTTATTTAATCATTTTTATTAAAGTTTAAGTTAAGACGAAATATTTAGCTATTTTTGTTCTGTTACCGCCAAAGAAGTATAATTTTTTTCGAAAATCTCATTGAAATAGACATTATTATCGATACAGAGGCCGAATCTATAGTTTTTAGAATTTTTGTCTGTCTGTCTGTCTGACTGTCTGTGACCGCATTATAGAAAAACTACTGGAGGGATTTTGATGAAATCTATATATACATAAAATGCTTTGTCCTGACTGACTGATCGATCAACGCACAGCCTAAACCGCTGGTCGTAGAAACTTGAAATTTGGAGGACGTATTCCTTATACAATGTAGGCATCCGCTAAGAAAGGATTTTTCGAAATTCATCCCCTAAGGGGGTAAAATAGGTGATATAAGATTGTATGAAACTCTGTCATTCTTAACGCGAAATGCACAGAAAGTGGTATGTAGCTTTAAGATGAAAAATTAGAAATATATGTATTAGATTTTTTTTAAATTTATCCCTTAAGAGGGTAAAAGGGGGTGATAAAGTTTATATGGGCAAACAATTATTTATGATCAGAATTACTTGAAACTTGGTATTAATGCTCTTGAATACAATTAAATGAATACGTATTTCAGAATCTTTTGAAATTCATCCTATAAGGCTGTCAAATAGAGGATGAGAGTTAGTATGAAACTCTGTAATTGATGCACGGAAAATGATATTTACCTTTAAATTGACAACTAAAACAATAAAAATATCATTTTTTTTTTCGAAAAAAAAAATACAGGTAGTAGAGCTTGCTAAATACCTAAAGTGTAAATTTAATTACAGAATATACGCTTAACATCTTTTAAGATATTGGATATTTAGAGTTACGATCGTTAAAATGAAATTTGTTTTCCTTATTTTTGCAAGTAATAAAGCTTGATCGCGGGCGAAGCCGCGGGTTCTGCTAGTTTAGTATAATGAGAGTTGGTTATCCGGGTCAACATATAGGATACTTTTTACTGCGGGAAAATATCTCATCTCTGAGGAATCTATACTAAATGTTAA
Source organism: Fabriciana adippe (assembly GCA_905404265.1). Classification (NCBI taxonomy): domain Eukaryota; kingdom Metazoa; phylum Arthropoda; class Insecta; order Lepidoptera; family Nymphalidae; genus Fabriciana; species Fabriciana adippe. Next base: position 573,521 of record FR989995.1, read on the forward strand.
AACATAAGTAGCGAGGGTGAGTCGCTTTATATAGTATCTGTTTTAACTGGAACATATTTTTTACAGCAACATAATTTTGGAAATCCCAAGAACACATTAATTAAATCTATGTAACCGACATTGAAATATGATATTTTTTATTCTATTTACATAATCTACATAATCCTAACGACATTGTAAATCTTAAACTCGAGCTGCATCGGTCTTATGATCTAACTTCTAATGTTAGATGCGCGGGCGCATTGTACGCGACTATTTTAGACCCGGCTCGATACCGCCCGGTGACCTGCCAAAAATGTGGCCCACTGCTCTTCTACGGAATCGACAATGTATATTTGTCTTTTTCCGCTTGTCGATACCTGTCACCAATTATCTGTAGCGTTTAATTTCTAGTATACACTGTGTCATACACTAGGTATAGTGCGCGGCTTTTAGTGCGCTTTAATACAACAACGACCTGAACCTGTAATTCGTCATAGGATAACATATGATAAATACATAAAACTTAGAATGATGGGATAAATAAATGATTTCTTTCAAAGTGCTTGAATTTATAGTGGTTATAAATCTATTAAAATTTTCGTTTAAAATAATATAGCAAAAACTTCGCTAGAAAAACTAAATAAAAATAGTAATGTAAAAATACCTTAGTCTCAAAAACAGACGAACTGTTTCTTTAGACAAAGACAATATTAAAACGAGCCTCGGGATTATACATCGTTGCAAACACAGCACAAGTTTAGAAGTAAATTTTTCAATTATTTTGACCTCTTAATTAGCGTTTCGTTACTCTCTTAGAATGAATAATATTTTTAAAGAACTAAATTGTCTATAGCTTACAAAAGTTTCTACTCTATTTTCCGTGGGTATATAAAATTAATGTAAATTCACGTGAAGTAAATTAGCAAAAAGTTCTCTCGTAGTTCATGGTCTATGTCAGTAAACTGTCCAAATGATCAGTAAGTCAATTGGAACTTGTTGAACTTGAAATATTAAACCTATATCTATACTAATATTATAAAGAGGTAAAGTTTGTGAGTTTGTGACGTTGTAGGGGGTAATCTCTGGATCTACTGAACCAATTTAGATGAAATTTGCTGAGGAGATTGTTTGAGACCCTGGGAAGGACATAGATTGCTTTTTATTCCGGAAATCATCCCTTAAGGCAGCGGTCGGCAACCTTTTAGCAGGCAGGGGCCACAAGGTGGCTATACCTGGTAAAGGCGGGCCGCACTTGTGAGAGCAAAAAAAACAAAACCCACAACATAAATGCTCATCTATGAGACGAGGAACATTTTCATTTTTTCGGTAATTACAAATTCTAAATACTTTAAAAAAAAACCATTAAAACTTTTCTTTATAAAACAGTCATGGGCCGCGGGCCGCATGGAGGCACCTCGCGGGCCGCATGCGGCCCGCGGGCCGCGGGTTGCCGACCGCTGCCTTAAGGGGTTGAAAATGGAGATGAAAGTTTGTATGGGGAATCTAGGGATGAATCCGAGCGAAGTGAGGGTGAATCGCTAATTCATATATAAATAGGCAAAAATAAAACAGTGCAGTACATTTTTCTCCTTTGTTTGTCAACCAATTTTTTTATTTGTTTTTTTTTTGACGAGCTTTCGTGTTATCAATAAAAAATTTGCAAACAGTAAAAATTTGTAAAAAAGTTTTTATATAGATAGGTAAACTATATTCATTACATTCATGTGTTTTACTTTTAATCAATAAGGATTATACCTAGTCTAACTTTATTATTTGACCACTGGGCGGATACTAGTATAATAAAATTCTGCAAAAATAATAACTTTTTTGAACATTTAAAAAAAATGAAAATATATTACTAAAATTAAAAATATATTGAACATAACACATGTAAAATTAAAATAAATTGACTCGTATACGGGACAGCTGTTATGTTGTATTGAAATAAATATGTAGTCGTATAAATCGACATCTATAAAGACTTAAAAAAAAACCGACTTTCAAGCACTAAAAAGTAAAAAATAACTAAACAAGGGTATTCATTTAGAATAGATACCTAATCAGATATTTTCGAAGTCGGTGGTGCTTTGATTTGTATCGGCTGGCTGACTCCTCCTTTTTGGAAGTCGGTTGAAAAGTGCAACTGTTGAGTTGAGTTGAGTTTCCCGTCGGCTTCTCAGCAAAACTACATTCCAAACCATTGCTGGTAGCTTCCCCATGGTCGCATGTCGAACTACACTGGCTCTCTTTAATTAAATGAAATTAACGATTCAAAAGTGCTTCTAAAAGTCCTAATCGATTAAAATGTAGTGGCAGTGCTGACGCGCACATTTTGACTATGTAGCAGTTGTATCGCGCCACGAACCCCAGTTGTCCCGTAACCGCTTACCGATTCATTTGTCACTTATATTATTACTAGCGACTCACCCTCGCTTCACTTCGGGATCGTCCCTAGACAAAAACAAATCAATCCCATGGGAACCGTACATTTTCCGGGATGATATATAGCCTATAGCCTTCCTCTGTTAACAAGCTATCTAATTCAAAAAGAATTTTTCAAATCGGATTAGTAGTTCCTGAGATTAGCGCGTTCAACCAAACAAACAAACAAACTCTTCAGCTTTATAATATTAGTATAGATTAAAGTATACATTGTGCTAGGGGTATTTATAGCTAAGTTAAAGTGAATATAATAAATATATATAACTTTGGACGTTTGATTATCCCTCTGCATACTTAACTATAGTGAACACGCATTATTCACCCACACACACTAAAAAAAATATATATGAATAAACATTCGATAATATACTACACAATAACTGTGGAAAAAGTGGATAACTGAAAAAACCGATAAAGGTCTTAAGAAATATCTCTTGAACACATGCCCAGTTATTTAAAAGAAAAACTTTATTGCATTAAAATAACAATTAAGAAGCTGTTGCAGACACAAAAAGTAGGAATTCTTGATTTGCGACGTTTTTGTTGCAACGAATTGGAAAGCAGCCCTTGTTGGGCACGTGAACTATGCCGTGCCGTGACTCACCGTGTATATTTGGATAGCGCATCGTCTGGCTGCATGTGGGGACTGGGAAGTGGGAACGATGTAATAGACAAATTATAAATATTTATTTTTCAATACTAATTAACACTTGGAGTTTTAAATTCGTAAATGAAATGCAAATATTTGGCAAACAAAAAACGGTTACGATACGTTTTTTTAAGCTGGAAGCTTAAAATGCTTAATAAAAAATAAGTCCAGTTATTTCCACGCGGTATGAACACAGATAATTATACGGAAAAAGTATGTAATATATAATTAATCTCGATAAATATGTTTTTTAATAAAAATGTGTACTATTTATATTAAAAACGTCGAAATACAACGACTTTAAAATCGCTTAAAAATAATTATTTCACCTTTCGCGGTATAACGCTCTTTTTGAATTCTAATCTATATAATAGAACAACCCTTGAGGTATAGCTAGCTCGTTTAGTAAAATATTTGTATTGATTTACAATTAGCGAATGTATCAAATAACATACACATCGAAAGAATAGCCGAGTTGAGAACAGGAGATATTCCACTCGGCCTTTTAAAGCGCGATAAACGTACACGAATGTATACAACTAACCTCAGTTCCAATTTTATTATACGAGTAGGTACCTTCGAAATATGTTTTAAAATAAAACTTAACTTGTTACTAATTTGAAACATAGATGGAAGATCTATCAATAAGAATATTATATAATAACCTAAAATAGCATCAAGTTAAACTTACCACAGGAAAAATGATCTCATCCAGAGCGGAGAGCTGAGTTTATTCCATATATTAATTCCAAGTCATAAAAATGTACAACTACGATATCGTAGTATATCGGTCTCAAGGCCTGGGTGTAAGTGGGGACGTATTTATGGCTGTTATGAGCGCCGCCCACGCAAGAATGTCGGGTTATAGCGCCGGTTGGCACAATTTTTCTATTAATTTCTTCTGTAAAATTCATCGAGTTTACGCTATTGTGTAGTAAAGAGCGTCGTAATTGTTAAAGATCAAAATAATAAAGAAATAAGAGCTTCTGACACTAAATAATGTACACAAAGTACATTCAGTCACAATACTTATGATGATAATAATTATGCAAATGGTCGGGTCTATAAATGCATCGCTCTTAAAACCGCAGACTCCTACCCAATACTCAGTTTGCTTACTTTACTAAATAGTAGCTGGGTGACCGAGCTTTGCTCGGAGTTCTTATTTGTTATATCGTATTTTTAGATTAAAAAAAAAACTAAAAACTTAAATACAAAAAAAAAACAAAAGTAAAAACTCTGTATCGAACCCGAACACCTGTGATTGTCAATCTTGCGCCTTAGCCGCTTGACCACGATGCTTATGCCCGAGCGTGCGAAATTATAACATATATAACATTAACATATTTTACGTGGAATAATGCTAAAGAAAACGGCATGAAAACTCGAAAATACGCGTTTTCCCAGACATGAGACTAATCTAAATCGATTTTTCGCCTCCGAAAACCCCCACATACCAAATTTCAGTGAAATCGTTAGAGCCGTTTCCGAGATCGCCGGTATAAATAAATAAATAAACAAATGTACAAGAATTGCTCGTTTAAATATATTAGATTAGCTTTACTACTTAAAATCTCGAATGAATCATCAGTAGAGAAATGTCTTTTTATAAATAGATCTGTCAACCTGAAGGGCGACCTCGATGAGCCGTGACAAGGCCTTTTCCACTACACTGACTTTTTCTAATGCACTAATGCTTGCCGCATCGAATGGCACATGCCACTGATGTAACACATCTAAATATATCTTAATCTCTTCGAATGATATTTTTAAATTTTTTTTTTTAACTAGAAGTAAGCTGATTTTAATAGTTAGTTTCCAAAATTTTCAGCCAGATTTCAAAAGTTCAGTCTAAAATTAATAATTTTGACGACACGTTTGGCTAGTATTTACTTGCTGTGCCAGCGGTCGCGGGTTCGAGTCCCGCTGGGGGCATTCATTTGTGTGATGAGCACGAATGTTTGTACTCCAGTCATGGGTGTTTATATTTATAATATGTATGTATGTATTTTAAGTTATATAATATGTAATGTATCAACTGTCTGGTATCCATAACACAGGTCTCGTAGCTTACTATGCAACTAAATGGTGCTGTGTGTTAATGTCCCAACATATTTATTTATTTAATTATTTGACCCTTAGATCCTCTCCGACCCTCTGGCCAACTAGTAGACATCGAACAGTTCTACCATTCACTGCCAAGCTTCACATTTAAATTATTGTATTGTCATTTGGATTACCTTCAAAGCTTTAAATCAATACAATTTATTTTTTAAAGTATCGATTTTCAACATTTGATTATTCGATTTGAATAAACGAAGCCAAACAAAAAAATAAAATAAAAAAGAATTTCCCTGTTACATCCTTAGTGAATTCTTATCCTTACTGTTTATTTAAAAACTAATGTAACGTGTAATTCATTGTTCACAGGAGACAGTACAGACCAGTGGCGGTAAGGTGAGCAGCAGCCGCCGCGTAGAGGAGTTCGATATCGAGCAGTGCTGGGACGAGCGTGTGCTTCGAAAACTTGTAAGTAACGTTTTGAACCTATACAGATAAATAAAATTGAAATGTCTGTTTGTAATGTCAAAATAACAGCTTTATACTAAATGAGTATGGAATTATATGCGGTACTTAAAAGAAAAACACATTTTTTTTTTAATTTTTGTCTGTCTGTCTGTTTGTTCCGGCTAATCTCCGAAACGGATGGACCAATTTTAACGGGACTTTCACTGGCAGATAGCTGATATTATAAGGAGTAACTTAGGCTACTTTTATTTTAGAAAAAGAATTAGGGTTTAGCTCAAAAAAATTAAAACGTAACTAGGAAGGTACCCGAGCAAAGCGAGGGTAAGTCTAAGCTAGTATCAACTTAACGTTCATCAATACCAAGAACACCTAAACAGGATTACCAGAATATACAACATAATTACATATACTAATTATTTATTTTTTTCGTTAATCCTGAATTGGAAGGGTAGAGATTTTATTTCATTAAATGAGACAATTATAATTTCATAATTTGAAGAGAAGTAAAAATGCGAAAACGTATTAACTTTGAATGAAAAATATTAAAATATTAATAATTATTCTTTTTTATTTTACTCTTATCATTTAAATGTATAATACATCATTTAAAACTTTTAACCAAAAATAAAAACATAACAGGACGGACGTACATACTCGTGTTATTGTAGATATCTCAGTTCACTTTCTTTGTACGGTGCCGAGTCATCAGAGAAACGTTGTGACTCATGATGACTGACAATTTTTCTATATTGAGATGTCTTTGCTTTATACTGATGATATATTGTTTAGTATGTCTTGTTACTTAGCACTTTCGTTTAAATTTTTTTCATATTTTTTCTTTAATTCAGAAATTCACTAAAATTTCAATCACTAATCATTTTGCATTTATAATATTACTAAAAAACTAAAAAGGTAGGTTTCAAACCCCCCCCCCCCCCCCCCCTCCTATTTTACCCCCTTGTGGGATGAATTGCGAAAAATGCTAATAATATACGTATTTATTTAAGTGTATCGAAGAGCATTAACACGAAGTTTTTATGTAATATTAATTTCAAATAAATCTGATAATAAATATTTTTTTGGGTTGTATTATAACGTGTTTTCCCGTGGGAATGAGATAATCTCCCGCAGTAAAAAGTAGCCCATGTCACTTTCCAGCCCTCCAACTATCTCCACACAAAAAATCACGCCAATACGTCACTGTTTCGACACAAAAAAAGAACAAACAAACAAACTTTCACGTTTATAATATTAGTATGGATTATGATACGCTTACAACATTTATAGCTTTATCAAAACGTGCCGCTTTATAAATATGCATATAAATACATGTGTTGTCAATAAAAAATCAATAAAAATATTCTAGTTACGGAATGTTTGAATGCTAACTGGACAGAGCCGCATGTGAAAGTTAGCTTATGATATTATTAAAAAGACCCTCCTCCAGTCTCCACGCTTCGATCGCGCAATTTGTCCGAGACCGGTGCGACAGGACGCACTCTCGATAAGCCAACTCGTAATTAAATCATAAATTGATACACACATAAATGGTCCTCACTTCGATTAAATTTCTAATCTCGATTGACATTAAGCTCTGATTCATCATTTTTACCGACTTTAAATTATAGTAATGTTGTTTTATTACGATATATTTACGAGTATCCATATAAAACATAGATTTCTCTTTTGCTTATACAAAGATATTCGACAACCTTAGCGTTCCTTAAATTTTTTTCTTCCAACTAAATGAACTGTCCCACTTATTATCGCGCCTCTATTATTGCTTTAAGCTTTGTGTTATCTGCCACTTAATCACAAATGCTTAAAGTTCAATAAAGAAATATCAACAACTAGGGACCGACCCTCCCTTCGCTCGGTTTCGTGCCTAGGTTGATTCCCCATACAAACTTTCATCCCCATTTTCACCCCCTCAAGGGATGATTTCCAGGATAAAAACTATCCTATATCCTTCCCAGGGTCTCAAACTATCTTCTTACCAAATTTCATCTTAATCAGTTTAGTAGTTTCGGAGCCTATTCGGTGCAAAGAAACAAACAAACAGACAAACAAACAATCAAATCTTTCCTCTTTATAATATTAGTATAGATAAACATAACCTTTGACTCATAATTTTGTTTTCTTTACGTTTATTTTTTTACGATGTAATGGGTAGCGTCGCTTTTACTCTTTAACAAACTCGTGATTCGAACCCGCGATCTTTGGTGTGATAACAATTACTCTGTGTAAATGTACTGTGTTATTAATCTTTTTTCTATTCTACATTTTTAATTGAGAGTTTGAGTCATGATTTGAATCTAAAATAAATAAAACTAAATATACATTATTCATGTATGAACTTTGCTAACATGATAGTAGTACGACCAGTATGCTATTATATATGTACATATGTATACTGACAATCGACATTATTTAAGTTATATCTATACTAATATTATAAAGCGGAAAAGTTTGTTTGTATGTTTGGTTGAACGCGCTAATCTCAGAAACTACTAATCCGATTTGAAAAAATCTTTTTGCATTAGATAGCCCGTTCACTGGGGAAGGCTATAGGCTATATGTCATCCCGGAAAATGTAAGGTTCCCGTGGGATAGATTTGTTTTTGTCTAGGGACGAACCTAAAGCGAAGCGAGGGTGAGTCGCTAGTAATTTAATAACAAAAATAAAACCTTCTTAACATTAACATCTAATGACTGATCCAACAGTAATTTATGATGGTTGTGGGATCACTTATTCTTCCTTTTATATTTTTCTATAGTTACTTATAATAATGTGAAAAATTATTATTTTATACCAAACTGAATTTTTCACTTAATCTGTTATCGCTTTAAAATATTTGTTATCTTTAATTAGAACATTTCATCGAACACCTTTAATGGCTGTCGTTAACACGATCTAAAATTTAAAATGTCAGGTATTTTATAATTAAAATGAAACAAAAATAACGGTAAAAAGTATCGACAGCATAAAACCATGTCGATGTATACTTAATGCGTTAAAACGCGAGTGTATACAAATAGTAAAGTAACAAAGCGCTTAGAACGTCGTTAGTTCCGGTTTCCGCTGACCACTTCCTGTAGTAATGGGGGACAGTTAATTGTGAAAACTGTACAAACCTCCACACAAGTTTTTATTTGTTATTGTTTTATTTTTAACTAACTGTTACTGGCTTCATGATAAAAAATAGCCTATGTGTTGTTCTGATGTATGAGCTATAATATTATTGTAAAGTTTCATTAAAATCCATTCAGTAGTTATTGCTTGAAAGAGTATCAAACATGCATATATCCTCACAAACTTTCGCATTTATAATGCTAATAATATTATGCTAATAATATTAGTATAGTTAATGAGGAAAAGCTAAATATAGAGTCATTTTGATAAAAGATTATATTTAACTAAAAATATATATCTTTATAAGATATAACTATTACATTACTTTCATAAGCTGTATTGGAGTTATAAGAGAATTTGTACACGTTATACTTGTCAACAAATGAACCCACGACCTCCGTCACATTTAGCAGGACAACACAGCGCATCCGCGCTGCTATAGATCTCATATTATATAAATTATACAACTTATTTCTTTATTTGAATTATTGAAAGTTATCGATAAAAAAACATTAAGTGAAATTGGTTGCAAATGCGAAATGAAATCGCCTCACTTAAATCTGTCATTAGCATGTACCGTTTGGTTCTCCAGTGCACGCGTAATAGCCATTGTGGACACACCGGTGGCAGTGAACGATTATATTATACATTGTATACAAAAGTTTTATTTAAAATTCTATAGTAAATCAAATTATATTGTTAGAAAATCAGTTTTAGAAAAAAGTTCGTTTTAAAGCTTTTAAGCTGGCGTCTTACTAAAGTTCTTATAAATCTAATATATAAAATTCTCGTGTCACAGTTTTCGTTGCCATACTCCTCCGAAACGGCTTGACCGATTTTGATGAAATTTTTTGTGCTTATCCGGTATCTATGAGAATCGGCCAACATCTATTTTTCATCCCCCTAAATGTTAGGGGTAGTCCACCCCTAATTTTTTTTTTTTATTTTTTAGACAAAATTTTTAATTTCTATTTTTTTATGATACAACATACAAAAATACATACAATCCTCAATTTTCACCCTTCTACGGTCAACCCTTATTTTTTAATAGCCATTTTAGTAATAGGAAATTATTTATATGGCAAAACAACGTTTGCCGGGTCAGCTAGTTGTGATATAGAGTTCTCTGAAGCTGTAACAAATAGAGTTCTTACAGCAATGTTGAGTACAACTAGTGTAAGTGACATTCTTTGTAAATAATAATGTTGTAGTGCTTCTATATATTTACATAGGAATACTATACTAATGTATTATTTATTATCCAAGTTAATTTGTTTGCTGAAGATATTTACTTATTTAATATTTAGCCACGCTCAATTATTCTTGTGCATAAAAAATAACTATATTATTATTGTTATTATTAATAATTACATTGCAGCCATATAGGGTAATCAACATTGGTGCACCTTTTTGATTCTTTTTCAATTTTTTTTTTTCATAATTTGTGCTGAAAAATTGATGCATAGACATTCATCCCAAGAATCGGTCCCCGTAACTTCCACAATATAATGAAATAGAAAAAAAATAAAAAAAGCATTATTTTTACAAAGAAATTATTTAGTATTGGAGACAACCTCCTCGATGTTTTTCTTAGGTATGAAGCCCTATGTAAACTATGTCGGAGATTAAATATTCTGTAATAAATAACATATTGTAGTTGGACGAGTGCAGTGACTACGAGCAGCGGCGCCGACTGCGCGCGCGCATCCGCACACTCATGGCTGAACAAGAAGGTGAGAAAAGAATTTAAAACATATCATGAAAGTTTTTAGAATATAAGATTTTGATAACAACTATCACATAAATCTGCAAAAGCCTTATTATTGGATTTCATTTTTCGTATTACTATTTCCTGACAAAATAATACGATAAAATTTTTAAGCTCAAAAAAATATATAAGAATTATTAAAAACAACTTAGTTTATTTGATATGAAAATTACGAAAATTCCTATTTGTGTCATTTTCTGAACAGCATGCGCGAGTGCGGTGACTGAGGCGCTGGCAGCAGCCGGCGAGACGGTAGACGCGGAGGAACAGTCCGGAGAACGCGGTGAGTCTCTTCTTCTGCCGCTGCTGCAGGGACTTCTACAAGGAGGCGGCCAGCGCCTGCTCGCCGGCCTCGGAGCCGCCTCACACGATGTGGTCGCTGACGTTAGGCGCTCGCTGCAACGCCTGCGACTCGCACTAGCTCCCCCCAACGATCATCCCCAAGCCCGAGCCCTCCTTGCCCTTGCCGATAGGCTCGAGGACGCTCTAGATGCAGCAGACAGACTCGACGGATGCAAGAAAAAACCCAGACGGCGAAGTCGTACCTCCAGGCATACCGTTGGCGTGACGAGAGAAGAACTCGAAGAGGCTCGACGACTGGTAGATAGAGATCAATTATTACCCGATTCAGTAAAGCAGGGCACGTCTTCTACTTCATCTTTTACTTCATCAGTACCCAGTGTTGAGGACCCATCGACGCCAGAGAGAAAGCAAAGTGTAGATGAACAGATCAGTTATCATAATGCCATTGAATCGAAAGAAAAGGCAGCACCGATTGCTCATAATGCTAGCTATGATATGATCCCGAAGATTAATAATGACGCTTGTGTCGTTGAAAGAAGGACAACCACACCTCGGAAACCAGACTTTTTTAGACATTCTATTGCAGATTCAACTCATTCTGAACATCCAAAAAGTGCAGCTGAACGCTGGAAATCGGAAACGAAAAATAGTATTGCAGCTATTGCCAATAAATTTGATGCAAAAGTACAAAAGGAAGCTCCGCCACCGGTCAGGCGAGCGCCAATCAGTAGACCGACAGTAACAATACAAAAGAAAGAAGAGGATGATTTACGCCGTTCATCGTTTTATAGACCACCTCCGCCTGGTTATAACTTTGCAGCACCGCCACCGGCAGATGACTTGTCTAAACCCTTAAGTCGCTTTAATAATAATAAACGCAACCGTATGAAACGTGCAAATACTATAGATATTGGTCGCCCACTTGGCGGATATAAAATTGACAGTGATACAGAAGATGAGAACATGTCTAATTCTGCACCCAAAGTTCCAGAATTTCAACCACAAACGGAAAATGATAGAAAATTTTTGGCATTCATGCAGAAAAATCAAGAAAATAATCGAAATGGTGTGGTTGGGCAAGCTAATTGGAGCAATCGATTTGGTAACATAAAAAATACTTTCGAAAGCCGTGAGCGCGAAGAAAATAATAGATCTTCAAGTACCTCATCATCAGCTAAGCGTTTCTGGCAAAATACTAATGAGCATTCTCACAATCCTGCACCACGACCAAGAAAGTTTTTGGCTGACATCACTCCAGAAATCGTTAAGCCTCCGTGGATTTCTCAGCGTAGGGATTCCTTGCGATCGCAAGTGCCACAAGCTCCGCCACAAAAGCTACCACAAACTCAACAATCTGCCGTATTACAACCACCAAATAAACAAATCGTTAAACCTTTTGTTGCTAAACCAATACCTGTCAATCAATTTTCACACGCACCGATGTCTGCATTTAAACCACCAAAGAAAATTTTATCCCCTACGTCTGTTTCACCAAATGTATGGAGTCCACCATCTTCTAATATCCCCGTGTCACCCTCAATTGAAAACTCGATTGCCTTTTCAAATGCATTAAATCCTCTCAGTCCCGCTTCAACTGCACCTTTTAAAGTTTTAGCATCCGAATTCGATAAAAATAGAAAGTTACAGACTGCTTCTAAATTTGAAAACGATAATATTGAAACACAAGCAATTTCAATACCCAAAACATACGGCTATCACCAGCCCACACCACCGACTCACGTACCTCAAAATTATCCAATTAAACCTATACCGAGTCAAAATAATTTAGCTGCACCAGAATTAGTTAAGAAGTTAGATGAATCAAAAATCCTTCTAAATCCACAATCTTTACCCCCAAAAATAGACGCACAGCAACTCCAAATTGAATTTTATGAGAAGCAAATCAGAGAGAAACATCGGCGCGAGGCTTCAAATGAACGTCGCGATATCCCTACCCATAAACCTCCTGCACCTCCAGCGCCCGTTTATACTATAGTTGATTACACTCCATCAAGCGCGGCTTCTTCTTTCGTGCCCCTTCAGCAGACGCCTGACATAGAAAAAGCAAAAGCTCACAAAGTTGATTATCTACCAGATGTTGTAATGAATGAAACCAATAACTATGACTATCTTACGTCTCCAACGTCGCGTATTCCTTCAGTTAGCCCGTCAAAGTCGAAAGTTCCTCAGGAATATCAAAATGGAGTGGCACATAAAAACGACTTAGAGGATGGAACAGCAACGGAGCACGATAGTGTGGTGACGCGAGTCATGCGCGGTCCGGTGCGAGGCGCAGCCACCATTACTACCGGCGTACGAACAAGGGGTGCCGCCGACAACCTACGAGGCATGCTTGACAAATTCTCCTCTCCGAAGCACGAAGTCATCTCCCAAATCGAAAAGAAGAAGCGAGAGATAACGCGAAACCAGGTACGGCTGCCGGCCCCGCCCTCCGCCCGCCCCGGCCTCTCTCCCCTGCACGCCCCCTCGCCACCCCGCCCGGCCCACGCGCCTGAGCACGAAGGACTGCCTCGCTCCCCGGCTGGCCTCCGGAGCCCCGCACTTGCAACATCGCGTGAATCCGTTTTATCTAGTGAATCGCTAGGAAGTCGCGGGTCTAGCCCAGGCTCCGCCTTAGCTCGTTCAGGGTCTTGGCATCGACTCAGTGAGTTTGCTCCTAAGGCTTCTTCGCCACGAAAAGTTGTCTCTCGCACTAAGTCCATGCACATATTGGCGATACCGAAATTGTACGAAGGCGGGATAGCTCACGAGGAGCTCCCAGAAAAGAAGCGCACAGTGGAGGCGTACTTCAAGGGGCAGGCGTCGTCGGGCCGTGTGACAAGTGGCGCCGTCGGCGGCCGGGTCGCGCGTGCGGCCGGAGCGCGAGCTGCGCCACCGCCGCAGTACGCGCTGGGGCGCAGTCGCACGATGCCAACGGTGTCGGAGCTGCAGTTCCTAGACGAAAGCAACGCGGACGACGCATTCGAGGACCTCGTGTCGGCGCTCGCGTAGCGCACACATTCCACTAGATAGGAGAGGGAGACGAGCGAGACGCGCGTGAGTCGTGTGTGTGTGGGCTGCCTGCCGCTTATGTCGCGTCGCATGTCCCCCACCCCCATACTGCCCCCTACTGCCCTCGCCCCGCCGGCCCTCGCCCCCGCGGTTCATCCTCACGTCGTTGTACATATTGTAACATACGTATATTCATTTCACCGATCCCGTAACAGTGTTATTTTGACTAATAGCTTTTAAGAATTATTTGTATTGTCTGGCTGTTGTTTTCAAGCGTTAATTTTAGTGTTATGTATGAAAACGTGAAAGAGTATATATTTATAGTTGCGTTTCGTTTACAGAAGAGGAAGTAACGACTGTAACATCGAGCGTGAGGAGGAACTCTTCCGAGAAAACCGTTAGCAGTAGCACTACCACTATTAAAAATTCAAAAGGTTAGATTTTATTTATATTAAACATTTACACACAATTTACTTTATAGAAAATTCGAAAAATGTACTAACAATATTTACATTTAAACAGTGATTGAGAGCATGACCCGGCCGGCACCGAAGCCCGTGTCGCCATTCGCCAAGTTCCGTCAGCTCGAAAAGCAAAATTCTACTAACAGTCCCAAGTGAGTATACTATATTTAAACATGAGTAAATACGACAAAACATCGCCCGAAATACAAATACAACTTTCAAAATGTACTGTAAACAATTACAATAAAACTATTGGCTGCATATATCCTTCCACATCTCAATAAGTCAATGCGAAATAATTATACATATAGGTAATATATTTTGCTTGATAATGTATTTAATGCAACGTATTTATTTATTTTGGCAGCATCAGTGGATTCGAATAAGTAGGTAAAATCAAATATTTCAATAGATGATACTCATAACATGTATATTAGTCGCTTTATTATAAAGTTAGAGGCATCATAGCATCGCTTCCTAAGAACCTACGGGGCAGGTCGCATCGGATCCGCTCCGTACGTCCTTAAATATCATAAGGCATTATAGATCCACATTCATACAAGCCGACACCGTCGCTTCGACGATCTCTGAGGCACGTGACATTAATACGATGTAAATAACAGTGCGTACAATAACAGCACACATATTGTGAGAGCGCACCGAATCTAATGACGCGTTACGACGCCGCGACACTAACCGAGCGCCATGAGTATGCGCGGGCTGGTCGCCCATCCGTGCAGCGACGGGCAGCGCTGCGGCTGCGACTGCCGCGGTAGAGACATAGAGCTGATGCTGCACAGCCCTGGCTCTATTGCGGCAGAGGCGGAGCGCTCGCTGCGCGTGGCTGCAGTGGGCGGCCAGCCTAACTGGAGCCCCGGTTGTAGCTCGCCCAAGAGCCCGCAGAGCCCGGGCTCTCCGTCGCAGCCTTACTTCAAGTTCACGGACCCCGCGCTGCAAGCCAGCGCCGTCACTATAAAAGAGCGCTTGCTGCAGTGGTGTCGCGACAAGACCCGGAGTTACGAGGTACACGCCACACTCCCCGCTGCCGTCCCGCCCCCGTGACGTCCCCGTGACACCCCCGTGACGCCCTGCTGTCGCACACTAGTGGACACATAACCTCCAATTCACTGCAAATTATCTAACACTCAAGAAAAACACTAATCGTATCGCTAAAAGTACTAAGTAAATAATAAAAACATATAATATTAATAATAATTAGACTTTAAAGTATCACTTTTTTAAGCCGGTTACAAAATATTACATTATACCACGTGTATTATAAGGTATATCGACGTATCGGGGTTGTCACTTTACGGACTCAATGGGCCGATGCACATACAAGTCCATATCAGTAATTGTAAATTTTAATTAATTCTCAGTAATTTTAGTAGAAAGTAGTGTAAAAAGCGGTAACAATGTGCATCGGCTTATAAGGGAGCGTGCGGATGTACCGGACAGGCCGCCGTTGTCAACACTGTAGCATGACCGCGCACGCGCACACACGACATGATCCAACGTATCGAGCCACTTTCAGCCCAGTCTTTGTCCGTTAAACTTTTTATAAGAAAGAAATCAGCTAATTTATAAAGAATAATAATAATAATTAATTAAATACTTGTATTCTGACCTAGCAAAATGAGACTGGACCGCGAGCGGAGCGACACCGGCTCGATAGTGTGGGTCTGGCTTAACACATCGCCACTCATACACTTCACGCTTATTTGACGCTTTGTATCGCTACTGTATATATATTGCTCGTATACTATACTATATATGTTATATTATATGTATTTATGACCAAATTGTATCACTTTGGTCCAACGCCATAACGGAACTAAAGTATTATTAAAACTTCCACGTGAAAACGTAATATTTAATTATACACAAAAGAGTGATGTGATTTTTAAAATAATAAAATAAACTAACATTATAATGAACTCACCAAAGGTTTGGTGAACAACAAGGTGTACATTTTATGGGCTAAAATTTTGTATAGTGCATGTGAGTGTGTGTCTTACACAAAAATAGGGATGACGTGTCACGTAAGATGTATATAATTAATAATTGTGTAAATTGTTTGTTGATTTCCTCCCTGTGCAATGAAATAACTCAAAATAGTACTAATTGTGGTAGAAACAGCCGAGATGACTTTGGGTAAACAGTTGCCTGTAACATTTGTATATACCTATAGTCGTCTTCACTAGTTCTTACATGAATCTATAGAGAAAACTGGAGTTTATTGCCTTTAAAAAACTGTTAGTTCAATATTATACCACGAAAATAGCAAATGAATAAACGAAGACATTTTTTAAAAGCCATTTATGCCAAAAAAGCCATTTATGATGTAAATATATCTTTCGATTGTATGGTATACCTACTCTTTACTGTTAAATATCCTACCTCAGCTAATTTTCATAGTTAAAAAAACTGAATTTCAGTTTCTATTATAGTTTTAGCCAAAATCGAAAGTATAAGTTTCGCTATTAAGGCAATTCTTTTATATATTTTTAAGTTTTTATTCATCAGATAATTGCAAATATGTGTTTGTGTCCTTAGAGGCGGTTTTATCGATAAATTGTTTAGTTGTTATATTTAAATATATATATTTTTTATGGTCGCCCGACAACACACATACATAATTTCGAAGATCAAACTTGGCGGAGAAACTTCGATATAACCAATTTGCTAAAAGCGAAATCGAACGTTTGGCCGAATACTTATTCTGTAACAACATTTATGTAATTCGGCACTTGAATCCGTAAATGTCATACGACTTACTTGAAGTGAGTTCGCATATACAACTGTCGAGTTATTAAAAATTCTTATAGAATAACACAACAGGAGTAGATAGATATCGGCGAAAACTTCTATGAAACATTTTTCAAATTTCTCTCTCTAGTAGATAATATCTTGACCGCATCTTAACCGTCAAAACAAAAACAAACCCACCACTTATTAAAAACGTTATTCCTATAAAATGTGGGTTTCGCCCTTGCACAGAACCAAATTACCCACATTCCACGGTCCTTTCACAAATACTTCGTGTTCTCCAGATTTAATGTGAATTAAAATAATTATCCAGCTGTTGTCTTAATTCGTGGACACTTTTAGAATGTGAAGCTGGAGAACTTCTCGACGAGCTGGGCGGACGGGCTGGCGTTCTGCGCGTTGCTGCACCACTTCCTGCCGGATGCGTTCGACTACTCCAAGCTGTCGCCGGAGAAACGCCGGCACAACTTCACGCTCGCCTTCAAAGTTGCTGAGTGAGTTTGTATTTCATTTATAAATCACTTTAAATAAAATATATCACTTGTTCATTGAAAAAAGTATTATGAATATCGATTTAGTCAATATTAACATAGCACGAGTAACCTAGATCAGTGAGTGCTCTATAAATAAGCAGTCTTGCAACTATTGTTTACTTTTGTACTCCCTAAAAATTCAGTAATATTATAAGTACAAGTTTGGTTGATTATTATTATTATTTACTAGTTTTTTTTTTCGTTTCTTCACTAAATTATGTGGCAATAGTTGCTTTTCCACTATGCTATTAGCAGTGCCGAATTCAACCTCAGCGCTGCCCCTGGGCATAGTAAAAGATCCCGCCCCATATCGAAATTTTGCATAAAATGGGTAGTTTCGATAAAGTTTAATTTTTTTTTATTATAATTTTTTTGAAAAATTCTAAAAAATAATTTATAAATGAGTTCAATTTTTCGAAAAATGTATTAGTTGGTTTTTTTTTAATTATTCATTTTTTGGAAAAAACTTTTTCCCACCCTCTGAATTTTGCCGCCACTAAAATGTTTCCTCCCTGATCACTAGCCCCGAGTGTCCCTAGTGTAAATCCAGCGCTGGCTATTAGGTATTTGAACAGTTAACGTATGTGTTGCAGTGAGAAGGCGGGCATCTACCCTCTCCTGGACGTGGACGACATGGTGGCGATGCGCAAGCCCGACTGGAAGTGCGTGTTCACGTACGTGCAGTCCATCTACCGCCGCTTCAAGGATGAGCAATGACCGCCTTCACGCATCGCCAGCACGCTCTAACACGCCAACCTCTTAAATACCATATAAATACTACAAATTCCTATATTTTTTTATGAAATCATTAAAGATTGAATTTTTATGGTAATTAAACGGTTGATGATACCAATTGTAATGTACCTCGTGTCTCGGTACTATTTGTTTTATTGTATAAGTTTTGGTGTCAGCGTGTTTGTCCGTCGGAGCGTAGAGTAGTTGAACGTTAAGTCACAAATTATATTGAAATGTGAGTCCAAAGAGCGTATGTTGTTATTTGTTATGTTTGTCTGTCTGTCCGTCAGTCCCCGCCAGCTCGCCGTTGCTCCAAGCGCTGTCTCGATACAGTCCTCCTATTTATTATCTCAAGATGTATGTGATTTTTATATTAGCATGTAAGTACTAACGTTTCGAGCGACATTTTATTTAGGTCATAGTCTTGTAATTCGCTGTAGATAACGATCGTCGCGGGGATCTGTTTCACTTATTTGCGAACATAAGCAAGCTGTATCCCTGCGCCCGCGCACGCTACATTACTCTAACAATGTTCTATTTACTGTTACAAATCATATAACTGCTTCATAATCGCCTACTGATTTTATAATTGACTATAATTTTAATTTATATAATGAATTATTAATTTATATGATGAAATAAATTTGATTAACATTTTAATGCGTGTATTATTTCATATTAGTCGTGGTTATTACATTAGTGATAAGCTGAGTACAAAAGCAGTTAAACGTTAACTGATCGAGGGTCCCCTAAAGTGTCGTAGCATCACTACAGAAAACAACACCAATATGAAGGCACTGCTCGATACCACCGCATATAAAAATATTTGTGACATATTCTTCAAAATATCAGCTCTTAATATATCTTCAAATATAATCTTAATATATCTGCATACAAACTTAAAGCATAAGATACAGGCAGTATCGAAGGTTTTATAGGAGCTGTCTCAATTCCTCAAGGATCTGGTAGGGTATAGGGTAGAGCCACCATAAAGGGGTCTGCGATGTTGGTGGCGCGGTCGCTGGTGCGGAACTCGCCCACCACCGTGGCCAGTGAGGGCTGGGAGATGCGGGAGGAGAGCGCGGACAGGGAGCGCAGCGAGGGCGTGGCATCACCCAGCGCCACGCGCACGTGCAGCGTGCTGTCACGCCACGTGCGCCACGACAGCTGGTGCTCCTGGATCTTAAGCAGCATCCACGTCGTCAATAGGCCGTTGAGTGCGCCTGGGGGAGGAATACTTTTCAGTTATTAGTTTCCAGTAAACACGTTGTCCTGGATACTAGGGCTGCAACTGTTACAAAACTAATCAATCCCACAAATTGAACAGAAATGTTAGGCCTAGTAAGATAAGCAAAGTAAGATGAAGTAAGATGATTTTTTGCTCTAAAACTACATAGCTATCGAGATCAGCTTAATAATTGAGCCGTTAAAAATTAAAATAATGAAAATAATATTGTCAAAAAATTCAAAAATCGTTTTTTTTTTTTTGGAAATGTTATGATATTGTCATTTTTGTTTAAAAACTTAAAGAAACAAAATAAAAACAACAACCCCAACCTATAATTCCTATAAGCAAAGACGAGAAGAGGTTGGCCGCGAGCGCGACGCCGCCGCCGCGGCGCGCGCCCGCCTGCAGCGCGGCGTCGCAGGCGTGCAGCGCGCGCGCCGTGCCCAGCACGGAGGCCGCGCCCAGCGCCGCGCCGCGCCACGCGTCCGCCGCCAGCGCGCGCCCGTGCCCCGACCGCGCCCACTCCACCAGCGACCGCGCCCACGACCATCTGCACAATAATCATAAAAATTCACAATAATAATATCCTCCTGACCGATTGAGCCACGGTGGCTAAGATCAACGGCTATCTCACTGAGACAATCGAACTGCGCAGGAGATATTTGCACAACGTCCCTCTCAACTCCTTTCAGTCTTAAAGTCCGATGGAACCGATACGACCGATACTGAGAATTTCTAAATAGGAAAAACTCAATTAGTAATTCAGCCCAAACAGGGATTCGAACCCAGAATCTACAGCCAGCTCGCATGTGCGTAATAGCATTCAGCACTTTATGACGTTCCACAGCTGGGCACCCGGGGCATTAACTTTCACTAGATTGTTTATACCTGATAATTTCCGATTTTAACGAGACCTTTTTTGGTAAGCAGTGACGAAGAAAATAATTTAAAGTTTTAAAAAATTAAACATCTGAAACAAAATATATACATCTTTCATTTGCAATTCATAGACAAGGTAATAGACACATTCCACCAAGATATTCGTATTCATTGTACATTATTAAAAACAATAAATAAAAGCTTTATCGTAAATACTATTACATCCCTAAAAAACCATTTATAATGGACAAACGGCTTTAGATTGATGAACCAACAAAGGGCCTACTATTATATTTTGCCTAATTATTAAAAAAATGCGAAACCAAAAACAAAAAAAAAACACAAAGAAAAATATGTTAAAAATAAACAAATGATTTGCTTCGGCCAAGGTCCATTACGAGGCTGTTGAACCGAACTGTATGTAATAAGACCTCAATTGATGGAACGCGTTTGCATCAATCTAGCATCGGATAATAAATTAATATAATGATACATATTAAGCGTCTCTCTTCTTAGCAACTACAAAAAAGCTACTTGCCGTTTATGAGCTCAAATTATAATACTAGTGCCTGTTCGCATTTAACTTTTCAATCTTTATATATATTCGATGTCAAATACATTTTTAGTAACATGTGACTTCATTTTAAAAGTAAGTTTACTAGAAAATATTTGAAAATATTATAGTTATTTTGATTATTTCAAGATTTTTTTTAAATATGGAGGCAAATAAAAACAACTTATTAATAAAGTGCCCACTGCACTTTCCTAAAATTCTATTTTATCTAAATCCTCAAGCCAGTACAACATGGGATCGTTATTTAACCATTTTATAACTAACTTGTGGCTTCTGGTAACAACGTAGTGATGTCTGCAGAGCTCGCAATATGAAGTAGCAGCTTGTAGCAACCAGCGCTCGAGGCATGTGCGATGCACCGCAGCGATGGTGCCGCGGCAGGAGCACGGCCGCACCAACCGCTCAGCCGACTCTCCGCCAAAACAAATACGGCAAATATTGTCCGAGTGATGGCTACCCGATAAATTCGATGTTTCTTTTTCACCGGATCCCTTAAAATTATAAAATTTGACTTCCTAATCCTTCGAAATAAATTTTGGGTGGTTATGGTTATGTCCTCAAAATAAACAAACCTGCTTCTTTAGTAACAAGGCGCAAACAGAACCTAGAATTGATATAGAACGTCGGGTTGGATGAAGCAATGAAGACGCAGGGGACGAAACAGTTAGAGAATCAGCAATTCGTGATCGCAATAGACGTTGTTCTTCACTCTCGGTCAGGTTTACTGAAAAAATTATACATTTCATATAATCAAATCATTGTTTTATACTAAATTATTATACAAATAATAAAAATAAAAATAATATAACTTGGTGATCCAATCCCCGAAGAATAACGACAACTTATATCAGTCTGTTGTGCTATAGAACGCAGTTCTCTGTCTCGCAAGTTCAAATTTTGATTTTGCTGTAATTACAAAATAAACTTTATAACAAAACAAATCGCGTAAAATGTTTTCAGAAAATATCATACTATACATATTTTAATAACTGACAGGCGTGTGGAGCGAGGAACAACTAGAAGCAGACATGCTTATTGTCACTCTACTGTCCGACGTCCTTGAGCCCCAAAATATCAGTAATGTTTGCCCTTCGGCTACATTACATTCCTAAAACCACACTTAGTTTAAATAGTCTCCATGAACCTTAATAACAACATTGTAACAAAGCTATTATCCACTAAAATACCCGAATTAAATTTGAAAAACTACAAGTTCTGTGGTATTTAAAGTTAACTCTCTGTAAAGCTTCTTGGATGTTTGGTCTTAAAGTTACAGGTGCCAAAACAGCCTGTCTTATTTTTTGCACCGTGTCCCTGGGAAAAGTTTGAACTTCATGAAACTCTATCAAACGATTTAGGTCCGCAATTTTATGCATTTTATAACTTCGTCGGAGACATATTGTCTAAATTGTAATGATTAAATACTCCACGATTAATATGAAAATAATTGTAAGATTTTATTGAATATATGAAACAATAATTAATACATTTTTGTCAATTTTGAAGTACGTTAAATTATAAAAAGATTAGGTTTTATAAGATGTTACATATGTTTTAAAATTTAATCCATATATCTTCATAAAAGTTGTTTAGTAAAAAAACATTTTTATATAATACTAGCGGCTCACCCTCGCTTCGCTTAGATTCGCCTCTAAAATAATGAAAACAAATCTATCCCACGGGAACCGTACATTTTTCCGGAATATAAAGTAGTAGCCTATGTGCTATTCCACACTATAATCTATCTCTGTGCCAAATTTCATCCAAATCTGTTCAGCCGTTCTGACGTGATTGAGTAACAAACATCTATCCAAACATCTAAACTTTCACAATTATAATATTAGTAAGAAGTATTATATTTAGGTCGTTCAGAAAAAGACAGACTTATAATTTATATTATATTTATATTTTGCAATGACTTAGGAATATGTTATATTGAACGCATATAATTGCACAACATTATGGAATAGCGTTTGACAAAATAAAACTCTATATAATCTGTGTCAAGTTCTTGCTTCTTTTTGTTTTTGGCAACTGTCTGACTAAAAGCATTGATCGAAGTGTTTTACCTCTCCACGTGAAGACTAAAATAACTTGTGAAAAATTTTGGTAGTACACAATACTGGTGAAATAAAATAAAAATCATGGCGGTCCGAGTACAATTTGAAAATAATAATGAAGTTGGTGTGTTCAGTAAACTTACAAATTCATACTGCCTTGTCGCAATCGGCGGGTCGGAGAATTTCTACAGTGTGTTTGAGGCGGAACTGGCAGATACGATACCGGTAGTGCATATAAGTATTGCTGGCTGCAGAATTATCGGCAGAATGACAGTCGCTAACAAAAATGGGCTTTTGGTCCCATCCTCCACTACAGACACAGAGTTACAACATATAAGAAACAGTCTACCTGATAACGTCAAAGTACAGAGAGTTGAAGAGCGTTTAAGCGCTCTTGGTAACGTTATAGCTTGCAATGATTATGTCGCATTAGTACATCCAGATCTTGACAAAGATACTGAAGAAATTCTTGCTGATACATTGAATGTGGAAGTGTTCAGGCAAACAGTGGCCGGCAATGTCTTAGTGGGATCTTACACAGCACTCACTAATCGTGGAGGGCTTGTGCATCCAAAAACAACTATACAAGATCAAGATGAATTATCATCTCTCTTACAAGTACCATTAGTAGCAGGAACAGTTAACAGGGGTAGCGAGGTTGTTGCTGCAGGGTTGGTAGTAAATGATTGGAGTGCTTTCTGTGGCATGGATACCACTTCAACAGAAATATCAGTAATTGAAAGTGTGTTTAGGCTCAACGATGGCCAAGGCCACCAACCATCAGCCATATCCACTACAATGAGAGCATCCCTTATCGACAGCATGTCATAACCCAAGATTTTAATGAAGTTATTTTTAGATTTTAACATCTATGTGATATTTTACATTTAAAGTGACACATGGGTATTATTAAATAAATTTTCTGTTGACCAGATTCTACCAAGCCTAACCTATGTAATCTAAATACATAAGTTAATAAATAAAAAATATTTTTTATTATTTTTTTCTTATTACAAATTAGTCCCATGTTTTATTTAAGTTTGAGATTTAAAAAAACATTATAATTACAGTTCAATTTATCTATTACACAATAATATTTAATTTCAAAAACCCATTTTCATTTTGTATTGTTTTTAATTTATATAGGTATATTACCTGAACATGATTATAATTGCAAGTAAGCAAAAATCTTTGATTTATAATTAAAATGGTTAAAAAAAATTAAAAATTTATTACAATTTGGGTTATAATGAAACCGGAAAACCTTTTCTTAGAATATGCTTTATTTGTAAATAATAATTAGATCAAACAGTCCATCCTATCTACATTGACACAATATTCCCTCAAAAGCCACAATCTCACAACAAAACTAGGAACCAAATTAAAATAAATGAAAACACCATTATTAAGTTAGAGGATCAGTCAATGAATGAAATCTATATACTTTGTACTGTATAATTTTATACTTACATATGTATATTATATTTTATTACAATATTACTCAACATTATATAAGCTTGAACATTGCTGGTAAGAAGTCTTTGTCTTGTCAAACATTCTAAGTTTAAAAGAATTTACTAATATTAAAATATCAAAGTGTTCTCCAATTAATTTGTCAATAACATTGCCTTTAATTTACTGAAAACTAAAAGCATTTCTTTATTTATATATAACATTGAGCCAAGTTATATATATGAATTGATAAATATTTAAATTATTTATCATTGTAATAGGTATAATAAAACTTGCAATTTATATTATTACACAGTATGTGGTAACTAAATCAACTATGAATCCAAAAGGTCACAAGCATAATATCTGTTGTGTTAAAACAACATATCCAAAACAATATCAGTATGTTGATAAAATACAGATTAAATAAATAATGTATTCTATTTCAAATTAATTTACTCATTTACATACAAAATGACTACAAAAGTAACAAACCAAAAACTAATATTAACTTAATCTTGCAGTTTTAATAACATTTTATAATATGTATTAGATTATCATAGAATGTCTAAAGATACATTGATTCAATTACTATTTAAAATGTTTTACAAAATATAAATTTAAACATCTATCCAAATATTACTTCCATTTCTTCTTTTAGCAGATTATATAGCATTTAAGGTAATAACTGCTGCACAAAAATCTTTTAAAATAACAATACATTTTAAATTACAATTTGGATTTTTCAATAAGTACACACTAAAATGGACACAATAATTAAATGCTAAATATAAAAATAATAAATTAAAACTTATAAAAAAACGTTAAAATTATACAAAGCAATGTATGTATATTTATAAATAATCTTGAAAGAACAATATTTAGTTACCATTTATGGAGCATGAGTGTTAAAAAAAAAATATATTTTTTATAAAAAAAAATAACAATATTATTTAACTTTTAACAAACAGGATCTAATTTGAATTTTCAATAATATTTGAAACCAAAATCAAATTCACTATTCGGAAGTCCATGCTAGTAGAAGAATTCGGTTGAGGTTTGAATATCATAGCTTGTACTGAGATAACTAAATGTTAATATATTTTCATATTAGTCTTTGCTAAACTTATGTGAGGGTTCATTAAGACATTACTTTTATTTACAATATAATAAACACAAGTTCTTTAAAGAACATCAATAATCGAGACATTAAAAGTGATGCTCAGTTATATTAGAAAAAGTATTTGCAGTACCCGTAATTTCAAAGATAAATGATCTTTCAAAAACAAAAATATCTCATCCATTATTAATGTATTATTAAATGCGAGTATTTTTTTTTCTTTTTTTTTTATTTCTATTTTTTCCTACGCATTTAGTACAAAAGCTACACTTTCACTATCCCACTTAAATTTTCACACAAACGTTCGAAAAGCCTCAGAATGTTCATTGTTACTTTAGTAAAATAGTTTTAAAAAGACTAATTATTCTGTATTTTGACTAAGTCTATTAAAACCTAATGGTGTGGACTGAGTCTACATAAATTTTTAAAGTGCAGAGGTTTTTTTAATTTGTTTTTTACAATAAACTATCATACAAAAACAATATTCATATACAAAATGCCTCCAATACATATTATGTACTTCACTCAGCTTTAACGCATACATATATATATATATATATATATATATATATATATATATATATATATATATATATATAGGTTGCTATCATAAATTCGACAAGAAAATATAATCTCCATTTTGAAGCAATAGCATTAAGCCTCATTACAATGTTTCAAATTAGAAAATTTAATAAATTATGTTTATTCACATTGAATTATTGAAGAAAAAATGCATTTTTATTAGTATGTTCTACATTTTGGCCTTTATATGGAAAATGAAGACAAAGCTGTAGGGATCTTCAATGAAGACACTTCGCCTGATTTATTTTAATAGCAATTATATGAATTTTAGGATACGCTCAGTTACAACAGTATTCTTAACTTGGTCTTTAGAAATAAAAAAAAAATCTTTCTATCTATGACCATAGACAACTAAGCATTAGCATCACGAAATTGTCCACTAAGGGAAACGAAATACAATCATTGTTTCTTCTGTAGACTAAAGTCTTTATTGTATCTAAATGGGCTAGTTTATACATCATTCTGATTAAAAAATCGTACGTACGCTTAATGTCACTCCATGACATGACCTTTAAACAGATCTAAGACCGTAGTCATCGCTTTCATAATTTATGTCTGAGAAAATTTTTACAATAATTTATATATTTGATATTGGCGGTGAAGAAATTCCTTAGCGGCAAGTTGCAGAACTAACTTCGCCTGGTAAAGTCAGTATTTAGCATTTATTTAATCTATGTGTAATGTTTAGATCCAAATAACCACAGATTATTATTTGTAAAAAAAAACTATTTTCTTTCTTTTTAAAATCAGCCAATAAGGAAATATAATGTTCACCAATAGAATGACCTTCTGATTTACTTTACTCTTCCCATAATATGTTCAGAAAAGCGAAAGCGAATAATAATGGCGCATGTAAAATATATATGACTTGAGCAAGACCTAATCATTTCTAGTAATATGTATTGAGCCTAGAAGTAAGGAGTACTATCTCTGTGTATGAAATTGTTCGTGAAAAGGCGTCCAATAAAGGTGGCGTAGGATAAATTTTAAAGGAAGCTCTAAAAGTAATTAGAATAAGATAGAGAATAAGAAGTTAAGAAAAAACAAGGACCGGATTGAACACTCTGTCAACAACAGCTAAATTCACATCGTAGTTTTTCGTACGCCAACGCCATCTATTTTCAGCATACATGTGGACACTTTTCAATTTGCCTCCCATATAAGAGACTCCTCTTTACCTCTACCCTCCATATAATTACAATATCATCAAATACAAATTAAATTTTATAGCTTTTTTTTAATTGTTTACAGTTTAATTAAGGTACATTATTGTTAACTACGAACCAATTAATTAACTTTTTATTATAATTTAAAGTCATAAGCACTCTTGTGCGTACCAATTTCATATTAATTTTAACAAACTTACCCAAGATGGTGCAATAATAGGTACTAAGAGGACATTCAATTTTTAGATAGTTCTCAAAAATGCGGAGACCATTTGAAACATGTCTTAAAAGACAATAAGCGAGAAGTGATGAAATATTCAATTTAAGATATGCAGATATGTTACAGTTCAAAAATTTTAGGAAAATATATTTGATAGATGAAAAATTACAAATAGCACTATGCGAGTTGATGAACATAGGAAGGTGAATGAAATGGATTACCATTGAATAAAAATATATTGCACTATTTTTCAAATATTCTTTTAACTATGATTGCAATAGTTAAAATTAACAAAGATATGATTTTCGTTAAATTTATTATTATATATTAATTAAAAAGTGGCAACCCTAAAAACTTACTGTGAATGAATAGTAGTACTTACAGGATAATTAAAGATGGAGGAGCACAAGGTATCACAAACTATCAACAATTTCTTCACTACCTACACTACAAATATATTGATAAAGTCACATTCAAAAATTGTAATATAAGCTTCACATATTAACAGGTAAAATTATATTTCAATATACACAGCCAAATTACTTTGGGGGAAAATCCAACGAATCTACCCATTTTGGCCAAGCTATAATAAAAATTTAGGCCCTAATTTTAAATATGTAAAGCTATTTTAATTATATTACAAGTAGATAAAAAGATGTTACTATTCATTCAATCGTTAAAATTGCCAGTGTACAAAATTGTTGTCACGTGCCTTGAAAATAATTTTTTTTATTCTATATTATGAAAAAGTAAATACTGGTAACACATTGACTTACCCAACGTTATAATAAAAATTATATTATTTAGCCTTTAGGAGTTCAATCTTGTTTTTGAGATAGAGTTGTCTAAACAATTTTGGAAAACACGTATAACCACCAACTATACATTTGATTATTTAATATTTTTATACTACATATATGTAAAACAATACTTGACTTATTGCTTTATAGTTAATTTCTTAATTTTTATAGATAGCACAATTTTTAGACATTTTCATAGATAAATTATGAATAAGATTTTTTTTAATTCGTTTTTTAACAGACAATGTCACATTTGACAATTCGTGCTATTATTATAAAAAATCTGATTAGAAATAAGCAGAATTGCCGTACAAATATAGTATATGATGATAGAACACTTGTGTCAATCGAATTTAATGAGTATTTAAAAGTGCCTTATAATTAGATGAAATTATTATAGCATGCGCTATCTAAGTTTAACCAAGATGGCACGAAATTAAGCATCTTTTACAGGATCACACACTTGGATGGATGACCGTTTTTACCGATGGTCCTTCGGAGGCCGATTTAACTTCGGAGACATTCAGGGTCATACATAGTTATCGAGTTACA
Source organism: Fabriciana adippe (assembly GCA_905404265.1). Lineage (NCBI taxonomy): Eukaryota > Metazoa > Arthropoda > Insecta > Lepidoptera > Nymphalidae > Fabriciana > Fabriciana adippe. Next base: position 602,473 of record FR989995.1, read on the forward strand.
TGACACATACCTACATACAGTATATGTATATGGAATACGATCCAATATTACCGTGAGGGGGCGGCGCTCAGAAGTGCGTGGTGAGGGGCGGCGGCGGCGCGGGCGCGGGCTCCGCCGTGCGCTCGTAGAACAGCATGTAGGCGGCGCAGCGCAGCACCTCCTGCAGCGACACCTCGTGCACCAGCGTGTCCGACGTGTACCACCAGCTGGAAGAAACCATCATAATTTTAACCTTATAATATATTGTTTTAATGTATAACAGTAGTCATCCACTGATCGGGGATTCGATATTTCACAGTTTTATTTCCTTTCCAAAATTCAACATTTTTTTTTTTTATTATATAAAAAGTAAATTGGAAGTTGAAAAATCATCGAATTTCAAATTTTAACTTTGATCTCTTAAAGTCTCTTTGAAAGGACAATATCAAGATATAATATAATATTTGAACTGTTTTACATATTTTATTAACTATTTTAGAAGAAAGAGAATTTTATGTTTTACAAAAAAAAACATGTGCCCACATATTTAGCTGACATAGTCAAAGTACATTAAAATAAAGTGAATGTACACGAGCAACATTTCAGTTGTATCCCTATACAAGAGGTCCTAGTAACATTTTAAAGTCAAAAAAAAAATTAAAGAGTGGGTGTATGAATGTGTCCACGCGCAAAAAGTAAAACTTATGTAGGTTATCAGTACTCTTTATGAAATTCAATTTATGTTTTAAATAATTAGAGATAAACGAATTAAAAATAACGCATATTAGGCATATTACAAACATATATTTATAGAATATCATTTAAGGAAAGAATATAATATTATATATCATTTGTCAGACAATAACAACGGTTACCATGGCAACAAACGTACGTACATTTTTTCGTAACGCATTCATTAGCTTACCCCCAAGTCAAGCGTGCGTAAAGAAGTTTTACTTAAAAAAAAAACATAGAAGATGTATGCACGTACCGCTTGGTCTCGAAGCCGTTGCCGCGGCGGTAGGTGGCGAAGTGGCCGGAGCGCGGGCCGCCCACGTGCACCACCACGGCCGCCAGCCGGTACAGCGCGCGCTCGGGCGCCTCCGCCGCCGCCAGCACCGACAGGCTGCCGCGCAGCCGCCCCGGGCCCAGCAGCGCCGACAGCTCCGTCTGAGGACCGTCATACATTATGCTACTAAAATTACGTCTCTAGGTGGCTTTATGGAAGTTCCTTGTCACGCGTTACCCAGCACACTTGGCGATTGAGAGCTATACGGAGTCAAGTGGAAAGTTTCGACCGTCACAACACTTTATTATTTATTATAAGCACCCCGTGTGACGTCACCACAAGTACCAGGATGAGCACAAGTGTTGAGGAGTGCATGTTGTAAGAAGTTTGCTAACACTCTGTGTAGGCATCGAAGTAAGAGATGAGCTTTAACATGTACAATGAACGTTGCTTGATGTATGTATATACTTTATGACAATATTTATGAGCCAAGGGCACATAGCGACGAGAATTTACTTCCTACGGGATGTCCCATGATATCTCTCGTTTATTTTCATAATATCACTAGCGATTACCCTCGATTCCCTTCGAGTGCCAGCTTAGGTGGCAAACCTATGTGTTAGTCGAGGCCACGTGGTCCCCAGGGTACCTGCGGGCGCTGCTGCTGCGCGTAGGGCGCCATGGAGAGCGTCTCCCCGAAGGCCACGTGGTCGCCGCGCTTGGCGGGCCCGCCGCCGCGCCACTCCACGCGCGCGATGTGCAGCACCAGGCACGCCGGCAGCTGGAACACGCCACGCGGCACTACAGACCACCACATGATAGCACCGCATCATGTGATAGATTGTGATAGATAGTCTATGTGACCGAAACTGTGCTCTGATTACTTTTAATAATTTCATTGATAATATTCTGGGTCACTTAAGTTATTTAGATATTTAAAGTCTTTAAATGATATATTACAAGATTGGTTCAGCAACGATCAGTCAAAAAAACTACGGCGATCTTCAAAGTAAAAAAAAACATGTAAACTATCTCGAATTACGTTTAATGTTGTTTATTACAATGGTTCTTTAAAACTTCGTATATATAACATATGTTCGGAGCGTTGCGAGTTAACAAAGAGAATGACTTGTCTATGATGTTATACATAAAACTAAACACCGGGAAAGTCGCCGCAGCGCCACACAACGGCCAACGGTGGCAACTACTTCAAGTTCCATATTATATTCAAGCTAGATGGGGTTAGCCGCGACAAAGATTAAATAAAATATATCAATTAATTCAAATTTGTGTTTCCAATAAATGTTAAAAAGTCCTTCAACAACACTATGTATGGCAATTTAATATTAACTTTTTCGAATTCAATATATATGGTCTTTATAGAATGTTAATATTATATAAAAAATGGCATCAGCACAGAATAAAATTGTAATACAGTATGGTTGCGATTTTGAATTCGGACTTTAAATATTCGAGAAAATTATTTTTATTTCAAATAATCTCAATACTAAATACAATATGCTATCTGCAGGAGTAAATATATTAAAATTGTCAAATATTTTACACATATCCTTCATTTAACTTCATGTACATACATACCTTTCCAAAATTGACTGTCCGTATGTGTTTAGAGTTCTGGTAGGAGTCGCCGCCGGTGGGCGAGTCGGAGCCGTTCTTCTCCGAGCACTTGGAGCAGCGCAGCCCCTTCACCAGCTCGGGCGCCGTGAACGCGCGCAGCAGACCTACGGACAGTATATTGTATTGTAAGAATGACCTATTCAATCTCTTTGAGCTTAACCAACTGCGCGAGATGTATGACTGTGCAGACACAAATGCACTCTCTGTTCCTTTAAATTTCACATTCCGGTAAGACGACCACTCGCGACGACTGTTGACCGATGATATATAAATAAATATACATAAATAAATATGTTGGGACGTTAACGTAAGCTACGAGGCTTGTGTTATGGATACCGGATATTTGATACACTACACATATATAACTTTAAATACATACATACATATTATAAACATAAACACCCATGACTAGAGTACAAACAGTCAACAGCTCATCACACAAATGAATGCCCCCAGCGGGACTCGAACCCGCGACCGCTGGCACAGCAAATAGGGTCACTACAAACTGAACGAAACGTGTCGTCTATATGTATACAGATATATAGTTTACCTGATAAACTATATGAGCCGGAGCGGCCGACGGTGGCGTTGGCCATCGACAGAGTGACGCTGTCGAACTTGTCGTAGCGTACTGGACTCTGAGAATCAAGACATGTGTTACGTTTATTTTTCTTCAACGCATCTGCTAAAGTATTAACAAATTTTCACGTATTCCACATCACTTTTGAACATGCTTCACAGCTTTCGAATAACTGTAGCTAAGTACAATCTCCATTAGACTCACTATTAGAAACGATCTTACCGTAGCTCCCAACGTTAGCACATTCAGAAGTAAACGTCAAAAACTACAACTCTGTTTTTCAGTCGGAGGTTAAAAACCAAGTGAACTACGATTATTTTGAAATTTGAATATTATGTTATCATTATATTCAAACGAAGTAGCTCACCTTAGTATTACACACGGTGCAGTGCGTGCGCGAGGCGAGCGTGCCGCGCGTGGGCGGCTGCGGCGCGGGGCGCGCGGGCGCGGCCGCCCAGCGCCGCCCCACCGAGCTCAGGTGGCAGAAGGAGCGCGACACGCCCTTCGACAGCCGCGGGGGCTCCGGTAACGGCTCCTCTGCCATTGCCAAAATAAACCTTATACCACTATTGACTATCCTCTATTTCAAAACAAGCTACCTAAAAAGAGGAGGTATCGATTATCTAAGAAGATTGATCCCAATATGACAAAAGTTTTAACTTTGCTTTTTTTTCATATTTCATATAATTTTTGTAAAACACAGGATAAAGTCGATACTAAACTTGAAAGAAAAAATCACTATGTTTTCTTCACCAGAAATATAGCTAAACTGAGAAGTCAAATACTATTACATTCATGGTTAGTGCAATGCACCAACTAATAGCAAATATATATATATATATATATATATATATATATATATATGTATATATATATATATCCTTTTTTAACATCCCACTGCTGGGTGGGATCAGGCCATAGTCCACACACTGAATAATGGTCAACTGGGTAGTTTAAGGACTTCACATGTTTTTTTGAAGACTTGCTAGGTTCTTTCATACATGTGTGGTAATCAAGATAGATATGAGTTGCAGATGAAAATATCAGAGCAAAAATATAATAATCTTTAATTCTTATCAACCAGTGAAATGTGCGTGTACACTTTAAATGTTAAATTGATGATTAATAAATGCTTTTAAAAGTCTATTTGGATAAGCTTATTATACTGCAGTAATCCTATTTATTCACACATTAAACAATAACAATCACATTGCAATAAGTGTTGCAATGAACATAGATACCTATCTTGATAATATTTTAATCGTATTTAGTACTAGCGACTTCAATAGTTTCAGAGCCTATTCGGTACAAACCACAGATATAGATGTAATAGATAACGCAAGTATCACGATTTCTATTGAAACCAAGCGTGCCGACTTTTTAACATCTACTGTGACGTCACAGCCGAAATTTAGTGACGGAAAATCCAAACTGATTCAAAGACATCGATGCCGCCGATTCCCCTCCGCCCCGCTACGATTCAGCTGGAGCCGCCGCCGTGATCGTTTCGCTCATACACATATATTTAACTTTTTTCCTTCAATGAAACTAATATTTTCAAAATGTATAGAACAAATAGTACTGTGTTTAGTCGGTAACCAGTCTTTCCGTCCCGTGGCCGCAATCCATTTTTCTTTTATGATTGGATCATGTGGGAAACTAAAAAAACAATTTTTAAACACAATAGAAATTTATAAACACATTAAATATATAAACATACTCGTATATGTTGAAAGGATAAACAAAAACACATTGAATACATGAACCCTAAAAATATTACCCTCCTTTTTTTTAAAGCTGTCGTTTAAAATTAGGTGATGCATGAGCTTGTTTTATCTACTAAATTGTTTTTTTTTTTTATAATATGTCCGTCCGATATCGATTATTGATATATGTTGTAGAACGAACAACACTAGTCGCTAGATTTGACAGAAGAATGACAACAATTTCAATCCTGTATCACGAAGTCGAAGCGATGCGCGACAGTATCGCTTGTTCCGATATTCATCGTCTCCTAACACACAACGTCAGATCAAACGTCCAAAGCAAACGCGGCAATGTAATGTGAATACCGTTTACTTAACGTTAATTTATAGTTATATATATTCTGGGACTCGCACACAGCTTGGTAGAGATGTGCCAACTCGGAAAAAATATGACTCGATTTAACTCGAATTGAAATTCACGTAACTCGAATTGAACTCGAGTTACATAACTCGAGTTAACTGGATGAAAATTGAAGTGAATGATTTGTTTGGTTTAAATTAATGTAAACCTGAAAGTGTTTGCACCTAGTACAGGCGGGAGAGCAAAAAAAAAAAAAAAAAAAAAAAAAGGACTGTTTTCATTTTTTCCCTTATTACAAATTCTAAATACTTAAAATGCATAATCAAATAATTTTCTTTATAAAACATTACCTAATCCTGATAAAAATTTTAACCCATCCCATCTTCACAAATTATCGTACATTTGCAATGTATTCTCGTACATCATACGCAGTCATGTCAGTCAGTTGCGAACACTGTTCTAGTGCCGTTTACATCAAGCGAGTGAGCATTCTTAGAATGTTCTATAGAATCTTTGTGAACGCAAAGAGAACAACGAAAGAATGCTCTGTCTCTATTTACATTAAAAGAATTTGATAGGGTGGGGATAGAATGAGCATTCGCTCGTTTGATGTAAATCGGATTTAAGAATGCCTAATTCGAGTCAGAGAGAATTCAACTCGAGTTAATTCGAGTTAAGCCCAACTCGAGTTAACTCGAGTTAGTAAATCGAGTTGACACATCTTTACAGCTTGGAATACTTAAAAAACAGTTTTAATATGAATTTACGCATAATATAATTTTAAAATAACTTACCTGTGATAGGAAATATGTTCCTGCCTTTGGGTGCTCGAAATTTTTGGGCTATTGCAGTTAATTATCACGCAACGAGGCATTTTTTTAGTTTTTGCGGCCGACTGGCTGTAACAATGGACGCGCACGGACTGAAGTTGGCGGCGACCAACCTGGACGCTTGGTCGGGGTTTGGACACGCGAAGTACATGCATTTGCGTTATCTATATACATCTATATCTGTGGTACAAACAAACAAACAAATCTTTCCTCTTTTTAATATTAGTATAGATATAAAAGAAAAAAATGTAAAATCTCACCATTAAACATATTTAAGTCTTTAGTAGTCAACTTATTGGCCCTGACCATAATTCGAACTTGTGATGGGGAAGTAAGCATTACCAAAAAGATGGCTGACTAATGAAACATAGATAATTTCTATTTCCAATAACTTATTGCCCTACCTGGATCAGCGAGTTCTGGTTCTCCAGGCGGAGCAGCAGACGCCGGTCGGGCCGGCCTCGCCATACCATCCCGCAGAGACAGGGGTGCTGAGGGTGGCGAGGCCGGGGACGCTAGTGCAGACCACGCCCTACCACCGCCTAGACCCAGAGCGTCGGAGAGGCAACCAGGCTGTTTAAAATTCGATATTTATAAATTTCTTTATAAATGTTTTCTAAATTATGTAAGAATTAAGAGGTTAGATAAATAATAAAAAATATATAAACAAGTACAAAGTTAGAAAATATAACAATAATTTGTAATTTATTTTTAATGACATAAATTTATTTTTTTATCAAACCTAATTTCTAATTTGAATTGAAACTTTAATAAAAAGAAATTTTATAAAGTCTACAGTAAGGTTTTAAAAGTATATACATATAAAGTACCATGATATTCTAAACAGACTATCTTAATTAACAGACAGAGTAACTATTACCATATGCACAAAGGAGAAATGAAAATAAAAATTATATACCTTTTTTGCCATTGCAGCAGTCTCTTCTTCTACACATGATAACAAAACATGCAATAATTCATGGGCATCTTGCTGATCTGCTGGAACAACCCAGCCTGCTCCTCTTAATGCTTGCAACACTCCTAGAGGACATACTGGCGTCCCTCTTGCTGATTCATGGGTACCATTTACAACTGAAAATAAGTATATATTACATAAATTAGTCCTTACATAAATTTAAAAAAGTTTTCTGTAATTAGAATTATTTTCAAGAATATGGTAATTTTTTATATCTTTGCAGTGAAGACTTATATATGTCTATACTAAAAGATTTAAAGAAATAAGTATAACATTACTAAAGATGCTTATTATTAATTTTATAACATTTTTTTAAATCATACATACAAGACTACTTCGATCTTTTAAAAAATAAATATATTAGAAATTAATGTATTTAATTTATTTTTACTGTATTAATTAATACCCAAGCAATTATTACTATGTTTTTTTCAATAACTGCTACAACTAAATATTATACAAAATGATATAACTTAAAAACCTTCAATAACTGTGTACAACGTCGTAATCATACTGTTATGTCCATCGGCCTTAGCATATTTCTTAAGCCAGTCAATAAATGTAGGACAGGCGGCAAGGGCCTGTAATAATGTATTTAAAAAGCACGTCCTTCCCAAGTTCTGCAATCCTGCAATCTGACCTCGACGCTTCCGAACTTTTGGAGCTCCACCTGGACCCCATAATACAAAGGCTCCAACCACAACCGCGGCGGTTAGCCCCGCGGCTACTAAAATTCTATCGCCACCGTCCATAGTCACCAAATCGTTGAGTTGACTATACGCACTCCATATATACCTACTCAAAATATGATCATTTCGATTTATTTTCGTCTAAATTTTATAAGAATAATTCATTTTACTGAAATTGAAAAATTAAAAATTCTCGCTACTCGTGACATATAAGTTTGACAATTTATTTGACAATTCTCAATTGACACTATTGTTTCTGCACGATTAAAAAATTGGTATAATTCTAATTCATATTCTATTTAATAATATCTACTACCGAGCACTTTTATATATTTTATACATAAATTTAAGTTTGTTTTCGTAACATTTCAATACTATACAAAATATCATTCAAATTTAACGTCGTTATTTCGATTTCCGATTGGTGTCTTTTTGTCACGATGACACATCGATAAATGATAAGTGACATTTGGCAAAGCATGTTCCGTAATTTTGTAAATAAATAAAGGCAAATTAATATAACAAACTGATTATTCTATTATCAGTCCGAGAGTTCAAACGTTAGTTCTTAATTCATTATGAGTTACAAGCGCCGCACTCATGTAGAACATCAGTTAATTTTAAATTTGTGATCTAAATCAACTTTAAATATATATATCATTTGTTAGAATTTTACAATGATACCATCGAATACTATTTGTGTGTCTCAAGAAGGGCCAGCCAATGCTCTAGCTTTAAATAAAGATTGTAGTCAAGTTGTGATAGCAGGACGAAATGGTTAGTATTAGGTTTTATTAAACTAATCTTATTTTTAAAACAATTGATGTTAAAATTATTGAATATAACATTTTTCAACAGTATTCAAAGTATTCTCAATTGGTGAAGATGAATTTTCGGAAGTTTGTAACTTGAGAGTGGGAAAGAATTTGAATCTAAACTTTTCGTCTATTGATGTTGCATGGAGCACTATTGAAGGTAATACTTACTTTATTTCAACCTATTTTCAAAACTTTATACTTTTAGTATAATATGTTTGTTGTAGTTTGTTTTACTTACAGTCAATTTATTAATTGTAGCATAATTAAAAGATGTTCAATTAATGAGTTAATAAACATGACAATGACAATTACTTATTATCTTCATAAGTCGGTCATATTTTAAAAGAATACATATTTTGCTTTTAATGTTAATACCAATGTTTACTAGTAATTAATTAGTAATTAAATTTCTAGTTTACTTATATTTAATTTACTTTGCTTTAAGAAAACACTCTAGCAACAGCTGCAACGAATGGTGCAGTAGTTGTGTGGAATTTAGGCAGATCTGGCCGCTCCAAACAGGAACATGTATTTTCTGATCACAAACGGACTGTTAATAAAGTAAGCTCTAAAACATACTTTAAAAAATTCTATGACTGTAATATTAATTTATGTAAATTTAAAATACTTTAAAAATCAATAAATGTAAGTGTTCATTTTCAATAAGATAAATATTCATAGGATGACACTAAATAAAAAATAAAATTTATAATAATATTATTTATATTTATTGTGTGAATAAAATAATTCAGTTGTTATACTCATATATTTTTAGTCAGATAATTATTTTGTTGATGATCCGATGATTGATAGATGGATTTGAAATAAGTGAATTTTTCAGAATAAATAAATGCAGGCACTCTTTTTTTTTTAATATTTCATTTCCAATGTAGGTAAGCTTTCACCTGACAGAACCTGCTCTGCTAATATCAGGATCACAGGATGGGATGATGAAATGTTTTGATCTGCGCATGAAGGAAGTTGCCAGGACATTTATTAGGTACACATAACCTTCTCTTCTTTAGACTTCACTGCAGTCAGGTGAAAAGACATACATAAATCCTTTGCCCTATGGCTAAGACAAAACAAAGAAATAAGAAAAAAAACTTTGTACACTAGTGAGTGAGTTTGTTGATTCACAATATATCGGCTCAATTAATTTAAGTGAAATTGTGAACGTATATAGCTAATGTTCTGGATTTTGTAGATACGTTGGCTACTTTTTATCGTAGCCGATAATAACTGGTTAGTAATATTAGCAATGAAAAAATGACTCAAATTCAACCAACTAAACTGATCTCCCGCACAATTCAGCAACACAGAGTCCATCCGCGACGTGCAGTTCAGCCCGCACCAGGCGCACGTGTTCGCGGCGGTGTCGGAGAACGGCACGGTGCAGCTGTGGGACGCGCGCCGCCACGAGCGCGCGCTGCACCAGTTCACGGCGCACTCGGGGCCCGTGTTCGCCTGCGACTGGCACCCGGACGTGCCCTGGCTGGCCACCGCGTCCAGGGACAAGACCATCAAGGTATTCTAACTTATTCTTCTTCTTTTTCTTCTCATTGTTCTTACGTTTCTTCTTTCGGCATGGCCTTTCCCACACGAAGGCACGAAGTTTCCCGTTGTGCCTATTTCATTCTGATTTGTTTAGAAGGTACCATAGTCTATTCTGTTTTTATACGTATGTATGTGTTTAGGTTTCGGTGGTATTGATGATTAATTCCGAATTCGTTACATATGAAACTTGAACCTTAGGCATAATAAGTTCTCCTGACTGATTTCTGCCACGGCGGCCAATCTCATTGAGACATTGAGAGTGCAGCGCATGTGAGAGAGAGAGCGCAGACACAAGTGCACTCTCTATTCCTGTCACTCTCATACTCCGGCGGGGCGACACGAGACACGACCGGTGAGAGTTAAGACGTAGGACCGACGGCTAAGGCTTACGTGCTCTCCGAAGCACAGGGGTGAAACAACGCTAACTTCCCAACTCCGGGCTCCAGACTCAATAACTAAACTTGGCCCGACCCAGGACTCGAACCCAGGAGTCAGGACCTCCGGATGTGCAGCCGTACATGGTAGCCACTACACCACTGAGGCAGTCATGTTCGGCATAATAAGTACAGTAATAATGTACATATTATATTAAAAACTAAAGTAATGATAATAATAATCAAGCATACAAAGTAGTTGGGAGTTAACCATGTCATCCTCCGTGCCGGAACAGCACGTGAAATCGTTAGTCCTTTGCCAGTGCTATTGCCGGTCTTCTCGAATTTTCGTCCCATTAAACTATGAGAGTGGTAGCATTATAGTGCAACTGTAAATATGCATGTGCACATGCATTATACCGTAACCGTATATTGATCAGGATATCATTTCATACTAAAATTGAGAGGTACTACAGAGGTACCCTAAGAGGTACTACAACATTCTACGTACATAACATATGCTGTAGATGCCTTTTGTGCTAAAGAAATATGCACAATAGGGTTTTTTATGCTTTCAGAAAATATATAATTTTATAATACTATTAATAATTAAATTATTTATTCGACAACAAAGTGAAGTCACGTGTGAAGTTATCTTAATTGTATCTATTGTGACTGTACACCAAGTGGGTCGCAGATAACGCCGTCTAGTCTGTCTGTGTGACGTGCAGTCTGTTGATATGGCATTAGTTTATCTCACAGCTACATTTAAAATTACAAACGACTTGACCCTTTGTATGGTTATAGTATAATTTAAAACATCAGTTAAATTTGCTATTTGGCTGGTTCTTGTTCACTTAACTTATTTGTTAATTAAAAATCTGATACAATTTCAGTAAGAAGTTTTACTTGCACCAAGGATTCTTGATAATGTTGTAAAAGGTATTTTTTAATTAATATTTATATAGGAATTCAAAAATAAATAAAAAAAAATTATAACTCTCTTATTGAAGATGTACAAACAACTAAAGCGTTATTGTAGTAAAATTTCTTTAGAATAATTGTAATTTGAAACTCGATGAAACAAAAATCCGTCACGACAAACATAAATATATAGGATTAAGCCGACGAGAGAATGATTTAGGATACATTACACAAGAAGTAAAAAATAATAAAAATAATACTGAATAATACTTAATACAGTATATGGTAAATAAAATTTAAATTTGGTAAAAATATTATTAAAAAAAACCTTACAATTATCCTACTCCCGATGCTCTATATTCACCTCGTTTTCTTGATTTTATAAGTTGAACTTTGTTTTTATTGCACTATTACAGATATTTATTGTTACTTAGGTTTGGGACATCCACGCCCGGCCAAATTTGGAGCACACAATTTATACGATAGCATCCGTCGGACATGTGAAATGGCGTCCGCAGAAGAAGTAACTATGTGTTTTTATTATTTATTAATTTCTGAATTTTATACCTAAGTAAATTAAAAAAAAATTAAATATAATAAAAATCCTTTATATAAATTAAAATAGACTTAGAAAGTGTTTCAAAGAGATAAAATATATACTTATTGTTAGACACATAAAAAAATTTATTTTAAAAAGTAATCATGGCATCCTTAAGAGTAATTATTTTAAAATCGCAATATTCGTTAAAACGAATTACGAGTAACGCTTAACATATCGCACACCTAGATCTAAACAGAGCTAACTCAAAAATCTCATCTTTTTAGTTACGCATACCATCGAATTCCTTAACTTACTAGCTAGCGACCAATAAAACAGATACAAAAATAGATACATTTCTCAACGTTATGTGACACTAAAACCCCTTTTTGTTACACGAAAGAGCCCATTCCTCCTCCACCAAAACAGAAACATAGCTAATTACAGTCAGTATTACAAGCGAAACGCATGTGCCCGTCGTAAACAAATTAGAGCTATTTTGAGTTGATTCTGTATTGTTGAGGTAAACCAGAAAATTGTAAAAACTATATTTGACTTGTCCCCATTTTGATGGTTAGTGCTAAGTAAATTAAAGCAACATTTTGACTTAAACCAGTATTCATAGGCAGGTGAGTAAAGTTTTCGTTTTTATTTAGAATTGTTGCAGTGTTGTTGAAACATTTTTTAATTTTTAGTTAACTCTTTTTTGTTGAGTCATTTTTTAAACTCTTATATTTCTTTAAAACCCTATTTAAAATAAACTTTTTTACCAGTGGTGATTAGAGCCTTTTCATCTTAATATTATTTTATTTTTATCCTAGTAATTACAAAGCTTATTATGTTTTTATTAAACATTTTTCAAGTTAGACCTTTTTTGATGGGCTACGCTGTATCAAATTTCACTATATCGAAGTTTATCAGATCGCAGACGTAATTAGGTTTTTCAAATCGATGTGGTGTAACGGATCAGATTGATTTGCTTAATTTAATTTTTTTTTTCAAGAAAATAATGAATCGTGGACTATTTTTAGTAAATACAGTTGAGCCTTGCTCAACACACAGGGACAAAGAAATATCGGCCCTTGCTTACTGACTCAATATGAAAATATGCAACGATATACTAGACCTTTACAACAAGAGTTTGAACCAATAATACAGGAGAAGACAGTACTAGAAAACAAGCATCAGCAAGAAGACGACATAAAGATATCATCGAGCATATCCGTGGCTGATAAATCTAATCCGAGCACATCTAAACAACTGCAGACTGGTACACCAACTTGTTATATTTCACCAATCTGGAGTGATGAAAGCGTCATTGACGTCTTAGATGAAAATCCCAATTTCGGATTTGTTCATAAAAATAAGACATCATCTCAAGTCGTTCGTACTAGTTTACCGTTTTCTTCATCCAGCACCAATAGTAACAGCTCTAGTAATTCATCAAACTCTAGTAGTTCTCGGATACCAAAGATAATAGTGCGCATGTACTGCTTGACTCTCAGAATGCAATTATTGCTGAAAAAAAAAGATTCTTAAGAGTCCGTGATAGAACAAAAAAAGGGCAAAAAAAGAGCACATAAACAAGAAATGTGGAAATCAAAAATTGCAAGTGTTTCGAAATTTTGGTACCGCCAAAGTCTTAAGCATACAAGTCTCAGAGAAAAATGTCGGCTACAATATAAACTATAAAGATTAGATGGACGAACTATCAAGGCAATGGCTTTTTGATGCATTTTAGGGTATTCGGAAATCTTAAAAAGCAGAGAGAATTCGTAGTACCTACGACACTTACAAAATATATTTTTTTTTTATGTTATATTTTTAATTATTAATGAAAAATAATGTCTGATTGAGGGCTTAATTCAGTGTTTTCTTGCTAATACCTAATAATCAGCTATTGTACCCCTACTTTTGGTCACAGACTCCTCTATTAGTCAGATTATTATAAATATATTCAAAATGCTGTCCCTTTTAAATTTATAATGACTCTTCAAAAGAGAGTCAACTAAACACTAGATTCACCAACACAGGTTCAACTACAAATAACAAAAAATAAACTTACAATTTGTTAAGCAATACAGAAGCAACTACAAAAATCCAATTTTTAGGCCTAAAAATGAATTAAAACACAAGATTCCTATAACATTTTTCATCTATTTTTATTTAAAAAAACATTGATCAACACAGAACACTTCTGCAGTACACAGGGATTTGGTAATCAGTTTTTCACGTTTTCTGAAAAAGGTGTTTTTTTGAGTTAATCGCTGTTTAGATCTAGGTGTGCGATATATAAAACGTAAAACACGCGAATTGAGTACCTTCTATTTCCGAGTCGGTCAAAAAGGTTCGTATAAGGTGAACATAAGGAGGTGACCTCGCGAAGGGAAGGGAAGGGAAGGGAAGGGAAGGGAAGGCTAGAGGGGGTGTGTCAGGTTCCAGGTGGCGTCGTGCGCGCTGGTGCTGGACTGCGCCGTGCACGTGTGGGACGTGCGGCGGCCGCACGTGCCGCTGGCCACCTTCGCCGAGCACCGCGACGTCACCACCGCCATCGCGTGGCAGGCCGAGCCGCACGCCTTCCTCTCCACCAGCCGGGTACGCCGCCGGCTTCACCTTCACTCGTTTTACTTTTTTTTAACGTTTACTTTACTAGCGACTCACCCTCGCTTCGCTCGGCTTCGTCCCTAGGTTGCTTCCCAAAACAAACTTTTTTTATTATTTTTTTGGTTTTTATTTTTTTTTCGTGGGACCTTATTTTTTTTCTAAAATAAAAGTAGCCTAAGTTACTCCTTATTACATCAGCTATCTGCCAGTGAAGTCCCGTCAAATTTGGCCCAGCCGTTTCAGAGATTAACCGGAACAAACAGATAGACAGACAGACAAAAATTGTAAAAAAATGTTATTTTGGTATATGTACCGTGTATACATCCATATGCATTTATTATAAAGCGGTTATTTTAATATTACAAACGGATACTCCAATTTTATTTATTTGTATAGATTCATGTATACTTCCCCCACGTTGGGCGCCAGGCAGTGGTAGCCCAGTGGTAACGCGCTCGCTTGAGAAACCGAGTGAAGCGGGTTCAAATCCCGGGTCTCGCACCTCTGATATTTACAAGTGCGAATCATTTCCAACATGATTACCACTTACGACAAAGGAAAACATCGTGAGGAAACCCGCATGTCGGAGAGAACCTACCAACTTCTCGAAAGACATGTGAAGTCCGCCCGCACTCGGCCAGCGTGGTGGACTATGGCCTGATCCCCCTCGTATTGAAAGGAGGCCCGTGCCCAGCAGTGGGACGTTAAAAAAGGGCTGAATACTAATAATAATTCATTTCGACGTTACACCTCTGATGACTTAAAAGCAGTAGTGGATAGGACTGACTTCTCTAAATCGATACTATGCATGTTGGAGCTTAATATTTTAATGTATCTATTCATTCGAGGTTCATATTATCTCGTCACGATTGACTGGAATCGCCTAAACTCTACCAGCAGTTAAGTGAAAAATCTTTTCAACTTTCTAACTAGAGTCTTTTCTTCCTACCTATATCTATAATATTATTGTAAAGAGGCAGAGTTTGTTTATTTGTTTTTTTGTTTGAGCGCGCTAATCTTAGGAATTACTAATCCGATTTGAAAAATTATTTTTGCATTAGAAAGCCCGTTTATTGAGGAAGGCTATAGGCTATAATATCATCATGCTACTACCCAAGAGAGTGGAGCAGTAATCATAAATGTCAACAAATTGAGCAGACTTCCATACATTATTGTGAAACTGGTGTTTGTTTTAAGTGCTTTAAGCTCAGAAACTACTGAGCCTATTTCAAAAATTCCTTTTGCATATAGCCAAAGAGTTTTTTGTAGTTTTAGCGCGAGCGAAGCCGCGAGTTTTGGTAGTTTTTACATTTTATATTACATAAAAATATCATATCATGACAGAGCAACACAAATGTGAAACTAGTTTCTCGATAGCTCTTCTAAAACTGCATTTCAAACTGTTTTGTTTTAAATAGTGACTTTTAGTGATAACTAGCCCTAAGGGTTTGGCCTGTGCATTTATTTAAAACTTTCATCCCCTATTTTACCTTCTTAGGGGTTGAATTTTAGTAAATGCTGAAATGCGTAACTTTACGTAAATTTATTTTGCCGTACTTAATTCATACGAACTTTCATGCAAATATGTCCAAGGAATAAAAAGTTTCATAGAAACTTTTACCCCTTATTTCACCACCTTGGGGGTTGGATTTTGAAAAATCCTTCCTTATTGGATGCCTTCGTCATATGAGGTATACGTGTGCGAAATTTCAATTTTCTAGCCTTAAAGGTTTGGCCTGTTATTTGATACATCAGTCAATCACTTTTGCCTTTTATATATATATAGATATATTCCGATGGACTATAAAATAGTTAGCTTCATTATCGCACTCGGAATACCATTATCGGTTTCGACAATAGGTACACGAGTCATACACGAGTCATACACGTGTAATACAAATAGGATATTTATAGTTTCCACGTGTAGATCATTGGCAATACTTAGTATGTAGTAGTCATTTAATAGTAAATATTGACGCGTGCCTATCTTGTTGTTTTGCATCGTCCATAACGCTATTTAAAGATTACACATCAATCTACGAGAACATGTTTTTTTTTAATTTTGGCAAATTGGGGTTAAAACCACTATAAAGTTTATTTTTATTGTAATTATCTAGTTTTGCCCGTGGCACTGATTTTATGTCTATCTGTCTATCTGCATGATGTAATCTATATTATTGCAAAATTTTATCAAAATCTGCTCGGCAGCTTAAGTGTTAATAAACCGGCGAAGTTAATTTCATTTGTAATTATGGATACCTTAAGAACAGTCTCCATGGCTCTATTAGACTGCGTTTCGGCAAGCTTTTGACTAAAAATGGTTAACGTTGTTTAACCAGAATGTTCAATCGTGGCTCACTAGTCTTAGCATGATTCGCACAAAAAACATGAGCGTCGACGAGAGCCAGGTTCGAATGTGTGTGTGCCGTAGGACTGCTCGCTGTACCGGCACCGCTTCAGCGAGGCGGCGCACCCCGTGCTGTGGGCCAACCCGCAGGGCGTGGCGCTGTCGGCGCGCGGCGAGCTGGCGCACGCGCGGCCCACGCGCCCGCTGCCCGCGCTGCACGCCTCCGCGCCCGACCGCTACGTGCCCGCGCTCGGGTCGGTGCCCAGTCTTGCCAAACATAATCAATCTCCTTGTCTTTATATCATATTTATAATTAATGATTTTTAAAGTTATACTTCTTTTGGCACTTTCGAGAAAAAATATGAGAGTGAAATTTTTACGATGCGCGCGCACACCGACAGCCAAAAAGCGATATGATGAAGTTAGCTTCATAACTTTTACAAACAGAGAGTTGTGACATACGGGATGATATCTTTAGCTATTTTTGTTCTGTTACGCAAAAGAAGTATAGCTTTTACGTGCGTACATATGTACACATTTTTTTTTAAATTGGTCTAATATATGTATTTTAAATATTTGCCTTATTTAATGAATTTAAAATTTAATTGAAATTATATAATAACAATTTAATAGACAACAATTTTACATATGTATATAAAAAAAAAGAAATTATACCAAAGAGTATCGCGTTTTTAGTCGTAAACAGCCCACCGCTGGTTCACTGAGCGCGAGCGCACAAGCCACACTGGAGCGTGCGTTCGCTGGTGGTGCTGCGTCGGCGCTGTGGCGCCACACGCCCACACAAGCTTCCGGCGCGTCCAGCGCCGCCAGTGCCGCCAGCGCCACCAGCGGAGCCAGTGCCACCAGCAGTGCCAGCGCCACCAGCGGCGCCAGCCCGTTGCCCGTGGTGCTGGCGTGCGCGCGCGAGTACCGCATCCGCGGGCACCCGCCGCACGTGCTGGCCGAGCACAACGCGCGCGTCGCCAGGGAACACCAGCGATATATGGTGAGTTCTACACATATTACTCGATACATATGACTCGATGAGTAATATATTAAAAGAAATTGTAAAATATGCCTTTTTGGAATTTAGTATAAGTTTTTATTTTTGATCAGTAGCGTAATACTTAAATAACTGTTAACCATTACCCATAAGCCCGATTTTTTCTTTTGGATAGTTAGAGCATTTTAAAATACATGAATATTATTTTTTTTTATTACCTATTTTATAATATATAAATGAAAAAGTAATGAAAAATATCTGGATGATTGATCTCCATCGCCACCGTCGGTCAGGTGTCGCACGTGTGGGAGGTGGTGCGCGCGGTGTACAGCGCGCGCGCCGAGCGCGCCGCGCCCGCGCCGCCGCCGCCCGCGCCGCCCAAGCGCGACGACCCCGCGCCGCCGCCGCCCTACAGGTACGGGCCTCCCGCCCACACGAGGGGGGTCAGGCCATACTCCACCGGGTTGACCGAGTGCGGGTTGACGGACTTCACATGACTTTCGATAAGAACCTAGTATCATCTACTAAATCTATCAGAGTTTTCTCCGGTTTAATGAAACGCCGCAATATTACTACAGTACTCAACCATGACGCTCGACAACTAGCTTGCGAGCTAGATCTCCTCCTGAACGATAAAATCGACCGCCCTCGTCCATACATCACCGAGATGAACCGGCTCCCAAGTGCATTTGTTAGCTTATATTCGCCCGGTTGGATTATGCTAAACGTAGATCTCTTCTAATGAACGCCGACCATCTCGATTTTGGATTCAGCCGCTGCCTAAATACAAATGATCTAAATTAAGAAAAAAACTCACCCACAAAAGTGAAACATTTACTTTACATTAATTTTAAAATGAGTATATCTGTTATGATAAAATCCATAAAAAATATGTATACATATAATACCTATTTCGAGATAAAAAATAGTTTTGTCTAGTTTTTACGAGTAAAAATAATAATCGAATTCCAAACGGTATCGTACCCCAGCGCGGTGGAGGAGGAGCCTATCGAGGAGGTGGAGGAGTGGGAGAACCACGAGCACAAGAACAGCGGCGTGCTGGGCCTGCCCACGCACAGCATCTACATCCCGCCCGCGCGCCGCGCCGCGCGCGACGCCGACGACGACGGTCGCTCATTCTCTGTCTCACTTCATCATTCATCGTCTCACTCACTCGCTCTCTCACCCATTCATTCACTCACTGTTCATGTTGAGTCATTGGTTTTGTTTTGTTACTGATATATTTAATTTAAAATATTATTTTAATAATAATAAATTGCACGAAAGTATTTTAATATTAATCAATTTATTATATTATTTTGATTTTTAATATTAGTCTTATTAGGATTATAAATAATAAATTTTGTAACTTTACTTAAAATTAAAAAAAAAATACTTAGTTCCCCTAATGTTCTTTTGGAAGTTTTTCTCAAGATTTAGGTTTTTATTCTTCCTTGTTTAAATTTAAAACATAATTAATTTATTTTAAAATTTAATTCTGAATAAAAACTTTTTTAATTTGTATATATTGGCAAGCATGAAACCTAATCTATACATATAATAAAATTGTAGAGGTCGAATGTTTGTACAGAAATGAAATGAGTGAAAAAAATGCTAAGAACCGAGTCAGGGGGATGTAAGAAGAGAAATAGAACAAATCCAGATTTTTTTTCAAATTTTTAGTTTCTCTGTCTGTTTGTCGGTTTGTACGGGCTAATCTCCAAAACTGTTGGACTGATTTAAATGAAATTTTGCATGGTGGTACCTTATATCCCCGGTCAACATTTCAGATACTTTTCATCCTGGAAAATTAGAGTTCCTGTGGGATAGTTAAAAAACTATAGTAATTTATACAGCTTAGTACACAAAAACTACTGATTGGATTTTAATGAAACTTTACAATAATATAGTTCATACATCAGAATAGCAAATAGGCTACTTTTTATCCCGGAAAAATGTACGGTTCCCATGGGATAGATTTGTTTTAGTTTGTCTAGTAATATAATAAGTCCACGTGAGCAGTAGTGAAGTTGTGCGTCGTCCCCCCAGATTGCGGCGGCTGGGTGTCGGCGGCGTCGGCGCACTACGTGGACGTGGAGGCGGCGGACTGGACGCTGCCCGACGAGGCCTTCCCGCTGCGCGCGCCGCCCGCGCCGCCCGCGCCGCCCGCGCCGCCCGCGCCCCTCGCGCCGCCGCCGCCGGACGCGCCCGCGCACGGTCGGACCGCACGCACGCACGCACACACACACACACACACGCACGCACACATACATACATACGCACTCGCACTCGTCGGTACACACTCATCACTCTCCCTCGTGCGCATATCCGCACTCGTCGAAATGAATCCAACCCAATAGGAATCATTAAAAAATTAAACTATTGATCGATACTATAAAGTTATAAGATTCTCATCCAGATTTGACACGATATTTCAAATTGATGTGATATTTCTTTTATATTAAAGGTTTAGTTACTAATATAGTTAAAATTGTTAATTAACATGTTTAAATAACGTTAATTTTTAATGAGAATTAGTCAAACGTTTTATTTAAAACTAATCACTTAACTTTATTAGAGAACAAATAATATTCTCTTGATTTATTTCGGCCACGACGTGCTATCGCTATTCTTTTTGTTTAACTCCGGTGGAACGATACTTCGAAATTCGTGATAAGAGGTCAGTCGCAGAAGCGACGTGCTCCGACGCGTGGAAATGTAACACAACCAATTTCCCAACTTTGTGCTTCCACTGAGAATTTTATAACATTTGAAAATGCTGACATGGCTTAATCTAAAAATCGAACCCACAACACCAGAATAGAGTCATTTACGCTAGCCATAAAACCAATAGTGGTAGTTTCCCCATTGACAATTTAATAAATAAAAAAAAAGAATTTAAATTGACATTTCAAAAGTGCTTCTGAAAGTTTAACAATAAGTAGGCTTTTTTATTTCATTCGCAGTGTAAGTAATTTTAGTAGCAATATGAGTAATGTATATATTTGGTGTGACGCAGAGGGCGCGGGCGCGTCGTCGCCGGGCGGCTCGTCGGGCTCGGGCTCCAGCGCGGCGCCGCCCTCGCCCACGCTGCCGCGCCCCGCCAACGGCGCTGTCAGTTAACACGCTATACTTTTATGTCCACTAAGTTATTTTGGATTTTTTTTTTATATTTCGATCTTAAATTTTGAAAAAGTTATATAAAAAAAATAATGTTTATAAAAATATTAGAAATGTGAATTTTTATAAATGTTTATGACTCAACGATGTGTTAAACAATGGAAGTCGTGAACGTAGGATATGTTTTGGGCTAGCATTTTTTGGTTTGTTATTTTGTTAAAACTTTAATTTTCGTGATAAACTTATCAAAAATCACGCCATTTCAACACGTTGAAGGGATAAAAGGAGAGGTAAACACTTTTTAGAAAAGTATAGCAATTTTAATTATTTTTATATCAAAAATATTCCAATCGTCGTTACATTTCTTTATATTCAATGCCATGATGGATATTTTTGTACACATATTTATTCGTTTGATTAACAACAAGTAACATCTGTCGCGTGCGCAGACGGAGGCGGGCGGCGCGGGCGCGGCGGGGGCGGGGGCGGGGGCGGGGGCGGAGGCCGGCGAGGCGCTGACGGTGCGCGAGGCGCGGCGCGGCGGCGCGCTGCGCGCCGGCCCGCTGCTGGCGGCGGCGCTGCGCCTGCACGCCGCGCTGGGCGACGTGCAGACCGCGGCCGTGGTCTGCCTCGCGCTGCAGGACCACCGGTACACACACGCACACACCGCACAGGATATCCCTTGCAGGATTGATGGCATAACTAACGAATTAATATTCGTTAATTAATTAACGAATTTTTGAAGCATACTTGCGTCTTTATAGACCTTCATGCGGATTTTGAACATCGAATATACCAATCTACTAATGATAAATGATCAATTTTTGTTATTTATTTATTATGATACATGTATATAATATGTTAAGTTTTACATGTATTATATTTCTTATTATAAAGCAAAAATAAATTGAACTACCTTTATCGTATATAAACTTTATATCGATTCAATTTTCTATAGAATATGAAAATAAAATATTTGCTTGTTACAAACTTGTAAATATTTGTTGCAAGCTATTACAAATATTGATTTAATTTTGCAGTAACGATATTTTATCATACATCGACGAGAGCATGCAGGAGCAGTGGCTGCTCGGCTACATCGAGCTGCTGCAGCGGCACAAGATGTGGAACGAGGCCACCGAGGTCACCGATTTGCTTTATTTTTCGTTCATCTCTACGACAGTTGCTATCCTATAGTTGAATTTTTATCAGGCCTCTCGCTCGCACTTATAGGCATATCGAAACTCTCGCTCGCACTTCTAGTGTTGTGTGTAACAATAAAAAAAATTGTCGATAGTCAATAGCAGGTAATGAAGGAAAGGTTAAGAAAATAAGGTAGGATATTAATCTATGTCTGTGTCGTCGTCTGAGTAGCAGTCGCTGTCATCTTCGTGTACATTTATTATCAGACTCTCAGAGGTTGTATTCTCTGATCTCTTATAATTGCAAAATAAAGTCATTATCATCTCAAATAAAGATTCACTATTTAGACTCACTATTTTCTTAACGCGAATGGACTATAATCATCAACGTCCGAGCGGCATCTGTTTATCGATAAAGAGCCGCGCGGCATTGTCACATTCCTTTGACTTAATGTTTTATGACTCAGTTCGCACGTTTGTAATAATCCAACTATAGTTATATTAATGTTATAAATGCGAAAGTTTCTAAGAGGGTGTATTCTGGATTCATGTTCTGAGTAAATTCAAGTTAGATACTGTAGTTTTCTGTTACAAAACACTCGGTTACAGCCTAGACTCGAGGACTGCCGATTGGATGGTTTCTGCATTTCAACATATAAAATTGTCTCGTGTTTGGTATTTCAATAAAAGTATCAAGTTGTCGTTCCACAGACAAATGAAAGCTAACGAAAAAAGAGTGCATTTGGTTAGTGTTTTCATCAGTATCTCAGTGGTATCTGTTGACAAGTGTCAAGCTATATAATATATCGTGCTGCGGCAGGTGATCCGGTGCGCGTGGGTGAACAGCGTGTGGAGCATCTCGCAGCAGAGCACGGCGCTGACGGCGTGCTGCGGGCGCTGCGGGCGCCGCACGCGCGCGCGCGCGCCCTGCGACGCGTGCGCGCCGCGCGCGCCGCCCGACCTGTGCGCCGTGTGCCACCGCGCCGTGCGCGGCCTGTACGCCTGGTGCCAGGGCTGCGCGCACGGCGGCCACCTGCACCACATGCGCGCCTGGGCCGCCGCGCACCACCTGTGCCCGGCCGGCTGCGGCCACGCCTGCCAGCTCGGCTGACGACCACACGCGCCGCTTCCGATCGTTATATACGTCCACGTCTGTGTTTCTATCTTTTCTTCAATTATATCTGTTCATTTTATAACCACGAGCCTTAACTTGAGTGAAATCGATAAAAGTTCCGTGTCGTGCACAAACACTATGTATCAGTTGCTTCCCCTTTTACTCATAACATAATTATCACCTCCCGATCGACTTCGGCCACGGCGGCCAACCTCATTGAGACTAGCCATCTATGCAGAAGATATTAGGGTGCATAGAAACACAAGTGCACTCTCTATTCCTGTCATTCTCATACTCCGGTGGGACGACACGAGACACGACTGGTGAGAGTTCAGGCGCAGAACCGACGCGACACGTGCTCTCCGAAGCATGGAGGCGAAACACCGCCAATTTCCCAACTCCGGGCTGTTACTGAAACTTACTAAACAGAAAGACTCAATAACTAAACTTCGCCCAACCCGGTACTCGAACCCAGTACCTCTCGATGTGCAGCCATACTTGCTAGCCACTACGCCACCGAGGCGGTTATAACATAATATACCAGCTTATATGGTATCTAATAGTATAATATGGCCAGAGGTTCCAAACATTTTGTTCAGAAAAGTTACCAATAACGAAAATGATTCACACATTATTTTGTTATTTAGTATAAGAAAGTAATATATTTAGACTGAATTATTATAATTTGTTATTTGTAATTTTATAATAAATAAAACGAAATTAAATTATATACAAGTTTATTCAATATCCCTTACAAATAAATCGTCTAAAATCATGTAATACTGATCGAGTTACATTTTTAATATACAGCTTATTTGAACTTTTGATAAAATCATCATTATAATATCGTCGGCGTAGGTGGAAAACTAAATAACTGCGATTTTGGCCAAATTGACTGAATTGAATTTAATCATTTTCGTAACACCCAAAAAATGCCGCATATTTTACTCTAACGAGCATTTTCATAACTTGCCCCGTTTCAGAAATATAGCAGTTTTTGTATTCCAAATGGTAAATATGTTAAAACTAGCACTAAACAGTATTACGTAGAAAGAAACGTAAAGTATATAAAATTAACGACAGTAAAATTTTCTCTCATTTATAGATTATGCCAAAAAGTTGGAAAAAATCAGTAAATTGCGATTTTCTCCAAACTAGAAAATTTGAGTTATTTAGTTCTCCACCTGCGCCGACGATATATATTCTTCATTATTATAATAAAACAAGCCTGTAATGAAACTAATTTATGACGTCACATATATAACAATTAAAAAGATAATTACAATCATATATACATATGTATATACACAATGTTATACTTCAAGAAAATAATTCCATAACGAAACAATAAAAGGACATTTATTAATTAAATAACAATAATGTGAAGTTTTCAACCTAACTCTTAAGTAACATTTGGAAACGTATGAAGAGTGTCTTTTTCTTACATTTTAAATGTAAACATCAGGCTTTTCAACATGAGGGAGACTGTCTTTGTACTTAAATAAGAAATTAAGTCAAATAGTCCACAGTTTTTAATTGACTTTTCCAAACAATCATGAATAAATTCCAAACATCGAAATTCCATCTTTTTAACACCTTAATATTTACGTATTATATCAATTATTGAGCAATTTTGAGGAAATATGTATGTTTTAAAAACCCACAATGCTTATGTCCTGTTAATACCTATCAATCTATACTGATATTATAAAGAGGCAGTTTGTTCGTTTGTTTGAACTCGCTAATCTCAGGAACTATTGATCCGATTTGAAAAAATATTTTTGCATTGGATAGCACGTTTATTGAGGAAGGCTATAGGCTATATGCTATATATCATCATGCTACTACCCAAGGGAGCCATCTATTCCATACTAACCATTAAAACGTAGCTAGGGACAAACCCGAGCGAACCGAGGGTGAGTCACTTATTATTTAATAAATTGTGTAAGTGGTGTGGCGGGTGAGAATCCATTCTTTATTTCCTATCTCTTTATTTATCTAATGAAACGTTCAGTTAGACTACGTTTTAGGTATAACTTCTGAAGTAAGCTGCAAATGGCTGCGCAATTATGACTATTAGTGTCAAAACAGCAATGCAGCAATAATGTCACTCGGTTGACGGATATTTGAAGAACCTAAGTTCAAAGCCTTACTATGCTTTATTTTATATGAAACGTATATTATAGATAAACTTAAAAATTAACATTTATATTTTTTTTATTTTAAAAAAGTTAAATTATCTTTAAAATAAGAGGATTTGTTTCTTATCTACAAGAGGCGAGCCCTAGCAGACTATTACATTGACAATGAGTATAACTTCTAATATATTTTCAACCTTGAAAATGTAAAATTTAGTACTATTTACATAATATGACGTCATCAATTCTTAACAACTATATCCAAAAATAACATTCAGATAAGATTGTGTGAGAAAGAAATCATAAGCCAAATAAAGTATTATATGTCAGTAGGATTATAAAGATAACGTCACATTGAAATCTTTCAGAATAGTCTAATCTAGGATTTGATTTGCATATAATTCAAAAGCCCTTAGAGCGAGTTTTTTGCTTCATATGATTTTTATCAGGCCAATTATGGTTTACTTTTGTTTCCGCTAGTGGCGCTGCTTGGCTGCTACTTTGCTTACCCTATGCAAAATATCACTATAGTTGGATTATTACAAACGTGCGAACTGAGTCATAAAACATTACGTCAAAGGAATGTGACAATGCCGCGCAACTCTTTATCGATAAACGGATGCCGCTCGGAGGCAGGTAGCTATGACGACGCGGTCGTTGATGACTAATGCAATTCGGTAAAAAGTAGGAATTTGTAAAAATTGTGTTAGTGTCCATTATACTATCACAAGCGAACCATGAATGCATTAATCTCCAACTAACTTTGTTAAAATTGCAGATTTAAAAAATACAACCTAAACACTATTTTGCCTTATTTTCTTAACCTCTCCTTCATTACCTACTAATGCTATTAACTATCGACAATTTTTTTTTATTGTTACACGCAACACTAGAAGTGCGAGCGAGAGTTCCGATATGCCTATAAGTGCGAGCGAAAGGCCTGATAAAAATGATTTATGACTCAGTTCGCACGTTTGCAATAATCCAACTATAGTTACATTTTATTATGATCACTTTTTAAACTCGTACTAAGGGAAAAGAGGTAACCGGGAGGTTTTATACAGTCATAGGGAGTGGACTGAGTGTTTATTTGCCAGCCGTCACCTAAAAATGGCGGACAGGCACGACAGAGACAAAACGAATGTACGACCAGATTAGTCTTCTGTATTTACTGAAATACGATTAATGAAGATAGATATTTATAATCATATTACATTCCATTATAATATTACATTTTGTGACATTACATTTATAAATTGAAATTGAAATAAAATACAGGTTATTAGGCCGCACGTTCGCTTTGTCTCTTTCTATAGAGTGATCAATTTCATTTGAGTATCGCTCAGTCCATTCTCTACGTCTCTAGTTTTATACGATGTTGCAGCAGGGCAGCGTGCACTTGCGCGGCGCGTCGGCCTCCGCCCCCGGCGGCGCCTGGCCGCGCTTCTGCGCGGACATCGTGCGGATCAGCGTCAGAAACGCCTGTGAGGAACAAACACACATATACCTAGTCAAACGTATTGAGCATTTATGAAACAAAATATACGTGAATGATTAATTAATGTGTAATGGTGTAGGGGTGATTTGGTATTTTAATGTTTTATACAAATTATTAGAGGTGAATCCATGTTTTGATATCATTTATAAATAGACAATAAAAATATAGGTACTTATATATTTTTTAATTTTTCAAATAAATCTCATATGAAATTGTTCCTTAAATCACATTACCTTATATGGTACAGTGTTTGAAAATAAACAAAAATATATTTAATCTTTTCTTACTGTTTGAACATGGAGAGTGAAACTTGTATATTTTTGAGCGAAATTGAACCTAATGCACATAACTTAAGGAACTTTATGCATTATCACGAGGCTAAAACTGCATTAAAACTGCATACTGTAAATTTCATATACGCTAGCAGTATTTAGATAATATTAAAATAAAAAAGACGAGCATTATTGCAAATCAGTATAATTTTTGCTTGTTCTTCCATTATAAATGATCTGTGGGAGTTGATATATGCGTACATACTACATACATACATACATTACAATATTACACTATAGGACACCGAGAGGAGGTGCGTTCGGGCTCTTCTACATTCTTACAATATGTTAATTCAGACTGATGTTTATCATTTGAGCCTTTATCATTTTAAGCAATTATATTCCATCAACATTTTAAGATGTAGTATTAACATAATTTTAATTGACCAAAAACAGATAATTCTATTAATGCTACAAAAGATTATAAGTTAATAAATATTTTTTTATAGTTGCTTTTTGCTTCGCTTAAAGAAATCAAGAGAAGAGGTTGCTTTCATACTTGGGCAACAGTATGTTATGTTCATGAAACGCACTCTCAAAAAAATATTATCCTTGTTCACCTCCAAAGCAAGTGAAATATGCAAAAAATAAAGCAGTTACGTAATTAGGGACTTGCCATTGCTATTAATATTGTGTATATTTAAATACCATAGAAAATTACTAATATGAATAAATTCGTAATAGATCCTTTATAGTAACATAGCTATGGAATATTTTATTTTATAACTTAATATGCTGATGCAATATATAAGACCGTCCAGCACAGTCGCGTGTAGAGATGTGCCAACTCGGAAAAAATATGACTCGATTTAACTCGAATTGAAATTCACGTAACTCGAATTGAACTCGAGTTACATAACTCGAGTTAACTGGATGAAAATTGAAGTGAATGATTTGTTTGGTTTAAATTAATGTAAACCTGAAAGTGTTTGCACCTAGTACAGGCGGGAGAGCAAAAAAAAAAAAAAAATATTACAAATTCTAAATACTTAAAATGCATAATCAAATAATTTTCTTTATAAAACATTACCTAATCCTGATAAAAATTTTAACCCATCCCATCTTCACAAATTATCGTACATTTGCAATGTATTCTCGTACATCATACGCAGTCATGTCAGTCAGTTGCGAACACTGTTCTAGTGCCGTTTACATCAAGCGAGTGAGCATTCTTAGAATGTTCTATAGAATCTTTGTGAACGCAAAGAGAACAACGAAAGAATGCTCTGTCTCTGTTTACATTAAAAGAATTTGATAGGGTGGGGATAGAATGAGCATTCGCTCGTTTGATGTAAATCGGATTTAAGAATGCCTAATTCGAGTCAGAGAGAATTCAACTCGAGTTAATTCGAGTTAAGCCCAACTCGAGTTAACTCGAGTTAGTAAATCGAGTTGACACATCTTTAGTCGCGTGTCGCCCGACGCACCACAACTTATAATACTATATTACTTGTATCTTATAAGTATGAGGCCTACTGTTAAGAGTAACCGCACATTGTAGACCATGAATCAATCAATACAATCAATGATTAAGATTACAATTGTTTACTTTTATTCCATCATAACATATTAAGTAAAAGAATCTGCGATGTGCGGTAATCATTTTCTCTTTTTATAAGAATATTACATTATATGCAACTACATAAAATTATTTAGACTTGAATTATTGGTAAAAATAAATACCGGACATATTAGATCAAATTTAAATTCTTGCTTAATATAAAAAAAAATATTGACAAATCTGTATGGTAACAGCATATCTTAGAATAATCTAAAAAAGTGTTACCAGTTACGACATGACAACGACAGACTGTTTTTTTTTTTTTATTTAGAATATATTTAATTAAGAAATAATTTAAAAAATATATAACAATCTTCATATATCCTATAGTAGTGCATATAATGTAATGTTTGGAGCTAACCGAGTGTTACGAAGAACTATGTATATCTTATACAAGTGAAGTTTGGCAGTTTCATACATGACAATTGAGAGCTCAATAGTAATTTATATTAAATCTATTAATTTAAACCAATTATTGTATTATAAAGGGAATTTTATTATTAAACAAAAATCTATTCAATTCAATTTTTTTGTAATTTAATTCAACTTCCTTGTAATTCATATCAATTTTCCTTTAAAAAATTTAATGGATACAAAGCGTGCCATACAAGCACAGCTTAAAAAGACATTTAAAAGTTGAATACAGTATTGTATTTGCAAAATTTCACACACGAATATTAGACAAAAATGCGTACAATTCACGTACAAAGCTAGCATTTAGTAGAAACGTCGCATAATATTTGATCATTATTAAAAAAAATATACAAAAATAATTTTAATTTGTGAAATTGTTATTTGGCATTATATTAAGCTTCTGGTCAAAGTCAAAGATTTCAAAATTTCTAAGATAAATTGTATTTTACAGTACGCCATAGTAATTTATATTCTCATCGTTCACTTATATATAATTGTGCACGCGATTATTAGCTTTTAGAGATTTTGTCGTAAAAAACACTTGGTCCTCCAACCGGACCGTTTCGTCACGACTGAATACTACATGAAGTATACACGTTACTTCGAAGAGATCAATCATCGTTGGTATCTGTCGACCGGTTTGGTGAAACTCATAAACATACCAATCTAACATTTATTTTTACTTAAGGTATTTCATTTATCCAACATATATAAAAGCTACTAATTATACAGAAAACAATAGAACAGGATCCACAAATGCACATAATCGGGAAAATATAATTAATTCATTATAATATAATATGAAGCGGACACAATACCATTCCGTGAGCAGTGCACACATTACTATAGAATAAGGGTGTTTACAGAAATATCTTTTCAATATATTGTATTAGCAATTACAATACAAATTAACAAATAACACAAAAAAAACATTTAAAAGAAATCAATTATTATTCCTTATTAAATATAAATAACTCACAAATATATGGTCGCCATTAACATACCATAGAGTATCATAAATTTTAACCACCAGTTAAATATTTCCATAAACACCACGATGCAGACATTTACGCACATACACATACAGCTCTTAAATCTAAAAATAAATACAGAAAAATAATTCGAATCTACATCATGTACTTAACTCAAAGGGGAAACTATCCTCCACGCGCGTCTGGGAGCATGGCCGTAGTTACTTTTATTATAAAGTAAAAATAAAATATTTCCTCATTTATATATCATGTTATATAAAGTTGAGATTTTATATTTCGAACACAATTCTATTTTCTAGCTCCATTGTATTTTATTCCAATATCACTTTCGACAATTAGATAAAAAAATTACTTTAGATACTATCAGTATTATAAAAAGACATGGACTCAAATGTAGTGTGTAATAAAAAACTATTCTATTTCGATATAGAACATCACTAAATAGAAAATAACATGCAAGCGATGCTTTAAATATATAGGAATATTTCACCGAGCCCTGTCCCTCCGCCCCCTGCCCCGGGCCCGCGGGGACAGGGCTCGGCGAAGCACCAGCACCAGTGTGGGCGAATATACATTTACATAGCCTGGCTTAAGTCTACGCGCGCAGGCCGCTCCGGGCGCGACGCGGCCGCGGCACGACGCGCACTGATCGAGTCACTGCACTACACGGCGGGGCCCGCGCGGGCCGGGGGCCCGGGGGGCCGGGGCCGGGGGCCCGGGCTCGAGGGGCCTACAAAATGGAGCATTTGATTTTCCTGCGCGTCTTCCTCTTGACGTCGCCGTTGGTGGCGCGGCTGTCGTCCGACTTGCGCGAGCGGATCTCGCGCATCAGGTCATAGAACACCTTGGGAACAAGATTGGGATCAGCCACCGACACGCACAGAGCAGCACAGCGCCCACCCCCACTCCCACGCCCACACACTCTCACATACAGGAAGCGATTCCGTCGTAAATCGTCAAACGAGTCTCATCTCAATTCAGCAATGACATAACGAATATTAAATTGGTAATGATATATATTCTGTAAAATTTAACCAACTTAGCCCACGACTGATATAGCATTAGTTTATACAGTGAGTTCTTTATTTAATAAAAATGAGTTTTTATATAGTATAATTTAAATTATTGCTGGCTGAAATTCTAGCGATCTCGTTTAACGATTTACGGCGTCGTGAAAAACAATATTATCACAAGATATAGCAGAAAATTTTCCCATCACCAAAAATTTCAGTTTGAAATTTTAATTAATTTATATGGAGTGAAAAATTTCAATTTGGAAAATATTATAATCATAAAAGGGAAAGGAACCGAGATGAAATTAATAACTATCAAAATGACGCAATGACACTGACTAGTTGATATTGAAACGCGCACTGGAGGTGCGAATTCGAATCCTGGAAAGGGTAGGAGTTTTTACTGACCTGGCACATCCGTACGAGCGCACAACTATCACTCTCTATCTCTCTCTTTCTCCATCTCTGTCTCTCTATATCTACCGTGTAAAAGATGGCGTGTAGATATAAATATGACCACTACAAAAAGCATAGCGCTGCCTGGCTGCAAGAGAACATACAAAGCCAAGACAGCCAAGCAGAGCTGTGCACAAGCTGTAAGCCAGTGTAAAAATCTAACTCGTCTACATCGGGAATCGTACGCGTTTTCAATATTATGATATTCGAATGAAAATTAACGACTAATCGTCATTGTAAAAAAAGTTAATAATAATAGAAAGGAGGTTTCTTTTTAAAAATATTTGCGGGTAATTTGTAAATAGTATGTATATATATATAATAATTTTATAATAAAAAATGTTCTGTTAAAACAGTGTCACCAAACTCGTCAGACCAAAAACTATCGAAGTAGTTCCAAGGTATACATAACGTGTGTGGGGCGTACCTTGTCGACGTTGTCGCGCGTCTTGGCGGAGGTCTCGACGTAGGGCACCTGCCAGAGCGCGGCGCGCTCGCGGCACGCGTCCAGCGGCACGCGCCGCTTGTCGCCCAGGTCCGACTTGTTGCCCACCAGCAGAAACGGGATGTTCTCGTCGTTCTTCACGCGCAGGATCTGCTCTCTGCGTCATCCGACACGTCACAATGAGATAAGCGTCCCGATTTTATTATAATTCATTTATTCATATATCGGGTTAAAAATTACCCAGGCCTCGTCAGAATCAAAAGTTATATACATAGAAAACATATAAATCCATTGCTTCGTTGCTACATGAAAGATGGATAAACCGACAAACTAAAAACATTTTGAACATGATATAAAGTAATTGGGAGTTTAAAGTGTGATATATTCTGATTTATTAACTCATTTATGACCGTACAAATTATACCTGACGTTGTATTTCACAAAGTGGACGCATTGGGTTACGTTTGTATTAAGAGCGAACCATTCATAAAGCAATTGTTATTGCTAATAATAATAAATCAAAGATCTTCTGGAATAACGAGGACAATGTAATAACAATGTATACAAAAGAGTAGTATATTGTATTTACTTACATAATATATCTTTATGTTAAACACCTTCACTCTGTACATATAATAAAATTGTAACTAAACCGAATAAATTGTACCTACATTAAATATTTTTTGGAAAATCTTATTGAAATAGACATTATTATCGATACAGAGGCCGAATGTACAGTTTTTACAATTTTTGTCTGTCTGTCTGTCTGTGACCCGCATCACGGAAAAACCACTGGAGGGATTTTGATGAAGTTTGGTATGATAATAGCTGATTATCCGGATCAACATATAGGATACTTTTTACTGCGGTAAAATATCTCATCTCTGAGAAATCTATACTAAACGTTAAAACGTAAGTAGGGACGAACTAGAGCGGAGCGAAGGTGATGCGCTTGTAGGAATATATAGGCAAAGTATATAGGGAGTCTCTACATACGAATACTTTCACACTCTGCTTTCTTTTTATTTCTTCTTTGCTAAAAACTAATATTAAAGACCACTTAATTTATTGAAATAAAAATATCTTATGTCCCTCTTCTATGAACTGCCACTATGGAAAAAACATGATGTAAAAGAAAGAGAAAGTAACAAACGCACTTTCACATTTATATTATTATTAAGGACGATATCTAACCTGAACTCCTGCGTGGCGTCGAAGCTCTCCGGCTCAGTGATGGAGAAAACGCAGAGGAACCCTTCGCCGGAGCGGAAATAATTATCTCGTATGGCGGCGTAGTCCTCTTGCCCTGCTGTATCTAAAATGTCTATCTGGACCTCCTCGCCATCCAGCACTACCTATGTGCCATACAGTTTTATATTAGAGAGAAGCCGGGACAGTAGCTAGTTTAAATAAGAAATTAAAACTTTAAAAAATCAACGGACAGCGGAAAATCAAAATTAGTTACATTAATTTTTTGTTGGTTCATTTATTATTACAAATGTTTTCATTGTAATTTATGCAAAAATTCATAAAAAAAATATTTAATTGTTATAGAACCATCTACGAGGAATATCCATCATCCATCCTATCCATCAAAGAAAAAAGAGAAATTAAAACAATTTGTAAATATTTATGCTTGGTCAATTCAAAAAAGGTCTTTTTTTCATCGGCTAAAAATTGATTCCATTATCTATGTCTAACAAGCTTAGTTTACAAATGAAGTTTCTTTGCTCTAGAACTTTGAAGTCAAAATGACTATACAAACGTTAAATAATTGGAATAACAAAAGTGCAGAGCGTCGAACAGATAACGTGACTGTCTCGAGGCCGCGCGACGCCGCGCGCTGTAACTCTTCCAAGTATCGATTTCCAAGATTATAAGACTTACGAGTATCATTTACATATTTTAATATATCAATTGATAATAATGCCTAAGTAAAGCGGGAATTCGTAAATGGCTAAATATCTTATTCCCGACGTTTTGACTGGATTGCACCAGCCGTGGTCAATCTGTGGGGGCGTCGTAGTTGAGTGCGTAAGCAATCCTGCGACGCCCCATTAAGACGGGCGAGGTTTTGTTAGATTTTAGTGGGTAGTACTGGCTTTTCTAGCCGGTGAGTCCCACGTAACCATCTGAATGTCTACAGGTGGTATGCGTAAATGCATTTCCCAACATTAAATAAAAAAAGCCGCGGTCAGTCTGTCCATGACCACGGCTGGTGCAACCCAGTGTCATTATTATGGAATGTAAAAATTTATATCAATTGATAATATCGTAATTTATTGTTTTTATTGCTACTGATAAAAATCTACTTTTCGATAACGTTAGATGGCGGTTATCTCCTTCTTTTGATCACACCTGGATATCAGTAATCGATTCAAATATTAGATTTAAGCAGATATGGAAATCGGACGTAGTGCTAAAGCTTGTAGATCTGTGCATCATCAACACATCTAAATATAGTACATGTCAAGTGTTTAAACTAAAATGGCAGTTGTATCTATCATATATGGACAGCATGCGTCATATAAGTTGACTCAAGTTGGTATTACATCTGATGATAACAGAAGAACGCCATGTTGGTTCTAATTACGTATGAAACATTCCGATCGTTGCACAATATTAAGCACATTTGGTATTTTTACCTTTTTCCTATAACTATCAGCCTTGGTCGGCTCGTAGTCCTCCACGAACTCGTCGTACATGAACTGCAGCGTGAGGGCCGACTTGCCCACTCCGCCGGACCCCACCATGATCACCTTGTGCAGCGTGGGCTGCGCTGCGGGCTTCTTCGACATTTTGGGACCCAAAAGTCGGGTGCACTGGAATTAATTAGAGAAATCATAAATAATTTACTAAGAAACAATAAATAAATAAATATGTTGGAACATTAACACACAGCACCATCTAGTTCCATGGTAAGCTACAAGGCTCGTGTTATAGATACCAGATAGTTGATACACTACACATATATAACTTTTAATACATACGTATTATAAATACAAACACCCATGACTGGAGTACAAACATTCGTGCTCATCACACAAATGAATGCCTCCAACGGGATTCGAATCCGCGACCGCTGGCACAGCAAGTAGGGTCATTACACACTGAGCCAAACGTGTTGTCGGCGTAATACAATGTATGTTTGTTTGTAATTTGGTTTTTTATGCTTTTTATGTCAAAATAGAATTTATTTATCTACTTTGCATGTAGCAATGGAACATAAAGCTATTCCCGAAGAACATTAGTGTAATTATTATGCAACAAGAGGGACCTCAAGTGGTTCATTGAAAGCCTAAATAAAGCCAAAATAGTTTACTAAGGTTAAAATAGACAAATACCTATCTAATTTAATAAGTTAAGCCTTAAAGGTAATAAAAATCGAGCGTAGCCTGTGTAGATAATTTAATATCTATACATAGGTATAATAAAACTATAGAGGTCGAATGTCTGCCCATAGAAAAAAATGCTAAAAATCAAGCCAGGGAGATGTAAGAAGACAAATAGAACAAATTCAATTTTTTTTTTCAATTATTTTGTTTCTCTGTCTGTTTGTACGGGCTAATCTCCGAAACTGTTAAACCGATTTAAATGAAATTTTGTTTGGTGGTACCTTATATCCTCGGTCAACATCTTAGATACTGTTCATTCCGGAAAATTAAAGAGTTACCATGGAATAATTAAAAAACTATAGTAAATTATACAGCAGCGCAAAAACTACTGATTGGATTTTAATGATACTTTACAATAATATTATTGTAAAGTATGAATGAATGAATGATATGAACTATATAGTTCGTACATCAGAAATACAAATAGGCTACTTTTTATCCCGGAAAAATGTACGGTTCCCGTGAAATAGGTTTGTTTTTGTTTGTCTAGAGGCGAATCCGAGCGAAGCAAGGGTGAGCCGCTAGTATATAATAATAAAAAGAAACAGAAAATACATAATGAAAATAATGGCGAGGGTTCTATTAACTCCTCGCGGACCGCGAGCACACCGGTGTGCTAGATAACAATTGAATTCTCGGAAATTCGCACGGATTTCTTAGAATTTGTCCGGGAGGGATTAACCCGCAAAGTGCTTAATCCACAATATCTCAAAGAACGATCAACTTGCCGCCAATGGCTGATCCTATCACTAACAACAAAACAAAAGAACTTCTAACAATGACGCAATTTTAACGTACTTTCTGAAAGTTATACCGAAGAGACCAAAGTTAATAATCCCAAAAAGGAAAAACTTATAGTAATCAAAAATTTATACGAGTTTGCTCAAATTTTGTTTATATTTCTAACTTGAAGATTTTCTTCTTTATTATACAATACGCGATTTCTTCATCACTTCGAACCAATTTTTATATTTTTTTTCAAACGCATACGGTAAACAAGAAAAAACTGCCACGCCTTAGTGCACTTACGAGGGGAAACTTTCCTATAAATGCTTTATAGATAACTCTTTCGTTAAATACTAATAAACGTACTCAATATATTTTTTACCTATTTTTAACTCATTATTTTTGTATGTTTTTATACTGTTATAATTTTTCCTCACGGCGCCTGGCACATCTATATAAGGTCAGTAGTATTATCAGAGCCATCAAGATGAGCTCAAAAGGAAATACGTGGGCGAAGACGGGCGTTGGCGCTTGTCATCTGTTGCTAGGACAATGCGCATTGTTCCGCGCGGTCTGATTTGATAAACAAGTAATAGGCAGCCTAGATCTGTAATTTACTGCAGTTAAGCCCAAGTAGATCACCTAGAAATACTAAAATTTTTAATACTTTTTATTACGGACCCTAAAACTTTAGTTCAACAATATGACATTAAAAACATAGTCATGGGCTATTTTCGCCATCAATGAATTTCCAATAAAAAATTAATTAACCTTTATAATCTACTTGCTATATATTTAATGATGTTGATCAGTTTTGAAACGATAATCGATTTGTGATAAATCGAATCGAAAAGGTGCTCTGCTCTAACTATTTTTCACACATTACAACAGATGCAGAATTTTGATTTCTATTGGTAATATTTAATTAAGGCATTTGCCTTAAGAATGTTTCACGTGTATTAGCTACTTATTATCATATACATATGTCCGGACAGAATCAGCTTAAATGATTACCTATCAAGATTTATAAGGATGAAACTTACTTTTCATGTTTTTTTTTTCACGATAGAAAAAAAAACAGTTTTTTTGCAACACTACGTGTGAGACTAAACTCTTTTTATGTTTTTGATGAAACCGTGTACCGCGGAGTTTCTGTCGATGCTTTATTTTTAAATAAAAATGTACCTATAATACAAATAATACTTCATTTGTGAAGTAAACGGCGGCACTTTAAGAGGTGTGTTCAATTTACATATTATACACGTAGGTGACGCTGAATTTATGGAGACAGGGTTGGCAATTAGCCCAATTACAGTTGAAATTTTGCGAAATAATACACTAAGTAGGTACCAAAGGGAATTGTTTTTTTATTACTATCTGAAATTTATTGAGCATCCCTGTCTGCTTTGCGAACGAATCTTATCGCACATCTGTTTTTTGTCTTAGCCATGATATAATCATAAAATACAAAGGAGTACGGTTTATTTTTAGTCCGTTTTTTAAACGCTATTTCCAGGGGAATCCTTTAGCAATAGATACAAAATATCTATTAGGTATTTGTATTCATTTACTACCTCACGGTTCACGTTTGCTGACCGTAACTAAATTTATATACATATTTTCATATACATATTTTCATATACTTATCTATACAGATAAATAAAATTGAAGCGTCTGTTTGTAATGTCAAAATAACAGCTTTATACTAAATGCATGTTAAATTATATACGGTACTTAAAAGAAAAACACAATTTTGTCTGTCTGTCTGTTTGTTCTGGCTAATCTCCGAAACGGCTGGACTGGTTTTGACGGGACTTTCACAGACAGATAGCTGATGTTATAAGGAGTAACTTGGGCTACTTTTATTTTAGAAAAATAATTAGGATTCCGCTCAAAAAATTGAAACGTATCTAGAGACGCACACGAGTGAAGCGAGGGTAAGTCGCTGTCTATACTAAACGTTAAAGTGTAATTAGGGACGAACCCGAGCGGAGCGAGGGTGTGTCTCTAGTATTTAACTAAATAAAATTGCATACTAACATGCACACGACTCCCAAAACACTAACGTA
The DNA here is from genome assembly GCA_905404265.1 of Fabriciana adippe. NCBI lineage: Eukaryota > Metazoa > Arthropoda > Insecta > Lepidoptera > Nymphalidae > Fabriciana > Fabriciana adippe. Next base: position 640,821 of record FR989995.1, read on the forward strand.
TTCTCACGACTCTACATTTTCAGTTGTACCGCGTACGGTAAATCAATTTCACTTTTTTACTCACTGTGATTGCGATAGAAAGCGGGCGCAATGTGGGAATCCCACATAATCACGATACATCAGTACTAGTGCCATGACTCTATTTAGAACCCACTTCCCATGATAATTAAAAAAAAAAACAACAAAGCACTGGAAGCCACTCAATTCGCTCGTATCTCGTTGAGATATTCTAAACTTTATCATAATGGAAGTAATGTTTAAAATGATTTAGATAAAGTAAGCGTTCCAGTAGTTAACATGCTTGTCACACTGTGTGTAATCTGAGTGTTCCGGGTGGCCGACTGCGGTGATCGCATCAAAATGTAGGCAATGTCAATACAGATAATAAATAAAACAAAAGCATAACGAATGGAATTATTAATTACAGCCTTTGTTTTACAAATTCGAAACCTTCAAACACTGCAAAATCGCTTTAACCTAGTTTAATAAATAGATGTTAATGATAATCTCACATTGTTCAACACGTAGCTCGTAAAGTTCAACGTAAACAACATGGTGTATCTGATTAGTAAGCTATGGGTCGCAGGTTCTATTCTTTCATGGGCCCAAACATAATATATTAATATTAAATAAAACTATCTTTTCGGATTTCTTTAGCGGATTTATTTTGATTTTTGGTTCCCGACGTTTTAATTGCTTTACAGCAATCATCTCTCCCGTGGCCATGATTAAATCCGCGAAAAAATCCGAAAAGATAGTTTTATTTAAAATACCAAATATTCGCGTGAATCTAAGAATGTATCATATTAAATATTAATTATATAAAACCGTAATGTTGGGCAGTTAATACTTAAACGTCTACACTAGCACACACAAAATTACCTAAAAAGCTCATAAGAAAGGATAAGCCGTTTAATTCATTCATAAACCAATTAATCCATATTGCTGACGTCGAAATAATTTTCGCATAACATTTACTTAATCTTGTACCTAGAGTAAAATGGCAACACAAATATGGCGTATCTAAAGTAATGATGCAAAATTTTAATATTACTATAAAGAAAATGCCGAATTCTGTAATATAATCGAATTGCAGGAAAAATATAGGTGTATTGGCAACAAGACAAAGGCTTAAAAAAACTTACTTTACTAACTTACTAAAAGATACTAACTATAATATGCTTTAAAAATATATGTAAAATATTAATTTTATTCCATAGCATACATTTTAGAGAAGAGTCCTTAAACTATAACTTAACTCAAGATATACATAGATACTTTATAAGCTTTTTAGAAACACTTTTTGATGGTCTTTGAAAAGGAGTACCTACTAAATTCTAGGTGTGTGTGTTTAATGTACAGTGTAAGTTCGCGATTATTGTCATCATAGTCAGTTTTCGTCCACGCCTGGTCATACCTATATTTTCGATGAGCTCGAACTTCAGCTCTATGCGTTCAACACTACACGTCCCACATTACGTTTGCGATCCGTGGTTTCTCTCTAGAACACGTCTAGTCCATCGGTTGTCTGTTCTGTAAAACAAGTCAGCAGCAGCCAGCTTACTTATACAGATCGGAGGATTACGATCTGATGATATTAGGAGGATCTGACGATCGGAGAATTACGCGTAGATGGTCAGGGCCGACCGTCAGCGTGCGAAGAAGACCAGCCCACAGATCATATAATACTATAACCAGCCTTTGCGCCATGTCGCTAACTTTGTTTCTTCTCTCGATCATTTTGTTCGCGATATCTTTGTAAGCCAATATTCACGGATATATTTAAATAAATAAATATCAAAAGCCCCATATAAATTTCAAGAATAAAACCAAAAAATTAAATCAGTCCATATCTTTATATGTTTAGGTGTAATATGTAATGTCGAGGACACTAAAGAAGAGTATTATCTAGGGTATTAATAATAATTAATTGCTAACGTCATAAGTTAAATAGATTTGCAACCTTAGAAATGCTGCGGAATTGAGGTTCGCTAGCAATATTGCATACCATTCATACATCAAACGAGCCGGTATCGATGCGCACAGCATTCCTAGTATAAGATTAACTTGTCACCAGGAACTCGTTGTACACCGATGACCGTGATAGGAAAGAAGAGATCGATTATATTATTTGTATGTATGTTATTAGAGTTTTCCGGTATTTACATATTAGCTATATTACTGCTAAGTTTCATTAATATCCGTTCAGTATTTTTGGGTCAAAGAGTCACAAATATCCTACATATGTACATCATCACAAACGTTCGTATTTGTAATACTAATAAGATATTCAGCCTCGACAGGGGCCTCCCTTCAATACGAGGGGGATCAGGCCATAGTCTACCACACTGGCAAAGTACAGATTGGCGGACTTTGCAATCGGCATGTCTTTCGAAAACTTCCTTCAAGATTTCTTTGGTCATGCAAGTATCCTCACGATATTTTCCTTCTCTTTAAGGCAATTAGTAATCACGTTGAAACTGATCCACACATGAAAATATCGGAGGTGCGAGACCCGTGATTTGAACCCGCTGCACTTAGCTTTCCAAACAAGCGCTCGTTACTACTGGGCTAGCATTATAAGTAGTTTTTTATTCCAGAATAAATAAGACCTACCACTAAGTGTGGAACATGCTATCAAATGACATGCTTAGGTATTATTATATCAATCAATATCAAATGTTTAAACTAATAAAAAATCATAAATATTATCATTTTTATACAATTCTTTTGTTAATGACTTCAAAGCGTGCCAGTTGAGCATAGATTTCTTGGCCAATGTCACAGTATGGAGAAGACCATTTTTATTCTATACAGTATATCAAATCAATGCTACATAAATTATATGATGTGTGTATGAAGAGAAGTGAAAGATATGTAGAGAATGTAGAGCTTTGCACTCTGTCCTGTCTGCCTGCTCCGCTAGGGATATAGTGTGAAGTTGTGTCCGTGGGTGTCGGTGCAATTAAATTTATTACTCAAAATCCAAAAGGATATCCTATTACAATTAAATAATAATATAAATTATATATAAACTAATTGAGATTTATATGTAAAATTGTAAAATAATTATTTGATTCTATAAGTTTTCATTCTAATATAAAATACTTATTTAAGTCATCTTAAGTTGTTTTAAGAATGAATGAAGTTTGTCATTCCTTTTCGTAATGTTGTTTGAGGTGTTACTCTGACTCTGTGTAAAATTTTAAAAAACTGTGTCGTTACATGGAATTTTACTTGGCCTACCTGACCTACTTCTGAAATACTTCCGTAACAGTCCTAATTCTCTAAACAAACAAAACTTCAACTCTCAATTTCATCTATCCCACAACAATAAAATCCAATTAGTCACAGTTCAAAAACCTAAATAAATAACATTGACCTTGTCCAGAGTTGAATCATACTGTGAATCATGGAGTTACTGAATAATTAGAAAAAAATAATGCAAGCAATTAATCTTGTATATGCAAATCAAACATGAGTTGTTAAATAAAAGTATATATTTACATAAAATATATATACTAAAAAGTAACTGAGTAAAACAAAAATATGTTCAATCTCAATTAACATTATAGCACTTAATATTACTTGGAAAGTTCATATGATTTCAAGACCGTCTATAACAGAATAACAGCAACATTTGTCTAGGGCAGCTAAAATGTAGGGCAAACTGTTGTGACCACACGGTTAAATTTCACTTTGTATCTAATGACAGCTCACTGTAATCTTTAAGGTGTGCTTTATTACTTATATATAAATTGGTACAGTAGAAACAAAAATACAAATTTTAAGTTCCAAAATTAATACTAATTTTCCTGTAGTCTTGTTAAAATCTATAAGCAATAATTAGTAAATTAGAACTTAATAAATAAAAATATACTTCCACTGTAATATTAAAATTGAAAAATAAACATAGCAAAATCAAAGTGACATATTTACTTTGTCTATTGTACTGAAAATTATTAGAACATAATAAACTAAGTATTTTTATGTATGTATGTACAGATTTCTAATCAATTAAATTGCATGACAGTTAATGCGTTTGAAACATGTAACAGCAGCAGATTATATGAAAAAAATGGATAAGGAATATATTTTCTAGATGACCAAGTAAGAAATAGAAACTAAAGGCATTGCCCCTTGCATGAATAAATTGTTATATTACAAAAATGATGATTTTACTTTTATACCTTTAACTAGCGACTCATCCTTGCTTCGCTTGGGTTTGTCCCTAGGTATGTTTTAACAGTTAGTATGGAATAAATATATATATATTATATCTTTTGACTTTTCTCTATTGCAATATGCGTAATATGCAGGTATTATACACTTAAACCTTCCTGCAGAAATTATCTAGATGATAGTGAAAAGTGTATCAAAATCCATTGTATGGTTTAGAAGAAGTTCATGGACAAAAAGGCAGATAAAAACAGTGATATTGCTTTATACCATATATACATTTTAAAGGGATTATAGTAATAGTTATTATGTAAGAAATATTATTACCAAGTCTAAAAATATAGTCAAATGTAATTTGAAAGATACTATTACTTTAATGACAGTATTCACAACAAGTAGGTGAGTCACTACTAATAAAATATATGTAATTATGAGGACTTCAACTAAAGTAATAAAATCCAGAAATTAACTTTTCTTTTAGTTTATAAAAAAAATAATAAATTTTATTTTTTACTGTACAAGTTGTATTATATGTATTGTATTGTATTCAGTCGTTTTTAACGTCCCACTGCTGGGCACGGGCTTCCCTTCAATACGAGGGGGATCAGACCATAGTCCACCACGCTGGCCAAATATGCGTTGGTTGATTTCACATGTCTTTTGAAAACTTACTAGGTTCTCTCAGACATGCAGGTTTCCTCACGATGTTTTCCTTCACCATAAGGCAAGGGATAATCATGTTAGAAATAATTTGAACATGAAAATACCCGAGGCGAGAGACCTGGGATTTGACCCATTTCACTCAGTTTCCCAAGCGAGTGTGTTACCACTGGGCAACCACTGCCTTATTTATATACAAGTCGATAAAAAAAATTACATCAATTTAGAAATTAATATTATGTTATTCAACTTTAAAAAACTACTACTATGTTTATTATAATAATCTCTATTGTTTTAGATTAGAATTTCCTTCTATTTCAAAACAATATGGGAAAATAACAACACAAAACCTAAGCTATTTAAAAAACTCAAGGAAACTGAAGTGGACATTGTGTATAATTTCTACTTTATGAAAAGTTAAAAAAAAGAACGGTAAATAAAAATGTAACATGATAACATTGTTTAAAATTCAATTGAAAAAGTTAAGTAACTGATAACATTGCTATTGTAATGTATATTCAAGACTTGTTACTAAGTGTGTGGCAAAATTATTATGTAAATATACTTTAAAAGTGTTAATATGTTGTAACAAAAAATATAGATTGAACTTTCTGTTATCATAAATTATATATTTTCAAACTTACATTTTGTTCTTCCAAAAACTTAGATGATAGTTGATAAGCAATGGCTGAGAACATTACTCCTGACTGCAGGAGGCACTGTTCACTATCAGTTCCATTCTATATTATCACTGAACCAACTTGAAAACATCCAAAGACAATGAATTGTCCATACAAATCTTTACAATTTTCCAGTATAATTGCAATTATGAAAACAGCACTATTCTCATAAAAAGCGAGGAAATTCTCGGGAAAATTAATCACAGACGTGAGTCGCAAGTTACCGAATCCAAGTCACCAGAGCTCATCGATCTAACCCCGAGTCTCATCAACAGTCAGGTAATGTCTGTTTAACCGGGTCGTGGAGAGTGCATTTACGCGTGAGAACTGTAAGACTATACGCGTGAAACTGTGGGAAAACGAGAGGCGTTGCCACTGTAGTAAACAATCACGTCACTCTATACCTAAATATGGCACAGTGTTTACAGGCGCTTCCATCAAATTTATAAAAGTATTGCGACTTACCCGTGTTTTGAATTGATTGCGACGATATTTCTTTTAATGTTGGCTATTTTTACCACTTTCTTTTGCACAAAGTTCGCAACAAATCGTTCTCTTGTAATGTCGTATATCTGTCAAAAATGATTATGTCGGTGATCGGAGTTTTTAGCTGCCTGCTGGCAAGCAGCGACATTTTAACTTAGCAGCTTTTATGGAATTTAAAAAAAAAAACAATTTTAAAATTTAAAAAGTAAGGTTGATAATAAATTAAAGTTTTCTATATTTAACAACATACCAATTACCAATTTACATAAGAAATATAAAATAATTTTATATTTTGCAATTCCAACATAATTTATTTATTCCTACCTTTGTTAATATAATTCTAGCTAAAAAATAGTTAGAAGTATTATATGAATTGTATATCGTCCGTATTACTCATAATACTACTGTCGTAGAGCTATCCGCTGTATAAGTAGGTTCGTGAATGGTAACTTTAATTAAGTATCTATTCTAAATGAAAACCCCTGTTTAGTTATTTTTTACTTTTCAGTGCCTGGAAGTCGGTTTTTATTTTTTTTTAAAGTTTTTATTTTTCCATTTTTAGTGTAGACGTAATAAGCAGGTAATTTGTAATTTATAAGAAGAAAGATTTTTATTAATAAAAACATATTTGATTTAGCCATTTATTTAAAAACCGCTTGACCGATTTCGATAAAATTTATATGGGACCACCGGGGAAGAATACCCTTTGAAACAAAAAAAGAATTTTCCAAATCGGTTTAGCCGTCTTCGAGTAATCCGTGAACATACATAAAAAAAAGGAAGAAAAAAGATTCCGACGAATTGAGAACCTCCTCCTTTTTGGAAGTCGGTTAAAAATAATAATTTCTTAAACTCATTGTTAGCATCCCTACTTATTAGTTATTTGTCATATTGACATTTGACTTCAAAGTAAAAACGGCAATGACAATGTCAAGTTCCAATCAAAATATTTTGGATTTGTGAAATTGTTAAATATTGATCAGAATTTAGGAAAAAGGGAAAAATAATTTTAAAATAATGTCCGGTAGTAAACTGGATGTTCTTTGGTCACCCATTCATCATGATAAGTTTATTGTGTGGGGACAAGATATAACCTTATACGAAGTTTCTCGTCTTCAAGATATTGATAAAAAGAGTATTTGTGCGTATTAAATTTACCAACTGTATACTTTCTATGATATAAACTCTATTTATACTATTACTTTATTGTACCACTTTTATATTTCAAATTTTTACAATATACGCCTTTGTTTTATTATCAAATAACCCTAATTAGTACTTACTATGTAAGCAGACATTATCACTTGCAACTCATTAAATACTTTGACCAGCATTTATTATTAGAAACATTTTTTTTTTTGGCTGTGAAATATAATATTTAAATGAAGTATGTTCATATCAAGAACTACAAAATAATAAATATCTTGACCAATAATATTTTGATTTCAAAACTTAATGTAAGACAAACATCAAGATATATTTGGTTTAATCGAAAAAATGGTTTCCAGATACTCAATTATCGTCACAAAGTGGGGCAATAGTGATTGCATCTCAGAGTGGAAGTGGAGTCCGTTGTGTAGATATTAGTGCTATAGTTGACCAACCAGACCCTCTGCTGGCATTAGGCCATGCTAGTGGAAAAGTCACATTGACAAGTCTAAAACAAACATATGATCCCTTGGGCTTAGTGGGCCGAGAATTTGGTATGGTTATTATCTAAATTATATAATTATAAAATATTACACATAATATGTAAAACATTGATTAAGAATATTATTGTTACACATTTTTAAAGTATGTAGTAATTGTTGTCCAAAAGTAGTTTTTTTTTGTCATAAAAGATATAAATACTGAGTATTATAAAAATTATAAGTACTGTGTTTTATTATTGTAGTGGCAAAATTCCCCCGGCCATGTAATTCAATATCATGGAGCAAATCAGAAACAAACCTAGTAGCTGTGGGAATGGAAAAGCATAGAAATGATCACTGTATATTGCTCTGGGACGTCAACACATATGGATCAGATGAGTATGCTGGTAATTAAATTCTTTTGGCGTAAACAATTATAAGAGAAATCTGATGAAGCTCTTGGATTAAGATAATTTTTCTTTATACAGAAACATCAAACAACCTCAATTAGTACCAAATACGAGATGGAAGTTTAATTCAAAATACCTGTCTACATTTCGGTGTTGCTAAAAATATGAATAAAAATATTATTTAATCTATTTATTTTGATTCATAGCTGAAAACTCTCCATCCTCTGTAACAACACCTGCTCGCCCAATAGCAGAAGTAGGTCTTGGGGAGACGGCGCACACAGTGGGGTGGTGTAGCTTTTCACCCAGAACCCTTGTTGCGTCTATGAATTTGAAACACATTAAGATCTTCGATCTTAGAGGTAAGTGGGATGTAAAAAGATTTTTTTTAAAACTGAAGTATAAGTTCAATGCTATAGGGTACATTTTATGTTATATAAGTTTCTAATATTTTAATACTAGTGTTGTTGTTTTTTTAAATGAGATAATTATTTTCTTTGCCTAGTTTTGTTCACAAAAATATTTGATGAGCTAAAATTTGCCTCTGGATGTTTTATCTCTTACATATAATATGCATATTTGGCATACATCTACAGCCAATTTATGTTTAAAGTTTAAAAAAAACATGAGTACAAGTTTCGTCAGACCAATTTAACCATCATACATTATGGATTATTTTTCTTATATATGGTGATCCTACTAATGAAAACTTGAAAGGTTGTGAGGATGTACATAGTATGTTTGTTACTAATTCACTCAAAATGTACTGAATAGATTTTGATGAGATTTTACAGTAATATAGGTCATACATGAAAGTAACACATAAGCTATAATCGTACCATGCGGTGCGTCAGAGGGGTGCTCGCGCAGCAGCAGCATGACGAGCAGCCGGCAGTGCCTGGGCGTGGCGGGCGCGCCGGCGGGCTGGCGCCTGGCGTCGCGCGGCGACGCGGGCGCGGCCGTGTGGGACGCGCGCGCGCTGCGCCGCCCGCTGCTGGAGCTGCCGCTGCCGCGCCCGCCGCGCCGCGTGCTCTGGTGCCCCTCCAGGTACCGCCCTCACTGATGTCGCTCATTACGAATGCATGCACTACACGATCGTCATTGATTTTAATGAAAATGCAGCCAAATACGAGAGTTGTCAATAAACATTTTTAACGGCGTATGTATAGCCTACAGTTATAACTGTCGACCCTATAAGCTTTTCCCGAGTGACATAAAAATAAATATGACAGTCGGGAATGTTTCCCCTCACGTCTCACATAATTGCCCTGACTAGACGTTACCACTGGGCTACCACTGCCTTTTTATTTATAATTTATATTATTACATTTATTTTTAAATTTTAATTTATAATTTATATTATTAAAATTTAAAACATGTTTCAATTTAAAGAATGCACCTAATAATATTTAAATAATATTACTACACGGAAACTATAAGCGAGTGTAACCATTAGGCCCAACCTGCTGATCTCGCTGCAGCGCGACTCGGGCTCGCTGCGACTGCACGACATCCAGCAGGCGCACGACTCCTCGCTGCAGCACTCCTACGACAGCGTGGTATACGTTCATACTTATACTCATACACAATAACATATTGCCATCTAGATTTCATTTTTTTCAGTTTGTTATTTAAAAATCGTCATAGCATTGTCAAAATATAAATAATATTGCCAATAAAAAAGTATATGATAACTAGCGGCTCACTCAGTCTGGAATATTTACTGTGTATACACATCCCTTACTTGAGAAATGATTGGTTTCCCATACAAACTTGGTGGAAGTTTTTCCCCTTTTCATCCCCATCATGAGATCCAAAACAATCTCCATATCAAATTTTATCTAAATCGGTTCAGCGGAGTAAGCGTGAAAAATAACAGACGGACAGATAGAGTAAGTTTATGTATAATATACGTATGTCGCGCAGGCGTCGGCCACGGCGGCGCTGGAGGAGTGCGAGCCGGAGGAGGAGGGCGGCGTGCTGGAGCGCGACGTGGCCGTGAGCGCGGCGCCGCTGGCCGCCTTCGCCTGCCACCCGGCGCGCCGCGCGCTGCTGGCGCTCACCGCCGCCGGTACGCACTACATTCTACACTGCAGCCACCCTACTTCACACTCTACATTACTTGACGAACATTTTTGATTTCACATTATTACTTTTGTATTCAGCCCTTTCCGAACGCCCGACCGCTGGGTACGGGCCCCTTTTCAATACGAGGACTTCACATGTTTATCGAGAACTTATTAGGTTCTTTCGGACATGTAGATTTCCTCGCGATGGTTTCCTTCACCTTAAGTGGTAAGATAATTATGTTGGAAATGATTTGTACCCGCTTCACTCGGTTCCCAAAGCGAGAATATTACAACTGAGCTATCACCGCCTCTTACTATAACATTATTTTAAAAGTAATTATTTCATCTTTTAAAACATATTTTTGGAAACGAGTGGAATATTGCGACCGTCACGACACTTTATATTGAATACCAAAAGTAATCTCATGTGACGTCATCACAAGTACCACGTGATCGTAAGTGTCGAGGAGTGTACGTTGTAAGAAATTCGTGTGTACTCACTACTCAGTACAGGCATCGAAGAAAACGATGAGCTTTAACACATACTATGTACATTGCTCGATGTTTATGATAATTTTTAGGAGCTAATTTGTAAGTCAAGAGCAGACAACGAAAGGAACTTCGTTCCTACCAAATGTGCCACGACACCGACTGACTTTTTTTGAATCAGTTTTGAAGTATAAAAGTTAAGAAAACGAAATTGTAAAAATAAATGTGATGAAGTGCAACGGCCACAAGTGGCAGATAGCTAACGCGCGTGCGTGTGCGGGTGGTGTGCAGGCGCGCTGGTGGAGCAGGCGCTGGCGGAGCGCGCCACGGCGGCGTGGGGCGCGGGCGGCGCGCTGGCGTGGGCGGCGGGCGGCGCGCTGCGCCTCCTCGGCCCCGCCTTCTACGCCGCCACGCGCGACATCTCGCAGGTGGCGCGCGCGCGCGCGCTCCGGGACTACGGCCTCAAGGTACCTCTCTCTATGTCATGTTGTAGTTCGCAACACGACGACAATCATGGCCCGTTTTAAAATACATACTGATTACAGTAAATCTCGAAAAAAGTTTGATAGGATGCCCGCGAATTGTTCAGTTTTCTGCCATGGCATGCGCTGGGATCGCTTCACTATACCCCCACTCTGTACTTCGCACATGACCAATATTATCAGATAAGATTCCACCGAGTCCACTGATTAGCACATAAGACACATACTTTCATTTTGGCTTTGGAACTCTAAAAAAATAAAACATTTATTTCCAGCCTGATTTATGGCAAAACGCAGACCTCGCGGACGACGAGGCCGTCAGCGGGCTGTGGCACTTCCTCGCGCTCAGCAAGTCGCTCGTCGAAGATGGTGACTATCTATCGTACTGACGTATTTGCTTAATTGTTTACGTCAATATTAGATAATTAAAGATTAAGTAGTCTAGATACATGGGACAAAGCTGAACATCTGACTAATAGTTACAAACAAGACAAGGAAAAAAGAATTTGAATATAAATAAGAATGTGTCAGACAAATGAGGTACTATTGTGGTGATAGGTACCAATATAAACGACTGTCTCGTTACAATATCTTTTCATTACTGCCCACCGAACAAACCCTGGAGTACATATATTTATTATAGTACTGGTAGGAGGGAGGCGCATACCACTATACTATTTTCCATATAGTTATAAGGAATAAATAAATAATGCACACGCACACCGACAACACGTGTTTTTCGTAAACGTAGAGTTCGTTTTCTGTTCGCTCGCGCAGGCTGCATCCGCAACAGCCCCACCAAGCACCCCGGCGTGAAGACCGTGCTGCGCTCCCCCGGCGAGGGCTACCGCTCGGAGCCCGTGGCCACGCTGCTGCCCGACCTGCCCGCGCGCAAGGTCACCACCTACCGCTCCGCCGAGCGCACGCGCGCGCTGCAGCTGTGCGGCTGGGGCTGGGGCTGGGACAGCGCCGGCGCCGGCGTGGAGCGCGCCGAGGCCGAGGGCGCGCCCGCGCGCGCCGCCGCGCTGGCCGCCTTCCACCTGCGCCTGCGCGCCGCCGTCGACGTGCTGGCGCGCGCGCGCGACCCCGCGCTGCGCGTGGCCGCGCTGGCGCTGGCGCCCGCCGCCGCGCCGCCCGCGCCCGCCGCGCCCGCCGCGCCCGACGAGCGCCTGTGGCGCGACGCGCTGGCCGCCGCCGCGCCCGCGCTGCCCGACGCCTACCTGCGCGCGCTGCTGCACTTCGTGGCCGCCGCGCTGCCGGCCGCCGCCGCGCCCGCCGCGCCCGCCGCCGCGCCCGACTACGCCGCCGTGCTGGCCGAGACCGGCATGCGGCTGGAGGACCGCGTGGCCTTCGCCTGCGTGTACCTGCCCGACGGCAAGCTGCACGAGTACGTGGCGCGCACGGGCGAGGCGCTGCGCGCGCGCGGCGCGCTGGGCGCGCTGCTGCTGACGGGCGTGGGCGCGGAGGGCGTGGGCGCGCTGCAGCGCTGGCTGGAACGCAGCGGCGACGTGCAGACGGCGGCGCTGGTGGCGGCGCGCTGCGCGGGCGCCGAGCTGCTGCGCGACGCGCGCGTGGCGGGCTGGCTGGCGGCGTACCGCGCGCTGCTGGACGCGTGGCGGCTGTGGTGGCCGCGCGCGCTGCTGGACAGCTGGGTGGCGGCGGCGGGCGGCGCGGCGGCGCGCGAGGGCGCGGGCGCCGGCGTGGCCTGCACCTACTGCGGCAAGCCCGTGGCGGCGGCGCACGCGCGCCCGCGCCCCGCCTTCGCGCGCCTGCCGCCGCCCGCCGCCAAGATGAAGGTACGCCGTGCGCACTCACCTCACACACACACACTCGTTGTAGGTATTGTCCCGAATTGTCAAGTCAAGTCAATGAATAATTTAGTAAGTATTTACTATTCAGATATTGTTTACCTCAAATATAAAGAAAAAAATGTTTTTTATTAAAACCGAGAGTAAATTGAAGTTTTCAAACACCTTCATGTTCACGCATTTAAAACGACGTCATTTGCCTTGCTCGATTCTTATGTCATTTGAAGTTACATTTTATTCTAACCAATGTGTTGCATTTCATCATTTTGAATTTGCTGCGCATATTTTACATTTTAAATAATAAATGTATACAATTAGAAAAAAAATATATTAGAAATATAATGTCCGATTGACAAATATTTGACAAAAAAAAACAACAAAAGCGATACACATATTCTATTGTTGTAATCAAATATATAATAAAATATGTATATAATCGCAGCAAATATCGTCGTGCCCGAACTGCCGCAAGCCGCTGCCGCGCTGCGGCGTGTGCTCGCTGCACCTGGGCACGGGCGCGGTGGGCGTGACGGCGCTGGCGTCGCCGCCCGCGCCGCCCGCGCTGGCCACGGCGCCCGCGGCCGGCGGCGGCGGCGGCGGCGCGGGCGGCGCGCCCTTCGGCAGCTGGTTCAGCTGGTGCGTGGCCTGCCGGCACGGCGGCCACGCCGCGCATCTGCTGCAGTGGTTCAGGTCCGTGCACACTTACATACATCGATTTAGATGTCCAAAGCGGGGCAAGAGTTCAGCTTCATCATCAGTCAGTAGACTAGGTTTCGACACTCTGCGCTTTAGACACAAAGCGTGCACGTACGCGTGCTACTCACACTCATAGCCGTTGGTGATATGTTATGCACTGAGATTATAATAACAGATGACTGTAGTAGTTGCCACACAGCACTGCACCAACCAAACCACTTTGTTGCTTCCTACCAATTCGAAACGATCCGCAAAGATGCCCTTATAAAAATATAATTAAAACTATACAGTAATGTAAGTTAATGTGTATATTATAATACTTTCTTAGATTTACGCGAATATTTGACATTTTAAATAAAACTATCTTTTCAGATTATTTCGCGGATTTATTTTGATTTTTGGTTCCCGACGTTTCAAATGTTTCGAATGCTTTACAGCAATCACGGTCACGGGAGAGACTAAGGTTTTAAACATCTCAAAGGCGTTATATACTTGTTCCAGACAGTGCCTACCCACTATTTTACAAAAATGATTTCAAAAAATTCAAAAATGGCACCAAAGTACCTTACAATATTTGTTGATTTTAATTCTAAACATTTAAAAAAAAAATTTTAAACTTTAATAAGTATTATAATTAAATATAGCAATATTATTTACTTAATTTTAGCTATTATCGTTATAAATATTACAATTTCATATGATGTTCCCGCAGCGAGCACTCGGAGTGCCCGGTGAGCTCGTGCACGTGCCGCTGCGCCGCGCTGGACCCGCCGGACCCCGCGCCGGCCGCGCCGCCGCCGCCCGCGCCGCCCGCGCCGCCCGCGCCGCCCACGCCGCCGCTGGCCGCGCCCTCGCTGCACCTCTAGTGCTCGACGGCTCTGATCAATTAGCTTTTACGTCGACTCGAAGAATAACATACGCTTAGTATATGACGCCTCCGTTTACTGTACTCGGAGATGTAATTCAAGACCGAAAATGTTAACTGAGGTGTTGCCAATTCGTAACAATGACCTAGATCGTTTATATTATATTATACTATTAGACTGTCTGAAAAAATGTTGCCTACGCCTGAATAGTCATTCGTTAACAAAGTCATTTCTTTATTTACATTTTTGATGCTGTACAGTAAAATGCGGTTTTCTGCAATGGGCCGAGAGTTCAGGGACTACGGTCGCGAGTTTCGCTTTATTATATACGTCTATGTTATTCTTTAAGTCTGCGGATTTATATAAAGGTGTTTTTTTTTTTTAATTCTAGATTATAATTTTAATAACTCAATTATCTGCACATATGTACATTTATTTGATTAGTTTAATTCGTAAGAAATATACCTCTGTAATATTCATTTTTATTTTTTTGGGTACAATTATAATTAATTTTCTGTATCGCCAAGTCTTTTACATTAGGCCTTTTATAAGCGATAGCAGTATAGGTCTAATATCTCAGATCCAATTTTTCAACTAATATCACCTAAGTATTAGACTTCATTTGTCCCAAAATTTATGGGTACTGGACATGTACATTGTGATTCTGAATATATATTTTGCTCTTTGTTACCAATTGATCAAAAATTCGGTTATGAATGTCAATAGCACTTAAAAATATCCATAACATTGCCAGTGTCAAGTTTATGAACACGGCATTCTGGAAGGGGTAAAATAAAAAGGAATAGTTATCCAGTCATTTTAAAAGGATAGGCAGACACTTTCATCTGTCGCTTGCTCACTAATGTACCTAATTGTAAGTTATTGAAGTGAAACTTCTTTGTGCACATGAGAGTAAAATTTCAAAGTCGCGTCACGAAAACCGTCATAGTTGTCAGTGGTAACCGCTTGCATTAGGTTGCTATAGTGACCGTTGTTATTGTCTGACTAATGATATGTATGATATTCTTTCCGTTGCTATCTTCAAAAATTACTATTTTTACTTATTTGTTGTCAAGTAAGCCTGCATATATATAACTTGCGGCTCACTCTCGCTTGGCTCGGGTTCCTCCCTTAGAGTGTTAGATGTAAGTATCCAGCTAGATAGAAAGTGATAAAATATTATTCTCTCCTCTTTGTGTGATATTCATTTGAATCAAATTTTTGTATAAGTGTAATATTAAAAGTTTTTATTAATTTATTGATCTTATAGATTTGAAATATAAATATAAATAACCAATGAAGTTTCACTTCGAACACATTTCCATAGAAACTTGATTTTTTTTCTGTATAATCATCGTTAGAAATAGAGTATTAAAGGACAGACAAATATAAAATATAATACTTTATTTATATTGACTATTCTTTCTGTACAAATCTTTAACATTAGAAATTATAAATACTATTTCTTCCAATACTTTCCATACTTTATAGCTTTTTTTTTTTTTTTTATAAAGCCATATTCTTTTCTAATATTTGAAATAAAACCATCTTTTCGGATTTTTTCACGGATTTATTTTAATTTTTGGTTTCCGACGTTTCGTATGCAGTCGAGACCAAAAATCTAAATAAATCCGCAAAAAAACCTGAAAAGATAAATTATTTTTAAGTTTAATTTTTTTAAATAAAACATGGTTTTTGTGTACTGCCATTTATATGCTCACTGTATTTTTATTATTTTAAGAGTGTGTAAAATACAGATGTCAATTAAATTAGATCATAAGTAAAGCCGTAGTGTACAGTGTGACAATGTATTTGGGTTAAAGATGCAATAAAGTAACTTAATCGCTTTATGTATTTTAAATGTAAATATGTGATATATAGTTAATGGAGTCGCTATTTTTGTATTTATAAAAAGATTAGCAGTTATGACAGTTGGTTTGAAGCAGCCTTTAAAATTAATAAAATGTTAGATTTTAAGTAAATTTGAGGTTATGTGGGGTGATGATTAATGATATTATAAAACATCATGTTGTAACACTTTAAGTCCACATTAATACTGTTTGATAAATTTTTTTATAGAAAAACTGTCATTTTGCTATCTCTAATTACTTAAATAGATGACTTGACTGTGAAATGTTCAGAGAAATAGAGGTAGAAAAATAAAAATGCAAATGTATTTCCAAATATATATAATATATACATTTATTAAATAATTATTTCATCTGTATTCCAATTTAACAATAAAACTCTCAAAGATACAACATTGTTTAAATCTTTTGAGCGCGACGAGATCGCATCCCCACGCCCACACCCATACCCCACACACACACACACACACACACACACACACACACACACACACACATATCCCGCACAGACAGACAGACAGCCTTACAAAAATATATCTACCGCTGCGGCACTCGCAGCCTCCATCCACTCCCTCACGACATACACTATCTGGAAAAGGTTTAGTTACACTGAAGTGGTCGGCACGCGGACACAGACCGACGGACCGACCAATGTTACAATATCGAATATCCGCAACTACTGAGGAACGACGACACCCATTAATATTATTATTATATACCGAAAAAAATTCATATTTCACTACAATGATAAAATATCACGTTCGGTCGATACGACTCCTTCGAGGACACAGAACACCGAGTCTTAAACTTTATCTTTATACAAAAATAACAATATGTACCGCTACGCTACGTTAGACTTTGCTATAAAATCGCAACAAGAGGACGAGCTCATATAAACATTTATATTTTTAATATTTTTTTTTTCAAATCTGGAGTCTTTGGTATAGACAGATAATACAAAGGTTCGACGGAATGTTGAAACAATTTTCCGACAGATTCAAGATCGTCACGATGTGCGCGCCCGGCGCCGCGCGCCGGCGACGCGCCGCACTAAACCTACCATCTCTACATACACTTAAAAGCATATCCAAATATATCATATTTTGTACACTTACAATTTTTCTACTTTAAAGCTTTCAAATTAAGATTTGTCTTAATCACCGCGACAGTCCAGTTCTATGCGAACGTGTCGACTCGCCGTGCGCCGCGCCGTGCCGTACGCGTCACATATATACATATATACACATAGGCGCGGGCCGCGGGCGGCCTGGGGCGGCGGGGCGGGCGGCCGGGCGGCGGGGCGGGCGGCCTGGGCGGCCGGTCGGCGGCCTAGGGCGGGCGGCGCGCGGGCCCGCTCACTTGCCCTCGTCCTGCTCCATGGGCTCCTCGGAGACGGAGCGCGAGCTCTCCGACCGGCTGAAATAAGATTAAACACCATTATAGTATCTGTATGAAATAGTATGTAACATGGGAGAAATTTAAAATAACAATTAATTTTATATTTTCATTTTTACTTGCGCTACGAAAAGTATTAGAGAACCATGATATAATAAAAAATAATAAACATTATCAATACTATTATAAATTACCATGACCATTATAAACGTGAAAGTTACTCGGCCCGTTTGTCTGTTATGTTTTTACACCTAAATCTCTGAATCAATTTAAGTGAATTTTGGTATAGAGATAGATAGGATTTTGGAGAAGGACATAGGCTATTTTTTATGGCGAAAATAAAATTTGAAGGAGGAGAAACGAAAGTACGAAAGTCTTATGTTTTTGTTGCTGGAAACAAAAAGGTAAGTTATATATTTTGGTAAATAATGAATATATTATATTCATAGAAAACAATGAGTGATATTTAATAACAAAAATCAAAGGAGGCGAGTGTGGGAATATAAAATGGAAAAGACACCCAGTAATAAATACCTACCCCATCTAGTTAAGAATGAATAATGTACACATTTATAACACACTAGCTCGCGCATAGTTTAATGATGTATATGGTGGCAGTCGGTTACCTGAGCGCGAGCGGCTGCGTCTGCGGCGGCGCGAGCGCCAGCGCCGACAGCACGGGCGCGGACGGCGCGTGCGCCAGCGGCAGCGGCAGCGGCGGCCGCACCGACAGCGACGCCATGGCCGCCGCCGTGTCGGCCGCGTCGCGCTCGCTCTGCAGGCGCCCGCGCTCCGGGCCCGCCACGCCCGCCGCGCCCGCCTCCAGCGCCGACATGCCGATCAGCGAGCTGTACCGCTTCACCTGCAAGGTGCCCAGGCTTCGTTAGCTCGGACGGTTCAAACAAATGTGCATTTCGAAAACGGCACCCACCCCTACTATAGCTAAAGATCGACCGAGTGACCTCAGAAGTACAACATTTCATTGAAATTAATTATTTAAGAAGTAATCAATTACGATAGTAAAAAAAGATAACTTAATTTGAGAAAGGTCATAATATCACTTGGATATGTTATTATCATTATCTCTACGAAATCTCTTAAATTTTTGTTTTAAAATTAGGAGACCAATTCATACATGTAATCGAGAAGTGAAAAAAAAAGAAATTTGTATACAATATATACGTACCACGGGCCAGTGCGGCGCCTGCGCGGCGAGCGCGGCGCGCAGCGCGCGCTGCGCGTGCGGCGCGGGCGCGCGCGCCAGCTCGGCCAGCGGCGGCGCGGCCAGGCGCTCGCCCAGCAGCGCGCGCACGCACTCCTGCGCGCAGTCGCACATGGCGGCCAGGTCGTAGCCGCCCTCCAGCGACAGCACCACGCGCCCGCCCGCCAGCGACATGAGGTCGCGCGTCATGTGCGCGAAGCACGCCGCCGACACGCTGTAGCCGCCCATGGGCGCCGGGTGCCCGGCGGCCGCGTCGAAGCCGCACGACACCAGCACCAGCTCGGGGTCGTACTCCTTGGCGATGGGCATCACGATGGCGCGGAAGGCGGCCAGGTACTCGGCGTCGGCCAGCGGCGGGTGGCCGGGCCAGGCCACGTTCACGGTGTAGCCCAGGCCCGCGCCGGCGCCGCACTCGCTGGCCGCGCCCGTGCCCGGGAAGAAGTTGCCGTCGTCGTGCCGGTGCAGGCTCACGTACAGCACGTGCGGGTCCGAGTAGAAGATCTGCTGCGTGCCGTTGCCGTGGTGCACGTCCTGCGCGACACACACGTACGCGTCATATATGATCTCGCTTTAAAGAAACTATATCCAAACAATCAAAAGTATAAAATCCAAAATGTATCGGATTTTAAAATATGTCATTACAAATGCTCACCCAATCCACGATTAGTATCCTCTGCAAGCCGAGCTTGGTGTGTAGTATCCTGGCAGCGATGGCCACATTATTAAAGAAACAGAAACCCATCGCTTGATTGGGCTCAGCGTGGTGGCCGGGCGGGCGCACTATCGCAAACCTGCATTAGAAAAATATGATTAAAATAAACATTCATAGAAATTTTAATTATATCCATAATGAATGAACAGTAGCCGACCCGTTGCGCAGCTCGTTGCGCGCGGTGCGCGTGGCGAGGTCGAGCAGCGCGCCGGCGGCGAGGCGCGCGGCGGGCGGCGTGTGCGCGTCGCTGAAGGCGGTGTCGGCGTCCACGCCCAGGCCGCCGCAGGCCAGGCGCACGAGGCGCACGGCGCGGCCCTCGGCCTTGGCGCCCGCGCCGCCCGCGCGCCCCGCCCACGCCGCCACGTGCGCCTCCGAGTGCACCGCCTGCAGCTCCTCCAGCGTGGCCTTGCGCGCGCGCGTGCGCTCCGTGCGCGCCGCCAGCCCCGTCTCGCACAGCCGCGCCCACACCGACTGCAGCCGCCCGCCGTGCTCCGGGTGCGTCGGCGCGTGCGCCCCGCACGCGCATCTGCGGCGCACACACACGGGTTGTAATCGTCGTCCCTCATCGTAATGTCCAGTACAGTGTGAGTACTCACAATGCATGCGTAAACATAAAGTAGCAACGAGAAGCGTACGCACAGAGAGGTAATAAAATAATAAAGGAATGCAAAATAAATATAAAAAGGGATATACACATGAAAGAGTTACCCATGTTTGAGCAT
The DNA here is from genome assembly GCA_905404265.1 of Fabriciana adippe. Lineage (NCBI taxonomy): Eukaryota > Metazoa > Arthropoda > Insecta > Lepidoptera > Nymphalidae > Fabriciana > Fabriciana adippe. The sequence goes on from FR989995.1 coordinate 661,196, forward strand.
GAGCGCGTCGTAGGCGAGGCCGGTGGCGGGCGGGCGCGCGCCCACCAGCGGCGAGGACAGCGCGCGCGCCAGCGGCGCGGCGCCGGGCGGCGCGGGCGCGGGGGCAGGGGCGGGGGCGGGCGGCAGGCTCTCGGGCGCCGCCTTGCGCGCCGTCAGGTCGATCACCTCGCCCTCCTCCTCGCGCAGCTGCAGCTGCGACGCCGCCGCGTCGTGCGCGCGAGTTAACACCTGCAAACGTCGTAGTCAATGTTGAGTTTCAATCGAAAGCTGATTACATAGTTTGAATCCATTATTTATTTTTCATTCGAGAACTTCATTCGATTCGAGTCAATTACTCGTAAATTAAGTTTATATCTAAACGACATAAATTACATGCTCCAAAAAGGAACCATCGGAGCATATTTCAACAAGCATGGTGTAACGCACCGTCTTGCGTATCTGGTCGCGCAGGTAGTGGTGCGCGTGCGCGGAGGGCGGCTGCAGCGCGGGGTCGCCCAGCGGCAGCGGCGCGGAGTGCGTGCGGCCCAGCGGGCGCTTGGCCAGGCGCGCCAGCGCGGCGCCGCAGTACGCGCCCTCCGCCTCCGACACCGGCGGCAGCGCCACCGTCACCTGCGCCGTCGACACGCTCTTATTATTAAAGCACATCATAATAATAATCGTAAACTGTAAAAATAGTTTTATGATACTTTTTATGAATTATTCCCGTAATTAAAGACTCAATTTTCATATCGATAATAACAGTACTTTTTATTATTCAAGTTAATTAAAATTTATATTGCTCGACACGATCATAGCGCTGCACACTTATAGTTTTTACTTTTAATTATAAGCGATCCTTGGCCACACAGACTTCCTACAAGTTACAACTCTTTTATCGATTAGCCTTACAAATCGGATTGTACCAGTGACCTTTGTGATTTACACCATGGTTAGATTGGATTTACACTTTGAACGTAATTGCAACAAGACCTGTACATCTGTCTTTAGAATCCGTTCTAGTGTCAGTGTTATAAGCCAGAATGAACCAGCAAACTATGGACATCTATTATGTATTAGAACACGCTTAGCCTAGGTGTTAGCAGCGAGTGTCGTGTAGTGTCTGACCGTGGGCGGCGCGGGCGCGTGGGGCGCGTGGGGCGCGTGGGGCGCGTGGCGCGGCGCGGCGTGCGGGCGGCCCAGCGAGATGTTGGGCAGCGAGGGCGAGGAGAACAGCAGGTCCGGCGCGCGCCCGCCCTCCTCCTCCTCGCGGATGGGCGCCGCCACCGCGCCCGGCGGCGACCCGCGCGGCGACGCGCCCTCGCAGTCTGCGCACGCGCACACGCAACGCATATATTAGTTATCATTACATACTAATCGATAGTATAATATAAAGTGACCTAATATTAAGTAATAAGAAATTAATTAATCACTATAGTAATATTTTATTTATTAAGTATTTACTTATGGCAAAAACTCGACATTTAAACTTTTATATATTTTACTTTTCTAATTATAAAATAAAAGTTACTTTTTGCAACCTAACCTTGCTTAGATGCGTTTCTAGGCGCACGACACCTAACCTAACCGTAGTTTATATATTACTCCAAGCTTCTATATACAAGTTTCATATAAATCCGTCCAGCCGTTTGAACGGGAAGAAATAACAAACACACAAATCTCACAAATATAATAGTAGTCCGACAAAAAATACTACACCGACATAGAATAAAGTGACACAAGTGGCCACCAGAGGCGAGTGGCAAGTGCCCGCAATACTCACTGCGGTGCTTGATGCGCGTCTTGAGCGGGCGGCGCGCCAGCGGCGACGCGCGGCGCTCGATGACGCGCGCCTTCAGCCGCACCTTCAGCATGTTGGGCTCCGACGCTGCGCATGCGGTTATTGTAACGCAACGCCGACCACGCGACCGCACGACCCGACACATACTTGGATACGCTTACACCACACTTGGACCGTTTACTCTATACACTTCAAAACATCCGAAAGTACTCCAAGTGAGGAACGTATGATCCAACTATCTTTTGGGTCGTGCTTGTGCACACACATGTTAATATGTTAATGCTAACTATTAATTTAAAAAAAACAACTGACTCTGTATGAAATATTTCTACGGCAAAACTTTTACAACATCCATCATGCTCTCGGCTTTAAATTCTCAAATTACTCTCTTGTGACAGCTTTTTAAGAAATCTATTATTGTAAATTAATTTTAGTCTATCCAAACCACACGTTACTCGAAATGATTAAATTTTACTTTTTTGCATAAGTGTTAGAACCACTCAAAAACGACGACACAATAATACACACATGGTGTGCCATGCGCATCGCACATACCTGTCTTCCTCAGAGGGAAGTCTGCGGGCGAAGGTTGCTGCGGCGCCGCGTTGTGCGTGAGCGGCAGCGGCGCCGCGATCCTGTAGGGGTGCGCGGTGGCCGTCGCGCCCGTCGACGTGATCGACTCCCCCGAGGACGACTTCACGATACCCCTGAAAGTAAAACCGTTAAATTAGAATTAAGCTTAAAAATTACAAACGGTGCTAGAAATGGGCGAAGAGCTGGGGGTCTTACCAGTTTCTGTAGGGAGACCCGGGTACTGTTCCATTTGCATTAGCCGCAGCCTTCTTCTTTAAGAATTCCTGTAACATATTATATAGAACATTTAAAAATAATACATTTTTTTAAATTAATTTTAGTACTAGTGACTTCTCCATCCCTAGGTGCCTATTGAAAACGACTAATCTTTATATAAGCGTCACCTTCTTTGAAATTTTATTAATAACAGTAACTTAAGTTTTAATCCAGCTAATAGCCTAGCTGTGTAACTGTGTAATTTCATCCAAAATCGTCCAGCCATTACACGTAACAAACATACACACACTTTCACACACTCCTCACCTGTAGCTTTTGTTTGACTTGCGTGGAGGCGTTGGCACTGTGCTCGTGCTTGTCCTTCTTGCGCAGCAGCTCGACGCGGTCGCGCTCGTGACGCTCGCGCGCCTCCCGCGCCTCCCGCGCCTCGCGCGCCTCGCGCAGCGCCGCCTCCTCCATCGCTTTCTGCTGCTCCCATAGCTTCAACAACATCAGATCCTTATTTTTTGATGTTCACATTAGAATGATGACTTATTTAATAATAAACTTATATATTATGAGTAAAAAACCTTATGTAAATATCGCTAACTCACAATCGAGATAAGTTAAATATAATCGATAAGTTTAATCTAAGCGGTAATAACTGAATTTGTATAAATAGAGTATGATATAGCACGTGCGCTGTGACAACTACACCCGGCGATGCGTCATGGATTCCGGAGGCATCAGCTATCAAAATGACTTAATATTTGGACTCTCTCCACATACCGAGCATATTTACTACGTTTACGATAATTTTTCTTAGAATGTGAATCACAATTTCAAAAACTAAGACACGGATACAATAGTAGACAAATGTTATTATGATCGTTCAGAAAATGTTTACATAACACGTCTAGGTCGCAACAAGTTACAGATAATATAAAACTTATCTTGAGTAAGCATTTGCGTACGTTTAAGTTTAATTACAGTCTTTGAAATCATTTTTTATGTATCTTGCCATGTTATTATTACTATGGACACGGTGACAGCTCTGATGTGCTATTATTTTGCACTCTACGTATACGGAAATATTTTCGCGAGCCCAACGGATCGAGTGGAGCATTTGAAACGGTGTCAACATAGCGAGCGTTTAACAGCTAATTGGGGTCACGGTAGGTTAATACAGTCAGCCGAGCGCATTATGAGTGATGTAATTGCAGAATACGGGCTAGGCCATTCACGGCTATTTTTAGCGAAGCCTGTGACAGCTCCGTAGCGCACCCACAACCGCGCCGCCAGCAAGCGGCCACACCACGTACCTCCTTGCGATTGTGTTATTTTTATTATCATAGCGTTCTAATTATACAAATGCCTATCGTGTTTCACTAATAGATCTTATAAATGCAAAACCGATTTTTTAAAGCGTTCGCAAAAGTTTTTTTGCACTACAGACCTTCATCGGTTTCTTGGCTCGTATTTCGAATTCAAATAAAAATCACATGCTGTTATAAAAATAGCTTATAATGTAAAACGTAAATAGATATGTTCAATTATATTTACTTTTGAGATATTCACCTTCAAGTGATGCCTGATCTGCTGCTCGTGCTGCTCGGCGAGCTGCTGTTGCTGCTGCTGGAAGTGCTGCAGCAGGATTTCTTGCTGCAACTGTTGCTGCTTCTTTAACTGGAACGTTAAACCAGTAACTCCATCATTCTATTTTAAACTAATATAACAGTTATAACATAATAACAGTCGATCTTTGATTTCAAGTGTAAGTTAGGGGATAAACGTATCTATTGTCGTTGCGTTAGCTCTTAGCCTGTAAGGTGTTACATTAGCGTTTAATCGCCTCCTGCTTCCGGTGGCTGTCTAAGCGATAAAGCGGTGATCGATGGCGACATGAATGAGATGTTTGTTATTACTCGTGCCGCGGCCAAGTGGATAATGGCCAATTTTCTACCTACGACTTTTGTACATAAGTTAATAAGGGACTTGACGACTGTACAAGGAACTCATGCCTTTTAACATTTTTTGTAGAGTACAGCACATTATAGTACATAAACGATAAAAAACTCTTCATTCATTATTGTATAAACATGTGCTATTTGTTGTTTTGTTGATTATTATATATCACGTGTAGATCGCAAAGTGATTTGGGTGAAGAAGCGTTTAACTTAATAAGGCCAAATAAAATAGTAACAAAAATTAATTGTATTTTTTTTTTTACACCAAAGAAAGCACAAATAAATAATCTCTTTAAAACAAAAATAATTTTGCAAAACCAATGAATCCAGATAACACACGCAAAATTTGAAATGAAAAAAAGTAACACAAATACGGGTGTCATATTCAAACAACAGGGAAAATAAAAGGAAAAAAAATAGTTTAAAGGAAAAACCACTATCGTATCTTTTTTATAAGATTACGTTTTGTAAGAATGCTCTGGAACATTACGATAAGGTCTTCAACGAAATAAGAACTAATAAAAGAATAAAATCTGACAGACCGAATAATAGACACTATCAACCACATCCTTGTTATTACATAAAGTCGGATTAAATTAAAAAAAAAACAGCATTTAAATAGCTAAATGAAAGATGTAGAACAAATAAATGGAATTGAAAAGATTTTATAACGTACAGTTTTATACTTCCTCTTTGTAATGTCAGATTCTATTTTCTGGCGAGTTTTTCTTTATATTTAAATGGTAGAGTTGATAATAAAAGTACATTTATAGCTCGTGGTCTCGTGCCAAAACCAAGCACTACTATTATATTAGAAGTACGAGATAAATATTCTTGAATCATATTTAAACAAATGAATGGAAATTAGTTCATTCAAAGATAATGATTTACAAACATTGAACAAATTACAATTAGTCATATAAAATAATCATAAATAGGTATTATCCTTCTTATCCACTCGATCAGGGTAAAAATCGTTCTAAGTTTCTTAAACTGGATGCTATATTCAAAACGCTGAGAACAGTATTGTTATGATTGTCTCTAATGGACAAATCGTCTATGAGTGTCTGTATATTATGATAAAATGCACGTAGGTATAACGTTCCAGAGTGGCATTACATTGACGCAGTCGTTGAATGTGACACGGTCGTTTGTACACAATTGTATAATAAAGGACTCACTTGCAACAGGAAATTATTTTCTAATGTTTGTTTCGCTCTCTCCGCAATAGGATTCTTTCTCGGGCTCTGACTCTGACAATGAGAGAGAATACATGTAGAATACCGCTTTACTTACCACATATCGCCATGGAGTCTACAAACTTGAATATTTTAAAGTTTAGAATGACAATTATAGTAAAATAGATATATAAGTCAGCTTTGTTTTAAATAATCGCAGTCGCGAAACGTATATAGGTACATACTTAACTAAGATCACATGCTGTATTGTTATGATTTGCATACTCTCGTATGTAAAACTAAAACGAACTCGTACCAAACGAAGCGTAAAATTTGCGAGTTACATGTTTAAATTATAAAATATATTTCCATAATTTCATTATCATGATAATATTTTTGATATTTTAGTGAATTAAGAAAAGCTCTTTTGTGCCTGTGGCGCCGTGTTTTATAAATATTGAAGGAAGTGTGGAGCATTGTGGCGGGTCGGCGTGTGTGCATATTTCTGGCGTCGCGAACATTATTTTGGTTCGATGGGAAAAAGAAATGGCGGGCGTCGGAATGCGCACGAGCCGGGAATAGCCCGCGCGGACGGATGTTTTGCGCGCGAGTGTGGGCGGGGTAAAAATATTGTCGTGCTTTGCTCGCAACCCGCCCCTCCTTGAGATCCCCATTCGCCATCATAGAAATTGCGTTTCTGCATTTACACGATTGTTTTTTGCACACTTTTATTATGTCTTTAAAGTACAAACTAATTCAAATAAATCCAAAAGATTTGTATAAATATCCAGTCACTGCATAAATTTAATTTTAGCATAAAAATAACTAAAAGAATACATAATACTTTCTTAGATTTACGCGAATATTTGACATTTTGAACCGTTCGCGTTATCGCCCCAGGATGATTCGCGAAGCTATTGAGATTAAAAAATATCCGAACTTCAATCCGGAAGATGACTGCGTACTACCATCATCGTAGGATCCAAAAACAAACATAACAGACCATTAGATGTACTTAGTTTATACTGTGTGGATCGCAATAACAGTAATTCTGATTTATATTTTCTGCCTATAAAAGTTAGCAATAGTGTTGCTTATTATTTAAACTCTAAATAATAGCAATCTAAATTAATATTTTAAATTACATATAAAACAATAATATTGCTTAAATAAATAATTAATATTTTTAATTTTCAATATTCTTTATAAATTATTATTTATTAGTAAAGTTTTTTTTACATTGTAATATTTACAATAATAACAGGTAAAATTAGATAAATAATATTAATATATTTAATAATAATATTTATTTAAAAAAAAAAAAATATTTACAGTTAAAATCAATAAATATTGTAAGGTACTTTGGTGACATTTTTGAATTTTTAACATTATTATTGTAAAATAGTGGGTAGGCACTGTCTAAAACAAGTATATAACGCCTTTGAGACGTCTAAAACCTTAGTCTCTCCCGTGACCATGATTGCTGTAACGCATTCGAAACGTCGGGAACCAAAAATCAAAATAAATCCGTGAAATAATCCGAAAAGATAGTTTTATTTAAGATTGAAGAAAACATTCACGTTCCATTAAAATATTTAAAATTCATTTAAAATATATTAAGTTTAAGAATATAAAAAAAAATATATAATAATATTTTATTAATTTAAACAAAAAATGCTTACAATTGTTGAATAAATGTCAACGACAACGCTGCACTGCGACAAGCTACGAGTATAACTCGCGCTCCCATTATGACGCGAAGATCCTGTCATCGAGTCATGTAAGCTGATAGTTATCACGGCATTGTTTTGACATCTCCAATAACTGTTGTAAGAACACGAGCGAATCATTGCGTAATGGATGTTGGCGATACATTACATTATTTGGTGATAAACTGGTGTTTCGGTCAAAATGGAAATATACCTATATGACGTTAAAAGCGATAACCGAACGTTTGTTTATCTATGTATAAGATAGAAAACGTTTATTATTTGGAATCAATCCAACGTGTAAACATGTTGATATTGATGTACATAATTTTTTCACTTTCTACAAATCGCTACACTAATATTTATAATATTTAGCAAAATGTGTAAAGAATCTGCAGTTATTCAGTAAATAAATAACAATCCTTATGTTATATACCTACCTACATATCCAAAACACATTAAACAGCAAAATTACTGTGAACTATGAATAGACTCGATACTTGATCGTTTGAGATTTATTTTTATTATAGTAAGCTACTTTAACTTACGAGGTAGTAGAGCCTAGTGGTAAACACGCTCTATTGGTAAATCCAGTGAAACCCGGGTCGCGCACCTTTGATATTTTTATGTGCGAATCATTTCTAACATGATTACCATTTGTTTTACGGTGAAGGAAAACATCGTGAGGAAACCTACATGTCTGAAAGAACCTATCAAATTTTCGAAAGGCCTGAAGTCCGCCAACCCGCACTGGCCGGTGTGGTGGACTATGGTCTGAGGAAGGCTCGTGTTGAGCAGTTGGACGTTAAAAAAGAACTGAATACATAATATATACATACAAATTATTTATCACGATGTATTGAGGAAAACCTGGTAATTGTTTAAGATTCTCTTGAAGATCAAATTCTGGATTGGTGCCCGGATATAAACGGAGGCGAGGCGGCCGGCCAACACCGGCTAAATCGCGTGTTTCATTGAGCAGAACAACGAGTTGTACATCTCCGAACATCTGTAGTATATTTTTACACGGCCGACCGGATATTCGATCCTATCAGCATCTACTTAACGATAACGGCGAATGTTTTCAAATTCGCAACAGCGGCCGTCCGCGTTGTGTGCGCGGAGGCCGGATCAACACGCAATCTAAAATTATCACTGGATTACATCGACGCATGTAAATTTAGTGTGCGGACGGACGGACCGCTCCACGTTTTCTATACATGTGTTCGTACGTCTTTATTTATAACGCGCTCGGGAATTTTTAAAAATATCGCGTCGTATTTAAAATGAAATGATCGCGCACTGCACTGCTTCGAAAAGGTCAGGGGGAATTTGTTAACTGTAGAGCTCCGGCTACCTTCGCAGCGTATGGGATTGTCGCTGTTTACTCTAAGTCTGCGAAGGTTAGGTAGGTCCAATTGAGCAAACGTTGACCCGTACCTGTATTTAAAAGTAATTGTTAAGACTCTAAATAGGGTACTTAACGATTCATACCTTTTTGAGAAATAACCACGATTGCACTAAACTTGCCTTTGACTTCCTCAAATTCTAAAAGAGTGACACTTTTTAACGAAGTAACAATTTAAAAAACAATAATGTTTATAAAAGAATTCTGCTAGTATTTTAATATTAGAAGGTACATAATATAATAATACATGTCATCGATAACGACGATGTTAGACTTTGTCCTATAAATAAAAGTAACTCAATTTATTAATCAATAAAAATTCGCGATAACATTTTAGTTTTACATATTTTTGTCTACACACAACAAAAAAAATATTGCTCCGGCAGCATCTACACCACGGTTCTAGATTTTAGCTTTTTCATCCAAGTTTATATTAATAATAAATTAATTAATTAATTAATTAATTTGCTTTACTTTTATAATATTAACATATAGATGACTACAACTGATACATGTTTAAAACCGAAATAAAAACAGGTTTTCTATGCACGGTTCCGGGCTGTTGCGTCTGTGGTCATATTTCGCGAGGGAGTACCTACCTAATTGAAAAATAAAAAGAAACGAATCGTATATGTACATATATTATAATTTAGTTATAACTTATAGTTAAATACATTTAGTACGGATCTACATTTATAAATGAGTTATGAACATATTATACTTTAAAATTATTATTTTTATTTTTCTTATTGCAGTCGTTATATTTTTAGCCTCGTAACTCATATTACGTGCAAATGTTTTTTAGGAAATGTCTGGCTTCCGAGAAGGTGAAGCTGCGGCGTGTGAAACAGACATCGCTGGCTTATGTTCATTGTAAATATTTTCGAAAGCTCTCGCAACTAAATATAAATTAAAATTAAACAGCGTCTATTAATTATATTGGCTAGACCGGCCACAAAAAAAAATCGAGAGCAAGTACACATGCCATTTCCATCCACTTTGGTTTGCTAAATACGAATCTGTTCATTGAGATTTACTTTGGCACGTCTAGTTTTTGAAATTAACATACCTTATTTATTTTGAAAATGACAAAAATATCTTTAAGTAGGTAGGTACTTACGGGTCGGCCGTCTCGATTGATTTCCAAGCTGTAATCCTTCTTTATATAAAGATATATACCGAACACAATATTTTTTGTAAGATACGACTAACTGCATTGAAATGAAAACATTATAAAGTAAAATAACCTGTGTCCTAATAGAGAAACTTTGATTACATATTTGAATGGCCTATACTCGTAAAAGCGTCGGACGATCCTTCAAACACTCAAACAGTCGCAGGCTTATGTTGCGTTAAGTTTATAGTACCTGGGCGACCAAGCTTCGGTCGTGCTTCTTTTTTGTTATATCATATTTTTTAGATTAAAAAAAACTAAAAACTTGAACAAATACAAAAACAAACAAAAGTAAAAACTTTGTATCCGACCAGGATTTGAAGCCGGACACCTGTGATTGTCAATCTTGCACCTTGGCCGCTTGACCACGAAGCTTATGCCCGAATGTAAAAAATTATCGACCATATTTTGCGTGGAATAATGCTAAAGAAAACCGCATAAAAATTCGAAAACACACGTTTTCCCAGACAAAAGACTAATCTAGATCAATTTTTCGCCTTTGAAAACGCCCACATACCAAATTTCAGGGAAATCGTTAGAGCTGTTTCCGAGATCGCCGGTATAAATAAATATACAAGAATTGCTCATTTAAATATATAAGATTAGATTAGATATATTAGACAAATAAAATAGATTTTTCACTATAGCCATAACAAACCAATTTTGAACAATTAGGTATATAATAAACGATAATTATATAAGTAAAATAAATAGCAGATACAACAAATAAGTCATAACTATTACTATAAGAGGTTATAAGTATTGTTTTTAATATTATTAAATTTTATTTTATTAATTTATAATAATTTAGTACTATTGTTGCTTAAATTATCCACAATTAAATATTCCAGTGTAACTTTATTTAATTTTATCTCTGTTATACAGAATAGTAACAATTTACGATAAAAAAATAATGTTATTGAAATAAAATTGAATAAAGTTCGTAGTTATATTTATACTCGTACTTCTATAAGTAAATTATGTCTAAACTCCATGCAAATATGTATTTTTTATTGTGTCTAAAAGAAAAACAGCTTTCATTTTTTAATAATATCTCTAAAAATATAATATTCCTCAAATAATAATCTATACAGGTAAATAAAATTGGAGTGTCTGTTTGTAATATTAAAATAACCGCTTTTTACTAAATGCATATGGATGTATACACAGTGCATATACCAAAGCCACATTTTTTACAATTTTTGTCAGTCTGTCTGTCTGTCTGTCCGATTTTGACGGGGCTTTCAATGGCAGATAGATGATGTAATAAGGAGTAACTTATTCTACTTTTGTTTAGGAAAAAGAAATAGGGTCCCACGAAAAAAAATTAAAACCAAATTCATTAATTAATTTTGTTTTGGGAAGCAACCTAGGGACGAACCCGAGCGAAGCTAGTTATATAATATAATTTACTTATCAAAAGGGAATTAAAATTAATTAGTCACACTATAGACGTATTTATAATTTATTAAACTAGCGACTCACCTTCGCTTCGCTCGGGCGCGCCCCTAATTACGTTTTAACGTTTAGTATAGATTTCTCTGAGATAACTTATTTTCCCGCAGTAAAAAGTATCCTATATGTTGACCCGGGTAATCAAATTATATCGAAATCCCTTCAGTGGTTTTTCCGTAATGCGGTAACAGACAGACAGACGAAAATTCTAAAAACTATAGATTCGGCCTCTGTATCGATAATAATGTCTATTTCAATAAGATTTTCCAAAAAAATATTCAATGTACAGATTCGGCTTAGTTACAATTTTATTACATGTACATATATAGAATAAGTAAGGTATGTACCTACATTAGTTTAAAATCAAAATTATCATTCAATCTGCGGTAAGATCTTCATTATTTAAAATTCTTTTGTAATTAATTACTCATATAAATAACCTCGGTTCAGACATTTTCCTCAATATAGGTAGGTACCATTTTTTAAGAATTTCAAGCATTATTTCGTATTTTTCTTCATTAGATATTATCGATATTTTTGGATATTGTAAGCTTTGAAATTGATACCATAAGTAAAATTACGGATACGCTTATTGAATTATTTTGATATATTACACAAATACTCAATAAATCTCAATTTTTTCTCAATTATTAATTTAGATTCCTTATCTAATTTAAATTCCTAAGAAATATTAGTAACGAGTATGTAAAATCAGTGCATGACTCATATTAACAAGTTTGAAAAGTGTATTTTTTGAGCTGAACAGCGCAAATTTTTACCTATAGTTTTGCTATTATTTTGACGACGACCAGTGTTATTCCATATCAAACATTTATTTTCATCATCATCATCAAAAAAAACTTACTAAAAAAGCCTCATTTTAAAATCTAAGTTTAATAAGTACCTACCTACTTAAAGACACCCACCCACCAAGTATTCGCTATCAATAACAAAACTCAATCACATGTATACATAAATTGAAACGCACATAATAACAAAGTAAACCTTTTAAGGATTTTTCTCTGGGAAATAACCAGAACAACATTTACCTATTTTTATAAGAAATATTTACCTTGAAGGTTAATTTACTACCTACTGCGAGTTGAGGAAAACAAATTGTTCTGATTGAACTTTAAAGAGTAATTTCAGAGTACATTACGTAATTTTAGTAAACCGTTTTAAAGTGAAAAAGTAAGGTGGATAGAATGAAAGAAATGTTCTAAGCCTTGCGCAAGAAATCAAAGTTTTCATTAATTTTCTTTACCACAGCAACTACTTACATAACACAAAGTTTTTATTAATATTCCTACATCTCCATATTGTAGCTTATTAAAATTGCGATTACTTTTAAAATTTCATGTATAAAGGTAAACCAACATCCAAAGAAAAAATATACTTATAAAGAGTGGTGTCTATTATTTTATTTTACTACTTGTTAAAATAGGTTACGTTTAAAGTTACACTTAGCCTAATCCTTCCCATGGCTAGGCAAAGGCTTCGCCTCTACATTTTCAGGATTTGTGGTCTTGCGCAACTAAAGGTCGTGGCCTACCGCGCCGCCACAAAATCGGTTGGCGAATAAGATATATCGTAAATACATACATATGTGCATACAAACACCCAAATTAAGTACCTTCTCATTTTTTGAAGTCGGTTAATTTATTCACGCAGTGTCTGAGAAACGGATCGACGTAATTAATAAGACGGGCATACCGTTCACAGGGCGGAATGTGGCATAGCGTACAGCGATTCTGATACATTAAGAAGTTCTTGGGGCTCCATCGCCAACCCAGTCTATAGTAAGGAACTCTCCATTATTAGTTTAAGGACAAGTTAGAGTACAGAAAAAGTAAAATCTACAAAACCCCATATATCCAATGTGATATATATGCTTATTATGCATTGCTTTAGAAGTAAATAAATAATAGTAAATTAACGTACATAAATGAAAACAGTATAGGTAACAAAGCTGTAGATTTAAATAAGAGATACAATATATAAATTATAAATGGAAGAAATTATTTTATAGACTCCAGGGCTCCAGTGTGGCAAGGTGTATTTAGTGGTCAGGTGGATGATGCTCACCTGCAAGATCTGCTGGTGGAAGCTGGTGTCGGCGGAGAGGCGCGGCGCGTGCGGCGGCGAGGGTGTGTGGTGCGGCGACCCGTCCGCGCCACTCGCGCTCTCATGCGCCATTTCTGAAAACAAACAAACATTTGTTTTATAACATTATACAATAACATCTATATCATTATGCATATTATCATAGTTCTACTAATATTTAGACACTTTGTTTTACTGTTAGGAATTATGCTTGTCACTGCGATACAGCTGTACTGATTTAGTTTAGTTATTATCATTAGCCTTCACATGTATTTAATGTCTAAAATTTATAGCAAATATTTATTTACCATTACATAGTTAGAATATTTCATTATTTACATAATATTTAAGTAATTTTAATACAATTTGTTACGTACAAATAATATATCTATGTATATAGATAATAGATTTCACACATTAGTTATAATTTATTGATTAAACAATTATCTACTTCATTAAATAATAATCTTAACCTAACAATAAAACGACAATATTTTCATACAAATAAAAAGGTACAACTTTTCATTAAAAGGAGCCAGCTCGCATCCCCGTAGCATGCGAATTTCTTCCTTTTTATCCGTGTGAAAGGCAGACCATATTCATATGCATGCACAATGCAATGCACATACAACGTGCGATAAGGTTGTCTGTATACCCAATTACTTTTTACATATATGTAATCTCATACATATTATGTATTTATTTATAATAAACTAGCGATTCACCCTCGCTTCGTTCGGGTTCGTCCCTAGCTTGCTTCCCCATACAAACTTTCATCCCCATTCTCACCCCGTTAAGGGATGCTTTTCGCAATAAAAACTATTTCACTCACTCACTTTTTATATCATAAGATTTAAAAAAAAAATCTTATTTTAATAAAAAAAAAATCTTTTAATTTTCTTCTATACAAAACTTGTCTTGACAATAACAAACACAAAAAAAAGAAAGAATTATCCAATTTGGTGCAGTCGATCGGAAGTTTTGCGCGTACATACATTTCCGTGATTCATTTTTATTTATATAAGATGATAGATGATTGCTATGTTTCACGCAGCCTGATTGACTGCATTTTAAGCATGAGATAGCAACAAATGAATTATTAGGTAGTTAAGAATACACTATACAGTCTACAGAAGCCAAAAATCATGATATTAAAATCAATTTTATTAGACTAGATAATATAACTGGTTTACAGTGAACTTCAAATTAGGTGAATGTCAAGAACAAATGTAAAAATACATACGGAGTGACTTATAACTTTTATTGTATGTACTTACAATATTCTACTAACTTTGACCTTTGATTAATTGCGTGACGACGAAAACCATTTTAAGTAGGTACTGAATGTTTCATCATAAAACGATTCATTGGAAAAAATAATAATAATAATATTAAAAACACGAATAAATCGTATCGAAACGACATGCCTCACCCTTTTAGAAGAAGGTCACTCCCTCGAGGGTGCTTAGCTCTGTGGATATAGACAAGGACAGAAATATATGTATTTGGTAACTTTTAGAGAGGGATAGACGCGGATCCAAAACCTGTACTTCAACTCGGTTGCCCCGTCGCGGAGTGTGACCTCAGCTACTATGACCTACATTGAGGGTCGCGGGGTGAGGGCGGGCGGGGGGGGACAATGGGGCGGCTGACTATTTTTAGGTGTCTAAATTTAGAAGGGCTCCGGACCCGCACTGCGACCTTCAATCGTTTTGATTTTGTATTGTATTTGGATGATTTTACGAAAATATAAATACGATAGAGATTATTATAATTAATCGGTACCTATTAGATAATTAATGATCAATTACATGCAATATGCGCTTAATGATTTGCGTGATAAATGTGCACTACAGATAAGTACGCATAAGTAAATAAACAAAAACAAAAACATTTTGTTTTTTTTTATACTCGACTAAGAATCTTAAAACATGATAATATGTATCGATAATCTCGATGAGCACATTACAGTTCGCTATCACTTTCGGATTTTAGTTTAATATGAAATGAACATTTTATCAATATCTACGAATACATCTATACTAATATTATAAAGCTGAAGAGTTTGTGTGTTTGTTTGTTTGTTTGAACGCGCTAATCTCAGGAACTACTAATCTGATTTGAAAAATTCTTTTTGCATTAGATAGCCTGTTAACTGAGGAAGGCTATAGGCTATATGTCATCCCGGAAAAATGTACGATTCCTGTGGGATAGATTTTTTAGGGACGAACCCGAAGCGAAGCGAGGGTGAGTCTCTAGTATTATAATAATATGATATATTATAAACGTACACAGCAAACCGTTGGACAGAAGAGGCTTAAATTTTAACAGCCTAGTACTTTGTGGATATTTTCCTTACGGAGGTATTGAAATGAAAATATTTTTAAAGTTCTTTTTAAATTGTTTATTCCCGACATTTCGAATAGTTTCCAACAAATGTGGAACCGTAAGGAAACCATATGGAATAATTACGATATAATCATTACGTTAAACAACTTAGTTTACGATATAATAATATCGATAATCTATACTTATATTATAAAGAGGAAAGATTTGATTTTTTGTTTGTTTGTACCGAATAGGCTCCGAAACTACTGAACTGATTTAGATGAAATTTGGTAAGAAGATAATTTGAGACCCTGGGAAGGACATAGGATAGTTTTTATCCCGGAAATCACCCCTTAAGGAGGTGAAAAGTTTCTATGGGGGAATCAAACCAGGAACGAACCCGAGCGCAATGAGGGTGAGTCGCTAGTATATAATAAAAATAGTTGCGCATTATAAGCATTACAAAATTAAAATATATAGAACAAAGTTTAATTTAAAAGTTTGCTTGGTATTAATTTCAATGAAGTACGCATCCGGAGTGCGTAGCAATTGTATATGTAGAACGTCTACGACGTTTACTTATATTATTATAGCATGTAATAAGGAAGTTCTTGCTTTTAGCGTAAAAAATTCAAATCCTCACATAAAATAATATTTTATGATCATTATTCATTACTATGATAAGATGTCATATTTTATGATCTAAAGATGTAAATTAAAAAATCTAAGACCGTAAAAGGAATGAAAATGAATAGATTTCCAAAAACCATAAAGAAACAAATCACAACTAAATATATTTTAATATTGGATAGATCGATTGTGATTTATCGCTCCGGCTGAAAACTATTATTCCTAAAATAAAATAGAGCCTTTGGTACCTACTTTTGGGTATTAGTGAAAAAAAAAACTTAAAATCGGTTCAGTAATTTCAGAATTTTTCAAACAATACAAACAAACAAATTTGTTTTTCATAATCTAATATGAATATTAGTATAAACTTTAAACGTAGGTATATTTATTGCTTTTTATTTTAACCAATTAATCTACATATACATATAAAAAAAATGAACGATTCTTTATATGTTCGTTCTCTATGAGGTCTAAGACCAGTCATCCCTAGAGTTCTTCATCGAGTAGAGACACAAATCCAAGCGAAGCGAGAGTACGCCGCTAGTAGGTACTTTATACGTACAAACAAACAACTTTGATTAGTGTTTATAAAAGCATTTTATATTTACACGACGTGTGACTTGGAATGTAAAATGCGAATCTATACAGATAAATAAAATTGAAGTGTCTGTTCGTAATATTAAAATAACCGCTTTTTACTAAATGCATATGGATGTAAACACGGTACATATACCAAACCAACATTTTTTGCAATTTTTGTCTGTCTGTCTGTCCGTCTGTTTTTTCCGGCTAATCTCCGAACCGGCTGAACCGATTTTGACGGGACTTTCACTGGCAGATAGCTGATGTTATAAGGAATAACTTAGGCTACTTTTATTTTAGAAAAAGAATCAGGGTTCCGCGAAAAAAATTTAAAACCTATGAAATTGTGAACAAAATCCGCATACGGTGTACGCACCCGAGCAAAGCCAGGGTAAATCGCTATATAATTTAAATGAATATCTTAGGAGTAGCAAGTTACTATTTATGTATAAACATAGCTAACCGTGAAAACGTACCTACGGACGAACGCGAGCGAATCGAGCGTGAGTCGCTAGTTATAAAATAATATGTTAAATAACTGTGAAGTATGTAGTGTTACCAATAAAAGGCAACAGTTAAGAACGCGTGACTGATTAAAGTATCAAGATTGTTTCTATTTATAGTTCACATGTTGAACGCGATCGCCTTATCTATGTTTAGTATTCACAACGATAAGTTATAATTAAGATAGCGACCTACATATTTTCCATAACATACATATACACATATACATATAACATTGTTTATATAGCTGTTGATACTTAGATAATGGAATAGCTTTATTCATATACTTATGGTACCTAGGCGACCGAACTTCGCTCGACGTTTTGTAAGATTATATTTTTGAAGTAAAACTTCTTTACGCACGCTTGACTTGGAGAGTAAGCTGGTGAATGCGTTACGAAAAGTGTAACGTTACGGGCGAGGCGAACGTTTGTTTCCATGGTAACCGTTGTTATTGTCTGACAAACGATATAGTATTATTAATATTATATTTTTAATATTATATTTTTTCCTTAAATGATATAAAAGGCAGTGGTAGCCCAGTGGTAACGCGCTCGCTTGGAAAATCGAATGAAGCGGGTTCAAATCCCGGGTCTCGCACCTCTGACATTTTCATATGCGAATCATTTCCAACGTGCCTTACGATGAAGGAAAACATCGTGAGCAAACCTGCATCTGAGAGAACCTAGCAAGTTTTTGAAAGACATGTGGTCCGTCAATCCGGACTTGGACAGCGTGGTGGATTATGGCCTAATCCCCCTCGTATTGAAGGGAAGCCCGTGCACAGCAGTGGGACGTTAAAAAGGGTTGAATACATACGTACAAATGATATTCTATAAATATATGATTGTAATATGCCTAATATGCGTTATTTTTAGTATCTCAATTATCCTAACTATTTTAAACATAAATTGAATTTCATAAAGAGTACCGATAACCTACAGAAGTTTTAATTCTTGCCTGTGTACACATTCATACACGCACTCTTTAATTTTTTTCAGAACAGATGTAAAAAATGTGTTTTTTTTTAATTTCAGAAAAGACTCCTATTTACAGATAAACTGAAAAAGCAAAACCATATCTAAATACAAAGTTTGATCTAAATCTTTAGAACCGTCCGTCGAATCCAAAATACAGGAAATAAATTTATAGGTATACAAGAATTGCTCATATACCTAATATCATGAGATAAGATTACTGAGTATTCTTTCCATTTTTTTAACTTACTCTACATGCGTTGCGACAAGTGTTTGCTCTGCTTAATATATGTATTGGTTAATGCTTTAAATAAATTATTAACATACTTTATAATTAAAAAAAGTACACAAACTTTAAAATTCGATTCGTAGACGTGCATTTTTTTTAAACTTATGGTATAAACCGGCTTAACGTTTTTATTAAAAAAATACTACATAATCGGCAAAGACGTACATACACACATAAAAAGACATACAACTATATCAAGTAGTTCATCCTTTACGAAGACGATCAGTTACAAAGAATTGGTTGCGTATTGGTATACATTAATAACAATTATAAATGTCAAAATAGAAGCCAGAATCATAGAGAATGAGGAAATTCATTCGTAGATTATGACGTAAGCGTTGAATTCGCTAAAACGTCGAGTCCATGATTAATATATATTTACACAGACAATTTTACAACAAAAACCATAACAAAGCTTGATAAATAATAAAGAACAAAAACGCTAGTGTAAAAATAGAAAACGAACGCGACAAGTGAAGGACGCACCTCGCCCTCTATTCGCGTCCCTGTCACACATATACAATAAGCACGAGTGGGAAGGAGATGGAGAACAATAAACGATAAAATTATGAAATTCTATTTATAGAGGACGCACGCGAGCATCTAAACGTGCCTCCTCCAATTGGTTTGATTTTTTTCGCAAATTTTCGCAAAAAACCTGTTGTATAAAATTAAAAAAAAATGTCACATTAAAAAAATGCACAAATTGCTAGCTATTATTTCAATAAGTTTAAATTAATTAGCGCTGACTTTTTTACAGAACTGTCTACTAACCGTGTAAGCTGAGTGGAGGTCAGACAGTTAGGTACCAATACTTTGAGCCGAGCGAAAAAAGATACAGAAAATATATTTAATAGATAATAAAAACTAAGTAAATTATAACGGTAATTAAAAGTATGTTCATTCACGAGTACCCGCAGTTGGTACCACGTACACGATTCCGCATTCTACAAGACGATAAAAGAAAAAGGGATTTACCTTTGTCATTCAACTTTATGAACAAATGTTTATTTTCAAACAGAACAAAAAATAAACGCCGCATCCAAGAATCGTAAATCTCGTGAAACCTAAAAATGGAAAGGCATAAAAGCCAACTGGCCGCTCCACATCCCGAAACACTACTACTCAGCTAAAAGTGTTTATTCTACGAGGCGGCCGTCTATTTCCAAACACCTAAATGCAGCCGCAGGAAGCGTTGCTAGTTTCGATTTGTTAAATGCGATTAAGACGTGTGTGATTTTTCCTAAATTAAAGCGAACATGTAAATAAATCTTGTATCTTGGGTAATTCTTAGACTGCGTTGCGCAAATATGTTTTTTTTTTCGTTAGCTTTGATAACTTCCTTGTAAATATCGCAATGCTGCGCATTATTTATGGTGATTATTATATTTAAAATACTTATAGATGATATATTACATTTTCCAAAACTAAATCGCTAAATAGAATATATTTTAATAAAATTATTACACGTAGTGTGCAAGATGGCACTTACGCCATATTTCGCACCACGTATTGGCGACGTGGCCGTAGATTCGCCAAGCAATGCGCGGCACTTCCGGGCACTATTACGAGCCAGTCTATTAAATATATTGGAGATTTCACATATAATTTACTTTTTCATACTGTAATAAACTGACGTGTCGGATAAATAAGTAGTTGTAATATTTCATTTATGCGCACATAAAGAACCGAGCAATATCTTTCTTTTTAAATATAGGTATGCATGCAAAAATAAATGGCGTAGTAAGTTGAAGTTTAAATGTAAATAAATAAATAATGATTATAAGAGGTACGAAATCGCTTTTGTTTATATAATATGTACATATGTATGTAAGTATTTATATATATTTTCTCCTGTTAAAGTAAATCTGTTATGCTTTTGAGAAAATAAACCAGAGCTGCGTTTCTCTTTTAACTTGTTAGTCTGTGTCACACGTTATATTTTACTGTATTCGAAGTTGCTTAGCAAATGGAGATACAGTTTCGAGAAATGATACTAAAATAATATATTGATACAAATAATGACACTATTATCGATCCGTTGTTGTTATCTTTTACACTACAAACGTTTAAGCTTCAGCGTGATATGAGAACAGTACCTAGCTATCACAATAATTACATTAAAGCATCGCACAAATCAGAACACTTGAAGTCGGGTAATGGTCAGATGCGAGCAATAACTCACGACATCTAGTTTGGAGTGAACTGCGCAGGAGTGAATCACGTCTATAATTAGCCGCCTATAATTAGCTCGCCATACAAAG
Source organism: Fabriciana adippe (assembly GCA_905404265.1). Classification (NCBI taxonomy): domain Eukaryota; kingdom Metazoa; phylum Arthropoda; class Insecta; order Lepidoptera; family Nymphalidae; genus Fabriciana; species Fabriciana adippe. Next base: position 682,330 of record FR989995.1, read on the forward strand.
ACTATAGCCGCGGCAAGGATTCCTGTATTATTGACTCACATGTGAATTGACTCTTTGTCTTCGCCACGTTTACTTTTTGTTGCGTTAACCTCGATATGATGTCGTCTTGCTTGCAACCATAATATTTATTTATCGTTTTGCACGCGATTAAGTTATTATTATCAATGAAGTGGACCGCAAAACTGTTATATTTAGATAAACTAAATTTTGATAAAGATTTCAAGAACGAATAGTCATTATGATTGTAAACATGTCGGCGAAATTACCCGCGGAAGCCCACTTAATCCTTGTTTATAAGCCAAATGACACAGCTCAATAACCTAAAAGGCGAAAATACTGTTGTAATCTCTAAATACGGGTAAGTACCTTGTGTTTGTATTTGTGCCGTCAAGTGCAACTCTCGTAGTTTTTGTGGACCTGTCTCTAACAGCTAACCTGCCGTCGAAACACGACGGTGGTGGGACAGCGCGATCTCCCCCGCTTTGAGCCTATTCTATAAACAGATGTGCGCATTCCTACCGACGTATTTATAGTTTGCACCTAATTCTGGATACAACTAATAAACTGTCACAGCTAACACGTTCTTTTTTTTTTCATGTGGCTGTAAATTGAACTTTTTATTGACGTGTTGCCGTTTTTATCTCGACTTCTGTTGATACTAACATAAAATTAAATTATAATACTTCCTAATTGTCAATGTCCGAACGACCAATGGCAATCATTACACTCTATGCATTTAGTAATTTCTGTTTGTATAATACCTAATCAAAACTTATAAAAGAGTTATATTATGTCGTTAGTATACTAAAGTTATATTTCCGCAACTTTTCTATACAAAGTTAAATTATACCGAGTAAGTTCATCATGTGTGAGAATAGATACTGCAACTATACAGAAATGATCGCAACCTGTTCGCTCGTCGCTCTCGTTCATCAGAGGGGTTCATGGGTTATTTTTGACCAACAAAGGCTGGAACAACTTGCTTGCCGGCACAAACTCTAAATATAACCAGTTCGATACTTTCCCACTTGCCGGCTATTCTTGGCGATGGTTATACAAGGAGCTATTTTTGATCCCTTTTTGTTTAGTTGTTGTACGTATGTATAATACCAAATGGTTTTAGCTTCATCGACTTCAGAATAACTGAAGGAGTTGATATTTTGATATAGTAGCATAATTGTATTTTAATTATTATGAAACATTTACATAAAGTCTATTTGAATTGTTCGCTATAAAAACATTTAAAAAAAAAACACTATATGTAATAAAATTAAATTTTAAATATTTATAATTATTACAAAAGTAACTATATTTCTTGGTTTTTGTTTCGTATCCGGCTAACAAAAAAATATAAATTTGCCGCGGCTTTATAGGCAATACCAGTCAGGAACTACGCTGAATCTCGACGGCTGATTATGTAAATTTTTTGCTACATCAAGAAAATTTGATAAGGTTTCAAAGCAATTGATCAATAATAATGAGGCGGGTAATGTTGTCTAAATTTACCCAAGGCTGGAGCGGTCGCGTCTGCGCCGCGTGACTACGTCGCTATATTTAGCGCCCTATTGACGGTTCCTCTCGCTGGAGTGCGAGGGCGTGCCAAACAAACAATCAAATTGTACAACTTACATGGCATTATTGTTTAATTGTTTTATTAGAGAACAAATATTAATGTCATTGCCAACGCCTATTATGTGATAGACAACTATGCAGCTTTCTGAGACACTAACCTTATCCATCGTAATAATCGCCTATTACTATACCTAGTTTTTGCCCGTGAATTTGATCGCGTGGTAGGTACATTAAAAAAAGTAGCCAATATATTAGCCAATAGTTAATTATAAATAGAAGCTTTCGGAATATTGTTAAGATTGAATGAGCTCTTTGTATGAAGAACACTCACACTTTACTCAAACTTTCGCATTTATATAATACTAGCGACTCACCCTCGCTTCGCTTCGGGTTCGTCCTTAGACAAAAACAAATCTATCCCACGGGAACCGTACATTTTTCCGAGATGATATATTCCTCATTTAACCGACAATCTAATGCAAAAATATTTTTTCAAATCGGATTAGTAGTTCCTGAGATTAGCGCGTTCAACCAAACAAACAAACAAACTCTTCAGCTTTATAATATTAGTATAGATTAGTATGACGTGAATAACATGATATATTTGAACATAGTAGGTACATAAATAAAGCTTAAATTAAAGATTTTCAAGATTTCTTGGATTATATATATATATATATATATATATATATATATATATATTAAAACAATAAATCTGCATTTTTACTTACAAATTAAAACAACTATAAATACAGCAGACACCAAGTCGACTGCTGCACACTCGACGGGTCCTGGTTATGATTGAATATTTCGAGTACAATAGAAGTAATTACTTATCGTGGCTATTATTAGATAATTATCAAGGTGTAAACAAAACATTATGAAGCAATAATCTGGTCAAGTGGGAGACGGACCTTGGATACGCATTACCGCTATCTGTTTGAGGAAGCGTTCCGAAAATAGACACACCAATTGTTTATTGGTATACGTAATAATCACACGCAAAGCAAAATAACTCAAACTGCAACACGGTAAATGCTTATGCCAAAACAACAATCGTTATTGATTCGAATACATAAATAGTATGAAGTAAGTGTAGGAGGTTCTATAATGAGAAAAATATATATTACGAGTATGTAAGTCTTTCATTTGTACATAATATGAACAATGTTAGTAAAGTCTCGTTTATAATTTGATTAATACATATTTATATTTGTTTCGTGCCGTCAAAAATCAAAGGAGGAAAACCGAGTTGAGTCTCCTAAAATACAAACGATAATAGGTAATGATTTATTTAGGAAATTTTTGCTTCTTTACTGCGCAGTCATTCGACAAAGTTGTTTAATACCTTGTGTCTATGTTTGGGGTAAGGTTTTAGATCAGTGTGTTAATGACAACTGGATATAACTGAATGCCACCAGTTTGTGATGGTATTTACATGTTTTGATGGCAAATTACCAGGTTATTCTACCACGTTCATGGTGACACAGGAGAAGGTATTACCTGCAAAGATATAAAAGAACAGTTAAACACAACGTAGTAGGTAGATAACACGATTTTCCAGAACAGTAAAATGGATAGAGCGTAAAATTGTTCGACGCGGTAATTGTGCGTCCAACACATGCCACTTGAGTTATTTTTGCAACACATCAATTGAATTTCCGCGTACAAACGCTCTCTATAACTGTCTCTGAGCTAAAAATATTGTACCATATTCCAGCCAAGATGCGTTCGAATGACAATAATACCAATATGTTATATTTTCACAGCTAACTTTCAGTCTTTCATTCAGTTACAGTCCTTTATGTAAGGAATATAGCATTCACAAGTAGACTTATAAAATAAATTAGTCTAAAATGTTATTAGTGCAAATTGTTGTTACAAAATGAACCGAGAAATACGAACACGATACCGCTAAACAACTATAGAAGATAAATAATAGATAAATTTTCAACACTTTTAGTTGAAAGTCATAAAGTAAATGTTAATTATTTAGAGTTTATAAACAAAACCGATCAATAAGAGTAATAACGTGTGCGCCGCCGTGTCTCATGTAACCAAACAAAAAAGCTCTTATTGACAGGCGAAGCCCTAGAAATGCGTTTGGCCCGCGCCCGCGCAGCTGATAACGCTTCCGGCGAGGTTGTCGCCCTTCCGGCACCTTATCGGTCAGCTGCGGTGACTTTGCGTTATCACTGCTCCATGCATTCCCACGGGCTTTGTATGCAGCTTTAGGGTAGGTGTGTCTCTAGGCTAATCGTCAGTTTACTCGTATGTTAACGATCAAGAATGTTCAAAAGTATACTAATAGTTCAGTAAAGTTTAGTTAGTAACAGACTTATGTATTATATTTATTGTGATTTATGACACAAATAAAAGTTGGAGATCGATAAATATAAAAAAATAAAGTTAAACAAAAAGAAATCGAAAACAATCACAATTTCTTTTTAGTTTTGCGATAAAGTAAATTAAAATGATTATTTTAAGCATTTTATGGTACACGCGGTAATTGAACAAATAAGTTTATTATTGCCTAAAGATAAATGAATTAATAAGAGAAAGTTGGATCGAGAAAGGTGTCCGCCCGGTACTTTTCCAAGTCCACGCAAAGTGCACGGCCCAATTGTTATGCAACGGCAGTTTCCGAGCAGATCAACAACAAAAACAAGTTATGAGAATCTCCTGCATATATTATACATTTAAAAACAAAACTAAATTAAATTAATAATACCTATTATGTATGAAAAACTAATCTTATCTTACTTAATGTATTTTGCCGCGGTTTTATTTTAAGTTTTTGTTACAGTCCGTCGGGAGCAAAAACTTTAATCCACAACAAAATCCGTGAAAAGAGATCATTTTAAAATGTCAAATATTCTCGTGAATTTAGGAAACTACCTACTAGATATGAGATATTTTTCTTTTACAATATGTAACACTCGCTCAAATAAGTAGTCTATATTGTTTTCCTTGTATGTGACATATTGTCCGCTATAAAGTCGTAAACAACAAACAAAACGACAACTGTTTATTTAAAGCCCCCAGGATATATTAAGCATAATAAATTTATCAGTAGGTACCTAACAATAGTTTTCCTGTTTCGAAATAGATTTTGATACGTAGCGTCGTATAGGTATGTTATAACATCATTTTATATGGATTATTCAAGTTTCAATAATCCTTGAATCAAGAGTAGGTACTGTTGTTTTATGGTCACTACGCGAAAACCGGACAACAGTGTTTCACCTAATCACTTACTATATCATACTATATCTATGCCTACATAACTGCCTCGGTGGTGTAGTGGCTAGCATGTACGGCTGCACACCCGGAGGTCCTGGGTTCAAGTCCCGGGTCGGGCCAAGTTTAGTTATTGAGTCTTTCTGTCTAGTAAGTCTCAGTAGCAGCCCGGAGTTGGGAAGTTGGCGGTGTTTCACCCCCGTGCCTCGGAGAGCACGTAAAGCCGTCGGTCCTGCGCCTTAACTCTCACCGGTCGTGTCGAATAGTCGTCCCAGTGGAGTATGAGAGTGACAGGAATAGAGAGTGCACTTGTGTCTGCGCGTACATTTGTGCACTATAATATCTCCTGCGCAGTTGGCTAGTCTCAATGAGATTGGCCGCCGTGGCCGGAATCGGTCTGGAGGACATCATCATCATCATCATGCCTACATAAATACTCTAAGTTTCTAAGTTATTTAATAAATTCTCAAATTACTGATACAAAATTTAACTATAACATTAAAAACTATTCTATGTTAATGTAATTCGTATGAATTATTCTAAACGATAAGAACTCTTAATTCCAAAAGAACAATAGACGATAGACTAAGTAAAAAATAACAAATATCACCTTTGAAGATCAGACTTACATATGTACACACGTACACGAGTGTAACGTTAAATAATATAATGTCTGATTAATATTTTTATCTATAAAGGTAGCAATAGTGTTGCTTAATATTTTAACTCTAAATAATAGCGATCTAAATTAACATTTTAAATTACATATAAAACAATAATATTGCTTAAATAAATAATATATATATATATATATATATATATATATATATATATATATATATATATATATATATTAATATTATTATATAAATCCGCGAAATAATCCGAAAAGATGGTTTTATTTAATATAATGTTTATCGGTAGGTGCCGCTGCATTGCGCGACCAGACGTTTGGCGCCGCGCGACGACATCCGATCAATTAGTCGTTACGAATGACTGACATTAACGGCGTGTCAGGCATTACGTCAATACATAATTCGATTCTTCATCATCATTAATTGACCACTCTGCTGTTAGACCAAAGGCAAAGTCTTTAAAAGCACAATATGGCAGCTAAGTTTGTATAAAGAAATCCCAAATTATATAGTTTTCATCAGCTTTGATATTTACATTGTCACTGGTATCATTATTGGTGCCATTAATTCCTGCTACGTGTTGGTACCGAAATACACGTAAAACAATATACTGTCGTCGAGTGTATTGGGTTAACGTACGTGCGTCGCCCTCATTGCACAAAGCTATTCCGGCGTCACCTTGCACTGCCACTCGATGTACTGCACCGTTGCAAAACCGACACGATTAGTCATCATTACTGGCCAAACCTCACTTTATGATTAATGACAAATGATTTCTTTGATCTATGAATCTCCAATTATTATTATTATTTAATATCAATATACAAAAATTACTGTTAGTTCTAACTATTATTAAAATAGATTTAATTAGTTTATCGTGTTATAGTTTAGTGTTATATAGTTAATTTAAACAAAATCGTTATATTTTCACAATATTTTAATTTAAATCTCCGTTTAGTTTCCTTTTTTTTATAAAGTAAGACTAATCAAATCAATAGCATAAGATGCAAGTTAATTAATCAGAAATATATTCTTTAAGCGTTCTAATCACTAATTGTAAGATCTAACACTAGCTTTAGTTTTCTATTATAGTACAAACTCATCCTCGCTCCACTCGGGTTCGTCCCTACGTTTTAAGGTTTAGTATAGACTTCTCAGAGATGAGATATTTTCCCGCAGTAAAAAGTATCCACAATATTGACCCGGATGACCAGCTATCTTCATACCAAATTTCATCAAAAGTAGATATACAAAAATCGCGTTTGTGTAAAACGATATTCGGTGTCAAGACGCCTTGGCCGCGATGCAGCAGACGGGTGGTCGCCTGCGCCCCGCATTTAGGACGTGGAAAGCAGTTGTATGTACTTATATTGTTGTTTAAAATTTTATAATTTGTTATGAAGTATAATAAAATAAAAATTAAAACAAAAAATGTTACAAAAAAAGTAAACTAAAAATATTAATAATTAATTATAGAAGTTGTTATTCTATTGTTGATTCTTAATGAATGTAAAAAAAGCAAAGTAAAACAACAATAACATAATAATTAATAAGAAAGTGTTATCCAAAGTATATGATGATTGACGACACGTGTGGCTCAGTTTGTAGCGACCCTACTTAGCACTTGCTGCGCCAGCGGTCGCGGGTTCGGTTCCCACTGGGGGTATTCGTATGATGAGCACGAATGTTTGTACTCCAGTCACGGGTGTATATATTTATAAATAAGTATTTAAAGTTATATATGTGTAGTGTATCAACTATCTGGTATCCGTAACACAAGCCTCGTAGCTTACCGTGGAACTAGACGGTGCTGTGTGTAAATGTCTTAACATATTTATTCAAATGATAGTTGTGAGAACGATTAAAGGCTCATAAATAATAGGCGGTGTCAGCTGAAGCAGTGACCAGTACGGCGCGTTAACACGGAACGCAATCCATCCACGCGCACGTAGTTATTGGCAAAGGCGTACGTTGAGACTAAAATTCACTTTGTGTGATGTATGGCATTTTTGCTTTCTAATAATTATTTGAATTCAATTATAAAGATTTAGCAAAATGTAGCAATTCAAAATACTCCAAAGACTGTGTTATTAAAATAAGTGACAAGTACTAGAGATAATATAAGAAAAAGAACATAATATGTAATTCACCTTTTTTTTAAAGTTCCATGCTTATTAGCATTTTAAACGGACAGGATACAGCTATTTAAATAATACAAATAAATGCAAGTCGGACGACTACTTGGTCCACGAGAGAGCGCGAGCGGCACGAGATGAGCTGGCGTAGCGCCAATTAGGTGGCTGCATCGCGAGATCTCTGAAATTGACCTCCGCCTGTAAGCTGACTCACCACCGGTAATTAAGATGTCTTTAATATGACCGAGGAACTTCGAGGATGAAAATAATAGATATTTGAAGAAAGATAGACTGAGGAGAAAAAAATATTTTTACATTGAATCAAGTGAGCGTCATGAAATAAATATAATAATAACATACTGCATTTAGTTAAATTAAGTTTAAAAGTATTATTTCTAAATTAAAATACCTTTTTTTTCATTTTTTGTTTAAATGAAATTTTGAAGTTTTCACTTAAGACTGTTAATTTACTATCGAATGTGAATATAAATATGTAGTAATGAAAATCGTTCAATCACAATAGCATCTGCTGTGTATGTAAGGTCACACAGCACTTATAATTGGACGGAGTCCGATCATTTCTCAATATATTCATATCAATCAACAAAGAGTTTTAAATATCAAGTTCCAAGTAACCGATCATGTTAATATGAAAATTCCTCTCATCAAGCCGGCTGGCTGGGATCCAATCAGGTGCGAAGCGTTGCGTTTGGCCATAATGCCCGGCTAATAATACCCGGCCGGGCTGTCCGTTTATAGACTAACGAGAATAGCGTGCCACTGTTATAGATGTTCCTATAGCGCTCCGTAGACAAGCTAAATCTGGCCTGTAAATGTGTCGAGCCAGCTTTATATACGAATCAAGCTTTAACCCCACTTACATGTGAGAGTTTCTAAAACAAACATCCAATAGGTACGTTCTAATTAAGTTACATTCTAATTAAGTAAAAAAAGTACTTGTTAAATTCAGAAATGAATAATTCGATGCTATTGATTGGATGAAATATCGTGAAATCACAAATGTAAGTAAAAAACCATGGTAAATATCCCGTTTTACTCCATAAAAATAAATGGGATGCTCTATAGAAAAAGTTTAAATAATACAATCAAAGTTTCAAATTAGAGTATTTCCGCTAAATAAAATATCTCAAACTGTATTAACATATCAGTGCTTCACACCAAATAAACTTTAATTCGATTTAATTTATAACTTTTTGAATAAATATAAGAATGCAAAAATCAAAGTACCTACTGACCTTACTATACGTAACAAACGGCATGTTTGCCGCAATACTGAATAGATGTTTACCTTTAGCCTCATAGCTTTGATAAGGTTTTCTCTACTTCATATCTATGTATAACCACATATTTAGAAATTAGATTTCTAACTAAAGAAAACAGCCTAAGTGCAGTCGACTAACGATATTTGCCACGTGCCTTTTGGATAGAATATTCCGAAGTTCAAATCAGTACTTACAAAGTCATTATTATCTATACTAATATTATAAAGCTGAAGAGTTTGTTTGTTTGGTCGAACGCGCTAATCTCAGGAACTACTAATCCGATTTGAAAAATTCTTTTTGCATTAGATAGCCCGGTAACTGAGGAAGGCTATAGGGTATATATCATACCGGAAAAATGTACGGTTCCCGTGGGATAGATATGTTTTTGTCTAGGAACGAACCCGAGGCGAAACGAGGGTGATTCGCTAGTATAATTATACAGATATTTATGGTATCAAAACCTAATACTATAAGAAAAATCACGTGAATATACAAATATGACACGAAATAAATAACCTTCACTAATCAAAAAAGTAAGCAATTCATTTTATTATATCTCGATTAAGACATTATGTACGGACACACTTACTGCTACAAAATAAATATATGAATATAGGCATCTAATCTCCATTTAATATTAAGTTTTCTTACAATTTTAATAAAGCAAAAATAAAATGTAAAATAATAAGTAAAACTTTTATAAATCTGCACGTCTACTTGCAGAATAAACTAGTACATATATATTGTACCTGTAATGAATAGACCTGTAGTTAAACTTCGCTATATTCCTAACACTATACCACTATGAAGTATTTTTACAGCACCAAGTCTAATATTTTATTTAAAACAAAAACTACATTTAAAAAAACATACTGACATACAAAAATAGTCACACAAACAATATGCCAAATTTCATTTTCGTGTCAACGTATGTAGGTGTGTAAAAAAATAAAAATAAGCGTACGATATTCCAAGAGGTTCGACGAACAAACAGAGCTCACCTGTTGCGTGTCGTAGGCCGCCCTAGACCTTCGGCGTGGGCGCGTTACATGCGGTAGGTCGCTGAATCAATTCCCTCACGCCCACTTATCCTACATTACTATCAAAACCGACGAAAACTAATGGCTTTTTGACGAGTTATTATTAACTAAACAGAACTTAAAGATTCTTAGTAATGTAAACTGTTACTACTGTAATAAGTGTTAAAACAAGATTTAGGCGTTACATAGCGTATGTCATCCCACATCCTAATTACGCGTATAATCTATACTAATATTATAAAGCTGAAGAGTTTGTTTGTTTGGTGAACGCGCTAATCTCAGGAACTACTAATCCCATTTAAAAAAAATCTTTTTGCATTAGATAGCCCGTTAATTGAGGAAGGTTATAGGCTATTATATATCATCCCGGAAAAATGTACGATTACCGTGGGAATAAATAATTTGTTTTTCGTCTAGGGACGAATCCGAAGCGAAGCGAGGGTGAGTCGCTAGTTAGTAATATATTCTCAGGAATAAGACAATGCAAATGTGGTAGCTAATATGAAATCACGTGTCTGCCCGAAAGAGGAGCCTTGGCGCCACCGCCTCATACGGCTCATTCCCAATCGATTGAGTTCAATTCATCAGTCCCTATTCATTCGAAACGGCTAAATTGATGAAGTTGTATATGCAATTTATATTCTAAAAAGTAACGTACACTCTCTCCGAGTAATTTTCGATTGATAATATTTATTTGAACGATTATCGATTATAAAAGAGACATTACAAAATATTCATTATATTTTTCAAAAGTTTACTTTTACTCTAAATTTAAAAACCACTCACTACTAACTGAGTTTTACCGGTTATACGATTTTGACTGGATTTTTTTAAATACATACGAGTATAACGACCAACGAGCGTAATGATTAAAGCCGAGTCGATTATGTCGGCATTGCTCATAACATTTACTCACATATCTATTGACATTTCTCAGAATAAACATTTTATAACTAGATAACGATATTAGAAATCGCGAGTTCTGTACCTACTATTTGATAGCCAGCCGCGAGTGAATAGTGTCACAAGTAATAACCGTAGGTAATAATAAATGAAACGAGGTCGCACACACGCTTTTTCGAAACCAAGGCTTTATGATTATGTAACTTTTTTTCGAAAAGTTCACTTGACATTTTCGACTCGCTCTTTTGCATTTCTTGAGGATATTACGTATTACACATGTCGCTTTATAATATACTAGCCAAATTAGTTATTTAACGATTCACTTCTACTTTTGTAAGAAAGCCTTACTTTAAAAGGTTTTAAACAAAATACATAAAAATATTAGCAAACATTTTAAGTCATTCAATGCATTAAAGCAAAGTGCTGTCTTAAATGATTTTTGAATACATAAATATACCTACACTTTTATACTTTTACACTGTAGAGGTCGAATGTCTGTACGTAGAAAAAAAATTGCTAAAAACAGAGTCAGGGTGAAGTATAATAGAACAAATCCAGATTTTTTTTTGTTTCTCTGTTTGTTTGTCTGTTTGTACGGGCTAATCGGTACGGGATAGTTAAAAAACTATAGTAACTTATACAGCTTAGTACACAAAAAGATTGGATTTTAATGAAACTTTACAATTATATAGTTAATACATCAGAATAACAAATAGGCTACTTTTTATCCCGGAACAATGTACGTTTTCCGTGGGATAGATTTGTTTTTGAGTGTCTAGAGGCGAACCCGAACAAAGCGAGGGTGAGCCGCTAGTAAATATGTATAATTGTATATAGTTAGTATACGTGGACTGCCGACAGCCCGGGAATATTTTTATGATATTATACGAAATAATTAGCTAGAAATCTGCACAATAGGTACAATACAATTATTAAAAACCAAGATACCTAAAGTAAAGTTTAGAAAAATAAGCGGCGGAAGCAACCACGGTACATGTCGAGGTCAAAATGAAGGTTACTGTTTTAACTACATATATGATAATGTACAATTTATATATTAACATATTTTGGTAGGTAACGTTAATTTAACTAACCGAGGAATTTTAATGTTGAGTCAGAATGTGTTGTAATTTATCCACCGATAATATTTTCATTGAGGTTAACTTTATACATACATAGATGTAATTTATAGATTAAACCAAGAAATTGGAACAATTACAAACGAATGAACTGATTTTTTCAAGGTAAAAATTGTCATCTTATTTTATATTAGAAATTTATATCAAGTACCCAATCAATTTGCATTTTAAAATATTTGGTTTGTTCTATAACAAATCGCATTGTATTCAATTCATGTAGGTTACGTGTCATTCTTCGGCCCACAAATTTTCATAAACACTCCCTAATTGTAAGGAATACGTAATGGGTGGCAAAGGTGTAATGACGTGGCAAAGTTTGTATGGAAAGCCATATTTCTCACGTGTCAAATAAAACAATTCCGGCGAAGGCGGAGAAATGGAATGTATACTATTATTAATATTATAAAGCTGAAGAGTTTGTTTGGTTGAACGCGCTAATCTCAGGAACTACTAATGCGATTTGAAAAATTCTTTTTGCATTAGATAGCCCGTTAACAGAGGAAGGCTCTAGGCTATATGTCATGCCGGAAAAATGTACGATTCCCGTGGGATAGATTTGTTTTTGTCTACGGACGAAGCCGAAGCGAAGCGAGGGTGAGTCGCTAGTATACTATATAATTACTTACAATTAAAGCATTTTTTTGCGTATTCTACTTATGGATACTAGCTGTAGTATGGAGAGTTTATTGTTTATTTTATACGAGTATATACATACTTAATACGTATATACAGGGTAGATTTTTGAGACGGGACAGTAAGGGCAAGTACCTTAAATACTATAGTTACAGAAAAACGTTCCTAGGAGACCATCCATAACTTTTTGAGATATCCTGAACTGCATTCACAGATTTTGGAAAAAATGTACAGTCAGCGAGAAAAATGCTAAAATACGAAAAAAATTTTTTTATGTCAATCGATCCTATTTCATGTAGGGATCAAAAGCCTCTATGGGACCATTTAAGGTTTGAGTACCAGAAATGACAGAAATTGCGAAAATCTTTTCCCATACATTTTGTACTGAAAAACGTTTAATCAACTCGAAATATTCTTTGTTGCCAAACGGTCCTATTTTTTAATGTGATCAAAAGACTCTTTGAGGCCAACTGAAGTTTAAATACAGAAACTACGGTAAGTCACAATTGGTCTGGTCTCCTAGGAATGTTTTCCTGTAACTATAGTATTTAAGGTACCTGCCCTTACTGTCCCGTCTCAAAAATCCACCCTGCATTATATATATAAAAATTAATGAACAGACTTGAAGCTTATAATGAGCCTCAGTGGTGAGGACTGAGGTCAGAGGCCGTGCAATTGACGTTCGATTTAGCGGAACATTTATTTCGATGAGTTCACATCGCGTATACATATTACAATTAGTTGTGTCTCTATGAAACCTGCATTACTTTACACAACGCATTGTATTCTTGCATACTCAAACGTTATGTTGTTCGTAGGAATAAAATGTGCGGCGGCATCGCGAGTTCTACACGAGGACTGACTATATACATTAAATATGAGTAAATATATAATGTAATACCTATGTTATATGAACTTACCAAAAAAAAAAGAGAGTTATGTGGTTTATAAAGTTATTAAACCTTTATTGGATAGTGGTTGTAATAGGAAACCCTTAGCGAGTCCGATTCGCACTTAGACATTTTTATTACTTCTTGTTTTAATGTATTTATACTAAATGTTACCAAATTAACAATTTTGTAGTAGCGTTCTTACGTTGTATTCAGCCCCTCTTAACGTCCCACAGCTGGGCACGGGCATGTCTTCAGTACAGAGGGCCATAGTCCGTCACGCTGGCCAACTGCGGGTTAGCGGACTTCACATGTCTTTTAAAAAATTATTTTCTTACGTTAGAGTAAAATAAAAAACAATGTATTACGTCATAAACGATGTAACCTACCTACTTTATAGGTCTGACGTCTGCCTATCAACATAATAGAGGCCTACAAAATGTATATTTTACTAGTAATCTCTAGTTTTCTTTAACGTGAATCGCCTAGTTTTCAGAATACGATAATCCGTTTCAGTCATCGCTGATAACATTTAGATAATAATTATATATCCAATAAAATATTTAATATTCAAGTTATTTGTTGAGGAACAACAATAACTCTTGTCTATTGAATCAAAATCAAAACCATATATTTTAAATAAAACAACTATTTTTTCGGTTTTTTTGCGGATTTTTGATTTTTGGTTACCAACGTTTCGAATGCTTTACAGTAATCAGGAGAGATAAGTAGTTTTATTTAAAATGTCAAATATTCGCGTAAATCTAAGGGAGTACTAATATATTTTAATTTAAGAGTAACACTAAAACTGAATCTAATAAAAATTTGCTATGAACATTCTAAGCGAAGCTGTTTTTCATGTCAAATTCTAGCTTGTATTAATATATTACATACATGTACTCAATTTTTATATCTAAATGTTTTTCTTAAATATATAGGATATATTGAATTTCTAAACAATTGTTATTTGTTTTAACAGTATCTACTAACACCATTCATTATTATTCATCACAGTTGTAATGTAGTAGGTAGTAAGTAAAATCCGGTAAAATTTGCTCCTTAGCGCCCTACATCGTTACATCTTCCCACGACAATTGTGCTAACCTTTGCTCTATAGTGTTACGATCTCCGCCTCTCAGCATCAGGTGTTTCAGCTAACAAAGCACAAAAGGTCAAGTTAAATAACAGTAGAATACGAGAGCCAATGAAAACTATTAAACTTTGTGTGGGTTGTTAGATAAAAGGAAATCATTAAAGAAAAAATATGTATTTTAATTTTTTATTTAGTATCACTCAGATTTTTTCTACTATGTTTTTATAGGTTACAACATGCGTCATATATGAAACGTGTTTCACCTTTATCTCATTTCATATGTAAATTCGTACTGCCAATCATTAATTACATATATGTATGTACATATATTTTAGCTAGAAATATTCTTAAGGGAACGTCAACCTTATAATACCTTAGGTTTACAAAATATCCAATAAACATGGAAAATTTTAAATTCATTGCGTATATGTACTATGTATTAAGCCGTTTTTAACGTCCCACTGCTGGGCATAGGTACCTCCCCTCAGTATGAGTTGGATCAGGGCTTATCTTCGCCACACGCCAAGCGCCTTTGGAAAACTCGTTAGGTTCTCTCAGACCTGCAGATTTCCTCATGATGTTTTCGTTTACTTAAGGCAAATAGTGAATTGATTATAATTAATTATTCGCACATGAGAACATCAGAGGCGCGAGACCCGCTTCACTTAGTGTCCCGAGAGAGATCGTCACGATTAGGCTACCACTGCCATATAATGAATATGGAAAAATAGAGGAATTGCTCCACACCAGGATGTGATGTTGCGTAAGCGCGGCAATAATACGTGTGACACCGTAAAATTTACGATGTCATTGGTTGCATCGTTAACGTTCTCCATCCGTCAGAACGTCAAGCGCAGTGCAGCGGCTATATTTAGCGCGCTGGCGACTAGACATCATAAATTTTCATAATGATTCCTCCGCCCCCGTTACCCAATTCGGACATATTAAGAGCTAATGATAAATGATCGTCCATTTATTATCTTCGAACGTTAATATTGATAAGTACATATTAATGTGCGTGCAGCTCAGCTTGCACGCACATCACTGCGGAGTGCGGACACCCGGTCCAGCGCTGACGTACAACCAATGCGACGCACTTCCATTAAATATTGATAATAGTTATAATTATTAAAGAAACAGATACACAGAACTATAAATATCAAAAAATATTATGTGTATCGTTTATTTATATCAAAATTATTATACATATATCATACTAATGACATAGTGGCCTCTACAATAAAGATTAACATTTTAAAAAAAGGTATAAATAATTTTTGATTTAGCCGGTTTGACTCGAAACTGGAAAATCGAAATACTTCGCAGGTAGTCAAGCTTTATATTATACCATTTAATGCGATACTAAAAATAAACATGCCTACATACATATATTTAAATATAGCAACTTAATGAATAACGGAGTCCGTTTAAAATAATAATATAATTTGCCTCGCCTGCGTGAGCGATAGATACGTTCTTGTTGCTTAGTGCTAGCTGTTTTGAGTTGGTATTTTATTCACATCTACCAACCACGGTTTATTTTGCATTGTTTAAAGTTGTTATAAATGTAATCGCTTTTCTAAAGCCTACATACTTTAAATGATATACCTACTGTTCAATCATTATAATAATTATCTATATGTACGTGTTACCTTTCGCTATAAGTTTTATATAAGTCTGTGTACTTGTTAAACAAATATAATAATATAGGTATAATATGTACTTTTAGAATTCAACTGACACTAGAAATGTATTTAATTTAATGATTTATGTTGATAAAATACTGATATTATAATTAAAATAAATAAAAAATATTCCATATTAACCGTTAAAACGTACCTTTTTATCATTTAGGGACGAACTCGACCGAAGCGAGTGTGAGCCGCTAGTAACAAACGTATTTTGCCAAGATGGCATCTTTTTTATATAAAAAAAAAAACCTACTTAAACTTACTTGTGAATGTCGCAATACTTTGAAAATTCGTAATTATGTGAGAAATCTAAATTAGAGTACAATAATGTGATGACATCGAAATAATATGATGATATAGCCAGCGCATGTTTCTATCAACAGTCAATCTCTCCTATTATTATAAATACTATTATCATTTTAAAAAGACCAAACAGGACAAGCTAAATAAAACCATTTAAAAAAGAACGTTTGTGTGTACATACTTAGGCGGGTCAATAAGTCCGTGACTTTTCTAATTTCCCGCCTCTTAACGGAAAGGGCAACACTGCTCCTGTCAACAGGCTACTGTCAGTTGACTCCTGTCAAAATTTGAACAAGCTGCGTCTTAGGCATATTACAATCATATATTAATAAAATATCATTTAAGGAAAAAATATAATATTATATATCATTTGTCAGATAATAACAACGGTTACCATAGCAACAAACAGTTTTCAGCTAACTTCAACATGTCGCTTTCAGCTAACTACATCATGTCGCTTTTTGGCTGTCGGTGAGCGCGCGCATCGTAAAAATTTTACTCTCATATTTTTTTCCAAACGTCCCAAAAGAAGTATAACTTCAGAAATAATTGTTTATATAAAATACTTTTGTATTATATCTTATTATAATATTTGCAATGGCCATGTATTATTACACAATTCTAACCAGCGAATAGGACGTTGTTTGAAGTTGGATATACGTATTATATTATGTCTAGTCTAATATATGCACAAAAAATATGCGTGAGACTAAAATATTCAAAAAAAAAAAAGCAATATAGAATGTATCAAAATATAAATGACATTAAATAAATAAAAACACGTTCATTTTATTTGTTTGGTCTCGCCGCCATTTAAAATCGGCACTATAATATAGAATAGGATTTTCCTTTTTGCATTTGACGAAATTATAACATCATTTTAAAAATTGGTATTTTTTTTCTAATTAATTTAGCCATCTTTAATATCAACACTGCTAATATAAATGCGAAAAATGTGTTAAGTTTTTGACTTTTTCACGCTGAGACAGCGTGAAATATTAATACGTAGATATGCTATGATCTATGTAGGTACTGTTAGTAATAAAATTTGCCAAAAGGTGGCACTGTCTGTATATAATCAATGAAGTTAACTTTATTTAATATTATTCTTATCCAAGCACTTTTGGATAGTTAGGAACACATTCGTACATACTGTACCTAAACAACATTTATGGAAATTTGGATTGGATTTATGGAACTTATTACAACTTATATTTCTACGTGGCACTGTCAATGTGTATCACAAACTAAAGGAATTGAGTTGTGTAAGTAAGAAAGTATATTTTTAGCTTCTTACTAATGACAAAATGTAATAGTTGTTGCAAAAGTTAGATTTAAAAAATATTTACGCTCTTGTGATAAAAGTACATACATAATAAAATAAAGGATTTTATAAAGACAAGCTTTTCCAATTCTCCGCTCACGCGAGCTTATTTACGACTATATAATTCCATATAAAAATTGTACATACAAAGTGTTATATATATATATATATATATATATATATATATATATATATATGTATATGTATATATGTATATGTATATATATATATATATATATATATATATATATATATATATATAAAATGTATAATTATGTACAAAATAAGAAAGATACATAATATATTATACAGTCTATAGTTCCGAAGTTCTATTTAGGAGTTCTTCTCTGATTGGATAGTTTTTTAAAGCTGTTAACAGCTTTTTTGGACAACAATTTAAAAAATATGTAGGATTACGTATTAAATTGGTAAAATACAATTAAAGGCCACCTAGTGAGTCATAAGTAATCAGAGCAAGTTTAAATAAAATGACAGGCCTATGAATTTTAACACGGTGACTCAGTCGAAAGGTACTATATTTCGACGTCAAAACGCTTACATACCTGAATATTTACAGCAGCAATTAATATTTTTTTAATCTGAATTATTCTCTGCTAATCTGAATGTGGATATCAACAAAATACAAACTTAATTGTGGTAGTCGGATGTATGAAACCAGTGAAGCAACAGAATTCCTCAAATAAAAAATATTATTTTCCTCTCTAAATTGACCCTCATAGGAAATTTGTACAAAAATGCAAATGCTTTACCTCGTAATATATTTTTTTCATAGTATTAATACTTGCCGATGCCATAAGCTACCTAACGTATGCCGATGCGTAGTGCTGAAGATCGAGCGTAGTGGCGGGCGTGCCATAAGTAAGGCCAAATAGTAGTGGACGAAAGCAGACTGATTATGATGATGATGACGATGATAAGATAACGTGAATTACTTGTTAATTAGCGACATAATTATTATCTCTTGCCGTTGTATCTGTTAAACGCGCTTTGCTTCAAAACGTCGATTCATCTTTACTAGCACCTTTTAAAGCTACACTTTATGTATAGAGATTATTGATTATCTAAAATATTTACAGACGTCATTATTAAATCTATATAAATAAAAATGATTGTTGGTAAGCGCATAACTCAAGAATGGCTAGACCAATTCGGTTAATTTATTTCTTTTTTATGTTCCTTAAGGTCAACGGAAGGTTTTAATACTTAAATATATATATATATATATATATATATATATATATATATATCCATGTTACTATATCCAAGCTAGGTGCCCGAACGAACGAACCCGAGTGAAGCGAGGGTGACTAGCTAATCTCATACAAAAACATTTCACGGTCAATTCAGAAAGCATCACAAGCAAGTGACAAATAGTCCATCACCGTTGAAGCACAACTGCGCTGACTTCCGATAGGCAGACGCGGAAACGTTGAAAACAATTTCGCGCACCACTGACTTCTAAACCTGAATGCTACTAGTCTTGGATTGCTGTCTGCATCTACATATATATTTTATAATAATATACCTATATCCATTACAATAGAAACATTGATATTCATTATATATATGTACAAAATTAATGTATACATAAATATATGTGTTGCTTAACGGTGAAGGAAAACATCGTGAGAAAACCTGCATGTCTGAGAGAACCTAACAAGTTTCCGAAAGACATGTGAAGTCCGCCAACTCGCACTTGGCCAGCGTGGTGGACTATGGCCTGATCCCCCTCGTATTGAAGGGAGGCCCGCGCCCAGCAGTGGGACGTTAGAAAGGGCTGAATACATATGTACAAAACCCATGTAGGTACTATGAGCTACATTATAAAGCCCTCACTGATATTTTGCGAGTAAATAAGATTAAGCCGCTTTACATGTAACAAATTATATTATTTTTATATTCAAATAAATTTTATACATATAAAATCTATCCATATAAGTTTAATTGAGCAATGTGTCTCACTGCCAGGCTGCCCTTGGCGAGCCCTACAACAGAAACCTTGATTTCCGTAGTTGGCTATAAACGTCAAGGCTTCAACGAGTTCCTCGTTTTTTTACTAATCTCAATCGTTTTAATAATATATAGCAGCATCTTTTGTTTTGATACTTAAAGTTAAATTAAAACAATTTGTATATTAATAAAATAATAAATAAATAAATATGTTGGGACGTTACACACAACACCGTCTAGTTCCATGGTAAGCTACGAGTCTCGTGTTATGAATACCAGATAGTTGATATACTACACATATATAATTTTAAATACATACATATTATAAATATAAACACCCATGACTGGAATACAAACATTCGTGCTCTTCACACAAATGAATGCCCCCAGCGGGATTCGAACCCGCGACTGCTGGCACAACGAGTAAGGTCACTACAAACTGAGCCAAATGTGTCATCATATTCTTAATGAAGAGTTTTTAATGTTGAAACGATTTCATTCAAATCGGTCGAATGGAGGCAAAGATACATCTTGGACTCCTTGTTTTATTTAGTAGAAATAAGTAGGTAGAGTCGCGCGCAAAAGCTTGTACAAATAGCGTGAAAATACATAAAAATTGCAGGTAATACAAGTATGACTCCAGCTAACCTAACCAACTAAACGTTCCAGCTATTTGCGGGCTGTTGACGCCAATGCGGTTAGTGAGGCATACATACAGGATAATCGACATCGACCATTACGAGGCATTTTCATATGAATGAACATCGAATGAGCGACATGACTAATACGAGCGAGGTAACTATTTTAATACCAGGATCTAGCGTCCTCGTGTAAATAGCAACGTAATAATTATAGCATTTTATACGTCAAGTAAATATCTCTAGCTTGTTTTGTTTACGATGTCTTCTTTTAAAATTATTAGAAATAATTAATTTGTTTACTTTGAATACATATAATAAAACTATAGAGGTTGAATGTCTGTACATAGAAAAAAAAATGTTAAAAACCGAGTCAGGGGGATGTAAAAAGAGTAATAGAACAAATCCAGATTTTTTAAAAAATTTTTTGTTTCTCTGTTTGTTTGTACGGGCTGATCTCCGAAACTTTTAGACGGATTTAAATGATATTTCCTTAATATGACGAAGGCATTTAAACAAAAACACATTCTTATTCATTCAACATAGAATCCTTGTTTTTCAGGATGATCGTTTAAAATATTACAAAACAAGTGGAATGCAATGATTTTTAGATCTATTTAACATACAGTAACATTTGTACAGTGTAGAGTAAAACGTATTTTTTTGAAATGTGAGCGTGTCCTTCATTAGTCAATACATTATGAAGATGGGTCGCTGTCTAGACAAACTTCTGTATTTATTTCGGTTGCTGCGCGTGCGTCATTCGCGAGATGTAGCACGAAAAAAGCCGCAATTGTCACAACTAATAAATGCATCCAGAACACTTGTCTCAGATCTGACATGAGATGTGCGTTGATGGCTACGTTGATTCAATTGTATAACGGCCAACAATAACAAAGGAAATTTAGAACTAAAGCAGACTGCTTTAGTTCAGTCTATTATTGAATTCAAATATTTTTATCTAGTCCAAGTTTCTCTATGAGATGTTATGAAACAACAAATACTTATAATTATAATCAGTAATCACTAACAAAGTCAGTTTATTTTTAGGCATTGTATAAGATAGTCTTGAAGCAGAGCAATTTCTCTTAATTCTAGCTTCTTGAGGACATTGCGTCATTTCTATAAACAATGCAAGTGGGCTAACCGTACTAAGTGTGACTTGACGATAATTGCTATAGTTGCGAATATTCTATATTTGCTACAAGCTTAACTGCGTCATTTATGTAAGTATTTTGTTTGTATCCATACCTAGTTCTTATATAAAATTTTATATTATATAAAATAGATTTTATTTACCTTTAAGTAAACATGTAAGATTTTTTAAGGCCTTTTCAAACTAGTATTTATTTATTTTTATTTATAACAAGAAACTGATGGCTTCGCTAAAGTCAAAACATGAAATCTTAACGAAACTACAAACATAAAAGCATTTTTAATCTTTATAGTTAATATACGGTAATCGAAGACGTCATCCTCAAACTACGCAAAACAAGAAAGTACCCATTTAACCACGTGCCACAACGGTAAACCGTAAACCTTTATTAAGTTACACTTTTATTGGATACATAACCACGAATTAAATTCTTTATGATGATTTATTAAATCTCATTGTTATGATTCCGAACCGTGCAATCCGTGTATGAATCCTGCTCGCAAAGTGTGCCAATAACTTGTGCTCAAGCGATCCATCATGGTTTCCGGCATGGGGTCAGTGGCCCGCCGGCCAGCGCCGGCTCGTCTCTGGAACGCCGACTGGTTCTGACGGCCAGGTCACTCGGAGTAGGTCTTACTCCAGCAATATAAAAACCTAGTACTATCTTTAATACCTACTTGTGATTATTGATTTATACTAAATACTATACAACATATCGACGATAGAATTTGATAAAACATTGACGTCATTATCAAAAAACTTTGTTATATATAGATGTGCTTACGATAAAGAATTACATAACATACTAAAATTGCTCAATGAAATCTCATTAGTTTCATTGCATGTATAAAACAAATATTTACATTGGATTTTAAACGTTTTAAAACGTATTTAATTTGATTTACATACATACGTAGCATAAGATATATTGTATTTGTCGACTAAATGAATAGTACTTCATTTCGCAGACATATATCTATATCCATATTAATACATATCCAGACTAAAATTATAAATGTGAAAGTTTGTCAGGATGGATGGGTGACTCTTTCACGCCTGAACGGCTGAACGGATCTGGATGAAATTTGGCACAGAGATAGATTATAGTCTGGAATAGCACTCAGGTTACTTTTTATCCCGAGAAAATGTACGGTCCCTGTTCAATAAGTTTGTTTATACCTAGGGAGAAACCCGAAACGAAGCGAGAGTGAGTCGTTAGTTTCATTTATATTGTTATTGTTAAATACGAAGGTAGGTACTTCAGCAGTACTAAAATAAAATATCTCTATGTCTCCCTTTAGATATTAGTGCATATTCTTTAAAGATGTTCTCCCCATTAGTAATCCTAGCAAATCTTATCAGACATTCATTATCATCATTTAAGCTTTTCAAGTCATTTAAGAGAATAACATCCAAACCTATTTTGTAATCCAAAACACACATGGAACTCATGTACTATATATACTCATTGTGTACACATTCAAAACACATTAAACAAATGCCAGACAATCAGAAAACAACTTATTGTTAGACCAAAGTTAGTCAAATTATCCTACGATACTAGACAGAGGTTAGAAAAGAACCTAGTGCATATGCCGGATACTTTAGGGTCGCTATCCTGATAATTTAAATAAAACGTGTGCTTCACATTTTTTCAAAATACAATTCAGAATTTTTATTCCAAATTTTCGTATAAGAAATTATTAAATTAAACATGAAATAAACTAAACTATGTGGTTCTACTAAGCTTTCGTTTATCTATTTAATGTGCTATCAGTAACAGATGTCAGTATGACAGAATCGTTAATTACGATATATGTACCTACTTGCGAGATAAGAGTAACCACAAATAAAAGCTATAAATATATTTTTTTCAAGACAAGATTTAATTTTAACTACTCAATTATTACTGTTATTACGTAAAAACAATAAACGTTTTCAACTTTTACACAACCAACACATTTTTTTTTGCAAAAAGAAAATATCTTTTTTATATTTTTAACACAATTATGGTACGCTGACGTCAATGTCTTTTTGGATAATATAGCTGGATGTTGTAATAGTGAAACTTGGCCACGTGTTTATGCGTATGATGCAAAATCTTGAAGCTTTGTTTTTTTTAAACTTTAAATTAAAAGTGAAGGTGCTAAGATTTTTTTTTATAAATTCAAAATATCTTCCACATACCGCGTCCTGTGGGTGTTTGTCCTTTCATTTGAGACACTCGTAATTACAGGACGGTTAATGAGACACAGGGTACTATTTTATCAAGGCATAGAAAAGGCGTCATAAGGAATCAAAAACTGCATGGGTTTACACCTTGCTCCTGAGAAAAGAAAGGTGTTTTGAGGAATTATACGTGAAATGACACTTGACTAGGGATTGCAATCCGGAAAAACGGATCCGGTAATCCGGCGGATCCGGCATCATTAAACGTTTACCGGATCCGGTACCAATATACCGGATCCGGCGACCGGATCCGGTGCTAGCAATTTTTGGCAAAATAATGGAGATGTTGCATGTAGAAGCCCTGTACAGAAGAGATTCGACCCTGTTAAAGGTAGACTTTCGAAGCAAGCGTCAATAACGCGGTGTTTATAGCGTTACCGACGCCGCGTAAGTTGACTGGTGTTAGTGACGCCTTGGTGACTTTGGATGGCCACGACAGACGTCCATCATGGTATCGCCTTTGCCGCGCCCACCACATCTCGATAGCTCTTTTAAAAGTATTTCCGTCAGTGACGCTGCGCTCGAATGTCGTTCCCTACACTTACATAGTGCAAGCGTCAGTAGCGTCAGTGACGTCGCGACAGGGCGACAGATTAATGCACCATGTATACCTATGTAGGAAACGACATTCGAGCGCAGCGTCACTGACGCCGTGTCAGTGTCGCTGCGACTGTGATGTTAGACCCTAGCCTTACTGCCGCGCTCATGTTCGCAGTGTCGCCGCCGCCCACGTATTTTGAGGTATTTTCAATAAAAAATCATAAAATGGCATCTGTTCAGGCGTTTACTGAAGAAGATGATGAAATTTTAATTACACTGGTGTCTCAGCATCCATTGCTTTATAATTTATTTTTTATATTGTTTTATAATTAATAACGTTGTAGAAACCTTCATTGTTTCGACTTTTTGATGAAAATTGGATGAGTGGAGGCCCTTTTTACACTGAGATAGTATCGAATTAAAAGGTCATCATCTTCTTCTTCTGTAATCAATTCAAGATAATCCATAATGAAATACTTTTATAAGAGCTATCGAAACATGGTGGGTGCGGCAAAGGCGATGGACGTCTGTCGTGGCCATCCAAAGTCACCAAGGCGTCAAAGTTGTTTTTATATATGTTTTATTTTTTGTAAACTACCTATATTAAGTACAATGACACTTGATTAACTTACTAACAGTTCATTTTGAACCGAAAAGCGAAAATCATCCTGAATTGATCAATCCGGCCGGATCCGGTCGGATCCGGCCGGATCGATGGGAATCCGGTCGGATCCGGCCGGACTGAAAAAGACGCCGGATTGCAATCACTACACTTGACGGCACTATGTGCATTTTCTGTTGTTGACAAATAAAATTTACCTACTTAATAATTACGTAACATACAGACCGATACAAAGAGAACAAATCCTAGAAAATATTGACTTGCAATTGTATGCAACAAACACCAGTATCGGCTTCGATAAGAATGTTTACAGTATCGTTTAATATATAAGTCATTATCGCGACATAATTTATTTCTGTTAACTACACACATATATTCCACACTCGGAACGATAGTGTAAAGCTATTTACACACAAAGCAAAATTACTATGAAAAGAATAAATATTTCTTTGTACGACAAAATTAAATAAATAATAGAACTTTATAAAACAAATTACGATTTTATTGCATACATTAATAACATCAACATACAGGTCGCCATTTCAACATACCTAAGTATCATGAAGAAGTCTTAATTATACTTATTATTACAACTAGCGACTCACCCTCGCTCCGATCGGGTTCGTTCCTAGTTACGTTTTACCGTTTAGTATAGATTTCTCAGAAATGACATTTTATCCCGCAGTAAAAAGTATCCTTTATGTTGACCTTTATAACCAGCTATCATCATACCAAATTTCATCAAAATCTGTCCAGTGGTTTTCTCGTAATGCGTTTCCAGACAGACAGACAAGCAGGCAGACAGACAAAAATTTTAAAAATTATAGATTCGGCCTTTGTATCAATAATAAAGACTGTAAATAGTCTATATTGTATAAGATTTTCCAAAAAATATTGAATGTACAGATTCGACTCAAAATTTTATTATATGTATATAAAATCGACTAGTAGTAGTTTAGAGTTAGAAACTGTGACATTGATAAATAAGCTAATGTAACATTGTTATATGTGTTATCACTGGAATAATGAAATGAATGAGTTCGTGATAATGACGTTTAGTTCCGATGAGACCACACAAGCGCGCCACGCGGCCTCTACATGTCTTCGTAATAATAAAACAATATAACCCCCATCATATCTATACATATAATAAAAAGTCTAACTTAATCGAATCTGTACATTAAATATTTTTTGGAAAATCTTATTGAAATAGTCATTATTAGCGATACAGAGGCTGAATGTACAGTTTTTTAAATTTTTATCTACTTGTCTGTCTGTCTGTGACGGCATCACGAGAAATCCACTGGGCAGATTTTGATGAAATTTGGTATGATGATAACTGATAATCCTTATCAACATATAGGATACTTTTTACTGCGGGAAAATATCTCATCTCTGAGAAATATAAATAATATCTATACTAATCTTAAAACGTAACTAGGGACGAGCCCGAGCGGAGCGAGGGTGAGTCGCTAGTTTTATCTAATAAGATTACTTACGAAAATAAACGCTTATTAAAAATACTGTGAAGTTTCTTCCTTGTTGATATCACGTAAGATATAACGTTTCCTTGGGCTATTATGTAATTTTTATTATTTAACTTCATAAATGAAAATACAATTAAAATAAAACAAAAAGTGCGAATTTAACTAATTTTTTTTTCCAGATTATTCTTCTACACTTGGTTAATTCACATTTCTGTTATATATGTATTTATTATATTAGGTACATATTATATCCTGTGTTACTTATTTGGATTGTGAGGTTTTGAGAGTCAAAGAGCATAATATTAGTTTCCAATCCTTAAGCTTTTATTAGATTTACGCGAATGTTTGACATTTTGTATAAAACTCTTTTGTCGCGGTTAAATGACCTTTGGTTTCGGACGTTCCGCATTCACTACAAAACTTTACAGCAAATAGAGTCAGTCTCTCCCGTTAAAAATTAATAGTAGATGTAAAAAAGTAACCGTACCACCCTTACAACTGTTAAAAACCATATCTACTGTTACTAAAAGTTTATGTACACAAGTTGTTTACTATTTTAAATACAAACTACGTCAACATATAATGCGGTACTGGCATCAGGCATGTGGTATGGCTACGAATCACAATGTATCTTAACATACAAAACCAAGTTATATTTGTTTAATTCTAAAAGTAAATCATGACAACAGACATGAAGTAATTCGCGGCGATATCAACCGAAGAAAATGATAAGAGACCGAACACGGATACGATACGCACACTCTCGCAGAGCATCGTACCGACGAGCGAGCACTCACACCGACGCGAGATAAAAATAGCAACACCGATAGCGCAAACACACCAACACACGCCCACACGCTGTACGTGAACTGTAATAAAAACATACATAGACACATCGAGTGCGCTATGAATAAGACACAAATTGAAATGGAACCATACTAGTTGTTTATATAAACGCCGGGCCACTGAGCCAATTCCTTGGGCATAGCCGGAGTGCAGTCGCACCGTCGGAGCGCTCGATAGAAAGCTGTTTGCAAAAGCATTGGGTCCCAGCACGATGAGGAGCCGCGATCCGTCCGTAACTAGAGCCACGCTCGTTCGATCGGACCAGTACCGGTTCTGTCTAGTTCCAATAATAGGTTAAGGAACGAGGAATGTTAAAGGATTGCGGACTCACCTAAATTTATGACATACATGGCCTGGGAGCGCTCCAGCCGCTGCGCGTGCTCCACGGCCTGGTATAGTCCGGAATCCACTTTAAACACTTAGCAAAACTGTAACACAAACGGTATCCACTGCGTTCAACGCAAGCATCTTATGTCGGTTGTAACACGGTCGCTGACGACGAGCGACGACACAGGACCGGCAAGGGGACGACACCACGTACGTGGTGTGAGCTCGAACGACTGGCGGACACTGACTGCCGACTGCCGAGCGCGAGCGCTGGGCGGCGAGCGGAGCGCGGGTGAGGCGCGGGCGCCTCATTCACGCGCCCGCCGTGGCCGCGCGTACGACCCGCCGCCTGCGCCGGCGGTGCCGCTGACGCGCATCGCTTTTCGTTAAAACGACGAAAATCTTGGCAGTATACACAAGACAACGCGTGCCAGAGTCGAATGCAGCTTTCCGAGAATTCTTTGAACGAGAGTGACACAAAACAAGCGATGACAACATTAGCGTTAACGGAAGGCTTATTTTATTGCAAGTTCACGACCTGCTAGTTTGTGGTAGTCAAAAATTTAAACAATCGCCTGATGGATCAAATGTGATTAGTGATAACTATAAATCGTAAACAAATCCAACTCTCGCAGGCCTTTTTAACTTTCCTACTGCCCAGCAGTCCTTCTACTAATGCGCGTGAACCATCGCCATGCCATAAAAATAAATTAAACACCTTTCTAAAAACTTTGTATTTTGCACGAAGTCAAAGAGTTATAAAGACATCCAATATTGATAAAGTGTGACAGCAAATGTTTCACCTGTTTACGTGACAGTCCTCACGGTTATAGGAGTGCATTGCAAACACGCACATGACGCGCCTCAGAGCGACCTCCGACTACATAAACCGCCGAACATTAATGCATCCAGTAAAATTCTGTCGTCAAACTCCATAAAACTGGTTTGTCTTTTATCCCTCAATAATACCAGTTCTTACAATGATTGTACGTTTTTTTATGTACAAAAATTGGTATTTTATTAAAACTGAATTAAGTGGAAGTATTTATTAAGCTATATTTTTAACTGTAATAATTCAATGGTTAGTTTTGCTTTTGACATTATTTATTTTGTATTAATTCTAGTAGATATTCAAATAGAAAAAGCTAGTGCATTGCAACCTGCACACGAATCACGATGGAAACTTATAAAAATCTAAGTAACTACCTAAAACTAAAACTCCCCTTAATTAAATAACACTCAGTATGAATTTGTCGGTTAAAGAATCTGCACTATCCGTGGACCACATATAAAGTTTAGCCTTAGCTGTCCTTCGACAGGAGATGGCATTCGAAGATAAATTAAACAGGTCTGCGAAATTGAATTATTCAAAAGTTTTTTTCTTATTTAGTTATAATTGTGCTAAAAGCAATGTAAAATACTAACGACTCACCGTCACTTCGCTCGAGTTCATCCCTGGTTTGAATCCCCATACAAATTTTCATCCCTATTTTCACCCCCTTAAGAAATGGTTTCCAGGGATAAAAACTATTCTATGTCCTTCCAATTTTCCTATCCAAATTTCATCTAAATCGATTCAGTAGTTTCGGAGCCTATTCGGTACAAACAAACAAAAAATCCAATCTTTCCTCGTTATAATATTAGTATAGATATGTACACGTACACCACTACATTTAGCAGATATAGATGGTATTGTGTCTTTGAACTTTAAATAAAGCAGACAAAAATTAAATATTATAAATTATAATTTTAATTATTCTTCAAAGATTTATTTAGTGTATAACTTTTAATTTAATGCAAAAATATAACTATACGTAAAGCAAAAAAGGCGTTTTTTTTCGATAACAAGCTGTGTTTGGTTGGTTTTCGCTTATGAATTTTCACTTCATCTCTATGCCATCCAACATAGCCTGCCAGCATAGTGACGTCCCAACGGCCTTGATACCTTTTTCTGTCTGTTTTGTGTTTTGATGGAGTAAACGTTTCCATCCTGAGAGTTCTGGTTCCTTACTGTAATCGTCTACATTTTTGGGAAACAATCAATGTGCTACTTCAGAAAATGAATTTTCAGATTCATTACTAAGTACATCCTAAGTTTTTATTAGACCTCGATCAAGACGTATGCGCATGATTATTAAGCCATCACAAATTAACCATTTGCATTCAGTGTATCTCGTATTTCCTTTAAAATAAATTTCAAGTGAGCATAACTTTTTTTAAGACAAACAGAATGAGCTACAGGTATTGATGCTTAATTGCCGATATGCAAGAAAACACCTTTCGAGGTTTTTTTGAAGAATCTATAAAAAGTCGCCATTCTTGACTATTAAAATATTTGATGCCTTCATGTATTAAACCACTAATATAATAGCACAGCTAAATACTAAACTATCCACTTTTTTAAATACTCTACAAATTCTTGTTTCCTGCTGTGATACAAATATACAAACAAAAAATATGTACATGAAAATATATGTATGGTATAAGTTTGTATTGACGCTACTTGCTGTGCTAGCGGTCGCGTGTTCGAGTTCCGCTGGGGGCATTCATTTGTGTGATGAGCACGAATGTTTGTACGCCTAATTACGATTAATTCTTTGGAACCTGTATATAAATATTATATACCACGGGAACCGTACATTTTACGGAATAAAAAGTAGCCTAGAAAAATGTAAGGTTCCCGTGGGATAGGTTTGTTCTTGTTTTCCTAGAAGCGAACCCGAGCAAAGCGAGGGTTAGCCGCTAGTTTACTAATATAAATAACATATTATGTATTGAATTAAAATATGAATAGTGTTAAAAAAATTAAATGGAATAGACAAGTATAAATATATATTTTTTTAAATAAACTGGTCACAAAAAACACTATAATTTGCTACAAATATTGGTAGCTCGCTCTTTAAAATTATTTTATCGTTCTGTTCATCATTCCGTTTTCTCATAGCAGATAATTCGATGGTGTCTTTATATCGTTTGCTTAAGCGGTCTTATCACTACATATCACTACATAATATAAAACAAAGTCGCTTCCCGCTGTCTGTCTGTCCCTATATATGCTTAGATCTTTGAAACTACACAACGGACTTTGATGCGGTTTTTTAATTAGATAGTGATTCAAGAGGAAGGTTTATATGTATAATAGATGCATAATATAGTAGAGAAACACTGGTAATTTAAGATGTTTCTAATGTGATGTCGTAAATAATTAATAAACACATTTTTGCGCTTACATTGCAAACGCTGGCTGAACCCCCCTACGAAATAGATCAAAATAATGTAATTACAGTACTGTACACTTTAAAAAGATCTACAAAAACGTTCGCGCTGGCATATGTCTATCTCTTAAGGATAACATACTATATCAATTTTACTATATCCAAGCTAGGGACGAACCCGAGCAAAGCGAGGGTGACTCGCTAATCTAAACATATAATAAAATTCTAACAGAGTCGAATCTGTACATTAAATATTTTTTTGGAAAATGTTATTGAAATAGTCATTATTATCGATACAGAGGCCGAATTTATAGTTTCTTAGAATTTTTGTCTGTCTGTCTGTCTATCTAGGAACGCATCACGAGAAAATCACTGGACAGACTTGGATGAAATTTATTATGATGATAGCTAGTTAACCTGATCAACATATAGGATACTTTTTATTGCGGGAAAATATCTCATCTTTGATAAATCTATACTAACCGTTAAACGTATCTAGGGACGAATCCGAGCGGAGCGAGAGTGAGTGGCTAGTTACTTATAAATTGTTAGTTTGATGGTGTTTTAATTCATTTTATGAGATAAAGAAATAGAGGCGAGCTGAGCGACTGAGCAAGGGCGTGTGAAATCTAATAGAGATTAAGTTTTTTTCTCACGACGAGTTTTCTAACTTTTGCGTTACGAAATTATCTTAGCGTCAAAGTCGAGGCCACGCCGTGTCAACGTGACACTCTCCCGTGAAATGTTACAAGTTTAATAATATATTCGAGTCTTACATCATTGTTTTTTTTTTCAACGGCTGTTCATTTCCTACTTTTATTTAATTTTGAGAATTTTTGTACGAATATTTAATCTTTATGTAGCTTAACTAAAGCTTTAAGTCAACTTCTTTTGAATATCTCATTGTTAATGAAAACTACTAAATATCATAATATGTGCTTTTGTATAGAAATAAAATTGTAACTAAGCCGAATCTGTACATTAAATATTTTTTGGAAAATCTTATTGAAATAGACATTATCGGTAGGTACAGGGACCGAATCTACAGATTTTAGAATTTTAGTCTGTCTGTCTGTCTGTTACCGCATCACAAAAAAGCCACTGGAGGGATTTTGCTGTTTGGTATGGTAATAGCTGGTTATCGTACATTAACACACAGCACCATATAGTCCATGGTGAGCTACCAGGCTTGTGTTATAGATGCCAAATAGTTGATACACCACACATATATGACTTTATATACATATATATTATAAATGTAAACACCCATGATTGGAGTACAACCATTCGTGATCATCACACAAAGGAATGCCCCCATCGGGACTCGAACCCGCGATCGCTGGCACAGCAAGTAGAGTCACTACAAACTGAGCCAAACGTGTCGTCAATAATATAAATAAAAGTAGCTGACGTCTTAAGTGTTTTAACATTAAAGAATAACACTTAGGAAAAAAGAGCGCTAACTTGCAAAGTACAGTCAATATGGGTAACTTTGTCCTTTCGTTGTCCTCTGTTTCCTGGTAAGGTCATCAAAAGCCTGAGACAGAACCTAAAGATATCCGTTAAGCAAAAAGCTTCTGATCGGTCGAAATGGACATCTAAACCTGATTTCGTGAATTGTAACGCTTAAGATATTGTGAAGTATTTAGATTATAAGCAGATAGTCCTAAAAAGCGGATACTACGGAAACCGTGATTGACTTTCTATACAGGGGTGTGGAGTTTAACACTAATTTCATCATTTTTTACAACTATTTTTTTAATTTTCTTTCTGTTGGTTTATTTTAGATTTAGGTAGGTCTAAGCATAATTTTAATTATTAAATACAAAAAATATTGTTCTAAAAGGATCAATATAAAGATACATTATGCAAATTTTCTAGTTTATTTTAAGGCAACCCTAAACTTTTTGTTATATTTTTATTATCTATGGCGTAAGTTCACTTCTTCAAAGCTCTGAATTAGGAGGTTAAAATTACCCATAATCGTGAAATTAAAAGATACGTAGTGAAGTCCAGGACCAGCAGAGGTGGTACAAATATATCCAAATTTCCGCAAAACTTTAGCCCAGCCGAAATTCGCAAAATTTTCCTTTACTGAGTTTAACTATAAGTTATAACCGAAATAGATTGAAAATTCAATACTTTATAGTTTAATCCCATACGTATTATCTCACTTGGTGAGTTGTCTACAAAAAAAAAAACTAAAAAATTTTACGAAATCATTCCTGACCGGGCCAAAGTTACTCCGATTAAAGTTAACACTTAAGAAAAAAGTATATTAATAATTTGTATTGATGTTTTCAGTTTTGACCGTTGCGTCCTAATCATTTTATCACGAAACAGGAATTGAGGCAGATATTTCCTTTTATGTAATTCAATATAAATAAATATTGACATCATTATTCTATTTATATTGTAGTAGGCCTAGTTTCATTTACAAAAGATGATTTCATGTAACGTCCGGTAATTTACATTTTCGCTCATGGCTGAACAGACCGATACGGGAGTTGCAGCTGCGATTACAATTTTTGCAGACGTATTGCTTTTGCTGCAAAGAACAGGATGACAGCTGGTCGGCCGCACGCTGTCTGCATGCGCGTTTACGGGCTAAGCTATTTAACCAAGCGCGGTCGTGCACCTTTACACCGTCCGTATATAACTTTCTCCAACGGGCTCGGTCTTCTGCAACTTCCTCCCAGGTAGCTACTTCTATATTGAAGCTAGACATATCGCGTTTAACGCTGTCTTTAAACCTCAACAAAGGACGACCGACTGGTCGCTTGGCGTGTGCTAATTCACCGAGGAGGACCTGCCTTGGCAAACGAGAAGGCTTCATTCGATGCAAGTGCCCCAGCCAGCGCAATCTTCGTTGTTTGAGGAGACCGATTACGCTAGGCAGCTGTGCAGACTTCAGCACTTTTTGTCACACGATCCTTCCATGAGATGGCCAAAATACTACGAAGACAGCGCATGTGGAAAGCGTTTAATTTTATATTGTAGTATTAACATATTATAATATTAATATATGAAAATTGAACTATCAATAATAATCTATTAGTCGCACGGACATAAACATGTACACACACTACATACATAATGTAATATTGTATTGAGCATTTGATGTAGGCAAACAGATTAATTGCAAGCGTATAATAATTTTAATTAAAATATATATAAAACATGTACGGTGTTATCTTTAGAAGCGATCTCTTACTTTTATTATGATTATGCTTCATACCGGTATATTAAGATATTACTTGCAAAAGCTCTACGTACGTACGAAGTTCAAAAATATTTATAAAAAATCCACTTCAAAGATTTATATTTCATATGGTAATATAATACGATATGCAAAATTGAACATATTAATTTAGATACCAAGTATCTTAAAATTCCTTTTTAAACTAATGGACATATACTCGTAACTGGCATCTATATGTATATATAAAACAAAGTCGTGTTAGTTACACCATTTATAACTCAAGAACGGCTGGACCAATTTTTATGATATTTGATTTTTTAGATTTCTCTTAGTCCGGAATAGGATAATAAGTATTAAAACATCAGAAAAATTAAAAAATATAATGATAATATTAAAATTTATACGGCTAACGCTGGCAAATAACCATTTTAAATATCTATGTAAAACGTACCAGCGAAGAACTCGAGCGAAGCGAGAGTGAGCCGCTCGTTGTCAAATATTAGACAAAATGTGGATACGTTAAAATGCTACGTTCTTGATGAACAGGATAATTCAGCCGCGACAAAGAAAGTGTTGAAAAGTGTTGAAAATAATAAGTGTTGATACAAACAAACTGAATTTCACACGCGTTTATATCGTTAACTACCGTTGCAGCGACATTGATAGGATAATCGGACAAGTGCGAGTTTGACAAAGAAACAAAAGTGGTACATCTACTGTGGTGTTGTGTTCTTACAATAATTATATACCAGAAAGTCTGTTTTTTTTTTTGGTTAGTCCTTTTGCAAACATAGCGCCAATTGTGCGTTATTTTTTTGAAAGAGTTTTTAATATACAATAGGATAGGATACACGGACGTACATATCGACAGGACAAAATAATAAGACTTCCGTTTTGCTATTATCGACGTGCGGCACCAGTCGCTTATTATCCTAGCGAGCGAAGCGTTTGCTTCAAGTCTGGCAAAATTTTCTTTCCTCTGTCAGTTTGTGGGTACTCTTATACAAGTTGTATTTTACAACTAATAAATGGAATATCTCCAACTAATAAGATCTAATTTCCATAGTTCTTTTGCATTGCATTTTATTTGAAATGTACTTTAAAGTTTTCTCATAAAAATTTGGTGAAGATCTGATGAGGATTTTTGACGTGATGAGCAAAATTGCTCCTCAAAATGCACTTTGTGCTCGCGAGACCTACTGTTCGAAGAACTATTAGTACATATATTATTTAATCATTTTTGCCAAAACAATAAGTTAAAAATACACAATAATAAAGTTAGACATTATGACACGTACCTATTTCACAAAGTTAAACTTTTTCTCAGTATTGCACAAACAGGTGCCGCTATCAGTAATCAAATCATCGGCACTCCTTTATTGGTTGTCGTCGAAAGTCAACTTATGTTTTCGCGGATATTCATTGTTTAAAATATTTGTTAGTTTTATTACTGAAACTAGCGGTTCACCCTCGCTTCGCTTGGGTTCGCCTCTAGACAAACAAAAACAAATCTATCCCACGGGAACCGTGCATTTTTACGGGATAAAAAGTTGCCTATTTGTTATTCTGATGTATGAACTTTATTATTGTAAAGTTTCATTAAAATCCAATCAGTAGTTTTTGTGTACTAAGCTGTATAAGTTACTATAGTTTTTTAACTATTACGGGAACTATTTACTACTTTCCGGAATGAAAAGTATCTAAAATTTTGACCGGATATAGAAGGAAATTTCATTTAAATCGGTCCAACAGTTTCGGAGATTAGCCCGTACAAACAGACAAACAGACAGAGAATCAAAAAAATTGAAAAGAATCTGGATTTGTTCTATTACTCTTCTTACATCCCCCTGACTCGGTTTTTAGCAATTTTTTTTTAGCAATTTGCCACAACTACACTATTTTTATAAGTACCATACGGACGTGGAAGACGCTTCATCATTCGCTGTATTTATCTTAACATAAATAAAATACCACTTATTAAATAATACGATTTTAATGTGCCCAAGCGATAAGGCAAGGTAATCCTATTAGGTAAGTGATAAAATTACAATGAGTTATTTTGCTGACACGTGTTAAAAGATATTAATGGGACCTCCTATTGTATTCAGCCTTTTTAACGTCCCACTGCTGAGCACGGGCCTCCGTTCAATACGAGGAGGATCAGGCCATAGTCCACCACGCTGACCAAGTGCGGGTTGGCGGACTTCACATATCTTTCGAAAACTTGCTATCCTCACGATGTTTTCCTTCACCGTAAGGCAAGTGGTAATCATGTTAGAAATGATTCGCACATGTAGATATCAGAGGTGCGAGACTCGGGATTTGAACCCGCTTCACTCGGTTTCCCAAGCGAGCGCGTTACCACTGGGCTACCACTGCCCTATTACTCAAAATAAAATATATTTTGAGTTTCAATATCAGCCCAATTTCATCCAACACTGGACATACTGGGCTGTTTAATGGCTGCCATTGTGCTCAATTTCCAGGCCTTTGTCTTAAACTGCTGCCAGCCTCCTTACATATGTATGTTTTAATTTTAAGTTCGAGTTTCCTAATTTGACTTTAAATGACTTTTGAACAGTTAGTAGGTACCAGTGCGTAGTGTACTCGCTTGACAGTCGACCAATTGACCTCTTAAAATTAATTGTATATATTTATAATATAGGTACTTAATTGGTTTTAATTTTATGTGTTTGGTTTTAATTTTAGCGGAACAGAAAGCAGATTAGTTTAAAGTGACAAATTTAATGTTTTTATTAGTGGGTAGACAAAGACGGCAGAGGTAGGTACTTGAAAGTACCCTATGCTTTAATTTCTTCTTTCTCTTTTCCCCACGTTGCATATAAATAAATCGTATATCGTGATTTAATAAAAAAAAAAACTTTTACTGTTTATGAAGTTTACACAATTTCTTAATCCCAAAAAGCATCTATCTATTCAAGAAAATTTTGAGTAAATTTATATACTTAAAGTTACGCAAGATAAACTAAGCGTAAAATAAGTACTATTTACTAAAAAAAGTACCTAGGTACTACTCAGTCAACCTCTCAAGTCTCACACCGCCAAAGGGTTCATAATTAAGTAAAATATTAAAGAAATGTAACAACATAAATCAGAAAAGGTTTTTGTAATTTCACTCTCAGCGCCAATTTCAAATATCTACAATTAGTATTTTTATAGGTAGTTTCGATCATTTTTTATATTACTTTCAATAATTAATTAAATTTCGAAGTTATTTGAGACTAGCGACGCACCCTCGCTTCGCTCGGGTTCGTCCCTAGCTTGCTTCCCAATACAAACTTTCATCCCCACTTTCACCCTCTTAAGGGATGATTTCCGGGATAAAATGTATCCTATGTCCTTCCCAGAGTCTCAAACTATCTTTTTACCAAATTTCATCAGTAGATCCAGAGATTACCCTCTACAACGTCAGAAATTCACAAACTCACAAACTTTACATCTTTATTATACGAGTATTAGTATATGTAGCTTAGAAAAAAATATATTAAAATCATTTATATGAAGTTACCAAATTATTAAGGAATTGTTCTAACGAATAAACTTTAGCTTATTTAAAAAAATGAATGATGACTTAATTTAATAAAAGATACTGAAGATACTTGAAAAATCGAGTATAAATTTTAGTATTACTATAATATTATATACTTTAAAACTGCGCGCGAGACAATTTAAATTTTAAATCAGTCCGTCGTTAGTCTTTCTACGGTGTGTATATAATTTGTCTTTCGGCGGACTGTTAACCATTTCAAGTTTGATTGATAAAAAATACTCTTTTGAAAAATCTAATGTATAGATATTATTTTTTGGTCGTTGACAATAGTTTTCTAGCAATTTTTTTTTTATATTTTTATATTTCGGAAGTTCCGAGGTCGTTTGCCCGCTGACACGTCTACGTCGACACTAAGCGTTAAATAGTTTATATACCTATATATGTTAGTTTTTAAGGTATATATTTTATGGGCCTCTGTTTACATATTAAAGATCTTTTTGTAAATATTGCCCGAAATAAATGATTAAATAATCTGAACAAGAGGCATAATCATCTTTTTTAAAACTTTGGTGTCATAATGACTTCTAAAAACCTCCAAATGTCATATACATTTGTATATTTTACATACTTAAATAATATAAGTCTAATTAAATATTAGTAAGTGTTAAAAATTTCTTGAAACGAATGCGCAGTCACTTCTGTCAGTAATATTTGCCTAACTTTTCCTAACTCTGAATTTGCTTTTAATACCTGCTAATAATTAATTGTGGTGTAATATTGGGAAATACCACACATTACGTACACATTCATTATATCTGATTAAAATATCGATATTAGTTATCAGTTTATTATTCTGCAATTTATCTACTCGATCGCGTTAAAGGCTAAGGTAGACAATATATATGAATAATATGATGGATGGAATTGAAACCACGGCTATGAGTAGTCTAGTGATAAAAACATTTCTTTACATGACTTTACGGGCCCATTTTATATTTAAATCAGACGTTAGCTAATCAGTGTTTACAAAAACATCAAAATATAATTATCACATAATGCAAACGTAACTGAGATGAAAATCGTTCAAAAAATCAATCAAGAAAATCGGCCAAGACGGTCAATCTTATTGAGATTGAGCCGTCTGCACAAGAGATATTAAGGTGGTGCACAAGTGTGCGCGCAGATACAAGTGCACTCTCTATTCCTGTCACTCTCAAAGTTCGATGAGACGATACGTAGACGTGACTGATGAGAGTTAAGGCGCAGAACCGATGGTTTTATGTGCTGTCCGAGGCAGTTGAATTAACACCGCCAACCGAGAATATCTTGAAAGAAAAACTCGGTAATTAAACTTAACCCAATTCAGGACTCGAACCTAGGACCTTCGGATATGCAGACGTACCTACATGCTAGCCTCGTTAAACGAATAATTAGGAGAATAGAGAATATGCATGATTTTTTTATACAATAGCTTACCTCTTTATATAATTGTAAAAATATATCCAGCTCCAAGAAATTAAAATATATAGTATTTTTTTTAATATTATACCGATACGAATACATACTTTAAACGCCCGCCATTTCGCGCGCTTGGCGTATCGTCACATTACCTATATCATACACAGAGAAATGACGACTTTTGCTTAAGCAATTTGTCAAAATCGCTAATCGCTCTGTTATGTTATACTCTGACGTCATACTCAATCTGACCAATGGCGTAAAAAAATATAATAAAAAAAAATCACCTTTATTTAAATCACACGCATATTCCCTATTAACGACCCAATAGCATATTGAACAAACAGAAACTTATCTACTTATTAACACATTAAAAACTATCATAATCTAACGTTTAATATAATCAATCGATTATTATAGATGATGACAATTCACTTAATAGTCTACCCCTGTGGTCCAGTATGACAAATACATACATACTATATCTATGGAAGGCTATATTTGAATGACGCTTGACATCTTGCTAGGCCATTTCAAGCCAATTTATTATTAGGAAATATCAATCTATTTAAATAAAAATGAACATTCATAAACCATTTATCCGATTGTGATGAAACTTTGGTGGTCATTCTGCGTACGCCTGTAAGACATTTTGTCCCAAAAAAAGGATTTTTTTATGTTTGTCCTCTAGGTTCCTAAGCTTAGGATTCATCACTATAGGGACGCACCAAAGTGAGGCTAGGTTAATAATAATAATAATAATATCATTTATTTCAACCATCAAAGGATCATATTTTGTTAGTAAAGATACATTAACCTAATGTTAGTAGCACACTTAATCTACTTAATCCTAAACCTTATCTAAGACAGGCTCGATTTGTCAGTATGTGCACCATTTGACAATGGTTCAGATATTGACAATCAAACCTGTCAGCAAATGCCCTCAGGATGCCATTGGAACTGGCCCAAACCCTGCGCACCAGGGATGTGCACCGTTTGCGCATGATAGTGTAGAAACAATCTACGTGCGCTTCATTAAGTCGCTAGATTTTTATAAGACACAGTAATAAAAATTGGCCTCGATGTTTATTTCTTTAATAATAATAGATTTATAATCGCAAGCCAAATGTCAGGTTCACGTTTGCGACTATTAAACGATCATCAGATATTTAAAGGCGATGAAACAGCGGGTCTCGTCGGCGCCTCGGTTTGGACGTTACTCACACGTTACCGGCATAAAGATTAATAACACCATGTTTACTTTTACTATCACTGACTCAGCACCTTGGCTGGACGCCTGGAGCCTCGGCAGTTGAGACCGATCAGTCGCATTACATATAGGATAGGATTCATATAATATGTGAATCGTCATAGATTTTATAGCTAGTTAAATCGTTTTCCTTATGTCCCATCCACATTTTCTTCAATAACAGTACTTCATTTGGCTAGGTTTTAGTATGATGTATTTAGTATTAATGGGTAATTTAATGTATTATTGGTACTTAGTTAAAATTTGAGTTTTTGCAAAAGTAAAATTAAGTCGCAGCGCAGATCTCTTAAGACGCGCGGGTAGTGGGCAAAGCGGGGCTAAAATAGAAAATTCTTGTTTGGTCCCGATAACAATATAATAATCAAGCTCAGCGAAACTTAAACAATACAAGGATAAAATAACTTTCAGTTCATTAAACTCAAATTGAAAATATTTTATTCAACATTAAATTATTACATTTTATCCTGAACGTCACCTCTTTGGAAAGAAGAAGTCTGGGAAGAACTAATTAAAAACGTATGTCCTTTACTACAATCACATTAACATAATAATATTAATAGAAATGATGCTTTCTTGCAAAGAATTAGGTACATAAATAGTTTACAAGTTAAAGTTCATGTGTCATTTTAAAATACAGAGATTTTTAATCTGACTGCTAGTTTCAGAGATTAACAAGTTTACACAAATAAAAATACAAACATACAATTTTTCAGCGTCATATTAAATAATAGCATTGATTGGTTTCAAGGCATTAATGCAGACTATCTAAATAGAAACAATCAAGTAGGTAATAGTAAAGCATTAGATAATAATGAAAATAACAGTTATTTCAGGATTTACACGAAAAAGCCGGACGTCATCGCAGGCGCCTGTGCAGTCGGGACGATTTACGCGTCGGCGCGAACGCCGCCGTCTGACACCGGCGCCGTACACCGAAATAACTTACGACTCAACACTATTAAATAATTTAACTTAATCGATTATATACATTTTACGACCTTGAAACTCGATGGTAAGGGGCCTCTTCGTTTTATGATACGGTATTTAAATTTTACATAAGGTATTATTCGCTTCAATAAGTTATTACTCGTTACATTTTTTGTACATTTTGTTTGAATAATTCGTTGGATAGAAAAACTTATGATACAACTTAACGTCTTGCATAATTTTTCAATTTTTATTATATTATTGGTACTAGTATCCAAAAATTATTATTACTCAGCTCTTTCAAGTTTAACGTCCCGGGCGAGCCTCTCCTAGGGGAGGAATAGCCCGCCCGGGACACGAATAGGGTTAGGTTATTGGTCTTCCACGCTGGCCAAATGCAGTTTGGTGAACTACATGTGTTTGAAAATAAGATTGAGAGGTCGCCGTGGCTTAAAACTGCGTCTACAATATGATTCCGGTGAAAATAATAAAAATAACCGATTTACATTAAATTAACGCACGTGATCGATGATCAAAATGTAAATTATTGTCAAAAATAACTTTGTGCTCAATAAAATAACTTGCCTTTGCCCGAGATCACGCTGACATAGAGTATTCAGCCCTTTTTAATGTCCCATAGATAGGCTCGGGCCACCCTTTAGTGCGAGAGATCAGGCTATAGTGGCAGGCTGGCTGAGTGCAGATTGGTGGACTTCACACGTACTTTGGAAAACTTACTAGGTCCTGACAGACATGCAGACACTTTATATATTATATTTATATATTTACTGGCACTAGCATAGTATATTTATATATTTACTAGAGGCTCACCCTCGCTTTGCTCAAGTTCGCCCACAAAAGAAAAAAAAATCCACGAGAACCGTATTTCCATTTCGGACTATTTTCCGGAATAAAAAATAGCCTATGAGTTATTCTGATGTATGAGCTATAGTATTGTAAGTTTCATTAAATCCATTCACAGTTTTTGCGTAAAAGAGTAACAAACATCCATACATCTATACATCCAGACATCCACACATCCTTATATATATAATATTAATAGGATACAACTATTATGCCATTGAATATACTATAGAATAACTATTACTATTGATAAAATTATTTCGCTTTTAAGGGTCGTTACGTAATGTTATATTAGCCTTCCTTAATAAATAGAGGCTTAAAAAAGCAACAACAAGCTTTTCAGCTTTACATATTAGTTCTGCACTAGTAGGTACAGATTCGCATTTCATACTCTCGTCTCGTTATTTCATAGTTCGCACTACTCATTTGAATTTGAGACCAGCTCGAGTTTTTTTTAAGATCGCTCGAAGTTTATAAAAAGCCTTACCACAAATATTCAATCAATAATTTGCATACTGAGGATGTGGTTATATGCAAAAAGTATTATAAAAAATACTCATTGTGGTTCTCAACAGTATCTATTTTCAAAGAAGATGACGCGGTAGTGAATCAGAGTGGGAAATCCAACTTCCGAGGTGTTGCTGTCACCGCTGGCTCGAAGCTTCGTGCGTCAATTCATTCGTTGGCCCAAATCATTTTTTTTTGCGACTAATGTTCTAAATCGCTTCTTTGGCAAATTTATTATTATAACTGTATATTAGTAAGACGTTTGAGATTTAAGCAGTTTAGACTACAAAAAATATTTAAACATATGTATATTGTTTATACATATA
This sequence comes from Fabriciana adippe, assembly GCA_905404265.1. Classification (NCBI taxonomy): domain Eukaryota; kingdom Metazoa; phylum Arthropoda; class Insecta; order Lepidoptera; family Nymphalidae; genus Fabriciana; species Fabriciana adippe. The sequence continues at coordinate 725,307 of FR989995.1, forward strand.
ATAAAACTGCAGAATTGGAATGTCTGTGCATAGAAAAAAAATGCTAAAAACCGAGTCAGGGGGATGTAAGAAGAGAAATAAAACAAATCCAGTTTTTTTTTCAAATTTTTTGTTTCTGTCTGTTTGTATGTTTGTTTTGTACGGGCTAATCTCCGAAGCTGCTGGACCGATTTATCCCCGTCCAACATTGTGGATACTTTTCATCCCGGAAAATTAAAGAGTTCCCGTGGGATAGTTAAAAAAGTATAGTAACTTATAATACAGCTTAGTACACAAAAACTACTGATTGGATTTTAATGAAATTTTACAGTAATATACATAGTTCATATATCAGAATAACAAATAGGCTACTTTTTATCCCGGAAAAATGTACGGTTCCTGTGGGATAAATTTGTTTTTGTTTGTCTAGAGGCTGAAGGCTTTGGCTTGAAGCCAAGAAACGCATTGGGAGGTGGCCCACCTCGGAGGGCGGTGTGCTATGCGGGTTGCTCCTGGTACTTCTCTAATAGCAGAGTAGACTGTGGAGCAACACCATGGTTGTTGTTGTCTTCTTCGGCAGACCTGCCGTCGGGGCGTCGTAGTTGAGTGCGTAAGCGATACTGCGACGCCTCCATTAAGACGGGGGAGGTCTTGTTGGGTTTTAGTGGGTAGTACTGGCTTTTCTAGCCGGTACAGGTGGTATGCGTAAATGCATCTCCCAACATAAAAAAGGTACTTCTCTGATAGCAGAACGTTGGAGCAACCTCTCATGGTTCTTTTGGTCGACCTCGGCAGAAATGCTTTCAGGGCAACGTGGTTAAATGCGTAAGCGATCCTGGACGCCCCATTGAGTTGGGCAGGTTCCGTTGGATTTTCGTGGGTAGTTACTGGATTTTCGTGGGTAGTTACTGGCTTTTCTAGCCGGCGAGTCCCACGTAACCACCTGTATGTACATATGTAGGTAGTATGCGTAATGGAAATTCCCAACAATTTAAAATAACAACAACTCAATTCAAAATAACAACAACTTTTATGTTAATGTTAAGTAGTAATTAGAGCTTGTATGAATGCTAAAGCTTTGGTTAGCGTGTATTTCTTTGACGCAGCAATAAATTGAAATGAAAACATTTTTAATCGACTTCAAAATGTAGGAGTTGTAGGTATGTTTTTATATCAAATGTGAAGTGATTTACATATTTATTTTTTTATTGTACCTCAAGGAGGAAGAAGGGAGGATGATTATATTGATACTGTATACTGCTACTACCTGCGGCCTCCGGCTGGCTCGCTTGTGTTTTTATTGAGTGTAAACTTAAATCTATACTGTATATAAGAAAGATGATGATCATGATGCATGCACGGATTTATATTATTATTCATAGATATTTATTCAATCTATTAAAATGAAACCTGGTTATAAGCTAATCCACGCGCCACCTTTGATGACCTAAGATCAATCCAAATGATGCGTTATTCAAGAGATTATAAAACTAAAAGAGACAAAAACCATTAATATTGTTTCATATATCTATTTTACATCCTAAACATCCCTCATGTGCGTTTGTTAAATACTTTATGTACAATTTCATTCTTAAATCTTTATAGTGGACATAATATTAAGTATTTTTCATTAATTATTGTGACAAAGCATAAAAAAAGCAAAAGCTATATCTGTATTTGTCCAGACTAAGTAGAATTTTGATATAGAAATCCCACAAATTGACATGTTTATGAAATAGCGGTCGCTGGTATTAGCACCATCACCAACAGGCTTTACTCCATTTGTTCACATGCCATTATATTATCATTATTACTAGCGACTCACCCTCGCTTTGCTTCGGGTTCGTCCCTAGACAAATACAAATCTATCCCACAGGAACCGTAAATTTTTCCGGGATGATATATTATAGCCTATAGCCTTCCTCAGTTATGGGCTATCTAATGCAAAAAGAATTTTTCAAATCAGATTAGTAGTTCCTGTGATTAGCGCGTTCAACCAAACAAACAAACTAACTCTTTAGCTTTATAATATTAGTATAGATATTGCCAATATATTGGTATGGACAAATTACAATCTAATGTAAACATTTGTCATCACAAGTATAGCGTAACCATTTAATATAGAAGTAGAACAAAACTCGATATAACCTTCGAATCGATAGATATTATAGATTTAGAGACACGTATTATTACACCCATTATTTGAAGAAATAGGTACCGACAGTGAAACAAATGTGTTTTCAAAATTATGCCTTGATGACTGATGTATATTGTATGTAGACGTAGCAAATTTATTTTTTCAAGTGTTTTTACACTTTTTCATGTAGTACCCTACCTACTGCATATCTTAAGAAAATAAATATTTTAGTAAATAATGCGAAACAAATAATGTTATAATGTGTATTTTAAAAGGTGATTTTATGAACTTATAATTTTTTTAGGGTTTTCCATACCTCGAAAAGGAAAAATAACTCTTTTAGGATCACTTCGTTTACCGTCCGTCTGTCAGTCAGTTTGTTTGTTAAGACCCATTTTATCAAAAACCCGTGAAAGTATCAAGTTGAAATTAATATCAAATACTCAGGTCTGCCATCACTAGGATCTGTGAAAAAATCAAACTTCTAAGTCAACGTAATCAAAAGATACGGCCGTTTATGTCGCATGTTTTGAAGTTCGCTAGGGAACTCAGAAGGGAATCAAAACCTATACGGTACCTCCCATTGACTTAGAATCATGAAAGGCAAGAAGCAGTGTCTTACAGCACAAGTAAGGAAACAATTCGAAAACCCTAAATTTCTAGTTATATCACAAAAAAAAATCTTTTTGGCGATTTTATTTATTGTCAAGATAGTCAAGTAAGAACAAAATTTTACACTATAATGTCCTTCCGATCGATTTCGGCCACGGCGGCCAATCTCACTGAGACTAGGCATCTGCCATCAGCACAGGAGATATTATAGTGCACAAGTATGCGCGCAAATACAAGTGCACTCTCTATTCCTGTCACTCTCATACTCCGGTGGGACGACTTCTCGACACGATCAGTGAGAATTATACACTATAATAAACATGCTGAGGCCATACGCTATGTCCATATCATTATATTTTATTGAATTGGCCTAAAATATCGATAATTTGTTACAAAATTATCTTATGACTTGCAAATATTATAAATAGGAACATTTGTGAACACTTAAATGTAACTTAAAGGTAATTGGTACACATATTAACCACAGATCATACAATACTATACTAGTAACTAAATGTGTATCTATGTAGAGCACCATTTAAAAAGGGTCCTCAATTTTATTATATACTAGTGGCTCACCCTCGCTTCGCTCGGCTTTATCGCTAGGTACGTTTTAAATAGATATAAATAGTTATTTGCCAACGTTAGCCATATAATTTTTTTTTCGTTAATTTTTCATTTTTTCTCTTTATTAAAACCTTCCGTGGACCTTAAGGAACATATGAAAAAAAAATTACTTGAATTGGTCGAGCCGTCCTCGAGTTTTGCGCTTACCAACATTAATTTTTATTTATATAGATGTATAATGTATTTATGTATGTATGTACAATACAAAGTTCATGTAAACAATAACGCACAATCGCAACAAGCGATTAGCTTGAAGCATCGTTAAGCTAGTGAAGCCTAACGCAATAGCGATCTTTCCCTTTATTATACCTTCATCCAGGAAGGAATGTGTGAGTCTACATCTTCTCCTCAGACTAAAGAATTATATAGAGGGAGCCCGCCAAAAATATGTCAAAGTCAAAAATGGCGACGTGATTTGCTGTTTATGCTAATATTCTCGATCGATACAGATTGTTTTATTTCTTTAAAGAATAAGGGAATACATAGATAGCTCGTTTAATTTTTTTCCTTATTATATTAAAATCCCTTAGCTATTTATTGACATTTATTTGCTTATCACAGTAATAAGTACCTATTCTATAAATATTTGTATACTATTAGGTCCTTAGTCCTTACATATGAAATTGGTGTTTTATATGGGAAAAGTAAAACAAAAAAATATATAAGAAATTATATATATAATCAATCAAAGTATGTATCATTGTTATCTATGCACTTTCGCCATTTTATAGGTACATAGTTCATTGATTCCTTTGCAAAAAAAACTGCGGGAGCGAGAATCAATAAAATTTCCGAAGGCGGTTTTGACTGCTAAAATTGATTTTTTTCCTTGCAAGAAATTGTCCAAATTCCGGAAAAAGGGGTATTCTGTTGGAGCAAGTTCCAGGGAGTATGGTGGGTATCGGAGACATTCCAATCACAGCTCCTTTAATTTAGCGACCATCTGTTGTGTAGTGTGTGGTATAGCGTTGTCCTGAAGCAGCAGTGGACTAGAGCAATTGACCAGTCTCTATTGTTTAATGGCTACCTTTTCCATCATGGCTTGCAACTGTTGACAATACAGATGCCGTCTGGCCAGATTTTAGGCAGCTGTAATGGATGACACCAGCACTGGTCCACCAGACACTTACCAGTACCAGTTTCTGAGTCAACATTCGCTTGGGGCAGGGTGTGGCCAGTTCTCCTGGGTTCAATCATTGTGATGAGCATTTCCGATTATTGTACAGGATCCATTTTTCATCACAAATAACGATATGATTTAAAATACCCTCGTTATTATGACAATTGAGTAGTGTAACGCAGCATTCGACGCGTGTTTGTTGGTGTGCTTCACTCAATTCATGCGGTATCCATTTTTCGAGCTTTTTCAATTTTCCAATTTGTGTCAAGTGAATTAAAATTTTATCACTCGGCTCACTAAGCTTGGCGCTAACTCTGACGTGGTATGCGATGGATCCGCTTCCACGATCACTTTTAACCGATTCATTGCGACGGCCTTTTTTACGAACTACGGCCCGTGGCGGCGAACAAATTTTTCATGACACCTCTAGGGCGTCACGCGCCATACGTTAAAATGACACCCCTACGGTGCCTTCAGCCATATATGAAAACTTTGTGCTTTTTTTTCTTTTTTTGGCTTATTTACACTTGATTTCGTTCAGTCAGCATCTAATATCAGACCTAAGCAGTTTGTTAATTCGTTTCGAGTGAGTTCCTTGTGTTTTAGATACGTGATTTACTTGAAATGACTATTTTGAATCAGATATTGTAAACATTTGGTATTCTTTTTTCTTTGACTATACAATTTAAATAGCTTAAGAATATATTTTAAAATATGTTCTGAAATTGGTGTTGCAAAGTTTTTTTTATATACTTGGTGCAATATTGGCAACTAAAATTCCCAAGAAAAGTTTGAAAGTATTGAGTTTAGGTATTGAGATGACGTCTATTATTTCGCTCGAGTTCGGCCCTAGATATCTTATGACGGTTAGTAAGGAATACATAAACTATATAGTCTATATACATACATCATACATAGGTATGATGAGTTTTATATCTCTTAGTTGAGAAATGATTAATTTCCCATACAAAGTTCCACGGTCCACCCCTCCTTTTCACCTTCTTAAGGGATGATTTCCGGGGTAAAAATTATCCTATGTCCTTCCCGGGATCTCAGTTTGAGATGAGAGAAAAAAAAAAGAAAATGAAAGATATTGGGACATGCACAGAAATTAAGAAAATATAGATTGTACTATTACAAGTTGCTTTTAAACATAATTATATAAAATATATATATATATATATATATATATATATATATATATATATATATATATATATATTATTATATAAATATATAATAATATAAAAATAACATAAATTTTCTTTGAGACCCCTTCATTTTGATAAAAAAGATTTAAAGCCTAAAAGATAGCGCCCGGTATTTTGTTATTTTATTTTACACATGGACATTCCCGTCACCAAAGAAGAATCTACCGATCAATATCGATATATATATATATATATATATATATATATATATATATATATATATTATAGAAAATACATTATAGAAAACACTTTATCCGTTCCGTAGCTACGAGGAAACATCAAATCATACATCATAATCATAGCCTTTCTCGGCTTCGTCGCAGTCGGGTATAAAACTATGCAAAACGGGTAAAATGTTCAGTTCCATACGTTATTCTACGATTAACAGTTTCAACGAATTGGATTATGATGACGCCGCTCGGGTGTCATCCGCCACACGTGAAAGAAATGTATTCGGAACAATGAGAAGGTTTTTAACCCCTGAAAATTTTCTATTCACACTAAATCCTGAAACGAACAGTACAGGCATGATCTGTGTGATAAAATAATGATAGATTTATTTAGCGAAAACCTTTAAAAATGTAATTTTAACATAGTTTCGACGAATTGAATTATGACACCGCTCGGGTGTCACACGCCACCCAGAAAAGAATTGTATGACACCCCTAAGGTGTCACCCGCAATGAATCGGTTAATTCTTTATTGTCAACTAGGGTCTTCGGCCGTCAACGGGGTTTGTTCTGTAGGTCGAAATTTCCAGAACGAAAACGTACCGTGTATTCTTTTACAGTAGCTTCCCCATACACATCATTAATCCTTCGAGTTGTTTCTGCAGCGCTGGTGTCACGGTGGAACTCGTATTCGTAATAATAACGCGATATTTTAAGTTTTCCATATTGTGAAGACATTAAACAGAACGATGTCAAAGAGAAATCAAATAGCGCGAAAACAAATAAATCATTAAATTCGAAACACAAACCTAAAATTTTAAATTTTGAAATAAAGGAGGGGTTTCGATAAGGCCCTTTACCGGCCCCCCTGAATTTTTTATTATTTTAATATTGTGTTTATAGGACTACACTTAAAATTTACAAATATATATAGCATCAGCCAATATTCGCTATATTTATGTGTTTAAGGTAAATGTTTGATTACCAGTTGATGAGAACAAAATGACAAAATATACTAATTAATATTATAATTATCGGTTTTATTTTGAGAAATCAAACTTAAACAAGGTGTAAAAGACATTAACACTATCCCTGTCCGATGTATCACATATGATTCACGGGACAGTTCTCGTACCAACTTTACTACGTTCATGTATCATATTTGAGCAAAGATATACTTCAATTCAAGGCCCATTTTTTATTGGACGTAGCAGATCAAAATCAATTTTTAGTATATGGGCGTAGTAAGAACATTGTCTCGTTTAAAAAAAAACAAAAAACCATCGTGATTTTTTGTCGTATGTTTTTTTCTCTGTCAAAATCTATTACTAAAATAGATATTCAAGTAAAACAAAAACATGGCATTTATATTGTTTATTTAGTAAAATAAAACTGAGAAAAGGAAGAAATCTTTTATTTATTGATAAACTATTTGTGCACCTCATTGTAACACGCCAAACAGTAAGCTTTACCACATTCTAAGCACTCCGTGTGTACTTGCTTTGCCTTGTAGGGTTGCCCTTCCTCCTTTCTTTGTGCGTAACATCGTACACATCGACGTCTAATAATCTTTCCGTCTCGCCGTGGTATCTCTGATAGGTTATGTCTCCTTGGGTTTCCTGTGGATAATCTAACAGTCTGTTTTTTCTGGACAACATCGCCAAGCCAATGAAGAATCATCGCCTCTTGGATTTTCAATATACGAACGGAACATCCAGTTGCCTCAAGAAAAACTACTCTTGTATTGACGAGTACGGCCAGAAATAGTAAATCAATCGCAATTTTCTTGTACCACGTGAGGTTTTATCGCAGCGGCGAGTAGTAGCTACATAGCTGATCAGCTACGTCAATGCCCTTTTTGGCGTCGTTATAGTCGATAACCATGTTTGGTTTCGAAGACTCTCCTCTCCAAGAAGACACATTTGTCATTCCATCATCGTGGCACGTCGATACCATCAGGACGTCTCTCTTGTCATGCCACTTCAAAACTGTTACATAACTATCCATTTGCCTTGCCATGACGTCGCCACGTTTGAGCTTCTTTTTTGTGACTACCCAGTCACATAAAAGAAGCTCAAACGTGGAGACTCAAGCAAGAAGACACCTTTTGTTTTTTCTATAAGCACTAAAATTTCCCGTCTATAAGTACTAAAAGAAAATCGAAGACTAAGATGAAGTTTTGGAAAGAAAATATAGTAAAATCAGTCAATCAGTACATTATTAACTATAATCCTAAATACAATTTATTTATTTTATACCATCAGCGCAGTGTAGTAACACGACAATTTTTATATATGTAATAGCTTACGTATTTGTGTACCACATATATGAAAATCGCTTTGTTACTAGGTTGCGCTCTATATACAATAACTAGATAAAGATTGCAAAAACTGCAGAAATGACGTATTTTTGTAAAACAAGCCAAGTTAAGCGGTTCCTTTCATAAAGGTCCTATCAAGTTACACAAAAAGTATATGTATTTTTGAAAGCCTTATATTATGCACATTATAAAAAAAAATAAGAATGATCTAGATTATAAACTTTAAAAAATATGATTCACGGGGGCCGGTAAAGGGCCTTATCGAAACCCCTCCTTTTTGGAATTCCTAATCCAACGTCAGCCAGATATTTGAGATCAAAATGGCCAGTTCGACAAAACGCCAACTTCATAAATAAGGACCTAATATTTTAAAACATGATTGTTTGGCTTCATGTTTCGTTCTATGACACTCTGTCTATATTATTCTTTAGTCTGAGACCTTCTTCTATCTGTCCATACTAATATTATAAATATGAAAGTGTGTTTGTTTGTTTGTCCTTCTTTCACGTCGAAACAGAGTGACGTATTGGCGTGATTTTTTGTGTGGAGATAGTTGGAGAGCTGGAACGTGATATAGGCTTTTTACCGCAGGAGATTATCTCATTCCCACGGGAAAACACGGTATAATATAACCCACAATAACTCATTATACCTATGTATATATGAATATTTTATATATAGTCTATTTATTCCATACTAACCGTTAAAACGTACATACGGTGTAGAGACGAACCCGAGCGAAGCGGGGGTGAGTTGCTAGTTAAGTAAATATAAGACTTAAATGCTGAGAGAATATTATGCGAAAATTGTTCATTATTGCTTTATATTTGTGTATTATAATATTCAAATAATAAATAATAACGCGAACACATTAAATTTGCCGTTAATATATTATAATCAACTGATAAATGAAATCAAAGTCATATAATAAGTAACACTTATGAAGAAAAATTGTACAATCACATTATAACATTATGAATGTCTAGACACAAATTGTAATTAAAAATATAAACCTTGAAGCCCACCTTGAAGCAATTTTTTTTGAGTCTGTGTATTAATTTGAATCTATGTGCGAATATAATGAAACGAGTGAGGAAAGCGTTTGGTAAGTATAATATTTATATATATTATAAGGTTTCGCTATTTTAATGTATAATAAAACAGAAATTAATTGATTATGCTCACCATACTGATGACGCGAATGCACAAATTACAGATACCTTTATAAATCAGCCAGTTAAAAATCACAAGAATGGGCAGGCCGAAAAAAAGAAGAAATAAAGAAATTCAAATAAAAATAGAAAGACTAGAAAAACAGAAAAAAGGGGATTGGTTGACGGGGAGTTGACATGGGTGGATGCTATCTGTGATTTTTAACTGGAAAAAGGAAATAAGTAATAGTTGAGAATAAATGTTTTCTAATAGGTAAATTGTAACAAAAGTTAAAATATATAAGTTTTGAAAAATGATGCTGGCTTTTTCTGAGATGTCTTACAATATATATATATTTTTTGACATTTGCTGGAAATATGAAGAGATTTTGAGGATTTTCGGCGTCTGTTAATCACACAACAAATGAACACATTGTGCTAAAATTCCTTGTCGTTGTTTAATGGACACAGCTAAGGTTCACATTAATCAGTTAAATATGTATATGACATCATATAAAGCTAAAAGCGGAAAATAAATGGAAATACACAAAGCCGCAAGCTTAAACTAGTTATAAAACAAAAATCTCGTTATGTAGCTGAGTAAATATGCGTAATAAATGAAATATATATTTCAAATACAAATATTGATATTTTTTAATACAATTTTTACCTGTAGCTGCTACAGTTGCACTCGGATTAGCCGACATCGTCTTAAAAGTTCACAAAATTCGTCACCAACACTATCACTACTTTCACCTATCTATATTGTTAATACAACAACAAATAGGTAAGAAGTACATTCGAATTACATCTATTCATATTGGGCTAGTTAAAAAATAATCACGATATGAATAAATCTTAAGTTATTGACTAAATGAATGATTTAGTGTAGCAATTACATTACTGCAATATGTTCCTCACATAACATTCGTACATAGACGGTTGATGCGCAAGACATACGCTCTCCTCGGCGGTCAGGCACCAACTGTCGCGTACCGGGTGCCGAACACAAGCACTGGGGGTGGCGGTGGAGGAAGGAAACACAGCCTCCAACCCACAATAATTATGTAAGGAGGGTTGTTGCTATTTTTAGAATTAAGGCGTACACATAACTATACCAAGTTCACAATGTTTTAAGCGTATTCGCGGTCTATTTGTGGAGCTCTTTCCCCAGTTTCGCAAGTGCAGCCCCAATGTTTGCTCGCCTGAACTAGATCCGCACTTGCGGTTTCTGTACCTAATAAAACTTCACAAAGCTTTCTATAAGAAAGTACCGTTTGAACTTGTTTGGTAATAAGCGGTTACTCAAACAGATCTTTTATGAAAAGCGAAGAGGAAAAAGACGTATTTATGACGCTTTACATAAATTATATAAAAATAAAGGAGTGTTACAACAAGTCATAAAAAAATGTTTCAATAAACATTTTATATACTTTTAGTAGAAATATCGAAGAAAAAGTAATTTTCTGCAGGCGAATACAAAATCTGATAACTAAAGATAAGTATAAATGCAATATAGGATATCTAGGTTCGACTGAGCTGTGCGCCTCCCTCCACGTGCAAGCCACCCACCGGCCGCATTTAATTAACTTCTACAGCGCAGTAACAATAAACGTGTCGAACATACAATGAATATCTACTGCGTAACTTGAATTAAGTTATAAAAAGCAATTAAGATAAACAAATCGACGAGTGAAGGGACATTTCTAGTCGACACTGTGTGAGTTTGACTTAATAGATACAATGTATCAAGTTGGAATATAACACTGAGTTTTATGATGTTACGTCTTAGGTGTCGAGTGTAGTAATCTAAGGTGACAAAAGTCATTATACATAAAGCTAATAAAAATAGTATTAATTATTAATTATTAATTATCTATGCAATTAATTGATGCATCTGATAGAATATAAATAACTCTACATGTTATTGCCCTTGCAAATGAGGCCTTGTTTATGACTTATGCAATGTTGTAATCGATTGTAATGGAAGTATTTTATGATAATTAAACTAACATAAGTTTTTCCATGACGACACGAGATGAAATAATTTCCTATGAATAAATCGATTTATAAAAGTAAAGCGCAGTGAAGGAAAAGAGCAATTCTGTTGCGAAGCCTTTATACGAGGAACGTGCTAGTTTGTATCGGATAAAGATGGCATACACGATTTCAAGGTACATTATACAAGTTATAACTTATAAAGCATAACGAGATTTACAATAGGGATAAATAACTTCTTATAACAAATCTCACAGCTCGGGTACAGAGTTATAACTGAAACTTAGGCAGTTGTACTCGTAAATAGTGAGTATCAGCTTAGTGGTAGAATAAAATTGATCATTTCCGTGGTCCAGAAGACGAAGATTCTGTGATCACAGTCATGTCAGCCCCCTCGATAGAGCCCTCTCATGGTCGACACAGATATGACAATATTTTGGGCATAATAATATTGAGCAATTTACATGACCTGTTGCAGACATCTAAAAAACATCTATAGCATATAAAATTAGATTGAATATTCAATTTATCTACCTATACTAATATTATAAAGAGGCAGAGTTTGTTGATTTGTTCTAATCCGATTTGAAAAATTCTTTTTGCATTAGATAGCCCGTTAATTGAGGAAGGCTATATAGGTATCATCCCGGATAAATGTACAGCTCCTGTTTGCTCTTGTCTAGTTTAAATTAATATTAAAGAAGTCGTGGCGATAATATTTATTTTAAAGTTACGGATGACAAATTAAAACATTCAAAACTGAATAAAAATAATAGAACAAAAACAAGTTTTCCTGGGAACGTTAATTGTATAGAACATATTCGTCCACAAAAAATATTAATAACCTAGCTTACGAAAGTACATATTTAAAATGATTACTAATGGTCACAAAAATGAGTAAATATTTTGAGAAATGAAACAAAAGTTTGCATTCCATGAAATATGATTAATTTAAGCTTCGCGTCGTAGATAACTACGACTGTGCTTGAACATTATCCCTTCGACTTTGTATTTTTCAATCTATACACTCGTGTTTTCAAGTGTTATCGAGAAACGGAGTTCCACCCTTTTCAACCGACTTCTTCAAAAAGAGGAGATTCTCAATTCGGCTGTATTTTTTTTTATGTTTGTTACCTCAGAACTCCATCATTTATTAACCGATTTGGACAATTTTTGTTATGTTTGAAAGAGTATATTTTCAGTTTGGTCCCATTTAAATTAAAAAAAAAAATACCACCCCTAAGGGTGGAAAAATACCTAATGATGAATTTAACCTACTTCTAATTATATTGACTTGAAACTTTGCAAGTGTTTCTATTTCCGTTGATAGTGCAGTGATAAGGCCAGAAGGTGGATAGGTGGAACTCTTCAACGGCTATTAGTAGATACTTTGAGTTTGGGCTTATTTTGTTTGATTTGACAAGCCCAATGCGTTAAAATCGGATTTTAGAGACAGAATTTTTAGTGTTACTAATAAAAACGAATTTTAATTTGTCACTCTTCATATAAAAATTGGCATCAAACTAACTTAAACGGCTTAAAAACAAATATTTTATTAAAATACTTTCTTCATATTTTGCTACTACTATGTCTAAACTAAAAAGGGAAAAATAAAAACTTTTTAAGAAAAAAATAAAATCGTACTTCAAAAAAAAAAAGTAAAAAATAACTGATTGGTAGTTTTCATTTACTATAGATACCTAATCAGATATTTTCGAATCTCGACCGTGCCAGCCGATACAAATCAAAGCACACCCTTCAAAGACTTCGAAAATATGTGGTTAGGTATCTATAATAGTAAATAAAAACTACCAATCAATAATTTTTTTACTTTTTAGTGTTTTTTTTAAGGCAGTTTTAATTTTTTTTTTATTATTTCATCATACAGGGCACTGGAACAATCGGTGAGAAATCGCAGGAAGCATCTGGAATCACCCGCCACCACGGCGAGGCTCGTCTCCGTGGGCGTATGTTGACAAACTGATTTATCGAGTCTATTTCTAGACGGAGCCACGCCCATGGGGGCAGGGCGGTCCCCCTCGGCAGGAGCCTCCTCCTATGGGCGCCCTTGACCTTCCGTATCCAAACAACCGGAGTCACAACACGCTGAGACACTACGCTTATTTGTTCCTTTAACTGTTTTTTTTTATTTTTTCCTTAAATCAGGATTTTTCATATTTGCTATAAGCCCATTAATTTTATCAAATTAAAGCGAGACGAGAAGACATAAGTTTTCTTATGAGTAAAACTATATTTTTAAGGGTTATAATCAGTGATGGATTTACCCATAGGCCCGTGAGGCCCGGGCCTAGGGCGGCATAATTTTAGGGGCGGCAAAATTTTCGGGACGTCAAAATCCTAAAGGCGAAAAAAGTCAAAGGCAATCCGAATTCAAAAATCGATTATAATAGATACTTTTTGAAATATGAAAAATTAAAAAAATCTAGTAAAATATATTGAATAATATTGTAACGATTGAATTTACTTTTTAATTAATCGCAAGATTATTTTTATAGTAGATCAATAGATTTTTACTAACATGAGTTTTTATCGGAAAATGCTGTTGATTTATTTACAAAAGAGAAATAATAAGTTGGGAAATTTTGAGAAATGTTCTTCTATATTTTTTGTATTTTCAGTAAAAAAAATAATTGAAAAAAAATTCAAATCGTCGGCCTAATTCGTTAACCTGTTAAGTCCATTTTTGAGCAATTTTACTTTTTATGCCGGTCAAAAAGTTCAGATGATTACCTACATTATGTTAAAGGAATAGCGACGATATCAATACAGAAAGGTTAGAAATATCATGCCCGAAAACCTGCTTTCTATCCGATAGCATATTTACACAAAGAAAAACTGCTAAATCCTATAGGGGCCTCAGTTTTTGACTGAAAATGTTCACTGACTCACGTGCGGTGTGGCATAGTTCAAAGTTTTATCATAATTTATAGTTAAATATTTTGTTTTATTTAAATCGATTCTTTATAAAACAGAATAAGGATGAATTCTAACCTTTACCACAGAGGAGGTCATTACAATGTAATCCTTGTAAGATTAGTGACTGAACGAAGTTGCACCAGAATTGATGTAAAATTACTGTACGGAAGTTTGAGGACTTGCAGGATATATAAAAGACTCTTCCATCTAACTATCATGCGTATTATGACAAATTATGTACCTCATGAGTAGTACCAATGAGAAGAAATTAAATTAAATTAAATTACAACTTTATCGAGCTTAATGAAATCATAGAAAAACATCAAGAATTCAATATGCCATTGTAGGCCTACCTCGTCGTCGACGATTATTTAAAAGCGTTTGATAGCATATCACATGATGCTGTTTTTAATGTTCTTCATTGCCAAAAAATAGAATTTACTTACATAAATTTGCTCCAAATTATATACGCCCATAGCACAGCTAGTATCAAAACACACACAATCGGTCCTTCTCTACATATTCAAAAAGGTGTTAAGGAAGGAGTCACCTAAACTTTTTACGAGCGCATTAGATGAAGTTTTCAAAAAACTGGCACCTAGCTGGGAACGCGAAGGCATTGATGTCGGTGGAGTGCAGTTAACTAACTTTGCTTTGCTGACGATATTGTCTTGTTTTCTTCAACAGCGAAAGGACTGGAGCTAATGTTACAACAAATTAATGATGTAAGCCTTGAGGTTAGACTGAAGATGAATATATTGAAGACCAAGCTGATGTCTAATAGTACCCAGAGCCGCCTAAAAGTGAACGGAGAGGAAGTACACTATATTCAAGAATATATCCATTTGGGCCAGATAGTTTCTTTTTATTCCAGACAAGACAAAGACCTATCAAGAAGAATTGAAAATTCCTGGAGGAGCTACTCGTCCATGAAAGATCTTATGAAGGGTGACCTTCCATCGTCACTAAAGCGACAACTTAAGGACAAGTGCATACTTCCCATACTGACATACGGAGCTCAGACTTGGTCTTTGACAGACACTCAGATGTTAAAACTCTGAATTTACCAACATACAATAGAGCGTAGCATTTTAGGCGTTAAGTTAACTGATTAAGTTCGAAACGTTATACTACGCTCCAAAACACAAATCATTTACGTGGCTCAAAAAGCCAAAAATCTTAAATAGGACTGTGCTGGCCATGTCTGCCATATGTCTGCAGAACTGTGGGCCAAAGTGACCACGAAGTGGAACCCTGAGACAGGAAGGCGGTGTTGCGACAGACCACGAACTAGATGGTGAGATGAATGGGACAAATTCGATCTAAATTGGCCTATTTTTGCGGGATGATGTAGACTAACAGTAACAATTTTATTTTTTACTAAAGTTTCAGACTGAAATGACAAATTGAGGGTTGTTAATTTAAAGTATTTAGAATATTGTTTATGTGTCATTTTGTTAAAAACGTTTTAACTAATTTACATTCCATACCTACTCATTTAAGTCTAAAAACTGCTATGTCCTTAATCAAATTGGATCTTCACAACGAAAAGCTGCTAAAAAATTGTTTTCTTTAATTTACTGAGCTGGGCATAAGATATACAACTATTATCACTTTCAAAATATCAAGGAAAGTTATAGGAACCAACGGTATTTTTAGAATTTTGATATCTAAAAATGAAATCATATAATTCAGTTTTTTCTTCGTCCTGTAAACTTTGCAGAACTACACTTAGCAGGCTAACGAATTAGGCCGACGAAATTTTAAGAATTCACTGTTTTCGGATTTTTCCCCTTATATGCATACAGTTACCCATTTGGACACCAAGTTTCAGCTTTCTAGGTCATCTGGAAGTGAGTTAGGTTTTACTACTATATGTCAGTTGATAAAAGTATCAGTGATAAAAATGCCGATTTTTAGACGTTAATATCTCAATTACCGTTTGTGCTGTATTTATGAAATTGGGGGTTGTTAATCTAAGTGGATTAAATAATGAACCAAATTTCATGTTCATGTATCATATGTTAAATAGATTTTGAGTTATTACGAGGTGAAAAGTGGCTCCAAATGGTTCGTATAAAATATACACGCGATGCTGCGTCGCCAATTTCTTTTGACTTGAACTTGGCTGGACACGCTACCGCGTGTCTTGATGATATATTCATCTTTAAAAAGTTATGTCCATATTTATAATTTATATTCGGAATTCTATTTAATAAATTAATGTAGATTAATCAATAAGAAGTTGTATTTAATTTAATAAAATTTTATCGATCAGAATTTTAACATTTGAAAATTAAATCTTTAATATTTAACCTCCGACTCAAAAAGAGGGGTGTTATAAGTTTGACGTCGTCTGTCTGTCTGTTTGTCTGTGTGTGTGTCTGTCTCTGGCATCGTAGCACTCAAACGGATGCACCGATTTCGATGCGGTTTTTTTCATTTGAAAGCCAGTTTCCTTGCGGTGGTTCTTAGCTATGTTTGGTTAATATCGGTCCAGCAGTGTAAGAGTATCAGCTCTTTTCCAAAATGAGGTAAGGCATTTTGGTTTATGATTACTTGATTAAGTGCTTCACGTGCGTAGGGGGTTTTTTAAATTTTTATTTATATTGTTATAATAATCACTCCCTAACAAAGCAAAAAAGGCGGCCTATCAATCGGGGCCTAAGGCGGCATCAAGCCTAAATCCGCCACTGGTTATAATCGTTAACATAAAACAAAAGGTAATATATTCATAATTTATTGACCGATACTGACATCCACTTTAACAACCATGATATGATGACTATCGCTTTTCCTAAAAAGTAGGAGTAGCTAAAGTCTTTGGATCTACTTCAAAATTAAGATAAGTTATTCACATAAATATCAAGTGACTTAAATCTGCGATCGTACACCACAACATTTTATAATGATTATTATTATTATTTCATACTACCGACTCACCTTCGCTCCGCTCGGGTTCGTCCCTAATTATGTTTTAGCGTTTACTATGGATTTCTCAGAGATGAGATATTTTCCCCCAGTAAAAAGTATCCTATATGTTGACCCGGATAACCAACTATCATCATACTAAATTTCATCAAAATCTCTCCAGTGGCTTTTCCGTGATGCGGTAACAGACAGACAGACAGACAAAAAACTATAGATTCGGCCTCTGTATTGATAAGTCTATTACAATAAGATTTTCCAAAAAATATTTAATTTAATTAATAATTTTTATTTAAGACAAAAGTTAAATATGGCTTCCTATTTATGAGAAATACCCATTTCATATCTTCTATGTGTCGCTCTCTGATAATAAATGTGAATACATAATAGATTAAACACGTACATATTATCGTGATATCATTAATTACTAGATGTAATTATAAATTGCCCAAAATACACAACTAAACATAATAAATAATCACAACAGGAAATATACCTAATATAATGATAACATTTTTTTTAGTACAATCTTTAAATAATGACTGGGAAATCCCCACGACACCGTAAAGCAAAGTTATTATCAATGATAATAACGTCATATTAACGTAATTTTATCGCTATAATTTTTTTTATTTATTCTTATAAGCCATACACATGTATACATTAACAATCCCTAAATAACTAATTCACAAATGTCCTTCTGTCTGTCCGAATTGGATTTGGATTCTTATTTACCCAACTTATCGTGAATAGATTAATGATGTAGGCATGATTAATATTTAAAACTTAATCGGCTTCTAGGAGATCACCACAGAAATTATGCGATAGCATTACTGTTGGTTTGTCGAAAGTATTGTATGGTGTTTACATGAACTTATATTATTAAGCTTATGCTGCCTCGGTGGTGTAGTGGCTAGCATGTACGGCTGCACATCCTGAGGTCCTGGGTTCGAGTCCCGGGTCGGGCCAAGTTTAGTTATTGAATCTTTCTGTATAGTAAGCCTCAGTAACAGCCCGGAGTTGGGAAGTTGGCGGTGTGTCACCCCCGTGCCTCGGAGAGCACGTAAAGCCGTCGGTCCTGCGCCTTAACTCTCACCGGTCGTGTCGAGTAGTCGTCCCACCGGAGTATGAGAGTGACAGGAATAGAGAGTGCACTTGTGTCTGCGCGTACATTTGTGCACTATAATATCTCCTGCGCAGTTGGCTAGTCTCAATGAGATTGGCCGCCGTGGCCGGTATCGGTCAGGAGAACATTATTATTATTATTATTAATATTCGAAATAAGCTAAGTCTCCAGAACATTCGGACAATTCCGGGAACCACAATTAGTCTTCAATTAATTTATAGTACATAAAGAGGTTCACCTACTGTAGGTATAATAGCATTGCTCTGAATAAACTACTTAAATATTTTTTGCAGTAATACGTAGGGACATTAACACACAGCACCATCTAGTTCCATGGTAAGCTACGAGGCTTGTGTTATGGATACCAGATAGTTGATACACTACACATACATAACTTTAAATATATAAACACCTATAACTGGAGTACAAACATTCGTGCTCATCACACAAAAGAATGCCCGCAGCGGGACTTGAACCCGCGACCGGCACAGCTAGCAGGATCACTACAAACTGAATCAAACGTGTCGTTCATCGTCGCAGTAACGTAAAATTACTTTAAGATTATCAGTAGTTTTTTAATTGCATTCATAAATATCAAGTATAGTAATAAAAGTCCGACTAAATATCTATTTATGTTTTATTTGCAAGTCACATAGTAATTAGTCCAATTAACTACATGCAATAGTATACTATAAATAAAACTTCGACACTGCATCAAGGTGCGGTAATCTTTACTGTTACACGTGGCCAATGTGACCTTATGTTTGTGGGTCTTTTTCAACAAATAACTAGCTAATATTAAAGATGTTTGTTAAGTCAAATACTTAAGGTCTGTTTTACGATGTAAAATAATAAAGTAATTAATAAAGTAAAATAATTATATTTTAATATTAAGTTTATACCATTTAATGCTGTACTGGACCTACACGGCATTATATTAATTTATTTTCTCACTCCTGAATTGTTTCTGGAAGAAATCTCTTAAAGAGATAAGTTATCCGTTGTAGACATTCTGTTACTTTATTTTGTATAACATATATTTTATGGTACATAAATAAATAAAAAATAAAGTAGGTAGATATAAAGTAGTGTCATCTTGACCGATGGCCACGGCAGCCAATCTCACTGACACTAGCCGTGTGCGCTGGAGATATTGTAATGCACAAGTGTACGCGCAAGCAAACACAACGTGCACTCCACTCCTGTCACTCCCACATCTCCGTGGGATATTATTAAAGTAGTGAAGGAAGAAAAGAACTAACAATTTAAATATTTTCGTTGAAATAACTCTATCTTTTCGGATTTTTTGTGGATTTATTTTGGTTTTCGTTCTCTCCGTTTAATATATTAAGTATGTACCTGAAAAACATGCTATGCCAACGACAGAGAAAATATTGTTTTTTTTTTCTTATGCTTAGCAAAATAAGAGCAACCTAAAATTTCTGATATTCATTTCACTATACACAAGTAGGTATATATAGTCAATCGAGCTGTATATAGACACATTTTTGGTAAATTACGCGATATTTTCGCCTATTGTGAACCGATTTTCATAATTAATTTTCCAATGAATGAATACATTCATTGACGTCAATACGACGTATTGGATGACCTATACAAATCTACCACTAACAATAATTACTACAATAGATAATTATATAATTACTTTGCTAGTGTTTAAAAATAAATGATGTATATCTTTTCAAAATAAGTAAATATTATTGTTCAAATAAGATTTATTTATCAAACAAAATTCATTTAAATTCTCAAAAAAAAAAGAAATATTACAAAAAAAAATCTTTTATGCTTTGCCATATTTAAAATTTTCAGCAATAATATATTATTCAACTCTGTTGTGTAACTATTTCGAATTTTTCCAGTAGGTAATTAAATCAACTTAACTTTAACGCGTATTTGCGTATTTATGTTAAAAAAAACCGCGCCATCTAGTGCAATTTTTTTAATTTTTACTCAAAATACAAAATGACATGGCGAAAATATACTTGATAAATATATAATTATAAATGAAACAAGTAGAATAACTTTAAAAACATTCACTCATATTCCAAAGCGCTAGGATAACCCAGTAAAGTAAGTACAGTGTAGACGTGAGCATGGTTATATCGTTACATGTGTAATGGACCTAATGCTGACAATGAGTGTTGTTTAAGACTGAGTACCTGGGCGACCGAGCTTCGCTCGGAGTTCTTTTTTGCTGTCTTATTTTTTAGATAAAAAAAAAAATAAAAACTTGAATAAATACAAAAAAAAAAACAATTGTAAAAACTTTGTATCCGATCGAGATCCGAACTCGGACAGCTGTGATTGTTAATCTTGCACCTTAGTCGCTCGAACACGATGCTTATGCCTGATTGTGAGTGTAAGAAATTATCGACCGTATTCTGCGTGGAATAATGCGAAAGAAAACCGTATGAAAACTCGAAAACACGCGTTTTCCCAGACATAAGACTAATATAGATCGATTTTTCGCCTCCGAAAACCCCCACATACCAAATTTCAGCGAAATCGTTAGAGCCGTTTCCGAGATCGCTGATATAAATAAATAAATAAATATACAAGAATTGCTCGTTTAAATATACTAGATTAAGAAGAAACATATTATTATACAACAAGGCATTGGTAGCCCAGTGGTAACGCGCTCGCTCGGGAAACCGAGTGAAGCGGGTTCAAATCCAGGGTCTCGCACCACTGATATTTTCATATGCGAATCATTTCTAACATGATTACCACTTGCCTTACGGTGAAGGAAAACATCGTGAGGAAACCTGCATGTCTGAGAGAACCTAGCAAGTTTTCAAAAGACGTGTGAAGTCCGCCAACCCGCACTTGGCCAGCGTGGTGGACTATGGCCTGATCCCCCTCGTATTGAAGGAAGGCCCGTGCCCAGCAGTGGGGCGTTAAAAAGGGCTGAATACTATATTATTATACAGTTAACATATCGAGGAACACTCCGTAACTTTAACAACGTCTTCTCCATTCCACGTGACATTGGCGAAGTAATCTGTGCTTAACTGGCACGCTTTGAAGCCATTAGGTACCAAGACAATTGAATCAAATTAAACTCTAACAACCCGTTAAAACGTTTATCACAACATTTAATTCCTAATGTCTAATTCCTGTCATAAAAATATCTACTACTGTTAGTAAAATAATCGTGTTATGTCGAAGTCATTCGTAAAATTTTGAATAAACCAGGAGGAAAATTATTGTAATACCAAATGACTAAATCTATACAGATAAATAAAATTGAAGTGTATGTTTGTAATGTCAAAATAACAGCTTTATAATAAATGCATTATATACGGTACTTATAAGAAAAACACAATTTTTAAAATTTTGTCTGTCTGTTTGTTCCGGCTAATCTCTGAATCGGGTGGACCAATTTTAACGGGACGTTCACTGGCAAGTAGCTGATATTATAAAGAGTAACTTAGGCTACTTTTATTTTCGAAAAAGAATTACGGTTTCGTTTAAAAAAATGAAAACGTACCTAGGGACGAACCCAAGCGAAGCGAGGATGAGTCGCTATAATCTATACAGATAAATAAAATTGGAGTGTCTGTTTGTAATATTAAAATAACCGCTTTTTACTAAATGCATAAGGATGTATACACGGTATATATATCAAAACAACATGTTTTACAATTTTTGTCTGTCTATCTGTTTGTTTGTTCCGGCTAATCTCCGAACCGGCTGGACCGATTTTGACGGGACTTTCACTGACAGATAGCTGATGTTATAAGGAGTAACTTAAGCTACTTTTATTTTAGAAAAAGAATCAGGGTTCTGCGAAAAAAAAATTAAAACCCTTGAAATTGTGAACAAAGTTCGTGTACGGCGTACGCACTATTAATATTTATAATTTTAATGAATATCTTAGGAGTAGCAAGCTACTATTTATGTATAAACATAGCTAACCGTGAAAACGTACCCAGGGACGAACGCGAGCGAAGCGAGCGTGAGTCGCTAGTTATATAATATAATACGAAATAGAAGATAACTGATAAGACAAAAATCGTAGTAGTAGTAGCTCAAATTTTTTATCCCTATGTCAATGTATTTTAAAAAAATGAAGCGTTTTCAGCCATATTCATATTTTTAGGATGCTATAATAATAATAATTGAAATTAAAAAATATTATGTATGAAAATATATATAGATTATACTGATATACATTTAAAAAACCAATCATTAAAATATTTAATGGTTTTTATGGAAGCTTTGGAAAAATATTATTCGTTTTTTTTTCAGTTTACTAGATAGGTATACCTACATGTATAATAAGTATGTATATTGTACATATTGTTTAGGGCAATCTGTAACCTTCTAACACAAATAAATTAATAGATACGGTTAATTATAGCCGATTAGATAAGGCAGTTCTTAGAATATGGGACAGAGGACGTTAGTTTAAACTTTAAAGGTTTTATCAATTATTATATATCAACTTCCAAAAGTGTAGCACTCCCACATATTTCCGAATCATTTGATATCATACTAATACTAACAAATACAGCAAATAATAGATTTTTAATATTTTCTGACTGTCAAGAATTTTATTTTGTTTAAAGAATAATTGTATGGTACTCTTTGGTAGATAGTATTCTTCTTATTGGGTAGTATTTTTTAAAATATCGTTAGTTTTTGTAGGCGAGGACTAGTTTTGTACATATGTTATCAATTAATGACAAACGATTACATTGATTCAACAAATTAATTACAAAATAATAAGATTTAATTAGAATTAGACTTTCAAATCAATTTTTTTAAATATGTTGGGACATAAACACACAGCACCATCTAGTTCCATGGTAAGTTACAAGGCTTGTATTATGGATAGTTGAAACACTAGACATATATAACTTTAAATACATACGTATTATAAATATAAACACCCATGACTGGAGTACAAACATTCGTGCTCATCACACAAATAAATGCCTCCAGCGGGATTCGAACCCGCGACCGCTGGCACAGCAAGTACTACACTACAAACTGAGCCAATGGTGTCGTCAAAAGACTTAAAGACTTAGATGTCATCGACGTTAATGACTGTCGTATAAATAATGCGATGATAAAATAATTAATTATATCATCTACTGCATGAGGAAAACACAAAAAGTGATGTATTGTTTATTATGATTTCTTTGTCGGGTATAATTTTAAAAGAATGCTTTGTTGATTGCTAATAGCAATGACAGTTTGCATCATAATAGAAAAATATAAATGCCAACTTTTTTTTTTTCATTTTAAAATACGGTTCATACGTACATAGATAGACTGGGGACTTCCTAACTTTATTATATCTCATTTGATAACATCATAGGTTTACTCATCTAATGGGAAGGATGTACAGCTGTAGATCCGGAGATCCAGCATCTGGACCCAGGCCATCTGATAACTATTCGATTTTCAATTAAAAATTTCTCAATTTGTCAGCCTGGAGTTAGCAAATTGACAATGCTACACCCCTGTGCCTTGTGACAGTACGTATGCCATTGATCGGCCCAACGCGTGATCTCTCTGATGACCTCAAATTATCATCCAACCGAACTTTGAGAATGAAATAGATAGAGATTACTTGCATCTATCTTACCCACTTACATATATATGTATCTCGATGTTGGTTTGTGCAGACGGCTAGTCTTAGTGACATTTGCCGCCGAGACCGAAATCAATTACCGACGTAAATCCATGTAAGTTTCAAAATCAAATACAAATCTAATAATAAGCCTGTATTTTCAAAGGTTATAATAATAATAAATATGTTGGGACATTAAACACACAGCACCATCTAGTTCCATGTTAAGCTACGAGGCCTGTGTTATGGATACCAGATAGTTGATACACTACACATATATTATAACTTTTTAAATACATACATATTATAAATTTAAACACCTATAACTGGAGTACAAACATTCGTGCTCATCACACAAATGAACGCCCCCAGCGGGACTAGAACCCGCGACCGCTGGCACAGCAAGTAGGGTCAATGTCGCAGTTAAGTTATTATTTAATCTAATGAAATATATTTAATACTTAGGTACTTATTTATACTCTATAACATATCTATTACGAAGTTAAATCACGCTTCAACTCATCGATAGCTTATCAATCATAATCAATTTTATTAAAATCCCCTTTTGATAAAAATGCCCCTCGAAATAGTTACGTCTTTCGTTTATTTCGATATAATCTACTACGTTTACTATGTATCGTATACAGTAACCGCTTCATTATCTATACATATAATAAAATTGTAACTAAGCCGAATCTGTACATTAAATATTTTTTGGAAAATCTTATTGAAATAGACTTTATTATCGATACAGAGGCCGAATCTATAGTTTTTAGAATTTTTGTCTATCTTTCTGTCTGTCTGTTACCGCATCATGGGAAAACCACTGGAGGGATTTTGGTGAAATTTGGTATGATGATAGCTGGTTATCCGGGTCAACATATAGGATACTTTTTACTGCGGTAAAATATCTCATCTCTGAGAAATCTTTACTAAACGTTAAAACATAAGTAGGGACGAACCCGAGCGGAGCGAGGGTGAATCGCTAGTAATTAATACATTTTAATTGCTAACGATTTCTGAGCTGTTATTCGCAATAACCGGTTATTTAGAGCAACGGTTCCCAACTGACTCCACAGAACTCTAAATGATCATAATTTTATTTACGAATCCCCATTTCGATAATAACTAAACTGATTGTGTTGTAGTTAGAGTACTTTCTTGTTTGAGTTGAAAGAACACATCTAAATGATGATATTAATGCTTATAATCTATATATTAATACGTGAAGCACAAACTTTGTACCCCTTATTACGAAAATTGCGCGGACGAAGGAGCATCATTTGAGAACCGCTGATTTAGAGGACCTTATCTATACTATACTAACAGTATTAAAATTATTATGCTATTGTTTTAAGGGATTTTAAAGAACTTCGATAAAAAAATATAATTTTATAAATAAAATTAGTCTGTTTATAAATAACTAGCGACTCACCCTAGCTTCGCTCGGGTTCGTCCCTAGGTTGATTCCCCATGCAAACTTTCATCCCCATTTTCACCCCCTTAAGGGATAATTTTCGGAGTGTCCTGTGTCTCAAACTATCTTCTTTCCAAATTTCATCTAAATCGATCCAGTAATCTCTGAGTTTATTCGTTACAAACCTACAAAAATACAAATCTTTCCTCCTTATAATAGTAGTGTAAATATTGAAAGGTGTGTTTGCTTCATGAAAGCTACTCCATATACCAAAGCCTAAACAGTTGTTAAAATATTTTAGCTTTATATTCAATATACAATGTACAGTCATTAGTGTTGTAACAGCCAGTGGGCTGTTGTCATTTTGTCATTGCAGTGGCAATGCACTTACCACCGGATAATAATAAAAATCTTTGTCCCGAAAGAAATCAAAAGTCCCAAAAGAAAGGTTTGGGTAGAGTGACAAAAGGATTCCAGTGGGATAGAGAAAAAGTTTTATAAGTCGGCACAGAGCGTAGTTAACGAAGGTGGATCAGTATTTAGGCTCAAATATAAGTCTATACATATAATAAAATTGTAACTAAGTCGAATCTGTACATTAAATATTATTTGGAAAATCTTATTGAAATAAACTTTATTATCGATACAAAAGCCAAATCTATAGTTTTTAGAATTCTTGTCTGTCTGTCTGTCTGTCTGTCTGTTACCGCATCACGGGAAAACCACTGGACAGATTTTAATGAAATTTGGTATGATGATAGCTGGTTATCCGGGTCAACATATAGGATACTTTTTACTGCGGGAAAATATCTCATCCCTGAGCTAAACGTTAAAATGTAACTAGGGACGAACCCAAGCGAAGCGAGGGTGAGTTGCTAGTATTCCTATAAAATAAGTAACATTCTACCACCGACAGAGAACCGATGATTAATAAAAATTGGTCTAGAGTAAGCAAGTGTACTCGCATGAAGGTTTCATATGTTATAAGTTACAACTTATAACATTTTATAAGGTACTTAAATAATATTTAGTTTTTTCCTTGTAACGTATAAGTGATCCGTTTTTAGAGATTCTTAGATTTCATCCATTGGTAAGCTAACAATTATTTAAGAATTAGCAATTCCACAAAAACACAATATTATAATTAATTGTATTAGAACAAAGAAAGGAACTGACGTAATTATTCTATTCAAAACATCTTTTCAATGAAAGCAAGGTTATATTTCGCAATATATGTAGGTATCCGTATGTACAAATAAACAGTAGGTATCATAGCTATAGTTAAATTTTTCCGCCTTGTGGAAGTTTGCTAATTAAAAATTCATTTTTTATCAAAATTTAATTACCCACGAAATTAAACATATTATATAGAAGTATCGAGAAGTGGTGTGGAATATTTTAAGCTAGTAAAACGAATTTAATGAAAAATGAAAATTATCTACCTTGCAAGAGAAACTGTCTGGAAAAATGTATTTCTTAAGTAGGCTGATTATGTATATCTTGAAACACTGCCTAGACTCGTATACTATACCACGCCTATATCCCATAGTACATTTGTATATGGGAGTAACAAAAAAGAGAGTACCAGCTCCAGCAAATTGGAGTACACATAGATGATAAATGTTTCGGACACGTGGAAGATGACAAGGTCAAGGGGGCGTCGAACCGGGCGGCAGGGGAGGAGGCATGAGGGACGCAGGGCTGCCGCTATTTATATGTAATCGATAGCGCCGCGCGGCCGTGGCCTTGCCGCCATCGATCGTGACGAGCCCCCGACTCACAGCCCTAGATTTCAGGATACGAAGTTTGTTATGCGCCGATTTATTACTCTATATGCATATTTGATTTAATTTGCTTTTAAATCATTCTTTCGTAATCCGATATTTCAATTTTTTATATGAATACTAGTAACTCACCCTCACTTCGCTCGGGTTCGTCCCTAGCCACGTTTTGTTTTGGTTAGTATGGAATAGATAGATTATGTATTATATACATATGTAGGTATGACGAGTTGTTGAGGATTGTATTATAACGTGTTTTCCCGTGGGAATGAGATACTATCCCGCAGTAAAAAGTAGCATATGTTACTCTCCAGCCCTCCAGCTATCTTCACACAATCACGTCACATCAAATCACGCAAAACAAAAAACACAAAAAACAAATCACGCCAATCAATTACTCTGTTTCGACGTGATAGAAGGACAGACAGACAAACAAACAAACACTTGCATATTTATAATATTATAGTATATAGTATGGGATAAATAGATAAAATAGATAAACATTAAATAAGACTGAGAAATAGATTCTAAAACAACAAAAATATATGCAACAAGTTTCCTATTATATGGTACCTACATAATAGATACCTACTACTATATTTTTTACTATTTTGTAATATATTAGATTATGATAGTTTTATATTGTATTGTATTTACTATTTAGAATCTACTTGTTCTTTCCAGTAAATAAATGAATATGATACTTTAAAAATGAATAATGTATGTTGATTTTTTTCAACAATTCATCAACATAAATATTGTAGATAATTGTGAATAATTTTTACATAATATTTATTTAAAAAAATAACATAAAATTAACATATAATAATTAACTTTAGTATATGTATATTAGTGGACAATTGTCCAAATGGATATAATTTATAATTATAAATTGTAATTTTTTATTATACCTTGTAATTCAAATTTTTATCTTCTTCAGACAACTTATAAGTTTGCAAAATCTTTTAGTAATTGCTCAAAAAGAACAGTGTAGTACTAGAAAAAATGTTGTTTTATGTTAGTATAATGATCTAGTAGAACTGTGCAATTAGAAAATACTTTAAAATTAATAATTAAGTTTAGTAAATTAACATAAAATATAAATTTATAATTTGTTGATTTTACCTTGACATGTCGAAGAACTGCCTGGGTCATCCTCCATGTCTCATGCAGGTATGATTCTAAAAAGATATTTAATTGTTATACAAACAGAAAACATAATAAAAAAATATTTAGAACAATATGTTAAATGTTTTGACATAATTTATAAACATAAAAGAAGCATAAGTAGGTATTGCAATAGTACAATTTCAGGGAGTTAGTAAAGCTTTATAATTGTTCCAAAATAATATAACAATGTTGTAGATTTTTTCTTTGTAATGATTAGTAGGTATCATATAATTAATTAATTAGCATTTAATTTTTTTAACTACTATGTATGTGTAATAATGTTAATTATAAACTCAATACTATTTTATTTGGCAGCATATTCAACAATAAACTGATAAACATTATAATTCCAGAATGGTAAGAAACAGTGCGAAGGTCAACATTGTGTTTTGATGGAAATAAAAGAGATGTTTTTGGAAAAGCGGGAAATTGTAACAGCAGTTGTTGAATTTTTTGTAGACTATATAAATTAGGATAAAAGGCTGAGTAAAGATACATTTGTTAATTAAATATTACATAGGGTTTTGTTAGAATATATTAAAAATGAATAATAACCCGTTCCGAACCAGCCGTACTTTCAGGATCTTGGACAAGTTTGACCACAAATGACACAAGACTATAACATTACACATATAAACAACATTATATATTAATATGCAACACATCAACACATGATTAAAACTATAATCATTAGTTTAAGACAATTTTCTTTCAAAACAACACGAAATGTATGTTTTGACCAAGTTTTGACATCTTACGTCGAAAAATTACTTTTATAAATTTTGCGCTTAATACGCACTAGTCCCTACATTGACCCACTTACTCGATATCTGATTGGTCAATAAGAATCCAACTAGAATCTTATTGGTAACACACCAATAGAAAGAAGGGAAGGTTCAATTTTAACAAATGGAATAATTCTAATAAGATAAAGCTGCTATGCAATGTACAACATATTATTATTTAGCGTTAACTCTTTATCATCGTTGAGAACCAAAAACCAAAATGAAACTTCAAAAAATAGTTTATATTTAATAGTTTTATTTATAATGGTGTTCTTCATTTCATATTTTTATAATTAAGTTATATTTCGGTGATCATTTTTTCTTTTGTTTACGTATTTTGTTTTATTTATATCCTGATTATATAATTTTGATTCAAGGAATAAAGATAATCTGCATAGATATTGAAATAGCAGCTACCTTTTAAAAATAATTTATAGTTTAACAAATGCATGTAAATCTTTTACTTTAGTAGTAATCTCACTCGTTATATGAATCTATCTGAATTGAGATAATATTTACTTATGTCAAATTTTAATTACGATTTCAACAGTAATTTTAAACAAATAATTTTATATTTAAAAAGGAAATTGTGAT
This sequence comes from Fabriciana adippe, assembly GCA_905404265.1. Classification (NCBI taxonomy): domain Eukaryota; kingdom Metazoa; phylum Arthropoda; class Insecta; order Lepidoptera; family Nymphalidae; genus Fabriciana; species Fabriciana adippe. Next base: position 754,972 of record FR989995.1, read on the forward strand.
AAGTTTATCGCAGTCATGTCTGGACTCTAGTTGTATACTTATTTTTTTACATTGATATTCATCTTTGATAATATCTCTCTATAGTCTGTGGTGTAAATAATTGAATCATAGCTTCAGCATTTTTATTTTCTTATTTCTATAAATAAATAGTTAATAGACGCATTTTCTAATTTCCATAGCAGAGACGAGAAACAACAAGTTCTATAGTTTGTGAACACAGACTTGAGGTCAATAGTGATTATCAAAAATCCAAAATGTTTTCCTCGTTCTTTGGTAAACGAAGATCTTCTCCAAGCGAAGACGATACTCCGCCTATACCTGGACCTAGGCCCGATGACAGCTTCGTGGTTGTTGACCCAACTTCTCCTGGACAAGGAGGCCTTTACCCTAGTGTCAGTGGAATACCTTATCCTCAACGACCAGCGCCATTACCACCAGCTCGTCAAAATTTAAAAGTAGATACAAGTTTTCATTATTTAGAAGGGGTACCTTTTACCCTTTCTCGCGATATAAAAATGTGGGCAAACAAAGACACTTATGCAACGGAAATTGGTGATTTGTTAGCTTTTCTTACAAATAGATTTAACATTGATAAGTATAACTATGACTTTTCTGTCGAAAAGAGTGTATTAAAAGAGTGTTAAGAAATTATTTAGCTTCATGTATGTATAAGTAATAATACAATTGTGATATAAAAATTCTTAAATGTTATGTTGGAAAAAATAAAAAAATCATCTTTTGCTAAATTTATAAAAAAATAAAATATACATTTTCATTAACTTATAAACCTATAAAATATAATTACAATTCATATGGTACGATATGTATTTTACATAATATATATTTAAGTACCTAAAGCTACTTCCATCAATATTTATCTGTTTTAATTATAAAATAATACAGAATATTGTAACTTGTGCCATTTACACATATTCTAAATTATATATGTATGTATGTATATGGAGAACTGGATATTCATTTTGTGTCATATACATCTATTAATAAGAATAGGAATACTTTGTTTTGTGGTGTATACTCTTTAAAATTTAAATATGAATTGTTATAAAATATTTATTTTCAAAATAATTGCTATGATGTGATAATATAAATATGTATATCCTTATATTATTTTTTAACACAATTTATATCCTAAACAGTAAAGATCTAAACTGTTTAAGAATACACTAGAAATTTAATGAAATATTTTTTTCTTTTTAAATAACTGAATTACATTATAAAACCAAACAAGTGATTAGTGCTTTATATGCTTATTAAAGGCATAAAACTTTTAACAATGTTCCATATTCTTAAATTTATGATAATTATAGAGACTATTTCACATGCATAAAAATCCTTATTCTACAATGAATATATATATATACATATATATATATATATATATTACTATGATATTTACCATAAAACTTTCAAAATATTTTTAATAAATAATTTTAATATTGATTGTATATATTTTTTACCTCTTCTAAAGTATCTAAAACAACGGTTTTTAGCGATAAATAGTGACTGATTTGTGTATAGCATACTCAACATAATCTTATAATATCTTTGGAGACGGTAATTGTGTGCCATCAGTAAATTTTACTTAAAATATGCAACGCAACATAATAATTATTTAGAGAATTCATTATCATTATTTAGAGAAATGACCATACAATATTAAGTCTGCAAATTAAAACTTTCATATTCAACTCAAACTATTGAAGCTAAATTTCATTTATACTTTATGTATTTTATCTTAACCCTTAACTAAAAACAAAATTAAAAAAATATTTAACATACATGCATTCACATAGTTGACTTAAATATGGATGATATCAAATGTATTATATTGCGCCATACATATTTTATTGATAAGGCCTGCTTTATTTATATTGGAAATAAAATTTAAAAACTAGCTTAAATTGTTTTATTTGTATAACAACAAATAAGATTAAACTTAACAAAAACAATTATCGTAAACACATTCATCTATTTATTTAAAAATTGTATGTAAACTCCTCTTCATCTTTTTCTTTATTACGTAAGTTTTTATATAGGTGGTACAATGCAATACCATTAGTAAGACTGTATAGTAACATATCTTTGTCTTAACTAAGTACATTTTTAAATAAATGAGAAAGAATAATTCAAAATTTTATCTATTGAAAAAATACTAATTTTACAAACATACAAGTTTTCATATAAAATATTGAGTAAATTTTTTGAATAATGACAGTATTACAAAGTCTTTACATTGTTACAAAATCTTTATAGACACATATAATAGAAGTCTAGACTCTACTATATATTAAGTGTAGCTTAAATAATAGCAGCTAGGCCACATACAAATGCAACTATTATGAAAAATGGCAACCATGTCTTCATAAAAGCTCCAAAGCTGAAAAAATGTTAACAATTAATAAATAGCATATGCATGAAGTCTAGTAATATATATTGAATTTAAATTTTAAAATTGAAATTTCCATATTTTTTTATTTATTGATAATTTAATATGCAACATTTTTAGAAATATTTAATCAAATGGATTTTTACCTGACATATCTTGAGTAGGGTATCATATAGAGAGCAAGTTTGACCATATTCCAATTTTTACAACCATCATAGCTCATGATATTTAATGCTGTGGCCACATGTGAGTGACAATTATCATAGAATATTATATGCTGTAGAAAAAAGAAAATATAAACATATCAAAATTTAAAATACCAATTTTCTAGTCATAAATAGTGCATAATATTAATGATAAAAATAAAGTTAAAATAATAATTTGAATTCATAATACCATTCTTTTTTTATAAATTTCTGAAGCTTCTGCAACAGCTGCGTCCCAACCAGCTTGACCATTATGAGATTTCTGCGGGGACAGCTGCCAGTACTTGGTGGGATTTCCAAAAGCCATCAGATCCTCAGACACAAAATATGGACCAGCAAAATCCCTTATCACACCATTTGACATGCAAATTCCCATGTGTCCAAGAAATGGGAATATCCACCTGTTGTATATAAAAGTTATAATAACATATCCAATTTCAACTAGATTTATGTATGATACTAAAAGTTTATTTTTATTAATAATCAATAATGGAAACTTGCGTTAGAACAGGAATAGGTGTCCAAACAATACAATAGGGATATCTGGCCCGAGCATGATCAATAGGATCCATAAGTACTGCTTGTTCGCGATCACTTATATCTATAGGACTGCCGGGGCTTTGATCACCGTTCATTGTACGAGAATCAATTAAAATCTAGCGGGCACCGGTACCCATACTCCATTTGTTTTTAAGAATAGTCGGAGAACTTTAGAACTAATGATTGTAATAAGAGCGTACACAAACTATTTCAATTATTTAGTTCAATGACAAAATTAATGTTTTTTTGACAATCTGCGTGCTTTTGATTTTTACTTTTGACATTGTCAAATAGACATTTTCAACTTGTCAATAACAGAGTTCTAAAGAAGACCACAAGCGAAACGACTTTTAAACGACTTTAATGAACTATTTAAAAGTTATCTCAGCCGATATGCCATCCGCATACAATAAATTCTGGTAACTTAAAAACTTTGACTTAGAGCGGCAGACAACATAAATTTGCCTAAATGCCTCTAAACTTGGCTAAATGTTTGTCTTTGGTAATTAAGCTATCTGTTTTAGTGGCAACTGGCAAAGCCAAGATTTAGCAAATTATTGGAACGCACCCCAAATGTCATTTGTCAAGTTGTCAGTCATTTTACGTCTTGTCTATTTGTTGTATTGTTGACGAAAAATGTTTGGCGCGAAGGCGCCTTAAGAAAGTTATAAAATTTGTTTTTCATTGGTGTTTTTAATCTTTAAGTGAATCAAAATGCCAGCATTTCTCAAATATATCGATATGGAAAACTTTAAGTCCTATCGTGGGCACCACCGCATTGGACCTCTGAAGTCTTTTACCGCTGTAGTAGGACCTAATGGATCAGGTTTGTGATGTATTAAAAATTCACGATTAACAAACAACTTGATGATGTATAAACTTATTCTTTTAACATAATTGATTCAAATTTTTAGGTAAATCAAATTTTATGGATGCTGTGAGTTTTGTGATGGGTGAGAAGACTTCCCTCCTTCGTGTGAAGCGTCTAAGTGATTTGATTCATGGTGCATCTATAAGTAAACCTGTGTCTAGAAGGTAAGATATTACTAATATAATTACATTTTTTTGGGCTCGTCTTATATAAAGCGATCCACCAGTAGTCTCTTGATTTTTTTTGTGCAGAGTACATATTATCTTGAGTGATCCTACAAAGTTTCAAGTGGCGGAAATACATAAAATTTGTATTTAAACCGGTTAACTTAATTTTCTAATGAATTTTATATGGTGTTTGTAGTGCATCAGTAACAGCCACATTTATTTTGGAGGATATGACAGAAAAACAGTTTCAGAGGTCTGTTATTGGACAGTCATCTGATCACAAAATTGATGGTCAAGTAAGTAAGCTATCTACTAAATTTGTAGAAGTTATGTTATGAAACTACTATTTATAAAATATTTTTATGCTAATGAATTAAGATATAAATCATATTATTTTTAGTCAGTTTCGATAAGCCAGTATCTGGCAGAGCTGGAGAAATTGGGCATCAATGTGAAAGCCAAAAACTTTCTGGTCTTCCAAGGAGCCGTCGAGAGCATTGCTATGAAGAATCCAAAAGAAAGAACAGCACTTTTTGAAGAGATTAGTGGGTAAGCTTATATTTTATTAATACAACTTATTATTGTAGGTTTTTTTAGTATATTTTAAAAATCTTGAGCTAACACAAAAAAATGTATTAATTTGATTTTTTTGTATTTTGTCTCAATAATAAATAAATAAATATGTTGGGACATTAACACACAGCACCATCTAGTTCCATGGTAGGCTACGAGGCTTGTGTTATGGATACCAGATAGTTGATACACTACACATATATAACTTTAAATTTTTATTTATTTATTTTATATCTTTATGTTTAGAATTTAACACATTTATTATTTATTGGAAGTTATCATAAAGAAGATACCTTAAATAATAAAAAATAATATTTTTATTATTTAAATAGATTTTTTTTGTATATACATACATATACAAGACAGAATTTGGAAATATATGCAAAAAGTAGATAATGAATACTTTTATATAAACCTATCTGCTTTAGTACATATTCAAGTGCAAAATATACAACTATTGCACATTGCATGCAGTGCATACAGATTTTTACTATGCTTGCATCATTAGATCGGGAGTTCTGAAAGAGCAGTATGAAGCTTGTCGTGCGGAAGTGAACCGTGCTGATGAGGAAGCTCAATTTTCTTATCAGAAGAAAAAAGGAGTAGCAGCAGAGCGTAAAGAAGCCAAATTTGAAAAAGAAGAAGCTGAAAAGTATACAAGATTGAAGGAGGAATTGGTAAAATTCTTTAAAAAAACCTTCTATTTTTACAGCCCTTACAATTGATGCATCATTAATCTATACTAATATTATAAAGCTGAAGAGTTTGTTTGATTATTTGTTTGTTTGTTTGTTTGGTTGAACGCGCTAATCTCAGGAACTACTGGTTGGAATTGAAAAATTCTTTTTGTGTTAGATAGTCCATTTATTGAGGAAGGCTTTAGGCTATATAACATCACGCTACGACCAATAAGAGCGGAGCATTAATGAAAAATGTTGCAAAAACGGGAAAAGATGATTCCTTTTGAGAGCTTCCGTTGCGTGCGCTGCGTAAACGGTTAAAGCTACGCAAAAATCGTGTATGACGGAATTGTTCCCCTTTTAAAGTTTTAAAAAAAAGTCCGCGACAGCATATGTCTATCTTTTAAGGTTGACTCAATATAACCCTTTTTATGGTAATCAAATTTGTTCTAAAATAATGCATAACTTCCGAAGGTATTTTTATAAACATGATATTAATCCTTATCCAAATAAATACGTTATTCATCACAAGTATTTGATTTTGAACAAAATTGCCCTTGACATCATTTGATTTCAATGAATATCTTAGGAGATATCATAGTTTTAAAATATACGTATTTAACTTTACGCGGACTATGGGTGAGCGCGCTCTCGGCCCGATGCAAGGCGAGGGCACTGTCCGCAACGCCGCCTGATAGCTAGCTCTGCGAGCAAAGTCACTATTCCACGCGGACGAAGTCGCGGGCAAAAGCTAGTTCTTTATATACTTATTTTGTACAACATTTTAATGTTTGATATTATTAGTTTCATTTATCTGTGTAAAAAAATGAAAAAATACTTTAAACTATTCTATTTGTATTAATGATAAAAATTTTGCATAACTTTTATATCATCAAATATTATATTATTTAACATTTTTTTAGCAACAACAAAAAGTAGAACTCCAACTATTCCACCTGTATCACAATGAGAAGGATATCCAGGCTTTAGAAGAAGAATTACAGCATAAGCAATCGGAGCTCGCTAAGGTGGAAAAGAAACGCCAAAAAGCTGAGGAGGCTCTTAAAGAGAAGAAGAAAGAGGCTGGAGCAGTTCAGCGTGAGCTGGCTAAGATTGAACAGGACATCAGGGAAGTTGTAAGTACAGCTATCATATTTTTTCTTGATGAATGTTCTTATAATATATTTTTTTATATCGTTGGTAAAATCTATAAATCATTTTCATCATCACTTAACAAAATGTGTTTAACTAGTTGCAGCATGCGGCTTTGCTCTCATGGATAATATTAATTCTTATTTTCCAATATTCCTGGCCAATTTGCTGATTTGCTAAAATACGACTTTTGAATTTATTATTCTAAAGTGAACATTTTCAACCGTTTATAGTAAAAAGTCCTATGTTAACTTAGATAGCGGTTTATATTTATGGCACGTTTATTACATTTGACGTTCAACTGTTTTTGTCTAGCCAAGTGTGCTGGCCAAGAAACACATTTTTTTAATATATTAGAGATTTATTTTTGCCTCAACAACTGGTGAAACTTGTCACACTGAGTGTACATTCTACAGTTGTTGTGTTCAGTGCGATATTGTATGTGCAGGAAGCGGAGATATCGAAGAAGCGTCCGACGTTCATTAAGGCAAAGGAGCGCGTGACACACACGCAGAAGAAGCTGGAGAGCGCCGTGAAGACCCTGGAGCAGGCGCGCAAGGCGCACGAGGCGCACCAGGCTGATATTAGGTACGTCGCTAGTTCATTTTTTGATTATTTTGCTTAGTAATGAATAAGGTAATTGTTGTTAAATATATGATTTGAATCTCTAATAAAAATTCATTAGGTTCATGAGTGTAAAATGTTTTATCACAGGGACATAGTAAGAGTTTGAAAAATTATATTACTTAGAATATAATACTTTCGTAGGTTTATGCGTGTATTTGACATTTTAAATAAAACTAAAAATATTATCAAGTAAATTACAATGTTCGTTTAACTCGCTGCCATTTTTATAATACTGTCTGTAACAACTATTTGTATAATAATAACCTTTGAGACGCCTAAAAATTTACTCTCCCGTGACTATGATTGCTGTTGTAAAGCATTCAGAAATTCGAAAACCAAAAACCGAAAAATTCTAAGAGGTAGTTACTTTACTAAGAATATAATGCAGCAGCAAGAAAAAGAAATCAGAAGATTGAATCAACACAAATATATTAATACACAATGAAAAAGGAAATCTGGGATGGTTTTAAAAGAATCAATGGGGCCATTGAGAGAAAGGGCTCCGGTTCATGTAGGAAATTTCGTAGAATATCTGATTCTATTGAAGGATCAATTTTAAATTTAAATTAGGCAGAAAAATCAATAATGAAAATATTAATATCTTTATATTCTCTCTTGGTGCTGTCTAAATAATGTAATTTTTTTGGTAATATAGGAAGCTGGAGGAGGAGCTGCGTCAGATCGAGGAGCAGAAGGCGGCGTGGGAGGCCTCCATCCTCGGCACCAGCCATTCGCGTGCCGACGTGCACCTCGAGGAGGCTCAGGTCAGCTGCACATTTAGTTTTTATTACTTCTAAGTGTTCTTATGGAAACTTTTATTTTAAACAATATTCTGATGATGACAAAACCACAATCTACTAATTCATTCATTCATATAGTCTTCAAACAAAGATGTCTAGACGCGTTAATATTGATTAATATTAAGACAGTTGGGAAACGGCTTTAGGGTTGACGGGTATAGCTATAACTGCCACCAAATAGCACTATAGTGCTTTAACTTAGGAACTGTTCACCATGAAAATTGATATTTTTGACAACCCTTACATTTGACAGCATTTCATTTAAAATCCATGAGCGATCGCATATTGAATTTATCTTTTATAGTGTAATATAATAGAATGCTGTATGTGTATTGTATATATATGTGTGTATGTATGCATGCAGATCCGCGAATACGAGGAGCTGAAGATGGAGGCGTCGCGGCAGGCGGCGCGCTACCTGCAGGAGCTGGACTCCGTCAACCGCGAGCAGAAGGCGGACCAGGACCGCCTCGACAACGAGCTGCGCCGCAAGGGCGAGCTTGAGAACAAGCACCGGCAGAAGGTACACAATACATATACACGGCGACTGTTGGACAAACACATGTTTGTCAGTTTGTATCGTTACAAATGGAAGTCGTTTGTATTTTTTCAATTTATAAGGACAAATACGCACAGATGTAAAACGTGGTGTGCATAGGCTCGTACTTTAACATTAGTTTTGGTTAAATTGTATCTATTCAAAATTTTATTAATGGTAATTCTTAAAAAATATATATGTATTAATGGTTAAAATAATGTTTGTAAGTAACGTGAGGTAGAAATATATTAATTATTATTAAACAATGAACTAATATAATAAAAATGGATCTATCGAAAAACGCACATTTTTCTAGGATAAAAAAGTAATCTATGTGTTATTCCAGACTATAAACTATCTCTGTGCCAAATTTCATCCTGATCTGTTCAGCCGTTCTGGCGTGAAAGAGTAACAAACATCATCCATGTGTAGGCCTTAACGGGACTTTAAATTAAAGCAATGGACTTGATATATAAATTACATATATTCAAATGAAACGTATAAAAAGAGCGTCCGTAGTCCAGCGCGTAGGTAGGCGAAGTGTCGCGGTGAGATGCGCTCGCGGCCGGGTTGGGTCCCCCGCCCGCGCGGCGCATACGTCACGCGCCCGGTGAGAGGGAGACGCGCCGACATCCATGCATCCTCACAAACCTTCACATTTAAAACAGTATGGATGAAATTATGGGATTTAGACTAAATATTTTTGGCCTCTAAAAAAATTTATCCTTATTGTATAATATTACTCGGAAACTGTCTATTGTTCTTATAACATCCACAAATGTATGCATGTGATTAGTTATTTTATGTTGATTTGCCTAACAGGGCCATGAAAGAAACGAGGCCATGAAGCGCGTGGAGAAGCTGAATGAGCACATCAAGAGCTCGGAGCAAGCTCTAGAGGAGCAGAGGAGGCTGAGAGCTGAGTTGCAGGTGAGATATCATTTAGTTTTAGCCCATTTCAATAAATAGTTCTGTATTGTCAACATTATGCTTTAAGTTTCATGATCATTTTTTAGAATTAAAAAAAATGTATAATATTTTTAGGTTAAGTTTGCATACCTTTTAGTGGAAAAGGAATTTATTAATTGAAAATTTAATTTAATTAATCTTAATATTAACTTAAAAAAAAAATAACAATAATATTACATGGAAATATACATCGTCAGGGCATTACTTTTTTCTTTTTTTCCTTTTTTTTGACGACGTGTGTCTTGTGTTGCGTTGCTTGGCCGCAGGCGGACGTGGGGTCGTGCCGCGGCGCGGCGGCGGCGCTGCAGGCGGCGCTGGAGGAGGTGGCGGCGCAGCTCGGCGACGCGCGCGTCGACAAGCACGAGGAGGCGCGCCGCCGCAAGAAGCAGGAGATCGTCGAGAGCTTCAAGCGGGAGATCCCCGGCGTGGTCGGTGTCCACGCTCCCACACTCCCCCACTCCCTCACACTACTGCACACATTATTATACGACACGAGACTTGACTTGGTTTTAACAAATTTTATTTTTTTTCTAAGGGGTCAACCGTTAGAATAAAATAAGACTTGTTAAAACAGAATATTGTTTTTTTTTTTTAATTTAAACATGAAAATGCAATATGTTTTTAATTAATCTTTATATACTCAAGAAAAATCCATATTAATATTAGGAATATGAAAATAATTGTGTCTCGTCTGTTTGTTATCTTTTCTTGCTCAGATCTAAACCGTTAAACAGATTTTAATGAAAGACAATGTCAATCTTTGGACTACCATTAATGTCCACCCCACCTAGCGCAAGAGCATAGCTATGAACAAAAACAATTTTAAAATGATATAAATTACTTTTCATTTTCACATACATTACTATGATAATAATGAATTTAATTACACTGTATAATTCATCACCCCCAACCCCCGCAGTTCGACCGCATGATCAACATGTGCCAGCCCACACACAAGCGCTATAACGTGGCCATCACCAAGGTGCTGGGCAAGTACATGGAGGCCATCGTCGTGGACACGGAGAAGACGGCGCGCCGCTGCATACAGGTGCTCAAGGAGAGGATGCTGGAGCCCGAGACCTTCCTGCCCCTGGACTACATTCAGGCTAAGCCCTTGAGGGAGAGGCTTAGGTAATTTGGTTTACAGATTTTAAATTATTTCCATTTATTTTGTTAATAGCATCTGTATATAGTATTATTAAAGATGCTATTTATACATTTTATCGAATAATATTTTTAAATGAAAAAGTTTAGTTTGCTAGTAATAACAAATTCATATCTTTAGTGTTGACACAGCCTAAGTTAAACTGAGCTTAAAAACTAAAATTGTTTTGTATAATAATATATGTATGTTTGTTTGTGTGTAATATTGTTTACTTTTTGTGTTTTATTGTTCAATAAATTATTATTATTAATTAGCAATATTGTCCCGATTAAGTAAAAAATGATTATAAACACGTTTGAACAGCATTTAAAGTAAAAGACATCACTGGTAATTAATAGCTATGAATAAGTACTAATTTAAACCAGACCTCTTGATCGTTTTGCAATAATAAAAAGCTGATAGGTTGCTATATGATGGAAAAACAAACTAAACAACTATTACTATAGTTATTATATTTACTCAAACACTACACAGGGACATCAAGGAGCCGAAGAACGTGAAGCTGCTGTTCGACGTGCTGCGCTTCGAGCCGCCCGCCATCCACCGCGCCGTGCTGTTCGTCACCAACAACGCGCTGGTGTGCGAGACGCCCGAGGACGCCTCGCGCGTCGCCTACGACCTCGACCGCAACAAGAACAGCCGCTACGACGTGAGTGCGCCCCCACCGAACACACGCCTCCCGCACACCTCCCACACACCTCCCACACACCTCCCACACACCTCCCACACGCCTCGCACACGCCTCGCGCACGCCTCGCGCACGCCTCGCGCACGCCTCGCGCACGCCTCGCGCACGCCTCGCGCACGCCTCGCGCACGCCTCGCGCACGCCTCGCGCACGCCTCGCGCACGCCTCGCGCACGCCTCGCGCACGCCTCGCGCACGCCTCGCGCACGCCTCGCGCACGCCTCGCGCACGCCTCGCGCACGCCTCGCGCACGCCTCGCGCACGCCTCGCACACACCTCGCACACGCCTCGCACACACCTCGCACACTCCTCACATGCAGAATATTCATACACTTTGATAAATTTTATGAAAATTTATTAGTCAAGTTACATATTCTTATATAGCGTTCTTCAATAATTTTGCAATATAGTATAAAAACTAGCGGAAGCATTTGTTTTACCAACATTAAATGTAGCTTATTTCATTCTCTAGTGCTAAAATTATGTATATGTATTATTTATGCAAAGAATCAACGTGGATTGGTTTTTGAATACAAAAAAATCGAAAAAAAAAACATATTTTCGCATTTATTGTGTTAACTCAAGAATGTGTTTAATTATATTAATATTACAAATTCTGTGACAGCTTGATAAACTGTAGTGAATTTCGAATCAAGACACCTGGATTAGCTCATAGACTTGTTGACCGACGTACTTAGTATTTACCACTTGTGTGATCTAGAAAATCCTATACATTAATATATTCCCCAATGCCCGCAGGCGCTGGCGCTGGACGGCACGTTCTACCAGAAGTCGGGCATCATCTCGGGCGGCTCGCTGGACCTGGCGCGCAAGGCCAAGCGCTGGGACGAGAAGCACCTCTCGCAGCTCAAGGCCAAAAAGGTACAACTCTGCACTCCATTTACATCTCATTCTGTCTCCCTCTCTCTCAGTGTAATTTTTGAATTGAGAGAAAAGTATGATCAATGAGTATGAGAACTGACCTCTTGATCTTTGGAGTGGATTGTGTGTATAAACTACTATGTAAACAATTTTTTAGCCTAACTAGAAAAAGAAAGAAACTACCAGTTCAAACAGTTTAATAGTTTTTAGATTTATGCGAATATTTTACATTTTTAATAAATCCTTTGCAGCGAAAATGGTCTCCACCGTGACTATGTTTGCTGTAAAGCATTCCGAACTTACGAAATTCCGGAACGTCGATGTATACAAATCAAAGTAATGCCGCAAAAATATAAAAGTTAACCTACCTACCTACTGTGGTATGATTTTATTTATATATTTTTTTCTCCCACAGGAGAAGTTAACAGAAGAACTGCGTGAGTCCATGAAGAAGTCGCGCAAGGAGTCGGAGCTGACCACCGTGGACTCGCAGATCCGGGGGCTGGAGTCACGCCTCAAGTACGCGCTCACCGACAGGGACACTACGGTGAGTCGGACGTGATCTGGGATGTACTGTAGATCCGAAAGTCCTGGGTTCGAGTCTAATCAAGTATATCATTGGAATATTCAGTAAAGAAATCCTCAATAATACCCTAGAGTTAGGACGTTGGCGGTGTTTCACCTCTGTGCCGAGGCAGAGCATGTAAAACTGTCGGTCCTGCGCCTCATCTCTGATAGTGCCAAATTGTCTTCTCACTGGAATATGAGAATGACAGGAATAGGTAGTGTACGTTGTTTTTATAATCCCACTTCTCCACTCCTGCGCAGATGAATATCTTTAGTGGGATTGGCTGCCATAAACGAAATCTTTTAGGAGGACATTATTATTAGGATGTGCTAATACATAACTATTACAATATAATAGGGATTCACTGAACTCTTAATTATTTAATGAATTTTGTATAACTTTATGTTAAAATATTATTGATGAAAAATTAATATTGTCTTTTTTGTTTCTTTGTAGCTGAAGCAAATAAAACAACTCGACGCCGAGATCGCTGAATTAGAGCGCAAGATGGAAATGTTTGGGGTGAGTTTATTCTACCAAATATAACATACTCATACTAAAATATATAAAAAAAAATATATTTAATAGTTATTCATGAGAAAGATGATAATGTAATATTACGATGTGTGGTCTCCTACAGCCCCAGATCGAGGAGATCGAGCACACGATCCGCGCGCGCGACGCCAAGATACAGGAGGTGAAGGAGAACATGAACAACGTGGAGGACGTCGTGTTCCGCGGCTTCTGCCGGGACATCGGCGTCGCCAACATCAGGTACCGGCGGCATACATACGTACATACATACAACGTACAGTGTAGAAGTTATCAATATTGATCCATTATGCAGAAATAAATATAATTTATATAAATGTTTCAAATATTAATTTCGTAATTATGTCAGTGTGACAAACGGCTAAATACAATTTTGAGTTTTGGGAATATATATCTATGTATAGAATTTTTAAAACGTGTGTTTGTGATATCACAATACACGTGTATGATTATAATGACAAAAAAGTAAAAAATCAAACAGTTCTATAATTTTAATTTTTTAGATTTTTTTTACTGATTAAAAATATATAGGTGAAAGCCGTGGGGAATTTCGGCATTAATATATAATTATTATATATTATATAAATATCAATATGTAATTTTATTTTTATATGAATCGTACCTGTACCCGTAACTATAGCTATGTGTATATGAATCCCGCAGACAGTACGAGGAGCGCGAGCTGCGCGCGCAGCAGGAGCGCGCCAAGCGCCGCATGGAGTTCGAGGCGCAGATAGACCGCATCGCCTCCAACCTCGAGTTCGAGCGCTCGCGCGACACGCAGAGTGAGTGCACGTGGACATTGACGCGGTTTGTAGTGACCTACTCGCTGTGCCAGCGGTCGCGGCTCCGAGTCCCGCTGGGGGCAATCATTTGTGTGACGAGCTGACGGGCACGAGTGTTTGTACTCCAGTCATGGGTGTTTATATTTAAAATGATATGTATGTCTTTAAAGTTATATATAGTGTATAAACTATCTTGTATCCATAACACAAGCCTCGTAGCTTATACCATGGAACTAGACGGTGGTGTGTGTCAATGTCCCAACATGTGTGTGCAGAGAACGTGACGCGGTGGGAGCGCACGGTGCAGGACGGCGAGGACGAGCTGGACGTGCACCGCCAGGCCGAGGCCAAGCAGCGCCAGGAGATCGACCGCGAGCTGCGGCGCGCCGACGCGCTCAAGGCCGACCGCGCCGCCGCGCGCGCGCACCAGGACCGCGCCGACGAGGCCGTCGCCGCCGTACGTGCACCTGCTTTATTGTATTATTCACTCAATATATTTCTGGAATGTGTAAACAAACAATGGACCCTTTTTAATTTTATATTTTAGTCCAAAATCAGAACTCTAGATCATAGTCTATGTGTGTACTAAATTTAATATCAATCCGTCTAGACGTTTTAGTTTAAATTACATTTATAATAGTTGTTCGGTTTAAAATATTTATACTATATTTGTATATTTAATTCTAATGACAACATTCAGATATAAAATGATTTAAACGATCAAAAGTAGTTCGTCTTTTTATTTCTTAATTCATTTTGAAAGTTAAATGCATAAGGAATTATATACGGTACTTATAAGAAAAACACAATTTCAAAAATTTTTGTCTGTCTTTGTATGTGTTCCAGCTAATATCTGAAACGGCTGGACCAATTTTAACAGGACTTTCACTGACAGATAGCTAATATTATAAAGAGTAACTTAGGCTACTTTTATCTTAGAAAAAGTATTAAGGTAGCGTAGCGAGCGAAGCGAGGGTAAGTCGCTAGTATTTAAATATGAATGCTTAACTAACGGTGCTTAACTGCAGGCGCGCAAGGAGGTGGCGAACGTCCAGAAGGAGATCCAGAGCATCCAGAAGCAGATCTCCAGCATCGAGGCGCGCATCGAGAGCCGCCGCAGCGACCGCCACAACATACTGCGCCAGTGCAAGGTTACATACACCTCTGTTATACTTGTATATGATTTCTAATTGCATAGTTTTGTGTAATAATATATTCATCGTGGTTTTTAAATGCTACATAATATTATTTTACAATTATTAGTGTTCGTTCAAGGGTCGAAATTCGACTGTAATCAATCATAATTGAATTTGAGAAAACATATGAATATACATATTTTTTTTATTGATTGCACTAAAGCGACTGAATGAAATAATAGGAGAAAAAACTAGTGAACTGTTTGCTTATTATATGATGCTATATAAATATGACTATTAGTATATACTATAATTTTCAATTCAATTCATAAAAAAATATTTAGCTCAAGCGAAATCCCCGTATTTTATTCGGATGGGGTCTTAGGTACCTTTGATATTATAAACACAGCTCGGAACTGGTTTAAATTAAAACGGTTTAATTCGGTGTAAAGTTTTATTCATCGTTTTATGGTCTAGTAAACCGAAATAGTAATGGTTAGATTTCAGTTGTAATACCGAAATATACCGGTTAATTTATTCATAAGTAAGAAATCTACATTATCCTTCTACTATGCAATTCATCATTAGCAAAGATTCGCCAAATGTGAACGCGCAAATACGGATTTTAACGAGTTATTTTTGACTATGGAACCTAAATTCGTCGATAACCGTTCTCCCGGATTTAACCGGTTAAAGAACGTAACCGAAACCTTAAACCGAAAAGCCTTTCGGTTTTGGGTCAATAATCAAAATCGGTTTAATATCAGAGAAGTACCAGGAGCAACCCGCATGTCACACCGCCCACCGAGGTAGGCCGCTTTCCAGTGTGTTTCTTGGCTTCGCGTCCGGTTGTATTGCCGGGCATTACTGAGCCCACCCACCACAACAAGGAGAAAGCACGTTGGGGAGGAGGTTTCCGAGCCATGATTATAAATTATGTTACTTATGTGTGGTTTTTTGCAGATCGACGACATCATGATCCCGCTGCTGGAGGGCAACCTGGAGGACACGGCCGAGGCCGACACCGAGTCCTCGCTGTCCAGCGCGCAGCTGTACTTGCGCGACTCCAGGCACGCACCCACTCACTCCACTTATTATTGTGTAGCACATTTGAACTCCATAGAATACTGACATATAGATAGATAGAAAAATACTTTATTGTACACACAAAAGACGAATGAAGTAGATGAAAAAGAAAGAACAAAAAGGCATGCAAAGGCGAGGTGGTCTTGTTGATATCAGCAATTTATAGTTTTATTATAAAAAGGCAGAGTTTGTTTGTTTGGATGCGCTAATTCCAGGAACTACTAATCCGATTTGAAAAATTTTTTTTGCATTAGATAGCCCGTTTATTGAGGAAGGCTATATATCATTATGCTACTACTCAAGGGAGCGAAGCAGTATTCATAAATGTCAACAAATCGGGCAGACTTCAATACATTATTACTAATAGCACAAAGCCAAAGAGTTTTTTTTTGTAGTTTTAATGCGAGCAAAGCCGCGGGCTATGCTATCTGATGTATAGTTATTTCGTAGTTTCCAAATTCACTTATTAAATATGTGATTTACTTGTATACTGGGGAATGTAACTTTAAGACATTGAATCTAAACACATAAAGTGCTTTATTCAAATAGCATTTTCAAACACTCTTTTATTGTCAATTTTACATAAAAAGACAAATCAGAAAATAATTGGGTTAGTTATATGAACAGATTTGAAAGTGTGAGACGAAGGTGATGAATGGTATAAAATACGAACGTAAAAGCTGATCACGACGTTGGACGTTGCTTTCCCCTAAAACTGTCTAGTTCTGCAGATATATAATTCAAGGCATATTTATGACAGTAGGGTATGTGTGTCTGTGTGACAGGATCCGCGTGGACTACAGCGCGCTGAGCGAGGCGCTGACGGAGCTGGACGAGGCGGACGACATCAAGCGCAAGGCCGACAAGATGCAGAAGGCCATCAACTCGCTGCAGAACACCGTCGACAAGATACAGGCGCCCAACATGCGGGTCGGTCACTCACTCACTCACTTTCTCCCTTCCTCCCTGTCTTTCTCTCTCTCTAGTTGCCCAACAGTAGTCCATATGCTACTCAGTTCATAGTGTAACTGTATAGTAAATTTCGTGCAAGTCCGTCCAGCTGTTGAAACGTGCAGAATCAAGAAGTTACAAATATACACACACTAATAACATTCGGATATATATATATACTAGCGACTCACGCTCGCTTCGCTCGCGTTCGTCCCTAGGTACGTTTACAGATTTTGCTATGTTTATACATAAATAGAAGCTTGCTACTTCCTAATATATTCATTTAAATTATATAGCGATTTACCCTCGCTTCGCTCGGGTGCGTACGCCGTACGCGGATTTTGTTCACAATTTCATGGGTTTTATTTTTTTCGTGAAACCCTGATTTTTTTCTAAAATAAAAGTAGCCTAAGTTACTCGTTATAACATCAGCTATCTGCCAGTTAAAGTCCCGTCAAAATCGGTTCAGCCGTTTCGGAGATTAACCAGAACAAACAGACAGACAGACAGACAAAAATTGTAAAAAATGTTGTTTTGGTATGTGTACCGTGTATACAACCATACGCATTTAGTAAAAAGCGGTTATTAACCGACTTCCAAAAGGAGGAGGTTATCAATTCGATTGGTATTTTTTTTTTATGTATGTACACCGATTACTCTGAGATTTATGATCCGATTTACGTGATTCTTCTTTTGTTTTATGCGGAATAGCTGTCATTTGGTCCCATAAAAATTTAAGATAGTTTGGCCCAGTAGTTTTCATTTTATGAAAAAAAAAATGAAAATTTTTGTTTACATGGATGTAATTTTATGTATGTTCGCGGATTGCTTCGTCGTTCATGAACCGATTTTAATGATTCTTTTTTTGTTTGAATGGAGATATCCCAAGGGTGGTACCATAATAAGGAAACCAAGATCTGATGATGGCATCCCAGAGAAATCGAGGGGAACCTTCGAAAATCGTCAATCGTATTGAAACGCTGCTCGATTCAAATCAGCACTTGATAAATATCTTGTTCTGCGTCGCAAATTATCTATTTGTTGACCTCTGTTGTTCGTTCGACGATTCTGCACTGCCAACCGAGCTGTTTCACGGGCTGCTTCACTTTGCTCTCGTGATTGAGAAGCACGAAGTCGAACCATACTATCGCGGCGCTGTTCACGTGCAATTTCTTGTTCTTCTTCAGTCCTTTCATTTGCAGTATTTCGTATTCTTCTTGTATCACGGCTTTGTCGGGAAAGATTCGATCGTCTTGGTCGCGGCATTATTAATTAAACTTCACTTCACCTAAAAACTTAAATTTTCAACCATACCGAATTTTATAGTTCACTTCACTGTTTATACGAATGGGCAATTGGGCAATAATGTTAATTATTTATTTAATAGAAATAGTTTTATTATTGATTTCTTACAAATATCAAATTGTCATCCATACGTCATTACATAGCTGTCATTATACGTCAATTTTGTTATTCCAAGTCTGATTCTTTTTTGTTATACCACGTTTTATAGTGACTGACGTTACATGTCAAGTCACACGGGAATGATGTCGAACGGGATAAAAAGTATCCTATGTCCTTCTCCTGGCTCTAAACTACCTCCCTGCCAATTTTCAGCTAAATCGGTTCAGCCGTTCTTGAGTTATAAGTGAAGTAACTAACACGACTTTCTTTTATATATATAGATATACACTTGAGAGCAAAGAAATCGCACACCCCCTACATTTTCATTTTGACCGCAAATATTTTTAAAATTTAATGTTGTTTGCGAATACAACTTAAATTAAAATAAAGTACACATTATTAGCTTTCTAAGAACCCATTATGTGTAGCCTTAATCTTCGAAATCATTACAATAGCAACAAAATAATAGAATGACCCAAATTCACTCGTTACAGGTAGCTCGGTTTGTGAGACTTTGAGCAGATATAAATGGCAAAAAAAACAATATTTTTTTAAAGATCATGGTTTATTAATACGAGGTATTGCCCCCCCCTAGCCTGAATAACAGCTTCCATTCGATGTTTCATTGTAGAAATAATTTTTTTTACAAACTCTTGCGGTATGCTGTCCCATTCTTCCTTAATTGCGGTTTGGAGCTCTCTTAGACTCGTAGGCGGTGCGTTTCTGGCCCTTACTCTTTTTTTTAGTTCGTCCCATAAGTGCTCAATAGGATTGAGATCTGGGCTTCGAGCAGGCCACGCCATAACGGGTATTTCAACCTCCTCCAAGTACTGGCGTACTATAGCGGCGGTGTGTGGTCTTGCGTTATCCTGCATTAAAACAAAATTTTCGTCGATAAATCCGGAAAAGGGCACGACATGTTCTTCCAGGATTTCCTCGATGTAACGTCGGGAAGTCAATCCTCCCGATCGACGGTCGGTATCGGTCCCTGTGATGAACACAAGTTCGGTTTTCGCTTCCAGTGACATGCCTCCCCAGAACATGCACGAACCACCGCCGTATGAGACCCGTTCGGAGATGCAGCACTGAGCAAAACGCTCACCAGATCTTCGATAGACTCTACTCCGTCCGTCGTTACCATGAAGACACATCCTGGTTTCGTCAGAGAACAGTACTGTCTTCCATTGATCCATTGTCCAATTTACGTGATTTCGTGCAAACTGAAGGCGCGCTTGTCTGTGCACTGGGGTCAATTTTGGGCCAGTTGCTGGTCTGTGCGCTGTTAGGCCTCCTTCGGCTAGTCTTCTCCTAACCGTCCACCGACTAACTTCCACTTCTCTAACTTCCTGTAGCTGCTGTCCGAGTTGAACTGCATTCAACCGGCGATTTCGTAGTGATGCCGTCACAAGAAAACGATCATCGCGCTGAGTTGTCGCACGTTTTCGGCCTGTTCCTGATCGCCTGGTAAAGCTACCGGTTTGTTGATAACGCTGGTATACACGTCGAACGGCATATCTGCTCAAATTTAACTGACGAGCCACTTGACTTTGGTTCTGTCCAGCTTCAATTAGAGCAACCACTTGAGACGCTGCTTTCGGTGTGGTATCCATTTTCTTGTTCGGAGTGATAACGTGTTCGGTAAATGACCTTTCTGTCTGCGAGTTGGTATGCAAATGATATCATTTCAATCATCCCTTAACCTTTTATACCTGCTCAAAGTCTCACAAACCGAGCTACCTGTAACGAGTGAATTTGGGTCATTCTATTATTTTGTTGCTATTGTAATGATTTCGAAGATTAAGGCTACACATAATGGGTTCTTAGAAAGCTAATAATGTGTACTTTATTTTAATTTAAGTTGTATTCGCAAACAACATTAAATTTTAAAAATATTTGCGGTCAAAATGAAAATGTAGGGGGTGTGCGATTTCTTTGCTCTCAAGTGTATATATATATATATATATATATATATATATATATATATATATATATAATTGGTCGAATAATATTTTGATTATTCCTAACAATATTAATTGATGACTGAATATACGCATATATAATAATTAATAACATTCCACAAAATGTCCTAGATTTACCTCTTCAATAATTCAAAGATAAAATTAAAAATATTTTATTGAGCCAGCGTGTTAAGCGTTCAAGAGTTTCTTGTTGATGGAAATATGTGGAATCGAGAAATTTTGACTCATATGTGAGCTATCTGTAATATTAAAATGTTTATCAATGTAAGTTCGATATTTAAAAGAGCAACTGTTGAGTTTCTCGCCGGCTCTTCTCAGCAGAACTGTTTTCCGAGCCGATGGTAGCCTACACACGGACAGACTACATTGACGCTCTTTAAATTATATTGACTCAAAAGTACTCATAGTAAGTTTAATTAAATAAAGTTTACTTCATTTCATTGAATTTACTTTTTACGTTCAGAAATGAAATTTTTAACAGCAGATGTGTAGATTTTTCATTAAAATTTTGATTCTTCTATGATAGAACGATATGTTATTAATAATGTGTTTTATTTAATCAACGATTGCAGGCGATGCAAAAACTCAATGAAGTCCGAGAGAAAGTGAACGCCACAAACGAAGCTTTCGTAGCGGCGAGGAAACGGGCTCATAAAGCTAAACTCGCTTTCGAAAAGGTATTAAATATATATGTATTGTAAATAAATTATAATATTTCAATAAAATCATTGAGAATATACATATATTTAATATATTTTGTCATGTCCAGGTGAAGAAAGAGCGGCACGACAAGTTCATGACTTGCTTCGAGCACGTTGCCAACGAGATAGACGCGATCTACAAGGCGCTGGCGATGAATCAATCGGCGCAGGCCTTCCTGGGCCCCGAGAACCCCGAGGAGCCCTACCTGGACGGCATCAACTACAACTGCGTGGCGCCCGGCAAGCGCTTCCAGCCCATGTCCAATCTCTCCGGTGGAGAGAAGACCGTCGCCGCGCTCGCGTTGCTTTTCGCCATACACAGGTGCATACGTCACCCGTACATACTGATGACACGTTTGGCTCAGTTTGTAGTGACCGTACTTGCTGTGCCAGCGGTCGCGGGTTCGAGTCCCGCTGGGGGCATTCATTTGTGTGATGAGCACGAATGTTTGTACTCCAGTCATGGGTGTTTATATTTATAATATGTATGTATTTAAAGTTATATAAGTGTAGTGTATCAACTATCTGGTATCCATAACACAAGCCTCGTAGCTTAACATGGAACTAGATGGTGCTGTGTGTTTAATGTCCCAACATATTTATTTATACATACATACGTAATGAGCTGTATCTTACGCTAGTTCTTCTCACGACTGAGCCATTTTTTTTTCTGAACTTTTAGTACATTTCTTGACAAATAATAAGTGTATTTCTGAAATATCAGCATTGAATAAAGTATTTTGAATTTAAATATCTCTTACACATAAAATCATGAAGAGTGGAGGTAACAGGGCTCATGTGTATTTTGATGTAGATAATCGAAAACTTTTATTGTTTTAGATAGTATAATTTTTTTTAAGTATTTATATTATTGGATATTAAAATAAAAAAAAAACTATAATTATTTATTTCTTGATTTAAAATATAACTACTATAACCTTGCTATTATTCAAAACAAACATGCTACTGTATAATATTTACATGTTGAATAACTGTGTATGTAATATATATGATAAAAAAAATATTCTGACCACGTGACGTAGCGCTTACTTATTATCATTGTGTGACGTCCAGCTTCCAGCCGGCGCCGTTCTTCCTGCTGGACGAGATCGACGCGGCGCTGGACAACACCAACATCGGCAAGGTGGCCTCCTTCATCCGCTCCAAGAAGGGCTCGCTGCAGACCATCGTCATCTCGCTCAAGGAGGAGTTCTACGGCTGCGCAGACGCCCTCGTCGGCATCTGCTCAGAGGTATGGCTGCGCTGTTCATCTATTCGGAGATGCTATCTGTTATTATACATATCGTTTATTGTACTCGTGAGACATCATAAAGGCGTATAATTCTCTTTGACTGGTTTTTTTAATGATTTCTTTTTAAATTGATTCAGGACCTTCATATAATTTTCAAAAATCCATCCATAAGAAATTACAAGTGAATTTAAAAGTCACACTTTTATGTTAAAATAATGAATATTGAATTGTTTTTTTCTTTGGGTGAAAAGTTGCCTACGTTGATTGCCAGCCACATACTGTTTCATACATAACTGCCTCTATGGTGTAGTAGCTAGCAGGCACGGCTGCACATCCGAAGGTCCTGGGTTCCAGTCCCGGGTCGGGGCAAGTTTAGTTATTGAGTCTTTCTGTATAGCAAGCCTCAGTAAACAGCCCAGAGTATATTTGTAAATAATGATTTTTGCCCTTGATTATAATATCTGTATATGTTTTTTTTTATTAGTATATTAAAATAATAATTTTGTTTCAGCCGGCGGACTGCCTCGTCAGTGACGTCATCACGCTCAGCCTCGAGAACTACCACGATTAGATTTACTTCTCAAATTATTCCCATTCATGTATTTTAGATTTAAGTTACTTCTTATTTAGTATTGTAGCCTTAAGATTTTTTTTATATTTTTCCTTTATCAATGAAAAAAAATCTTAATTTATGCTCAAGATTGGTAGTGCATACAAATATTATTTATAATATTCAACTTTAAAAAGGAAATTACAGGTGCAGGTTCAAATCTCCCTTTTATTAATAAATGTAATTAAATTTAATTCAGATTATTATGTCATGTATTGTATTCAGCCCTTTTTAACGTCCCACTGCTGGGCACGGGCCTCCCTTCAATCCGAGGGGGATCAGGCCATAGTCCACCACGCTGGCCAAGTGCGGGTTGGCGGTGTCAAGTATTGAAGGAAGTAAAATAAAAGCGTTGTTGGGTTCAATATCGAGCTCTTTATTTACAATAAAATATCTATCTTACAATATTCGCTAGTTTTATTTAACATGGTCTCTGCCCGGCTCGCATTATATGATACATGTGTTAAAAAATTATCTATTATTAATTTTTATTTCAAAATTTTCATATTATTAAAACATATATAGGTTTTTTTATACATTTTTTACAATTTTACGAAGCTTTAGGCAAGTTTGATGAAATATCGGTGACTCTATATAAAACAGTAGATAACACTTGACAAACAATATCGAGTGGGTCACTGTAACAGTGAAAATAATTGAACAATTGATGCTATATGCTAAACTAAACTAAAGATAGCAAATATTAATGCCGACTACAGCTTGTTGATATAGCTAAAGCAAAATGATATTTAGGAGATACGGATGTATATGTACGGACTACTCAGTAACGTGACCTAAAATAATGCAAACACAATATCGTCGGCGTAGGTGTAGAGCTAAATAACTTAAAACTTTCTAGTTTGGAGAAAATCTCGATTTATTGATTTTTTTCCAACTTTTTGGCATAATCGTTAATTTTATATACTTTACGTCTCTTTCTACGTTACTGTTTCAACATATTTACTTTACCATTTGGAATACAAAAACCGCTATATATCTGAAACGGGACAAGTTACGAAAATGCTTGTTAGAGTAAAATATGCTGTATTTTTTGGGTGTTACGAAAACGTTTAAATGTCAATTTGGTCAAAATCGCAGTTATTTAGTTTTCCACCTACGCCTACGAAATATTATTTAACAAATTTAACAATAATGGTGTCGGTATCTTATGATGCGAGCGAGCGAGCGCTCTCCACAACGTACAGTAAATGTTAGCACTATATTTATCACTTGACCCGGGGGTCTATTGCGCCAATTCCTTATCAGTAAACGTAAACGGTGCGAAATGCAATATGCAGTAACATTCGGTTTGGAACCTTCATTCGAACTATCTACATAAGTCTAAGAGAACAACTATTTACACCGTCCGACGGACGGGACCAAGTATACAATACTTTCACAACAGAATGACAAAAAATGTGATGTATTGTAGTAATAAGAATAATTTCCTCAAATGAGTTTACATATAAAATAAGGTTTTTTAAAAACAAAATTGAAATTAATATTTAAATATATGAATTTATTGAAAATTTTAATTTTAAACGTAGTCACGGCGGATACTTATAAATCAATCGACTATTAATTAAATAACTATTATTAATACATAACATTCGTATGTAAAACGCATAAGATTCTGCAAACACCGGGGTATCCATGAAGATGGATTTTCCACACTTAATATCTGAGGTAAAAAAAACTGTGGTAGCGCTACAAGATAAACTGGCATTAGCAATATCAATAATAACTAAAATTCCATAACACTTACGTTATTTGTATTTAATTAATAACAACCGGCCATCTTCGTGTTCGTTTCAGCACTTGGTGCGGACGGACGCGCCAATGTACTTACATGGAACTGATTTTATCATTTATTTAATACTTTTGTTATAAGCTTGGTATGTTATAAATGAGTGGTTGATCAATAAGTTTGTCGGAAAGTAAAATTATTGTAGATAAAACCACTAAGAAATGTATATCTGAACGAGCACACACATGAAAACGTCGGAGAACCGAGGCGTGTTGGAGAGGGATTTTATTGTTAATAAACCATGGAGAAGTATGTCCGAGGGGGAGGGGGAAGGGGGTGTTAGTCCGGCGAGTGTGGGGGGCGCGTGCTGAAGTACGGCGCGGCGTGCGGCTGCAGCAGCGTGCGGCACACGGAGCACACGCGCGCGGGCGCGGCGCGCGGCCCGCTCGCCACCACGTGCGACACGCACGCCGCGCAGAAGATGCGCCCGCAGTGCCGGCAGTGGATCTGTGCACGCATACATACAATTACTGATTCAATTTGTATTTTAATACGTTGACTTTTAGATTTATATAGAGTCAATACAAAAAGATAAATGTGAGTAATGCATCTGTCGAGTTCTCTTGGGCTCTCAGCAGAACTGCCTTCCGAACCGGTGATAGCTTCCTAATGGATTTACATACTGACGTTTACTGTAAAATTGACGATTCAAAAGTTCTTGTAAAAGTTTATTTGAATTACTTATATTTTGATTTGGCTGACACTGCTTATATACAGAATTAACTCATACATTATGTTTTATGGAAGTACAAGTGGAACAGCAGATGAAAACCAATAACATATATTGTTTTGGTTTAATTGACATCGAGGAAATCCTATATGTGAACTACATAATAAAATTTATAACATTGTTAAAATAATTATTTTTTCCCTTTCACAGTGACTTAAGAGAATGTAATAGCAAAATATTAATTCCTTTTTGGTGATTTTACATTCTAACTGTATTACGAGTTAAATACATAGTCAGGTCATAAGTTCTGTCACATGTTTAATATGAAATAATTGAGACATGTTTATTATTGATGTAAACATTTATATACCAAAATGAACTTTATAAAACACAGATTCTTATGCTAACAAAGTTTATTAAAAATGACCCCCGCGATTTTGAATACAGACCTTCAACCGGCGCGGCCAGTCGTCTATCGTAGCACGAACGAGGTCCATGTCAATTTCGGCGGCTGCCTTAATCAAGGATGCCTTAAGTGACTCCAAATCAGGATGACGTGTTGAGCAGGCCTTTTCCTCCAAGTGTTGCCATATGTTGTAATCTAACGGGCTCAAATCTGGACTGGAGGAGGGCCAATCTTCGTGCCGGATGAAGTCAATTTCACGGGCCGCCAGCCAGTCTTGAGTGCTTTTCGTTCTGTGAGCTGGCGCAGAATCTTTTTGGAATACCCAGCGCCTGTTATTGATTATGGTATGAGAAAGAGGTTTCACAAGGTTCGTGAGGACTGTATTTTGATACAAAACTGCATTTGTTTTTACGCCTTTCTCTCAAAAATGTACCAAAGTTAAGCCCCAATAACAGGCTCCCAACCAAACCATGAGTGAGGATGGAAAATGGGCTCGTTGGACACGCGAAACATGGTTGCTTGCTTCTTCACTGCTGTGTGCGTACACCGTAACATTTTGTTTGTTGTAGCTCTCTTCCACTTTAAAATTTTTTTCATCCGAAAAAAGAATTTCCCGATTATTGTTTCCCGCGTACCGCTTCAACAAAGCGCGACATCTCTTCAACCTCAGGTCCATTAAACGAGCGTCCAAACAATGTCCTATTTTTCTTCGATATGCCCGAAGCCCTAAGTCTTCATTTAACATCCTTTTCACCGTGGTTCTGCTTAAACCCATCTGAAGGGCCAAAAGTTTTTGCTTACGTATGGTATTTCTTTGAATTCGCGCCTTCACAGCTTTTATCACTGCTGGAGTCCTAACCGAGCGAGGGTGACCACTTCTTGAACTGTCATCTACTCTAGAGTCTTCAATGTATCGTTTGATGGTACGATAAACGAATCTTTTGGTTATATTCAAATTTTTCAATATGTCAAAAATCTGAATTGGCGTGAGACCGCAAGGATGCAACGCAATAACCACAACGCGGTCTTCTTTAAGTGTCCACTCCATATTTAAAAATGAGTAAATTTCTAAAAAGTATACATTTTTATATTCATGAAAAATTCGAAATTCGAATTTAATAAACTTTTTTTGTGGCCAGCATTTTAAATTCAAAAGTTTTTATTGTGTGACAGAACTTATGACCAGACTATGTATAAGCGATTGCTAGCGAGCGGGCGGTAGATTGGTACCTTCTTCTTGTTGGTGGGCAGCGGCACGCGGCAGGCGGGGCACTCGGCCACGTCGTCGTCGTGCTGCCACCGCACCTCGGTGTCGGCCTCGCGGATGCGCTGCAGCTGCACCTGCAGCGACTGCGACAGCCGCACGAAGTCCTGCTGCACCTTCTCGCTGTTGTCCAGCTCCTGCTGCAGCACGCTCACGCGCGCGCGCACCTCGCTCACCTCGCCCTGCAGCCGCTTCTACACACACACCGTGTCATGATGAATATTGATAAATTAATTAACAGCTATTTGTTAATCCAAGGGATACGTTTACCTCTGTACCAAATGTCATTCAAATCTTTTGTGCTGTTGCAACGTGAATTATTGACAAATAGATTTGCAAACTTTACAATTTATGATATTAACATCTCAAAATGAACTCATAAAAGTTTTAATTTTTTTTTTCAGATGTCTAAATCAATTTTAAAAATGTTTGATTTGTCCAGATGCAGTTAAATTTTACTTCAAATTTAAATAGGACGAAGGAGATCAAAAAGTAGAAAAGACTTATAAGAATATACAAATTTTAGACATTGCTTTTAATTTTTATAGAATATAAAAATTTAAGTATTACTTATAAATATATAGTTACTATAACAAATTATGTACATTGTAAACTGCACATATGTACATAATACATATGTATGCAATAGTAGCATCGAGTGTACAGTGTACACCATACCTTGTCCTCCAGCAGCTGCTCGATCATGTCGTTGGAGTGCCGCAGCTTGTCGGCCAGCTCCTTCATCTGCTCGCGCTCCGTCTGCAGCTGGTCCAACTCCTCCCTATATATTAGATATATTTTTTTTCAAGCATAAGTATTTTTTCAAGCTATTTTATGAGTATAATATTTAACTTAACCTATTTTCTGCACTTGGAGAACTAATTTTACTTTTATTTTTATAAAATAGTCCATTATATGTGGTCAAATATGTGATACAGTGTGTGTCTTTATAGCTGTTAATTAACTATATACATCAAGTTATGAAAACAGTTTCTTTTAAATAAATAATATATGCTAAATTATAAAAGTTAGTGTTGTTTTGAAGTATTAATTTTCATAATCCATTATTAATTAAAAATTGTAAAAACAATTATCGCAAAGTATAAAACAAGGTGAATGGATATAATCACTCTGTGTACCAGTATGTATTTAACGACTGACAAATGAATAACAAAAGTGATAACGTGACGTATGTATGTATGTATGTAGTGGTGACTAATGTGAGAGCGGTACCGTGCGGCGCGCAGGTCGGCGGCGTGCTGCGCCAGCTCGGCCTCGCGCCGCAGCAGCAGCTGGCCGTGCTGCAGCAGCTGCGCGCGCAGGCCGCGCTCCGCCGCCGCCGCGCGCTCGCGCCCCGCGCCGCACACGATCAGCTGCTCGCGCAGCTGCAGCGACAGCTCCTGCAGCTCCTGCCGGGGGACGGGGTTTGCGATATATATTACATACATTGAAATTACAATACTACTATAATTGAAAAATATTGTGTGCGTGCGGGCGTACGCATGTGTGTGTGCGTGCGCGTGCGCATAGTTAGGCACCTAGGGACGCACCCGATAGACAGAGTAAATCGTTATATAATAAATATTTTATATTTCTTTCAAGAAATTGGCAATACCAAATTATAAATATATAAGTATTTTGAGTATATAAAATTATTTTCAACTTATAAGTACTTAGTACGCATAATTTTTCAATGTTCGAATTTTTCAATAAGATGTTTTAATGGTGAAGTCTCACCGCAACATTGTCCGGCAGATTGATGATCTCGTTCTGCATCTCTGCCGCCTTCTTGGTGTACTGTCCTATCAGCATAGCGTTGTCCCTCTCTAAGCTGAGGAATAATAACATTCGACTAGGTTAGTATGACTTCTTAAGTAAATTATAATATTGTTAGTAATATCGAACGTTACTATAACAGAACCTACAATAGGTTCCCTTAAAGTATAATAAAAAAATTAAATAAACTGTTTATGAGTATATCGATACAGAAATCGACATGAGTCATGAAATATAACATTTTTTCATTCATATTATTTAACCCCTTATTATTTTTAGTTCTCATCGTACCTTCTACTTCTTGCAGGCGGACAGAAATCGCCGACTAAGTAGTTTAGTGCCATATTTTTTTGGTTATTGTTTTTTTATATCTATACAGATAAATAAAATTGAAGTGTCTGTGTGTAATGTCAAAATAACAGTTTTATACTAAATGCATATTGAATTATATACAGTACTTATAAGAAAAGCACAATTTTTAAAATGTTTGTCTTTCTGTCTGTCTGTCTGTCTATTCCGGTTAATTTCTGAAACGGCTGGACCAATTTAAGCGGGACTTTCACTGGCAGGTAGCTGATATTATAAAGAGTAACTTAGGCTACTTTTATTTTAGAAAAAGTATTAGGGTTTCGCTCAAATATGTGTGTGGATAAATCCAAGTGGATACCTGTCGAGTTTCTTCTGCAGCGTCTCCCTGTCGACGGTGAGCGTGGTGACGAGCTGCAGCGCGCGCTGCGAGGCGGCGTCGGCGGCGGCGGCGCGCTGCGCCAGCTCGGCCTTGGCGGCGCCCAGCGCGGCCGCCAGCGCCGCCAGCCGCGCGCCGCCCGCGCCGCGCTCCGCCTGCCAGCTGCGCACCGTCTCGTCCTGCACCGACCGCACGCCCTCCAGCTCCTCCGTCGCCTGAACACATTGTCATACAGGAGACACACACATTTTTCTACCAAACCTTGTCTGTCAACAGTTTTAAGATTCTTTATTTATTTATATTCCGAACTTACATGTAAGTATTAGTAAACATAAAAATGTAGTTATTTAAAGTCATAAAAAAAAATTGTATTAAAAATAAATTATTCAATTGATTTCCAACATGGTTACCACTTGTCCTTTCACTTAATCGTTACAGTCTTGACAGTGTGGTCATGGTCATCATTTAGGTCTTGCAACCGGCTCGACTATTCACTTCCAATCCTCTCTAGTATTTGCCCCTATCGCACATTCATCCAGTGAGACACCTACTTCCGCTCTGACATCGTCTGCCCACCTCGTTGCCGATCTATCACGCACTCTTATGCCCCCTCCCTTCTTTGCATCAATAAATGTCCCATAGCCATATTGTTGCGTCTAGACACATGACCAAAGTAGGTTAAGTTACATGCCTTACGATGAAGGAAAATATCGTGAGGAAACCGGCATGTCTGAGAGAACCTAGCAAGTGTTCGAAAGACGTGAAGTCCGCCAAGTGGTGGACTATGGTCTAATTCCTCTCGTACTGAAAGGAGGCCCATGCCCAGCAGTGGGATGATAAAAAGGGCAGAACATAGCCAGAGTGCGTACCAGTTTGAGCGCGAGGTCGAGCCGCGCGGCGCGCGCCTGCTCCGCCACCAGCTGCCGCTCGTAGTTGGCGCACATGTCGCACTGCGCGCGCGCCTCTGCACAGGACACATAAAAATCACATAAATATTATAAATAAAAATGAATGTGGCTAAGCGCAAATTTCGAGAACGGCTCGACCAATTCAGCTATTTTTTTTTCGTATGTTCCTTAAGGTACACGGAAAGTTTTAATGAAGAGAAAAAATATAAAATAACCTGCCTACTTTTCTATACCTATGCATGTACATTGAAGTTACCGTTAAAACTATTACAAATGCCAAAGTTTGGATGGATGTTTGTTACCTCAATCACGCCAGAACGGCTGAACGGATCTGGATGAAATTTGGAACATAGATAGAATACATTCTGAAATAGCACATACGCTACTTTTTATCCCGGAAAAATGTACGGTTCTAATGGGATAGATTTTTTGGTTTTTCACAGAGCAAGGCATCGACTAAGTATTCCGTACTAACCATTAAAAATTAAATTTCTTTTTGCATTAGATAGCCCGTTAACTGAGAAAGGCTATATAATATTATCCCGGAAAAATGTACGGTTCGCGTGGTATAAATTTGTTTTTGTCTAGGGACTAACCCGAAGCGAAGCGAGGGTGAGTCGCTAGTATTTAATATAAAAACAACTAAAGCTATAATACCTGTCTCTGGCTTGGCGTCGCCGGAGCTGCTCGCGCCGGCGGCGCTAGCGGCTTTAGCTTTCTGAAATAACACAGCAAATATTATTAATGAAAATAAAGTTCAACAAAAACATTTTTTAAATAAATAAAAAAACACTAAAAGGACTTGGAACTGCTTGGCTAAATGTACTCAATTAAGTAAAATTAAATGAACGAACAGAACTGTTGTGTTTCTCGCCGGCTCTTCTCAGAAGAACTACCTTCTGAGCCGGCTTCCTCACGGACTTACATACTGACATTTAATTTAAAATTAAAATGTAAAACTGATAATTCAAAAGTGCTTGTAAAAGTCTATTTAAAGTATATTTTGATTTGATTTGGCTGATTGTCCTCAGCCAAGTACAGGTGTCCTCAATGGCTGGCCACATCGTCCGGAGCTTGAACCCACCAATGCCTCCTGTAGCTGCGCGTCGGTCTCCCTCAGCTTGTTCTTGAGCGCTGTGATCTCCATCTCCAGCGGGTCGATGATGGACTTGAGCAGTTCATTATCCTCAAACTGTAAGCATATATCAACGTCCTTAGTATCTAATACTATTTATTTAAATTTATTATTATTATTATTATTTTAATTTTGATTTTTATATAACATACTTGACAAAGTAGGATTAAAATAAAAAAATAAAAATATTTCCGATACAATATTAGACTGAATAAATTTTGATTATAGCCAAAAAGGCTAAATTTAATTATAGATTTAAGTTAAAATGTAGTATTTCTATTTTTAAGTAATTTTAATTAAAGTAATAACTAAAGTCTCCGGGTGTCATAAACGTAATTGGCCTACCGACTCTACTATTGTATAAGCGAAAGTTTGCGTTTGTGTGCGCGTGCGTTTGTTAGTGTGCGCATGTGCGTGCACGTGTGTATGTATGTTACTTCATCAGACTTAACGCCTAAGCGGCTGAACAGATTTGGGTATAATTTGAATTAGACTATATCCGTATCCGTAGCCGTATCCGAGCGCAGTCAGGATAAGTCTCTTGTTTTAAATATATATAATTTACCCGTTTGACGTTGGCGGGCTCGGTGTCGGTGTCGGCGCCCAGCTTGCGCGCGAGCGAGCGCACGAAGGTGGCCGGCGCCAGCGACAGCTCCTGCCAAGCCCATGCTTTGTCACTCATCTGCTCGGCCTTAACCGTGTTTAACAGTTATTTGGGACTATGTTATTTATTATCGCTTAGTTGTTGTTCCTTTTCGTTTATACTACATTAATTGTTGATTCTCCATACAAAATGTCATCCCCCCTTTTCATCCCCTTAAGGGATGATTTCCGGAATAAAAATTCCCTAAGAGTCCTTCCCGGGGTCTCAAACTATCTTCAGACCAAATTTCATCGAAATCGGTTCAGTGGATTATTAGTTTATCCATTACAAACAAACATACAAAAAAAATCTCTTTATAATATTAAGTATAGATGTGTGTTACATGACATGTTGACATATAAAATAATAGTATAGAATGTCATTGAAGAACATTCATTGTACAAAACAAAATGCTAATAAAGCCACGGTTTTTATTTGCAACTTTACAAATATTAATTTATTTAATTAATTTTGTTAAATAAATTGCAATTCTGTAGATTAAGCTTTTAAAATTAAAATTAATATAATTAAACTATTAAAATATTAGATATCATATCCTGTTTTGATGATTTTTCTAATAAACAATTTCAATTTTTATTATCTAACAAAAGAAATAATTCAAGGAACAAACAACATAGAAACATAAGTCACAAAATGTAAAAAAAAGAACATTAAAAAAAAAGTACTCAATATTCATATGCACATGTTTATTTTAATACTTTTAAATAGCGAATGCAAGCGTTATTTTTAAAATATTCAATAGAAACGACAATGGCAGTACTTAATGGTACTGTTAAGTGGCAAGTGCGGTACACGCGGTGCGATATGTTAATATTGACTTCCGCACACCGATAACATTAAGCGGCACTAAACGTAAAGGAAATTCTTTATAAATTACTTTTACATACACATTTAAAAAGACACTATAAAAGAACGGAGGTAGTGGATTCGATTTCTGTCTAAGAAAAATTATAGAATATTTTTTGTAATGTCAATTTAAAAAAATAAATAAATCCAGGAGTGTGTTCTTAGCTTTATAAAATTAAAAGTACACACCTGCTGTTGTTTTAGCTGGTTTAGTTGTTGTTCCAATTCTATATTCTTGGTGCGTAGTCTTCGGACCTCTTCAGTGCCTGACGAGGACGCCTCTACTGTTTCTGGTTATTGGCAATAAATAAATATATAAGATAAATTGGCTTAAAGCAGGTATATCTTAGACATCCCCCCAATGTGCGTTCACCTTGTCTTGGGGGGAGGGCTCATTAGCGTCCATCAATTCAGCCGGGTGCGAAGCCAAGAAATGCGCTGGGAGGAGGCCCATCTTGGTGGACGGTGTGCCATGCGGGTTGCTCCTGGTACTTCTCTGATAGCAGAGTGGACGGTGGAGCAACCCCATGGTTGATGTGGTCTGCTTCGGCAGACCAGGCAGAGGGTAGACTGATAAGAAAACCCGGCGGCAGAATGTCGTTGGGGCTTAGTGGTTGAGTGCGTGAGCGAATCTGCAACGCTCCATGGAGACGGGGGCAGGTTCCGTCGGGTTTTAGTGGGTAGCACTGGGTTTTTTAGTCGGTGAGTACCACATAACCACCTGTATGTATGCAGGTGGTAGGCCTAAATGCATTTACCAAAGTTAAAAAAGGTATATCTTAAACATATTTTTAAGCTTTAACCAAATTAAAAAAAAAAAAAAAACATTACACAAAGGCTTAAAATAGCATCTGATAAACATATAATATTCACCACTCATCCGATAACACAACTTTCTGTTAGGAATATAATTGCATGAATATTTTGCACTAGAATCCACCCGCGGCTGCGCCCGTGTAGTTTATGTATTATTTTTGGTTCCTAAGAGTAGCGTTCCTCAAAAAAGGCTATTAAATGCAAAAATAATTAAACCCTTCAGTTTTATATTATTAGTATAGTATATAGATTTCACTTCGCTTGGCTCACAACACACCTTACAAAAACTCTAATAAACCTTCTATCCGTTATCTTGTTTTACTAAACAGACCTAATTCAAATGCCTAAATGACTGTATGAGTTTCGTTAAAATTAGTATAGCTTTTGCGAAGATTATAGGAAACAAATAGACACACAGACATCATTTGATGGACTTTAAATAAAACACTTCAAAAATACCTTCCGGACCCCAGAAGCAGGATACAAGTGGTAACATTTTCATAAAACATGCTCATTCCACAGTTTAACATGAAAGACTAATGTGGATTGAGGAAAATAAATTTTAATATGTTCAGATTGTGAAAGTTTATTAAAATCATTAATTATAATGAATTATTCAGATTACAATAATAACTAATGAAGTACCAAGCTGTTGTTTACTAGTTCCCGTTAACGGACATTTTAAATTTCATCCAAAACCATCCACCATTATTTTTAGTAGTAGTAGTAGGCCTCCCTTCAATACGAGGGGGATCAGGCCATAGTCCACCACGCTGGCCAAGTCCTGGTTGGCGGATTTCACACGTCCTTCGAAAACTTTTTCTCTTCGAAGGTTCTCTCAGACATGCATGTTTCCTCACGATGTTTTCCTTCACCGTAAAGCAAGTGGTAATCATTTTAGAAATGATTCATACATGAAAATATCAGAGGTGCGAGACCCGAAATTTGAACTCGCTACACTCGGTTTCCCAAGCGAGCGCGTTGCCACTGGGCTACCACTGCCTTTGACCATTGTTTTGCAAGATGTTATTTATTGTAAGGAGAGCAAGGTGTATATTATATACAATCTATATATAATCGACTAAACTATATACAATCGACTTCCCCTAATTTTGTTTGACAGCGTCCCTAGGCCCTTAACAGTACCCTTTAGCATTTATAATAATAGTCCGATTATTATTAGACATGAAGTTCTATTGTAAATTTTCAACTATTTGATTGTTAATATAGACAGTAATAGCCCAGTGGGGCACAAGTTTAGTATATGGGATGTGACCCCTGGAGAAGTGGGTAGTTTTTGTGATAGGGGAGGTGATAGGGAGTCCAAATATATAAAAATTATTTTGAGGAAACGAAGGAGTCAAAAGTTGGAGATTTAAAGTTAGAACATTTCCATACATTTCTATCACTGCATAGTATAAAACAAAGTCGCTTCTCGGTGTCTGTCTGTCCCTATGTATGCTTAGATCTTTAAAACTACGCAACGGATTTTGGTGCGGTTTTTTAATAGGTAGAGTGATTAAAGAGGAAGGTTTATATGTATAATACATGCATATTATAGTACAGAACATTACATGCATATTATAGTACAGAAAAGCCGAGAAATTCAAAGATTTGCATTTCATACTAACCGTTAAAACGCACCGTAGGGACAAACCCGAGCGATGCGAGGGTGAGTCGCTAGTACTTAAATAAGTCATAAAAACAAAATGTTCTTACAAAATTGTCAACTTCTGTTTTATATACAGTATATAGTCTGATATGTCATGAAAGCGGTTTATAATATACCGCTTCCATAGCATATCAAATTATCGCTTGGTAATTAGTTTAAGAGTAGCATATTAAAAGTGAAACTTGTCATCAGATTACTAAGATTTTAAAATAAAAATATGTTATTTTCAATTCATGCATAGATTTAAGACATTAATTTATATTTAGATTTTTTTTTAAACCATTATTTGATTTTATTATCTATGAATACTTTCCAGCGTTTTCGGCGGGTAGTTACAAAATATCTCGAAGTTCGATAGTTTATAGTAAATACGATCTGTACTCATTAAACGTGTTTAGGTCTTTATATTTTTTGCTCTTTTTCATAATTATTTTTCTCATATTATTTTCCAGTAGTTATTAGTTTTTGTTAATTTTCATATACGTTCGTTTCTAGTTTTTTGTTTTAATAGTATTACTATAGTTTTAAGTGTTCTTAGTGTTTTAAGTGTACTCATGCAATTTATAAACGTAAGTAAACTATTTTTTTTAATCTAAATGTATTATTTATTTTTGATTTTTAATTTTCGATTAGGTGACAGTCCGACTTGGATAACGTGGGTTGAGAAGCTACGTTACGCTTTGCTCCCGCCTTAGCCTTCTCATTAGGTCTTTTTTTTATTTCAAACCCAGTACCCCTTGTATCATTTATGCTTTATGTTAATTTCAATTGCGGTGATAGATCTGACTCATTTTGAAGATCATTTTGACACTTGGAAGTGACATTTTGACATTTTCAAGTGTCAAAATGTCAGTAAATGTCATAATAATGTATGGAAATGTAATTTTAAGGCTCAATAACTTTTGACTCCTTCGTTTCCTCAAAATAAATTTTATACATTTGGGACCCCCTATCCAAAAATACCATCCACTCCTCCAGGGGCCGCGTCCCATATCCTGAACTGCAGCCAATCATTTATACATGATTACCATTACCATTTCTTTTACAGTGATGGTAAACATTGTGAGAAACTTACACATCTGAGATAACCTAATTTTTTTAAAAAGTTTTTGAAAATCGTGTGACACCTGCCAATCTGCACCTGGCCAGCGTGGTAGACTATACCTGACCCCCACATATTGAAGAGGCCCAGCAGTGGGATGTTAAAAAGGAAAGAATACAATGTTTAATATGAAATTTCAAAAATTAATTTTACATTTTATTAATGACTTATAAATGAAACGGAAATAACTAATTGATAATAGTGTAAGCACTAAACTTCTTCAAGAAAACTTTGTAAAATTTTCACTTTGGTTCATTTTTATTATATGTATGTAACATACATTCTAATATTTCTAAAGTAACAGATAACTATGTGTTATGTCTTTATATAATATGTAATTGCTTAAGAATTGATAATGAGACACAATTATTTTTAAATGTTAACTCAAGTGTTTTTTAAATAATATGTAAATGAAAATATTAAAAGAAATAATACATAATTGTTAGGAGTAGTTATTTTTACGAGTACTAGCTCTGCTAACATACATAACTCTGTCTTCTTACAATATAAAATTCATAAATAACTTGGCGGTAACTATTATTTTTTCAACACAGCAACTCAGCCAAATCAAAGTGACAAACAATACACTTAAAATACTAATTGTGTCATACTAATTTAAATTGATAGAATTATATACGCTTGAAACTTCCTAAGTGCAAAACATAAAAGTTTTTAAGATGTTAGGCTCATCCATTTTTATATACGTATATGAAAAAGATGACATACCACTAACTAGAAGTTGCAAACTTTGTATTTCTGATTTTTGGTTTTCACTAAGGGTTTGCAACTGTTGGAGCTCAGCACGCAACCCCAGCACCTCAGAGTCCAGCTGCTCTTTCTCTAGCACCAACTTTCTTAAATCCTCTGTAAATAATACAGAAATGACTCATTTTTAATTCTCACTATATTCATGAAATTTTGTCCATTTCTAACAATAAAATTATAAAAATTATCTATATGACCAATAACTTAGCTATGTTATTTTGATGTTAAAATTACATATATTAGTTTATTATAATATAAGCATTGTTAAAATCATTTAAATTATTGTGATGAAGCTTTAGTAATTATTTTATAATTACAGGCCAGGGAATGTTTCTTATATTATACCAGCATAGCATCAAAATACAACATGGTAACATACATTGTATATAGGGATAATTTGAGATTTAGTAGTATTATTGTATTATTACTTTAAAAAACTTAAATATTTATGAAGTACTTTATGTTTAGAAAATAAAATGAATTCATAATGATTTAGATCTACTGTAGAAATTACTTAACTTATGTAGTTACTGTGCTATATGAATAACAATTTGATTGCACATAGTTACATGAGGAACAAATTAAAATATCTATAAGTCTATAGCAATAACTGAAACCAGTTTTCCAGTTGATAATAAAAATAATAATTTTACAATTTTATTGTTGTTTTACATATGATTATAAAATAACTTACCCTCAACTATCAGCATGGCACACACACATAAAAATGTAGTTAACATCCAACACCATGATATCACGCAAGACAATTAAAAATATTATGATGCACTGTCAAATGAAAGGCTTTCTCACGTTGAACGACAGTAAACTACAAACCTTCTTTTTGTAAAAATAGTTCTTTCATTTTAGCCCTCTGGACGTTAAACTCCTCCTCAAGGTCTCGCCTTCCTTGCCCTGGGACCGCGCTGTCTTCGCCTCCAGCTTCAACTTGAAACAGAAACACTCTCAACTTCCTGCAGACACATTAACACAAATAAAGGTATAACGCAAAACACACCTTTCGTCACAGTGGACTCGCTGGACGTCGCCGTTTGTTCGTCCATCGCGGCCCACGTCTTTCCAGCAGCTAGTATAACAATATAGAGATTTTAACCATATTTTAATGACTAGAAGAACAGAGATGTGAAAAACAATTCATTGAATAATATGAAGGTGATCCATGAAAATATGAAAATTGCTTGACAATTGAGATTGACGTTCTTTTCTTGACAAGAAAACTTGACGTAGATAACAAACACATAGAGAATCAATGTTTTATAGATAATATATATTTTGCTGTGTTAACTGAATATAGAATATAAAAATAAATAAACTTAAACGTGAATTATTGTTGATCTTAGAGTATACATAAACACTCTAAGTTGTTACTTGTTGATGGTATTACATCACTTTAATGGGGTACTGAAGTGTGAAACCAAAAAGCTAAAAAGGAACCCTTACAATTCCATCATCTCCGTCTGTACTACAGTATGTAATAGCCATTTTTAAATACGATAAAAATATTCTAAATAAGAAGTGGCGCTGTATGCGTTTATATTTATGTAGATCTTTATTTTTAATAGCGCTGTATGTATGTAGCTCGACACTTTTAGTACCTATACGTTTTATTATATTTTTATAGGTACGTTTCAGAATAGTCAGCAGTTCTATTTTGCAAACAGTAAGGTAGTTTTTCACTTCACTTTTTTTCAGTTCATTGCCTCGGTGGTGTAGTGGCTAGCATGTACGGCTGCACACCCGGAGGTCCTAAGTTCGAGTCCCGGGTCGGGCTAAGTTTAGTTATTGGGTCTTTTTGTATAGTAGCCTCAGTAACAGCCCTGAGTTGGGAAGTTGGCGGTGTTTCACCCCCGTGCCTTGGAGAGCACGTAAAGCCGTCGGTCCTGCGCCTTAACTCTCACCGGTCGTGTCACGTGTCGTCCCACCGGAGGATGAGAGTGACAGGAATAGAGAGTGCACTTGTGTCTGCGCACACACTTGTGCGCTATAATATCTCCTGTGCGCAGTTGACTAGTCTCAATGAGATTGGCCGCCGTGGCCGGAATCGGTCAGGAGGACATTATTACTAAGGTACTTTTTTTATTTTTAGGCCTTGATCTGCGATCAAGTGTTGCTTAACTGAATTATATTTTTATTTTTTAATTTGGAGATCACTTTATTGCTATAATCATTATTTTTTTAAAATTAAATCAAATTATTAATTATCTTTATATTTAATCAAAAGAGAAAAACATGGGTTAGGATTAAATTTTTTACTTTTTATATTTTAACAGGGTTTCAATGAATACACACTTTTATTGGTAAAACTTATATTTGAATTAATAGCGCTTCAAATTATCATAGTTTAGTTATAACATTATAAACAATATCTATTGAATCTATTGTTCAACAGTGTTATCTTAAATAGGACAAATAAATAATTAGTTACTATTACAAAATAATCTTTGACTAACGAAACGGCGCCACCTTCTAAATATACATTAAAGAATTAATTCAAGGCACAGACATATCACAGGTTTAACGTGTATCGTTAATTACGTCAAATTTACATTATTTACACTTAAATGACATACACAAACTCAAATAAATGCAAATTTACAGCATATAGATCCGTGCAGACATGACTACTCGATGACGCCGTAGATTTTAACTTTTAGCTATTCCAAGAGGCATCTAGAATCCTTGTCGCGCTTCTC
Organism: Fabriciana adippe; assembly: GCA_905404265.1. Lineage (NCBI taxonomy): Eukaryota > Metazoa > Arthropoda > Insecta > Lepidoptera > Nymphalidae > Fabriciana > Fabriciana adippe. Next base: position 795,486 of record FR989995.1, read on the forward strand.
TGAAGCGTCGGCCGGTGGGAAGATCCTCTAAGCATGGGACTTGAACAATATTAAAGTATATGTGTCCCATGAGATGTGCGGCAGAAGTGTTGGTCGCTTTTAGACAGTCGAAGAGCATGTCGTCGCAAGTACAATGAGATTTGCTGTAGAGTGAGTTATTGGTAAGGTTGTATCGTCGAGAGAAGGCGCGCACTTTGCTGGGGCAGAGGTCGTGGGTCCGGCAGCAGCGGTCGAGCCAGCGGTCGGCGCCTAGGTCGTGGTAGTCGTTGGCTATATCGCCTGTCCCGCACCATTTTGTGCCTGAAAAGCAATTTAGATATGAATTATATTATTGTTTCTTTGATTAAGTTCAGCAATAGTTAAATCTAATTAGTTTTGGTTTACTTCTTTAAATAACATCTTATTTTATATCTCTGACAGAGAGGCTTCAGCGATGGTTATTTTACGCTATTGTAACATTTTTAAAATCATTATATTCACTATTTACATATTATATTGATTGCAGGGAGGTTTTATAACTAATATACCAAATCCGAAGCCGAATCTGTACTTACATTAAATATTTTTTGGAAAATCTTATTGAAACAGACATTATTATCGATACAGATACCGAATCTTTAGTTTTTAGAATTTTGTCTGTTTGTCTGTCTGAGACAGCATCACAAAAAAACTACTGGACAGATTTTGATGAAATTTTTGTATGATAATACTTTTTGCTGCGGAAAAATATCTCATCTCTGAACTAAACGTAACTAGGGACGAACCCGAACGGAGCAAGGGTGAGTCGCTAGTGGATTTATATTATTACATCACATCTAGATGACATGTCCTACTCGTAACATTTATGAAACAATGAAATTATGAAATAGAGTTAGCGTTGCAAATAAATGCTGTCATTATGGCAAAGTGGACAATTATTAGACATTATGCAATTTCACTTTAACAGCACTGGTGTACCTATATATTAGGTAATTGTGAATTTTAACAAATAAAAAACGTCTATGACTTAATTTGTTTTAATTTCTAACTTTGTTTATTATTGAACAATATTTTAGTTTATTACGTTAAAACTAAATCAATCGAGAACCGTGTCAACGTTTTCGTCGCGATCGGACCTGTTCTATACGTGGATCTTGGTATACGGTAAAACTTAAAGGACCTTAGTATGGGAGATTATGCATTTGTAGATAGCACGTAGGTAGATCTACAGGAACCTTTTACGACGTATAATTAATTTCCAGCAAATGATGCAAATGAAACTTATATCTAACTAGCGGCTCACTCTCGCTTCTATTTTTGCTTGCGTAAAAGCGAAGCCGAGGTTCGCCTTTAGACAAGGAAAAACAAATCTATCCCACGGGAATCGTACATTTTCCCAGGATTAAATTAGCCTATTTGTTATTCTGATCTATGAACTATAATATTGTAAATTTTCATTAAAATCCAATCAGTAGTTTTTGTGTACTAAGCTGTATAAGTTACTATAGTTTTATAACTATCACACGGGAACTCTTTAATTTTGCGGGATGAAAAGTATCTAAAATGTTGACCAGGGATATAAGGTACCACCATGCAAAATTTCATTTAAATCGGTGTAGCAGCTTCGGAGATTAGGCCGTCCAAACAGACAAATAGACAGAGAAACAAAAAAATTGAAAAAAATCTAGATTTGTTCTATTTCTCTTCTTACATACCCCTGACTTGGTTTTTAGCATTTTTTTTATGTAAGACATTCGACCTCTACAGTTTTATTATATGTATAGATAACTTATTTGTTTTCTTTTTTTTTAAATATATTTCTTTGATATTTCATGAAATGCTATCTCACCAGGTATAATCCCCTGCAGTAGAGATAGCGGGCTACCACCAAGTAGGCCAGCGTGTGCGCCACCAGCTCGCAGTCGTTCTTCGGCGGCACCGTCACCGCGCTCCCGCCACCCCTCGCGGCGGCTCACGTCATTAGATTCTACCCCCTCAACCTGCAAATAAATATTACGTACATTGTAAAATTCCAGAAAAATGATGGCTAAAGTAAAATGACATAATTCAGGTGATCTTTTCGGATCAGAAAGGCAAAAATTAAAATAATGGAAGGAAAGGCAAAAATTAAAATAATGGAAATAGTTTTAGGACCTATGACATACCTAGCAACTATGCATCGTCAAATCACCAATTTAGGGCGGTCCCTCACCGGGTGCATTCGCCAGTAATGCAGCAGTTCAGATTCGAGCATTACGTAAGTGAGGGAGAAGAACTGAGCATATTAATATTAGTAATGCTCAGTTGTTCTCCCTCACTCTGAATCTGAACTGTTACATTACAAGCGAATGCTCCCAGTGAGGGACCGCCTTTAGGTAAGTTAGTAAGTAAATTAAGTTTATAAGTCGACAAGAAAGAATCAAAGGTGGATCAAAGTCTTATTCTAAACTAACCACAGAAAAAAATAAGTCATTTAAGCGCGTTTTAGTTATTATGTAACACTATAAATTAATATACACTAGCGACTCACCCTCCCTTGCCCCGGGTTCATCCCTAGTTATGTTTTAACGGTTAGTATGGAATAGATACACTATATATTATATATACACAAGTGCAAAGTAAACGGTTTTGAACTTTTCTATTTTCCAGATGTTTTTTTTTTGTGTTTTCCCTATTTTTTTTATACTTAAACCACCCCTGACACACACCCAACAAAACAAAAAAAATATTCAAATTGGTCCAGCAGTTTTTCAATTTAAGCAAGACTAACGAACGGCGATTGATTTTTATATATATAGATAAATATATAATAAGACTACGTTACTAGGTACGTTTTCACGGTTAGCTATGTTTATATATAAATAGTAGTTTGCTACGCTTAAGATATTCATTTATTTAAATTATATAGCGATTTACCCTCACTTTGCTCGTGCGTACGCCGTACACGGATTTTGTTCACAAATTCATGGGTTTTCATTTTTTTTGCGGAACCCTGATTCTTTTTCTAAAATAAAAGTAGCCTAAGTTACTCCTTATAACATCAGCTATCTGCCAGTGAAAGTCCCGTCAAAATCGGTCCAGCTGTTTCGGAGATTAGCCGGAACAAACATACAGACAGACATACAGATAGACAGACAGGCAGACAAAAATTGTAAAAAATGTTGTTTTGGTATATGTACCGTGTATACATCCATATGCATTTAGTAAAAAGCGGTTATTTTAATATTACAAACAGACACTCCAATTTTATTTATCTGTATAGATGTCATCGTATAAAGTTTGAGATTAGGCTCTATTCATTAACACGAGAGCCTTTGATGTTCGATGAAAGCCTAATTAGCAATGTTCAACGATGTAAGTCTCTCATCTTGTAAAGTTGTTTCTTTTTTAGTTTCTTAGAAAATGAAATTTTATTTTCTTAGAAACTATAATCTATGTAGGTATAATACGATGGATTGACCAAGTTAGATAAACTAAGTAGTGACTGACTTATTTAAATAACTAATTTTGGAGAAAATTATCTTATATATGAAATTTTTATATGTTTTAACGTTTAGTATATATTTTTTATAGATGAGATATTTTCCCGCAGTAAAAAGGTTCGGATAGATTCGGCATTTGTATTGATAATAATGAATTTCAATAAGATTAAAAAAATATATATTAAATGTACAGATTCGACTCAGTTAGAATTTTATTATATGCACCTATAGATGTTATCATGCATAACAAATGATAGTTCGTAACAAAATTATGATTTATTTTCCATCAAATCGATTTGATAAAGCCAAGCCCGATATCTGGATATTAGGCTCGCATCAGTAGATTGAGTTATATCATTATTTTAATATAAAAAAGTAAAGTTCACCATTAAAAATATAGCAAATGTTAGCAGCAAATATACAGTATTAAAACATTAATAGTATTTTTTCAAATATGTCTGACTCTGGCACCAGTACAGAAGAATAGTAAGTCATGCCTTTTGCGATATTGGCGAAGACACTTAGGTCTTAGCGAGATTATAGTGTTTATCTATACTAATATTATAAAGAGGTAAAATTTGTGAGTTTGTGAGGGTAAAGGGGGTAATCTCTAGATCTATTGAACCGATTTAGATGAAATTTGGTAAGAAGACAGTATGAGACCCTGGGAAGGACATAGGATAGTTTTTATCCCGGAAATCATCCCTTAAAGTTATGAAAATAGGGATGAAAGTTTGTATTAGAAAGCAAGCTAGGGACGAACCCGAGTGAAGCGAAGGTGAGTCGCTAGTTAGTTATATAGCACTTAAAAAATAGTTAAAAAAACATTAAAATTTCTATATTTTTTATTATATATTTACTATTGTAGAAATCCTAGAGACTGTCTGACTGACAATCAAGTATCTCCCATCGTGTGTGAAATAAATGTTCTTCCTAGTATTAATTGTATTGTATTGTAAATTAATTACTGCGTTATTTAACTGGATCATTTATCTTTCCCTTGTTATTAGGTTCCATCCAAGTAAAAGACAACTGTACGGTAGTCGTGAAGAAAAATTGAAGCGATATTTAAATACTATTTGAGCTATAATAAAAACAGCTTAAAGATCCAATTTCTCAAAACTTAACATATTAAAATTTAAGTCGCGTACTGAAGTGGCCTATAAACAAAACCGTTTTATATTCTCAACTGCTACTTTGTTGCAAGTGTCTTTTCACTTCAGAATTTAAATAGAAAAATCAGCGTTTAGAAAAATCATTGCTGTGAGTTCTATCGTAAATCTTGTATATTAGTTACACAGTGCACTGTAGTAGAGGAACATCTATTCAAAATGTATAAATTATTATTAAAAACTAGCGGCTAACCCTTGCTTCGCTCGGGTTCGTCCCTAAGTACGTTTTAATTTTTTTTAAGGGAAACCCTAATTCTATTTCTAAAATAAAAATAGCCTAAGTTACTCTTTATAATATCAGCTATCTGCTAGTGAAAAAATTGGCCTAGCCGTTTCGGAGATTAGCCGGAACAAACAGACAGACAGACAAAAATTTTCAAAATTGTGTTTTTCTTATAAGTACCGTATATAATTCCATATGTATTTAGTATAAAGCTGTTATTTTGACATTACAAACAGACGCTTCTATTTTATTTATCTGTATAGATAAAGAAAATTACAAGAACGAAGAAAATTAAACGAACCCTACCCTACTAAATAAAGTTAAATTTCAGATATTTTGGAAGTTTGCAGCTCGCGGCTAGCCGTTATCATGACATACAAAAAGCAGTAGTGAAAATACAACACAAAGGCGTGTTATATCGTTCGCAAAATTATTCCGTAGGCAGTGGCCAGTGACAGTTGTTTATGCTCAAGAGTTGTTTTCTCATCTCCGCTTAGCAGAGCTCTTTGGCGAGTTCACGGAAACCGGGTCAAGGGCGTGTCAGTGAGTGAACATTGCAGGGTTCAGTATGTTATGTTCAAAGATTGCGATCGCACCGGATTTCAGCTGTTTGAGTTACTTAACCACTTTAATTCACTTTCGCTTAAATCTAGTGGCTGTTACATCAAAAGAGTTACTCTTAATGCTTTATTTTATACTAGCGACTTACCCTGACTTCACTCAGGTGCGTTCGTTTTAATTTCTTAAAGCGGAACCCTAATTCTTTTTTAAAAATAAAAGTAGCCAAAGTAGGTACTACTCCTTATAACATCAGCTATCTGCCAGTAAAAATCGCGATAAAATCAGTCCAGTCCAGTCGTTCCGGAGATTAGACGGAACAACGGACAGAAAGACAGACAACAATTTAAAAAATTGTATTTTTCTTATAAGTAGCTATCGTATATAATTCCATATGCATTTATTAAAAAGCTGTTATTTTGAAATTACAAACAGACACTTCAATTTTATTTATCTGTATAAAAGATATTGTATTTTTTGTAATAATATTATTTCTACACTAAATTTATCTCCTGTTAGTTCATGCTTACAACAAGTTATTTTTCGCTTCGGAATATTTAAGTCTAAGAATCTGTTCATAATAACAAATGATCGACTGAAAAAGAGATCTTACATTACAATGTGCGTGATACTATGAATTTTTGAGTAATTTATTGCGTAAATAATACATCATAAACATAATATTAAAGTTATGTGAAAATACTAAGGTAATAATAAATAAGTACATATGTTGTTATATTAACACACAGCAGCATATAGTTCCATGGTAAGCTACGGCGCTTGTGTTATGGATACCAGATAGTTGATACTCTACACATATATAACTTTACATACATACATTTTATAAATATAAACACCCATGACTAGAGTACAAACATTCGTGCTCATCACACAAATGAATGCCCCCAGCGGGACTCGAACCCGCGACCGCTGGCACATCAAGTAGCGTCATTACAAACTGATCCAAACGTGTCATCAATAATATATTATAATTTTATTAACAAAACATGTATTATATATGACGGATTTCTCTTAAAGGAGACGCTATGAATATGTATTCGGCTCGAAGAACCATTAAGGACTAACTAGTTTTTTTTTAAATAAACAATATCATTCACAGTGAGTACCTGTTGGTAGAGACGTGATGTTACCTGCTGGCACTGGCCCATGAGCTTCACCATCTGCGGGAAGCTGATGCCCAGCGGGCGGTTGATGCGACTGAGTTTCCGGAGGAGTCGGCCCGTGTCGTCCTCATCACTGGAAAATAGTTTTTAGCAAATATTATATATAGTTTAGTATAGATTTCTCAGAAATGAGATTTTCCCGTAGTAAATAGTATCCTATATGTTGACCCGGATAATCAGCTATCATCATACATCGAAATCTGTCCAGTGGTTTTCTCGTGATGTGGTCACAAAGAGACAGACAAAAATTCTAAAAACTATAGATTCGGAATCTGTATCGATAATAATGGCTATTTCAATAAGATTTTCCAAAAAATACATAACAATACAGATTCGACTCAGAATTTTATTATATGTATAGGTAGATGTATTTGTTAGTTTCATTTACCCACAAATTTTTAGCTTACATGTAGTTTTTTTATTTTTGGAATCATGTTAGAAGACTACCGTATCCATCTATCCACTATTTGATGAATTATTTTTAATCAATTCAGTCCTAGAATTAAAGTTTGTGGCTAGTAGGATACTATGTTTTCTAACTAAATAATAAACATTATTTAATAACAAAAGTAGGTAAATTAATGAATAATACGTATAAGTATATGTTGGTATAAATATATTTAAATGAATTTAGTATAAATGTAAGTATGAGCAATTTTAAAAATACTTCTTGTGTATATTTATTAAGAAATCTATACTAATATCACAGTGTACTAAAAAATGTTTTATAGACTGTGCTAATATTATAAAGCTGAAAAGTTTGTTTGTTTGTTTGTTTGTTTGTTTGTTTGTTTGAACACGCTAATCTCAGGAACTACTAATCTGATTTAAAAAAAAATCGTTTTGCATTAGATAGCCCGTTAACTGAGGAAGGCTATAGGCTATATATCATCCCGGAAAAATGTACGGTTCCCGTGGGATAGATTTGCTTTTGTCTAGGGACGAACCCTAAGCAAAGCGAGGGTGAGTCGCTAGTATAAAATATAGTTCCCTAAAAACAGCGTCATGGCTGGCTGATAATTACAAATTAACTTCTGTATTCATATCACGTATCGAAGAATAATACGATCTCCTTCCACTTCTTAGCAACGCTACGTAGGTATATAATACGAGTACATAAGGCAATTTCGACCAAACGGTTGTTCTTCAACTTTTTTATTATTCGTCAGTAAACGCTTAGGCTTACAAAACATTTCGTACGTCAGTACATTTGAAATCAGAGAAATTGCACAGTTTGTTTGGTGTCTCACGTGGTTTCGTGTCATTTTACACTAAGGGTCTAGTTAAAAAAGGTGTTTATATAGAGTAGGGCAAAGGCCGTCCTGCTAATGAGAAGATATTTTTAGAATAGCCACAGCTGCAGCGTAAATACAGCGCGACCTGAACGAAAATATGAAATGGGTCAAAAGTCACATATATTTACACATCGCCAACCTTAAACTATTGACCCTCAAGTTAAAGCTTAATTTTAAAATTGCAGATTTTTCTTACATACTGTAATCTATACTAATATTATAAAGCTGAAGAGTTTGTTTGTTTGGTTGAACGCGCTAATCTCAGGAACTACTAATGCGATTTGAAAAATTCTTTTTGCATTAGATAACCCGTTAACAGAGGAAGGCTATAGGCTGTATATCATCCGGGAAAATGTACGGTTCCCGTGGGATAGATTTGTTTTTGTCTAGGGACGAACCCGAAGCGAAGCGAGGGTGAGTCGCTAGTAAGTAATATTACGGTACACACAGTATCTAAGTATCTACACTTTATATCCTTTTAACTTAATTTAATATCTTTTTATGTCTCGCAGTAGATATAACATCACGTATTTTTTAAGCAATATTGCAACAAATAACAAGTTTTGTTATCATAATTTACCGTGTGCACGGTTCGGAGCATTTGATACGATCTCGCAGATACTCGTATCTTATTGTAAAATAGACACGGTCCGTTTAGCGTTTATGAATCCTCCCAGTGTGTACTTTTACTTTTTTTAACTGCCTCGGTGGTCTAGTGACTAGTATGTACGGTTGCAGATGCTGAAGTCCTGGGTTCGAGACTCGGGTCGGTCCAAGTTTGATTATTGAGATTTTCTATTAAGATATTTTCAGTAGTAGCCCGGAGTTGGGAAGTTGGCGGTGTTGAAACCCCGTGTCTCGAGAGCACGTAAAGACGTCGCGTCGATCCTGCGCCTTAACTCTCACCGGTCGTGTCGAAGTATCGTCCCTTCGGAGTATGAGAGTGACAGGAATAGAGAGTGCACTTGTGTCTGCGCGTATTCTCAGCGAGATTGGCCGCCATGACTGAAATCGGTCGGGAGGACATTACTTTTTACCTTGTCCACGATTAGTAGACAAAAACCCATTTTATGTGAGAGCAAATTTTTACTCACTCTCACGTAACTCACCGTATATTCAAACTAGTTTATTTAATCTTGGACTGTACATTTAGTAATAGCACAATTACATAATACTATATGTAATAGAAATTTGGCTAAATTTCGTAAAAAAGAATATATAAAGAATAATTTTAAATATAAAGGTGACTCGTTAACTTATAATGTTCCAAAGTTAACAACGTTCTTTAAAAACTTACGAAATAGAGATTTAGGGCAAATCTCTAGATAAAATAGCGTACGAGAGAAGTCTGATCTGCACTTGCACGAGTCTTAAGTGGCCTTCACAACGAATTTTCCTCAATTTGTTTCACTTAAAAGTTCAAGATTTACGCCAAAATTTCGTAACTCTTTTACCGGAAGAAGCTATCGACATACTTCTAAATAGTGTTGTCGATCGATAGTCGACTATCGATAGCATATCGATAGTTAATCGATAGTGACCGATAGTTAGAATATCGATAGTTCTATCGATATTACCGACACTATCGATAGTATCGATAGTTTCAACTATCGATAGTAGTTTATTTTTCAATAGCATAGTTAAAAGAGAAAGAAGAAGTGGAAAGACGAAGGTGGCAGTAAACAAATCGATTTTTTATACTGACTTTCGTCTAAAATTACATTGTTTTTAAAACTTACCTAATACTATCGAATTGAGCTGTCGATAGTTGAAACTATCGATAGCATCGATACCATCGATATTATTTTATTTCGAAACTTTAATAGTATCGAAAGTATCGATACTATCAATAGTTTATGATTTGTGAGGACCAATACTATCGATAATATCGATATTATTGTGGTCTGTCAATAGTATTGTCACATTTACATCTATCGATACTATCGATTGTATCGATAATATCGATATAGCTATCTATAGTAGGGCTTTTTTAGATGAAAACTATCGATATTTCGGCAACACTACTTTTAAAGCATTGCAAACGCTAACTTGAAAATAAAAAATACATTATTTACGATTGAATTGGATAGGTCATTAATAATGGGATAGATATTTTAGCGACGTTAAAGGCAATGGCAAGCTAAAAGCTTCTAAAACCTTGTTAAATCGTTTTGGCTTTAGCGATATGGTATATATGTACCTATTCGATTCCATCCGGTACCCATCCGGTTCATTTTGTTTTCTATAGTATCCTTAAGAAAATGTATGAAATATTAAATTATTTATGAAAAATGAAATGAAATATTAAAAAAAAATAATAAAAACCGACTTCCAGGCACTGAAAAGTAAAAAATAACTAAACAGGGGTTTTCATTTAGAATAGATACCTAATCAGATATTTTCGAAGTGCTTTGATTTGTATTGGCTGGCACTGACTTCGAAAATATCTGATTAGGTATCTATTCTAAATGAAAACCCTTGTTTAGTTATTTTTTACTTTTCAGTGCCTGGAAGTCGGTTTTTTTTTTTTTTAAGTTTTTATTTTTCCATTTTTAGTGTAGACGTAATAAGCAAGTAATTTGTAAAAAGAAAGATTTTTAATAAATAAAATCATATTCGATTAAGCCATTTATTTAAAAACCGCTTGGCCGATTTCGATAATATTTATATGGGACCACCGGGGAAGAATACCCTTTGAAACAAAAAAAGAATTTTCCAAATCGGTTCAGCCGTCTTCGAGTAATCCGTGAACATACATAAAAAAAAGGAAGAAAAAAGATTCCGACGAATTGAGAACCTCCTCATTTTTGGAAGTCGGTTAAAAAAAAAGAATTATAATCTGTGGTACACGAGCGTTTTACGATAATGGCTGCATCACGTGTAAATGCATGAGTTTCATTAGTAATTCTTTGTGAGCTTGACCTCTACATGTTATGTTTAGAGAAGTAATTAAATTAGATATAAAATAACTATTATGACAGTAATGAATGTGATCATTATTACAGCTTAATTACACTAATATGCAATTTGACAACGCAAAAAGCAGATGACAATTGTACTATTTACTATTTACCTAGTAATATAAAAGGAAAATGTCTCTCTCTGATCTTGATTAACTGATTCATCAACTTGGATTTCGGAACTTAAATTAAAATTTTAAATAGCTCGAGCTATACGCAGATAATTTTGAATTTGATTTGACAAAATTATTGATTTTGGAGAAATATATTTTTATGCATTTCTGTAGGCTAGAAAGCTAACTAAATCATTTTTGATATTCATCTCTTAAAACAGGGGTAAAGGTTATATAAGTAAAGATATTATTGTGACGAAAAATTGTAGTATTTAAAGTTGGTGGTAAAGGCGTTTTTAAAGCTACAATCTTAAATGAAAGCTAACCTTTAGCTTCCAGTTTAGGCATAAAGAATGTTTAAGGGCATAGCCGGAGTATGTTGCTAATACTAAACACGTTCTATTTATTATTAGATAAGCAGAACTATATATTAGATGAAAACCAGGCCAAATAAATCTTACATAACTATGACGAGACTTGACCTCGTCTCCTCACTTTCTCTACATCCTTATAGACCGGTTCCGATGGTATCCCATAAAAGTTAACACTGTAACTTGTTTAGTTACTTTAAAATTGTGGCATATATATGTGATACTGTCGTAGTTTTAGTTTAACTTATAAATAATGTTCTATTAAATATTTCCATACTTTTATTATTCTATGCTTGGTACATGCGATTTTAGTTCAGTCTACATGCAACGATCGTATAATGGGATACTCTATATTAGATAAGTTTCTAAAAAGTTTGAGCATGAACTTTATACCTTATACTTTTATGTAACTACTTTTATATAACCTTTATACTTTTATACCTATATTATAATAAAGTGTTTAGTTTTATACTAAATTTGATGAATGTAGAGTCACTGACACTGCTTGCTACATCGGAGATCTGGGTTCCACTGAGAATTTGGTTTTACTGGATGTTTAGGATCTAGTAAGATACTCTTACTTATTATTAGATAGTATAAATTAAATTATATTAAATATGTAGAAACTGTCATTAAAAAGGACTGACGTATTTCCTTCCAGAATAAGTGGGCTATGTCTTTTTAATATTACGTTGAATTTGCGTTAATCATTACTTAATTAAAATTTTGACTTGTCTTTGTAGGATGCAGTAATTTGCTGGATAATTCATGTAATTTATGAAAAGACGGTAATATTTATTTAAATTACAAACATCAAAAGTTATTACTCTTAATTACACTTAGTTATTACTGTACAAGTCATGTCCGCGTGGAATAGTGGCAAGAATGCTAGCCGCATTCCCCCGCTGAATGGCAATGCCGGCTCTTTGGGCGAAAAATGCGCCAGCTCTCCTGTCACCAGTAGAGGCGATAAGACGAGGTGTTATGTCTTTTAACATTAACTAACAAGTTTTTATTAACTCTAAGTTAACATAAACTATAATATATAAATAATTTTGTAAAATAAGTTAAAATAATCTATTCACAATATATATTTATTTAGCTAAACGTTAAAGGTTTCATACTCAACTGAGGTAAATCTGTAACCTCGTAGGTATTGCCAGTTGAAAAAGTTTTGATCTTGAGTACCCACTCTATTTTTAATGTTATATAATTAATAACACCATGAAAACTGTTATTCAAGTAACTTAATAAATATTTCGAAGTTTCTTCACAGAGACTTCGCGTGCCCCTCAGTTACTCTAGATATATATTTACTAATATCGAATGGAAATGAATAAACTTAGCGATATAAATCATAGTTTATATCACTCTCTATCCCATAAACTATTTCTAGCGCAAAATTGTAAACCAAAAAATCAATAAACATTTTCTTCAGTGATACTTAAAGTGTCTACCCACTACCCCGTCTCATACCATGACCGTGCTAGGAGCGTGTCAGGCAAAAAAATATTCTTTGTATTGAAATGTATGAGACTCTGCCCACTAGACCGTTCCGTCACCGACCGGCACCGTTGCGTGCCGTGCACGGAACGTTAACAATTGTCATCGAGAATATTTTACCGGTGACGGTACGCTGCGTGCCTGGCACGCGACGTTACGGGACCGGTGCGCGTAGGCGGCGCAATGGTGAGCATACACAACACTAAAACCGTTATGTACGGGTATGATACGTTGTTGATACGTTCTAGTGGTGCCATGCTCGTTTCCGTGCCTGATACGTTCATAGCACGGTCATGGTATGAGACGGTGTAGTGGGCAGACTCCTTTAGTAATAAAGTTTTTAGTTTGTATAAAGTTATTCTATTATGTTAAAGTAAAATTGCAAAACTGAGCCATGGTAAAAATTTTCGAATAGCAAATCTCTCTATGACCCTGACCCGGCTACATTTTGTCAATCCCGACTTACATAATTTTAAGTTAGCGTTAGCCTCATGCAACGTCACATTTGCTTAATTAGAAAATGAAAATTTATTGCATAATTAAAAAAAAAACGTACATCTATACGTAATTTACATAAATAAAATTTATTTTAGCTAGTTTTCTAGTAGAGAATCTGTAGATATATATAATACTAGCGACTCACCCTCGCTTCGCTCGGGTTCGTCCCTAGGTTGTGTCCCAAAACAAAATTAAATATTTATTATTTTGATTTTTTTTTTGTGGGACCCTATTTTTTTTTCTAAAATAAAAGTAGCCTAAGTTACTCCTTGTAATATCAGCTATCTGTAAGTGAAAGCCCCGTCAAAATCGGTCCAGCCATTTCAGAGATTAGCTGGAATTAACAGACAGACAGACAGACCGACAGACGAAAATTGTAAAAAATTTTGTTTTGGTATATGTACCGTGTATACATCCATATGCATTAAGTAAAAAGCGGTTATTTCAATATTACAAACAGACACTCCAATTTTATTTATCTGTATAGATGTATAGACTACAAGTTTCTAGATTTCATAATAAAAGACGATACCAATAAAAGTCAATATCATCGTTGAAGTCTGTACTTCTAAGTTTTAAAGGGGAAATATCATTGTAATAGAAAAGTGCTAACGTAATAGGTTTCTTACAACATTTTTTTCTTTCAAGCTCTTATCAAATTTCATGACCTTTGATTTTATGAATAGATCTCTACACATACATACATACATATATCTCTATATCTAGAACTTGCATTTTAAACTGCATAGATACTATACTTAGTTTGCAAAGTGTACAGGACAGATCGGCTCGGAAGTTTGTTCGTCACAGTCGAGTAGAGCTCGACATGTACGAGACGTCACGTAAGGAAATATTGCTTCCGAACGGGATGTCCGAAATTATATACATTATTTATTTATTTTATTAGGACACCAACAGAAATGACAATAGTTTTACAGATAATAATTTCTAATGATAGAATAACATGATATTTAAACACTCATTGCATTAATTTTATTCTATGACGCTAAGTGTAAAAAAAAAATTGAAAATAATTAAGAATTTCAAATTTAAAAAATAAATGAAAATTATAAAAAAAATAACTAATATTGGATCATTAAATTACTACTGTATAAGTTGATGCATGATTATAGTATATACATATGTTTATAAGTTAATTGTACTGCATAGATAAAGATTACATTTATAAAAGTTTATTTAAATATTATATATATATATATATATATATATATATATATATATATATGTGTCATAAAAAAGAAAAAGAATTAATTAGTATTGTTGAAGTGAAACTTCTTTAGAATCGTTGTTACTTGAATATACTCGACGAAACGGAAATGCGACACAAAAAAGAGACAAACACATAAATATATAGCATTAAGCCGGCGAGAGAATGAGATAGAATACATTGCCATGTTGCCATGGTAACTGTTGTTATTTGAGATAGAATACATTACACAGGAAGTGAAAAATAATATAATTAATTACTGAATAATATGTAATGTGTATTTATGTCAAACAAAATGTAATGTAATAACTTTTAAACTTGGTAAAAATATTATAAAAAAAATAACTACAATTATCTTACTCCTGATACTATATATTCATCTTATTTTATGGTATATTACTTTTCTAAAGTTTCACTTCTACCGTGTGTGAATTGCATATACGGTATTTTATTATTTAGGTATATTTGTGTAGGTGTATACAGTGTAAGATTATTTATTCATCAACTTTAAGATTCTTATTTCTTGGTTTTAGCTACTCCTGACTCCCGTAGAGCACACCATTGTATAATGGTCTATTAACATAGAGAAGCCATTTATATCAATGTTTTATTTTGCTATATTAATATTCATACTGAAAAACGGTAAAATGTCATGAAATAACTACACGCCAATATAATGCATGCTGTATAATTTATTGAAACCATTCACGAAGACACGTGAAACCTGACAACCGACGACAGTGTGAATTCCGATAATTCAATACCGATGAATATGGTTCACTGGGTTACGTTCTGTCAACAAACATACCACTTTTACTTTGAAAGCAGTTGTAAAAAACTTGTGCTGTCTTAGAAATGATGAAATGTAATGGTTTCGACTCTAGTAGGCATTCTTTGGTACGCTGAGTACGCTGGTTTGATTTCTTAACGAGGTAAATTCTTATTTGAACTTGATGGTATTAAGATTGAAAGTAGAGGAGTTGTATATGTGTTACATAAGTAACTGCTAAGTCAAAATGCGCGAATATAAAGTGTAGACTAAGATTATACCTATTTTATTTGAAAACTATCGAAAGTATTTTCATAATTTCATGTCATGATACCGCACTATAGAATTTAAGAAAAAAATTACACTAATATAAAATATTATAAATTAGCGACTCACCCTCGCTTCGCTCAGGTTCGTCCCTAGGTACATTTTAAATTTTTTGAGCGAAACCCTAATTCTTTTTCTAAAATAAAAGTAGCCTAAGTTACTCCTTATAATATCAGCTAACTGCCAGTGAAAGTAGCGTTAAAATTGGTCTAGCCGTTTCGGAGCTTCGCCGGAACAAACAGACATATAGACAAAAAATTAAAAAATTGTATTTTTCTTATAAGTACCATATATAATTCCATATGAATTAAGTGTAAAGCTGTTATTTTGACATTACAAACAGACACTTCAATTTTATTTATCTGTGTAGATGAAAAAGTTTGTGAGTATGTCTGTATTACGCGCTGTGAGCCTAATCGAAGACATCGAGCGCCTTTGTAAAAACTGTGGTGTTCATCTACACAGGTGCAAGACAGGCAGGCAGGAAAAGTATAACGACGAGTAGGTATATTTTGACGTTAGGCTGGTCGTAAGTTTCTGTTATGTGCTTTAATATTGAATTAATTTTATTAATAAGTTGCTTCTCAAAACAAAATTAATTAATTAAATTGGTTTTAATTTTTTTTCGTGGGACTCTATTTTTTTTCTAAAATAAAAGTACCTTATGTTACTCCTTATTACATCAGCTATCTGCCAGTGAAAGTCTAGTCGAAATCGGTCCAGCCGTTTCAGAGATTAGCCGGAACAAAAAGACAGACAGACAGACAAACAAAAATTGTAAAAAAATGTTGTTTTGGTATATGTACCGTGTATACATCCATATGCATTTAGTAAAAAGCGGTTATTTTAATATTACAAACAGACACTCCAATTTTATTTATCTGTATAGATTGTCAATAAAGCAATTAATATAGGAAAAGAGTTTCATTGTTTTACATTTGTTTGTTACGTTTTTACGCTGTACTTAACTGATTTGAGTGAAATTCGGAAAGACATGTTATACACACCTATATACATATATATATGTACGGCGTACTGCATATAATCAGTTTTACAAATGATGTCTATAATAACCATATTACTACTAATATAATAATAAACATATACCTACTAGAAGTATAAAAGCTTTTAAATTTATTTAATAAATAGCGACTCACCCTCGCTCCGATCGGGTTCGTCCCTACTTACATACGTTTTAACGTTTAGTATAGATTTCTCAGATATGAGATATTTTCCCGCAGTAAAAATTCTAAAAACTATAGATTCGGTCTCTGAATCAATAATTATGCCTATTTCAATATGATTTTCCAAGAAATATTTAATGTACAGATTCGACTTAGTTACAATTTTATTATATGTATAGATTATCATGTATATTTTACAAATTAAATTCGTTCCAATGAACATCTCCAGATATGTGTTGATAAATGAGTAATATATCAATAATGTGACACACTCTCTATAACAGCGAAGGTTTCTCTATGTGCACATCGCGGAAACACTTAGAAAGTTTATGCTAAGTACTTCGTTCCAAACTGCCCTTAAAATTACAAATCATTTACTTTGTATTAAGTATCTATATAAATATTTACCTATACATATTTCATACAATAACAAAAAATCTACAATTTAAAATGGATATAAGATTTGAAAAATTTTAATTAGAAGCAAATACCTAGGTACCTATAAATAAAAATAAATGTCGGCACTTCAATATTTGTTCAATATTTTTTTGTAGAATTACTAGAATTAAACAATCACTTTAAATAATGTAGAGGACCTCTAGGATCCTTTTTTTTCAAGGATATATTAAACTAATCGATATTTATTATTCAAAGCATTAACAACACAAGGCCGAGGATTACCGCGCGTACTAATTTAATAGGCTTATTATCGATCAAACTTATGACCTCTTTGCTCATAAATATGATTGTTCATTGTCTATGATTATATTACTATCTATAATTATAATTTTTAAAACAAAGTTTTTATTTGCGATGATTTGTAACAGATTAAATTAAAAAATAAAATAACCCTGATAATTGATATATGCAATCATGCATTTTTTCGGATTTTTTCGCGGATTTATTTAGATTTTTTGTTCTCGACGTGACGCGACGTTTAGAATTTTTTACAGAAACCATGGTCGCGGGAGAGATCCGAAAAGATAGTTTTATTTAAAACTAGAGACTCACCCTCGCTCCGCTTGGGTTCGTCCCTATTTACGTTTTAACGTTTAGTATAGATTTCTCAGAGATGAGATATTTTCCCGCAGTAAAAAGTATCCTATATGTTGACCTGGATAACCAGCTATCATCATACCGAATTTCATCAAAATCCCTCCAATGGTTTTTCTGTGATGCGGTAACAGACAGACAGACAGACAGACAGACAGACAAAAATTCTAAAAACTATAGATTCGACCTTTGTATCGGTAATAATGTCTATTTCAATAAGATTATCTAAAAAATATTTAATGTACAGATTCGGCTCAGTTACAATTTTATTATATGTATAGATGTCAAATATTCGCGTTAATCTAAGAAAGTATTATGTCACCCTTTTCAAATTAAAAAAAATATATTTAAATTACTATTCGTCCTTAAAAGGTCGGGAAACCTGATTCTTTGGTAATTATGTAAATGTTGAATCATGTATTGAAAGTTTAATACCAGAATTTTTCAAATACTTGAGCAATTAACAATTAAAATACATATACTCGTAATTCGAATATTACTTGATATTAGAATTATCGATATAGATATCAATATCCTATCATTTTTATCGAGGCGTTCGGAAACTTGGTTACATAAAAACAAAAAAAGTTAAATACTTTAAAACTTAAAATACGTCAAAAGTCATAATAATTATAGCAAAAAATAGTTTTAGAAATTGTGTGATTATTATTGAAACCAAAATCTACCAATTAATTTTATATTACGTAAATTCCACATCCGGTGTGAAATCAGCCGTAATAGTAATTATTTTTTAAAAACGACACATTGTTATTGTGTAAGAAATCAAAGTTTACATAAATTACCTACACATTTTTTGTCTAGTCTAGAATAATATATTTAGTCTGAAGTCTAAGTATAAATATATTGTTCTTAATATACTTATGTATATTGTATATAATAAGCTTCTTTGTTATTTTTTCTAATAATAAATATTTAAGAAAATTAAAAACGTAGGCCATTATTAATAGCCACTTGCCACTTATTAATATTCCTAATTTAAATTTCATAATTATATTTAGCTGATGTCAGATACCTACTATATAGTACAATATTATTGTCATGAAATTATTGGATGTCAACAATAAAACCGCGAAAAAATTGCGAAAAAGTAGTCTTATTGTTTTAACGTTTAGTATAGATTTTTCAGAGAAGAGATATTTTCCCGCAGTAAAAGGTATCTGTCCAGTTTTTCCTGTATCGATAATAATGATTATTTCAATAAAATTTTCCAAAAAATATTTAATGTACTAATTCGACTCAGTTAGAATTTTATTATATGCATAATGTATGTACTCGTAACTATATAAGATATTTAAATCAAATTTATAATTTATTTAGAATCAAATAAGTTACATAAGTTCATCGATCGATTGATTTTAGTAAATCGACATCATCGATTTTAGTAAATCCACGAGGGGTCATTGTGCAGTGGGCACTGGATACGGAGCGCGGCCTCCATCCTTGTACCAGATTTACAGTTTTGCAATATCAACGTTTAGATGTACTCTGCTAAATAAGTGTATTTCACTTTTAACCGACTACAAAAAGAGGTTTAATATTACTCCGCATGAATCTCGACTATGAGCTGGTGTTTTAAT
The DNA here is from genome assembly GCA_905404265.1 of Fabriciana adippe. Taxonomy (NCBI): domain Eukaryota; kingdom Metazoa; phylum Arthropoda; class Insecta; order Lepidoptera; family Nymphalidae; genus Fabriciana; species Fabriciana adippe. The sequence goes on from FR989995.1 coordinate 814,983, forward strand.
ATTAGGTTTTTAGGGTAAATAATGATTTTCTCATTGAAAAATAGTTCACCCCAAAAGCTTTTTAGGGTAACTTCAAGATTTTAATTATTTATTAAATGTTTTTTTTTAAGTTTTTTGTTAAAAATTAAGTCATTATTTATTAGAAAAATTATCAATTAAACATTATTTTAAACTTTAATTAATTGAAAATCAAAAATAAGTTAACTCCTAAGAATGTATAAGATTAATTCAGTTAATATTTAAATTATAATGACCTGAATATTGTTGCCAACAAACAAATTGCGTGCAATTCATTTTCTGAATCTATAGAATGTGCATAGTAGGTATGATGTGAAAACAAAATAATTGCTAATATTGCATTACACCTACAACGTAATTCAGCGTCTGTCTGACCTCCTACGTCTTAGGAAGAAAATAGTGAGTCAGTGTAGTAGTTAATCTACACTAATATTATAATCAGTGAAAAGTTTGTTTGTTTGTTTGGTTGAACGCGCTAATCTCAGGAACTACTAATCGATTTGAAAAATTCTTTTTGCATTAGATAGCTCGTTAACTGAGGAAGGCTATAGGCTATATATCATCCTGTAAAAATGTACGGTTCCCGTGGGATAGATTTGTTTTTATCTAGGGAGGAACCCGAAGCGAAGCGAGGGTGAGTCGCTAGTATGAAAGAAAATGGAAAATGTCAATCAATTGATACCGCCAAATCTACAGCTTATTGTTTTGTGTTTTTACATAATTTCTTTTTTGTTAAAGACGTTTTCTGAAGTATGAACTAAATGACAATTAACTAAGTATTTTTAACTAATTAAATAAGTTTTTTCAGTAAACATATATTGAATACCGATTGAAATAGGCATTGGCTTTCTTTCATTGAAAGACTTTTAACTCGTTTCAGTTAAGAAAGTATGTATATAAAGTAACAACAAACACAGGCCGTTGGTAATGGCCGGATGAATGATTAATTTCCTTTTACAGCTACAAGACATACTGAATTATATATCATTAGATGTCCTGGGCTGTATCGTATTCGATGTATCTTTTTTAATAATAGATAATGTATCTAAACTCGTGTATTTTTCATGGGAAATGCCTCACAAAATATTGTTGAATAATGTTCTTTTAAGCATTACCCTTTTCAGGTAGATAGAGCAAATATACGTGTTATTAATTATTTAAATAAATCTTAATTATGAAGGTAAATATGATAATATGTTTTTAAATGATGAGATTTTATAAAGTATTTTTTGGCCGGAAAGTGATATGCTTAAAATCCCGAAACATCAAATGATTGCCGTGGGACATTTTAATATTTTAAATGTTAGATACATTTAAAATATTAAAATATATATATAAAATTCTCGTGTCACAGTGTTTGTAACAAAACTCCTCCGAAACGGCTTGACCGATTCTTATGAAATTTTGTGTGTATATTCAGTAGATCTGAGAATAGGACGTAAACTATTTTTCATATCCCTAAGTGATAAGGGTGGTCCATCCTAGGGACGAACCTAAGCGAAGCGAGGGTGAGTCGCTAGTTTTTATATAATTACTTACATGGTGCCCATCATTTGCTTAATAAATAAGGTTTAAAAGTTAGATACTGACAATAAAGATTTGGCAGTACTGCACTCAGCAGAAATTCTAACGAAATAATATGTATTAAGATAAAATTTCATGTAAGGACGAGGAAATGACTTTAATTCGTAATAAAATCAAGCATATAGATAAAAACTTTAAATTTTCCCGATAAGGATGCAATGATGAAGCCGAAGTATGGAAATCTACTCGTAAGCTCAGTTTCGAAAGCTCGTTTTATAAAACCGAGCTTACGGAAACGGTGCAGTGCAGGTGGATAATGTGTATAAAATTCTTATATAAATCACTATGCTTAACTCCGCCTTCTTTATTATGAGTATGCTTAAGTTGACCCTCGATATCATGTATGTATAAAAAATAGCCTATAAGTTAATGAGGAATAGTATAGCTTTCAATAAATGAAGTAATTATTAAAATGGTAAAGACGGTTCTATATGTTTATAAATTGTGCTTTATATAGAAACAAACATATTCTAAATGAAGATGTTCCTATTATATTAATTTATATCAATTTATTTCGTTTGTTTTCCATTCATTTAAGACCTAGGTCATTGGTTATGATTCACTCAGACACTGATAAGCTGAAAGTAAAAAGCCGGAATAATCGCCTCATGTCGTCCTCACGTGTCCCATCCTAACGACTACACGAGAACCATTTAGGTGGACGGTGTTAGTCAAAATCGAGCATGTCTAATAAAAAAATCTTAAGTTTTGTTACGATATTATGTAAAACCAAATTGCATAACATACTTTTGGTGTATTTGAATAAAAATGATCATATGTAAATCATATATAATAATATATTTTATGATTTATGCTATTGTTTTTTTAAAATGCGATATTTTATCCAGCGTTTTGTATATAAGAATTAAAGCAGCAACATCAAGCTTTGTAAATTTTAAACAATCCACTCTTTAGAAAGACCATCATTATAAAACTTTATAGAAAAGCTATTTTAAAAAAATAATTTGCTTTAGATCCTTGAATATAAATGGAAAATTTCGATGAAATTTATAAAGAATTTTGGTTTTGAACTTAGTTCTCTCCAAACTTGAATTTACAACCTCCAATGTATACGTACATACTTGTATGTATAATGTAAATACGAGATATCGACCCGACCGATTAGTCATTCTTTTATATAAATAATCACTGTACAGTTCCCATTTCATTTTATATGAATACGAGTTGTGAGTGTCCATAAAATTGAAAATATTCATGCAATATTGGAGTCCAAAAGTTTATTATTTAGTTTAAAGAAATGTTGGAATGTAAAGAAATATTTTTTTCATTAAGTTTTAAATCTATACTAATATTATAGAGAGGTAAAGTTTGTGAGTTTGTGAGTTTGTGAGGTTCTGAGGTAATCTCTGGATCTACTGAACCGATTTAGATGGAATTTGGCGAGAAGATAATTTGAGACCCTGGGAAGGACATAGGATACTTTTTATCCCGGAAATCATCCCATAAGGTGAAAATGGGGATGAAAGTTTGTATTGGAGAGCAAGCTAGGGACGAACACGAGCGAAGCGAGAGTTAGTCGCTAGTTATAAAATAAATTCAAATATGCATGACATAAATCACTCCTAGACATGTCTGATGCTCCCCCTCACGTGTTCCAGAGTAACAGTCCGCGAGAAACGTGAGGGGGTATGCAGTACTGAAACAAGCAGTCATTATTGAGCATATCGTGTGGTTCGTATTTATTACTTTGCCTTTACTGTCTCGTTGCTAAAATCAATAGCAAATCTATCATAATATTTTATCAGTACTAAGTATTAAAGAAGTTATGTGAAAATTGTACAATTATGTCGGAATTGGTACTTCATTTAATGGAGTTTTTCCGATGATTTTTTAATGAAATACCAGTATAATTAATTAGCAATTTAAAAAATTATTTATTAAGAAATATTGCAATGCAAAAATATAATTTGCAAAAATGCCTCCATATCGCATGACTGCGCTCGCGCAGATTCCGAAGCGGCAATTGTTCAATGATTGAATCAGTGACGCGCGTCCCCGCCCACCCCGCCCACCCCGCTCCGTCGCCTGAACCTCAGTGACACTTCTAGAATATCGTCTAGGAAAAAAATCCACTTTGTACAACTACCCGATCTGCCCTACGATTTAAGGGTAATTGGATTAAATATATAGCTGTAAAGTTATCTAAATATGAAATACAATAAATAAGAACAAATATAAGAATAAGAAAAAAATTGATATGATGCACAATTGTGAGGAAGACATAATATGAAATTCTTAAAGCATTGCCTTCATTAGCTATATTAAAAGAAGTATTGACCAAATATTCGGTTACAATCGTTTATTTCGTTGAAACTTTTACTAAACAGACAAAATATTCTACATATCATACTTCTGAATAACTATTAGGTAAGCTGGGTAGCTCACACGTGATGCACCTCCAACCTTGCACACTGGCATTAAAGCCTTGTAAGTACGGCTAAGTTGTTGGAATAATGAGAATGTGTTTACCATCATTGTTCAGATTAAACCAGACGGGCGGTTTATAAATATTTCTTGCAATTTCTATATGCGTTTAAGGTTTTGTTTTCGGGCGAGTTCGTACGTTTGCCACGTCACTGAAAATATTAATTTTTTCTTCTTTTATTTATTTACTAGCGACTCACCCTCGCTTCGCTCGAGTTCGTCCCTTTTAATTTTTTTGAGCGAAACCCTAATTCTTTTTCTAAAATAAAAGTGGCCTAAGTTACTCCTTATAACATTAACTACCTGCCAGTAAACGTCCCGTCAAAATCGACGCAGCCGTTTCGGAGATTAGCCAGAACAAACAGACAGACAGACAAAAATGTTAAAAATTATGTTTTTCTTATAAATACAAACAGACACGTCAATTTTATTTATCTGTATATATTATTTACTATTTATTTTATCGTAGTTATAATTATAGGTTACATTCGAAAAAACGGCATTAAAAGTAACTTGTGCCATTAAGACATAATGTAGGTACACTTTTATTGTTGGAATCGATTTTCAGTATAAAATATAAAGAAGTTTCTATATTCAAAGCAATATTTAGTTTTTAATATTATTGTAATATTAATATATACTCGTATGTGTAAAATATAAAGAATATAGGTAAAAGATTTGAATGAATGAATGTGAAAGTGTATGGAGTGTGTGTATTTATGTCTCATACACAAGGGTACAATGGATTTGACTGAAATTCGTAATAAAGATAACTTTTAAATTACATAAGCACAAAAACAGCCGTTTCAATTTTAAGTCATGCGTTATTTTTAACGAACGAACAGTCTTATCTTATACTAGCGACTCACGCTCGCTTCGCTCGCGTTCGTCCCTAGATACGTTTTCACGGTTAGCTATGTTTATACATAAATAATAGTTTGCTACTTCTAAGATATTCATTTAAATTATATAGCGATTTACCCTCGCTTTGCTCGAGTGCGTACGCCGTACGCGGATTTTGTTCACAATTTCATGGTTTTAATTTTTTTTCGCGGAACCCTGATTCTTTTTCTAAAATAAAAGTAGCCTAAGTCACTCCTTATAACATCAGCTACCTGCCAGTGAAAGTCCCGTCAAAATCGGTCCAGCCGTTTCGGAGATAAGCCGGAACAAACAAACAGACAGACAGACAGACAGGCAGACAGACAGACAGACAGACAGACAGACAAAAATTGTAAAAAATGTTGTTTTGGTATATGTACCGTGTATACATCCATATGCATTTAGTAAAAAGCGGTTATTTTAATATTACAAACAGACACTCCAATTTTATTTATCTGTATAGATAAAGACTTTGATTAAGAAATAATTTTTAACCGACTGCAAAAAGGAGGTTCTCTCTCTCTCTCTCTTGATGCGGAATAGTTGCCATTTCGTCCCATAAAAATTTAACATAGTTTGGCCCAGTAGTTTTCATTTTGTTTGATTTGATAAGTCCAATATGTTAGTATCGGATTTTAGAGCCAGAATTTTTAGTGTTACTAATAAGAACGAATTTTTAAATATTGTCTTCACTTGTTATCGTAGCTACTTATTTTGCAGAATTCCAATAAGACGCTATGAGCTTCACCAACCATCATTATATCTAAATATATGTGTTTGTGTAAAATGCCTTTACCTACGAAACTTAATTGATACCAGCCAAAACGATGAAGTGATTAGCGTCAGTGGTGAATATTTAACTAATTATTTATTAATGAGGCTCTCAGAAAATTTCGCATAATTATAATGACATGTGATTTATCATCGTCTAAACATTACAAGTACAAAGGCTAATATTATAAATAAAAAATGTCATATAAAATGTCATAGTTAAGAATTGACTACAGAATAACACATTGTATCCCAAAAAAGTGTCATAGGAGTGCGTAAAAAATAGAAGTTTCATAATAGCTCATATAATATGGTATATGATAAATAAATATGTTGGGATATTAGCACGCAGCACCATCTAGTTCCATGGTAAGCTACGAGGCTTGTGCTATGGATACCAGATAGTTGATACACTACACGTATGTATATAACTTTAAATACATACATATTACAAATGTAAACACCCATGACTCGAGTACAAACATTCGCGCTAATCAAACAAATGAATGTCCCCAGCGGGACTCGTACCCGCGACCGCTGACACAGCACCCACAAACTGAGCCAAACGTTGTCTACAGAAATATCGAAGGTTTTTCCCATCATTCGACATCTTAAATAGGCGGTGTGAGGAAAATAAGGCGATTTATAAAATCCGTCTCGTCTACTATACAGGTAAGTGTGGAAAATGATACCAAAGCTGCTGCAGCTGTAAAACAGATCGCTTTACCCGAACGTCGTGTAAGAAACCGTACACTTAATGGACAGACAATTGGCTGGCAATGGTCATCCGACGCCGTATTGTGTGCATTGTGTCCAATGACCAATGATCCGACACCCGGACACTTCTCGACCAATTGTAGTGTCTTCCGTTATTTTAAGGCTTTTTTTCGTGAATATCCTGTGAATTTAAATCTGCTTACAGGACTTTCGGGTTTGTTTGTTTGTGTTAGGCAATGTTTGAAAATGTGTATATAATAGTAACTTAACATAAATAGAGTATATCGTCTTCAAATTCACTTTAATTTTCAGATTTTTTGTTCTTGGAATTTGTTTAGGTTCACTTCTAAGGTATAACCAAGGCATTCTTTTTCCAATTGTTTAAATTACAATATTATCGTTTAAATCCATTATTACTCAACACGCGCAGGAACTACAAAAAACTATCATCCAATAAAACGCTCACGCTATTCTATTTCTATTTTTCACAATAGATTATATTTATTCTTAGTACACAAATCTATACAGATAAATAAAATTGGAGTGTCTGTTTGTAATATTTAAATAACCGCTTTTTACTAAATGCATATGGATGTATACACGGTACATACCTATACCAAAACAACATTTTTTTACAATTTTTGTCTGTCTGTCTGTCTGTCTGTTTGTTCCGGCTAATCTCAGAAACGGCTGGACCGATTTTGACGGGACTTTCACTGGCAGGTAGCTGATGTTATAAGGAGTAGCTTAGGCTACTTTTATTTTAGAAAAAGAATCAGGGTTCCGCGAAAAAAAATTAAAACCATGAAATTGTGAACAAAATCCGCGTACGGCGTACGCACTCGAGCAAAGCGAGGGTAAATCGCTATATAATTTAAATGAATATCTTAGAAGTAGCAAACTACTATTTATGTATAAACATAGCTAACCGTGAAAACGTATCTAGGGACGAACGCGAGCGAAGCGAGCGTGAGTCGCTAGTGTTTATATAAAAACACAATGTAATGTAAACAGCGATATCTACATTCATCATCTATTGATTGTTTCACTGTTTATAGAAAAAGGCTGAAAACAAACATACATTATTATTGGTGAGATGTCAACAACTCGACCGGGCCCTAATGAATGCACAATGCTTACGTGTATAATGACATTGTGATGTGCAGATATTATAATATAATTTATGTTATCTATAAATATATTCTAATTATTTATGTATTATGGGTTATATTCATGTATAATGAGGTAGTAGGTACTAGGTAGGTGATGATGGAACTCTCATACTAAAGACTTATGTGCTGTAGAAAAACAAAAACAAATCTATCCCACGGGAACCATATATTTTTCCGGGATATTTTCATATTTTACGAATCACCTTTGAGCCGTCTAAAACCTTAGTCTCTCCCGTGACCATGATTGCTGTAAAGCGAAACGACGGGAACCAAAACAAAATAAATACGCGGAAAAATCCGAAAAAATAGTTTTATTAGTTCTCTTCCCCTTGAAAGATAGACAGAATAAAATTAGCTTATTTAATTTATTTTTCTTTATATTTTTTTCAGAATTACTAAAGTAGTTCTGGGGACTATCGCCACATATAAAGTAACAAATAAACAACTATATTATACTTTTTAACAAAAAAGGTTTCACTTCAAAATAACAGTAATTATTTCGTCTTAAGGGGTGGATTTTTTTAATTTGTTTTAGGTGAGCCGTGAGGTACAACCTAATAATTAAAAACCAAAAGAATTATGTAAATTGATTCACAGTTGTTGAAGATATCGTGTAATATACATATGTACAAACAAAACAAACAGACACATAGCCTCCTCTTTTAATAACTTGGTAAAAATTATATTACATCATACAAACGAGTATGAGTAAAATTTTGCTATAATTATAATACCATAAACATATTTTTTATCAAAATTACAATATTTAGATTATAAGTGGAGATGATTTGTATCATAATTTTCCGATTATTTTTTGACTGTATTTGTATTCAGCCCTTTTTACACTCCACTGCTGGGCGCGGGCCTCCCTTCAATACGAGGGGGATTTAGGCGATAGTCCACCACGCTGGCCAAGTACGGGTTGGCGGACTTCACATGTCTTTCGATAACTTGCTAGGTTCTCTCAGACATGCAGGTTTCCTCACGATGTTTTCCTTCACCGTTAAGATAATTGGCAATCATGTTGGAAATGATTCGCACATGACAACATTAGAGGTGTCAGACCTGGGATTTGAACTTGCTTCACTCGGTTTCCCAAGCGAGCGCGTTACCACTGGGCTAACACTGCCTTGACTGACTGTATTTATTTTCTTTGTAATAAGTTCTGTTGAACATCCGGCAAGGAGGCCATTAACTTATGGCGTAGGTAGGTGTTGATATTTAATTGGAAATAAAACTTATTATTGTTACATACATTTTAGACAACAGTGGGCAAAGGAATAATAAAAAATCGAAAAGAGTTTCCAATCTAAAGAACTACATTTGAATTTATATTTTTCTTTTTTACCAGTCTATACAGATAAATAAAATTGAAGTGTGTGTTTGTAATGTCAAAACAACAGCTTTATACTAAATGCATATGGAATTATATGCAGTAGGTACTTATAAGAAAAACACAATTTTAAATTTTTTGTCTGTCTGTCTGCCTGTTTGTTCCGGGTAATCTCCGAAACGGCTGGATCAATTTTAACGGCGCTTTCACTGGCAAATAGCTGATATTATATAAAGTAACTAAGGCTACTATTATTTTAGAAAAAGAGTAAGGCTTTCGCTCAAAAAAAATAAAACGTACCTAGGGACGAACCCGAGCGAAACGAGGATGGGTCTCTAGTATAAGAATAACATTCGTTTGCGTTCCTAATACTTAACAGTAGGTAATATGCGAATTTGGATTTAACTTTTAGTACAAAGTTTTAAATTTAAAGTAATTTAACATCTGTTCCAACTATAATCGTTGATAGAATTTGCTTTAACGAACTGAGTCTAGATCAATTCGTCCTTGTGTCCTCGATAGATCAGCGCTAAGAGTCAGCGGTATAACAACAGTTATAATTATTAACTTATTGGTTATGTTGAAACCAAGGCTTTATTGAGCACGGTTATTTTTAGAATGTAATATATTGTAAATGTTTTATTACTAATACTACTGCGATCAAACAATAACTTAGACTATTAGCTGTGCGATCGATGGGCTCTTTATTACCCAACTGCGGCAAAGCCCAAAGGAGGGTTATGTGTTTGACCTGTATGTATGTGTGTATAATTGGTAGAATGCAATCGGAGATACTAATATGTATAATAAAGTGTTTATTTGTTTGTTTGTTTGGTTGAACGCGCTAATCTCAGGAACTACTAATCCGATTTGAAAAATTCTTTTTGCATTAGATAGCCCGTTAACTGAGAAAGACTATAGGCTATATATCATCCCGGAAAAATGTACGGTTCCCGTGGGATAGATTTGTTTTTGTCTAGGGACGAACCCAAAGCGAAGCGAGGGTGAGTCGCTAGTACATGTATACAAAGAGTATATAACATGGATGTTTCATACTACATTCTATTATCATCTTACTTCACCTTCTTGGCTACTTCTTATTTCGCTATACAGAGACGGTTTTTTTGTTTATATATTTTAATATTTTTTATATTAATTTATATTGTGTAACCCGAAAGGTCCAACGAAATCATTAAGAAAAAAGATGTAAATGGATTCATTATTAGCATAGATATTTAAACATCTACAAAAACATAATCAAGAGAGACGAATTGAATACCTCCTCTTTTTTGAAGTCGGGCAAATAGAAGTCCCATTGAATGTTAAATTACAGTAAATTGTAAAAATTTCTTTTTTATTATATGTTTTGATACGGACGTTTTATCCGCATTGGATTGTTGATAAGTACGAATAATGTTTTTATTTTGTTCTCTAAACATTCATTGGGGTTCTATAAATAAATGTATGTACATTTTATAACTTAAGGATTGAAAATCTTACGATATTATTATAAAAGTGGAAAACGACTATAAAGCCACGTCATGTCATAGTGATGTACTAAATTATTCACTCGCAACCTGTTCTAGTACTGCACTACTGTATTAGCGGTGTGGATTGCCTCTTTTAGATCACTGTCAGCATATACTTATATTTATAGCTATTAAAATAATTTATATAACTTATGATGTATCTAATAATAAAAAACAGATCTTGGATAATCTGTCTATTAAGCTTTAAATTTTAATAAATAAACTATTAATAATAAAGCCTTTTTTGATAAAATTTAGGATACCTGGGATCCTAAAAAATAGCTATATATCATCTGCAAAAAAGCAATCAGTAATTTAGTTTTGATAAAAAAAAAAATAAAGTAGGTACTTATCTAAAGTATCCAACTCTACAAAATCTAATCATCATTAAAAAGTAATGTATGAAAAGTTAAAAATAACTAATATTTCACCACATCGTCATCAAAATGATGTAAATTTCACGAAGGACACCATTTCCACGTAATGTGTGCAATACGTCGTTAGTCGTATACTGTCATCAATTTAGTAAACAATTTAAGTTTGAAGTCGTCATATGTTTTAACATTCTGCTTTCTTGAAAATATAGCACAAAATGACACTGTAATACATAATTCTTATATAATTATGTAGTTTTGTAAGTTTGACACTGAATATTCAAAAATTTTGCCTAAGTTTTTTTTCCATGCAATAATATCACCGCTACCTCGGCTCTACCACATAGCCATAACTTGTACTATTTTTACTTTTGTATTTTTATGGTATGTTATGTAGTGATGTGTAATCTATAGGTACTAATATAATAAAGAGGCAAACTTTTCCAAATTCCAAAAATTCTAAAAATTCTATCACTAATAGAAACCTACAATATCACGATGGATATAGGCTATATTTTATTTCGATTTAAGTTTTAAATATTAATAATTGCAAATTAAGTCAAGAGTAAAATGCGCTAAATAGCCACTTTACCGACCTGCGCTGGCCAAATCGATGCCTGTATATGAAAATAAAGTTTATAATTAATAAAATATAATAATAATAAGCCCGTGGTAGCCCAGCGGTAACGCGCTCGCTTGCGAAACCGAGTGAAGCGGGTTCAAATCCCAGGTCTCACACCTCTGATATTTTTACGTGCGAATCATTTCTAATATGATTACCACTTGCCTTACGGTGAAGGAAAACATCGTGAGGAAACCTGCATATCTGAGAGAACCTAGCAAGTTTTAGAAAGACATGTAAAGTCCGCCAACCCGCACTTGGCCGGTGTGGTGGACTATGCTCTGATCCCCCCTCGTATTGAAGGGAGGCCCGTGCCCAGCAGTGGGACGTTAAAAAGGGCTCAATACGAATATATAATATTCATATTGTAAGTATCCAAACAAGAAGTCATAATTAGTAAATACTATTAGATTTTAATTGGCAAATTAAATAACGATAGAGTTCGCTATAACAACGATATAGTCACGAAACTATTGTCTTGTGTGTTGATAGCACGATAATTACACTACGATTAAATATAATGGTACACGTATATTGCATTTGCACGATATGAACTTCTTAATTACTTCTAAAGTTCATAGTTAAACAAAAATCCTCTAAGTTCTCGTACAAAATTATATTTTAAAAAGTAAAAAGATTTAAATAAAACTATCTTTTCGGATGAGATCTTTACGGGAGAGACTCTCTCCCGTGACCATGATTGCTGTAAAGCAATCGAAACGTCGGGAACCAAAAATTAAAATAAATCCGCGAAAAAATCCGAAAAGATAGTTTTATTTAAAACTAGCAACTCACCCTCGCTCCGCTCGGGTTCGTCCCTAGATACGTTTTAACGGTTATCTCAGAGATGAGATATTTTCCCGCTGTAATAAGTATCCTATATGTTGACCCGGATAACCAACTATCATCATACCAAATTTCATCAAGGTCTGTCCAGTGGTTTTCCCGTGATGCGGTAACAGACAGACAGACAGACAGACAAAAATTCTAAAAACTATAGATTTGGCTTTTGTATCGATAATAAAGACTATTTCAATAAGATTTTCTAAAAAATATTTAATGTACAGATTCTGCTTAGTTACAATTTTATTATATGTATAGATCCGCGAAAAAATCCGAAAAGATAGTTTTATTTAAAATGTCAAATATTCGCGTAAATCTAAGAAAGTATTATGTAAAAAGATTACATTTATTTTATTTTATTGCAAGCACTTATCTATGTGAGTCTACTACAATCATTGTGAATATTTTATGTGTATATGAGAATTTGATTATATCTACTCTACAATATATAATACATCTACTCATCAATGCCGAATGCCGATAGAATAATTGTAAGCGTTACATACGATACATTATGTTAGTTCAACTTTCAAGAAATTGGGTAATCTGCCGTCTATCCTACTAGCAGCATCTGATCAAGGCTATTAATATTATTGTAGAACTTTTACTTTTAGAAACTTTAAGTAATGTAACAAGAAAAAAACAACTTTGTTATTTTTTTCACTATGTTGAAAAAAAAACAAAAAAAATTGGTGCCATTGTTTTTTTTTCTAACTTTTTCAGGAAAAAATCTATAGAAAATTAAACGTTTTATTGAGGTGTGCTTTGTGATTCCTTACGTTTTACTAAAATTACAAATCAAATTAAGTATATTGAATCAATTAAATAAAAATTAATTCTTCCTCTGTGACAATGTCAGTACCACATTCAGTATCAGTGCCATCCACACTAGTCTTGTACTTGTCAGTTTTGGAATTTTTACATGAAAGCTTGGCATTATTCAACCAAAAAAAGTATAGAAGGTTTAGAAATAAACAGAAAACTCTAATATGAACTCTTAGGTATTAATCTTTTACAGAAACTACCTTAATAATTACAAATTCTGAAAAAAAACATGGTCCCGAAAAAAAAATGTTTTTTTTCATGTTTTTTTTTTCACGGTTGAAAGAAAAACAGTTTTTTTGCAACACTAGAAACACGTATCAAAATTCCTAATATTTTTCTAGACAAAAATAAATAAGTCAACATATTTTCAAACAGCTGGAGTGGCTCTTAGTTATATTTTTTACAAAGATCAATTAAGCTAACTTTCTATCACAAAAAACTGCATCCGAATCGATCCTTCCGTTTGGGTACTACGATATCACAGACACACCGTCATACAACGGGTTCAAGATAATAACATCTATTTTGCATCGAGAGTTAATTAGCCAATTAAGTTCATTTTGCACTTATCGAAACAATAAGAAAAAGCAAAATATTAAATCAGTTGTAACTACGTACTGACGTTACGCTTTTAATTTATATAATTTTATTTTTATCCCTTAAAGATGGTTTGCGGAAAACAATGCTAAAAACCTATACAAGTTTCTCGTTTTATTGACGTCAAATTTTGTCATTTTTAAGCGCTATTTCCTTAATATCTTGCATAGATTACTATTATAATATACGTAGATAATAAAATTATGATTTATATTTGTTACCTAATTAAGTATAATTACTAAACGTTATAACAGAATCGTCATAAAAAACATAAAATAATCAGCATATATGTACATATGTTATGTATGTCTTAGACATGTTTTTCGATACAATACCTAATATTGAATATAAATAAATAGGCTGGGATATTAACACATAGTAACATCTAGTTGATAGTTCCATGGTAAGCTACGAGGCTTGTGTTATGCATACAGATGGTTGATACACTACATGTATATAACTTTAAATACATACATATTATAAATTGCTTATATTTTTACTCCATATTGGAGTACAAACATTCGTGCTCATCACACAAATGAATGTCCGCAGCGGGACTCGAACTCGCAACTTTTGGCACAGCAAGTACACTACAAACTGTGCCAAACGTGTCGTCAAATACGTCGTTCAAACGAATATGGATTTATATTGAAAGTTTGTTTTATTACAAAAAAAAAAGGAACAAAACCTCGTGCCACTTTTAGAGGCAGACGCTTTCAATAGATAACAAAATGCCTTGAAGACACCCATAACCGACTAGCTATTCCCAGTCAATCTTAATCGGAGCATCCGCTACATATTCGCGAACGGCAAATGCGCAAACTTTTATTACATTATCGTCACTCGTCACATTTCAAATGCAACTCTTGAGGCCTCTATAATAGAGTTCACATTTTTCTTGTCATCACTCGTGACAGGTACAATTGGTTAAAATATGATTAAATTTTCGGCAGATCTACCCCAGGGCAAGGACCTTTAGACTCTACTTTTGTCATATTTTTTAATAATAATTTGCAAAGAAATAACACAGATTTCATTCAAATAAGTTGTTTTGTTTTCAATATGAACGACAACTTTTAATAATTTCAATATTTTGGCACTGGAGGTAGCGGGTTCAATTACTGAACATGGTAAATTTTTGCATATGACATAAAAGAAAAGAAAGACTATTTAAGACAGTGAACATTTTAAAAGCTTAAATTAGAAACTTTCTTTCAAATTCTTTACACAATGTCTGCATTTTTATCTAATTAGGTAGTATCGAACATTTAAATAATTTATAGTTTATATATTTATATATTAGAAATGTCGTAAAAATCGCTGATTCGTTCAATTTAACAGTTTTATAAGTTAGTAGAGCGAAGCTGTAAACAAATCTTATCGATATGTTTTACAAATACGAATAAAATATAAGGAGAGCATTAAATATGAAGTACTTACAATGTCTCGATGAGCTCGCAGTTGAGAAGCAGCTTGTCCTCCCCTAGCTCCACAACGGCGACAGTCTGATCATGGTAATAGATCATGCGAAGAGTATCGTTGCCCACGCGCCTCCCAGTGTAGGGCTTCACACCAGCGTCCCTCTTTTCCACTTCAGACCTGGCACCGACACTGCCCACCAAGCCTGCCAGCGACCAGCTCGCCGGGAAACTAAAAGCGAAAGGCTTCGCCGAAGCCGACTGGGGGGATGAGACGGCGATGCAGCAGATAACTATGACTGATATTAGGGATTTTATGAGAGCATCGGCCATAGGGGCAGCTCGGGTGAGAGCGTCCCTGGCGGCGCGGGCCGCGAACATAAGCCGTTGGATAGACATCATGCGGCCATGTCGTCGCGTCGCCGGTGAGCCGCGTACTGATACCGCCCGACTGCCGGTGTGGAGACTTTCTTCGCTGACGTCACGCAATTTCACTTGTTTCGTTATCAAATTTACTATTTAGCGTTACGTGATCGTATTTACGAATTATATCATCTGTTATTATTTATATTTTATGTTGAGATGAGTCTGTGGTTTTTTTTGTTTTTTTTTATTTTATTGCATTCATTAGGATCTCAGTTTTAAAATCGCATTAAAATATTTTTTTCTAAGTTATTTTTTAGGATAACAATTCGTGCAATAAATTGCTCTTAAAACTGAATATAAACTCACGTTTAAGAAATCATGTCTATACTTAACCACTTAGTTTTATAAACCTAGATAGATTTTAAAACATAAGTGTTTCTGATGCAGTATGCTTGCATGATGTAAAAAATTCAGTTCGACCTCGAGCGCAGTAGAGCACGGTAGGGCACAGTAGAGCTCACATTATGTTTTGTTGTTCTTCTTATTGTTAGGATTTTTTCCTTTTTATTAGATTTAGCAAAAAAATTACCTTTAATTATTTTACTAACAGTAAAATAAAGATACCAAGTATAAATGTATTATCTATACATATAATAAATTACATTAAACATTAGTATAGGAAATAGTCAATATTATCGATACAGCCATATCTATACTTTTTAGAATTTTTGTCTGTCTGTCTGGGATCGTATCACGAGAAAACCATTGTACAGATTTTAATGAAATTTGGTATGATGACAGTTGGATATCCAGGTCAACATATAGAATAATTTTTACTGCGGGAAAATAACTCATCTCTAGGAAATCTATACTAAACGTTAAAACGTAACTAGGGACGAACCCGAGCGGAGCGAGTGTGAGTTGCTAGTAGGTATCAAATAATTTTAGGGCACCGAGATCTCCCAATAAGTATAAACATTCAGAATACATATACAAAATTTCGATTTTTAACAGATAATAATAAAATAATTTAGTTTTTGTAAACCCATTTAATTTAGCCATTTTTTTTATATTTTTGTTTCTCTAAATGTTATTTTTGATTAGTTTTTGAATGTATGTACATATTTTTTCTGTAATGTTGCTGGTGGATGGCGTTAATAATTGCGATACAGTTTCTTAACTTCTGCAATTCATTAATTAATAAAAAATAAATTTCAATTTATATAACACATCCGTAAAGACAACATTAAAATACATAACGATGAATGATGGTGATACCTAATAATAATAATCATCATATAAAAATAACATGTATGGATACTAAATGTCTTTTTTAATTTTACGTTATTTAACTACATACAACATTATTTAACGTTTCACCTAACTTTCAAATTCAACTCTCTTTCTCTCTAGATTTAATATCAAAATCTCTCTCATATCACGGTAAAAAAGCTGTGTGTGACATACGGACAATCCGACAGGACGAAATTATAAGTTCCGTATTTACCTTTCAGCTACAGAAAACGTGACAAAGCCGTTAAAATTTACAATAATATATTCAATATCAACAATTGTTTTTTTTGTATTCGGTATTATTTCGTTAAAATTAACTAGATTTATGGTAATTAAGCTGAATTTAAAACAAACTTTTAAAAATTTCTAAATTATTCCTTGCCTCCTTAATTATTATTTGTCGGTTAATATATGAGGCTTATGTTTGTGAAACTTGTGTTTTTGTTAATTTAGATAATTTGGACCACTTTTGCATTTTTAAATTTTGCCTCTTCTCTGAGATATAGTAAAAAGTGTTAAAAAGAAAGTTGATACATGAGTAACATCCGTACGACGTCGTTGCGCAAGCGTGAAAGTAATTAAGTAATTGCTGCTGCGCACACGCATAGGTGATCAATGACTGAATACATGAATGACTTCATTTGCATTTATGTTTACATCAAAAACCACTAATAATGTAATACAAATACTACATTTTTTATTTTATTTATTATTATCACCACTTACCTTACGATCCTCATTTTCATCCCCTTAAGAGATGATTTCCGGAATAAAAAGTATCCTATATCCTTCCCAGGGTCTCAAACTATCTTTTTACCAAATTTCATCTAAATCGGTTCAGTAGTTCCAGAGATTGGCCCTACAACATCACAAACTCACAAACTTTACCTCTTTATAATATCACTATAGATTTTATGTTATTTTGAGAATTTACGTATTTACTTACATGGAAACGATTTATAGATACTGTTAAATTCCAAAATATATATAGTTAATGACACCTATATAACAATTGGAGGGAGTCGTGCGTCTACAACAATATAATATGCTTTGACAATTACTTAAATGTTTTCAATTAGGGTTAATTGCTTCGTAAGTGTCGGGTTGTACGTGTTCGAAAATTTGCATGTCTACATACCTTGATAAAACATGCTCTACATACCTTGACCACTGACAGACTATTTAGAAAAATATATAAATTAATAATAATAATAAATAAATAAATATGTTGGGACATTAACACACATCACCATCTAGTTCCATGGTAAGCTACGAGGCTTGTGTTATGGATACCAGATAGTTGATACACTACACACATATGTATATAACTTTAAATAAATACATGCTAGAAATTAAATAAATACAAATATGACTGGAGTACAAACATTTATGCTCATCACACAAATGAACCCAGCGGGACTCGAACCCGCGACCGCTGGCACAGCAAGTAGGGTCACTACGAACCGAGCCAAATGTGTCGTAAAATTATGATGATTATATGACTTATGATAATTGGGAGTCTGTATTAACGCAATGGAATCCAAAACAATAATTTTTAGAATTTTTGTCTGTTTGTCTGTGCGTTGCGTGCACTAATCTAAGAAACGGCTTAACAAATTTGAGTGCGGTTTTCACGAATGTATTATGGTAAGCTTTATATGAACACAATAAAGTTAAAAAATTGATAGTTTCGGAGTGGCTTCCACTGTAGTTGCGCTCACATCTGTATGGTCGAGCATATTAAATACCGTTCAGCTTAAACTGGACGCGCGTCGGTCGGACGCCGGCGCACCCTGGCAACAGCTAAACTCGGTAACACAGAGATTAGCTGGTTAATCTTTTGTATACAATTTGTACAGAATACAAAACAGACAGAGCCACATTTATAGGTAATGTATATCTACACAGATAAATAAAATTTAAATGTCTATTTGTAATGTCAAAATAACAGCTTTTTATTAATGCAAATGAAATTATATACGGTACCAACCTACTTATAATAAAAACACAATTTTTAAAATTTTTGTCTGTCTGTTAGTTCCGGCAAATCTCTGAAACGGCCGATTTTGACGAGACTTTTACTGGCAGGTAGCTGATGTTATAAAGAGTAACGTTGAAAAGTTAGGCTATTATATTTATTAAAAAAAAAAGAATTAGAGTTCGGCGCAAAAAAATTAAAACCCATGAAATTATGAACAAAATCCGCGTACCTAAGACGCACATAAGCGGATCGAGGGCAGATCGCTTATAATGTACAGTAAATATACTATTATTACCTATAATTATATATATCTATATATTACGTGAAAGCGTAGATACATAGAGAGTATCTACTGAACCAATAAATTAATGCTGTATTATTTATTCCTTTGTTTTTCTTTACACTTTCATATTTTATTGATATAATATTAATTGAATTGCTTAACGAACCACGAGACGTTTCACTAATTATTTTTTCTTTTAACTTTATGTACCTATATTTTATAATCATAATTTTTTATGTATTTTACATTGCGTTATAATTAGCGTTTCTATAATACTTTCTCAGATTTACGCGAATATTTGACATTTTAAATAAAACTATCTTTTCGGGAATATATTTTGATTTTTGGTTCCGTCTCTCCCGTGACCATGATTGCTGTAAAGCAGCGGTCGGCAACCCGCGGCCCGCGAGGTGCCTCCATGCGGCCCGCGGCCTGTGACTGTTTTATAAAGAAAAGTTTTTATGTTTTTTAAGTATTTTGAATTTGTAATTACCGAAAAAATGAAAATGTTCCTTGTTTCATAGATAAGCATTTAAGAGTCATTTTTTTTTGCTCTCACAAGTGCGGCCCGCCTTTACTAGGTATAGCCACCTTTTGGCCCCTGCCTGCTAAAAGGTTGCCGACCGCTGCTGTAAAGCATTAGAAACATCTGGAACCAAAAATAAAAATAAATCCACGTAAAATCCGAAAAGATAGTTTTATTTAAAATAGCGTATCTATAATTCGTTATACAATAAAATATTGCAAAAGGACACTGTATGTCTAATATTTAGAAATAAATAATTGTTATAAATTAATATTTTTGGTAAATCACATTATATATCCAGTTGTGATAAGGTTTGAGTGAATATGCGATGAAGCGTGAACCGCTCAGTTCCGCCACAGCCAGAATCTGATATGAACCTTGATGGAAAATAAGGACCGGTCCACCGGAATTTATCTGGAAGAAGTTCGCCTATCTAAATAACTTCTACTTGTTAACTTAACTAAGTAACTTAAGAATATATTATATGTATATAAAAACGTCATAACTTCTCATATCCGTACAATATTAATTACCACAAGTTAAAATCATGCATATAATATATGAATATTTAGCTTTAAACATTGGTTTTGTAAAAGTGTTAGCATATATCACCATCATAAATTGTGTAATTTATAAAATACTAGAGGCTCACCCTCGCTTCGCTCGGGTTCGTACCTATAGGTACATTGTAACGGTTAGTGTGGAATAGATAGACTATATATATATATATATATATATATATATATATATATATATATATACATAGGTAGAGTGAGTGATGGGTTGTATTATAACGTAAAAAGTAGCCTATGTCACTCTCCATAACTTCAACTATCTCCACACAAAAAAATCACGCCAAGCCGTCTCTCTGTTTCAACGTGAAAGAAGGACAAACAAACACACTTTCATATTTATAATAATATTAAAAATATGTTCTGAAAACTTTAGAAGAGTCTTCTTAACTCATTTATATTTTAGCCGGCATTCGCTACTGGGTTAAGATTAGAAAATACGTTATAACCTCCCCGTATGAATAAAACATTCACTTGGACGTGAGAATACTTTACTTACAAATTATTATTTCAGAAAATATTATTACGCTTTATTTATATTGCAAATATATAGTAAGTACTCTTTTTACTTTGCTATGATTGGTCTACATACATATATAGTCACGCTATTTGACATCTATACATATAATAAAACTGTAGAGGTCGAATGTATGTACATAGAAAAAAAAATCTTAAAACCGAGTTAGGGGGAAGTAAGAAGAGAAATAGAACAAATAAAGATTTTTTTCAATTTTTTTTTTGTTTCTCTGTATGTCTGTTTGTACGGGCTAATCTCCGAAACCATTGGACCGATTTAAATGAAATTTTGCATGGTGGTACCTTATATCCCCGGCTAACATCTTAGATACTTTTCATCACAGAAAATTAAAGAGTTCCCGTGTGATAGTTAAACTATAGTAACTTATACAGCTCAGTACTCGAAAACTACTGATTGTATTTTAATGAAACTTTACAATAATATAGTTCATACATCAAAATAACAAATAGGCTACTGTTTATCCCGGAAAAATGTACTGTTCCCGTGGGTTAGATTTGTTTTTGTTTGTCTAGGGGCGAACCCGAGTAAAGCGATGGTGAGCTGCTAGTTTTAAATAAAACTATCTTTTCGGATATTTTCGCGGATTTATTTTGATTTTTGATTCCCGGCGTTTCGAATGCTTTACAGCAATCATGTCTCTACCGAGACCATGATTGCTACAAAACATTCGGAACGTCAAATATTCGCGTAAATCTAAGAAAGTATTATTACACTAACACATCATATCAGTCTAGACAAGTTTTAACAAGCGACGTAACCGCGCTCCGTGTCATGTCGATGCGTCCCGAATTGCCTAATACTATTGGCCTATGTGTTAGACACCCAGTCCAGGTCATATCTGTGTACGTCCTAATCCGTCCAGCCGTAATAGCGTGAGGGAGTAACAAACGTACACACTTATTTATTACACTTATATATATTTGTAATAATAATCACATATTATTTCAAATCTAAAGAAATTCGAATCTATACAGATACATAAAATTGAATTATCTTTCTGTCTGTCTGTCTGTTTGTCTGTCCGTCTGTCTATCTGTTTGTTCTGGCTAATCTCCGAAATGGCTGGACCGATTATGACGGGATATTTCACTAGCAGATAGCTGATGTTACAAGAAGTAACAGGCTACTTTTATTTTATAAAAAGAATTGGTGTTCCTCCCAAAAAAAATTAAACCGTAACTGGTACTTAGTCCTTAATTTTCAATTACTGACCTGATTAACATATTTATTATTTTTAGCCATAATACAAATTATATGACGGTCATCCATATGTTTATAAGCACCTTTGCATTTACTTATATCAACAATTTTTGCCCCAAAAGACGCAGCACTCATGACATCTAGCCCTGAAAGGTTCTGAAAACATAATGTTGTATTGTGTTGAGCGACACTTGCTGCCAATTTAAATTTATCGTAAACTTACGTCATCTGTTATAAAATAAAATGCAGGTATACTAGCAGAACCCGCGGCTTCATTCGCGATAAAACCACAAAAAAACCTTTAAAAAGGTAGGTTTCATACAAACTTTCATCCCCCTTTTACTCCCTTGCGGGATTGAATTTCGAAAAATGCTAATACACGTATTTATTTAACTGTATTGAAGAGCATTAATACCAAGTTTTAAGTTATTCTGTATAACGTGTTTTCCCGTGGGAATAAGTTAATCTACCGCAGTAAAAAGTAGCCTATGTCACTCTCCAGTCTCCAGCCCTCTAACTGTGGAGATTCGTACAAAAAATCATGCCAATCCGTCACTCTATTTCGATGTGAAAGGACAAACAAACAAACACACTTTCACATTTATAACATTAGTATGGAAGTATGAATATATTCAACAATAATATAGTTCATACATTAAAATAAAAAATAGGCTACTGTTTATCCCGGAAAAAAAAAAAAAATGGTCTCTCCCGAGACCATGATTGCTACAAAACATTCGGAACGTCAAATATTCGCGTAAATCTAAGAAAGTATTATTACACTTACACATCATATCAGTCTAGACTCTAGATAAATATTTGAAAATGCAACGAATCTATTATTTTAACCGATTTTCAAAAATGAGGAAGTAATGTGTTTGTAGTTTGTGCAGTCTATCTATTCAATTATTTTTCACGTGTTTTTGTACGTATTTACGTAATATTTTGGTAATTCAAATTATAAAATTACTTTTATTTGAATTATTATTTAAAATCTAATAATATGTAATAGTATCTGGGCGACTGAGCCGCGCTCGGAGTTCTTTTATGTTATATCGTATTTTTTAGATAAAAAAAACTAAAAACTTGAATATATACAAAAAAAACAAAAGTAGAAACTTTGTATCCAACTGGGACTTGAACCCGGACACCTATTCTGTCAATCTTGCGCCTTGGTCGCTTGACCACGATGCTTATGCTTGAGTGTAAGAAATATAGCGATAATATTTTGCGTGAAAAAATGCGAAAAAATACTCGAAAACACGCATTTTCCCAGACGTAAGACTAATCTATATCGATTTTCATATTTACCAAAAAGCGAAATCGTTAGAGCCGTTTCCGAGATCGCCGGTATAAATAAATATATATACAAGAATTGCTCGTTTAAATATATTAGATTAGATAATAATTTAGTTAGAGGTTTTTAATAGTAAGAGCTAAAACTATTGATGGTGATTAGATTTCCCTAGTGGCTGTTTTCGGAATTAACGAGCCGTTTACTGTAGGAGGGTAGTGCTAGGTACTTAAGTATCAACCTACCAGTATTATTCATGGGTGCCGGCAGAGGGCTGCAAGGGGGTGTACTTGCACCCTCCTGCCATGAAGGAAAATATATAGAAAAAGGTAAAGAAATGAAATTATATTAATAAAACCCTTGTTTTTTTAGATATCTGCGAAATAAAGTCGATAAATAAGATATGAATAAAAAATATAAAGTTAACCATTTTTAAGATTAGTTAGTACTTTCATGTGAAGAAGCAGATGCTTCCCCCTGGAAACAATTCCTCCGCCTAACTTATAACCGTTAAAGTTAGATTCTTATAAGAATAAATACTATTTAGTATTTATTATATATTTGTAAATTAATTCTATAATTACCTGTAGGAAATCTATTCAACACCAATACAAAGCTTTCGTATATGAAACTGTTTTAGCCCTAAAATTTTTCAAGTTTGTAAAGGTTGAAATTTCTCGTTATATTTTACTAACTTAAATTTCTTTTACTTAATCTATATAGATAAATAAAATTGAAGTGTCTGTTTGTAATGTCAAAATAACAGCTTTATACTAAACGCATATGGAATTATATACGGTACTTATAAGAAAAACGCAATTTTTTAAATTTTTGTCTGTCTGTCTGTTTGTTCCGGCTAATCTCCGAAACGGCTGGACCCATTTTAAAGGGACATGCACTGACAGATAGCTTATATTATAAGGAGTAACTTAGGCTACTTTTATATTAGAAAAAGAATTATTGTTTGGCTCAAAAAAATGAAAACATACCTAGGGACGCACCCGAGCGAAGCCAGAGTGCGTCGCTAGTACAACAAATAGAATTCAATTAGATTGTTACCTTTTTTATTATCCAACCGTATACTCGTACATAGATGCTATCTACATATTTATTTCGAAATAAATGCAATGATTTTATCTTAACTGCTGGTTTAATTTTCATTAAAGCCAAATTAGCTGTTCTCTGTAATTTTCCTTGAGGTGATGATACCATATGATTAGAAAACTCTACATATTTTGAATTTAAAATAACTTCAGTAACATTATGCACAGATCCATCGACGAGAGGGTTTTTAGCATTTGCTATTATAGTGTAATAGCTTTTGTTGATGCTAAAAAAAAATATAGGTACCAATTAATGAAATCTACTATAAAAATAAATAATAAATAAATATGTTTTGTATAATTTTAAATACATACATTATAGATATTATAAACACCAATGACTGGAGTACAAACATTCGTGCTTATCGCACAAATGAATGCCCCCAGCGGGACTCAAACCCGCGACACAGCAAGTAGGATCACTACAAACTGAGCCAAACGTGTCGTCAAATATATTATAATTTATATTTATTAAAAACTTAAACATACGTATTTTTGCTCGGGTGAGACAATAAATCCAAGCAAGATGTAGATGTGAGCACCCATTGTGATGTTATCAAAGATGCGGCACACGTCTGAGCGGTAACATTCAAAAAAGTTTCAAACAGGGCTACCAAAAATGGCGCACTCCGCGGCAAATGTTTATTGTAAATATTCAATTCATTATAATTTCTAAAACTTTGTAAGTCTTCCTGCGACTTTGTATTAATTTCGTTTAGTAGATAATTATTTTGTGGAATATTTTGATATTTTTCATAATATGAATCATTATCACTGCCTGTAACATTATTGTGATTTTTATATGTATTCGTTTTCGCCTTCAATTCTTTTTCTAATTCAGGTATATTTGTTGATTTATTGATGCTATATTTCCAAATAATATTAGCTTTATCTGGATCGCATTTTGATAAAGATCCGTTTGTTATATTTAAAAATGACGAATTAAAAATATTTTCGAAACCTATAAATAAAAATTTTATAAATAAGTATATTTGTGTATAAGTATAAATAAATAAATATGTTAGGACATTAACACACAACACTATCTAGTTCCATGGTAAGCTGCGAGGCTTGTGTTATGGATACCAGATAGTTGATACACTATACATATATAAGTACAAACATTCGTACTCATGACACAAATGAATGCCCCCAGCGGGACTCGAACCCGCGACCGCTGGCACAGCAAGTAGGGTCACTACAAACTGAGCCAAACATGTCGTCAGTATATTGTGTAGATACTAAGAAATAAGTAAATTATTTAGAAAAGAAAACACTCACTCAGGAAACCTTCTAAAAGGAACACGAACACTGTGACGTTCGACATAATAAATGAACGTTATCGGTCACTTTGTTTCATTTTGAGGTTTCTAAACAAATGATTTTGTACTTCGGTTCAAGTTCGTATAAGTAAATTAACTATGATTTTAAAGTGACATATTGACACACAATAACGATATATGTTGGGGATAGTTAGAATACCTAATGCGAATAATTTTTTTTCTGTAATAGGTAATAAGTACATTTATTTCGGATATTAGTTGGCACATACAATATAGAGACACTAATATTTTTAACGTTCTAAACGTTTAGAGCTATGGTGCAAATGATATCAAAATCGTGTTTTTTTGGTTTTAAACCGACTTCCAAAAAGGAGGAGGACCTATGTTAGCCTGTATTTTTTTTACAATGGATTTAATTATTTACCTAGGTTACAAATTAATACGAGTGTAATTAAAACTCATTATATTTAAGATAATATTTATTTAAACACTCTCACAACCTTTTACACATCGAAAATTTAATAATACAATATGTAACAATTTTAAATTACTATGTACAGTACAATACAATATATAGAAAAATACGCAATGCCTAATAATTATCTATTACAAAAATAGAAGTGAGAATGATGTCGTCTGTATAGCTCAAAGAGAAAATATTTGAAGTAAAACTTCTTTACGCACGCTTGACTTGGGGGGTAAACTGGTGAATGCGTTACGAAAAAATTTACGCACATTTGTTGCCAACCGTTGTTATTGTCTGACAAATGATATTTGATATTATATGCGTTATTTTTAGTATCTCACCTGTCCTAATTATTTAAAACAAATTGAATTTCATAAAGAGTACCGATAACCTACAGAAGTTTTACTTCTTGCGCGTGTACACATTCATACACGCACTCTTTAATTTTTTTTTAATCCTGTTACTTTTTCATTAGTCTGATAGTAAACAGTCAGTAAGTACAGTTTAGTCAATAGCGCTTCTCATACTCAATATTATAAAAAAAATTAATAACAAAAAAAACCGACTGCGTAAAAAGTGATCTAAAAAGATGGAAAAAAGTCGACGTAGGAACATATTATACATTTACTTAGTCTGAGACATACCTATGTACGTGAAGCTCTCGCAGACCCCAGTTTAATAATTTTGGACTAGCCTTCATTGACTTTTCCGCAGTCGGGTAAAAACTAGACTTAAAAAGTGTGACAATATATTACGCTCTAAGAGCAAATACGCTCATTGAGAAAAATATATATTGCGATTAGCGCATTATTATAATATGTTTAAAACATTCATTATGCTATAAAATTAACGTTAAAACTTTTTTTGTGATATGGCAATATTATTATTAAAAAAGCTACTTTATTTGATTTTTTAATTATTTTTACACGGCCATTTTTGCGCCTAAAACCATAATAGAGAAGTTTCATGTTATTAATATCATATTTAACGCAATGGGATTAAAATTTAGGTTAAAACTAATAAAAAAGTGTTATTTTTTTTAAATCTATCAATAAATGACTAAGAAATTAATTGTTTAATTATTTTAACGCACGATTGCGATTATTTTCAATTTAAATTTCTTTCGATCAGGTAGTGTGACGTCACGAAATTATACCTGCAAGCTCACCTTTCATAACTTCGTCATTTGTTGAGCTATTTTAATAATCTTTCAGTATTTTTGTCATTATATTTTACATATTTTTTTATAATTGATTCATAAAAAATTTGGAAAATTTTACATTATATAGATTTAATCGAATTACTATATGTAAAAAGTATTTTTTGCCGAATAATTTTAGTTTTAATACATACATACACACAATTTTGTATCGTAATCATTCCCATCCTACTTTAGTGAAAATTTCATCTATATATGTATATTAGAATTGTATAGGTACCTAATATAATTATTTAAATTGAGTTACAAAGGGTTTTTGAACACCAAATTGTGCTTAAAATATAATTTTATTTACTAAGAATGATTATTTAGTTTCAGTGTATTTTTTTTATTTAAAAAAAAAATAAAAAAAATAATGACTAGTATTTTTGGGTCTAATTTCTTTAAATGTCACTTGATACTGTCATTTAAATAGTTCTAAGCTTGAATAATATAGACAAGGAATCCAACCTCTATAAGGATTCATATGAGAAATTCTTCCGCAAAAATTTTTAGAGCTATAGTTCCAAAAACTGCCACAAGGCGTGCTGATTTACTTAGTTACCAGGTGAATTTAGCTGTATGTCAGTACCGCGAAGTTAGTCACAAACAAATCAGTGTGTATTTTATTGATTGAAAAATGAATTCACGCTATAATATTTTAAATAAAATAAATAATAAGAAACTATCATGGTATAATAATTATGTATCTTTCTTTAATACTTATTTTGAACAGATTGTTTACATAAGTACATATGTTTTTTTACACTCCTTATTATACATTAGAATATATGGGGAATTTCCCCTCCCTTTTGGGACATAGCGACCGCAGCGCTCTCTATGATTTTTTAAAATTTTTGGGACAACTTTTACATACAGAGATTGGACTCCTTGTTTATAGTCTTCATGGATCTAAGTACACAATACAAAAAAATGAAAAATTAATATTCTTTTGAGATCAACACTTCTATAACGAAAATTACAAAATATTTCATTCATTCATTAAATGCAATTCAGTTGTTGAGTAATAAGCTTTTTTGTTTGATACGTGGTTAAGAGAGAATCTGTCTCTTTATAATATACTCAACCAATACTAATTAATATTAAAAGTTTATATATATATGTTAATTTTTGATCATGCTGTTTTTTATAAAAATAGTGTTTAAGAACTTTCTTCTCAGTAACAGGGCTCGAAACTGGTTTGAAAAAAAAACTGTTAATTACGGTAATGTATTGCTTAATTCACGGCTAACGGAGTTTAGTAAACCGAAATAATAATAGTTAAGTTCGGTTTGGGGTCAATAACCAAAACCGGTTTAAAAATTGAACGGGTTTCAGAGCCCTGCTAAGTAGATGGTTGTGTTTCCAGCGGTTACCACAACCGCAGATACCAATATATTAAAATAAGTTGTTGAATGTACAGTGTAGTTTAAAGGCTTAAATAAAAACATATATGTATTTTTAAATACATGCCATTCAGTTGACATTGCACTCTTATAATAAAATACCACAAAACAGATTGAATAATAAAAATGTTGTCTAATAATCATAAAAAAATCAAAATCAAAAGCTCTAATAGAACTGTTAAGATGGTAATGATTTTTTTTATTTTAAATTTTCATATATGTTTGTTTTTATACATTATTTTCATTAATATTCTTCAAACTTGCATTTCTACAGATTTGGCATAATTCCCTTCATCATAATCACCATAAACCCGTTAACTCCAGGGGTTTCTCATCACCAACTTCCATCTTCATCGGGTATATACCCCTTGATAAAGGGCAGACCTGTTCCAACTTTTTTCTGGTACTCCAAGTATTGGTTGCCAAAGAACGATATGAGAAACATCTCCTCAGCGAAGACACGCTCTTTGAAGAACATCCAAGTGACCAGTGCGTATATGATTATGCAGAATGGGTTGAGAAGAATTATCTAAGAAAATATTTTTAAAAAGTTTTAAAGCTATTCATATATACTTCTACTAATTATAATAAATGATTGTACAATATTAATGTAATATCGTGAGGATTTTTGCAAGAACGAAGAAAAAAATTAACACTTTACAGCACAGTATATTACAGAAATATTAAAAAACATAGAATTTTGTTAACTCATCATATTGTATTCGAAAAATATATAATCTATTTGTTAAATTACCAGATATTTAATGTATTACTAGTAATTGACTGAGTTAAGATTTACACACTACCATATGGCATACCCCAAGTCTTATGTTATGTAATTTTACTTAAAATTAAAACTTAAATTGTGGAAGATTATCTATTTTTAAGCATTTGAAAATATTTTTAGTAAAATAAATCATCCTAGTTATTTTTATTTATTACTAAACATTTTTTTTAATAATTCAATATATTTTTGCATTTACCTGAGTCCCAATAGACCAGTAAAACCAACCCACGTAACTTGGATGTCTGCAAATTGCATACACTCCGTGTGTAACTAATTCATGGTCTGGTCTTTTCACAGTTTGCACCTGAAAATACAACATTTATTACTTTATTTATGCTAAAAAATATTTAAAAAATAAAGAAGCCTCTTTAACCATACTTGTCTTACAAATATATATATATATATTTTTTTGTGTTATTATAATCTGCAATCAGTCCCTGGACTATAAGCGGATAGGTGGTGCGATAACTGGCATGATAAGTGAGCCCTCCATTGAGGACACTACTCGTGTTATGAGGGTGCTACACCCTCTCGTGCAGCTGTAGTACATCATGCCTTTTTAGGCGCCCAAGATGCTTTTGGCTTTTAAGCTGGGTTGCCAATTTATTTGGATGTAAGGCAAGCCGTTGTTGATATATTTTTGAGGCAGAATACAAATATATGTATTACAATTTATTCATTATTTTAGTGAATGATAAAAAAAATGTAGAAGTGAAACTTCAGAAAAGTAACCTACGAGAGAAGGAGATGAATATAGAGTATCAGGAGTAGGATAATCGTAAAGTTTATTTTTTTAATAATATTTTTACCAAGTTTAAAAGTTATTACATTACGTTTTATTTTATAAATATCCATTACATATTATTCAGTAATTAATTTTATTATTTTTCACTTCTTGTGTAATGTATTCTATCTCAAATAACAACGGTTACCATGGCAACATGGCAATGTATTCTATCTCATTCTCTCGCTGGCTTAATGTTATAAATTTATGTGCTTGTCTCTTTTTAATAATAACAAAATTGATTGTTTAAAAAAGCATAACTAGAAAATATTTGAATGGCCGACAAATAACAACGAGCTTATGCAGGTAAATAAGATCTTGTTCAAGTATACATTTTGTGTCCAGCACTTTAATAGGATTATGATGGATAATGTTTCACTTCTAATCTAGACTAACAACATATTTCATAATCTATCTTTTGTATCCTTAATTATATTACTTCATTGTGGCCTGCCAACAGAGGTGAATATGCAAAAATTTATCATGTCATTGGGACATGACAAAAGGCTAAATATAAGTGCAGACTGTTATTAAGCAAAATTATTAGTCACATAATCCAAGTAACATAATAAAAAAGTCAGTCGAGTGTTAATTGACTCAAGCACAGATAGATTTGTACCACCACACAATTTTTGTTGAAGATTTTTCATCTGAATTAGAATTCATATTACATGTAGTAATTTTAGCTACAATTTTATTTATCCTAAATAAAGAGATTTTGACTAAAATATGAAATACTAACATGATGATTGAAGTTAGTTTTAGCAGTGAACATGGCACTCTTTCTCATCACCTCTCCAACGATACACATGATCACACCAATGTGAGATATCCAGAATGCTGTCTTCATATCTAAAAATATAATAAAAATATATCTTACCATATATAGTTTTTTTTAAATGAAGCACATAATGTAAAAAAAATATTATAAACAAACACCATGTTCAAATATCTTTCATTCATCTTCCATTCAATTAAAAAATTTAAAGGAGTATACAAAATTGATAAAACAAGTTATTGTATTCTGCATTTATTATTGTTTTTTATAAACCAGTATTATAAGAAGGCTGAAAGCACCTTAAAGTATCTAAACATACATGGATATAGTATACTTACTTGGAAAGAAGTAATTTTCCACAGCAGCTTCAATCCAACTTCCCACAGCAGCCACCCAATATTGTACACTATGATTTAATATAAATGAATCTATAGTCAGTGTACGAGGGTTAGTTAGAGCCACTGACAGAAACTCTGAGAAATGGAACATTGAAAAAGCCATGGCATAAAGTCCAAACACATGGCAACTGTCATCAAATGTTGCAAAATAAAAACCTGTTGCAAACACTGATCCAAGGAAAGCAGATCTGACTGCAACCTAGAAATTTATAATAGTAAAATTAGATATATCTAACAAAGTCTTTAAATAAAAAACTAAACTAAGCAAAACTGATTACCGCAGGAGTTAAAAACATTATAATATAACATACAGCATTAAGTTAAAACTGTAAGTATTATTGAATCCTCAATTATGTCAAAAAATATTATTATAGTGAGACGAACTGTGGCAGATGAGAGAGTATTTCAAATGGTAATTCACAGTAGAAACTAATTGGATCTACTTACATCGTATGTGAAGCCCTTTAAAGAATATCGTAAAACAAAGTTTAAGAGACAAAAGTATAACGCCGGGCCCCAGTAAGTGAGCGCCCACAGCTCGGACGTGAAGCCAAGAACGCTTGCTGAGAAAAATGAGACGATAAAAACTATGCCTGAAAGTGAAAAACTTAATATTGCTTGTTTAGCAGCTGGGCACATGTTTCTGATTTTTAATACATCCATTATTATTATTTACTATGAAAATTAAAGCTAATACATATGTAAGGGATCCAATATTTAAAATAATAATTATACTATAACTTGTTAAATAATTTTTAATTTAACAATTTTGGATTAGATTCATAAAAATTTGTGAATCATTTTAATGTCAATTTGACATTTCACTGACAATTTCAAAGTGTCAAACGTCCAATGAAAATAAATACATATCAAGATATTTTTAATACTAGATAATAGATATCAAACCAGAAAAAAATATATTTAGATATAATTATTTTGTTATTTTTTTTATATTTAAAAAAAATATATAATAATAAATTCTGTTAAATATTAGTAGGTCGAAAAACATTAGACCTATGCGAACATTGAAATAAAAAGATAACGTTGATTTCAACTTTCCATTACAGTATAAAATTGCTGTCATTGGTTAATAGAAAAGTCAAGGTGTAGAATAATGTTCCTATTGGATTATTTTTAACTATTTATCCTGTTGTCATGGACATAAATGGTAAAGTTTTTCAATTTATTTAAATCCTGTAAAACAAACCATTTGTTTTCATAATTTCAAATTACGAGAATGCTGTTGTGAATCGTTATTCGTTCATTTATGGCTAAAGTAAACGCCGCATTACCATTCGGATTTCCAAATTAAAAAGTAAAATGTAATATATTCATAACTAATAGTATTTCAAGTTTCAACCGGCATAATAACTGACGTAATCGTACCATGACAACATCGTTTTGATCAGACAAATTAAAGTTGGGGAAATTAATTTCCTTCATATTAAAAATATATCGACTATTGAAACCATCTTCGTATTTTTTGATTCCCTGAGTGTGAGGAAATATGATGAACATAGTTTCCATTTAGTTTTCGGTGGTGTTAGTTTGTTATTAGCTTCTGATGTAATCGTGGCGCGATGAACGATCCGTGGGATGTAAAATCAGTGAGACAATCAAACCAGTACATGTCTTGCATGAAGATTAATGGGATTCCACTTTTACCTCCTGTTGTAAGTTTATACATATGTTCTTAATATTTTGTTTTATTAAAAGACATAAGTATGTTAGAATATAATAGGTAAAAATATTTATTACTAGCGACTCATCCTCGCTTCGCTCGGGTTCGTCTCTAGCTTGATTCCCCATACAAACTTTCAATCCCATTTTCACTCCCTTAAGGGATGATTTCCGGGATAAAAAGTATCCTATATCCTTCCCAGGATCTCAAATTATCTTCTTACCAAATTTCATCTAAATCCGTTCGGTAGATCCAGAGATTACCTCTTACAATGTCACAAACTCACAAACTTTACCTCTTTATAATATTAGTATAGATTAAAACTTTTAAAAATTGATGAACAGTAAAAAAGCTAACTTATTCTAAGCAATAAATATCTGTATATATGTTTAGCATTATTGTTTTCTTTTCTAAAAATTAAAAATATCTTATAAAATATTTTAATTCTAATAAGAAATAATTAAATTGTATTTATATTTGTTAAATATGTATATATTTTCTGTTATAAATCACTATGTTCTACTGTATTATACATTTCTTTCAGCTGTCTAAAGAATGTCGTAAAGAGATGCAGTATTACAAGTTACTAGCAAAAGAGGTAGAAAAGCGAATCCAAACCCTTAAACCACTGATTATTGACAGTGATACTGAATCAAGCGAGGACAAGACTGATGCACCCGAACTTCCTGAATCAGAACAGAGTTATGTCCTTCCCACTGAAAATATTCCACATGACTACAATTCCAATATTGAAAAAATTAATGTTATGAAGGAAAACTTTCTTGAAGAACCAACAGGCAAAATTTGTTCTAGTAACACATATGATAATCTTTCTTCCACACTCACAGCTGACACAGACAGTATCTCGTCCAAGCTGTCATCAAAACTTGTAATAGATTTGAGTTTGAGTATCAACGAAACTGGTAGGAATTTGCTTGATAGTGCCAATAGCTCTCAAACCCTTACTGATTTACCAGAACGAGATTGTGAGTGTCCTAAAAGAGAATCTTTAAATGGAGATGACAGTACTATTAAGGATGACAAATTAAGTTTTAGTCTTAGCATAAATAAAGATGCCATAGTAGACCCAATGGCAACTGTTTATTTCAGTCAAGATGGACCTAACTCGCTTAGTTCTAAAAGCTTTACAGGTTCCCTCAACGATATTCATACTGAAAGTATTAAAGTGTCTCCAATCCCATTAACACGTCAACGGTCATATACAGTTTTAAAGCCAAGCCCCTTGCTACTTGCACATTTAGAAGTACAATCTATCAATACTGGAATGGATGTGACATCCATTTCTATGAGTGAATCCATGTCTAACATAAGCTACTCAAATAAAAAACGAAGAAGCTGGGACCTAGAATCGGCAAAGGAGAAATGGTCGTCTATGGCGTTAGAGTTAAAAAGAAAGAATTTACCGAAAAATATTAAAAATGGCACAAGAAGTCCTATTACGAAACCCACGACAAGAAAGATATCTCAATCGATACCACCTAGAGCAAAATCTTTAGCCCTCGAGAAAGTTAAACGTAACCCTCCCAAGCTATCGACTAAATCTGATCCAATATAC
The DNA here is from genome assembly GCA_905404265.1 of Fabriciana adippe. NCBI lineage: Eukaryota > Metazoa > Arthropoda > Insecta > Lepidoptera > Nymphalidae > Fabriciana > Fabriciana adippe. The sequence continues at coordinate 849,626 of FR989995.1, forward strand.
AAACCTAAGAAAACTTCAAGTCCTTCACCAAACCTCATACCAAATACAACGAAAACTCCAGTTGTACCAATAAACCATGCAAAGAAAGAAATAGATGCGACAAAAAAACCAATCTCCGAGTCCGATGACCCGGCAACCCGTGTTCGAGAACTATACGAGAAGATCCAAAAGCAGCAATTGATTCAAATGGCGAATCTTGTTGAAAAACAAAAGAAAGAGCAAATGCTCCTCCAACAAGTTTTCGAAGAACAGAATAATTTGCTCTTCACTCAACTGAAAACTATATGTCCGAAATCGCCAAATGAAGTCAAGGAAGCTTGGAACGATAAAAACAAAGATACCGACCGTGGGCCGGTGAGTTTGAGCCAACTGATGAACCATAAGCCACCAGAAAATAGTTGCGAGAGTCCTGTACTTTCTACATTGACTGAGACGAATAATTATATCAACTACTGCGACAATGTCTTGAAAAAGTCGAGAGACATCACAGGAAGTATGAAGAAACAAGGAAATAAGACTGTTCCAGAAAATGACAAGTGTCAAAAACCAACCGACGGCAGCAGAACTCGAACCCACTCCCCTGTACGCAAGAACACGCCAACGGCCAGAAAACTTGTGTACGAAACTAGTGCATCTTCTGACCACGACTACGATCCGATTTTGACCGATCGAACGAACGATACGATGGCAGATCTGAACGTCACATTCCCGTCAGATGAGGAGTGTCAGCCATTTTTACATAACACAGTCATAATGTGTGGACCGGGGGAAAGTCCCGCGCCTGTCTCCGTAGCATGTCGGTCTACAGACAATAGTTCAAAAAATATACCAAATTCCATCAATAACATCTGTTTGCGGCCGAGGTCTAATCTCTTCAGAACACCGACCCCTCAAGAGGTAAGTCATCATGTGGATATGTATTAGTTAAAGTGAACTAGTGAAAATGCACCTGTTTTGTGGTAATCTTTCAGTCAGTATTCTTATATTTTACAACTATCTCTACTATCTATCTTATAATTAGTTACTTTTGCTTAAGTACTATTATTTATTTATTTGCGAATAAGCATATAAATTTATATTTTGTAATAATATATCGATACCTTAATTCGCAAACCAGCCAACTCCACATTTCGTAAAAAAATATTTTTTGGTTTAGATTATACGCAACAGTAATTCAGTAGGATTATTTTAGTAGGATTTTACAGTATCAAAAAAACAGCTTACGATATTATCTACCAACGGTATTTTAGACTTTTAATAAGTAGTGTACAAAAAAATATTATAAAGTTTTAAGTGTCACCTGAAAAATTTGCTCATATGGAGTTAGCTGGTTTGCGAATTAAGGTATCGATATCTTAATCATTTTGATAAATCAAGCTATATTAATATTATATTTCTGTTGATTCTTATGTACCCTAATCCTGTCAGTATCTGATATCCACATTTTAGAATATCCTCCTTGTATCATCCCAGTTTCTATCTTCCGTCCTTTTATCCTTCAGGCCTGTCTTCCTTCGAATTTCCACAAAATTATATTATCAACACAATTTTATGTACCTCCCAGCGGGCAGCGGCAACGAAAATAGTCGCTTATGCCAAAGGTTTTCTCGTCCGTCGGCTCATGAAAACGGAGCGGGTTCAAGCGACAGTACAAACAATAAAGGACGCATTACTTTGCGCCCTACAGCTGCACCAGGACCGCGAGGGCATCCGCGGGGCAGATGTAGACTTACACCGACGTTTGATACAGCAGGTGACAGGGGACTGTTTATAGTTTTGCATGTTATAATGTTTTCATTCATAAGTTTCCTGTTTTTACTGCTTGATTTAATTATGTAAAAACCCTTGATTTGATGGGACAGGGGACTGATACAAGTGCATGGATAATTTAAATATTTTCATTTAAGTATTTTCTAAATTTTAATAATACTTTTAACTAATACTTGCTTATTTCTATTTTACGTTTTGTTTTTATCATTATTCTATCTATAGTTTAAATTATATAATATGATTTTAGGTGAGATCGGTACTAGTGGCTATTACAATTACTAATTATTTATCAGTAACAATCCTAATAAAAATTATTAATATTTATTGTATATTGAGGAATCCTTTATTTTTACATCTCCAAAAAACATCATTGCAAATTAGTATTGATATAAATAGAAGTTCATGTGTAATTTAAAACCCAAAATTCGAAATACTACGACACTATTTTGCTAAGTTTTTGCTTGCAAGTGTAACGACATGACCGGTGAAAGATCGTTCTGCTAGTTGTTGATAGCAAAGAACTGCTTCAATTGAGCAGCGGATTTGAGCAGAAGCTCTGCTTCAAAAGCTTTATTATAATAATTATATTGCATGAAAAAAAAAAACATTAATAATACCAAATCAAATAATACAATTTTCATACATTTGTACTTTATGCACCTTTCTGCTTTTTAATACATAGTCGGGTGTGAAAAGTTGCCTGTAAGAAATTCTTTCTAGTGATGACGCTGCATTTGCACATGTTGTAGTTAGTTTTAAGATACTTGTACATTATGTACTAGCGACTGAACCTCGCTTCGCTCGGGTTTGTCCGTACTTACGTAATGACGCTTCGTATAGAAAAGAGATTGAGAAATGATTGATTCCCCATACCAACTTCTACCCCCGTTTAGGGATGTGATTTCTGGGATAAAAACTATCCTATTTCTTCCCAGAGTCTCAAACTATCTCCATACCAAATTTCAATCTTCATCTAAATCGGTTCAGCGGATTAAAGTTAAGCGTGAAAGGGTAACAGACAGATTGACAGAGTTACTTTCGCATTTATAATATTATTATGTATTTTTGAGAAATAAAATGTAATAATAATGATATTATAATAGATAACAGCAGCGTGCTACTCGCTCCACGACACGTTCGTGGCGAGCAGTCCGGCGGAGCGGTGCGCGCTGCTCGCGGCCGGCCGCAGCCGGCGCCGCTCGCTCGCCGCGCGCCTCTCCCCGCTCCCCGCACATTTGACGCATAGATCTTACAGGCCTACGTAAGTTATTTTATACTTTATATAAAATAAATTTTATATGCTTAGTAAAGAAAAATTCTATTGATAAATTACCATATTTGTTTTTTTTTTATAATTTTTTTTTATAAATATATATAAAATAGCTTATATTAACCATCTATGTATAAAATTACTAAATTAAACAACTAATATAATAAATAATTATACAATTATTATAAAAAAAAAGTTTATTTATGAAATTAATATTTATGTATAATTAACGATGGTATCGGTGTATTATATTATGATTGGTATTTAAATAATATTTGTAGGGATCTCATGTCGCAAAGCCACAGCGGCGTGTTCCCTGCGCGCTCGAAGCGCCCTCCGCCCTCGCTCATGACTCAGTCTAATTATGGTAACACTGTTATATGTGAATGTTGCCAGCTTCAAAGTATACACACACACAACATTTTATTTCCATATTTATACACATATCATGTATTCATTATTCAATGTGCTTTTTGAAAGTTTAATTTCTTATTTTTTGCATGTACATCTTATGTATAAATGTATAAATATTAGCATGATAAATTTAAAGGACTTTATAATAATGTTATCGTTGAACGCTTTGCATATTACACAGCCTTATTGACTTGTATGCCTGTCTGTAAGAGCTCTAATTATGTATCAATCTCAAGACCTTATTTGAATAGTTACCGTGACTTTAAATGGTATGAAACGCATTTGCAATGGAACAAGCGCGAAGCTACCTACGCCATAATAATCACTACTTGCTATCCACTGTATTATCTTTTCAATTTTTCTTATGCTAATACTTTCTTAGATTTACGCGAACATTTGACATTTTAAATAAAACTATCTTTTCGGATTATTTCGCGGATTTATTTTGATTTTTGGTTCCCGACGTTTCGAATGCTTTACAGCGATCATGGTCACGGGAGAGACTAAGGTGTTAAACATCTCAAAGGCGTTATATACTTGTTACAGACAGTGCCAGTGGGTAGCCACTGTCTAACGTCGGGAACCAAAAATCTAAATAAGTCCGCGAAATAATCCGAAAAGATAGATTTATTTAAAATTTCCTTATGCTAGTAATTTACGTATGATATTCCCATTTTTTGCTATTCTACCATACCATTTTTTAATATTTCAGAGACATTTAGTAAGGACAAGATGTTGCGTCGCTATATGCCGAGCCCGCGGCGCCGCCCGTGGCGCTGACCCTCCCCCGACCACAGTGCCTTACATCACTGACTGTTTTACGATACTATTATAAACTACTACTACTACGCTTTCAAAAACGCATACGATAATATAATAATCGTGCTATTAAAATATACAGGGGACTGTTTGAATTTTGCATGCTACGTTTTTTTTTTAATTGCTACGGGTTGTGAGCGCTAAAACAATACGTATTATAGATTGCTATTTTTATACTTTCAGTAAAATGTTAGCGTTTTTACTGTATTTTACTAACAATGCTATATGTTACGGTTGTCCGAATAGTTATATATTTATTTATTAATAATAATTAGCCTATATAGCTTCAAGGCGCTTATATTTAAATTTAAAATCAAAGTTTAGAGTAAATTTTATTAAAATTTGCAGGTTTTTTATAGTCCATTTTTATTTTAAAAAAATAAAGGTATTCTAAAATAAATTGCGCAGTTATAGTTGATGTAGAAATGGCGTGAGCTCGTTTGGTCCAGTCATGTCCCGCGCGTCTCGCAATACACTGACCTAAATTTTCTAATCTCCACAAGTGAGAATCTGCGCTCAAACCCGTTTTGCTTAGCTCTTAAATAGTCAATCGAGCTGTTACTAAAGGAATAATGTATTGAAAGAACTAACTTTAATAATAGTAGTAACAAAAAATATGTTGTATGGCATAATACTGAGTAATTTCTAATAAGCATTTAGTTTTCTTTAAATTATCTATACAGATAAATAAAATTGAAGTGTCTGTTTGTAATGTCAAAATAACGGCTTTTTATTAAATGCATATGAAATTTAAACGCATTATGAAAAAAAAAACACAGCTTTTAAAATATTTGTCTGTATTTCTGTCTGTTTGTTCAGGCTAATCTCCGAAATGGCTGGACTGATTTTGACGGGACTTTCACTGACCTATAAGTAACTTAGGCTACTTTAATTTAAAAAAAGAATTCAGGGTTCCGCTCAAAAAAATATATTTATTGTCGCTAGTATAGCATATTTTCACTGGTTTAAATTGCAACTTATTTGCATGTCTAAGATTATTGTTAGCTTATTTATCTCATGAGTTGTCACAAAATGAATATTGATAAAAATGATAAGTTATTAAAATCTCTAGTTGTGGTTCAAACTTTTAATGAAATAGAAACAAATATGTCTACAAAACTTAAGCTATTGTTTATGTATTTATTGTACTTTTATTACTGATGTATAATTTTGAGAAAATACTGCTAACATTTCGTAACATAAGTGCTGGCTGGTTATCGGACTGAATAGTTCAAAAACGTTTAAAATAATTAAATAGTAATATAACAATGTTCAAGGAATTTCTTAGCAGTACAATTTGTGTACATAGTTCATTATAATTTTAAACAAGTACATGTAATTTGCATAAAGGGGCCGTTCATAAAATACGTCACGCTAAAATCAGCTTTTTTGTCACGCTGTGTCCCCCCCTAGAAATATTTCGTCACAAAAACTAAGACCCAATGAGTATGATAAATTTCAAATGATAGTACACAAATTTTGTGAATTAAAAATATTTATTTATTAAAATAAAATTTCGTGGAAACATTACTCTCTCAAGTATTGGAAGAACAAAGAAACCAGTTGTAGCGCTCATGTCGAAAACTAATGAACGGCGAACGTCACGTTGCCGTAGATCCCCCCGTTCCAATTAGTCACATCTTGTCACACTCAGCAAGTCCCCCCCCCCCCGTCCCCTCCCCTCTGTATGCGAACGTAGTTTACGAACGGCCCCAAACATAAAATGATGGGATTTCAATAATGGTATAGGCATAGTGTAAACATTCCTTTATAGCAATAATTGTAAGTAATCTAACCTAGAATAGTTTTTGCAGTACAAGGTCTAATACAAACAATAAGTATGATTGTAAATGAAGGTTGTGTAATGGCTTCCGATGATGCCTAAAATACTTTCATGTTATACCAAACTATATTTTTTATTTACCTTTTATGTCTTTTATTCGCTTTTTCTTTTTATTTTGTAACATTGTATTTTTTACTACTATTATGGTGTCGATTTGTTTTTTTTTTTAAGTTACTTGTTGAAGGAACAATATTTTCTAGTCATAACACAATCTACATTATTAACAAAGTGTTAGCGAAACCAAGGTTCGGTTAAAGCTATGTAGTTTAACCAATCAAGGAGTCATGTTTGCGGACACTTCAATATGTAAGATCTAGTTGTATCACTTCTTTTATACTGTTTGTACTGATATTTTCCAAAGAACAATTAACTATGTAACAATAAAACAAAACTTCGCTCGATATTTTTATTGTATTTTATTCTTCCATATACAGACCCTCATTGACATTAAAATTCAAACTTTAAATGAATCAAATTATTAGCGCGACGTGAGCAAATAATTATACTACTATAAATATATGAAAGATAGACGATAAAAGCGTGTTTTTAAGCACAAATCAACTCACACGGTTAACACTATCACTGTACATTGTCCAGGCACTAATCCTTGAAATATACCCTCTTTGCATTTAAATGCCACAAAATGCCAATTTTTTAAATAATTTTGGCTTGTGATTTGATTGTATAGGTGTTAAGGCAGAGTATATTTGACGTAGGGCACTTCAATGTCGTTGTCGTCTTCGTCGTTACAGCATAACTCGAAAACTAAGGCTTTAACATGTGGCTCGAGCTTCTTCTTCGATACTTTAGTGACTACTTCGGACATAGGCAAGTTGAGTCGTTCTTGACGTTTAGCTTTCGGCATGAAGAATGAGTAAAGCATGCATACACCCTGAGAGAGCATAGTGATCTCTAGTTTATGTTCATTTTTGAAGTAATCTATGAACTCTTGCAGAGTAACTTCACCTTTCACTTCAAATCGATCCCATAAAGTCCACTTTTTATCATAATAAGTATTGGTGGGAGCGGCTATCGGTTCAGAGAAGCCGAAGAATGGTAGAGCAAGGTTGACAAAACCGTTTTTGAATACTTCTAGGGTATTGTAGCCTTGGGCGAGTTTATATAATTCAAGGCACACGAGTCCGGCGACCACCGATGTGGTAGTTGCTATGGCTGGTATGATTTTACCCGCGATGAGTTTGGAACGATGTCTGTCTGCTGGTGGGATTTTGTAGTTAGCCGCACGTAAGTTGGATGCTGCCACGATGAAATCCATGTGGAAGTTAGTGTCGTCGTCCTTCTCGAAGTCTAGAGGTGTGATTTTCAAGGAGCCCAGTTTGTTAGGTGGCGGGAGGTCGGACACTATATTCTTTACCCTGTCTTGGTCCATGTCGTCGTTATTCTGCTGCAGCTGAGCGTCTGTGACTGCGATTTTCACGCCAGATTTCGGTTTGAATTTCGGCACCTACAAAATATGATAACGGTTAAAATTGTGTAAATACTTTATGTAGAAGAACCTTCCGAGATAATATTAAAAATTAAATTGTTGTGTATAAAAATTAATAAAAAAAGAATTTAGTTAAATAAACAAGAATGTAAATTAAAAAATAACATTGTTAAAAAACTAACCTGGACATCATTAGCGACCTTCGCGATCCTCTCCCTATCCACGCAAGGCGGCAACCCATACACTTGAGCTCTCAAGTTGGCAGCGGCTACTACGTAGTCTAAATGTAGTTCATTTTCAGGGTCGAATGTGAGGGGTGATGGGCAACGCTTGGGTCCAGACCAGAATGGTGCACCACTTGTAGTGGTCTGGTCTGGGGGGAAGTTGTACAGTAGCTGTTTGATTTGGTTAGAGTACTGCGCCTCCCAGTGGAGACGAGCCCATGTGACGCAGTCATCGAAGTTCAGAGGTCGTTCGTTGATTGCGTTCTGGAATTATGAAAAGGCACTGATTAATACAATTATGAAAGAAAAAAGGTTTTCTTTCTTAATTTAATAGACTTGATGATGAATATTATTTAAAATTAATACTTAGAAAAGATAGATTTTTGCAATTGATATGGTTTAAAAAACTAAGTATATATCAAAACAGCATAAAATTCCTTTCATATCCATTTGAATACATTTTTTAATTTGTTCAGGAAACTGATATATTTTCTTAGACCACATTAATTATAATAATTTTGTCAAGAGATTTGTGGATGCAAATCTTGGAATCCATGTGATTGATTGAGGAATCTGCTTTACTTTGTTTTCAAAGTGCATGCTACAAAAAGACTACACCAATTGCTGTGAAAAATAAATATTAACAAAAATGTTACATACCCTAACACTTTCCAAGGCATCTAACGGCTGACTGCCGGGCAACTTCATGGTGCGCTCCAAGAAGTGGGGGTCTCTAAGATACTGAGCTGCATGTTCTGCAGCTTGACGGAAGAGACCCTCGAACTCATCTCTTGCCCACTGCAGTGTGTGCTCAATGGCGTTGGGGAAGTTCTTGAGGGTGCATATTGGTATGCTCTTCTCTGGCGGGTCTTGAGAAGAGCTGTAGGACTCGGTGAGGAAAGGTACTACAACCTAAAAATAAAGTTATTATTTTTATTGTAATATTAGGTATATTGATAATAGTCTTGGTACAACCGTACATCCGTACTCATATTATAAATGTGAAAGTTTGTGAGTATGTATAGATGTTTGTTACTCTTTCACGCCAGAACGTCTGAACGGGTCTGGATGAAATTTGGCACTAAGATGGATTATAGTCTGGAATAACACATAGGCTACTTTCTATATCGGAAAAATGTACGGTTCCCGTAGAATAAGTTTGTTTTTGTTTTCCTAGAGGCGAACCCGAGCGAAGCAAGAGTGAGCCACTAGTAATTATATAATTCAATCAAAATATAGATTACAGCAATTAACCTACAATAAAAGCTAATCAACTTCTATTAAGTAATGAAGTGTCCATATCAACCTCTTCACTAATTACAATCCATTCACAATATTTATAAATTTCAAACTCAAGAAAAAATAGGGATATTTAGTTTATATTAAATCAAAGTTGTTTGATGTGACAAAAATTTGTCAAAAAGAATTTACATACCTGCGTATTACCCTTAGTGCCGAGAGTGCCACTCTCCAACAGAGGCTTCCTGTAGTACACACAGCGTCTGTCCATGTAAATCCTTGCATCAACATTATCAAGAGCATTGGCCACACCGTCTAATGCTTCAAAGAAGGCGTCGTCATACACTGACTCGGTCTCTGGGCACACCCTGTTCTCTTGTGCAACTACATTCATAAATGGATTCATTTGTTTGACAGCCTGAAAAAAAGTACCATTATGCTTACATATTATTTAAAAACCTCATTCAAATAAAACTACCTGTTTTTAATCAACTTTAAAATAGCGACAAATTTTTTGGATGGAATGAAAAGAATGGATTTAGTGATGTTCCCATAGAAAATAGTCACTTTGAATTATTAATTCAATGTACCTATTAGTTATATGATAAGAAGCCGTGACACAAACTTTTTAAACTAGGTGGATTTCAACCTTGAAAACCTAACATCTTCAGATCCAATTGTACAACAATATTGAGGCCTTAAAATTTATAAAAAGGGGACAAATATCATAAGAAAAATCGTTACTACATTAAAAAAAAAAATCTCAACAGTACTACTACATCATGTCCCACATACCCTAGCAGCGGTGCTGGACTTGGGTTTCTGCACATCATGAGGCCTGAAGAGGAACTGTCTGTTCAGGTTAGACTTCTCTATGAGGTCCATGTCGGTGACAGTGACGCGTCCACCGTCCGCCCCGACGCCGATCATCGCGAAGTTCTTTAACAACTCACAGCCAATGGCGCCAGCACCTTAAAAATTAAAAAAATATTATAACTCTGTCAACAGGCAAATAATTGTATTACTAAAAGAAATGAGAAAATTTTATTTTATATGTTATAAATTGTTGTGGAGAAGTTTATTTATGATTTTCCTTTTTCATTTCACAATACAATGACAGCATAGCAAAATCTTTAATAAGTACATGCTAATGATGCTTAACTTTGCTTTTAAATATATAGTACCTGGGCGACCGAGCTTCGCTCGGAGTTCTTTTTCCTTATATCTATTTTTTAGATAAAGAAAAAACAAAAAACTTGAATAAATACAAACTAAAAACTTTGTATCCAACCGGGAACCGGGAATTTGAACCCGGACATCTGTGATTGTCAATCTTGCACCTTGGTCGCTTAACCACGATGATGCCTATGCCCGAGTGTAAGAAATTATCGACCATATTTTGCGTGGAATAATGCGAAAGATAACCCGCATGAAAACTCTAAAACACGCATTTTCCCAGACATAAGACTAATCTAGATTGAATTTTCGCCCCCGAAAACCTTCACATACCAAATTTCAGTGAAATCGTTTTATTAGGTAGTACTGGCTTTTCTAGCCGGTGAGTCCCACATAACCACCTGTATATATACAGGTATACCTATATGCATTTCCCAACGTTAAAAAAAAGGGGTAACCGTAATAATCAACCAATCTGGAAAAGTCTAGACAAGTATGAGGTCTAGAGAAGGTTAATAAGTTACCCAATGTCATGCTAATACACTTAGGAGCAGAGAATATGTTTAAATAAATAAAATCGCACAAGTGAAGTCGCAGGCAAAAGCTAGTCTACAAATAAAAAGCAATGTCATGAATATTAAACAACAACCATTTTGCTTTAATTACTTAAAAATTAGTTCAATGATTCCTTATCATGATGATTGCAATTTATCTATTGTTAAAGTGAAAACTTAAATTCAATTGTCTTTGTCAAGTTCTTAACTCCATTAATTTTAAAGAAGTGTTTTTCTTCGAGTCATGAACAAAAAGATTCATTTCAATTCTGAACTGTTATTGGATGATGGAAAAATAAATGTTCCTAGTTCCTACATTCTACATCAGCAAAATATATGTATAACAAATCTAATAAGCACATAAGATAAATGATAATTCTATACAAATAAAAAAATTGAAGAGTCTGTTTGTAATGGCAAAATAATAGCTTTAACTAAATGCATATGAAATTACAATATATGGTACTTATAAGAATAACACAATTTTAAAATTTTTCTAAGAAAATAAATTAGGGTTCCACTCAAAAAAATTGAAGCATATCTAGGGACGCACCTGAGCAAAGCGAGGGTAAGTTGCTAGTAATAAAATAAACTCACCGACAATAAAATACTTCAATTCACCGAGACGCTTTTGGAAATCTTTTCCAAATACAGCAATTTGACCATCGTACCTCGAGCCTGTAGGCTTACAATTCTCTTCATTCAGGATAGATCTATCTTTTGGCAGGCATTCAATAGCATCTAAGTATAACCACTGAACTATAGGATGGAACTTTCCAGAACAAGCTTTCATAACTTCTTGAGCTACTACACCACCAATTGCTGCATTCATAGGATTTAAATCTCCAGCCGATACCTAATCAAAAAGATAGAGATGAAGGAAGTTGAACAAAAATCACATAAACCCATAATTTTTGAATTCAAACTTGTTAAAAATGTAGTTTGGTTACGAATCACTCTGCGTCTACTTGAAATCAGATCTAATGCTTTTTTCTTCTTTTTTACTGGTCATTCTATATATTATAATGTCTTCTTCATTCTACACAACATTAGCAAAGTAAATTGCCCAAATGCCACTCGTAGAAGCCACAAAACTAAAGAATTGAATGGAAGTCTTTGTATTATTATTTTTAATTTTTCATTCATTAATAATTCATACTAGTTATAATAAGTTAATAACTATAAAGATAAAAAATATAATGGCACTGAAAAATTTAATACAGTCACTGACTCATATCAAATAAGTCATTGAAGTTTCTTTTCATCTTTTCACAAAATATAAACTGTGACATATTATATGGACTGCATGCTAATTGCACTGTTACTTCTAGGTACTACATTTTATATACACAAGTACTATATGTAGCTATGACTCAGTATTTATTTATATCAGTGCAAAGAATTGTAGCTAGCAACGACAATATTTTTCTAATACTTATAATAGCAAATATATTTTCTTAAATGTACATGAATATTTGAAATTTTATATAAAAATATCTTTTTAGTTTTTTTGTGGATTTATTAAAAACTTCAGAATCCAATCAAAAAAATCATCAAAATAAATCTGTAAAAAAATCTGAAAAGATAGTTTTATTTAAAATATAAGTTTTTTTTTTTCAGTTATTAACCTTTTGTTGGTTAATGGTATTGAGAACAAAGTAATATAATATTCCATACCTTGCAGAATGTCTCCATGAGCTCATTATTGACTTCTATTTCCCCAGTCTTAAATAATTCTTCACTTTGAATAATATTCTTCACAATATCCATGAACTTTGCAACGTCTGCATCACACCAGGGCTTTGGCAGATTTCCTTCAGCATCTTTAAACTTATGAAGGGCAGAAAAAGCCACATGAAGCTGTTGAGGATAGTCCATTTTCCCAAAATCAGTGATAAGGAACTCAGGATTCTTTATAGATTCAGTTAAAGGTTTGAAGTTCACTTTCTTGGGCATTTTAACTTGAGTAACAATGCCTCCTCGGATGTATTTAGAAAAGTTAGTGGTGTCTCCAATACTGAAAGTATAAGGCCCAAGAACTTTGATCTTGCGTGGTTCACAGCCATTCAGTTCTGTCATACCTTGAACCTAGAAATTGAATTGTAACAGCAAAATATATACCATGTTTTAACAGAGAGTAAGTGAAGAAATTATATCTATAACTACCATGTCGCCTCACTCGGGTTCGTCTCTAGGTATATTATATATAGTTTATAGTTTAAATAGAAGAAATATAAAAAAATATAATGTATCTATACAACTTCCCTATTAGAATCGGATATTATTCAATTTTTCATTGGTTTAATTTTTTTTCATGACACCCTATATTTTTTCTAAAACAAAAGTAGCCTAAGTTACTCCTTATTACATCAGCTATCTACCAGTGAAAGTCCTGTCAAAATCGGTCCAGCCATTTTAGAGATTAGCTGGAACAAACAGACAGACAGACAGAAAGACAGACACAAAAATTGTAAAAATTGTTGTTTTGATATATGTACCGTGTATACATCCATATGCATTTAGTAAAAAGCAGTTATTTTAATATTACAAACAGACACTCCAATTTATCTATATAGATGTATAGATAAATAATATGTATGAAAAAAAAAAACATGTTCTTAAAGTTCATAAAACTAAATGCAATCTCATCTAAGATATTTCTAAGGTTTTCCGTTAACAAAGTAGAAATACCATACAAACTTATATAGTATGTGAAAACAAACCATATAATCTAATCCTATTAGTTATTCATATATTATTATGTACAAAAGAAACATTACAATATATAATAAGCGAAGTTTATTAGACTGTGATTCATCTCACTCAAGCAAAGGGTGAATCATGACAAAAAAACTGTTTGCTCATAAATTATTCAATCCATTTTAATTAAAATTATTTAAAATTATGATTTCTGATGTTAATTCATCATTAAAAATGACATTATTTGTTATGGCATCTTTTAAAAAATGAAAGGGTGCAAAAAATAAAATTTATGGTCAAAAAAATAACTTAATGTGATAAAAGTTCTTTGTTTGATAATGAAGATATACAAACCTCACTAAAAGTAACATAGTCTCCATCTTCAAGCCCATGGCGAGTATCATCTAAGCAGGTGACTACGGCTTCATATTCGTGAGTGATACCAGCCACCATAGCAGACACTGGATTTTCACCAGTTACATCTACTACCGTAAACTCTGGTCCAAAATCACAGAATACCTGCGAGAACAATCCTCTAGTGTCTGCAATGACCAAGGCAATATTGTTAGCATGCGTAATAGCTGATATACGTTCTTGCTCTGCCCAAGATGCCCCAGTTAACACAACTACACGAAATTTTTTAAGAAATTCTTCATCTAAAGCACCGACATACGCTGTTGTTGGTACATAGTGATTGAGCTCTGCAAGCTGTTCACAGGAAGCCAATGCCCTGTTTTGACCAATAGCTGCTTCAGACAAGTAAAATTGGGACGATAAATCTGAAACGGTGCATGTACGGTCATCATGAAGGGTTACAGACTTGACGCCGCCGAGAATTACATTTTTAGCAATTTCTACTCCCAAGCCGCCGAGACCCGAAATAAGAACATCAGAGCTGGCCATTCGTCGCATAGCATCATGTCCCAGTACATAAAGCTGCCTCGAATACAAGCTCTCGTCGATTTCATCTTCCACGCGCGTTCCATTGTTCGCCATTACTGAGGATTTGCAACTAGCCTCTCCTGTATTTAGCTTCCGCTTTTTCGCCGGGGGGTCAACGGAATTATCGGCGACTTCAGCACTAGACATCGGGCACGAACGCGCACAATTTTGATGGAATTTTGCTTTGCGTTTCTGCGATATAACAAAGAAATAATCTTCATATAATTGCGGACGACATTCGCAATTCGCTCTTCGCTTCGTTGAAGGCCCGCTTACTCACTGTCTTGAAGTTAGCTACAATCAACGTGGATGAAAAGGCAAAAGCTCTGCGGAAGTGGTTTCTTTATTATATTTTCATAAAAAGCTGATTAGTACTAAAAATATTGTATGACAAGAAATTTTCGTAAGTCCTTTTTTGAGTTTGATTATTTTTTCTTTTTACATCATCATAATTTGTTTAAATGCAGTTTATCCAAATAAAAAAAAAGATAGTAATATTAAAATTAAGAAAATGTTTCTTTGTTTATTATAAATATGTTTATTATGGCATACACAAACGTTTAAATATTTTTATTTAGATATGATAATAAACAAAAAATATTAAATATTTTAAATTGACAATGACATTTTCAAAGTTTTCTTAGTAGGCAATAATTTATATATGGCAAGCATATTCTAATAAAATGTCAAAAAATAAAAAAATCTGCTTGTTACAAACTTCAGTGCGAATAATCAATTCACATTTCACTCTATACACGTACGCTGCCGATTGCTGTTTGTCGCGACTCGCGCATTTTGTCTTTATTTGACATTCGTTTACTCGTTTATTTTTGTCATGTTCAATAGAAAGTGAAGGGGATTATTTATAATAACTAATAAAACAAAGACAGTGAGCAAGTGAACTTTGATGAATAATGACTGTAGTGTAAATTGAATCTCATAAAGGATCTTTGATCCTTTTTCTTTAAAAGACGTTTGCTTTGCTTATTTGTAACCATGGTTCAAGAATACGTTTCCCCTGTGAGGGTACACAAGTACTCTTTTGAGATGGTGATGGCTGTAAGTAATTTAATTTATTGTAAACTATTGAATCGTACAATATTTTAAAGTCTTGAACTAAAAAGCCACTTTTAAAGCTTGTAAACACAAGTTTTAAAAGTGCTCACTTAACACTACGTGACTACCAGACAAGTATTTCATTCAACTATTCTGGTCTATTTATAATCTATGTTTAATTACTATTTCTGTGGCATTAAATAAACGATACATTTAATTGAACAATGGCACATATTTCGACCTTTCAGGAAATTCATTAATTTTCTTTAAGGTAAGTTGTTTTTAATTCTTCAATTATAATAAACAAATAATATGATGATAAAAAATAAATATATAATTTAGTACACAACTTATTTTAGTACACACATATTTAATATTAGTTTAGAATGCTAAACAGTTTTTATTTTAGAATTTTTCATTTGATTATATATTTAATGACAGTATAAATCAATAAAAATGAAAGATTCATTTGTTCTTTATGTAATATTGAGTGTAGTCTACTTCAGTAAACAAAAGAGAAAAAATTAGCTTAACCATTGAAAAATATGTGTGAAGCTGTTAACACCAAGGACTGTATGTAAAATAATTGAACTCAATTAATTTACAGTACAAGATATGTTATTGTTAGATTATTTATATAGTATAATGAAACATATGCTTTAAGACATTAAGTGTATTTTTCTTTGTAGAAAAATATTGAATATTTTTATTATATTATGTAAATTTTACATATATCAGATTATAAAAACTTTTGCCAGAATAATAATGATAAATAAAAAAAAAATATAATAATGTATTATGCGGGTTTCCCTAGTTAACTTGTTTTTCAATATATTGTATTATTATCATGCATATAATAAATGCTTCATATTTATTTTAAACAATCCTTTCTAATTATAACAAATAATAGATAGTATAGATAGTATCATAATTTTGTATCTTATCACATTTCTATATTTATTGTTGTAGCATCTTCATGTTGTCAGAATAAACAAATATATACATAATATATACATACACTAGTGACTTACCCTCGCTTCGCTTCAGGTTCTAAAATAATATGTACTAAAATAAATAATACTAAAATAAGTTTATCCCACGGGAACCATATATTTTTCAGGGATGATATATAGTCTATAGGCTTCCTTAGTTAACGGGCTATCTAATGTAAAAAGAATTTTTCAAATCGGATTAATAGTTCTTGAGATTAGCGCGTTCAACCAAACAAACAAACAAACAAACTCTTCAGCTTTATAATATTAGTATAGATGAATTTAAAATTGATTGTTACTTGTATCTTAATGAAAAATAATAAAGAAACTATTTTAAAAATATTGACTTGAGGTAAGTAAAATTACTTAATAGCACTTTGTGACTTAAACTTGTGTTAAAGTAAGTGAATTAAATAGAGCATTATGAATTTATGTGGATATGTCAAATATATATGAAAACAGAAAGATGTGGATTCTAAGCCACTAAAGAAAAAAAAAAGATGTGATGTGACAGTTCAAAATAGATTTTAAATATTCTTAAAATAATAAATATTTAATTAATATGAGAGAGCATTATGCCAGTCCATGGAAGGTAATCTATACAGGAGAAATAAGAATATTTTAATTTACTAAACCATGTTGTTTTATTAAATAATTTAATAATAGGGAATGTTAGTTTTTTAATTATTATGACTGTTTATTAACCATGATGATGTTATATAAGAAATTGAGTTTTAATTGATTTTACTTTCCTTAAACCCTCAAATCAGATTAGTAGTTCCTCAGGTTAATACTTTCAAACAAACAAACAAACTCAGCCTCTATATATATATAATATTATAGATTGAATCTATTTACTTTGTTATGTTAATTTAGATGAGGAAAATGATGCTTTATATTCCTTTATATACTAGTTTTGTGCTGTTATATAACAAGATGTGTTTGTTTTTTTGTGGTAAATCTCTGAATATTTAATACTATGTTTCTTTGGTTCAGTTGAATTAATTAGGTAATACCCCAAATGATCAAGGAAAACGTATTATTAGTATAATACTCAGACTTATACAATATCTTATTGCCTAAGCCCTTTATTAAGTTTTGTAATGAATAAAACGCAAAAGTAGCATAAATTAATCTCTCTCATCCACAAACTGTCATCCACAAAAAATAAAACTGAACCAAACTGAGATAAAACCGATTGCTCTTTGACCATTCATCTCCTCGGTTCTCCCCACCTTGGAATTAGGGATAAATTTTGAAAGAGATTGTCTTCCTTCCTATTCATAACAGTCGACAACCAAAGGGTTGTTCTCATGGTCCACTCTATTATTAGAACCGGAGCAACCTCTCGTGACACTAGATGACGCCCGAGGAGATGGTCCGCCTCCAAAGAAACCATTAACATGACATCCATGGCATATTAATTAATGTATGGCTTTATATTTGTATAGGTCACGTTAAGTTAACTTGAGTTTACTTTAACTGTTAATTGTTCTCTCTAGTTTCATTTGAATAGAGTTTACGATACTGAGGTCGATAAACCAGACAGTGATCTTTTGTACTTTAAACTGGGGCAGTTTAATAAAGCGAAAAACGGCTTACACGCAAGATTAGGTGGCGAATTTAATCTACGGTACAATAAATTCATGTTTGTAAAAAATTATCACGACTTACTTACTGAATGATAGACATCATAATACCATTGATAGCGAAATATCCCATAGAAAGGAAGGAAAAATTTAGTTAGTATGCCCTCCTATGTACAATGTACAAAGAGTTTGTAATATAATTACTACATGATATAATCTAAGTAAGGCAGTGGTAGCCCAGTGGTAACGCGCTCGCTTGAGAAACCGAGTGAAGCGGGTTTGAATCACGGGTCTCGCACTTCTGATATTTTCATGTGCGATTCGTTTTTAACATGATTACCACTTGCCTTACGGTGACGGAAAACATCATGAGGAAACCTGCATGTCTGAGAGAATATACCAAGTTTTCGAAAGACATGTGAAGTCCGCCAATCCGCACTTGGCCAACGTGGTGGACTATGACCTGATTCCCCTCGTATTGAAGGGATTCCTGTGCCCAACAGTGGGACGTTAAAAAGCGCTGAATACATACATACAATAATCTAAGTATGCCCTTTCCCTAATCTATATCGTATCCTATCGATATTTTCTATTATATTCATAATTTGGCTGGCGAATGTAAATGTTTTCACCATTGTCTAATTATCCCTGTTTTCGCAATGTCCCTAGGTTTTCGCGAAAATTCGAATTATCAAATAATCCTACGACATTTATATAATACTAGCAGAACTCGCGGATTCGCTCGCGATCAAACTACGAGAAATACAAAATTTCATGCAAATATGTCCAAGGAATAAAAAGTTTCATACAAACTTTCATCCCCTATTTCACCCCCTTGGGGGTTGAATTTTGAAAAATCCTTCCTTAATAGATGCTTTCGTCATATGAGAAATACGTGTGCGAAATTTCGATTTACTAGCCTTAAGGGTTTGGCCTGTGATTTGATAAATCCGTCAATCACTTTTGCTTTTTGTATAATAAGAATGTTTTTTAAATAAAAAGAAATATACAAACTCATTTATCTTATAAATAATAACAGGTTTTTGTGAAAATGCACGGGTTAAAAACATCTTGCTGTACAGGTGGATTTTGCGTTCACTTGTAGAAATTGATTGACCGCGATATAAAAGTTTATTATTTATTCGCAAATAGGTACTTTACTACATAATTTTTTTTTAGTTTTCTTTTAAATGGATTCTATATTTTAAAGAAGCTAAATGTCGACATAAGGATGTTTTAGAGGCATCCTTCTTGAACTATCACTTTAGTTGAAGTTTAGCAGATTATGCAAAGTTTATATTTCATGGTAACCAACTCACGTTATGTGAATGTATTTTCGTCACGTGGCAGTTTCATGTGCACACTGCAGTGTAAGCATTGTGTATTGAATAAGCGTTCGATAAAAAGATTCAGGAAATGTGCCACGAGATACGGGAGGACGAATACAATTGTCCGCCAACTATAGTAAAGTTGAATTTATGTGAACTATTATCCAGAGTTTTGCATTTTTTTATTCTGCGTCATCTAATTCGACAGACGTCCTGTCAAAAAATCATGTTTGTGATCTTTTCATACTAAGGATTTAGTTTACAGAAAAAAAAACTTTCAGTTTTCCCAAATTTCCCAATTTTCCAGACAATTTTTCCTTAAAGTTCTTGTTCGAAGTTTTACTTACTTATATATTAAAAGCCCTTACAGCGCTTAACGACGAACAACATTTCATTTTTATTTAGGTATTTTATATTTAAATATCTTTTTATTTATAAAAAACATTATTTCGATTGTCAATTTTAATCAAATTTATTGTTATTACAACAGACGCCTTCAAAGATAGTTAGCAAAACTTATACGAAATATTTTAAGAGTTTTAACATTTCGTTTTTATGACACATTCCTTGGACAAAAGGACGAGCTTAAGTGTCTCGATCCATACGATACTGTGGCCTTTTTACTTTTAATGTTATCATTTTGGCTCGCACACTCATTTATATAAAATATTGTATTCATTAGTCTAAGATTTTGTCGAATTTATCTATATGTACATATATGTAATAAAACTGTAGAGGTCGAATGTCTGTACAAAGAAAAAAAAATGCTAAAAACCGAGTCAGGAGGATGTAAAAAGAGCAAAAGAACAAATCTAGATATTTTTCAATCTTTTTTTTTCTCTGTTTGTCAGTTTGTACCGGCTAATCTGCGAAACTGTTGGACCGATTTAAGTGAAATTTTGTATGGTGGTACCTTATATCCCCGGTCAACATCTTAGATACTTTTCAACCCGGATAATTAAAGAGTTCCCGTGGGATAGTTAAAACACTATAGTAACTTATACAGCTTAGTACACAAAAACTACTGATTGGATTTTAATGAAATTTTACAATAATATAGTTCATACATTAGAATAATAAATAGGCTACTTTTTACATCCCGGAAAAATGTACGGTTCCCGTGGGACAGATTTGTTTTTGTTTGTCCAGAGGCGAAGCGATCGAAGCGAGGGCGAGCCGCTAGTAATATAATAATGATTACAGCCACGTATGTAGAGTACGTATGTATTAGTACTTACATACGTTCTTTTTACAGAAAGTATTCATAATAAAATTTCTAATGTAATAGAAGTCATAATAGTCCCCATAATGTCGATATACATTTTAAACAGCTAATGACACGAAGCTCTCACAGGAAATGATCTAGAAAATAGGTTAAGTATCGCAGAGAGTATACAGATTTAATCAACATATAGTCATGGTGTAAGAGGGCTATAATGATATAAACATCTCATATATAACACTAGTGTTATACGGTGGTTCTGTCCGTATATGGTCGACAAAATATATGCGCTTCGCTTTCATATCATCATCATGATCATTATTAGCCCGTTTTCGTCCGTTGCTGGACATAGGACACTATTAGCTACTGAGCTCGATCTTCATCTCTGTCCTTTATTGGTAAGTGAAAGCTTATTAAATTATATGTTCAGTGTTCTTTGTTCTGTGGCCTATTTTAATTATATTCATAGATCGTCAAATCGATTTATGACACTCGATTGATTGACATTTGCATACAGAATAACTTTGATAGCTGCAAAGATTAAAAAAAAAATAAAGCATCGATCAAAAAAGTATCTACTAGATACACAATCCCATGTAAAAGTTCTCTTAAAACTGTCACCAATTGTGTTTAGATAATAATTATTCTAGTTAAAATAAATATACAACAATGTAAATTGAACCTTAAAAACTTAAAAGTTTATTTTCACAAGAAAAATTTAATTTAGAGCGAGCTCAAATGTTCAAATGAGCGCTCATTCGGTGAGGATGTTTTTTATCGATGATTGTGTATCTAGTACCTTTTTGATCGATGAAATAAAGGTACTATTGGGTATTCAAAGAAACGTTGATCTGTTTTAGTCTGCTTTTAAAAATATTAAGCTGATGTAGGCAAACTTTTAGACTATATGAAAGTTTGTATACTAGTGAAAATATTGTTTTTTCATACTGATACTATCAGTTTTGATAACATTTACGAGCTATTTTCTCTACATTGCTATTTCATAGGGAGTTTGTTTTTCGTAAAAGCACATGCCGTATGGCTTACTCCATGTTACCGGTTCTTGTAAAACAAGTTCTTGACTTTTGCAGCTATTAACTGTGAGCGAAATATTATAAATATATTGGATTATAGATCTTATTCAGTTGGTTTTGAGGTGCATTTATATCAGAACGGATACAAGGAAAAATCCATACATTTACTATTAGATGACGATTAAATTTGAAAAATGTATGTATGTATTTTAATTGCTGCTTGTGTTTACACAATTATTCTTAGTGTTAATTAAAAGAAATAGAAATAATAGACAGGACGTGTTTTTTCATTAGTAGGTACCTACATCGAAGATTCGACAAAATATTCATGGTGGCCCTAGAAATAAATTTCAACATTAGTCTTATAGAGTTAATTAATACAATGGACCTTAGTAAACGACTAACATTATTAATCAATATTAATATATAAATAAATAAATATGTTGGGACGTTAACACACAGCACCATCTAGTTCCATGGTAAGCTGTTAGGGTGTTATAAATACCAGATAGTTGATACATTACACATATATAACTTTAAATATATACATATTATAAATATAAACACCCGTGACTAGAGTACAAACTTTCCTGCTCATCACACAAATGAATGCCCCCAGCGGGGTTCGAACCCGCGATTGCTGTCGCTAGGGTCACTACAAACTGAGCCAAACGTATCGTCTATAGCATAACAAGTCCTTATAAAGCCACAGTTATGTTTTACCAACTTCAAAATAAATACAAGCGTCCGAAATTGTAGTAGTTTCAAAAGTATTTCAAGTTTCAAAAGTAATAATCAAGAAATTTTCGTCAATAAAAACTTCTCTTATCGATTATCTGCAATATTTTGCAACATTACATACTGTGTAGATTATTGCTAATACTGTGAGATCAATATGGCGTCTTAACGGGATATAAAGTACTAGAGGGTCATCAATTTTATCACCCGGCGGCCTAATGAAGGGGCGTCAGTCTGTTGATATGTAATGCTATAGTTAGTGACGCGTACGCTCTCTTACAATATTTATTTGTTTGTTTTTGATATAGATATGATTTTAAAATGTTTTTTTAAATTGTTTATTCAATTGTCATACATTTATCGGATTAGTAGCAATACAATATGTCGTTATATCATTACTTTAAACTAAATCTGTTTTAAGACAGGCAGATAGAGTAAGAAGATAGTAACTTATAAATAAATAAAATAAATATGTTGGGACTTTAACACACAGCACCATCTAGTTCCATGGTAAGCTACGAGGCCTGTGTTATGGATACCAGATAGTTGATACACTATACATACATATTATAAATATAAACACCCATGACTAGAGTACAAACTTTCGTGCTCATCACACAAATGAATGCCCTCAGCGGGACTCGAACCCGCGGCCGCTGGTGCAGCAAGTAGGGTCACTGCAAACTGAGCCAAACGTGTCGTCAAACTTAACTTATGCCTCAGTTTTTATCTTTATGTATATGTTTTTGTTCACGACTCACCATCGCTTCGCTCGGGTACGTCCCTAGATACGTTTTAACGGTTAGTATGGGGAAAATAGACTATACCTAAGTATAATATATGTACATAGGTGTGATGAGTTTTATATCCCTTACTTGAGAAATGATTGATACCCCATACAAACTTACACCCCGCTTTTCAACACCTTAAGGGATGATTTCAGGGATTAAAACTACCCTGTATCCTTCTCAGTGTCTCAAACTATCTCCATACTAAATTTCATCTAAATCGGTTCAGCGGATTAAGCGTGAAAAGGTAGCACAGACAGACAGAGTTATTGAAGCATTTATAATGTTAGTGTGGATTATGTTCAAGCAATGTCACCTTATGGCATTTTTTACTAACACTAGCCTTACTCCAGGTCAAACTGTGTACTTAATTTCATTATAATCAGTGTAGTAGGTAGTTTGAACATTCACACATACAAATTTTCGGATTTATAAATAGAATTTTAAATATATAATATATACTTGACGACAGTAGTAGTAATACTACTTGCTGTGCCAGCGGTCGCGGGTTCGAGTCCTGTTGGAGGCATACATTTATGTGGTGAATACGAATGTTTGTACTCCAGTCATGGGTGTTTATATTTATAATATGTATTTATTTAAATGTATATGTGTGTAGTCACGTAGTGTGTCAACTATCTGGTATCCATAACACAGGCCTCGTAGCTTACCGTGGAACTAGATGGTGCTGTGTGCTAATGTCCCAACATATTTATTTATTTATTTTCCTGGATTCATTTAGACTTTTCGTTCCCGAAATTTCGAGAAATTGTAGTCTGATAGAAACTAAAACAAGTGATTGCCAATGTGAAGTAAAACATATTTAAACCCACATAGAATCAACTTTGTATGACCAATATAAAAATGTACACTATAGAAATCGAACTCATGATCACTAATCAAAAGGCTATGGTCGGTCAACAAAATAAATGCACATGCATGCATAAAGCATCACGTGTCAAGCTCCTGACTGAGATATTGTTAGTCGATGTATGCGTGACTAATTCTATAGTTGGATTTTCTTGTGATATTATAATAACATAAACCATTTCAATGCTATAATATTCTGCACAGTATTGAAAACAGTATTGATGTATTTACATATGTTTTACGTAATAAAATCTATACATATAATAAGATTGTAACTAAGCCGAATCTGTACATTAAATATTTTTTGGAAAATCTTATTGAAATAAACATTATTATCGAAATAGAGGCCGAATCTATAGTTTTTAGAATTTCTGTCTGTCTGTCTGTCTGTCTGTGACGGCATCACGAAAAAACCACTGGACAGATTTTGATGTTTAGTATGATGATAGCTGGTTATCCGGGTCAACATATAAGATACCTTTTACTGCGGTAAAATATCTCATCTCTGAGAAATGTATACTAACCGTTAAAAAGTAACTTGAGTAGAGGGTGAATCGCTAGTTATTATTTATTACTATTATATATATGTAATTTAATATATATAATGCGACCACAAAATTTAATTAACAATTTCTACGGTATTGCGAAAAGTAGGCAAATAATGTGGACGAGTGTACTACTAATCTTTGTAATTATTAAAAATATATATTTTCCTTTTAAAAGACCTGTCTTATGCAATTAAATAATCAGACTTGTAATAATTAAAAATAATCCTTTATGTCCAAACTTAAATGTCTCCAATATACTCTTATGTATTCTGTATTCTGTACATATGTCCTCGTATATAAAAAAGGAGCTAAATTAAAAAATGAACTCTATCAGTACTTTATTATTTGTGTAGAATAATATCAAGCGGATCTTGTACTGAACGGATGTCCGCATCGTAACGTGCACTTAGTTAGTAATGTGTGATATAAATAAAGTTTTATGGCTTATACAAACATTTGGCCCAAGCCGTCATTAGCGCAATGACGGAGGAAGGAAGAGATATAAAAAATATTGCGTATTTTCAGAAAAGACACTTATATAGATAAACTTAAAAAGCAAAACAAAAAACATGACCCGAATCGTTTGAGTCGTTTCGGAGATAAGCGAAACAATTTTTCTATACATATAATAAAATTGTAACTAAACCGAATCTGTACATTAAATATTTTTTGGAAAATCTTATTGAAATAGACATTATAATCGATACAGAAGCATAATTTATAGTTTTTAGAATTTTTTGTCTGTCTGTCTGTCTATCTGTTACCGCATCACGAGAAAACCACTGGACAGATTTTGATGAAATTTGGTATGATGATAGCTGGTTATCCGGGCCAACATATATGATTCTTTTTACTCTGGGAATATATCTCATCTCTGAGAAATCTATACCAAACGTTTAAACGTAACCCGAGCGGAGCGAGGGTGAGTCGCTAGTTTAGATATATGTACATATATACAAGAATTGCTCATTTAATCTATACTATATAATATTATAAAGCTGAAGAGTTTGTTTGTTTATTTGTTTGAACGCGCTAATTTCAGGAACTACTAATCCGATTTGAATAATTCTTTTAACTATATATCATCCCGGTAAAACTTACGGTTTCCGTGGGATAGATTTGCTTTGTCTAAGGACGAACCCGAAGCGAAGCGAGGGTTGAGTAGCTAGTATTATAAGATAATGCCATTTGATTTCACTGAATGCATCCCAAGTATTTTCGTAAATGAAGGACAATCTAAATGTACCTACACTGTGGAAGCTTGCAGTTGATCAGGTTCCAAATATTTGCTATACAGCTTTTACTTGCCAGTTTACTTTGCAAACATTGTAGGCCAGTAAAAATAGAATTTAATTTTGCAATAAATTTCCGATCCAATTTTTTTTTTAAGATTTAGGATTACTTACTGAGTATAAAATCACAAAATGCTGACAGATTCCGGTGGAGCTTCAGGCGCCATCTTATAAAAACTTTTTTTTCATAGTATAGTCTATCCATACTAACTGTTAAAACGTAGTAGGTGTAATAAATAGTGTATAATAAAATGAGGAGAACGAATGATTTTGGTAGCGATAAACATCATTGCCCGAACGAATATTCAGTAAATTGTAGAGGGAAGTGGTAAATTGTGGGCTAATTTAGTATTTACGATCGCATGTCACGCCATGTTAAGAAGCTTATCAGCATAATTGTTTGACACAGAAACCAAAATAACAAGGAACTGATAGAGGGTCAAACGGTGAAATTATTTCACATATCATTGGATATACTTGTATAGAGATGTTATGGTACTGATTATATCTTACAGTAGTTTTGCCTTGTGTATTCACTAAGTCGCTAAGTCTATATCTATACAGATAAATAAAATTGAAGTGTCTGTTTGTAATGTCAAAATAACAGCTTTATACTAAATGCATATAAATTTATATACGGTACTTATAAGAAAAACACAATTTATTAAATTTTTGTCTGTCTGTCTGTCTGTTTGTTCCGGCTAATCTCTGAAGCGGCTGGACTGATTTTGACGGGACTTTCACTGCCAGATAGCTGATGTTATAAGGAGTAACTTAGGTTACTTTTATTTTAGAAAAAAAATTAGGGTCCCGCTTAAAAAAATTAAAAAGAAACTCTAACTAGCCCGACAAAAATTATATTGTCTTTTTTGAATTATAAAATTTATCTATGAATATCTTGTCTGCCATCTACCAGTTACAGATTATGAGATTTTTTTATCCTTTTTTTTAAAGTTGGTAATGCAATTAGGCATTATATTATTATTATAGACATTTTAATATCAAATTGACTTAAAAAGTTATAAATTGTCAATGCATCACATATAACAACATGGGTTATTATTACTAGTACTACTGTATTATAGAATAATGTATGACTTTAAAAAAAAATTACACCATATACCACCATACAACAAAATTAAATTAAATATTCCATTATTATTGGTGTATTTTTTTACACATTTCAGATAAAATTATATAGGAATATAATAAAATAAATATATAACTGTGAAAATATATTCAGAATGGCGATGGCGATGACATCGCATAACTTACCCACGAAATAAAATGTTAACTGTCGATAAGTATTACTAATCCGGAATACATAGATATACCTACATAGTTTTTTATAAAGCCCTTAAATGGAGGACGTCGTCCGGACGTTGACGCCGCTGGTCAAAGAAGCCTCATAGTTCTAAGCGTTTTACACTATTTGTACGCAATCGTATTAGACTGTACTTTGTAATTTAATGAAGAGTAGCCCAATTGGATTGAAGTTTTCTGTTGTCTTCTAATGATTGAAACGTGATCTTGATTACCGAACTTTTTTACATATTGTGAAATGTAGCGAGATTCGCATCAAGCATAAATATATACGTACATACATACATATGTTTACGACTGCATAATACTATGTTCCTTCTTCAACTTGTTTCCATCTATTTAGTTTGCTTTTTACGTTGTCGGGTTTTTGAAGTAAAACTTCTTAACTCACGCTTGACTTGTGCCACAGTCTATAAAACAATACAGTCATCCAACGAAGCCGTCTAGACAGGGCAATCGTGCGGGGTGTGAGAGGTGAGACGCGGGAAGGCGAGCCCGAGCTGCATACATTTCTGCCGCCCGAATTAGTAAGCAGCTCGGGACACGATTTTAAGGGCTATCGCGCGTTTATTTTAATTTGTAAGCAATTAAAATGGTTCATACTACCTGTGCTATATTATATATTTTTTGCTAAAATTATTTATTAGGATGAGGATTTTTTACATACATTTTTTACATACAATCTAGAAACCGAAAATATTTGTCCGTTGCCCATTTATGATAGGTGATTTGGAAATCTATTAATTACATTATATCATATAAAACTAACTTTGCTAAAAAATTGAAAATAATGATAAATTTATATATAACTAAATTCAATTTAACTTTTGCTAGATTTAATTTATTTTTATTATAACTTAACTTAATTTATTTCATTCTAATTATCTAGTTATTCATTAAATTAATTATAATGTCGCTTAGAAATATCCATTTAATCAAATCAAATAATGGTTAAATCAATTGTATATTATATTTTTTATTAAAGAAATAAAAGGCTTATTATTATTATTATATGAAATTTTGTAAAACTCTATTTGAATTTGCCTCCGCGAAATGCCTTTTTGTATTCTTTGCTATGAAGAACTTCGATAAATAACTAAATTATAATATTATATTTTAATTAAATTACAAAAAAAAAACTGTAACAACCCTGCGTAATGCGAAGTACGCTACGCGGTATCGGCTTTTCTTCAAACATCAAAGGCGATAGCCCACTGTTATTTTTTAGTACACTGTGCTTGTGCGGTAAGCTGGTGAATGCGTTACGAAAAAATGTACGTATAACATATGATATATTATATTCTTTCCTTAAATGGTATTCTATAAATATATGATTATAATATTATGCCTAATATGCGTTATTTTTAGTATCTCACCTATGCTAATTATTTAAAACATAAATTGAATTTCATAAAGAGTACTGACAACCTACAGAAGTTTTACTTCTTGCGCGTGTACACATTCATACACGCACTCTTTATTTTTTTTAGTTTAATTTTTTATTTACAACTTTTTATTTTTTACAAGCTATATAGATAGACATTATTTATTTATCTTTGTATGCCTGACATGAATCAAAGTTTTTACATTGTTTTAATGCTTAGTGTAGATTTCTCAGAGATGAGATATTTTTCCGCAGTAAAAGTATCCTATATGTTGACTCGGATAACCAACTATTACTATACAAAATTTCATCAAAATCTGTCTAGTGGTTTTCTCGTGATGCGGTCACAGGCTGACGGACAGACGAAAATTCTAAAAAAACTAGATTCGGCCTCTCTATATAATAATGTCTATTTCAATAAGATTTTCCAAAAAATATTTAATGTACAGATTCGGCTTAGTTACAATTTTATTATATGTATAGATAGAGAAGACGTCTACTTGATAGTTATTGAAGTGTTTTAACAACATGCCGTCCTTTCTTAAGAGCAACCCTTTTACTGGGGTAATTCCATTGGAAATCAATACCCGATGTAGGAACGTTTATATTATTCCATGATAATTCTTACATTCATGCTCTTCTTTTTCAAGTACTGAAGAACTGTTTTAATAAGTTGTATCTATATATTAATATGTGAAGCAAAAACTTTGTGCCTTTTTACGAAAATTGCGCGGACGGAGGAGTATGAAATTTCCCACACTTATAGTTTATATAGAGAAGGAGTGCAGAATGCTAATAATTTTTTAAAATTATGCATGAAAAATACATTAAATCAATAAAAAATCATTACACATATTACCATATATTTGACACACACACGCATATATACTCTTTTGTTTATTGTTAAAGTCTCTGGTCAAATTGAGAATAGATCAATATTGTAATATACGCAAGACAATAAATATATAACTTAATGAATTATGGTCGATTTTCAACCACGCGGCGATCACTAGTTAAAATACATACACGTACATGTGTCTTTCGATTGATATCTTTTACTTTTCATGTTGGATGCTAGCTTTCGCTGAATCGAAATTAGGCGTTGTTTATTTAAAATGGTGAAGGTTGAACTTGTTAGAAATTTAAAGATACGAAAAGTAAATATTTTCAGAAGATAAACATGTACCTACATTTTGTTAACGTTTTATCGTCGTACGATGTGTGCTCACGGTGATGTATGTACATATGTACTCTAAAGTAATAAGTATATTATGTATATATTAATTTTGAACGTCACGTGAATATATCTAAATTGATGTAAATAAAAAAATTCTCCTGTTTTTTTTTACACTTTCTTAGATTTACGCGAATATTTGACTTTTTAAAAATAAAACTATGTTTTCGGATTATTTCGCGGATTTATATTGATTTTTTGTTCCCGACGTTTCGAATGCTTTACACTTACAGCAATGTTGGTCACGGGAGAGACTGAGGTTTTAGACGTCGGGAACCAAAAATAAGTAAATCCGAGAAATAATCCGAAAACATTTTATTTTAAAAAGTTTTTTTTTTACTTAAATTTTTCTTTCAATTTTTTTTTTTGAAAAAAGAAAAACGTAACAGTTTTTGTCCTATTAAGACTACCTATAAAAGTTTTTTGTGGATTCCTTTTTGACAACTATAAAAAAAGATATTTAACTTGTTTTTTTTATCTTTTTTCTTTTAATATATTTGCTGTTAGCTCTATGGGCGCTAGGCTAGAGCCTACTTGGCGGTTCGGAGAGGCGTTGTGGTGTCGGACCGGGGTGGATTTAACTTATTATGACACCCTACTTATGAGAATTTAATTAAGAGCTTATGGAGTTTAAAGCTTTATCTCTTGTAAAGTCTCTTAAAGGCATAATAAATCTTTGTTTTTGGGATATCTTAAGTCATGTGGGCTGGGTTGTGTTTGTTAGGCCAGTAATGTGTAATTTATGTATTAAGAGAAAACAATGTAAGCTTTCGTCTTAAAAAAAATATCTATACTATAATATAATATTATAAAGCTGAAGAGTTTGTTTGATTGTTTGTTTGTTTGGTTGAACGCGCTAATCTCAGGAACTACTGGATGGAATTGAAAAATTCTTTTTGCGTTGGATAGTCCATTTATCGAGGAAGGCTTTAGGCTATATATCATCCCGGAAAAATGTACGGTTCCCGTGGGATAGAGTTATTTTTGTCTAGAGACGAACCCGAAGCGAAGCGAGGGCGAGTCGCTAGTCTTTTATATGCATGCATGCACATTTACGGTCTTGAGTTTTATTTAATGCCATAGAATCCTTAACAGCCTTCAAATTTGCAAAATATCCCGCACAAAATTCTCGATGCTACAATTTTATAATATTATTTTATTTGAGTTTGTGAGAGCTACGCACATAGCTAGTACTTTTTCAAAATAACCAGAGTAAAGTGGAAGGTTTTGAAGCTCAATTAAGAGCAATTAAAATTTCCTCTCACGTACGATGAAGCATTTCCTGTAACTTTCACCACTATTTTAAAAAGACGTGCCATATTATATCGATACTAGCGACTCATCCTCGCTCCGCTTCGTGTTCGTCCCTAGACAAAAACAAATTTATCCAATTGGAATCGTACATTTTTACGAGATGATATATAGCCTATAGCCTTCCTCAGTTAACGGGCTATCTAATGCAAAAAGAATTTTTGAAATCTGATTAGTAGTTTCTGAGATTAGCGCGTTCAACCAAACAAACAAACAAACTCTTCAGCTTTATAATATCAGTATAGATACGCATGACAAACATATTTCACAAGACTTCGTTCGTATATGAATCGATTTTGATACACTTAGAAAAATTGAAGTAAATAATAATACCTGTGTCCCTTTCTCTGTGTTTGTCTTTAGAAAACTTGCTTGTATTATAAGTTCAGGTTTATATAGGTTAATAACTAGATTATATAATTTATTATGTATAAGAATCTATCATCCCTATACAAAAATGTTATCAATTTTTAAAATACTTATACGTTTTAATACACGTATTGCATATTTAGATTTATACGCGTACTGTAGATTTCAATTCAAAGTTAAACAAAAGATGACCTGATAAAAGCATTCGTAAATGTTCGCGGAACACTATCATATGTCCTACGCACGTGAATGATCTGGAAATACATTATAATATATTCTCAGAACGCTACAATTTGGGAAAACTTCAAGAGTTTTATTTATCTGTGAGTATCAACAAATGCTTTATTTATATCTATCTATTTTATTATTTTATTTTTATTTTATTTTATTTTATTTGGGAAACAAACAGTACAAACAAACAAACAATACGGTCACTTTGTTTGTTTTCTACTCGGGCATTTGTTCTGTACCCAAATATTATTTGTTTAAAGCGTGTCGTGACCTCATATAGAAACAGGTATACAAACCTCTACGTCAGCCGATTATTATTAAGTATATATATCTTGACTGCTACTGAAATGTATGAACTCGTTTTTTAATGAGCTCCTAATGATACTTGTAAATTTTTAAAATATTGCAACACGCGCCTTGGAAAGTAAACATTATACATCAACACTGTTTGTGTATTCAGCCCTTTTTAACGTCCCACTGCTGGGCACGGGCCTCCCTTCAATACGAGGGGGATCAGGCCATAGTCCACCACGCTGGCCAAGTGCGAGTTGGCGGACTTCACACGTTTTTCGAAAACTTGCTAGGTTCTCTCAGACATGCAGGTTTCCTCACGATGTTTTCCTTCACCGTAAGGCAAGTGGTAATCATGTTAGAAATGATTCGCACATGAAAATATCAGAGGTGCGAGACCCGAGATTTGAACCCGCTTCACTCGGTTTCCCAAGCGAACGCGTTACCACTGGGCTACCACTGCCTTACAACACCGTTTACTCCATTCAAAACCGGCCTATCGCCCTGCCATTGTCAAGGTTGGACCTGCTCGGCTTTATCTCTCAATTTATCAATGAACATTACGTAAAAAAATATATATTATATTTAATTGCTGTCTGACGTTATGTACATATTGCGTATGTACATACTTGCAATATATGTATATATATATATTTGTGTATTATTATTTTTACTATCTCTATCTTAAAACTCCATTTTGGTAAGTTTTCTTTGAAAATCACTTTTTTTTTATTTAAAGAATGAACGTTTATTTCGATTTGATTAGTTAAGGTTAATTAGGATAGTTGAGGCGTCAAGAATGAATAATAATCTTATTTTATCATTTATAATACCTAATTACAGG
Organism: Fabriciana adippe; assembly: GCA_905404265.1. NCBI lineage: Eukaryota > Metazoa > Arthropoda > Insecta > Lepidoptera > Nymphalidae > Fabriciana > Fabriciana adippe. The sequence continues at coordinate 882,468 of FR989995.1, forward strand.
CGAAATATTTAAGCTACTGTGTATAATATTGTGTGTTATCAGTTTTAGTGTGTTACGTAAAAAGTTTGATTTATGTCATTTTTATTCAATACGATTTTGGTACAGATCTTTTAAAATGACGCGAAATGCACTTTAATTATCTATTTACTAGAGACTCACCCTCGCTTCGCTTCGGGTTCGTCCCTAGACAAAAAAAATCTATTCCACGGGAACCGTACATTTTTTCGGGATGGTTTATAGCCTAAGCCTAATGCAAAAAGAATTTTTCAAATCGGATTAGTAGTTCCTGAGATTAGCGCGTTCAACCAAACAAACAAACAAACTCGTTAGATTTATAATATTAGTATAGATTTCTTCTGCATTATATGAAGCACGTGGCGTTTTTTGTTTTCGCACATATAAGATATCGTCGCTGCGCCTGCAAAAACCGACAAACGAAAATACTCAACTTTTCAGTAGAGACAAAAAACTGTTTTTAACTTCTGCCAACTTATGTAGAAATAAATGGAGTATGTACAAAATTCCTTATGCTAGTCTTACAACATATCCCGTCCTTAAAGCCTACATTTTATTTCTTGTTTTCACAAAATAATTTTTTTAAGTTAAAAATGACACATAGCGTCTTTATTTTGCGCCGCAAATACAGCTATGTGTTATCCTAACACAGCGGGATTAACACAGCACTAATGCTCGAATGAATATTGTTTAAAAATACACATAGCGTTTTTATCAAACTAATAAAAGATGACTTTTATTAAAATACTAGATAATTAATTCGGTCCTAAGGTTTAGCTTGAAGTTAGATAACATAGAACTCAATAAATCTATACATACCTATAATAAAATTGTAACTAAGCCGAATCTGTACCTACATTAAATATTTTTTAAGAAAATCTTATTGAAATAGACATTATTATCGATACAGAGGCCGAATCTATAGTTTTTAAAATTTTTGTCTGTCTGTCTGTTCCGCATAACGGAAAAACTACTGGAGGGATTTTGATGAAATTCGGTGTCATGATAGCTAGTTATCCAGGTCAACATATAGGATACTTTTTACTGCGGAACAATATCTCATCTTTACAAAATAATAAAAAATAGCGTTCAAATCACATTATGATATGGAGGCAGTAAAAGCCCAGTGGTAACGTGTTCGTTTGGAAGACTGAGTGAAGCGGGTTTAAATCCCGGGTGGCACCTCTGATATTTTTATGTGCAAATCATTTCCATATCGGATAAAAGATACAAGTGCACACTCTATTCTTTTCCCTCTCATACGCCGGTCGATGGCACGGCAATTCGACACGACCGGTGAGAGATCTGGAGCAGGATCGACGACATTAAAATGAAGGCCTATGTAAAATGCAAAATAATAATGGTGCATAAATGTTTTTGACATTGCTAGTGGTAGAGTTTGCTTGTGCCAAGGGTTATTGATTGTAAATATAAGTTAGAAATAGGATACTGCAAAATAATTCTGCGGCGCCGCTGTGGAAGTAAATTCCAAGATTCAGAATGTCGTAGTATAATACGTTTCTCCGTCTTTATAATATGTCCGTCTTGTAGACGTGACCCTAGTCAAAGAGAAAAGTTCAGTTAAATAGAATTTTGGGATAGAACAACTGATTATAGAACATAGTAGATAGTATACACTCTTCACTTACTTTATATACTCCAACAGATTATATGAGGAGAATCTGGCTGGTGAGATCTATCTCGCAGTAGTAAGTGGAGAGTGTACACTGTCTACTGTGTTCTAAAATCAATGGTTCTATCTCATACTTCTCTTTAACTGGCACATCACTCGACGCACTTGCCGATAACTTTTTATCATTTACGTCTGTTGGAAATAAGAGTTATTTCCTTTAAGCTCTTATTTTTTGCGCTATTATAAAAGCTATAATACAAAAAACAACTTCATTTGCTGTCACTCCCCCAATTTTCTTCAAACTACATATGTAAATATGAACACGTCCTTTTATGGTTTATTTATAGTGTAACTTTTGTTTATAATACTGTGCTGATACCAATAATTTAGGGCAAACAGATTTGCATGTCTAATGTAGCAACGCAATGCTCAGCAGACATTTCAGATGTGCAACGTTTACTACGATAATGATAAGACTTCATATTTATTGCCCTCTTTTTATGAAACATGTGTCACATTGGTTTTTGCGAAGCTTAAAAAATGAAAGTTTATGTGATTCTAAAATCTCTAAGATCTTATTTCTTTATGCCAGAAGTAGCAACTTTTTAATGCACCATGTTAAGTACACACCTTGCTTTTTAGTCTATACACAGTTGATTGCAAAGTATCGTCGATGTAAATTCTAAGAGAAGAAGAGCGACAGTGACTGGAGACTTCAGATAACAGCTGTAATCATATTTCAACAGAATCAGTTTAAAATCAGTTCCAGCTTGGGATCTAGGCAAGGGCTTTGCAAAGTAGTCATCCTCCGTCGTGGAATATGGATGTTGATTTCTTGATTATCAACCCAATTAGAAAATGCGTCTTTTTTATATCAAGTATGGCTAAAAAGAAATCTCTACATAGTAGACACCCCATTGAAGTGTCATCTTGCCCTCTTCCTTAGGCAAGCAATAACACAATTACTAATAAATTTCTTTACTTTTATGTTTTTTACTAGCATTTCTAACCTCTACAGGTCCAATAATAGAGGCTTTCTACGATAATATGACCAAAAGTATTTAAGTATTATAAAAATTTTATATCAAACAACTTCATGCGAAACTTAGCGCGAATAACATTAAACATATTTAATTTATCTTGAACATTTTGCTATAATAGTATGTATATTCGTCTTTATACCCGACTTACAAATTCTATATAAATATCAACGCCAAAATACAATACCTATTTAATTCGTTTACTTTTATAGATTATAATATCATCATTAATTAATGAATCCAAAGTTTACATTCTTTGTGTTGAAACTGTGTAACTATGCAGTTCGTATTAAAGTTTAAATAATTCAAACCTTATCTGAGGGCACCCGTCAAGTTGAGCAAAAATAGGCACGGCCGTACCATCCTTTTCTCGCAGACATTCAGGACATTTTCGACCTACCTGTAACTTCGTTATGGATAAAGCTAGAAGCCTAAATTTTTAGTAACTAAGAGAACATAATATAACTAGGTACATGCCCAAATTACATTAAATTCAAACCTGTAATTTAGAACTATTGCAGGTCCAAGTTCTTGTAATTTCGTCACTCACTCACCGATCATCAAGACTCTAAGGTACTTCTAGTAGACACTTGAGCTTCAAATTTCGAACTCAATTAGTATTTAGCCTATAAAGCAAATATAAACTAAAACATCCCGTAATTTCAGTCCCGTTTTCTAGATATGCAACAAACTGCATAAATAACTTTGTAACCCTATATATAACTGGATATGCGATTACAAACTTACTATTACAGTTCATACGATAATTTTTCGTTACTACGTAAACGTTTGGGTAGGTAAATAGTAGATATATTGTACAGTAAGTCACAGATGATGTCTCCTTTAATAATATATCTATATTGTACTTATGAATAGGCGCAGCGTGGCGAAGGCAAGCTCTAAAGCTAAATTTAGTTGAAATGGCTAAGTCATTCTATTTATTCAAAAAAAGATATCTAACACTGATACGGTATTTATAAAATATTGTTATTTAACGAATTAGGTAACAATTTATGACAAAGTTGTTGGATAGATACTTCCATAAATTATAGGTACAATAAATTAACCGACTTGGTTTTACATTCGATTTCATAACTTTTTGCTGCGTTGCGAGACTTGCATTTTTTTACATGTTATGTTTTTGATCGGATTCTTTACTCTAGTACTAAATTAATTCGAATTAACAAAAAGAATTATAAACTTATATCGTGAAACACATGATATTGCGTCTAATGCAAAACCAGCTATGTGCTGCTAAAGGCGCGAAAAGTATAACTTTCAGCATATTAAAAAATACTCTATGTGCTTATAAGCACATATCGTTATTTTACATCCATTTTTGTATAAAAAATACATAGGGCATTTTGCTATTTTTGGATCCAGTAGACATATCACAAAATCTGTTTTTTTGGGAGATGTGGATTACCGAGTACTATTAAATTATGTAATAAACTCATTTTCGCAAAAAAAATGTTTGTCGGTTTTTGCAGGCGCAACGACCATATGCAGATAGAGATGTATAGTTAGATTAACAGGTTAATTGCAATGTGTCCGTGCAGCGTGCACTTGCGTTATAAGGCTAAGGCGGCGAGGCGTAAAACCAGAGCGTAACACAAAGCAAAATATATAATATTTCATATAATTTATATTATTTCATGCCTTAGTAATTTGGCACGTGTATCAATTTACTCCACTTACAACGTCTTGACCGTTTTTCTATATAGTATAAAGTATCTATGTAAGGAGTACTTTTAGAACTTATCAACTTTTATTACCTTTAGCTTTCAATCTAAGTTCGCCAAGTTTCAACATCTATATCTATACATATAATAAACATTGTACATTATTTTTTTTGGAAAATCTTATTGAAATAGTCATTATCTATACTTAATATTATAAAGCTGAAGAGTTTGTTTGTTTGTTTGGTTGAACGCGTTAATCTCAGGAACTACTGGATGGAATTGAAAAATTCTTTTTGTGTTGGATAGTCCATTTATCGAGGAAGGCTTTAGGCTATATATCATCCCGAAAAAATGTACGGTTCCCGTGAGATAGAGTTGTTTTTGTCTAGAGACGAACCCGAAGCGAAGCGAGGGTGAGTCGCTAGTTTTATAGATAAAGAGGTCAATTCTATAGTTTTTAGTATTTTTGTTTGTCTGTCCGTCTGGGAACGCATCACGAGAAAACTACTGGACAGATTTTGATGAAATTTAGTATGATGATAGCTGGTTATCCGGGTCAACATATTATAGGATACTATGTTTTACTGCAGGAAAATATCTCATCTCTGAGAAATCTATACTAAACGTTAAAACGTAACTAAGGACGAACTCGAGCAAAGTGAAGGTGAGTCGCTAGTTTCTTATAAAATAGATTTAAAAGATATAAGCTGCAACATACAGACAGACATAGGTATAGAGTAATCTTATAAGGTTTTTTTCAATTATACATGATTTAGATTTACATCTATACCAACTTGATTGTTGTTCAAAACGTTTCAATTTTGTGTGCTATTCACACAATAATAAATAGACAGGAATGTTTCATGAATTGTTTGTTTTCATTTCTGTCCCATTTCAAACTCTTAGCACAACAATGCGTTCAAAATATGCTATGAAGAGGGTTCTGCTTTATCATAGTGTTGATGGATAGATAAGAGTACGTGTGACGTCATGGCATCAAATATCTTCCGGTATGGAGATGTTGACTTCAATCAACTGTTTCCTCTTAAAAGTAATAAATAAGATTGGGATGTTTATAGTTTTAAATTACGAGTATGTTATCGTATGGATATTCATTTTTTTTTTATCGCCAGCAGATTACCGCTGTGTGTAGTGGTCTGGCTATCTGTCGCCATTCCGGAAATTGTGGGTTTGAACCTCGTTTAGGGTTAATGTCTCTGTTAAATAACTATTTTTGCGATCTACACATTATCCCATATGCGTATACGAACCCCAAAAGAAGGTAGTGTAATTGTGTTGTTAGTAGAGCCGAGTGTAGGAGCTATTTAAATTGTTTCGCTATCTATAGCTTCACATCCTTATATTTGTGGGGAAAATTGAGGAAGAAAAACCAGTGTCTTAAGTGATTCGATAAATTTTCCCGAACCTAGTGGCCTAAAGAACCCAACTAAAGATAAAAACACATTGTTAGACTTTCTGAGGGTCCATTAGTATGGTACATCGATAAAAATAGCCTAAAATATTCATCCACAGTATCTACAAGTGGTGAGCAAATTCGTTAGAAACAAGTCATATAACTATTTAGATCGATATATGTAGTCACGATGAAGACTAACAAAGTAACTGTAGTCGAAAAAGTAATAAATATTTTTTTATTGCTTGGTTAATGTAGTGCCGTAAACAGCTCCCCCCCAACGTGCGTTCACCTTGTCATGGTGGGAGAGGGAGGAGAGGGGGAGGGGGTCATTCCGGCAGTTTAGCCGGGCACGGAGGTGACAAGAAACGCGCCGGGAGGTGGCCCCCTTCAGTGGGCGGCATACCATGGAGGTTGCTCTTGGTACTTCTCTGACAATAGAGTGGACCGTTGGAGCAAGACCATGGTAGTTGTGGTCTGCTTCGGCAGGCCTGTCGTCGGGGCGTCGTGGTCGAGTGCGTAAGCGATCCTGCGACTCTCCATTAAGACAGGGGAGGTTTTGTTGGGGTTTAGTGGGTAATACTGGCTTTCTAGCCAGTGAGTCCCACGTAACCACCTGTATGTCTACATGTCGTATGCTTAAATGCATTTTCCAATATTAAAAAAAAGTGCCGGAAACAGCTACTACGGTAATCGAATCACCGACAACAGCTTCATTTTAATAAATATAATATTTAGAAATAGTTTAGCGTTTGCAGAGATCGACTTGTACAGAGGAAACTTTATAATAGTTTAATGCACTGCAATACAATTGACCTCACGAGGTGCTTGAGACATCTCGCTTCGCTATGATTTTCCTCTTATTTTTTTTTTATTTAAACGTTAAAGTAATATATTAGAAGTGTAAGAAATAAATACTTGATAACATGGAATGCTTAACAGGCATTTAGGTTGATGCGGTTTACGTCGAGATTGCTCAATCTAGATTTCATATCCGCGCTGCCGAGGTCGCTTACCAAACGACGACTGAAGGTTGCAAGGGAGAGTGTTTTGTCTCAATATAAAAAATATGTAGGTTTTTATTAGTTTTTTTAAGAAACTTCGCTTCCTGGCGGCATGACGCTCATGACGCTTTAAATGTCACCCTAAATTTTTTGTCTTTTTTTACTTCTTAAACATAACAAGTATCTATTGAATAATAAAAACAATTTACAATAATATTAATAAGAGGTAAAGTTTGTAAGTTCGTATGTAGGGGGTAATCTGAGAAACTTTTGATCCGATTCTAAAAATTCTTTCACTGATATAGAGCTATTATCACCGATGCTATAGGCTATTTTTTATGCCGACAAAAATATGTTTACTGTCAGAAATCATAATAATTTTAATTCCTTAATACTTACTATTAAAATAAAACGACGATCGACGACACGTTTGGCTCAGTTTGTAGTGACCTTACTTGTTGTGCCAGCGGTTGCGGGTTTGAGTCCTGCTAGGGGCATTCATTTGTGTGATGAGTACAAACACTTCAGTCATGGATATTATAATATGTATGTATTTAAAATTATATATAGTAGTGTATCAGCTACTTGGTACCCATAACACAGGCCTCGCAGGTTACCATGGAACCAGATGGTGCTGTGTGTTAATGTCCCAACATGTTTAAGAAATAAAATAACTTTTAAGTATTACTCCTATAACTATGTAGGTATGTGAATTCTCGCTAGCTTTTAGAAGGAACGTAGATAAACAATTTCGCCGAAGAATCCGCGCGATGCGTGTCAATAAACATTGTTCCGTGAAACTATCCATGTTACGGTTAGAAGCTTTGCACCTAGATATTGTTTGGTAAATGATGTGTTTATTATGTGCGATGAGCACTTTTGAATCTTTACAGCAAAGTAATTATGGAATATGAACTTCGCCCTTGTATGTATAATAATGCCCTTTTATTTTAAACAATCAAATAAAATCAAAAAGGTTGTAAGGTCGTAGTATGTAGTTTGATTTCCATCGTCTAAAAGATATCATTTCATGACAATTATCTGTAATTGCTATAGTTCACAATATCTAAAATAACGTATCTATCTTTGTCATCAGGCATATGAGATGCGGTTTCCGAGCTGCCCCCAAATCCCCGTCGTCATAGAGTGCGTGATAACAGAAGATAGCTGGTCCGCGGATGACTCCCAGCGGCACACCAACAGGCGTTGTCAACTCAACGTTGATGCGCCTTATCTGTTGAAAAAAGTAAGGCAACTTTTTTAACAATATTATGTTAGTAATAGTTATTTTCGTTAAAAAATCATAATACGCATGACTTATATTATAATATTTTATCTAGTAATTGTTTTTGATAAGCACGCAAAGGTCAGTGGGCCGGTTCTTGATTAAAATCATTTTAACCATTTAACACTTAAATATTTACATTATATACTTGTAAGTAAAAATGCTACCTAATAATACTTAAACTGATCGAATTATATATTTTTTGTGATTTTATTTTCTTTACCGTTTAACTTTTCATATATTTTTTATATCCTTGTAATAGGCTAGCTACTAAAACAATTTTTGCGACCTTAGATTACTCAATTGAGTCGCGAATTGATTCACTTTCTTTTATTATCTTTTGTATTTTATTTCTTTTTTATATAATGTTGCGGACTGTAAATACAGATGATCTTGTGCATGACCTAATACAAATATTTGCTACCAGCGAGAATCGAATTAGTTACTTATCTGGTGTACAAGGTAGCAGAGTAAGCTAGCCATGATGACTCAGTCTTGTAGCGAACGTTTAATATCAATGCAATTGATTTTTATATTATTGATTTAGATGATCGGGGTCGACTATATCTACTTTATTCAGAAGAACCACTTGGACCTCAAGAACAGAGTGTTGGAGATTGAGGCAACCAATGAAACTTTTGCCTCTAGAGTGTCTGTGGTCGAGAAATGTAAATATTATGTAAGTATAGCATTTTTTTTATTCAAAAACTATCTTTTTTTTTGAACACAGCACTATCTAGTTCCATTGTAAGCTACGAGGCTTGTGTTATGGATACCAGACAGTTGATACACTACACATATATAACTTTAAATACATACATATTATAAATATAAACACTCATGACTGGAGCACGAACATTCGTTCTCATCACACAAATGAATGCCCCCAGCGGGTTCGAACCCGCAACCGCTGGCACAGCAAGTAGTGTTACTACAAACTGAGCCAAACGTGTCGTCTAACACTTTTATATGAGAAACGAGTTAAAAATATTTTTCTCCGACAATTCCTTTTTTTTCAATAGAACGATTTATTAATGATCAGAGACAATTGTGGTATTTCTCATTAATTATGTTGGATAGGTTGAGAATATAAAATTAATATATAAATAATAAAAAGATTTTTTTATTTAGCGCATTTATATGTATATATTAATGTAACAAAGCAGTCATTAAGGATGGGCTGGTCACGCGGTACATGACGACGTCTCTGAGGCTGGACAGGTTTCAGTTTGTTTTTTGCAATTTATTCGCAACGAACTCACGAAGAGATCTAAGTTTATCGACTTATTTTCTAAGCTAATTTTAGCTTATTTACATTAATTCACAAAGTAGTATCTGAATGAGTATTAAGAAATTTCAGTCTGGGCTTAGCAGTAGTAAGGGAACGTACCCATACTATGTCTACGTGATCAATTTTTTATAATTTTTACCCCCTCCCCCTTGTCAGTGAGCACCCGTAATACATGCCAAGACACCTTCGTACTTTATTATATGATATGGTTATAAATATGGTTTTAAATCATTTGCAAACAGAAAGTTAAAAAAATAATAATTTGGTTCATATTTGTCTATTAGGATATTGACTACGTGACGAAGACTTAAGAAAGACCCCACCCGCCCCTGTGATCAAACGTGGTATTTTAAGACCCCCCTCCCTTCCTGAATGAGTCACGTAGTATGGGTACGTTCCCTAACGTAACTGAATGAAATCCAGATACACTGTATTTACCAATTACCTTGTAGAAGGTCATGACGTAAAACATCTAATTCTGAACCGATACCAAAACTACTTTATCTTAGGAAACATGTGTAATGTGAAGGATATAGAGAATTCTCATGTTCTAAAAGCATATTATGGTCATTTGTTGCGACATGGTCATAAAACTATGACTTGTTCTGACTAAAGTAAGACCTGTTCTATTAAAGACATACATACATACATACATACATACATACATACATACATATATACATATATACATATACTATATACTTCTATATTATTCGTCTATATTTAGTTAGATATTAACACTTTGTATATAGTTTCTTCAATATGTGCTTGATTTTCTGTGATCTCTTGCAAGTGTATTAATATAAATTGTGTTATTAAATAAAAAAAAAATAGTTATCATACTATATAATATAAGTTAACATAAAAACCTTCCTAATTCTTTTTCTAATAATATTCGTATGTAAACACTTATGTACATACTATTTCTATGTATTTTTTACTCTGACCTATATGATGTAATAAAATGAAATAATCATGAAAAAAGTACCTAATAAACAAAAATATGTTTATAGTCCATTTTGCAATAGAAATGACGCTATTAGTTACGACTACCATTTTATTGCCACAACCATCATACTGTCTAAATTAAGAACTTTTTCAGGCGTATTTTTAAAGCGAGAATGAACTAAGAGGACGTGGATACATTTGTTAAACGATTTGATTAAGATTAACTTCGTCGCATATATTTTAACGCAAAACGGAATTTGGAGCGGCATTTTTTCTATAATTTCGCTTTCTTATTTTCGTTTTCACTTCTAAAACCAGTTTTTACTATATCAACAACAGAATCTACTGAATATTAAACGTATTTCCTAGCACCAATAAAAGTTCTTTTATTATTTCATTTCGTCTAAACGCGAGATTCATATAAATCTTCACTTTCACGCTATCGGCACTTGCGATTTATTGAACTGCTACCGAACCCATCAAGCTGATCAATCGTTCGTTTGATACAGCCTATAAAAGATCGTTGTTTCTGCCCTCGATAATGCGAACACGTTTATCTAAAATTACGTGTCACCTTTCACGCTCGACCACATCGCGTGAACTAGTACCCATATCACCACCCTTCTGTGAAGGCTGACGTGTGTTATATTTCTGTCAAAATATGCATGGAGAGGAATATCGGCCGCTTAATGTGTGATATTATCCTATCATGAGTGGATTTCGTGGCTTATAGAGGTCTTCCGTTGAAGGGGACGAGGGAGCTGATGACGGGTCATGAATTCGTCAATCAATTTGCTAAATTTTTGCTACGAGCTATCCAATTATCCTATTTTGATAACCTACCGTCAGATATTGATATATGGGGGATCTGACTATGTATACATATGTGTACATATTTATTCTGTTGAAATATTATGTCCATAAAATTAGTATAAAATACATATTATGTAGTCTTCGATAACTCAAACTATTATTATAGCGTATATTTTAAAAATAATGAATTTATCTCTAGTTCCTTATAATATTTATACTGAAAAGTTTTATTGACTTTAAAACTACTTTAAAAAAGCTATTACACCTTTATGAGAGGACTTTTTTGAAGCTTACGAGGAACCACCCATTACATATAATATTCTTAAAAATTTAAAACGCACACCATTAGCAAATATATCGCATAAAGTACATATATAAAGTCTGTTAATAACCTATGGAAAAAGAAGAGGGTTCCTTTTGTCTTTCATTTTAAGCTCGCTTTGAAATGATGTGTTAAAGACTAAATCAACACATATTTATTTATTTATATGGATCTCCAACAGTATATATAATTTTTTTTTAACATTTACTATATACTTAAATCTAATTTATATTTTTATATATTACCAATTATAGGAGAACACATCATTCGCAAAAAACAATGTTTTATAATGCCTAAAAGTACTAATAAAAAATACAAAAAAAAAATGAAAAAAAAAAAAAACAATATAACAACAATTAAACTTAACAATTACATTAAAAATACTGTAAAACTTATAAAAAACACTTTTCACATTTTTTTAAACATATTAAACCTACATACTGTGGCGTACATGACAGACACGTCCACTTAGCCAGACTATCGCAAGAGATATCTAATGTTTTATATATTATTATTAATAATTCATAATGCTCATCCTTGCCTCAGATTAAAGTGATCGATTTCATTTATATGTATGAAATGAAATATACATTTAATGCTTGTAAATGTTTGGATAGCTTATCAAGAACTTATCATCTCCTTGACAGTATAAGATCCGACATCTATACATATAATAAAACTGTGGAGGTCGAATGTCTGTACATAGAAAAAAATGCTAAAAACCGGGTTAGGGGGATGTAAGAAGAAAAAAGAACAAATCCTGGTTTTTTGTATTTTTTTTTGTTTTTCTGTCTGTTTGTCTATTTGTTTGTACGGGCTAATCTCCGAAACTGTTGAACTGATTTAAATGAAATTTTGCATAAGGGTACCTTATGTCCCCGGTCAAAATTTTAGATACTTTTCATCCCGGAAAATTAAAGAGTTCAAAAATAGAACAAATCCAGTTTTTTTTTCAATTTTTTTGTTTTTCTGTCTGTTTGTTTGTTTGTCGAAGCGAGGGCGAACCGCTAGTATTTAAATACGATCTGTCGAAACCCTGGCTTACATATTTTGATAGTGGAAGTGTGCAGTGTTTGGTTTGTTTAAGCACTTTCTAAGCCATGGTCAGGGTTATTAGAGCTCGGCCAAGGTGAACAGGCTGTAAGACGGTTTGCGATTTTATTCGCAAACTTTACGATGTGTCATCAAACAATAATTTTTACTAATTTCGATATTTATTGTCTACTAGCGACTCACCCTCGCTTCGCTCGGGTTCGTCTCTCGGTACGTTTTACTGCTGAACTGAGCTGAACATTGATAAGTCAGTCAATGAGTCGCGAGTAGTGAATAAAAATAGTAATTGCGAATGTACCTTAGGTGATAGACAAATAATATTGCGAACTTCCCTGTATAACTTTTTAAGACCTACAATATTCTAGTACATTGTTTTGATATATCTCTTAAGGTTCAGCCAGCGTTAGCCATATAAATTTCTAAGGACGACTCGATAGAACCAGTCATTGCGTTTTCCCGCGGGAACGAAAAATGTACCTGTAGTGAAAGGTATCCCAAATGTTGAACCGAGTGATAAGCTATCACTATACAAAGTTTTGTTAAATTCGGTTCAGTACTTTTTGCGTGAAACGCGCACATCGATTTGATTAAGTCAGCTTTATTATAGGTATAGATAAGAATAGGTATTGCGAGTGTACCTTAAGAGATAGACATATACTGTTGTAGATTTTTCTGTTGACCTTTTCAAGACTTACAATTTTTTAGTACATTGTTTCGATGTATGTCTTAAGGTTTAGCCAGCGGAAGGTCTATAAGGAGGACTCGATAAAACCAGTTATTGCGATTTCCCGTGGGAAAGAAAGATTTTTCTGAAATAAAAGGTATCTTAAATGTTGACCCGTGTAATAATTTATCACTTCACCAAATTTCGTTGTAATCGGTTCATTACTTTTTGCGTGAAACGCGCACACACAAACAGACATACAGACAAACAGACAAACAGACAAAAATTTTAATAAATATTGTTTTGGGTTCTATATTGTATACATAATACGTTACATTCATTATTTTTAAAAAATATTTCATGTACAGATTTCGCTAAGTTACTGCTTTATTATAGTATAGATTACAAATGTTATTAGTTTTATCCTTGAAATAGGAAGACGGTAATGATAAGTCTTCTTTCCTGTCCAAAGTTAGGAGAAACTGGGCGACCTTATTGTTAGAGGGCGTTTAAGGCCCAACGACCTTGTAAAACCAACCAAACTAATTATATACTTAAGTCTATGAAAGTTTTAATCAATTACATACCGTCACACTTGCGCTTAGAGTTCAATATAAAGAATTTTTCTGTAACAGCTATGGATGTACACGACTGACATGCAAATGATGATTAGACCCAATCGATACTTTTATGAATACACTGCAAAAATTTATTGGCAGGCTATCGTTCATTTTGTGAAAGAATACTGCAGCCATATTTTGGAGCGCATGCTTTTACTTAACCATAAACAATAGATCAATTTTTGGAACCCAATATTTTTTTTAAATATTTTAAAATAATTCTAATAGAACAAACTTATTTGTTTAATGAACAAAAGTATATTAAGTTTTGTCTTTCGTCCTACTTATTCAACGAATTGCTTGCTAACGCGAAGTCAGTGGCCCGTTGTATCCTATCTGAATCTCACTTGCCGAATCTAATAAAATACCTAATTCACTTTTTACTTGGTTGAATGGTTTCTTGGGGAAATCTATACTAATATTATAAAGAGGCAGAGTTTGTTTATTTGAACGCGTTAATCTCGGCAACTAATAATCCCATTTGAATAATTCTTTTTACATTAAATAGCCCCTTTTTTTAAGGAAGACTATTATTAGGATATAAATTATATAATATATAGTCTATCTTTTCCATACTAACCGTTTAAGTATAAATTCTTTATTATTTTGATAAGAATTCAATAAAAATTAAAAATGTATCTTTGAGGCAGTGGTAGCCCAGAGGTAACGCGCTCGCTTGGGAAACCGAGTGAAGCGAGTTCAAATCCCGGGTCTCGCACCTCTGATATTTTCATGTGCGAATCATTTCTAACATGATTACCACTTGCCTTACGATGAAGGAAAACATCGTGAGGAAACCTGCATGTCTGAGATAACCTAGCAAGTTTTCGAAAGACATGTGAAGTCCGCCAATCCGCACTAGGCCAGCGTAGTGGACTATGGCTTGATTCCCCTTATATTGAAGGGAGGCCCGTGCCCAGCAGTGGGACGTTAAAAAGAGCTTATAATAAACCTATCCTAAAATGACTAAATGGCTACAATTAATTTCAAGAAATCTGATTCGTGTCATGCGATATTTTATTGTAAAACGAATATTTTGTTAGGTGCATCCGGAGAACCCAGATTGGACATGTTTCGAGCAAAGTGCTCTACTCGACGTCAAGAACTTTTTCGGTCTTGAGAGCACTGTGGAGAAGATCGCCATGAAACAATATGCTGCAAATATTGCTAAAGGTAGGTTATTTTTGTATTATTTAACTAGCGACCTCACTCTAGCTTAGTGAAAAACAAAAAAAAAATATCCTACGGGAACCGTACATTTTTCCGGGATAAAAGTAATCTATATGCTATTCCAGACTAATCTATCTCTGTGCTAAATTTCATCCAGATCCGTTCAGCCGTTCTGGCGAGATTGAGTAACAAACATCCATTCATCCAAACTTTCTCATTTTTGTAGTAGTAAGAAGTAAGATCTAGAAATTATATTTTAGTGTGCAGTTTTGGATCCTTCTAGAAGCAGTCAATAAGTCGACGTTTGAATTGATTGCACTAACTAAATGTGCTAATTATCATGGTCACGACTGAAATCATTGCTTTTTGCTGTCAATCTTAATAAAGGGGCTGATTGACGTACTCATAGGTACTTGTGAATTGATCACCCCAAACTGTATAGTAGTTCAAAGTTAAGTTCTTACCTCAATCGTTATCTTAGGAATTTGTGCTGAGGTACAAATTCTCTTAGTAAGGTTTTTGATATAGGTACTAGCAGAACCCGCGGCTTCGCTCGCGCTAAAACTACAAAAAAAAGGTTTCATACAAACTTTCATCTCTTACGAGTATTTTACCTACTTATGGGATGAATTTCGAAAAATGCTAAAACACGTATTTATTTAATTGTATTGAAAATCATTAATATTTAATACCAAGTTTCAAGTAATTCTGCTCATGAATATTTTTTTGGGTTGTATTATAACTTGTTTTCCCGTGGGAATGACAATCTCCCGCAGTAAAATTCCCCTCTAACTATGTCCACATAAAAAATCACGTCAATCCGTCACTCCGTTTCGAGGTGGAAGAAGGACAAACAAAGAAACAAACAAATACACTTTCACATTTATAATATTAGTATGGATTTTCGTGCTAAATGGACTACTAGTAGCTTTATAATCACAAATCATTTTTTAAGATAACATAAAAAAAAAGATAATATAACAGAAATCATTGAAATATTAATTTTTTTCTAACCATCTTTAACAGGCAAAGAACTGATTGAGGAATTCATGAAGGAAGTCCATGCTGGTGGAGTGAAGGATCTTCGTCCGTGGAACCCGTCAGACCCTGGTTACAACCGCGAACTGCGACGAGTAGTGTCCCGTGGAACAGAACCACTCTCGCCCAGACCAATAGCGGAACCTAAGAAGCATTCGCAACCAGGTTCGTGGAAATTTCTTTTAATAATATAATGTTTGATCAACTTCAAAAAAGGAAGAGGAACTCGATCCGTGTGTATGTTTTATTTATTTAGTTACGCGATATATCCGTGAACTGTTAATCATAGGTGCTCAATTCAATTGCGAGGATGGTTCGATAAAAAATTCAAAGCATATCTTACTCCCAAGGGAGGTATAGTTTTAGAGCGAAAAAACTAGGATATTTGTTATTTAGCGACTCACTCGCGCTCCGCTCGGGTTCGCCCCCTAGTTACTTAAAAAATGGAAGGGTAGGAGGGTGAAAAATATTTTGCGACCTATTCTCGTACCTGCCGAATATACAAAGAAAAAAAAACATTAAAATCGATCGAGCCGTTTCGGAGGAGTGCGACCACAAACACCCGTGACACGAGATATTTATATATTAGATAACATAAGTATACAGAGGTATGAATTGCTAGTGTCCACAGTGAATACTAATGAGTAGTCTTTTACTTTGGCACGTTACGGGTAGGTATGACGGCCGTGGTCAATGCCGTTGTCATTGGCTTGTTAAATAGTTTTTGCGCTATAGTAATAGGGACGAAGCGGAACATTGCGATTCTATTTACCGATCTTCATCTCTGGATCAAAAGATGATGATTGGGTTGGATGATGGTTGGATGGTTTTAAAGTCCTCGGCCCAATCATTTCCATTCAACACGTCATGCATTCGCATCGCATAATGCATAAGCAGCGGTTCCCAAATGGTGGGTTCTGTCGAAGAGTCACAGGGGTTCCGAGTTCCATCCGAGTGTTAAATAAAACTTGTCAGATATGAAGCCAGAATGAAATAAATATATGTGAAAAAAAAATCATTTATCACATTAAATAGATAGGTTATATTTTTGGTACAATAAATATTATTATAAGTATTAAAATTTTTATTTATGATATGTTCTTTCAAGTTAAAAAACAATGTATTCTACCTACAAAAATTAGTTTAGTTATTATTAAAATAGGGATCCATTAAAAACATTATGATCAATTAGGGTTCGGTGGCCAAAAAAAAACTAGGAACCGCTGATCTAGAGTTCTAGTGTATTAGGCAACGCCAAATGCGCCATTATTACCTTATTATAAGTTAATTGGATACATAATTTATTTAAAACCTTGGTTTCTAATTTCCCTTGTAGACTGAACAGATGGATGAAATTCTCATGGACTACTTTGTTTTTTTTTTGCTTTAAATAAATGTTTTCGTTTAGAATAACGAAATTCTAGAAATAAATGACGAAGAAAATATTTTTTTTTTTAATTTTTCTACCACGAAATATTAAAATATTTAATATACACTTAGTTTTAAGCCTCAATAATCTGTTACTGAAATGATGTAAACGTGTAACGTTGTAGAATATCCTGACAAAAACTTATAATTATTTTAATTTATATTGAATTACAGGCTTAAGTTTTTACACAGCATTGTAAATTATAATTATTCGTTCGTTCCTTTGGTTAGTTAAATTTTTTAGGTACGTTTAATTTAACCTGTCAACGAACGCCGAGCCACCGGTGGTCCAGTTAACAATAAATTTTTTAGAAATTAACTAGGAGGTGTAGCAGTAATTGTTATCTATACATATAATAAAATTGTAACTAAGTCGAATCTGTACATTAAATATTTTTTGGAAAATCTTATTGAAATAAACTTTATTATCGATACAGAGGCCGAATCTATAGTTTTTAGAATTTTTGTCTGTCTGTGTGTCTGTCTGTTACCGCATCACGGAAAAACTATTGGAGGGATTTTCATGGAAATGAATATGATCATAGCTGGTTAACTGGGTCAACATATAGGATACTTTTTACTGCGGGAAAATATCTCATCTCTGAGAAATCCATACTAAACGTTAAAACGTAAGTAGAGACGAACCCGAGGGGAGCGAGGTTACGTCGCTAGTTTTACATATATTAATACCACATACATATTCAAATAAGAGTAGGTATACTACATTAATGTTTATGCCAGACTTACGTCTATAAAAAATAATGTATGAGTGCGTGTTAATAAAACTTATTTATTATACTAGTTTATGTATTGTAGATTAGGTTTTTTAGCTGGGATTTTCAGAAGTTACAAACACTAAATTCTAGGTTTTTGGATAAGTAAGATGTTATAGAGCTTAGGCTATAAATTTGACATGCTTCACTTATTTTATTATTGTTTTACGTATGTAGTAATCTAGACAGTGTGGCGTCAAGTTGTAAATGATTTAGCCTTCAGACAAGTTGTCTCCTTATTGGAAGGACCATTTCTATAGTACATATACACGTAGATAATATTAGAATTGAACTGTTTAGCGTCCTTAAGGGGTACATAAAGTATTTCTACCCTTAGAAAAGTATTTCAATGTAATAAAGTCTGTAATTATTATGATACTAATAATGTCCACCCACATATATCCCAATTATTTCGGATATCTATACATCTATACAGATAAACAAAATTGAAGTGTCTGTTTGTAATGTCAAAATAATAGCTTTTTACTAAATGCATATGGAATTATATAAGGTACTTATAAGAAAAACTCAATTTTTAAATTTTTTATCTTTTTGTTTGTTCCGTCTTATCTCCGAAACGGCTGGACCAATTTTAACGAGACCTGTACTGGCAGATAGCTGATATTATAAGGAGTAACTGAGGCTACTTTTATTTTAGAAAAAGAATTAGGGTTTTGCTCAAAAAAATTAAAACGTACCTAGGGACACACCCGATTGAAGCGAGGGTAACTCGCTAGTACTAATGTAAAAAGATATTATATTCTATATCCATCTTGTAGTTTTTAAAGCAAAATAGCGTTCAAATGATCCCATTATTTGATTACGCACAGTGAATTCGTATTGATGTTATCGTCTTATGTCCAAAATAATTCAATTAACAAAATACCTTCGAGAATTGCGACCAAAGTCAATTGTTATACGACTATTTAGAACTTACATACACTAATTGTTTTTCTAAAGGTTAGCGAGGGTCAACTTACATTTAAATATTTAATTTTATAAGTAAGAAAGAAACTTTGATTCTATTGGAATTTTCCCCGTATTGTATTCTCCATCTATTTTTAGTATTAACTAGGGACTTACCCTTGCTTCGCTTGAGTGCGCCCCTAGGTATGTTTTAAATACATATAAATAGTTAGCGTTAGCCATGTAAATTTTATTTTTTTTCGTGATATTTTTCCAATGTTTTAATAGTTATTCTGCTTTTCGGAACGGAGACAAATCCAATAAATTAAAGATCATAAAAATCGATCCAGCCGTTCTTGAGTTATAAATGGTGTAACTTACCCGACTTTGTTTTACCTAGGTATATATGTGGACTGATTTAATCTCACTTTTACTGTTATATAATATGTTATTGCGCGGTGAACTCTCCAAAGATTCGATCAATCATCTGAAATTAACGTATATGCCTTAGGCTCTTTGAGAAGCGAAAGCGAATCGCTAATCATAATCTAATAAAAATTAAATACTGTTCCCTGATAACGGCATCAGATTTGGCTAATTTTATTTGTCAAAATGTTCGTTATATATTGAATAATGTTTTTAGGGGAAATACTTATATAATCAGGAAAGTTGGAAATTTCAGCAGAAAATCGAAGTGCTTTTGGGTGTTTTTGTCTAAGTGATTTTTTGTATGACCTTAAAGATCACAAATAAATGTTTAAAATTGCGATAGGATATCTGTCGGGTCAGTTTATATACCTATTATACTAGCGACTCACCCTCGCTCCGCTGGGGTTCGTCCCTACTTACGTTTTAACGTTTAGTATAGATTTCTCAGATATGAGATAATTTTCCCGTGGTAACACGCTCGCTTGGGAAATCGAGTGAAGCGGGTTTAAATCCCGGCACTCGCACCTCTGAAATCTTCATGTGCGAATCATTTTTAATATGAATACCACTTGTCTTACGGTGAAGGAAAACATCGTGAGGAAACCTGCATGTCTGAGAGAACCTAGCAAGTTTTCGAAAGACATGTGAAGTCCGCCAACCCGCACTTGGCCAGCGTGGTGGACTATGGTCTGATCGTATTGAAGGGGGGTCCGTGCCCAACAGTGGGACGTTCAACGTACATGCAATATTTTACCCACTTTAAATAGGAGGGTACCTACTTAATTCCTTTTTATGTTTTAACGTGTGTATACGTTACACAATACCTTCCGCAATTATGATTTTTATAATTTTTTTTTTGGTTTCAGTAAAAGTAAAGTTTTACTACATTTTCATTTGTAATTTACATCTAATCATATTCTGACTCATTTGGACAGAAGGATAACAAAAATTTAGAGTTTTCAATTTAACTTACACGCCTCGCCTTTCGAAGTATCTACTGTAGATGATATATGTATACTTAGTGTCCTTCTTCTTTGTTGCCATCAATTTAAGAGCTGTCTTAACATGTACGGTTAGTATAATATTTACTAGCTAACGGAAGCGAACCCGAGATTCCGGCGTAGTGGTTTTGACCTACAATGAATACCACTGTGCAGATCTTTTCAAATTATATAAGACAATGACAAGAAGAAGAAAATTTACTCGTAGTTTTAACAAGAGAATGTAATAAAAGCGTGTTGACATTTTAATTGAGTCATATAAGACGTCTGTTTCGAAAATACAGAACTTTCATACAACTTTTAAGGATCGTTTAAAGATGTAAACTTACTTCCGTTCTTATGAAAACAAAAGGTCCTCTAAGGGCTGTTGAACGAATGTTTATCTTTGCGTAGGCGGTGAGGCTACGGTTACGAAAGTTTTATTAACTTGCTCGGGACAGTTCTTTAAATAGAATATAGGTATATTAGCTAGAAATTTTCAGAAGGAAAGTACCTTTGTATATGATTAACCACATTATATACTAGCGGCTCACCCTCGCTTCGCTCGGATTAGCCTCTAGACAAACAAAAATAAATCTATCCCACGGGAACCGTACATTTTTCCGAGTTAAAAAGTAGCCTAATTGTTATTCTGATGTATGAACCATATTATTGTAAAATTTCATTAAAGTCCAATCAGTAGGTTTTGTGTAGGTATGTACTAAGCTGTATAAGTTACTATAGTTTTTTAACTATCCCACGGGAACTCTTTAATTTTCCGGGATGAAAAGTCTAAAATATTGACCAAGGATATAAGGTACCTTCATGCAAAATTTCATTTAAATCAGTCTAATAGTTTTGGAGATTAGCCCGTACAAACAGACAAACAGACAGTGAAACAAAAAATTAAAAAAAAAAAACCGGGATTTGTTCTATTACTCTTCTCCCATCCCCTTACTCAGTTTTTAGCATTTTTTTTCTATGTACAGACATTCGACCTCTACAGTTTTATTATATGTATAGATATAGACTAGTGATTTACCATCTTTTTGCCCACGTACTCCCTAGGTGCCTAAAAGTTGTGCCTATGTTTTACGGTCGTAGTCTGGGTGCTAAATTTTATCCAAATTTGTTTAGCTAATTAAGTGTCAAGGAGACACAAACATACACACACTCGTCCCTCTCTCTTCTGCAAACTTTCTAATATATAATAGTCGTCCGGTTATTCCTTTTTAGATTTTTTTATGGAACCACCCTAGATTATTATTAATTTTTTTAGGTTATTCTAATCATTAAAAAATCTTAATATACAAATGATTGACGTACGGAGATATATCGCAATTTGCAAGGCAAAAAAATATTACAGAATTTAATATCCCTTTTCACTCAGTCGAACCTAAAGCCTTTATGAGCTAACAAATGTTTCTGTAATCTTTATGTATAAAATTAGCGACTCACCCTCGCTTCGATCGGTATTGTCCCTCGGCTCGTTTTAACGGTTAGTTATTGGAATACATAGAGAGCTTTCCTCAAATCTCATGCAAAAATAATTTTTCAAATCGGATTAGTTGTTCCTGAGTTTAGCGCGTTTAAACAAACAAACTCTGCCTCTTTATAATATTAGTTTAGATTCCAATGTGCATGTGTTCATATTTCTCCTCCTTTTCGTATGTAGTACTATAAGTCTATGACAACGTCTTCCTACCAGTTCCGCTAGTTGTTATATACATAGTTAAAAAAAAAAACTTCAAATGTTTATTTTATTCTTTTAAAAGAACTTTTAAAATTCCAAACAATAAGATTTGAACCTGATCATAATATTTTGAAATCAACATATAATTTTATTTATTTTGAACTTTTGAAGATGATAATGGGAAAAGTATATTTCCCTAAGCCTCAGACTTTCGCAATCCAATCAAGGTTGTTTTGGGAGCTTGTCGTCAAGGAATTTGACAGGAATTCGCAGATAAACGTTTATTTATGCCGTTAGCGCTCTGATACCTTGGGATCTTTTTACTTAATTAAATACTTACACTTAGAAGGTGAAGGCAGCCCCAAAAATATATGAAAGAATTATACCTAACAATTTTCATGGCAAAAAAAAAGCAAGGATCCTTTTTATAGCTTTCGCCACAAAACGACCATTATGATTTTTCGCAATATTAAATATTTTTAAACTTAAATCAGAAACCGACATTAGCGTTTTATTTTGTTCTTTTTAAAAAATATAAAAAAAAGCTGTCTATAGTCTGTTTTTTAATTTCAAAGACAATACTGACTTTACGATGGTTGCCAGTTTTTTGCAATTCTTAAATAGTCATGTGCCACTATCGAAAATTAATGTTAAGAAAATCAAGTATCGTTTTTTATAGTTATCCTGAAATAATGTGGAGGTATTTATTTAAAACGTAATAATACAAAATTAGTAATGCAAATTTAAATTTAATAATGTGAATCTTAATGATACTTAATGATTCAAAATTAATAAATATGATATTTAAATTAATAAATGTGATATTTAATGATTTAAAATTGTTAATGTGAATTTTAATGATACGCTTTGGAATATAAAACTTTGAAGCGAATCGTCTAATAAAGATAAAAAATTACGATTCAACAAAGTCCGTATCGTAGATATAACACTGCACAAAAGAGCTGGCAACATTATTTGTAAATTTGACATTTGCATGTGTCAATTTAGTGTCTGAGATTAAAAAACAGATTATAAGCGGTGCGATATATAATGTTATTGCAAATTATAGCCTTTTTGTATATTAAATTTCATTTAAATCCGTTCGTCCTTTTTCAGGACGAACGAATATACATGAACAACAAGTATACACACGCATAAAAAACTTTCGCACTTATAATAGCCCAACAAATATTATTTAAATCAATAGTAGTAGAGATATTTCGTGTCGTAAATATTCATATTCGCTAAAAGTCAGTGCCAACATCGTGTGAGCTGAGTTCAAAGATTGCTTCAGTTTGTTTATCGGTCTCTGGATATCCGCCAGCATGAGATTGCAGGAATGAGGATTTATACACGTCAAAGATAGCATTAAATTTTATATATTATGAAATTGTTCCACTTCTTGTTTAAAACATGCCTCTTTTGAGGTCATTAAGTCTAAAGTAGCTGCCGTAATTTCTGTACCTGAAAAGCATAACACTGTAACTCCGTTTTTTACGAGTTTGTGTTTTTTATAGTATACTATTGTATATGTCCTTTTCTATAATGGCATAATACTCACTGTATGTAGCAAAATTAACTATCTGTTAGACTAATAGAATAATAGTATACTGTAAGAAACACGAACTCGTAAAAAACGCAGTTATAGTGTTATGCTTCTTAGGTTCAGATTTATGTATATAATTTTTTCTCCTTCATTGTTAAAATAAAAAAAAAAACCTATTTGTTCTCCGTGAACGTACGTACATACATATGTGAATAATAAAAAAAGGTATGAATAATAATGAAACTTTGTGGGTTTTACAATAACTCCACCTAACGACCCAGGTCACGATATCGTGGTCGCCCTGTGTCGGGGGTCCGTAAAATACTAACAGAATACAAGCATATATATCGAGACCCCGAAGCTCTTATATGGCGGACTTTAATCCGGGATATCAGTCCATCAGATACTCCGACTGCTACGTGATATAGTTTCGATTTAATAAAACTGTTTGTTCAGTACCTTATTCTCCTCTGTTTGTGAACCGATTTTCTTATTTTGTTTAATAGCTATTGACGAGTTTCAGTGCTATGGATAAAAAAATTTGCTATGTCTGTATTAATATCTGTCTTTATCAATAGAAAGGGGTTACAAAAATTAATTTTAAGGGTAAAAATAAAATGGATAAGATAATATGTTGGGACATTAACACACAACACCATCTAGTTCCATGGTAAGCTACGAGGCCTGTGTTATGGATACCAGATAGTTGATACACTACACATATATAACGTTAAATACATACATATTATAAATATAAACACCTATGACTGGAGTATAAACATTTGTGCTCATCACACAAATGAATGCCCCCCGCGGGACTCGAACCCGCGACCGCTGGCACAGCAAGCAGGGTGGGTAACTGCAAACTGAGCCAAACGTGTCGTCAAATATTCTAGTATAATGAGATAGAATAATATAGAAATAGAGAAAATTTAATTAATTTTCGTGAAAAATAGCATTTTGTCTAGATTTATAGAAGCGCTAAAGATACACAGAACGCTACATTTTTCTAAGAATACCTATATTAAAAGATGCCTTATTGAATAATTAAAATAGAAGAATTATATTCTTTTTTATTATTAAGTCATTTTTGTTATTTTAGTTTTTGTTATGTTAGTTTAGTTAGTATGTTGCTACAGAAACGTAAATGTGGATTTTGAATTTACATAAGGTTTATATGTGTAGTATACGTAAGGGCAGACAGTACACGCGATACATTATTCAGTCGGGACTTGAGCTTTAATCCCCTTATGTATGCCATAGAGGACTTAATGCGATTTTTTATTAACTGTACTTGCCTGACATGTGCTTGTTTATATTATCATTTATTTTCCTATTGTGATTCTAAAAACTTTAAAAAAAAAAATAAAAACCGACTTCCAGGCACTGAAAAGTAAAAAATAACTAAACAGGGGTTTTCATTTAGAATAGATACCTAATCAGATGTTTTCGAAGTTGGTGTGCTTTGATTTGTATCGGCTGGCACCGACTTCGAAAATATCTGATTAGGTATCTATTCTAAATGAAAACCCCTGTTTAGTTATTTTTTACTTTTCAGTGCATGGAAGTCGGTTTTTATTTTTTTTTTTAAAGTTTTTATTTTTCCATTTTTAGTGTAGACGTAATAAGCAAGTAATTTGTAAAAAGAAAGATTTTTAATAAATAAAAATCATATTCGATTAAGCCATTTATTTAAAAACCGCTTGACCGATTTCGATAAAATTTATATGGGACCACCGGGGAAGAATACCCTTTGAAACAAAAAAAGAATTTTCCAAATCGGTTCAGCCATCTTCGAGTAATCCGTGAACATACATAAAAAAAAGGAAGAAAAAAGATTCCGACGAATTGAGAACCTCCTCCTTTTTGGAAGTCGGTTAAAAATACTCATTGAGACTGTGTTACAGAATTATTTTTCTTTTCTAATGTAGTGTGTAATGATGGATAAAAGTTAGCAGGGGGGCGAGGACCTCAATACCTATCGATTTAACCCCGTATTCGAGCGATTTTTTGTGGGTTTCAAGGTTATTTGGATTTAAATAAATTAATAATGAAAACCAGATTGAAGACTAAACTTCGCAAGTGTAGCCGAAGTATCAACTATATGATAGTGGTTTTTTTTTTAAATGTAGTCTAATTGTGGGGCCTTCTTAATATTATAATAGTTTTTGTCACAATCTTCTAGAAGTACAGTAATCAAAAATTTCCGTCTATTTTTTTTTTTAAAAACCTACGCCAATTTCTGGAGAACAAACCTTAAAACTGTACTTGCCAAGTGTATTCTAAAATTAGGTTTTTACTATTTCAAAAATTCAAATAAATTTAGAACCGCTAAAAATTGCTGAACATACATGAGACTTAAACCGATAACTATTGAGGACCTCGGCCCCCTTGCTAGCTTTGATCCATCATGTCATAATATACACTGATTACACATTACTATACACTAGCAATCTTTGATAGTTGATGTTTATTTGAATAGGATTTTATAAAGTAATCTAAAAACTAAAAAGTACTTTATTTTCTTGACCTAACTCTTGAAGTCTGAAGTAATTATTTAAACAAAAGCTTAAATTAAAAGTTATGGTAAAAGGAATGCTTATTTTTGTGGGACTATATGTTTTAACAAAAGAATTATGCTCGGTGCAAGAAGGCATTTATATAGATATGATTTTAAAAAATGTTGTTCTTCAGTGTATTTTTATAAACATATCTTACAAAAATTCCCTATATCCTGTAAATATTTTGCCAAACTTGATCCATATTTTACCCTTTCCTTTTTATCCCCAATCCTTTCCTAACCATATCCTCTTTCCAGGTACATCCAAAACCAACTGGAGCAGTCAAACTTTAAGACAATCATCACAAAAGTTACCTCAAAGTCGCAGTAAATCGGCCTTAACGTCCAGAGAACTTAACAAAAGCCGACATCTCGAATGCAAGAGATCAGGCTCTTTTAGTTCCCCAGAAAAGAAAAAATCTAGTGTAACGAGTAATCTGAATCTTCAAAAGAGTAAACAAAAACTGAGCGAGTTAAATATATCGAAAAAAGTAAATAGTGGCATTTTTCACAAGGCTCCAAGGTCTTCCACTAAACTCCGACACGAGTTGCAGAATAAAAACGATGTTTGGCACAAAAACGCAGATGATAAAGTTGATGACAAGAAAAAAAAGGTGACTCTCAGTAGCATGGACTTAAATATACGGGAGTATAACGATCCTAGAGAAAACTCGGATTTTAGATCTTGCTCGTGTGCGTCAGCTCCCGACGTCACTGAATTTATCACGAGGTGGGATAATTTGGTCTTACTTTTAGTTTGTGCGGTGATACTAGCCTTTATGCTATCGACGCCAATGTCGTTTTTCTTCGGGCGGCAAATTTAGAACTAGATAAGAGTAAAATAGTTGAATTACATATTTTTTGTTTCCTATTTATGTTTTATTTTTTTGAATCAAGCAATTTTAGACCTGGCTAAAGTGGGAGCTTATGTTTTTTTAAGCTTTTTTAAAATCAATTTAAAAAAATCTTTGAAGCTGAAAAGGAGGAACGCCTTAAATGTGTATACACAATTAAGGCGTATAGGTAAGAGGTAAATGTTTGAATGAAACTGTTATTTTATCGTTAAAATAACGACAATATTTGTTTCTCATTTGTAGGAAATATACATTCGTGTTTTTAATAAATTGTACAAAGAATGACGTAAGTTGTAAGCTAACAAGTAAAATTAACGAGCGTTTCTCACCGTTTTGTATATAAATAAATCCCAAGCGGAATATAGGGTCGGTATATTCGTAGGCGAAATGTTCGGAAGCGCTCTGTGTGGGCGTCACTCTCGGCTTTGAGCGACGGTGTGGTTACAATTGTTCATTCACTTATTAGAATTGTTTTCCGATTTTACTGTTGGGAAGTTTATTTTATGCCAGCTTTAAGGGTTATTAAAATATTTTTTTTATAACTTTAAAAAGGTAGTCTATGGCACCCTTGGATACTTGCTACCTTTTTTTGTTACTTATGAATGTTTTCTTATGATCAAATTTGAGTACTTTTTACAAAAAAATTAATTAAATTATATTTGTATAATGTATGGTGCGTTTTTAAAATAACAGCTCATGTTAAAAATTGCACAATTAAAAAAAACAAATGAAAAAAGCTTACACTAAAAATGAAAATAACCATTAAGCGGGGACATCTGGATGACGATTTGATTATTGCCGAAGATAATTTGCCAAATCTTTGAAGAACATAAACAGGTTTAGAACGCTATAAAAACACCCTTAGATGCCATGAAACTAAAAAATTGAATTGAATGCTATGCCCATTGTACATTAAGAATGATTAACATTCTATGACGTAGTACTGTAATTCTACTCTAACGTAAAATAAAAACGATTTTCAATGTAAAATTTAGAAGAATTCATAACGATATGACGTTTATGTATCAGTTAAACTAAGAATTTTTAACTAGTAGTCATTTTAAACTTTGTAGCGTGTAACGTATATTATAATTGTGAATACACGTGTAAGGTTATAATTATTAACTGCACTATCTACGAGTATCACTCGAGCATTAGATGGTTTCGAGAAAACAATGCTGTTATATCATGCCGGAACTGAATGATTGATTTTGAAATAATTAATTACCATTATAGTAGACTAGCGACTCATCCTCGCTTCGCTTCGTGTTAGTCCATAGACAAAAACAAATTATCCCACGGGAACCGTACATTTTTCCGGGATGATATATAGCCTATAGCCTTTAATCAAACAAACAAACTTTGCCTTTTTATAATGTTAGTATAGATGAATATGATATGCCTTAGGGCTGTTAGTCTAACAAGTAACAACCTAGGAATCTAAGTTTAAGAGAATATTTTTTAAAAACCTATTATTAAGATATCAAAGAATATATATTATATTTTTAATATTATCGTATACTAATTAAATAACGAGTTTTACGAAAGTACTAGTGACTCGCGCTTTTTTCGCTCGGGTTCGTCCCTGGGTGCTTCTTTAAATTGATATATTCTTTTATTGAAAAGCTGATTGAAATAAAACAAACACTTAATATTAAGTGAAGCTTACCTCAACACATTAGAGAAAACCGCACACAAATTGGTTAGGCCATTTCTGCGATTATTGCGCACAAACACACAGACAAACAGACAAAAATTCTAAAAATCATTGTTTTGGGTTAATAAAGACCCCAATAATAGTTTTTCTCAAACATATTCCATGTACAGGCAGCGATCAGTTATAATTTTATTATATGTATGATATGAAAATATCACCGTTTACTACGCTTAGGAATGATAATGAGCAATTTTCGCACTAAAAATATCACATAATGTATGTACATATATAAATGATTATAACGTAATACAAACGATATATGTACATAATTATCTATTATGGTTATTTGATACAATAATTCTTTAAGTAAGTCTTTCTGATATCTTTAAGTGACCGTAGTGATTGTATTGAGTGAACAAGTATTTTATATTGTTGTTATACATTTTTCACCGACTTCGACAAAAAATGATGAAAATTGAAGGATAGAAAATCAACTCAATATATAAGCTTTTTTAATAAATAGACCAAGGGTGGTTCCAGATACAAAAAAAAAAATATAATTTTTACTTCAAATAATGGTTTTTTATAGTTATAAATTTGTAAAATAAAATGTACGTAGGTAATATAATTAGGTACACGTGTTTAATATATTATCAATTCTGTGCCAAAATTACACCTAAATCAAAATAACTTTACCCATAAATCATAGAAATTCTCTGAATAATATTCAGTTTGTAAGTTATGTTGCAAGCGTTTGTAATGTCTAATAGATCTTGTGACCGGTGTTCGTGATAATTATCATGATAATTGCCATACCGATTTTAAACATTCTTATACTAATGGTGCGGTGACATTGCATTGAACTAATTACAGATGTGATTATAGTAATTATATAGATAATTACATTAATTTAAATTCAAAAAACGAATTGGCCAAAACACAATACGCAGTACTAAAATTAATACCAAAAAAAAAAATAGGCTAAATTAATATCAGCTGTCATTTTATGGCACCCCATGTCCTAAATAATAAAAGTTCCCTGTTTGAGAGCTTTATATTCCAGAAACTCTTAAAAGATATCACAGTAAACTTTAGGGTGGTTTGAATATGTGCTTTGAACGGTAATCGAACACAAAATAGTCGATTCAGATGTCATTTTTCAATAAATCATGTTAGTAGCATGTACAATTATAAATAGGCGAACACAAAACAGTTCTTTACCTTATTCTCCGTTGTTAGTTAACCGATTTTTTTTTTGTGTAATAGCTATTGATGAGCTTTGTGTTCAACCCTTTTTAATGTCCCACTGCTGGGCACGGGCCTCCATACAATACGAGGGGGGATCTGGCCATAGCCCACCACGCTGGCAAGTGCGGGTTGGTGGACTACACAATACACAATATGTCATTCGAAAACTTACTAAATTCTTTTAGACATGATGGTTTCCTCACGATGTTTTCGTTCACCGTAAGGCAAGTGGTAATCATGTTGGAAATGATTCGTACATGAAAATATCAGAGGTGCGAGATCTGGGATTTGAATCCGCTTCACTCGATTTCACATGTAAGCGCGTTAACACTAAGCTACCACTGCCTTGACCAGCCTTAGTGTTATCAATAGGATTGGAAACAGTAACTTATTTTTATAGATAGGTAGATTCTATTCATACCTATATGTTTTTCCTCTCGAAAATGATTTTGATGGAAATCCGAACACTTTTTATCATAATAGAGAAATCCCTTTGACGTACGTTTACCGCTTGAATAAATATGGTATTACTATTTCTACGAATAGTTGAATTTTAACTATTCGTTTTGATTGTTTCATATAATTTAGAGAATCTTCTCAAAAACGTTATCCTCGTGTGCTTGGCAATTTACTAGGCCTGGAGGCGGGTAGGCATAGTTACGCAGAGTTCCCTCAAATTCTTAATAATGATCATATTCGAAATTCAAACACTTCTTACTTCTTACTAATATTATAAACGCGAAAGTTTGTAAGAATGTATGTATGTATGTATATTTGTTACTCTTTCACGACAGAACGGCTGAATGGATTGGGATGAAACTTGGCATAGAGATAGATTATAGTCTGGAATAACACATAGGCTATTATTTATCCCGGAAAAATGTAAGGTTACCGTGGGATAAGTTTGTTACACTTTCACGCCGGAACGTCTGAACGGATGTAGATTAAATTTTACACAGAGATAGATTGTAGTCTGGAATAAACTACTTTTTATCCCGGAAAAATGTGCGGTTACCGTGGGATAGGGTTGTTTTTGTTTTCCTAGAGGCGAACCCGAGCGAAGCGAGGGTGAGCCGCTAGTTTATCATAAGACGTTTACCACTTGAATAAATATGATTTTGCTATTTTTACTAATAGTTGAATTCTATCAATTCGTCTTTTATCCATTAATATAATTTAGCGAATCGTCTCAAAATCGTTATCCTCGTGTCCTTGGCAATTTACTAGACCTGGAGGCGGGTAGGCATAGTTACGCAGAGTTCCCTCAAGTTTTCAATAATGATTATTTTTGAAATTCTAGCACTATCTAATCTATCTAATCTAATACCTTTAAACAAGCAACTCTTGTATATTTATTTATTTATACCGGCGATCTCGGAGACAGCTCTAACGATTTCGCTGGGTATGTGGAGGGTTTTCGGGGGTGAAAAATCGATCTAGATTAATCTTATGTCTGGGAAAACGTGTGTTTGCGGGTTTTCATGAGATTTTCTTTCGCATTATTCCACGCAAAATATGGTCGATAATTTCGCACACTCTGGCAGAAGCATCGTGGTCCGGTTTCGAATCCCGGTCGGATTCAAAGTTTTTACTTTTGGTTTTTTTTTTTGAATTTATTCAAGTTTTTAGTTTTTTTGTTTTTAAGCCAAATTAAAAAGAAAATTGTACTTATGGCCAAAATCTCCGAGCGAAGCTCGGTCGCCCAGATACTTTATCATAATACGAGAAATCTCCCTTTGATGTACATACGTTTACCGCTTGAATAAATATGATATTTCTATTTCTAAGTATAGTTGAATACTATCAATTCATCTTTTATCATTTCGTATATTATATTTAGCGAATCTTTTAAAAGCGTTATCCTCGTGTCCTTGATAATTTACTAGGCCTGGAGACGGTAGGCATAGTTACGTGGAGTTTTCAAGAGTACCTTGGAAACTTGTAAAATGAAAACTTATCCCCGTCGTTTTATTTAAGGTAAAGATCGGTGTTATAAATTATATTGGAATAAATGTAGATAATAGATGATAAGTGTGTATGTATGAATGTGTGAGTTATAGCCTTGTAATATAAGATCCATTTCTTTCGCGTATCCTAATTCTTGGGTCTAATTTAATAATATTTATTCTGCCCTTTTAATATAAGTACATTCAAATATAGTTGCAGTAGTAGCATAGATTAAATTTGTATAAATATTATAAATGTGAAAGTTTGTCAGTATGGATGTTTGTTACTCTTTCACGCCAGAACGGCTGAACGGATCTGAATGAAATTTGGCATAGAGATAGATTATAGTCTGGAATAACACAAAGGCTACTTTTTATCCCGGAAAAATATACAGTTCCCGAGGGATAGATTTGTTTTTTTTTCCGCTAGTTAAGAATAAGTTCCTGTGTCAGAACAGATACTATTTTAATTATAGTTTAGATTGTCCCAACTTCTGGATTGGAAAAGGTTCACGCTATAGTCCATCAGGCCGCGCTGGCCAAGGCCAAATGCAGTAGCGGATAAAAGCTTAAAAATAGAGATAACATAATAATGTTAACTTTTATCTCTTGTGGAGCTTTATGTCTAAAGCCATAGAGGCCTTTTGACATGTCCGGGTTATGGAACCGGTATAATGCTTGTCAGTTACGAGAATTATTATTTTTACGTCTATATTGTTCAACATTCGTTGCTAATACATACAAAAAAGAAGTTATTTACCTATAAGAGTACTCCAACATTTTCTAAATTAAATAAGTTTGTGAAATTATATGAACGATGTAATTTAAATGTATAATTTAATTTATAAAATTTGAATATGCCAATTAGGAAAGCTAACTTTGCATTTTACCCATATATAAATTAAAAATCATAATTCTGTGGTTTTAGAGAGTTTATTGTTTACTAGCGACTCACCCTCGCTTCGCTTCGGGTTCGTCTCTAGACAAAAACAAATCTTTCCCACGAGAACCGTACATTTTTCCGGGATGATATATAGCCTTCCTCAGTTAACGGGTTATCTAATGCAAAAAGAATTTTTCAAAGCAGATTAGTAGTTCCTGAGATTAGCGCGTTCAACCAAAAAAACAAACAAACTCTTCAGCATTATAATATTATATTATATTAGTATAGATTTTCAAAAAGTTTTTTTTTTAAAGTATGTTTTTGTAAAGTACTACTAATAGGTTACATTTAATTTTTTTAAAGTTTAATTCAGTAGATAAACTTTTTTGTAACTATTTTTTAATAGTTATCCGTCGCGTGTCATCATGATAAATATGATTATATCAAATCGATTGCCCACTTCACTGATATTCATATCACCTTATCATACAATTCGATTGGGTTGTAATCGATTTGATTATTATAAGTGGATAATATCGACATTTTAAATAAAACTATCTTTTAGGATTATTTCGCGGATTTATTTTGATTTTTGGTTCCCGACGTTTCGAATGCTTTACAACGATCATGTTCACGGGAGAGACTAAGGTTTTAGACATCTCAAAGGCGTTATATACTTGTTACAGGCATAATCCGAAAAGATAGTTTTATTTAAAATATCAAATATTCACGTAAATCTAAGAAACTATTATGGATAATATCGATTTTTAAAATTATCACATGAAGGCAAGGCAAAAGGATTATCATAAATTAGCAAAGTCCCTTATCGTGACAGTTCTCGGGAGTCATTAATGCAGGTCCTGACTTTGAAATATGGTCGTAAAGGTCAACGAACTCGATATTTTCGAGTGTTAAAAATAAAGGAAGCTTTATCGTGTTGTTCATTAATCAAATTAATTGGGCCCTGTGAAATGGGTTCACTCAAGTTTCCAGCTGGCGTCGCGTCGCGTCGTAGTTACTTATGGTTAAAATAGCTTAAATGATAAAATTTTATAGTATTTCAACGATATTTTCAATATCTAATTAAGTAAAAATATTATATTTATAAAAAATCTATAAAGTTTTGACAATTATAGTGATTTCTTTTTAAACAAAGGTACATAAAAAGTATTGTAAATACATTATTAAAGATATGAAGAAATCGATTATTGGATCTTATTTCGGACTATGTTATGTGCATATTTAGCTCATGCAAGTATGGTTTGATATGGCCGACAGGTTTGGTAAATGCGGGTTTCTGAACCAAACAAACGTTTTTTTTTATAAAAATCAAAACTTTTCCAAAAGGAGAAGCACTAGTTTTAGTTATCTGTTTTTACGAGATATTTTCGCTGAATCGCTGAAAAATGTGTATGTTATATCAAAGAGGTGGCTTATATAAAGGTGGACTTAGTATTTAATTGAAGTTGGTATAAACTTTTTAGTAAAAAAATCAATTATTAGTGTTGCTAACTAATACATCTAAGGATGAATTTGATGTTCTCTTCCTTCCTATTATTCCAATAAAGATTAATAAAGAAATATGAAAGTCTTCGATGTATAAAATATGTTTATACTAAATGTACCTACTCGAGTTCGCCTCTAAACAAAAACAAAGCTATCCCACGGGAACCGTACATTTTTCCGAGATAAAATATAGCCTATGAGTTATTCAGATGTATAAGTTATATTATCGTAAAGTTTAATTAAAATCCACAGTAGTTTTTGCTTGAAAGAGTAACAAACATCCATACATCTAGACATCCAGACATCCTCACAAACTTTCGCCTTATAATATTAGTAGGATTAAGCGCAAAGATTTAGTACATTCCATAACACTTATAACACAGATTGCACACCAGCCCTCGAGGCATTCTCATTATACTTTAAAGTTGAAACAGTGTTTTAACAAAGTTCAACGCTTAGTGAAATGGTTGTTTTAGTCTAAATACATTCCCGGGGACGATCCTGACCCACGCGTATGACGTCATACCACAGGCGGTGCTCTTGACATTGACGTCACACCAAGTGGCACACTTTCCAAAATCAATAATGATCACAGGATAAAAATGTTTTTGTTTCATTTTCACTGTCGTTCCTGTTTGCTTTTTATATCTTTTGTTAATTGTTTTTATTAAAACGAACTCAAAAAGTATTTTTTTTTAACCTTTGGTTGTTTAACAAAATTTGTTTTTATAATTTTTACCAAAAAACGATTCGTCATTTTGAATTAAACATTCATATAATCGTACATATATGAATGTGATTTGTATATTAAATACTTTTTTAAATATTAATGTTATACATATTACATGTGTTCGATTTTTTGTCTGTCGGTCTGTGGATGTAGGTTTTACGGTTTTTTTATTGTTCAACTAGCTCAATTTACTATAATATAGATATGATGTAGATAATAACTAAGACAGTAGTAGTCCAGTGATATCGCGCTTGAGAAACCAAGTTAATTGGGTTCAAATACCGGGTTTCGCACCTCTGATATTCATCTGTGCCAATAATTTCAACATGTATACCACTTGTCTTACGGTGATGGAAAACATCGTGATATAACCTACATGTCTGGAAGAAACTAACATAGAGTTTTCGATAAACTTGTTAAGTCCGCCAACCTACACTTAGCCAGCGTGGTGGGTGATGGCCCCTCATATTGAAGGGAGGCCCGTGTCCAGCAGTGGGACTTTCATAAGGGAATACATCAGCAACTACAGCTTTCTAAATCTGTTTGATAATAATATTATATTTTTTAAGAACCTAACAACGTCAGCTTTAACCAACTGCAAATTCAAATGAGTCTAATATCGAAGGTTTTACATTTCAAAATTTGAACTATCTATTCCTGTTCCATCAGAACAGCTCAGTGTTATTTCATTATTGCATTCTAATATGGATTTCACATACTAAGTTTTAAATCAATACGATGATTTAACCAATACAAGAAGTAGTGTAGGTTCGAATTCCAAGATTTGATTACATATATAATATAATAATAATATAATGTCCTCCTAACCGATTCCGGCCACGGCGGCCAATCTCATTGAGACTAGCCAATTGCGCAGGAGATATTATAGTGCACAAGAGTACGCGCAGACACAAATGCACTCTCTATTCCTGTCACTCTCATATTCCGGTGGAACGATCGAGACACGACCGGTGAGAGTTAAGGCGCAGGACCGACGGCTTTACGTGCTCTCCGAGGCACGGGGGTGAAACACCGCCAAATTCCCAACTCCGGGCTGTTACTGAGGCTTACTATACAGAAAGACTCAATAACTAAACTTGGCCCGACCCGGGACTCGAACCCAGGACTTCAGGATGTGCAGCCGTACATGCTAGCCACTACACCACCGAGGCAGATTACATAATCAGTTATAAGTAAACTTAGCATAATTATAATGTAAACGTTAATAAAAAGAACGAAACAACCACGTAATCGTTACATATTGTGTTAGCCGATATTGTAAAAATGTGGAAAGTGCTACCACGTTATACATCTATAAGTTATATAAACCTTATTAATCTATTTGGACCGCTTTGTATAATGCCGTGTTCTAGGCATAGCAGTGAGGTCGCCAATTCTTATCTATGTATGTACTTGTATTAATAATGTAGTAACTAAACAAACAAATATAATTTTTATATATTTTTTTTTTGTTTTTAAATAGGTGACGGTTTTAAAACTAATTTTATTTTTTTAATAATAAAAATTAAGGCCAACCTTAAAAAAATCTGCGACTTTAAATCCTACTAATCTATACTAATATTATAAAGGTGTAAATGTGAAAGTTTGAGAGGATGGATGGATGTTTGTTACTCAATTACGCCAGAACGGCTGAACGGGTCTGGATGAAATTTGGCGCAGAGATATTACTTTTTATCTCGAAGAAATGTACGGTTCCCGTGGGATAGATTCTGTCTAGGGACGAATAGGAAGCGAAGTGAAAGTGAGTCGGTATTAAAAACATGAATGTTTGAGGATGGATGGATGTTTGTTACTTTTTAACACAAAATCTTCAATCAACGAATTTTGATGAAGGTTTACAGTAATATTTCTCTCTCTCTCTCTCTCTCTCTCAACTCAAGAACGCCTGGACCAATTTTTATGATATTTGATTTTTTGGATTTTTCTGAGTTTGGAATAAGATAATAAGTATTAAAACATCAGAAATATAAAAAAAAAAAAATGGCTAACGCTGGCAAATAACTATTTTAAATATCTATGTAAAACGTACCTAGCGACGAACCCGAGCGAAGCTAGGGTGAGCCGCGAGTAGCTTATACATCAGAGTAACATATATTCTATATAATTTATAAAGATATATTAATTATTGTAATTTCCCGAAAAACAATAGTAAAATATGAACGAAATAACAGAAAAGGTAACAGCTGCGATATATATGTATCGTTTTAATATAATATTTAACAGAACAGTATGTAATTAGTAACCTATTAGGTTTTAGGTATCAACTATGTGAACCTGAACACATGTAATTATAATTTGACAAAGGCCACCATATGTCGTATTCCATAATGTCCTCAATTCTCTTTTTTCTCTACGTACTTATGTGTATGTTTATTTGAAGAAATAGCAACAATGTATGTATGTATCCAGCCCTTTCTAACGTCCCACTGCTGGGCGCGGGCCTCCCTTCAATACGAAGGGTATCAGGCCATAGTCCACCACGCTGGCCAAGTGCGGATTGGCGGACTTCACATGTCTTTCGAAAACTTCCTAGGTTTTCTCAGACATGCAGATTTCCTCACGATGTTTTCCTTCACTGTAAGGCAAGTGGTAATCATGTTAGAAATGATTCGCACATGAAAATATCAGAGGCGCGAGATCCGGGATTTGAACCCGCTTCACTCGGTTTCCCAAGCGAGCGCGTTACCACTGGGCTACCACTGCCTCATAGCAATAATAATGTAAATGTATTTTACTTTTTGATTTGCCCAGTTATTACAATTGGTTCATTAGATCTAAAGGCATCACTATGATGCCGATCGCATTTGATTCGATGGTCATTAAGTGGTTACGTACGTACTAAACGTAAATAAATACGCGTGGGACTACACGCAGATGATAATAAATGATAGTCTTACATGTGTTTTACATCATGCTAGAGCTATGTCTACAGGCTTCAGCAAAATGTAAACGAAAATCTAATTATTTTTATAAAAAACTAGAGACTCAACCTCGCTTCGCTTCCGGTTCGTCCCTAGACAAAAACAAATCTATCCCACGGGAACTGTACATTTTTCCGAGATGATATATAGCCTATAGCCTTCCTCAGTTAACGGGCTATCTAATGCAATTAGATTTTTTTTAATTGGAGTAGTAGTAACTGAGATTAGCGCTTTCAACCAAACAAACAAACAAACTCTTCAGCTTTATAATATTAGTATAGATATGTTTTGGAGCGAATATAAAACAAATTTTCCTGCGATTTGTTGAGTAAATAAAATTATCATAAAGGTTTGGTACTATCATCTATATAGGAACTTATATAAAATAGATTTATAACACTAACATCAAAAAGAATCATTTTGACCGACTTCAAAAAAAAGTTATTTAATTTATGTGTGTTATTTTTGTTTTGTACGTATTACGTACGAGTAGGTATGCTAAGTCGATATCTACGCAAATTGTTGATTGATTTCCATAATTAATTTTAATTAGGGTTTTATAAAATTACTATAGAGAGTTTATTCTAATGATTAACTATATAGTTCAAATATACCTACTAATGACCGATCGAAACTTCGTTTTCGGCCAAAAATCATGATTCGGCCATATTTTCATTTTCGGCCATAAACCAGCCGAAGCGTCGGCTAAGCCGAAAATCAGAGGTTCGTTAATTATTTCATGTATTTTTTATATTATATTATATTGTATTGATTGATCATATTTAATGTAATCAATCATTACAACAAACAAAGAAATTCACTAAATTTTGTATCATCTAATGGAGTTATCATGTTTTATTTCTCTTAAAGCCTATATTTGCTCTTTCTCCCTCTAAGTGTAAAAAAACAAAAATATGTTCCAGTGTACAGCGGAAATATTAATATTTTTAATATCTATGGCAATTTCGTTTCCGGCTGAAAAGAAGACTAAAGCAGAAGCTTCCTTTACGTTTTCGGTTAGACACTAAAATGGATGCGCGATCCTTAGATCGGGTATTGTATGCAAAGGATTAAGTCGCTAACCTTACTTTAGTCCTTTACGTACACATTCCTTTAAAGAAATTAAAAATCACATTATTCTAATTTACCATCTAAAACCAAATTAAACCCATAAAGTTTAATAAGCGATCGCTACCAGTGACACCATTCCTGGATCCGGCCTTGACCTCACGCTTGCATGCGCAAAGTTCTACATAAACTGCGCTGGTAGCGACAAATGGAACCTTGTCGTACTAATGGCGCACCAGACACTGATATATCGATATCCTGTAATGTAAAAAGTAAAGTTTTTCTCCATTTTCATATGATATTGTCTTGAACTAAGTATTTCAGTATAGAGAAAAACTTTTAGAATTTATTTATATAAAGTCTAGCGAACCGAACCGGGTTATATACTTGAACTGAAGTCATTTCTGATATTACACACAGACCTTATGTATATACATACATAATATATGTATTCGTGTATGTATTCAGCCTTTTTTAAAGTCCCACTGCCGGGCACGGGCCTCCCTTCAATAGAGGGGGATCAGGCCATAGTCCACCACGCTGGCCAAGTACGGGTTGGCGGACTTCGTATGTCTTTCGAAAACTTGCTAGGTTCTCTCAGACATGCAGGTTTTCTCACGATGTTTTCCTTCACCGTAAAGCAAGTGGTAATCATGTTAGAAATGATTCGCACATGAAAATGTCAGAGGTGCGAGACCCGGGATTTGAACCCGCTTCACTCGGTTTCCCAAGCGAGAGCGTTACCACTGGGCTACCACTGCCTACATAATATATACATATGTACATTAAAATTACTACAGGTTCTATCAGATGCATTTAGGACTGAAAAACTTCCAACAGATGCAATACGAGATATTTTAAATTATCTTGGATACAAACACCTGTGTAATAGCTTACCAAAGTTTTATCACAAATGTATGGAGAGCTTATTAACGCGTATATTACAAAGAAAAAAGCAAAAGCGTAAAAAGCCAGTGGTCCTAATGAGATCGGAGAATTTCGGCATTTTTATTTCAAATATTACATATATTACAAATGTTATTGCAAAGGAGATAGAAGACGTCGCAAATTATCCCGAACGGCGTGATTTAGGTCAGATTCGTATCGACGCCCCTGGGCGAGCCCGGGGTCGCCTAAACTTAGGTTTAGGTAAAGCTATATGAATATTTTTATTCAAAATTCTTTTTGAGATGTGAGTTAAAAGAACATCCATTTTAACGTTTGATGTATAATAAAATAAAACGTAGAAAATATAATTCGTCTGATCTTCCTAACCTTGCGGCTTAGCGCCTACTTATTGTTAGCCCTTTTTACTTTAAAATTATTCGATATTTAAATGCAAAATTAACTATTGGTTTGGGATTCTTTATAATTTTAGTTGATTTGGAAATATTTTAACATCTGCAAAGACCAACATTGTAACTCCGGATGGAAATAATAATTGAAATAAACTTATTGTAATGTATATGTAGTTTATAGTCCAAATTCAAAATTGCTACAATTATGAGTTACAATGTTGTTCCTTACAGCATTGTAACTCAGTATTCTAACAATTATTAGATTAGTTGAGTATTAGAGTAGTAGTGCATCAAGTAGTTTCCGAAAAAAAAAAAACAGTTAAGTAGGTAGTATCCACCTAAGAGGGACGCCGGGTTCCGACACTAGTATAAAATCGATATTCGGTTTCTAATCTAAAGTTTATGCATAATGGCTTAACAATTTTGAATATCATTCGGAACGGAGACAGTTTAGGCTGCACATATGTACATAGGTTTAAAATCTTTAATTTTTATTTTATTTATTAACGTTTAGTATAGATTTCTCAGAGATGAGTTATTTTCCCGCAGTAAAAGTATCCTATATGTTGACCCGGATAACCAGCTATTATCATACCGAATTTCATCAAAATCTGTCCAGTGGTTTACCGGGATGCGATCACAGACAGACAGACAAAAATTCTAAAAACTATATTCGGCCTCTGTATCGAAAATAATGACTATTTCAATAAGATTTTCAAAAAGTATTTAATGTTCAGATTCGATTCAGAATTATATTATATGTATAGATGTAGATAATTTCGATTTGAAAAATCATGGGTTTTTTATCGGAAGCCCACAAATAATATGATTTTCGTTAGTGTCCGGAAGTGGGGATCCCATTGGCAAACACGCTGTGAATCAGGTCATGTACAGATCGAGACCTAAAACTAATCTGGGGTCGCGCTGTATTGATAATACTGAACTTCATATTTATAAACATTACGAATATATGAATGAAAATGGAACTCGATATGAATTTTTTATGGCAACGACAAAATTGTTACGTACCTTTTTGTTATTTTGTTTCTCGTGTTTTATGATTTTGTTAATAATAATAAATATGTTGGGACATTAACACCCAGCACCATCTAGTTCCATGGTAAGCTAAAAAACATGTGTTATGGATACCAGATAATTGATACACTACACATATGTAACTTAAAATACATACATATTATAAATATAAACACCCATGACCCAGTGGGACTCGAACCCGCGACCGCTGGCACAACAAGTAGGGTCACTATAAATTGAGTCAAACGTGTCGTTATAATATAATACATTTTATCAGTAGCTATACCTTAATAACTCTTTAATGTAAAGGTACGTAGACTTAAAAATCTGTCAAGTGCGAGTCGAGTTCGCACACGAAGGGTTCCGTACCATGGTACATGTACTTTTTATTAATAAGATTTTTACTCTATGTATGTAGTGTATTAACTTCGATGATCAATTACGAACGTAAAAAAAAATATATATATTTTTTTATTATTTGTTGTTATAGCGGCAATAGAAATACATACTCTGTGAAAATTTCAACTCTCTATCTATTATGGTTCATGAGATATAGGTTCTGACAGACGGACGGACGGACGGACAGCGGAGGCTTAGTAACAGGGTTCGGTTCGGATGCGAAACCCTAAAAATGACCTCAAAATAATTATTTCATCCTTAGGGGTTTATTGTTCATTTTTTCCCCTTTGTTCATTTTTCTGAGAAACTTTTAAAAGATGTTATAAATTTAAATAGAAATTTTCCTATAAACGCCTATTTCAAGAGCAATAATAATTTTTTCTTACAAGGTTTTCTTTGTCCCTAAGGTTGTAATAAATCACAGATAAGGATTAGTCTTAGAAAACTCTTCTGGGCTGGTCTGAATTTAATCTGTAGTCTGACCTAGAATATTACAATAGTGTCTGTAAAAAAGAACTTTTGACTTTTAATATTAACATTTAATAATATTTTTTTTAATAATATCTCTATGTAATTTTAAGATCCCTTATAGTTTCGTATATACATAGACTAGCGAGTCACCCTCGCTTCGCTCGGGTTCGTCCCTAGCTTGGATATAGTAAAATAGATATACATAGTATGTTATTCTTAAGAGATAGACATATGCCATCGAGGACTTTTTTGTAGACCTTTTTAAGGTGTACAATACTGTAGTACATTATTTTGATCTATCTCGTAGGGTTCAGGCAGCGTTTGCAATGTAAGCGCAAAAAAATGTGTTTATTTACGACATCACATTAGAAACCTCTAAAATTATCAGTGTTTCTCTACTTTATTATGCATGTATTAAACATATAAAATTCCTCTCGAATCATTCTATCTATTAAAAAACCGCATCAAAATCCGTTTCGTAGTTTTAAAGATCTAAGCATATAGGTACAGGAACAGACAGCGGGAAGCGACTTTGTTTTATACTCAGTATCGATACTCGTATGTTACATGATATCTTCACCAATTAGTGAGGATTTTAATGATAAACTTTTATGAATATGGTAAAATAATTATTTTAATGTGATTTTAAAGTATTTTTTAAATACCTTTTTATATAAAAAGTAA
Source organism: Fabriciana adippe (assembly GCA_905404265.1). Taxonomy (NCBI): domain Eukaryota; kingdom Metazoa; phylum Arthropoda; class Insecta; order Lepidoptera; family Nymphalidae; genus Fabriciana; species Fabriciana adippe. The sequence goes on from FR989995.1 coordinate 925,496, forward strand.
TTAGAAATATGATAACCACAGCTCCATGGCAGATGAAAAATATTTATTTAAAAAGGAGTAGGTATGGCTGAAGTATATGGGCTTAATTTTCATACAAAATAATTCAACGATAACTTTGTAAGTCAATACATTGTTCCAGTGTAAAAAAAGTATTATTTAGGTACAAGACGTGTTTTTTATGTCTTTTTTTATTTGTTTACAGATCAGTATACTCTGGATAGTGAATACATTAAACGTTATTTGGGTGAGCTGACGCCGATGCAGGAGTCACGTTTGCTGCAGCTTAGGAAATGGATAGCGGATCTACAGAAGGGCAAAGTAAGTAAATCAAAGAAAATAATTTAATTTTCTGTTTCTAATGGTCGTCGTCGCAGAACGACATCCACTGTTGGACATAGGCCACCCCCAAAAATTTTTATGACTGCTGGTCTTGTGCCATTCACATTCAGGGGGTTCCAGCTTCGTCTTCCGGTACGTGGCCGTCACTCGAGAACTTTTCGTCCCCACCCCTATATCTTTCACTACAACATTCGGGTTATAATTGTCTGTCTGACAAAGAATTGAATTAAATTGAAAAGTTATTTGATTAAGGTCTAAGATGGCTCTTGCATCATATTTATTATTTAAAGAAGGATTCATATTATATACTAGCGACTTACCGTCGCTTCACTCGAGTTCGTCCCTAGATACGTTTTAACGGTTAGTATAGATTATATATTATATAGGTATAGAAAAGTCGATAAATACTTAAAAAAAACTACTAAACTACGTACTTGAGAAATAACTGATTCCCCTTACAAGCTTCCACCCCACTTAATTTATCCCCTTAAGGGACGATTTTCGGTATAAAAATTATCCTATATCCTTCCCAGGGTCTCTAAACTATTTCCATACCAAATTTCATCTAAATCATCATTAAGCGTGAAAAGATAACAGACAGACAGACAGACAGACGGACAGGCAGATAGAATTACTTTCGCATTTATAGTATTATAATATTAGTATGGATTTAAACAAGCTATCATATACATATTAATTAGGTAAAATAAACGTGAACATTTTTTATAGAAAATAATTATTCAATCTGGTGCCGAGATGTCGACTCCGTGTAAAATTTCAGCTATTCTATAACATTTATAGCTTGGGTTCCTAAAGCGTTGACCTTAATTTAATTAAACATATTTATTACTTTTTAGAAGCAATTCGCTGAGGAATTATGTACACCTATAACTTTATATTCAACACACAGATCTTGGCAACCCTAATAATTTATTTTGTTAAAGCGTACCTATGTACATAGAGCGTGACTGTTTTTTTTTATATATCAAGTAGATGAGTTTGTATGTCTTTAGTACATTTTAAAGTAACAATTTTAATTTAACGTTCAATTTTATCGATGGAATGAAATTTTTACTATGTTTTCCGTTCAAACTATATCATACGTACGGCTATTATCAATACTTGTATATCAACATCGATCAAAAAATTACTAGATACACAATCAGCGATAAAAAATGTCCTCACCGAATGAGCGCTCGTTTGAACATTTGAGCGCGCTTTTATTTATTTTTTGGTGAAAACAACTTTAAGCGTTGCAGTTAAGGTTCAATTTACATAGTTTATTTAGTTAAGGTTCAATTTATTTAGTTTATATTATTTCAACTAGAATAATTACCAAAACACAATTGGTGACAGTTTTAAGAGAACTCTTCCATGGGATTGTGTATCTAGTACTTCTTTGATCGATGTATGACGTACATAAATGTACGAATACGTCATGTTCTATGACTGTTCTAAAGAACACATCAACCCACATCTATAAATGGTATTTAGAAGAACAAACTTGTTCTTTAACATATTTAACATATATTTAAATTTTAATTAAAACTACGCACATCACACTAGAAAGGGAATGACAAAAACCTTTTGTGATTAAACTCTCTTTGTCATTTGACATCGACCGCTCGTGTCGGCCTTCAGCGGTTATATTATAGTTACAATACTCGACCCCTGGTGACATTCCGTGATAACACCCCGGTAACCAGACCAGGGCAAACTTAAGAGTACTCCACAATTTGTTTAATAGACATCAAAGAACTTAGATGACAGGGCTATATTTTTAGATCCTCTAGAAATTTTATAAGGACCTTTGAAATTAATGTAGAATCAACAAAATCTTGAGAACTACCGACATACTCTAGCGGTGCTCGAGTCCGCTTTACTAGGTACGCGGACTTTGTTCACAGTTTCGTGGGTTTCAATTTTTTGCGCCGAACCCTGATTCTTTTTCTAAACTAAAAGTAGCCTAAGTTACTCCTTATAACATCAGCTATCTGCCAGTGAAAGTCCCGTTAAAATCGGTCCAGCCGTTTCGGATATTAGCCGGAACAAACAGACAGACTAAAATTTAAAAATTCTTTTTTTCTTAAAGTAGTGTAAATAATTTCATATGCCTTTAGTAAAAAGCTGTTATTTTGACATTACAAACAGACACTTCAATTTTATTTATCCGTATATCTCTCTATATCTATGTATATATACAATATAATTTATTGGAGAGCGAAATAAAGTGTTCTTTCTGTTTTTATTTCGCAATCTAAGTTATTAAGCCAGTTTATTATCGGACAAAAATCATTTTTTTACTAATTCCTCAAGTGACGTTTTAATTTTATATTCAGAGTATATATATATTCAGAGTATATTTGTTGCTTTTTTTTATATAACTTTATCCATTTATTATTCATTGCATTGACGTATTCATCGGTACTGACGACAGGAATCCATTTCCGCAGTCTGAGCAAGGTTGCGTTGATATCGTTTTAAACTTACTGAATGACTTGCTTATTTTAACTTCTAATATCAAGTACTTACCAGTGACCCTTCCTTAGATACCCTTCGCATTTAGGTATAATACTCGTATGACGGAAGTTCTCAAGGGATGATTTTCCTAGTACCTAACAGCAAATCTTTAGGTTTAATAGGATACAGAAATGATATAATGTAATTTTTATACAATTACATTATAAAATCTTAGTTATCGTCTTTATTTAATACGAAATCGATATGCCTCAGAATATCCTTCTAATACTCAAGCCTTTGCCTAAGACATAAATCTAGGCGCCGCGTCAGAAACTCAAGATTAATGCGTCCTGCAAAGTTGTGTAATAATGGCGTAGATAGTGTAGTATCTGCGAAAATGTTCAATACTTTATTTTTGTATTTTTTTAAACTTATGTATTAATATATATATATATATATATATATATATATATATATATATATATATATATATATATATATATACACACTAGCAACTTACCCTCGCTTCGCTCGGATGCGTCCCTGGGTACGTTTTAATTTTTTTGAGCGAAATCCTAATTCTTTTTCTAAAATAAAAGTAGCCTAAGTTACTCCTTATAATATCAGCTATCTGCCATGAAAGTCCCGTTAAAATTGATCAAGCCGTTTCGGAGATTAGCCGGAACAGACAGACAGACAAAAAATTTAAAAATTGTGTTTTTCTTATAAGTACCGCAGATAATTCCATATGCATTTAGTATAAAGCTCTTATTTTGCCATTACAAACAGACACTTTAATTTTATTTATCTGTATAGATATTTGTTTAAAATCCATATAGGCTCCATAAGTGTAATTGGTTTCTAAACTTAATGCTTACCTATGTACTACAACGAAAGTTAAGCCACACGCGATAGCTGGTTCTAACTAAAGTGATTGACTTATCATGACGTAATGATTAAAGGTACAATACATAGGTACATCTATAGATATATATACATATGTTACTAATATAATAATATTTCGTCAGGTGCCAAGCGACACAACTCTTCTCCGTTTTCTCCGAGCACGTGATTTTAGTGTAGAGAAAGCAAGAGAAATGCTGTCTCAATCTCTACTCTGGCGGAAGAAGCACCAAGTAGACCGGATTCTCTCAGAATACGAAACACCTGATGTGGTCAAACAGTACTTCCCCGGTGGCTGGCATCATCATGACAAGGGTTTGTTTTATTTTAATACCAATATTGTATTTATTAGTTCAGTTAATTTTAAGTGCCTTGGTTTTAAATAAGTCTCATACGTAAAATATCATCAAAATTGGCAGAGGTGTCAAAAGAAAACAAACAAAAAAAACTATTTTTTTCTTAAAATTTATTTCCTGTCTATAATTATATAAATTGATGGAGCTTATCATTGTCCTTCCTGTGACAGACGGACGTCCCCTATACATACTGCGACTGGGTCAAATGGATGTCAAAGGACTATTAAAATCAATCGGCGAAGATGGACTCTTGAAGTTGGTTAGTATATCAAAATAATTTCATTTAAATTTCTATTTTTTAAAGAGCTAAAACTGCACTTATTTATTTACATTACTTATATTATAAAGTTTCTTTTTTGGTACAATAAGATAACTCTTACAGAAGCACAAAAAAGGCTTTTGATTTCTATAGCTTAAACTACTTCCGGACTTCCGATATACATTGCTGATTTATTAAAAAGTATAAACTTCCGTTTCGTGGTTACTAAAAACTGTATTCGTTTATGCTTTAATGACATAAAAGAAAGGCATATTTACACTACAATATATTTTCAGACACTTCACGTATGTGAAGAAGGTTTAAAACTGTTAGAAGAAGCGACCAGATCATCCGAACATGCAATCCAGTCCTGGTGCCTCCTGGTCGACCTGGACGGCCTCAACATGAGGCACCTCTGGAGACCAGGAGTCAGGGCCTTGCTCCGCATCATACAGATCGTCGAAGCGAACTACCCAGAGACCATGGGAAGGGTACTGATTGTGAGAGCACCGAGGGTGTTCCCGATTTTGTGGACTATTGTTAGCACTTTTATTGGTGGGTATTAAGGGATGTTTTAAAACATATGTTTATCATGTATAGCTAAGTTTTATATTTTCGGTTTAAGGACTTTTCGTTTTATTATTATGTGCTGATAGTATTTTTTTAATTGGATGTAATAGAAGGAAAATTTTACTGTTTAATTTCTGAGCGTAAACTTAATTGATAGCTTATCAGTTCACGTTGATGACAATTTTCGAAAATATTAATCTGTAAATAAAATTAGATGTGTGCGATTTAATACAAAAATTCTATAGATATTTTCTTTTTTTTAGACGAAAACACTCGCAGCAAGTTCTTGTTCTATGGAGGCAAGGACTACCTCCAGCCTGGCGGGCTGCTCGACTATATCCCTAAGGACCTCATCCCAGACTTCCTTGGAGGACCGTGCAAGGTACGATATTAGGGCCATAGTTCTTAATGATGTATGAAATTGATAATTTAAAGGGATATAAGGCCGTTAATTTCTTTATATTTTTTTTATCTGTGTGGGCATAAAGAACCCAGTCAAATCGAAGTAAAATCTTATCACTTCGATTTTCTCACACCAGAATTCGAACTGACAACCTTTGTATACATCAAGACGTAGCTTCTGCGCCATGAAAAATTTCATTTAATTTTTATTTTAACCAACTTAAAAAAATAGTGAGGTCGATATTATACTATTTCTGTGACCCCCCAGTGTGGAATAAGGGTAGTTAAGCGTTTACTTCAAGAGTGATTGCAAGCAACTCTTTAAAGCATGTTTTCTTTTTTATATAAATAATCTAAATGATGACATATTTGTTTATTCCTGTAACGGCAGTCGGACATAGTAGATGCGTCGCGGAACGTGCCGCAACGCTTTTACAACTGTGTACGCGTGAGACAGTACAATACGCTATACGTGTAGCAACTGTGCTATTGTCGATATACATCGATGTTGCAAGAGCTAATGCTTGTGGTAAAAATTACGATTTTGCCCTTAACATACTCTATTTTCCAGCCAAAGTTTTATTATGATCGGTTTTATCCTGCAATTCGAATCAAGGATGAAGAAGATGAAGGCAGATTTTAGGGATGCCCAATGCCCGTGTTAGAGCGTAGCTGCCATTTTATATAAACATATATAAATTATTTTTATGAATGCCTTGATAATTGATAGTCGTTTTAAAGAAATATAAGTTGTTTTAAAGAATATATAGTCATTAAAATTTAGTTACTTAACATTTTAAATAAAACTATCTTTTCGGATTCTTTCGTGGTTTTTTTTTTGATTTTTGGTTCTCTTGGTTGGTTGGTTGATTTTTGGGGAACCAAAAATCAAAATAAATTCGCGAAGTAATCCGAAAAGATAGTTTTATTTAAAATGTCAAATATTCGCGTAAATCTAAGAAAGTATTAGTTGCTTAATTTTTTGTGTATATTTTACGTAATATTTTCATCAATTGTTTTTTTTTTTAATAGGTTATACCTAAAATGTACATAGAACCATATACATAAATTATGAAAAATAATACCAACTAACAAAAAAATTAGGGTAGAATAATACTTTCTTAGATTTACGCGAATATTTGACATTTTAAATAAAACTATCTTTTCGGATTGTTTCGCGGATTTATTTTGATTTTTGGTTCCCGACGTTTTATTTAGGGTAGAATAATTATTTTTAAGATATCTTTTTAGTTAAAAATCAATTTGAGATATAGAATTTTATTTTATATAATAGTCAGTGGTAGCCCAGGCGTGGTGGTGGTGCTCGCTTGGGAAACTAAGTGAAGCAGGTTCATATCCCCGGTCTCGCACCTCTGATAGTTCCATGTGCGAATCATTTCCAACATGATTACCACTTGTCTTACGACATGTGTAATCGACCAACCCTAAGTACTTGGCCAGTGTGGTGGACTATGGCCTGATCCTCGTATTGATGGGAGGCCTGTGCTCAGCAGAGGGACGGTAAAAAGGACTGATATGTACTGTAACATACATTATATAATAATAACAATGTTTATAATTAATAATTTTATGAGCCGTCTGCTAGTTAAAATAGTCCTATTGATAGGGCCATTTCATCAGGACCTTTGACTTATAATGTACATTCCACTGATAATTCTTTAAACACAAAGATATTCTTCCTCGGTCATAGTGCTTTTAATTATATAATAACTACTAATGACTGATTTAATGTCGCTTCGCTTCATCTCCAAGATGCTCTTTTTAAATAAAACTATCTTTTCTGATTGTTCGCCGATTTATTATGATTTTTGGTCCTCGACGTTACGAATACTTTACAACAATCACAAAGGGAACTGGTGTAAAACATTTGAAACGTCGGGAACCAAAAATCAAAATAAATCCGCGAAAAAACCAGAAAAAATAGTTTTTGTTCTTGAATATCAAATAGTCACAGACAAACAGAGAGACAGACAGACGGACAAGGAGTGATCGTATAAGGGATTCTTTTTTCCTTTTTATTTACGGAACCCTTAAAAATCCATAAAAATGAATCCGTAATATTTACTTACACTGTAGAAATAATAAATATCCATCTTCTTAGTGGGAGATAAAATACTCACATATATTTTCTGCAATTCATATTCCACTTATTGAGGAATGAGGAAGATAACATTACGCTTAACCTTAAGGCTTAGACCTTAGGAGCGGAGTAAATATCTATACATATAATAAAACTGTACAGGTCGAATGTCTGTACATAGAAAAAAAATGCTAATTGCCGGTTAGGGGGATGTAAGAAGAGAAATAGTACAAATCCAGATTTTTTTTCAATTTTTTTGTTTCTCTATTTGTTTGTACAGGCTAATCTCCGAAACTGTTGGACTGATTTAAATTAAATTTTGTATGGTGGTACATTCCACCCAACAACAACAGTCCCCGGTCAACATCTTAGATAGTTCCCGAGGAATAGTTAAAAAACTATAGTAACTTATACAGCTTAGTATACAAAAAGTACTGATTGAATTTTAATGTAACTTTACAATAATAAAGTTCATACATAAGAATAATAGACAGGCTACTTTTTATCCCCGAAAAATGTACGGTTTCCGTGGGATAGATTTGTTTTTGTTTGTCCAGAGGCAATACCCAGCGAAGCGAGAGTGATCCGCTAGTACATAAATAAAATACTCGAGCGGAGCTGCCGGCAAACGTTAGTGCGTACTAAAAACACTTTACGACTAATTAATTTTCCTGCTGATACATCATTATCTTTTTGTTAATAAAACGCTTGCAAAAACTCCACTCAGACGTTTTTAAATGGATGGAAATGAAAACTCAGCATAATACATTATTATATAAAAAGTAACAGCTGTGAATAAAAAACTGTAGTCCACGATTAGCCACTTAATAATGCACGATATCGACGACGACCTTATAATTAATTGAATATGTAGAAAATTAATGTACTTTAAGATATTGATTTTGTTAGATTTCCATCCATTTTACCTTCTTTTTATAAATTAAATTAATTACTGCAATTATATTATAACAAAATTATGTAGTCCATGGTATATAATATTATACTAAACTAGCGGCTCACCCTCGCTTCGTTCGGGTTCGCCTCTAGACAAACGAAAACAAATCTATCCCACGGGAACCGTACATTTTCCGGGATAAAAAGTAGCCTATTTGTTATTCTGATGTATGAACTATATTATTGTAAAGTTTCATCAAAATCCAATCAGTAGTTTTTGTGTACTAAGCTGTATAAGTTATTAGTTTTCTAACTATCCCACGAGAACTCTTTAATTTTCGGAAATGAAAAGTAACTAAAATGTTGACCGGGGATATAAGGTATCACCGTGCAAAATTTCATTTAAATCGGTCTAACAGTTTCGGAGATTAGCCCTTACAAACAGACAAACAGACAGAGAAACAAAGAATTTGAAAAAATCTGGATTTGTCCTATTTCTCTTCTTACATCCCCCTGACTCGGTTTTTAGCATTTTTTTTCTATGTACAGACATTCGACCTCTACAGTTTTATTATATGTATAGATTATATTGATTTTATTGAATTGGTATGGTCACGCGATTGTCTGCAAAGTATTAGTTAATTTCACTTTATATTTATATAACAGGTCAGATATCGATACAGGTTATACCATTTTAATTTATTATTTTATAATTTTATTCGTTTTAACTCTTGAGAAAGCTTATTCACTAAACAGACGCCTAAACAGACGTTTGTTATTTATTCATTTTTATTTATTTATTTATTTATTAGGAAGCCTACGTTATATACTAAGAATACATTTCTTAACTAAATATAATTATATATAAAAAAAAAAAAAAACACTTTTTTACACAAAGTATATCACAATTACAAGCTAACTTAACATGCAAATAGTAATTGATGAACTAAGAAAAAGGTTGTTGCTCACTTATGCTCTAAATAAAAAAAAATGAAATAAATTTATTACTTAAATAACAAAATTTCTGTGAAAAAAAAAAGTTTCAACAAAAAATATAAATAAATTTTGACATTACATAAAAATCCTAAATACATAGGTAGAAAACAATGTTTATACACTATACTATGATCAAATCAAAACAGAAAAAAATGGGGTGGGGGGGGAGGTGGGGGGGGGGGGGGGTGGATATAAAAACTAAAACTTATTATTCATATACGATAAACTTGTATTATTTAATAATATTAATAATATTTGCTTATTTTCCACGTTTTTTCCTAAATCTCTCGATTTCGATTAAATATTTAGCGAGTTTTTACGAATTAGCTCTTGCAATTTCGTAATTATTAGCACTCATGTAAAATGTAATTCGTCTATTCCGTGTTTCATCGTACATTAGTTTTGTCTCGCGTCGTATTAGTTACATACTGTATAGTTTAGCTACTTGTTCACTTCATGTATTCATAACACTACTTAGTATACACCATGTACACACCATGTATACACCATGTACACACCATGTATACACCATGTATACACGTCGTTTCTCGTGACAAGTGCTAGAATAGAATGCACATTATTAATACATACATATATATTTAATTATTGATTCACTATTTCACTTTTTTAGATTATTATTTGATAAAAATATTGCCATTACTTTTAAGGCTCAAAATGTCTGTGCCATATTCAAATAAAAAATAATTTAAAAAGTATATTATATTGTTTTTTTTTATTCATTGGACTAATTTATTTAGCTAATGTTTTATAAAAAACACAAAATCATTTTTTTTAACTAAGACTTTATTTTTGTTACTGGCAATATGAATATACTAAAAATACAAATTAACACATTCACACTCTTATTAGTTTTAAAATTTCTAAATAGCACTCTATATAATTTTTATATCTCTATATAATATTTGCGATGGCTGAGAACTGTGTATTATTTCAGAGCTTTGTCCACGAAGGAGGCTTAGTTCCGAAGAGTTTGTACGTGAGTGGTGCTTTCACTGAGCGCGATGGAGATCCTTTGAGTGAAGATAGCATTTACCGATCTGTTAGTCTGGGGAAGGGTCAGGTAAGTAACAATAACACGTTCATTATATTCTGAACAGTTGTTTATTATGTTTTATTATTATTATTCTACTAGCGACTCACTCTCGCTCCGCCCGGGTTCGTCCCTACTTACGTTTTCACGTTTAGTATACATTTTTCAGAGATGAGATATTTTCCCGCGGTAAAAAGTATCCTATATGTTGACCCGGATAACCAGCTATGATCATACCAAATTTCATTAAAATCCCTTCAGTGATTTTTCTGTGATGCGGTAACAGACAGACAGACAGACAAAAATTCTAAAAACTATAGATTCTCCTAACTACTATAGGCCTCTGTGTCGTTTAAATTTAACATGTTATTATTTTCCTGAAATTTTTATTGTGTATAAATTAACAAAGGAATAGGAATCTTAGATATTAAAGGATATATAATATGTCATTGGAATTTCTGAAATATGTTTATTTTCTTACTATGGTTAAGGTTATCATAACATTTTACACGTCTGAAACATAACAATAATAGTCTGACCATAGGTATTGTGAAACAAAACATAATTTTAAACCATATCCCACAGGTACATGAAGTAATAGTCCAGAACCGCGATCCCCAAAGCGTTCTGACGTGGGATTTCGACGTCATCCGCCACGACATCTCCTTCACGGTGTACCGCAGCGACCACGAGCTGGACCATCCGGACCATGCCGCTGGTAAGCTTTATGTTTTCTTAGTAAATTTACTAAAGTTATGTAATTTTTTGACCCAATAGGGAATATGCGTGATTTTTTTTATTTTTTTAATGCAATAGCGCACATCGTTATATAATTTTCAATATCCAGCTCCAAGAAACTAAAATTTAGTATAAAAAAAGAATATCATACCGATACGGATACTTTAAACGCCCACCATTTCGCGCGCTTGGCGTGACGTCACAATATGACATACACAGAGACATGACGAATCAATATTTTGTAGCTACAAAATCGCTTTGTTATGATATACTCTGATTTCGTATTCGGCCTGACCAATGGCGGTCGTTTCAACTACTTTCAATTTCCCACCTTTATTGGCACTTTTAAATTATTATTTTCTTAATCAAAAAGAAATTACATTAAAAAATATTAATATAGGCTTAATTCAAAAGCAATAAAGATAATAAAATAAATATTTCACCTTTATTTAAATCACACGCATATTCCCTATTATATAAAAGTATTACTAAAAAGATAAATTCTGTTCATTAAGTTTTCCTAAAATTATCAATAATGGTTATGGTTGAATTTTGTCCATTGAGCAATTATAGTTATAAATAGCGACTTACCCTCGCTACGCTTGGATTCGTCCCTAGGTACGTTTTAACTTTTTTGAACGAAACCCATTTTTTTTCTAAAATAAAAGTAGCCTAAGTTATTCCTTATAATATCAGCTATCTGCCAGTGAAAGTCCCATTAAAATTGGTCCAGTCGTTTCGGAGATTAGCCGGAACAAACAGACAAACAGACAGACAAAAATTTTAAATATTGTGTTTTTCTTATAAGTACCGTATATAATTCCATATGCATTTAGTATAAAGCTGTTATTTTGACATTACAAACAGACGCTTCTATTTTATTTATCTGTATAGATAAAATAATCATGGCCGTATATCACATGGTTAAGTTAGAATAGCATGGTACATACATTTTTCATTATTTATTTGAAAAAATAATACTCCAGGAGATATACTACTGACTACTTCATATACCACTGATACCATGTAGGTTTTGACACTCAGCACATCATCGTCAACTATAGCTCTACATAACTAATGTATTGATCACGTGAATTTAGGACAAACCGACACCCTAAAATTAACTAGTTGTACTGCTATAACTTTTTAACTACATAAGTATACCATCTGCAAAATCACATTAAAAGTATTGATTTAACACATTTTTTTTTTTTAATTTGGGCCTTCTAATTGAAGGAGAAATTGTGGAAATCGATTCAGGTTTTTTCCAAAGACTACATACAATCCATAATGTTTTTTTTTATGATATCTCACAATAAACACATATGCACACAAAATGACCTCTTCTAAAACCATACAAACGTTTAGCGTTTATTCCAGCGATGTGCGTGGGCGGCGTCATGGCGGAGGAGTCGCGCTCCGTGCTGGAGAGCGGGCGCGAGGGCGAGCACTACCACCGCGTCGAGCCCACGCTCGTCTGCCACGACGGGGAGAGCATACAGGTATGTCATCGGTGGTCTAATGGCTGCAGATGCTGAGGTACTGGGTTCGAGTGCCGAGTCGGACCAAGTTTGATTACTGAGTTTTTTTTGTTAAATATTCTAAGTAACAACCCGGATTCGGGAAGCGGTGTTACACTCCCGTGTCTCGGAGAGCATATGTCGAGTCAGTTCTGCGAGTGTCGAAGTATCGTCCCATCGGACTTTGAGAGTGACAGGGATATAGAATGCACGTTGTGTCTGCGCGTACAGACACGCATTGCACTTGTATATTATCTCCTGGCATCAGGCTAGTCTCAGTGAGATTGGCCGCCGTGGCCGAAATCGGTCGGGCGGACATGATTGTTATTATGACATAATCGGACTCTTTCTTCTCCTTGTCCGTACAGGGCTATGGACAAAGAGAAGACGCTACGTGGGACACAAACGTTTTCTTCTTCCACTTTCCCTATCAGTCATCATCTCAGCACTCGCACCTTTCTCTCTCATATACTGGATCTAACTAAAGTACTGTTTTATATATAAAAAATTAAAATAAAAATTTTTTTATTACAATAAAAATATCTCAAAATATGAAGTGGTGTCAGAGAGGTTAGGAGGTTTTTTTTTTATAAAAGAAAAACCCTAATTTCACACCCACGCTCTCATGTCAATGTCACCTAAGTGCCAAATGATCCTTGTAGCACTAGATGTTAAAAGAGTATTTTCATCTATCCCCGTAATATTTTATTCATGATTTCGATAAGGACACTTTTTAAGTTGGATTTGTTATTCTAACAGAAACACTTACCGTCAAATAGTAACCATGGGTAACAGGTTCAAATCCTGCAGACAAAAGCCTAATATTGTTATAGACTAAAAGATCTAATACTGTTTATACCAAAATTCACTTCGTTGCTGCGTAAGGACAATCCAACAAAGACATTTTAATAACATTAATATTTTTATTGATCTATCTAAATCAGACGACACGTTGGCTCAGTTTGTAGTGACCCTACTTGCTGTGCCAGCGGTCGCGGGTTCAAGTCCCGCTGGGGGCATTCATTTGTGTGATGAACACAAATATTTGTACTCCAGTCATGGGTGTTTATATTTATAATATGTATGTATTTAAAATTATATATGTGTAGTATATCAACTATCTAGTATCCATAACACAAGCCTTGTGCTTACCATGGAACTAGATGATGCTATGTGTTAATGTCCCAACATATTTATTTATTTATTAATTTAAATAATAAAATAGTAAACAATTCAAAGGTAACATATAATGTGTGCTTAGGGCTCGCACGTGATGGCGGAGTGCGGCAGCTACGTGCTGCAGTGGCGCTGCGACGCGGCGGAGCGCGCGCAGCTCATGTACTTCCACGAGACGCTCGCCAGCCACCACTACCGGTCGGTGCTTTGGTTACTTACAGTTTACATGGCAGCTCATAGATGGCGCTGTATACAGTTTTTGGTTTACATGGCGGCTCATAGATGGCGCTGCATGCATTTTCTGACATGTTTTTGTGTCAGGTTTGTGCCTGGTTTCGTGTCAGGCTTAGGACGGCGTTTTTTTTTTATTTCCTTTCAAATGCTATATATATATATATATATATATATATATATATATATATATATATATAAGTGGAAGTTTTTAGGATATTGTTAACGAATTTATACAGAATGCGACTGCGCCTCGCCTTTTTAGTAAATACAAGTGTACAATATAATTGGGCGGTCAGCCGAAATAGTTTCCTTCAATAGAAAAAGCTAATAATACAGAGGAAAGAAATAAAATCACAAAAAATTTTAAGTCTATAATTGTGTGTATGTTACTTTCTCAAAATAAAAATTACTAATAACATTTTTTTTCTTACCTCATTCCAGCGGCTCAATGTCGAGCCTACAATCGGCGACCAGCGGGTTCTCTTGTATCAGCGGCAAGTCGGCGACCAGTACGTGCCCCTCCCGGTGATACCGCCTCCCCCCGCACCCCACGCACCCCCCGCTGCCCCCCACCCCCATGTCCCCCAATCAACCCCTCTCGCCAGTACCTTCACCCCCATTATTGTAAAACCGGGGACTTCTTGACCTATACTTGGGGCAGACAATGATACTGTACTTTGTTAGTACTGGTATTTGCATAGGCAGTGCGGGGCACCATGTGTTGATTCGTGGGGTATAGTTATTTTTGGTGGGGTTAACCGATTTTAGACTATTATAAAGATTATACTTAGGAACAAGGACAGTGTGTTAGTTTATAGAAGAGTATACTAACATACTTAAAAGGTATTGATGACTTATCAAAATTTTAAAAATGGATTTCTAATTTGAATCTCACTTTAGATAATCATAGTTAATATAATCAAATCTGTCCTAAATTAAAAGTAATTTAAAGTCAAAAATTACCATCTGTGTTGGATTTGTTAGAAAATTATAAAGATAATCATCGACGGGAATTGATAATATTCAAAATTTTAAAAATAACTATTAAGTTAGGGAAGTTAAATTGTGATATAAGATAGATATGACATAAGGTACTTGTCATTCCTCTGAAAACACATTATTAAAAAAGTTTCCTTAGAAGTATTTTTCAATGCTTCTCGAAGTATTGGGATTACATTTTTTGGGGCAGTTTATGTTAATTTTTAACATACGTGAGTATCAAGAGGGGTGACAAAATATAGTTAAATTTGATTCGACGCATGGCAATTTTAACGTCCTAATATCTTGATCTGATAAAATATTTGCGAATATATATCAAATTGTAGATTATACAAAAATCGTGACAATAGACTCGCTTTATAGAATGTTTGGTCTATTCGTGCTACGTTTACGAAGACGTTAAATCTGAAACTATTCTTGTAGGTGAATAAAATTTGAATCTATCCTCATAAATGTTTAACATCCGTCAATCAAAAAAGTTCTAGATACACAATCTCATGCAAAAGTTCTCTTAAAACTGTCACCAATTGTGTTTAGGTAGATCTAGTTGAAATAAACATACAACAATGTAAATTGAACCTTAATTGCAAGGCTTAAAGTTGTTTTCATATATATATTTTTAAATAAAAAGCGCGCTCAAATGTTCAAATGAGCGCTCATTCGGTGAGGACATTTTTTGTCGCTGATTGTGTATCTAGTATATATTTTGCGGATGAAATCATAAATTAGTTTAGATTTTAGATATCTTGTTGTGAGAGTGCTTGCTCAATTGAAAGCGATGGACGTCTGATCGATAACAATGTTTTTAATATGAATTATATATACATATGCGTATTGTGGTATGGGATGTTTGTTTATAATAACCAACATAATGTATTTATATATAGTATTCTCTAAAAAGTGGCTAATAAATAGCTATTCAATTAAACGTACTTTATAACTTTTTCTTTAAACATAATTCTCATGAAAATGCCTCATTATTTAGTCATCCAACTATATGATTTTTTACATATGAATTTCGCTCACAAAATAATTAATATAGCAAATTGCAAATATCTTCCTTCATTATATCTCTTCATCTGATGATGAACTCAAAATTTTAAATAATACTATTAATGATTAACATACAGTAGTAGCCCAGTGGTAACACGTTTGCTTGGGAATCGGGTTCAAATCCGGTCGCATGATATTGTCATGTGCGAATCATTTCCAATATTATTACCACTTGTCTTACGGTGAAGGAAAACATGGTGAGGAAACCTGCATGTCTGAGAGAACTTAGTAAGTTTTCGAAAGACATGCTCAGTCCGCCCGCACTTGGCCAGCGTGGTGGACTATGGCCTGATCCCCCTCGTATTGAAGGGAGGCCCGTGCCCAGCAGTGGGACGTTAAAAAGGGCTGAATAAAATACTATTATACTAACAATAGTATAAAATAACCTTACAATGGTTCTAAATTCCCCCTTCAGACAGTTAAAATAAGCAATTTGTTGCTATATAATAAGAAAGTTGTTAAATATGTATATATAAATGTGGTATGTGACGTATGTGTGTTTGTACGTACGGTGTGGAATTTAAATAATGTTATCTTATTGTTAAGGCTACGTCGTTCGCTCGTGTCGACTCAAAGTAAAGTATATTACACCTTATTGTGTAGTGATAAAGTCTATTTTTGATTAAGTATCAAATACTTGTGTATAATTAATATAATTGATCACTCGCAATTTTCAGTGTTTTGGCTTTTGTTTGATTTTAAAAAGGTTTTATTTTGACTTTTTCCAAAACACGAATTTTGAGGATATATCACGAAAAATTAATGATTAAATGAATCATATCGTAATTTATTGGACTAAAAATGTCAATTATTCAATTTTTTATTTAAAACGTACAGTTTTGACGAATATTATTATTTTTCAAATAACTTTGTATATAAGTTTCTTCATAGTTCTTGAACACGCCGACATCATTATGATTTGTAACTAATTATATTCAATTTAATTAATAAAAATTATTAAATTTTCAATTGTAGAATTGCAAGATTTAAAATCTTGTCTTTTCAATTATTTGCGAGAGTATCATAATAATAGTAAAAAAATATATAATTAGTAAGTGTGTAGAATAATTGTAGCCAAAACGAATGCATCAATGCAATGAATTAGTTATTTAGATCATGTTAAGGACGGTACAAAAACACGTATTATTAAAATGGCCACTCTAAATGAGCGTCCCATTGAAAGTAAACAGGTAGAAACAATCGTAACATGTCAATATATAGATAATGGTAGTCAATAAATATTGGATAATAAATAATATAATAGAAAAATAAATATTAAGAATGGTGTTAGTTTATTCGTATCCTAAAGAAAGTGTTACGAATACCGGGACAGATTAACCGTAATTTAATATACACGATATATATTTTTATATACTTTACGGGCAATAGTAAATGTATGAGGGTTCTTTTTTTCTTTTGTCTATGTCTATTTCTGAATACATTAAGTATTTAGATTCATAATATAAATCAAAAGAGGTTTATCTATTTTCATCTAAAATTAAAATAATGTACTTCTTATTTAATCTGTAGCAAATTTATTACGTATGAATCTCGTTGTTTGTAAGATTATGTTATGTGAGTTATGAATGAGGTCGCCATCTCTACGTATACAATATATAAGGAAAAAAAAGCTAAATCTCGCATATTTTTTCAAAATTTTTTTCAAATAGATCTGAAAATGTTATCTCATCTAGTGAAATATATGAACTTAAATTCAATACATCTTGGTATTGTTCGGAATTTAATGAAATACGGCTAATTCTTAAAAAAAATTGTTTTTAAAAATTTGTTTATTACATAAGGATATCGAATACTTGTGTAAATAAAATAATATTTTAATAAATAGTGTATTAATTAAAAATTGTTTAACTTGTGAGTCTCCTGGGAAATTTTTAAGGAATCTCGGTTTTAGCAATATTTCAAATTAATTTTTTGTTTTATCAAATCTAAAAGCTTAGTTCTTTATTTCTTTTTTTTTTATTTATATACCAAGGTGAATACCATTGACTACACAGACAGACAGTCTTGTAAAAAATTTCTATTTTATTATTAAATTATTCTGATTTTTAATTTGATTTCAGATTTATACTTAAACTTTAATACGATTTAATATAATTTAAAAATATATATTAAAGTACCTATAAATTTGATTACATATATTTTTAGTGTCAGAGACCATATAAATGTTAGACCTACAAAAATAGAACGCCAAAATGCTCAATCAGTACATTGTTTGTAAGGAAAATGATCATTAATAAAATATGGGAAAAATTAGGAAAATAAAAGTAATTGTTTAACAAATATTAACTATTTTGGTCATTCGCTATAAATTACACAAATATTAAAAATTACCATCGCTTTTAAACCATAGATTATAAATTCCTATTTTGATGAGAATCTAGATAATACATAAGACTACAGTTAAAATAATTGTGTATAGCTCACGTTATGTAACGACGCAGGAATTGTAAGGATTTTATTGAATCTTGATCATTGTAGTGTTAAGTTTACTTTTTAGTAGTTTTAAGTGAATATAAAAATATAATGCAATCTCAAATTAAAAATGATTGATCATAAATTATCATGATGTAAGTAATTATTTTTATATCGAGAGCCTAATATTTTCACATTTGCTTCACATTTTTGATCAATGAAATGATTGTTTATGATATTTTTGTGAAAAGTTTGAAGCTTTTAAATATAATTAAATAAAAATCAATTTTACGCAGTAAAATGAATACAGCCGCAATAAATAGAATGTTTCGCAGATATCTTATGATGTATTTTAAGCAACCGCACAAACCGTACACTACAGAATACTTTTACCTTATATATTGCTCTTTTTTAGTCAAAATTTCCTACGGTATATTTTAAGATTGATAAAACTATAATACTTTGTAGGCTGAATAAAAACTTGCAATATGTTGTGGCTGTACAGCTTTTGATCGTGGCATTAATTAAAAGAATTTAATTTTTGTCTATGATTTATTTGTATTATTATAATATATTAATTAGCGTTACAACTTTTTAATGTAGTGTAATGATTTCGAATAATAAATATAATATAAATTGTTTTTTATTTTTTTATTTATTACCTCCAGTGAATGCTTCAGTATGCTAAATTGAATATTGTTTTCCTTTTGTTTGAATGGATTTTTACTGTTTAAGAAGACATCGTTTTCCAATCTATCCAATTTATTAAGTATTAATGATATTATATTCAAAGCGTGATTGATCTCCAGATTGATTTACAAAACTCAATGGATAACCAAATGATATGGCAATATGTTATTTTAGAGCTAGAGCCTAGAGCCTTAAGATAGAGTAAAATTATTTTTACAAATTTCAATTTCATCTAGGAATAGGGTTATTTATTAAATTATTAAGTTAAAATTTTAGTGGTGTTGTAAGGTTCCGTATCCAAAAGGCAAACATGAAAAAAAAAATAGAAATGGAACTCCATACAGAATAGATATAACATATAAGGCTGCTTTTAAGGGAAAAATTCAGAAGTGTGACCTACTACTGAATATGCTTATATTATATACATATATCAGCATCAAGGGAGCAGAATTCTCATTAAAATACAATTAACTTCATAGTTCACTACCACATAAGAGAATGAACAATTTTTTATGATATTTTACAAAAAAGATTGTATTCAGCTTTTTTTAACGTTCCACTGCTGGGCACGACAGTGGTAGCCCAGTGGTAACGCGCTCGCTTCTGAAACCGAGTGAAGTGAGTTCAAATCCCGGGTCTCGCACCTCTGATATTTTCATGTGCGATTCATTTCGAACATGATTACCACTTGTCTTAACGGTGAAGGAAAACAACGTAAGGAAACCTGCATATCTGAGGGAACCTAGTAAGTTTTCAAAAAACATGTGAAGTCCGCCAACCCGCACTTGGCCAGCGTGGTAGACTATGGCCTGATTCCCCTCGTACTGAAAAGAGGCCCGTGCCCAGCAGTGGGACGTTAAAAAGGGCTGAATACACTGCTGGGCACGGGCCTCCCTTCAATACAAGGGGTATAAGACCATAGTGCACAAAAAAGATTGTTCCATGTTAATCATAAAATTAACCATAAAAAGGATATATGAAAAAACAGTTTACGACACCAACATTATGAGGCATGACCGATCAAATAAACCCCCGAGCTCGATAGCATTTCATTTGATTAGACGTTCGAAATAGAAACTACTTTATTGCAATCGTATATTTTTCAAGCCGAAGTCTTTTATGGTCACGATAAGAACGATAATTTTACGCCTTGGAATATCGTTATATGTATGTTGCAAGATTAAAATTCTAGTTGCGATGTTGTATCGATGTTTGAGCCAATCATAATTTTATAAGTAATAGGTATATTTAGATTTATGCAGCGCACTATCTACCTAAGTGATGTAAGCAAGTGGCTCTTTGGGCTAGATACTGCTTGCTCTCGCTCGCTTCGCTCGGGTTCGCCTCTAAAAAAATAGAAACAAATCTATTCCACGGGAACTGTACATTTTTCCGGGATAAAAGTAACCTATGTGCTATTTCAGACTATATCTATTTTTGTGTCAAATTTCATCCAGATCCGTTCAGCCGTTCTGGCGTGATTGAGTAACAAACATCCATCCATCCAAATTTTCGCATTCATAATATTTATGGTATATTATATGTATGTTATGGAATGTAATTCAGATAGTATAAAGATCATGTTCGCATAAGCTCATATCCTTCAAGAATTAAAGTATCTTTAACCATAGCCATATAACCCATGTCGAAGAAAATGGACCAAATATTTACTTATTTTTTTGGCATCGTTAATTTTTAAGATTAGTACCTATCCAATAACGATACTGAGTAACATAAATCTGATTATCTTTGTCTACTGTTTGTACTGGTTGTTTAATGTTTTACGTTGGAATTACTTTTGAGCACATAATGTTTATCTGCTTTTAGAAGAAACAGAGAGAGAGAAAGAGAGAGAAGTTTAAGAAACGTGTCAATTTTTGTTTAAAAAATCATGTAAATTTTTTCACACCTTATTGGGTAGTAGATATTAGTATCTATTTCTATTCTTTTTATTTTCTATTACCAACCACTTAAAATAAAGTTGGAAAAGATCTCTTTTCATGTATTTTTTTTTAATTTTCCATTATATACCTATTTTTTAATGATTTATATTTTTGTACATAAAGATAAATATATAAAGATTAATAGTTTTGTATGAAAATAAAAATAAATTAACTATAACTGCATCCTTAGCCCATTAAAGCTTAAATGATCCATTGAACTTTCAAAAGTTCTCGTAAAATTCAATTAAATAAAGTAAAATAAAATATTTTAATTTGATTTACCATTTTAAATATACTCCTGTAGTTACGTAATAATTATCAGCGCCACATTTACCTTTTTCAGTTAACGCATTTAGGTAATAAATTCTAAAGAAACTTTTCATTATCAGATGGCGAAGCTTTAACCATTTTTATATGGGAATAAGGTCGAAATTATAATATTTCGATTTATAACGCCCTAGTTATGGCAAAATTTACGACTGCATTGTTTCCAGGCGGAATTTTCGAAATAACGAACTGATAACACTCTTGTAGAACGCGTGGATTAAAACACACGATTAGGTAATTGCCTCAGAAATCAAAAAAGAAATATATTGACTATTTTGTTTGTTAGAAAATTAATTTAATCAAGTAAGCACAAACTACATATTTCTTCTATCTAAATTTCTTCTTTCTTCTTCTATCTAAAGGGGAACGGGACTGTTACTCGTTAATACAGATTATTTTCATAACCTAACAAGGAGTACAGTACTTCACCCAACTATTTGAAATTAAAATGTACAAGCCTTTACTGTATTACTGCATTACTGTATTACTGTATAACTTAATTTGTTGTTGCTGTATATTTAGTTGTATTAATTTCCTCTTCCTGCTGTCCTGGCCGACTTTGGCCACTCTTATTGAAACTAGCCATCTACGCAGGAGATATTGTAATGCAACGTGTGTGCGTGCAAACACAAGTATACTCTATTCCTGTCACTCTTACTCTCCGGTAGGACGACAATTCGACACGACCTGTGAGAGTTATAAATGCGCAGAACCAAGGGTTTAATAGTCTTCGTAGTACAAGGGGGGACAACGCCAACTTTCCAATTCCGGGCTGTTATTGACAATTTCTTGACAGTAAGACCCAGTAACTAAACTTGGCATGACCCAGGATTCAGGATTAGAACCTAGGACCTCCGATCTGCGACCATGCATGCTAGCAACTAGACCACTGAGACAGTTAAACCGAGTTAGTCGTATTATAACTTTACTATTCTGATAAACGCTGCAAATGACTACACAATACACAGCTAACTATTACCAATAGCAGTTTGCAAGCAAATAGCACCACTTGGTTTGTGGACGTTTTATGTTTCCGAAGTCTAATCCCAAAGTGGCACATATGTTGTGCGCATAGTGTACATTTTTAAAGTTGATGGCTTCACCAAGTACATATTCTACAATTCCTATCGCTTATAGTAAAAATATATAACAAAAGATAATATCTTAATTAATTCATGTAGTCAGAACGTATGCTACCACATACCATCCAACTACACAGAAAAATACAGAATTGACCTACTTCGTTTTAAATTCGGTTAAAAAATTATACTATCATGGCCAAATACAAGTTTTTTGATAAATTTAAATTCAAAATATTTTATTCAGCATGACGTCATGACTCCACCAGCTCGGGAAGAAAAAGCCTTCGATAGACCTATGAAGAACTGGTGAAAGAAACTCAGCGGGAGTAGAATTATTCAATCCACCTGGTTTTACTTCCATCAATTTTCTTGGGGTAGTTGATTTTGGTTTGAGGTAATTACTGCTAGGTACGAGGAAGTAGATTATATGTATAGCTTTATAAAAAAACTCATTAAGTCAAAAGTTATTAAAGACTTGTGAAGAAATGTGTAGATTATGGGACTTTCCCTGATCTCATGAAATTTATTAAGATATTACGCCTTTTTAAAATCGGAGATAAAAACGATCCTGGCAATTATAGACCTATTTCTATATTGACATCCATGAGTAAAATTTTTGAAAAAAATATTCTAAACCAATTGTTGATTCATTTTAATATAAATACATAGTATCTTCCATGATCCATAGTGAACAGTATGGTTTTACAACCGATGCGGGAGTTGCTCTTTTTAAACAGACTTATAACGCTTGGGAAAAATCACAAAATACAATTGGTGTTTCGTGAACATGAGACCTTCCTACTTGAAGTAAGTCATTATGGTGTTCGTGATCATAAAAAGCTAAAAGAAAACAGAAGTTTGTAAAAAGCTTTTTCTACTGAGTTTTAAATGTAGAAAATATAAAACTTAAAATTAAATAACTTTCGTATTCTCATTAATATATTTTTTTTGTCTTTAATTTCATCTATTTCTTATATTTCTTTCAATTTTCTTAGATTTCTTACCGGTGGTAGGACTCTGTCAAGCCTGAGGAGTCCGACTGGATGGTACCACCCCATTGTCTATTTCTCCCGCCAAACAACAATTATAGCATTGTTATGTTTTTGTTTGAAGGATAAAGTAACCAGCGCAATTACAGGCAAGAGTAACATATTAGTCATGTTAGTCCTCACAGTGATAACGCACCTGCGGTTCTGCATTTTTGGTACATAAAATATGGGCGACAGGTACCGCTTTCCATCAGGCAAACTGTCTGTTCGTTTATCATTGACAATGAGCACCATAAAAAATGCCCTCATACAAAGTAGAATATTTTGTTTTTATACAAATACCTAAAGCCCTATATAAAAAATATATACAATATAACTTAATCTTGCTGTATAATGTTGTTTAATTTGCAGCAAAAATGTCTATTGTCTAGGACCTACGTTGTAATTTCCACTAGAATAAGATCAAAGAAAAAATGTAGCTGTCAATAGCCTTAGAGTTGAGACTTGTCCCACCATTCGTTTAGCTATAAAAGCGTAAAATGGCTGCGTGTCGTACAGATAAGCGATTATAATTTTTTTCCTGCACTGCAATTGAAAAATATTTTTTAAAGATGCTCTGAGAACACTTGTTTGTCTGACCTCATTAATAACAAAGACACACAAAGGCACCAAATAATTTAGCTACAGATACTTATGTATATACCTACCTATGTAGGTAAATTAGGCATGTAAAATGTTTTACCAAACAATTAATAAAATTGATTTTTTTCATAGATTCATAATCTATATGCTATAAATTTTTTGTAGATATTAACTATCCTAATAATACTTTTATTAAGGATAACCCAAATTACTCGTATGTACTTATTAAAAGTTACAAAAATTCCATTATGAGCTAAAATATAGAAAAATGCCGCTTTTGTTTCATTCAGCCACATGGAAGTTGTTTGAGCACACTACTATCCTAGAAATTACTTAATAAGAACAAAAATACAGAGTGCCCTATATAACTTAAACAATCTCTATCCAAAAAGTTCCGTTCCTCTATAAAAAATATATAGAGGTTATATTATTTATTTAAATTTTGATCAATTTGGTAAATACCTATTTAAAATACACAAAAAATAAAGAAGGAAAATCAACCATATTGAAAAAAAATTAGGTATTTACTGGTTTCTTTCATAAACTATTGAATAAAAATAATTTTACTACAAATATAAAACCCATAACTTATGTAAAAAATTAAAAACTTACCGATTAATTTATATAATTTTGATCCTCGTGGAAAATAAAAGTAAACCGAAGTGAATTATTCCGTAATCTACTCGTAGTTATCAATGGAACAAATCCATGTCGCTTTCGCCATGCTGATACAGTGACCCAAACGACACGAGCCGGGGCGAACAAACTAGTTCAGAACAGTTTGCTCATCCGCTCGGGTCGTCCTAGTCACTTAAAACGCCCAAAAACCACCAAAAGTATTGCAAATCTTCCACGTGAATACGTTTTCCCTACGTGAGAAAGCCTAAAACTTTACAAAATATTTTCATTATGATAGAAAAAATAATAATTTGTTTAAAAGGATGTTTGTGATAATTATTTTAGTGCCTGCCAATGAAAGACGTATCCACGTTTCAGTTCGACAAGCGAAGGCTGCGCGCGCGCAGGCAACACTGCTTCAATCTTAATACTGTTTGAACAAGTGTTTTTCAGAAACAATAGTTAAGTTTTCTACTATAATGCTGCGGTGATAACGATATATCGAATGTTACGTAAAAGTCTATTTGTATTTATGAATCCGTTTCTTAAGCAAAAGTATGAATTTTTCTTACGCAAAATTCTGAAGTTGAGTTTTATCGCACGAAGAAAGCTTTAGATCGATGGCTCAGCTTATCTTTATTATATTATTCATCATTTCGGTACGTAGTTATTTTGTTAAAACTTTAGGCGCACCGTCATGTAGGGGAAGCTGGGGATATTGCGGACACTTAAGGAAACCCTTCAATAAAACATAAAGTATGAAAGCTAATCAGTCTGTCTTTAATAATTTTTAAACTTTGGTTCTTACCTTACAAAATCAACATATAAAACTATTAGTATCAAATCGATAATCATGTTTTTTCTCAAAAAAACAAAACCCTTGCTGTCCGCATTTACCCGATAGCTAGCGGGTAAATACGAGTGGGGTAATTGTGGTCAGTCTACTTATCCATATAAAATCACAAATATAGCCACGGCTCGTGCTCTCGCTTGTGTTGTTTTGTCTCGTACGCCCAATTCTGTCACACCATCTCTGTTGAAAAACTCCAATAGGATCCCATCAAAGCGACAAAAGCCACATAGAAACCAATAAATATTTATTGGTTTCTATGTGGCTTTTGTCGCTTTGATGGGATCCTATTGGAGTTTTTCAACACGGATGCACATTACCCAATCTTCAGTGGGAGGCGAATGATATATTTCAGTACAAAATATACAGAAATATTTTGTGTCATCTGTTTCATTTTCAAAATTTCAAGATTTTTTACACCTTCTGTTACTTTTTATTCTGTTTCACAATTTGTTTGTGTTACGGTATAGATTTTTATTTTTTTACTACAGCTTCTTGTTTAATTCTTTTTTCTATGAAATAGTCATCATTATCAATAAAGAGGGCCGAATCTATAGTTTTTAGAATTTTTGTCTGTCTGTTTGCCTGTAATGGAACGCATCACGAGAAAACCACTGGACAGATTTTGATGAAATTTGGTATAATGATAGCTGATTATCCAGGTGAACATAAATATATGATATTCTTTACTACGTTAAAACGTAACTCAGGCTGAACCCGAGCGAAGCGAAGGTGAGTCGCTAGTTTTAAATAAAATTGAAAAAGGTTTATTGTGATTGGTCATAACTAGAGACCGGATTATAAGCATTTGCATATTTGCATATGTATTTGCATAATTAAGCCATCCTCAGCGGTAATAGAATATTTTATCTAAGATCTAGTTATGATGCATATTATCGGTACATCCCACTAGTCCTACTAATATTATAAACGCGAAAGTTTGTAAGAATGTATGTATGTATGTATGTATGTATGTATGTTTGTTACTCTTTCACTCCAGAACGGCTGAACGGATTTAGATGAAATTTGGCACAGAGATAGATATTAATCTGGAATAACACATAGGCTATTATTTATCCCGGCAAATGTACGGTTCCCGTGGGATAGGTTTGTTCCACTTTCACGCCAGAACGTCTGAACGGATGTAGATGAAATTTTACACAGAGATAGATTATAGTCTAGAATAATACGTAGGCTACTTTTTATCACGGAAAAATGTGCGATTCCCGTGGGATAGGTTTGTTTTTGTTTTCCTAGAGACGAACCCGAGCGAAGCGAGGGTGAGCCGCTAGTTTACAATATTTTTCCGAGTGCAGTGTACTGACCCTGCGTTCCGAAATGCGCTAAAAGTGATAATATCGCGAATCCGACCAAATTTAATAGTCACAAGTAATTAACATTCTAAAATATGATTATATTAACAAATCGTTAAGCACAACATAAAGATATGCTTCCTTAGTCAAATATATCTAAAATAATCAAATGAAATACTGCATTTGTGTAGACCGCTTTTAAAGATTGGTACCTATTTTTTTATTTCAATAATACGAAAATTCCGCGATGTAATTTTTAAAAATGCTTAGTTACAATAATAACAATAATAAGCTACGTATATAATACATAATGCATAAATAATTAACAAAAAATATCGACGACAACGGCGTCATTGTCGATGTTTGTTACTGTACCTACCTATTATCGCCTGTCAAAGGATAATTTACTAAATGTATGCTGTTTTTGAAATAAAAAAAATATAAACTTACTTTTTTTTTTGTTTGGATGCCTAAAATTTATCATTTAATTTCGCATATTCTGCCAATTCTCGTGCATATTTCAAGCATTTTTCATGTATATTTGCATGCATATAACAAGCTTTTTATGTTGCATATGTAGGAGGTCACTAATAAAACTTCGAGATATTCCTTGCATATATTTTTATATTCAGTACTTTTATAATCGTCAGTACGTCTGTCCGTAAGGAAGCTACCACCGGCTCGGAAAGCAGTTCTGCTGAGAAGAGCCGGCTAGAAACTCAACAGTTACTCTTTTAAAATAATGAGTTACATAATTTATAACAATAATTTTTAGTATTACAAAAATTCCATGACCAGTCACTACAGGGTGGTACCGACATCTCCCTGCAAAAGCGCGGGAAAACAAATAAAATTAATATCCGCGCCCTCTTTTATTTTTTAAAATATGTTCCTATCGGCCAAAGTTACATAACTAAATGGCTCAAACATAAATCATTACAAAACAATCATATATAATATCTCTTTTCATTAATACGCTCATATATATATATATATATATATATATATATATATATATATATATATATATATATATATATATAAATGCAACCTTACACATATAATCCAGTCTCTAGTGATGACGAGCACACAAACTCCTAACTCCTAAGCCAGAAAAAAATATATGTAAGAAAAAAATAATAATTTTGATAGCTTATTGATAATTAATAGAAAAATAAAAAGCAGTCGTTACTCAAAACGCCTTAGAGTTCTATATCTAGCACCCTCTGGCGTGTACAAGTGTGAAGCGACCCACATAGCGAAGGAATGGCTTTATCGATGTTGATAAACTTAACGACGAGCGCAGGCGAACGCCGTGAAATCGGAACGCCGCGTTGTAATTAGTGTTTGTGACAGAACGATTTTTAGATTTGCTATATTTGTATATGTCGTGTGGTCCATTTTCTCAGCATCATCCTTGATGACGATGATGACGATATCCTACTATTCTGTCGTAAAACTTAGGGCTGCAGCAGTAGTTTTCCATGCCCTTCTATCTTTAGCTACTGCTTGGACATGGTTCCACGAGATTCCCACCCTTCTAAGATCCGCCTCAATGGACCTCCTCCTGGTTTTAGTTGGTCGACCAGGTCTTCTACCGGCAGGCTGCCATTGGAATGCTACTTGTGCAGTATTCCCTTCCTTTCTTCGCAAGATATGCCCGACCAAGCGCCACCGCCTTAGACCTATCTCCTTGTATACGGGGAGTTGATGGCATACTTCCCACAGCTCTCATCATCTTTAGGGGTTATTAATCTTGTGGGCGTTACCAAGCTCAAATAATAAAGTATTTAATGCTTAATATAATTTAATGAGGGAAATCACAATGTTATACACTTGATAGTTCTAATAGTTTAATTGAGCAGCGGGCTCTCGACACTGATCATCTGACTTCAACTCGATCAACCAACGCGGTCTTGCACCTCTAATATTTCCATATGCGATTCATTTCCAACATGATTACTACTTGTCTTACGGTGAAGGAAAACATCGTGAGGAAACCTGCATGTCTGAGAGAACCTTACAAGTTTTCGAAAGACATGTGCAGTCCGCCAACCCGTACTTGGCCAGCGTGGTAGACTATGGCCTGATCCACTTTGTATTGAAGGGAGGCCCGTGCCCAGCAGTAGATAGTATTATATGATCTGTGACTAACGTTACCATTCCAAATATCTTCAACGAATATCATGATGACGTCTCGACCCCGCAGCCCGCTCGAGACGTAGCCTCGACTTTTATTTTTAAGTTACTTTAAACAATACATTACATGAGTTTAAACTATAATAAGGTTTTAGATTCTAGCAGAAAAAGGTAACTAAATCCTCCTCCGACATGCATATATATTAGTAATGTAGTATAGTTTCAAAAATTGTTAGATAGGTAACCTATTAAAACATTTTGCCTATAAAGTAACTTCGAAATTCAACCGTTAGAGACTTTATTTCTGTGTTTAAAGATTATAAGAGTATACATGACTTCCTGATAGATTTTGGCCACGGCGGCCAGTATTACTGAAATTAACTTAAAGACTCACTCTCAAATTCCGATGGGAAGAGAATTAGCCATGGCCCACCCTATTTAAAAACTCTAATAGGATCTCATCAAAAGCAACAAAAGCCACGTAGAAACCAATAAGTAAATATTTATTGGTTTCTATGTGTCTTTTATTGGTTTCTATAAGGCTTTTGTCGCTTTTGATGAGATCCTATTAGATTTTTTCAATAGGGATGACCGTTAATTGATCAGGCCCACTAAGTATGTTCAGTCCGGCCGCCCGAACCTTGATTTCAAGATGGCTAATAAGTAAGATTGGCCAGCGTTTTGGTAATGTTTACAAAAATAAAATTAAACATCTCTTGCTATAAAGATATGAGAAAATAATATCTTTTTAATTTGAAGCGCCTGTGCAATATTTAAGAGCAATGTCTTCGTGACGGTTTTTTTTGCGATAATCTTATTTTTTAGTCATGTATTTTTTTAGAAGTATTTTTTTCCGTTGTTATTTATAAGTTACTAATCAAAGTTTTTATTATACAACAATGATAACATGTACTTCTATATACAACTTTAATTGTATTTAAATTTCAATTAAACCTTCTTTGAGATTTTAATAATAAAAAATATTAACCACAGCAAAATTGTGAGGGGGAAGCTTTATAATCTTATAATTCTAAAATATTTATTATCATTGGAATAAGAAATTAATATTTTTAGAATCATTACCAGCTAGAAGGGCATTACTTGACATTAACTAAATTGAAATGATGTATACTTTTATTTCTATCGGTTCTATATAAATGTTAAGCCCGCTGTTCTATGCAATGTGTTAAATTCCTACATTAGACAAGGGTCTAACTAATGGTAAACACACTGGCTTAGACGCAAAAAAGAGATAACTTGTTTTTATTTTTTTCTTTCTCCTTGCGGAAAAGATGGTTAAATTAAACATAAAAAAAACTCCAAGTGCTTCAAATCTTAGCTTTCCTGCAGTCATTTTTGGTTAGTTAACAAACGAATTAACCTTAGGAATGATAAAATAGCAAAAAAAAAATTTTTTTTTGTTATCAGATCGCTAATTTTAAGGATTTTCCACCTCGCTATCTTTGAAGGCCGATTTTAGCCAAAGTAGCCTGTTAAGTATTACTTTTTTTAATGTAGGACAGTTGAGAGTCTGAAAAACTTTTGAGACCTACGTAGGAACCATGAAGTTACCTGTTTTTTCTAATTTATTCACCGAACGTAAACTTTTCACTTTACACCTACATTTTCATAATTTCTATCAAAGTTACGAAGCTGATTATTTTACGCACAAGAGTAGATCTCATGAACATTCAGTAAAAAAAAAAAACGCGGAAAAGTCTTCTACTTTTTTTTTGAATTTTTAAAGTTGTTCAGTTTGAAAATTCTCAAAAATTCAGAAAAAAATTCATAACTCAAAAACCCTGAACAATCGCGTAATATATATGGGGGTGATTCGAGAACCCCAAGGGGTACTCTATCTCTGGACTTCCGCTTGGCACTAATTTCTGGGACACCTTAAACATTACCGTGGAAGTAATCTGGACTCATCTAGCACACTTTGAAGTCATCAACAAGAAAATTGAATTAAATTGTTTTATTAGAATTTATATCTATTTTACGCAATATTGGCGAAGTAAATTGTGCCCAAATGTAACTCCTACGAGGCACTGAACAAACAAAATCAATTATTAGTATTTATATTGTGTAGATTATAAAAAAGTAAAGTTTTCACAGGAAAAATAGGAGACTACAACTAGTGTTCTGATATATATACCTGTATTATAATTTAAACGTTAACGTTCTTAGGCAAAGTTTCTTTCATTATACTCTGCGTAGAGTAATGACCGTTTAAATGTGCATTTAGCTCTTATGCATTAAAAGACCTTAAAGTGTCCTGAACTTTATGAGAAACCAAACTATTATCCAAATTATAATGCTTAAAACTAGATATATTATATATTAAACTATATATAGTGTATTGATGCAATAGTGGATACAGATTTTCAACCGACATCATAAAAGCAGGAGGTCAATTCGGTTGTATATTTTTTTTATGTTTTTTTTATATATTTTTTTATGTTTTAACGTTTAGTATAGATTTCTCAGAGATGAGATATTTTCCCGCAATAAAAAGTATCTTTTATGTTGACTCGGATAACCAGCTACCATTATACCAAATTTCATCAAAATCTGTCCAGTGGTTTTCTCGTGATGCAGTCACAGACAGACAAACAGACAGGCAAAAATTCAAAAAAACTATAGATTCGGCCTCTGTATCTATAATAATGACTATTTGAATAAGATTTTCCAAAAAATATGAAATGTATAGATTCGACTCAGAATTTTATTATATGTACCTATAGATTGTGTGAAGATTACCACAATCAGTCACGTTCTAAAGTGTAGAATTACTATAAGACGTATCTAAAAAGGAAAAAAGAGAGGAAAAATTAAGGAAGCGTAAAGTGGAAATGAAGGCCGTCAACAATTTAAATAGTTTTGTAACTTTCACTGCATAGAAATAAAAAAAATGGAACAGCAAAAATATATATGACGGCATGTTTGGCTCAGTTTGTAGTGACCCTATTTTCTGTGCCGGCGGTCGCGGGTTCGAGTCCCGCTGGGGGCATTCATTTGTGTAATGAGCAAGAATGTTTGTACTCCAGTCATGGGTCTTTATATTTATAATAAGTATGTATTTAAAGTTATATATGTGTAGTGTATCAACTACCTGGTATCCATAACACAGGCCTCGTAGCTTACCATGGAACTAGATGGTGCTGTGTGTTAATGTTCCAACATATTTAATTTAATATATAAATCGCGCACCTTTTCTTTAACTAATATTAGATACATCCAAACAAAGCTATTCAAACATTATAATATCAAATCCTTTAAAGAGAAAAGACAATAGCATATAAACGTACAGCGCCATATATTATTTATTAGTTTGAATAAATCTATCAAAGACGGTGTTTCAGATATCACGATTCACGAATAATAATACAAAGAGTGCTGAGCGGATTTTAACGTATGTTATTTAATATATGTACAAGAAAGCCTCGATTATTGATTAAGTTTTTATTTCAATCTGATAAATAAATCGAAATATATAATTTACAAATAACCTTCGTCGTTTATATACACAGTTGTTATTAGAAGTATGTGTAAAGTAACGGTCATGTTTACCTAATAATTGTGCATTTGTAAACGAAATCGGAGTTTTATACTAGGGTAAAATAAGTCTCCGGAGCTTTTCTTTAAGTCTAAGATATGTATATACATATGTAGCTTAACTCAACAGAAGTGACCATTATTTACAAAACTTACTATAGTTGCTACGTGACTGTATCCTCCACACATTAAGTACTATTTTTAGTGATGTTATAGATCGGTGATAAATTAAATGTGTTCAATGGAAATAAAAAACTTAAAAAAAACCGACTTCCAGCCACTGAAAAATAAAAATGAACTAAACAGGGGTTTTCATTTAGAATAGATACCTAATCAGATATTTTCGAAGTCGGTGCCAGCCAATACAAATCAAAGCACACCGACTTCGAAAATATCTGATTAGGTAGGTATCTATTCTAAATGAAAGCCCCTGATTAGTTCATTTTTATTTTTCAGTGGCTGAAAGTCGGTTTTAATTTTTTTTTTTAAGTTTTAATTGTTCCATTTTTAGTGTAGACGTAATAAGCAGGTAATTTGTAGGAATAAGGACTTTTAAACACATATTCGATTAAGCCATTTATTCAGACCCCTAATGAAAGTCACAACCCATCTAGGTGTAAAGTTCTCACTAATACAAATTAATCAAGCCCAAACACCAGGTAATTGCTGTAAATCGTTGAGGAGTTCCCTCGACTGTCTTTCAGCACCATCATCAGATCGACTCCAGACCTTCATTAAATAGTAGTGCTTTAAAATACTTAATGAAAAAAATTAACAAACGCACTAATCGCCACTACGATTTTCGAAGGTTCCCCTCGATTTCTCTGGAATGCCATCATCAGATCCTGGTTTCCTTATCATGGTACCACCCTTGGGATATTTCCTTTCCAACAAAACAAGAATCATCAAAATCGGTTCATAAACGACGAAGAAAAAAAACATATAAATTGAGAACCTCCTCCTTTTTGGAAGTCGGTTGAAAAACGGCTACGCGTTTTATTGTTTTTTTTTCATTTCATATTTTAACTTTAAATAGTTCTATTTTTGTCTAAGCCAATTTGAAGTATTATGATTTATGATACATCTTATGAGAGTAAACAAAACCATTAATAGCTTGAACAAGATAATAATAAAAAAAATCAAGACTACGAGTAGTTCAAAGTTCTTTAGATTTGAAATTTTGAATTAATTTCGATGTTAGATTATTGAGTATAGATCTAAAATACGTTTTTACCCGACTCCGGCAAAGCCCAAAGGAGGGTTATGACATGTGTTTTAACTTTCACCTGTATGTATGTATTATGTTTGTATGTCCGATCCTATGTTTCCTTGTAATTAATAAATGGCTTAACCGATTTTGATAATTCACACGTCGTTCGTTTCGTCTTGATAACGCAAGTTTCATAGGGTATAGATATCATTAAAAACTTAAAAAAAAAAAATAAAAACCGACTTCCAGGCACAGAAAAGTAAAAAATAACCAAATGGGGGTTTTCATTTAGAATAGATACCTAATCAGATATTTTCGATGTCGGTGTGCTTTGATTTGTATTGGCTGGCACCGACTTCGAAAATACATATCTGATTAGGTATCTATTCTAAATGAAAACCCCCATTTGGTTATTTTTTACTTTTCTGTGCCTGGAAATCGGTTTTTATTTTTTTTTTTAAAGTTTTTATTTTTCCATTTTTGGTGTAAACGTAATAAGCAGGTAATTTGTAAGAAGAAAGATTTTTAAAAACATATTCGATTAAGCCATTTATTCAGACCCCTAATGACACTCACAACCCATCTAGTTGTAAAGTTCTCATCAATACAAATTAATCAAACCCAAACACCAGGTAATTGCTGTAAATCGTTGAGGAGTTTCCTCGACTGTCTTTCGGCTCCATCATCAGATCGACTCCAGACCTTCATTAAATAGGAGTGCTTTAAAATACTTAATGAAAAAAAAATTAACAAGCGCACTAGTCGCCACTACGATTTTCGAAGGTTCCCCTCGATTTCTCTGGGATGCCATCATTAGATCTTGGTTTCCTTATTATGGTACCACCCTTGGGATATCTACATTCAAACAAAAAAAGAATAATTAAAATCGGTTCATGAACGACGAAGCAATCCGCGAATATACATTAAATTACATCCACGTAGACAAAAATTTTTATAATTTTTTTTTCATAAAATGAAAACTACTAGGTCAAACTATTTTAAATTTTTAGGGGACCAAATGACAGCTATTCCGCGTCAAACAAAAGAAGAATCACGTAACTCGGATCATAAATCTCAGAGTAATCGGTGTACATACATAAAAAAAAATACCAATCGAATTGATAACCTGCTCCTTTTGGAAGTCGGTTAAAAAATCAAAAGGGTGGATCCTAGGCGCCAATTTTTGTTTTGAAAAAAATTTTCGTCCGAATCAATCGAGCGGGGTATCAAAATACAGATTTTTAAGAGGCGATTACATAAATATGTTATATGACAACTTATATGTTTAAAAATATTTTGGATAAAAAATTGCTAAAAATATCTAACTGGTCAAAACTAAAAAGCTGTAAATAAAAAAATAAAATAAAAAACGTGTGTGTGTACTTATGTACGCACATAAGAAGTTATACTTCTTTGGCGTAACAGAACAAAAATAGCTAAAAAATTTTGTCTCGTATGTCAAAACTCTCTGTAAGAGGAATGATGAATAAATAAAATAATTAAATAAGGCATATTAGGCATATTACAAACATATATTTAAAGAATATCATTTGAGGAAAGAATATAATATTATATATCATTTGTCAAACAATAACAACGGTTACCATGGCAACAAACAGTTATCAGCTAACTTCATCATGTCGTTTTTTGGCTATCGGTTTGAGCGCGCATCGTAAAAATTTTACTGTCATAATTTTTTCCAAACGTCCCAAAAGAAGTAGGTATAACTTCAAAAATTTAAAAAACCCGACTTCACAGAAGCTAACTAAAAAGATGAAAACGAGTTGACGAAGGAATATATGTAGTATTATGCAGTAGGAGATATGTATGTATATAATTTCGATTGTGTGATTGTATGATATTATCGTTTCTGAAACGAACTGCTAAGGTGTGGAACACCATTCCAGCATCCGTGTTTCCTGCCACTTATAATATAATTTACCTACCTTCAAGACATGAGTCAATAGGCATCTTCTAGACAAGCACGCTCCAACCTAGACCTCATCAGTGCTTCCCAGCGTTGATCGTGGTCGAGCGCAAGCATATCTAACAATAAAAAAAACAAAAAAAAAATCATTCTTGCTGTGAGGTGTATGAATGTGTCTTCCTCACATTACGTGACACTAGCAAAATGTATAGCGTCTGTTACCGCAAATCTAACTTCTAAGTCAATAAAGGAAAAAAGGTGTGCTAGGGTAAAACAATGTGTGCCAATCGTATCCGCTGATACAGAAAAATATAAGAACAGGATTAAATAAATCAATAGAATTTTGTAGCAATCTTTACATTCTTTGTTTTGTGTATCTATTATAATACACTGCATCTATACGAACGATTATTGTAAAAAATTTCGCATATAGCGATCAAATCAGAAATCATCAGACCTATATGTGTATTGGGTAATTCAATGTGTTATTTATTTTCAATTAAAATCGAATTTTATAAATTAATAATAATATTTTGTGAATGATTTATGTCGTAATTAGAGCTTTTAAACTTTCTGAATGCAACTACGGTCCCTGTCTTCTTTGAAAAGTGGAATATTTGTTAATTTTATAATAACAATTAAGGTCTCGCTTGCTTCGAATAACTTGATTATAAAGCTTTAACCTCTTTTCATCTGAAGGAAGATGATATTTATAGCAATTTAACTAATATATTTATATTTAAAGATAAAATAGAGGTCAGATACTGACCAGCGTTATCGCAGCACAAAACAAATTCTCAAACGGGAATACCGGATACTATCGTAAAACCAACAACGATATAACTATCTCTTTTACACTCGCTATAATTTGTATCATTCACGACAACACCCGATCGTCTTTCTCTCTCGCACACGTCGAGAATTCAAGCAACAAACTATTCTCTTTTAATGCCAAGTTGGAGTCGGGCCGAATTAAATGTTGCATGTGTTTTGTGTTGGAAATACAAAATTAATTAATTTTAAATAAATATACTAATTATTAAGTGAAAAATGATATTTTTTAAAGAAATGAAGGTGATATGGCGGGCTTTTATTAATAGTAAAGTGTGAGAGTGATTTTTCAAAACAGTGTTTAAGTTTGAAATTGTGCATCGTTGTTTTTTTGTGCATTGGAATTTGAAAATGATTGCAAGAGGTCGCATGGTTGATGTAAGTCACATAAAATTTTATTTATAGTTGATAATTAATAATCTAATATTAAAAATATAATAATAATAATCCTTCTGTTTATATCGGATGAGGTGTTCTTTTGTTTTGTTTTCCTTATGTACTATTTCCAGGTATTGAGATGAGTAACAAAATTAAATATGTATAACACAATTAATTATGAATTTCGAAAGTGAAATTGTGTAAATTTGTAGAAAGCCATCTATTTTTTCGATCACAAAGAACTGGCGCGAGCCCAGCTTTTGGTTTATCATTATTTTTATATTTGTTGTCCATCATCATTTTTATGTTTATTATCCACTTACGTATTAACTTGTTTATCATAAGTAAATAACTGATGTAAAATATTACTTGGGTGTAAACGTCTATAAATTATTGATTGTTATTGTGTTATTTTGCAATTTACATAAAAATTGCTATATCATGTATGGAGGTATATAGTTAATACACAATTTATCCACTGAATTAAATAAAAAATATTTATTAAAATTTTAAATTATTTCTTAACGTTTTGATCTATTTTAGTATTTTAGTAGCTATTTCGTAGTCTTTTTCTATAGTTCTTGATTTTCAATTTTCATAAAACATCAGTGACTTTAGTTTCTATATTAAATACACTTACCTACCTATGCATATTTTCCAATGTTATACACATTATATGTATACCTTATAACTCCGCTAAAAATTACTATAATACTTTGCACCAATAAATTACTTATCAACAAAAAAGTATACTGACGTCACTTAATTTATTTCACCCTAAAGGACAATTTTTTTTCTAAAAATATAAGGATTCAACTTGACCTCCTAGAAAATCCTTTCAAAATGGGCGAAGAAATCGCCTAAACAGCCAAAAAAATTATACAATCGATGCAGTACATCCTCCTTTTTAAAGTCATATACACACATAGTTATAATACACGCCACACTTTCGCATTTGTTATATTAGTAGTGTTCGCCGAGTGGTGAAAATTCAGCTATATTCATTATTGAAAAGAGAAAAACATAATATGTGAATAGCATTTACTAATTCATATATGTTTTCCAAATTATATTTTTTAAATTAATATATATAAAAAAAAATCTTTCCAAAATATTTTTTTTAAACACTTGGTAAATCTCGTCAATATCTACTAAGTGTTGACATATTTCAAGAACTCATTTTCCTTTTCATCATAAAAACATAATTTTGTCGGATCACTAAAAATCTTGGGTACTATTACCGTATATTATCATTTAGCTCGTAATAATATGCAAATGGTAAAAATGAATGTCACATTATTACACAACGGAGATAAGCCGTGCGATGTATGCAAACAACAGGTTTTGATTTTATTCCATGATTCTTCATCACACTACCATTATATACCCGAAATCTTGTATTTATGTGTTTGTATGTAATATTATTAGTGATAGAACGAAGTGGCGTGCATTTGGAGAGACCTATGTCCAGCAGTGGACGGATAGAGGCTGATGATGATGATGATGATATCAGTTAGCTGTTCCATTAATATAATTTACCAAAAGTTCCTACTCAAAAAAGCACCTAGGGTTGCCCCCGAGGGAAGGCAAAGTTAGTTACTAGTTAACTATTCCAATATGCCCTTAATAAATGCGAAAGTTTCGATGGATGTTTGTTACTCGATCACGCTAGAACGGCTAAACACATTTGGATGAAATTTGGCACAGAGATAGATTATAATCTGGAATAGCATGTAGGCTACTTTTTATTCCGAAAAAATATACGGTTTCCGTGGGATAGGTTTGTTTTTGTTTTTCAATAGGGAACAACCCGACGGAAGCGAGGATGAGTTGCTAGTAGTGTAAACACTCAAATTTTAAGTGCTTTTTAATCTGTACTCTAAGGTCCCATAGAATTAATCATTAGCTGAACGTAAAAATTTTAATGCACCCTAAAACTCAAACGTTTAATCATAATCATATATATATTTAATTACATTGTGTTATATCCTAGCAGTAATGAGCTATTAAAATATAAGTAAACTTCTACCATTTTATTAGCATACAAGTATTACTAATCTTAGTTCTATTTATAGACGGCAGCAGTGTTTGTTGCGACACATGTCATCCTATACCTACACAACTTTATTTTAATAGAATATATACTTAATGTATAACTTTATAATTTATTATATAATAATATTGTTTACTGGAGGTCACAGATATTATTCTTTGCCACGTATTTATAACTTCTGAAGTTTATTATAATACGAGAATATAATTAGAACTGAAATGCCAATAATACAATTGTAATGCAGTCGAAATCGTATATTTATTATTGTTTTTGGAAATTGTTTATTATTTATGTTTGAAGACATTGATATTATTATTTTACATCGCTCCTTATCTTGACATGTAATACCTTCTTTATGATTTGCGAATAGAGTTCTCAAGAGTCATCCAGAACTCACTATTAGTGTCATTCGTTCTTCTACTCGTATGTTAAGCGGAGACAAGAAAATAAAAAAAATGTCAGTGTATTAATATTTTGGTTTATAGATTGAACCTATTGTTTTTTTTTTTAATTTTAGATCGATTTTGTGTCTATCAAAAAAATATTATTCAGTATATCGTCTGTTCTACAATCTATTTTTTTTTATTTAATTTTATATTGTTAGGTAGTAGGTATAGATCTATATCGACTTCGATCACTTTACTTTATTTTGACACACATGCAATTTTGTCAGCTGTCAACACCGTGTCACCCATGGTGTAGGAGTTGAATTTAAGGGTACAAGCAAAGAACAGTGAATGCCATAATTTTTGTGTTTCTTTTACTTTGTAAAACTTTTTGTGTTTCTTTTACAAAGTACTTTACTTTTACTTTGTAAAAGAAGCACAAAAAAAAGTTTGTTTGTCTATATCTATGGTATTTGCATTCCCAACCATTGGTTTTTACAAATAATCAACAGATGTCACTAAAAATACGTTTTTATCTATGTCCAAATCGAAAAGAACTGGGTATGCCCATGACATACCGGTAAAGAAGGAGGATTGTCCAAAAATGTATTATGTACATAGTTAAAAGTTACTGCATAGTGCATACTTTGATTGAAATAAAGATATTATAACTTCTAAAATTTAAATTGCTTTTTTCTCCTCATAACCTATTCATTAGGACACTCCCTGTTTTTTGCATGTATCTTTCAATTATATTATATTAATATTATTAATTACAGGACGTTGATTAATCAGTTTAAAATAACATAACGAGTGATTTTCTATGCATTTTTACTAATCAGAACGGAACAATCGTTTGTATGGAGAACATGCACTCTTGCGGTCTTATTCGAAACTCCGGCGCAGCAAACAATGGGCATAGTGAGACACGATGCCACTCGTTTTATTATCTATAGTTTTTACCTTCACAAAATATATCCCTATTATATAAATAGGCAAAGACATTACATAAAACAGTTCAGTACATTTTTCTCCTCTGTTTGTCAACTGATTTCCTTTTCTTTGTTTCGTAGCTATTGACGAGTTTTAGTGTTATCAATAAAAGAGTTTTTTTATGTATGACTAGCGACTCACATTCTCTTCGCTTCGGGTTCGTCCCTAGACAAAAACAAATC
Organism: Fabriciana adippe; assembly: GCA_905404265.1. NCBI lineage: Eukaryota > Metazoa > Arthropoda > Insecta > Lepidoptera > Nymphalidae > Fabriciana > Fabriciana adippe. The sequence goes on from FR989995.1 coordinate 966,088, forward strand.
TATTCGATGATATATAGCCTATAGCCTTTCTCAGTTAACGGGCTATCTAATGCAAAAACAATTTTTCAAATCGGATTAGTAGTTTCTGAGATTAGCGCGTTCAACCAAACAAACAAACTCTTCAGCTTTATAATATTAGTATAGATTTAGGTCAATCCTATTCATTTATATTACGGTCGAATTTCGACCACTGGGCGGACACTGGTTATTATAAACAAGTACTGGGATGTTGGATACTTAAAACTACTGAGACTATCTTATGATGATTTATTTATTTATTTATTATAAAGGCTTACTAACTAAATTTACATAAAGCATTAATTTAACATAATAATATTTCGCTATTTTTATATAAATTTAATTTAAAAGTATGCACAGCTTTTTTAGAAGTATCTATTTTATTTAAATTTTATGTTACGAGTATATAAGGAGCCATTTAAGTTGTACAACAAGCAAAATATATATATATATATATATATATATATATATATATATATATATATATATACACGAAACTAAATATTTAAATACAGTTTCTTTTTAAATAAGTAATTAATTTATATATAATAATAAAAAATAATACTTATAACATGTACCTATGTAACAAATTGACACCTTTAAAGAACCACATTGTAACTAGATATTAAATTACCTTAATATAAAATCGGAAATCTAATATATAAAAATTCTCGTGTCACAGTGTTTGTAACAAAACTCACAACGAATCGGCTTGACAGATTCTACAGATTGATTGACAGAAAAAAAAAAACTGTATCATGTAATTAAAAAAAAAAAAAATAACTCCGATTATTATCATATGAATTAGACCTTTATATAGAAGCTTTCCATAACTGACATAAACCTTCTATATCTATACAAAAAATCAGGACGGTCCGTTCTTCCGTTGTTGCGTGAATGAAGTAAAAACTAGAATCACACTTTCGCATTTCCAATACCTATTAGTAGTTACAAAGTGTCTATCTTAAAGTGTCTATATACAGTAGGTATGTTCTTTGATATTAGAAACAAAATAGGATATATGGATAATTATAAGGTTACTTCTTATTGTAAGTACGCAGAAGGGCTTAATGAATAAACGCTTTTATTATTTGTCTCACAAAAAAAAAGTTTCTAATAGATAGATAGAATATGTATACTTCCCTAATGAGGATAACCCACTTTGACTGTGTTTGATGTTTTCAAATTGGGTTGTAGATGTTTATGATTCCTTTTTATAAATGGCTTTAAATTATATCTCAAGGCATAGAGGAATCGTAAAAAAATCCATCCTAAAGAGCGAAATAATTAGGTAATTTAAAGTGATTCAAGTCTTTGAAGTTTAGAACTAAATAGCGTCCGGCAATCAAGTCGGCGTGAAACCAAGAGATGTACTGGGAAGCATGTATATATCATGCATATTTCTCCTGGTACTCCTCGGATAGCCGAGTGGACCGTTATAGGAACCGCCTGGTATTAACGGTCTACTTCGGCAGGCCATCGGGGCGTCGTGGTTGAGTGAATGAAGTACCCAGCAGCGCCCCATTATAATGGAAATTAAAAAAAGATATCAGCAATGACAATCCGGTTTTTATATCGGAAGAGAAATCGCAGCGTTGATTGTTAAAATCGCGCTTCGCTTGTTTTAAATATTTTAACCCATCGATAAAAAAGCGCTAGATTAGCGACAAAAAATGTCCTCACCGAATGAGCGCATGGAGCTGAAGCTAGCGGCCGACTAGCGGCCGGCCACCTGACGATTTAAACAAAGGGCCGCAACGGTATCGCGGCATCGAAAACATAAGTTACTAGATTAAATACGCGACATATGCAATTAAATATTACTTTTTAATCATTTTAAATACAATAATAGTAATGTATAGTGTTTTATATAATTTAATACCGAATTTTTAAATTTAGTAATGTACGTGCCCGTTCTTAGCGTAAAAGGTCATTTAAGCCAAGAAAAACTAGAAAGCATGCTTGAAACTTGTAGATTTTTTTACTGAACCTTCCTATAAGATATATTTATTTAAAACTAAACGATTTTTGAAGAATCAACCAGTACAAGTGTTGTAAAAAAAAAATATTGTTGCCATTGAGTGCGTAATTGTAAAACTACATTAAAGTCCATGAAAACGATATAAAGCAAACTGGGAGGTCGTTGATTTTTTTATATATTATTATGCTTATATATACTAACTGAAAACCGTTTAAATTAGACAGGATCAAGCTGTAGTTTTTTTGTAAAAAAATTTTGAATATTGCCTCCTACCGAGTACTCATACTAACATTCAAACGTATGAAAATACGAGAAAGCAAACTCAGATCATGTTGATATTTTTACTAAATATTCCTATAACATCAAGCAACTCATAACTGTTTAAATCCTGTAGGATCAGTACGAAGAATAGTTAAAAAAATATTTTAATATTCTCGTACTAGCCCATACTAGTTTCTATGTAAAACTTAAAGTCCATGAAAACGATATAAAGCAAACTGGGAGGTCGTTGATTTTTTTATATATTATTATGCTTATATATACTAACTGAAAACCGTTTCAATTAGACAGGATCAAGCTGTAGTTTTTTTGTAAAAAAATTTTGAATATTGCCTCCTACCGAGTACTCATACTAACATTCAAACGTATGAAAATACGAGAAAGCAAACTCAGATCATGTTGATATTTTTACTAAATATTCTTATAACATCAAGCAACTCATAACTGTTTAAATCCTGTAGGATCAGGGCGAAGAATAGTTAAAAAAAATATTTTAATATTCTCGTACTAGCCCATACTAGTTACTATGTAAAACTTAAAATCCATGAAAACGATATAAAGCAAACTGGGAGGTCGTTGATTTTTTTATATATTATTATGCTTATATATACTAACTGAAAACCGTTTAAATTAGACAGGATCAAGCTGTAGTTTTTTTTGTAAAAAAAATTTGAATATTGCCTCCTACCGAGTACTCATACTAACATTCAAACGTATGAAAATACGAGAAAGCAAACTCAGATCATGTTGATATTTTAACTAAATATTCCTATAACATCAAGCAACTCATAACTGTTTAAATCCTGTAGGATCAGGACGAAGAATAGTTAAAAAAAATATTTTAATATTCTCGTACTAGCCCATACTAGTTTCTATATAAAACTTAAAGTCCATGAAAACGATATAAAGCAAACTGGGAGGTCGTTGATTTTTTTATATATTATTATGCTTATATATACTAACTGAAAACCGTTTAAATTAGACAGGATCAAGCTGTAGTTTTTTTGTAAAAAATTTTTTAATATTGCCTCCTACCGAGTACTCATACTAACATTCAAACGTATGAAAATACGAGAAAGCAAACTCAGATCATGTTGATATTTTTACTAAATATTCTTATAACATCAAGCAACTCATAACTGTTTAAATCCTGTAGGATCAGGACGAAGAATAGTTAAAAAAAATATTTTAATATTCTCGTACTAGCCCATACTAGTTTCTATGTAAAACTTAAAGTCCATGAAAACGATATAAAGCAAACTGGGAGGTCGTTGATTTTTTTATATATTATTATGCTTATATATACTAACTGAAAACCGTTTAAATTAGACAGGATCAAGCTGTAGTTTTTTTGTAAAAAAATTTTGAATATTGCCTCCTACCGAGTACTCATACTAACATTCAAACGTATGAAAATACGAGAAAGCAAACTCAGATCATGTTGATATTTTTACTAAATATTCTTATAACATCAAGCAACTCATAACTGTTTAAATCCTGTAGGATCAGGACGAAGAATAGTTAAAAAAAATATTTTAATATTCTCGTACTAGCCCATACTAGTTTCTATGTAAAACTTAAAGTCCATGAAAACGATATAAAGCAAACTGGGAGGTCGTTGATTTTTTTATATATTATTATGCTTATATATACTAACTGAAAACCGTTTAAATTAGACAGGATCAAGCTGTAGTTTTTTTTTGTAAAAAAATTTTGAATATTGCCTCCTACCGAGTACTCATACTAACATTCAAACGTATGAAAATACGAGAAAGCAAACTCAGATCATGTTGATATTTTTACTAAATATTCTTATAACATCAAGCAACTCATAACTGTTTAAATCCTGTAGGATCAGGACGAAGAATAGTTAAAAAAAAATATTTTAATATTCTCGTACTAGCCCATACTAGTTTCTATGTAAAACTTAAAGTCCATGAAAACGATATAAAGCAAACTGGGAGGTCGTTGATTTTTTTATATATTATTATGCTTATATATACTAACTGAAAACCGTTTAAATTAGACAGGATCAAGCTGTAGTTTTTTTGTAAAAAAATTTTGAATATTGCCTCCTACCGAGTACTCATACTAACATTCAAACGTATGAAAATACGAGAAAGCAAACTCAGATCATGTTGATATTTTTACTAAATATTCTTATAACATCAAGCAACTCATAACTGTTTAAATCCTGTAGGATCAGGACGAAGAATAGTTAAAAAAAATATTTTAATATTCTCGTACTAGCCCATACTAGTTTCTATGTAAAACTTAAAGTCCATGAAAACGATATAAAGCAAACTGGGAGGTCGTTGATTTTTTTATATATTATTATGCTTATATATACTAACTGAAAACCGTTTAAATTAGACAGGATCAAGCTGTAGTTTTTTTGTAAAAAAATTTTGAATATTGCCTCCTACCGAGTACTCATACTAACATTCAAACGTATGAAAATACGAGAAAGCAAACTCAGATCATGTTGATATTTTAACTAAATATTCCTATAACATCAAGCAACTCATAACTGTTTAAATCCTGTAGGATCAGGACGAAGAATAGTTAAAAAAAATATTTTAATATTCTCGTACTAGCCCATACTAGTTTCTATGTAAAACTTAAAGTCCATGAAAACGATATAAAGCAAACTGGGAGGTCGTTGATTTTTTTATATATTATTATGCTTATATATACTAACTGAAAACCGTTTAAATTAGACAGGATCAAGCTGTAGTTTTTTTGTAAAAAAATTTTGAATATTGCCTCCTACCGAGTACTCATACTAACATTCAAACGTATGAAAATACGAGAAAGCAAACTCAGATCATGTTGATATTTTAACTAAATATTCCTATAACATCAAGCAACTCATAACTGTTTAAATCCTGTAGGATCAGGACGAAGAATAGTTAAAAAAAATATTTTAATATTCTCGTACTAGCCCATACTAGTTTCTATATAAAACTTAAAGTCCATGAAAACGATATAAAGCAAACTGGGAGGTCGTTGATTTTTTTATATATTATTATGCTTATATATACTAACTGAAAACCGTTTAAATTAGACAGGATCAAGCTGTAGTTTTTTTGTAAAAAAATTTTGAATATTGCCTCCTACCGAGTACTCATACTAACATTCAAACGTATGAAAATACAAGAAAGCAAACTCAGATCATGTTGATATTTTTACTAAATATTCTTATAACATCAAGCAACTCATAACTGTTTAAATCCTGTAGGATCAGTACGAAGAATAGTTAAAAAAAATATTTTAATATTCTCGTACTAGCCCATACTAGTTTCTATGTAAAACTTAAAGTCCATGAAAACGATATAAAGCAAACTGGGAGGTCGTTGATTTTTTTATATATTATTATGCTTATATATACTAACTGAAAACCGTTTCAATTAGACAGGATCAAGCTGTAGTTTTTTTGTAAAAAAATTTTGAATATTGCCTCCTACCGAGTACTCATACTAACATTCAAACGTATGAAAATACGAGAAAGCAAACTCAGATCATGTTGATATTTTTACTAAATATTCCTATAACATCAAGCAACTCATAACTGTTTAAATCCTGTAGGATCAGGACGAAGAATAGTTAAAAAAAATATTTTAATATTCTCGTACTAGCCCATACTAGTTTCTATGTAAAACTTAAAGTCCATGAAAACGATATAAAGCAAACTGGGAGGTCGTTGATTTTTTTATATATTATTATGCTTATATATACTAACTTAAAACCGTTTAAATTAGACAGGATCAAGCTGTAGTTTTTTTGTAAAAAAATTTTGAATATTGCCTCCTACCGAGTACTCATACTAACATTCAAACGTATGAAAATACGAGAAAGCAAACTCAGATCATGTTGATATTTTAACTAAATATTCCTATAACATCAAGCAACTCATAACTGTTTAAATCCTGTAGGATCAGGACGAAGAATAGTTAAAAAAAATATTTTAATATTCTCGTACTAGCCCATACTAGTTTCTATATAAAACTTAAAGTCCATGAAAACGATATAAAGCAAACTGGGAGGTCGTTGATTTTTTTATATATTATTATGCTTATATATACTAACTGAAAACCGTTTAAATTAGACAGGATCAAGCTGTAGTTTTTTTGTAAAAAAATTTTGAATATTGCCTCCTACCGAGTACTCATACTAACATTCAAACGTATGAAAATACAAGAAAGCAAACTCAGATCATGTTGATATTTTTACTAAATATTCTTATAACATCAAGCAACTCATAACTGTTTAAATCCTGTAGGATCAGTACGAAGAATAGTTAAAAAAAATATTTTAATATTCTCGTACTAGCCCATACTAGTTTCTATGTAAAACTTAAAGTCCATGAAAACGATATAAAGCAAACTGGGAGGTCGTTGATTTTTTTATATATTATTATGCTTATATATACTAACTGAAAACCGTTTCAATTAGACAGGATCAAGCTGTAGTTTTTTTGTAAAAAAATTTTGAATATTGCCTCCTACCGAGTACTCATACTAACATTCAAACGTATGAAAATACGAGAAAGCAAACTCAGATCATGTTGATATTTTTACTAAATATTCCTATAACATCAAGCAATTCATAACTGTTTAAATCCTGTAGGATCAGGACGAAGAATAGTTAAAAAAAATATTTTAATATTCTCGTACTAGCCCATACTAGTTTCTATGTAAAACTTAAAGTCCATGAAAACGATATAAAGCAAACTGGGAGGTCGTTGATTTTTTTATATATTATTATGCTTATATATACTAACTTAAAACCGTTTAAATTAGACAGGATCAAGCTGTAGTTTTTTTGTAAAAAAATTTTGAATATTGCCTCCTACCGAGTACTCATACTAACATTCAAACGTATGAAAATACGAGAAAGCAAACTCAGATCATGTTGATATTTTTACTAAATATTCCTATAACATCAAGCAATTCATAACTGTTTAAATCCTGTAGGATCAGGACGAAGAATAGTTAAAAAAAATATTTTAATATTCTCGTACTAGCCCATACTAGTTTCTATGTAAAACTTAAAGTCCATGAAAACGATATAAAGCAAACTGGGAGGTCGTTGATTTTTTTATATATTATTATGCTTATATATACTAACTGAAAACCGTTTAAATTAGACAGGATCAAGCTGTAGTTTTTTTGTAAAAAAATTTTGAATATTGCCTCCTACCGAGTACTCATACTAACATTCAAACGTATGAAAATACGAGAAAGCAAACTCAGATCATGTTGATATTTTTACTAAATATTCTTATAACATCAAGCAACTCATAACTGTTTAAATCCTGTAGGATCAGGACGAAGAATAGTTAAAAAAAATATTTTAATATTCTCGTACTAGCCCATACTAGTTTCTATGTAAAACTTAAAGTCCATGAAAACGATATAAAGCAAACTGGGAGGTCGTTGATTTTTTTATATATTATTATGCTTATATATACTAACTGAAAACCGTTTCAATTAGACAGGATCAAGCTGTAGTTTTTTTGTAAAAAAATTTTGAATATTGCCTCCTACCGAGTACTCATACTAACATTCAAACGTATGAAAATACGAGAAAGCAAACTCAGATCATGTTGATATTTTTACTAAATATTCCTATAACATCAAGCAACTCATAACTGTTTAAATCCTGTAGGATCAGGACGAAGAATAGTTAAAAAAAATATTTTAATATTCTCGTACTAGCCCATACTAGTTTCTATGTAAAACTTAAAGTCCATGAAAACGATATAAAGCAAACTGGGAGGTCGTTGATTTTTTTATATATTATTATGCTTATATATACTAACTTAAAACCGTTTAAATTAGACAGGATCAAGCTGTAGTTTTTTTGTAAAAAAATTTTGAATATTGCCTCCTACCGAGTACTCATACTAACATTCAAACGTATGAAAATACGAGAAAGCAAACTCAGATCATGTTGATATTTTTACTAAATATTCCTATAACATCAAGCAATTCATAACTGTTTAAATCCTGTAGGATCAGGACGAAGAATAGTTAAAAAAAATATTTTAATATTCTCGTACTAGCCCATACTAGTTTCTATGTAAAACTTAAAGTCCATGAAAACGATATAAAGCAAACTGGGAGGTCGTTGATTTTTTTATATATTATTATGCTTATATATACTAACTGAAAACCGTTTAAATTAGACAGGATCAAGCTGTAGTTTTTTTGTAAAAAAATTTTGAATATTGCCTCCTACCGAGTACTCATACTAACATTCAAACGTATGAAAATACGAGAAAGCAAACTCAGATCATGTTGATATTTTTACTAAATATTCTTATAACATCAAGCAACTCATAACTGTTTAAATCCTGTAGGATCAGGACGAAGAATAGTTAAAAAAAATATTTTAATATTCTCGTACTAGCCCATACTAGTTTCTATGTAAAACTTAAAGTCCATGAAAACGATATAAAGCAAACTGGGAGGTCGTTGATTTTTTTATATATTATTATGCTTATATATACTAACTGAAAACCGTTTAAATTAGACAGGATCAAGCTGTAGTTTTTTTGTAAAAAAATTTTGAATATTGCCTCCTACCGAGTACTCATACTAACATTCAAACGTATGAAAATACGAGAAAGCAAACTCAGATCATGTTGATATTTTTACTAAATATTCTTATAACATCAAGCAACTCATAACTGTTTAAATCCTGTAGGATCAGTACGAAGAATAGTTAAAAAAAATATTTTAATATTCTCGTACTAGCCCATACTAGTTTCTATGTAAAACTTAAAGTCCATGAAAACGATATAAAGCAAACTGGGAGGTCGTTGATTTTTTTATATATTATTATGCTTATATATACTAACTTAAAACCGTTTAAATTAGACAGGATCAAGCTGTAGTTTTTTTGTAAAAAAATTTTGAATATTGCCTCCTACCGAGTACTCATACTAACATTCAAACGTATGAAAATACGAGAAAGCAAACTCAGATCATGTTGATATTTTAACTAAATATTCCTATAACATCAAGCAACTCATAACTGTTTAAATCCTGTAGGATCAGGACGAAGAATAGTTAAAAAAAATATTTTAATATTCTCGTACTAGCCCATACTAGTTTCTATATAAAACTTAAAGTCCATGAAAACGATATAAAGCAAACTGGGAGGTCGTTGATTTTTTTATATATTATTATGCTTATATATACTAACTGAAAACCGTTTAAATTAGACAGGATCAAGCTGTAGTTTTTTTGTAAAAAAATTTTGAATATTGCCTCCTACCGAGTACTCATACTAACATTCAAACGTATGAAAATACAAGAAAGCAAACTCAGATCATGTTGATATTTTTACTAAATATTCTTATAACATCAAGCAACTCATAACTGTTTAAATCCTGTAGGATCAGTACGAAGAATAGTTAAAAAAAATATTTTAATATTCTCGTACTAGCCCATACTAGTTTCTATGTAAAACTTAAAGTCCATGAAAACGATATAAAGCAAACTGGGAGGTCGTTGATTTTTTTATATATTATTATGCTTATATATACTAACTGAAAACCGTTTCAATTAGACAGGATCAAGCTGTAGTTTTTTTGTAAAAAAATTTTGAATATTGCCTCCTACCGAGTACTCATACTAACATTCAAACGTATGAAAATACGAGAAAGCAAACTCAGATCATGTTGATATTTTTACTAAATATTCCTATAACATCAAGCAACTCATAACTGTTTAAATCCTGTAGGATCAGGACGAAGAATAGTTAAAAAAAATATTTTAATATTCTCGTACTAGCCCATACTAGTTTCTATGTAAAACTTAAAGTCCATGAAAACGATATAAAGCAAACTGGGAGGTCGTTGATTTTTTTATATATTATTATGCTTATATATACTAACTTAAAACCGTTTAAATTAGACAGGATCAAGCTGTAGTTTTTTTGTAAAAAAATTTTGAATATTGCCTCCTACCGAGTACTCATACTAACATTCAAACGTATGAAAATACGAGAAAGCAAACTCAGATCATGTTGATATTTTTACTAAATATTCCTATAACATCAAGCAATTCATAACTGTTTAAATCCTGTAGGATCAGGACGAAGAATAGTTAAAAAAAATATTTTAATATTCTCGTACTAGCCCATACTAGTTTCTATGTAAAACTTAAAGTCCATGAAAACGATATAAAGCAAACTGGGAGGTCGTTGATTTTTTTATATATTATTATGCTTATATATACTAACTGAAAACCGTTTAAATTAGACAGGATCAAGCTGTAGTTTTTTTGTAAAAAAATTTTGAATATTGCCTCCTACCGAGTACTCATACTAACATTCAAACGTATGAAAATACGAGAAAGCAAACTCAGATCATGTTGATATTTTTACTAAATATTCTTATAACATCAAGCAACTCATAACTGTTTAAATCCTGTAGGATCAGGACGAAGAATAGTTAAAAAAAATATTTTAATATTCTCGTACTAGCCCATACTAGTTTCTATGTAAAACTTAAAGTCCATGAAAACGATATAAAGCAAACTGGGAGGTCGTTGATTTTTTTATATATTATTATGCTTATATATACTAACTGAAAACCGTTTCAATTAGACAGGATCAAGCTGTAGTTTTTTTGTAAAAAAATTTTGAATATTGCCTCCTACCGAGTACTCATACTAACATTCAAACGTATGAAAATACGAGAAAGCAAACTCAGATCATGTTGATATTTTTACTAAATATTCCTATAACATCAAGCAACTCATAACTGTTTAAATCCTGTAGGATCAGGACGAAGAATAGTTAAAAAAAATATTTTAATATTCTCGTACTAGCCCATACTAGTTTCTATGTAAAACTTAAAGTCCATGAAAACGATATAAAGCAAACTGGGAGGTCGTTGATTTTTTTATATATTATTATGCTTATATATACTAACTTAAAACCGTTTAAATTAGACAGGATCAAGCTGTAGTTTTTTTGTAAAAAAATTTTGAATATTGCCTCCTACCGAGTACTCATACTAACATTCAAACGTATGAAAATACGAGAAAGCAAACTCAGATCATGTTGATATTTTTACTAAATATTCCTATAACATCAAGCAATTCATAACTGTTTAAATCCTGTAGGATCAGGACGAAGAATAGTTAAAAAAAATATTTTAATATTCTCGTACTAGCCCATACTAGTTTCTATGTAAAACTTAAAGTCCATGAAAACGATATAAAGCAAACTGGGAGGTCGTTGATTTTTTTATATATTATTATGCTTATATATACTAACTGAAAACCGTTTAAATTAGACAGGATCAAGCTGTAGTTTTTTTGTAAAAAAATTTTGAATATTGCCTCCTACCGAGTACTCATACTAACATTCAAACGTATGAAAATACGAGAAAGCAAACTCAGATCATGTTGATATTTTTACTAAATATTCTTATAACATCAAGCAACTCATAACTGTTTAAATCCTGTAGGATCAGGACGAAGAATAGTTAAAAAAAATATTTTAATATTCTCGTACTAGCCCATACTAGTTTCTATGTAAAACTTAAAGTCCATGAAAACGATATAAAGCAAACTGGGAGGTCGTTGATTTTTTTATATATTATTATGCTTATATATACTAACTTAAAACCGTTTAAATTAGACAGGATCAAGCTGTAGTTTTTTTGTAAAAAAATTTTGAATATTGCCTCCTACCGAGTACTCATACTAACATTCAAACGTATGAAAATACGAGAAAGCAAACTCAGATCATGTTGATATTTTTACTAAATATTCTTATAACATCAAGCAACTCATAACTGTTTAAATCCTGTAGGATCAGGACGAAGAATAGTTAAAAAAAATATTTTAATATTCTCGTACTAGCCCATACTAGTTTCTATGTAAAACTTAAAGTCCATGAAAACGATATAAAGCAAACTGGGAGGTCGTTGATTTTTTTATATATTATTATGCTTATATATACTAACTGAAAACCGTTTAAATTAGACAGGATCAAGCTGTAGTTTTTTTGTAAAAAAATTTTGAATATTGCCTCCTACCGAGTACTCATACTAACATTCAAACGTATGAAAATACGAGAAAGCAAACTCAGATCATGTTGATATTTTTACTAAATATTCTTATAACATCAAGCAACTCATAACTGTTTAAATCCTGTAGGATCAGGACGAAGAATAGTTAAAAAAAAATATTGTAATATTCTCGTACTAGCCCATACTAGTTTCTATGTAAAACTTAAAGTCTATGAAAACGATATAAAGCAAACTGGGAGGTCGTTGATTTTTTTATATATTATTATGCTTATATATACTAACTGAAAACCGTTTAAATTAGACAGGATCAAGCTGTAGTTTTTTTGTAAAAAATTTTGAATATTGCCTCCTACCGAGTACTCATACTAACATTCAAACGTATGAAAATACGAGAAAGCAAACTCAGATCATGTTGATATTTTTACTAAATATTCCTATAACATCAAGCAACTCATAACTGTTTAAATCCTGTAGGATCAGGACGAAGAATAGTTAAAAAAAAATATTTTAGGCAGCCCCATAAAACACGTGCAACTCGTAAATAATTTAATAAATGTCTTATCTGTTTAACAATTGAATAAGCGGCATTATTAAAAGTTAATTTTAAACAATAGACGACGGATTTTAAGGTACCATAAAACACCTGGTCTACAAAACTAAACAAAAATTGTGTAATTTTTTAATTTTTTAACTTTCACTAATCTGTAATTTAAACGGTTTTCAGTTAGTATATATAAGCATAATAATATATAAAAAAATCAACGACCTCCCAGTTTGCTTTATATCGTTTTCATGGACTTTAAGTTTTACATAGAAACTAGTATGGGCTAGTACGAGAATATTAAAATATTTTTTTTAACTATTCTTCGTCCTGATCCTACAGGATTTAAACAGTTATGAGTTGCTTGATGTTATAAGAATATTTAGTTAAAATATCAACATGATCTGAGTTTGCTTTCTCGTATTTTCATACGTTTGAATGTTAGTATGAGTACTCGGTAGGAGGCAATATTCAAAATTTTTTTACAAAAAAACTACAGCTTGATCCTGTCTAATTTAAACGGTTTTCAGTTAGTATATATAAGCATAATAATATATAAAAAAATCAACGACCTCCCAGTTTGCTTTATATCGTTTTCATGGACTTTAAGTTTTACATAGAAACTAGTATGGGCTAGTACGAGAATATTAAAATATTTTTTTTAACTATTCTTCGTCCTGATCCTACAGGATTTAAACAGTTATGAGTTGCTTGATGTTATAGGAATATTTAGTAAAAATATCAACATGATCTGAGTTTGCTTTCTCGTATTTTCATACGTTTGAATGTTAGTATGAGTACTCGGTAGGAGGCAATATTCAAAATTTTTTTACAAAAAAACTACAGCTTGATCCTGTCTAATTTAAACGGTTTTCAGTTAGTATATATAAGCATAATAATATATAAAAAAATCAACGACCTCCCAGTTTGCTTTATATCGTTTTCATGGACTTTAAGTTTTACATAGAAACTAGTATGGGCTAGTACGAGAATATTAAAATATTTTTTTTAACTATTCTTCGTCCTGATCCTACAGGATTTAAACAGTTATGAGTTGCTTGATGTTATAAGAATATTTAGTAAAAATATCAACATGATCTGAGTTTGCTTTCTCGTATTTTCATACGTTTGAATGTTAGTATGAGTACTCGGTAGGAGGCAATATTAAAAAATTTTTTACAAAAAAACTACAGCTTGATCCTGTCTAATTTAAACGGTTTTCAGTTAGTATATATAAGCATAATAATATATAAAAAAATCAACGACCTCCCAGTTTGCTTTATATCGTTTTCATGGACTTTTAAGTTTTATATAGAAACTAGTATGGGCTAGTACGAGAATATTAAAATATTTTTTTTAACTATTCTTCGTCCTGATCCTACAGGATTTAAACAGTTATGAGTTGCTTGATGTTATAGGAATATTTAGTTAAAATATCAACATGATCTGAGTTTGCTTTCTCGTATTTTCATACGTTTGAATGTTAGTATGAGTACTCGGTAGGAGGCAATATTCAAAATTTTTTTACAAAAAAACTACAGCTTGATCCTGTCTAATTTAAACGGTTTTCAGTTAGTATATATAAGCATAATAATATATAAAAAAATCAACGACCTCCCAGTTTGCTTTATATCGTTTTCATGGACTTTAAGTTTTACATAGAAACTAGTATGGGCTAGTACGAGAATATTAAAATATTTTTTTTAACTATTCTTCGTCCTGATCCTACAGGATTTAAACAGTTATGAGTTGCTTGATGTTATAGGAATATTTAGTAAAAATATCAACATGATCTGAGTTTGCTTTCTCGTATTTTCATACGTTTGAATGTTAGTATGAGTACTCGGTAGGAGGCAATATTCAAAATTTTTTTACAAAAAAACTACAGCTTGATCCTGTCTAATTTAAACGGTTTTCAGTTAGTATATATAAGCATAATAATATATAAAAAAATCAACGACCTCCCAGTTTGCTTTATATCGTTTTCATGGACTTTAAGTTTTACATAGAAACTAGTATGGGCTAGTACGAGAATATTAAAATATTTTTTTTAACTATTCTTCGTCCTGATCCTACAGGATTTAAACAGTTATGAGTTGCTTGATGTTATAGGAATATTTAGTAAAAATATCAACATGATCTGAGTTTGCTTTCTCGTATTTTCATACGTTTGAATGTTAGTATGAGTACTCGGTAGGAGGCAATATTCAAAATTTTTTTACAAAAAAACTACAGCTTGATCCTGTCTAATTTAAACGGTTTTCAGTTAGTATATATAAGCATAATAATATATAAAAAAATCAACGACCTCCCAGTTTGCTTTATATCGTTTTCATGGACTTTAAGTTTTACATAGAAACTAGTATGGGCTAGTACGAGAATATTAAAATATTTTTTTTAACTATTCTTCGTCCTGATCCTACAGGATTTAAACAGTTATGAGTTGCTTGATGTTATAGGAATATTTAGTAAAAATATCAACATGATCTGAGTTTGCTTTCTCGTATTTTCATACGTTTGAATGTTAGTACGAGTACTCGGTAGGAGGCAATATTCAAAATTTTTTTACAAAAAAACTACAGCTTGATCCTGTCTAATTTAAACGGTTTTCAGTTAGTATATATAAGCATAATAATATATAAAAAAATCAACGACCTCCCAGTTTGCTTTATATCGTTTTCATGGACTTTAATGTAGTTTTACAATTACGCACTCAATGGCAACAATAAATTTTTTTTTCAACACTTGTACTGGTTGATTCTACAAAAATCGTTTAGTTTTAAATAAATATATCTTATAGGAAGCTTCAGTAAAAAAATCTACAAGTTTCAAGCATGCTTTCTAGTTTTTCTTGGCTTAAATGACCTTTTACGCTAAGAACGGACACGAACATTACTAAATTAAAAAATTCGGTATTAAATTATATAAAACACTATACATTACTATTATTGTATTTAAAATGATTAAAAAGTAATATTTAATTGCATATGTCGCGTATTTAATCTAGTAACTTATGTTTTCGATGCCGCGATACCGTTGCGGCCCTTTGTTTAAATCGTCAGGTGGCCGGCCGCTAGTCGGCCGCTAGCTTCAGCTCCATAATGAGCGCTCATTTGAACATTTGAGCGCACTTTTAAATATATATTTTTTGTGAAAACAACTTTAAGCATTGCATTTAAGGTTCAAATTACATTGTACGTTTATTTCAAATAGAATAATTACCTAAACACAATTGGTGACAGTTTTAATAGAACTTTTGGATGGGATTGTGTATCTAGTACTTTTTTGATCGATATTTTAACCATTTAATTTACGTGTTTACAACTCTGTCATGCTGCAGTTTTAATGCAATTTTACTACATGTTATAACTATAGTAGGTATATTAGTATGTATTCAGCCCTTTTTAACGTCCCACTGCTGGGCACGGGCCTCCCTTCAATACGAGGGGGATCAGACCATAGTCCACCACGCTGGCCAAGTGCGGATTGGCGGACTTCACATGTCTTTCGAAAACTTGCTAGGTTTTCTCAGACATGCTGGTTTCCTCACGATGTTTTCCTTCACCGTAAGGCAAGTGGTAATCATGTTAGAAATGATTCGCACATGAAAATATCAGAGGTGCGAGACTCAAGATTTGAAATATATATATATATATATATATATATATATATATATATATATATATATGCCTGCCTATATAATACTTTCTTAGATTTACGCGAATATTTGACGGATTTATTTTGATTTTTGGTTCCCGACGTTTCGATTGCTTTACAGCAATCATGGTAAAGCAATCGAAACGTCGGGAACCAAAAATCAAAACAAATCCGCGAAAAAATCCGAAAAGATAGTTTTATTTAAATGCCTGCCTATAGTTATAAAAATATATCGTCGTAATGTAAGTCGTGACACGTAAGCTATCAAAAGATATATCTAATGATTTATTTGCTTTGCGATCACGAAATACTAAGTAACTAAACACGCTTATACCAACATACGGACAGTGTTGCAAGATATTTTTTTTTCATACCGTAATTGCGTGTAACGCGTAAAGAAACATAACTGTGGCGAAAATATCGGGACGTTGTTTAATAACAGTGCTTACTATGAAGTATTGTTGGAAATTATTTTGAAACAACAGACGTTAAAACGACAGTAAAAACTTTTATTAGGCATCCATTCATCATCCATGATGGTTACATCATATAAGGATAAAAGATTATATATTAGTTATATCTTACTAAGTATATTAAAAAAATCAAAGTAATTTAAGGGTTCAAAGATGTCAAAAAGCTAAAGTTAGTCTATTAGATTTATCGGTGAGACCCCAAAGAGGGCTAAAAATCGCGTGTGTAATTTTCACAGCAAAATATGTGGGAACAATTCTAAGGGATATGAGACAGGAATGAATATTAAATTATTTATATTTTATAGTAACACTAGTGGCTCACCCTCGCTTCGCTCGGGTTTGCCTCTACACAAACAAAAAAAAATCTATCCCACGGGAACTCTTTAATTTTCCGGGATGAAAAGTATCCAAAGTCCGTACAAACAGATATAACAGACAAACAGACCGAGAAACAAAAAAATTGAAAAAAATTAGATTTGTTCTATTTCTCTTCTTACATCCCCCTGACTCGGCTTTTAGCATTTACAACAATAATATATAAAAAGAACTGCCCTATGTTTATATTTAAATCACATTTAAAACGAAGGAAGCCCCCGCAGACTGTATTTTTTTATAACCAGATAATTATCGTAAGACGCGTAAATAACACGTGCGCGTGTCATGAGTTACGATGATTCCTCATTGTACGATAAATTTAAATTTGACGGGATACACGATTGCATACAAACTTTCTAACGGTGATCTGACGGCCTACTGCTAACGGTGAATCTTAATAGCCTACTAGCGACTTACCCTCGCTTTGCTCGGGTGCGTCCAAAGGTACGTTTTAATTTTTTTGAGTAGAACCGTAATCCTTTTTCTAAAATAAAAATAGCCTAAGTTATTCCTTATAATATCAGCTATCTGTCAGTGAAAGTCCCGTTTAAATTGGTCCAGCCGTTTTGGAGATTAGCCGGAACAAACAGACAGACAAAAAATGTTAAAAATTGTGATTTTCTTATAAGTACCGTATATAATTCCAATAGCTTTTATTTTGACATTACAAACAGACACTTCAATTTTATTTATCTGTATGTATAGATTTATCTGCGATTTTCTTCTTTACTAGCAGTAGGGATTTGACATTTAAATGGAGCTTATATCAATTTTCTATCTCTAGTAAGCAAGTAAATTCAGATAGACAGGTGATTGAGAACCGCCGCAAATAAGTGGCTTAGAAAGTAATTTATTTTGTAATGTCAGGTATGGCGCTTTTCCATATGCGCAAACTGACCGAATATATAGTGGTTCGACTCGGTATAACATTTTTTCCTCGATAAAAATGGCAATTTATTCATTTATTGACCTATTTGGCGGTCACAGGTACTGACTACTGAATAAATATCTACTTGAGAGATACAACACGATTGTGTACAAATGCATGTTTTTATACTAAAACTAGCCTTAAATATAACCAGGTTGATTCCCCATACAAACATGCATCCCCATTTTCACAACCTTAAGGGATGATTTCCGGGATAAAAACTATCCTATGTCCGTCCCAGGTTCTCAAAATATCTTCTTACCAAAGGTTCTAGCCGTACTTTTATGGCGAAAGTGCCCCCGATAGGAACCTATATCGTAACCAATGTTATATTGTAGGGGACACTAACAGTAGTTGATCGAGTAAATATTAGCTCCATATCTTAGTTAATTGAGGAGCTATTTGGAAGAAGGTGTCCGGGGACGACTTTTTTTCAAAGCTATATATCTTAGTTAATTTCAAAGCTAGCAAAATAAAACTAAATGTAAATGTTATAGTACGCTTTATTGTTTATTTTATAGTTATTTTCTATGGGCCATGCTTAAATAAAATTATAAAAAAAATGCAAATAAAAATTTTGTCAATCGATTTCTATCATATCTAATTAAATTACCACTTTGAAAAAAATACATAATAATTGTCTATATATTGTCTAACAGCATGCTAAGTTTCATTAAAATCGAAGAGGTGCAACACGTCGAAAATAAATCAAAAGTAAGTGAGCATGAACTTTACGACCACTATGTTGACACTTTGGATTTGCATTACATTTTTAATTTTTCAATATTGAGCACGAAAGGCATAAAAGGAAATAGAAGAAATATTTTCTCAATAGAAATTAAACCGATATTCATAAAAAAAAAAAACTTTTATTAGTCATCATTATTATCTTCATTCATTACAACGTGCTCATTATTTAAAGAAAAGCATTGGATAATATTTCTGCTGGACGAACTATATAAGATTTATATTTTGCACACATTCGATAAATAATCCTACTAATATTATAAATATAAAAGTTTGTGAGGATGTATGGATGTATAGATGTATGGATGTTTGTTACTATTTTATCTATACATCCATACATCCTCACAAACTTTTATATTTATAATATTAGTAGGATTATTTATCGAATGTGTGCAAAATATAAATCTTATATAGTTCGTCCAGCAGAAATATTATCCAATGCTTTTCTTTAAATAATGAGCACGTTGTAATGAATGAAGATAATGATGATGACTAATAAAAGTTTTTTTTTATGAATATCGGTTTAATTTCTATTGAGAAAATATTTCTTCTATTTCCTTTTAAGCCTTTCGTGCTCAATATTGAAAAATTAAAAATGTAATGCAAATCCAAAGTGTCAACATAGTGGTCGTAAAGTTCATGCTCACTTACTTTTGATTTTTTTTCGACGTGTTGCACCTCTTCGATTTTAATGAAACTTAGCATGCTGTTAGACAATATATAGACAATTATTATGTATTTTTTTCAAAGTGGTAATTTAATTAGATATGATAGAAATCGATTGACAAAATTTTTATTTGCATTTTTTTTATAATTTTATTTAAGCATGGCCCATAGAAAATAACTATAAAATAAACAATAAAGCGTACTATAACATTTACATTTAGTTTTATTTTGCTAGCTTTGAAATTAACTAAGATATATAGCTTTGAAAAAAAGTCATCCCCGGACACCTTCTTCCAAATAGCTCCTCAATTAACTAAGATATGGAGCTAATATTTACTCGATCAACTACTGTTAGTGTCCCCTACAATATAACATTGGTTACGATATAGGTTCCTATCGGGGGCAGTTTCGCCATAGAAGTACGGCTTGACCCTTTTATCTAAATCGGTTCACTAGTTTCGGAGCTTATTCGGTACAAACAAACAAACAAACAAACAAAAAAAATCTTTCCTCTTTATAATATTAGTACAAATAGAATTATGGTACGGTGATGTAATGCCACTAAAACTTCAAACTCTGATCTGCTATATAAGATATTATTTTGGCAGAAAAACCTATTTCCTCTTTTGTCTGACTCGGGACTAAAACTCAGGACCTTATGATCTGCAGTGTAAGTTAGCCATATAGTCAATGAGTCAGTAACTATAACTATGTTGGTACATTAACACACAGTACCATCTAGTTCCATGGTAAGCTACGAAGCCTGTGTTATGGATACCAGATAGTTGATACACTACACATAATATAACTTTAAATACATACATATTATAAAAATAAACACCCATGACTGGAGTACAAACATTCGTGCTCATCACACAAATGAATGCCCCCAGCGGGATTCAAACACGCGACCGCTGGCGCAGAAAGTAGGATCACTGAACTGAGCCAAACGTGCCGTCATATAATATATAGCTGCAGTGTGCAATACCTCAATCATAATGCTTGGCATGTAAGACAATTTGATTTGTTTATTATTATTTCAAAACACTTCCTAAAATTGTATAAACTGTTATAACGCCAGTTTATTTTTCGACACGTTGGTACAGTTGGAATTTACGATTTGAATTTGATTATAATTACGAAGTTTGTTGCAATACATTAATGTACTAAAGTCAAACCACTTAATGTGGGAAGATAACAAGCTCACCATAAATTCTTTAGTAATTACTTTTAGTTTTATAGTGTAGTCACTAAAACAGAAAAATAATTTAAGGGCAGTGGTAGCCCAGTGGTAACGCGCTCGCTTGGGAAACTGAGTGAAGCAGGTTCTAATCTCGGGTTTCGCACCTCTGATATTCTTGTGTGGGAAGTATTTCCAACATGATTTCCACTTGAGAAACTGGCAAGTCTTCGAAAGGCATGTGAAGTCCGCTAACCCGCACTTAGACCCCTGCCTAGCAGTGGAACGTTAAAGAGAGCTATATATATATATATATATATATATATATATATATATATATATATATATATACCCATAAATAAATGAACTATAGTCCCGCTGAGTTTCCTTTGGCAATTATTCTCATGAATAAAGCTTTTATTCCAAACTGTTGGTTTTTTTGAGGAACAATAAGTGCATTTCTGAAGTACCGATTTCATAAAGCAATATGAATTTGACTATAACTTAATCATTTGTACGAAATAAGTGTTTTATTTATTGTGTTGAAATGTTAACCGATGTGGCCTCAAGGAAAATTTTAAACCTTAATTTACATACAATTTTAATCACACCTCTTAATCTTTAAGGTGTTAAATTCCTTTTTAGGACAAGCAACTTTGTATTGCTGTATTGTATTCAGCCCTTTTTAACGTCCCACTGCTGGGCACGGGCCTCCCTTCAATACGAGGGGGATCAGGTAATAGACCACCACGCTGGCCAAGTGCGGGTTGGCGGACACAAGCAACTTTAAACGTATGTTACTAGCGAGTAGCGACTATCAAACATACTAACACATAAAAACTTTTCGCATTAATAATAGTTAATTATTATAATTATAGCCTGATAAATTAAACATAATATGTATTTGAAAATAAAAAACATTCATTTCTTTTGTAAATACGTGTGACATTGACCAACTGTTTCTATTAATAGATATAACGCCTATATATTTTAAAGTTTATATTTTTGTGCTAATATAATATACTAGCGACTCGCCCTCGCTTCGCTCGAGTTCCTCCCTAGATTGATTCCTCATACAAATTTCATCCCCATTTTCACCCCCTTGAGCGATAATTTTCGGGATGATAAAAAGTAGGTATTCTATGTCCTTTCCAGGGTCTCAAACTATCTTCTTACCAAATTTCATCTAAATTGGTTCAGTAGATCCAGAGATTACCCCCTACAACCGCACAAACTCATAAACTTTACCTTTATAATATTAGTATAGATTTACAACTAGTGACTTTTGCCGCCAAAATGAAATTAAAAAAAAAAAAAAAAAAAAAAAATAACCCCACTTCACTCGGTATATGCCTAGGTATCTAACAGTAGCTTATGTACTATTCCAGGTCATATCTCTGTGTATTAAATTTCATCCAGCTTTTAGAGTGTAGGGTACATACGTATGTATGTTTGTTACTCCAATACTAACATACAAATTATCGCATTTATAATAGTAGTAAAATATAAACCACTCTTTATAACTATGGGAGATAATAATAAGTTAGTAATCAACGGGAGACCTTAGGTCACAACTGAGGGGTCTTGGCGCAATCAAATTATCTCGTTGTAAGTTTTGATCGAGTTATTCGTTTACGAGCGCGCCACTTGTTCCATTGAGTCAAGGTGCGACTGCAAGCGATAACATAGTGAAATTACAGCTTTAAAAATTGTCACAATAACATTATTACAAATTTTAATATTAAATTTATATTACGTTTATTTCACTTTCGAAATGTTTTTATTAAAAATTCAGAAATATTAAAGGTTTTTCAATAAAGAAAAACAACATCGTATATATTATTGACAAATAAATGTTTGATGAAGTGCGATATTGAGAATCTTTAAATGTAATGCTGCAACTAGCGGCTCACCCTCGCTTCATTTGTGTTCGTCCTTAGGTACGTAAATTATATTAAATATTAGTTATTAGCCAGCTTTGACCATATAAATTAAAAAAAAATCGTGCAATTTTTCTGCTGTTTTAATAATTATTCTGTTATTCGGGGCGGAGATAAATCCAATAAATCAAAGATAGAAATCGGTCTAGCTATTCTCGTGTTATAAATGGTGTAACTGATTTATATATAAAACTAGCAACTCACCCTCGCTCCGCTCGGGTTCGTCGCTAGTTACGTTTTAACGTTTAGCTCAGAGATGAGATATTTTCCCGCAGTAAAATATATCCTATATGTTAACCCGGATAACCAGCTATCATCATAGCAAATTTCATCAAAATCTGTCCAGTGGTTTTCCCGTGATGCGGTAACAGACAGACAGACAAAAGTTCTGAAAACTATAGATTTGGCTTCTGTATCGATAATACAATCTATTTCAATAAGATTTTCCATAGTTACAATTTCATTATATGTATAAATGATACATGACTTGTATATATATTTTGTAGATATATAATAACACTACCATCATGGTAACGGCTTTTTTGCAATACGCAGAATTATATAAATATGCCTATTACAGTATGGTATTTTATTTAATAGCATTATAGCGTGCTATCTAGAGCCAGCTTTATCTCTTTCTAATTGCTCGCTATTATGTCGCCAGCATGAAGTTGCGTGTTTATCTGATTTGATGTTTGTAACACTTAATATATCATCTTAATGATGATGAATCGAATACGAATGAGATATAAAAACTAATACAAATTATATTTTTTTTATTTCCGTATATAATGTGAATGTGGTTGGTGATTCGATTCTCGAACGAGTTTTTTATTATTTCTATGAATTAACAATTTATTATCCTAAATTACTTTTAAAATATAAGTAAAATATAAGTTGAAAATATTTTGTTATCGCCTCTTAAAAACGTTCATTTTGACACCCCACTCGATAGAATTAAAGATTTTTTTAGAGACACAAATTGGCGTCTCAAATTCGCCTTTAACATTCGCGTTATCAACACGATTTTAACGACGTACGTGCTAAAAAATATATTCGTATTTCTTAAGGTATAAATATATATAGATAAATCTAAGTCTAGGCTCTAGATGGTCAGTATAATCATAAATGTAATAATATTGTGTCTATTATCTAATAATTATACCAATACTATATATACGTACATCTATACATCTATACATATAAATAAAATTGAAGTGTCTGTATGTTATGTCAAAATAACAGCTTTATACTAAATGCGTACGAAATTATATACAGTACTTATAAGAAAAACACAATTTTTAAAAATTTTGTCTGTCTGTCTGTCTGTTTGTTCCGGCTAATCTCCGAAACGGCTGGACTGATTTTGACGGGACTTTCACTGGCAGATAGCTGATGTTATAAGGAGTAACTTAAGCTACTTTTATTTTAGAAAAAAAAATGCGTCCCACGAAAAAAAAATTAAACCAAATTAATTAATTAATTCATTTTGTTTTGGGAAGCAACCTAGGGACGATCCCGAGCAAAGCGAGAGTGAGTCGCTAGTACATAATATGTATGTGAGTGCATGTGGGAGTTTTTTTGATTGTGAAATTCGGAATGAAGATTGCTTATGTTCTCGATTAAATAGATACTTTTATCAACTTACCTACAAGCATAGCCACGAACAAAAGCTAGTACATATTAACGGTGATAATTTTCTATTATGAATAAATGAAGTTGATATAAAAACATCGTCGTCTAAAAATAACTTCCTAAGAAATTACTACACTTGAATATATACGATAATATATCCATTGCAGAACTTGCATAATACATGTAAATCAATGATTAATTAATTTCTTATCACGATGAAAAGAATTCAAACCATGCAAGTTTCCGTGTAACTCCGTCGTATTATTGTGTTTACTAAATAACCTGTTCTTTATATATCATGTTTTTATTATTGGCCTTTTCATTCTGCTCTGATTATTATAATATGTAATCTGCGATTTTATTACAATGACTACGTTAGGTACGTTTTAACGTTTAGTATAGATTTCTCAGAGATATTTTCCCGCAGTAAAAAGTATCTTATATGTTGACCCGGATAACCAGCTATCATCATACCAAATTTCATAAAAATCTGTCCAGTGGTTTTCTCGTGATGCATACAGACATACGGACAGACAAAAATTCTAAAAACTATATATTCGGCTTTTGTATCAATTTATTATATTTTCCAAAAAATATTAAATGTATAGATTCGACTCGGTTAGAATTTTAATTTAAACGTATAGTAGGGTGGTCCAAAAAAATAAATATTTTCTTATTACGTCTTACGAAAATATGTTAGTTTATTATGTTTCAAGAGCCCCCTCCAAAGCGCAGTTAAAAAAAAATTAAGAAAAAAAAATTTCAATATCGTTGAAAATCAATTTAGTTTTTACTTTTTTTTCTCGTTGTTATTTCACTATTTTCTACTATAAAAATGATCAGGATTCTGAAATATCCAAGTCGATATTTTAATATTTAAAAGTCGCTCAAGATTTTTTTAAGTTTACTACAAACAGCCAAACGCGTCGTCAAAAGCAATAAGTTTAAACAACTTTAATTAGTACCTAAAACATCTAAAATCATATTTATTTTTCTTGCAAAATGCTAATAGAGTTAAATGTGTTATGTTGAAATCGATCATATGCTATTAATTTGCATACTCGAGCTTGGAATGCACTAACACTAGCGCTATAATTTAACCACATTGTACTATACTTTACTAGAATATACCTTATGAGATTTACATTAAATACCGCCATAACGCGATGGGTATATCCTTAGGCCCTATAATAATAGAGGCCGTAAGAACAAAAGGGTTTTTGGGTTTTTTAACCCCCGACGCAAAAACGACGGGGTGTTATAAGTTTAACGTGTCTGTGTGTGTCTGTCTGTGGCATCGTAGCTCTGGGACGGATGAACAGATTTTGATTTAGTTTTCTTTGTTTGAAAGGTGAATTAGTCGGGAGTGTTCTTAGCTATGTTTGATGAAAATCGGTCCAAGATGGCCGCCGCCACAAAATGGCGGATTACATATATTTTCACAACTCTGAATATGGGTACAAATGAAAGGGCTTGACTTTTTGTTAGCGATCGGAAGTTCGGACGCGGGCGAAGCCGGGTACTGCTAGTATGATAATAAAATTCTAACTGAGTCGAATCTGTAGGTACGTTAAATATTTTTTAGAAAATTTTATTGAAATAGTAATTATTATCGATTTAGAGGCCGAAACTGTAGTTTTTAATTTACGTCTGTCTGTCTTTCTGTTTAGGTGCGTATTCCGAGGAAACCACTGGATAGATTCTGATGAAATTTGGTATGATGATAGCTGGTTATTCGGGTCAATATATAGGATACTTTTTACGGGGGGAAAATATCTCATCCCTAAAAAATCTATACTAAACGTTAAAACGTAACTGGGGACGAATGCGAGCGGATTGAGGGTGAGTCGCTAGTTTCAATATAAATATTGTAAATTTCCATCGTGATCTAAGATCCGCAGTATTGTATTCGTTCTACGAGTATACCATTACATAAAGAAAGTACCTATACATTTTTTTTTGCTATAGTGGATGTCTTGGTCGAAACTTTTTAAAAATCATATTCATTTTGGGTGGTTTGCAAATATAGCAAAATTTCGTAATAAAATCTGATTTAGTTAATAATAAATGTAAGTAAATAATATGTTTATGGTTATTATTGCTCTACGTATTGTAAAGAAGTCTAAATCTAATAATGGTAGCTAATATTATTCTCGAAACTTGTTCACAACGTAAGGTTTCTCTTGGTTTTGCATTCGATGCGCATAATGGGAGGATGCATTTATACGTGCAATGCGTCCAAAGAACTATTTTCTGGTAGACAGTTTCGTACTTTAGCGACGCACGCGCAGGTTAAAGTATTTGTATTAATGAATATGATTGAATGGTTTTATTATGATACTAGCGACTCACCTACGCTTCGCTTGGGTTCGTCCCTAGGTTACTTCCCAAAACAAAATTAATTAATACTTTCTTAGATTTACGCGATATTATTCAAAATTAATTAATTTGGTTTTAATCTTTTTTTGTGGGACCCTATTTTTTTTCTAAAATAAAAGTAGCCCAAGTTACTCCTTATTACATCAGCCATCTGCCAATGAAAGTCCCGTCAAAATCGGTCCAGCCATTATAGAGATTAGCCGGAACAAACCATTTCAGAGATTAGCCGTAATAAACAGACAGACAGACAAAATTTGTTCCATTCTGTATATGTTTTTCCTTATAGACTATAGATAGATACATTCAATAAGCATTATTAAAAAAATCTGATTAGTTAAGTACCGTAAATGGCAAACACTAAAAAGATAATTTATCGATTAATAACGTTATTATATATGTTTAAACAGTTATAAAATCGCAAGTAGTAATACGAAGAGGTTAAAATGCCGGTTGGTCGTCGACCTCGCAAGAAACTCGATTCGCCCATCTTGCATTACGTGTAAAAATAAATTATTTGTAACGATTGCTTTGAGTGTACCTGTTTGTTTTGTTTTCATGTCAACTAATTTAATATTTTTCTTATAAATTGACGTTATCACGAATGTTTTTCTGAGTATATTGTTATGAACTTAATTAAAATTTATTAATAGTAAATTTTTGCCTGTGGCTTTGCTTGCATGGTGGATTTATACTCATAAGTCTTCGCCCAGTGGTAGAATTATCGACTATAATCATTATTGAAAATTTGAAAAAATATATGAATAGAACTTATCTATCTATATTATTTTTTTTATTGATAACACTAAAGCTTGCCAAAAGCTACTGAAAAAAAAAATCGGTTGACTTTCAGAGAAAAAAAGGTACTGAACCTGAAAGGTTTGTCTTTATTTATATATAGATACTGATGATGATGATGATGTCCTCCTGACTGATTCCGATCACGACGGCCAATATCATTGAGACTAGCCAACTGCGCAGGAGATATTATAGTGCAGCGCGTGTGAGAGAGAGCGCAGACACAAGAGCACTCTCTATTCCTGTCACTCTCATACTCCGGTGGGACGACTACTCGACACGACCGGTTAGAGTTAAGGCGCAGGACCGACGGCTTTACGCCGCCGCCAACTTCCCAACTCCGGGCTGCTACTGAGGCTTACTATACAGACAGACTCAATAACTAAACTTGGCCCGACCCGGGACTCGAACCCAGGACCTCCGGGTGTGCAGCCGTACATGCTAGCCACTACACCACCGAGGCAGTTATATAGATACTACATAATGTATAAATGAATCCAGAGATAAATAGGTAGGATATCCAAAATTTGAACAAGGTTAATTCTCATTTAAATCCGCATAGCCTTTAAAACTAACAGACAGAAATGTATTCATTTACCCATATTTCATCCGTGACATTTATAATTTGAATGTAAATGTGAAATTAAAGTTAAATGCTGTGACCACTTCTCACAAGTTAGTATTCTAATGAGAATTAAGAGTCCCCTACTAAAATGAACGATTTATACTAGAACCCTTTGCTGGAGTGCATTACTATATGTATGTACTTAGAGGCCCTAACTACTAGACCACTCCAAATATCTGCATGTCCCATACAGATATTTGCAGTCATTACTCACGTCATTCTAACATTACCACAAACACCCATATAATGATAAATAAATATGTTGGGACATTAACACACAGCACCATCTAGTTCCATGGTAAGCTACGAGGCCTGTGTCATGGATACCAGATAGTTGATACACTACACATATATAATTTTAAATACATACATATTATAAATACAAACACCCATGACTGAAGTACAAACATTTGAGCTCATCACACAAATGAATGCCCCCAGCGGGACTCGAACCCGCGACCGCTGGCACAGCAAATAGGGTCACTACAAACTGAGCCAAACGTGTCGTCAAAAAATGATGACAATATATCTACATGATCAGTACATATTCGGTCATCATTAATGCTTAAATACGTAGAAGATGAAGATTAACTTACTGGTTGTTATCTTTTATTGGTACAATAGAGGTGTGGCGTCATAATAACACGCAACAAACATTTATTATGTTTAATATAGGTGATATAATAAAATCCATACATATAATAAAATTGTAACTAAGCCGAATCTTTACATTAAATATTTTTTGGAAAATCTTATTGAAATAGACATTATTATTGATACAGAGGCCGAATCTATAGTTTTTAGATTTTTTGTCTGTCTGTCTGTCTGTTACCGTATCATGGAAAAACCACTGGAGGGATTTTGATGAAATTTGGTATGATGGTAGCTGATTATCCGGGTCAGCATATAGGATAATTTTTACTGTGGAAAAATATCTGATCTCTGAGAAATCTATACTAAACGTTAAAACGTAAGTAGAGACGAACTCGAGCGGAGCTAGCGTGAGTCGCTAGTTATGAATATGGCGGTAGATTGTTAGTATTCAAGAAATAGTGATGTGCTTTATGTTATGTCCTTAGACCTAACATAAACCCGTAGACAAAAGTGTCGATTATATGTATAAAAGGTTAAAAAAAGCATAACTAAAATTTTATACCTTATATCAGTAACTCAAATAAGATGAATGTAACGACATCTCTCATTTGCTAAAACAATTTAGGTTGGATGTCTTTTAGTTGTAACCTATTACGAAATAAGAGCGTGCGGAAGAAGAGACGGAATTGTACGATACCTATGTATGTATGTATGTACATACGCTCAGAAAATATTACCCTAGTCCTAGGTAGTCTAGTAAAAAATTAATAACTAAGTGAACCCTATGTATTGGATATGTAAAAGTATTTTTTTTATATAACCAAAGATATTCTTGATTTATTCAAATATGAAGGGCCAATTAGTAAAATACTTGAGATTCTACTTCATCGATTCTTTAAGAAGGTACTTATCTCATGAAAAACAGTTTGCATTGTCAGTATAGCTTTTTTTATTAGTACATCACTAGTCTCATCTTTTATCGCATGTTCTCAGCCCTTTTTAACCTCCCACTGCTGGGCACGGGCCTCCCTTCAATACGAGGGGAGCAGGCCATAGCCCACCACGCTGGTCAAGTGTGGATTGGCGGACTTCACATGTCTTTCGGAAACTTTTTTAGGTTCTTTCAAACATGCAGGTGTCCTCACGATGTTTTTCTTCATCGTAAGACAAGTGGTAATCATGTTGGAAATAATTCGCACATGAAAATTTCGAGATCTGGGATTTAAACCTGCTCCTAACGCCGTTATTGGGCGGCCACTACACTTTATCGCATGCTCTTCAAAAATGAACGTGATTAACGTGAAACATATGTTATTCGATCATGTATACCTAAACACATAGAAGATAGAAAAAGCAAGCATTAAAGCATCTTTTATAGGTTGTTCGGATTTTGGTATCTTGCGTCTTGAATTCAGGGTAGCCATTTTGATAAAAAACACTTCAGTTCTATTTATAAGTACAGTGCAGTAATAACATAGCAAATATACTTTTTAATCTTGTATCAATAATAATTATCTGATAAGTCCTAGGTTATGTAGTGGGAAGAAGTACGCACTAAGATACCTAGGTACTATGTGTCATTCGGGTCTAACCTTTCCTAGGTCCCTCTTTCTTCCCTATCGCATGTCAATAATGGGGGCGTCCGCGTCACTACAATATATTTGTGTTGCATATTTCACAGTAAAATAAAACCTTATACTACATCGCTATAATAGAAACCCCAGCGCGAGCCCAACAAGTTTGGCCAATTTATATTATTTGTTGTTTTATTTTAGGACTAGCGACTCGCCCTCGCTTCATTCGGGTTAGTCCCTAGGTACGTTTTAATTTTTTTGAGCGAAACCCTAATTCTTTTTCTAAAATAAAAGTAGCTTACTTCTTATAATATCAGCTATCTGCCAGTGAAAGCCCCGTTAAAATGGGCCCAGCCGTTTCGGAGATTAGCCGGAAAAAACAGACAGACAGACAGACAAAAATTTTAAAATTTGTGTTTTTCTTATAAGTATATAATTCCATATTCATTTAGTATTAAGCTGTTTTTTTGACATTACAAACAGACACTTCAATTTCATTTGACTGTATAGATGTCGACTATAATTTCGCGATTGTACTTATGAATAATAACATAACTAACAGTAAAGACTATGCGTGTATGGACACCGCCTCTCCTATTCCCTTTTGATATCAGGGCATTTTCTTTTTCTCCAGAAATATATAAAGAATTAAATTATAAAAATAAAAATAAAAAACCCGATTTGTGAAAAGGGAACCAAAAAGATGGGAACAAAACAATATTGTACATCCGAGAATTGAAGGCACGATCTCCGAATCATCAAGCCATACCCCATACAACTAGACCAACATAAAAGATCTGATACCGAACCCTTATTAAACAAAACATCTGAAATAAGTTTATTAGTTAGCTATTACCGTAAACAAGAGGGAAGGGAGTGCTGCAAAAGTCACCGATTAGCCGTCATTGATACCCCGCGGAGGGCTCATAAGCTCTTGCTTACTTTGTCATCGTAAACTGTGCAAGTGTACAGACTTCTTAATATTTTTTGATGTAACTTGAATACAATAGTAAGTGTATACGCATTTACGCACATTCTTTTGAATAGGGCCAGTCTCTATAGGGAGTGGTGTTTGAACATGTTTTTCTGATTTAATCTAGTGGTTATTTTCTACGTCTGCAATTCATAATCAAGTCATGAGGCACTCTCTGGTGTATCCAAAGGGTTATTGAGGGCTATGCAAAAACCAATCAAATCAATCCATGTATCAAATCTTACACCGTAAGGAACTTACTCGAATAGAACAGAGTTTCTTAGAATAAACGTACTTTAATACTAGCTTTGTTTTGGTTATTTTAGCGGAACGCTAATTCTTTTTCTAAAATAAAAGTAGCCTATGTTACTCCTTATAACATGAGTTATCTGCCAGTGAAAGTCCCGTCAAAGTCTGTCTCGTCGTTTCGGAGATTAAACGGAGCAAACAGACAAACAAAAAATGTTAAAAACTGTGTTTTTCTTTTAAGTACCGTATATGCAGGTTAGGTTAAAAAGCTGTTATTTTGATATTACAAACAGACACTTCCATTTTATTTATAGCTTTCCAGTACATAGTATTTGCATCATCCTAAAAGAAATTTCAATCCACTTCCACGATTTAAAAAAACCCTCATTGACGTCTTTGATAGTATATGTTTTTATAACATTTTCAATATAAAAGGCAATGTAAAATGAGAACACATCTCAGTATTTGTGCCGCAGCGTTATCAAATGATAGCTCGCTGTTTGCTGTCTCTTATCGCCCGCGCTCTAAGCTTATATTCAACTACCAATTATAGCATTGGTAAATAAACCCTAATAGTGTTTTGAATAAAATGGTAAGTAGATATCTAATATATTTAAACGAGCAATTCTTGTATATTTATTTACTTATTTATTTATACCGGTGATCTCGGAAACGGCTCTAACGATTTCGCTGAAATTTGGTATGTGAGGGTTTTCGGGGGCGAAAAATCGATTTAGATTAGTCTTATGTCTGGGAAAATGGGTGTTTTAGACTCCTTATAATATCAGCAATCTGCCAGTGAAAGTCCCGTTAAAATTGGTCCAGAAGTTTCGGAGATTAGCCGGAACAAACAGACAGACAGACAAAGAATTTTAAAAATTGTGTTTTTCTTATAAGTACCGTACATAATTCCATATGATTTAGTATAAAGCTGTTATTTTGACATTACAGACAGACACTTCAATTTTATTTATCTATATATAGATTTATTTTCATGATTTCTGAAATATTTAAAAAAAGTATGATTTTTTATATAAACTGATACCTTTTTAATACAAAGTGATCACTGGTAGATTGAGATGGTAGATGGCTTGCTTTCTATCATTTAAGACCCTAAAAAGATCATGTGTATATGTAGGTATCTTATTGTATCGTATTGGCACTCTAACGACTTCATCACAATATGTATTGGTTAATCCCATATATTCAAAAAATAAATAATAATTATAAATATTAAATTCAGATAAAATTGTTTATTAAATAGAATAATTTTTGTAATGTTGCAAAAAGTAGGGATTTCTTAGATATTAAGGTGAAATATTTAAAATATTATAAACACTACGCAAAATTAAAATGAGTTCACTTTTTACTCACTTACATAGGTATTACAATAAATTGCAACTAAAATAGAGACGTAGAGGTTCACAAATGGACCGCTTCGGACATCTATACTAATATTATAAAGCTGAAGTGTTTGTTTGGTTGAACGCGCTAATCTCAGGAACTACTAATCCGATTTAGAAATTTTTTTTTTTGCATTAGATAGCCCATTAACTGAGGAAGGCTATAAGCTATATATCATCCCGGCATAATGTACGGTTACTGTGGGATAGATTTGTTTTTGTCTAGGGACGAACCCGAAGCGAAGCGAAGGTGAGTCACTAATACGAATATATCTATGGTGGGCGGAGTGTGATAAACGTTTTTATTTTTAAATTTTACTAATACACTATGTAACTGAAGAGTATGTTTATTTATTTGAACGCGCTAATCTCCGGAACTAGTATTCAGAGTTAAAAACGTTTTTATATTTTGTATCTTACTAACTCTAAGTATAGAGAACGATTAGATATGTAACATAATCCTATGAGCCTTACGAGCAACTACATATTATAAATTGACTAACGGCTCAGACTCGCTTAAAAAAAAAACAAATCTATTCCACGGGAATCGTACGTTTATCCGGGATAAAAAGTAGCCTATGTGCTATTCCAGACTAGAATCTTTCTCTGTGCCTTTCATCCATTAAACCGTTCTGACATGATTGAATAACAGACATCCATCCAAACATCTAAATCTCTCACATTTATACTATTAGTAAGTAGTAAGATAAAGTTGTTTCTTTAAGTTATAATAATTAAGAAGTTGTTTTTTGGAGTATAATGTACTTTACGAATGAAGCTTGCTATTTATAACTAGCTAAGCTTTCTATTTAAGTACGTTCGTATATTTTTTCTGATATAAAATATGTTATAAATGGCTGCGCAGTCGATATTACTACCTACTATTACTACTAACTACTGGAACCTAATTTATTATTTAAATGAGCAATTCTTGTATATTTATTTATTTATTCCGGCGATCTCGGAAACGGCTCTAACGATTTCGCTGAAATTAGTATGTGTGGGTTTTTGGGGGGCGAATAATCGATCTAGATTAGCCTTATGTCTGGGAACGCCTGTTTTCGAGTATTCATGCCGTTTTCTTTCGCATAATTCTACGCAAAATGTGGTCTGTAATTTCTTACGTTCAGGAATAAAATATAAATATCGTGGTTAAGCGGCCGGCGCAAGATTGACAATCATAAGTGTCAGGGTTCGAATCCCTTTTACTTTTGTAAATCCCTTTTTACTTTTGCTTTTTTTTTATTTGGATTTTTTTTTGGGTTTTAGTTTAAAAAAAAAAGATAAAATTGTACTTTTGGTCAAAAACTCCAAGCGAAGCTCGGTCGCACAGGTATTGATTTCCTAAACACAATTGGTGACAGTTTTAAGAGAACTTTTGCATGGGATCGTGTATCTAGTATTTTTTGATCGATGAATGCGAGGACAGTAACAAAACGAGAACTGAAAACGAAGGTACCTAAATGTGACCTTTTGTTTTTAAATTAGATAATGTTTATTCTAAAAAGAAGCCCTATCTGTCTGTTTAACAACATATGAATTTTATTTTTATTGAAAGTAACTTATAATTTATAATTTAGGAACAATTGAGGGACACGTGAAGTAACTATCGGTGGTTGACGTAGACTAAAGACTCATTCGAGTGAATGAGTGTATGAACAACATGATATACATACAAGTATCTATCCACCGCCAGGTACAACCCTATGTGTCTTGTACACTGTCTAGGCTATCCTCTATTCTATTTTGATTTTACTTTACGGTTTTCTTCTCGCTCAAACTTTTGTAGGTAAGCGTAATACACCTACAAAATAAGCAAAAAAATACCGATTTAAAAATACTCATAGCAACACAATAACTTGTTCTATATAAGCAGGTGTTCCGCGTGTGGGTTGAATCTAATAATAGAAACTGAATGTAGCAACCGTCTGTTATCTGTGCGTATTCACTTGTGAGGACAGACTGAACTCATCATGATATGGTATACCGCTTAAGGAGCTGAAACGTTGGCAGTATATTAACATTAGGAAATACGTAAAATCTATGATAAATCCTTTTTAGGGTTCCGTACCCGAAGGATAAAACGGGACCGTATTACTAAGACTTCGCTGTCTGACGGACGTCTGTCTGTCTGTCGGTCCGTCTGCCACCAGGCTGTATTTCATGAACTGTGATAGTTATACAGTTGAAATTTTCACAGAGGATGTATTTCTGTTGCCGCTATAACAACAAATACGTATTAAAAAATAGAATAAAATAAATATTAAGGGGGCTCCCATACAATAAATGTGATTTTTGACTCGTTTTTGCCCGATATTGATAACGACAACAAGTAGACACTTGAAATATTCACAGAATATTTAGTTATATATTCACTTTAAAAATAAATGGTTAAATTAAAATAAAACAAATATTTAAGGGGGGGGGGGGTGCATACAACAGACATGTTTTTTTGCCGTTTTTATAGATAATGAAAAAAAATACGGAACCCTTCGTGCGCGAGTCCGACTCGCACTTTGCCGGTTTTTAGAGTTTCATACTCAAAATTCTAAAGTGATGGCAAAGTGTGTATGGTAAATTCTGATAACTATTAGCTTGATAAGTACGAAAGTTATAAAACTCACCCGCCACCTGGTTAATAATAGGTATACATACAGGTGATAAAATTTTTAATCAGTAAACAGAACGACTCATTTTTTGTCTCTAGCAGCAATTACACAGGACTTTCGTATAAACGTTGGATAGCTTTTATATCCCTTTAATTCTGTCCCGTCGCAAAATCCGTTCTTAGCTGATTTTTCCAAATTAAAAACCTTCCTGCTTTATAGATTGTAGTTTTCGAGATTTCGTGTTTATTCAGTGAGTGCATGATCTTTCGATTTTATATATAGAAATTCGTTGACAATTCGCACACTTACAGAAATATGTCATAAAAAATATTTTACAGCTTCTTAGTAGAAAATATCTATAGTATTTATTGTAGTATGTTAAAATAGACAAGAAAACAATTACTTATCTATAACAAGCGCTTCGGTCTCGTAATAACTAATATATACATATTATATTAGTTACTAGCGACCCACCCTCACTCCGCTCGGGTTTTTAACGTTTAGTATAGATTTCTCAGAGATGAGATATTTTCCCGCAATAAAAAGTATCCTATATGTTGACACGGATGACCAGCTATCTGCATACCAAATTTCATCAAAATCCCTCCAGTGGTTTTTCCGTAATGCGGTAACAGACAGACAGACAGACAGACAAAAATTCTAAGAACTATAGATTCGGCCTCTGTATCGATAATAATGTCTGTTTCAATAAGATTTTCCAAAAAATATTCAACGTACAGATTCGGCTTAGTTACAATTTTATTATATGTATAGATTATGAGACCTACGATGTATGTAGTTACCTACATGTAATTTATACTTTCTCAACTTCAGGCGATACTCATACAGAAATAAACCGCACCCATACCAAACATTATATATGATGACAACAAGTGTGACGAGGATCAAAGAAAGATATGCACCCCCAGGATGTTCTTTATACCCTTATCAAATTTTATCGTAATCTGTTCAGCGGTTTAAGCCTGAAAAGTTAATAGATTTACTATCACGTCTATATAAATTGTAACTAAGCCGAATCTGTACATTAAATATTTTTTGGAAAATTTTATTGAAATAGACATTATTATCGATTCTGATGCCGAATCTATAGTATTTAGAATTTTTGTCTGTTTGTCTGTCTGTGACCGCATCACGGAAAAACCACTAGAGGGATTTTGATGAAATTTGGTATGATGATAGCTGGTTATCCGGGTCAATATATAGGACACTTTTTACAGCGGGAAAATATCTTATCTCTGAGAAATCTATACTAAACATTAAAACGTTAGATTGTAATATTAGTGTAGACTATAGCATAACAGCGTATTTAATTTATAAATGGGTTACAACATCGTATTAAGCAGCGTGGATAGCAAAATATTATTTATTTTTGTTTTTAAGTTTTTAATTTATTCAGAGTTTTTGCATATATTAATGTGTTAACTGTTCACAGTTAAAATTTAACGACATCAAAAAGTTTGAGAAATGGTGATAAGTATATCTATTATAAAGCATAGGTTTTATATAATTTTTTTCCCAAAAGCACTGCTTATTGTTTTTAATGGTAACTTTTTTACTTATACGGATTTCAGTTCCCATATTTTTAAAAGAATTTAATATAACCATCATCTATCTTTCACACACATTTATGAGTAGGGGAGACCGGGGCTAGTTGACTATAGGGGTAGGTTGACTAACTATCAAAAACTCGTCCGAGGCAATAGCCTTCAGCTAACCAGTGAGACACGAAAGACCGTCACCTCCCCCCGCTTCGCCACCGGGAACGCGGCGTCGCGCACGCACGTCGTTTGAGAGAAGGAACGTAATATTGAAAAACAACACACGTAAGTAATTTTTTTTGTCGTAATATTATTTGTAATAACGCCTATTTATTCATGGTTATTGATTGTCAAAGAGTTTATAACGAATGTTTGATTCATGTTCTTTCTTTTATGTATTATTTTATTTGATTTCGTCGCAGTTTTGAGGTTATGGAATGTGGTTAAAAGTTAAAAAGTGGTTCGGGGCTAGTAGACTAATGTATAAGGGGGTTGGTTGACCACCTGGTCAACCAGCAACATGATATTATGGATATTGTTTCAGGACCATGCGAACATACAAAAGAAAGACTAATAGAGGGAGTACATCCAAAGATGTAATAGAAAAGTGATGTGGATGAAACATTTTGTATGGAGTGCACTGAATCTTATCGCTCCAGTATTTTTGGAGAAGAATGGGTTCAGTGCACTGTGTGCAAGTCGCGAGCATACACAAAATTTGTAAACGGGAACATATTGTTCTATGAATGCAAAAATTGCACCTCCGATTTAGAAGACTAATTGGATAGTATGATCTCAAAATAATTTATTTTATTAATAAAATAATATACCTATAACATATACACAAATATATATATATATTTATATATATATTAGAATATATATTAGATAGATATGATAATTTGTTACCAAATGGTTAAAGTTTGCAAGAAATTATTTCATTTTGTTTTAAATACTTAATGAGAAAGTATTTTGTGTTTTGTGAAAAAACTTTGTTTATTTTTAGGTACTCAAATTGCCTAATGTTTAAATGTCTGATTGTTTATTCTTATAATTTGAATTTTATTGTGTTTAATTGATATGGCGGAAGATCGCCTTGGTTTCAATAAAAAAAATGAGTAATACATTTTTGTGTCTTTTATCCTATTTCCTCGTAGATTTTGCCCTTACAACTTCATAGGTCAACTTACCTCAGGTGAATAGTCAACCTACCCCAAGCATGGGGTAGGTTGACCAGTTTTTCCTATTCTACAAAAACTGGCCTGTACTCTAAATCATAATGAATAACGTGCTTTTTGCAACTTTTTTGCAAAGCTTAATAGTTAATCTATGAACTGAACCCGTTTTTAAATTAATATACTCTAAAGAAATAGAAATAGAAACCTTTAAGCTGAAACTTGGTCAACCAGCCCCGGTCTCCCCTATATGTATATAGACTCTTTCGAAAATTTGACTTAGACAAGATGCTCTCCCTACATACACTTAAGACAGATGTTAATTTTGAACTGTGAAGCCGCAGGCGGGACATAGTTTACTGAGATTAAAATGAAGAACCTTATATGTGCCTACCTACATCAGCATCCGGATGCGTGACTTGTGACTTTTGACATTAACCTGAGATAAATAACTCTTGAAGTAGAGGAAAATAACTTAATTGAATAATATGATACTTAAATAATTTTTTTTTCATAGCCACACTACTCTCACGGAAAACAATATGTTCAATGCTTTCCATGAAATATTTCTATCTGGTTTAAGATTGCAATAAAAATATCGGACAAATGCTGCTATTTCTTATTACTCAACTGCGCGACGCAAAGGAGGGTAATGTGTTTATCAGCCTATGTGTATGTATGTTTGTTTCTTTGTGGCATTCTTAGTAACCAAATACGTAGGCCGATTTTGATGATTCATACGTCGTTAGATTCGTCTTGATAATGCGCGTGTCACTTTTTTACGTGACTACAAGTCTCCGACTGCATAATACTGTATTCCTTTGTCAACTTGTTTTTATATATTTTTTTTAGTTAGCTCCATTTGCATGATTAGTTCTACTTAAATTTATAAATAATACAAATATAATAAAATAATGTCATACGAGTATATACATGCGTATAATTAGAAATTATGGCACAAAGAAAATTCGGGTGTTACATGTACCATGTGCTTGCCGTCAAGCTTGTTAGACGAATCGAGTATTGTAAGCTCAACTTCTGGACAATATCCTGTAGTCCTGTATTTAGGTAGGTAAAATTTACTCTTCCTGCTCAAGGTTGCCTGGAAGAGATCGCTTCCAGCGATAAGGTCGCCTGATGTACATCTTTTCTTTGTGTTTTTTTTCTTTGTATTTTTAGTTTTTTTGGTGTGAAATAAAGAATATTATTATTATTATTATATTGCCTAAATACATTATGGATAACGCTTTCAAATCATGGCAACAAAAGGAAACCCTATGTTTTATTGTGTCAATATATGAACAACAATAACTCATACAGGGCGTAGTCAAACCGCCGCACCTTAGATTTTGTCAGAAATTGGTGTCGTAAATCCATACTATTAATAGGATATTTGCTATTGTTTGTTGGTTTGTTGGTCTTAAATTATTCTGTGACGGGATAGCTGGCTTACGTACTTAAATTATCATCATGAAGGTCCTAGGGTTTGACGTTCGATCGGAATGTTTTAAGATTTGTTCTGCGTGATTTTCATACTTATTACTATACTTTACCTTGAACAGCGCAGTGGCAATGCGTTCGCTTGGAAAACCAGTGAAGTGGCTTCAAAGCTCGGGTCTCGTACCTCTGAAATTTTCGTATGCGAATCATTTTCAACTTATCATGAGGGAACCTGCATTTCTGATAAAATCGAGCGAAATGGAAGTGCATTGATGTTGGTGTCGATTTTGGGCCGTAGAAAAAATAGGATTCCTGATACTTCTGATTAGGAGGCAGCTGGCTGATTTAGTACAAATATAATTTATAATAAATTCTGTAAGTTAAATTTTTAAAACTGATATCAAAAAAATAAAATATAAAAATGCCAAATGTACACGAAACGAACAATAACCACTGAAACGCAAATAATGAAATTAATATTATTGTTTACTTTATATATTACTAGCGACTCACCCTCGTTCCGCTCGTTCTCGTCCCTAGTTATGTTTTAACTTTTAGTATAGATTTCTCAAAGATGAGATATTTTCCCGCAGTAAAAAGTATCCTATATGTTGACCCGGATAACCAGCTATCATCACACCAAACTTCATCAAAATCTGTTCAGTGCAGACAGACAGACGAAAATCTGAAAACTATAGATTCGGCCTCTGTATAATAATGATGATAATAATGATTATTTCAATAAGATTTTCTAGAAAATATTTTGACTCACAATCAGTTAGATTTTTATTATATGTATGTACCTATATATAATTGATTACTACTTGCTACTTGATTACACGGTGAAGGTGAAAACATCGTGCCATCTTGTCGTTGTTATATTAAATTAATATAATATTAATTTAAAATAAAACTACATGATAGCTTGAGAATTCATTTTGTAATGTCATCATTTTATGTTTCATATAATTTATAGTAACACCACTAAGTTTGGGTATGTCTTATAAAATATAAAATAAACTAATACAACACATGTCTAAGAGAACATAACAAGTTTTCCAAAGACATGTAAAGTCCGCCAACCCGCGATTCGCTAACGTGGTGGACTATAGCCTGATTCCCCTCACATTGAAGGGACACCCTTGCCTAACTGCGCCATTAAAAAGGGCTGAATACAATATCATCTAAAACATAAATTCAAAAGTCAAAAATAATGCTATGGTTAAAAAAAAAAAAACAACCTCATTTTTATCAACAAAGGCGATTAAGCTGTGATCATGAACTAGAATAGTAAATATTAGATGAATCGTAATGGGGAAGAACCAATTATAGATATAATTACTTTTGCAACCGGAGGACAGTCATTTAAAAATAAATCCCGCAGCTCTGTTGTAAATTATATTAATGTTGATGTCTGACAGTGCCTATATTTATGTTATTTTAACCGTATTCGTCTGTGTGAAAGATGATCAAATAAATTCTTATTAAAATTATATACATTATCTTATTTCATTCCACGATGTGTGACTCTCAGGTTAGAAATTCGTTTAAGAGGCCTAATAATATGGCCTAATAATACCTATACTCGTATAATAAAATGTACTGAGTTCTATGGTATTGAGTACTGAGTTCGAGCGGCCGACGCATCGCTGTTTCTAGCATTTTCTGTAATTGTAATTACTTTTATGTAAAGTTTTATAATAAATTATTTGAAAGAAAAAGTATGTTACTACGTTTCTTTTGAACTGACGTATATTCTGGTATACATTTTGCTTTATAATATTAATGTTATAAGGATATATTTACAGTTAATTCTGAACGATTTAAATAGTTTTTGAGATTTTGAAAAGGATTTTTTTGTAGAAGTCCAATACATATTTTCAAATTCAGAGGCCGCTATAAACTCAACCACTATATACGAGATATCATTATGTATCTTTCATTTCGTTTGCTTATTAAACAATCCATGAGCTCGAAAAAGTGTCGTCGCGCATTTTACTAAAAACTTGCTTCGGAATTTTGGCTTTATTTCAATTAATAATGAAAATTTCCGAAAAGCAAGGCCGCTGTGAACTACATTAATAACTATTCTCCACCATACAATAAGTCAAAATTGTCGAAGAGTTTCATTTTCTCTGAATAAGAACGCCAAAAATGGGCATTAAATTGAAAAATCACAGTCATAATGTAATAGGCCTTTTAAGGAAGAAAAAAATTAATTGAAATGTTTCTTATGTAAATCTTCTTTTTTAACTACTGAATGAAATTATCATTAAATAAAATCGCTTACTGAATATTTGCTTTAAACCTCATTTAATAAAAGCAAAACACAGCTACATACAGCAAAAGAAAATTATACTATACCTTACAATAAAATCTTCATAACAATCGGCATACAAATGGCATTACTTTAAAAATGAATGACATTAACATGATGAATTAAAAATGATAAAATTAAATTATTTCTCAGCCTGCACCGGCTTGGCTGAAGAATATTGTTTCCCAAAAATAGTTGATCTCCTTTAAGCAAAGAAGTAGGTAGTAAAAGTAGGTTCCCCGTAGGCAAAGGATAGGGATTGCAATCCGGAAAAACGGATCCGGTAATCCGGCGGATCCGGCATCATTAAACGTTTACCGGATCCGGTACCAATATACCGGATCCGGTGATAGCAATTTTTGGCAAATTAATAGAGATGTTGCATGTAGAGGCCCTATGCAGAAGAGATTCGACCCTGTTTCGACTTTCGAAGCAAGCGTCAATAACGCGGCGTTTATAGCGTTACCGACGCCGCGTAAGTTGACTGGTGTCAGTGACGCCTTGGTGACTTTGGATGGGCACCATCGTATCGCCTTTGCCGCGCCCACCACTTCTCGATAGCTCTTTTAAAAGTATTTCATTATAGATTTACTTAAATTGATTATAGAAGAGGAAGAAGATAATGGCCTTATAATTCGATATAATCTCAGTGTAGAAAGGGCCTCCACTCATCCAATTTTTAAAAGTCGAAACAATGAAGGTTTCTACAACGTTATTAATCATAAAACAATATAAAAAATTAATTATAAAGCAATGGATGCCAAGACACCAGAGCTATTAAAATTTCATCATCTTCTTCAGTAAACGCCTCAATAGATGTCATTTTATGTTTTTTTATTGAAAATAACTCAAACTACACGTGGGCGGCTGCGACACTGCGAACGAACATGAGCGAGGCAGTAACGCTAGGGTCTACACTGAGATAGTATCGAATTAAAAGGTCATCATCTTCTTCCTCTTCTATAATCAATTCAAGATATTCCATAATGAAATACTTTTATAAGAGCTATCGCAATGTGGTGGGTGCGGTAAAGGCGATTGACGTCTGTCGTGGCCATCCCAAGTCACCAAGGCATCAAAGTTGTTTTTATATATATATTTTATTTTTTATAAACTACCTATATTAAGTACAATGACACTTGATTAACTTACTACCAGTTCATTTTGAACCGAAAAGCGAAAATCATCCTGATTTGATCAATCCCATCGATCCGGCCGGACTGAAAATGAAGCCAGATTGCAATCACTAGCAAAGAAGAAGGTAAAGATTTTTTTCAGAATAAATGTTATGTTAGCGTATTCTAATAATACGCTGTCAAAATCTCGATTCACCAGGATTCGCCATATTTAGCTAGACGATGATTTATAGGCCCGCATGAGCAACTTCATAATTATCTTCAAGGGTATGAATTTTGGAAAAGCTGTTTATCTCGCTATATTGAAGAATTGGCTAAAAATAACTATTATTATCATTGGTAGAGCAACTTGCAAATGATAACAGCAACGATTATGTTATCACAAAAGCTTAGTATCGGACAGGTTAAGCCCTTCAACGAGGTCGATAGTTGCACTATCTTTATATACTTACTCATTTTTCTGTTACATATGCCAAAAGAATTTATTGCGAATATTTTAAAATTTAAAATTGTTCCTTTAAAAACCTTCTAAACCCGTACTCTTAATTCGACAACGTGGCAAATTTCATGTTTCAATGTCGACATTTTGTATGATTAGATGGTGGATACATTCCGTATACCTATAATTTTTTCTCTTGGGCATTTCTAAGCAGATCTACCCTCTGAGATTGTGGTAGCTTCCTTACGGCGACTTAATACTGACAATTAAATATAAAATTAACAATTCAAAAGTGCCTGTAAAAATCTATTAGAATAAAATATAGTTTGTTTTTTTTTTAATTTAACATGATTTATTTGTGTCATAAAGAAAATTGTTTATATTAAGAAGGATAAAGTGAATGTAAATGAAAAATAATGGCAAAACCTAAGTTCCCATGTTAAAATCGAATTAACAATCCTTTTTTAGGTAACACGATTACCACTAACAGACTTGATGATCAACAAAATATACAGTTCAAGCCCATCCACAATAACAAAAAATTTAGAAAATACGCCACCGGATGTGTTTGTTAACCCAAAATGTGTTCGGAAATGACTAAAATGCCTTAAAATCATCCAATAGTGTTTCAAGAACATGACAA
This sequence comes from Fabriciana adippe, assembly GCA_905404265.1. Lineage (NCBI taxonomy): Eukaryota > Metazoa > Arthropoda > Insecta > Lepidoptera > Nymphalidae > Fabriciana > Fabriciana adippe. Next base: position 1,010,472 of record FR989995.1, read on the forward strand.
ATCTGACAAGCGGTTCCATAACGGACTGTTAATGAGGGAGCTCAGAATAAGAGTATGTATCTTTATTTAAAAAAAGTATACAGGTACCTATACCAATAATATTATCAAGAAGCACAGTTTGTTTGTTTGTTTGTTTGAACGCGCTAATCCCAGGAACTACTAATCTGATTCCAAAAATTCTTTTTGGATTAGATAACCCGTTAATTGAGGAAGGCTATAGGCTATACATCATCATGCTACTGCTGCATCATCATGCTGAGCGGAGCAGTAATATAATATATAGTTTATCTATTCCATACTAACCGTTAAAACGTATCTAGGGATGAACCCGAGCGAAGCGAAGCTGAGTCGTTAGTACTTTATAGTAGGTAGGTTTTTTAAGAAATACTTTTCGAAAATTAGGTATTATTACGCGAGAGAAGTTGCATGAAAACGTTAGTCCATTATACACATTTATACGAATGTAGTTCTTAGTAGTAATAGTTATTAAGATGAGAACGATCTAGAGATCTTACCTCTATTCATTGAGAGGAAGTGGCATTTTAGATAATTGGGTATTGTCGGTCTGGACGACAGCAAACTGTCTCACAAGGACCTCGAGAATCCTCTCGATTATTTCAATGTGTACATACTACTGATACATTTAGGGGCACGACTAAACCTAAATTTGTTTATAACTAACTTTGTTTTTAATTAATTTGAAAATTTATTTATTAATTTGTTCTACGAGCTGCAACCGATTAATGTATGTGATTTCTTAAAAAAAAGTATGTTGCTTGAAGATATGGCTGCAAAGAAGATTTTCCTTTCTTCTAATATATAAATAATAACCTATATTAGCTTATTTCTACGAATATTACGATAGAATTATAAAATTCCTAGGCATTTATGTACGCCGTTTCTGAGATTGTCATTCACTCATCACTCAAATGAATGCCCCCAGCGCGACTCGAACCCGCGACCTCTCGCACAACAAGTAACAACCACTACAAACTGAGCCAAACGTGTCGTCTAATTATTCCAGTTGTTATCGGTGGCTTTTTCCAAGGTTTTTTTCACCCACACACCACTTCCAAACCAAGAGACTGTCATAAATATTATGAAATAAAAGTAAATACTTATTGTCAACATTATGTACGAATGAAATATTTGCTAGACGTGTTTCATTGGTCAACATTGCGTGGTAAAATAGTAACCGAAAATATTATCGGCTCTTTCATATGCTCAATAGAGTATATCAGACTAAAGGCTGCCAAAGACACACAGTGGCACAGACGCCAGCGGTACGTGCCGTACGGCGACACTGTGTGTAGGAGCCTTAATAATGAGGTTTTAGGCTCATTCTAAAATTTAATTCGTAAACTATTGTTTCTTCCGGCTTCATATAAAATAAATTAATCTCCTTTTTGTTCCCATTGGAATGGAATTTCAAGAAAAATATTTAGAATAGGTACTTATAATTATAAAAAAGAAATGATAAATCTGTACAATACAACCCACAACAACTCATCATACCTATGTATTATAATAATACAGTCTATCTATTCCCATACTAAGCATTAAAACGTACCTAGGGACGAACTTGAGCAAAGCGAGGGTGAGTCGCTAGTATTTATATAAATGAAAATTATAAGATTTCTAACGATTTCTAACTCTAACACCAAAGCTTTCTCCACTAACGTGTTACGATTATAGGTACTTTTCCTGCCGCACCGCTGTTCGCCAACTTGTAAAACTAGTTTTTCTATAAATATAGAGGCTCTTGAGCTGGAAATAATAGAGTTATTTCTCCTCCATGTATGATATAAATAAAAACAACGGAATATAATATTCTGTTATCTTTTGTTAAATTAAAAAAATAAATAACTTTGCTCTTTTAAGACTTTATATAACAATAACTTTATTGATGAAAAACACAGATTAGAAACATTTTTGTGTCTGATGGTAAACTCTATTTAAGTCGCGGGTAAAATGTTCAAATATTCGCGTAAATATAAGAAAGTATTATAAAAAAAATTATATAATGTAACTTTTTAAAAATACAACATAAGTTTTATAATAACTTTGATTTTCTTACAGATAGCAATATGGTGGTGCTTTACCGCGTTTCTGCTGTCCCGCATGGGGTTCATAGAGACGAGGATGGAAGAGGTCGATCCAAAATACAAGAGCTTGGAGGTAAAATTAAGATTTTTTTTTATTAGATACCTAAAAATATTGTTTGTCCTAACTTTATCAATCTTTTTGCTAAAATTTCAATAAATATATAAAAATAACCTTTAGGACTAGCGATTTCGTCTGAAGGTTCATAAATGATTCTGAACAAGAAACTTCATAATGCATATAGATAAATAAATACATAAAGGCCTCTACACATTTGGGTTATGATATTTTACTTTACTAATAATGATCTTATTTATAATATGTATGTATGTATTTAAAGTTATATGAAGTGTATCAACTATCTAGTATCCATAACACAAGCCTCGTAGCTTACCATGGAACTAGATGGTGCTGTGTGTTAATGTCCCAACATATTTATTATATTTATTATATTTGTGTAATAACTGTAATTAAGAAACTCAATAACAACTGTCTAAGCCATGAGACAAGATTTATAGGCAATATAGACATTTGCTTTAAGCGGGTAACGAACCTGTAATGATGAGAGAGAGGTCAGTTTTGTGGCCACTGCGATGACACGGTTTTTAGCTCAAAAAAACTTGCTTAAATTCGATCAAATGTTTTACTCCGATTATATTAATTGCTTTTCAGCTGATTATTTTTGTTATCTTAATTATTCACATGCAAATGATACCTAAATGGAAGACTATGAATTAAAAGTAGGTTAAAATCGACATACGAACTTTGTTTTCATAGTTTACTACTTCATATGTTATCTATACTTAATATTATAAAGAGGCAGGGTGTGTTTGTTGTTTGTTTGTTTGTTTGCTTGAACGCGCTAATCTCAGGAACTACTAATCCGATTTGAAAAATTCTTTTTGCATTCGATAGCCCGTTTATTGTGGAAGGCTATAGGCTATATATTATTATGTTACTACCGAAGGGAGTGGAGCAGTAATCATATAATTTATGATGACATTTAATGTCAACAAATCGGGCAGACTTCTATACATTATTGTAAAACTGATATTTATAATCAAACAAAATTAACTCAGGTGAAACCGCGGGGCACAGCTAGTAACTTACAAGTACATAAAGATAAGAAACGCACGATAGTGAAATAATAATAAGTGGCTAACAAAACACCATTATAACTTTATACTTTTGAGGCAGATCAGTTATTTTTTTACATTTTCGTTCAATAATAAGTAACATGGATCAGTTGGATAATAGCTAAGTATAGTATACTACGGACTTTTAAACCCTTTTTCATAATTTCAGCAAGCTTGCTATCTTTGCTGGAGTGCCCTAGGCAAAGCTTTTGACCCCAACTTTGAGTGGAATATGACGATGGTTTTGAAACAGAATTTTAAATAGCTTTTTTAATTATATTTTTGTATGGAAACTTTTATAAGTGAAGCTTGCTGCATATGTATTCATTCGGAAGAGATGTGTTATTGTTGATTACATAAAGAAAAAAAAAACATTGGATGCACATCCAATTTTTTATGTTTTTTTTTTTAAATAACTGTTACGAATGTTATTCCTTTCTATTACTTACAAATACTATAATGATAAATTTATATTAAAACGAACTTTAGACTTGGCAGAAGTTTCAAACTGAATGGCTATTTTGCCAAAAATTTGTCGAAAGAAATAAAATTGTCTTTCGACAATGCACTTATCTGTTATCTGTGCCTGCAGTATTGCATATAAATTTGCATATGATAATATAGAAGCTCTCCGTTTTATTATACAGCAGACTCACTTCATTTTCACACAAAATTGATAAATTTTCATTTTGTAATTATATCAAGACTGTTTTTAACCTTTTTTTACTGATAATTTTTTGATTGAAAACTTGGTAAGTGTAATAATATATTCGGATATTTTTAAAAATTTGATAAGGGAGAGAGGTAAATAACTAAAGGCAAAAATAAAAAAAGAGTTTTGGATCCGTCATTTATTTTGACGGAGGCCATACGTAAATGTCGGTAAAGAAGGTGTTATTTTCTTTTTTAACCATAATAATTTTTTTTTCTTCTTGGTAAAATATAGCTAGGAACCTTTTATAGAACAGAATATGGTCTGATAATTGGAGTATAACCGGTACGGAGATATAATAGGCAGACAAGTTTTTAAAGGTTTTTAGGTATTGGCACCGTGCAAACGTTCACAAGAGCAAAAACAATCACAATTTTGCAAGCATACTTAATCGAGTACAGTTTTATTTATAAGTTAAAATAAATCATTCTACCTAAAGTAAATCTAATCAAAGTAAATCTTGTTGATTCTCAAATATTCCCTAACATACGTAATTACATGTATAACCTAAATTCTATTTTTTTTTTAATTGTATGGATATGTTTCTAGCCTCACACGCCATCCACCGAGAATCCCAAGCCTGAGCTACCTAACGTCGAGCTGAAGATGGGCAAATGTTTCCACATGTCCCGCGAACACTGTCCCACTGATGGGCAAAAGTGTACTCGAGTGGACGCTGTCAGCGTGTTTTGTTGCGACATAGATAATAGCTTCAGATTGAAGGAAGCTTTGACAATGACCAGTAAGTTTTTATTTCATGTACTGATAAGATTTTTTTCCTTCTGGTTTTTTTTCTGTTGTATTGTATTCAGCCCTTTTAACGTCCCACTGCTGGGCGCGGGCCTCCCTTCAATACGAGGGGGATCTGGCCATAATCCACCACGCTGGCCAAGTGCGGGTTGGCGGACTTCACACGTCTTTCGAAAACTTGCTAGGTTCTCTCAGACATACAGGTTTCCTCACGATGTTTTCCTTCACCGTAAGATAAGTGGTAATCATGTTAGAAATGATTAGCACATGAAAATATCAGAGGTGCGTGACCCTGGATTTGAACCCGCTTCATTCGGTTTCCCAAGCAAGCGTTACCACTGGGCTATCACTGCCTTACATATATATGCTAATAAGCTATAAAAATATTATATTAATAGGTGTAGAAGTTTCTTACTAATTATGTCTGTTGTAATTATATTGTATTCGGAAAAGAAATCAAAGCCATTGATAGCCAAATGGTTACACGCTTGCTTGAGAAATAAAATGGAGCCGATTCAAATCCCGGGTCTTGCACCTGTAGTATTCTCATATGTGAATCATTTTAAACATGATTACCACTTGTCTAATTGTGAAAGACAATGTCGTGAGAAAATCTGCATGCCTGAGGGAACTTAGCAAGTTTTTGAAAGCATGTCTAGTCCGCCCACCCGTACTTCGCCAGCATAGTGTACTCTGGCCTGATCCTTCTCATAATGAAGGGAGGCAAGTGCCCAGCAATGAGACTTTAAAAAATTCTGAATACAAAAAATTAAAGAATGCGTGTATGAATGTGTACACGCGCAAGAAGTAAAACTTCTGCAGGTTATCGGTACTCTTCATGAAATTCAATTTATGTTTTAAATAATTAGGATAGGTGAGATACTAAAAATAACGCATATTAAGCATATAACAATCATATATTTATAGAATATTATTTAAGGAAAGAATATAATATTATATAATATTATATATATAATATATATCATTTGTCAGACAATAACGACGGTTACCATGGCAACAAACGTATGTACCTACGTACATTTTTTCGTAACGCATTCACCAGCTTACCCCCCCAAGTCAAGCGTGCGTAAAGAAGTTTGACTTCAATAAACTAATTAATCATAAATTATCCCATGATTCGGTGCCATCTGAAACTTCGAGGTTAAAACGAACACTTACTGTAATTTTGGTAATATTGTTTTGGGAGTAAAGTTATTACGATTGTAATTACATCAGCATTCGTCCATAATATAAAATTACTTCACCTCGAGTCCGTAGTGAATGCCAATGCATCTAAAAGGTTGAGGTTATTTATTTACATGTAAAGGAAGATCGCTACTGCTCTCTAAATTTGTGTTGAAATAGTCATCTAAGATGATATAAATAGTTGTACACCTTTAGAAGACATCTAAAGACTCGTACTCTGATTGGGTGGATCTCACTGCTGGCGTTCCTCAAGGCGGTGTATTGTCTCCCTTATTATTTTCCATTTTTATAAATGAGCTCACTAAACTTATTTCATCTCCCTACCATCTCTACGCAGACGATTTGCAGCTGTACAGACACGCCACTGTTAATGACCTCTCAACTGAAATCAACAACATTAATTTAGATTTGGCGCGAATCAGTGATTGGGCTGCAGCTTTTGGATTACTTGTTAACCCAAATAAGTCGCAAGCTATGATTATTGGTAGCAGACAATTACGCAATAAAGTAAACTTCCATAACTTGCCTTGTATCATTTATGAGGGAACGACAATAGAACTCACTGAAAAGACAAAAAATCTTGGTCTGATTATGGATAGTCATTTGTCTTGGTCGGCACACGTTAATGAGGTTAGTAGACGTTTGCATTACTCGCTTCACTCACTAAAACGATTACAAAATTTCCTTCCTCTTAAAACTAAAATTTCCTTAGCCCAATCCTTACTACTTCCTCTTTTAGACTATGCTGACGTTTGCTACTTAGATGCTACAGAGGAGCTACTCAATAAATTAGATCGACTTCAAAATTTGTGCATTCGTTTCATTTATGGTCTGCACAAATTGGATCATGTAAGTGACTTTCGACTTCAACTGAAGTGGCTTCCTATTCGCCTTCGCCGGAACATGCGGATACTTACGGCTTTATACACTATTTTAAGTAATTCCTCTCCTACGTACTTACGCGAGCGTTTTCAGCTATCGATCCCCAGCTCAAGACCCATACGGTCCTGTGTTAGGCTAAAAAAACTTAACGTATCTTCCTATAACACTATTTTTTATGAGAAATCCTTTACAGTCCAGGCAGCAAAACTCTGGAACTCTCTTCCTGACAAAATTATAAATGACAATCCATCACTAAAATTGTTTAAATCTCGCTTAAAAGAATTTTATCTGAGTCAATCCACATAATTTCCTTTTTATATACATATCTTGAAGTATGTATGTATGTAATATGTATGTATGCATGTATGTATGTATGTATGTATGTATGTATGTATGTATGTATGTATGTATGTATCTATGTAAGTATGTATGTATGTATGTTTGTATATGTGTATGTTTACATAATATAGACATAATTGATGTTTGTAGTTTGTACCTACACCGCACCTTATTATTATTATTTTTTTCTCACGCTCGAGGGTTTCTGGTAGAGATCTCTTAAAGAGATAAGTCATCCTTTGTACACATGGTTACTGTACTGTAATTTTATCTGTATTTTTTTTGGTACATAAATAAATAAATAAATAAAATAGGATTTAGATAAATAAATAAAATTGAGGTGTCTGCTTGTAATGTCAAAATAACAGGTTTTTACTAAATGCATAATATAAAATTATATACGGTACTTATAAGAAAACTACAATTTTGAAAATTTTTGTTTTTTTTTTGTTCCTCTCGGCTAATCTCTGAAACGGCTGGACAGATTTTGACGGGACTTTCAGTGGCAGATAGCTGATTGTGAGGAGTAACTTAGGTTTTTATTTTAGAAAAAGTTTTAGGGTTCCGCTCAAATAAATTAAAACGTATCTAGGGACGCACCCGAGCAAGGCGAGAGTACGTCGAAAGTATTTAATAAAAGTCGGCAGTATCGTGATATCATTACGAGTGCTTGGTAGATTAGCAAGCTATGGCTTTTGTAAAAATTAAGATAGCTCAGGTCGAACGCAGAAAGTGAAGAACATGAAGAATGGTGAAAGAAAGTGAAATGGCAGAGTGCGAAAGAGAAAGAGCGAAAGAGAATGTGAGAGAGAGAGAAAGAGGCACTTAAATTTAAGAAACTTCGATGTACTTCCGGTCTGGTTAAATGTGTGGATCTCACCTAAAAAGTGAAGGATATATTCAAGGATCGAACACTATTAAAGTTACCACGCAGGATAAAGCATGAAAGTATTGTGTTGGCCGTGACTTTTCGGGCTTGAAATTTACTTCATACACACTTCCCTGTAATAAAATCCATGCCATATTTAATATAAGTTAATATTTTTTAATAAAAAAATCCAACATATTAATTAATAACTAATTCGTCAATTTATATTCTATCTGAACATCCTAATAAATAATGTTAAAATTTAGATGAAATCATGGTCATCGTGATCTCCTTCTTACGTACTTTTTTGTACCAAAACCTCGTCAGAATCACCCCCGATTTCTTAACTTTACACTTTACTGTGTATAGGCTTATACGAATCTAAGTATATTTGGGTAAACTGCTTTGATGCTAGTGAAAGTTCTGTTAAAACTGGTCTAAAAAAGAGACATGGATAAATATAGATAAAGAATCGGTCAAGTGCGAGTCGGACTCGCACACGAAGGGTTCCGTACCATAATCGTTTTTTTTTTAATTTGCATGGCAGCCTTTTTGAAATTCGCCATCTTGGTTTTTTACGGATGGACGGACGGAGGGACAGCGCGGCGGATACTTAGTAATAAGGTTCCGTCGGCACCCTGCGGACACGGAATCCTAAAAAATGATATTTTGGGCTTTGGTGGCAAATTCTGCTTTGAATCAATTCACAGGATTTTATCATTTAAAGATACCTATATATATAAAAATCAATTGCTGTTCGTTAGTCTCGCTAAAACTCAAAAACGGCTGGACTGATTTGAATAATTCTTTTTTTTGTTTTGTTGGGGGTGTGTCAGGGGTGGTTTAAATATAAAAAAAAATAGCGAAAACAAAAAAAAAACAGCTGGAAAATCAAAAAGTTCTGAACTGTTTATTTTGTATGGAAATCATCACTAACCGTTAAAAAGTACCTAGGGACGTACCCGAGCGAAGGAAGTATCGAGTTTATCAATAATAATGTTTGAAGATTTTGTCACTTATTGTTAGAATTGTTCTCATATAATTTTACGACGGAGTAAAAACTCGGTCATAACTCATAAGTAAATATATTATGTAAAATATACATTTATGTATATAATAATAACAAATGATATTCAAATATTAAAATGTGGAATTTAATGATTTGATAAACAATAATTCCAGATTTGTGACTCACCTCGTTATTCGAAGTTATTTTTGACGATTACTTAATTACGTAGTCTTTGTTTGGTAAAAGCGGCGAGTAAATAGTATTTTACGGATCTCGAATATATACTAATGTTTGAAATTCCTTAAAATTCGATTCGGTTTGTAGGTAAAAATGTACATATGTATATCTGTACCTGAAAAGCATAACACTGCAATTCTGTTTTTTACGAGTTCGTGTTTTTTACAGTATACTATTGTATTGTGTCCTTTTCTATAATGGCATAACACTGTTTATAACAAAATTAACTAACTATTACTTTTTAAATAAATCTATCTTTTCGGATTTTTTCCAACTATATAATACCTTTGAGACATCTAACACTTTAGTCTCTCCCGTGACCATGATTGCTGTAAAGCATTCGAAACGTCGGAAACTAAAAATCTAAATAAATCCGCGAAAATATCCGAAAAGATAGTTTTATTTAAAATGTCAAATATTCGCGTAAATCTAAGAAAGTACTAACTATTACTTAATTTTGCTATAAACAGTGTAATGCCATTATAGAAAAGGACACATACAATAGTATACTGTAAAAAACACAAAGTCGTAAAAAACGGAGTTGCAGTGTTATGCTTCTCAGGTACAGATATTGAGTTTTAGACCAATGAATTTAGTACAACAATACAATAGCCTATACATTGGTTACACTATATTGTTTGTGTATTGTAGGTTGTATGTAAGCTGATAGTCTGATACTAAGAAGGTTCTCCATCTATACATCTATACAGATAAATAAAATTGGAGTGTCTGTTTGTAATATTAAAATAACCGCTTTTTACTAAGTGCATATGGATGTATATACGGTACATATACGAAAACAACATTCTTTACAATTTTTGTCTGTCTGTCTGTCTGTCCGTCTCTCTGTCTGTCTGTCTGTCTTTCTGGCAGATAGCTGATGTTATAAGGATTAACTTAGGCTACTTTTATTTTAGAAAAAAAAATAGGGTCCCACGAAAAAAAAAACCAATTTAATTAATTAATTTTGTTTTGGGAAGCAATCTAGAGACGAATCCGAGCGAAGCCAGGGTGAGTCGCTAGTCTTGATTAAAATGCGTTCGAAATTGATTATTCTATCCTCAGGAGTCGATTTTTTTAATTTCAATGATGAGAAGAGTGAATGATTCATTAAAAAATCAAACTAATTGCCGTACTCTACAGGTATTGTAACATATAACATAGTATAGTAACCAAAAAATATACATCCATATTCGAAGCTCTTTCTTCGCAAAGTCGGTTAAAATGTTTCATGCATGGTACCATTTTTGTTATAAATTAAATAAAAAGTGTCGCGTTAGACGCAAATCGTATTAGTGTGACTGATCGATGGTGGTACGAGTACATACGCTAAACTACGCGCCGTCGTAAATCACTACTGTTGACATCAATACTGTTAAATAAAACAGTTAAATTGTTATGTTAGAGAACGTCTAGTTCACGAGTTTTAAGTTTAAAACTAGGTCTATAAATAGATTTATCGAATTTTGAAGCTGCAATTTCTTTGTGTATATCATACTGTGACGTCACGCTAAGCGCGCGAAATGGCGAGCTTTTAAATTATCCGTATCGGTATGATATTTAAAAAAAAAATTATACTAAATTTCAGTTTTTTGTGAGCTGGATATATTTTTTTTACAATTATATAACGATGTTAGCTATTGTATAAATAAACTATCGGCTCATCCTCGCTTTGCTTCGGGTTCGTCCCTAGACAAACACAAATCTATCCCACGGGAACCGTACATTTTCCGGGATGATATATAGCCTATAGCCTTCCTCAATTAACGGGCTATCTAATGCGAGAAGAATTTTTCAAATCGGATTCGTAGTTCGCGAGAGTAGCGCGTTCAACCAAACAAACAAACTCTTCAGCTTTATAATATTAGTATAGATTAAAAATAAATCACGCATATTCCCTATTCCTGACTCTGTGCAATAGAGTTGTAGATACTAAGATTATTTGCTTCTAGTACCTATATAAGGATATTTTTCGTATACGTATGAAGAGGCAACAGTCAATATTCTAATTTCGTTTTTATCTCCTAAACATAAATATCACATGGAGTTATAGGAATGTTTTTACAACACACATTATGAATCATTGTTATTGAGAGGAATTTTTTTCACCAAAAGATTTCATGCTTGTTGACAATTTTTTTTATACCTACTTTTTACCCGCGAAGGCCACGGAGATGGTACATGCGTTTGGGGTAAGAGGTGTTTGTGTGTGTGTGTCTGTTACAATATTTCTCGGAAACGGCTAGGCCGATTTTGAAACGGTTTTTTGCTTTGTGTAAATCTTATTATTAGTACCTGGGTGACCGGAGTTCTTTTTCACATCTGTGATTCTCAATCTTGCACATTGGCCGCTTGACCACGATGCTTACGCCTGAGCGTAAGAAATTATATATCGACCATATTTTGCAAGGAATAATGCTAAAGAAACTTCACGAAAACTCAAAAAACACGCGTTTTCCCAGACATAAGACTAATCCAGATCGATTTTTCGCCCCCGAAAACCCCCACGTACCCAACAGCGAAATCGTTAGAGCCGTTTCCGAGATCGCCGGTATAAATAAATAAATACACAAGAATTGCTCGTTTAAATATATTAGATACACCGGTTAACAATATTTAACACACATACCAAATCAAATTCATATCTAACCTTCTTTTTATGAAATCGGTAGAAACGCGTATAATGGTATGCAAAATAGACTGTTGAATAAAAATTGAGGTGTACGATAAATGACAGATATCTGATCATACATTACTATGACGGCAGCTAATAGTATCCATATGGTTTTATATGGTTTGCATACTTTAGACAATGGCTTGTTCAACCTTGTTTATATGCCTAGCAACACGCCCTCGTTTTATTTAGGCCCAGTTTTATACGGTTCTTTTTAATATTTATTACGAGTACTTGATCTAGTCACTTAGTGCTTTGTTGGCTGCAGTTCCTTAAGTTCTGAGTTCGAATCTTGGGTCGAGCTAAAATTGTTATTGGATTTTTCTTAGGTTTCAGTTTAGACTTAAAAAAGTTTACTTTTTTACACCTCTCATGGGTGTGGTTCCCCATGAATCAGAGTGCGTAAAGCCTCCTGGACCTTCTATCTCCTGGACCTGGATCTCCCTAGTCGCGTCTTCGTGTGATGTTTCTCATGTGTGCACTTTAATATTCTTCGCACCTGGATAGTAGTAGTAGTAGACTTAGTGAGATTGACTACGGTAGTCGAAATTCAGTCCTGATGTTTTTTTTTTATTTTACTCTTTAAACTGTGCCTCTATATATTATTATGGAGTTTTATCAGACACAAAAACGGCTAAATCATATTTATTTATCGTGATTCAACTTATACGTAGGTAAAGTCGTAAACGGTGGGCACTATTATGTATACCTTCTCTATTGGACTTTTATTGATTTTTTATGTAAATATGATCGAAGTCAAAACAAAGCTATTCACAAATGTTTACGAGACCGTGCAACCTTAAAATGCGCATAGCAAATTAATTATTTGTTTATTTCTAGATGCCCTTGAAGCTTTATCTAGCTATGTGCCGTGTAACCCATTAATTAATACATAGGTTTTGGATGTTTATTTTGAAGGATTTTAGTCCTGGGTTGGGCTAATGTTATTTGTATTTTTTATCAAGAAATATTTATCTATACAGATAAATAAAATTGAAGTGTCTGTGTGTAATGTCAAAATAACAGCTTTATACTAAATACATATGGAATTATATACGGTACTTATAAGAAAAACACAATTTTTAAATTTTTTGTCTGTCTGTCTGTCTGTCTGTCTTTCTGTCTGTCTGTCTGTCTGTCTGTCTGTTTGTTCCGGCTTTGTCCTTTATAAAAGTTAAATGAAAAAGTATAACTTAACGATCGCCTTGGTAATTTGTAAGCGTCGGTCGCTTAGGTCGCTAACTTAGTTGGTCTGAGTAAGTACATACCTTAAAGTAAAGGATTCGAGGTTGATAAGCACACAATATTTTATACAAATATCATAATATGTATGTAAAAATGTATAATCTACTGATAACTTAAGACTGTTTTAGCGAAAACGTCAGCTATACTATATTAATGGCAAATAAAAAATAAGTTGAATAAAAGTTTTATTATGAGTTAAATATAAGGAACTTTAAGTGATTGGTGCCTACTTCCTCCTCTCCTAAAATACTGACCCTGAATACTTTTTCATATTTATAACTAATTACTTAATGTATCGAGATCAACAGTAGATTAATGTGTTGCTCTCCAAGGCAAGTGACAGTTTTACTCATCAACCCTGATGCGAAAACATCCACGAGTGTATGACAATTATTCGCGTCACGCTTCGCACATCCCCCATCATAGTCCTGTCTATAAGGCTGTGTTGAACCATTGTATGGATTAATAGACTAGGCTAGTACAATATTGTCATCAGTGATATGAAAGAAACATACGTATTAATTTTTACTTAACACGTGTGTTTTTAATATTAACTAGCGACTTACCCTCGCTTCGCTACGTACGTTTGGTACGTTTACTTTTTTTTGGGCAAAACCCTAATTCTTTTTCTAAAATAAAAGTAGCCTAAGTTACTCCTTATAATATCAGCTACCTACCAGTGAAAGTCCCGTTAAAATTGGTCCAGCCGTTTCGGAGATTAGCCGGAACAAACAGACAGACAAAAATTTTAAAAATTATGTTTTTCTTATAAGTGACGTATATAATTCCATATGCATTTAGTATAAAGCTGTTATTTTGAAATTACAAACAAACATTTCAGTTTTATTTATCTGTATAGATTATAGGTTTTACAAAGTATACTTACTTAGATAATAGATATATTATATTACAAATAAACCAAGACAGATTAATAATGCAAATAAATACGTCTTCCTTGCAAAGCGAGTCTTAAGAATCTTGTCCCAACTGGTTTCTTTATGAACTGTGGTTAGTCTATTTATAGCTCTTGTACAGCTTAACCAAGAGCTATTAGTTCGATTTCCACTCTAATCTTAGTATCGATGCTATCGAATTATTTTATTGTTATTCGAATTATATTTTATTGTTAATCGATATTCGTGTTAGTTAACAGTGCACAGATAATCTAGTTACAGATAATTAAAGCTGATGTGTCTGTTTTAAATAAAACTTCTTTACGGATTATTTCGCGGATTTATTTTGATTTTTGGTTCTCGACCGACCGTTTTAAAAAGTCAAATATGCGCGTAAATCTAATAAAGTATTATCTGAAGTGTCTATTTGTAATATCGAAATAAAAGCATTTTACTAAATGAAAAAAAAAAACACTTTTTTTTGTTTTTTGTCTGTCTGTTTGTTCCGGCTCATCTCTGAAACAGCTGGACTGATTTTGACGAAACTTTTACTGTCAGATAGCTGCTGTTATTAGGAGTAAATTAGGCTACTTTAATTTTAGAAAAAGAATTAGGGTTCCGCTCAAATAAATGAAAACGTAGCTAGGGACGCATTCGAGCGAAAAAGGTTAAGTCGTTAGTCGAAGTTAATAAAAGCTTAGTTATTACATATGTATAAGCGATATTAAAACGTTTAATATGAGAAATTTCGAATAGTTACAGAATATTTTGTATGAGATTATCTATCTCTTGGGATCGGAACCCTAATACTTTTTCTTAAATAAAAGTAGCCTAAGTTACTCCTTATAATATCAGCTATCTGCCAGTGAAAGTCCCGTTAAAATTGGTCCAGCCGTTTCAGATATTAGCCGGAACAAACAGACAGACAGACAGACAAAATTTTTAACAAAGAGACACTTCATTCTTATTTATCTGTGTAGATTCCTATCGCTAGTAAGGAAAAACAATGATAGACTGGTTATTGGGAGGACAATATACCAACAAAATAATATTGTAGTAATATTTTCGCATTTATACTATCTTCTTTAGACTCAAAAGCTTTAACTAATTTCATACATACTAAAAATATTTTTTTTAAATATAAATTCGTCCAAGTTCTAAATTAAAAACTCATGGTGACACCAAATTTGATAAATTAATTTATGTTTAGCTTTCCAAAAGTGATTGAATTGCCAATTTTATTACAGTCGTCCTAATCTATCTATCTAATATATTTAAACGAGCAATTCTTGTATATTTATATCTTTATATCTTTATTTATTTATACCGGCGATCTCGGAAACGGCTCTAACGATTTTGCTGAAATTTGGTATGTGGGGTCTTTCGGGGGTGAAAAATTGATCTAGATTAGTCTCATGTCTGGGAAAACGCGTGTTTTCGAGTTTTCATGCAGTTTTCTTTTGCATTATTCTACGCAGAATATGCTCGATAATTTCTTACACTCATACATAAGCATTGTTGTCAAACGACCAAGGTGCAAGATTAACAAATCAATAGGTGTGTCTGAGATCGAATCTCGATCGGATACAAAGTTTTACTTTTTTTGTATTTATTCAAGTTTTTAGTTCTTTTTATCTAAAAAATGCGATATAACAAAAAAGTACACCGAGCAAAGCTCGGTCGCCAGGTACTTTTCTTATAGTGATCAAAATAACAGACCAGTTTTGCATGCAAATGTTTACTTTATATTTTACTAGCGGCTCATCCTCGCTTCGCTCGGGTTCGTCCCTTGATACCTACGTTTTAAATAGTTATAAATAGTTATTAGCCAGCGTTAGCCATATACTTACATTTTTTTTTCGTGATTTTTTTCTGATGTTTTAATATTTATTCTGCTATTCGGAGTGGAGACAAATCCAACAAATCAAAGATCATAGAAATCAGTCCAGCCGTTCTTGAGTTATAAACGGTGTAACTAAATCCGACTTTGTTTTATATATACATATATAGACTAGCGAGTCACCCTCGCTCCGCTCAGGTTCGTCCCTAGGAACGTTTTAACGGTTAGCATAGATTTCTCAGAGATGAGATATTTTCCCGCAGTAAAAAGTATCCTACATGTTGATCCGGATAACCAGCTATCATCATAGCAAATTTCATCAAAATCTGTCCAGTGGTTTTCTCGTGATGCGTTCCCAGACAGACAGACAAACAAAAAATTCTAAAAATTATAGATTCGGCTTCTGCATCGATAATAATGACTATTTCAATAAGATTTACCAAAAAATATTTATTGCACAGATTCGACTCAGAATTTTATTATATATGTAGATTATTGTAACGTAGCATATTTAATTGACGATTTTTTTCAATAAATTTTTACCTCCACCTGTCTGAATTAGATTATATCAAAGTTTTATGACAACAACATAATTTTTATATCTGTGACACGGTTGATACTCTCATTATGTCAAAGATCAAAAACCTGACCGTGTAAAAAGTTAACTAAAAAGATGTAAACAAGTAGTCGAAGAGGCAATGTATGTCACTGAATGTATGATACTATGTAGTATGTTCCTTCACGCTCTGCATTGGGCTTCGCTTCAGTCGGATAAAAAAACGAATAAAAGTAAACTAAAAAGTTAACTTTTATTGACTTCTGAAAAAGGAGGCACTCAATTAATTTGTATTTTTAACAGACTTCAAAAAGGAGGAGGTTCTCAATTCAATTGGTTTGTATTGAGCGAATAATATTTTCGCCAATTTTCATTCTGAACTAAAAAAATCGTTGCCAAAACAAATTTGATAAAATATTTTTTTAACGAATAGCACGTCAATCAAGGATATGCCCACATAAATTTCAAAAAACCCTCCTATAAGGGGAAATAATTATTTTTAAGTGATTTTGGAGACAAAGTACCTTTTTCATTAAGAAGTAATTATTACTACACACTAAATGCCTTAATCACTACCTCTTATACATATCACAAGTACCACCCTCAAAAATATAATAATATTATTAGTTAAAGCAACTTGACTACCTGTTTGATAAAACTGAACGCGTTCTTGGTGACATATAAACAAATGCTATAATTATTTGTTCTTGCCGCAACCTTGATATCAAAAATAGCTCATAATCAGCGTAAGAACAGGCATTGTATGCGCGGGCGCAGATATAAATATGCACAATGTGTTCTTTGGATGTTAAAGTGTACTTATGGCTTTTGTTTTTATTAAACAGTTAATATCGTAATTTATTCGTGCTATCGCATATTCTACATTATACGTATGAAAATCTCTCTACGTTCAAATATGTCGACATTGTTGACTAGTTTTGTACTGAGTTTAGTTTTTAAATATATTGTATTCAGCCCTTTTTAACGTCCCACTGTTGGTGGGCACGGGCTTTCCTTCAATACAAGGGGGATAAGTACATAGCCCACAAGGCTGGACAATTGCGGGTTGGAGGACTTCACATGTCTTTCGAAAATTTGCTAGATTCTCTCAGACATGGAGGTTTCTTGTTGCGATGTGTTCCTTTCCTTCACCGTAAAACAAGTGGTAAACATGTGGTAAATGATTCGCACATGGAAATATTAGAGGTGCGAGACCGGGGATTTGGACCTGCTTCACTCGGTTTCCTAAGCGAACGCGTTACCACTGGGCTACCACTGCCTTAATTTTTAAATGTAGGTACTTATAACGAAAACAATATAAAAATACATCCTTCTTTAACGTCACGCTGCTGGGCACACGACTTCCCTCAATGTTAGGTGAACTTTAGTGTATGGCTTATGCATATTGATATAGTCTAAAAAAAATAACTTTGATAAAATTTGTGTTAAAAAATAAAAAGTGCGCAAAAATAATTGTACTTATCAAGACTTCCATACAAATATGACACGGGCCTGCCGCTTGAGGTAAACACTACTTTTTAATTCTTGAGTGACGTTATTTGCCAATTTTGTTGCAATAAACTGTTTGAGTACAAATGAGCTTGAAGATAATTGAATATAATACGAACGATTGTGTTATACGGAATTAATAATAATATAAAAACTTTAAAAAAATGCCAATTTACGAAGGTTTCCCTCGATTTCTCTGGGATGCCATCATCAGCTTCTAGTTTCCTTATTATAGTACCATTCTTGGGATATCTCCTTTCCAACAAAAAAAAAGAATTATCAAAATCGGTTCATAAACGACGAAGAAATCCGCGAACACACAAAAAAAACATATACGGTCGAATTGAGAATCTCTTCCTATTTGCAAGTCGGTTGAAAATAATAAAGATATATTTATTGACTTAAATACAAAAGGGTTACAAAACATATTTCTTAAAAAATATATAATTAGTGCGATTTTTTTTAAGTACACTCACGTCTAAACTAGGCCGAGCCTGTGTCTCAGACGTTAGATCCTCTTCCTATTACATAATTTATTTATTTATTAAGCTAATAAGTGTAGTGACATACGTAATACCTACTAAAGTATATACATACATATGTTATACAATCTCAAAAGTTTTAGGTACATTAGCGTAGGTAGTTGTTTAATTTAAATTGTCAGTGAACGATGATTGATACGACGGTGCTAGCGGGTTCTATATCTGCATGACATAAAGCAATTTTTTTCTACGTGAATAGACATGATAAATTATAAACTTATACGTAGGGTTGCTTAGATAAGATAACATTATACAATCCATTACGAACAGAAATCTAAAAAAAACTATGATATGGCATTATTATGAGATAACGCTGTAATTTTTAATTTCAATACTTTTTTAATCGTGATCGATTGTCTTATATAATTTACTAGCGACTCACCCTCGCTTCGCTTCGCGTTCGTCCCTAGATAAAAACAAATGCATCCCACGGGAACCGTACATTTTTCCGGGATGATATATAGCCTATAGCCTTCCTCAGTTAACGAGCTATCTAATGCAAAAAGAATTTTCAAATCGGATTAGTAGTTCCTGAGATTAGCGCGTTAAACCAAACAAACAAACAAACTCTTCAGCTTTATAATATTAGTATAGATTAAAGCCACGGTATGTAAATGATATATTATAAATAATGTTTTGTTACAGTGACACAAAAGACAACAAATCTGCACGTGTTGAATGCGACGCTGGATGAACTTGACGTATCCCAGTCGGTCTTCAGACGACTCACCTCCATGGCTCTTACCGATGGGAACATCGGCAAAATTATTGGTAAGATTTCATTTGATTTCATATTAAACTCTTCACTTTTTTCCGGAAAAATACATTTTATTTAACATTATTTTATTATTAGATAATACTTGCTTAGATTTACGCGAATATTTGACATTTTAATTTATATAACAATAAATTTGAGACCTTTGAGACGTTGACGTATTGCTATAAAGCATTCGAAACGTCGCGAATCTAAAATCAAAATTAATCCGCAAAAAAACTCGAAGAGATTTTCACCCAGTTGACACCAAATGTTTATTAGCCCTTGTGTTTAGTCCATTTATTAAAAAATTAGTTAAATTTATAGTAGATAATAAAATTAAATTATAATATGTTTTCATTTTCAATCATTGTGCCATTTTTGTATTGCCTAATTTTTTTCTATTGATGTAGGTTACTCCTGTAGACCGATCATTCATTTTATAGTTTTAATTTCACATTAAAGCGGCTAAATTTCAAAATTACCGCTCAAACTCATTCGTGTCTTCCTCACAAAACGTGACACTGGCAGAATGTATTGCGTCTGTTAACGCAACTCTAAGCCATAGAGAAAAAAAAAAAACCGAAGAGATTGTTTTATTTAAAATTAATTATTATTAGATGTAAAATCTTTTATGCCACATAGTGAGAGTACAATGAAATTTTTATTTTGTAAAAAAAAAAACGGCAAAATTTGAGAATTCGTCTTTAAAATAGAACATATAAACAGACGACGAAATAAACATAAATCAGAAACCATATTTTGTTGTCGCAGAAGTAAATTTTTTGTGACACATCACTATTTATCAAGCGATTATTTTTAAAATTCTGTCGTGTACAATTTTCATTAAGCTAGATTTATTGTTTCTTTATTTTACGCAAGCCGTGGATTATGAGGCGGAGTTAAAAAGAAATAATGACAGTAAGTAAAGAAGTTTATTATTAAGACTCTACGTCATAGGATAATCCTTAAGACTATTATATAAATTTGTCAAAAATCGCACATTTAAAGTGTACATTAGATAGTAACTTTAGGTAAATGCTATAAATAATATTATTTGACGAACAGACAAACATAAAATAGACATTTTAATTTTTACTCCATCCTAAACATTCCTTATGTTGAAATATAAAATATTGATTATAATTTATTATAACTAAAAGTAGTACCTCTGCATATTCTGGCTAAACATCCATATGCAGACACTTGATACATGTATAAGAACACATATGGCGTTCCCAGACAGACCGACAGACAGACAGCCAGACAGACAAAAATTCTAAAAACTATAGATTCGGCCACTGTATCGATAATAATGACTATTTCAATAAGATTTTCCAAAAAATATTCAATGTACAGATTCGACTCAGTTAGAATTTTATTATATGTGTAGATAGACAATTATTTATACATTTTTTCATTACAGGCCAGTTCCCCAAATACTCTTCGATCGCATGTCTAAATATCTCCAACAATAACTTGAGTAGTGCGACTCTCTCGCCTACTATACAGAGGCCCTTCGCGTATCTCTTCACATTAACTGTCCTGGATGCTTCAGCGAACAACCTAACAGAGTTCCCGTTGAGTTTGGTGCAAAGTAATCGGAAAATATCAGTAGATTTATCTGGTAAGTTCAAATTTTATACGATGATGTCCTCATGAACGATTTCGGCCATGGTGGTCAATCTTGCTGAGATTAGCCATATTTGTAGGGTACCCGTAAAATGGTGTATATTGCAGAATCTCTTGTAGTTTTAATGTATTTTCTTTCTCTTCATTTCTGGTAAATAAAAGAAAGAAATGCAAACAAAAAGTATGTGTACATAATTGTACTTTACTTTTTTCACTCTCAAACTCTGTTGAGACAACTTTCCGACATTACTGAGATATTAGGCGCAGGACCGACGGTTTCACGTGCTCTCCTAAGCACGAGGGTGAAACACCCAACTTCTTCATCTGTTCTTAGAATTTTCTTGATCGAAAACCCCAATAACTGCAACTGACCTGGGACTCAAACCCACGACCTTCAGATTTGCAGCCATACACGCTAGCCACTGTAATTGTCTAGTTTAGTAAGATTGGCCGCCGTTGCCGAAATTTTTCAGGAGGATATTATTATTTAATTTCAATCAATTCCGTAGATTTCATTTTCTCATATTCTCTTATAGGTAACAACTACCTTCCCTGCAAACATTTTCTCAAAGCAATGGAGACGAATAATAACAGTTCGCATGTGACATTTCTAAACTATAACAATACGTGCTGCGCCTTGGATTTGAGCTTTAATTGGTTTAAGGACGTCAAAATAGTGCAGATTGATTACTTGCGTGTGCAAAAGGCGGTACGTACGTGTTTATTGATATTTTAGTTTTTTTTATCAATATATTAGAGTGCACCTTTTAGTGCCTATTCTTGGGAGTAATAAAAACCGTTTAAAATGCTAGAAGGATTAGTAAAACGCTTTTAATAGTCCCATAAAGTAGCTCTGCTATATGTCGAGAAAGAATTAGCCTTTCTCGTAATTATAGTTAAACTAGCGACTCACTCTCGCTTCGCTCGGGTTCGTACCTAGATACTTTATGGCGGTTAGTATGGAATACATGACTATACATATAGTCTATCTATGTATATATATATATAATAACAGTGTAAATTGAACCTTAAATGTAATGCTTAAAGTTGTTTTCACAAAAAAAAAGTAAAAGCGTGTTCAAATGAGCGCTCATTCGTTGAGGGCATTTTTTGTCGCTGATTGTGTATCTAGTACTTTTTTGATCGATGAGTCTGAGGCTTCTTTCCGAACTGGTAGTAGACTCATAACGTTTAGTAAGCCATTGTAATAATTTATTTAATGCTGAATAAAATATTTTAAATTTGAACAGTTAAACGTGAGCTGCAGAAACATAAAGCCCGCGAACGCAAACTGTACTTGTATAGGGGACCGCTTGGAGGTAGACGGGGATGGGGAGGTAACTAACTCTGTAGCCGTGGACTGTTCCATGAGGGGCTTGAGGGAGATGCCCACTAACCTGCCACAGTACACCGTGAAACTGAATGTCTCCCATAATCATGTAAGTTATGGCTTTCATTAATTTTAACCCCCGACGCGAAAAGAGGGGTATTATAACTACTAGGTAGGTACTTTGGTGCCATTTTTGAATTTTGAAATCGTGTTGTGGAGTTGTGGGTAGGTACTGTCTATAACAAGTATATAACGCCTTTGAGATGTTTAAAACCTTAGTCTCTCCCGTGACCATGATTGCTGTAAAGCATTCGAAACGTCGCGTCGGGAACCAAAAATCAAAAAAATCCGCGAAACAAATCGAAAAGATACTTGATTGATATAATGCTTTAATAACAATAGCCGATAAAATAAATATATAATACTACATTATGCCCAGATAACATCTCTCCAAGCAGTCTCTGACGACCAGACGTACGAACACCTGCGCTATCTGATCGTGGACCACAACGACATCGACAGCTTCGTGGGGCTGGAGGGCACCAAGTTCATCGACAACTTCATGTCCTTCTCCATCACTAATAATAAACTTAAAACGGTAAGCGAACCTATCTAATAATACGTTTGTTTTTGAAATTTGAATTTAGAATGTTCTATATTCAAAATTTTAAACATTTGTAGATTCTGAACTAAATTGTTTTTAATATTTATTTTAAAAAGTTTTCATTCTTTAAGATGAATGATTAATTTTTTTTTTTCCTAAAGAAATACATATAGTATAATATTATACTATATTTATGTCAATCATTTTGACGACACGTTTAGCGCAGTTTGTAGTGACCCTATTTGCTGTGCCAGCGATCGCGGGTTCGATTCCCGCTGGGGGCATTCATTTGTGTGATGAGCACGAATGTTTGTACTCCAGTCATGGGTATTTATATTTATAATATGTATGTATTTAAAGTTATATATGTGTAGTGTATCAACTATCTGGTATCCATAACACAAGCCTCGTAGCTTACCATGGAATCAGATGGTGCTGTGTGTTAAAGTCCCAACATATTAATTATTATTATTTATCTTGTTTCCCAACATTTTAATATATTAAAAATCCTTAGTTCACGCTAGTCAGAAGCCAGACTCGCACTTGACCATTTTACTTGGTTTTTTCCAGATCCAGTCATACGTGATGTCTAATCGTTTCGCGACAAAAGGTCCGTCATTTTTCATCGGAGGGAATTACATACACTGTGACTGCAATACTGAGAAGGTTTTGAAGGTAAGTTGTCTGAATAAGATAACAATCTATACATACAGATAAATAAAATTGGAGTGTCTGTTTGTAATATTAAAATAACCGCTTTTTACTAAATGCATATGGATGTATATACGGTACATATACCAACACAACATTTTTTACAATTTTTGTCTTGTCTGTCTGTCTGTCTGTTTGTTCCGGGTAATCTTTGAAACGGCTGGACCGATTTTGACGGGACTCACTGGCAGATAGCTGATGTAATAAGGAGTAACTTAGGCTACTTTTATTTTAGAAAAAATAGGGTCCCACGAAAAAAAATTAAAACCAAAAAAAAAAAAATAAAAAAAAAGTTTGTTTTGGGAAGCAACCTAGGGACGAACCCGAGCGAAGCGAGGGTGAGTCGCTAGTTTGATAATAAATATTAAAAATTGTTTGCAATCAACAATGTTATTTGACAGAGTGTTATAGAACTAAACATGAAGCCAAACATTATTATTTTAAAATAGTACCTATACAGATATTAATAGAATATACATAACTGTGATAAGTAAATAATTGATATTAAATAAAAACAGCTAAGGGTTTTTATTATGGAAAAAAAATAAGTTAATATTATATTATACATCTATATTTCGAAGGGAACAGAACTAATGCTTAAAAATACAAAAGAATATAGTATTATCATTATTACTCATATTTAATTCTTAAAAATTGTAAATTAACGATTAATCTATACAGATAAATAAAATTGAAGTGTCTGTTTGTTATATCAAAATAACAGCTTTATATTAAATGCATGTGGTACGGTACTTATAAGAAAAACGTAATTTTCAAAATTTTTGTCTGTCTGTCTGTTTGTTCCGGCTAATCTCCGAAACGGCTGGACCAATCTTAACGGGACTTTCACTGGCAGATAGCTGATATTATAAGGAGTAACTTAGGCTACTTTTATTTTAGAAAAAGAATTAGGGTTTCGCTCAAAAACATTAAAAAGCACCTATAATTATCTTATTTTTAGTTTAATTTTTATTACTAATATTATTTTTAAGCTTTGGCTTGCTGTTTACAAATATATATATATATATATATATATATATATATATATAGTTTTTTTACTTATGAGATAAAGTTTTAATAATTATTACAAATATTATTCCAATATTTCAGCCATGGCTGTTAGAAAATTCTAAAAACATCCCCGATTACAAAAGCTTGGCGTGCGAAGATAACATGGGGCCGGTCGTGGATCTTAAGGAAGTAGAGGTAACCATTTGCGATAATACTTATATTTAACCCTTTTTTTAACGTCCCACAGCTGGGCACGGGCCTCCCTTCAACACGAGGGGAATCAGGCCATAGTCCTCCACGCTGGCCAAATGCGGGCGGATTGAGCATGTCTTTCGAAAACTTGCTAAGTTCTCTCCGTCATGCAGGTTTCCTCACGATGTTTTCCTTCACCGTAAGTGGTAATCATGTTGGAAATGATTCGCATATGAAAATATCAAATGTGCGAAACCCGGGATTTGAATCCGCTTCACTCAGTTTCCCAAGCGAGCATGTTACCACTATCTAAATATAAATTCATAATAAATTATTACCACAAAATGTTTTTAAAATCTTTATGTATCCAGGTCTGTCACACCCCGAGGGACTGGACGGACTATATCTACTACATAATTGGACTAGAAGTGTTGGTGCTAGTGCTACTAATAAGCAAAGTGTCATACGACTACTGGGTGTTTAAAACGGCGGGCTATTTGCCTTGGCCGGCCAATAAAATGCCTAGACTCCCCTGTGATTGGTTGTGTGAGTGAACAAAAAAACAATTTTTACAAATAGTCCAATATGTGCAATGGAATATATCTTATTTATAGTCCGATTTTTATAATAATACACTAAAAGAAGTGCTTATTAATAATTTAGTGGATGTTTTTATATAGTCTGTATTTGATTGGACTCTAATTGTGATTTAAAAAATTATAAATGTTATTATTGTCTCAAATGCATCGATTAAAAAAGTACTAGATACACAATCCCATGCAAAAGTTCTCTTGAAACTGTCACCAATTGTGTTTAGGTAATCATTCTAGTTGAAATAAATATACAATAACGTAAATTGAACCTTAACTACAACGCTTAAAGTTGTTTTCACAAAAAAAATCGCGCTTAAATGTTTAAATGAGCGCTCATTCGGTGGAGACAATTTTTGTCTCTGATCTAATACTTTTTTGATCAATGCTCAAACGGCTAGAATTCTTAAATTTAATATTAAGATGTTCAGTCGCTTTTAAAATGAATATATGAATGTATATGTGCAAGATATTTATTTAATTATTGATTATGTTTTATCTGTGATGAGTTTTGTTGAAACAATATGAATTCTAATTTTCCAGCTTTTTTTTATTATTATGAATCAAAAGTTATTTTTGTTTTTAAATTAAGATTGTCGTATACTGAAATTATTTAAAAATTATTTATATATAAATATATAAATAGGTATTTATCAAGTTTTGATTTTGTTGATTCAAGCGTGAAAAAGTCAATACGTTGAATTAAAAAAAAAAAAACGGTGCCTTGAAAATGTGAAAAGAAATTTTATACAATTATAACGTTAAAAATATATATATATTTTAATTCAAAAGAAAATGAAGTCTTTTGCTTTTAAAGCACTCGAAAGATAATTAAATAAATTACATCGCCATTTTATATTTTATCATGTCACTTAGTTTAATTTCAATATGAAAATGAATGGAATCAAAGATTTTTGTACCTATTTTTACTATTAAGATTTAAAACTAGTTTAATTTTAATATTAAGTTAAATATTTTAGAATTATCTCGAGGAATGAAGCACAGCAGATGTAGCCATATAACTTATTTCTCCTTAAGTATAAAATATAATGTTACATAATTAATAGGAAAACGTAATCAGAGTATGACTAAAAATGCTGAAAAACGCGCAAGAAGTAAAACTTCTATAGGTTATTGGTACTCTTTGTGTAATTCAATTTATGTTTTAAATAATTAGAATAGGTGAGATACTAAAAATAACGCATATTAGACATATTACAATCATATATTTATAGAATATCATGTAAGGTAAGAATATAATATTATATATCATTTGTCAGACAATAACAACGGTTACCATGGCAACAAACGTACGTACATATTTTCGTAACGCATTCACCAGCTTACTCCCCAAGTCAAGCGTGCGTAAAGAAGTTTTACTACAAAAAATAATTAAGATTACAAAAAAATCAAAATATACATATATTTTTTAAAATTATTAATAATACATTTGACTCTCACTTCCGCGACACTCATTTTTTCAATGCGTTTACTCTCCTCAGTCACGTCTAATGAAGTTTTACTTCAAAAAAATCTTTTTAGGCAGAATAGTTTTACACCTTTTCTACATCAGTTATAATCATGGTTTATTTTAATAAATAATTTTAATATATAATTAATAATTATCAGAGCTTTAGTTCATTATTATCATAATTATTATAATTAAATATAATAAATAATTTAAAGTACAATGCTATGTGTATATACATTTTTGAGGATAATTAATATAAAAAATGAATTATTGATTTGAATAGTTTAAATAATTTATTGGTATTTAATTTTTACTATGTATTATGTGGATGATTTAATTAATTTTAAGTAGTGGACACGCGGCAAAGAGACAAATTTTAAAATTATTCTTAATTTTCTCTATTTTTCCCTTTAATCGAACATTATTTTTAGAAATTTTAATACATTAATATCAAAAACAGACAAAAAGTGATAATAATTGCTGAAATTAATAAACTGTGTTGCAATTATTACCATCCTCCATCAGCATAATTACAAAACAAGAATCTTTTATGTACTTTTAAAAACTAATAAATAAAGTAAATGTAAAATAACAAATATTTATATAATATCAAAATCCACTGGTTTTTCAGACATGTGTGTTTCAAAGTGTGACGTAATAAGAAATTATATAATACTTTCTTAGGTTTACGCGAATATTTGACATTTTAAATAAAACTATCTTTTCGGATTATTTCGCGGATTTATTTTGATTACAGACAGTGTACAGTGTAACAAGTATATATGCTTTTGAGATGTCTAACACTTTAGTCTCTCCCGTGACCATGATTGCTGTAAAGCAATCGAAACGTCGGGGACCAAAAATGAAAATTAATCCGCGAAATAATCCGAAAAGATAGTTTTTTTTTAAAGAAATTATATTGTAAATAGCTACGACGTCATGAATCATGAACGGTGCAATGAATGTATTATATGCAAATGGTTTAATTATAATGTAATTGATTGATTTAAATTTACTTAAAATACAGCAACGGCAGAATTGAGACTAAAATATCTCAATTGACACCACAAGTATATGACGTGAAGCTTACTCTGACTTCGCTCGGGTCGTCCCTAGTGAAAAACAAAAACAAACGTATCTCACGGGAACCCTACATACCCATTTCCCGAAAAAAGTACTAAAAAGAACTCCAAGCTAAGCTAGGTAGTAGGTATACCAAATCATAACATCTTATTTTTCTTGATCTTTTTTTTTTTTAACGTCATATGTTTGTAGCGCCGTCAATAATGATAATGGGTCCTTAAAAATATGTCAAATTCTAGAAAATCTGTACATATAATAAAATTGTAACTAAGTCGAATCTGTACATTAAATATTTTTGGGAAAATCTTATTGAAATAGTCATTATTATCGATACAGAGGCTGAATCTATAGTTTTTAGAATTTTTGTGTGTCTGTCTGGGAACGCATCACGAGAAAACCACTGGACAGATTTTGATGAAATTTGGTATGATGATAGCTGGTTATCCGGGTCAACATATAGGATATTTTTTACTGCGGGAAAATATCTCATCTCTGAGAAATCTATACTAAACGTTAAAATGTGTTATATATTTTTAAATTCCTTTATTAGCCAAAAAGTGTTTGTTGGCAAGATGATAAAAAAATTGTTTTTAATATTAAAATGCGTACATTTCGTGAATCTCTCGGTGTTGAGTTTGTGATGTCTGATTTAGAGGCTTAATCAAAATAAGACATAATTAGAATTTAATTGATCGAGTTCTTATTAATTATAGTAAAAAAATGTTTTATTATTTCCATAGTTTGGGACAGTTTGTAGAGACCCTACTTGCTGTGTCAACGATCGCGGGTTCGAGTCCCGCGGGCATTTATTTGTGTGATGAACACGAATGTTTGTACTCCATTATGGTAAGATACGACGCTTGTGTTATGGATATCAGATAGTTGATACACTACACATATATAACATTAAATATATACATATTATAAATATAAACACCCATGACTGGAGTATAAACATTCGTGCTCATCACTCAAATGAATCCCCCCAGCGGGATTCGAACCCGCAACCGCTGGCACAGCAAGTAGGTACACTACAAACTGAGCCAAACGTGTCTAAGAACTCAATCAAAATAGATATATTTATAAACTAAAGGTATTGTTTGAGGCTTTCCAATAAGTGCCATACGCTGGCGTAGTGTTATGTGTATAGTATATTTGTAGTTAGATTACATCTTTTGTATATAATCGCAATGAAGACTGTATATTTTGTAACTGTTTATAGGAAAGACGAAAGTAAAGGGTTTATTCGTTTAATTGTTGTTTTATTTTTGGGTTCTGGTACGGAAGTTGCAGTTCTTTTCAAAATAGTACCCGTAATTCAGACCTATATACTATGATGTCAGTCCAATAAGATCTCATCAAAAACGACAAAAGACATAGAAACCAAAAAATATTTATATTATTATAACTAATAAATATTTATTGGTGTCTATGTGGCTTTTATCGCTTTTGATAAGAGTCTATTGGAGTTTTTCAATAGGGATAATGAGTTTTATATCCTTTACTTGAGAAATGATTGATTCCCCATACAAATTTTCATCTTCCTTTTCACCCCCTTAAGGGATGATTTCCGGGATAAAAACTATCTTATGTCCTTCCCAGGGTCTCAAACTATCTTCATAGCAAATTTCATCAAAATCGGTTCAACGGATTTTTAGTTTATCCATTATAAACTAACATACAAAATCGTTATTTTTCTTTATAATATTAGTATAGTTGAACAATACATAGTGCTTTTATTTTTTTAAATATTTTCTTTTATCAAAACATAACATTGCGACTACTAAATTGTTTGTAACCGGGAAGACGACCCTCGAACATGCAGCGCCATCTATTAATAAAAAAAAACAACTTTGTGACTGATTTGTCAAATATAATTAAAACTGTAAAATTATTTTTATTTAAGAATTGTATTACATTTTCCTTTGCGTAGAGAATTTCTTTTGGTATTAGATGCATGTTTCGATATTTTCTTTTTTTTTAAATATCAAATTATAATATCGTAACATAAAACGCCATCTATTTACATTGATATGAACTAATTTTCCTTACTGCCGTACCGCCGTAGTTGTAATACTACACTAGTACAGATGCCTCATCCTATACTAAGAAAATGGACCGTACTAATTCGGGTTATTTATTGCTCTGGCTTTTTGTTTACTTGAATAAATAACAGATGTCGTTAATCTGCAAATTTTTAAATTTATCTATTTTATAATTATATATAAACTAAAATCTGTCAACTATTGTAAAATTCATCCTGCATTTAAATAAATGTCAATAATGCTAACAATTTTTAACTGAGATAAACAAGCCATGAAAATAAAAGTGCCATCTGTGAATATGCACTATATAATAACTAATTGTTGATTTTTAATAATTAGTAAAATTATGCAAATTTGATTTACTCGCAATACTTTTTTTTACTTGGAATATTTTAAAGACAATAATATACCTAGTTAACATTTATTTATAATCTTTTATTAATTTTACACACATACAAATTGATAAAATACTATTGACATTTATTTGAACTAAATTTTTTTAGCCCATTTTTAGGGTTACGTACCCGAAGGGTGTCAACGAAACCCTAATACTGAGCCTCCGCTGTGTGTTCGTCTATTAGAGGGCTGTATCTCATGAACCGTAATAGGAAGAGAGTTGAAATTTTCAGTGTGTGTATTTCTAAGGCTGCCATGCTAATGAAAAAATTAAAAAAAAACGATAATGATACGGAACCCTTCGTGTGCGAGTCAGACTTGCACTTGACCGATTTTTATATATGTATCTTTAATTGTCACTGTTTAAAACACGCTTTTTCTCACACGTGTGTGAGAACACTAGTTTGTGCCTAAAGTTTATAAAAGTATGGACAATGAAGCAATCAGTACTGTTAAGTAGGTAGATAGGCCTGTAAACTGTCTCGTGGGTCACTAGTAGTTTAGATGTATGGCTGCATTGTGAGTTCTTAGGTTCGACTACCGGGCGAGGTCAAAATAGCTACTGGAAAATCATTAATAATCAATAGCAGCCCGGAGTTGGGAAGACGTACACTCTACCTCCCCGTGCTTAAGAGATCACGCGAAGACGACCTTCTTGCGCTTGATTTCTGATCGTGAATGTTAGAATATTATCCCACAGGAATATGAGTGACATATGGTCATTCATTAGAGATATTTGACCATTACTTATACATAAAGATAACGAAATAAAAGGAGTTTTTTAGCAGATTCTAAAAACGCACGCAAATAAGTTGGTGTCTGAAGGGAGAGGTTGTAAAAAAAAGTTAAAAACATATGGATATGTATTTATTATACACTTAAGCACTAGGTTTGGCAAATTTCTTTTTCTGCTTAATCTTTCCTAATTTCTGAGATTTCTTTCTATCTTTAGGTTTCTGTCTGCTTCCTTTCATTGGTGGTTTGACTTCGCCATTTTGAATTTTTCTAAGTTTTTTAAATTTGCTATTTTTCACTTTGTCTGCGTCTTTCGTCGCTTCTGCCTCAGCATCTTGATCTTCGAGTTTTCGTCTGAAATCATTTTATTAATTAGTATATTTTATTTGGAAGGATACTAGTATTTAAAGTTTAAAATATCTATACAGATAAATAAGATTGAAGTGTCTATGTGTAATGTCAAAATAATCGCTTTTTACTAAATGCATATGAAAGAATATACGGTACTTATAAGATTTTTTTTTTAATTTTTGTCTGTCTGCCTGATTTACTCCGGCTCATCTTCGAAACGGCTGAACCGAATTTAACAATACTTTCACTGGCAGATAGCTGATGTTATAAGGGGTAACTTAGGCTACTTTTATTTTAGAAAAAGTATTAGGGTTCCGTACAATAAATTAAAATCCATGAAATTGTGAATCAAATCTGACTTAACTATTTTTATCTGTTTATATCGTACTTAGAGACGCATCCGAGCGAAGCGAGGGTAAGTCGCTAGTTTAATATAATTTATAGTATTTTATATTTAGTATACAGCTATAAGAATTTAGGATTTATATTAAAGTTTTAATTACATTTATTAAATCTATACTAATAGTATAAAGCTGAAGAGTTTGTTTGTTTGGTTGAACGCGCTAATCTCAAGAACTACTAATCCGATTTGAAAAATTCTTTTTGCATTAGATAGCCCGTTAACTGAGGAAGGCTATAGGCTATATATCATCCCGGAAAATGTACGGTTCCCGTGGGATAGATTTGTTTTTGTCTAGGGACGAACCCGAAGCGAAGCGAGGGTGAGTCGCTAGTAAATAATATGCGAGGAACATTTAAAATGCATACTTTTCAGGTTTTTCCAATATTGTGGATATCTTATCTCGATGCGGTGCTTTCTTCAACAATTTCTTCCGCTTGTTGGGATTCTGTTTGAGCTTCAACATGTACTCGGGCACTTCGCAGCCGGACTGCTTCATCACTGACGCGATACTGGAATTTAATAAATATAAATATTAGGAGAATAATCAAATATTAAATATTATAACATATTTATATACATAAAAAGTATATAAAAATCAATGTGTATGTATGATCGATTTCGATAAAATTTTCAGGTAATTTTTAGATTAGACCTGTGAAGATTAGTTGGAAGTTTGAACGCGGGCAATGCCGCTAGTACTGATAGTATATAAATAAAAACCAAAAAGTAACTATTATAGTATATATGTATGAGTAACACTTATGTTATCAAAATAACTTAATATTACTATCTTATATTATTTATATAATAAAAAAATAATGATGTATTCTATACGTTATTTCTATTCAAAGATATTGGACTGCCCTAATTCCATATGTTTTGCCCCAACACATACAGAGCGTTCCTCACAAACCTATTGAACTTTTTAAAAACTAAATATTCTCTAAAATCTGTACAACAATATAGCAAAATGCAAAAACAAAAATCAAACATTATTAACTATTTCCATAATAAAATAGTGTCAAATAAAAAATGTTGTTAAAATATATCTCATTATTATGAATATTATAAATGTGAAAGTTTGGATGGATGGATGTTTGTTACTCTTTCACGTTATAACAGCTGAACGGATCTGGATGAAATTTGGCACAGAGATAGATTATAGTCTGGAATAGCACATAGGTTACTATTTTCCTGGAAAAATTTAGCGTTCCAGTGGGATAGATTTTTTTTTTCACTAGGGACGAACCGGAGCGAAGTGAGGATGGGTCCCTAGTGTATGATACTATTCAAAACACATACCTTCTAAGATTGACGACGTCATCTTGAGTAAAGAATGTGATGGCCTTCCCAATCTGTCCCGCGCGCCCCGCACGCCCTATCCTAAGAGATTAACATATAATTAATTTTATTACCTGATATTCTAATGTGTGAATCGTTTCCAACATGGTCACCACTTGTCTTACGGTGAAGGAAAACATCGTGAAGAAACCTACATGTCTGCGAGAACCTAGCAAGTTTTAGAAAGATATATGAAGTTCGCCAAGCTGCTCTAGGCCAGCGTGATGGACTATAGCCTGATCCCCCTCATATTGAAGGGAGGCCCACCCCCAGCAGTGGGACGACAAAAATACTGAATGCTGAATACATACGTACAATATATAGATACCCATCATCCCATCGTGTATAATAGTATACTATCTTATAATATTAAATGAGCAATACTTGTATGATATATATTTATAAATAAATTTATTTCATGTATGTCGGAAACGGCTCTAACGATTTAGATCAAAGTTTGTACTTAAATATAGTTTTGCTTTTAAGTTTACCTAGTACTTATGGTGACGTTATTAAGGTATGGGGGCACATCTCTTAGTTAATAACAAAAAGTGTCGTGACGGTCGAAATATTACATTTGTTTCCGTCTAACTTTCATTGACCGAGTGCGCCGAGTTACATGCGATAAAGAACTTAGTTCCAAAATAAAATCACTCAATACTAACATACCTGTGTATATAAGCAATGGCGGAGGGCGGAAAGTCATAATTGATGACTAAATTAACCCCTCGGAAATCGATCCCACGTCCCATCAGCTCAGTACATATCAGTACCCAGATGCGTCCTGTACGGAAGCTACGCACTACGTTATCTCGCTGGAAACAAGAAATATTATTAATTATTATTCATCGAATTCTTGAAATTCGATCATGATCATTTTTATATCGATAGTTTAGTGTTATGCTGTCTGTCCGTCAATACCTACTGAACAAAAGAAAAAGGTACTGAAACGTTTTGTTTTGAAATGAAAATGAAAATATTCTTTATTGCACACCATTATTTTACATTACATAGTAGACATTAAAAAAGAAATAGTGCAATAGGCGGTCTTATCGCTAGAAAGCGATCTATTCTAGACAACCTTTGGGTAGAGAGAAAGACAGAGAGAAGGAAGGGGTGCAAACAGACTTAACAAAATCTACAGTGAATACATACATGATAAAATAATATATATACATACCCACATACATACATACCCACATACATACATACATACATATATACGTACATACATACATACATACACACATACATAGATACAAACATACATACATACATACATACATACATACATACATATAAATATTAAGCATATAAAATAAAATATGACACTATTTAGCACTTTATAAGTCAAGATAGTATTCTTTAGTTAGTTTTTTAAATAATGACAGCGAATCAGCTTGCTAACTTTATTTGGTAAAGAGTTCCACAGACGGACAGATTGGACAGTAAAGGAGCGAGTATAGAAGGAAGAAGAATGTGAAGGAATTTGTAAAGTTAGATTTAGGTTAGAACGGTGGGAATCACTTAAAAGTTTAAACCTATTCTTGAGATACTGAGGTGTACAAGGATTAAATAGAATATTGTATAAAAGACACGTTTTGTTTTGTTGTTGTTGTTTTGTCTGTTACCTATTTATATAGATTTATACTCATACCTCTGTATAAATGTGATTAATTAATATATCTACATATGTTAGAGAATAATTAATAAAAATTACTTGTGTTGCCATGTTTAATATGTTATACACGATTCTGAGAGTAGATGAATGACGGTACTTGAAAATAGCGTTTGACGTATTTGATAGGGAATCCATACTAATATTATAAAGCTGAAGAGTTTGTTTGTTTGTTTGGTTGAACGCGCTAATCTCAGGAACTACTGGTTGGAATTGAAAAATTCTTTTCGTGTTGGATTGGTGTAGACACAAAAGCAATATACGAAGGTTATATAGTTCGTAGTAAAATTATACAGTTATATTAAAGAAGAGTGTCTCCGTCGAAAAGTCATTTAATGATGCACCCGAGAAAAGGACAATTTGCTAATATACAATAAATACTGCCACCCACCTGTGCCTGCGTCCTGTCCGCGTGTATGACATCTACGTTGATCCCATCATATATTAGTTCTTTGAACAGTTGCTTCGCTCTGTCCTTACTTTGAACGAACACTGTAATAGAAGTTACGTATATAATAACTGCCTCGTTTTAAGTAAAACTATGGTTTTGGTTTTTTTCGCTGATCTGTTTTGATTTTTAGTTTCCGACGTTTCGAATTCTTTACCAATAATGATCACGGGAGAGACTAAAGAAGGAAATTTGAAGGCGGGCGAAGCCGCGGGTACTGCTTGTGTAATATAATATAACTTTTTAAATTTTCCCATTCAATAGTATAATAATGACACTAAGCCCTGTAGTGTCATTACTAGCAATACCTAGTACGGGCGGTTTGAGTCCTTTCTGAACAAGTTGCCTGAAGGCCACCAGCTTGCCGTTCTCGTTGCCACAAAACATCAGCTCCTGCTCCACTGTGCTGACCGCTGCATTCCTACAAACAATAAGTCAATATATCTGTTGTGTCGGAGAGAAATATGATAAATATAAAAACACATTTTTTCAGTATGGGGCTCAGTTGTGCCCGGCAATCCAGTCGGGCGCGAAGCCAAGAAACGCACTGGGTGGTGAGCTACCTCTTTGGCTTTGCGCTCAGCTGGTATGCCGGACGCTAATGAAACCCCCCCACCACGATAAGGTGAACACACTTTGGGAGGGACGTTGAAAGAAATCTCACCTAACACCTAGGCTCTATATTATACATACCTAAGCCCAACAGTGATATTAATGAGCCCTCTCATATTATGTCTCGCCCACTTGGCGATAGTGGGCGTGTGTGTCGCACTGAACATCGCCAGCTTGGATTTGCACGACTTGATGATTTGGTCCAGCTGCTGTCTGAAAGTGTCCACTTCTTCGGTGGTTCCTTCGAAGAGTTTGTCAGCTTCGTCTATTATTAGCCATTGCACCCTGGAATGAGATAAAAATAGAGGGTAATCCCATAAACATTAATTTTAATGCGATAGTTTAGATGGATGTTTGTTACTCAATCACACCAGAGCGGCTGAACGGATCTGGATGAAATTTGGCACAGAGATAGATTATAATCTGGAATAGCACATAGGTTATTTTTATCCAGGAAAAATGTACGGTTCCCGTGAGATAGATTTGTTTTTGTTTTCAATCTATATAGAAGAGAATAATTTGACAAAAAAATTAACTGATAAATTATAACAAATACTTGATTTCTTCCTACTAGAATAGAAAAAAAAGCAAAGGAATTTAAATAAAATCTTACTTGTCCAAGTTGATGCCGACGTTTTCTTGACTGAGCAAATAGCACAAACGGTTTGGTGTGCTTATTACTAAATCTGAAAGAAGTACAATACTCCATTTTGATTATTATAGAAACTAGTGATCGCCGCGTGGTTGAAAATCAACCATAATTCATTAAGTTATATATTTATTGTCTTGCGTATATTACAATATTAATCTATTATATCTATCTTGACCATAGACTTTAACAATAAACAAAAGAGCATATATACGTGTGTGTCAAATACATGGTAGTGTGTGTAATGTTTTTTTTTTATTGATTTAATATATCTTTTATGCATAATTTTTAAAAAATATTAGCATTCTGCACTCCTTCTCTATATAAACTATAACTGTGGAAAACATACTCCTCCGTCTGCGTAATTTTCTTAAAAATATAAATTTTAATATCCTTCCAAAGAACTTCTAAATTCTATATGAAATGGTGGTCTCTCATGTTTATTTTTAACTGCTTTAATCAATTAAAATGACTTTCATTTGCAATGGGATGAAATAATACTAAATCAAGGCATTGTCATTTATTTGAATAAGTTTAAATCAAACTAAAAAAATAACAAAAATTATGCAAATATAGATGTATAAACAAACACATAATTTAAAATTTATTTAATATAAAAAATAAATTTAATTAATACTTCACTATAATATATGCAGTTTAAAAAAATAGTTTATAATCAGTCTGAATGTTTAATTTTTTTAATTCAACCTTTAGATATGGCTACAATGCAATTTAAAAAAAAAAATTAAAATATGTGGGGACATTAACACACAGCACCATATTATAGTTCCATGGTAAGCTACGAGGCTTGTGTTATGGGTACCAGATAGTTGATACACTACACATATGTAACTTTATATACATATAGCATGTATCTATAAATATAAACGCTGATGACTGGAGTACAAACATTCGTGCTCATAACATAAATAAAAGTATTTATGAATGATAATTTAATAAGAACCAATATCAATCAAAGAAAAAAATATCTTTCGTAACAAAAGCAACATACCACTTTTTCTAAAAGTAGCCTCTCGTTCTTTCACTTTCTTCTCTTTCACACTTTTGATCACAGTACACCTTAATTGTGTGCTCGCTGATAATCTCAGGGCTTCCCTGTAGATTTGGTGAGCCAGTTCACGAGTGGGGCAAAGTACTAAGGCTCTCGGACCACCCTGAGGTGCTCCAAGGATATGCAGGAGGGGTACCAGAAATGCAGCAGTTTTACCCGACCCTGTTGGTGCAGTGGCCACTATTTGACGACCCTGAAATATTTTTTTTTATTAATTTACTTTATTATAATATTCCATTTATTTATCTATTTTTATTTTTTTATAATTTTTTTTTATATTAAAGATCTTGTAGATTTAATATCCATCTCAAGAATGAGTCAAAGAAAGATTTTTTCAATTTTGTGACAAAAATCATTGTCTAATTCGGTAATGATTTTTCAAATTTATTTTTATATTTCCAAATTTTAGTACAATAAACATTATTATTTATTTTTGGAGAAATTGTTAGTAAATATGTTAATAGTTTAAAATATTTATGTCTACTTATAAAAATGAACAAATCAAATCTGTGTTTAAAACAAAATGTACTTGAGAAAAAAATAATTTAAGACTATTCTTTCTTACTTCCAATAGGCAAGGTAAAGCTTGCCGCTGTATAGGAGTTGGTTCAGAATATCCACACTCTCTCACTGTATCAACGAGTTCTTTAGCTACATTGTACCTGCTAGTTAATTCTGTAAAATCCTTTAAAGCGCTAGGTATATGTCGACCAACTGCTTTAATTCCATGTTCATTGCGAAAATGATTTTGCTGAAAAAAAAAAGATTATTTGTTTCCTTTTTTTTTATACATGTGGTATTTACCACCTCCACATTTTACTTACTGCTAATAATTTAGATTCAATTTTAAAAGTTCAATGAGGAGTATATAATAATATAAAGAAATAAGAAAAATGAAATGTTATCAATGATTATTATCAATAAGACTATGGTATGTTCTCTTAAATTTCAAGTTGTCTCGTGATGAAAATCATCATTGTATTAGCAAGATGTAATCATGTTGAAAATTATTCTTACAAAATATCAGAGGAGCGTGACCCAGGTTTGAACCTGTATTATTTATTTTTCCAAGTGTTTTACTAATGGTCCTATCACTGCTTATTTAAACATAATTTTAATGTGTACTAACTTCTTCCAGTTCAAGTTTCTTTTTTAACTCTTCAGGTGATAATTTTGATTTCTTTTTCTTATCTTTTTTCTTTTCTACTTTTTCACCTTCTACTAACACTAAGTCCTTTTCGCTTCCTGAATCTTCATAATCAGATTCTGATTTAATTTGGGAATCATTTTCTTCTTTTAATTCATCAAAGTCGTCAAATTCTTCTTTTTCTTCTACTGGTTCCTGTTTGACTTGCTCATGTTTATTTTGAGGTGCTTTAGGTTTTAATGGGTCCTGTTGATTCTGCTAAGAGCATGAAGTGTTAACAACTTAAACTATAACAATAGTACTAGGGTAGTTTTTAATTACTATTATTTAAATTAGATCTTTACAAATGATAGTGAAAGCCATCGGTATTATAAATTTTATTATACAAATTAAAAAAATACTTAAAGAAACATGTAAATACGCCTCGGGCAAACAATATAAATGCTGCAATTGAATTAAAAGAGGTTATATTGAACTTACATTGTTATTCACTCCTAAAACTCGACGTTTAAAGGTAAGACCTTTAGTAAGTTTCTTAAAAATATCATATGCATCCATTCTTGTATGTATTCATTTATAATATATAATAAATGGTTATAATTACATGTGGTACTGTTATTAGTGTTGATACTTATTGTCATGGATGACAAATCTTATTGTCAACTGCCAATTTTGCCAGACTAGATGACACTCAATGTCAGTGTCAGTCACATTTTGACATCGTTTCTTTTGTTTAGAAACTGGTCTATGGCGTTAAATATTAATATTTCAATACATTGCAATAAATTAAATAATACATTTACAATCTTATATTCCTTTTCATCTACATATTATTATAATTATCTTTTTAATTAGTTTACTTTTAGTTGTAACTAGATTTCCCTGTTAGCTATTTTAGTAACTAACAATAGTATCTACTGCTACTTTTGTGTCCCATTTACATCTTTGTTTTTTGATTCCGAGACGAGAAAAAAATTAAAAAATCTTTTTTTTTATAGAAGAAAGGGGCAAACGAGCAAACGATCCACCTGATGGTAAGTGGCTATCGCCGCTCATGGACATGTGCAACACAAGAGGAGTTGCAAATACGTTGTCGGCCTTTAATGGACCTGAAGACACGGCCCTTGAAGACCCCCATGTTATAGCGCTCAGGGAAAACCTCAGGAGGAAGATCATTCCACATTTTGCACGTGCGACGTAAAAAAGAACGAGATGCACGTACATTTGAAGGATGCCAAGCCAAGAAATCTAAATTTTTTTTAATATCTGCTGATGATTCAATTTTGCTGTCTTATTTAAATTCAGAGGTTTTCTTATTTAAGTTATTTCAATCCATTTCCATTTCTGATGTTTTTAGATCATACTTTTTTAATAAATCAGTATATATCTTTTGTTGTAACTTATTATTTTATGTAAAATAGTTTTATATTTTCGATTCATAGAATACTAACAGTTTGCTTGGGCTTGACCAGGTTGCTTTTTGTTATGTTTGACTAAAATAATACATTGTTTTTCTTTAAGTAATGCTTCTCAAGAAGTGCTTCTTAAGCGGCTATATACCTGTTATTAG
The DNA here is from genome assembly GCA_905404265.1 of Fabriciana adippe. NCBI lineage: Eukaryota > Metazoa > Arthropoda > Insecta > Lepidoptera > Nymphalidae > Fabriciana > Fabriciana adippe. The sequence continues at coordinate 1,050,798 of FR989995.1, forward strand.
AAATACCTTCAACTTTGTCAATATTTAGGTTATTAATTTCAACAATTTAGCCTGGGTAATAATAAATTAAACAGCTCACGTACAATTATCAGATTTATGGCTTTATATCTCTTATACTCATTCAGCCGCTAAAAGCTCTTTAACCCTACTTATAAAACTAATGATGATGTCATATTTAAGTTTGCACACTTAAGAATCAAGTAGGGTTAACAAACTTAGGGTTTGTTGATATGTTCACAACGCTGTATGCTACCAAGTTGAAAATCAAGTAAATAGATATCTTATAAATAATGGCAACTCACGATTTTTCCTTTTTAACGGGTTTTAGTATTTTACAGTATGTGGAGTATGCTTAGTGTCGTATTTGCCCAAGGGCTGTCCGTGGTCCAAGTCGGTAGACTACGACGGGCGTTGAAAGCTTCATCGAATCACTTGATTTATTATAAGTTATAACATTATTATTAAGGATTTTGTTAATGAATTTGTACAATTAATAAAGAAAAAAGGGAAAGATTTTTATTTTTATAATGTGTTTAAACTTCTTAATACAATGGGCGTTCAACATGCTGTGCATCCCTTTGCTGCGTTTTTCAACTAGGCCTGGGTAAGCAATTTTATAAGCCAAATTAATAAAACAAAGCACTTGCTCTGTAGGAGTATTTAAACAGTAACGTTCGTTTCAATAGATAGTTTTGGAAAGGATAGCTCAGACATGCTGAACTGTAAAACAGCTATAAGTAAGTGAATCATAATAAATAAATAATATATTACATTGGTTATAATATAACGACATTTTCTTATTTCAGTTCAAATTACAAAAACTATTATTTCAAATATTATTCATGCAGTTGTGATGCTTTACAATTATTTTATTTGCTACTATATAATTCTAATATATTTTTTTTTTGAAAAGACAAATGTTTTTTATGTTACATTATAATCCAAATGGAAAAATATGAAATTATTCCATTTATTTTTTTGCTATTTTTACAAATTAATTCATATAACTATATTTTGTTCTTATTCATATATTACTTTTTTAAATAACATTATAGGAAAAATTAGGTGAAAAATAAAAATACGCATCATCAATGGAATCACTGCGAGTTTATTAAATTTTATACTTTTATTACATCCAACTGTTATATTTTCCATGATATTTTAAAACATAAAGGACCGTTTATTACAACCCAATAAAATTAATTCTGTTTGTCAGATTCAAAGATACTTAGAGTACTAGTTCATCCGACTTTGATATGTTCCTACTACGCAGGCCGATTGATTCCTTAATCACATATATCAACAACATCAAAACAAGTAAAGACACCTCCATTTATTTAATAGACATTGAAGTCATGAAAACTGAAACTATTTTAAAGAATCCTGAACGAGCTCCCAATTGTCAAATGATAATTGGCGCGAAGCTCGAAAAAAATTGACTGACAGGCGACAGTTGAAGTATTTTGTGAAGTTTATATTTAGTGATGAATATTAATTATAATGAGAAATAATAAACAAGTAAGTAAAATTGAATTTAATTGTTATTAATACATTAAGTTTTATGACTTCATTCTCTTTTAAATAATCTCAATTCATTATAGTCGACTCTCATGCAATCTACAACAATAGTACTTTAAGTGTCTTGACTGAAGATGTTCCAACTTACAACAATTTCCAAGAGGATCCTAACTCTCTATAGGGCTGGTTAAAAGCCACAACTAGTACCTTATCGATCAATACACAATACTATAAAACATTTTTGTACATCCCGCTCCTGAACTTTCCGAACATGAAAAGTATAACAAAACTCACTAACTAAATGTAGTTAAAAACATATTTCTCCTCTTTGATCAACGATGGCAAACTATAACTTTTACAATAGTAACACAATATTAGTTTAGGCATAAAGAACGGCCGTAAAACTCACATACGCTCGATCGGCGTGTGCTCTGAGTAAAAAATAAAATAAATTAATAAAACGTGTATATCTCCATAATGAATCGAGGGTACGTATCACTTAGACGAGAAACCTTAAAAAGAAAAGTTGTTACTAATAAAAACGCAGATCGTGCATATATTAAATTACGAAAAAAAAAGAAAAAAATCTAAACCTAAACGTGTCAGCAAAAATATAGTGCAGTTAAAATTAGAATTGCCACTTAATTAACATCGACATATAAATTGATTTTCTTAAAAAAATATTTCTGTGTATAAAATGTGTCACCCAAGCATAACAAGTAACAGCAGTGAAATTCTGCTAAGAAATCGACTGGGACGTACATAACAAATATACTACCATATACTTATGATAGAAAATATCTTAAATATATTATCGATCTTGAATACTTTTCTCAATAAATAGTGCCTCTATTAGGCATAAAAGGGAAAAGATGACGTACTAGTCGAATTTTTAGCGAAATTACTCTCCTGCATCCTCATCTGTAGATAAAAAGTTACTTATAGCAATATATTGTATGTCATAAGTGGGTATATTGTAAATACTTTTAATATAGTTACTGCAGACGGGCTATCAACGATCTTTGCTCGACAGGGGAGGCGAATGAACTACATAGTTATAATATAATACTTCTTATTTTTATATAAAAAGACGTAAGTGCACTTTGATTTACGGAACTATGATTGTAGCTATAGGTAGATAGGGATCAGCAGATTATATTAACTGTGCTTTGTTGTGCAGCACTCAATTAAAACTCTTAGTTAACAGTAATAAATCTTTATCCTTCTATAAATAGCCCTCTAAGACCTCTAAATATAGGAACACTGCAAAAGTATAAAGAGTAGGTACGTTAGAGGACAAATGTGTTAGCAGTTAGGCGGATACGACGAAGAAATATAAATAAAAAATGTTATCGAGACGACGTCAACCAATTTTTGAATGAACCGAAAGTCGCTTCTGAGGGTAGTTTTCAAAATCTTAAGATAATCTGCAATTGATCTCGTCACTTATTGATAAATATGTATATAATTACTGAGGTACTATGGCAGATTGGGAACTATTGCTATAACTGTATTATAATAATTATATTAAGTGGAAGATACTGTATATTAAAGCTATTGACTTAAGAATATAACGACTAATTGTATATACTTTCATCACGACTACAGATAGAAACACCAACGACTTATTTATCGAGACAAATAATAACAACGAACAAACCCGTGAGACATGACTAACATCACACTGCGATTGTTCTCGAAAAATCTGTATAAAAATATAAATAACTAGAATATAAAGTATTGTCGAAAGAAAACATATTGCAGTCGATAGTACTTCGAATTATAAGTCGGTGCCATTTTATCCTAGGCTAGGTTTTAGGTGGAGTCGATCTATTCTCAAAAAACGGCTTTTTGCGTCCCCGGTCGAGCAAATCTAAATTATTTTAAATAATTATCTATTGTGGTCTGGTATCCGATGCTTGTATTGTGGGGGGTTTCCCAGAATAAAAGCATCGAACCATAAACTATTGCATTTTAAATATGGATATGGTAACAAAAATAATGTATGTATGGAAATAACTATGTAACAAGTGTTATAGTTTGACAATATCTATAATTATTGTATTTATAAATATAAATGATCACGTTTGTTGACTTGTCCTGGATAAACAAAGTAAACCCATGGTCTTCAGTGTAAAACTACTTGGACCAACACCGCCAGCTTATTCTACACGTATACATGAATTAAGTATATCAAGTAAATTGCTCACTGCTCCTCAGCGAATCGACGCAGCCCTTGTATTACATATATTGTCAGTCCCTATCTCACTCTAGCATATTATTTTAATTTCTTGATCCGATTATTATTGTTAGTTAATATGGCGGACCTGTTAAAGTTGCAAGTAGTTTTACCCAAAGAGTTTGCTATATTAAGATTAAAAATTAAAAGATTTATCAAAGATAATACTTAACATTATTGGAGGTAATACTTAGATTTAAAAAGCAAGATTGTTTTGTGAAACCGATTTGTGAACTATTTTATCGTTAATGTCATCTTAAATACGATATTTACATTTAGCCAGTACTAATGTTTCCGTAAATGCCGCAATTGATTTGCCCTGTGATTTATCCTAAACCAATTTTTTTTATTCTATTGGCAGTATAAGTGGACAGGTTTAGCAACAAAAAAATAAAGTAAGAAAATTTTCCACGTGGCAATACATAAGTGAAGCTGTCAAATCGACAGTTTATTAAATTCGAAGAGTTTGAAATCAATCGCACGCGCACGTATCGTTGGATCAGTGTCAGTGACATTTTACTTGCATATTGCCACTTTGGATATCTTATAATTTACTTATTGTAGGCTATTGTAAGTTGTACTGTTACGAAGGCATCCCGTTGTTGATTATTTTGTGCATTACCTACTTTAGTAACACAGTCGGTTTATTAAACGTATTTCGTTAGTAAACTTAAAATAAATTATGTGGACAAAGCGAAATGAATAGGTATATTAATTAATCGAGACAGTGAAATAATTTATTAAAAAAAAAAAACGTTTTCTCACTTATCATCTTACTATTTAAAAATGCAGTATTTTGGTATACATTGCATAATAATATTTTTTTGTTTCGCTGTTTTTTGAGTTGTTTAAAATTTTTTTAGCTGCGATCGCTAAAAGTGTTTGCCGACACATCCAAACTTAACCAAATGCCCTATGCCTAATAACAATCACCAACGGCTGTCTCCGATCGGATGTAGTTCGCAGCTGTCTACTGAGATCAAAAATTTAGAATTACGAAATATTTTTATATTTTACGAATAAAATTGGTGGGAAAATAATCCAATTTTTTTTTTCAACAAAGCAGTCAACAACAAGCTTTCAAACGGCCGAACGAATGAAATAATTGCACAGCGAAAACAACAAACGCAACACTAAAAAAAAAAACGTTATAGAAAGACTAAGTCCTAAGTTTCACTAATAATAAATCCATTAGTAGAATATATATAAAAATCCTTTCCATTAATGATTTTATCTATTTACTATTTTAGTTAATAATATCACGAGGCTTTATTCCCGAATGCCACGATCCTTCAATTATGTATTTATCGCTAACTTATAACATATTTACAATTCAAACTACCCGCTTGCTTTTTCTTCTAAGCTCCCTAAGATGATACTATGACGATATTTCCGAACCGATTTCGTTCTCGGAATCTAAGACAGCCAGTTTAACATTCAAATAAAAATTAATATATAAAAAAACAAAATATGTGAGGTATTACAAACATGGAGGTACGCGCGTTATTACCGGGGAATACCACGCCTTTTCAAAGACTCGAAAATCATGAAAAAAGGTTATTTGTCTAACAAATTAATTTATGATGAATATAAAAACTTATTTAAATATATTTGGAATTATACCAAATAACAATCAATTAAAACTCATATCACAAAGTACGAATATGTAACATTCCGAAAAAGAAAAAACTTACTTATATATTAAACATTTACCCTAACAGTGAAAAATAAATGCAAAATCAATTAATTTATAAAGTATAAGTGAATTTGTTTGCATTGTTCTAGCTCTATGGATCTTGTAATTGTTTTTTTTTAAATATGATATGATTTGAAATTATATAACTTTCAATAATTTCGATAAGATATGGCACAGTTTGATACAATAATCATTTTTCAGAATGTCTTTTATTCTACCAAAAATAAATGCGTATTGGCAAAAATCCCCATTTTACTTTCTTTGGCTTGTGAAATATCACGGCGTAGAAATACTTTAATTCCTGCATAGTTATAGATATTTGTGTGATATGTTGGGTTACTTAAATGCAGATTTATCTATATCAAAATGAATTCGATTAAACCCTGAAAAGATATGTATATAGCCAAATGCGGTACCCAAGCGATTACCTATATTACGAGTAAATAATATATTTTTACATCTGCAGCCATCTTATGGTCGATCCTAAGACTTAAAAAATTTTGAGAATATAATAATAATCTAATAAATTTTCAATAACGAGACGTCCGCTACGTTGGTCGACATTTAAATAAGAAACCACTATACACTCATAGAGAGAAATCCGAAAATGGATACAGATTAAATATAATTATGTTAATGAATACCTAATATCTACGTGATTTATACAGACGAAACGATATATCTTTCAATTTCGCGATTTGAAACCACGAACGTATACGATCGTCAATCTACTGCTTTTCGAAGACCCACACAGTTGGCTCGCCAGCTTTCTTAGCTTATTTTCGTCATATAACCCTGTAAACAAGGACTTGCCCAGTGGCAACTCCCTAGCATTTACTTTTCTTCTCCCCAACCGTCACTTTTCGTTCGCCAACTTTTTCTCATTCTTTGTCAGTTCGGAAATCTCAAACCATTTTATAATCGCAAGACGAACGAAGGCACGGCTACTTATACATTGATCAAAACGTCTTAATTGAAGCCAAAACGCACATAGAATACACATATTGTTCGTAGACGTAACACTTTTGTACTTTTTAAATCAGATTCTAAGTAGTCTTTTATTTTTTTAAACATCAACATTTTTTTTCTTTATTTTTTTTTATCTAAAAATTTTGGTAATTAACTCCTAAATAATCTGTATTTAAATTTAGATTTGGCGATCCGAAAAAAGTTTCTTTAAAAAATATTTTCTTTCAATATTTTAAAATTTACTGTTTAAAATTTGTACGTTTCCGTTTGTACAGTTACCGATTCTAATTTGACACTAGACATTTATCGAAAAGTGATTTTAAAAAATGTAATATTCTCTTTAGAATACAGTTGGCATAATTTTGGCAGTACTAGATATATTAATACTTTAGTATTGCTCTGGATTACATTGTCATTATGAACACCGTTTGACCATTTACTAGGTAAATCTCGCCTTCGCATTGCATTTGTCACAAAGCGGAGTCCGACCGAAGCGTAACACTAGATGACTCCTACGACAATACTGTTCATTTTTAAAACTAACGTCAATATTTTACTACCATTATAATACAATTAACCATTAAAAAATGCGGCAGAGTCCTGCAATTTTGGCATAGTCCGTATATTGCACACGTACGCTATCACTATCGTGTTCGAGTTCCGTTTCTCAAAATTCAAACAAACATTTCGAGTCCAGCCAAGGGTGGTGAACCATGCGTGCTATGTATAAAAAAAATAATCCGAGGGTCGGTTTTTGACGAGTTTTGTAAAACCAACCCTGAAAATTAGGGCACGCGCGGTACGCCAATCCTGGTTCAAGCCATGGTTTGAGGTCATTGAAGGCCAGGTGGAAGCTGCGGCGTGTGATCATTTCCGAGATCGAACAGATGATGCGGCGACGGCGCCAGGGCACTATGAAGTGCTGACGTCTTTAGCAGCCGCTTCAGCATTCCACTCGATCCTCTGTGCTGAAGACTCTTGTGCGTTGTCAGCGAGTTCTTCGTTCTGTACCTCCGGTGGCAAAACTCGCACACGTACAACGTGTCTGACTGCTCGTGTTTGTCTTGGAAGTGTCGTTTCAGGGAATAGTAACAAGAGAATGTCCGGCGGCAGTACGGACACTCTTGCGGCTCGTTGATCCCGCCGGCTGTCGGCGGGGGCATACGGAGGGGCGGAACAGCTGTAATGTAAAACGATTACTATATTCCTTATTATCGGGATTTCTCCTCGTGTTAGTTGGCAATCTGGCTTATTATATGTTTAATAGCGCTTATATAAATTTACATGTATGAGGTTTATTAATAATACTAATAATATGCACTGTACACATTGACTAACTACACAATAATCACGAGTTTATTTAAAATTTAAGGAAATTCTTTCAACCACAATGACACAGAAACACGTGATAACAAAAATGATAGAAGCATGCTCCAAGCAACACAACAACGTCAAAACTGCGTAACCCGTTGGGATGGGGTCTTTCGGGGTTTAAATTGGAAAATAAAAAAATAAAAAAAATTTAAAATAAAGTAACGGAACTTAAATAGAAAAGGGACCCTTAAACCTAGTTCGTCTATTTTAGAATGCTGTTAATGGATCAGCGGTCAGTAGTAACCCTAGGTGGCTGTCTATAAACAGATTCTAACCTTTATGAGTGGTGTTAAGTACGGCTGTGGGGTTGGCCTCGTGGTGATTCTCTTTGCTAGATGAATTCTGCCGCACGCCGCGCCAACTCCGTCCAAGTAGTCACTAAAAAAACCGGATTTGATCCGTTTCCCCCGGCCTGGATTTGTGGTAGGTGTATATATGGGTCATTAGAGAGTTCCTCGAGCAGTAAACTCTTTCGCAAATAGTGCATCTGTACTCTTCTTGTCTCTCCGCGTGCTTGTCTGCGATATGTCGCTTCAAAGACGCCTTTGAGCACAATACTTTCGCGCATTGCATGCAGGAGAATAATTTTTTACCTGAAAACAAATCGAAAAAACAAAACAAATATGGGGTTGGTCCCCGAACCCGATAAAATAAAATAACACCTTTATAACCTAGCTGTTATTCTTTTCTAAGTGATTTAATTTTTTGATTGTGAACTAAAATATTGGAAAAAAACAAGGAGTGAAAAAAGTGATTGAAAATATTATAAAATAAACAATAAAATTAAAGAAACAGAAATAAATATAAATGATTGCGAAGCTACAGTGGCCAATGAAGTGTTAGAACAAACACATGCAGATGGCGGGAAAATATATTTCTTTAAAACGGGGCATGAAAAGCGCTCAACAAAAAAACATGTGCACTACAGCTTTAGACTACTTTGAAGCTTTCTAAGTGTGAGGTATTCAATAAAACTAACATCGGTTTTTTTTGTATATTTGTTTTTATTAAAAACGCCATTATCATCAATATTAGGATTTATGAAGTTCGGTTTAACGATTACAATTACATTTTATGAGTAGTTATGTCAAGGTTTAAATTTAAAAGTAAGAAAAGAACTATTTGTAAATATCATAAGTGATGTAAAATTAATTGAATATTTAAGTAAGAATATAACTATGGAGTGGTGCAGCCCATTAAATAGGTGTTTTAAAACGTTCCGATACATATATTCGCCAAATCTTCGTCTCAATAATAGCGTTTAAATGGAAGACAAACTTAAAGTAACAATTTTTGGCACCATTCTCCCCATCATGAAATGGGCTGCATTACATAGATGCCAATTATCAACAAAATACTAAGATCCAAGGACAGTATAATAATTTAAGAAGAAAAAAATAAAATTTTCAATACAACAACCAATAAATTAATTTAGATTCCTTATAAAATAAGTAAAAATGCCAACAAGAAGTATAAGAACACATCGAATAAGGTCATCACGCCTGCACGTGCGGTAGAAAAAAATACCTTAACACGTTAGAAAGATAAAAAACTTAAACAGGTCACAGAAACAGTCTTAAACTTGCTAAGATCCTAACTAATGTAGTTTCGACAGGGATGTGTTCTGCTCCTTAGAACACGGTGTAGTATCGCCCTTAAAACCCATAGATCTTATAGATCTTCTGAGATCCCCAAAACTTAGCCGCTACGAAATATTATAAATAAAAAGATCCTCGAATCACAAATAATTTTGAATAATACCGAACCGAAACAATCACGCTTCTGACTTGTATTTTTCTCTATAAAATTATCAATTTAGTAAATAATTGTACATTTTATTCTAGAAAATACGCCTAATAGTGTACAATTGAAACGCGTACTTAGTCTAATCAGTCTATAGCGCTTATTAATTTTGGCATAATATTTTTTTGAATAATTTTTTTCTAAATAAAATTCACAAGATCTTTCGTGTGCTACATCGATAGCCAAATTATTACTGACTGCCACACTTAGCAGCACATCCCTGTAATCGTAAATTAAACATGTAGATGCTATTACCGCTACGAATTCAGATAAACCTTATATCTAAATAGTCAACTAACTTAATTCCCAAACCCAAATTAACAATAAAAACTATCACTAAATTACTACACAAAAAACAACAATCCTACGTCTTACGTTCAAAAATCTTGCAATAGTTTGCAAAAAAAAACTTAACATTTTTTCCTCAATGTGCACGGAATGTTGCGAAATTTTAAAAGCAATTTAGATTCCTTTTTTCATTTTCGATAATCCCTTGTTTTACTAATTTCTCTAACGAACATCGTTCCAATTTAGCACCAAATCACTAGTCTTCCAATTGTTTAAAAATATCGTAATAAAGCTTATCAAATAACTAAACAAATTTAATGGCTAAGCGTTTATGCATTTAATAATAACAACATAATCTTAACGTATAGTATTAAAATTTACTTTAGGAAGCCTCATACGTTAAAGTAGCGATACCTCATAGGCAGCGAGTGTTCCGAACACTACTCCTAATATTTTAGAAGTTTTACTCAAAATATGTCTTTTGTCGAAAAAAATGTAAAGCAGGCACTAATAATTACTTAATGTGTATATTGTTACAATAAATTATGTGTTTACATTTACACTTAGATAAGATTCTCTTATTGCTATTAAAAGAAATATAACATTGATTTAGCGATGTGACTCGCCCAAAAATAGTGATGTTTATTTAACTAGATAGATACATTGAAAGAAAAATTAGCCTGGAAGTCTAGATTCAGACAATTTGGGTTTTAAAATTCTAGTACATTTACTCTACTACATGTTTAAACAAGCCAGCACTATGAACTATTTAATAATTTAAATCAGGATTCGTCTTAACGGATCTACGAATACGATTGACTAACATACATTGATATGATAAGTTAGGAATTACACCACCCAAAATAAGCTATTCTGAATCTAGACAGCAATAGAAATGTCTAAAATTTCGCCTAAACAAAAATATTCGTTTACGACTATGTATGGCAAGCAGAAAATTGTATTATTAAAAAATTCACACTGTTGAAATTTAGGAACATTTAACACTGAGAATTATTAAGATTTAGTTATTACCTATTAAGTATTTAAATTTATTAATAATGTGTTGTTTATTTTACACCAAAGGAATAGCTAAATCGAATAATAATAGTTTTTAAAAATGTTTACAAAATGTCGTAAAGTAAACGAATTATTCGACAATAACAAAAACGAACACAAGATAGTGATAAACTTAAGATGGAAAGTAACTAAAATCTGACTAAACTAAAAAAAAAAACATATATATTATAGCCATAATGATTCGCTTAAATGGCACCTTGCGATTCACTTGCTTAGAATGCTAGTGCATTTACAAAGCATAACTTGGAAAAAAAAATTGGAAAAGAAAAAAATAGAACAAACGAAACAAACAGTCGACTAGATAGAGTAACAGTAAAATAAGGTAAAAATAGTCGACTTTAATAGTGATATGAAGTTGTTTGTGATGTCAATTACTATTTCAAGATCCTGTTCGGTGGTTGTCTGTTTGTTCGAATTTATCCTGTTAACATTGGAGTAGCTAGGAGAGAGGAGCAACGAAAACTTTTAGGGCTAGCCTGGTCAAATAACGTAAAACTTTAAAATATAACATTTGTACTGCTTCTTAAGTTATTAGGTACGTCCGAAAATTACTTACCTGTAAGGTCTTGTGGCTCTTAAGTCGTAAACGTTCAGGCTACGATCAGGCTAGCATCAGGTCCTCGGTCCTAGCTATTCCTATGACTATTGGGTGTTACTGATATTATTGTGTTGTACTGTTATGTAGTGACAGTGCTGTGTGGCTGTTTAAAGTAAGTTTTCGGTTCTATTGGTGCTATGTGTTCTGTTTCAGTCTTACAGTCAATGAACAAAAACACCTAAATAAAATAATAAATTTGAAAAGCCTCATTAGCCAATTATATATTTGTGTATATAATTTTATTTATTTTTAAATAGATTTTTAGTAATCTCGTATAAATATCTAAGTGTGAGATCATGAAGGTAAAAGTACAGAATAAATAAAAAAAAAAAAAAAAATAATAATTGCAAAACGCCGAAAAATGAACACAACGTTGAAAACAATATGCCTCTTTTGTTACTTACAACGAACACTGTTCCTTTTTATAAATTTAAGCCTAATATATAAATTTACAGCACCAAGATTTTTCTCTTTTCTCAAAATATTAAATTTACTCTTTCGCCTTATTGTCACACATTTAACATAGTGTAAAATTCAGGAATCCTCTTACCGCAGTATTGCACTTAGCGGGCGTACATTAAAAATTATTTTGACCAAAAATCGCCCTCCCTTGTTTAGATTGGAATGTCAATTTCCATAAAATCGAATACAATGAGTCAGTGCCAGACGACCGGATCGCGTCTACAAGTCCCGAGATAAACATTTAAAAGAGTAATGTAAATAAAATAACTCGACATAAAAATGTCAATAATCTCCACGCGGGATAAAAAATATAAATCATCTACTATATAGAAAAAATTAAATACACAGTACCGGCTTTAGGTTGAACGGCGCTAACGTAACGTTTAATATTCTAGTAAATTAGACACATGTTAAAAGTACAAAAAATAAGAGCGCTCTGAATAATTGTTAAAGTAAAAGCCAAAGCCGGCACTGAGTTTCTGAAATATCAAAAAAATGAATTAATTTAGACGTTAAACTGATCTTTGAACTTGTAGAAGTCGATGTTCGGTTGAGTGGTCGGCAGCTTAGCCTCCGCAGAGAGGTTCTGCGGCTGCTGTTGGGTCGCGCGCTGGCGGCGGTGGTAGATGCTCTTGTGGTTGTTGAGGGAGTTCAGGGTGCGGAACACCTTGTGGCAGAGGGTGCACCGGGCCGAATGGAGCGGCTGCAGGTGTTGCTGCTCAGTGTGACGCTTGAGCGTGAGCCTCGTCGACAGCAGCTTGCCGCACACCTCGCAACGGTGACCCGTCCCCAGCGGCCCCACTGCGCCACACATAACGACCAACATTAGCGCATTAGTCTCGGGTCCAAACAACCCTACATACCAACACCACAGCGACCGTCTCGACGGGTCCCAGTTTGGAACCAATTGGCACAGTGTGCCACTCGTGGCAAATTTCGAACCTGTGTAGAGGCAATTCAACACGTAATCGACTAATGCGCTTTAAAGTTGGTTGTTATGTGTACCGATCAGATGTTCCAATTGGTTCCATGTGTAAACGCACCGTCGCACGACGGCGAACGCTTACACGTAAGCGTTTTAGTAACAATAGATACATAATATAATCTGGCGATGCGCATGCAAAGTACACGTAAAACTATGCTATGTACAAATGTTAGGAACATATCGCGTTACATTTTTTTATTAAACTTAACAAAAGTCTAGGGGCAAGACTATGGCTATGTAGGTGGTCGGGATGGCAGCTTGGTTTCCTCAAATGGCAACGTGTATGGCAAATCGCGGGGGCGTCAATTGACAGGGTAGAAGGGGCCCTGGCCGGAGGGCGGTTGCTGCTTGCGGTGGTAGATCGACTTGTGGTTTCTCAGACTATTCAGGCTGGAGTAAACCCGCCGGCAAATGTTACAAACGGGTTCCCTGGAGGGTCGCATGTGAACGTTTTGGATATGCCGTTTGAGCCGGGTCAGGGAAGACAAGCTCTTGTTACAGGGCTCGCATCGGTACTCTTCCTGGGGGGTGCGGGCGCCACCTGGTCACAACACAAGCATTTAGCCCCATCGAAGCTTCCGAACGCACTTTTAATGCACTCACTATCGTAGCCTCTTTACTCAAGCACCGCCACCCCCCTTTATTGATGATAGCCATCCGACGCGTCGATTATGCCAAGCGGTATTAGTATATTTTTTTTCCTAACTCGACCTACTTAGTTAAGCTTGATGATTGTGTAAATCGGCTGTTTTCATTTTGTGGGACGCGATCGGCGGTCGCAGTTTCGAATTTCTCGAAAGCATTAGTATTCTTCAATGAATTATTATCTTTTTTAAATAAACTGACACCACTTAATCGCAACTAAAATTCCATTGTCCAATCTTGTGTGTCCCCAGCGATATATTTCCCGAGACAATAATGAATAATTAAGTAATACGAGATTGTTTTTAGAAACATGAATGATTCATGGGATCGCTTATTTGGTAAAATTGAGACTCGGTCGGATTCGATCCAAATTTACATAGTCTTGAAATTTTGAAAGCTTCATTTTTTTGTCCGATCAACTGACACGTAAATTTGTTTTTTTTTTTTTGTAATTTAAGCCAATTAAATATAATTAGTGCATTTCGATGTTTAACGGTAAGGGGTAACTAAATGAAATAAATCAAAAATAACATCGAGGATTAAGTCAAACATTAAAAATGTAAAAAGACCAAAATAAAGAACTAAATCGGGAGAATGGGGGACGAGGGATTTTTCCTACCGTAACTTATCAAGACACATCTAGAAAACAAGCTAGCAATCTTCATCGTATAGTAAACATTAAACTATAGTAACAATACAGTAACATGCACGCCACGTTGCGTTTTGGTTCAATGATCAATTCTCATTTCCACAGAGCGGTCATATCTGACAAATGAAAAAAGATACACACGAAAGTCCATCGAACCATAACACAAAAAGCTAACATTAATATTGAATACAAAACACAGAGCATAATGAAGACATATACAGGTTAGGAGTAGATATATTATAATACATATATTATAAATATGTCACGTGATAATTGCCTCATACATTTTTTAAAATATAAAACCTAATTATGATATATAAACCTAATAATGACAGAGCAGAGAGGAAGCGGTGATGGTGGCATACGACAGACAGTGCATTAAAAATATCGTTTGTTTCAATATATGTATGCATAAAATAAACTTGTTGCTAGACAAGCCGCCACTCACCTTGAGATGTGCTCGCCATGCCGTCCGGCGTCAGCGGGCTGGACAGACCTGCAAATAGCACATGGCTCTTATTCACTCGATAGAACCAAATTGCTATTTCTTACTTAGTAAGAAGAACTAAATCATTTACCACCACCATTAAGACTATACATTTACTTTCAAAAGATCTCTTTATAACGAAACTCTAATGCAATTTTTGCCGTTGTTTCTTTATATAGAGTTCAGTTGTATATCAAAATATGTGTATAACTTTTGAATTAAATCATAATCATATATCTCATATTTAAATAATAATGCAAACGACACATAATAAGTAAGATTCGTACCGGCCAAAGAAGGATCAGTGAGAGCCGTCATGCCATAGTTGTAGTTATGTTGCGATGCGAAAAGCTTTGTATCGGCGGGCGTTATGAACGGCGATGTCGGCAGCTGGGGTGGCGGGGTGCGGTCGTCTGCTTCGGCCGAGCTCGCGCGTGACGGCGGGCCTCCCTGAGACAAAAGGAATTAGGTATTAATAGTAGTGTTATTATTTGGTTCATCTTTGATAATAATTGTATGTGAAAACTTTTAATATACGCTTTCCTAATTTTTGAGTAAAGTAGACGTTTCAGTTTATCTAACAAGTAAATAAAATTATAATAAATTAAACTGAAATATTAAGATTATTATGTTTACATTATGTTATTATCGTTCAAAGTGACATAAAAGAATATATGAATTTGAAATTTCCCAAAAGCACAAAACAGATAAAGCATTTGTTTTGTAATTACAGTGAAATTCAAATAAAATGAGAATAATAAAAGACGCTTTATCTCAACTTATTATAAACTTCTATAAAAAAATCTCAATCTTAAAAGTACTAAATGAGCATAAGTTTAGACGGTAATAAAGTCGACTCTGATACGAATTAAAACAGCCCGAGACTCAACTATGGAAGTTAGAATGCCAATCTAACTTTGTAATAACGAACCTTCTTTTATCATACGATATCTTACAGAGCGGCTCTGTGTGACGGCAGATAAATGATAATTACTTTAGACTTATAAGCTTCGGTTAAATATTACTGTTGTTTTGTAGCAATTTAAATATTTTAACTGTAATAATAATAACTAAAGCGCCTACAACACTACTTGTTCAGTAAAACTACATATACATGACCTGAATCGCGTTAAAACCATTTCATAAAATATCTTACTAATATTATAAATGTGAAAGTTTAGGTGGATGTATGTTTGTTACTCAATCACGCCAGAACGGCTGAACGGATTTGGATGAAATTTGGCACAGAGATAGATTATAGTCTGGAAAAGCACATAAGCTACTTTTTATCCCGGAAAAATGTACGTTTCCAGTGGGATAGATTTGTTTTTGTTTTTCTAGAGGCGAACCCCAGCGAAGCCAGGGTGAGCCGCTAGTAAAATATAATATTTTGTATCAAGTATGAATAATTTATTTATACCTTAAAAAAATATCTATAACGTTATATTTCCAGTATTTCCAGTAAATTAAGTTTTCTTTATATCCAAAGCACAAAAGGCAAAATCTGTATTTATATTGCGCAAGTGTATTTATAAAAAAAATGAAAAGTACTTAATATCGAGGTCGGAGCGTTAAAACGTCTCTTTGCTAACATTAGCTACACGATCTGTATGGTTCAATTGTCGTGACATACGACTCTGTTTTAATTCCGGGTAAAAATTCTAGTTAGAACTCCCTAATACTGAGTACGTCTCAATGTCATACGTGAGGAAGTTACGTGTTTATTTAAAAAGGTTTTATTTCATCTATATCTCATATTATTTCATCCATATCTCAATTAAATTAAAGTGAATTTTATTAGAAATAAGACATTTAAAGAGCTTTATTTTCGGAAAATTGGTACATTTATAAGTTATTGATTTTTTTGTGATTATTTTTATAATTTTTAGGGTTCCGTTGTAAATAAGGAACCCTTATAGTTTCGCCATGTCCGTCTGTCCGCAGCTTAGCGCAGAGACTCTTAGTACTAGGAAGCTGAAATACGGCATGGATATATATATAACATATAAGTCAAGGCGACAAAGTGGTAAAATGAAATCTTGAAAAATTTTTTTTTTATCAAAGTGGGAACATTTTTTTTCTCGTCTACCTCATAATATGGGATGTCGTTGGATAGGTCTTCCCAAAATATTGCGGATTTGTGTAAACAATTTTTCGATTATGGGATCCGTTTGTGAAATATTTAGTTTTAAAGTGCTAATTTTTGTTACAGTCAAGTGTAACCCCCTCCAGCTAAATCGTTGTTTTTGAATATATGAAAATTCACGGTAGTAATATATATAACGAAGTTAAAAGAAAAACTATCACAGCTTAGTAGAATTTACAAGTTTACGAGTAATAGTCGACCAACTTAAAAAATGTTTTTGCTACTATGGGCCGCCGAAACCGTTTAACGTTAAGTGTTCATAGCATGAAACAACAAAAAGTCCTTTTCTTAGTCCGCATTATCGTGATGGGCAACTACAGAACCCTACATTGCGCATGGCCCGACACGCACTTGGCCGGTTTTTATTGACAGAAGCAGATACTCACGAGTGGTCGGTGATGAGAATGCGGCGGCGTGTCATCTGTACTCCTGTCGATATCCGGGTTCGATTGGCACATCAGTTCCAGGGGTTCGTTTTTGACTTCATCCATGAGCCTCGGAGAAGGAGACGAACTCGAGTTGCATATCCCGTTGCCATTATTCCCTTGTTCATGGGCACGAGTGTTATTCACCATTGAGTGATTTTTTGTAGAAAAGTCGTGGATCTGAGGCTGATCGTTATTATTGTCGTGACGAGCTCGCTTAATGACGTCCGGGGAGTTGTCAGCGGAGCGAGACATGCGGCGAGGAGGAAGGATACGACGCATTATTGATGGGGGATGTAGGAGGGCTTCCTCCAGCTTTTCAGAGTAAGTAGGGGTGTGAGGAGCCTGTGGGGTGTGCGCAGGGTGAGGAGGAGTGTGGGGAGATGAGGCTGCCGCTGCAGTTGCGCGTGCGACGCTTTGTACGAGGCTCTGTAGACAAACAAGATGCGTTTAGAAATTATTGTTTAAACATAGTATTTTTCAAATATATTTGCTAGTTTCATGTCTTACGTATACGATAGAAATGTATGTAAACTTCATTTGCATGAAAAAAGAACAGCTAATGAATTCACAGATAATAATAAATAATTACTACAAATTCTGATCAATTTTGCTTTTTCGTCACACAATTATACTTTTAAATGTTTCTAGACTCCTGCGCATTAACTTAAAAGATATGCAAAATTTATCCATTCTATGTAGAACAGAGAATACCTATTTAAATTAATAGTAAATATTTCTTTGCATCATTACTATCTATGTTTAATATCTATGTAGTTATGGTATAAAACATAGCTTACCCCTTGATTGTCATCATTTTGAGTGAGTCCGGATACGCGAAGGACCTCCGCGGTCTTGAGGAACGATGAGAGGCTTCGTTGATGAACGTTCACTTCCCCGTGATATATGAACTCGACCAATGCAAGCAGGTCTGCGAACGCCACGTCTTGGAGCACAATGACTGGATGCTTGCATGGTGTTGACTGAAAAGTGGAATTACGGTTACAAATATGTTGTATGATACATTTTCATTTAAATAATTATAAAGGTTTTCTGAATTCATTTGTACTTTCTTAGATTTATGCGAATAATTGATATTTTAAATAGAACCGGGAACCAAAAATTAAAATAAATCCGCGAAATAATCCGAAAAGATAGTTAGTTATGTATATTTAAAATGTGTGTGAAATTTTTACGATTATTACTGACGTAGATAGTTTTTTTTTATTGTATTAAAATTGCAGATATCGGCCATTTAAGACACGTTATGTTTAGATTATAACTTACAGTATATTAATTTGTTTTAAGGTTATAACTTATTAAAAACTTTGCAACTCATGGAATTATATAACAATATATTATATATATTCACTTTAAATATCTTATCATAAACTAGATGAATGATTTAAATTCTAAACTATAATAATAATTCGCATATAAAATTAAAGAATATGTATTGAATTCTTATCGCTTCATATACTTTAGCGTTCCATTAAACAACGTGTTGCGTATTTTGGACGATAATACTCAAGTCAGGTTGGCCGAGTGGTCTAAGGCGCCAGATTTAAGCTCTGGTTCCCGAGAGGGAGCGTGGGTTCGAACCCCACACCTGACAAATCTTTTTTCCTTTTTTTTTAACTTATTATTTTATTATAATTTCAGAGAAACAAAATATTCTTACTTTCCCTATAAAGATGGTTTAAATTGTTTAGTTTATTAAGAGCTTGTGTAATTTCGTTCGTAAGAAATAGCATGACTCATGAGTCACTATATTTTGCAATATTACCTACATAACGCTGACTTCGCACGTCGATTGTTTTGATATAGAAATATGAATGGA
This sequence comes from Fabriciana adippe, assembly GCA_905404265.1. Classification (NCBI taxonomy): domain Eukaryota; kingdom Metazoa; phylum Arthropoda; class Insecta; order Lepidoptera; family Nymphalidae; genus Fabriciana; species Fabriciana adippe. The sequence goes on from FR989995.1 coordinate 1,069,999, forward strand.
CGAGTGTTTTATGAATAAATTTTGTTTATGTCCAGTACTTTTTAAGGAATTCCATGTTAAATGTCCGTTAAGTTAAATTTTTAGACAAAATCTATATATATAATAAAATTGTAACTAAGCCGAATCTGTACATTAAATATTTTTTGGAAAATTTTATTGAAATAGACATTATTATCGATACAGAGGCCGAATCTATAGTTTTTGGAATTGTCTGTCTGTCTGTCTGTCTGTCTGTCTGTTACCGCATCACGGAAAAACCACTGAAGGGATATTGATGAAATTTGGTATGATGATAGCTGGTTATCCGGGTCAACATATAGGATACTTTTTATTGCGGAAAAATATATCGTCTCTGAGAGTCTATACTAAACGTGAAAACGTAAGTAGGGACGAATCAAGCGGAGCGAGGGTGAGTCGCTAGTATGTATATATAACTTCCCCAGTCAATATGGTCAACACTTTTTTTTCAGTGTCCCACTGTTGGGCAAAGGCCTCTCTCTTACTTATTAGATACCAATTATAATTTATTTACGTAATTTACTTAACACATCGCATTTTATTAAAATTGACATTTAACTAGTTTCCGCGGCGACTCGCGTTGTAATTAGTTTGATAAAAGCAGCTTGTAGTTAACTAGGATTATGCTATTTTTTATTGAAAACTTTATTACAGCCGTTCAAGCGAAGATGAACAAACACACTAACAAACTTTTGCATACTAATATATCTATAATTAATATGCGTGAAGTTGCCATACAATTTTTAATTATTTGTTATAGAATGAAACTTATTCGTAGATGATGCTTTATTTATTCACGCCACAGATGTTTAAGAACAATAATGTTTCCGTTGAGGTAGGTAAAATAAAGTAAACATATGATTTCGACATACAAAAGGCCAAAAAATTACGTGAGGTAAAATTTTCGCGTCAATATGGAGAAGTTTTACATTGGACTTGTAATAAAGATCAAAACTAAATCTATAGATCTATACATATAATAAAATTCTGAGTCGAATCTGTACATTAAATATTTTTTGGAAAATCTTATTGAAATAGTCATTATTATCGAACAGAGGCCGAATCTACAGTTTTTAGATTTTTTATTTGTCTGTCTCTCTGGGAATGTATCACGAGAAAACCACTGGACAGATTTTGATGAAATTTAGTATGATGATAGCTGGTTATCCGGGTCACACATATAGGATACTTTTTACTGCGGGAAAATATCTAATCTCTGAGAAATCTATACTAAACGTTAAAACGTAACTAGGGACGAATCCGAGCGGGGCAAGGGTGAGTCGCTAGTCTATTAATAAATGACTGAGAAATTAATCTCAATTTGGGTCGTTCAGGTCGTGTGACGTCACGAACTTATTCTTACAAGCGCAACTTTAAAGTTTCATAACTTTTTCATTTGTTGAGATATTTTAATAATTCTTTTATGTTTTTTTTATATTTTACTTGATTTTTTATAATTAATAGATAAAAAAAAAATTGGAAACTTTTCCATTAGAATGTTAAGCGACCACATAATAATAGATATAATCTATACATCTATACAGATAAATAAAATTGGAGTGTCTGTTTGTAATATCAAAATAACCGCTTTTTACTAAATGCATATGAATGTATACACGGTACATATACCAAAACAACATTATTTACAATTTTTGTCTGTCTGTCTGACTTTCTGTCTGTTTGTTCCGGCTAATCTCTGAAATGGCTGGACCGATTTTGACGGGACTTTCACTGGTAGATAGCTGACGTAATAAGGAGTAATTTAGGCTACTTTTATTTTAGAAAAAAGTAGGGTCTCAGGAAAAAAATTAAAACCAAATTAATTAGTTAATTTTGTTTTGGGAAGCAACCTAGGGACGAACTCGGGCGAAGTGTGTTACATATGATTTTATTTATTAGAAAAATATGAGTGCACATTTCCATTCCATATTATGTGTCAAAAATCGACCACAGATGATTTAGTCATTAATATACCAACACTATTTCTAAATATTTTTAATGACACAGCGTTTAAGGTAAAAGTGACGAAAGCCTATTACTGAGAAATTATATCTTTTATTTTTTTGTTATAATTTCCTCTTCACTTAATTGAAAATATTATTGTAAATCTTTATTTATTTCTTTAAATAAATATATACCTACTAACTAGCAGGACCCGCGGCTTCGCTCGCGATCAAACTAAAAATACCAAATTTCATGCAAATATGTCCAAGGAATAAAAAGTTTCATACAAACTTTTATCCCCTATTTCACCTCCTTGGGGGTGGAATTTTGAAAAATCCTACCTTAGTAAATGCCTTTATCATATGAGGAATACGTGTGCGAAATTTCAATTTGCTTGCCTTAAGGGTTTGGCCTGTGCGCTGATACATCAGTCAATCAAGATAACATTATGAAAATCTTTTCCTTATACGTTTTCACGGTCGGTTCACGCGAACAAAACCACGGGTAGAGATAGTCTTATTATTTCTTTGCTACGCCTGTAATATGTCACTGCGACCATCACTGGCCTATTGGTATCAGAGATAATTTTTAGGGTTTCGTACCCGAAAGGTGCCAGCGGGACTCTATTACTAATTCCTCCGCAGACCGTCCATCTGTCTGTTAGCGGACTGTATCTCGTCAACCGTAAATAGGTAGAGAGTTGAAATTTTCACAAAGTGTATTTCTATTGTCGCTATAACAACAAATAATAAAAAACAAGATGTCGACTTTCAAAATCGCCATGCAAATTAAAAACAAAATTCGATTATAGTACGGAACCCTTTGTGTTCGAATCCGTCTCGCATTTGACCGGTTTTTATTTACATAGTAAAGCAACTTACTTTAAGTAGTTCCCGAAAATATGGACTACAAGCTGACAGCACGACCCTATGTGCTTTAAGGCTCTTCCCGTCACACGCGAGGGTGACATCCACGAAGTCTTCATCATCCCGAAGGTTCTCGAACGCGCTGGTAATGCTACTCTGGTAGTTGTTCCACCGGAGGCAGAAGTGCTGTGTGTCCACCATCTTGAATTGGCCAATTATCGAGTCATGTGATATCTGAGGAAAGAAAAAAATAGTTTTATTACCATGGAATATAACAATCCTTACTTAATTTTATAAATTTGTAAGTGTGATTGTTTAATAAGGGTTTTTTATCGTTATGGCACACACCTATATCTTAAACTATTTTCCATATCAAATTATATTATGTGATATAACGTTAAAATAATTAATGAATTGACATCGTGCGACATATTGCTTTAGCCACTGCAGAAGTGGGGTCTGATAAGGCACTGCATTACTCCGACATTATAAATGTGACGTTGGTTGATCCTCTTACACAGCAACAAAATTTCCCAGAAACATTGTTTATCGGTCAGAGGGTGATATACTACTTAACTTCAAGGCCTTTACTTGTCCCCGTCTACATCACCTAATACGAAGTCTTATTTACCCTTAATATATTATAGGCAATAAAATTCTTTTTAATATGACCTTCTATGAAATAATTGATTTAAAACTTCGTTGGTGACATCTTTTGAACCTACATATTAATAGCTAATGCTCTGATGATAATTTGAATGCAGACGTATATCTGTTATGAACCAAGTAATTATTAGGATATTATTCATAATGCCTGGGCATTTTAAAAAATGTTCAATGTGAGGAGTTAATGTGATTAATAATATCTATTAAAAATAAATTGACCGGGCTCTATGAATAATGCCGTTTAGCTATTGGGGTGAAAAATAAAAAGAAGTATTTACTAAAATATTGTGTGCCGAATACTTGGACAGGAACAGAGGACTTATGGTATTGGGAGTTCTGGGTTTGAACTAAAAAAAAAACCTAACGAGAAGGCTAAGGTGGGTGCGAAGCGTAGCGTAGCTCAACTCAACCAAGTCCAATCCAATTCGGGCCTGTCACTATCGAGAAACGCTTATATCGAGAAACGGGAATCAAACCAACATCTCTTTAACCATTGCATTATTCTATATCGGTCGGTCAAAATCGTCGCAACTTCATCAAAATTGTAACGTTCATATATCGTCATTTTTGGATTTTACGCATAAATGTGTGACAAATGCACAAACACGGGAAAACGCGGAAAAAATTGTGATGAGCTTTATTGAAGTAAAACTTCTTTACGCACACTTGACTTGGGGGGTAAGCTGGTAACCGTTGTTATTGTCTGACAAATGATATATAATATTATATTCTTTCCTTAAATGATATTCTATAAATATATGATTGTAATATGCCTAATATGCATTATTTTTCCTATCTCACCTATCCTAATTATTTAAAACATAAATTGAATTTCATAAAGAGTACCGATAACCTACAGAAGTTTTACTTCTTGCGCGTGTACACATTCATACACGCACTCTTTAATTATTATAATACAATATTCGTAATGCCCAGATACTAATACATAATGAAGTTTAAATAATCATTAATCACTTGGTCCAATTCAACTTGTCATTATTTATTCAAACCGGCCATTTAACATATATACTAAACAACATAATTTTCCTCTCCAGGATAAAACCCATGTATAATGAGATTTAGGGCTTAAATTTTTTGTACAATAGTCAGACTATTGTTTTGTTTTAGTTTTATAGAGAGTAAGGAAGGAAAATAAATTTATTAGGTTCAATGTAGGTAGTCTATATTTAGCTAAGCACTAAGTAATAAGCTTGTTATTCATTTAAGCGTAGAAATTGTGGTTAAAGTCGTGGCTAATGGCTAATTTCTAGATGAAAAGTGCTTATTCACAAAGCATTTGAGTGTAACGTGAAAAGAAAGATGTATGCTAAGTACCATGTACATAACGATTTAGAAATTAGGGCTCATACAATTTTTCTTAAAGATTTTATAATATAACTAGCCACTCATCCTCGCTCCGCTTGGGTTCGTTCCGAGATACGTTTCAACAGTGTAGATTTCTCAGAGATTAGATATTTTCTCGTAGTTAAAAGTATCCTATATGTTGATCCGGATAAACTGTTAGCATCATACCAAATTTCATCAAAATCTGTCCTGTGGTTTTCTCGTGTTGCATTCCCAGAAAGACAGACAAAAATTCTAAAAACTATAGATTTGTCATCTGTATCGATAATAATGACTATTTCAATAAGATTTTCCAAAAAATGAGCTTTTTTACATATAATTGTGTAATTGGATTTTCCAACCGTATTCATCTAAATAACATTAATTTTGTATCTGTTGAGGCCGTAAATGTGTTTAGCCTTTGAGATAATTGTCTTAAAAATGAAACTCAAGTGATCTGTGACATATTTAATTAGGTTTCCCCATTATAAATGTGTAAAAAAGCCTACTAAAATTAAGTTATTTTGTAGTTATTATTAAAAATATAGATAACTAGCGATTCACCCTCGCTTCGCTTCGGGTTCGTCCCGAGACAAAAACAAATCTATCCCCCGGGACCCGTACGTTTTACCGGGATGATATATAGAATATAGCCTTCCTCAATTAACGGGTTATCTAATGCCAATAGAATTTTTCAAATCGGATTAGTAGTTTCTGAGATTAACGCGTTTAACCAAACAAACAAACTCTTCAACTTTATAATATTTGTATAGAAAATTGTAGTAAGTTAATTTACGTGTATGTATAATAGAGCTTTATCGCACATATGTCGTCTTTAAATAGAAATAACTTATGTATTGATTGCAATAATTGCGAAAAAATGGGACAAATATGCAATAATTTATAGTAATAAACAGGCGCTATCACTTCTTATTATCGTTTGACCCCTTTTTTAATCACTATTTTATAATCTATTCTATACTATTGTCGTTTAATTATATATATATATATATACTTGTATACAAATTGTAAAACTTCAAGAAATTACAAGTAATAGGTACATATTTAATTTGTATATGATTTTACGAGTGAGTTTTGTACAGATTCATGTAATATATTATTACGTTACTAATATCGTAACGAGTGATACTGAAGTATATCACGTATTTAGTTTAATTTAAAATTTTGTGTTTAAAATAACAACCATAATGTAATATGTGATAAGACAACTATAGTACAAGATGTTAGTGATATGTTCTACACTAGCGTCTTCCTGTAGTTCCGCCCAGCGTCGGACTGGCCATATAATCGAGGTGCAATTATCAGCCAGGCCCCAGCCTGCGCGGGCCTCCACGGGCAAGGGATGAACCCCGTGAGCCACCTGGTACCACCTGGGTAGGTAGGGGGCCCAGCTCTTGCGCTCTACATGTAAACTAGATCAGATAGTTCGTTCATACAATTAGAGCAAAATGAAATAGAGGTAGATAGAGAAGTTAAAAATTAATTATAATTAAATCCATTATCTAGTCTCGGGCCCCGGGCTTGTGGAGCCACCGGGCCCTTCCAGCCCAGTCCGACCCTGGTTCCGCCCATGTAACTTCAAGTATTTTTATATAAATTATAGTCTATTTAAATATTTCATCTAAATCCTTTTAGTTTTTGTATAAAAGAGTAATAAGCATACATACATACATACATTCTCACAAACTTTCTCGTTTGTTATTGTAGTAGGATTCCGTAAAAAATCAAAGTATCCTCATTTTATATAGATGTTTTCAGCAAGTTTTAGGAGAGCATTGTCTTGTAATTTTAAGGCTTTCTTAAAGTTTTGGTTAATTAGAAATTCAGCGAAATTGTAAGGACAATGCCGTTTTATAATTCTAAAGAATACTATTGTTATGGTTTTATTCTGCCTTAAATATGTAAATAGTTCAAAATCCTACTAAAATTATAAATGCGAAAGTTTGTGAGGATGTCTGGATGTATAGATGTATGGATGTTTGTTACTCTTTCAAGCAAAAACTACTGAATGGACTTAATGAAACTTTACAATAATATAGCTCATACATCAGAATAACACATAGGCTACTTTTTATCCCGGAAAAATGTAAGGTTCCCGTGGGATTTGTTTTCGTTTTTCTAGAGACGAACTCGTGCTAAGCGAGGGTGAGCCGCTACTAAGTAATAGGCCTACGTTGTTACAAAGAATAGTTACATTTCTTTATCTACTCATAACTTAATCGAATAAAAAACGCTTATTTGTTAATATTTTAGCTGAAAAATACATAAATAAAATATGAAATTGCAATTTAACACTATACATATATACCGAGTTGTTAAATTTAATTGGTGACCATATATGATAGTTATATGAGAGGATAATTTATATAATTTAATAATAAAGTCATAAAAATAATAATTAATAAACTCAATTCGTAAGTTTCCCTACTGAAAACTCGATAGTGACATTACATTATATTTTAAATAATACTGTCTTTTTGGATTTTTTCGCGGATTTATTTTGATTTTTGTGGGAAACATACATCAAAATAAATCCGGAAAAAAAATTTGAAAAAATTATTTTATTTAAAATGTCAAATATTCGCGTAAATCTAAGAAAGTATTACATTATATATTACAACTACATGATTTATAAATACATAAATAGGCAAAGGCTAATCATTTTTGTGCCTTTTTCTTCTCTATATGTCATCCGATTTTCAATTTTTTACCCGACTGCAAGGAAAGGGTTATGTTTTTCGCGAATATCTTTGTATGTTTGTAATATTCTTTATTCCCTCAGATCTTCCAAACCACTCGATGGATATCTTTAATTAAGGTATCGTTAGATTCGTCTCATTAGTCCAAGTGTTCTTAGATAAGTAACAAAAAATAAATAAATATGGGGGCTGTTAGATTTCATTGTTTAAGGTGTTTTTTTTTATTAAGTACCTACTGATGAGCTTTAGGGTTTTATCAATATTTTTTTTTTTGGAAACGGTTATTTTTTTTAAATAGATAGGTAAATTCTATTCGTATATGTTTTTCTCTTTTCAATAATGATTTTAGTCGAAATTTTACTACTAGGCGAACACCAGTTATTATTAATAAAATACGTACATATTACAAATGTACGTATGTATGTATGTATGTATGTATGTGCGAGTGATGTGATGTTCCTCTAATGCTGGATTAGGGTTCTTCAAATTCAAATAACATTGTTCGTAGGATATTTTTGAGTCTGAGTTTGTAAGGACAAATAATAATTTTGTGTTCACTCAATTTAAGCTTTCATTTCCGATTTTTATTAATTGAATTTTATCAATTGACTGTGGCCACTTAAACAAAGTTCACAAATGCCAAATGGAGACACTAAAAATCTTTATTTCAATCATCTATATTTCATCAAGCTTAAATTACTACGAAACAGATCTTAACATCGGAGGTCACAGGTTGTATTCTGGCATAGTTGAATTTATACTAACTATACACATTTTAACACTAACGCCTAAAAATTCTAGTACCTCCTTGGTAGTGTGTTCTCTAACTAATGTTAAAGAAGAGGAAAGAAGAAAGAAGAGAAGGAGTATAAAAATACAGTATAATATCTAAATTATCCCACTGCTGGGCAAACGATTTGAAGGCGTTCGCTAATCGCGGCGTACAATAAAATTGGAATCGAAAGTTTTTAAACAATCGTAGACAATAACCCAGTAACAATGATGATCATGTTACGACACGGTATGCAATCTATCTTTATCAACAAGTGGTTTGACTTGTTCCTACAATTTTTAGTTTTGGATTCTTCTTGGTAGAGCATGGACTAATTGAGATTTAACAGTAAAAATGGACAATTCAATATTTTAAATCTTACTAATATATAAATACGAAAGTTTGGATGGATGGATGTTTGTTCCTCAATCACGCCAGAACGGCTGAACGGATCTGGATGAAATTTGGCACAGAGATAGATTATTGTTTGGAATAGCATATAGGCTTTCTACTACGGTTTATTTTTGGGATAGATTTATTTTTGTTTTTCACTAACGACGAACCCGAGCAAAGCGAGGTTGAGACGGTAGTACTATATATTAATGTTCAAAGACGCAATATATTAGCTATTTAAATGTTAAATAAAATTTTAATACATAACATTAAAAAAAAATTATATTAGTCTCGTTGAGCTAGTTTCACCAGTTATTATCTAGACTGAGATATTTTCTATTTTTTCTATTATTTATTTTCAGAATTGATGGTAGAGTGCATTATGCAAATGTATCTCTATGATGTATAAAAAAGTTGGCTTATATACAAAAGTATAGGGAAAAAAAAACAATCACATATTATCAGTGATCGTGTGACTAAAGAAGGTTTTAATTATTTTTTTTTCATTTTACATGTATACTGTAATATTTATATTTTGAGTAATTCGTGAGATTTTTACGATGAGCTACCGGCAACTCGCAGAATTATAAATGTAGTTTGATAAAGTCATTATAAAAATATAGATCAAAGTATTCTCAGACTATAAAGCAATATTACTATTACGACACGTTTGGCTCAGTGTGTAGTGATCTTACTTGCTGTGCCAGCGGTCGCGGGTTCGTGTCCCGCTGGGGGTATTCATTTGTGTGATGAGCTCCAATGTTTGTACTCCAGTCATGGGTGTTTATATTTATTATATGTATGTATTTAAAGTTATATATTTGTAGTATATCAACTATCTTGTATCCATAATTCGAGCCTCGTAGCTTACCATGGAACTAGATGGTGCAGTGTGTTTTTTTTTAATTTAATCACCGCCAATAGGTTATCTTTTTGAACCTAAATACCTATGGCATTACGTATGCATTGACACGTCAAAATTCAGGTTTTTCATGATGAATAGTATCAAAATCATAATTAGTCGTATACAACCCTTCTACCAACAGTATAGAAGCTCTATAATAGTGTTTAACACGCCACACCCCACCTAGCTATTTGTTAGAGTAAATCCAAGTACAGGAGACTTTGCAAATCTTATCTATTCAACCCTTATGAAAAGATACTTTGATTTGTGGTTCAAGTTAAACACTTTACTCTTTATCGGCGAACTACAAATGTTGAATACTAGTGTTTTACCCTCGCTTCGCTCGAATGCGTCCTTAAGTACGTGCACGTAACATCGCTACAGTTTAATAGGAAGATCTTTTTAAGAGAAATAATTCTGTAATATATTGTTTTCATATAACTTTATTAGTTAACGCGGTGCACGCCAATAAAGCTCCCATTCGGCATGATTTTTTCCGACATCTTCAACAATCATCGTCATATTTCAGCCAATTTATACAAAACCTTAATGAATTATACACCTAAACCTTCCTCCTGAATCAATCTATCTATTGGTGAAAACCGTATGAAAATCCATTCGATAGTTTTGAGTTTATCGCGTTCAGACAGACAGACGCGACGAGGGACTTTATTTCATAATATGTAATGATGAACAGCTCTTTTCAAAACAATGTAGTATTTTTCATTAAAGTTTTATTAAGTTAATAGGCATTTCTGATTTTGGTTACAAAATATTTCTGACGAAAGTTTGCTTCATTCTGTTCTCTTCATTTAATTAAAGTGAATTTAAACAATGTATTTAAATTTTGAACTACAAAAGAAGTTATAAGAAAAATAGTGTGTATTTGTTATTTGGTAAATGGTGATATTATGTTGTTTGCGCGTTTGAACTTTTTTTAATATAAGTTTCAATTCAATTCAATTTATTTTGATTCAGACATTTGTATGTATGTATGCCACTTTGTATTGTATGAGTAATAATGCCAGGATGCAATGGATGACACTGCAGTCAAGTCACTATTTATGTACAATCTATATATTTATAAAAGGCAGACAAAATAATTCAGTACTTTTTTCTCCTCTGTCAACCAATTAATATCTTTTTTTTGTTTAGTAACTATTGAGGAGTTTTGGTGCTTTTTTAAAATATTGAAACAGTTAATTTTTGGTATTGGTAGATAAATTCTGTTTATACATTTAAATAAAACTATCTTTTCGGATTTTTTCGCGGATTTATTTTGATTTTTGGTTCCTGACGTTTCGAATGCTTTACAGCTATCATAGTCACGGGAGAGACTAAGGTTATAGACATCTCAACGCCTTTGAAAAATCAAAATAAATCCACGAGATAATCCGAAAAGATAGTTTTATTTAAAATGTCAAATATTCGCGTAAACCTAAGAAAGTATTATTATATTTATAGATCTTTTGATTATTGTCGAATTCCCACCACTGAGCGAAACCTGTTATTTATTATTAATAAAAAATAATTATTAATTCAATAAATAATAATATAAAATAACAAAAAGTGCAATATGCATTTAAATCAGTATATCTACAGCAATTTTGATATAATCGTATAAGAATTAATTTTATATATCAGAAATTATATATTCATTGTAATCGCTTCTACTTAAACCACACTATACGATACCAGCTCTTTAGAAGAGTGTCCGTTTTGCCACATTTAAAAACACCATCCATCTTTTAACTGAATCAATTCTTTTTGTGTATATCTCACCTCTATAAAAGGCTTACGGTGTGACATAAATATAATATACAAATACTATGTAATATATACGAAATGGGCTAGGGGTGTTCACTGTCCAACCTTATTTTAATAATTTAATCAAACGACTACATGACTGCAGACTACAGTTAAAATTTATAGATTTTAACTGTTATAATTTAAATACTAATTATTACCGATACAGAGGCCGAATCTATAGTTTTTAGAATTTTTGTCTGTCTGTCTATTTGTCTATCTGCCTGTCTGTTAGGGAACGCATTACGAGATCACCACTGAAAGACAGACTGACAGATTTTGATGAAGTTTGGTATGATGATAGCTGGTTGTCGGAGTCAACATACATGATCTTAGTGAGGGAAAATATTTCGTCTCTGAGAAATCTTATAAACGTTGAAACGTAACTTAAGCGGTGAACCCGAGCAGAGCAAGGGTGAGTCGCTAGTGTGTCTATATAATATTAAATTTTATAAGTAAAAATAATAAAACATCCTCAATTTGTTTGGTAAGGAAAACTCTATAACTAGGTCTTACAGTATGTTATTTCTTACGTATCATCATTGTATAATACATGCATTATAGTCGTGTACAGATAAAAAAATTGGGCACTAGAGCTTCTCGATAAATACAATGGATATATTTTTCTTTTTATTTTAATTTATTGTATAATTTTTGAGCAAAAAAACTTGCAATCTGATAGGGTCTGTGAAGTCATCAGACGGTCATTTTCTTAAATAAGTGAGTGTATATGTTTTTTATGTATTCTATACATATAATAAAATTCTGAGTCGAATCTGTCTATTAAATATTTTTTTGGAAAATCTTATTGAAATAGTCATTATTATCGATACAGAGGCCGAGTCTATAGTTTTTAGAATTTTTGTCCGTCTGTTTGTCAGTGCGTTTGTCTGTGAACGTATGACGAGAAAACCACTGGACAGATTTTAATAAAATTCGGTATGATGATAGCCGGGTATCCGGGTCAACATATAGGATACTTTTTACTGCGGTAAAATATCTCATCGTTAAAACGTACCTAGGGACGAACCCGAGCGGAGCGAGGGTGACTCGCTAGTTTATATATATAAACATACATATAAACCTATAACATGATTACGCAATACTTATTAGTCCGTTAACGCAATAAATGTTGATGTTTTACCGTTATTTGACGAATTTGTTTTAGAAAATTTATTTGGTTTAAAGTTTAAATTGTCTCAAACAAACCTTTCCGATATTACACCTATATAAAATTATAAACTACAAAATATGAAACTAATACGTAAATATACACCTTGAATTAATGTGTTTTTAGCTTCAAAATAAAGCGAGCAAAATACTTCACAGTTAATACTTCCTTAGCTTTACGCGAACATTTGACATTTTAAATAAAATGTTTTTGGATGTTTTGATGGATTTATTTTGATTTTTGGTTCCCGATATTCTCGTGAATTTGTGGGTAGGCACTTGTCTGTAACAAGTATTTAATGACCTTTCAGACGTCTAAATCCCTAGTCTTAGACCTTGTCTCCCGTGACCATGTTTGCTGTAAAGCATTCGTAACGTCGGGAACTAAAAATCAAAATAGATCCGCGAAAAAAGCCAAAAAGATAGTTTTATTTAAAACTCCTTAGTTAACTTCTGTATTTCTGAAGTATTTTCTGTATTTTCTAAGTCTGTATTTTTGAAACTATAAAATTAAAATAAAAAAAAAAACTTCAGGTGAATCCCGGCTAATTGTTACTCTATTTATATACAACCAAATAATACTTCAATTTTTATATAGCTACTAGCGACTCACCCTCGCTTTGCTTCGGGTTCGTCCCTAGATAAAAACAAATCAATCCCACGGGAACCGTACATTTTCCGGGATGATATATAGCCTATAGCCTTCCTCAGTTAACGGGCTATCTAATGCAAAAAGTTTTTTTTTAAATCGGATTAGTAGTTCCTGAGATTAACGTGTTCAACCAAACAAACAAACAAACAAACTCTTCAGCTTTATAATATTAGTATAGATATATGTAATGCTTTATCTATATCGTATACTGATAAAGATTTAGAAACTAAATAATAAAGGCATTAGTTCGACTATCACGGATGATTGATCCAAATTAGATTTCGCTACATTTTGCATTGATAAGTTCTATAGATAACAGCAATTGTGCATTTTTGTGAAATAATATTTTTTGTTATATTCACGTATTACTTTAATCTATGCGTTTTTCCGTTTATTTTGACATACTTTCTCAAGATTTACGCGAATACTTGAAATTTTAAATAAAACTATCTTTTTGTATTTTTTGTCGGATTTATTTTGATTATTGGTTCCCGACGTTTCAAATGCTTTACAACAATTATTGTCAAGGGGAATCATAAATCTAAATCTGCAGATAAATCCGAAAAAATTGCTGGTTACTTAATATTCTGAGCATAAATGGCCAGTCATACTTACTCGTATCTGTGACATAGAATTTTTGAACTGCTTTTAAAATTTTTGTCAAGCAATAATTATTGTATTGCTGAAATGCCAAAATATTTAATAACAATTCATTATTTTTGATTATGGTAAGCTATGTGTATATTGAGCCCTTTTTAACGTCCCACTGCTGAGCACGGGCCTCCCTCCCCAGTGGGGAGTCCCCACCCGAGTGTGGGTTGGCGGACTTCACATGTTTTTCGAAACTTGCTAGGTTGTCTCAGACATGCAGGTTTCCTCACGATGTTTTCTTTCACCGTAAGACAAGTGGTAATCCTGATGGAAATGATTCGCATATGAAAATATCAGAGGTGCGAGACTCGGGATTTGAATCCGCTTAACTCGGTTTCCCAAGCGAGCGCGTTACCACTGGGCTACCAGTCTTTTTGGTAAGCTAAGTTAGCACTCAACTCTATTACTCACTATCTATATTAATAGAAATTAGATAGATAAGTCGACTTTATAATCACTTTAAATATAATTTCTATCAACCTTTGTTAAAGTATAACCTAATCATTTGAGATAAAACAATTAAAATTACTTTACAACTAAGGAACCTTTTTTTGAATACCTTTTGTTGATAATGGTCGAGAATGTAAGGACATAATTGGATTATGCCAAAAACCAAAAATTGAAATGTATCCGCGAAAAAATCCGAAAAGATAGTTTTATTTAAAACTAGTGACTTGCCCTCGCTTCGCTTGGGTGGATCTAGGTACGTTTTAAATAGATATGAATAGTTATTGCGTGTGTACCTTAAGAGATAGACATAATATTGAGGATTTTTTTGTAGGCCTTTTTAAGACCTACAATTTTTTAGTACATTGTTTTGATTTATCTCTTAAGGTTTAGCTAGTGTTAGCCAAATAAATTTCTAAGGACGACTCGATAGAACTAGTTATTGTATCTTTCAGTGGGAATGAAAGATTTTCCTGTAGTAAAAAATATCCTAAATGTTAACCCGAGTAATAAGTTATCAGTCCATAAAATTTAGTCAAAATCGATCCAGTACTTTTTGTGTGAAACGCGAACACACAAATAGATACATATATATACAGACAAACAGTCATACAGACAAACAGATAAAAAAATTAATAAATATTTTTTGGGGCCTATATTCTGTACACAATAAATTACAGTCATTTTAAAAAAAATATTTCATGTACAGATTTCGCTAAGTTACTTTTTTATTATATGTATAAATGTTAAATATTCGCGTACATCAAAGAAATTATTATAAAATAATAGCAATAGTCAGGTCTTGTTAATTTCGTATGTTTTTAGTCTTCTATTAGCAATATAGCTATAATATAGCAGAGTAGAAAGGGTTTTCTATTAGCGACCAGAGCGATAGCGATCAGAGTTGAGGTTAGAGTGTCCATTGATAGATATGTACTTACATTCTTCATTCAAAAGTCTTTTAAGCTATCATTGACCAATATTAGATCGATGAGCTTTTTTACTAGGTTCGATCAGCTAAAGCGAGTTGTAGAACTAAAATCTATATTAAATATTTAATAATAATAAATCCGACTGCATAATAGCTAACTAAAAAGATGAAAACAAGTTGACGAAGGAATATAGTATTAAGCAGTGGAAGACATACGCGTTTCATGCTTGTCTGAGGGACTGCCTTGTAAAAAAAATGTAGATCTCATTAATACCTATAATATATTTATAATATGTATGTATTTAAAGTTATATATGTGTAGTGTATCAACTATCTGGTATCCATAACACAAGCCTCGTAGCTTACAATAAAACTAGATGGTGCTGTGTGTTAATATCCCAACATATTTATTTACTTATTTATACCATCTTTTCCCAAAATAGTAGCAAATATTAAAAACCCACACAGTGCGTACATTTATTTATTGTAACAATGTAATTTTTATTATTACAGTATTAGACGCAACGGGCACATCACCAAGCCGATAGCCAGTTGTTATCGCTTATTTTTTTTGTAAATTTAGCGTTTTATCAAAGACCTAGGCTACCTGATATCTTATCGGGCGTATAGTTAGGTTTCTGAATGCTCCTAGTTATAAAATAATATTATTGAATCGTATGCTTTTTTTTGATGCAATAATATTATATGTTAATTAGTGGTTTTAGCCATTTTATATCTAAACGTACAAACGGACCATGTAATTTTATATAATCCTACTAATATTATAAATGCGAAAGTTTGTGAGGATATATGGATGTCTGGATGTATAGATGTATGGATGTTTGTTATTCATGCAAAAACTACTGAATGGATTTTACTGAAACTGTACAATGCTTATACATCAGAATAACACATAGGCTACTTTTTATCCCGGATAAATGTACGGTTCCCGTAGGATAGATCTGTATTTGTTCAAGAGGCGAACCCGAGCGAAGCGAGGGTGGGCCGCTAGTTTTAATATAATTGAAGAATGTAGAAAATTTTTAAGACAAATCATAAGGAGGTGACCTCACTTTAAAACTATTATATCGTAGTAATAAAATGTGGTCTAAAAATTTAAACATATTATAAAAAATAGTGTATTATCTAAAAATTAACAGACATTTGCAATGTTACAAGGATATTACAAATTGCACAGATGTTCTCGTATTGTATTGAAAAACAAATAATTGTTAGTTACTAGGTTTTGAATATACGTAATTGAAAGCGAATGCGATATAATAGTAAATATTATACCTATATATACACACACACACACACATATATATATATATATATATATATATATATATATATGTTTATATATATATATATGTACCTTGAATTTTAAAACAAAACCTAATAACATATTCTAATAAGTTTCTAGAGGAATTTAAGGAAGATCTAAGAAAAAAAATAGTAAAAATTTCAGTGTATGAAAATTTTAGTTCATAAAAATTATTCAATCTATTCATTCTTCAGTAAAACACATCAAAGTCAAAAAATATAACTGTGTGCCATAGAATAATAATAGAAATTGAGCTTTGTATGATAAATAAAAATTAGCACATAATAAATATCTTTTTTCCTAGCTGAGTTAGGATGGGATATTTATTTAAGCCGATTATCTATACCTATATATAATAAGATTCTAACTGAGTCCAATCTGTACATTAAATATTTTTGGAAAATCTTATAAATTAGTCATTATTATTGATTTAGAGGTCGAATCTATAGTTTTTAGAATTTATGTCTGTCTGTTTGTCTATCTGGGAACGCATATCAAAACCACTAAACATTTAATAATATTAATAAATATTTTTTTAAATATTTTTACCTTGTGCTTATAAAGTTAGTTAATATTTTAAGCAACAAGGCGATAAAGCCGTTTGTATCAATATAATAACTATTTATATAACTCATTAATAACTATGACATCATCTACAAAATTGTTGCAAAACTAAGCAAATTTTACTATCGGCCACTAACTAAACACAATGAGGTTTTTAACTTAAAAATTTCTTCTAGAAACTTTGTGTAATACTTTTATTATATATATAAAAATAAAACACGTGTATGTGTGTCTGTTTGTAACGTATCTTACTAGCGATTTACCCTTGCTTTTCTCGGATTTATTCTTGATAGTAGCCTACGTCTTTCAAGTCGTAGTCTATCTGCCCACTAAATATCATCCAAATCTGTCCATTCGTTTCCGCATGTACTAACAAACAAACACACATACATACATACAAATTTTCGCATTTATAATACTAATCCAATACTATTCAGTTCTGATGAAACTTTGGTAAGTTATTTGGTAAACAAGTGCCATATTATATTTACGAAAGGTGGTACGTAATTCGAATAGGATTCATTACTTGACCTACATAATAAAGGTGTATGTATGTGCGTCACTACATTAAAATGCAATAGGGTATAATCACTAAGGTTTTACACAAAATAGAAGATGCAATTCGATGTTTTAAAGCTACTCAATGAAATTAACTAGTTTTACGTAGAGCTTAACCACATATTTAGTTATATAAAATATTGGCATTCATATTTAAAATTGAAACACTAAAATTACACACTGTTATCACTAAAAGAACTAAAAACTTAGGCTTTATCTAGTTTAGTGTCAGAGCTCAGACGTCGTGACCGTTACTCGTTATCAAAAATCGACATTATTGTAATACAATATAATAGGTTTTTTTTTATATCTATTGATTGGCGTTGCTGCTCCAGCAAAGATACTTGCAGATAAGTCCACAGTAATATGCATAAATAAATATATGCATTATATGTATATGTAAATGCATTATATCATTTTGTAATAATTATTTTTATCGTCTGTGACTTCTTTTTATTAAAGTCTTATTGTTTTAAATAAAACTATCTTTTTGGATTTTTTCGCGGTTTTATTTTGATTTTTAATTTCTGACGTTTCGAATGCTTTACAGCAATCATGGTCACAGGAGAGACTAAGGTTTTAGACGTCTCAAAGGTCATTATATACTTGTTACATACAGCTTACAAAATGATTTCAAAAATACAAAAATATTACCATATCACCTTACAATATATGTTATTTTAATTCTAAACATTTTAAAAACAATTAAATTGTTTTTTTTTTTAAGTTTTATAATTGAATATGGCATTGATATGAAAAATCAAAACAAATCAGCGAACAAACCCGAAAAGATAGTTTTATTTAAAATTTTAAATATTCGCGTAAACATAAGAAAGTATTAAAGTTTATGTCTGTCCATATATAAATAGCTGTTGTAGCACAGTACATTTTTTCTCACACTACACTATCCACGACTTGCGTACCTCTCGACTTACATGTGTTTATTTATCTGTTTTTGTAATATAAATAATATTAATTTATATTACAAACAAACAATTCTGTAACATATTTATGTTACAGAATTGTTTTTTTTTACAAGAACTTATGTAACCTTTTTAGATAAAAATTGATGTATATTCTATTACGCAGTAACGGGATAAAAATAGCTTTATACATAAATCATCGCCATCGCCTTATTGAACGAGAACTTACAAATAGGCTTTATCTATAATATTAAGGATTTGATTTGCCATAAAAATGACAGAATATATTTTATATGAGAGCATAAAAAGAAGTTGAGACTCTGTTTTTAGAGTTGATTGAAATAATATTCATATAAACTTACCTTTGCGATTGTAACTGTCCGCTCAAATGTAACAGTTTGTGTTAAATCTGTAAAGAAAATAAATAATTAGTAAATGATATATGTTAGTATCTTACATCATATACGGAGAAAGGTGATGTAATCCGAATAACCTTGTCCAGAGTCTAGCCCGCGACCATCCCAATATAAGATAAAGCTAACTGGACACGTTGCCACTGAGCTATAATGTCGTCATCATTTTTTATCAGAGCAATATATCAAGGAATTCATAGAGCTAATAACATATCATATCTTTTATCATTCTCCCCGCAACCAGTGTGCTATATAAATTGGAAATAAAATCGACAAGTCATTTAAAACTCAAACCGTAGCTTCATTAAGTTACGTAACAAAGCCTTTAAAGCTCCATTCACAACGCACACATACAAATCTCACCTATTTACATACGACCACACACGGCACTCACACATAGAGACTAGACATGCTATTGGCCCACTTTCGCTTTCGCATAGAGCCTACATAGTTGAAATTCCAAACGAACCGCTCTGGTTGGCTATTCAAAATTTGACCTTCATTCCGATTGGTTGATTCTTGCTCATATACTGACTGTTTACGGAAATAATGTATAGAGCCTCCGTAGTTCCGGGCCTCAGAAACCTCGTATGTAACGCCTTCACATTTGAACGAGTTTGAGATAGTTTATTTTATGATACATAGAGCTTGTTCTTTTTGATATTTCACACATATGTTCTGATTTATATATACGTTATTTTATATAATTATCATGTACTACGTACTATCAATAATAAATATAAATATAGTCTATCTAAAGTGAGGAATTGAAATTTTAATTTATAGCCAAAACTTAAATCAATAATTATAATTGTGCCATTTTACATGTAACTTTTCAAATGTATAGATATTTTCTATGTAAACACTATAAAGTATAAGTAAACAAGGCCTTGTACAAGCACATTTACTAATCAATTTGCTACATTATCTGCTCACAAAGAGTCCATTTTTTCTGAAGTCAAATGTTATCAGAACTTAGAACAGTTCTTTCTTCGAACACGTGCGGAAATAAAAATAGACCGACATATTTTTGCAAATATCGTAGATAAATTCACATCTAAGTATTTATTCCTTTTAAACCACTCTAGATTCTATCGAATTGAAAATTAAGTTTAGTTGTAATATAAAGTAAACTTATTATTTTTATTTTATATATTATTTTGTAATAATAAAGAGGTTTTTAATAGTATTATAAAACAAATAGATAAACATATTGTTCTTCCTCATGGCGTAGGTATTTGACCCGTGCAATGACTTTTCTACGATAGCGTCACGAGTAACACAAAGTATTCTAGCTTAGCTCCTTGAATATTATTATTAACAATTGGTTTTACGTGAATTTGAATATTGTGTGACGTTTAGTTTTATTCGTCTATGTACATACAGATGTTATTTAAATTTTTACCCGACTTCAAAAAAAAAGAGGTTATCAATTTGACACGTATGTATGTAATATTATTGGAACTGCAAAATAATCACATATAATAATAAGGCTTCCAAACAAATATGTAAAATTCTATAGGTGTATGTATGTTTGTATATATGTATGTTTGCCCGCGAATTTAACCGAAACTAGTAATCGCATCGTAATCATTCTTTTTTTATTTGCTTACATTTATTTCAACTTATTTTGGTAGAGTTCTATCAGGTTAAAGGAATTACTGAATATTTCGTATTAAGTTACTTTATTACATATCTAAAGGTTTGATAATCTAATAATAATAATATTTAAAGCCGTAACGATAATATACAGTAATTCACTTATTTTTACTACAATTGAAAAATTCGAAATAATTAAATGTCAGATTCAAATGACATTATTAGTTTTTATTATTTATTATATGATTTTTTTGATTTTGACTTACAACATTCAGCCTAAGTCTTTGCTATTTTAGAAACATTTTATATATTTTTATTTATTTAATCGTGTGTAATTAGTTAAATATTCTATAATGATTAAATACAAAACAAATAGACACTGGTTCATATTAAATTTATGAAGTGTAATGAGAACACATAATTATATATTAAAAACGTTTAGATTCGAGTTTTGTGGCTAGAAACGTCTATGTTTGCGAACTAATATTTAGACAGCGTATTAAAAACGCGATAACGCTGCACTGTTTATAGTGATGTGATCCGTGTTTGTCGATGGATTGTGTTTTAAATTATTTAATATATTTTTAAAATTTATTTATTTATAAAAAGTACTATTTATGACATTATAACTAGTGCGAACTTTTTTATTTTTAATAATATGTTTTATATTTTTAACGTTTCATTTCTTTAATAAAATTATTAATCAGTTACATTTTTAATTTTTAATTTAAAATCCATTTTTTTTAATTTCGAGTTTTTATATCAATAAATCGATTTTGAATATATGTATGTTCAAATACTATTTTGTAATAAATAAAAAGTAAACAATAATTACATAATCAAAATCCAGATAGAGACGTGAACGTTATCTGATTATCGATGTCGATACGTCACATCACTAACCTAGGGCAGGGCCAGTTATCAGTGCAAGAGATTGCGAATATGAAAATATCGCGTAGATAACGTGTGCCGAATTATGGTAGATTAGACACTGTAGACTAGTTTTAAAATATTTTTACTATTCACTGTGTTAGATGCGAACTAAAAACAACATAATTATCTTAATCAACGTACTATGTTTGAAAGAGATAATGAAAAAAATTTTATTACAAATGTACAGTCTTCTAAATACGTTTAATAAAGTTTTATTTTTAGAAGCAAATAGTCCAATACTAGCGTTTTCAATTGAATAATTATAACTAAGCTAATATTTATAAGTAGCTACTCATCCTTGCTCAACTCGGGTTCGTCCATAGTTACGTTTTAACGTTTAGTATAAATTTCTCAGAGATGAGATATTTTCCCGCAGTAAAAAGTATCCTTTATGTTGACCCGGATAACCAGCTATCATTATAATAAATTTCATTATAATCTGTCCAGTGGTTTTCTCGTGACGCGTTCTCAGACAGACAGACTGAAAATTCTAAAAACTATAGATTCAGCCTCTGTATGTTTAATGTAAAGATTCGTCTCAGTTAGAATTAAATTCTTTTTTTGTCATATATAACTTTTGCTAGTAATGTTTACCGAGCAACAATATTTTTTTTGTTAATCGACTTGTGGTACTCACGATACAGGTTTTGCCTAGTGTGTGTACTTTTTAAAAAAATATATTATAAATCTGTACTTTTTTGGCTATAAATACTTTTTAAATAAAACTATCTCTTCGGATTTTTTCGCGGATTTATTTAGATTTTTGGTTCCCGACGTTTTGAATGCTTTATAGCAATCGTAGTCACGGGAGAGATATATGTAAAGCTATTAAGATATTTAAATAACGATAAAGATATTTAAATAACGATAAAGATATTTAAATAGCTATAAAGATTATTATTATTAAACAGAATAACCTCTGAAACACTTCAATCGTTGACATAACATCGTTGTCTTTCACATACTGTTAGACTCTTTAACGTTTAAATTTATATGTATCACCTAGTAGTCCGGATGAAAAAGTGTAAACAAAATTGTAAAATGGCATATTTTAAATAAACAAATTAATACATTAGTTCGTACAGGAAACCTATGTTATTGTTTGTTTATTGTGGTGGGTCGAGTTTCAGCTACTTTATGTAAGTTTTCATCCTAGTCTGTATTGATGGTGTCGCTATCCATAGGTTGTCTGGAAGAAATTACTAATTAGGGATAAGGCCGCCCTTTGTACACAATTTTGTTTTTTTTTTTGATATTTTTTTTCACTCTATTTACTTCATAACTGTGGTGTATAATAAAGTATAAATAAATAAATGGTTGTGTGATAAAGGAGAGTTTTTATAAGAATGTAGCTTTTATGTTCTTTTCTTTTCTTCTGTTATTTTTCACTCTCTTTTCTTCTTCTTTATCTTATAGATCTTCTAAATCCTAAATATTTAGTATAAAAAAATCTATGTTATTATTTTGAAATTATTCCGTCTAATAGTGTATTTTTATTTAATTGACAGATACTGAATTTGTATTACCTCCACTTTTTATCGAAGTGCATAGAATTTGTGTATACAGTGAAGTTAAAATGTCAATTCTCGTAATTCTGCTTTCAAAAATGATGAATTTTCATACTAATTTTCATCTGTCAGACGACCTACGTTTAAACAAAACATTTCTTGTTTCTAAACCTATAGGTATAAGCTATGGACTGTCTTTGAATCAAGGAGAGCTAGTCTTATTAAGTTAATTTAAAATAATATACCTATATATTTAGAATACCTATATGTTTTTTCTGTATCTTTAATGTTCTCGATAATACTATATGGTGCTATTGCAACCTAAATTTCCTAACAATAAAACGCTGATCAGAAATACCTCATATCTAAACAATACCCATAACACGTACTCCTGTTGAAAGATGTGCAATTGTTTTACTTCCAAAAACCATTGCATAATGTCGACCATGACTTACGAGTAGAGTAGAGAAATCTACACTTTAATTATAGCGTAATAAAGTTCAATTTAGTAAATTTAAGATAAATAGATGATCTCGTGAGAACTAAATTCCTTTTTTATGCACTAAGCTTTGTTTGCTGGTTTTATTACTTTTTAAACAGTTTGTCTAAATTACATTGACATTGACTCTACAATATCTCAAATATTTTCGTATATTCTGTCCTCAACAGAATGTATATGAAGTAGAGAAAAGTGTATAATTATGCATATAGAGCTGATTTTGTTCATTTAAAACGTATTGTTTGTAGATACTGCAAATCCATCATTTCAGTTAATTGATTGGTTAATTTTAACCATTCTTAGAAATAATGTTGACCTTTTAACTGCATTTTCCTTAGAAGTGCAACTTTAATGTTATGAACTCTATGGACTATCAAAATGAAAATTTATATACCTAACCAATAAATAAACCTAACTATAATATTAGTCTTAACAAGACAGAGTCTAAGGTTATTATGTCTAATACAAATAAGTTCCTATATCGAATAAAAAAATATTTCCTATTCCTAAATCGAACTTGGAGCTTTCCAGCTATAAAATATGTGATACAATTGGTATCGTGGTATGTTGATTGAAAAACCTTGTGTGAATAAAAGTCGATATCTATACCTATCTTTATACCCGACTGCGGCAAAAGCAGGGTTATGTGTTTGATCTGTACGTATGTATGTATGTCCGACCCTATGTTCTCTAGTAATTACTTAACGGCTTAACCGATTTTCATGAATCCTACGTCGTTAGATTCGTCTTGATAACGCGAGTGTCATAGAATATATAGATATCACCAAAACCAAAATGGCGGAACTTAGGCGCCAATTTGTGTTTTGAAAAAAAATTTTTACTTCCGAATCAATTGATTAACTTTTAATATAATATTAATTAATGTGAGAGCTAAATGTGATAACAAACTAATATGCTCAGCTTATTCATGGTATTACTTCAATTAGACTTCCTATTACTAGTTCTTTGAAATATTTTTTAAGGTGACATAGACCACCGTCAACGGTCTCCAGTTACGAGTACATATGTACATATTGAGATCGTTCGGTTGCGCAAGCGTCGGTGTTTCATTGTTTTAATTATTGCTTAACAAAATCTTTTACTAGAATTTTGATTGTACGGAATTTGTAGGAAAATATTTTATGTCTTAAGCATATTTGCAGTTTATATCCATTGTACTTTAACCACTATTAATTGAATTAAAAGAAGGTTCTACTTAAACTTTATTTATAATAATGGAAATTTAAAATATACTTAATTATATATACAAAACAAATGTACACTTAGTTATTACTGTTACTGTAAGGAGGTTCTATTAAGGTGTATGTTTATATTTTTTTTACTGTTTTATCTGTGGTTTCGAGTGTCTACATTTAATATAAAAAAAAAATGTTATTCTTGTCTTTGATCTATAAAAAAAAGTGTTTTAGTTGAAAGGTATAAAGGTTTTTTAACAGTCTTTGAAACAAGCTATATATGTAAATAAAAGTTCGTACTTGATAAATATTTTTTTAAATACATTATGATATTATACAATAAATACAATGAAATTAACACGGAGGTTCTATATTGAAGCATTTCCGATACTAGTATAGTAAAGTAATAAATTTAAAGTAGTATAGATAGTGTGTATAGAAAACCGAGTTTGCCAGACTACGTGACGTCGGCAATTAATTGTGTACTCATTAATATCGAATATTGTAATAATTTTCACTTTCCAATGCACTATTTCCCATGAATCAAACCAATGGGATTACAATCGGTGTATAAACAAAACTGAAGTCTAGATCTCCAATGATCTAGATTTGTTTTGATTCTTTAATCCTATAATTTTAGTTTTTTTTTTATTTTTCTAATTGTTACATCCATTTTAAATTTTGTAGGTATGTGAAATTCGGATGATAATACAATAATATCGATACTATATAGAGCTCTTGAATAGCTACTATTTAATTTGTTGTTTTTATTAGAGTTGAAAACGTGTTTTTTTACTTTTTTTTAAACTATAATTATTCAACTTTAGTTCTAATAAAATAAACTCCTCTTATCTCAAATTGCCGTCATTCTATTTATGTATTTATTTTCGCTTGTCAGATACCCTTAGACTTAGTATATTGAGTCTATGTAGAGTCAATATAATTATAATAAATGATTTGTTTTTTTTTTTAGTTTCCGTACACTAAAAAATCATAGAAATAATGTAATAAATCTTTTAATAAAATTTTGTTTTTATACACGTTTCTCTTACGGTAGATAATGTCTTCTAGACAAATGATTGTTTGCTTAGAGAGTTATCACCCACCATACCGAGTTTCAACGGTAGGTGAATATTGTTGACCATTGCACCAGGAAAATGGGATGGAGCTTCTTATACATATATAATTACTGGAAAATATTATAATATGACCTTATTTTAAATTAAAATATATGTTATTTGTAAATTTTAACTAGTTTCTAAACTATCCTAACGTAATAGTTTAATTTATGTTTTTGTACATAAATATTTATTTACATTAAATAAGGTATTAACTCAATACTTTTTAATAAATTTAAACGTAAAAAAAAACAAAAAAACTGCGACTATAATAATAAATGCATGTATTATGTAAGTATTTATATATGTATGTTTGTATATGTGTATGTTTATATAATATAGATGTAATTGATATTTCTAGTTTGTACCTACACCGCACCTTATTATTATTTTTTTTTCTCACGCTCGAGGGTTTCTGGTAGAGATCTCTTAAAGAGATAAATCATCTTTTGTACACATGGTTATTGTTTTCTATTTTATATGTATTTATTTTTTGGTACATAAATAAATAATTTGGTAATTCTCCATACTTTTAATTAAATACCTAAAGCAGATTTCTAAGACTTTTTAATTAATTATACAAGTAATTAGATATATTTGTGCAAACAAAATGCTGTAATCGTTGTGGTTTTTTAGCGCTGTATCCTGTTTAGTCATGAAGTTTCGTCTAGGCTGATAGGTGCGGTATTATCGAATACACAGATGTCTACAATAATTATATATTTAATTCATTTAAAAATCCATACTAATGTTATAAATAATAAAATTTTGTATGGACATAGTTTAGGACCCTGGGAAGGATATAGGATAGTTTTTATCCCAAAAATCATCCCTTAAGGAGTGAAAAGGAGAGTGGAAGTTTGTATGGGGAATTAATCATTTTTCAAGAGAGGGATATTTACCTATTTTTCTATATCTATGTATATATAATCTATAACATACTAAACGTTATAGCGTTTGTAGAACATTTAAACTAAAATAACACATTTTAAATATTTTTTTAACATGTTTACTAATAATAAACATCCAATACTACTCGCTCAAAATTTTCTGTATATTGAAATATATATATATATATACATAAAAACTAAATATAGAATAAAGGTTAAATTATGTTGCATAATAATGGAAATACAAAATATCATAAAAAAGTAACGTTTTAATTCCACATGAATAGAACTCATTTCAGTTGGTCTATTCACTTAGTTTCAGAGGCCAGTAAAGCATGCGTTATACAAGCGTGCTCAAAGCCCCTCCAGCCGAGTGGTTTGAGGACATCACATAATTGACTTTTAGTTTGCTGACTTCTGAATTAGTGTTGATAAAAATTGCTTTGTTGATAGTTTTTGATGTTTTCACACATTTTCCCACTTATTTTAATATATTTTTGTTTTAATTTTTCTCTATTCTCACCAATGAGTTTGTATTTAATGCTATATCTGTTTCACTCTTCATTTTTACTTCGTTATAATTTTTTCTATTCATATTTTTTCATTATATCACTATAAACTATGAGAAAGAAATTGTTTTTTTTTTAATTATTAGAAGTTATCAATGATGTATATAACTGTACATAATTCTAAGTTTATATATTTAGTCGATCATAATAATTATTATTTACTTTTAAATAAATGTACGTTACACGGTCATTGCCATATTTTTAAGGAAAATGGCTGTCTCGTAAACATTATGGTATAATTAGTAACTAAAATAGTTAAAGCCTAAAATAAAGTGCATAACATGATATAACTAATTAAAATGGAAGATTGTTATGTGGGTATGTAAATTTTGACGTACAAATTTCCTCTTAAATCGTCGTATGATGACATTTGCTTGATGATTTTTAAGGTCTCGTTTTTTTAATTCCATTATATGATTTTTGCTTGAATGTATGTATGTGCCATACAAATGTTAGTTTTATTTAGGTTAAGATTATGCTCTATATCATTTCTTTGTTGTTGTTTTGTTCTTGAAAGGAGAAAAATATATTTTAATTGAAAAGTTTTACTATAACGTAATCTATACTAATATTATAAAGCTGAAGAGGTTGAACGCGCTAATCTCAGGAACTACTAATCCGAATTAAAAATTCTTTTTGCATTAGATAGCCCGTTAATCGAGGAAGGCTATATATCATCCCGGAAAAATGTACGGTTCCCGTGGGATAGATTTGTTTTTGTCTAGGGACGAACCCGAAGCAAAGCGAGGGTGAGTCGCTAGTATATTCTATTATTAGGCTTCTATATTCATAATTTTTAAGTTAGGTTAAAAATACTCTACTTTCGGAGTAAAGTTGTAAGTATATACTTATTATATACTTATTATATACATAAGTTAAATATTTTCCATTAAGTCTCTATGTCTATAATTTTAAATTAAATTAGTAATAGATATTATAGCAGTTGTCTGTTTGCAAGTCAAAAATGCGCACTGCTGATAGTAGTGAAAAATTTAATTTTTTTATCGTCGGATTGTAATGGCGCGAATATGTTTTTATTTAAAACGTGTCTGTAATTTAATAAAAATAAAATCAACCAATCATTCATTCATAGTTTTAATTTCAATTTAACAATGCTAAATTTCAAAATTACCGTTCAAACTCATTCGTGTCTTCCTCACAATACGTGACACTGGCAGAATGTATTGCGTCTATTAATGCAAATCTAAGCCACTACGAGAAAAAAAATCAGGAGTATTTTTTCTCTCTTTCTAAATCCGTAAAGAAGGATGTAGAGAAAGTTTCGGACTCTACCATAGAGTCAAATTTATTGAAACAATTTACTATATATTATTTTTCAGCTTAAAATTGTAGGCTTTTGTTACTAAGGATACTAATGTAGTATTTTTATCGCATTTTTTACGTCGAATTGATAATGATTCTATCCAATTTGGCTTAACTTATGTAACATTTAAACGTTTGATGAATGTTATGGTGCTTTCGGTTGTTCAGTGGAAGTCCTTATATCGATTCCTGTGTAGGTCATTTTATATTAGATAAACAGATAATTGCCTATATATTTCAACTGTAAAAATTGAGGCGTTCTATTCGTCATTATACGGGATTTATCTAAAAAGTAACGGTACACCGAAAAAAATATAGGCTGGCCTAAGTTTTATTTATTTATTATATAAGATATAGCCTGATTTTATACTTGTGACTAGAAAAATAATAAGAAAAAGTTTAAAAGGTAGCAGCATCGTTATTAAATTATGGTGATATCATTGGTGTTTTAGAGTAGGAGCATCTCAATGTAATAATATTTTAGTAAATCGAGTTAGTTTTCCTAAACGCTAACGTAATATGACCTGAGTTTATATTGGCTTTTATATTTTTCAATATAAGTCACCTTATCGTGTCTCAAATTATAGAAAAATTATGAAAAATGAGGTTATAAAATATGTAAAGTCAAAACCATGAAAGATTATCATACTTATTGTATGACTTAAAGCCACTAAAACTAATGATGTAATAAAAAAATACTTTATAAGTATAATCAGAATTTGTTTAGTACTATTTTAGTTATTTATATATACTTTATATATACATATTTAAAAATATAACGACAAATTGTGCAGAGATAAAATGTACAGAGAATTTTTAGCATTGTGAGAAATAACCAAATATAAAATGATGTAATTATTATTATATATATAATTAAATTTTAAATTTATTTATAGTAAATATGTCTAAAGAAAGATAATTTAAATATTACGTTTAAGTTTTTCTTCCCATTTGAAGTTTTCTGGATAGTACGTTTGTTTTTAATATCGTTTAAACTTAAACTCTACTGGAGGGTAACTGCGTAGTCTGTTTTAAAACTTTTTTAGATTTAAGTCGCGCTGAAAATATTCTTTTTATTTTACCTGTATATTTGTTTAAATTAGTTATGTAGAGTATGAAGTAACTGCACTAGGTTTTTTCAGTAGAGACAATTTTAACGTCATTCGATAAAACACTGCACGCATAAACACGTTGTTTAATACCGAGAAGAATATTTTAAGTTTTTTGTTTTGAATTTGTATTATATATTTTGTATAATCAAATTACTTATGTTAAACTATTTTAATTAATCGCGATAAATAAATAAAATAATACGAACTATCACATCGCGTCCTAAATTGAGGTTATCCAGCAAACAGTTTTTGTGCAAATAATATTATCACGCGACCTTGCTCCCAGCTATCTCTATGATAAAAAAAAAACTTACCAAAAAATTATTTTGTTACGAAATCCACACACAGCACTGCACTTTTATTTGTTGGTAAAACTTCGAGTGATCATCGCGCGATCGCCGGCCGCTGCCGACTGACGGCGCGTACGCATTCCCCCCCTCCACGAAAAAGTGTCGCCAAAATATCACAAATGCCGCGAGATGAAAGTGAAGGGGTGCGTTCTGTTCGAGAGGCTGTATGCTAATTCTCATCCCCTATTTTTCCGGGGCGGGGATGCAATTAAAAGCCGCGCGTGCGTGGGGGTGCGATTAGAACGTCTGTCACTTTTTTACTTTTTCCTAGTCTGCCGGGTTAGATCGATGAGCGTCTGGGAGGGGTTGTCGTCGATACGATATTTATGCATTTGCAACAGATTATCTAGTTGATTAGTTTTATGCATTGTCCGAAATTTTATTGTAATGTAATAATTCAAAAACGCTGGAAATATTGGCCTTCTTAGGCACCTTTTAACAATTATATTTGAATATGAATTTTTTGCATTGTATATTCAAAATGTAGGTTTTGTTATTATACATTATATACACAGTTAAATTTAAGGCCTTCTATCAAATTAATTAACTAAATTAAGTATAAAAGTTAAATATAGAATCGTTAACGTAATAGTGAAATCCCGCCAAAATTTCAAACATATCTAATCTTAAAAGTATAAAATTACTGATATTCAATTATAACATCTGATATAATTTAAACTATAATGACATAGATAATATACAGATTTTGATAAAATATATATAAAAAAAAATCTTAATAAAACATGCAAAGTAGTTTTTATATGTCATTGAGATCTTTTCGCAGTTTTGACGGTTAAACCAGATACAACGATATTCGCTAGCACACTGTAGATATAATAGTAGAGTAGGGTGCGTGCAGCGATGCTGCAGGCTCGAGCTGTGCAAACTTATGTTAAGGACCTAATTTGTTCGTGTGAATGTAACACAAATTGTTACACTGATGATTTTTTTCTACTAGAATTCCTGCTCTCTATTATAAATAGCGTAAATCTAATAAAGTATTATAGCTCTACATTTTGAGATTTTTGTTTTTTTTTTTTTTTTTTATAAAAGAAAAGTACAAATTATGTTAAACTGGAATTACGTTGTTGACTCCTGTTATTTAATTTAAAAAAATAATAATATAATAACTATTTATTTATTTTATGTTTTATAATCACTATATTTTTATAGAACTTTTGTTTACGCGTTAAATTTTTTTTTTATTTCTAATAAAACTATAATGTAGCTTAAATTATATGTTTTGAAAGTTTTTTTTAATGTTATCTAAAACAAAAAAGCTTGGAACAGAAGCGTATAATAAAAATAACTTAATTTTAGCTTCACAATCTGCTATTTATACTTAACGCCTACGTAAGATTTTTTATGTTTACTCATAGAATTAGCATAAGTTATGGTTTAAAAATTCTTCACAACTTTATTTTAATCACTAAATGAATAAAGTGAAGCTGGATTTTTAAATAATAAAGACCAATATAATAATTGTAATAGACAAATTTGCGATCCCCTCGAAAAACATATGGGCAGCCGTTTCAGATGCATCGGTTATTGCTCTTAAAGTAATTATATATGCAAGAATGTCTAATGTCGAGGTCCGAGCGCACTTGCAGACCAGCTACACCCCTGTCCGTCTGTGCGTTGTATTTACATTATAATAGATTTCTTACAAAGATCCGGTCTAATTGTTCAAATAGATTGAAAATCAAGTCTGGAGAGATAAACGGCGATATTTGGCAATAATATATTTTTTTACGAATAAAACTTATTATAATTGTTTATAAATTATTTTTTAATAATAAAACGTTACTTACCTCAGCCGGCTCGCCGCTTCAAACGATAGAAATAACCAACAAAACAAAAACAGAGTCACAGTCAATGTCCGGCCGGAACACGAAACAAACTTAACCAAAGACGAAATTCACTAATTGAGACTAGAATAGAGGACGAGGGAATTGGAAGTTTGAGTGTCCAATGAAATCGAGCGGGCGGCAGCTCGGCCAATCCGTCACGCCCGCCACACACGCACGTGAGAAACTTTTGCTAACTTCCGAAAGTTTGCCACGCGTCCGAATAGTTGCGTAGATAATACGACCGATACGAATAATTGGTTATTTTTTTGAAAGCGACCACCCGTCCGGTCCGGTCCGGTCGGTCTGCAATATTAACAGCCGCGTCCACCTTTTGTAATGAAACGTTCACACATGCTTCCGCATTACCGTCCCGATGCCATCAATAATGAAGCCGGGCGGGAAAAAACAAAACGGGGCACCTCTCCCGGCGAGGCGCCCGCCGACACTACAGCCTCCTCGTCAAAGATCAGAATTGCATATCTGGGTTGCGTTAATGAGAGGGGGTGGGCTCGTGGGGGGTCGAAAAAGTGGCACCGCTCGCGCGCGAATATAAATTCATCGCCAAAAAATCATTACGCGGGGGGTGGTATTACGGCCCTCTGCGCGAGTTCGTTCGTATAGTTTTTAAATCGGGCGCTCACTCGGCGTCGCGGCGCCGCGGCGCGTGGCCGCTGACTGTCTCTACTTGCACTATGCCACAACTATCACGCATGCACTTGAGAACACGTACCACGATGTAGAGACGAAACTCCTCTGAGCTCTGAACGGGCCGAAACTACTTTTTAACTCTAATTGATATAGCGTTGAATATTTTGAATACGAACTCGTTAGCAGTCTAGTTTAAACACATATTAACTATAGCACTCTACTTAATTAGATATAATTAAATTTAGTTTATTGGCAACATTAGGGAAATGTACAATTATTAAAGAAAAAAAACGCGTATGCAAAATCGTGTTTTCAACGACGAATGTAATCAATTTGTGCGTAGGAAGCGACACACTTCCGCACACAGGGCGGGTGGATGTGTGAGAGTCAAATTAAATCTAATACAAAATTGCGTTTTATGTTCGCTAGTGCGTGTAGGTGTGTGGGGGTACAATGCGAGCTCTCGGTACACTCGACCTGATTATTATGCATTAGGCGTCTAATTATTATAATTAATACTTTTTAATTAAACTTCTATATGCGAACTCTACATAAGCATTATATATTATAGTTTTTTCTAGAATATGAAAAAGTATAATACTATGCCTATGTAGGTTTGATTCTGATAGCTATTTGAAAAAAAAAAACAAAACAAATGAACAATCTCGATACTGCGATACTGAAAGCTTTCTTAAATACGCACGTCAACGTGTAATGAGCAAAGAGAATGCACCTACAAAGCGACTACGCGGCGTAGGCCTCTACGCTTCAGCTCATATCTCCGAATATACGAGTTTATTACTTTTTGCGATTTTTTTTTCTTTAATTAGCATTTTAATCTTGTTTATTATTATTATTTTTTAATTATCTATAAAAGAATTTGGAATAGGATAAGATAAATTAGTTAATTTTTCGATAGAAAAAACTGCTTTTTACATACTATAATCTATATTAGTGAAGAAACTTTTATATGAATAATGTAATATGATTTCATAGTAATAATCAAAAAATTAACAAAAAAGTTCACACTATCAGAACAAACTCCAATCTCAAAGCTTAATTATTATTAAAAAAGAAACATCTACATAGACAACAACAGAATAGATTAGTATAACGCAATCGACTGTACTTTAAAAACTCACACAAACTTAATGTTAAAAATGAATTACCAACACAGACTCCCTGCCACCCTGCTACACTCATTTTCATTTCGATGTTTTTGGGTTTTTGCGCAGAAGGGGGGACCCCCACCCTAGGGGGCCTCCCCCGCCCTATGAAAATAGGATATATTTTTATGTTTTATTTGCCCGGAAGCTCGAGCTTAGTTGCATGTTTATTAGAAGTTTTTATTAGTAGAAACAATACGTTTTTTTTGCGTTTTTTTCCGGTACCACTATAGGATGATTTGCGATGACAATCGTATCGGTGAAGTCACGAAATGTTTGTTTTTGATTAGGTTTAGTTGTACATTTTATAGTGCTGTACCAAGTACGACTTGATAGACCTAGGGACTGTGAAACAACTATTAAAGACGTATAACGTATCTCTATACTTTTTTCTTTTAACGTAAGAGTTTCCAGCGGTACTTAAAAATCAATTTTTATTCATAGATAATAAGGAAATTGCTTTATAATATTGCAATCTAATATATTATATATAAACCAACAGTTTTAAAAAATGTAACGTAATAGAAAATAAAGTATTTTTTAGGACAAATACGCTAGAGTTTTCGCAATCGATCGAAAATAATTACTTACACTATTAAATTACTAAAACAATATTTATAATTAGTTAAAATAAATTTTCTAAGTCAATCAATGGTCGCAAAGGTAAATGTCATATAGTTCTACCTTCTTTAGAGTAATTACGTTGTCATTGAAATGTTTTGAACTGTCTAAATATGTAGAGCCACTTTGGCTATTAAATATTTTACGTATTATATATTTTATTGAAACAAATCCGCGAAAACATCTAAAAAGATTTAATTTGAAATGTCAAGTATTCGCGTAAATCTACGAAAGTATTATATTTTATCTCATTATAATAATAATAGTGTTCATCTAGTGGTCAAAATTCAACGATAATCATTATATATATATATATATATATATATATATATATATATATATATATATATATATATATCTGTTTTTAATTTTTTTTATTGGTAATACTAAAGCTCGTCAATAGCTAATAAAGAAAAAAAAGAAAGTAGGTTGACAAAAAGGGGAGAAAAAATGATCTGTTTTGTTTTTCCCTATTGATATTATAGTTATTTATTTTTAACTCGGCTCAAATTTATTCAGCCTTTAAAAACATAATAGGCATACATTAGTATATTATACTAATTAATCATTATCTCACGGAAAATATTGAAACTTAGCCAATCGCATACTCCGGTTTTTAAACTATATCTATATAAAATTTTACGTCGATCTGTTTATTCATTGCTGCATGAAATAAGAATAAAAGAATAAACGTATTTTCGCATTTACAATATCAGTTAGGGGAAGTCGACAAATATTTTTGAAGAGTAGAAGTATAAAGTGCTTTTAAAGATTTCATCTCTTCTATTTTATTAGTAATATTTTTTTACTCAATACAATATACTTATATATAGTAACTTTACACTTTGATATTTGGCTTTTTTTTTAAATTTAAGTTAAAAATATGAATTAAAAACGTACTAATTAATTTACAAGTATTAACTAATCCAAACAAGCAAATAGTAACATAGAAAATAAAAAGACATTACTAACCTTCTGAGAAGTTGAAAAAGTTGAAAAATCTATACATATAATAAAATTCTGAGTCGAATCTGTACATTAAATATTTTTTTGAAAATTTTATTAAAATCGTCATTATTATTGATACAGAAGCCGAATCTTTAGTTTTTATTATAGAATTTTTGTCTGTCTATCTGTTCGTTTGTCTGGGAACGCATCACGAGCAAACCATTGAACAGAATTTGATGAAATTTGATATGATTATAGCTGGTTATCCGTGTCAACACTTAGGATATTTTTACTGCGGGGAAATATCTCATCTTTAAGAAATCTATACTAACCCGTAAAACGTACCTACCTAGGGACGAATTTGAACGGAGCGAGGGTGAGTCTCTAGTATTTATATAAATGGTTGCACTTAAAGTGTGTAAAAGTAACTTTATAAGAGCTACGACTACCTACTAAATGATGACATTCTAAGGGTCACTAGCACTAAAGTTGTTGATTCGATTTAAATGTCTATTTGTTTAACAAATATCAAATTATACTTTGTCATATTTGCTACACATATTTCTATGTATAAATAGGCAAAACCTTACCTTTTTCTTATGTTGGTCAAACGTTTTTTTTTGTATAGAAGCTATTGATGAGCTTTACTACGAGCGTTACTTAATGGCATCAACTTATATAATACAATTAGCGGCTCGCCCCTAAAAAAAACAAAAATAAGTCTATCCCACGGGAACCTTACATTTTTTCGAAATAAAAAGTAGCGTATTTGCTATTCCAGACTTAAATCTATCTCTGTGCCAAATTTCATCAAGATCCGTTCAGCCGTTCTGGTGTGATTGAGTAACAAACATCCAAACGAACATCCTTCTAAACTGTCACATGTATTATATTAGTAAGATTTAAAATACAGTTGTTAGTATTTTGTTAATTTGTTCCTAATTAAATAGTTTAATGAGTCTTAGATAAGATGTCGTTCTACAATCATTGAAAAAAGGAGAAAATATCTTTTTTTTTTTTACAAAAATCGTTAAAACAAATATAGAAATGACGATTCTTTGACATGACGATTAAATTTGTCATCACAATACAATTTTTAAAATTCTTCTGCGATTATAGAGTGGCATCTTATTAAGCCTCAATATATCAACAATACATATGCCAAAAAATAACATATATTTACTTTAATATACAAAAATAGAGTTAGAACAAATTATAAAGTGATTTTTTTCAAGACAAACTTAAATATGCAGTCATAATCTCATTGTAAAACTAAAACCGTCAACGCATTCTCTATCGCGTATTTTGTTAATATTCATTTGTCTATCATATAAAAGCTACGCGGCTACGCTTTACT
This sequence comes from Fabriciana adippe, assembly GCA_905404265.1. Classification (NCBI taxonomy): domain Eukaryota; kingdom Metazoa; phylum Arthropoda; class Insecta; order Lepidoptera; family Nymphalidae; genus Fabriciana; species Fabriciana adippe. Next base: position 1,106,755 of record FR989995.1, read on the forward strand.
CTAGCTCTATGCCTCGCACCTTATTCAGTGACTTCTAATAAAAGAGAATGTTGAAAACATTTTTTTGAAGAGTATATCACTATTTAAACAATACATAAACTACTTCTGTGTAGATTTTATCTATTTTCTATCGTTTTCAATCTATTTATTTATCTATACATATAATAAAATTCTGAGTCGAATCTGTACATTAAATATTTTTTTGGAAAATCTTATTGAAATAGATATTATTATCGAAACAGAGGCCGGATCTATAGTTTTTTGGAATTTTTGTCTGTCTGTCTGTTACCGCATCATGAAAAAACCACTGGACAGATTTTGATGAAATTTGGTATGATGATAGCTGGTTATCCGGGTCAACATTTTTTTTACTGCGGGATACTTTTCCGCACTTTTCTCATCTCTGAGGTAAATGTTAAAACGTAACTAGAGACGAACCCGAGCGGAGCGAGGGTAAGTTGCTAGTATTATATCTATATACGTTGTTGCGTGGATGATGGATAAGCTAATTAACGTCCGATCCTAAATCTATCTATCCATAGTTTTCTTTATGGGAGTTTGACATTTGAAATGAGCTCCATAAAAGTTGTCTCCTCCTATTTCTAGTAAGCAGAAACACAGATAGGTAAGTTATTGTGATTCACACTAAGATAACTTTCATCATAACGCAAGCTAAGGAGTTGTATTTCTTTATAGTAATAAAAAGTAAAGAACGTAGAGGGAAAGAAAAATATGAAGAGCGTAATATCCTCTTGTCCACCTAGCAAGATAAACTGTATGAGACAATAAACAATAATTTAAATATCAGCATATTAAATACTAGCGATTCACTTTCGCTTCGCTCGGGTTCGTTCCTAGTTTGGTTCCCCATACAATCTTTCATCGCCATTATCACTCCCTTAAGGGATGATTTCCGGGATAAAAGTATCCTATGTCCTTTCCAGAGTCTCAAACTATCTTCTCAACAAATTTCACCTAAACCGGTTCAGTAGATCCAGAGATTACTCCCTATAACCTCACAAACTCACAAACTTTACCTCTGTATAATATTAGTATAGATTAACATATTAAATAATAATTAATAACAGATGTTTTTATTTAAATCCAGCAAAATTGTACAGCTTTTGATTTTAGATAACCATCAAAATCTTCATCTACATTTAAATAAATTTAGTGGGTGATTACTTTTTAGATCTTATTCACTATTATATTATTATTATATTATTATACTATTATTTCATTATTTTTAATTTTAAAGCGTAAAATAATTTAAAAAGAATTCGAAAGCAAAACTTAAGGCGGAAAATTAGAAAAGCCACGATTCCCAAAAGACACGAGTTCATTTTCATGGTAAAATAAAAATCCCGTGATTTGTTCAACCCAAAGCATACTTATATTCAGTTAAACTTACAACGTTTATAGCTTTCATTGTTTTAACTAAGGAGGGTGGAGTAAAAGACGAGTGTCATTCTATACGTGCATATAATTTGACGACACGCTTGGCTCAGTGTGTAGTGACCCTACTTGCTGTGCAAGCGGTTGCGGGTTCGAGTCCCGCTGGGGGCATTCATTTGTGTGATGAGCATAAATACACTACACATATATAGCTTTAAATACATACATATTATAAATATAAACACTCATGACTGGAGTACAAACATTCGTGCTCATCACACAAATGAATGCTGCTAGCGGGACTCTAACCCGCGACCGCTGGCATAGCAAGTAGGGTCACTACAAACTGAGCCAAACGTTATAACGTGAAAGATAGGCACAGTGCTAATAGATTATTATTTTTAGTTTAAAACCAATTTAAGCAATTAAAATTTTCTCATATTCCAATGACTAGCTTTTAGAATCCTTAAGAAATTGGTGGCCATTGCTGTTGTTTCAATATAATGCATCTTATTTCATAATTTCAGACGTAATATAAGTTTTGTGCGGCCAAAGCCATATAAAAACTTTGTTCACAATAGAAAAGTAAGGTTTTTTTTAATGTATTTAAAGAAAAAAAAAAACACTCGGCAAGTAAGAAATTAGAAAAAAGTTTTGGAATTTATTACGTCATTCGTTATTGAAATCAACTCCTTTGGACAGTCGTAGAGCAAAGTTATTTTTTTGTTTAAAGTATTTTTAAGTCCTATTAATATACTTTCACATCCCACGTAATTTCTTATATAATTTGCGTTTTCTCGTAATTGCAAGATTCTTACTGAAATAGCATGAAAGTTTACTAAAATTCGACATCGTTTGTTAACTTTTTTTCTCTATTTATAGTACAACTAGCGGCTTACTCTCGCTCGGGTTCACCTCTAGATGATTCTTTAAATTGATATAACTTTTTTATTTAGGAACTGATTGAAATAAAACAAATACTAAATATTAAGTGAAGCTTTTCACAATACATTCGTGAAAACCGCACCCAAATCGGTTAAGCCGTTTCTAAGATTAGCGCACACAAACGCACAGACAAACAGACAAACACATAAAAAAACTAAAAATATTTTTTTTGGGTTCTACTGCCTTAATAAAGATCCCCAATAATAGTTTTTCTCAAACATCTTCCATGTACAGACAGCGATCAGTTACACTTTTATTATATGTATAGATAAGTAAATACTTGTTACATAAGTAAATGTGCAGTTTTTAATACATAAGTTAAGTAAATATGTTTTATGTGTAAAAATAATAAGTTTCTATATCAGTATATGCTACACAATGGGGCGACGTGATTCTTTGTATGTATAGATAGTTCATTTGCATGTATACAGCGACAGGACACGTATTCCGCATATCATATGAGTCCAGTGCGATACTAATTAATTTAAAATCCCTAGATATTTTTTTCTCTTATAATACTTTCTTAGATTTACGCGAATATTTGACATTTTAAATAAAACTATCTTTTCGGATTATTTCGCATTGAATTATAATACTTATTAAAAAAAAAAAATGCTTAGAATTAATATCAACTAATATTGTAAGGTACTTTGGTGCCATTTTTGAAATTATTTTTCGTCAAATTGTGGGTAGGCACTGTCTGTAACAAGTAAAAAACGCCTTTTAGACGTCTAACACCTTAGTCTCTCTCGTGACCATCCATGATTGCTGTTAAGCATTCGAAACGTCGGAAACCAAGAATCAAAATAAAACCGCGAAATAATCCGAAAAGATATTATCTATCTCTTTAGTTATAGTGTATATATATTTGTTTTATGTATGTATCTATGTATGTATACGTAGATTTTTAAATATATATATATATATATATATATGTATATATATATATATATATATATATATATATATATATATATATATATATATATATATATATATATATATATATATATATATATATTACTTGTACTGTCCCATTTCACCAAAGGTGGCAGACCACCTAAGAAATTGCTCATAGCAAAAAGACAGCATTTACATTTGCATGAATGATATTTGCATGTTTTTGTTATCTTTTCTTATTCATCTTTTGTACTTTTCTTTTGTGTAACAATAAAATATTTATCTATCTAATTTATTTAATGATTTATTGTACAAAATTTAAAAAAGAAAAATGTTCTGCGGTCAGGATCATCCCTAATATAGAACTTTTTCCCAGCCAACCTAGATGAAAACAAATGCCTATAAATGCCGCTATGATTGACTATTTTATAAGTCAACATAAACGATCTTTTTTCCGATTCAAAGTGTTTTCACGTAACTGCTTTATTAACTATTAACTATCTCTTAAATTCCCTAAAGAAATGATTCATTACTTAGAACTATTTTGGTGGCGCGTAATTGACCAATGAAAACGTATTTTTAGCGATTTTGTTTGGGTAATGTGCAGGAAAAAATAAGTTTCTGTTTTAACAGTTTCCTCTAGGTGATAACATAATATTCATTATAGTATAATATATAAATTAAAGACAGTAACTGTCTCGTTGGTCTAGTGGCTAGCAATACGGCTGCAAATCCCGAGGTCCTGGGTTTGAGTTCTGGATTCGGCTAAGATTAGTTAGTGGGGTTTTCTGCCAAGAAATGCGCAGTAACTAGGACAGTCGGTGGTATTAAATCCTCAGTGTTTCGGAGAGCATGTAAAGTCGTTGGTCCTGCGCCTGATGTCGATTTATCCTTTCAATGGACTTAGACCGTGGAGGAAATAGAGAGTGCATGCAATATGCGTTTGATTTAAATAAAGGTGAAATATTTTTTTTTTATAATCTTTATTGCTTTTGAATTAAGCCTATGTCAATATTTTTTAATGTTATTTATTTTTGATTAAGAAAATACGTATTAAAAGCACAAATATAGGTAGGAAATTCAAAGTAGTTGAAACGCACGCCATTGGTCAGACCGAATATGACGTCAAAGTATTATCATAACAGACCGATTAGCGATTTTGTCGCTACAAATTGAGTCGTCATTTTTCAGTGTATATCATACTGTGACGTCACGCCAAGCGCGCGAAAGGGCAAGCTTGGCATGTGTCTGTATCAGTATGATATTTAAAAAAAATATATAATATACTTGATTTTAGTTTTCTGGAACTGGATATTTTTTTTACAATTAAATTACGATGTTAGGTATTGTATAAAAAATAAAAAGAAAATCACGCATATTCCTTATTGCGTCTTTTGCGCAGTTGGTTAGACTCAGTGAGATTCGATACGGTGACCTAAGTTAGTCGAGAGGAGGACATCATCAAAGCTATTGCGCTCTGTCTGTATGAGATAGAAAAGAATATGGAGCTAATTCTGTAAAGAGTATTGTTTTTTAACAGTTTCATCAAAATATTTTCAACAGCTTTAGTTGTCGAGTCGTCAGATTTGAATGAAATTTAAAGTGGAGATTTTGTTCATTATGTGAGATTTGGTGTTGTTTTAAATAAGAACTTGCATTTTTATAAATTTCATCGAAATTTGCTTAACTGTGTACAAAATTCAAAAAAGTCTGTATACTAACCTGATCTAGAATCAAAATGAAATATAATATCAAAGACATATTCATTCCTATAAAAAGCAAAATATTATTTATATTAAGCGCTGGAACTCTAAGAGTAGAGGCGATTATCCTAATGAAGTATAAGCTTATAATACTACTACTTTGCTGTATAAATGTATATCTATACATGTAATAAAACTGTAGAGGTCTTATGTCTGTACATAGAAAAAAAAATACTACAAACCGAGTCAGGGGGATGTAAGAAGAGAAATAGAACAAATCCAGTTTTTTTTTTTCAAATTTTTTGTTTCTCTGTCTGTTTGTCTGTTTGTACGGGCTAATCTCCGAATCTGTTGAACCGATTAAATGAAATTTTGCATGGTGGTACCTTATATCCCCGATCAACACCTTAGATACTTATCATCCCGAAAAATTAAAGGGTTCCCGTGGGATAGTTAAAAAGCTACAGTAACTTATACAGCCTAGTACCCAAAAACTACTGATTGGATTTTAATGAAACTTTACAATAATATAGGTCATACATCAGAATAATCAATAGGCTACTTTTTATCCCGGAAAAATGTGGGATTCCCGTGGGATAGATTTGTTTTTGTTTGTTTGCGTGGGTGAGCCGCTAGTTATGAATAAAATTAGACAAGTTTGAGTCGGAACGGTAGAGCGATGGAATAAAGAGAAAGGTAGAGTACATTTTTTACTTTTTATGATTTTCTTTATTTTTGACTTATAGCGATTTGCTTCACGCGTTCTAATATAAAATAAGGTTCATAATTAGTGGTTTTAGCCTTCAGTTTGTACAAATATTGTAAAATTGAAAAGATTGTTTGTTGCTTTGTTTGCACTTATCTCTGAAACAACCAGTACGATTTGAAAAATTCTTCTTTTATTTTGTAGCCTATAAACTAAACGTTAGCTAAGACGAAGCCGAAGGTGTTAAGTAGTTTAATATTTATAGCATTGAACGTTCCAATCCTATATTATAATTTTAAAATAAGTAAGCTAATCGAAAAGTTTTATTAAATAATATCAACGATATCTTCTGTCTATTATAGTTCAGTCTGTTTGTACACAACCTTAAACATAATAATCATCTAACAAAAATATCTTGCATAGGCAACCTCAGGTGTCATCACAAGTGTAACTTCATCATAGAACATATACTTAAATCGTCCAAACAATCTCTAGGCACACCCGGAATATTGAATTGAATACGAAAATTTTATAATATAAACATCTTACTTATTGTAAAAAGCTTAACCCTTGCTATATTCATAATGAGTGCCGGGGTGGTGGGTGGGTCCTCGGTGGGCATAATAAATTCATTTGCTAGTTTTTCCAATAATTCCCGCGATTGGTGGAAAAATGGTCTGCTTTCATATTGAATTGGCCGGCCATCGTTTTATCTCTTTTTATCCTGCGAACATGCTTAACGAATACGTACGTATATAATCTTGGCGTTATTAAAAAAATGTATATAAAAATATTTCGATACGTATCGATAATAATGTCCATTTCAATAAGATTTTCCAAAAAAATATTTAATGTACAGATTCGGCACAGAATCTTATTATATGTATAGATAACAGTGTTACTTTGTAGGAAACCTAGCATGAAGTCATGATGCTCCATAAAATAGCGTACGCTAGAATAATCTATAGGATCTTCTTCCCTTTAAAGTAAAGGCGACATTTAAATCTATAGCAAAAATGCCAATTGGCTTTGCCTCTATGTAAAATAAAACATACAGACATATTAGTCATCGTACGTATATAATCTTGGCGTTATTAAAAAAATGTATATATAAAAATATTTCGATACCATCATATTATATTTTTATAATAAAAACTTGTAGGTAATAATTAATGGTTAAAACATAAAGTTTTTATGTTAAAATTGTATAAAGTTAAAGTTAGTTGTAAAGAAATATTACGTAGTTCACAAGAGGGTCCCATTGAATGTGGTATAATAAACCACTTAGAATTATGTTAGTAATTTGAGTTGCAATTAAATTAGAAGCGATTTTACAAATGTAATTTTTTTATAGAAATGTAAAAGTTGAGTTAAAAATGAAATCTAGTTTTCATTTTGTGAGGAAAGAATATTTTTTGTACTTATCTGTTTAAAACTAATTATATAAATGGATTTGTTAGAAGATAATTTAAGGGTTTGAGTAGAACCTTGGCATAATTGCATACAAAAACCAAAGTCACAAGAGAAAGAGAGAAGAGAAAATGCAACTCAACAAAAAAGAAGTATAAGAAGGTAGAGATGAAAGCGTAAAATAAGAGATATATTGAGCTTTCTATTGACTATTTCTATTGAAAAAGCTTATAAGTATGTAGGGGGAGTCCGGGAGAGTTTACCAGGTAGGAGACATTAGCCACTGCTCATAGAATCTTTGTGGAACACAATATTGCAACATTGTCGCACTTTTTAGATTTCATACAATTCCCCTTTCTTGCTTACGCGACGATATTTCGTTCGGCAATATGGTTTAGAATTGAGAAGTGATAATACATTTTCGCGTCCGGTTAGTAATTTTTTTCAATTTTACATATTTCTTTATTGTTGCTTTGTGTGAATAGAATTAAGCGAAGAACCTATATAAATCGTGAATGTACTTATCCTAGCAAAACCTACGGTGGTTAACTTTTATCTACGTTTTATAGTTTTTTGTAAAAATTAAATAACAACCAGTTTGACGTGGGGTGGGAGACATTAGCCACGCATCTGGAGGAGACTTTACCCAGGGTAATCTCTCCCGAAATTTCCTTTTTTTACTATTATTATTACTTGTTATTTCAGAGAAACAAGTTAGCCAAAATCTGAACTAGGTAACCAATTTAAAACATCTGTGATATTTACAATAGAGGAAGAAAAACGCTAGTTAACTATTTTCTAACATGTAGCAGATTGAATTATGGCCTGACGAGAAAGGAGGCTATGAAACTAACAAATGACTATACAAAAATCAACTCCAAAAACGTTTCAGTCTTAGACTTCAAATAACTGCGCAGGAAAAGATTGGTTCAGAGTATTCATGCAAAGAAAGTCTGAACTAAGCTTGAGGACCCTGGAAGTAATCAGTTTGTCAAGATTACAAGCTTGAACAAAAAAAAACGTAACTGATTTCTTCAAAAATCTCAAAGAAGTTAGAGGAAAATGCCAATTTGAACATCACAACATCAATGATTGTGATGAAAGCTTTTAAATACCTTTTATTTTTATAGTACTAAATTATATCTCAAAATACATATGTGTGATACTAGTTAATTCTATATATACATACCTCAAACATACTCAAAGTACCTCATGTTAACAAATCATTATGTATATTAACTGCCTTGTCTTTTGTATTATTTTTTTAATAAAATAATAGTTATATAATGATTATTTTACTTATTTTTAAAACTGGGTAATGGCTCCCTACTTACGGGGTCAAGTCTCCCACCCAGGCGGGAGAAATTAGCCAAATCTCATTTTGGGTGATTTCGCTAATAACTGCGAAATTATTAAACTAATATGAAACGTTCTTAAGAGAAAATATAGCTAAATAATGCAGCTCAAGATACAATTCATAAAAAATAGTAACATGTGGTTATAGAAAAAATTATGAGCATTTTAGTGGAGGGCGGGTATACTCTCCCGGACTCCCCCTACCTATATACTTAAAGTACTCTTGAAAGTTCTACAACTTGTTCTTCGGACGTAATACATTTTATAATCGCAATAGGTAATTGTTAAATGTACAATAGTTTTTACTTTTGTTGTAAAGATTTTATTCTGTTGTGTGAGGTTTTTTGTTGTTTTAGATAAAAACTTGGCTTGTCATAAACATTGAAATATGCTTAGATCCGCCAACCCGCACTTAGCCAGCGTGGTGGACTATGGCCTGATCCTCCTCGAATTGAAGGAAGGTCCGTGCTCAGCAGTGGGACGTTAAAAAGGGCTGAATACATGTGGCTTGGAAATGTTGGTCGATCATTGGACTGTTGTGTGTTGGTCAGATCGGTATCGAGAATCCGCTGCTCAATTAAACTATTAGAATTATCGTTTCAAGATTATAACATTGTGATTTCCCATAATAAATTGTATTGAGCATTGAATACTTTATTATGTCCCCGCGTTGAATCCTGAAAACGCTTACAAGATTCGTAAGCACTAATGATGATGCCGCTAGAATATGGATACCACGTTATATATAAAAATAGAAGCTATTTTTACTCATATTTAACCTAAATTGTAGGTACCGTTACGGTGTGCTGAAGCAACAAAAATAGTCACAAGTTTCGAATTTTATGTATAAGTATCTCTAATAGAGCCTAATAATATATAATGTATGTAAAAATCCTGCTAATAGAAAACTCCATTATTCCTTAATAATAAATATATGTAATTATATATATATATATATATATAATACATATATACATACATATGTTATACATATATAATATATATAGTTTAACAATAATGTATGGAAATCTGCCCGATTTGTTGACGTTTATGATTACTGCTCCGCTCTCTTGGGTAGTATATGATGATATATAGCCTATAGCCTTCCTCAATAAACAGGCTATCTAATGCAAGAAGAATTTTTCAAATTGGATTAGTAGTTCCTGAGATTAGCGTATTCAAACAAACAAACATTGCCTATTTTATAATATTAGTTAATAAATAATAATAATAATATGTTTGTTTTATTATGAATAAATATATATAAATACAGAATATCTTTATAAAAATGAATCTGATATTTTGGGATGCCACAGTTTTATTATGTTAAACTTGAATTTCTTTTTCGTCGTATTAGGGCCTGTGATATCTGACACCTGACCAAGCGAAGGTGGGCGATTGACCGCTTGCCCTTTTCTCCTCTAATAAGTAACTTAAGATACTAAATATAAAATAAGAAACTTTCTACTTACCGACTGACGTAGCATCAAGGCACAGTTGCATTGTCGGGCATTACTTATGTTACAGAAGTTTATAAGTTCGATTACAGCCCGTACCAGAGTTCAATTGTCTTAGTTGTAATACTTTTTTAGATTTACATGAATATTTGTCTATTTAAATAAAACTTTCATTGTGGATTTATTTTGGTTTTTTGTTTCCAAAGTTTTAAAAGTACTTAAAAGTTTGAATTCCACCGTCAAAAGGAATTAGAGCAAACATATTGTGTAAGATACACCCAAAAAACGAACTAAGTAGTTCTGAAGTAGGTTAAAAATAAACATGACACATTACCATATTTTTTAACTTCACTCAGTTGTCGAAATTCAAGCATATTTTTTTTATTGATAACACTAAACCTTGTTAATAGCCACGAAAGAAAAAAAAAAACTAATATTGGTGGGCAAATAGAGAGGAAAAAGGTACTGAATTGTTTTTTCTTTGCCTATTTATGTACAGACTCGTAGTTGCTACGACTCAGTTCGCGTTTATACTTCCGATATAAACATAAGTTTTACAATAATGTATAAAAGTCTGCCCGATTTGTTGACATTTATAATTACTGCTCCGCTCCCTTGGGTAGTTGTATGATGATATATTATAGCCTATAGCCTTCCTCAATAAACGGGCCATCTCATGCAAAAAGAATTTTTCAAATCGAATTAGTAGTTCCTGAGATTAGCGGGTTCAAACAAACAAACTCTGCCTCTTTATTATATCAAAGTGTAAATTAAAACTAAAATCCCTTTAATCATTCTCAATTATGTACCTTTATAAATAATTAAAAATTAAGTAAACAAATATTCTAAAAATTCATTTTGCTGTTAGTATTATCCTAACAGTACCTCAACCATAAATACTTAGTGCATAACTTTGAACCTACTACAATGTTATCGTATGCATTGAAGGTGACTTACCTCCCTGGAGTCGGCCAATCACACGAAATCTGAAAAAGAAAAGATTTATTAATAAGGATTCAAAAATAACATTATATTATAATCAAACTATGTGATAAAAGCGAAAGTATGCGTGTGTATGTTTGTTACTCTTTCACGCTAAAACGGCTGGACATATTTGGATAAAATTTAATACACAGATAGACTGTAACTTGGAGCAACATATAGGCTACTGTTAGTAATAAAATTTGCCAAAAGGTGGCGCTGCCTGTATATAATATTAAAACAGAAGCCAGTACAAGTTTCTATTATTGTAATGTATACATACACAAGCGGCTCACCCTCGCTTTGCTCGGGTTCGCCGCTCGGAAAACAAAACTTATCCCACGGAAACCGTACATTTTTCCGGGATAAAAAATAGCCTATGTGTTATTCTAGGCTATAATCTATCTCTGTGCCAAATTTCATCCAGATTTGTTCAGCCGTTCTGACGTGGAAGAGTAACAAACTTCCATACTCACAAATCTTCATTTTATAATATTAATATAGATAAAGTAATAAGAAAGAACAATAACAAGATGCGAAAGAAACACAGTTAAACTTATAATTTGGTATTATACCAAAACGGCTATAGGTTATATGAAAAAAGTCATAAAAATTACTTTAATTATAATACGAATTATTTTAAACGCTTTTCGCAAATATTTGCAACATAGAAAACAAAATGAGTTGATCGCATTCTGACTCTTACATGAGTTAAAGATACATAGATATATACATACATATATTGATACGTGACTTATATCAATACATTTATATCCCAGGGGATATTTTTGTCTGCAAAATATCCTCAAATAATATCGACATGTACTCGTAGCTCTATGTCCAGACAGATGGACTTTAAATACACTATTACTTTACCTCAACACAGTACTTGTTACTAACACCATGTACAATACGTATCTATTAGAAGATGATAGTTACAGACTAAAGACAAAGCAAGAATTCGCAAGAAACTACCATAGATGTATAAAAAAACATCTGTTTAAATAGATTATTTACCATAATTTCAGAATGTTTTGAACAACCTATTCGTGAATGTGAGTCTATGAGTATGTGTATTCAATACAAAACATATGTTTGTAATCTAAACTCGTACTGTAAACTGCTTATAAGAACTACATAGTATTCTTGGATTCGAAGAGTCTATTTTCAAATTTGTATGGTATTCTGCCCTTTTTAATGTTCCACTGCTGGGGGTGGGCCTCCCTTCAATACGAGGAGATCAGGCCATAGTCCACCACGCTGGCCAAGTGCGAGTTGGCAGACTTCACATATGTTTTTGAAAACTTGCTAGGTTCTCTCAGACATGCAGGTTTCCTCACGATATTTTCCTTCACAGTTAAGACAAGTGGTAATCATGTTGGAAATGATTCGCACATGAAAATATCAGAGGCGCGAGACCCGGGATTTAAATCCGCTTCACTAGGTTTCCTAAGCGAGCGCGTTACCACTGGGCTACCACTGCATTTTTCAAATTAAAAATCGATAATATGTATTTAAAATCTTAAAGCATCGATGGCATAATATATTAATTCAATATTCTACCATTGTTATTGTTCTGTATTTGGGTTTTAGCGAAGTGTGGGTCATGTGTATAAAATATGTCCACATTTACCCCAATGTCTTGAGCGTAGCAGAAAGCAGTTCTAAGTAAAAATTAAGTGTCAACTCATCTATTCCAATAGGAGACGAAACGAACGAACATGCTGTATATAACATAGTAGCGGTTCATCCTCGCTCCGCTCGGGTTAGCCCATATTGTCCGTTTTAACGTTTAGTATAGATTTCTCAGAGATGAAATATTTTCCCGTCGTAAAAATTATCTTATATGTTGACCCGGATAACCGCTATCGTCATATCTTTCATCAAAATCTGTCCAGTGGTTTTCTCGTGATGCGTTCCTAGACAGACAGACAAAAATTCTAAAAACTATAGGTTCAGCCTCTGTATCGATAATAATGTCTATTTCAATAAGATTTTCTGAAATATATTTAATGTACAGATTCGGCTTAGTTACAATTTTATTATATGTATAGATTAATTATTTATATGTTACACTAGAAACTCACCCTCGCTCCGCTTGGGTTCGTCCCTAGTTAAGTTTTAACGTTGAGCTCAGACATGAGATATTTTTCCGCAGTAAAAAGTATCCTATATGTTGACCCGGATAACCAGCTATCATCATACCAAATTTCATCAAAATCTGTCTAGTGGTTTTCTCGTGATGCGGTAACAGACAGACAGAGAGACAGACAAAAATTCTAAAAACTATAGGTTCAGCCTCTGTATCGATAATAAAGTCTATTTTAATAAGATTTACCAAAAAATATTTAATGTACAGATTCGGCTTAGTTACAATTTTATTATATGTATAGATTAATTATTTATATGTTACATTTTAGCGTTGACTCATATAAAGTCATTAGAAAATGGAAACATCTGTTCAAACATAGACAGGCTTGTTTAAATAAAAGCAAATATTTTTAGATTTCACTATTCAACATTGTAATTACAAAAAATGCTACTATTAATATGTAGTGTATATTTTGCAAGGAATCTGTAAAAGAGAGAAGTGCTTATTTATTTAGCGGCTACTATTCAGACGACACGTTTGGCTTAGTTTGTAGTGACCCTACTTGGCGTGCCAGCGGTCGCGGGTTCGAGTCCCGCTGGGGGTATTCATTTGTGTGATGAGCACGACTGTTTATACTCCAGTTATGAGTGTTTATACTTATGGATATGTATGTATTTAAAGTTATATAATATGTTTATTGTATCAACTATCTGGTATCCATAACACAGACCCTATAGCTTACCAAGGAACTAGATGGTGCTGTGTGGTAATGTCCCAACATTTACTATTCATGTTAGTACATTTAGTAGAAGATCCCGGTTACGAATAGCTTGGAGCAAATTTTTGGTGACAACCCCCTGGGTCGTGTTTGTTAATACGTTTTATGGTTTAAAAAATATATTTTACCTGGAAAAAGAGTGAGGGACCCACCACATAGATCGGGTTCTTAGACTTATTTAGTGTTTTAGTGCGTGAGAACAGTTTATTGTACCGTAGCATATTTTGACGTCATAAAAATGTCCGAATTTCAATCGCTGCAGCCATTTTCTGTGAGACTAGTCATCTATTTGAGAAATATAAAATCAGGTATTATAATGCACAGCTGTGTTCACAATACGGGATCATATTATTGTTGGACGACACGTTTGGCTTAGTTTACAGTGAGCATAATTGCTGTGCCAGCGGTCGCGGGTTCGATTCCCGCTGGGGTCTTTCATTTGTATGATGAGCACGAATATTTATACTCCAGTCATGGATTATATTTATGATATGTATGTATTTAAAGTTATACATGTGTAGTGTACCAACTATCTGGTATCCATAACATAAGCCTTGTAGCTTACTATGGAATTAGATAGTGCTGTGTGTTAATGTATCAACATATTTATTTATTTGTTGTTTGATGGGACGGTAAGCCGAATCTATCTGAGAGAGATCAAGGTTGAATCGACGGCTTTACGCGCACGTACTCCGTTTTACGTACTCCGAAGCACGGATAGTAACACACTAACACCTTTGGCCCGTTTCGGAACTTGCAACTAGATCCTCATGTTATGTAGTCGCCAACAACTAATTAATTATTAATTTATTAAATTTATGCGAATATTTGATATTTAAAATTAAAATATTTTGTTGCGGTTTTATTTTTAAGTCTTATACTTTGTTGATTTTAGTTTAAATATGAGGAATAAAAGGAGTAAAAGAAAAAAGATATTAATTTCGTTTTTGTCTATGGGTAAGCTTTTGTATAAGCAATTGAATTAAATAGATTGTCAATTTTACATCACTATTACGCTTATATTTTAGACTTCGATTTGAAAAGAGATAAAAATCTAAAACAACATAGAATCTAAAAATCCTGCAACATTTATATTGAGTGCTTATTGAGAAAATAACATATCTTCTTAACTCGAGATAACATCTCTGTCCAAATATAAGGTATAAAATACACATTAAAATCAATACTAAAACAGTCGCTAATTTTTACAGATTTCGTGGAAACAAACGAAAAAGCATATGAGACAATGCGAGTCTCCAACGAACGTTGAAAGTGGAATTTAAATATGTAAGGAATTAGGGGGAGGGTGGTAGAGGAAGGGGGTGGGTTTTTTCAAAACTAGAAAGAGATGAACACGCTTAGTATCGCGATCTGGGTCCCGTGTGATGTAAACGTTGTTGAGTTAGAAGGATTTATCTTGAGATATCTTGCCGTTACTTTTTAATTGATTGCTCTCGTGATTGGTATAGATTCAAATATTATAACATTTAAAGTATTTTTATGTACTTTTAATATACTAACTATCCCGGGGGCTACATATTTATTTATGTGATGAAAAATTTTATAATTATTTGTTCCTAAAAATATTGATGCGATCTGTTTAAGGTCTTAGCTGCCAATAAGCAAGTATTCTGTCAAAATTCTAGCTGCCGGAAAAAACCGGAAAGATAACAATAGTGCGGTTCAATTAATGAGAAATATATGTTATTACTATTAAATTTCTTGAAGTTATATTTCTTTTGGCAAGTTTGGAAAAAATTATGACAGTAAAATTTTTACGATGCCAACACCAACAGCCAAAAAGCGACATGATGAAGTTAGCTGATAAGTGTCTCTCCGGTTCCCGTCAAAACTCATGACTATATTCAAAGTAGTTTCATAAACATTTATAAATCTATAACACGTATTTTATATACTAAGTGGAGATAAAAAAAATATATTTATTTTTATTAATTTATCATTCCTTTTATAAACAGAGAGTTGTGACATACGAGACGAAATCTTTAGATATTTTTGTTCTGTTACGCCAAAGAAGTATGACTTCTTACGTGCGTGCATAAGTACACACACATGTATTTTTTTTGTAATCTCAAGACAAATCTCGCGACCTAGCGTACATCGTAAGACCCACGCACGCGCCGTAATGAGCGCGCGCGGGGGGTAGTTAGACAATTTTACAACTGCGCCGCTCGGTTTTTTGGAGATTCGCGTCGCTAGGTGAGCTCTGTAGATTAAGTTACTATAGATATGACGTCACTAATATTAAAATTATAAATTCAAAAGTTTATATGTTTGTCACTCTTTCACGTTAAAACGGCTGGACGGATTATGATGAAATTTAGTCCACAGCTAGACAATGACCTGGAAAATATATAGGCTTCTGTTAGGAACCTAGGAAGGACACGAGCAAAGCGAGCTTGAGTCGCAGTAGTATATATACATTTTCAGGTCCGTCTGCTTTAAATAGTTTTTAAACATGTTCAAGAAGTTTACATAGTAATTTAATCATAAACTCCTATACAAAACAAGTCATTTATTAGTTAATTATAACCAAAGTTAGTCATTAATGCGAATCGAAAATGATACTTTTATGAGACATATTCTTATTAAGAAAAAGGCTGAGTATTTAACATCTTAGTAACACACTTTTACGTTTGATCTATTTTTAATTACAGATATAGATAAATAAAAATAAAAAAAATCGGGTAGCCCTGGGTGGTTTAACTTGAAAAGTCTACCTACAGAACGAAATGAGGCCGACATATTAAATTTTCTATATTCTTTATACACTTCCTGGTTATTATTTCCTATAAATTTTGTCCAAATTACACGTATTTTTATTTAAATCGATCGGTCGGAATAAATTCTATAAACGCATTATAAAATCATGGCGCTATCATATATGAGTCGTGAGTTACATCGAATAGAAAGGAGCGAGAACGGTTATAGTTATAATTGAACCGTTAGTTATAAACATTTTGCATATTTGAAAACAAATTAGTAAAAATAATAATCTTTGAATATAACAACGGAAAGAATATCTTAAATATCATTTTTCAAACAATAACAACGGTTACTATGGCAACCTAATACAACCTATTTCGTTACGGTCCATCTCTTTGACTTAAAGACGTTTCATGTCAAAAAAAAAATAATCCACCTCTACTAATTTCATACTCTTTGCCAACATCTGGAGGTGAGTACAAATTTGCATATGCCGAAATAATTTAGGGGGCATTACACACACACGCACACGCGCTAATGTGTGCCAACTAAGAAAATGTGAGTATACCTTATATTTTATACTAGGGGAAGTGAACGATCAATGGAAAAATACTTGTAGGGTAAGGCGTAGAGATAATTTGACTTAAGATTGCTTGAGAAAATGTTTAAGAGTCGAGTTTTATATAAATATATCTAGTTACTGCGGTGACCTAATGGTCGTCGGTTTGATTATTCGAGTACATATGATTGGAAGATTTGTTTCAAGGATAATATTTGCATTGGTCATACAAATCTAGCTTTTGTTTTAGTCCAATAATGGTATTAGACTATAAACAATTAAAATGACAGAATTATGCAATTAATTCCAGGTTTTTTTTAATATTATTTATTACTTTGTATTAATTAATAATCGATTTAAAAGATTTATTTAAATTTTCGATATAAACGAGACTTTTAAATTGATTTTAATCGAATTTTATTATGGTATCGATTTAAATATTTGTAAACATATGTCATTCAGATCATAATATAATAATTTGGACTCAAGACACAAAATCTTCGACGAGTTATTTTCTTTATTTTGACAAGTTATTTGTGATGAACGATGTAAATATGAGATCATTTTAAGAAAACAATTTTCTTAAACTACAATTTTCAATGAAATAGAATTCTTAATATCACGGGAGTGTGCCTTAACGAGATTGAGGCGAGCATTACCAACGTAATAAATCTACTTTACTTAGTCCCCTAAATCTCAAGTTGATTTTCTACAATCGACATCGTTAGTAGATAACTGAATAATATACGGTAAGGATAATATATTAAAACTATTTTCCTTTTTTTTTCTACTAGCTTTTATAAATGTAGAAAATATGCCCATTGTGCTTGAACCAAACTTAACAGAATTTATGGATACAATAACTTTAGTGTTAAGTTTTATACACAAAAGAATATATTTGATGTGTCCTATCCTTATAAATGTGTTAACTTATTTTTTTTTTCACAATAAAGCTCTTTCTATAATTTTACAAATTAGGTAAAAAATTTAAAAAGCTTCGTAATTTCACATATATCCTCCGACTTGAAGCTATGTTAATAAGCTTTAAAGCCTAGTTGTAAAGAGTTCTAAGCCAGTACTCTTTCCAGTCGTTTGGCTGAGATTGTCTAGAATTTTATTTTAAAATACTAAATGTAATATGAGGTTGTTATAATTCGTAGTATGACTGTACTGTAAGGAAAAGATAATTGCGAAATATTTCTCATAAAGTCGATTATAATTAAGTTATAAACAAAATTCTCGGTTATTTACTTTATTCATTAGTATAAGGATTAATTTAAATTTATATTAATACATATGTATGTAAAGGAAAAATGTATCTTTAACGATCTTTAAATTATATTTAGAGAGATAGATTTCGCAGAGATGAGATAATTTCCCGCAGTAAAAAGTATCCTGTATGTTGATCCGGATAACCAGCTATCATCATACCAAATTTCATCAAAATCTGTCTAGTGGTTTTCTCGTGATGCGTTCCCAAACAGACAGATAAAAACTGTAGATTCGGCCTCTGTATCGATAATAAAGACTATTTCAATAAGATTTATTGATTAATGTACAGATTTATTGATTTATTGATTATTTAGATTAATGTACAGATTTAACTCAGAATTTTATTATATGTATACATTTGTCATATTAAGCGGGAAGTGAATACGAGGAAGTGTACACATCTTTTTCTTTAGTTTCACGAGATATGTAGAGTAGATTTATGTATATTTATAAAAATGTAGTTTATAATTTACTCTATTTCTAATGACCACGAGTGCAATATTTATTATATTTAGATTTTCGCGTTTTCCGATTTATATTACTTGTTCGATCGTCTTATACATAGGACTTTACAACATAAGTACACATTATATATGTATACGAGTAACATCGTCTCTATAATTTAATTTTTACTTTCCATTAGCAACTCTAGTTTGATTGCTTTAAGTTTCTACTTTGTTTATACTATAATATAAATACTTAGTAAAAAAATTTCAAGTTGTGAAACATCTTCGTTCCACATACTGAGAGCGACCTTGAAAAAAAAAACGTGCGTCGAAATAGATTTTTAAACTGCAGGATATTTTTATTTGAGCGACAGTAAAAGCGAGAGTGGCAAGAATTTGTGCACTTTTTTACCCACGAACAAATGAATGGAAAATATTTTTTAGGCCACGCGTCCATTCGCAATTTTTAGAGATCGGATTCTAAAAAAAATAAAAAAACTCGCGTCCCGACAGTTTTTTTACTCTTTTAATTCCACTATTCCGTATTGAAAGTGAAAGGATTTGATTTTTTCGCTCACATTTTATATCGTTCTAAATATTCGTTTATTTTCCAATGCAAACAAAGCTGCGGTTGTTGCGTGCGTTTTTTTTCCGTTAGCGTCGTATTTTCTATTTACTCTGGTGTTGGAATTAATTCATATTGCATATTAGACTTGTACTGGTTTTTATATCGTTTTATTTTGGAATTTCCAATTTCATTTCCCCTCCTTACCTCCTCTATATCACATTATATAAAATTTAATATGTAAAGAAAAAACTTAGAGAATAATTATGTAAATATAAACAAGAAGCTTATAATACGATATTCATAAACATTATTTTATTAAATATTATATTGAAAATATTATTACTTCAAAGTATTATAATTACACAAAACATGAACCCCCATAAGAAAACAATAAAATAGGGGTGTTCTAATTAAAACTAATTATTAATATTTAATAATTAATAATTGATTAATTTAACCAGGAAAGTGCTAACTAAGATAGCATTGTATCGCATTTTGACAATTCAAACGAGCACATACGACAGGGCCGTAATAAAAATTATATGCTTCAATTTACGATGGTATGAGGGTGGGAGGCCAAAAAATGCCTCCATACCCCCTGATTGCGGGATCGAATCTCGCTAAACGAGGGGGTGAAAAATTTCGCGTGGAGGGAGGCGGGCCGCGATACAGTTTTTTCCAACATTATCCGAGTAACTATGCGGTACGGGTTTGTGTAATTATTAAATTTTTATTTTACTCCCCTTTGTTGGTAGTTTCTTAGATTATGAGTTGTAGCCGGGCTGCGCTAAGAAAATCATGTTACATAATAAATGTATAACTTGTTTTATTTCTGGAATGTGGAACGCTAGAAAGCGGAACGCGCTAAATACTAATATTTTGGCAGAGTGTGTTAGGTAAAGCATTTTAAAGCCTTGCTTTTTTTTTTCTATTTTATTTATGTACAAGTCAGAATACGATATTATGATTATGACAAAGTATATTTTGTAGGATGTTATGATGAAATCTAAATTGAGGCTTTCATTTTTGAATTCGTGCATTGAAATGATCAAAGTTAATGTATCGGTTTACTATTATAAATGAAAAAATTTATTATGTTTGTTATTTCTTTACACTTAAAAAGCTCGATGGATTTGAATGAAATTTAGTACAAAGTTAGATGACCTGGAGTAACACATAAGCTACTGTTAGGAACCTAGGGACGTACCCGAGCGAATCGAGTTCAACTCGCTATATTTTAGTGTATATAAAATATATTTTAGTGTTTGTGTAATATTATATGGAATACTCTCAATAGGCTTTATATAAGTTATACTGCTTTTTGGTTATATACTTATTTTTTTTAATTAGATATTTGTTTTTAATATAAATAAAATAAAAAAAGCATCCCGTACGTTTGTGAATTCTTAAAATGACTTTGCTCATCTATTATAAGTTTACTACACTTATTAAAAACCCACTTTTTCGCTTACAATATAAATTCAAAATGAATATTAATTACTATCTCTACATTTTTCTCAAGGAACGCACGTCAGCTTATTATAAATGGAGCTACGGCGCTCGTAGCGTAGTACTACGGCGTAGCGCGCCTACGTGAAAATAAATAATTTCGTAGCACCCCTCTAATTATGTAGAGCAAAGGACGATTCATGAAATTCCTTGAGAAAATATAGACTCGTTGAATGGTTTGAGCTCCTTTCTATAATTAGTAGGCACTTTTCATTTTTTTTCCTCTACAAATCTCATTTAAAGCTTTTGGTATTAAAATTTCTAAGTTAAATTTCGTTTTTTTTTTTACTTTCAATTTGTATTTTAGAATGTTAATAACATGGTGGAAAATTTTCATCTATACTAATATTATAGATGCAAAAATAAGTTTGTTTGTTCATCCTACTTTCACGCAACACTAAGTTAGAAAACGGAGTACTTTTTATTCTGGTATCTCAAATAATTTCGTGGGTTTTGAATTAATTTGTTATCTGTTTCCAATAGTTATAGAAAGACGGAAATAAGGTTATTAAAATATTTTAGGTTACTAATTTACACATAAATCATCTTACATTTAGACGCTTCAAATGATGTTATATTTTAAATTTTAATATTCTTAAACATTTTGTTATAATTCCTATCTTTTTTGTTTTATTTAATTTGTTTTTTTTTTTTATTATATTTATGAATTTTCGATTATAGAGATGTTTTACAATTACCTAGTTTTTTTAACTCTACGTATAAATACTTGCTTACAAGGGAGGTTGATAACTCTTTAGCTAACCACTATGAAGTTAAAATTTGTAACGTGGATGGTTTAAATTCACTTTATTGAACCTAACTAGCAATGACTAGTAAAGCATTTTTCCCAACGGACTTGTATTCTTCATTCCCTTTCATACGAGGTTAAATTATGTCATAAACTATCTATATGCAAGAAATCAGTTATTCTATTACTGTATAAAAGGAGTACCTGCTAAAGATTACGGTTTTGTCAAAATATTCAAAAGAATAATAATATTGTTTCATAAATATTATTTTTTTTGTGACCCTTGATTATTCATCAAATGTTATTTCAAAGTTACTAGCGTAAAGTATAATTTATTCTATATATATATATATATATATATATATATATATATATATATATATATATATATATATATATGTAATTTATTTTGTTACTGGCTGGTGACACACGTAAGCAATTGCGTTGCTGGCTTACTCTTGCTTTGCTTGCGTGTCCCTAGGAACCTAACAGTGGCATATGTGCTAATCAAGGCCGTAGTCTATCTAAATTTTACCCAAATCTATCCAGCCGCTTCAACGTACAGGTGTCACATACATACATATATACGTACAATTTTCGCATTTATAATACCAGTCCAATATTTGACAATGTGTCCTATTTTGTAAAAATATTAGTCTGTGAGTACCCTTTTGTCAGATGGACAAGAAAAGCATGTCAATACAAAATTAACGATGAAGGGATTGAAGGAAAAACAACCCCTTAAAGGGTCAAATAGCGTGTCATCGCAATAAAAACACTGCCAGAGTTATCATAGCATACCATAGAATATTTCAAAAGTAATAACAACAAAATAAGATATATGTTTGAAACGATACGAACGAATTTTGGTAGGCGTTATTAAATATTAATAGAGTCAAAACTCGGGACCGTTTCCTAGTTTGTTTATAAGAAAATGATATTTTCCACTGCATGTACAGTTTTCCTTAAGAAATTAGGGCGAATATTTCGGTCAAGGATGAATTTGGCCCGTGGTTATTTTCTATGAAATATTTGATTAATTCTTAACTAGTGGCTTACCCTCGATTTGCTCGGACGCTACCCCGATTATTATTTTATGACTAACAGTAGCCTACGTGTATAGGCAGTGGTAGCAAAGTGGTAACGCGCTCGCTTGGGAAACCCAGTGAAGCGGGTTCAAAGCGGATTCGCACCTCTGATATTTTCATGTGCGAATCATTTCTAACATGATTACCACTTGCCTTGCGGTGAAAGAAAACATCGTGAGGAACCCTGCATGTCTGAGAGAACCTAGCAAGTTTCCGAAAGACATGTGAAGTCCGCCAACCCGCATTTGGCCAGCGTGGTGGACTATGGCCTGATCCCCCTCATATTGAAGGGAGACCCGTGCCCAGCAGTGGGACGTTAAAAGGGGATGAATACTACGTGTATAGGTCATAGTCTATATGTGAACAAAATTTCACCCAAAATCATCCAGCAAATTGAGTATTAATTAAAGAAACACTCAACCACGCCAGAACAGCAGAACGAGTTTGGTTGAAATTTAGCACAGAGATAGATTATAGTCTGTAATAGCACATAGGTTACTTTTTATCCCGGAAAAATGTACGGTTCCCGGGAGATAGATTGTTTTCGTTTTTCACTAGGGATCAACGCGAGCGAAGCGAAGCTTTATTTCATGAAGATGAACTAATGATTTTCATAAGATAGAGTTTATAGAAAATAGATTATAGTACTATAGAGATTTTAAGGAATAATTACTGCTTAGTAGAAATTATTTTTTTCAATACAGTATTACGTGATGAAATTTATTTTGTGTGTGTGTTTTTTATATTATACCTCACATTATTGTCATACTTTAGAAAAATAATAAAAAAAAAAATGTAGGAGCATACTAAGAGCATATTTAATTGATTTTAAATATGTTGGTTAAATTGACGATTTTTAGAAAGCTTTTAGAAAGTTCAAAATATAGCACTTTACAGATGAATGTGTGAAGCTCAATGTTGACTCCTTAATACTGACTTCTTCCTTAATTCTTCTTCTTGACTGATTCGTCAACGTGTAGACCGCGAAGCTTAAGTAAGTTCTGACAGTATATTCCTATAAAGACATATATAACCACAATATATATATATATATATATATATATATATATATATATATATATATATATATATATATATAAATAATACATTCTATATTTATAAATTACATATAAATAAATAAAAAAAAAACAAAACTTCTATTGGGTTTCAAAGACGGGTCAATTAAAAACAAAAGTGTTTTATAAGTTTTCATAGACGCTTTTTCAATTTTTTTATATTAAATAAAAAAAGAAAGCTAGAACTTTCTATTAAGTTTAAATCGGAGAGTTCAAAAAGGCTTAAATTAAATAAAAAAAGTTTTTACAAGTTTTCATAGAAGCTTTTTGATTTTTTTATATTTTAAGCTAGAGCTTTCCAGTGAGTTTGAGAGGACAGATAGTCAAGCAAACCTATTTGAAATTGCTATTATGAAGGTTTTTTAATTGGTCAATATTACTCCATTCGGACGAATGTTTTGTTATTGTGTATGATATATTATGAGATATTTTTGCGAATTGCTAAGTGATATTCATGATCCTTTTTTATTCTGAATAAGTTATCCTTGACGATAAAAAATCCACCTAAAAGAGGAATATAATTTTACAGTATTTTAATTTATATATATATATATATATATATATATATATATATATATATATATCCTTTTTCTCCTCTGTTTATCCATCGATTTTCTTTTTTTTTGTTTAGTAGCTATTAACGAGTGTAATTTAGTGTGATCAATAATAAAATTTTAGAAACAGTTTGTCTTTTATGTAGAGAGATAAATAGTATTTATGTTTTCCTAAATTTTCATTAATAATTATCGACTTCCGACCACTTGGCGTATATTAGTTTTATTTCAATATTTTCAAGTTTCAAATATAACAATATTAGTAATATTTTAAAATATGATCCCTACTAATAAAATTCACATAGTTCTTTGAACTTGGTTCCGACAAACTAAACCAATCAAACCGAATCGCTTCTAATATTTTTAATGAACAATAATTAATTTAATTTGGTCTTATTAAGTTGTTTTTCGCGTATTACGCAACTTCCGCTCCCCTTCCTTTCGCTATTGACGTCATCCCGTCTATTTATATTTTTGTTAGTGGAAAATATTACATCACAAATTGTATGGAAGTGTTTTATAAATATAAGTTATGAAAGGTTTTTTTAAATATATTTTTAAACTTAGTTATTTTTATGTTGATTATCCTATTATTAAACCAGTTATTACACATTCATTTATGGATGGATAAAATGTATGTATGTTTTTGATTGAAAAAAAAAAACAATTATTTAATGTAAGTATAACGGAATATATTAGGGAAAAATGTATATATATATATATATATATATATATATATATATATATATATAATTGTTGAATAAAGGCTATTAATATTATTATAACGGAATATATGTCAGTTAAAAGACAATAATTTACGATGGATTTATGAAATGCTAACGAAGTCCTTATTTACATGTTAAAACAAATATTCTTTATGCTATTAAATGTATAGATGTTGTACTAATTTTTCTCGGAAATACAACTTCTGGATGTTAAATGACTGTATGATGAATAATATCAGATAGTTTCTTTAATACATTAAAACCTCTAATTATGAAGTAAGCCACCGTATAATACACGTTAATCTTCCAAAGACGCCACGTTGTCAAACTCAACATAAAATATTGCCATAAATTATAATAACTAATTACATCATTACCGCTAATTACTATAAAATTAAAGTACAAAAAATCGATAAGAGTCACTCCCACCAAAAATCGTGCAAAAAACGTGGCCCAATCGAAGGGGTGTATGTAAAAAAGGAATTGTATAATAACATGATCACATTTAAACATATACGGGTTATATATGTGTTGGTATGTAGGCGTCACGGGGAGGCTGATTAAAAATCATGACATGCGCAGAGTAATTTAAAAACTACCGGAGTCTGGGGGTTAATTTTTAAGTATTGATCAAAAATTGCGTGTGTGGTGGCGAGGGGTGGGGTGGCTTCCGTGCGTGAATTAGAATTTTTTTTGTCGGAAATTTGTCATTAGAAAGTTCTTTTGTATGGACTTTTTTTTTGTATTATCATGTTTTGGAGATCTTTTCTCATTTGTATTGCGATGATGCGGTGTATTTTTATTTTGCCGTTTCTAAATATGTCACTGTTTTTATTTATGTTGGATGTTATGATTATTATATATTATGATTTTGTATCTATGACTTTTGTATATATTTTGAAACTAGCGACTCATCCTCGCTTCGCTTCGGGTTCGTCCCTAGAAAAAAACAAATCTATCCCACGGGAAACGTACATTTTCCGGGGTGATATTTAGCCTATAGCCTTCCTCAGTTAATAGGCTATCTAATGCAAAAAGAATTTTTCAAATCAGATTAGTAGTTCTTGAGATTAGCGCGTACAACCAAACAAACAAACAAACATACAAACAAACAAACAAACTCTTTAGCTTTATAATATTAGTATAGATTGCCAGAATTATGACTGATTGCATAACGTATTTTATTTTCAATACGTTATTTTTATTAAAATTAAGTTTACGCTTTGATTCAAGTTTCTTTTTGTTTAAGTTAAATTCTCTTTATTCATGACAGTTACCACTTGCAGGGCTGCTTTGACGTAGAAGAAATTATGTTAATCATTAATGTAAATTTAAACGTCTGTGTGACTTATACATGCATTTTCTGCACAAAATCAATCAGTAAAACAAAAATTTATTTGAAAAACTCATATAGAATTTATATTATATTAATTAGCACCATATTAATACTATATAGTACGATATTAAAGCTGAAGAAAACATTAAATACTATCTGTCTATTTGTACGGCAAATCTCCAAAATGTCTGAGTAGATTTTAAAGAGGTTAGTATTGAATTCGCGCAAAAGTGAAATAATCTTCATTGTGGGAAAATATACGGTCTGCGCTATCTTTGGATACGAGCATTGTCAGGTATAAGAGAATGCATTAAAGAATGTAAAACCATTTAGAGTTTAGAAAAAGTAGACAAAATAGTCCAAATTGAAACGAGATATTGTTGACTGAATAAAAATATGCAAAGTGCACGCTCACCCTAAGCTGAGCATCTCTTCCATCTCTACAGCTATCCCATAGAATATAAGCGTATGATACAATTGTAAAGGGGTCAAAGTTATACGTTGAATATTTTGAAAAACCTGTCAATCTGTCTATCAGATATGTCATATCTCGAGATTAAGAGAATAACCGGATTGTAATTGTAATAGATGTATTGGTAAATAAAACTATCTTTTTGGATTATTTCGTGGGCTCCTTTCGGAGAGACTCTCCCGTGACCATGATTGCTGTAAAGCATTCCAAACGTCAGGAACCAAAAATCAAAATAAATCCGCGAAATAATCCGAAAAGATAGTTTTATTTAAAATGTCAAATATTCGCGTAAATCTAAGAAAGTATTACATGTATTGGTCTTTGGATTACTGTTACAAATGGAAAATTTTGTATGTTTGTACATAACATACAGACATGTAATTTTTTCGTTTACGCTAAAAAGCCTGGACAAATTCGGATAAAATATAGTACACAAATAGCCTATAAACTGGAGTAACATATAGGCTATATGAATTTTTAATTATTTTTTTCTTATTTGCACGATGTCTGAACACAAATGTACTTTTTTGTTTTTTACTTGTTCAAAGGAATTCCGACAAGTAGTCTGTAATATAAAAAAAAAACTGAAGACAATAAAAGCTTTTGTTTTATGTGAAAATAAATTAAAATATCGATAATAATGCGTAATATTTAATTATTGTAAAAGTGCAATCTCAAGTAGGTCAAAATTTCCCGTCGAGGGAGCCGGCTAACATCTGTGTTAGTCGTTCATAAACAAAAATATCGAATACCAATTAACTATGGCATTAATATTGTAACGTAATATGATTTGTGATAGGAAGAAAGCTGCATGAAATATTTTTTTAGATGAAATTTGGATAAATATAAATTAAAAATAACATTTTAGCGAGTATCTATACTAATATATACTATATTATAAAGCTGAAGAGTTTGTGTGTTTGTTTGGTTGAACGCGCTAATCTCAGGAACTACTAATCCGATTAACGTTAACTGTAACGTTAACTTAATCCGTTAACTGAGGAAGGCTATAGGTTATATATCATCCCGGAAAAATGTACGTTTCCCGTGGGATAGATGTGTTTTTGTCTAGGGACGAACCCGAAGCGAAGCGAGGGTGAGTCGCTAGTTTAGTATAAATTCTAATTAACAATTAATTTAAACGTATGAAACAAATATTATTAAGTAATATTTTCTTTACCAACCTTGCAGAAATTGTAGAGAAGAGTAGAAAATATCAAGCCACTTGTTCCCGTCTCGTTACTTGAACGATTTGTGCTGGCGGTTTCGAATCCGACTATAAGTTAGACGGTGCGTGCAAAGTACAGTGATTGAAGCCTGAAAAGGTATTATATTAGCTGTTCATGATGCCATTTCAACCTTTATGTCCGTAGAATATTTTATAAACAATGTTATTTTCTCAACTTTCACTGTAAAGTCTCATCAGTGTTAAAATATTTTGATTTAGACAAGATGTTATTTTATATTCGTTGAAGAATGGAATTTAAAATTGCATTAAAGTTAATGATGAATCTATACTCTATGACCAAACGATTTAATCTTTAACAATTATAGAAAGAAATCTCGATTAAGTCACAGTAGAAATTAATTATAAACATTAAAAATATTTATAAGATTGACATATTTTTTTGTCATTATTATATGTACTCTCATATTCTAAGCATGAATCCTCTGTCTTTACTAAAATAAGTAAATGATTTTGTACGGATATTATTATACGCGTTTAAATTTACAATAATCGAACTCGCGACCTTGCCATCTTTATTAGAAAGGCGAAGTGTCTGTTTGTTTGTCTTACTCTTTTGCTTTATGTTATATAGCATGATTATATTATATGTTTTTGTATAATATTTTTCATACAAAAATATTATTATTATTATTAATATTTAAATTTTTAATAGCGATTTAAATCGCTATTAAAAATGGGGGGATAGGAGGGTGAAAAATACTTTACGACCTATTCTCATACCTACCAAATATACAAAAAAAAAATCATTAAAATCGATCGAGCCGTTTCGGAGGAGTGCGACCACAAACACCGGGACACGAGATTTTAATATATTAGATTATTATTAAAATAATGTAATCGTATAAAAAATTGTATTTAATAAAAGAAGAAAACTTATAGTTTTATATAAGTAGTATAACTTGTATCGTTAGGGTGTCGGCGTCAAGTAGGCAAGTGAGCCAGGGTATCAGTCATGTCAGTGACAGCTTTCTTAACAACGTTGTTATCATTCCGACCCAGAACGAATGCCAATTTTGTTATTTTTTTTTTCATTTAAAACATGATATTAACGTAAATTCTAACTCGTATATAGTAAAAGGGGTTTATTTTATCTGTCGCAATTGAATGGCAAAATCAATTCGTGTGCTAGGCAATACTTTTAGATGTATTAGTATGTATGTATGTATGTATGATTTGGTTAGGATATTTTAAGATTGACACCTCACTTATTTATTCTGAAAAAAAAAAAACTTTCGAGAACAATATTTGCGTCTGTATTTAGATAACTGACTTTTGAGTCTTTTGTATAAGTTCTTGATGTTAAACGAAAACAGTAAATAATCGATACTACAAGCATCAAGTTCGGAAAATTACTTGGAATGTTATGTTAAATGTTTTTTTTTCTTTTATAAATTTCTTGCTGGCTACTCTATATGTATGTATGCTTAAATTAGTGGAAACTTCGCTGGTATTTGTTATGTGCCCATTTATATTATAAAACTAGCGACTCACCCTCGCTTTTCTTTTTAAAGTATTAAAACCTTCCGTGGACCTTAAGGAACATATAAATAAATAAGACGAATTGGTCCAGGCATTCTTGAGTTATGAGCTTACCAACATTCATTTTTATTTATATAGATATTGTGTGTTTCCCAAATAAAATAAAATTAAAAATAAAATTAAAAATATAAACAAGTTCATATTCTTTTAAATAAAAAAAAAAAAACTTTTGGAAATGACATATCTAAAGCGTTATGTCACGTGGTCAGAATATGTCATTCTCACATTTTTTTTTAATTTTATTGAATAGAAAAAGTGCATTAATCTAAACGGGATTTTTTATCTATACCGAGACTGTTACCTAATAGATATTCGACGGCTATGGATCACTGATAAAAGAAGTTTTGAAAGACGTAATCGCAATCTGACTATTTCACACTACTAACATAAACACGAAAGTTTGTAGGTTTGTTACTCGACTTTTACTTTTTGCGATATCTGGATGGATTTAGATGAAATTTACAGTACAAATGGGTTTGGAGTAGAAAGGCTAACGTTTGTAATAAAAAAAAAAATATGACAAAAGATGGCTTTATCTTGTAATATTTGTATAATCTTTAGATTTTACAACTTTATATATTACTAACGACTCACCCTCGTTTCATTAGGGTTCGTCCCTAGATACGTTTTAACGGTTAGTATGGAAAAGATAGACTATAAGTATAATATATGTACATAGGTGTGATGAGTTTTATATCCCTTACTTGAGAAATCATTCATTCCCCATACAAATTTTCATCCCCCTTTTCTACCCCTTAAGAGATGATTTCCGGTATAAAAACAATTGTATGTCCTTCCCAGGGTCTCAAAATATCTTCATACCAAATTTCATCTAAATCGATTCAGCGGATTTTTAGTTCATCTATTACAAACAAACAAACACCAAAAAATATTTTTTTTCTCTTTATGATATCAGTATGGAAAAAGTTTAAAGTTCAGTGTGTCAGTTTTCCTTAGATTTGCATTTTACTAAATTGGTAATTTAGTAAAATTCAATAAAAAATATTTATGATCAATATTTTTTTTTATTTAGGATCGCTCTTTATGATGAATTTTCTTAATAACAGTGAAATATATATATATATATATATATATATATATATATATATATATATATATGTATGAGCAATACAGAAATTAACGTACGCTGTAATAAAATCTGTGACCCTCGACGTAGGCAAAAAAAGACTACTACACCTATGGTTACTCCTTATATTCAGCCCTTTTTAACGTCCCACAGCTGGGCATGGGCCTCCCTTCGATACGAGGGGGATCAGGCCATAGTCCACCAAGCTGGCCAAGTGCGTGTTGGTGGACTGTATACATGGATACTACTTTTCACACGCGGCGCTGCTCATATGGTACGATAATGATAAAAAGTAGCCTACGTATTAATACTGGATATAAGCTATATTCATTCTGAATTTTACAGAAATCTGTTGATCCGTTACAGTGTGAAGAAATAACAAACGCACACTTTAATGGGAATTAATGTATTTGAAAAAGTTCAAATTATATTTTCATTCATATATTCGTTATTCATTTGTTCCGGAAATTTCCAGCTTTTTTAGAAAATATATAGAATCTCTCGGTTTCTATTTAAACAGTGTAATAAAAGAAAATATTACTTATCACATTCGCTTCTCGTTTATAAAAAAAAACTAAGTGTAGAATGTTGAATGCGAGAGAGTAAAATATTATTCGAAGCATTTTTAAATTATGTTTTTTATTTATTATTCATCTGAAATAGCAAGTTTAGATGTTTTATAGGTATACTAAGTAGTGACTCACCCTCGCTTCGTTCTGGGTCGTCCCTAGATAAGTTTTGACCCTTAGTATGGAATAGATAGCCTACATATATATGTATGATGAGTTTTATACTCATTACATGAGAAATCATTGGTTTCCCATACAAACTTCCACCCCCCTTTTCTACCCCTTAAGGGTTGATTACCGGGATAAAAACTATTCTATGTTCTTTCCAGGGTCTTAACCTATCTCTATACCAAATTTCATCTAAATCGGTTTAGCAGATAAGCGTGAAAAGGTAACAGACAAACAGACAGAGTTATTTTCGTATTTATAATATTAGTATGGATTGTATGGATATGCTTTATATCTATAACCAGTAATTTAAAAATTCTTTTCCTAGATAATATATTAACGATCACATTTCCTGAGATCATACATAACCCAAGGAAGAAATTGAGTTTTTTGGCGGACTTCAAAGATTTACCTAATGCAGCTGTAAGTTTATAAGAATACTAGCGATTCACCCTCGTTTCGCTTCGGGTTCGTCCCTAGACAAAAACAAATCTATCCAACGGGAACCGTACATTTTTCCGGGATGATATATAGGCTAGCCTTCCTCAATTAACGGGCTATCCAATGCAAAAAGATTTTTTCAAATCGGATTAGTAGTTCCTGAGATTAGCGCGTTCAACGAAACAAACAAACAAACTCTTCAGCTTTATAATATTAGTATAGATTTATAAAAAGCGATTCATATTTGGCAAAGATATTGACTTCAAATCTATATAGAAATAGGCAAAGGCAAAGCAGTTCAGTACCTTTATCTCCTCTGTTTCTCAAACTTTTTTTTATTTAGTTGCTATTAACGAGCTTTAGGGTTACCAATTAAAAAATGGAAACAGTATTTTTTATATAAATAGATAAGTTTATACATATAATAGATAAGTTCTATTTATATATGTTTTCCTCAAATTTTCAATCATAATTATATGGTCGAATTTCATAATTATGGTAAAAATACACTATTATTAAATACATACTTTACGCATACATTTTACTTTTCAGTGTTATATTTTAGTATTAAATATATCACTTAGTACTAAATATACGTATATTAATATTATATATTAATTATTTAGTATTATATCAATTATATCAATTTGCACTATGATAGTACGTAGTAGTAATATTTACCTAATAGTCTGTAATATGATGATACTTCGTAACTGTACTTATCTGTTTGAAACCAAATAGCACTTTATCTGCTTAATTGACCTCAACGTCATTTGAGTGATTTACACAAGAAACATTAACTGTATTGTCTTTTACGATGTAACCATTAATAAATAATAACCAATATCATCTTATTATGAACTTATTCAATATTTTTTTGCTTTATGAAAAATATATATGTATAGTATATGAGTTTTTTTTTAATTTTTCTTTACATCTCACTGCTAGGCCTACAACTAACATAGCTATATGTACATACAAAAATTAATTATATCAGCAATTAACCCAGGAAATAGGGTATATAATTAATAATTTAAAACAAAATCAAAAGCAGATATTAGATGTGCGAAACGTAAGCAACACCCGCATGTGGGGAATAATTTAAAAATACGCAAAATACGGCCACTTCTAACCGGCGGGGGTACAAATGCCCCCATCCCCCGCTTTGCGTATTTTTCGGTATGCGTGGCAGGTGGCGACCCCTCGCGGGGGGTTCGTTAAAAAGCACCCGAGTACGTAGTATTATAAAAGTTGCGCCTACCGCGTGTAAGTAGTGGGGGGGAGGGGGTGTCCCCCACCCACCTAGTTAGACAGTTAAAAGTATGCGGTATTAACGGAACGGAAATGAATATAGAGGTAGGTAGGTTTTTCGGGAGGCTGTGACGCCGCGGGTTAGATTACGAGAATACTTGGGCCTTCATTTTGTATTTTTTTTTTGTACTTTTTGTGCCGTCGAGTTTAGAGTTTGTTTAGCTTCGTAATACAAGCCTAGTTAGTCATATGATAACCGGAGGTTTGATCATTTGAGAGCGTCTGAATAGGTTTTAATATAATTAAAATCTTAATTAATGTGTAATTAATATGTTGTATTGATTTAGAATACTTAATTGGTGACTTTTGTTGTATGATCATATATTGTTTGTACATGTATTGTTTGTATTAGATATACTTGAGAGTAAAGAACAATGGTTACTTGTTATTATAATACGATATTATAATTTAACTTTTATATTTTATTCATTATATTGTAATAAATTTATATTATTTATATATTACAATAGTATAATAATATTTATTATATAATAAACCAATACTGTATGAATTATGAAAGTTTTAAATGTAAAATAGCTTTTAAAATTATTTGTTTTTTCATGTTTTTAACAATTTTTTTTTAAAGTGCTTGCAAACTATAAGACATGTGCTTAATATTTCTTTCGGTTAGTAACTTAAACTGTCATCTTAAACCTAGTGGCCAGTTATAATAACTAGAGATCGCCTAGTGGTCGAAAATCGACCATCATTACATATATACATATATACATACATATATACATACATACATATATATATATATATATATATATATATATATATATATATATATATATATATATATATATATATATATATATATATATATATATAAACTGGCTGTTTCCAAAAAAAAAATTAAAAACATAAATAATATTGATAACAGTAAAACTCGTAAATAGTTACTAAAACAAAAAAAAAAAAAAAAGAAAATCAATTGACAAACAGAAGAGTAAAAGGTAAAAAAGAGTAAATTAAACAGTTTTGTCTTTGCTTATTTTCATATATGTATGTGCAATAAAAAACTGTAATACTATACTATTGTATTAGTAGTAGTAAGATTCCAGTCCGATTGCAAAATATAATAATTTTATAATTACATTTCCTCTTTAGCACAAGATATTACTTATTCTCTTTTAAAAGAAATTTTGTTCAAGAATGATAATTTTAATAATAATTTAATTAAATGGAATAGCCATTCAATATATAAATTATTAATTCAAATTTATTCCAATGCTAAAAAGTTCTAAGTTTTTTATCAATGTAAGAATATAACGCCTAACATTTTTATTGCTGCAACACATCTATCGCGAATAAAGGAAATTGCTATAAGATTTTTGCAAGGCGCTCAGCGGTCAAGACATCGATTCGACCGCGATCTCGTTGCCCGCGGCGATAGAGGGGTGATACAGTGGTTTCTTAAACAAATTAAAATGGAAAATGTAATAAAGCTTTTTCTTGAATTACAATTTTTATATTTATTAACAAATATTAATTAAATTTTATTAGGCGCTTGTTAAAAAAATTGGGATATATGTGAATGTGCTAAGTTAAATTTCTAAGGCGCTGGAAAGATTACGTATGCGAGTATTCAACACGGTACTCGTCTAAATATGTGAAGACGATTGTGCCATTTTTGTTCATAAACGTGATAGTATCTCACATATCGAAATTAAGAGCATTAAATAACTAAATTGTTTTTATATTACATTATAAAAACAATACTAGAAGTTTTTTTATAGGTGTTTATAATACATTAAAAATATATTTTAATTTTGGTAAAAAGGTTAATAACATGTTAATTATTTTAATGAATTTATACTTTATACGTATACCATGTGTATATATTTTTATGGCACAAGTGCATCGTAGTGTAGAAATGTTGCTGAGAGTTAGATTTCTGTATGTGATTCTAGTACCTAGTACAGACAAAGTGCGTTATTAGGTCGGTCTTTTTGTATGTAATGCAAGTGATGCTTTCGTAATTTTTTTTCAAATTGTCTATTAGTTTATATTATATTATTTGATTTGAAAAATATTCAGTAAAAACCGTTGTTTTGCTAATCATGTTAATCTTATTCGATAGTTATAATTAAAAATATTTTAGATAATTTTTATTAATTACGATGTATCTTAGAAAAATAAGTTTACTAAAAATAAGAGGCGAGTCAAACCTCATATATGTATTAAATTAAAATTGCTAATAAGTTAAATAATAATGTATGTAATTATGGTATTCTTTTTGGAATATACAATGATATAGTGGCGACTTTAAATTGAAGATGGAGCCTTAGAGGGTTCACGTAGAGTATAAAAATGCTGAAAAATTAGCCAAGCTAAGAGAACCGGAGCTATAAAAGGCGAACGCTTAATATTTTTGCTTTACGACGGTGCACTAGATCGGATAGTAAACCGAATTTACTGCCGAAACACAGCTTCCCATCTAAATAATAAATGCGAGATTTCCTACGCACAAGCATCGGAGTAAAACAATTTATTACAAAATGTAAACAGGAAGAGCCGTATTTTCATTAAGAATACGAATCCAATAGCCCCCCTAGCACCACCCAGGAATAGACCGAAAATACCCAGTTATGATTAATTCCGAATGCGCCGCGCATTGATCAAGGAACCGAGGCTTTTTACTCCAAACTACCCATCTCTACCCCCTTCCCCCCTCGAGGGAGCGAGACTAATGCAGCGTCCGCCGTCTCTCTCTAAAACAAAGATGCTAAAACTTCTTTCGCTAGTATGAAGATTTTAATTTCATATTTTTGACGAAACGGTTCTAATTTTCTGACCCCCACCAACCCAAAGAGGACTCTATTGCCTTAAAATAAAACATAATTTCGCGGATAATTGTGCCGTACTTGTTTCCATTTTCTAATTCCGAATTAGTTTTCGAAGTGAAAAGATACAGTCCCAAGACTGTGTGAGTATTCGCCATCAATTTGGACTTTGACACTGTAATTTTAGGGGAGCATTTCCCTTGGTGAGGGCTCTGAAGAAATAATTCTCGAGTCGTACCCCGAAATTAGTCGAATAAGGGGAAAGGGGTTCATACGATGGGTGGTTTTAAAAGAAGAAGGCAAAAAGGTGGGGATAGAAAGATGCGCAAAGACTTAGTTTGCGAGGGGGGTGGGGTGTTATAAAATATATAATTCTATACTTACAATACTTGTAAATACGGCACGCGGAAGTACTCCGCGTGTACCATCTTGAGAATTCTGAGATCGATTGCTAAGATGATAGTGGTCAAATGAAATATTTTTGTCTCAAATCTAATTTTTATAATAAGTTAAGTGGCTACCTTATATGTTTAAAAGGATAATGAAGTAGAATGAAGGTATACAATTTATATTTTAGTGAAGTATACGTACATTCTTATAGTTGTCAATCATTTAAAATTTGCACAGCCTAATAATGATCATTAAAAATATCACAGCCATTTAAAAAGAATTACAAAAATCTTACTTTATAAAGAAAATCTAAGAAGACACGTAGCGTCTCGCTACGCGCCTCAAAATGAAAACCTTTTGTTTAAAAGTTAATTCAAAATAGAAATCAATACTATAAAACAATGATTTTAACCATATATATACTATATTTCTACAAAAGCATAATATTAAACAAATAAAATATTCATTTATACATTAATTTTGTATATTAAAGGAAAATTTGATTTACGACGTCCCAAAGTTCAAGTGGTCTCGAACGCGGTACATTGCTACATTCGCTGATATTTAGTCGCGAAACGGGATGTATTATAAGGCGTAGTTGTTTAAAATAAGAACGGGGGACTCTATGAGTTCAGTAGTGCAGGGGTGGGAAGGTGCTGGTTCGATATTGATTGAAATTAATACAATCATAACATTGTTTTGTGACTGATATTATATTTTTGACGAAGTATGTAATAAATAAATTATTAATAATAACGTACGTATGTTTTTTTTTATAATATATAATATATGTCAATTCACTTGAATTTTGAAATTAAATTCAAGTTTTTATTACAATATTCATAAAATTATAAGTTTTTAACTGACACAAGTTATTCAAGTGCAATAAACGTAAAATATCTAAAGTAAGATCAGCGATATATTATATTATATTAAATCATCGATAAGATACCATAATTATAGATTGCAAATGCAAAATTATTTCCAAAAAAGCTTTAAGTGGGACTTTCACTCATTTACATAAAAATTATGCATGCCATAGTTAGTGTCAGTATAATAACATTAGTTAAGTATTAACGATTCCCATGGCACAGAATATTTGGTTTTAAAATTTAAATTTCAAAAAAAACAACGTATACGTTGATTGTACATATATATGTATGTATATATTACGCCTTCGGCCAGATAAGGTGTAATATATGTATATTATTATTATTATTTTTAATTTTATTTAAATTAAAAAAAAAATATTTTAAAATATTTGGCAATGAAGCTACGTATTTGATCCGCTCATTTCGCGCGCTCAGTAAAAAGTTGTGTACGGGGGGTCTGCACTAGCGCCTACGCGCGTAGGCACAGGGCTGTGAATTCTTTAAATTATTCATTAATAATTTTATATGCTATAATAAACATATTTAATTATTTTTCTTTTATACATGTTAATACTGCAAAATGTTTTGTTTGACTAAATGTATTAATTTTGTGGAATTTTAGAATATTCAAAACATTTGTTATATGTCCTAATTAGACAAAACTGAGATTAACGTAATGATAAGAGTTTTCAATGGAAAATGACCCTTATTTTCTAGCAATATTAAATAAACTAACGTATGTTTTAACGTTTAGTATAGATTTCTCAGAGATGAGATACTTTTCCGTTGTAAAAAGTATCCTATATGTTGACCCGGATAATCAGCTATCATCATAATAAATTTTATCAAAATCTGTCCAGTGGTTTTCTCGTGATGTATTCTCAGACAGATAGACAGACAGACGAAAATTCTAAAAGCTATAGATTTGGCCTCTGTTTCGGTAAAATGAATATTACAATAAGGTTTTTCAAAAAATCTTTAACGTACAGATTCGACTCAGAATTTTATTATATGTATGTATAGATAAACAAAATTATGTATCATATACATGAAATTTGTTCTTTTAAATTATTATTTAATGTTAATATAAATATTATTAATAAAAACATTCAAATTTTGTAATATTTTTAAATGCTTAAAGATTTATTCAAACATCCCGACCACTTCCGAATGTCTTAAGACGCAAAGTTGCGGGGGCTCCTAGCGCCTACGATCCGCTACGCCGTAGCTCTAGGGTTGCTAGTTACCTATGATTGGAATATCGCGTTTGAATATAAATTTATTGTAAATAATTAATAAACATTTGATGTTTTTTGTGTTACTTTTGAAAACTATATCGCTAATTCTAAATTTTCTTATTTAATTATTAATATGGATAAATGTATATTCATACATATTTATATTTTAAATCTTTCTAAAAAATATATTTATAAAGGCTTATACACTAATATGTAGTTATTATTATGTATGGTCAAAAGAAATTGTAGCTTTTAAACTAATACAATAAAAAAAATACTCAATATAAACTTATTTTATTTAAAACTAACATATACATATATAATAGATAAGAAATATGAAAACTTTGTAATTCACATTTCGACTCCAATTCGCGAGGGTTGAATAAAATTAGAAATCACACACCCTTATAAGACCCCTAAAAACTTGAAAGTTCATTACACCAGCCCTGGCACTATCTAAGACGTACCCCCTAGGGGGAAGGGGGGCTCATTTATCAATATATGAGGACTGTTTCTTCAGAATTGATTATTTTCTTAGATTCTAAGGGTAGATTTTAGAAGCTTTTGATGTTCGGATATGAGTTCTTACTTCTTATAAATGTTTACTTAATATTATTGATTATACAACGTTTTTTTATAATATGTATGATCATAAATGTTTAAAATAAAAATATTTGTATTATATGGAATAAAACGTTAATTGACAAAAGCTGCGTCGTTTCGTTGTTTACTTTCATAGCGGCCACGGGTTCGATTTTATTATATTTAATATCTATAATTAGTATTAATTTAAGTGTGTATTTTATATATAGAATTCTTTTAGAATAGTGTAGCCTTTAGTAATTTAGTAATACTTTAAGTAATTTAGGCTATTTTTTTAAGATAAACCGCGCTAATATTATTTTAATATTATAAATACGAAAGTTTATGAGTGAGTGTGTGTTTGTTACTTCTTCATGCTGTAGAG
Organism: Fabriciana adippe; assembly: GCA_905404265.1. NCBI lineage: Eukaryota > Metazoa > Arthropoda > Insecta > Lepidoptera > Nymphalidae > Fabriciana > Fabriciana adippe. Next base: position 1,146,175 of record FR989995.1, read on the forward strand.
GATAAACGGATTTGAATAAAATTCGAAAAGCAGATAGTTTATATCTTGGAACTTATATAACTTATAGGCTATTTTTTTTAATATTGTATCAAGTGAGCAAAGCCGCGGGTGAAAACTAGATATTCAAATTTAAGAACGTTTTTATTCATTTCAACTTTAACTAGTTCATGTATAAAAGGTTTTTATAAAGTTTGCATTTTCTTAGATTTTCCTTGTTTTCCAAATAAATAGCATTTAGGAAGGCACCTTACACAAATCTCAACTAAGTTGGGAACAGACTTAGTAATGCTTTTAGCGTTTTTTACCCCATTGTTGAAAAAACAAAAAGGGTGTACAAGGGGAGTATTCAAATTTACTTTAACAAAACTCTTTTATTATATATAAATGACTATGTGGTTGCTACGGCTTCGCTCATATTTATGGTAAATATCTTTTTCTGATAACTTACAATGACATAACATTAATAAGACTAAGATTTTATTTTAGGATTCATATGTATGTATCCTATGGATGTATATGTATAGGATATGTATCCCATATATCCTTTTTTCTCCTGTAAAATCCTATTCTTAAGCTTACTACTGGCCACTTGATAAGAAAGAAGTAAGCCTACGTATAATAAGCTATCTCAAATGTGTTAGACCGTTATAGAGTAAAGAAGTAACAGTAATATTACGTTTAACTTTTTCCATTTTTAATATTTATTAAAACCTCATCCAAATTTTTGATTTTGAAATTTCTAGTTATTTATTTATGGATCAAAATTAAAAAGTCCACAAACGAATTATTAAAATACATATTATATGAATAAAACAGTTTCATTTCATTCTTTCATAGTCTAAATACAACAAAACAGCGATTTAACGCAGATGTGAGTTTTTAGAATTTCTATTATTGAAATTAGGCTATAAATTGAAAGTACTGCCGCTGCGTCGATACAAACATAAAATAACATTGTAAAACCTAAAAACATTCACATTTTATTAGTATAATAAATTCCAGTTACAGAATTACGGAATATATAAAACCTCACCGTAAAAACTAACGCCATCAAAGGCGTTGCCGCGTAAACGAAAAAAATCACACCCCCCCCTAATCTTAAAAAACGTAATGGCAGATCTTAGAACCTATAACTTTCTATGTCGACTTCCATTATTATTACAGTATCTGAAGTGAAACGTCTGAGTCAACTTAAAATGTATTTAATTTACATGTAATATATTTAAAACATACATTTTACAAATCCTAATTTCAAATATTCGTATAATTTTCTTATTACCATTCTTTACAAAACCTCTAAGTTAATAAAATATGAGTTAACGTAAGTCAAATAGTCTTTATATCGTAAAACAGAACACAAATATATGGAATCCTCAACATTCCTTAAATTATTTCGTAAGAAAATATAAAAGGAAGTGGAATCATAGCTATATCTATAATAAAACATCTGCATAGACACACAGACACAGGCACTAACACAAATAAGCAATAAAGTAAGCGGTAATATAAAACTAAGAAACATCAACATCTTCCCTCACCCCCCACTAGGGGGTAATTTCCCCCCGAACTTACTAAAATACTAAAAACGGAGATACAGAGGGTGCCACCCCACCGTTTTCTTATGCAAGATGCTTATATTTTAACCTAAATGTTTGAGGAGATTCGCGGCGCTGTTTGACTTGTGCGATTTTTAGGTATAATTTTCGGGACTAGGATTTTAAAGTATTTAACCTTTGAATAACACTTTGTATGCACATGTGCATTTATAATTATAATTAGTTTCTTGTTAACAAACTCAATTTATATAATTAGATGTTTTAATTTAAAATTTTACTATATTTTTGTGTTTTCATAAGCAAATAATGTTTTAGTCATGTGTGGCTCAACTCACACTAAAATAACGTTCATTCAAAAATTGACCTGGACGTGGGAAAATTGGCACAAAGCGTCCGTGTCCAATAAAAGCATCAAGCTAAAACGCGTATGAAATTAAAAAAAAAATCAATGAAAACATCGGGTGAAAAAATTCAACCGAGTTTTTTCCGATCTTTATTTGCTTTTGCGAGAACTAGTGAAAGCGAAAGGCTGAAAAAATACGTCACTATTTCTATCGTACGGGCCGTGGAATAAAAAAAGAAAAAAAAGGCGAATGGCCGCCGAGAGTGAGAGTTCTATTTTCAAATTGCCCGCGCGCCGACATCGTTTTATTTTTTAAATGCATTTTTTCGGACACATGTTAACGAAGACAAAGGGCTTGTTTACTTTATTGAGGCTATAGATTCAAAACGTGCACAGACTATCTAAATTGATAACTAAGCGGCCATTTTATATTTTGATACGTCACATAAATACACCGGAATTGTTTTAGTTCAATATTGTTTTAAAAACTTTATGAGTGGAGTTAATGAAAATATTCGGTAATATGCTTATAAAAATGACGAAAGTGGTTATTAAATGTAAGTTGTTTTATTATTTTATTTAAATGTCTAATATCATAAGGTTGTTAGTAATTCACTTTAAATTTGAACGTAAACCCGAAGAATGCGGAGATTCGATTTTGATTCCGTCGAAGTAATAAAGACTGCTTTCCTCAACATCTATTTTTAACATTCGCTTTCTCGTCCTACTTTCTTGCATGCGAATGCGTTATCATTATCATAAAAATAGCATATTATGTATATTATAATTACAGTATTGGTAAATTCTGATAAAAGGACAGGAACATGAAGTCGATCGTATCGATAATGTGTCGTGTCGCCATAATAATTATAAAATAAAGCAATTTTTGTGCACCTGCTTGTTTTTGCAGCTTTTAAACGATCAGTGCATTTTATCCACGTGTCCTCGTCGATCAATATTGGTATAGCATATATAAATTATTATTTATGAACAAATGTGTTGACCGACTTGAAATAGGAGGTATATATATATATATAAATATAGTTGGTTGTATTTTACTGACGGTCTCTTATAAACTTCAAAATTAATTTCCGCTTTTATAATGGAAATAATTACTTACTTTAAGTAAGTTTTTTGGTATTTTTTTGTTTTAATATTTTAAGTAATTTTGAAGATACAATAATAATATTCTTTTTAGTAAAAAATATTATATAAGTACAATTCTAAAGAGTATAAGACAAAAGATGGCTAGCATCTCGTCGTTTCAGCGCTTTCTCTTCAGTTCAAACGATCAATTTAGTGAGAGAGTTTTTAATACAGAGTTTATCGACTTTTAAATGTTAATGCTATTGGTATAAAATATGCATTGTACTAGCCGAAAAGATATATTGTATTTATGTAGATACACATGTTGTGTATGTGTATGTATGTATGTATTTAGCCCTTTTTAACGCCCCACTGCTGGGCACGGGCCTCCCTTCAATACGAGGGGAATCAGGCCATAGTCCACCACGCTGCACTGGCCAAGTGCTTATTGGCGGACTTCACATGTCTTTCAAAACTTGCTAGGTTTTCTCAGACATGCAGGTGTTCTCACGATGTTTTCCTTCACCGTAAGCAGTAGCCCAGTGGTAACGCGCTCGCTTGGGAAACCGAGTGAAGCGTGTTCAAATCCCGGGTCTCGCACCTCTGATGTATATGTCACCGTATAATTGTAAGCACCGATAGATTACAATCTATCTAGCTAGATTGTAAACTGTCGATTCGTTTATAATCTCGCGAGATAGATTACAATCTAGCGGCACTTACAATTTTACGGCGACATAATATATAAATCTTAAAAATTAAGCTTGACGACACGTTTGGCTCAGTTTGTAGTGACCCTACTTGCTGTGTCAGCGGTCTCGGGTTCGAGTCCCGCTGGGGGCATACATTTGTGTGATAAACACGAATGTTTGTACTTCAGTCAGGGGTGTTTATATTTATAATATGTACGTATAAAGTTATATATGTGTAGTGTATCAACTATCTGGTATCCATAACACAAGCCTCGTAGCTTATACCATGGAACTAGATAGTGCTGTGTGTTAAAATCCCAACATATTTATTTATATTTATTTAAGCTTTGTTTTTAAAATAGAGGAAAAAATTTATAGGTTAAAAGTATAGGTAGTATGAACAAGTAAGCACTAAGGCGACGATTTGTTACTGTGTATGGTAAACAAGAAAATTCTGTTGCCATAACATAATAGGAAGCTAACGTGTTTACATGTAACCACTTGTTAGATCTCAAACGTCGCACATGTTGATCATACCCTCTCATGGTGTAGTGTAGACGCACTGCGGTTCACCCTTAATCCCTCAACCCTCTTCACCCTTGGCTTTTAGTTTCGATTATAGTTCAATGTATTTTGATGTCTTCGAACTCTCGTAACTTGCTCATTTTTCATTCAGTTATTTTTCCATACAATTATTTTCTATACTAATATTATAAAGCTGAAGAGTTTGTTTGTTTGTTTGGTTGAACGCGCTAATCTCTGGAACTACTATTTCGATTTGAAAAATTCTTTTAGTCAAGATAGTCCGTTAACTGAGGAAGGCTATCGGCTATATATCATCCCTAAAAAAATTACGGTTCCCGTGGGATAGATTTGTTTTTGTGTAGGGACGAACCCGAAGCGAAGCGAGGGTGAGTCGCTAGTGTATGATAATAATAGTAATAATATTCTTTATCGCACACCAAAAAACTAAAAATACAAAGAAAAAAACACAAAGAAAAGATGCACATCAGGCGAACTTATCGCTGGAAGCGATCTCTTCCAGGCAACCTTGAGCAAGAGGATGATATTAGTTATAATTTGTGTATTAATGGTTAAATAAAGTATTCTAACGAGCAAGTATTGAGTTTTTTGTCTGTTTTTCTCAACAGAACTGTCTTCTGAAACGGTAGCCTTAAAATATTATGTTTTGATTTTAGTGTAAAATTGATTCGAATTCGATTGATTATACTAATATTATAAATGTGAAAGTTTGTGAGTATGGATGTTTGTTACTCTTTCACGACAGAACGGCTTAACGGATCTGGATGAAATTTGGCACAGAGATAGATTATAGCCTGGAATAGCACATAGGTTACTTTTTATCCCGGAAAAATGTACGGTTCTCGCGAGATAGATCTGTTTTTGTCTAGGGACGGATCCGAAGCGTAGCGAGGGTGAGTCGCTAGTATAAATATATTTCATTATTATAATTAGGAGAATGTTCGCCAGTTTGTTGGTTCATCCGCATTTAACTCAGCAATGAAGTAATAGATGGATGTGATTTTTGTATAGAGATACTTAACGTTCTAAAGAGTACCGTTTTTAGTAATTTTTGCCCCAGTGGTATTAAGTGGCGCCTTGTAATATTAATTTATAGCAAAAAATGTTAAAAGAAGCGTGAAATATTTAGGAGATTGGGTGAACCGAGAATTCGTTTGCAAATAATTTCATTTTATTCATTTTAGAAGCTCTATATTTTTTAAATATAATGTTTACTACTTACTTTGCCATAACATTCAAATAAGCAATGTTCTTCTCTAAACGTATTGTGTTTATTTAAACCATGATGATAGGACTAATCTAAATCATACTGTAATTACTGTTACCTTAAAATATTCCCTTGCATATAGTTTTTTTTAATAATTTTATATTAGACCTCCCTTGCCGCATAATCTATATAGTAAAAAATATAATGAAAATTGGACTACATTTGGCGTTAATATCGAGTAACATATACACAAAAAATATATGTTTGAATTGAATATTTTACTTTTGAAGTCGGTTAAAAATGAACTCCATGATACAGTAGAAAGCTAGTCAGCTAGGTCTTTTTGAGTGAAATAACTATAAGATATTTTAAAGTATTTGAAGAAAGGACACACAAAGCAAGGGGCCCGAAGAGGACTTAAGCATTATACGTCTTGAGTACAAAAACTTCAAGAGGCTCCGTAAGATGTAAAAAGTATATTTCATCTAATACTAGCTATTTGATCCTTATATATACTATATATATATATATATATATATATATATATATATATATATATATATATATATACATATACATATATCAATACGCTATTTACACTCTCACTTTGCATGATATTGCCCCATGGATAATAATATTATAAATAATTTAAATGAGATAGACGGTATAAACTTAGCAAATCCCTTTCAATGTGAACTAGAAGACTTAGGAAATTATTTAAAAATTAAAAAAGAAGATCTTACTATTATTACTCAGAATATAAGGAGTGTTCACTGCAACTTCAATGAGCTACAAGTTTTCTTATTAAGTCTTGAGTTTGAGGTGGATATCATAATACTCACGGAATGTTGGCTTAACAGCGACAAACCTGTCCCCAACTTAAGTGGATACAACTGTTTCGTTACATCGCATCATCTCAACCAAAATGATGGCGTAATAGCCTATATAAAGACCTCTTTATCAATTAACTGCATAGAAATAAAACTTAATGACTCATCCTGTTTACAAATTGAAACTGATTATCTGATAACACTCGGTATATATCGCTCGCCATCTAATCATAACGCAAACAGATTTATTGATTCCTTAGATGCACATCTAAATAGTCTGAATAAACAAAAAAATCTTGTTGTTTGTGGTGATATTAACATAAATATTAGCCAAGAACTTTCCACACAAACTCAAGAATACAATAACAGGGTAAACTATCTGGATATGCTAGCTTCTAACGGTCTTTTTCCTGGACATCAACTCCCCACTAGACTGAACAGCTGCCTAGATCACTTTAACCTACGAATCAACAAAAGCTGTCCCCCGCCATCTATAGTTGTATTACACACATCTATCACAGACCATAGCACAGTCCTACTGGGACTTCTGAATCAAAAACCCAATAGATCAGTCACAAAAACAAAGAAAGTTGTTAACTTTGACGAAGCTCTGAAAACCCTAGCTACAAAACACCTTCAGCAACTACTTTCCTGCAACAACCCTACTATTTTAATTGAACAATTAATTGATAAAATAAAGCAATCGCTTGATGAAAACACTAAAATGATTAACACTCCTAAAACTAAGCGCATCATCAAACCCTGGATAACCCCAGGTATACTCAGGTGTATACGCAACCGAAATAAATTGCAAAAAAGGTATAAGGCTCAACCTCAAAATGAGGATTTAAAATCCACCTACAAAAGGTATAGAAACTTCTGTAACAATCTTATAAAAAAAGTCAAGAGGGAGTATGATAGTGATTTATTAGCTAACTCTTTAAACAATTCAAGACTATTTTGGAAAAACTTCAAAGTAGTTACAAATCAAACTAATAATAAAACGGATAACAGTAAACTACTATATATAAAGCCGACCCCGATGGAATCAATTGACTTCGTCAACAATTCTTTTGCAAATACTGGAAAGAAACTCGCTGAACAAATAAATAAGCCCCCAGTTATAAATGATAAATTAGAAGATCACAATAATCAAACTTCCTCGTTTGTTCTTTTGGACACCACACCAGAAGAAATCCATGCTGTACTCATGTCCCTTAAATCTCACAGCGCCACAGGACACGATGACATACCAGTTACCTTCCTTAAAAATGCCAAAAATGAGATCATTCCCATTATCGTACACTTTGTTAACCTGTGTTTTAATGACGGCACATTCCCAGATACACTAAAGCGAGCAGTAATAACACCAATATACAAGAATGGAGATAGAGGCCTTGTCGAAAACTATAGACCAATATCTGTATTACCAGCCCTTTCAAAGATTATTGAGAAACTAATAAATAAACAACTTATCAACTATTTTGACAAATACAATCTACTTTCTTCGAATCAATTTGGCTTTAGACAAAGAAAATCTACCGAAGATGCAATAGCTACATTGAGCTCGCACATTGTAAATAAACTCGATAATGGCAGAAAAACTCTTGGTGTTTTCTTAGACCTGAAAAAGGCGTTCGATACAGTATCCGTTCCCATTCTTGTGCGAAAATTAGAGCGACTTGGTGTTAGAGGAATACCATTAAAATTACTTGAAGACTACCTTACCGATAGAACACAAATAGTTAAAATTGATGACTATAAAAGCGGCAGTGCTAAAAACACATACGGGGTCCCGCAAGGAAGTGTGTTAGGCCCGACACTATTTCTGGCCTACATAAATGGATTATGTAACCTACAACTTCGAAATGCACGCATAATTTCATACGCTGACGACACTGCTATATTATTTGATGGCAAATCCTGGGAAGAAGTTAGACAAACAGCTGAAGATGGACTTTCACAGGTGGCAAATTGGCTTCAATTAAACCTCTTGACACTAAATGCTTCTAAGACAAATTATATCTGCTTTTCCCTATACGAAAATTCACAGCCAAACGAAAACTTCAGTATAAGAATACATTATTGCAATAGTGACGAAAAACTCAACTGTAACTGTCCTGTTATTGAGAAAGTTCGTACCACAAAATATCTGGGGGTCATTATTGACCAAAGACTATCATGGCACTATCAAATAGACAATGTAGCTAACAGAATAAGGAAACTTTCGTGGGTGTTTAAAACTCTTAGACATGTGACTTCTCCTGAACTTTTAATGAAAATATACACAGCTTTAGCTCAATCAATCCTAATTTACGGCATACCAATTTGGGGAAGCGGAGCAAAAACTAAATTCAGGGAAATAGAGAGAGCCCAAAGATGTCTACTTAAAGTCATGTTCTTCAAGTCATGTAGATTTTCGACGCACTCACTTTACTCTATTGCTGGTACATTAACTGTAAGACAATTATTCATCCTTCACACGGTACTGAGATTACATAAGCAATTAAATTTTGACCCTAACACTCTTTGTACTAGAAGAAAATATGCTGTTGCACTGAGCAAACCCACAAAAACCATTTTTGCATCGAGACAATTTGAAAGCCTGTCGGCACTCATATATAATAAAATTAATAAAACCTTAAATATCTACCCTTTACAATATTATGAATGTAAAAAAAAAGTCACAAAATACCTCCTGACTCTTGATTATGATAAAACTGAAGAATTTCTACAAAAATCTATTTGAAAATTCAGACCTTCTTATGCAAAGTGTAAATACACTATACTCACTCAACCACGCAATACACACACACACATACATACACATACACACACACACACACACACACACACACACACACGCACACACACATTCACACACAAATCCAAGCACACGTACACACATAAAATTGTACATACTTTCATTCATACACATGCACCAAATAAACCATTCATATACATATCCTTATAATATACATATCCTTATAATATACTTAAAAGCACATTAGAAAATATATTTTCTTTATATTTTTGTAAGATATTTTTTCTTTCTCAATTAGTTACTTTATCGTTACTTTATCGTTAAATTATTTCATCTCAACTAATTTAAGCTAAAATGTACTATTTATGGAAGAGCGAAATCCTCTGACACAGGTATTGTTACTTAAAAGAGGATTTCAACCTTGTTACTATCATGTACTTGTTGTTTAATGAAATAAACGATTTATTTATTTATATATATATATATATATATATATATATATATATATATATATATATATATATATATATATATATATATATACATTTTTTTAAGTCTCTTTGCGATTTAGTCTCTTTTAAAATTTTTTTTTTGTTTAGCAGCTACTGACGAGTTTTAGTATTATAAATAAAAAGAATTGAAAATAGTGTTTTAATATAGAGATAGGTAAAATGTATTCTTATATGTTTCCCTCAAATTTTCAATAATGATTTTGGTCGAATTTTCACCACTGGGCGAGCACTACAAAATCTATACAGATAAATAAAATTGAAGTGTCTGTTTGTAATGTCAAAATAACAGCTTTATACTAAATGCATATGGGATTATATACGGTACTTATAAGAAAAACACAATTTTTAAAATTTTTGTCCATCTGTCTGTCTGTTTGTTCCGGCTAATCTCCGAAACGGTTGGACCAATTTTAATGGGACTTTCACTGGCAGATAGCTGATATTATAAGGAGTAACTTAGGCTACTTTAGAAAAAGAATTAGGGTTTCCTTCAAAAAAATTAAAACGTACGAACCCGAGCGAAGCGAGGGTGAGTCGCTAGTTTTCACATAAAATCTATACAAAGTGCCTTTAAAGTGATTGTGATATAGATGCTCTTTTTAGGGTTCCGTACCCGAAAGGTGCCAACGGAACCCTAATACTAAGCCTCAACTGTCCGTCCGTCCGTCTGTCATAGGGCTGTATCTCATGAACCGTAATAGATAGAAAGTTGAAATTTTCACAGAGTGTGTATTTCTATTGCCGCTGTAACAACAAATAATAAAAAACCAAGGTTGCGAATTTCAAAAAGGCTGCCATGCAAATTAAAAATAAAATCGATGATGGTACGGACTCGCACTTGACCGTGTTTTTTAATCATATGTAATCATTTGCAGAGCTTCACACAAGACTTTTAAAAGCTATTTAATTTTGCTACTTTATTAAAAATATTTTAATCAATAAATAAAAATCCGACTAATTTATTAGAATACAGCTTACACCGTTGAGCCTCCTTCCCTTCTCTTACTTCAGACACATGTTTCAACTTACCAATTTATCATGGCGATTCAATCATTTAAATGTGAAAGGGATGTCAGAGTGCTTGTCAATCGATAGCATCTTCAGAACAAGAAAACAAAAAAATAGCCTATAATCTAATATAGCAGTACCCGCGGCTTTGCCCGCGTTCAAACTTCCGATATAAATACCAGTTTTTCAATAATGTATGGAAGTCTGTCCGGTTTGTTGACATTCATGATTACTGCTCCGTTCCCTTGGGTAGTAGCATGATGATATATAGCCTATAGCCTTCCTCAATAAACGGGTTATCTAATGCAAAAAGAATTTTTCAAATCAGGTTAGTAGTTCCTGAGATTAGCGCGTACAAACAAATGAACCCTGTCTTTTATAATATTAGCATAGATTTCAACAGAGTTTACTAATCTATCTATATATATAAAAGGCAAAAGTGATTGACTGATGTATCAACGCACAGACCAAACCCTTAAGACTAGAGAATTGAAATTTCTCACACGTATTCCTCATATGACGAAGGCATCCATTAAGGAAGGATTTTCCAAAATTCAACCCCCAAGGGGGTGAAGGTGAAATAGGGGATAAAAGTTTGTATGAAAATTTTTAGTTCTTGGATATATTTGCATGAAATTTCGTATTTTTCGTTGTTAATCGCAAGCGCAGCCGCGGGTTCTGCTAGTTTGCTAATATTTTGCCATAACGTGTATAGTACCGTACTGTATAAACCAATGACGGTAGGCGAGATAACGTGATGATTGCTATTAGAACAGCAATCACGCTCTTCGTAGATGCAGCGTGAAAATATATATGTATAATTAAATAACGGTTGAAACTAAAAGAGAATAAACTAAACCATATAAAAGCTCGATGATTGATTTCAGCCACACCACTAATGGGTTTAGCATTTCAATTAAGCGTTTTAATCAACGGGAAAAAAGCAAATTAGCTTTGGCGACATGTATGTATGTTTGTGTGTTGTGTACTGTATGGGGTGGCAAGGGGTAGTTAGGGGATTTGGTAAACTATGATTAAAGTTTATTAGTTTTTTATAGTAATTCTTCTTAAATTTAACTAGAGGTTAATAGATTTTATCGATAATAAATCGGCTTTTTATTGCAGATTTAGAACTAAATTAAGTTTTTTTTTATTAAATATAGTTTACATTTTTTACAAATTATTTCAAAAAAGTTTTTACAATTATAATTGAAATAAATGAAAAACTAACATACATGATGTTATTTTTTCATTTATGACAATATCAACAGTGTTTATAGTACTTTATTATTATTATAGAAACCCTATTTACAATATCATCAATACTAATATTATAAAGAGGCAGAATTGTTTGTTTGTTTGAACGCGCTAATCTCAGAAACTACTAATCTGATTTAAAAAATATTTTTGCATTAGATAGCCCGTGATTTAGTGGTAACCCAGTGGTAATGCGTTCGCTTGGAAAACCGAGTGAAGCGGGTTCAAATCCCGGGTCTCGCACCTCTGATATTTTCATGTGCGAATCATTTCCAACATGATTACCACTTGTTTTACGGTGAAAGAAAACATCGTGAGGTAACCTGCATGTCTGAGCGAACCTAGCAAGATTTCGAAAGACATGTGAAGTCCGCCGAACCCGCACTTGGCCAGCGTGGTGGACTAAGGCCTGATCCCCCTTGTATTGAAGGGAGGCCCGTGCCCAGCAGTGGGACGTTAAAAAGGGCTAAATATATAGATAGCCCGTTTCTTGAGGAAGGCTATAGGCTATATACCATATAATATATTATAGTCTATCTATTCCATATTAACCGGTTAACAAAATTAGCTTTTGAAATACTTATCTTTATCACCTATAAATATATATTCAAAATTATAAAAATTAGCGGATATAAACACAAAATTATATAATAGAAGTTCCGACAGAATCGAACCTGTTACTTTAAAATTCAGTAAACTTACTTTAAATAATTGAATGATCAACCGCTAAACGGATTTAGTATAATCAAGCGTTTTAATTAACAGGAAAAAAGTAAATTAGCGTCCACGACACACATTGCCCGCAGTGTAAATATATAATGGCGTATTTAAAATGGCGGCACAAAAAACGGATGACTACACTTGCTCGTTGACTGGGATATGTCCGTGTTATATAATTATTTATTATAAATAGTATTCGTTTAGTGGTTGAAATTCGACAATAATATTTTTTTTATTTAAAACATAAAGCTCGTCAATAGTTACTAAACAAAAAAAAAAAAGAAAAACGGTTGACAAACAGAGAAGAAAAAGGTACTGAACTGTTTTGTCTTTGTCTATTTATATATAGATATTAAATCTAACAAGTAAAAATTAAGTGCAATGCAAGCGAATATACCTGATTAATATACTAATGTTTGTAAGTTCGATTATATATTATACTGCAAATGGATGAAAAGTGACGATGTTAGAGATTAGTTACGACTGTTCATTCCATTATTTTAAAATAAAAGCCTATAAAGTAGCTTTTAGAAATATTTTTTATTTTTTGTGAAAGTTTAAGTATAAACTACACATATTTATTGAGGTACTGTATCTATTTCTCTTGAGCTAATAACTGGATTTGAGTTCTTCATAAACGATGGACTTACTGACAGACATACTTTTTCACATTTAAATACTAGTAATACTATTCAGTTTTGCCTTAGTCTTAAATATACTACCTTTAATTTTATAAATCACCATCACTTTTAAAATTCATGAGCTATTCACTCCAATGAACAGATGGACAATTTAAATCGGTATTTCGATTACGTAGCGCAATGAGAGGCGTGTTATGTGGAAAGTATATAGATGAAATACATAGAAAAAAGTAAATAGTGATAAAAAAGCCACATTTTATTATGAGCCGATCAGATGCGAGAGGAAATTTTGTGTACGTTTGTATTGGTGATATATAGGGTGCTCTTTTTATAATTCGTATTTGTTTTATTTTTAAAGGTAGGTTTTTATGTTAATTATATACTTTTGCGTGATACTGAATGAAAGGATATGAGATTTTCTTTTAATTTGTGCCGTTTTCGTATTAGGAACTGTAAATATATCTTTCTATATATAAATTTATAAGGTTGTTTTTTTTTTATTTATGGAACCTATATCTTTGAATAAAAAAAACAATAATAAAAGGACTTAAGTCCAAATATAGGTATAGTTTTGAATTTTTATATGAAAGTAATCTTTAAGACTCAATATAATTTTACATGAGCCTGTTATTTATCGGTATAAAAGGCAGTAAATTATTGTATCAATTTAAACAGCCTGTATAAGTTAAATATGTGTGAGTGAAGCTATACATCTCACATATGCATTTACGCACACACACAACATCGAGGTCACAGAGTCTTTGTGATGCAACTCGAAAATATAAATTATCCGACAACTTTGGAAAGTTTTAAAATATCTTCACTTTTTAGGGCCATTGATGACTTTTTATATTTGCAATATAATTAGGGCTGGTAATATTGATGTATACATAACATACGTAAAATTTCAATGAATAGCTTAGTAATGGTGGATAGATTTATGTTGTTGTTTTTTCCAAAAAAAAAAAAAAACGTTTTGTAACCAGATTGTATTGCACTAGGCATTATTTTATTTTTAAAGCGTCAGAAGATCAGCCAGATACGGAAAATATTTATACTTTTTTTTATTTTTTGTTTAAAAGTTATATATTTTTTTAAAATATAATTAAAAAGTTAGAAACAAAATTTGTATACAAATAAATGACTGTTAAATATAGTATTTAAAGGAAAGGTCATATTTTTTTACTCAAAGCCCTTTTACATTCGAAAATTTTGAATGTATTTTTTTTTTACTTTTATATTTAATCTATATAAAAATTAAACTGTGGAGTTCATAAACTGTGGAGTTCAATTAAATTTATTTGTAATAAAATAAAATAGCTTGATTTTATAACTATTATTATCAATAGTGTAGGATATAATCTTTATTTTTGATAACAAAGGAGAACATAATTATATAAATACAATTTACTTATCTATATAAAAAAAATCTGTGTCCAATTTTTTTTTATTGATAACACTAAAGTTTGCTACTAAAAAAAAGTTGAAAAAAATTGAGGGGAAAAAGGCATTGAACTGTTTTGTTTTTACCTATTTGTCTAGAAATATGAAATTACCACCTTTATTTGGTACTAAGCGATTTAAACTTCAACCGTCAATTTATATTGTGTGAATCTTTTTAAAAACTCGATCTAACATTGATAATTCAGATTTCGAGAAGTCTTTTTTGATGTTATATATAGTATAATATGTACTTCTTTCCTACTGGTTGAGGCATTGGGAAGAAATCATAATAAGCTTATTTTCTCATATTATATATAATAATTTATATATAAGGATGTATGTGTTTTGTTTCGTGCTTACTGTTCAACAATCAAACTCATAGCAGTACAGCTATAAGAACAATCATGTCATCTCATACATCTCGAGTCAATTCGTCTTGTTTAAAACACACAAATCATGTATGCATGCCCCACTTACAGATACTAAAAATTTAGGTCAAAGACTTTAAAGTGTTTATTGTTGACTGTTCGGTATATAACATATTGATATTTATTAATATCGAAAAATTGCATGTTATGTCTGTGCGTCCCGTCACTTCACACTGTAATCAATCATTGTAAAATTTCACACATCACTAACACTTCTTACCTTATTTAAATTATATATAATATGTATGTATCTTAGAATTTAATATGACGTTATAACATGGTTTTAAGTAGGTAAAACTTTTAATCTAAGCATATAATAATATTGTAACTGAGTCGAATCTGTACATTAAATATTCTTTGGAAAATCTTATTTAAACAGTCATTATTATCGATACAGACGACTGATCTATAGTTTTTTAAATTATTGTCTGTCTGTCTGTGACCGCATCACGGAAAAACGACAGGACGGATATTGATGAAATTTGGTATGATGATAGCTGGTTATCCGGGTTAACATATAGGATACTCTTTAATGTGGGAAAATATCTCACCTCTGAGATATTTTTCCACATTAAAGAGTACTTAACGTTAAAACGTAAGCAGGGACGAACCCGAGCGGAGCGCGAGTGAGTCGCTAGTCCTTTATATAAAAATGTATTGAAAATTAATACCAAGCTTTAAAGTCTATCTCCATAATGGCGAGCATTAACTCTATTGCCAAAATGCAGGCCTTGTCGCGAATACGCATTAAAAATCGACAATCGTTGCGCGTTTGAACGGCAGGTATACTTTCCAAACTAATTTTTATTACTTTGTTTTTAGGCGCCAATCTCTTCCGCATAATATAAAAATTTACTATACGTCGTAACCATGTCTATTGCGATTACTTCCTCTCGTATCATTTTATATCAATTTTTTTATGGGCGATATTTAAAATTTAATATTAACTTTAAATAAAGAAAAGCTTACCATGTCTTTAATATAAATTTGTTATTTAATTGCGTTTGATAAAATAATTTAGTGCTGTAATAAAAAATCAATTTACATTTTCTTGTGAGCTGTCACAGATTAAAAATATAAAATGTCGACGTTTAATGATGCCATTTGCAGAATTTCTCAAATAACTACAAGTAATGAATCGATATTCGTTGCATAAAATCGGTTGCGACGTGAGAAACCTGTCCCGACCGACCTTTGTCTTTTACTTGCCGCCGCAGCGTAATTTACAAACAAAAAATATTGAATACAGGCCCTCGATATCAGAGGTCATGACAAAATTAATTTTAATGTCACACACTACAATATATAAATACACATTTGTATAACAAACAAAATGTATTATGTCATAAATTATCTCATACTTTATTATGTTTTAATCGATTCTTCAATATTAATTTTATAGTTTTTACTGAATTTATACTTAATATTATTATTTTACGCTTAATAAATAGTTTTAATACCATTTCATTATTGCTACTTAGTATTTCATAAGTATCGAACCCATTGCAAGCTTAACTCGCTTATAATCTCCATATATGTATAGATTATGCTGAAAAAATTAAAATATATCGTCGCAATTTGTTCTTTACGCGTCTGTATGTCAAGAAAGATGACGACGGTACTTAAAAATGACTTTAACTATACATGATACTTGACATTTCACTTAATATTAGTTATTATTTTTAGAGGTCAATCTTCTTATTATATTTAAAAACATAATTAAGTGGACCATAAATAACACTTGAAGTTATTTTTCCAAAAATACACCGTATATGGTCACAGCAGTATTGCACTTTAAAAATTAGGTGATGCCGTATATTTTAGTTTTATCTCCACAAAAAGTAAGTAATGTCGCCCGGCGATGCGTATTTTTGTAATTGACCCAAATAAGACACATGGCCGCGCTGCGTTAACGCACATCTGTAGCTGTAGTGGTGCACTGTGCATACAGACTGTACGGTTAGCAAATAATGATATTAGTGATCAATGATTTGTATTTATAATTAGTTTTTGAAATTTAAAATTCATTGAAAACAGATTTGATCATTAAATTATTCGTAATATCGATTTTTGATTACTTTTGTTATAGCATCATTGAGATGTTGAAAATCGAATAAATAATAAAAAAATCAGATTTATTTTTTAAATTCACACGCTCAGACTGATAGGTTTAAAGTTTTCAACTGAAATTAAAAAAAAATAATAAAAAAAAAAAACATTAACAGAAAAACAAACGCGTTTACATCTACTAAACAATCTTAAAACAAAATCATTCAAAAACAGCATCTTTTATAGCTTACTAATAAAAAAAACTCAAACAGCGTGTATACAATATAAAATATATTAATCAGGCATTATAGGATGCAGACGTTACGTCCAATGACAAGCGATATTGAATTGTGGCGGTGTCTGTGTGTGTCATTCTTTCACACATTTTTGATCACTACATTTTTATTTGCATTACACGCGCGTGTGTGCGTGTATGCTGTGTGCATGTGTGCACTAATTGCGATTGCTACTTCATTTAAATTTCGTCAGCCGGCCCGAAGTGAAATGTATAAGTACGTTTTTCGAAATTTTGAAAATTAACTTTATTTATTAGTAGACTACCGGCTCACCCTCGTTTCGCTCGGGTTCACCTCCAGACAAACAAAAACAAATCTATCCCATGGGAACCGTAAATTTTTCCGAGATAAAATTCCGAGATAAAAGTAGCCTTTTTGTTATTCTGATGTATGAACTATATTATTGTAAAGTTTCATTAAAATCCAATCAGTAGTTTTTGTGCACCATGCTGTATAAGTTACTTTAGTTTTTTAACTATCTCACGCGAACTCTTTAATTTTCCGGGATGAAAAATACCAAAAATATTGACTGGGGATATAAGGTACCACTATACAAAAATTTTATTAAAATCGGTCCAACAGTTTCGGAAATTAGCCAGTACAAAGTGACAGAGAAACAACAAATTTGAAAAAATCTTATTTGTTTTATTTCTCTTCTTACACCCCCCTGACTCGGTTTTTAGTATTTTTTTCTATGTACAGACATTCGACTTCTACAGTTTTATTATATGTATAGATATTAAATTCAAAGATAATTTAATATGACGGACAGTTCACTATTACTAAGGTTACTTGTGACGCATGAACCAATTTGACCAAAATATTGTTTTTTGTTTTTTGAATTAAATAATAATGGCGTCATTTTTTATATCAATTGAGTATTTATTTAAAAGGCTTAAAAATAAACAGGTCATGCTTGATTGACTTTTGAAACGTGTTATTGTCATTTAAAACAGTATTATATTCAATTTGCTTAGGTCGTTTGCCTTTCATTGTGTTAAAATACCAAATAGGCTTTTGGCCTCCAAGTAGATCAAGAAAGCTACCGATGCCTTCCAAACTTAACATTTCGAAAAACGGATAAAATATTCCGCCCACGCATAGGTTTCATTGCGAGCTGCATTTTTAGAATATTTTAGAACCTTAAGGAAACGTAAATTGAAGTATAGCGATATCTTAGTTCACTTATATATAAATATCATTAAAAAATAAGTATAGTTTGTACATGTAACATACGTGAGAATCACGTTTATTGTCACTTTCTGACTTGAGTTTCTTTCGCCAGTTCCAGACCTGACAGGTCTTCTTCTTTCGGAACAGGTAGTAGACTCATGACGTTCAGTAAAAAACTGTAATAGGTAATATATTGTTGAATAAAATATTCTTAAATTGAATTTTGAATACTTTTTTTGGTTTTACTCTAATATTTGACATTTGAATATTTATTTGACCCTGTCTGTAATAAGACGTTTAAAACCGTAACTCCCATAACTATGTTTGTGGTGAAGCATTCAAAATGTCGGAAACCAAACCAAAATCAAAACCGCTAAACATATTATGTTATCTATACTTAAAATCTTTTAGTTATGTTTTGGATAACATTAAGTAAGTTTTAAATTCAAATATAGCTTTCTGTTTTAGCATAACTTATAAATAATAATTATAATGATACTTAAAAAACAAGATCCCTATCGGTGTCGGTCCGTGAAATCGAGGTTGCTCATATTTGGAGCTCTAACTCGTTGATTCTTAATTTAATTGCTGGCCACAAAATCTGTTCGTTAGTTTCTTTTTCTTCAAATTGTATTAACACTAAGCAATTGTAATGATTTTCAATTTTTATTACAGTATTTTATTTTTTAGTCTTTAATTTTTTTTATTATATAACTTTAACGGGACTTCCAGTTGTCGTATATCTAATATAGGATTTAGTAGATAGAAAGATGTACATTTGCCCGAATTATTATTATTTACTCAATAATAGAAACTTTTTTGTCTTTATAATACAATTTTTTTCTTCATCTAGTTGCATTTTTGATTAATAAAATTAATAAATTTATTAAAAAAATCAAGGCAGTGGTAGCCCAATGGTAACGCGCTCGCTTGGGAAACCGAGTGATGCGGGTTCAAATCCCAGGTCTCGCACCTCTGATATTTTCATGTGCGAATTATTTCTAACATTTACCACTTGCCTTACGGTGAAAGAAAACATCGCGAGGAAACCTGCATGTCTGAGAAAACCTAACAAATTTTCGAAAGACATGTGAAGTCCGCCAACCCGCACTTGGCCAGCGTGGTGGACTATGGCCTGATTCCCCTCGTATTGGGCTGAATACATAAAAAAAATCATGGAAGTCCTAAAAAGCCTGGCAACATTTTCCATTGCATTACGATAGATGTCGCTACTCCATAATAGATAAACGGAAGTCTGCTATGCACCATAATTAATTATGTACACTATAAATTAAATTCAATGACGGGTACTTTGGCATGCGTAGGCGTGCAATGCCTTTTGTCCTTGCTTGACAGCTGCAGGTATAAATCGAATAGTCAATGATAAAAATAACAAATATCTTACAGTAGGCATCGTTGAGTAGGTAGAGGAGTGTGGGTTTGATTACTAAAGTTGTTAGCAGTAATTTGAAGTCCATAACATAATACTTAGAGCTGTATATTTTTTAAAAATTAGTAATAAGTCGGAAGCAAAAGGGTATGCCGCAGAAATTCTTCTTATGCGTAACGTGTATAGCTTATTAATTACTATAATATATAACATTTTGACATACTTTATAATACATTATTAACGAATGTAAAAAATTGAATATATTCCAAAGTTATTTTTAGTTATAATGAAATCCAGAAAACGGCAATTTGACTCTTACTCCACTTTACCGGACATGATAAACGGTCCATACAACCGGACATTACGCCCTCATTTTTATTTGGCACATAGACAAAAACACCCTTTTTTCTTTATATAGCACGCACACACAAAACATTATATAAATATATAGTGCAAAGTATGTACTGTGCGTAATATTAAGCGTGTACACGATTATGGCTCTTGTTTATTACCTCATAAGTAGTATAATTGCATGTTTGGGAGGTCCCGTTTGGGCGCACTGTAAGGCTGGACAGCGTTCAATAATTAGCGAATGTTTTTTAAACAGAATTGGAAATTTGAAATGAAGTTTTATTCGGGCTGATTGAGATTTTTCAATTGGTAATACCGATGAGTATCCGTGTTTTTTTTGTTTCGTTTTCCCGACAGCAATTAAAAATGGATTATTGCATTGTTGTCAATACAGCAGGTTTTTTTTTCTTTCCAATATCTGCTTATTGTATTTATTTGACAGATATTCAGCTTTTATGAGTACGTCTGATGTCAATGACTATGTATCGTGCTAAGATTGAAATGTTCTCATTCGTACAGATTTATATACATTTACTTTCTTTTGTGTCTGATGATTGTATTTTTTTGCATGTCTAAAGTCTGGACATGAGTCGTGGAAGCCTTTTCAAACTCTGTTTTCTTTGCTAGCCACTCGAAATGAGTTTTTTTATAGCCAAAAATTTGGTTTCAAGTGTAGGTAGAATGTGATTGAACACACGCCTGACAGGTCAAAGAAAAAAGATCAATTTTAGTTTACATAAGTATATTAAGACTTATCTGGAACACAAATTTAGCCCACAAAATATATCCTAAGTATCAAAACTATATAGCTTTAAAACTGGCTTCATTAAAATTTGATATAAAACATTCATATCAGTAATAGATCCCGCATTCAGAAAAAAGTAAGCCGAAAAATTTCTAAAAGCTTCTTGGAATTTTTATTATTCTATCTATGATGCGTACAATCTTTCCACAAAGACGCTCGGAATATAATGTGACCAAATTATCTTGCCCTATTTTGCAACTACCGACGGATTGAAAGACGGCCCCGAAAAACTGGTCGAGTTATCCAGTGTTAGATGATCTATCTTATATGTAGCGTTGTGTACTTGGGAGGTTCGTTATGAGTGGTTGGTTTTACAAAGGGCCAAGGGCTCTCGAGACTCGTCGAGCTAGACTCGAAGGGCAGAGGGTCGAAGGAACTGGATTGAAGTGTAGATATGTACATTGACGTAGCTGATAGATATTTTAAGAGACGAATTTAGTTTAGGTCTTACATTATGATCTCTGATGTCTGCGTGTAAGTTATAATAATTTTTGGTATTTGCAAGAAGTAATATTGTATTAAAAATAAGTTTTAGAAGCATCTTGAATGAAAAGAATGTTAATCTTATTATTTACTAGCGACTTATCCTTGCTTCGCTCGGGTGCGTCCCTAGGTATGTTTTAATTTTTTGAGCAGAATCCTAATTCTTTTTCTAAAATAAAAGTAGCCTAAGTTACTACTTATAACATTAGCTATCTGCAAGTGAAAGTTCCGTTAAAATCAGTCCATCTGTTTCGGAGATTAGCCAGAAAAAACAGACAGACAGCTAGCCAGACAGATAGACAAAAATTAAAAAAAATGTGTTTTTCTTATATACCGCATATAATTTTATATACATTTAGTAAAAAGCTCAGCGTTATTTTGATATTACAAATAAGCATTTCAATTTTATTTATCTGTATAGATATAAGTAGAGCAAAAATAGAATTGAGTAAATATTATGTACTTTTTTAAATAAATTAAAACATAACATTATAATCAGTTTTATACACATCTGTCTTATCGTTTTCTTTTCTTTTAAATCTATTTTTAGCGTGAAAGTGTATTTTTGGTTAATTCTTATTTTATGTAGTAACACAGAAACAGATCATCGTTATTATTTCTACAAATATATTTCCTAAGCTGGAGAGTGTTATAGGTATGTACTATGGATGTTTGTTTTCTTTATTACCAATCTTCCAAACGGCTAGATGGATTGCGACATTCCGTTTCAAAAACCCAAGTGTCGTTAGATAGGTGTTTAAAAAAAAATAAAAATGGCGGCTTTTTCGCGCCAATATCTGTGTTTTGAAAAAACTTTTCGTCTGAATCAATTGAGTAGGGTATCAAAATACAGGGATTTAAGAGGAGATTATAAAAATATATGTTTAAAAGTAATTTAGAATAACAACTTGTTAAATTAATCTAAAAATGTCTAACTGAACAAAATCAAAAGTAGTAAATAAAAATATAATTTACAAAACTAAATATCCATAATCTGTACATGATTTCTTTTCTTGCTTTTGTTTTGTGCATGTACACATGTATATGTCTCCGAGTGCATAATAATGTTTCTTCGTCAACTTATTCTCATCTTTTTAGAGACATTTGGAAAGAAAAAAAATTAAATAGTGCGTGTATGCGTAACTTCTGTAGGTTATCGGTACTCTTAATGGAATTCAATTTATGTTTTAAATAATTAGGACAGGTGAGATACTAAAAATAACGCATATTAGACATATTACAATCATATATTTATAGAATATCATTTAAGGAAAGAATATAATAATATATATCATTTGTCAGACAATAACAACTGTTACCATGGCAACAAACGTACGTACATGTTTTCGTAACGCATTCACCAGCTCACCCCCCAAGTCAAGCGTGCGTAAAGAAGTTTTACTTCAAAAGTCTCACTCAACAGAACTAAAATTATTATTTTTCATCGCTTTTAATATGACCACTATTATAAATACAGTATTAGTATGTTTGTGTGTGCGTGTACGTGTGTGTGTGTGTGTGTGTGTGTGTGATTGTGCGCGCACGTTTGTGTGCGTGTGTATGTGTGTTTGTTCTCATTAAACTTGCTGGATGGATTTGGATGTAATTTTGTACTACAGATAGACTATGAGATGGAGTAACATATAGGCTTAGACAGCTAGAGACGTATCCGTATTCGAGGGTTATTATAGAATTCTCTCTCATTGTAATAGTTTGAAGGCTGACATCATTAGTAATTTTGTATATAATCTTTTACTATACATATATAAGTAGCCTATGTGCTATTCCAAACTATAATCTATCTCTGTGCCAAATTTCATCCAGTTCCGTTCAGCCGTTTTGGCGTTATTGAGTAACAAACATCCTAACATTTAAACTTTTACATCCGTATTAATAATATAAATGTGAAAGTTTGTGAGTATGTATGGATGTTTGTTACTCTTTCACGCCAAAACGGCTGAACTGATCTGGGTGAAATTTGGCACAGAGATAGATTATAGTCTGGAATAACACATAGGCTACTTTTTATCCCGAAAAAATATGCGGTTCCCGAGAGGCGAACACAAGCGAAGCAGGGGTAGGCCGCTAGTTTATAATATTAGTAAGATAACTAATCTGTATATGTTCTCTCTCATCCTGAATATTTTAGTAGTCTAGTTTACATCACTATTATAAATTTTATAACTTGCATAATTTTAAATAAATATTCATATTTTAATTCAAATCGTGTATTTCCAATAGCTGAAAACAATTTAAAGTGTTTGAAGCATACTAACACAATGGTGTAGCGTACGTACGAGTAGTTCAAATACTGATATGAGCACACATATAAAGAGTTAGTGTGGCATTAGGGTCGCGATCCAGTGTTTTTGAAAATATATCTAGATTTTTTAATATTTTATTAGATTAGTATATGAATAATAATACTATTTATATGTTTTTATGTACTGTACATAAATTATTATATATGTTTTAAAAGGGAAAGTGATATGAGTGACAATACACTTTTAATGTATCAAAAATTATAGCATTTAATACATTTATATGTAATAATAATATACATATGATAGTATTTTTACATTACTTGATATCTGCTGTAACTTAAGCAATTGTTTTGTATTACACACTGAGTAAAAAATCGCTATCTGGTTGCATAGTAAGCTACGAGGTTTTTGTTATGAATACCAGATAGTTGATACTCTACATACATATGACTTTAAATACATACATATTATAAATATAAACACCCATGACTCTAATACAAACATTCGTGCTCATCACACAAATAAATGCCCCAGCGGGACTGGAACCCGCGACCGCTGGTATAGCAAGTAGACATTATCTAAAAAACTACACTATTAATATATACATACAGAAATGTTATCTATTAAAATAATAGTAAGCAATAAATATTTCAACTCAATCAAAGATATGTTAAGCTATAAAATACTAACACCAACAAAACACAGCCTTATCCTATTTAGTTTCCACCGACTTAGAACACACATGCTCAAACATTCCTTTGCAACTTATAGCTTGCATGTGTGAGTCTATCCTTCCTTGACCTAGAGACACGACTATCGCCTCTAGGTCAGGATCACTACGCTTCGACCATTTTATCAAGATCTACCCACACCCCCGCTTCATACAACACGTAAGGGACATCGGGGTATACGAATAGAATGCTACAGCTCAGGATAATTTGGACATGTGGAACGACTAGACGATTCCCAGACGGATGTGACTGCGGTTTGACTACTTCAGTTTAGATTTGAATTTGTAAATACCGGCTCTAACTTTATATACATATTGGTTTAATGTTTAACTTTAGTTTAGAAACTTTGTTAGCGATTAAATATGGATTATCGTTAAATACTCTTGTTATTCAATAATGTCTTTGTAAAAAAGGACTTTGGTATGAATTTGTTAGTATCTTTAGTAATTTACTAATAACCTATAATTCTAGGTATAAAAAGCAGCCTATATCACTCTCTGGCATATCAGCAATATATAGAGAATTAAGTTGATTACATCAATCATCGTTGCGTTAAAGAAGGACAAACTTTCACTATTGTATGCTATTTAGCATTCTTCCTAGAGTCATATTTGCCATTTTTAAGTTATTCCTTAACGTATTTTTAGTGTAATAAAAATAATCGTTTTATTATAAATATCTGAAAATATTGTTATAAACACTTTGTAACTCCTTTTCGCCTTTTGTTTCGTAGTTTAATTTTAACAAATTCTTAAGACTAGCGACTCACCCTCGCTTCGCTCGGTTTCGTTAATAGTTACGTTTTAACGTTTAGTATAGATTTCTCGGAGATGAGATATTTTCCTTCAGTAAAAAGTATGCTATATGTTGACTCGGATAACCAGCTATCATCGCACCAAATTTCATTAAAATCTATCCAGTGGTTTTCTCGTGATGCGGTCACAGACAGACAGATAGACGAACAAATAGAAAGACAGACAAAAATTCTAAAAACTATAGATTTGGCCTCTTTAACGATAATAATGTCTATTTCAATGAGATTTTCCAAAAAATATTTAATGTACAGATTCGACTCAGAATTTTATTGTACGAGTATGTATAGATTAATTATCGTAGTTTCAGACCATTGGGCCCATTAGCAGTATGTAGGCGTTGATAAATTAATATATACCTACTGTTTATTTTATCTACATCTATTTTCTTCTTTTTCTTCTGTACAATAGAAAGAGAAAAAGTGTCTGAAACTGAACTGAACTGAAAGAAACTCTGAAACAACTGAACCGATTTTAATGATTTTTTTACCATTGGATAGCTAAATTATCCAAACGTAACATAGGTTATATTTTATTTCAGCAAGGTTACCTAAGGTTACTAGTTTTTTTTTATTTATATGCAAAAGATCAGGCTCGTTTGAGTTTCCTTAACGATTTTAAATGATAATTTGAATGCGACTTAAGAAAAGGGTGTAGGTATATGTTTTCCGGCTCACATAAAGACATGTCTATGGAGGCTTAAATACATATACGGCACGTTTGGCTCAGTTTGTAGTGACCCTACTTGCTGTGTCAGCGGTCGGGGGTTCGTGTTTCGCTGGGGGCATTCCTGTGATGAGTACGAATGTTTGTACTCCAGTCATGGGTGTGTATATTTATAATATGTATATATTTAAAGTTATATATGTGTAGTGTATCAACTATCTGGTATCCATAACACAAGTCTCGTAGCTTACCATGGAACTAGATGATGCTGTGTGTTAATGTCTCAACATATTTATTTATTTTTTTATTTATTATATTTTAAAGAGCTTATCTATTGGTTAGTCATATATTACGATAGTGTCTTTTATACATATACTTGATGTGCATAATTATTACATATACATGTTAATGCTAACGAAACAATGTTAATATGTTAATGGCTCCGTATTATAAATGTGAAAGTTTGTGAGTATGGATGTTTGTTACTCAATCACGCCAGAACGGCTTAACGGATCTGGATGAAATTTGCCACAGAGATAGATTATAGTCTGGAATAATACATAGGCTACTTTTTATCCCGGAATAATGTACGGTTCCCGTGGGATAGGTTTGATTTTGTTTTCCTAGAGGCGAAGCGAAGCGAGGGTGCTCACCCTCGCTAGTAATATATGTTTTAAACAAATAAAGAACATTTTGTATAGGCTTGCAAGAGTGGAGTCGACGGCACATACTAGCTAACCTATAGATGTTTTATACGGTCTGATTGACAAAGTATCTAAGACGTTTCATCACGTAATATGTCTTTATAAGGAAAAAGAAAAGAGTCACTATGTTCTCTCCATTTACTACGCAACAGAGAGTGTGTGTATACTTAATCTAATTTCATACATAACTAACAATAATATGGACTTAAAGTTATTAAACACATTTAAAATAATTTGTTTTTTATAAAATATAATCTATAAATCAAACTAAATTCCTTTTCTAAGAATAAAATAATTTTATTTTTAATCAAAAGTAAAAACAGTTTAGTGAAAATGTCTGAAGCTTTTATTCTATTTCATTTTAACATGTGTAATAACAAGTAATATGTGAATGTTTAAAACTATCTTTATACACATATTCAACTCAAGACTCAAACTAATTATCTTTATCGAACTCAAGACTCAAGAAAAGCGGGACAACTTTGTTGTTTATAACAAATATATATTTAGTTCTATTACATATATTATGTATGCGTACAAACATACATATCGCATGCTATGTATAAATAGTGGCAAAGTCAAGGGATGGGAATGCATCGGTGAACGACCGCCGAAACGCAGCGCGAGGCAAGGTCACGCACACCAACACGTCGCTGGGGGCCGTGAAATTAGAAATACTAGTGATGTGACTACTATTAATCGATAAATCGTTTAAAATCCAATATATTACCTAAACTTTCAATATAGGACAGATAATAATATCATTCATAATCATTTTTTATGTCTGCAGTATTTTTTTACCATAGACAATTTTTTTTTGGTTTGGTTTGTAAAATATTAGCGACGCGACAAACAATAAACCGTCTGTATAATGAAGAGGTGACAGTTACAGAATAACAATGGATTACGATAACGACCTCCTCAAGCTGTTTTAATTCACCGCCAAGGCTAACTTTGGAGCCATTAAATTTTTTCGGACAGGACACATCGGAAATTAAAAAAGTTATAAATCACTTAACAGGATGTAATGTATTCGTAAAACAATGCTTATTATATACTTCGTGTCATAAGGTTATTGTAAAAAGTTATTATAAATTAAAATTGTTACTACTTTTAAATAACACATACATAATATGGGTCGTTGAACCTTTTTAAGCACATGATAGTATGTAAATCGATATATATACATTTCCAATAGTATTCAGTCCCAATCCGGCTTTTGAATTAGCAGCTACGTTTATCGCATTTTAATAATATAAAACCTAAGGTACTTCATGAGTTAGGTAAAATACAATCGTTTCCTGGCCACTACAAGTTATGTTACACATGCTAATGTTAACTTTAAGACGATCTAAAAGATAAGCTCTTTATGACACGAAGAGATCTGACTCACGTTAGATATGCAGACAACGTGTAAAATAAAAATGTTGACACCCAAATTACGTTGACCTTTGTTGCAACTACTTCTCGTCGCAAAACTGCCAAGTTGCCAAATTTGTATGCTTTGGCAATGACTTTTTTATCAATACACCTAATTTGAAGCTTCGTTTTAATCTTTACTTTTAAGGGAAGGTCAGTATATAGGAAACAGGTGATTATTAAAACGTCAAATGTATAAAAATGCATTTTATTATTTCAACATACTATAAGAAAATGCAATAACATTATAAATGTGTTATTATCGTGCCTCCATCAGCCTTCCTCACAAGGCCAACCGGGTTAATTGTGGCTGATTCACATCAAATTCTAGTGGATACGTATTGCTTTAAAGGTGAATATGTAAACCAGACACTATTTTTTAGTAACATTCAATTTGTGTTATAAATAAAATATTTAACAGCTAAATTATTACTTTATGTAACTATCGCCTAGAATGTTCGTTTCAATATCAAGCGACGTAGAGCTGTATTATGCATGTATGTAAGCATGAATTTATCTCGCATTTTTTATGTAATATTTTAGGCATTTTATGATAGATAAATGAAAAAAATGTAATAATAGGTCGATGTCGATAATATCTAATGTTTTGCTAGTCATCGACAAATGGTTCCACCAACACTATGCGTTCGTTGCACTATACTAAATTCAGTTTTACTAGAGCTGTTGGCTGTTGGCTCTGAAACGTTTATTTTCGTAATGTTAGGCTCAACGTGCACTACTGGTTTATAATACACTTGACAGCTGACGTGAAGCTCTGTTTATACTAAGAAAGGGGCTTTAGGAAAGCGGGGAAAATTCTAAAATATTATTTGTTATCTGTTAAACATAATACACATAGCATAACACGTGTTCTTGTTAAACATACATATTCATATAATAGCAATTGGAAGAATTATGAAATTATAAACGTATTCAAATGAATTTTAATCATAGTGTTAAATATATTTTACTATATAAAAAAAAAATGTATAAAACAGACTAATCAATTTCAAATAAAGCTTTTAAGTCACTACATTATCGCTATGTCACTCTGGACACGAAAAAAAAATCCAAAACTTATAACAAGTAAAAAAAGATGTAAATATTTATTTTGACGCATACTGGTTACGAATGTGGATAGATATCTGATTTAGCGTCGCCTAGGTCATGTTCTAGACGTGTGACGTGTTCCTATGACGCAGAGTCGAGTGTTTTAGCCACACTCTAATTTACCCATGAATTCAGGCGTCATGGCCGGTTGCGGCCTATCCTTGGCCTTAATTTAGGTTTGTTAATAAAAACTAAACATGTTTTTTAAATATTGTTTTTTAAAAAAAAATTCAGTAATGTCGTTTAAAACTATTAACTTTTTGATGGAATAATACTTTTGTTCTCTATCTAAATGTCTGAAAAAAAATAACGGTTTTTTGTTGTCCCGCGCTTTTTAGGTGAACTTTCCATCCATAGTGGATTGTGTTTATTTTGTGTTTAAATAAATAAATAAAATGCCAATAACAATTTACAGAAAATGTTACTTTAGCCTTGCTTTATATTTTTATACGAATATATTAATAGAATATTATAGAGCAGACATAATATAAGCATTCGTACACAATTAACCCTTAGTTACATCAGATGAATATTCACCGAAAAATATAAGGAAGAAAGTGAATTTAATATTTGCAGCATAAACTTGATCTCTGAAGAGAAAAAATACATTTAAACAAAATACTTTCAAGCGATATTATAAATGCAGAAGCAAAACTACGAACACAAGCATTTATTATAACGTAAAACCGACCAAAATTGCTATCTCGTTAACGCTCTCTAATTATGTCGAAATAATGCATAACCGTCCATTGTTTGTCCAAAAATCTTTTTAAGCAAATCTCAAAAATGCAGATGGCGCAATTAAAAAAGTGGGAACCGAAAACGACAAGATGGCCGTCCTATTTAGATCCTGCCTTCTATTGGCGCTAGCATTTAAAAATGGAATGCAATGTCCTTGGCGGGCGAGTTCGTTGACCTTCCGATGCATTTTGGCGGTTTTTTATCAATTACGATTAGTCGTAACCGCTATTACTGTAGATAATGCGTTTTAGACCATTTTATCTTATGTTAGGGCATACATTTGTTTAAAAGGCTAGTTCGATGCATTTGCAACTGACGCACGAAATTATCGTGCTATTTTCGACTTTATTACATAGGAATAAAGTGTTTTGTTATTTATATAGGCTTTTTTGGTTTATTAACTGTAGTTAAGCTATTTTCGTTCGTATTATAAGGCGGTAAGATGTAAAATAGAGTGGAGTCGTGGGAATGGTGGCCGAAGTCTTATCGTGCCCAGTGAAGGTGAGCTAGACAGGGAACTTTTTCATTTTGGTAGCGTTTTAGTACTTATAAAGTTTTCAAAGGGTTTTAAATTATTAATTGAAAATAAGGTTGAGTGTTTAGTATTTTTATTGATTATTTGCGTTTTTTTTTATACATTCATATTGGGGTTATTTTCGGAATGAAAGTACTACTAAAATATTAATTTACTTGGTTCATTGTTTTTTTTAGAAATATAATATAGCGATTCTGTTATGGTTATGTACATTGGTAGGAGATTTTAAGATTTCTTGTATATTATATTATTTAAATATAACTATCTTTTCGGATTTTTTCGCGGATTTATATTGATTTTTGGTTTCCTGACGTTTCGAATCTTTTATAGCAATCATGGTCACGGAAGAGACTAAGGTTTAAGATGTCTCAAAAGCTTAATATATTTGTTACAGACAGCCTACCCAAAAACATCTTAAACCTTAGTCTCTCCCGTGACCATGATTGCTGTAAAGTATTCGAAACGTCAGATAAATATTCGTGTAAATCTAAGAAAGTATTATATTAAACTAGTTCGTTCGGCAATTTTGGAAATATTATCAAAATAGCAATATATCTATAAAGCATTATATATTATTGGTAGAGAAATTTGAAAAGCTTATGAGTGAGTATGTTTTTTAGACCTTAACACAAATCACCATCTAGATCCATGGTAAGCTACAAGGCTTGTTTTATGGATACCAGATAGTTGATACACTACACATATATAACTTTAAATACATACATATTATAAATATAACCGCCCATGACTGGAGTACTAACATTCGTGTTCATCACACAAATGAATGCCCCAGCGGGATTCGAACCCGCGACCGCTGGCACAGCAAGTAGGGTTACTACAAACTGAGCCAAACGTGTCGTCATATGTTTGTTACTTCACACTTATCATTTAGCTAGTTTATATCCGGGATTCACCTATAGGCTACTTTTATGGATGTACAGGAAGCGAAAACCAGTTCTCCAGTGGTAAATCCAATCCAAAGTGTTAAATCTATCAGTTCTCCTTACTGGAGATAGATAGCTGATACTGGAGATAGAGATATTCAGCTTATCTCAAATTATTGAGATTCACTATAGAAATGTCTAAAATATGATTGCTTTTGTCACTTGAATTGAATGCGAGCCTATCTTATAACAGGCTGCATCTATACATAATTCTACCGGGTATTACGTACGTCTATAAAAGGATATATTGCATTATTTTTAATTGCACACATTTTATTCTGTACGAGAATATTTTAACACAAAGAACAGCCTCACGGAAGTTAGTTATCTTTCGTTTTTTATTGAAAATGTTATTTAATTATGTATCCATAGCTTGTATATAAGTTATTATGATGGTCATAATATTATAAAAATGAGCGCCATTACTTTGATCATGAGTAGAGTTTTATAAGTGTTTGTCTGTCTGTCGCTTTTTTATTTTATTAATTCATATTGCTCTAGGGTCTCTTGCCCTCTAGGCTCTTGGCCCCCCTCCCCCCTCCCCCCTCCATGTGTGTTCACGCTGTCGTGGTAGGAGGGCTCATTGGCGTCCGACAACCCAGCCGGGTGCGAATACTCAGGGAGGTGGCTTTCTTCGGTGGCTGGTGTGCCACGCGGGATTCTCTTGGTACTTTCCTGAGAGCAGAGTGAACCGTGGGGACAACCCCTTGGTTGTGTGGTCTGCTTCGACAGACCTGCCGTCGGGGCGTCGTGGTTGTGTGCGTAAGCGATCCTGTGACGCTTCATTAAGACGGGAGAAGTCGTGTTGGGTTTTAGTGGGTAGTACTGGTTTTTTTGCTAGTAAGTCCCAAAGTATATATACAGATGGTATGCAAATGCAAATGCATTTAGAGCTCTAACTTGTTTTTTTTAATGTTGGGAAATCCCAACAAAAAAGGAAAGAGCTCTTGGAGGCTCCAACAAAATATCTTATATATTTTTTAATTTTTGAATGTGACATTGAAGTTCATAGAACAGAATGATGATTGTATTTACTAGCTTCGTAAAATCTCGAATTTTATATTTAAATATTTAACGATAATTATATTTTATATCTGGGGTGCATTGATATCATTTTTACTAATGTTATAGAGGCAGAATTTGTTTGTTTGCTTGTTTGTTTGTTTGTTCGTTTGTTTATTTGAACGCACTAATCTCAGAAACTACTAATCCGATGTGAAAAATTATTTTTGCATTAAAAAGTCCGTTTATTGAGGAAGGCTATTCCATACTAACCGTTAAAACGTAAGGATGAACCTGAACGACGCGAGGGTGAGTCCCTAGTTAAAACATACATATAAGAAGAAATCTTATTAGTTAATACTGTCCAGTCTAATTACCCCATGAAATATATCTGGGTACAAAATTAAATATGTTTTTTTTTTCCCTTCTGGCGTCAAAAGAAAAGCCGGATACTCTTTAGCAATGTTTCAAATTACGCATACCACATGCATTTAGAATAACAATCAATACAATTTGTAACTAAAAATGTCGTGATCTCGTTACAAGTTATTCTGATCACGATAATGCTAATCATTCCCAGGAAGGCAAATTGCTGTAATAAACATATATCGAACCGGTGACCGTGACCGTCTGTCCGTCCTTTAGACAACCCCTTTTATTAGTGTACGAATATATATTAGACTTTTGTCTTCAGATTTATTCCAAAATATATGAGTGCGGTTACATCTCATATATTTGGTTTAGGATAACCTGTTCACAAAAACAAGTCTCTCTAGTACGTGCTTAAAATCTTTTGACAATTTAATTTTTCTAGTGTTGCCAATGTATGTTCAGACTTATTAAAAACGGAACAAAGTTTATTTATATTACAAACTAGCAACTCGCCCTCGCTTCGCTCGAGTTCGTCCCTAGTTACGTTTTAATGTTTAGCTCAGAGATAAGATGTTTTCCCGCAGTAAAAAGTATCCTATATGTTGACCCTGATAACCAGTTATCGTCATACCAAATTTCATCAAATTCTGTCCAGTGGTTTTCCCGTGATGCGGTAACAGACAGATAGACAGACAAAAATTCTAAAAAACTATAGATTTGGCTTCTGTATCGATAATAAAGTCAATTCCAATAAGATTTTCTAAAAAATATTTAATGTACAGATTCGGCTTAGTTACAATTTTATTATATGTATAGATTTTGTCAAACAATCATGTATTTACAAAGTGAAAAAGTTGAAAGTCACGAAGAAGTTCTAGAAAGTGGAGTCTTTAAAAATACGAAGACTCGCAATAGTTAAAATAACAAGTTTCTAAGAACTACGGCATACGTAGAAACTAGGCACATCTATCAATTTTCCTTTATTATGTAACAAAATTTCACACCTTGTGCAATGTAGAAAGCAAATCCAACATTGTTCTATACACGTACAGATGGTGCCTCCGATACATTTGTATTAGTTGCCTAATCGATAGTTTGGCAAAAATAGGGAAAACGATTGATAAATAATAAATAAAATAAATATGTTGGGACATTAACACACAGCACCATCTAGTTCCATGGTAAGCTACGGCGCTTGTGTTATGGATACTAGATAGTTGATATACTACACATATATAACTTTAAATACATACATATTATAAATATGAACACCCATGACTGGAGTACAAACTGGAATACCTCCAGCGGGACTCGAACCCGCGACCGCTGGCACAGCAAGTAAGGCCACTACATACTGAGCCAAAAGTGTCGTCAATTTCTTGATATATGCGACCATTGATTAATATTTCTTCATATATTCGACCAGTGAACAGTCCTTGCTTTGCTCAGACACAGACAACATATTGCGCGTATAGTAAAATTAAAAAAAAAAAACCATCTTATTGAATTTTAGTATAAAGCGTAAAAATATTGCATTTTCTTTTATTTCAGTGCAACAAAATGAAATCGAACCTATCACATTTTTTCGTGAAAGGGGTACCAAGGATTTTGATGGGTATGATGAGCTGGTTATCCGGGTCAACATATAGGATACTTTTTACTGCGGGAAAATATCTCATCTCTGAGAAATCTATACTAAGCGTTAAAGCATTATAAAATTATGTCTGAACATATGTATAAATTTAATTAACTTAAAAAGTTATTTTTTTAGGCACCCTGCATGAATCCATAGAAGACTACGCAGAATGACTAACTTTCTGGCTTTCCTAGAAACCTTCATTGGGGGCCTAAAACTGTTAAAGGGGAAGCTTAATTAAGCGTATGCAATACAGTCTATATCTTTCTTTTGTTATATGATAGTAGTTACTATATTGGACGGCTTTTTTGAAGTTCATATGAAAATGTAGAAGCTTTTCTAAAATATATTACAGTATATGTTATGTGGAAAATATGTTTTCTAGTGACGAAATAGCCACTACTACAGTTTAGCTTAAAAATATTTGTTTACAAAACAATTTTTCCACATGATATTAATTAAAACGGATAGTAAACAAACTCTAAAATACGCGAGCGATCTATTTCAGGGCTTTCGATAAAAAAACGTAAAAAAAAGCTTTCATGAATGGAACTGGCATATATGTGAACATGCACGAAAACTATGAAACTAGGAAAATCTTTATAAATTCCATCTATACAGTAATATAATGTATATAAGGTTAATTAATTATGAACTATTTACTTACCTTGGGTTTCCTCGGGTGCTTCCCTAGGTTATGTGTAACGTCACTTTTTAGTCAATATTATTTCTATTGTATAAGTAAGGCCTGTATGTTAGGTCATAGCCAGTGGCGTAGCTATGCCAATGCAACCAATGCGGTCGCATGGGGCCCCTGATCCAAGGGGGCCCCAGCGGGCCACAAACGATTCTTTTATAACAAAACGATTTATCGAGGACGGCCTTCATAGAAGTTTAAAAAAAACCGCAAGTGTCCTAAATTACCGCATTTTATTTCATAATGAGAAAAGGGGAGCACTTCCATTTTTTTACATTGGGGCGCAAAAAGACTAGTTATGTTATTGGTCATAGCCAGAAAGATTAAATTTCATCGAAATCTGTCTAGCAATTTCAGCGTGAAGAAGTAAAAAATATCATTTTTCAAACAAAATGAATGATTTATGAAGTAAAAGGATAAAATTGGAAGTAATCAATTATGTACTCATTAATTCATGAAACTTATAATATAGCACATGTTTAATAATTTTTTTGCAACATACAGATAGAGCTTCAAAGTTTCCAGGACACGTTTGGCTCAGTTTGTAGTTACGCTATTTTATGTGCCAACGGTCGCGGGTTCGAGTCCCGCTGGGGGCATTTATATGTGTGATGAGCACGAATGTTTGTACTCCCGTCATGGGTGTTTATATTTATAGTATTTATTTATTTCAAGTTATATATCTGTAGTGTATCAACTATCTGGTATCCATAACACAAGCCTCGCAGCTTACCAAGGAACTAGATGGTGCTGTGTGTTAATATGTACATATTTAAAAAAAGTCATATAAAGCTAGACTTCGTATATACTAGAGTGGCACTTCATGACGTCAGGGTCACGTTCGGCTGACGTCACTCATGTCGTCACGCCACGTGTGCAGACAGTAGTACGCATTGTTAGAACTAAAACGTGGCGCGCTGATATTACTAGGCCTATTCTGCTCATATACATTATATACTCGTATGTACGTAAATGTGTATAATTTAGTATTCAGTCCTTTTTATCGTCCTACTTCTGGAAACTCCAGTCATGGGTGTTTATATTTATAATATGTATGTTTTCAAAGTTATACATATATGTTTATTGTATCAACTATCTGGTATTCATAACACAGGCCTCGTAGCTTACCATGGAACTAGATGGTGCTGTGTGTTAATGTCCCAACATATTTATTTTATTCTTTATTTTAAGTAAGATTGATGATAAGCACATTATCGCTTAGTAATAAACTTATTCTAATGAGCAATTCTTATACATATATAAAATTTCATATACCTCGAAAACGGCTCTAACGATTTTTGATCAACTTTTGTATTGATATAAGATGTTGTATATCTATATAGGTGTCATTTCTGAAAAAACGGGAAAGATATTTTTCCGGAAAAAATCGCCCTGGTACTACTTATTTCCTTGACCTTTAATAAAACCGTAAATTATGCTTCTATAATCATAATTTAGAATAAGTATATTAATGTATTATTCTGGAGGTGGGCGTTAATGGTTGCGACACAGTTTCAAACTAATGTAGTTTATCGTACATAATTTTAAAGTATAAAATGTTGCAACGTTCCAATAAAGATTTATATATATATACATATATATATATATATATATATATATATATATATATAAATAAAAACATTAAATTAATTGTTAATATTGCCATTTACATTAAATCTATAAATTATTATAAGCATTCGGATTTTTTTCTTCTAGTACAACATTATATCTACCCCCTCCAAAAGAAATTCTGCGTGTGCGCATAAAGCTCTAGATAAAAGAAAAAAAAGGTGGAACGGAAACCTCAGCATGTGTAGCGAATACCACATAATCTGCATTCCTATGAATATATTTATCTTGATGATCTTTTTATAATTTAATGCCTTTATAGGTTCTGTAATAACTATCTTACTGTCTTACACCAGGTCACAGGTTCTAACTCACGTTCATACTAATATTATAAACGTGAAAGTAACTGTCTGTTATCTTTTCAAGTTTAAACCGATGAACAAATTTCGATAAAATTTTGGCAAGGATATATATAAACTACATCCTGTGACAGACATACGCTGCCTTTGATCCCCGCCCCACTTACTACACGAGCAAAGCCGCAGCCAAAAATCATTATAGAATATTTTTGTTGATCTTTGAGACTTGATTCCGTGAACTTCGGTTTAAAAAAATAAATATATGTTAAGATAAATACACCAGACAATATTTATGTAAAATTATATATTAGTAAGTAGTAGCAAAATTTTAGCAAAAGTAACTGAAAAAATCTATATATAAATAGCCAAAGACATTTTTCTCCCTTGTTTGTCAAACGATTTTCTTTTTATTTGTTAAGTAGTTATTGATGAGTTTTAGTGTTACCATTACATTTGGAAACCATTTTTTATGTATTCAGCCCTTTTTAACATCCCACTGCTGGGTAGGGCCTCCCTTCAATACGAGGGGGATCAGGCCATAGTTCACCACGCTGGCTAAGTGCGGGTTGGCGGTTTTTTTTTTATATAGATAGGTCTATTCATATGTGTTTTCCTCAAATGATTATGGTCTAATATCGACCACGAAGCGATAATAAAAAAAACTATATAATAAAAACAACAAAAGCGATAATAAAGTTAATGTATTTGAAACTTTTTTCGATACATCTGAATCAAGATCCAAGACTCGCAAAATACTGTAATAATGATAGGGTATATCGATGTAGATGGGTCAAGGTGACGGGCAACTTTCGAATGCCTGAGTGTACTGCAATGTTGCAAAATAATCATCGAGCTTTTTTCTCATTGCTTTGTTATAA
This sequence comes from Fabriciana adippe, assembly GCA_905404265.1. Taxonomy (NCBI): domain Eukaryota; kingdom Metazoa; phylum Arthropoda; class Insecta; order Lepidoptera; family Nymphalidae; genus Fabriciana; species Fabriciana adippe. The sequence goes on from FR989995.1 coordinate 1,184,191, forward strand.
ATAGTTAGAGATTTATATCTATAAATTCTTAGCTCGTTCCTGTATAAATGTTTAGATTGTAAGCTTTTCTAATACACTAAAATTAAATATGGTTTTGTTTTTTAAGTTTATCCATAAAGGTGTTTTTTTTTTTCTGAAAATAGGCAATTTTTATAACTCTTCCGAAAAACCCCGAGTGGAGAAGTCGCCCAAGTACTAGTTAGTAAAGCGAGTATAATGTTTGCTATATTTAAAGATATGTATATAAAAATCAAAACTAAAATGTCCGCGTGTCTGTCACGCAGTAACCTATTATAAATAAACATTGTGTTTTGACTGTTTCGTATTTGCAAGTCGTCATCAGATAAACTTCAAGGATGAGGTTAATATACTTCTACAATTGTGGTGGGTAGAAGTGTGCGGGCAAATCTAGATATTGAATTTAAATTAGGTTGTCGATCTCACGTTAAACTAATGCATTGTATCTCTCCCGTGACCATGATTGCTGTAAAGCATTCGAAACGTCGGGAACCAAAAATCAAAAATCCGCAAAAAATCCGAAAAGATAGTTTTATTTAAAATGTCAAATTTTCGCGTAAATCTAAGATAGTATTATGTACGAGTATTGTATCATGTATGATAACAGTTTTGCTGAATTAATGTATGTATTGTATTCAGCCCTTTTTAACGTCCCACTGCTGGGCATAGTCCACCACGCTGGCCAAGTGCGGGTTGGCGGACTTCACATGTCTTTCGAGAACTTGCTAGGTTTTCTCAGACATGCAGGTTTTCTCACGATGTTTTCTTTAATGTTGTAATCATGTTAGAAATGATGGTAATGTGGTAATCATGTTAGAAATGATTCGCACATGAAAATGTCAGACGTACGAGACCCGGGATTTGAACCCACTTCACTCGGTTTCCCATTCGAGCGCGTTACCACTGGACTACCACTGCCTGCTGAAATATCAGTTAATAATAAAGGTTGTAGATTTGTACGTAACATCAATTCAGTTATGTTTGGTTCATATCGTTTCTGAGTAAAAGAAGAATGAGCTAACAAACCTACAAATAAAAAAAAAAATACCAAAAATCCACATTCGATTTTTATAGTCATCATTTTCACCATTGATTCTCTTTTTAACGTCTTACTGCTGGGCACGGGCTTTCCTTCAACTCAAGGGGGCCGCAATCCACCATACTTGACAAGTGGATGTTGGTGGACTTCACATATCTTTTGAAAAGTAATTTTCCGAAGCACGCAGGTTTCTTACGATGATTTCCCTTACAATAAGATAAGGGATAATCCATACTAATACTATAAATATAAAAGTTACTCTGTCTGTTACTTTTTCACGCTTAAACCGCTTAACATATTTCGATATCCTATGGACTGACACTTGCCACGAGCGATGCTGTGGGCAAAAACTACTATATAATAACGTTGAAAATGATTCGCAAATGAAAATATCAGAGATGCAAGTCCTGGATTTGAACCCGCTTCCCTTGGTTTCTCAAGAACGATACCACTAAGCTATCTGCTTTTAATATTAGTGATGATTTCTTAGTTTCACGTATGAAGATCTTGATACACGGTGCACTCCACCGGTCAGCCTTGAGATGTTTTATTTGTCTATTCAGGGAAATAAGACTTGTAAGCCTATTATATATTTGAATACTCGATTAACCTTTACCATTTGCATACAAGTTTTGTTCAGATTTAAATTATGGTTTTCGTACCTATTTCAAGTTATATTTTAGTTGCATGTCGTCCATTGAAGGGAGAACGCCACTTTGCTTAGCGTAAAGAGTATAATTTAAGCATTTATTATATTTGTAATAAATTTTAGTTTTAATCGACTTTAAAAAACAATGCAGTTGCAAATTCGTGTGTATGTTTGCATGTTACGCGATATATTCGCGTATTGAGATGGAATTTTAATAATTCTTTGAATGTAGCCTTAATATATAAATCTTATAAAAAATCAGTTATCTATAGATGAAATAATTATTTTAAGTTATTTATTATAATAGTAAAAGGCTTAGTCAGGGCTTATTATTATATTTAACTACATAATATATATATTTTTCCGTCTGTAGTGTTACAAGAGAAAGGGCCTTAAACTAATTGCTTATAACTTTAAGTCTAAAAGAAAAATAAACCTTTATTGTACATATGTTAATGAGATATCCCGTAATTACATTATTACGTAAAAAAAGAAGTTTTAAGATGCGGTAAATTCACAGCATCTTTACAGATAACTATTTGTCCAGTTATGTTTACAATTTTACTATCATTTTGTTTATTAAATCATTAATAATTTTATTGATTTTGTACTGTTGGGCTGTTTATTATGATTAACTTGACCGATTTTGATGAAAATTTTGTTGAAAGCAAAATGGTCTATAGTGTTAAGTTCGGAGGTCTGGAATCTATACTAATATTATAAAGCTGAAGAGTTTGTTTGTTTGTTTGGTTGAACGCGCTAATCTCAGGAATTACTAATCCGATTTGAAAAATTCTTTTTGCATTAGATAACCCGTTAACTGAGGAATACTATAGGCTATATATCATCCCGTAAAGATGTACGGTTCCCGTGGGATAGAGTTGTTTTTGTCTAAGGGCGAACCCGAAGCGAAGCGAGGATGAGTCGCTAGTGTAACATAATTAACAGCTAATTATTAAATAGAGCTTCTAATAAGCAATCGGTTGTCATACATTCGAAAATATCTCATTAAAACTTTAAAATCATCTCTTTCGAGGACTATTTGCTCAAAATCAATCAGCAAAATATTCAATACTTTTTAAAGTCTAACAAATCGCGCCCTTTAGTTCCCACCTGACCTCCGTCAAAGCAAATCGACTTACCATACTTATAACAGACCTTATATCTAAGAATTAAGGTACATTTTCCTATAAAACGTATGAATTGCATAAGGAAATAGTACATCCCATAACAAGTTTTATTAAACAGCATTAAAATTGAAATTTCTTTGGCGGCTCTATATTTTGTGTGACACAATAAAAAGTCAAAGTGATTTTAGACTCTATTATGTGAATTTAAGAGTTATTTTTCTTTATATTCATTAAATTTCAAGGTTGTCTAAAGACAAACTGCACTTTTCCTTCTCCCTTCATGTGTAGAGATGCTTTGGTTATAACACAAAGGGGCTATCGCTAGGGTTTTTGCGTTTATGCTATCGTCTACAGCCGAAACTTTCAACAGCTTGCTAGTTCCTTTTTCTAGAATTGTAAAACTGGTGTTGTAAAAACTAAACCGTCTTGTCGCTTATATTTGAAACTTTTAAGCAGGCTTTAACCGCTATAGATTATATGGGAATTGAACTTGTATACCAAAAAGTTTAATTATTAGTAGGTATAATAAATGAGCATTGCGAGACAATATAACGAGAAAAATTGTAATGTATGAATGTATGGAGGTATGTTCATCTTTTACGGAGAATCTACTGAACAGATTTTGATTTAACTATTTTTGATAAATTACTATTAGTATAGTTATGCAGAAATGAACTACGTGGGCGGAGCCGCCGCAAAAAGCAAAAAAAAAAGAAAATTTACTTTTATAGTAGCACGATTGATACTTGTTAAACTCATAGGTTCGTCGCGGCTCCGTACGTGTAATTTAATTATATATATTACCATATCTTTAAAAAATATAGCCTATGTGTTACTCTGATGTATAAGCTATATTACTTTAAAGTTTCATCAAAATCTATTCTGTAGTTTTTGCCTGAAAGAGTTACACACATCCAAGATTAATCCATCCATCCTTCCATCCAACCTTACAAACTTTCACGTTTATACTATCAGTAAGAATTTTTTAATCTCTATTATTTATATATACTAGTGATCGCCGCGTGGTTGAAAATCAACCATAATTCATTAAGTTATATATTTATTGTACAATATTATTTTTTTACAATATTAATCTGTTCTCAATTTGACCACAGACTTTAACAATAAACAAAAGAGTATATAATATGTGTGTGTGTGTCAAATACATGGTAGTGTGGTAATGTTTTTTTATTGATTTAATGTATTTTTTATGCACAATTTTAAAAAAATATTAGCATTCTGCACTCCTTCTCTATATAAACTATAAGTGTGGGAAATTTCATACTCCTCCGTCCGCGCAGTTTTCGTAAAAAAGGGTACAAAGTTTTTGCTTCACGTATTAATATATAGATTTTAGTAGAAAGAACAGTATATTGAAAGATTTTCTTCATATAATTATATTGTAGATGCAAATGAAACGTTGTTATAGTTTTATGTATGTTGGTGTCTTTTGATAGGGGACTACTCATGCCACCCTCGTTCGTTGTTTTAATTTAACAGTCAATTTAAATACTAAATGTTTCATAGACAGATTCATATATGACTAGCGGCTCATTGGCGGCGGCGAAAAACAAAAACAAATCTATCCCACAGGAACTGTACATTTTTTAGGATTAAAGTAAATAGTCTATGTGCTTTTCCAAATATTCTATCTATGGGCCAAATTTTATCCATATCCGTTCAGCCGTTCTGGCGTGATTGAGTAACAAACATCCAAACATCTAAACTTTCACATTTATAACATTGGTAAGACTAGCTTTTGCTGTCAGCTTCCTTCTCGATAGGTAACTGGTACATTACTACATAGTATAAAACAAAGTCGCTTCCCGCTGTCTGTCTGTCCTTATATATGCTTATATTTTTAAAACTACGCAACGGATTTTGATGCGATTTTTTTAATAGATAGAGTGATTCAAGAGGAAGGTTTTATGTGTTATACATGCATATTATAGTTCAGAAAAGCCAAGAAATTCAAAGATTTGTGTTTCATACTAACCGTTAAAACGTACCTAGCGACGCACACGAACGAAGCGAGGGAAACCGCTTATACGTCATAAAATGTAACTTTTGTATATCCAGAATATAAAAAAAAGTAAAAAGTTACAAACACAATCTCACTTGCACACATAAGCGAGCTATATTCTTGCTAATAGAAAATGACTATATTGCTATAACATAATATTTGCGTAAATACATACATATGTAACTTCACAATATATCCCTTGTGATGTAACCAATGAGAATAACCAAACTGGGGTTAGAAAAGTTAGAAATTCGAACACCTAAAAAACCACGAATTTAGTGCAAATATTCTATTTTCTTTTTAATATTAAAACGCTCACTTATATTCCATCAAGTCATTCACTAAATTGATCTTGAAATCTGCAATACAATATAGTAATAGATAAAAGACTACCGCTTTGTTAGTCAAAGAAAATTGGCCGGAAGACTCTATTCGGCAATGTGAAACCAAGAGGCATATAGTTCCCATTCATATAGAACAATACGAATGTCTTGTATTCGGTGAGTGTTGGACTATAGCTGCCTTACCGAAGTCGAATCTACAACAGGTTCGATTCTAACACGAGGATTTTTTGTATAATTCATACATATCCAGTTTTGTATTGTTCATACAAATACAGTTCAATGTGGATTTACTAAAATGCAGCGTTAGAACCCGACACAGAATTATGTCTAAGCAGAAAAGGGGAGAGCGACAAAATTTTACATTACTTTAAATTTTATTTTATACATTTGTCTACTTTGTTATGGAAAAAAATGAAAAGTATTTCGATAGGTGTATTATACATCTATTATATGTATAATTATATAATAATACGTACAATTTTTAGTGTTTTAACGTATGTACATTTGTTGTATATATCATCATGTACATACGTATTATTAGATCATTTTCACTAAAACGTCGGCTTAAAGAAACACTATTGAATGATTTACCCTACTTTGTAATTTGTGGGGATCCATCAGCTAACACTTTACTTTTTTTTAGTAGAAAGCTTTTTACATAATATGAATCTAATGAGAATATTAATTTCCAATTAAATATTTTCTTATAAGTAATTTTAAAACTAAATCTATACTAATATTATAAATGTGAAAGTCTGTCTGTCTGTCTGTCGCTGAACCGATTTAGATGATATTTGGTATAGAGATAGACCCTTGAGACCCTTTAAAGGACATAGGATTGTTTTTATCCCGGAAATGATCCCTTAAGGGGATGAAAAGGGCGATGAAAGTTTGTATGGGGAATCATTTCTCAAGGGATATATATATATTTTTTGATTTTTAAAGTAGGTACTTACTTTTCTGTACCTATGTATGTACATTATATATAGTTTATTCTATACTAACCGTGAAAACGTACGCGTACCTAGGGACGAACGCGGCCGAAGCGAGCGTGAAGCGCTAGTATATATATATATATATATATATATATATATATATATATATATATATATATATATATTTATTTATATATATATACATATATATATTTTACTCTTAGTGTTTTAATATAACAAGCAAAATGCTTTAGACTTAACCGATCAAGCGTTCAGGTTCTAAAGTATATTATTATGTATTTTTAACGTAAAACTATTTTCGCTTCAACCCATTATCATGCAGCCAAATATATGTATACCATACTTTATGGTTTAATTATTTCCTTAAGAAAAATAAAAAAAATCACTTGCAGAGATAACATAGTATAGGTTTAAGGTTTTACATATCAAAATAGATACAATTTTTATAATTTTATGGCTTTAAAAATGCCAGATGGGCTTTTATTTCAATACATGATGACCAATTTTAAAAGGAAAAGCACAAGATTTGATTATATATATCCTTCAACAGATAGATTATTCTATAGCAGATTTACGTCAGATATCTAATTATAAAAGTAACCCACATTTAAAATAAAAAGACAAAGAAATGAAAAAAAAAAAGAAACGGAGAACGCGTAATGGCGCCACATGTATTTATAGTCTATGCGTTAAAAATGCATGTTTTATCTGTGCATACGCATGGCGGATGCATCTTATTGGAGATATTAATGAAAATAATTTACTCATGTGATAAATTAAAAAAGAAAATAATATTATTAACATTTTACTACTTATTGTATTCATATATTTCATACTAATAAAATGACATTTTATTTTATAATTATTAGTAGTTCACAATAATTATAGTAGGTTACAGTAATAGCTATATTTTAAATACATATATGAGTGTAATGCATTTTGATTTTTCAATTTAAAATTTAAAGTAACTTATATAAATAAATTATTTAAAAATTACTTATATCTCTGTAGTTATTCAATTTTCGATCTTATTTGCCGTTTTTTTTTTTTTTATTTTTAATATAAATGTTTTTGATTTATATAATTTTAATTTATATTCTTATTTATGATGATTTTAACATATCGTTAGAATAATATAAAATTTCTTTTTAAATAATAAATTTTCAAAATTCGAATGTGCAACAATATGGCGGTTGCGCCCGCGCACTTCATAGGCTTCGTAAAAAAACATAAGCAAGATGGCGGACTTTCTCGGCAGTGCCTATTGACGCTGACGTCACTGGACGACGTGTCCTTGGTATCTAGTGTCTAGCCAGCTTTTTATTTCAAATAAATTATCAACCTAAATCTGAGTTTTACTGACATCTGTGAAAGCTTCTAGTTTGACGCCAACTCGATTCAATAATATAATTTGACATAAATTAAAAAAAACTAAAATATAAGAAATACAGTGCGAAAAAAAAATAAAATAAAAAAATAAAATTACTTACCTAATAAAACGAACCAAAAAGCACAAGAGTCCAAACAAAATTCTAAATCATAAACACAACACGACACAAGACACTGCTGCAGTCTTTGATTAAAAGAAAAAAATCTTGAATTCGTAAATAAAATATTATGCCATTATAGGGTGCTGTAAAAAATATATATATAAAACACTTGTCCCGCCGTCAGGGTGACAAACGCTAGTTGGCAATAAAAATTCTAATTAGAACATGACTAGAGTCCGACGCGTGAGTTATTCAAAAAATTGCGACGTACTGTGAGTAAAGATGTATTTGCCTAGATGGAACTGATCAAAAAATTACCAACGAGCGTTTTGAGCCAAAAAATCTAACCTAACCTAACCCTGTCGAGCGGGCGACTGGCGGGCGTGTAGGGGCCGCATTGCCAAATATTTTTTTTGCATCTCGGCCGAATTATGCACTTGTATGCGACTTACGTCGTCCCTTCATTGTAGTGGTGCGACATGTACCGACAGCATTTTTATGTCTCGGTCGTGTGTGTGTCACGCACACATGGAGGACAGACGAAATTTTTATCAGTGTGGGTATCCCTTTGCTTTGGTTTCCTTTAAATTTCGACGTGTTATGTAAACATGGTGATTTTTTCGAACATTAAAATATTTAGTCCTAAGGGGTCGACGGCCGTATTTTTCGGGAACTCTGACTAATTTCGCCAAAAGGATTTCGTTTGACGTATTCCAAACAGAAGTTGTGGCGCGGGCGCATTTAAAAAATTCAAACACTGCTTTTGGAAAAGTTATCCCGCCATTGTGAACTTCCTTGTGTCGATAGCCTTCGGTTCGTTTTATTTTTGTATTATTGATGTAAATCACTGCAACGCGATAAAATGCGTTGGTATCGTCAAATCGGATGACTGCGAGATTTGTACTACATTTTATAGTATATATTTGTTTTTGAGATAATATGGACTACGCGCATATTATACGTTCGTACCCTTTAGACGAGCACCAAGGTCGTGTTAGACTAATCTATTAATAAAATCTTTTGAGTATAAAATATAAGCTTTTATATCATTTTATGTAGAATTTCAGTTATAATTACCATAAATAATAATTAGCACGGAATGCTTTATTGCCCCCGAACATGTCCATTACACTCGAGGGGCAGTTTTTAAAAAGTAACTGTGGTACCAACCTATACTTTTTACATCATTTTACTCTTAAATATGTTTATATGATATTCAAATGTTGTTCGAGCAATTAATGAACTAGATATCCTCTAACATGTTTGTGAATTTTATACTCATCTACTTTATTATTCCCTCGCCCATCTGGTTTATTTTTTAATACTTATTTTAGATATTTTCCCAATTTAACTAAAAATAAGTTTTTAAACTACGTCAGCTCACTAAAAAATCTATGCTTCAATAAACTTAACGCACTAATTATGGCGACTAATAAAAAAGGCTCGAAACAAAGTGGAGCAAAAAAATCTGTAAAGGTCAACAGGACTTCACAGGTGTCCTAAAAATAGGGCAAAAACTCAACTATCCCGCTGACCGGACAAGTAGAAAGATAGTGAGTTAGGACGACAATACATGGTGTACAATTTATGTTATACGAGTGTTCGTCCAGTGGTCGACCATAACCATTGTTGATTTGAGGAAAACATATATGAATAGAATTTACCTATATAGGTAAAGGATTCTTTCCAATTTTTAACAGACTTCCAAAAGAAGGTTCTCAATTCGATTGGTATTTTTTTTATGTATGTACACCGATTACGCTGAGATTTATGATCCGATTTACGTGATTCTTCTTTAGTTTGATGCGGAATAGTTGTCATTTGGTCCCCATAAAGATTTAACATAGTTTGGCCCAGTAGTTTTCATTTTATGTATTATGTTTTTCTTTTATTTTATTGAGCGACGTCAATGGCACTAAACAAATAATAAGAAAATCGCGTGACAAACAGAGGCGAAGGTATTGAACTGTTTTGACTTTCGCCTATTAATATATAGATGTATGATACATGGTGTAAAAAATAATATTTAACATATATATGAGTTCTTATTGGAAATTTTCAATGGGGTATTGAAAATTTCCAATAAGAACTCATCAGTTGGCACTATCCGCTAGATCAAAGGTCGCATATTCAAATCCCGATTTTATTGGGAATATGTTATAACATTGATATTTTGACATAAAAAATATTTTATAGAGGTAGAAGAAGAACAACATTATTACAAGTTCTTATTTATTATAAGCATCAATTTTATATTTTAATTTCTGGTGTTTTTTATTCAGCTTTTGCTCATTTCAGACTAAAAAATATGCACATTATATGAAGACTATAGCCCCTTAATCATAGAAACAGCTTTTAATTTGCAAATTCACGTATCACAAGAAATAAACATATCAGTGAATTAATGAGTATGTTAACTTAACCAAGCTAATTGACTGGTCGACAAAAGCCCAAATTTGGCTTTACTAAACATAAAATATAAATAAGATAACCGCATCAATCTTTGTTCAGTTAAATCTGGTCTAACATTGAATTATCTGTCAGACTATATGTCAATTAGACCTCTACAGCGTATTGACTTTGTATTTTAAAAACTAATTGCTGCTAATTTTATCTGTCTGTTCATTAGTTTTGAACTCGCTATCTATTATACCCGTATACTGTTTTTGGTAATGTCCGTAGTTTTATCGACACTAATTTTTAACTCTATTTGTATTTGTATTTGCAACTGGTTTTCGACCAAAGTTCTAATTGGAAAAACCTAATAAAATTGATTCAGCCACTCTAGAGATTAGCTCATACAGATCATTAATATATATAGTATACAGTTTTTTAGAGATGGATATAATAGAGTACGTGAGATACGTTCAAGTTGACATGCCATCGTGATCGAGATCTTCTGGGACGTGGGACTAACTAGAGTGTAATTTGGGAATCACATACAGATACTTTAATTTTATTATAAAGTCAGAATATAGACGGAGACTGTTTCAAGTGAAGTAGAAACTTAGTTAAGCTCCTAAGGGTCCACCTAAATTTATAAGTCCAATCCTTACCCAGAGTGAGTGCTACCACAAATTTAGTCGTCTTTTTCTAATGAAGGTGAGATGATGCTGTGACAGCCATTTAAGACAAACGGCGAGTGGAATAATAACTTCCTGTACTTTGTCTACACCGCAAGAAAAAGAGTGGAAAAAGTTATAGTTGTTTTTTTTATTTCTAACATGCCAAACATATTTCTTATAATTTAGTTTTTATTAAAGCTAATTTATAAGACTTATCCAATATAATTAATATGAAATCACTAACTTTATAATAATATTATATTTCGAACGTATGTAAATGAGTATATGAATGATGAAGCAGAAGAAAAAGGTGAGTATGCGTGAAATGATATTTTAAGAATGAAAGGAGGCATATGATATAATTTTAAGAATGAAATAGAATGAAAAAGATGAAGAAAAGAAAAGAAGGATGTAGTGTCATAACGGCGATACGACTAAATAGTTATTAGTTTGTCAATAACGCTTTTATTGGTATACCCTTACTTACATATAATAACTTATATTTCCTTAGTAAAAAACCTAATTAATATGATATCTATAAAGTTTACTAATATATAATATAGTAATATTCTATATACTTAATAAATATATAATAAAGCAGCCTGTAGCGCACAAACATGCGCGCGCGCATTAGATCGATAGCCCAGGGTTGTCGGCCGCACGCCCTTGTTAGAAAAAGGACAATTCGTATAACTATACGTTCTAGTGAATCGAGTGTGGAGAAGCGCAACATGATTCATAGTGTGATATTATGTACTTTATACTAATATACTCTACGTTCATGTCATGTATTTACTGCGCTAGGATCACAAGTTCGATTCCAGTTTGGAGCTATTTTTTTATAATTTGTTTGAATATTTAAGTTTTGATTTACTCTTATTATTTAGAAAGCCTATATATTTGTAATTTCAATTAAAGTTATTGTTAATTCAAATCAAATCAAAATATACTTTATTTGTAATATATGTTTATTGTAGGTATACTTTTACAACCACTATTGAATTGTGAATTTCTCATTTATTAGTACTTTAAATATGCAATGAAGTTATGGCCTAAGCCAAACGACATGTAGTGTCAATAACATCATTTATACATACCAGTGATCGCCGTGTGGTTGAAAATCAACCATAACTAATTAAGTTATATATTTATTGTCTTGCGTATATTACAATATGAATCTATTCTCAATTTGACCACAGACTTTAACAATAAACAAAAGAGTATATAATATGTGTGTGTGTCAAATACATGGTAGTGTGGTAATGTTTTTTTTTATTGATTGAATATATTTTTATGCATAATTTAAAAAAAATATTAGCATTCTGCACTCCTTCTCTATATATACTATATGTGTGGGAAATTTCATACTCCTCCGTCCGCGCAATTTTCGTAAAAAGGCGTAAAAAGTTTTTGCTTCACGTATTAATATAATATAATAAGTAACAAACCGAAACGTGTATATGAAAAAAAAATCATTACGATGACTGTTACGTATTGTGTACATAATATACACCCCAAAGCAATAGTAATTGAAATTTTTTTGTTTGTCTGTTTGTTTTTCACGAAAAACGTATACATTTTAACGAAATTTTGTGTAATGATTACTCGGGTCAATACAACAATTTGTTTGACTGTGCTTTCCTTTATACAAAACTGAAAATAAAAATTAAATTCTTTACTTAATGCGGTAATTACTTTGATTGATTTTTATATAAATTGGCATTAGAGTTAATACTTTCTTAGATTTACCGAATATTTGACATCTATACATATAATAAAATTCTAACTAAGTCGAATCTGTACATTAAATATTTTTTGGAAAATATTATTGAAATAGTCATTATTATTGATACAGAGGCCGAGAGACAAAAACTCTAAAAACTACAGAGTTTTTAGAATTTTTGTCTGTCTATCTATCTATGACCCCATCACGAAAAAACCACAAGGCAGATTTTGATGGTATGACGATAACTGGTTATCCGGGTGGGTCAACATATAGGATACTTTTTACTGCGGGAAAATATCTCATCTCTGAGAAATCTAAATTTAACGTTAAAACGTAACTAGAGACGAACTCGAGCGGAGCGAGGATGAGTCTCTAGTTTCAAATAAAAGTATCTTTTCGGATTTTTTTGCAAATTATTCTGATTTTTGATTACCAAAAATTTCAAATTCTATACAGCAATAATGGTCCCGGAAGAAACAAAGTTTTTAGACGCCTCAAAAATAATTATAAAGTTAATATCTTAACGTTATTATATAGTTAATAAATAACGTGAAATCCGAAAACATATTTTAAATTTTATTTTAAAGTAGTATATAGTAGTCAATTCAAAATAAATGAGATTAATATCTAGAATTAATTAAATGTCTGTAATTATTTTTTACTAGCCGACTTATAAGTTTCTAAAATCGAAAACATTGCATCCAAACCTCATCCTCTAACTTTGTAAGAATAGAGTTGATAAATCCTGAAAAAATGAGGTATTAGAGCTTTGCAGAACATACTTATTCATATTATACTTATTTTTTTATTCGATTATCTTGGATTTCACTTAAACTGAAGCGCGAAACCAAGAAACTGGAAGGTGGTCCACTTCGGTGGACGGTGTACCATGCGGATTACTCCTGGTACTTCTTTGATAGCAGAGTGGATCGTTGGAGCAACCTCATGGTTGTGTGATCTGCTTTGGTAGACCTGCATTGGGCATCGTATTTTAATGGGTAAGCGATCCTGCAATGCCCCATTAAGACGGGGGAAGTTTTATTGGGTTTTAGGGGGCTTTAGTTACTGGCTTTTCTAGCCGGTGAGTCCCACATAACCACCTGTATGTCTACAGGGGGTATGCGTAAATGAATTTCCCAAAAAAAACTTTTATTTAACCTGCAGTATTTGTTAGTTGTTATGTTTCTGTAGGTCAAATCTTACAAGCTGAATTAGAACCACTTTCTCTTATCCTAAAGAGGTGAAATTTTACATTTCCGCTCAGTTCCGATGACAATGAGTTTTTATGATAATTATGACTTAATACTTCATTTAGGATTGGCCCCAGATGAAGCCACTTTCCTAACGTCAACAGTACTGATATGACATTTTATATACGAATTCATTTATCATAGCCCGTTCTAAAATCTACCAAGACGGGTTTTATGTCCAGGATTAGCTTCAAATAAAACATCTCCTCAGTGATCAACAGCATACGTACAAAATTTTGTATACCTACTCAATTATAATAGACCATTCTAAATTCCACCAGAGCCTGACTGCTACATCCAGGGTATGAGACATCTCCTCAGCAATCAACGGTACAGACATGTAATTTTGTACACGTATTTAATTATGATTTACGAGTAGTTGGCTTAAATAGTACACCATGACTTGTGAAAACCATGCTACAATTTTAATTTGCTACAAAGAAGAAAATAAACCTATAAAAGTTTGATTTAAAAATATTTTATACTATTAATTTATTTTTATAATATAAAAAGTAATACGCGAGGCCATATAACAGAGACCACATTCTATATTTGGCACATCTCCTTTATTTAATCTTTGGTTTTTTGTTCATACACACACACATGCACGGTGCGCGGGCGCAGGTTCGTAGACACCTTTTGTTTTGGGACACTTGGGCCAGGATTAGGCCTTTTTATGATCTTACGTTTTAATTTAAGAATGTCCTGAATATTTTTGAGTTTATTTAGCATGTTTTCTTTGAGAGTTTTGAAAAGAAGTGAACCCCGATTTATAAAAAAAAATATTTATACTTAAGCATACACTTATACAGCTTATACACAATATAGAGCTTATACATTGAATCTTTGCTAATATTTGATGTATGTATATGCAAAACTGTGTTTGTTAGTTTGTTTTTTGTATAGAGAAAAACTATCGACACATTTGTACACTATGGGAAATTGAAATTATGAATTTATATAAATTTTGTTTACTTTTTATTGTATCGTATTTTATGACGGAAAATCAGCTCTCAGAGTTCTAACAAATATTCCAACACATTGCTTTATTAATAAAATGCCATTCAAATCCATAAAATAATAACGCTGATAAAATTTTTAATATGCACACATTGGGCCAATATTCCCAGTCAATTAGGAAAGTGTCCTCCTGGGACGTGAGTTCGTATCCCGACTGGGGTAATAAAACTGCGTATCAAATTAGTTTCTAAAATATTGGAAAATGTTTTAACAAAACGTATAGTGTTTTATTTTAAAAGCTTATTGGTTCCTTTTTTACACCTCGAGGACATTGAATATATCAGAGCATATGCGTACAAGATGGTTCTACGCTTGAAACAAATTTTTACGCCGATCGGGAAATGAACCTGCTACATATTACAAAATAGCCAATGCTAGCGATAGTTCAATATAAATTTTGTTTAACTACTTAGGTATTACATATCGAGACTAACCTTTTTTCAACCTGACTGGTGGTTGAACTCACATGATGCACGTGGCCGATGTAATATTTAGACATGTTTTGATGTTTCTTTATACATGTTACGGTGTTATGAAAAGGTAAAGGAGATACCCAAATCTCGCCTATGAACCTATAAGCACGACGCTTATATCATAATTATTAGCATATTTTTTTATTTGTAAATTACTAAATATAATGTGACGGACACTTCCTAAAATTAATAACATTTAAACAAGTATTTACATTGATTCAATCATAGACCGCCAATCGCTGGCCAGCTAGCTAGCTGTAGTG
Source organism: Fabriciana adippe (assembly GCA_905404265.1). NCBI lineage: Eukaryota > Metazoa > Arthropoda > Insecta > Lepidoptera > Nymphalidae > Fabriciana > Fabriciana adippe. The sequence goes on from FR989995.1 coordinate 1,199,637, forward strand.
TTGTGATAAACTCGCGTAACGCGTTGATGCTCTCAAACACTCACGCGCAAACAATCGATGTTTCGCCAACAATCGATGTTCATTCATTCGCATAAAGTACAATACAGTTACAATATAAATATAATTAATTCATATTATGGATGATTTTATTAAAAAAAAGCCTATATAAATATTTAATATTGTCTTAATTCAGCGATTTATTTTAAGAGTAAAAATATAAAAATTGTTTTATTTTTGGTCCAAAAAATCTATTCTTCGATTAATCGATTTCAGACCGTCATACGGCATACCTAGTGCCTGCCTAGTTTGTTTATTGTGTTGTTTTCTTCAATCTTCACTCAACTTTGTGCTCTTTAATTGTTATTCGTTGTGTTGTGTGTTCTCTTGTAAATACGGACGGTTTATCGGTCATTCTTCTCTCTCTTAGATTGATTTACCCTGTGAGTTGTGACCCCAGTTTTGTTTTACGGATATCGACGGATCTACTAACAGAACAATCGGATGTTGCGCCCATGTTATAACAATAATATGGTTTTTAAGTTGGGCAAGGCACCAAGTTTCTATCATCGACCCCTCTGCTCAATTTTTAGATGATATTTTATGTGAAAATAGAGAATAACCCAAAATAAATGATATAAATCAATACTAAGACTTATTTTATTTATGTAGATTGTAGACATTAATTATTTCCATTATTGCTTAGTTAAATATTCCTTAATAAGCTAATTAGTAATGCAACTTGCCAAATAGGCTGTGTTATTTGGAATCATAAATTCTCACTTGCAATGCTAATACAAATAAAATAGTTTTGCATCCCTTGTACTTGTAATGTGTATTTAGTAATTACCTACCTATCAATTGGTAGCGTTAGGTTAAACCAAACGAATGCTCAAAAGTACGTCGTATTCAAGTAAATTATTCAAAATCCGTCGATACTTAGTAAAAAGCTTCTAATAATACCTACTGTAAGGAAATCCAACTGTCAAACATTCAATAAATTATAACCTCAAAAGCCGATATGTTTTTCATTTTTTCTTAGTCCATGGAAGTGTCCGTGACTAGATTATAATTTCGATCTCATATATGATTATTGTAGAACCCAGAAAACTAACTCACGGTTCTATAGGGCTCGGGGCGAAAATGTATGGACGAAAAACTATCTCCTTTAGTAAGGGATATTTTTTTCTTTAAAATATATATATATATATATATATATATATATATATATATATATATAAAAGTATATTTTTTTTATTATATTGTAATATGTATGTAATATTCGTAATTTATACGAGCAACAAGTATAAAGAGAATATTTGGTAATAGAATACGTGGAAGAGAAACTTCGCTATACTTTTTAAATAAAACTATTATTTCGGATTTTGTCTCGAATTTATTTTGATTTTTGGTTCCCGACGTCACGATGGTCACGGGAGACACTAAGGTTTTAGATATCAAACGTCGGGAACCAAAAATCTAAATAAATCCGCGAAAAAAAATAATAGTTTTAATAAAAATGTTAAATATCCTAGTAAATCTAAGAAAATATTTTTCACTATACTTTATTTGACTGGTTATGATGAAACTTTACATCATTGTAGTTTGCGGACTCAAGAATATGTCTTGTTCACTATCTAAGTACGATACACAGGTAACGTATCGTGTAAGTCATTTTCGATCACATGGAATTTTCTAGCCTGAAGACAGCTTTTACTTCAGTGAATATTTTACGTTTATATTATATGTAGGCAGTGGCGTATAAGGCAGTGGTAGCGCAGTGGTAACGCTCTCGCTTGGGAAACCGAGTGAAGCGGGTTCAGATTCCGGGTCTCGCACCTCTGATATTTTCATGTGCGAATCATTTCTAACATGATTACCACTTGCCTTACGGTGAAGGAAAACATCGTGAGGAAACATGCATGTCTGAGAAACCCTAGCAAGTTTATGAAAGACATGTGAAGTCTGCCAACCCGCGCTTAGTTAGCGTGGTGGACTATGGTATGATCCCCCTCGTATAGAAGAGAGGCCCACCCCCAGCAGTGGGTTATTAAGAAAAAAGCTGAATACATACATACATGTATGTATGTAACATCATATCCAAGCAAAGCCAGGCCAGGCTAACATAGTATGAAGAATATATATGTATGTAGAAAGATTCTAGTCAACCCATCAACAAACAGCGTAGGACACATGTATCTAACTACATACAATATACATGTGTATATCTAGCTGCCTAATGTTTTTGTCCGTCTGTTCGCCTAGACCAAAGTCGCAGAGGTTAAATTGAACGAATTATCATTGTCGTGTCATTGGGGCTAGCAAGGTGAATTATATTTGGTTAGACCGAATCTATTAGCAATTTTGAATGTTTAAATATAGATGGCTGGATCCGATCGTGCATTACTAAGCCGTTTTATATTAAATTAAAGTCTCCAATGTAGGTAATGATAGCCTAGTAATATTATAGTGCGCAAATATTATCTTTTCACTCCGACTTCCTTTTACGTACATTCCGAAGCAAAGAGGTATGATATCTTCAAATTTCTAGTATTTTAACCCCGGGACTCGAACCCAGGACCTTAGAATCGGAAGTTGTACTAACGCCTAAGCTACCTCAGCGGTTAGTAGTTAATAGCTAATATTATAATATATTACTTTGTGTTTTGGTCAAATATATTGCACACGAAACTATGAGCGTCGTAGTTTTAGATATACCTATTAGTTTATTATTTTTCTTTGCAGAAGACCTTGATGTTTTGCATAATTTTACATTCAATGTGACCCCTAGTTTACGACGTCTAGTCATTAAACAATATATATATATATATATTGTTTATAGAAATATATATATATATATATATATATATATATATATATATATATATATATATATATATATAGAAATAAAAGATTCCCTGGTTTGTTGTTTGTTAGTCTGTCCTAACATAACTTATCAAGTGGTGTTAAAATGTCATATATCAGTTTCTAGATTATTGTTTAGCCTTTTTATTACATTCTTGCAGTAATAATACATATAATAAAATTGTAACTGATCATGATTTTTAGTTTTTTGTGTCGGTTTGTCTGTGCGTTTGTGCGCGCTAATCTTAGAAAATTGTTTTATTTCAATCGGTTCCTAAATAGAAAAGTCATGTCAATTTAAAGAATCACCTAGGGCCGAACACGAGCGAAGCGAGAGTGAACCGCTAGATTGAAATATAACTATAAATTTAATTTTAGTCGATCGAGAAGAACAAAATATAGAGTTTCTTGCTCTAAATACTCATATTAAAGACATGGATTATGTATTTATGTAAGACTAGCAACTCACCCTCGCTCCGCTCGGGTTCGTTCCTTGTTACGTTTTAACGTTTAGCTCAGAGATGAGATATTTTCCCGCAATAAAAAGTATCCTATATGTTGACCCGGATAACCAGCTATCATCATACCAAATTTCATCAAAATCTGTGCAGTGGTTTTCCCGTGATGCGGTAACAGACAGACAGACAGACAGACAGACAGACAGGCAAAAATTCTAAAAACTATAGATCTGGCTTCTGTATCGATAATAAAGTCTATTTCAATAAGATTTTCCAAAAAATATCTAATGTACAGATTCGGCTTAGTTACAATTTTATTATATGTATAGATTGCAAAGAAACACACGGTTAATGCCGCAGATAGAATAATAATGATTATAATTAAGTTAAGCACTACGAAAAAGTTATGGTAGCTCAGTAAAACTGATATTTTCATGTGCGATTCTCATTTTCAACATGTGAAGGAAAACATCTTGACGAAACCTGTATATCTAAGGGAACCTAACTAGTTTTCGTAAGACGTGTATTATTCAACCTGAATTTAGGTACTGGTGTATTTACTATGATCTAGTCTCACTAGAATTTGATTCCTAAAACTAAAGTTGTTAGTATAGATAAATAAAGCCTAAGACGACATTTATAAAAGCATGTAAGAAAAAGTAAAAAATGGCTTAAATTTTCTTACTTGTCTTGCACAATTCTAACATTTTAACGGTTAGGTTTTAATTCTGTATACAATTGTTTTTCAAACAGTCGTATGACGTACGTATAATTAATAGATATGGATCACTTCAAGTCAAGGTTAGATTTTGACCGCGTTTCCTGCTTCAACTTAGGTTTTAAATGCGCAAAAAACATTGAATTTGGTAGGTAGATACGTTGTGTTATCGTTCGCATAGCGATAACTATTTGCAAGCTTTTGTTTACTACTAGTGACTTACCCCTGCTTCGTTCGGATGCGTCCCTAAGTTTGAATGGTTTGGGAAGGCATAGAAGACAAAAGTCCAAAGATTTTTTTTTTGAAACAGGAATTTTTACATGCATATACAGAATATCCCACCAAAGTTTCATCACAATCGGATAAACTGCTTAGGAACGCATAGAGGATAAACACACCACTATTTTTTTATATGATAGAAGATGAAATATTTTAAAATATGTAAGAGATAAAATTATCATTAAAATTATAAAATAGGCAAAGAAAAAAAAATAGTATATTTTTCTCCTCTGTCTGTCAACAGATTTTCTTTTTTTTTTGTTCAGTAGCTATTGACGAGTTTTAATGTTATCATAATTTTTTTAGAAACAGATTTTTTTTTAAATAAAGTAAAATAGGTAAATTCTATTCATACTCAAATTTTCAATAATTATTATTTATGGTCGAATCTCCACCGCTGGGCGAACACTGGTTGATACTATTGAATGTTTTTAGTGCTAAGATCTACTGACTCCTTTTAGTGGTATATCTGTAAAGCTTTCTATTAGTAAAATAATTATTAGTTAAACAGTTTCTGAAATTATTTAAGTTTCAGAAAAATTTTATATTTAATACAAATCCTTATAATTTTTTCTTTATGATAATATTATACAAATATCTCAAACTAGCGACTCACCCTCAGTTCGTCCCGAGGTTGCTTCCCTATACAATCTTTTAACCCCATTTTCATCCCCTTAAGGGATGATTTCCGGGATAAAAACTATCCTATGTTCTTCCTAGGGTTTCAAACTATTTTCTTACTAAATTTTATCTAAATCAGTTCAGTAGTTTCGGAGCGTATTCGATTCAAACAAACAAACAAAAAAAAAAACAAATTTTTCCTCTTTATAATATTAGAATAGACTAGCAACTTATCCTCGCTTCGCTCGGGTGTTTCCCTAGGTTTTAATTTTTTTGAGCGAAACCCTAATTTTTTTTCTAAAATGAAAGTAGCCTAAGTTACTCCTTATAATATCAGCTATCTGCCAGTGAAAGTCCCGTTAAAATTGGTCCAGCCGTTTTGGAAATTAGCCGGAACAAACAGACAGACAGACAAACAAAATTTTTAAAAATTGTGTTTTCCTTATAAGTACCGTATATAATTGCATATGCATTTAGTATAAAGCTGTTATTTTGACATTACAAACAGACACTTAAATTTTATTTATCTGTATAGATTTAATAGTATTAGTGAAAAATATGCAGCCAAGTACTAGGTATAATATAATGAAAAACGATAATAATATTTGGCAAGCAAAAGCAAAAAAAAAGAAGAAAAACAAATATTGAGTTGGAGCTGGTTTTAAAATGAAATCATAGTCGTGATCTAATCTCTAGGCTACAGCTAGAATAGTATAAACATAAATACTTGCACGTGTACGAATACTTCGTATGTGTTAATGTTTCATCACATACGAAGAAACTAAAAACACGTCGACACTACTACTACTATATATATATATATATATATATATATATATATATATATATATATATATATATATATATATGTTATAATAAAAAAAAGCGACAACATTTTTAATCATTTAGATTTTTGACCGACTTCAAAAAGAGGTGCATGTAATTTGTTTTTTGCTAATGAATAGGTTATACCTTGTTTTCAGCCCCTTTTTAATGTCCCACTGCTGGACACGAGAGGATCAGGCCATATGGCGGTCTTCACATGTCTTTCGAAAACTTGCTAGTTTCTCTCAGATATGCAGATTTCCTTACTATGTTTTCCTTCACCGTAAGACAATTATACCTTAAATATCTTAAATAAACTGAAAGAAAATCGATCCCTAAATATGTAATAATTATTTTGCAGTGATTTTTTCGGTGTACTCTTTTGCTAAAAAGTAATTTAACAAATAAAAAGTAATTGTTATATAAAAACTATAGTGTAAGATAAGGAAGGATCTTTTGAATTACCGATTTTGATAATATTTTCATTATTTATCATTCTAATACATACATATGATTATAATAAGATAACTTTACTCTCGTATATCACTTATTCCTATAATAATCCTATAAATATTATCATCATCGTCTCAATTTGACGACACGTTTGGCTCAGTTTGTAGTGACCCTACTTGCTGTGCCAACGGTCGCGGGTTCGAGTCCCGCTGGGGGCTTTCATTTGTGTGATGAGCAAGAATGTTTGTACTCCAGTCATAGATGTTTATATTTATAATATGTATGTATTTAAAGTTATATATGTGTAATATATGAACTAATATATGAAATAATATCTGGTATCCATAACACAGGCCTCGTAGCTTACCATGGAACTAGATGGTGTTGTGTATTAATGTCCCAATATATTTATTTATTTATCATCATCCATACTGATATTAAAAATGTGATAGTTTGTGAGGATGGATGAATATTTGCTACTCAATCACGCCAGAACGGCTGAACGGATCTGGATTAAATTTGAACTTTCTAACCCGGAAAAATGTACAGTTCCCGTGGGATAGATTTGTTTTTGTTTTTCACAGAGCAAGAGTGAAGAGGCATCTTCTAGGCAAGCGCGCTCCAACCTAGACCTCATCAGTGCTTGCCAGCGTTGATTGTCGTCAAGCGCAAGCCTATCCAGTAATCTCCTATTTATTCCATACTAACCCTTAAAACGTACCTAGGGACGACCCCGAGCAAAGCGAGGGTGAGTCGCTTGTACAATTATAATTATTAACAAGTTAAAAATCTAGATTCTAGAATATAATCTTCGCTATATATTTCTTAATTTCTAAGAACTATTAAAACCCTTTCAACCCACACAGTTAACAGATAAAAAATCCTCAAAGATTTACGACATAGCGTCATAGTCTAATAACATGATAGTGTTAGTACACGAACACATACATATCTAACGTGTATGTGTGCTGTCCCGCCTCACGTAAACATAGTTTGACTAATGTGTGGGACCTACCACAATGCCACCTGACCTTCAGCTAGCGGTCACTGACACTCAAAACGTTTATACTAAATATTTTTATTGATATACATATATCTACACATATAAATAAAATAAAAGCGTCTGTCTGTAATACAAAATAATTTTATATTGAAGTTATACGGTTTTTGCTGGTTTCAAAGGATAACAATGGATACAAATTATGCTTGTCTGTTTGTCCCAGCTAATATCCAGGACGAATTATAATTCATTCATCTGGTTATTACTGACACATAAAGCGTTTAAGCGAGACTGGGATAGGTTACTTCTTATCCCGGTACAAAAATCCTGTCGAATAAGGATAAGAAGGTAGATTTATCATTATTGATAAAACTTTTACTGTAAGGTAGATAATGAAGATAGTGACAAAGGCTATTGTTTATACGCTAATCACTATCGCAGGATAAAAGTTTCTTAGTGACCTGAAGTGACTAAGCTACTTAAAAACAGAGCTATTATGGCACAAAAGGGCACACTAATGATTTATTCTTTATTTATATTGAACGCTAGCGACTCACCCTTGCTTCACTCGGGTTCATCCCTACGTTTTAACGGTTAGTATAGAATCCCTTACTTGAGAAATTCTTAGAAACTATTTCACTCCCTTAAGGGATGATTTTCGGGATAAAAACTATCCTATCTCCTTCCCAGGGTCTTAAATTCATACCATCTAAATCAGTTCAGCGAATTTTTAGTTTATCCATTAGAAACAAAAATACAGTATAGACTAAGAACATTTTATACGATTACAATTTTCATATCGAAGTCAACGTCCTTTCGAGGTCGCGCGAACGCTAGTAAAGCTAACAATGGTCTAGGTCATGTACGACTGACTCAACTAGCCGTATGAATGTGTGTTATGAAACTTATTTGATTTTCTTTTATTCTTGTTGTTTATACTACACTCTATTACTTCTTCAGTTACTTCTGTTTATACATTATAAGAATATTTTAGTAATATTATTTATTGCTAGATGACGTACCTCGGCGTTACTTGTTTTACTTTAACTTCTTATATATATATGAAGGTTTACTTTTGTATTACTGAATCCTAAAATTTGTTTTTTGCTATAGGACACCCTATATTTTTTGTTTTTGGCCTTTTTATTATTTGTTAAAGTATAGCATTCAACACATGTTCCTGTGAAAAATTTAACTTGTTGACTGTTGCGATTTTATAGGTACAGAGAGCCATCAACTCTTATGGTAAAATAAATCGTTTTGGCATTTCATACCATGTTTCATAAGACGTTCGTTTTAGGTTTCAGCCTAAACAAAATCTATACATATAATGAAATTTTGAGTGGAATCTGTACATTAAATATTTTTTGGAAAATCTTATTGAAATAGTCACTATTATTAAAACAGAGGCCGAATCTATAGTTTTTAGAATTTTTTGTCTGTCTGGGACAGATTTTGATGAAATTTGGTATAATTATAGCTTGGTGTCCGGGTCAACATATAGGATACTTTTTACAGCGGGAAAATATCTCATTTCTGAGAAATCTACACTAAGCGTTAAAACGTAATTAGTACTAGGGACGAACCCAAGCGGAGCGAGGGTGAGTCACTAGTCTAAAATAAAATAAAGGCCAAACGTCATTAATTCAATTTGTGCCATGAACTCTTTTTCCAACCTAATCTGAAGCCGCGTTTTTGTCAAAATGGACAATTTAATAAATGACGAGTACGACGTCAGAGTATATCATAACAGAGCGATTAGCGATTTTGTCGCTACAAATTGAGTCGTCATGTCTCTGTGTATATCATACTGTGATGTCACGCCAAGCGCGCGAAACGGCGGGCGTTTAAAGTATCTGTATCGGTACGATAATTAAAAAAAAATTTTGGAGCTGGATATATTTTTTTCAGTCATATGAGGATGTAAGTTACTGTATAAAAATAAAAAAAAATCATGTATATTCCCTATTAAATTGCTAGCTACATTAATTTCTGGGAAACAAGACAGTTCTGTCTCAAAATCGTAGAGTCTATTATATATATAGAGAGAATATTATACAATACATAAATACAATAAATAAATACATAAAATGTTAACATCTTAATTTAAAAATATCTTAATTTTAAATGAAAAATCAATGACTTAATCGGAAGTAAATAAATGTTGTTATTCTTTACTTGTCGTATCTTTTTATATAATAAGTAAATATTTATTTTCTGTACTGATTATGCTTGTTAAATGGAGTTTTTTTTAATATAATATTTGCAAACAAGTAATCAAAACCCAGTAAGGCAGTGGTAGCCCAGAGGTAGCGCTCTCACTCAGTTTAAGTGAAACGGGTTCAAATCCCGGGTCTCGCACCTCTGATATTTTCATGTACGAATCATTCTCAACATGATTACTACTTGCCTTACGGTGAAGGAAACCTGCATGTCTGAAAGAACTCAACAAGTTTTCGAAAGATATGTCAAATTTCAAAATTCACCTCGTATTTAAAAGTTGGCCCAGCAGTGGGACGTTAAAAAGGGCTGAATACATAGACGCCTTGCACTCAAAAAAACTCAAAATTATGCAGGTATTTGGTTATATGTACCTACCTAACAAAATGTAAAAAAAGCCACAAGATATATAAAAATATAGCCAGAGATAGTCGTATACCTATTTAGTTTTTATCTATACAGATAAATAAAATTGGAGTGTCTGTTTGTAATATTAAAATAACCGCTTTTTTCTAAATACGTATGGATGTATACACGATACTAAAACAACATTTTTTACAATTTTTGTCTGTCTGTTTGTCTGTCTGTCTGTCTGTCTGTTTGTTCCGGCTAATCTTTGAAACGGCTGGATCGATTTTGACGGGACTTTCACTGGCAGATAGCTGATGTTATAAGGAGGAAATTAGGCTACTTTTATTTTAGAAAAAAATAGGGTTCCACAAAAAAAATGAAAACCAAAAAAATAAGTTTGTTTTGGGAAGCAACCTAGGGACGAACCCGAGCAAAGCGACGGTGAGTCGCTAGTGTAATATATGCACATTGCACTTGCAATAAATTGATAAAGTAGCGAACATAACACTATCTAATATTTTACATAACAGGTTTTGCAAATAGGTTACATGTAAATTTTTAACGTTTTAAACTTAATTTAAAGGGTACATGTTTCGATAATATTAAATTAGAAATTAATTAAAATCTTAGGAATGTTATACACTAATGAGGGAATGAAGTAATGATTACATGTCATGTCATGATGATGTACCTTCAAGTCATGAGTGAATAGGCATCTTCTAGGCAAGCGCGCTCCAACCTAGACCGCATCAATGCCTCCTAGTTGATTGTCGTCAAGCGCAATACTATCTAGTAATAAAAAAATCATTAATCAATACGGAAATTTTATCAATAAGCCAAACAACAAAAATAAAGTGTTATTAGTTTTGTTGTTATTACAGTACTAAATCTATACAGATAAATAAAATTGAAGTGTCTGTTTGTAATTTCAAAATAACAGCTTTTTAATAAAGGCATATGAAAGTATATACGTTATTTATAATAAAAAACATTTTTTTTTGTTTGTTTGTTCCGGCTAATCTCCGAAATGGCTGGATCGATTTTGACGGGACTTTCACTGGCAGACAGAAGGTTATAAGGAGTAACTTAGGTTACTTTCTTTTAAGAAAAAGGATTACGGTTCCGCGTAAAAAAAATAAAACCCATGAAATTGCGAACAAAATCAGCGTACCGAGGAATGCAACCGAGCGAAGCAAGGGTAATTCGCTATTATTAAATAAATAATTAAAAAAAATTAAGTGTATTCTTATATCTCTAAGAAACTAGGCAAGTGTGTGTTGCTCTATATACAAAAACTAGCATTCCCCCGCGGTTCTACTCGCCTAGCATATACCTAGAATTGATCCACTCCTTAGTTTTACATCATGCCCTTTTTTATTATACAAGATGTACTGCTTCAATCTTTGAATAAGAATAACCTTCATTATTGATCAGAAAGATTAAATACTGATAACTGTAACTTTAAAAACCACGGATCTTCATACAAACTTTTAACCCCTTTTTTACCCCTTTAGGGGTTAAATTTCGAAAAATCTTTTCTCAGTAGTCCATAATTTCTATAAAGAATTTACTCACCAAAATTTTAAGGTTTGAGCATTATGCCTTTTGAGGTTTCGTGAATAATCAGTGTATGAGTAAATGATATTTAGTTTTTATAAAGGAGTTTATAAAAACAAAAATATAAAGATTTAAATCGGGAATAGAAACCGTGTTTATTATTAGAGTAAATCTAGGAAAAAATCCCGACAGCAAAATATTTTTTCTTTTTACGACAATGTTATGTCAACAAAGCGTAATAGTCGCCGTCAATCTAGCACAAACGTAGACCTAGGTCGCGGTTAAAATCCGCTGCCTACAGAGTGTTTCATTTGTTATATTTAGTAAATTTAAAAATACTTAAATACACGTATGTATAATATTTATTATTTTATTATTTTACTTATTTTTATCGAACTCCATTTTATCAAATCTTATGAGTGTGAAAAAGTAACAAACATACTGATTACTTTATTGGAAACATATATAATATTTGTGTCATTTTATTATTTAATATTTTTAGCCACGTAACTTAGCAGTGAGTATGAAGGGGATAGTAGGGGGTTCGATCCTCGCTTACTGCACAGACAATGTCCTTTTTAGATATAAGATACGTCTTTTCTGAAGTCTGAAAGTCATATCTGTGTTAAAAAAGGTGGTGTGCCGATTTTCGTATATTAATTAAATATAATAAGCGAAAAATGTAATGGCTTCTATTCTATTAGTACATAAGACGAAGAACTTAATTATGTAAAAAATATTCTGAATAAATCGAGGCAAAAGTTATGGAGTATTAAAGTTATAGCCTCTCCCATTTTATATTCCTATACCTAATTAAGAGACGGCAAAGGATAAACAAGTATGTATCAACCACGTTATGGGGAATTCATTCTATTACGGCAATTAAGATACTTAGACTCCCCATCACCTCCTCTATTCAAAAGTATAACCCACTCCTCAAGGGGCCGCGTCCTATATACTCATTTTTTGGCAATATCTTACTACTAATATAAATGTGAAAGTTTGGATGAATGTTTGTTACTCAATTACGCCAGAACGGCTGAACGAATCTGGATGAAATTTGGCACAGAAATAGATTTTAGTCTGGAATAGCACATAGGTTACTTTTTATCCAGGAAAATTGTACGGGTCCTGTGACTAACGTGGGCAATGCCTCGAGTACTGCTGGTATTAAATAAAAAAGGGATACAATTTGTGTTAGAAAGCAAAAGCAAAGCAAGGGCGAAGCGCTAGCTAGACTAGCTTTACTTAGATACGTTTTTGGAGCATCTCAAATAACTGTAACTGTGTACTCGACAAAAGTAACCTATCTCATTCGTCTTCCTATATACATACATATTATTATTTTCACAAAAAGTATGTCGTTCTTCTACTCCATTATTTTTTAATATTAATTTAAAAACAAAAAGAAAAAAGAACTTAGCACACCCTGTATATAAAATACTAGAATTAATAATGCTTAAAGCATCTCAAAGCAAGGCCACTACTCTAGTATTAGATAAAACATTACTAAGACCAAGAAACCATTCATTGAGCTAGATTCAGGTCAATAACCTAAGTCCTAACGTAGACGCTGTCATAGACTTGATAATCTATTTATGAAACGAAATTCTAACGATTCAAACTTATTATTAGATTAAAAAGATATATTATTATTATTATAAAATATAAAAAAAAACATAGTAAAATAATGTTTAGAGGATGTTGTTTTTTATCTGTTAGTTGCATCGCCCATTTCTCGTAACGTTATTTATGTACTTTATACATATACATATCTATATCAAATGTATGTTTGTACGTATTTTTTTGTGTATTCATTTTATGCGCTTATTTGGATTATATATTAGATTAGACATGTGAAGTCCGTCAACCCGTACTTAGTCAGCGTGGTGGACTATGGCCTGATCTCGCTCGTGTTGAAGGGAGGCCCGTGCCCAGCCAAGTCGAAAAAACAAGGAAAATTGATTGATAAACAGAGAAGAAAAAGGTACTGGAGTGTTTTGTCCTTGCCTATTTATATGAAGATAGTTTCTCAAGTTTTTGAAGTGAAACTTCTTAGCGTGGATAAGAGAAAAATTTCAAAGTCGCGTCACAAAAAATCGCTGTAGTTGCCATAGTAACCGCACACATTAGGTTGCCATAGTAACCGTTGTTGAAAATTTGTCTGAAAAATGATATACATATATGATATTCTTTCTCTTGCTATAGTCAAAGATTGCTATTTTTTACTATTTGACTATTTTTATTAAATATGCCTGCATATGTATAACTAGCGGCTTACCCTCGCTTCGCTCGTGATCGTCCCTTAGAGTATATGCGATAGATTTAAGAATACACCTAGATAGAAAGAGATAAAATACTATTCTCTTCTCTTTGTGTGATATTCGTTTGAATCATATTTTTGTCTGGGTGTAATATTTAAAAAAAATTTTTTGTTCTTACAAATTTTAAATATCAATAACCAATGAAGAACCAATCAGTTTTACTTGTAACAAGTTTTTGTTGAAACTTGATATTTTTTCTTTTAAACTTAGATAACTATTCGTAGACTATTGTATAGTAGGTACATGCATAAATACTGAAGTTTTAATGAACTAAAATTATACATAATGGCATAGTTATTACATATTTAATATACTTCACTACATAGTAAAAAACAAAGTCGCTTCCCGCTATCTGTCTGCCCCTATGTATGCTTAGATCTTTAAATCTACGCAACGGATTTTGATGCGTTTTTTTTTAATAGATAGAGTGATTCAAAAGGAAGGTTTATATGTATATTACATGCATACTATAGTACATAAAAGCCGAGAAATTCAAAGATTTGTATTTCATACTAACCAATAAAACGTACCTTGGGACGTACCCGAGCGAAACGAGGCTATTATGAGTGACCAATTATGTACATATGTTACTCCTTCACACTAAAACGGCTATACAGATTTTGATGATATTTAGTACACAGGCAAACTGTGACCTGGTATTAAAACATAGGCTACTATTAGAAATGCTTGAACTTACTTCAACGATTGGTACTTTTCTCTATATTTAAGACCTTTACAAAGTTGCATTAAAATCGGTCCAGCCGTTCCTGATCGATGCACCGTAAACCAGGCATACACATAATTATTTATAATAATTAACATAATTTTGCAAAGTAAATAATAAAAGGAGTAGACAAAGAGTAAAACGTTTTCACAAAATACAAAGAGGCCAAACGGATATATCGCTGCGTGGTTCAAGGCGAGTTCACTCTACCAAGGCCTACGTATTCGTAGAAGGAAACACAAATACTACGTTTTGCTTTTAAATTATGCATCTTGCTGTTATTTTATCCTGTCTGTCCTTTAATTGAAATGAATGGATCAATTTAGATGCAACTTTTTAATAATACACTACATTTTATGTGTATTTTACATACATAAAAGTCTAGTGTTTAATAGTAAATAAGTAATATTATATAGGTACCCTAAGTGGGTTTTAATTTTTGAGTGAAAAATTTGTCAAGTTCGAAATGGGGTCTGCGTTGATTTTTGAGAGCAAGGGTCTTCTATTCTTATTTACTGATTGTAAATATTATTCATACATAATATTTTCAATATTGTAAAAAAAACAACTAGTTAATTATTTTACAGTTTACAGTTTAAAATACGATATGGCTTTTCACTTTTTAAAGATATCCAAAAGTGAGAATCGAACCGGCGACCGTCTTAAATTTTAAAAGCCCCATCCAATATTTTAAACCACAAGTTATATTCATTATATAATACATATTTCATTATTTTATGTTTTTAAAAAGAAATCTTAACAAGTTTTTTGTTTGACAAAATAACAAAAAAATATAAAGTTTCCAGAATATATACGAATGCGAGTCGAATGCATCAACAAAGTTCAGTTTTTTTCTATAGCTCTGAAAGAGATAAAAGATCAGCATTAGGTATTGCAGTTCAGGTCCTACGGTTCACGGTCGGGCGGTCGTTCGCATAAGATGCAAGCAGATGTACGCGCAAATAGAATTTAGTTAGATAATGTACGTACATTAAAACATATATATGTTATATGTATTGCGCAATTATGTTTATATATTTATTATATATTATATTTATATATCTATACTAATATTATAAAGAGGTAAAGTTTGTGATGTTGTGAGTTTGTGAGGTTGTAGGGCGTAATTTCTGGATCTACTAAACCAATTTAGATGATATTTGGTAAGATAGTTTGAGACCCTAGGAAGAACATAGGATACTTTTTATCCCGGAAATCATCCCTTAAAGGGGGGAAAATGGGGATGAAAGTTTGTATTGGGAAGCAAGCTTGGGACGAGCCCGAGCGAAGCGAGGGTGAGTCGCTAGTTACAGATATAGAGATAAAACTTAAAAAAAAACCGACTTCCAGGCACTGAAAAGTAAAAAATAACTAAACAGGGGTTTTCATTTAGAATAGATACTTAATCAGATATTTTCGAAGTCGGTGCCAGCCAATACAAATCAAAGCACACCGACTTCGAAAATATTTGATTAGGTATCTAGTCTATATGAAAACCCCTGTTTAGTTATTTTTATACTTTTCAGTGCCTAGAAGTCGATTTTTATTTATTTTTTTAAGTTTTTATTTTTACATTTTTAGTGTAGACGTAATAAGCAGGTAATTTGTAAGAAGAAAGATTTTCAAAAACATATTCGATTAAGCCATTTATTTAAAAACCGCTTGACCAATTTTGATAAAATTTATATGGGACCATCGGGAAAGAATAGGTACCCTTTGAAACAAAAAAAGAATTTTCCAAATCGCTTCAGGCGTCTTCGAGTAATCGGTGAACATATATAAAAAAAGCTTCCGAAGAATTGAGAACCTCCTCCTTTATTGAAGTCGGTTAATAAATAAATGTTCGCCTAAGTTTGATTATAATCATTATTGAAAATTTGACGAAAACATATATGAATAGAATTTACCTATCGCTTGACAGACAGAGGAGAAAAAGGTACTGAAATGTTTTGACTACCAATTTATACATATATAGATAATAATCTCTTGTTATCTGTTTCCGAAACCCACTGTATATATTTACTTTTTCGTATCACATCGACTATGGCAGTAAAAGGAGTTGAGAGTACACTTTTGACTCCCCATATGTGGGGTGTCACAAGTGCACATAAAGTGTGTACTTTAATTTCATCATATAAATAAATACATCAATCACAATTGATCCCGTTACCTTCAACGTAGTAAGCAGTACCAGAAAGATATAAGAAATTCCACTAAGCTGCTGCTAATAACTTATATTCGTATTCAACTATTGACAGAAAATCCTACTAACTCTATTATAGCCGAGATCGAAACCTAGGACTTGGCTTAACCTTTAATATAACATTAAAATCAACACAGCATCAAATAGAGTATTTTTTAAAGTATACAATTTCTTTCTAAATAAGTTTTATTAAAATATGTTTAGCAATTTACAGACACTCAGACAGATATGGTGGAGTTATTTTTCTATATACGCACTTGTATTAGTATTAGAATGCGCCTCAAGGTCTCGGACAGCGGTCGAGCGGTCATTGTATCTAATAGATGCAGATTGAGTTAGACGATGACATTTCAATGCTGTGATAAAAATAAAATGCTTTGTGGTAAACAACTAAAATATAGACTAAACAGATTTTTATAAAACATAGACGTTATCTATACATATAATAAAATTCTAACTGAGTCGAATCTGTATATTAAATATTTTTTGGAAAATCTTATTGAAATAGTCATTATTATCGATACAGAGGCCGAATCTATAGTTTTTAGAATTTGTGTCTGTCTGTCTGTGACCGCATCACGAGTGAACCACTGGACAGATTTTGATGAAATTTTGGTATAATGTTAGCTGGTTATCCGGGTCATCATACTTACTTACTTACTTTTTACTGCTGGAAAATATCTCATCTCTGAGAAATCTTTACTAACCGTCAAAACGTACTAAGGGACGAACCCGAGCGAAGCGAGGGTGAATCGCTAGTATTTTATTTTTATATTGTATGCATATATAGAAGATTTTTTCATAACTATATTTTCATCATATAATACACAAATTTTCAATTCTTGAGAAGAAAATATGAATAACAAGGAATAGTAAAAAAATTGCTATATTCATTAATCTTTTGTATTTTTAGGCATAAGTTTTCTTCCCTTGAAGGAGTATAATATTAGCTTGTTTATTTTTTCATAATTATAATATAATAATAAAAAAGAGGCCGTGGTAGCCCAGTGGTAACGCGTTCGCTTGGGAAACCGAGTGAATCGGGTTCAAATCCCGGGTCTCGCACCTCTGATATTTTCATGTGCGAATCATTTCTAACATGATTACCACTTGTCTTACGGTGAAGGAAAACATCGTGAGGAAACCTGCATGTCTGAGAAAACCTAACAAGTTTTCGAAAGACCTATGAAGTCTGCCAACCCGCACTTGGCCAGCGTGGTGGTCTATGGCCTGATCCTCGTATCAAAGGGAGGTCCGTGCCCAGCAGTGGGACATTAAAAAGGGCTGAATACATAATAAAGTACGTTAACTAGTTATTTTCATTTATTAACATTTATTTACTTATAATAACAATCAGTATTCTATTAATACAATACTGTTTTAACACATTATATGTTATCTTAATACATTGTTTGGCTTCACGGTTAGTTCTGTGATACTCTGCTTATATAATTACTAAGTCTGAGTTCTTATATCAATACATTACTAACTTCATCTTTTCGATATTAGTTGTAGATAATCTTAAAAATTATTTTAATTTTAAATCATTTAAAAATTGACGATTTCAATAAAAAAATAATTTTTGGTTTGTTTCGAAAAAAGTTTAGAATGCAAAGTCAAAGCAAGCCCGCGAGTTAGAACTAGTATGTTATGATCGTCCTGACATTGACATAGTGTCCGTGACCACTAAACGTGACCTAGGACTATCTCTGCACGCTTATCACGTCCGACGGATCCTGTATTTATAGCTACATTTAACTGCACAGTGTAGCTTTTCTAGAAGCTTCTAAAAACTAATCTATGTACAATATCAAACTTTAGCGCTTTTTTTTAATAAATAAGAGACTTAATAATAAGAGACGTAATAGTGTATTCAGCCCTTTTTAAACGTCCCACTGTTGGGCACGGGCCTCCATTCTCAAGAGGCATTAGGCTATAGGCCAGCGGGCTTAAGATCTTTAAACATTAGTTTTACTTATTTATGAATTGCACAAACCATTTAGTGGCAACTCATTTCTAGGCTTTTATAGAAGTCTAAAATATAATATACATATCCTCTTGATTGAATTTCGGTCACGCTAGCCATTTCATCTGATACTCTCAATCTAGGCAGAAAATAATATAGTCAGCGGTCGCGGGTTCGAGTCCCGCTAGGGGCATTCATTTGTGTGATGAGCACAAATGTTTGTACTCCAGTCATAGGTGTTTATATTTATAATATGTATGTATTTAAAGTTATCTGGTATCCATAACACAAGCCTCGTAGCTTACCGTAAAACTAGATGGTGTTGAGTGTTAATGTCCCAATATATTTATATTTATTTATTGTGTACTGTATATGCAACGCAGAAGTACTCTCAAATTTATATTAGTTCCACTAGCTACGTTACGTTTCAAGGTTTAGTATAGATTTCTCAGGGGTGAGATATTTTTCCGCAGTATAAAGTATCCTATATGTTGAACCGGATAACCAGCTATTATCATACCAAATTTCATCAAAATCTATCCAGTAGTTTTTTAGTGAGGTGTTACCAGACAGACATAAATTATAAAAACTATAGATTCGGCCTCTATATCGAATAATGATCTGAACTTTAGGCTGCTTTTGAGAATTTCATAACAGAAATAAAGAGGTTATAAGCTTATTATTCTCTCACTCCGCAATGGGTTGACGTGATTATTTACATAGAAATAGTGTATCCTGTATTTAGCCCTTTTTAACATCCCACTACTTGGCACGGGCCTCAAAGGGCATTAGGCCATAGTCCATCACACTGGCCTAGTGCAGGTTGATAGACTTCACACATCTTTCAAAAACTTGCTTAGTTCTCTCAGACATGTAGGTTTCCTCACGATGTTTTCCTTCACTGTAAGGCAAGTTTATCATGTTGAAAATGATTCGCACATGAGAATATCAGAGGTGCGAAACCTGGGATTCGAACCCGCTTCACTCGGTTTCCCAAGCGAGCTCGTCACCACTGGGCTATCACTGCCTTCCAATTAATAGTATAGGTAATGGCTACTTTTAATAGCATTTTAAGTAGTGTTAGATATATGATATTAATTTAAAAGTTATCTAACTTCATATAAAGCAGGATCTTTAGATATATCATATTAAACATAATTAGCCCAGAATTTCCGCAAACAGGATCACGTGTTTAGGTACGTCTAAATATAACGTGAAATACATTTGACGGGTTGAGTTTTTCATCAACAGCAATACACAAATATTTGCCCTACATCAGGTCTTCGACCGTTAGAGTATAATTTGAGTACAATGACTGCGGGAAGCAAAGGTTAGTATCGATAATAATAATTATTAAATATGTACTAATAAGTCGCTACTTACTTTTGTTTGGTTTCGTCCCAGTACCTAATAGTAGCATATAATGTGTTGCTCCATGACATTATCTATCTATACATATAATAAAATTGTAACTGATCGCTGTCTGTACCTACATGGAAGATATTTGAGAAAAATTATTATTGGGGATCTTTATTAACGCAATAGAACCCAAAACAATGATTTTTCGTTTTTTTGTCTGTTTGCCTGTTTGTCGGTTTGTCTGTGCGTTTGTGCGCGCTAATCTTAGAAACGGCTTAACCGATTTGGGTGCGGTTTTCACTAATGTATTATGGTAAGCTTCACTTAACATTTAGTATTTGTTTTATTTCAATCGGTTCCTAAATAAAAAAGTTATGTTAAATTAAAAAAATCATCTAGGGGCGAACCCGAGTGAAGCGAGGATGAGCTGCTAGTTTATCTACAAAACTTCATCCAAATGAGGCCTGCCGTTTCAGTGAGACGTTGTAACAAATATGTACACACATAAAAACTTTAGGTTTTCATTTTTCGATGAATATAATATTTATTGGGGGTTTCAACGTTTTTTTAAAAACTAAGAATACATCTCCGTTCCGCTCAGTTAATTACTACGAGAATATTTTTATCAAATTTATTTCAAATCCATTTATGTATCTGTTATGCTACAGAACTTACATATGAAACCAGGATAAAGTGTCTGCTTTTATCCTTTTTTATAGCCTACGTATGTAGAACAAATAAAGAAGTTTATATTTGCAAGGATATAAGAGATATCAAGTGGATATGCTACTGACCTGACCGGACCATCCCCTATATTACTATCCTATCCGGATATTGAATCAGATCCTCTTATCCCTCTCAATAAGTATATTTCTATTACACATAACTGTATATGATTATATTATAATTTAATACGTATGTTTGAGTTAAACTAAAAATTTCCCTAAAAAACTCGGCTATAGCTGAAGTGATAAAGACGATGCTATTACCAAAGTGTGTTAGTCTTCTAAAGACAAAACTTTAAATTGGAAATTATTCCGCTACTATACTGTAGTATAATGAATTAAAATATCATTAATAAACAGAATTTAAATGACTCGCAATATTCTAAATCTGTCGATAGTTGCGCGATCCACAAACAAACCTACACCACATGCATTATTTTTAATTAAAATAAAGTTTTGTGTATGCATCATAATGGCCGCAAATTCGGACTAAACATCTGCGGTCGTTAGCCCGTCACCCTCCAACACTATAATCTAGACGTGCACACAACGTCCACTCGATGTGTGCGCGGTTCCTGAACCGAATCTCTACACGATTACATTGCAGTGCATAATAAGTATACACTATATACGTATATTTTCTTCACGCTAACTTAGCTTAACATTCAAACAGATTGACAGAATTCAAACAGAATATGTTTATTATTGAGATTATTTTGACTAGATATATACATTTTTTTCTAATTTAGCAGATGACACTATAAGTAATAAAATTTTATGCTATGTTTTGAATAAAACTATTTTTTCGGATTTTTCCGCGGATTTTATTTGATTTTTTGTTCCGTTTCAAATGCTTTACAGCAATCATGGTTATGGAAGTTACACGGAAGAATCAAAATAAATCCACGAAAACATCTGAAAAATACTTTTATTTAAAACTAGCGACTCACCGTCGCTTCGCTTCGGGTTCGTCCCTAGACAAAAAAAATCTATCCACGGGAACCGTACATTCTATAGGCTATAGGCTATATTATATCCGGGATGATATATAGCCTATAGCCTTCCTCAGTTAATGGGCTATCTAATGCAAAAAGAATTTTTCAAATCGGATAAGTAGTTCCTGATATTAGCGCGTTCATCCAAACAAACAATCAAACAAACTCTTCAGCTTTATAATATTAATATAGATATCAAATATTCGCGTAAATCTAAAAATGTATTATTTTCTTAGTTTTATCGGACCACTAACTACTTCAAGTTAAAACGGCGGCTTGCGATGAAAAGATTGTTAGGTTCCTAGGGACGCACCCAAGTAAAGTAAAAGTATAACATTAGTTCATATTTCTAATTACTCATAATATTTTTTCAAACAATAAGGTGCACAGAGGTCATGTATTTACATTACATTATGTATGTTCCAGTCTTTAAACATTTATTGCTAGAATTGGACCTTTATTGTTTCAAATGGCATTCCTTCATAAGGTATTTTTTCTTTGTTTTGAATAATTTATACAACTAATATTTGCCCGTGACTTCTCACGTGTAGTTTATTTATGTATAATTGCTCCATTAACACATTGTGTCGACAGACCACAATATAATATTGTTTTTCACGAGGTAATACTAGTACTGTACATAATGTTTTATAATTGTTTAGTTTAATTAAGACTATGTTACATAGATTTTTTATACTATTTACATCTTATTTACATAATATATATATATATATATATATATATATATATATATATATATAAATTTCTGAGTATTATGTATATTAATAAAACCAAAGTTAATAAAATCGATGATAACTTTATATATTACAATATTATAGTGTATGTAGTGTGTCTGTTTTTTTGTACCAACATATATTTAAGTTGTTTGTCGAATTATCTCGATAAAAAGTAGTCTATCGGCGGTTCTCAATGATCTGAGGGTTTCCTTACTAGAGATAGAAATTTGACAGAAGCTCCATACAAATTAATTACTAAATATTTGTACTCCAGTCATGGGTGTTCATATATTTTATAATATGTATGTATTAAAAGTTATATATGTGTAGTGTATCAACTATCTGGTATCCATAACACAAGCCTCGTAGCTTACCATGGAACTAGATGGTGCTGTGTGTTAATATCCCAACATATTTATTTATTTATTTAAATTATGTCAAATTCCTATTGCTAATAAGGAAAACAATAGATAGATAGGTTATTAAGATCCGCAATATATGTTAATACTAAGCTATATTCAATTGTAATTTCACCCAAATCCATGCAGTCTCGACTCAACGAGACTGCCTGAAGCAGTAACAAGCTCACTCACTCACTAACTCACAATTATAATATTAGTCAGTACTATTCATTAAAACTCTAATTTTTTTTAATATTATTGGAAAATATTTCACTTAGTCTAATTTTTATATCTATTTCTTTCTTTTTCTAGCAAAACAAAAGTATATATCAGTGTTAAATATATAAGATTACTGGCAGAACCCGCGGCTACGCCCGCGTTAATTCTAAATAATCTCTATAAAAACATCTCTATAATAATCTATAAAAAAAACTCTTTAGCTTTATGTTACATTTTTTGTATGAACAATATTATATGTATTTATATAATATTGTTCATTCAAAAAATTGCGATTAAAAATGGGTGGTGGGGGTAGGAGGTTGAAAAATACTTTGCGACCTATTCTCAAACCTACTAAATATACAAAATATAATTAAAATAGGTCCAGCCGTTTCGGAGGAGTGCAACCACAAACACCGTGACACGAGATTTTTATATATTAGATTTAATGCCAAAATAACGTCTTATTTATTTATACCTTTTTGAAACATTATCAAATATTGTAAAGTTCTCTACAAAAAACATGTAGCCAATTAATCGGCACGCAGATGCAAAGTGCATTGCACTGTGCATTTGCCAAATATTTTTTTCTAAATATGTAACGTCGGTCATTGACCCGACGTATCAGAGAGTTTTAGATCGGCGCCCGCGCATTTAATATATACTGACTCAATGATTTACTAACACTTTGTATGTATACGTTCATTCACCTAATATTTTAAAATTTTGAGATTTTATATTTGAAGAGATTGGGTAATTCGCAATCTTTTAATTTTAAATACATATACCTACTCGTATGTATAATGAGAACTGTAAGTCAATACGTTTGTTCATCGTATATTTTTTTTTATTTTTCGCAAATGTTTAGGTTAAAGTAGAAATCGTAATAATAACTATTTACTCTATATGTATTCAGCCCTTTTTAACGTCCCACTTCTGGGCACGGGCACCTCTTCAATACGATGGTATCAGGCCATAGTCCACCACGCTGGCCAAGTGCGGGTTGGCGGATATATGTATGTATAAGCAATTAATAAGCTCATATAAGATCACTTATGATATAACCCGTTAATTGTAATATAACTATGAAAATTGGCAAAGATATCGCATAGCAAACACATAAACACACCGAATTTAATGCTTCTTTTTCATAAAATCGGTCAAAAACAGATCTTAATCATCTTTTTCAGTATGAATTATCGTAAATATGTTTACGTTGAAGTAACATAAGTTTCGAACTAATCTAATATTTTCTCATTTCAAGATTAAAAATAATACTACATATAATTTACTAGCGACTCACCCTCGCTCCGTTCGGGTTCGTCCATACTTACGTTTTAACGTTTAACACTGATTTCTCAGAGATGAGATATTTTCCCGCGGTAAAAATTATCCTATATGTTGACCCGGATAACCAGCTATCATCATAACAAATTTCATCATAATCCCTCTAGTGGTTTTCCGTGATGCGGTAATAGACAGACAGACAGACAAACATTCTAAAAACTATAGATTCGGTCTCTGTATCGATAATTATGTCTGTTTCAATAAGATTCTCCAAAAAATATTTAATGTACAGATTCAGCTTAGTTAGTACAATTTTTTTACATATGTATAAAATAAATAATATTTGAGACTTTTGTTGAAGACAACCTCAGACTCTCTCATGACCATGATTGCTAAAAAGCATTGGAAACGTCGGGAACTAAAAATCTAAACAAAGCCGCAAAAAAGTCCGAAAAATTTTATATAAAATTGTCAAATATTCGATTAAATCTAAATAAGTACTTAGTAATTAATACTAAATAATATTTCAAATACAATAATATAATGAAACTTGTTAGTTTTTTATGTTGTTTACAGAGTTCAATGATTCGCATTTGGTGCAGAAGACGTAGTGCATTCACCTAAGATTTGGAAGGACTGAGATGAGGCCGACGAGCGTGAACGACCACTATTAATAGATATGTAAATATTATGTATCCATAAAAATTAAATTCATATCCGCGTGGAAAATAAAATTTTCCACATTATATGAAATAGATTATTAATAATATAAACAAGCCAGTTTCTTTTTTGTTGGGACATTAAACACACAGCACCATCTAGTTCCTTGTCAGGCTACGAAGCCTGTGTTATGGATACCAGATAATTGATACACTACATATGTATATAACTTTAAATACATACATATTATAAATATAAACACCTAAGACTGGAGTACAAACATTCGTGTTCATCACACTAATGAATGTCCCCGGAACTCGAACCAGCGACCGTCGGCACAGCAAGTAGGGTCACTACAAACTGAGCCAAACGTGTCGTCAAAGAGCCAGTAGACGGTCAATAACCAATTATTATAAAAAAAAACTCTTCCTATTGCAAAATGTCTATTTTGAAAGACCTAATGAGTCTTTTGGTCTTTTCAATAGTCTCATATCCCACAGGGGCTACTTGACCTGAAAATAGAAATGTCTTCGTGACTTTCGGGCAACACAGAATTTCTCTACGTCTAAAAGTAATGTCGCTTTATTTAGCCATTGCGAAATAATAAACATTCTTTCATATTTATTAATAACAAATCAATCACAACATATAATATATGTAAATAATAACAAATAAATAAATATGTTGGGACATTAACACACAGCACCATCTAGTTCCATGGTAAGTTACGAGGCTTGTTATGGATACCAGATAGTTGATACATTACATATATACAACTTTAAATACATACATACATACATATTATAAATATAAACACCCATGACTGGAGTGCAATCATTCTTGCCACACAAAAGAAAGCCCCCAGTGGGACTCGAACCCGCAACCGCTGGCACAACCAGTAGGGTCACTACGAACTGAGCCAAACGTATCGTCAAATGTAGATGTAGATTTATAAGAATATAATATGAATATATAAAATTATTTTATCTATAACATTATTCATAGATATATTTATTTAGAGAACTGGTACTATTAATATTACAAAGAAATAAACAAACACGCCATTTTAACATATAGTAAATTTTTATACATAAAATTGTCTAACAATGTAGATATTTGAAAAGGTCAATCCAATAAATAGAATAACAGAATAGAGCAAGAAATAAAAGATAATGTGTAGGAAATAGGGTTGTCCTTGTAACTTATTACCCGGTCGTCTACTAACCCTTCTTAACCTTCCGGGTTGTCTAGACACTAGGGGTGGGTCAGGGAAAACTAAATATATAAAATATTTACCCCTAACTTTGTCTGTGACATTTAATTTTTGCCATTGAATAAATTTATCATTCTTTAAAACTTGTTTTAAATATTAAAATAAATAAAAATGGTACATTTATAACAAACAATTAAAAATATTAATGATATTTAAAATAGTTATTTACCAGCGTTAGCCATATAAATTTATTTTTTTATTTTTCTGATATTTTAATACTTATTATTCTATTCCGGAGTAAGAGAGATCTAAAAAATCAAATATCATAAAAATTGGTCGAGCCGTTATTGAGTTATAAATGGTGTAAAAAACACGACTTTCTTTTTTATATATAGATTTAAACGGGTTCAAAATTGTACTTTAAATGTTTTATACTTAAGAAAAAGAAAGAAAGAAAGTCAAAATAATAGTTTTCCAATGTATGATTTACAGTTCAATGTATACATTGTACAAACATATTATGTTCATATAGACTTTAGGCATCGCCAGATTAAAAACATACCTGAAGCTTAGATAAAATGTCATTTTGCATAAAAGAAAAGCGGAAGTCTAAAAAAAATTATGGAAATATGCTAGCGACTTACTTTTGACGTTTAGTATAGATTTCACAGAGATGAGATATTTCCCCGCAATTAAAGTCCACTATCCGCTCAAACTCATTCGTGTCTTCCTCACAAAACGTGATACTGGCAGAATGTATTGCGTCTGTTAACGCAACTCTAAGCCATAGAGAAAAGAAAAAAAAAAGAAAAAAGTCCACTATGCTATGTGTTGTCCCGGATAACCAGCTATCATCATAGCAAATTTCATCAAAATCTATCCAGTGGTTTTCTGCGATGCGGTCACAGACAGACATACGGACAGACAAAAATTCTAAAAACTATAAATTCGGCTTCTGTATCGATAATAATAACAATCCAAAAAATATTTAATGTACAGATTCGACTCAAAATTTTATTATATGTGTATATAAATTAATATCGATAAATTATTGTCATTTCAATGCAATTTTTAAAATATCTACGCTACCATTGTAGAATGACATCTTGTATTCGAAGCCGCCCATATGTTTTTCGTTTTTGAACAATACATTCCGAAGTCCTAAGACATTTGCAAACATTATTTGTCATTTTTTAGTAAATCAATATAATAAAATATCTAAACTTAACTGAAAATTTAAGATTATATCCTATTTTTTTTTAAATAACGTCTCCATTTAAAAATCATAATAAAATATTTTACGTCAAGGTGAGAAAGAACAGACTGACACAAACAACGTCTTTAACATACGGGGGTTTATTCCCATGAACTTGAAACTACCCGGCCAACTAGTGACCCTTCTTGACCTTACGTCTGGCGTAGGGTGGCGAGGGGTGGAATAGATTGTGGATATGTGTTTGTAGGGCAATGGTGTTCTGGTACATTATATCGATATCGAAAATTTATTTAAGTTAATTTAGTACTTTCTGAGATTTACGCGAATATTTGACAAAGAGGAAAAATTTTTTTGTTTGTTTGTACCGAATAAGCTCCGAAACTACTGGACCGATTTAGATAAAATTTGGTGAAAATAGTTTAAGACCCAAGAAAGCACATAAGATAGTTTCTATCCCGGAAATAATCCCTTAAGGGGGTGAGAACGGTAATGAAATTTGTATGAGGAATCAACCTAGGGACGAACCCGAGCGAAGCGAGAGTGAGTCGCTAGTTTTAATAAAAACTAATTTTCGCAGTTTTATTTTAAAGTTTTTGTTCCCGAAGTTTTGAATGTTTTACATTATACAAGGAAGACGTAGTCCAGTAACCCTTTTTGCTGTAAGTAAAAAAATAGTTTTGTTACTTACAGCAATTGTCTTAATGCTTTATGATGATTGATGATTGATGAATGATGCTTGAATTTTATTGCTAATGATAAGACCGTGTATTGTAAGCAGTTATGCAGGTATTGTACGTAAAGATGTAAAGATTTTTATTGAACACTAGCGACTCACCCTCGCTTCGCTTCGGGTTCGTCCCTAGACAAAAACAAATCTATCCCACGGGAACCGTAAATTTTTCCGGGATGACATATAGCCTATAGCCTTCCTCAGTTAACGGGCTATCTAATGCAAAAAGAATTTTTGAAATCGGATTAGCAGTTCCTGAGATTAGCGCGTTCAACCAAACAAACAAACAAACTCTTCAACTTTATAATATTAGTATAGATAATAACATAAAATATTATAAACAGTTAAATCGTAAGTAGCTGCATTAACTATAAACTGTGTCGCAGCAATTTACGGCCCACGTCAGGACAATAAGGGCAGTTATGTTCTAAGGTTAGTACAAATACATTTTGAGGTTATATTAGTAGTAAAAAGTTTATATTTATAGTTTATACGAATTCTTAGGAAATTAAGGTAGCACAATCGTATGTGTGAGGAAAGCTACCACCGGTTCGGAAAGCAGTTCTACTGAGAAGAGTCGAGGAGAAACTCAACAGTTGTAGTAAATTAATTAATACGTTTAGTAAATTCTTCATATTTAAGTGATGAGCAGTTTTATTATAATTTATTAAAGGTGGTAGTTTTAGTATAGCAGTATGAGTCAAGGACAAATCAAGGACTTATGTACTCGTAGATGCGCCCTTCCACATCTTTTGTGGGGATCTCAAATTAAAAAAAAAATATGACCCATGTAACTCGTTGATAATGTAGCTTTTGATAGGTGAAACAATCTTTAAAGTTGTTATAGTTTTTTTTAGTTTATCCATTACAAACAAACATACACAAAAAACATTTTTTTCTCTTTATAACATTAGTATAGATATAGATTAAAATATTCATACAATATCGTCTAAAGCTAGAAAACAAAGAGGGGACTCTTAACACTTTTTAAATAGCAGTCTATCCAGACAGACGTTCATATTTAAGTAAAATGATCTATTAATAGAGAAAGCTATTGAAATGTGCCGTATTTTTATATCACAGGAATGATTTTCCCATACCATTTCATGCATAGTTCCCGACAATGGCGTAGATCGCTTTGTTTACAGTTTTCTATGATGAATGTGAATGAAGATTTCGTAGACGGAAAATATTGTGCTTCAAAAGTTTTGTTATTATGATAATTTTTACTGGTTGTATGGCAAATTTGAATATGTCATTCTAAAATTTACTCTTTGAATGTATTTTACTTCTACAGTGTATTGTTTTGTAAGGGAATATTTGTTGTGTCAGCTTTATTTCTGGTATTATCATATTTTTAACACGTTCGTTATTAACTTTACGTATAAATAAACCGTTGTATCGATTGAAACTTTATGAATGTGAATTTCGATTGATGAAAGAATAACTTTAGTCTAGCTGAGTTTCTTTCGCCAGTTCTTATCAGGCCTGAGGCTTCTTTCCGAACTGGTAGTAGACTCTTGACGTTTAGTAAAAAAATGTAATATTTTAATGCTGAATAAAATATTTTGAATTTGAGTTTAAATAGATCATCCACCACCATCGATCTGATCTGACGATGGAGCTAGGAGGTAAATAATAAATAAATAAATAAATATCTTGGGACATGAACAGAGCACCATCTAGTTCCATGGTAAGCTAAGAGGCTTGAGTTATGGATACCAGATAGTTGATACACTACACATATATAACTTTAAATATATACATATTATAAATATAAACAGCCATGACTGGAGTACAAACATTCGTGCTCATCACACAAATGAATGCCCCCAGCGGGATTCGAACTCGCGACCGTTGGCACACCAAGTAGGTTCACTACAAACTGAGCCAAACGTGTCGTCTAGGTGGGTTGAGCAATTCTTCAAACGGTAAAAACCTTCGAATTCGGCTTATTTTCACATGAGCCCCATACAGTATTGTTAGTTAAGAGGCATTTTTTGTTATTAAAATTTATTATAACTTATTTTCCATACCTAATATTATTAATGTGAAAGTTACTCTGTATGTTACCTTTTCACGCTTTAACCGCTAAACGGATTTCGATATATGGCAAGGACATCAATTTGCATTCTAGGATCGGATACAAGGTATTCCTGAACCCCGCTCAATTGTGACGCGAGCGAAGCCGCAGATAAAGTAAGCTCCTAGATAGTAACATTTACGTCTTTCTACATATAAACCCAAGTATGTATATATATATATATATATATATATATATATATGTATATGTATATATATATATATATATGTGTATATATATATATATATATATATATATATATATATATATGTATATATATGTATATATATATATATACATACATATATATATACATATATACTTGTAGCAATAACAAGATGTCTTCAATGTTAGTCTGTTAAAATAATAATAATAATATGGCGTAAGTAACATATTATTATTATTATTAATATTGTAAAACTATATCTAAAGCATAATACAAAATAAACGTAGAAAATCATTACTATGACGATTGAGGAGTAGCAAGAAAGCTATGTGCATTCGTCTGCATAATCTTTTGACGACAAACGGATGCTTTCACCATTGAAACTATCACCACCATTGGAGTCTTTTCAAAAGCTTCACCGCAGCTTATCAATGAGCCATGGTTATTTTTATGTGGAATGTAGTACTAAGTTCACTGGCGCTAGATTGGTTGATGATAAAGATAACAATGCTACTACTTGCTGCTTTACAATTAAAATGATCATATGCTAACTAATTAATTATAGTGTTATCCCAATGCTAGAAATTGGACCATAATTATTATTAAAAAATATGGAGAAAATATATGAGTAGAACTTACCTATCTATATATAAAAATCTGTTTCCAACAATTTTGAAGTTATACTTCTTTTGGCTTGTTGGTTTGGTTTGCTTTTGGCACACCGACAGCCAAAAAGCGACATGATGAAGTTAGCTGAAAGCAACATGATGAAGTTAGCTGTTGTGAATTGTGACATACGGGATGAAATCTTTAGCTATTTTTGTTCTGTTACGCCAAAGAAGTATAACTTCTTACGTGCGTACATAAGTACACACACACACAAGTTTTTTTTTATTGAAGCGAAAGACCTTCATAGCTACTAAACAAAAAAAATAAAAAGAAAATCAGTTTACAAAGAGAGGAGAAAAATCACTGAACTGTTTTGTCGTTGCCTATTTATATATGAGTATAGACAGTATTTTTTTTTTTTTACTTAAAACATAATTTTTAATATTTCTACTAATTGTGATAGCATTTGAAAGGTTTTGGTATATTGAAAAAAAAAATTAAGTATGGAGAAAAAGCATATCATATAAGCTTTTTTACTATTGTTTTTTTTTTTTGAGCTATTTTAAATACTACCGACTCACCTTCGCTCTGTTTTGGGTTTGTCATAGACAAAAACAAATCTACCCCACGAGAACCGTATATTTTTCCGAGATAAAAAATTATTACTGTATGCTATTCCAGACTATAATCTATCTCTGTGCCAAATTTCATCCAGATCCGTTTAGCCGTTCTGGCATGATTGATGAACAAACATCCATTCATCAACACAAACTTTTACGTTTATAATATTTTAAATATATTATAATTTATTTATACATATCGCAAAGCACAAAGCGTATTTAAAGGTCTCCTATTCAAAGGGTCCCTTAAATAATGAGCGGAAGTCCACTCTATTATCTAATGCAGACATTTTATATATCGGCAGGTGTATTTTTAAGCGTATTGTAAAATTTTCGAAGCCCCTCGAATTGAAATTAAAAAATAAAATAGAAAAGTAAAACTAGAAAGAAATGCTCCAACAATAGCTATCTCACTCTCAGCACACACCCATGTATGGACGTATCGGCGTGTGTGAACTATCGTAATCTACGTACGGTTAGAACGAAAATAACTCTTGATAGTTTATTTTTTTTTTATTATTTAGAAGAAAATTTAGTTAGATCTGAATAAGTATGATTTTAGTGTATTTTTTATTAGACTGTTTTGTATGTTTTAGTAGAAAAGCAAAAAGAAATCTGTTTGTAAAATAATTGAAGAAATGTGAAGAAATATCTTGGCTATTATAAGGCTGATGAAAACTATAAGATCAGATATTTTACGAAATTTTTTTTTTATATCTACACAATATTAAATTTTATTTTTTGATTTTGATTTTATAATGAATTCAGGTCTTTTTTTTAAATTATATGTATAAAAGTCATAAAACTAATATTTATTGGCATACTTCACTTCGATCTCTATGTTAGATTTCAACATTTTCCGGAACTGAGCACTAAATTCTATTTACTGTGGGATTTTAAAATAAATGTATTAAAGTATGAAAACTATATCAATAAAAATTGAAAGTGATGGTTGAAATTTTAAAAACCTGACTTTGTGTGCAATATTAGTATGAATACAGTATCCTTATATAAAATAATGTGTAAGTAATAGTGTTTAAATTAATCTTTTCTAAACTTTTCTTTACATCTTACTAAGAAGACTATTATAAAATAATTAAATATACATGTACATCTTTTAAGCAAGTACAGAAATAAAAAAAAATGTTTTATGACATCTGGTAACACATTTTTTTTTAAATTTATATGTTCAATTAAAAATAATCATTAAAATCAGTTACCAACTTACCATACATACACACAGAAAACCTCTACCTTTGGAAGTCGGTTAAAAATATAGTGCGGATAGTTTTTATGCCAACAGTGTGGTATCAGTAGTGTGTGTGCTAGACGTCGCCTAGACGCGCTGACCCACTGCCCGGCGACCTTGCTTTTCTTATGTTATTCTCCCATCTCCCTCACTCATGCATCTATTGATAGGAAAGACTTGGCTTCAAGGTCGGTGGTCATAGATTACGTACTGGAAATGGCATTTGTATTATGGTACACACATGTGCATATTGTTGCGCTAAGTTTTGCATTTCTTATTGGGTTTATCCATACTAATGTTATAAATAATAGTAACTGTTAATTTTCCACGCTTAAACTACTGAACAGATTTTGATAAGATTTGGCGAGTATGTACTCGTAGATTGCGAATTACTTAAGTCTTTTGCAATTGAATTGAGACCGATTAAAGCTTCTGAAAGTTTATGAAATATTTTATTGTATAGAGGATAAAAATACAAATATATTCGTATAAGTGCATTTATTTTTAATGTTTTTTTTGTCTAAAGTGTTGAATAAGTATAAAGATCTATTAAAAATTAAAATGCAAACATTTTGACATTATATAATAAATAAACTGTTATTTTATTTAACAATAACTCCAAATTAGAAATAATTTTAAAAAATCTAGACTTTTAACCTGTTATTTTCTCATATAGCCCTTCCATGTTATACGCTGAGCGCTCATGTGGGCAGACTGGTTCACGTACGCTGTCGCTATGGCGAACTAGTTTGTGATGAAATCTAAGATCCCATGAAGATAAAGCTATTTAAATGCATACATTATGTATATGTCTTTATTATTACATATTGTATGGGGTTGAGATTTTTGTATTCTAAAAATTTTTAATAAAATATTATTTCTTATAAAGTAGATCATTTAGATGATATGGTTCTTTTTTATTCCACTAGCTACTTATCCTCGCTTCGCTCGCTTTTTTATTAAATTAACACGTTTTCTGTATATATTCATCATTAACTTTAACAATCTAAAGTGTAGGTAATTGTAAAATAATACTGATTTTCCATACAAACTTTATCATTTTTATCCACATTTACTCTCATATAAGTTAATTTTATTTAATACTAGCGACTTACCCTCGCTTCAATAAAAAATGTGTTTATTTACGACACCACATTAGAAATCTCTAAAACTATCAGTGTTTCTCTACTATATTATGCATGTATTATAAATATAAACCTTCCTCTTGAATCACTATCTATTAAAAAAACCGCATCAAAATCCGTTGCGTAATTTTAAAGATCTAAACATATATATGAACAGATAGCGGGAAGCGACTTTGTTTTATACTTTGTAGTGAAAAACCCCGTTTCGCAATTCTTAGGACTCTAGGTATTCCCATACCTAATTTTATTGTAATTTATTCAGTCTAACTATGAAAAGCAAAAAGAAAAACAAACAGCTATTTTACTAATAATATTGATACTCAGCTAACTCTATTTTAAGTGTAGTATAGAGCATGTAGGGTAAAGCCCTCCAACGCCGCGGTTACATCTAGTACACAATGTTTCATATTGTTCTCTAATTGCAGGATTGACTAATTATTACGATTGACATAATCGCTTTTTTTTTATTAATTTTTTTGTTGCTGCTATAGGATAACTCTACGACCATGTCTGGTCTTTTTTGATCGTCTTATGTTGATTTAGGAAGCCACTGATCCTTGTAACTGTGATAAGCTACAGGATTTGCTTAGGGCTTAATAATTTAATCTGGACCTAGAAAGGGATTTTCTAGATGAACACTGTGCTTGTGCATAAGAGGGATACACTTCCCCAGAAGATGGAGTGGCGTTTTATCTGCCTCCATACATTTTTTGCTGACATGTGTGTTACTAAGCCTTAGGCTGAACATATGCTTGTTTAAATAGCTTCTACTATATCCCTAAGTTTTACCTATTTAGTGCTAGGATAAGGTTATTATGTATATTAGGCCTTTTGGGGTAGGTTTTTATAAGCGTCTTGAAATAAATCATTTCTGCTGATTCCGTTCAAAGCTTTCTTGCAGTTTTAAAAGACGCCATCATATGACGTAACCCTATACTTTATATGATAATTTGTCAATTCAGATAATATTTTTTACTTTCTTAGATTTACGCGAATATTTGACATTTTAAAATAAAATTATCTTTTCGGACTTATCGGATTGGTCTCTCCCGTGACCATGATTGCTATAAAGCATTCAAAACGCCGGGAACTAAAAATCAAAATAAATCCGCGAAATAATCCGAAAAGATTTTTGTTCGTATTTCTTAAGTAGTTTCTTTTAAACGATTGTCATTGTTATTTTTTTAATATCTCAAAAATAGTCCCTATATGTTCAAGAAAAAAAAATCATTCTTAATGAAATAATCACATTTAAAATGTTTTTGAGATATTCTTTAGTTAAATAAAATAATTATTGTTAATAGGTGTTTTTTTTTTGTATATTTTAAAAAATGCAAAGCAAAGATATTTATTTTATTTACGTATTACTAAAGATGTTAAAACGTGATACATGCGTGGTAATTAAAACGCACTAGGGTACAGAGTACAGAGGTAACGCTAACCTTGCAGTAATATTAATCTCAACATAAATTCTTAATAAATTATTTACCTACTCGAGTTAAAATAATTAATTTTTACTCTCAAACAAAAAAATATAACTACTCAAATAAGACAATTATTGTTGTTTATCTGCAAAAAAAATAGAGCTGAATCTGTACCTTAAATGTTTTTTGGAAAATATCGAGTAAGTAACCCACCAAAAATATAGACCTGTTTAGTACTTGCTACTTCAATTTGCTGACTTGTAACGGAATTTACATCAGTCTTTTGAAAACTTGCTAGGTTCTTCAAATGTGCAGGTTTCATTACGATGTTTTCCTTCACTGTAAGACAAGTTCATGAAAATATTAGAAGTGTAGTATCACTTTTCCCTAGCAAACGTATTACTACTAAGCTGCCACTGCCCTGTTAACGGATATTAATTATTTTTTCAAAATAAATTTAAAATACAGATTTTTAACTGCTTTTTTTCAATTTTTCGAAGGATAAATGTTAGGTACCAGTTACTCGTACATGAGACAGCGCATGCGGAAGGTTAATTAAAAATAAAAAATAGGAAAAAATACAATTTTACACATAAAAATGTTAAGTCATTTATTTAATTGCAAGTTCAGATAAGATAATTTAAACTCTTAATTTAACCGTTTGAATATTATAATAATAGGTATATGTATATTTTAAATACAGTTAATTCTGTTCACACAAATATTTAAACTTACTTATATTAATAAGGAATAAAGTATAAGATAATTAAGCTAAACTAGGCTGGAAAAATAACTTTTATTTAAAACTAGCGATTCACCCTCGTTTCGCTCCGGTTCGTCCCTAGGTGCGTTGTAAATTTTTTGAGCGAAACCGTAATTCTTTTTCTAAAGTAAAAGTAGCCTAAGTTACTCCTTATAATATCAGCTATCTGCCAGTGAAAGTCCCGTCAAAATTAGTCCAACCGTTTCGGAGATTAGTCCGAACAAACAGACAGACAGACAAAAATTTTAAAAATTGAGTTTTTCTTATAAGTTCCGTATATAATTCCATATGCATTTAGTATAAAGCTGTTATTTGGACATTACAAACAGACACTTCAATTTTATTTATCTGTATAGAAAAGGATAGTTATTTTAGGAAAATAACAACTACCAACATGCTCTCGTTCCGCTCGTGTGCATCGCTAGGTATCTGTCATTATCTATCTAGGTGTTACTCTAGATTATAGACTGTCTAATGTGTATTTAATTTTATCTTAAAATCTACCGTTTAAATAATCTTTATAAACGGTACCTATAGACATTTTGACTATGTCATAGAGTCTCATGGAAAAATAGCGTAAAGCATTTGAAAAAACTCAAGCAACTCAAGCCGCCGGCAAATCAATGTTTGGATTAATTATGTAATGTGTTATATCTGTCTTTACATTAATACCTTAAAAAAATATGCCCGATCTGGTTAAGCTTTGTTTGAACTCGTAATATCTGTCAGAAGAAGGAAAACTGAAAAATATGTTACCAATTTTTTCCGTTTAAATTTCCTTCTTTAAAGAAGGAAAAAAATAAACAATATAACAACCTTGCGACTGACTAGTATGAAATAACTATAACGATTAGTATGAAATAATTAAACTATATATTATATAACTAACGGCTCACCCTCACTTCGCTCGGATTCGCCTCTAGACAAACAAAAACAAATCTATCCCACGGGAACCGTACATTTTTCCAGGATAAAAAGTAGCCTATTTGTTATTCTGATGTATGAATTTTATTATTATAAAGTTTCATCCAAATCC
This sequence comes from Fabriciana adippe, assembly GCA_905404265.1. NCBI lineage: Eukaryota > Metazoa > Arthropoda > Insecta > Lepidoptera > Nymphalidae > Fabriciana > Fabriciana adippe. The sequence continues at coordinate 1,236,835 of FR989995.1, forward strand.
AATCAGTAGTTTTTTGACTAAGCCGTATAACTATAGTTTATAACTATATTACTATAGTTTTTTAACTATCCCACGGGAACTCTTTAATTTTATGGGATGCAAAGTATCTAAAATGTTGACTTGGGATATAAGGTAACACCATGCAAAATTTCATTGAAATCAGTCTAACAGTTTCGGAGATTATCCCGTACAAACAGAAAAACAGACAGAGAAACAATAAATTAAAAAAAAAACTGGATTAGTTCTATTTCTCTTCTTACATCCCCCTGACTCGGTTTTTAGCATTTTTTTATGTACAGACATTCGACCTCTACAGTTTTATTATATCTATGTAATCTATCTAATATATTTAAACGAGCAATTTTTGTATATTTATATCTTTATTTATTTATTTATACCAGCGATCTCGGAAACGGCTCTAACGATTTCGCCGAAATTTGGTACGTGGAGGTTTCCGGGGGCGAAAAATCGATCTAGATTAGTCTCATGTCTAGGAAAACGCGAGTTTTCGAGTTTTCATGCGGTTTTCTTTTGCATTATTCTACGCAGAATACGCTCGATAATTTCTTACACTCAGGCATAAGTATCGTGGTCAAGCGATCAAGTTGCAAGATTATCAATCAATACGAGTGTCCGAGTTTGAATCTCGACGGATACAAAGTTTTACTTTTTTTTGTATTTATTCAAGTTTTTAGTTTTTTTTTTAATCTAAAAAATACGATATAGCAAAAAAGAACCCTGAGCGAAGCTCGATCGCCAGGTACTGTATAGATATATAGCCTATAACCTTCCTCAATAAACGGGCTATCAAATGCAAAAAGAATTTTTCAAATCGGATTAGTAGTTCCTGAGATTAACGCGTTCAAACAAATAAGCAAACTATCTCTTTAAAATGTTTATATAGATATGATTTGAAATTGAACAGTATTCCCAGCTCTGTCTGTCCAACAACATGCATTCTAAGATATTAGAGAATAAAAGAAATTTTGGAGAAACATTTTGGATGCGGTTCTACGCGATAGTACTTTTGTTGCCTTCAAAGTAAAAATTCTATACAATTATAGTGATTTTAAGACAAATATTTATGGTTTATAGGATAGTGCATTTGAAGCAACGCTGTACAAGAAGAATGAAGTGGGTTCACATCTCGGATCTTTGCTATTCTCATTTTCAACTTGATAACTTGCTAATATTGTAAAGAAAACATCTCATTAAAGGAAACTTACATGTCTTAGAGTAAAATAGTAGTCTTCGGGAGATTTGTGAAGTCCGTCAATCCGCATTTGGCCAAATCCCTTTCGAATTGAGTACCCCACACATGCCTAGCAGTTACATTTTAAAAGGGCTGCATAATCTACGTCTATATATTAATACGTGAAGCAAAAACTTTGTAACCCTTTTTACGAAAATTGCGCGGACTGAGGAGTATGACATTTCCCACACTTATAGTTTATATAGAGAAGGAGTGCAAAATGTTAATATATTTTTTTAAATTATGCATAAAAATACGTTAAATCAATAAAAAAAACATTACACACTACCATGTATTTGATACACACACGCATATATACTCTTTCGTTTATTGTTAAAGTCTGTGGTCAAATTGAGAATAGATTAATATTGTAATATACGCAAGACATTAAATATATAACTTAATGAATTATGGTTGATTTTCTACCACGCGGCGATATCTAGTATATATAAAAAGGCAAAAGCAAAACAGTTCAGTACATATTTCTGCTCTGTTTGTCAAGCGTTTTCTTTTTTTTAGTAGCCATTGACGAGTTATTAATAAAAAAAAATTATGGTTAAAATTCAACCACTGGGCGAATATTAGTTAAAATAATTATACATTAACATTATCTTACAGCTTTAGTAAGCTTAAGACATGTATAAAAGCCCCCTAAAATATTTCTTTTATGACTTGGTTACGAAACGATGTAATTTCTCTCAATTAGACAAGTTGATAAGTGCTTTTGAAATGGCTACTTAAAGAGTTAAAAGTATATGAAAATGGCATATTTTGATGACGACATATATTGCTTAATATGTCATTTCCATGAGTTATTTCATTTTTTTCTTATTAGCATTGAAAAAACGTTAGGTTTCTAAGCTGTTTTTAAAAATACGTTTCATTAATTAATAATTTTCATTTACCCATAAGAAAAAAATGTGCGAAAAAACGAATAAATGCTAGAACTTATAATTTACTAATGTGGTATTTTTACAATGTGAGTTATCATAAGAAAATGGACAGAATAATCATCCAAATTCAATAAAAATTACGGCTTACTCAAACTTTATCTTTACTTATTTTACAAATAAACGGAGAAACGTGTATTCATATTTTGTTATAATTCATTATATTACTAGCGGCTCATCCTTACTTCGCTTGGGCTTGCCTCTAGAAAAACAAAAAGAAATCTATCCCACGGGAACCATACATTTTTCCAGGATAAAAAATAGCCTATGTGTTATTCTGATGTATGAGCTATATTATGGTAAAGTTTCATTGAAATCCACTCCGTAGTTTTTGCGTGAAAGAGGAACAAACATCCATACATCTATGCATCCAAACATCCATACATCCTCACAAGCTTTCGCATTTATAATATTAGTAGGATAAACGAAAAGTTAGCTTGAAATTTGATAACAGCTAGTGTTATTTTGAATACTATTCTTATCTACGTATATTTTGAAAATAACATTATATTATAAAGCTAACTATGAATTGTTTTAAAACTCCGTCCATACTAATGATATAAATATCGAAGTAACTCTGTCTGTCTTTTCACGCTTAAACCGCTGAACAGATTTCGATAAAAATTTGGCAATGAAATATACGTAAATTGCATTCTAACGGACATAGGTTACCCTTAAACCCCGCCGCACTTATCACGCGAGCGAAACCGCGGGTTAAAACTAAGTTTTATAGGGTGTGAAGTTTTCGTCTTCATCCAGTTGACCTTGACGTATTCTACAGTAGAGACATTATAATGTGTTTTAATTGAACCTACATCCGACTCAGAATTACGTCCAGATGTTGTGTAAGACGATCTCCTCAATAATACTTTGATAGCTTTGACATAGCTTTTAGATTAAGCTTTTCATTCTAATAGACTATTTTTGAACTAGAAGATATCTATTTATCGTATTATTGTCTTAATCTCACTTAGGATTCATTTGAATAGTTTAAAATAGTTATACTGTAATAAAAACATAATAAAGAATGTAATAATAAAACAAAACATTAATATAAAAAACGACATTTGTAATTTAAAAAAGTAATGACGTCCCATTTCGCGGGAAAGAGAGCTCAAAAATTAAACACTGCAGTGTGCCAGTTAAAATTATTTTTTCACCCGTCCCGTTGTGTGCCTTTGCCTGTTCGCAAAAAAAAATAAAAAGACACCAATACATACGCGAATCCATCATGTGAACGACAAAATAACGCACACAATCTCACGCACACACGCGTAAGATTGCACTTAAACACGCGTATTTACACACACCACTGAACAAATTCGGTGTTCTGATAATCAAAAATTTAACCTACGTGTGCGTGAAGTCATTCCCATGCATGCATTATGTTTACACGATAGTTCTATAAGTATTTATATGTATTTTAAATTTAAACCTTATAATTGAGTAATTAAGGTTGATTTGCGATTGCCATATAATTATTGGGCTGCATTTTCATGAATGTGTGCGGCAATGCGATTCGTTCATTTTGTTCCTTTTTTAAATTTCACCGTTTAGTTCAATCTATTTATTGGTTGTGCACATGTGTGTGTTGCGGTTACGTATGTATACGTTTTGTATGTGTGTGTAACGAAAGTGCGTAGAAAAATTGGTTATAATTATGTACTATATCTCGCCTTCGGCTTTTCCTACACGAACAATGGACACTGATTTAATTATGATCATTGAGACTTTTTGATTGCTTCCGCAGAATCTATAGTGGTTGGTTAATAATAAACAGCGACTGTCCACGATTCTATCTGTACTTCTTTAGACTTAAAAATATTAATATACTAGCGACTCACCCTCGCTTCGCTATATTTTTTGGTACATTTTAACGATTAGTATAGATATCCCACGGGAACATGTTTTCAAGTTAAAAAGTAACCTATATGCTATTCCAGGCTGTAATCTATCTCTGTGCCAAATTTCATCCAGATCCGTTCAGCCATTTTGGCGTGATCGAGTAGCAAACATCCATCCATCCAAACTTTTGCATTTATAATATTATTTATTATGGGATATAATTATGGGATGGGATGAGTACTTAATGCAATGAAATTATGTTATACTTTCTATTTTAAACACTGTACATCTTTTACTACAAATGTAATATAATGTTCACTTTGCGGTTGTCGTCTTTGTGTAGAATTCAAGACTACGCATACTTAAATATTACTATTTAACTTTATTCAAATCAAGATAAGTATCTTATTACCAACTGGCTAGTACACGCGGCGTCACTCGCACGAAAATAACCTATATTTCTCAGTAAAATACCTATTCGACACTGAAAGTTCTATTGAAATTAGCTCAACCATTTCTGAGATTGGCAGATACAAACAGGCGTACCCTTAGCTTTCAACTGTGTAAATAATCATATGAGCTTGTTGTCTTACATACCTATTATTTCAAAATCTTGAATGCCACTTTCATCATGTAAAGGTTTCTGAAGACCCAACCTGCTATTGCGACATACAAGACTCGCGACTTTTCCTCTTTAGCAATCCCTAGATACCTCTTCTTGATAAAACCGTAAAACTGTCTGATTTTAGCAATTGAGGAATTTTAAATAAAACTATTTTTCGGATTTTTTTGCGGATTCATTTTGATTTTTGGTTCCCGACGTTTTGAATGCTTTACAGCAATCATGGACAGTTATTTTGTGGGTAGGCTGTCTGTAACAACTATATAATACCTTTGAGACATCTAACACCTTAGTCTCTCCCGTGACCATGATTGCTGTAAAGCATTCGAAACGTCGGGAACCAAAAATCAAAATAAATCCGCGAAAAAATCCAAAAAGATAGTTTTATTTAAAAAGTCAAATATTCGCGTAAATCTAACAAAGTATTATAAGAAAGTATTAATTGAGGAATTATTTCTGAAAATTCATATCTAAAAGAGATTAACCTATAGGTTGCAAAGTATGGAAATTCGTCATCTTTAGTTAAAATTAAGGCTTGTTTTAGCTTCTGATTATATCACTGAGTAATCCAATCGAATTACTACTTGTTTTGTAAGGAATCATTAAAATTAAATCATTGTTATTAATTATAGAAACAAAAGAAGTTAGTGCATATATTTTAAAGCTGTTAAAACTAGAGGTACACGTTGAGTTTATTCTTTTGTTCATATGCAAATTATTTTATTTCCATTATACCTATTGTACTTATTGTTTCTTCTAACTACTTGTTGTGTTTTCTTTTTGAAATTAATTATATTATCATAATAAGTCAAATGTTAAGTTCATTTTCGAGAATTTGTATTAAATAATTGTAATGATAGGTATTCATTAAATATTGGACGATATTACGGGTTCGAGTCCGGCATAGACAAGTATTGATATCAGAATGACTGATGAATATAGAATGTATAAATATAATAAAATTCTGAGTCGAATTTGTACATTAAATATTTTTTTTGAAAATCTTATTGAAATAATCATTATTATCGAAAGAGAGGCCGAATCTATAATTTTTATAATTTTTGTCTGTTTGTCTGGAAACGCATCACGAGAAAACTACTGGATAGATTTTAATGGAATTTGGTATGATGACGGCTGGTTATACGGGTCAACATTTAAAATACTTTTTAAAGCGGGAAAATATCTCATATCTAAAAACTATACTAACCGTTAAAACGTAGGTAGAAATTTAACACAAAGAGTAGTCTAGAATAGCACATAGGTTATACTTTTCCCAGAAAAATGCACAGTTCCCGAACATACATATGTCGATAAAAAATGTCTTAATCCAATATATAAACGAGCTCCGTTCCAAATTTAACTAAAATTAAAATTTATTGAGCCACTAAGCATGACGAAGTAACAAACAGACACTCGCAAACTTTTACATTTATGACATGTGTTATTAGATAGTAGATACCAGTTTTCGACCGCGGCTTCGCTCGCGTTGTAGTGGAGCGGTCAAAGTTAACCTATGTCTGTCTACAGGATGCGATGTATGCCTTTGTCAAATTTTATCAAAATCTATTCATCTTTATGAGCGTAAAAACGTAGCAGATATAGTGAAAGTTACTGGTTGAAAGTATTAGAAGTAATGAAATTTGTATTGATTATTTTTTTCATAAATAAATTATGCATTTTAAATTCTATCCTTTCAATTCCTTTCTTATCGATAGAATAATCAAACACCGTTCCATAAAAATTAAAAAAAAAATCGACCCACAAGAGTGGAATACTTTTTAAAATGACTGTTTATCAATTGTATCTATGATAATAAATATAGTAGAAAATGTTAATGAATAATCGCTAACTGTAGTTAGCGTTTGAGAGAATAGCTGCTGGGTTGCTAGAAGGACTTATATTATAAATGTAAAAGTTTAAATGTATGTGTCTTTAATATTTTCTTAACGTGAATATTTGAAATCTATACATATAATAAAATTTAAAATCAGTCGAATCTGTACATTAAATACATTTTAGAAAATCTTCTTGAAATAGTAATTATTATTGGGTACAGAGGCCGAATCTATAGTTTTTAGAGTTTTTGTCTGACTTCTGTCTGTCTGGGAATGCGTCACGTGAAAACCACTGGACAGATTTAGATGAAATTTGGTACGACGATAGCTGGTGGAGCCGGATGGGTCAACATATTTAGGATATAGGATACTTTTTACTGCGGGAAAATATCTCTGAGAAATCTATACTAAGCGTTAAAACGTATCTAGGGACGAAGTCTGAAGTCAGAAGACGTGTCTAGGGTCGCTAGTTTTAAATAAAACTTTTGAAATAATCTTTTCGGATTATTTCGTGGATTTATTTTGATTTTTGGTTCCCGACGTTTCGAATGCTTTACAGCAATCATGGACACGGAGAGACGGGTGTATTTGTTATTGCTGCTAGAACAGCTGGACATATTTAGATGAAACTTATTATATACATAGACTATTACCTGGAGTAATATATAGGCTACAGTTAGGCACGTAGGGACACTACGCGAAACAAAATTAAGTGGCTAGTGCATAATAAATACATAGTATTTAAAAATTCTTTCCAATTCGTGGTTTTTACACCGTAATTGAATAACCGTTACAACATCTGAGTGCACTTAATTTTATTACTCTCCGTTAGAACATAGTAAAGCTTTGATATTTGGAAGTAAAATCGCTTAATAAAATTACAAATTGTTCTTCTTACGCGAGTTAGCAGTACCTTTTTATTTTTGAAGTTATTATGACTGATTTTAAAAGTTGACCGGTAATAAGTAATAATATTTATTATTTAATACCCTAATATTATTTCTTCTAAATAAGGTTGTCTTAATATGTAGTCCGCCAACCCGCACTTGGCCAGCGTGGTGGACTATGGCCTGATCCCCCTCGTATTGAAGGGAGGCCCGTGCCCAGCAGTGGGACGTTAAAAAGGGCTGAATACAATATGTAGTCGATAGGAGTGGACATAGCTTTCTATAGTAGTAAAACAAATGAATATAAAGCGTTATGTCACGTGGTCAGAATATTATCCATATTATAATATTTGTCAGTTTTCTATTATAGATATCGATTGTGCTACATGTGCAAGGATAGGGAAAGATCCTGTATACATTACTTATTACAGGTACCTAATATTGTAATAAAATCTTTTTTACATTTAGTTATGATTTGCGTCATTTTACTAAGAAGTTACGACTAAGAGTCAAAGTACTCGTATGTACGGACCATAATTTATATTTTTAAAAATGTAATATATTACTTGGTTTCAAAAATTTCATTTTTTTAATACTATTTAAGTTCCTTCGCCTTAGTTACCTTTACGTGTATACTGTATATAACTAATATATAACTGGAGTTCTGCTCATCATATTAAAATGTAGACAATTCTAAGTTACTAGCAACAAAATCCTTTATAAGTTTCATCATAATCGTTTTACTCTTTTTTTTTAAAATTAGCTCGGAAATAAAGAAAAAATAAACTCACGTCACTAGAAATTGAGTCAAACGACACGTTTGGCTCAGTTTGTAGCGTAGTACTTGCTGTGGCAGCGGTCGTGGGTTCGTGTCCCGCTGGTGGCATACATTTGTGTAAGGGGGACAAATGTTCGTACTCCAGTCATCGGTGTTTATATTTATAATATGTATGTATTTAAAGTTATATATGTGTAGTGTATCAACTATCTGGTATCCATAACACAAGCCTCGTAGCTTTTCATGGAACTAAATGGTGCTGTGTGATAATGTCCCAACATATTTATTTATTTTATTTATTTATTGCTATATAATAAACTTTTGAAATGACTTTTATATTGTTATCTAATATCTAAGTTATATTATATAAATAAAAAAATCATTTATTTTAAAATCCCAACACACATTCAAACCTTATTTATTTTATGTATAGATAAATGTAACTCGTGCAACGATGCGTAATACGGTTAGTGTACATATAAATTGTATGAGACCGGTTAGTTACTAGAGCCCAATTCGTTCCTCGATCTTTTAAAATATAAACACATATAAATATTAGTGGGTCTGTACGTTTAAAATATTATAATTATAGTTGATGTCTCTAAAAATTTGCGTACTTTTTATTACGATTATCTCGCGTCTTCGCTCATATGATATGATTACATTACATTTAGTTTATTCATTATTAGGTATTGAGGAATATTTTAGAGAATTATTTTCAAGTTTAAAAATTATCTATTTTTTTTATTTATATCATAAATTTACATGTTTGATTGTTAGTCAATCCGTTTTTAAATAATAATATAGTAAAATTATTCTTCATAGATATATTGTTTTACATAGAGATTATTAGGTCACTTCTTATATACCATATTTATACTAAACCATTTGCATTACTCATACGTAACATTTTATTTTTATTTATATATAATAATAATATTTTATATATAATGTAAGTAAATATATGTATACACATAAAAGAGCAAATCCGCTGGCATAGCATAGTGCAAGGGACGCGCGTGTGTGCGTGCCGGGTGAAATGCAACTTGTTCTAAGTAGTCTCGACAGGGGCGCCCAACTATTTTACATTCTAAAAAAAATATTAATACTAGATGACGTGCTATGACGTGTTTGATTGTAACTGGTTATGAGTTAAATTATACTTATATACATACATAACTTCACGCTGTAGGTAAGTAGCGTGCGGGATAGCCAAAGAAAAGAAAATACTAAACGCTGTACTGTACTGTCGTTATATGCTTCTTTCATATTTTCTAATGTAATAATTATCTTCATACCTACCACGAGCAAAGCACGGGGTTAAACTGGTATATATTAAATATTTGGTGTACAAGGTTCGATTATAAATGTCCAAATATCATAATAAAGTATAGTATTATAGAATATAAACAAGAATAAAATAGTGAGAGTATTTATTGAGCATATATTGTAATTTTTAGTTATTCATGTAGTCAAAGAGTTCCATAACACTTGTATAATTAAGCAGATCTTACTTTACTTATGCAATATCATTTGAATCCACTGTAAATATGGTTTTTACACTTGGATATATACTAAGTCAAATCAAAAAATATTTCTAATACATTTAAAATAGACAAACTTTAATACCAATAGGCTATAATATTATAATTTTTGCTAAAATAAGTCATTGCTATGAAAAATTGTGAGTCTAGAGACGTAGTAAACAAAAATTGCGTACTTTGTTCTTCCGTACTTCCGTTACCGTCGCTTTATAATAGGCCTATACAGAAGGAGATAAAAAACCATGACCAACATCGAAATATAATGTATCTAAAAAAATATACATACATTCATCCACATTCAGTATTTACAATTTAGTAAATAGTTATTCCATGTTTTTTTTTTACATAATTATTTCTTTTTCATCACAGTAAGTTCTGAAATATTTTGTATAATACTTGAATTGAAAGGGATATTGTAATATAGAAATACTAAAATAAATGTAGGGTAAATTATAAATTGCAATCCTTACTTAGAATATAACTGAATCATTTTTGTTAATGTGTTGTTATAAAAAAAATGTTTATGATATAAATAATAAAATATAAACAAAAATAAATATAAGTCTATAGACATATTTGTTTTATGTGGTTTCTAATTTATCATACGTATAATACCTATAGTTAACTACTCTACCTCACTAAAAATTGCCAGTTTTATCCCTGTATGAGGCAATTCTTTGTATTTCTGTTAGATATTAGAGATAAGACAAAATGAAAGTAAAAAAAAAAAACAAAATACATACATAAAAAGTTCGGAACGATCGTACATTTCATTTTTTTTATTTAGCGATTGCGTTTATATAATATTTTACCGATGGATCCAATGTGCTCTAAGGTGCCGATATAAGAACCTTCACTAAATTATACTTTTTCTACAAAACTAGCAGCACCTCTTTGCAATACTAAGAGCGAGGTTATAGAAATTTTTATTCATTTAAAGAGCTGAAAAAATCTTTTGAACTAAAAAACCTACAAACATATACATATTTAGTATTTAATATTAAAATTAATAAACTATACATAAATATAACATTTTCTTTAATTTAACAATAAATTATATGTAAGAAAGTTATATTATAACTCACATTTGTACGTTTCAGTAAATCAAAGAGTGTTTAGAGCCCCTGGCATAGAGTAATGTTACAGGTAACAGGTATCGCGGCCATTTTGGAAACAGTTTTTAGTGCTTTCGAAATTCGGGTACCTAGGCCGATGACCTCTCTCGCCCTACAGGGAGTGTTCACGGAAAATGGACGATGGTCCCAACACACACGGCTTCTAATCATCTACACCAATTTCAAGGGCTTACACCAGGTGTTTTAACCCTAATAAAACGTGGTAAAAATAGTTTAATATTTTGTTAGTCCGTTCGCGAATTTAGATGTGACTTTTATTTAATTTTAAATGAAGTTGATTAAGTTTGGTGTGTTGTTTTGTTTTTATCGATACAAATGATTTTAGATTTATTATGATACGTGTAGAAGTTCAAATTAATTTCTAAAAATAGGCAGATAAAATATCAACACATTTAAAATGTCATCACAGATTAATAAATATATGCTCTCAAGACTTAAAATCTAGGTATAAAATCTAGAGTTAGACCCAAAGCTACTGTACAAGCGATATTCGTTTTTATTTTAAAAATATCTATACAGTGAATATTTTCAAATATTATATTCATACATATCTAAACCAATATCCCTAATAAAAACAAAAAAAAAATTGTGGGTTTGACATATTATGAAATATGTCATTCCCATACAATTCCATTCATCTATGTTTAAATATTCAAATATTCATTCAATCTATGTTTAAATAGGCAAAGACAAAACAGTTCAGTACCTTTTCCTCCTTTATTTGTCAATCGATTTTCTTTTTTTTATTTAGTAGCTATTGAAGAGCTTTAGTGTTATTAATTAAAATATATTAGGGTCGAATTTCGATCACTAGGCGAATATTAGTTAGGGGCCATTTATTAATTACGTAAGGGTCCTGTTGGGGGGGTGGGGGGGGGGTCTCAGAATCTCTACATGTCTTTATCTCGGAAGGGAGGGGGGAGGGGGGTAAAGGCATTCTTACGTAATATTTTATGAGACGAAATGTCCGATTTCTAACAGAATGATGGATATTTGAGAGCTAAGCATTGGGTAAAACATCTCTAAGATCTATTTTCTCTTTTTTAATGTACAATTTCAATAATAAAATTCTTTGATTTACGTAAAATTATGAGTTTTAGTGCAATTAATCCTTTTCTAAAATCAGATAAAATTTTACGTAAGAAGGAGGAGGGGGAGTCAGAGGAATCTTATGTGCTCTTACATGGTTGGAGGCAAAAATGGCCAAAATTGTCCTAACGTAATTAATGAATGGTCCCTTATTGTTAAGTTACTACCCTACTTGCGATTGTTATTGTAGAATACATCTTTTCTCGAAGTTGCGAAATATACACTAAGGTTCATATTGAATGTTTTAACAAATTTGTTATCAATACTAATATTATAAAGAGGTAAAGCTTGTGACTTTGTGTGGATATAGAGGGTAATCTCTGGATCTACTGAACCAATTTTGATGAAATTTGGTAAGAAGATAGTTTAAAACCCTGGAAAGGACAAAGTACACTTTTTATCCCGGAAATCATACCTTAAGGGGGTGAAAATAGGGACGCAAGTTTGTATTGGAAAGCAAGCTAGGGACGAATCCGAGCGAAGCGAGGGTGAGTCACTAGTTTATTATAATTATTGAGTAGTAAACCCTCATATTTTGTCAAAGTCGATGAATTTGAATATATTTTTCTTTAAGTAAATATAAATTTTTGAAAGTTTTTTTTTTTCAAGTTTAAGCAAATCTAAATTTACGCTTCACCTCTCCAGACAATGCGACATAAGGGAAGGGGACTCGTGATTGCCATCTGGTTTTTAAAACCACGTTGCATAACCAAAATTTTATGGGTCTAATAAAGGTTTTGAATGTTATTTTTACGAAAAAAAAATGTCACTAGAGACGCGTGTTTTTAGTGAACGAATGACTTGCTTTTTTGCAACTATGAAAAAGATATGCATAAACTTTCACGTTTCTAATATTACTAAGGTCGGGTGCGTCTTTAGGTTTGCTTTAATTTTTTTGAGCGGAATCCTAATTGTTTTTCGAAAATAAATACCCTAAGTTAATCCTTATAACATCAGCTATTTGCTAGTGAAAGTCTCATCAAAATCAGTCCAGCCGTGTCGGAGATTAGGCGGAACAAACAAACAGATAAAAAATTTAAAAATTTGTTTTTCTTATTAGTACTATATATAATTTCATATGCATTTAATTATTACGATATTTATCTTTAATCGTTATGTAAAAAGAACATTCTTCGCTTATTACCATAATCGAGACAATACGTTATAATGACAACCATCAACACCGAAATATTATTATGTACTCAGCCCTTTTTAACGTCCCACAGCTGGGCACCGGCCTCCCTTCAATACGAGGGGTATCAGGCCATAGTCCACCACGTTGGCCAAGTGCGGGTTGGCGGACTTCACATGTCTTTCGAAAACTTGCTAGGTTTTCTCAGACATGCAGGTTTCCTCACGATGTTTTCCTTCACCGTAAGGCAAGTGGTAATCATGTTAGAAATAATTCGCACATGAAAATATCAGAGGCGCGAGAACCGGGATTTGAACCCGCTTCACTCGGTTTCCCAAGCGAGCGCTTTACCACTGGGCTACCGCTGCCTATATTTGTCTACACTGCGTAAATAATGTTATATTTATATTAATATGTAAATATTGAAAATTGTCTGACATTTTATAGTTCTTTATATAAAGAAAGGTCTTACAGTACCATAGATTTGTTTTACGACATGGTAACCGACGTGATTCGAGATAACTGGATAACTGACTTTCTTTTTCTTTACATGCTTTTATTAGCTTAGTACTTGTATGTACTTAATCAAATTTTGCAAGTTGATTTTAACCTACTTTGTAAATATGTGTAATCTGGATGAGAATACGTTATTTTATTTCATTGAGTTGATCTGATTTAAAACAAAACCTTGAAGCACATGAGTATATCGAATTAAGGGCTCATTTAATTCGTTTTAAGTATGCGATATCATTATTGCGATATTATTAGGTCAAAAGTATGGTTTTAGTTTTTTTTAGTATTCAGATTTAGATGAAATTTAGTATACAAGTAGACTAGGATTAGATTAAGTGTAATGCCTATGCTACTTGTGAGGCTTAGGTACAACCTTATCCAAGCAAAGCGAGGGTAAGTCAATAGTCTTCATAATGTAAATTTAACGCATATTAAATGAAACATTTCAAGTAAAATTTCAGTCATTTTTTTAATAAAATAACACATCAAAAACTACATTACTTTAAAAGCTCAAATTCCAAATTACATTTCATTATAATATTATATAACATAATGAACGAAATCGATTTTATACCAATAAAATAAAAATCGATTTTCATTATCGATTTATTATTGCGATTCTGATTCTTAAGTATAATATGGTACAGTTAAGTGACTTAACAATAAATAATAAAAGTTTTACAACTTCATTAGCTTTCTCACGCGGAATCACTTGTACCGGTTTTTGAGCTTTGAGAGCTTTTTGTAATTGTAGTACTTCTTTATATCTTTCGTTACATGATTGAATTATTATTTTTTATTCTCCAACATATATTATCTGTATAAGTTTCATACTACATGCCACAGATATTTAATGGTGTTTTGGTTAATACACGGGGTTGAGTTCATGAAATGATGAAAGAGTGAATGTTTGTTATAGCAATACTAACTGTTAAACAAAACTAAAAATTAGTAAACAATCACAATTCAATTTTTTTTTAATTATTTCTTTAAATTCTGAAAAAAAATTAACAGTGATTGTTTCAGAAAAAAACCCTTATTCGGGAAAATTCTAACTTTGTACCTGTCAAAAGTCTGAGGACTCTTAACGAGAGTATGAAGATACTGATGTCTATGAAAGAAGCGAAAGATATAACGGACGATGTAAAAAGATCGTAGCGCTCGGCACTCTGTCTGTCTGACTAACCTTCAAGGATCATCCATTGCTGTTTATAGATGTTAAAAGTCACTTAGAATTATGTGTATATTTTTATAATCTCTTAAAGTCTTCGTATTATAAGAGAGCGTATAAAAACCAAAAACTCAATCTACTCTAATTGAAAAGAAACTTTGGTGTATTTTATTAAAAACTAGTTTTCTCCCACAGTTCCACTCCTTTAATAAATACATTGATAAAAATTAACCAAACGTTACTTAAGGAAAATATGAATTTTATTAAAATACATTGTGCTGTGAAGAAAAGCGTGAATACGAAACAAAGACACATTCTTCACATTCATTCACTCACTTTCTTCTCACTCACATCTTCCCAAACTAACACATCCATAATATTAACATGATTATATGCATAGTTAATCTATATAAATAAAAATGAATCACCGAAATGTATGTACGCGCATAACTTCCGATCGACTGCACCAAATTGGATAATTCTTTCTTTTTTTGTGTTTGTTATTGTCAGGAAAAGCTTTATATAGAAGAAAATAAAAATATTTTTTTTTTTAGTATAATAAGTTTTTTTTAAATCGCATGATATGAAAAGTGAGTGAGTGAAATAGGTTTTATCCGGGAAATCATCCCTTAAGGGGGTGAGAATGGGGATGAAAGTTTGTATGGAGAAGCAAGCTAGTGACAAACCCGAGCGAAGTGAGGGTGAGTCGCTAGTTATTACATAATAATTAGAACTAAAAATAATAACAATAATAATATGTATTGGAATCACTTGATAATTATCATATTTCGAATGAGAACTTACAATAACTTCATAAAACATCTTAAAATTATACACCTTTGTGAAACCTACAATTTGAAATGCAGAATCATCCTTGAGGCATATTCTTTAAAAAAAACTATATAATAACCACTATATCAACAGGCAAAGGCGATTCACATTCTGAGAATTCAACAAATACACATTAGAAAATTCAATACATATCTTTGACCTAGTTACAAGTTACTATATTATATGCACATATATTTCACAATTATGATTCAAAGCTGTTAAAAACAAAACTTTCTATATTTGCCGTCACTAAATAAAGTACCGGAGCACATAATACAAAGCGAAATCGAATTAGTCCGTACTTTTCGTGTATTTGTTTGGGAGACCGCGGACCCTCCCCCCAGAGGTCCATCGAAAAAACCCTTTAGAGTGAAAAGTTATCCACCCTTTGTATCTATTTACATAAAGACACGAAATTGGTGCGATATAAGAGATTTATTTTGTACCGTGTGGTTAAAACCGCCATTAATGTAACTAACTAGTCGACCTTTACGAATTTTTCTCTTAATGTATTCAGCTCTTTTTAACGTCCCACTGCTGGGCACGGGCCTCCCTTCAATACGAGGGGGATCAGGCCACAGTCCACCACGCTGGCCAAGTGCGGATTGGCGGACTTCACATGTCTTTCGAAAACTTGCTAGGTTCTCTCAGACATGCAGGTTTCCTCACGATGTTTTCCTTCACCGTAAGACAAGTGGTAATCATGTTAGAAAATGATTCGTACATGAAGAAAATGATTCTCTTAATATCATGATTAATTATCAAATTGTGATATTATAATGTAGATTTTTTTATAATAAAGCTAATTCAAAGTATTTTTACATTCGTGGGAAGACTGAATGAGAGGTTGCCCAACAGTGGGACGTTAAAGAAGCTGAAAAAGAGTGGGGAAAGTGGGGAAAAATGATGTGTAATTCATGAATGTTAATAAAGTATTAAGGAAGATATAGCTAGCAGAATTTAAAATAATTAAATAGTTATTTATATAGCCTTACTTTAGCTTGGAGTAGTGGTAGCCCAGTGGTGATGCGTTCGTTTAGAAAATAAAATGAAGCGTGTTCAAATTTCGGGTCTCGCATCTGTGATATTTTCAAGTGCAAATCATTCTCAACGGGAAGACTATTTGTCTTACAATGAGATAAAACATCGTGAGGAAGCCTGCGTATCTGAGAAAACCAAAACATTTTCAAAAAACGTGGATTCTGCTAACCCACATTCGGAAACTTAGCAGACTATTACTGTTCTGTATGAGGTTTCCTTCTCTTGATTCTCCCATATATATAGCTTTTTCTACTCGACCACTTATACAATAGAAAAGTTTATTTAAAATCTTTTTAACCATCCGAGACATATAACTTTTAAATATTTTCCATTTTAAACTATTCTGATTGTATGACGAATACTCGTATATAGTGTTGATATTTGAATTTGCATTTTTCAATGAAAGTGACTAAAAAACTACTCTCTCACTCTCTATCCCTATAATTTTATTCAAACCAAATCGAAAAATGCACGCTTTATATTTAATTAAACAATATTACTATTTATTGTATAAAATAACTGTATGGTTGCATCGAACTTGGTTGAGTCAAAAGCAACTTAAACATTGCACTTACTGAAGGCTTATTTTAGCCTATATCGAAGTAATTAGAAACATAAGCGTTAAAAAGCTAAGAAAAGTTATCTGATTATTTTAAAAGAACACAATAACTTACGTAGTGCAATATATTATAAGCTACGAGGCTTGTGTTATGAATACCAGATAGTTGATACACTATACAATATACATATATAACTTTAAATACATACATATTATAAATATAAAAACCCATGACTGGAGAACAAACGTACGTGCTCATCACGTAAATGAATGCACCCAGCGGGACTCGAACCCGCGGCCGTTGGCACAGCAAGTAAGGTCACTACAGACTGAGCCAAACGTGTCGTCAAATATTTATACTGTATCAGTGTAAACATGTATGTATTTAAGCACTATATGCTTTTTTTTCAGTAACTCGTAACTTTCGCACTTATTCAACAAAACAAAACATCCCCAGCAAATGTAGTAAACTAAATAATCTTCCACATTTTCCTATAATAAATCTTATTTTGACGGCAGTAACTCACAAACGTTCCACGATCGTGTAAAGGATGCTGAAAAAAATATTATTGGCGTTTGTAACGACGCCTCGGGGCGACATCGACCTCTACATATTGGGCCACACGAGGAGTGCTGTGAGTTATGAGAGACTGCGTTTATCCATGGCTTCTTCCACGTCCTTTATTTATGTACAAGTGACTTATCCTCACTTTGCTCGTGTGTGAGCTTAGTTACATCTATACATATAATAAAATTGTAACTGATCGCAGTTTGTACATGGAAGATATTTGAAAAAAATTATTGGGGATCTCTATTAACGTAATAGAACCCAAAACAATGATTTTTAGTTTTTTTTGTCTGTTTGTCTGTTTGTCTATGCGTTTGTGCGCGCTAATCTTAGAAACGGCTTAACCGATTTGGGTGAGGTTTTCACCGATGTATTGTGGTAAACTTCACTTAACATTTAGTATTTGTTTTATTTCAATCGGTTCCTAAATAAAAAAGTTATGTCAATTTAAACAATCATGTAGGGGCGAACCCGAGCGAAGCAAGGGTGAGCCGCTAGTTTCGTAATAATAATTCCTTAAGTATCATATCAGATAGCGCCACCTTTTGGCAAATTTTATCCCTACAGAAGTAGCCTCTTTTTTACTCCAGATCATATAATAATGTCCTCCTTCCGACCGATTTAGACCTTAGTGGCCAATCTCGTTAAGACTAGCCATCTGTGCAGGGCATTACAGTGCACAAGTATGCGCGCAAACATAAATGCAATTTCTACTCTTGTCACTCTCATACTGCGATGGAAAGACTACTCGAAACGATCAGTGAAAATTAAGGCGCAGGACCGACTGACAGGTTTTACGTGCTCTTCGAGCAAGGGGATGAAACACCGCCAACTTCCCAACTCCGAGCTGTTAAAAAGAACCTCTTGACAGAAAAACAAAATGACTGAATTTGGCCAATGGCTCAATAAATAGCCAATTAATGAAAAAAGAATTTTCCATATTACAGTCCTAGACTTTCAGATAACGCGCATTTAATAAAACCTAAAACTAAGATTATGATAGAAAAAATTCGATGGCACTTTTTATTTTAGCTGTCTTATATAACTAACTTTAGCGACCTAGTCCCAACCCTCGGGCTTAGACCTAAATCCGAGATACTTCCTATAGATTTAGAGAAGTCTGTCTGACTCATTCACTTTCTTCTTGCACCTTCTCACGTCTTCTCAAACTTACACACTCATAATCTACATAGTTATAACATAATAATCTATACAGATTAATAAAACTAAAGTGTCTGTTTGTAATGTCAAAATAACAGATTTATACTAAATGCATATGGAATTATATACGGTACTTATAAGAAAAACGCGATTTTTTAAATTTTTGTCTGTCAGTCTGTTTGTTCTGGTTAATCTCTAAAACGGCTGGACCAATGTTAACGGGACTTTCACAAGCAGATAGCTGAGATTATAAGGAGTAACTTAGGCTACTTTTATTTCAGAAAAAGAATTAGGGTTTCGCTCAAAAAAATTAAAACGTATCTAGGGACGAACACGAGCGAAGCGAGCGTGTGTCGCTAGTTAGACCTAAAAATAATAACAGTAATAATATAAAAATATTCCAGTTATTTTGATAATAATCATATCTTGACTAGGAAGTTACAATAGCTTCATAAAACACCTTAAAAGTTTTATGCCCTTAGTGAAATTTACCTAATTTATATGTGATCATTCTCTAAAAAAAATCTTAATATAACAACCAATACATCAATAGGCAAAGAAAATGCGATCTGCATCCTAGGGTCTAGACCTAAGTCCGTTACTTTTTATAGCCTCAGAGATTTAATTATCTATACATATAATAAAATTGTAACTGATCGCTGGAAAGATAGACATGGAAGATCTTTGAGAAGAACTATATTGGGGATCTTTATTAACGCAATAGAACCCAAAACAATGATTTTTTTGTCTATTTGTCGGTTTGTTTGTTTAACGACTTAACCGATTTGGTTGCGGTTTTCACTAATGTATTGTGATAAGCTTCACTTAACATTTAGTATTTATTTTATTTCAATCGGTTCGAGCGAAACCGAGCGAAGCGAGGGTAAACCGCTAGTCTAAACTATATACGTACTTATCACGATAACATTGTAAATAAACATGAAAGTTAGTAACTGTATTTTCTCTCATTATTGCTTCTCTTCACTTTATAATGTCTTCCTGACCAATGTCAGCCACGGTGGCCAATCTCACTGAGACTATCCATCTTTCAACAATTATATAATGAACATAAAACTAATTTTACAACCGTAACATAGTTATCCAATGTATACAATCATACTTAAATTATGTATGTATGTATATGAAAACGTAGGTAAATGTATTAGCAATATTACCTACAATATACTAAATTTTGCTCTCAGCTCCAATCATGTGGTATGTTATGTGCAAATCCGTCAACAAAAAGCCTATATATTATTTTAGAATGTAAGCTATCTCAATTCAGAATTTCATTCAAATCCATATGATTGCTGTAAATCATGAAAATATACTATTTAAAATGTCCAATATTTGCATAAATCTATGAAACTATTATAAAAACGCTATCAGCTTCCATTTTTATCCAAATGAAAACAACCCCTATCTAAAATCGTTTTAGAAATAAAATGCGTACAGCGCTCCAGTAGGAATTAGAGGGGTTCGTAGGCACCTAATAAATTGGGAAATAATAACCCACCCGCCGGACATACATACGTTATTTTAATGCTTACTTCGTAGATAATTTTACTTTATCCCGTGTACGTTTGGAGATAATTAAGATATAATAGATTATATATCTTCTATACATTTCTCGAGTCCAGCATCCACTGTACAATCTACTGGTGTCTACTAAAACCGGACTAAATATTTTTTTGGGTAGTGGATTCCTTATAAATAAAAGATTTTTGTTTTTATAATTGTTTTTTTATTAGTTATTTGTAAAAAACATGTACTAAAGCTTGTATTAACATATTCCAAAAATTACCATAATATTAACCATACATAATATTCTCTATGTATAGACTCTTCCGCTTATCGTCCTTTTATTTAAATTTGGACACAAAACATCCTAACTAGATTATCTGTTGTGGAAATCTTAAGAGTATACGTTTTCCAACAAAAAATACAAAATAAGGAAAAATAACGTACATCCTTCTCCATGCTGCTATGGTTACGAATGATAATCCACTCTGATTGATTCGGACATTGAAGTATTTTTAGCACGCTTTTATTAGATTCACGTGTATCTGTCTATCTATGTAACGGAATCTTTGAACGCGTTTTTTACCCACTTGAAAACGTCAGATTAACTTGAAATTTAGCACATTTATCAAGGACCGATGACAATATGATAATTTATTAAAAAAATAATTTAAAAAAATAGGTGCTGCTAGCGACTCACCCTGGCTCCGCTCAGGTTCGTCTCTTAGTACGTCTTAACGGTTAGTACAGATTTCTCAGATATGAGATATTTTCCCAGAGTAAAATGTATTCTGTATGTTGACCCAGATAACCAGCTATCACCATACTAAATTTCATCAAAATCTGTCCAGTGGTTTTCTCGTAATGCGTTCCTAGACAGACAGACAGACAAAAATTCTAAAAACTATAGAATCGATCTCTTTATCGATAATAATGACTATTTCAATAAGATATTCCATAAAAATCATACAAATTTAACGCGGGTGAGACCGCGGGGCACAGCTAGTTTAGTTATTAATATTTAGAACTTTTTAGCAGAACAATCAATGACAAAAGTTCCCAATAGTATTCTGGAATTAGGTATCTACTATTACCCTCAAAACCTCATATGCCCATAAAGCCTCCTGTCCCTCCCACTGAACTATGAGAGTTAAAGGAAGAGGAAAAGATGAATAGAGAGTGCACTTGTGTTTCCGCTGAGACGTACCACACTATTAGTTTATCATGCGCAATCCAGATGAATAACGTCTATGGCTGACTTGACCATAGTTATCACTGAAGAAGTAATACTAATGTTGTGTGTTAGACATATTTCCTATATCGACCTCAATCAAGATAACGAATCTAAAACCTTCAACGTATTTCTCGGTGAAGTCGTGACCTTGCGTACTAAATTAAGACAGTTTTATGTATTATTTTATTCCATTTGAAGATAAGATAAGTTAATGAATTGATGATTGAATAAATTTTATATTAACTTAATTATAAGTAAACAAAATAATACGTCAATGACCTTACTCTCGTTATATGTAGAAATGATCTACCTCGTTGGTCTTATAGTATGATTACAAATCCGATGGTCCAGATTTGATTCCCAGCTAGGGCTAAGTACAGTCGAACCTGGAAAAGCGAGACTTTAAGGGACGGCGATCTCTTTTTAAGTTTTCTCACTAAACCGAGTTTTTAGCTTATAGAGGTACAGGAGTAGCCATTTTCATTTATAGAGGTTAGACAAACATACAGCAAATGCGTAGTGATAAACGTGTATGTATTGGATGGGTATTATTTATCAGAATTTGACTAGAAACTAACATTAGTTTCTCGAAATTTAAAGAAACAAAAACAAATGTTAGTTCCACGAAAAAACCATAAATCGAAGGTGTTAAATTCGCTCGACTGTCGCTTATAGAAGTACAGGCAAGTAGCAGTCTCATTGTTATAGAGGTCCACGGATGAAAAACGACTTTCTCTTCCATTTCTCTGTTATAGAGATAAAATGATGGGACCTGGCAATTACACTCACTTATAGAGTTTTCTCGCTTACCCAGTTCTCACTTACTCAGGTTTGACTGTATCGTCTCAGCCCAAACACGTCCACTGCTGGACATAGGCCTCCCCCAAAGATTTCCACGACAACCGGTCTTGTGCCATCCGCATCCAGTGGGCTTCAGCGACTTTGACCAAGTCGTCGGTTCACCTTGTGGGAGGCCTGTCCATGCTTCGCCTTCCGGTATGTGGCCGCCACTCGAGAACTTTGCGTCTTTTTTTTTGACTGTATATGTACTTATAAGGTTTTTCTGTCCATATCTTCTCACTAAAAGACGTGGAAAGTTGACAGTGTTTTACCCTCATCCTTCGAAAAGCAAATAAAGAAGTCGGTCCTATGTCTGAATTCTCACCGGCCGTTTCAAATTGTCGTCCCATCGAAGTGGGATATTGAACGGAATAAAGAGTGCACTTATGCTTATGTGCATACTTGTGCATTATAATATATATCTTTTTCATTAATGGCAAATAGCAATTAGCTTAATTACCGTGGCCGAAATGGGTCAGGAGGACATAATCTATACATATAATAAAATTGTAACTGAGCCGAATCTGTACATTAAATATTTTTTGGAAAATCTTGTTGAAATAGACATTTTTATCGATACAGAGGCCGAATCTATAGTTTTTAGAATTTTTGTCTGTCTGTCTGTCTGTGACCGCATGACGGAAAAACACCTGGAGGGATTTTAATGAAATTCGGTATAATGTTAGCTGGTTATCCGGGTCAACATATAGGATACTTTTTACTGCGGAAAAATATCTCATTTCTGAGAAATCTATACTAAACATTAAAACGTAAGTAGGGACGAACCCGAGCGGAGCGACGGTGAGTCACTAGTGTGTAAATATATTTTTTCATGTTATTCAATGCCTATAGTAGTGTAGACAATTTTTTAATCTCAAGCAAATGTTATAGATTTGATTGCTTGTCAAAACATAAGAAAAAACTTAAAAATTCTTTTACTTAAAGGAAGTTATATTGCACTTTTAAAATAATAGCTTTTTATGTACTAGGCGGGTCTATTTAGTTTGCTATCATCTATATATACATAAAATGCTTTGTCCTGACTGACTGATCGATCAACGCACAGGCTAAACCGCTGGTCGTAGAAACGTGAAATTTGGAGGACATATTCCTTATACAATGTAGGCATCCGCTAAGAAAGGATTTTTCACAATTCATCCCCTAAGGGGGTAAAATAGGGGATAAAAGATTGTATGAAACTCTGTCATTCTTAACGCGAAATGCACGATAAGTGATATTTAGCTTTAAAATGAAAAATAAGAAATATATGCATAAGATTTTTCTCGAAATTCATCCCTTAAAAGGGTAAATGGGGGTGATAAAGTTTATATGGGCAAACAATTATTTATGATCAGAATTACTTAAAACTTGGTATTAATGCTCTTCAGTACAATTATATAAATACGTATTCTAGAATTTTTTGAAATTCTCCCCATGAGGCTGTCAAATAGGGGATGAAAGTTTGTATGAAACTTTGTAATTGATGCACAGAAAATAGTATTTACCTATAAAATGAAAAATAAAACAATACAAATATCTTTTTTTTTCGAAATTTATCCCTTAAAAGGGTAAAAGGGGGTTATGCTGTTTATATAAGGAAAAAATTGTTTATGATCAGAATTACTTGAAACTTGGTATTAATGCTCTTTAATACAATTAAATAAACATGTATTATAGATTTTTTTTTTATTTAGCCCCTAAGTGGGTAAAACTGGGCGTTGAACTTTGAGTTGTTGAATATATTTAAATAGAGTAACATGGCTCAAGTTATCTGTAAGTGCACACTTACTGTGTGGGATAAAGTACAGAACGGAAATTATTCTGAATCCAAAGGAAAATTATGTATAACTTTTCGGCTGGCCACAGCAGCGACAACTATAACATATAAATGCAATGGAAATTAAAACTGAGCAAATTCAGTCCACGCGAGCCTAGCCGCGGGCAAAAAGCTACAGCAAAATAAGAATGGCACTTTATATGTGTGACTTAAAAAAGAAGGAGAAGGAAGGAGACTGTAAGCTTCAGGTGTACGTAGCACTGGGTCTTTAAAAATAACGTAGATGTTAGACTGTTAGTTAAAAAATCCAAATTAGCCGAGTTACAAGATTCTAAAGTCGTAAATATTGTATGCGATTGTACTTTGGAAAGATGGAGTACAAAAATGTGCAAAAAACGCAGGTAGTGGAGCTTGCTAAATACCTATAGTTTAGAATTTACAGAATATACGCTTAACAACTTTTAAGATACTGGATATTTTGAGTTACGATTACTAAAATTTAATTTGTTTTCCATATATATTTAAGAAATAATATAACTTACACAAACTTAGTTTTGCAAGTAATAAAGTATGTTTTATTGCGAAAAAGTTTATTTTTTCGTGGTTTATTCGCGGACGAAGCCGCGGGTTCTGCTAGTAAATAATATTTAGATGAATCTATATATATACATATCAAAGCATAAGAAGAATAATATTTACTACAGTCATTCCTCGTATTACATAAAAAATGCTAAATCTATTTTAAAAACCTTTCGAAAAGTGTTACAAAAAATTTACAATAAATCAAATTATCTATATTATATTTTTTTCTATAAAACAAACGTTTTAATTACTAACTTTCAAACTAGGACTTTTTAACATATTACAAAACACTAATATCAAAGAAAGTATTTCTCGAATCAGTGTTTATGATATCCGAAGACAAGTTTAATCAAAAATTGTATTTTACCTATATATTCTCAACAATCGAGTATTAAATTATACTGTATTGATACTTCCAGGATCTCTAACACTAGAGGTAGTCTAGTAACGCTAGATGTAACCCACTACTTTAATTTCTATAGTCTTGATACTTTCAGAAAGTATATAATCAAATAGGGCGTATCTTTGCTTTGCTGTTTCTTTGAACAGTTCTTCTGGACTTTTCCAAACTGCTGCTATAGTTTTTGAAAAACAATAGGTGTATTTCTAAAATACCATTATTGAATAAAGTTAATTCTGATAATAAAGGTTTTTGCTTAAACAATTTCATGTAAAAACATGTCTATAGTTTAATACTTGTACCATTATTAATTATATTAATTTAAAATAATTTTTTGCTTGTAATTAAATGAAACTCATAGTAAAAACAAAGCGAAATAGCAGAAACGAAGGAGTACTAATGATTTATATTTAAAACGCGAGCTCCGGACATATTTAAATTGTAAACTTTTCCCCTCGTACCCACATTTCGGTAGTTAGAAGGGCAAAACGAGAAAAAAGGACCCCTGTCGAGGCGAGTGGGGTAAAAAATGCGTAGTTTTAGCTAATCTGCATGAGCCGGGGCTGTTTAAACTGGGTCGGGAGCTTTAGGCTTTTTAGCGAGGCACAAAAATAGGGGGTGGGGTATGTGGAATCCGATGTATTATGCGTGGAATCTATTTATGTGTTATAACGTGACCACGCCGTGCGTAATGCGGGGACTAATTGGTGAATTAAATGTACTAAGTGTACCTTTTTAGTGGTATATTTCTTTGACTTTAATATGAAATATTTATGTTTATGTACTTTTCTTATGTACTGATTTTGATAACTGTTTTTTATTATCAATTCAATTATAACCTACGATTTGTCGACTATTTTCTCCGCCATCGAGTAAGTGGAGTGGAGTTTCGAGGACTTTATATAGATTCTCATATTTTCATCAAAATCAGTTTAATCAATAAAACCAAGCATACATAGAGCTAATTATTTTTGTATTTTATAACTTCTTTTAAAAAGGAGGTATTTATTTCCTACGTAGTGCCTATGTGAAACGAGACAAAAATACCCATCGTGCCATACAATAGTCAAAAACTGATGTGTAGCAACTTCAAACACAACTTTTTCCGAGTGACATTATAAAAGCTTCAATTATAAATACAAAATCCATTAAAATCAAAATCCATCATCGGGAAAGTCCCGTACTCATTACGCGTGTGGTCACATCATCCCCCGTTAATATTGGTTGCTATGGCGACGGGATGTTGCATCTCGATTTTTCGTCGCTTTTTCCGTTGTAATCAAATGAGGTGTGTGGGGGGGGGGGGGGGGGGGGTGACACGCGTGTTCTCAATTATCCGCAGTGAATCAATAGCGAGAGGGTATTTGACGCCTTCATGTTTATTTGGTAATTTCATTTTAAAATACCATTGTTTGGTTGAAATTAGTAGCTAGTTATAAGTGCTAATGGATGCAGGTTCAAATCCATTCTAGGTTTTATTATTCGTACTATTATTATGAGATTGCTTATAGGTAATCGACTTCGCTTTTCTTTTGTCTCTTTACATAATAATTGTTTTCTGTTTTTGTGTGTAATGAAACTTTTATCTTTCTGCCTATAATATAATAAATAAATAAATATGTTGGGACAAAGCACCACCTAGTTCCAGGGTAAGCTACGAGGCCTGTGTTATGGATACTAGATAGTTGATACACTACACATAAATAGCTTTAAATACATACATATTATAAATATAAACACCCATGACTGGAGTACAAACATTCGTGTTCATCACACAAATGAATCCCAGTGGGACTCGAATCCGCGACCGCTGGCACAGCAAGTAGGGTCACTACAAACTGAGCCAAACGTGTCATCAAATATAGTAATATATTATGAAATAATATAATATTGTAAAAAAGCTATTAACAAGAAATTCAAATATCGATGAAAAAAACAACGTCAGTCCGACGACTGTTCGCTGATTAGTAAAAAGGAATGACAACGATACTACGGGTATGATACTACGGGTATTTATTGTAAACTTAAAATTTTGTATGTTTGTATTTGAATGAAATATCGAATAGACTATAACCTGGAGTATCGCTAAGTCTACAGACATCTAACAAACGTCATACTCATAAGTCATATAAAGCTAATTTTAAGATATCCATTGAAAAAACGAGGGTACATGCAAATTTCATACAATTCTGTTAAAGTGGAACCTAACTCTTGTAATAGAAGGGTGGCCATTGTTCTAACATCTGTCGTATTATAATGCTTTAAACGCATGTCGTGTTGAATTTGTTTTGTTAATTTCATTACTATTAGACCTATGTCCGTTTTTGTAATTAAATTATATATTATAATTATATAATTGTTCCTTTTTATTTTTCCTCTCTTAGATTTACGCGAATCGTTGACATCTATACATATAATAAAATTCTAACTGATCGCTGTCTGTACATGGAAGATATTTGAGAAAAACTATTATCGGGGATCTTTAGTAACGCAATAGAACGCAAAACAATGATTTTTAGCTTTTTTGTCTGTTTGTCGGTTTGTCTGTTTGTCTGTGCGTTTGTACGCGCTAATCTTAGATACGGCTTAATCGATTTGGGTGCGGTCTTCACTAATGTATTGTGGTAAGCTTCACTTAATATTTAGTATTTGTTTTATTTTAATCGGTTCCTAAATAAAAAGTTATGTCAATTTAAAGAATCATCTAGGGACGAACCCGAGCGAAGCGAGAGTGAGCCGCTAGTTTTAAATAAACATTAATAAAAAGTTGAACATTTTCGTGGATTTTTTTTTTTTTGATTTTTGGTTCTTGACATTTCGAATGCTTTACAACAACCATGGTCATCGGAGAGACTCCTGCAAATTCCGCCAAAAGTATCCAAAAAGACAGTTTTATTTACTTAGTATTACTAGAAAATCTTCTCTTTATATGTCGTATTCAACCCTTTTTAACGTCCCACTGTTGGGGGTGGGCCTCCCTTCGATACGAGGGGGATCAGGCCATAGTCCACCACGCTGGCCAAGTGCGGGTTGGCTCTTAATATGTATGTATAATGAATATATTATATGACAACAATAATATTTTCTTTGTAAGTAATTGCTCTGAGGTAAGCCAGTATATACAAATACTATATACAAAGTGTTTTAGCTTAGTTGCTTTTAATCTACTCCAAATCAATATAATATTCTTAAATAATATTAAATGTAAGCATTTAATTTATATTTATTTATTTATATTCATTATATTTATACAAACAATAAATAAAACATTATTTTATTAAATAAAATAAATTATAATTAATAATTAGTTTAAAATAAAACAATGTATGTATAAATAACACAAGTCAATGTATTTTAAAAAACAATAATAAATTAGCACACACTAAATAAATTCTTTTTTTTTATTTTTAAGTTTTGTGACCTTTGATGTTGGGTTTGCTTATGTTTTAAATATGTTTGTGCTTCTTATGAATAAATCTATACAGATAAATAAAATTGAAGTGTCTGTTTGTAATGTCAAAATAACAACTTTTTACAAATGCATATGAAATTATATATGATATTTATATTATAAGAAGAACACATTTTTTTTTTAATTTTTGTCTGTCTGTCTGTTTGTCTATCTGTGTAATCTCCGAAACGGCTGGACTAATTTTGACGGGACTTTCACTGGCAGATAGCTGATGTTATAAGGAATAACTTAAGCTACTTTTATTTTATAAAAAGAATTAGGGTCTCGCACAAAAAAAAATCTTCATAACATGTACTTTAACGTCATACAAATCTAATTTCAACTGCTGTATATTCGCTGTTTGTTGAAACAGTTTTCATCTCACATACGAGTAGTTTATTAATTATATTTACTAAACAATTCATTTATAATTTTTACGAGAAAAATCTCGCACCACTGTACGTTACTATCACTACATAGTATAAAACAAAGTCGCTTCCCGCTGTCTGTCTCTCCCTATGTACGCTTAGATCTTTAAAACTACGCAAGGGATTTTGATGCGATTTTCTTAATAGATAGAGTGATTCAAGAGGAAGGTTTATATGTATAATAAATGCATATTATAGTACAGAAAAGCCGAGAAATTCAAAGATTTGTATTTTATACTAACCGTTAAAACGTACCTAGGGATAAACCCGAGTGAAGCAAGGGTGAGTCACTAGTGGAAATATACAATAAACATCAATACAAATACCATTGCAGGAATAATTGAACTTATGACCTATGACGTATTAGAAAGTGCTAGTCAATGAGTATGAAAATAAATGAAATATTTTTTTAACTGCCATCTATTTATATTTTCTCATATCATGCCGAATAATAATGTGCGTCAGAGGTAGCCACCAACCCGGGTTTGTGTTTCATCCCCTTAGGAAGTTTATTTACCACCCCCTAGATGGCGTAGCAATGACATTATCTATCAAACAAGTACGTGGAGAAAATTCTAATATAGCATCTGTTTTTATGTGTATCTATGTATACGAGTATATACTTTATTGTGACGTCTTGTATGTTATAGGTCCAGATTATACAATAAATCTCTCATATGACAAAAAGTTTTCAGTCGTCAGTGTGAATATCTCTTTTTAAACTGATCTCATCTCTACCGTGTCTTCTCCATTCTACACGACATTGGCGAAGCAAACTGTGCCCAAATGGCACGCCTTTATGGGCGTGCCATTTGGGCGCAATTTACTTACATTTACATTAGTGAAAACCGCACCCAAATCTGTTAAGCCGTTTCTAAGATTAGCGCGTACAAATGCAAACAGACAAACCGACAAATACACAAACACACAAAAAAACTAAAAAAACATTGTTTTGGGTTCTTTTGCGTTAATAAAGATCCCCAATAATAGTTTTTCTCAAATATCTTCCACAGAACAAAGAACATTGAAACAAGAAAAACAGTGACGGTGTACCTTTTTGCATATTTCGTTGGTTCGATTACCGGTTCGGGTCACCTCTTTAAAAAAAAATTTAAATCCAGTTTATCATATTCTTAAAAATAAAATAACGTTTCTTTGGAGTGAAACTTGATATTTTCAGTGTTTAAAACACTTTTCTTCCATGTCTTATGCTTTTATTCCACGATGTTAGAGTCGATATGTATAATTTGTAAGTTTTCATCGTTTTCTTTAATTCTAAGACGCAATGTTTGTTCGAGAGATTTTATCCTTACCATAGACCCTATCAATTAATTCGATAAAATAGTGACGGTGTCCTTTTTTGCATTTTTATTTTGTTCGATTCCCGGTTCAGGTAAGCTTTTTTTAAAAAAATTAAATGCAGTTATTATTACTTTTAAAAATAAAGAAATGTTTCCTTTGAGTAAATCTTGATAACTTCAATATTTAAGGTACTTTTCTTCCATGTCCCATCGATTTGTTCCACCCTATACATATATAATAAAACTGTAGAAATCGAATGTCTGTACATAGAAAAAAAAATGCTAAAAACCGAGTCAGAGGAATGTAAGAAGAGAAATAGATTTTTCCAATCAAATCCAGATTTTTCCAATTTTTTTGTTTCTCTTTCTGTTTGTCGTTTTGTACGGGCTAATCTCCGAAACTATTAAACCGATTCGAATGAAATTTTGCATGGTGGTACCTTATATCCTCGGTCAATATTTTAAATACTTTTCATCCCGGAAAAATGTACGGTTCCCGTTAGATAGATTTGTTCAATTTGTTTGTCGCTAGTATAATATATACGAGAATAGTCTTTAAATGTAGGGCTTTGAAATTAGACGTATTGTTACACTTTAAAATAATATCAATTTTTAATTACATAAAAATAGTATTTATTTATGTATGTGTTATTGTAAAATAAATATTTGAATCTATAATCATTCTGATATAAAATACTAGGTATTTGCAATATTCTTAAGTTGTCATCTTGAATGGAAAAAGGGAAAAGTGCTGTTTTTTTTATTTTGTGAATGAAATTCATCGTTCAACATGGTACGAAATAATGTTGTTTAAAGCGTTACTCCGACACTGTATAAAAACTAATAAAAACTGTATAGGTACCATTGCATCGAATTTTACTTAGGCTACCTGACCTATTTCGGAAAAACTCCCAATAGTACGGAAAAGGATTTAGGAAAGGATACCTTGATACCAGATAGGAAAACGTTGTAACTCAATTTGATAGCAATTTTAGATTTTAAATACCTAACTTAGACAAGACGTTATTCTACAATCGTTGAGGAATAGAAATCAAAAAAAAAATATATAGAATTAAACAAAGCGACTTTAAATATTTTTTATATCAACCCAATAGAAAATAAATGTTTATTTTAAAATACCTCAATACAATCAACAATATGAAATGTTATTCTTCACAGGTACAGGAGTGTAGATTAAAATAAAAGACACACATAATTCTCAAACGTTAGTTATTTATAAAAGTAATTACAAATAAAATTTAAATTATTGACGCAAATCAAAATATATTAAATCTAAAATCCATTTACATTACTTAAAACGAGATAGAATGCTTGGCACATTTTTGTTTTTTAGGACGGCGCTAACTAGAACACAACATAATATTGCCTTTAAACATTCTCATATAAATCTCTTTGAAAATAATATATAGTTTTGCGATACGCTATGAGCTTAGCGATATGACTTTTTATAATCGCTATCGTTAGTAGAAAACTAAAATGTACATATGTAAAGTACATACGAAAGCGATAAGTCACGTGGTCAGGATTGATTAATAGATATACTATTAGCGATAATGAAAGTAGAAAGTCACTTCGCTTTGCTCTTAACTTAGTAATAGCACAATATATTTTAAATAACTTATGAACTTAAAGATTAAATACCGCCATTACATTGACTATATTAGTTTATGTATAGTGATAAAATATATGAATACATACATACATACATATACAAGCTATATAATACATATTATATTAGGCTTATCGATGACTATTTGGAAAAAAATAATGCTAAAAACCTTCAGAATGAAAATCTTCAAGAAAAATAAAAAAAAGTTGAAAAAAGAACAATAACAAACCATTTCCTTCCGCATTATACAAATATTACCATAATATAATTTTACTTCTTATTTTTCATTTATAATCCAATTAACTTTTTTAAAGCTTTGATTAATAAAAATAATTTGGCCGCCATGAGAATTTGTGTAGGTAGCCTATTTTTTAAAACAAATTAAATTAATAATTATGATTCCGCTGACACGTAAGGCCAAAAAAGGATACTATATCCTAAATTAGAGTTTGTGACGAAATGTTTCCATATTACTAAAACAAAAAAGGCAATGGAAGCCCAGTGGTAATATGCTCGCTTGGAATGAAGCAGTTTTCAAACCTGGGTCTCGCACCTCTGATATTTTTGCGAAACTTCCAACATGATTACCGCTTTTCTGACGGTGAAAGAAAACATTGTGGGGAAACCGGCATGTCTGAGAGAACCTAGCAAGTTGTCGAAAGACATGTTCAGTTTGCTCGCACTTGGCAAATATGGCAGAATATGGTCTGATCTCCCTTTTACTGAAGGGAAGCCCATTCCCAGCAATGGGACGTTAAAAAGGGCTGAATACGTACGAACCAGAACCCGAAAGGTTCGAGAACCAAATCTAACAACTCCACAATACAATTAAACGAACCATCTATTATTAATTTTGATGTAATCTAAAAAATCAACAGTCACCATATTTATGGCCATTATATTTTACTTGTATAGTGAATGATTCTAACCTACTCGTAAAACTAACAAAGTTCTTCAAATGACCGGTCATACGTAGGTGTTGATTTAAAGTTATTCATTCAATAGCATCCAAAATAAAACATTTAAACCTAACTACAGCAAAAATATATAAAAACATACATATGTGTTATACAATAGTTTCTGTCTGTACGTACATAGTACTTAACTAAAAATTTCATAATGCGATTATATAACTACAATTATAATTTAAAAAAAAATCTCCTTTCCCATACTTTTTCCAAATCAATCAAAAGTTTCCATTATTTGACAAACCATATTAATTTAGGAACGCACAATAATTAATTTCTGTCTCCTTATTTCCTATATCACCTAATAACGTTAGTTTATATGAATATGTAGTCGGGTGCAATTAATCATTATAAATGAAAAATGACGGAATCCAGTTATAATGAACGGATTTAAATGATTTTTTTCTTGGTTTTTTAATACCATAAACTAAAAAATCGACCCATTAAAAATTACCGCTGTTTTGAAAATCCGTAAATTAAAAAAATATAGAAATTTCCACAAAAAATACAATTATCGGAATTTTTAAATATTTGCACTCGACTAAAATGCTGATTTAAAAAAAAACTAATAGATTATGGACAAAGTGTGTTTTATATTATGCGACAAAGATCGATAATTATACAAAAAAATATGAAGGATCTAGTTATCTTTATTCAAATAACAACTCGTGTTAGTGAAGAAAGAAATACAAATTTAGTAACCCAAAATAATACTTAGCAAATATTAGATATTTTAAATGAAACTATCTTTTTGGAGCTTTTCACGGATTTATTTTGATTTTTGTTTCTTGTCATTTCGAATGCTTTAATAATACATATGTATATACAGTATATAATAGATACTGTCTGTAACAACTATATAATAACTTTTGAGGCATGTATATGGTTGTACAAACCTTAGTTTTTCTGTGACTATGTTTGTTATAAACTTCGGAAAAAAAATCAAAAATAAGTCCGAGAAGAAACTCTTAAGGTTGTTTTATTTAAAATTAGTAACCCAATCTAAATCTATACATATAATAAAATTCTAACTGAGTCCAATCTGTACATTAAATATTTTTTGGAAAATCTTATTGAAATAGTAATTATTATAGATACAAAGGCCGAATCTATAGTTTTTTAGAATTTTTGTGTCTGTCTGTCTGGGAACACATCACGAGAAAATCACAGGACAGATTTTGATGAAATTTGGTGCGATGATAACTGGTTATCCTGGTCAACATATAAGATACTTTTACTGCGGGAAAACATTTCATATCTGAGAAATATATTCTAAACGTTAAAACGTAACTAGGGACGAACCCGAGGTGTGACGCTAGAAAATAATATTACTCTGACATTGACTAACTTGACAAACAACGTATGACCTAAACAGAGAAGCATGATACTTTGCACAAGGGTTCGCATTGTAACAAATATTTTTGATTTATCCCTTTGATGAAAGGGGATGAATATCTCTACGTTTTTTTAAGCTAAGTATATGAAAATTAATATTTAAACTACTGTTTATTTGTATGTATATGTGTTTTGATGTATCTCAACGAGCCCACTGCTTGTATTATCACAAATTGTTATAAAAAATATTTTTACATAATATATTACTTTTCCTTGAAGCTAAAAAATATTATTTTAATAAATATAATACGAGATGACAATGTTAAGATAACCTTCATTTTTGATAAGAAAAAATTAATAATAAAGTAAAACATTTTTATCTACAAATACACACTTTGTCCGTAAAGTCTTTATTAGTAAATAAATCAGTTTAGAACATTAGGCTATGTAGACTACGATAGTAACACTAAAATGGGTTTAAAGCACTCACTGAATATGAAAGGCTGGCAAAATATCCATAATATATACGACAATTTATATATTATGTTGATGATTGTTATAAAACATAGCTTTTAAAATGTCCAAAATCTTCTAGTATGTGTAATATACGAATTATCTTCCCGTATTACACTTTCTACCTGCACTTTAAATCAAACCTGTAACTTCCGCCACAATTATCATTACCAATTACTGTGACACACGTTTATGATTTTATTCTTTGAAACTGACATTTGCCACCCTTCCTTATTGAGTAAGTGTCATGATATTTCCTATCTAAATACATCAATAGCGAAGTAAAATCAACATAGAGATACAAACTACGTAGAATTTCTAATATAGCAACATTTAACAACTCAAATAATGGACAAACGGAAAACAGTCCAATAGAAGCTTATGCAATAACTACCACTTACTAAGAGAATTTTACAAAATTACATCCTATGTCTTGTGCGATACCTGATATTGTAAAGTATTTCTCGATTAAAAACAAATAAATCGTATACTACTTTGAAAATTTATCAAAAAAATGGCAATTCCAAGAAATGTTTAAAATATTAATTTTTGGGTTTACGTTTAGACTTCCATTAAAACAGATATCAATTTCCAAAATTTTTCTATTACATTATCCGATATCGCAATGTCCTACCAAAATCTAAATCAAACGTTTTTAATCACATTATTTACAATAAGATCGAGTTAAAATTAACTTGTGCTATCAGACTTCCCCGATTCACTCTCTTCAGTTATCGTTATCATCGGGGGACTATCGTAACTTTCCCCAGGAGATATTTCATTATTAAATTTTTCAAATTTAGGTGATCCAGTGTGTATGGCATCTTTTACAGATTCATACATATCTGTTGTTATAACCGGTAACGAGGCTCTCTTCCCTTTCATATCTTTTGGATGATCTTCTGTAATAGTTTCCATGATTTTCACATCGACGTCATCTTGTTTCACTGGTACACTATCAGCTCTACTTATATGTTTAACTTGCACTTTATCCGATATAGGTATAGCCACCCCGTTTTCTATTTTCTTTTCCCTTTGATCGTGTAACTGTTGCAAGCTAAACTCTCGCGCTTGGACATCTGATAATAAGGGGCCATCAGTAGAACCCTCGATACAATATGGTCCTTGTAAAACATCATTACCTATAATAGAATCTTGCTTAAAGATGGCAGCTGTTACTACTGGCTTGTCAGGATCAGTTGGAGTTTTACCAATGAGAGGTTCTTGGGAATTATCATGTATTATTGTATCTACAACTTCGTCTTTAGAGGTGTCATAGCCTGCATAAATTGGGTATCCGAAAGGACCTTGGTCGTATCCCATTTGGCTGCTATAGGAGTAACTTACGTTATGGGATCCAATCGAAGACATACTTAGATCGGAAATGGATAGGCCAGTACTAGATAATGCAAGTGCCTGTCTCTCAAATTTGCCACTACTTCGTTCACTGTCTTCTTCTATGATGATTTTTCTTTCTAAATCTTCTGGGACCCTGTGGATAAGAGCTTGGTTAGTAGATATCTGAGGGTCATGGAGTGGAGAACTCGGCAGCGTTTTGTTTGGTCTGTACGCTGTTGATTGTTGCACTTCTACAACAAATATACCGTCATTGTCTGGTGAATACTTCATTTTTGTTTCCCGACCGTTCTTTGTTATGTCCTGGAATATTAAAAAAAAATATTTTTTTTATATTATCTATGTATATTAATGATAATTAATTAATTTATTACGACATCTTTACATAATAATTTAAAAAAAAACATCATTCATGCAAGTCTAAATACCTATGTGATTTTATTTTTAAATACAATTAAATCGAAATATTAATGAGTAAAACACGAATTATTTATTATATTTATTTGTTTGTATTGATTTAGGTAAATAAATTTAAAATGATGTTCCCCTCGAGTTCTTTAAACTCGTAATACTAACAAGAGGTGAACATTAATGGCATCATGATACACGTATGTCATAGTCTTTAAAATGCCATTTGAAATTTTATAATGTACACCGAAAAAGTTAGTAGCCATATGATCCTAATTTAAGCATTTCAAAAGCGTAAATGTTGAATTTCTCTTTGTCTCTCCCCACAACTGCATTATAAGCTTGTAATGGTTTATCACCCATTTGGAATTATGACACTATTTATACCAAGTAGAATAAAAAAATTGGTCAAGTGCGAGTCGGATTCGCACACGAAGGGTAATTCAGTACCATAATCGTTTTTTTTTAATTTGCATGGCAACCTTTTTGAAATTCACCATCTTGGTTTTTTAATTATTTCTTGTTATAGTGGCAATAGAAATACACACTCTGTGAAAATTTCAACTCTCTACCTATTACGGTTCATGAGATACAGCCCTCTGGCAGACGGACGGAGAGCGGAAGCTTAGTAATAGGGTTCCGTTAGCACCCTTCGGGTACGGAACCCTAAAAAAAATATATTTTAAAAGTGTTTGTTTATATTTTAAAATCTTTTTTTTTGTTATTATTTCTTACATTTCTTTCTTCTGTCTCCACAATGAGATGATTATTTTTCAATGTCATAGTGAAAATAGACCCGTTGGCTGGCGGTGTATCTCCGTCTGTCCCGCCCTCATCTGGAGACTTTAGCTGAAACAATAAATTATAACTGTTATTGACATAATTACTTAATAGTTATCAAATTATTTAATTATTTATAAGTAGTGCTCTGCCCACGCCTCAATTTACTTTACCCTGGCTAATACCTAGACCGATTTTAAATATGTTTTAATTATTATAGTGATGTGTCTAAATAAAAAAAAGCCTATTCTCGTATCGATTATTTAAAAAAATATTGGAATATTTTAATAGCTTATGAGAACACTATAGATACGAAAATTTCGTTCGCAATATCGATTTTTTTTAATAAACAAAGAAATCACAAACATCGAATCAAATCAAAAATTTACATTCGAATGCTATAATTTGGAAAAATTTATAACTAAAGCCTTTCAAATTATATTTAGATGAAATCTTTTGAATTGTGAGTACTTAAATATATTACAAAGATCATAAAATTTTTTTTACATGTATAACCCTTTTAGACCGTTCTAAATTGACATCACTCGTAAGGTATGCTATCTAAAAAATGTTTTATGTATTCATAAACAGATTGAGAGTGTGATTCTTTGTTTAAGAGGGAATATTATTTAAGTTTTTGCGGGTTAAGGGCTGCCACATTTTAAAAAAACTAAGATAAAACGTAATCAGTAATATATTTAGTTTTGGCGTGAGTTCTTTTTAGGACATTAACACACAGCACCATCTAGTTACATTTTGCTACGAGGCTTGTGTTATTGATTCCAGATAGCTGATACACTACACATAAATAAATTATAAATATAAACACCCATGACTGGAGTACAAATACTCGTGTTTATCACACAAATGAATTTCAATTCAATTCAGACTAATTTAATAAATCTGTAATTTGTCTGTTTTTTTTCATGGCTTGAAACATTTGACCGGTTTAATCGTCTTTGGTAAATTTTGCTACGAAATTGAAGAAAATATGAAGTTCCATTTTCAAAAATTATTTTATTTTTAAAGATAGATTACTACCCTTAAAAACATCTCGCATAAAAATAACAAAATACGAAATAAAACGAAGGCGAAGGGTAAATCAGAAGAACATTAAATTTTGCAGTAATTAAGGCCGCCAAATCTGATTACATCAAGGAATAGTTAATCTTTTGAATTTTAAAAAAGCAATTTTAAACAAAATATAAGATAAATTAATTATATGCGACCTTCAAAAGTATACCTTGTGTTTAATTATTTTATTTTATACCTTTATTTTAATTTATTACAATATTTAATTTAAAAAAATATATAATTTTAAGGCAATTACCTTACTATTTACTTATATATATATATATATATATATATATATATATATATATGTGTGTGTGTGTGTGTGTGTGTGTGTATGTATGTATGTATATATTCGATCAGATCGAAATCAAAGTGCTCAGTTGTCTAGGCAAAATATATTATACTGTACCTATAAGGGAATGCACAAAAAGTTATTTTATTATTTACGTCTTATTCTATTATACATCGTTTTTTTCTCCCTCACATTAGGGTGGAAAAATAATCCATGGCGGGAAAGAGATCAGACACAGAATCAAGAGTAAAATAGCCAGCTTTCTCCTTTCGCTAATTCTGGGACTCGAACGCAGGTCCTCATGATCTGCAGACCTACACACCACTACACTAGACCAAAGAAGCATAAAACATTTTTTTATGACTGACTCTTCTAACTACGTAGAAATTTGGGGGCTAGCTTCTATCACATAGCAAACATTCGTTTCGTTTAAATTAAGAAATCATAGTTTTCAGCACCTTCCAACATGCAGAAACTACCTAATACATACATATTGTATAAAAATATAAAATGTTTCATATATATATATATATATATATATATATATATATATATATATATACATATTATAAAATTCTAACTAAGCCGAATCTGTACATTAAATATTTTTTGGAAAATCTTATTGAAATAGACATTATTATCGATGCAGAGGCCGAATCTATAGTTTTTAGAATTTTTGTCTGTCTGTCTGTCTGTCTGTCTGTCTGTCTGTCTGTCTGTCTGTTACCGCATCACAGAAAAACCACTGGAGGGATTTTGATGAAATTTGGTATGATGATAGCTGGTTATCCGGGTCAACATATAGGATACTTTTTACCGCGAGAAAATATCTCATTTCTGAAAAAAAAAATAGAAAAACTGGTAGGAACAAAACCACGACGATACTATTTGTAAACAGTTTAGCAAGGTAACTTACAAAATATGGTAAAAACTATAAAAATAGCTTATCTTGAAAATCAAATTATCAAAGCGCTATATTATCCATTAAAATAGTTATTTTAATTAATATTTATTTATGTGTTATTTAGATATTCGACAATAGATGTCGCCATGTGTTTTTAAAATACATAGTTTTAATCCCAAAAAAATTAATGTACAGATATGACCTTTTTTCGATTTTATTAGAATTACTACTAAATCACCCGCGGCTCCACCCGTGTTTAAATTATCAGTAAAACAAACTTTTTGGCTTCATAAATTAGTAACTATACATACAATAAAATTGTAACTAAGCCGAACCCCTAAATTCAATATTTTTTCGGAAAATCTTATTGAAATATTAATTATTAGCGATATAGAGCCCGAACCTATAGTTTTTAGATTTTTTTCTGTCTGACTGTATGTGACCGCATCACAGAAAAACCACTAGAGGGATTTTTATGAAATTTGGTATGGTAATAGCAGGTTATCCGGGTCAACACATAGGATTCTTTTTATCGCAGGAAAATATCTCACTTCTGAGAAAAAATACAAAAACTGGTTAAAGTAAAAGCACGATGATGCTATTAATATTTTAGCAAGGTAACTTACTTATATATTATGTTGAAACTATTAAAAAAACTTATCTTAAAAGAAATATTAACAGCGCTATGTTATTCATTAAAATAGTTATTTTAATGAAAATTTATTTATGTGTTATTTAGCTATTTGACAATAGATGTCGCCATGTGTTTTTAAAATACGTAGTTTTATCCACAAAAAAAAATGTACAGATATAACCTTTCTATGACTTTACTATAATTACCACTAAATTACCCGCGGCCCTGCCCGTGCTTAAATTTTTAATAAAACAAACTTTTTGGCTTTATAAATTAGTAACATATTAGTAATATTTTGTTGGCCGAAACAATTTTCAAATGAGAATATTTGTAAATTTGTATTGTTTAGTAAGTAATGTTAATGTTTTTTAATCTTTTAATGTAAAAATTGGGCAAATGTAAATCCAACTCGCGCATTTTAGGTTTCGTATAGCAAAATGCTATGTTGTTTTTCTTACCTACGTGTTTTGTATGGTTAACACTAAAATAAATACGAATAATATTTACGTTTCCACAACATCTACTCATTTTTTGCACCGTAAAAATAAGTTCAATTTATATTATTTTATAACATTTTATGGAAAACAAGTTTATGGCTGTTAAACTGCCAAAGCGGGTAACTAAAAATATTTCATATCTCAAAAACTATGAAAAAGTATTTTAGGAACTGTTATACCTCAACTTTTTCACTTTTTCTTGACACCTTTTCTTGGAAGGTAAAGGCTTAAAGGACACAATAAAATGCTTACGACTTTAATCATATTAGCAGAGCCATATGAAATAAAAAAATGTATTCGCTTAGAATTATTTACTTATTACACTTTCTTTTGAAAATCGTTTTGGAAAATATTACTAACTAGCGCTAATTAAGAAAAGTTATCATTATGTAATTTAAATAATCAGCTATATATTAAATTAATCTGTAGCTGTCTATTAGTAGAAAATGATTAAAATTAATTCCGTAGTTTGAGAGTTTATCGTGAAAAACTAAAAAAAAAAAACAAACAAAACAGAAGTATAGACATACATACATGTTATTGCTAAAACAAAAAGTTCAATTTAACGGAGGAACCTTTGTGGCATTTTCAATCTCTGCCATTATTTACCAATCATGCGGTGCGCAATGAAAGCAATGTATAATGTAAGTGTATACTAATGTGTAAAACCTAAGAATTTGGTTTTTGATCATCTGAACGCGGGCGGAGCCGCGGGAAATGCTAGTATATATATATATATATATATTAGATGTATAAACTATATTTTATAAACCAATACATAGGAATAAACATAGGTTTCCTAAAATCCATTTACCTAACTTCAATAATCATATTTTGACTTCAATAAGAAAAAATGTATGTATAAATATTTTACTCAAATCTTTAAATTATAAATACAAAAAACAAACAAATGATAAAACATCAATCTACAAATTACCAAACCACTAATAATAGAAATATGCGTCATCAGAGAAAATATTATTGTTAGTTACCAAAGGCACCTTCGAGCTAGGGTAGCTGGGTCGATGCCCGGTCGACGCCCGCATTCGGCCATCTTTGCTCTGCCTCTCGATCGCATTGCACTTTTTAGATGCACCTACTCTTGCCATACTATCTAACGACCGAAGAGAGAAAACTGTGGACTCGACTATTAGTTATTTTTTTGTAATGCCCATAAACTGTTTAATATTGACGAGCGAGTGGTTGCAGTATTAGTATTGATGTCCAAGGTTATAGATACTAATAATTAATAATTTAGGTGTGTGTAAGTTTTACATATACAGTACCTACACTTCTTGAGAAAGGAAAAACTCGCCTGCTAATTTCTGTTGTCAAACGTTCATGTGACTAATGTCAATACAATTTCTAAGACAAATATTTTGACATTATATGACATATAATGATAGACAGATATACACATAGATATTTTGTGATTTATACGTTTCGCACGAATACTGATATTCGGTCAGTGTCACATAATTTGGATTTTGACACTATTATACCTGAGGCCACGAATATATTTTATATAAAGTTAGTATTCAATTAACCATCCAAATACATATATAAATCCAATATACATATATAATCCAAATACATATATAAAAATGTATAGGTCGAATGTCTGTACATAAGAATGTTATGTTTATAGAAAATAGATACTTTTCATCCCGGAAAATTAAAGAGTTCCCATGGGATAGAAAAAAAAGTAACTAATACAGCTAAGTACATAGCAACTTATGCATCTAATTTAGTAAAATTTGGCATGCTGATACCTTATACCGAAAAAATGTATGGTTCCCGTGGGATAGATTTGTTTTCGTTTACCTAGAGGCAAATCCGAGCGAAGCGAGGGTGAGCCGCTAGTTATTATATAAACATGTCACATATAACCATAAGTATATTGTGCTCTATGAAAAAGAAAACGAAGGGTATAACATAAGCATTGCAATAAATGTATATACATATGCGTATACATAGGTATTGGAGTTCCAATTAGATTTAAATATTCATTTTCTACTATTTACAGAAATCTATACATTTTGCTTAACTCTAAAAATTATAAATTTAGCCTACTCCACACCACTTATATTCCAGCCAAATCGGCACAGTACATTGCACTACCAAGCTCGTCTGACTAGATTTTTGGCAGCCCGCCCCCCCGCGACCCGCCGCCGAATTCTTTTATGAGTTTTTGACGACTTAGGTTTTTTTTTGTCTTAACTTACGCCCATACGCCTTGATATATCTATATTATTATCAAAATGGCAACTTTTTATGTACATACGTATGTGCAATAAAAAATCAGAACTGATTTCAATATGACTTGGTAGAGTTATCATACAAAATGTGTAGTAATATATTAAATTATATTGTGTGTAATTGGGTGCAATAATAGAGTGACTAAGGCAAAGATCACATGTTCAATTGGTAATACGTACAGTCTCTAATAAAGGCAGTGGTAGCCCAGTGGTAACGCGCTCTCTTGGGAAACCGAGTGAAGCAGGTTCAAGTCCCGGTTAATTACCACTTGCCTTACGGTGAAGGAAAACATCGTGAGGAAACCTGCATGTCTGAGAAAACTTAGCAAGTTTTCGAAAGACATGTGAAGTCCGCCAATCCGCACTTGGCCAGCGTGGTGGACTATAGCCTGATCCCCCTCGTATTGAAGGGAGGCCCGTGCCCAGCAGTGAGGCGTTAAAAAGGGCTGAATGCAGTCTCTAATTAAAAAAATATCAAAGAAAACCTCATTTAAAGATATTATTCTTGAAATTTCTAATATGAATGGCTATACCCCTGAAGTATATATTATAACACAATAAATACTTTACGATAATAACCACGAAAAATATACACAAAAAAACTAACAAATCGAATAACACCTTCATTTTTGATGTCGTTCAAGTTGGTCAAAATATTGTTATTATAAAGAGGCAAGACTTGTTTGTTTGTTTGCTTGTTTGTTTGTACTGAATAGGCTTTGAAACTACTGAACCGATTTAGATGAAATTTGGTAAGAAGATAGTTTGAGCTCCTGGGAAGGATATAGGATAGTTTTTATCCCGGAAGTCATCCCTTAAGGGGGTGAAAATGGGGATGAAAGTTTGTACGGTGAAGCAACCTAGGGAAAAACCCGAGCAAAGCGAGGGTGAGTCGCTAGTCTGTTATAAAAAGATACGACAATGATCCTTTAAAAGTTACTTTTTACAACCCAATAACGATTTGAGATATCTATTGTATAAATTGCTAGACATTTACAAAACCCATTTGAAGAAAAAGGAATAGGAAGAGTCATTATTCTTACTTATATCTCTAATTTTACGCCTTTATTAATGTTAACTAAAATAAAAATACCAAAAACTTTTATTTAACTTAAAAAAACGTACACTCAATGCACTTGCGTATTTTCAAATATTTAAAAGGTCGTTTCGCTTAACTTTAAAACCTAAATATACCTAACTAATCTTAATATTTTGAGCTAAATTGATACTATTTGTGTTCTGTTTGTGTGTGTTTCTTCTTCTCATCAATAACCACTGAAGCAAGAAAGAAGGCAGTAATATCCCAGTAACGCGTTTGCTTAAAAAACCAAGTGAAGCTGCTTCAAATCCCGGGTTTCGCACCTCTAATATTCCCATGTGCGAATAATTTTTCTCTTCGTATGATTGTTGATTTTTCTGTAACATATACATTCCTAAACAACATGTTTAACGACACGTTTGGCTCAGTTTGTAGTGACCCTACTTGCTATGCCAACAGTCTTGCACCTCTGATATTTCCAAGTGCGAATCATTTTCAACATGATTACCACTAGTCTTACGGCGAAGGAAAACATCGAGATGAAACCTAGATATCTGAGAGAATCAAGCTTTCGAAAGACATGTGCAATCCGCACACCCGCACTTGGCCAGCGTGGTGGACTATGGCCTGATCCCCCTTGTATTCAAGGGAGGTCCGTGCCCAGCAGTGGAACGTTAAAAAAAGGGCTGAA
The DNA here is from genome assembly GCA_905404265.1 of Fabriciana adippe. NCBI lineage: Eukaryota > Metazoa > Arthropoda > Insecta > Lepidoptera > Nymphalidae > Fabriciana > Fabriciana adippe. The sequence goes on from FR989995.1 coordinate 1,281,662, forward strand.
TACGAACATCACCATAAAGTACAAGGATTTCGTAACAACCTGTATTCGAAAGCAGAAACTAGCTAACTATACATTACCCAATCGATTGAGATATTATACTCCTTTTGGGAAGCCGTTCCCAAAACAGTAAACTTCAATACCGACCCTACGAAGTAGAGTCAACAAGAAAAACATTAAAAATATATTTTATTTCTCTCATACATCAATTTTATGAAAAAAATATTAAAATAAACTCATTATTTATCCTAAAAAGTGCAATATTTAGAAACCATTTCTGTATTTATCATTCCTATATCTTTTATCATCTCTGCTTAAAAAATGTTTTTGTTCTTTTAAAATTGTTCAAAAACAAAGGTCAGTGTCACAAAAACTGTCAACTAATATCTACATACATTATACAAACCTACACGTAAAGAAAAAATGCTTAATATTTGTTAAAGTCAAATAAAGTTAATTTTGATTTAGGTTGAGTGAATCTTGCTCCCATCATATAATATCTAAGAGAAAAAATTATCTGCTGCAAAGATGGCTAGTAATTTTAATAAGTTTTATAATTGAATATAGAAATAATATTTATTTAATTTTAGCTGCTACTGTTATAAATATTACAATTTTAAAAACTTTATTCTTTAGTAATCTTATTTAGTGTTGCTATTATTATTTTCAGTTTCAGATGACACGTTTGGCTCAGTTTGTAGTGATCCTACTTGCTCTGCCAGCGGTCGCAAATACGAGTCCCGCTGGGGGCCTTTATTTGTATGATGAGCACGAATGTTTACACTCCAGCCAAAGGTATTTATATTTATAATATGTATATATTTAAAGATATATATGTGTAGTGTATCAACTATCTGGTATCCATAACACAGGCCTCGTAGCTTACCATGGAACTAGATGGTGCTGCGTATTAATGTCCCAATATCTATTATATTTATAAACATATAGAAAATAGAAAAAAAATATGAATTAATTGAGCACTATTATTACTCTCTATGTATTTTTTTTTTAATTAAGAATATTGATTTTATTCAATCTAATAATTATTATTCAAAAACAAAACATTAAGCAACACTATTGCTTCATCCATCAAAGTTTAAATTCATTATATTTTTTATCATGTGTTTTAATGATATATAAGTAAGTTAGCAAACACAACGCCACATTTAACTACTATTAGCCTTCAAATGTCACATACACAAATTTAAAGTTTTATCAAAAATGTACCCATTTAAAAATTTTATAAAATTCTTATCACTGTGACATTTTTACGAATTTTAATGTAGCAAGTGCCAAGGCTGAACGTATTTTTTTAATAATTTATTAACTTAACATAGTTTTTTTTGATCTTGGTTCAACCGATGTGAGTAAACTTCCGTAAGTATACTGTTTTATGTCCAACATCCTATCCTGCCCTATATTTTAACATATTACATGAGAAATAACAGGGAAATACAAAATAGTTCAGTTTTTTTGAGTCTTCCGTTAGTCAACCGATTTCCTTTTTTTCATTCAGTACCTGTTGATGAACTATAAGTGCTATCATTAAAAAATTTTAGAAACAGATTTTTTTCATAAAGATAGGTAAATTCTATTCATATATGTATGTTTTACTTGTAATTTTAGTAATAATTATGTTCTTACTTACTAATTACTAACTTACGAACTTAAAAATGAGGTTTGCACCAAACAAACTGTAAACCATAAACCGATTTTCATGATATTTCTTTTAACAAATAGGTTATATACCTCATTGATAGTTTTCTATAAATTAAAAAAAAACTCCCAAGGCTGTCTAGATTATAAAATTGTTTTTTTTTTCCAATTTATTTGCTGTCAGTACGTTTCTCTTATCAAGTCCCATCGCGGCTGTATTACCCGGAAGAGTCGGTTTATAACTACATATACTTATTTTATTTTTAAGTTAAGCAAAAAGTTATTTTGATTTTAGGTTTTATATATTATTTATTAAAAACAAATGAAAAGCCGTCTTTAGAATTCAAACAATTTTTGTTAAAGTAATAAAATCTAATATTCAGCAAGCAATATATTATATTAATATTGGAAAAAAATCATCTTTGATCTCTGACTTTAATAAATTCCGCCAACAAATCAAACGAAACATTTATAAATTAAATATTATAGCTAGAAAATGAGATAGAAAAATAAGTAAAATGATGTTGTAATTTAGCGAAATCGGAATCCATACTAATATTATAAATGTGAAAGTGTGTTTATTTGTTTGTTTGTTTGCCCTTCTTTCACGTCGAAACAAAGTGACGGATTGGCGTAATTTTTTGTGTGGAGAACGTTGGAGGACTGGAGAGTGACATAGACTACTTTTTACCGCGGGAGATTACCTCATTCTCAGGGGAAAACAAGTTATAATACAACCTAAAAAAATATTTATAATCAGAATTGCTTGAAACTTAGTATTAATGCTCTTCAATACAATTAAATAAATACGTGTTTTAGCATTTTTCGGAATTCATCCCATAAGGGTGTAAAATCGGGGATGCAAGTTTGTATGAAATCTACCTTTTTAGAATTCTTTTTTTTTTAGTTTTAGCGCGAGCGAAGCCGCGGGTTCTACTAATATTATTATAAATATTATAAATGCGAAATTTTGTATATGTAAATACTGAAGCTTGATGGATTTGGAGGTTTAGTGATGAAACATAGAGATGGTTTTAGACCTGAAGTAACACACATAGGCTTTTAGATGTTTGGATGTTTGTATGAATGTTTGTTACTCAATCACGCCAGAACGGCTGAACAGATCTAAATGAAATTTGGCACAGAGATAGATTATAGTCTGGAATAGCATATAGGCTACTTTTTATCCCGGAAAACCCTACGGTTCCCGTGGGATAGATTTCTTTTTGTTTTTCTAGAGGCAAACCCAAGCAAAGCGAGGTTGAGCGACTAGTAATAAATAAAGGTGAGTGATGTTGTAATTTTGTAAAATATAAAATAATTTTAGTCACAATGTACAACCTTTACAAGAAACAGTAGATACGATCAGTCGTAAATACGCACAGTTTTACAACCGACTGTGACGCGGAGAAATTTAAATATTAGCCACTTCAAAAATTTTATACGTTTTTACCCAACCTTTTTAAGATAAATTTTATGTAGATTTAATGGGAAATAAAAAAAACATGGAAACACTTAATAAAACTTAGATAAAAAAATAAATCGTTTGTAATTTCACAATAACATATATTTGTATTATTACAATATGAGTTAGTGATTTGAAAAGCTCAGTTTAGATTTGTTGCCTTTTGGCTTACCATTATATAAGCCATATTTTTCCTTTGCAGTTGTAAGAGAAAGGGGTGAGTGATGAGATGACGAGTAATAGGGGAAAGGATAGAATAATCATTATTATTATTATTATCTTGAGACATTAACACACAACACCATCTAGTTCCATGGTAAGCTACGAGGCCTGTGATATGGATACCAGATAGTTGATACACTACACATATATAACGTTAAATACATACATATTATAAATATAAACACCCATGACTGGAGTACAAACATTCGTGCTCATCACACAAATGAATGCCCCCAGCGGAACCCGAACCTGCGACCGCTGGCACAGCAAGTAGGGTCACTACAAACTGAGCCAAACGTGTTGTCAAAACTGCATCAACCCCAAGTAGTTTGGGAAATGGGCAGGGAAATGATGATTTTTTCTTTGCAGTACACCGTTATATAATATAATAATATGATAATCATCCAATACAGATATTTAAATTAATATAGGAAAATTATGTAAATAAGAAAAGTACTGTTTCAAAAGAACTACTCGTAAAATAGGTTGTTGCGTAAATGTGTAAGACTATATTAATCACATAAATACACATAATTCCATAATCCATACTAATATAATATTATAAAGCTGAAGAGTTTGTTTGTTTGTTTGGTTGAACGCGCTAATCTTAGAAACTACTAATCCGATTTGAAAAATTCTTTTTGCATTAAATAGCCTGTTAACTGAGGAAGGCTATAGGCTATAAATCATCCTGGAAAAATCTACGGTTCCCGTAGGATAGATTTGTTTTTATCCAGAGACCAACCCGAAGCAATGCGAGGGTGAGTCGCTAGTCTAAATATAGATAGGCAAAGATAGAACAGTTCAGTGCCTTTTCTCCTCTTCTTTTATTTTGTTCAGTAGCTATCGACGTGCTTTAGTGTTATCAATAAAAAAAATTGTAAACAGTTTGTTTTTTTTTATATAGATACATATAATCTATTTATATTTTAATTTTTTTCATAAAATGTGTTTTACTCAATTTTTTTATAATAAACTGGGCGAATACTATTAAATATAGATGTATGCAGCGACAAATAATACATTTATTACAAAGCGTGCCAAAGAAAAAGATACAAACACACAGCTACAATTCGCGATCGAAAAACATTATTCTCCATGTGAATCAGTAGCGTAAAAGCATTATAGAAACGGTGGCATCCGGAGAGGTTACCTTTGCCATTGAACTATCTGTACATTTATATTAATCGAGTTTAAATTTAAATGCTTCATTTTCACGATTTTATATAATTTATTTTACATTATATAAATTTGACATTTATTTATTCTAGTTTAAAAACGTACCAAAAGTTCTAAATATACTGACATATTTAGTTTATTTATATACATAAAAATTAAGCTAATAAAGTCATACTAAATATATAAACGCTTCTATATATTAATACGTGAAGCAAAAACTTTGTAGCCCTTTTTACAAAAATTGCGCGGACGGAGGAGTATGAAATTTCCCACACTTATAGTTTATATAGAGAAGGAGTGCAGAATGCTAATATTTTTTTTAATTATGCATAAAATACATTTAATCAATAAAAAAAACATTACATATACTACCATGTATTTGACACACACACGCATATACTCTTTTGTTTATTGTTAAAGTCTGTGGTCAAATTGAGAATAGATTAATATTGTAATATACGCAAGACAATAAATATATAACTTAATTAGTTATGGTTGATTTTCAACCATGCGGCGACTACTAGTAAACGCTAAATAAGCGAGACAACTTTTGTAACAGCGCTACGAATAGATATGCTACGTGCTCTACGTCTAGTCGTAGACAATCGTAGACAAGCTCTACGATGAATCAACTCTACGACTTACTTTTAAACAGATGAGATATATGTTTTAATACTTTTTTATATCTTCATATTAAGATTTTCAATTACTTTTATATATCACTAGTAGACCCGGCAACGCGATACTTTGGCACATTTATGATTCGTTCAATATTGTATTCAGCCCTTTTTAACGTCCCATTGCTGGGCACGGGCCTCCCTTCAATACGAGGGGGATCAGGCCATAGTCCACCACGCTGGACAAGTGCGGATTGGCGGACTTCACATTTCTTTCGAAAACGTGCTAGGTTTTCTCAGACATGCAGGTTTTCTCACGATGCTTACCTTCACCGTACGGCCAATGGTAATCATGTTAGAAATGATTCGCACATGAAAATATCAGAGGTGCGAGACCCGGGATTTGAACCCGCTTCACTCGGTTTCCCAAGCGAGCGCGTTAATTATTGTACTAATAATACTTCTAATATCAGTGGTAGCCTATTGAAAAGGCGCTCGCTTGGAAAACCAAGTGAACCGTATTCAAATCCCGGGAATCCACTGAAACTATCATTCGCAAAATTCATTTTCAACATGATTATCGCTGGCTAATATGGTAAAGGAAAACATAACAATCTTAATAAAACGTGCTCGTCTGAGTAAATCTCAATAATTTTTAAAATACATTATTCGTTGAAAGTGAATTTCTTTTTCATTTGGCCCTCAACGCGTGCTCGAGACGTTAAAATCAACTACTATTCATATTAGTATTCGCCCAGTGTTCGAAATTCGACAATAATCATTATTGAAAATTTGAGGAAAACATGTATGAATAAAATAAAAAAATATATTAAAAACAAAACTGTTTCCAAATTTTTTTAGGGTCACTACGAACTGCGCCAGACGACACGTTTGGCTCAGTTTGTAGTGACCCTACTTGCTGTGCCAGCGGTCGCGGGTTCGAGTCCCCCTGGGGGCATTAATTTATGTGTTGAGCACGAATGTTTGTACTCCAGTCATGGGTGTTTAAAGTTATTTGTGTAGTGTATCAACTTTCTGGTATCCATAACACAGGCCTCGTAGCTTACCATGCAACTAGATGATGCTATGTGTCCCAACATATTTATTATATTTATTTATTTTGTAGCGATAACACTAAAGCTCATCAATAGCTACTAACTAAAAAAATAGTTGACAAAATCAGTATATCTATATTTTTTATTAAGACTTACTCACGTACGGTTGTAAGCAACACCGGTGCGAACAACGTGATAGAGATATTTTTAGGCGAGCTTTTAGTCTTATTCCCTTAGGACTGTAACTGGCGTGTGAATGTAACCAGAACATCGGTATTTTGTGAAAAATATCTAAAAAAATCTATCGTCATCCGTTATAATTTCACATATACATAGAGAAAAAGAGTGCAAAATTTTTTACTCATATATTTATGAAATCCATATACATTTTTACTCCTTGCGAAAATAAATACAGGTGTACTTTTTATCCTTCATTATTTAATGTGAGGAACTAATGTCTGGTTGGGTCTCTCGTAGGATAAATATATAATAATTATTGTATTACAATGATTATTTTAAAAGAGCCACTGTTGTGCTTCTCGCAGACTCTTCTCAGCAGAACTGCCTTCCGAGCCGGTGGTAGATTCCTCACGGACTGACTACACTGACATTTAATTTAAATTTAAAATTGTAAAATTGACGATTCAAAAGTGCTTGTAAATGTCTATTTGAATAAAGTATATTTTGATTTGATTAAGTTTCATTTTATTACTTGTAATAAAATCAATCATGATATACAATATATGGATAATAAATTAAAAATATTGAAGCCCCCAAAATATGAAGGGAGACTCGTAACAGTGGCACGTCAAAAAAAGGGCTGAATATAAATTAAAAATAAATATCAAATGTGAAAAAAAGGTTATTGTCGATAACCCTATATTAAATCAAACTGATGAACCAATAAATGAATTATAATCCATAGGTAATTATTGTTAGGTTATGCTTAAAAACTTTTAATAAAATTAAACTTTAAATTTATGTCATGTCTGCAGCTTTTGATTGCGCACAAATTTAGATAATCATCGATATTGTAGCAGGTGTTAAATAAGGCTGCAAAGCCTGCAATTTAAGGAGTTCTTAACGCACGACAAAATTACATACCATCAATTGTTTGTTCATACAGTATTTAATTCTGTACTCATCAGACTTGTATATTGAAATATTTTTACAAAAACATACACTGATACGTGTTTGGGATTTAATAAAATCTAAATCTAATTTTAACCCCTCGAGGACCGCATACACGCCGGCGTGTACGATAACAATTGAATTCACGGAAATTCGCACGGATTTCTTAGAAATTAACCTGGAGAGACTACCAAGCATCACGACATACAGTAATTAGTATTTCATTTATTGGCGGTAATAGTTATATTTGGTGATGCAATGGTAGCGCGCTTGCTTGGGAAATCGTATGAACTGGGTTCGAATCTGTGATATTGTCATGTGTGAAACATTTTCAACATGATTACCATTTACTTACGGTGAAGGAAAACATCGTGAGAAACCTGCATCTTTTAGAAAACCTAGCAAGTTCGAAACACCGGCTTGGTTAACTGTAGTCTGACCCTCGTCGTATTGAAAGAAAGCCCGAGTTTAGCAGTGGGGCGTTAATAAGAGCTGAATATAAAATCTAAAGATACAGTTTTTAACGAGCATAGTCGCAGACAGTAATTAGTATTTAATACAACCAACACATGGTACCAACTAATATATACATATGTATATACGTTGTTTATACATATGTACATAAATATCACAATTTTCAGTAGAGTCCTCTATCGCTGAGAATCTTTTTAATAATCCATTTAAAGGTTTCTTACTTAAATACCTTAATTTACCTTCGTATGAAATCAAACGAATTAAAATAAGATATTTCATTTCTACAATTAAGGTCATCCCCGCCCACGCGAAGCCTGATGGTACGGTTGTATGCAATAATTCAAAGTAATGGACGGCATTATGATGGTAATGACGTAGTAAGTCGGAGATTTAGTCAAATCACTAAAGTTCTTCGAATTTGTATTGGAGTTAGTGTCGATGTGTGGTTTTGCTTGCTTTTAGTATTTAAAAATATTGAGAGTTTAAAATATTCAAAAAAACATCAATACACGAATGACTCTGTTACGATAATGTTATTTATGTATCGTAATTATTTTTTATATATTATATATATATATATATATATATATATATATATATATATATATATATATATATGAACGTTAATGACAAAATTGAATTGAATATTCCAAGCAAAGCACATATTTTGCATAATAATACACATATAATATATTAAGTAGATATAAAAAACTTAAATAATAATTTTATATTTATTAGGAACTAGCTTGTCACAAAAAATGCTAAAAACATTAAGTGTTCAACTTGTAACAATATATTTTAGCGCGACAAATTAATACATACATATATTTTATACTAGTGACTTACCCTCGCTTCGCTCGGGTTCGTACCTACTTACGTTTTAGGGTTTCGTATAGATTTCTCAGAGATGAGATATTTTCCACTAGTAAAAAGTATCCTGTATGTTGAGATGGATAACCAGCTATCATCATACCAAAATTCATCAAAATACCTCCAGTAGTTTTTCCATGATATGGTAACAGACAGACAGACAGAGAGACAAATAAAAATTCTAAAAACCATAGATTCGGCCTCCTGTATCGATAATAATGACTATTTCAATAACATTTTCCAAAAAAATATTTAACGTACAAATTCGACTCAGCTAGAATATTGTTATATGTATAGATATAGATTTTACTTCGAATTTCTTTAACTTTATTAAAATTTTATCATTTAGTTAACTTACGTAGATTAGGCGCTAGTTCTTCTACTCTACCATTAATTATATCTAGCGTGGTCAAATGGTCTAGCCTAAAAAATCTAGCCCATTGGTCAAAATTCGACCATAGCCAGTTTTTTACTCTGGTCAAATGAGAATTGGTGGACTTAACATATCCTTCTAAAACTAAATAGGTTTTCTCAGACATGCAGGTTTCGTCATGAATTTTTTCACCGTAAAACGTGATAATTATGTTGTGAATGACTCGCACATAAAAATATTAGACGTGTGAGACCAGGGATTTGAACCGGATCTACTTGATTTTTTCAAGCGAGAGCTCTAAATTGAAATACGTTAATTAAAATTCTTTTTCTAAAATAAGAGTAGCCTAAGTTACTCCTTATAAAATTCAGCTATCTGCCAGTAAAAGTCCCGTTAAAATTTGTTTGTTTATTCCGGCTAATCTCCGAAACGGCTGGACCCCGTTTCGGAGATTAGCCGGAACAAACAGACACACAGACAGATAAACAGACAGACAGACAAAAATTTTAAAAATTGTACTTTTCTTATAAGTACCTTATATAATTCCATACGCATTTAGTATTAAGCTGTTATTTTGACATTACAAACAGACACTTTAACGTCGGGAACCAAAAATCAAAATAAATCCGCGAAAAAATCCGAAAAGATAGTTTTATTTAAATTTTAAAGACACTTTAATTTTATTTATCTATATATAGATTGACACCTTCCTAAACATTTACCTTGTTCTTTTCGTCAGAACTTTCTCACAAGTTAATAAATGTTAAAAAGAATTTTTGAGCATGACATATTTATTGATTTCAATACTTTTGGACTACTTTTATGAATTCTATGCCCAAGTCGGCTTCCGAGAAGGCGGCCGCTTTCACTCGTTACCGGCGGCTCTAACAAGAATATATCGGTCTGAAACTCAAAAGGTCACGTATAACGTATAATCAATGTATGACTTTTATCTTTATCATTACTAATAATTTTCTTTAATGTTTTATTTCTTCATTTAGCTTTAAGAACCGTTCTATTTTAATTTTAGTTTATATATAAATTAATAATTCTTATATATAATCTGTACATATAATAAAATTGTAATTAAGCCGAATCTATACATTAAATATTTTTCCGAAAATATTATTGTAATAGACATTATTATCGATACAGAGGTCGAATCCATAGTTTTTAAAAATTTTGTCTGTCTGTCTGTTACCGCATCACGGAAAATCCACCGGTGGGATTTTAATGAAATTTGGTATGATGATAGCTGGTTATCCGGGTCTACATATAGGATACTTTTTAAACATTAAAACGTAGGGACGAACCCGAGTGGAGCGAGGGTGAGTCAGTAGTAGGTATGTACCTATATAAAATCTCGCTGTCTCAGAAATGGCTTTAACGATTTGGATCAAATTTATATTTAGATAAGGAACTGCTATAATAATTAAGTAACATTGTAATTGACACTGAAGTATCTAATAAAAAATAAAAATAAAATATAACACCACAATTGGTAACGTATGTTTGTCCATTTGTTTTTCTTTCACGTAGTTAGGTAACAACAGATTGATGTGATAACCGTATTATAACACGGTTTTGTTAGCTTTATGTGTAACTTACTATGTAATCAAATCTTGGGAGTTGATGTTAACCTACTTCTAATTGAATTGATTATAACTTTGTAAGCACTTATCTCAGACTAAGAAATATAGGCGGAGCGATATAGAACTAAATATGAAGCCAAACCATAATATTTCAAAATAATATAATATATTGTTTTAAATGAAATTAATGGTATAAAAATAATAATAAACTAGCGACTCACCCTCGCTTCGTTCGGGTACGCCTCAAGAGAAACAAAAACAAATCTATCCCACGGGAACCGTACATTTTTCCGGGATAAAAAGTTGCCTATGTATTATTTTGATGTATGAGCTATATTATTATAAAGTTTCATTAAAAGCCAACAAACAACCATATATCTATACATCCAGACATTCATACATCCTCACAAACTATCGCATTTATGATATTAGTAGGATAAGCTAATATTATGTTATTTCTCTTTCAAGGGAATAGAACTAATGCTTAAAATACAAAAGAATATATTGTTATTTTAAATTCATCATAATTCATATTTTCTTCTCGAAAATTGTAAATTTACGAATAGTACCTATTTGAAATTTCCGTTATTATTTAAAGAAGGGAAACGATTTGTACGGCAAAATCATAAATAGTAGCATAAAAACAAGATCACGCTATTATTTTTGACTTTGACAATTTTGGTGAATACAAAGTTAATATGTTACAAAATTACTTTTATACGATAGTCAAGCAGTGTCTAGTTTTGATTGACAATTATTATATTTTATGTACAATAACCACAAAAAATGTACAAATGAAAATTTATTAAGTTTTAGTTATTCAGTTACTATACTTATTTACTGAATAACTACTGAATAACCATGAAACTTCCGTATTAAAAAATACAAAAAAACTATTCCCATTTAGGCATTTAGAATTTACGTTTTCTTTGCAGTTTATATCAATTTACCAGATTTAACTATCGAGTATAAAAAAGCTAACTGTTTCCAAAAAAAAGAAAAGCGGTCAACATACAGAGGAGAAAAATGTGCTGAACTGTCTTTGCCTATATAATATAAATATGTATACTATCAGACAATAACCGACGAACAAACCCACAAATCAAATCAAAATATACTTTATTCAAATAGACTTTTACAAGCACTTTTGAGTCGTCAATTTTACATTTTAAATTTAAAGGAGTCTGCCCACTACACCGTCTCATACCATGACCGTGCTATGAACGTATCAGGCACGGAAACGAGCATGGCACGGACTACTATGCCCACTAGAACGTATCAACAACGTATCATACCCGTACATAACGGTTTTAGTGTTGTGTATGCTCACCATTGCGCCGCCTGCGCGCACCGGTCCCGTAACGTCGCGTGCCAGGCACGCAGCGTACCGTCACCGGTAAAATATTCTCGATGACAATTGTTAACGTTCCGTGCACGGCACGCGACGGTGCCGGTCGGTGACGGAACGGTCTAGTGGGCAGAGTCTCATACATTTCAATACAAAGAATATTTTTTTGCCTGACACGCTCCTAGCACGGTCATGGTATGAGACGGGGTAGTGGGCAGACTCCTTAAATTAAATATCAGTGTAGTCAGTCCGTGAGGAATCTACCACCGGCTCGGGAGGCAGTTCTGCTGAGAAGAACCGGCGAGAAACTCAACAGTTGCTCTTTTAAAATAATAATAGTGTACAATATGGTAATACAATAATTATTATATATTTATCTTACATGAGATCCAGCCAGACATTAGCATATACATCTACAGCATATATTATGTACATACATCTACTGTAAAATAATTCAATTTAAACTTTTAAACTTGTTACTTCAACTTTAAAGCTCCCGATGACAGATTTAAGATGGCGTAAAATATACAGAAGGAATGTTATTTAATTCACTTATACGTGAAGTGTCATACTTAATGTCACCTTCAGTATAACGAGTTTGTATTACTTATTACTTATAAACAAGTTTACTCACTAGACACAAACCAAACCATACATATTTTTAATTGTGCCATGCTTAATATTGAACGTTGAGTATTTTCTTTTTAAATATCTTTAAAATAAATTTCACACTAGACGAACTATTTTGCATCGGGGCTCGTATGAGGCCCGTTTGGCTCAGTTTGTAGTGACCCTACTTGCTGTGTCAGCGGTCGCAGGTTCGAGTCCCGCTGGCGGCATTCATTTGTGTGATGACCACGAATGTTTGTACTCCAGTCATCGGTGTTTATATTTATAATATGTATGTATTTAAAGTTATATAGGTGTAGTGTATCAACTATCTGGTATCCATAATACAGTCCTCGTAGCTTATACCATGGAACTAGATGGTGCTGCGTGTTAATGTTCCGATATATTTATTTATTTATTTACATATACATATAATAAAATTGTAACCAAGCCGAATCTGCACATTAAATATTTTTTGGAAAATCTTATTGTAATATTCATTATTATCAATACAGAGGCCGAATCTATAGTTTTTAGTATCTTTATCTGTCTGTCTGTCTCTCTGTGACCGCGTCACAAAAAAACCACTGGACAGATTGTGATGAAATTTAGTATGATGATAGCTGGTTATCCGGGTAACATATAGAATCCTTTTTTTTTGCGGAAAATATCTCATCTCTAAGAAATCTATACTAAAAGTTAAAACGTAACGACGTAGGGACGAACCCGAGCGGAGTGAGGGTGAGTCACTAGTGTTAATATATAATAGAAGTTCATTTCAATTCAATTTTCTTGTTAATAGCTTAAAAACGTACCAGTTGAGTAAATATTACTTCACTAAAATCACGTAGAATAGAGAAAATAATAATAGAACACAGAGAATTTTATCTGTCGGTTTGTTTAATCGCGCATAATTCGAAAACGCTTCGATGAATATGTATGAGTCCTTTCCTTCATATGTTTAATCGGAATTAAAAATATATAACATTTATTGCGACCGGTGGAGCAAATTCTAAAATATAATCTCACATTGTGCGTCCCACGCTCCTTTAGAAAGCGAGTATTATGTTTATAGACAAAATGACAATTATAACATCCAGGGATGGACGAAGTGTGGGTATTAACCAAAAATATAAACACCACAAATTCATAATGTTTTTCTATTTAGATATTAATACTATATAAATAAGGTCTTTATGATCTGTTGTTTATTATACTAACGTATGAAATTGAACAATAACCAAATATTTCTTTTAGATATTACCACACAGCACCATCTAGTTCCATGGTAAGCTACGAAGCTTATGTTATGGATACCAGATAGTTGATGCACTACACATATATAAATTTATTAAAATACATACATATTATAAATATAAACACCCATGACTGGAGTACAAACATTCGTACTCATCATACAAATGAATGCCCCCAGCGGGACTCGAACTCGCGATCGCTGGCACAGCAAGTAGGGTCACAAACTAAGCCAAACGTGCCGTCCAAATTTTTTTATCATTATTATATACTAGTTACAGACAATGCCTACCCCTAGTAACAAGTATATAACGCCTTTGAGACGTCTAAAACCTTAGTCTCTTCCGTGACCATGATTGCCGTAAAGCATTCGAAACATCGTGAACCAAAAATCAAAATAAATCCGCGAAATAATCCAAAAAGATAATTTCATTTAAAATGTCAAATATTCGCGTGCATCTAAGAAAGTATTAACTTCTACATACTCGTAAATCGCATTCACACGTATTATTATGCCTCAAAATTTCGCTGGACATATCTAACTAAAAATATTATCATTGCAAAAACCTTCAAAGTTTGTTTAAGTAACATATTCTCACCTTCATCCATGCCCAGTACATGGCTTTCCAAACCAGATCTACCGTTAGTTCGAACAAACGACAAGTAACAAAGATGCTGTGGTTTAAAGACAAACATTTTAAAACACTCGAAAATGTTTACGATGTCCTTAATACATACAACATAAGGTACATTTTTAAATTAACTATGTTTTTATAGCATTCAATATATTTTTGCGACTTTATTCGGGTCTGTATTGAAAGAGAGTACAATGCGCAAATGACTTTAGCCGGAACTACAGAATATGTTTCAAAGAAAAACAAAAGGCGGTGACAGTTTTTGTGACCAATTTGGAAATAATAAGGCACATAATTTTATATGTACATACTGTGGTTCGCAAAGTGGTTGAAATTCGACCAAAATCATTGTTGAAAGCTTGAGAAAAACTTATGATATGTATAGAATTTATCTATCTATATAAAAAAAAATATTTACATTTTTTTTCAATCACTACTAAGTAAAAAAAAGAAAATCCGTTTACAAACAGCGGAGAAAAAGGTGCTGAACAGTTTCGTCTTATATTATTTTATAGCTACAACTTCCTACGCATAACACAATAATCAAAGATATCTTTATATGAAACTTCCCTCAAATCCGTTTAGCCTTTACAACGTTTTGAAGTGACAAACATACAAACTCTAGCACTTATTAGTGTATATATATTACAAGTAACTATAGAGCATATAATATGTATTAATATATAACTAGTTTTTACCCGTGGGTTCCCTCGCACAGTAAACAAGACGTAGAATAAAGCCTTTGTCCATTCCCATAATGCAACTTACGAGTATGTCCTTACTGAACTACATCGAAATATGTTCAGCGGTTTTACATGAACATAAAGTAACAGACAGACAGCACTCCTTTAATATTATATATGATATTAGTTTGGATATACTAATATTAATGTCACTAATTAGAGATATATAGGGTACCTATTATTTAGCTATTCTTTACCGAAATGCTGAAACGATCGACCTTAAAATAAAAACATGTTTTTAATAACTAATACGTATAAATTAATGCGTATTCAAAAATCAGTAGAAAACAATGTTCCTTTTGCCTTCTAATTTAAAAATATGGTGCAGGGCTATTTATAGCTTTCAAGCGACCCACCCTCGTTTCACTCTGGCCATCACTACACGCGTCTTTTAGTAACATTTGGCAATAGCTATATAAAAATATACCCCATACAAATCTCTTGACTATAGGATAATAAAATCAATTTAAATTGTACTCAACCGATTGAAAAGAAATTTGATAAAGTACCGAGAAAAATAAGCTCTGGAATAAAAAAATTTCATAAAAGTCAATCCATACTGTATAAACTAATGCTATTTCCACACCAAAAAACATAAGCTTATTTTTTTTTCATTTTCAATGTGCACACTTTATATCTTTCTTAGATTTAGGCGAATATTTGAGATCTATACTAATATTATAAAGGTGAAGAGTTTGTTTGTTTGTTTGGTTGAACGCGCTAATATCAGGAACTACTAATCCGATTTTAAAAATTCTTTTTGCATTAGGTAGCCCGTTAACTAAGGAAGGCTATAGGCTATATATTATCAAGGAAAAATGTACAGTTCCCGTGGGATAGATACATATGTTTTGTCTAGTTTTAAATAAAATTTAAATAAATTAAATGATTAGTCTCTCCCATGACCATGATTACTGTAATGTACAGCATTTGAAACATCGGGATGCAAAAATCAATATAAATCCACAAAAAATTCCAAAAAGATAGTTTTATTTAATGTATAGAAGATAAAAATGTCAAAATATAGCCACAGAGTCAAGTAAATATTGTAAGTAATAAGGTAACTTAATACTCGTAAGCAAAGTCTCATCACACGACGCACCGGCCACTTGCAGTTGTTTCTTGACAAGAAAATGGAAAAGATACGTGATATTAATAAGTTATTTAACTTAACATACGTTTTTACGTAAAAAATTATGTTATGAATGTGATTTTTGTTGGTAATTATAATATTTATGAGTTTATATATTTACTAGCGACTCAACCTCGCTACCCTTCGGGTTCGTCCCTAGACAAAAACAAATCTATCCCACGGGAACCGTACATTTTTTTCGGGATGATATATAACCAATAGCCTTCCTCAATAAACGGGCTATGTAATGCAAAAAGAATTTTCAAATCTGATGCATAGTTCCTGAGATTAGTGCGTTCAAACAAACAAACAAACTCTGCCTCTTTATAATATTAGTATAGATTGGCACAAATTCATAGAACTATATAGAATAGATAGAACTATATAGAATAGATATCTATATAGAAATAGCCAAATATAAAACAGATCATTCTCTTTTTCTCCTCTGTTTTTCAACTAATTTTCTATTTTTTTATTCAGAAGCTATTGACAAGCTTTAATGTTATGAATAAAAAAATTGTGAAAGCACTTAGTTTTTTTTTTATTTAATGACTAGCAGAACCTGCGGCTTCGCTCGCGCTAAAACTATAAAAAAACTAAAAAGGTAATTTTCATAAAAACTTTCACCCCCTATTTTACCCTCTTAGGGGTTGAATTTTAGGAAACGCTGAAATACGTAACTCATTTTTATGCCGTATTCAATTCATACGAAATTCTATTTCTAATGTAAATATGTCCAAGGAATAAAAAGTTTCATACAAACTTTTATCCCCTATTTCACCCTCTTGGGGGTTAAATTTTGAAAAATCCTTCCTTAGTGGATGCCTTCATCATATGAGGAATACGTGTGCGAAATTTCAATTTGCTAACCTTAAGGGTTTGGCCTATGCGTTGACACATCAGTCAATCACTTTTGCTTTTTTTATATAATAAGAAGATTATGGAAATACAAGTTCTAGTAAAAAGACAATTTTGAATAACATGTAGGTATACAATAAAATTCGTCAAACGCATGACTTAAACATAATATAACAATATAGCAAGCACTTCCCCCGAATTCTGTAATAACTAAAATATTTCAATGGTATTTAAAACTAAGCGTAGGCGTTAAACATCTATAAAATATGATATAACAGCTTCCAAAACTTATATATAATAACTAGCGACTCACCCTCGCTTCGCTTCGGGTTCGTCCCTAGACAAAAATAAATCTATTCCACGGGAACCGTACATTTTTCCGGGATTATATATAGCCTATAGCCTTCCTTAGTTAACAGGCTATCTAATGCAAAAAGAATTTTTAAATCGGATTAGTAGTTCCTGAGATTAGCGCGTTCAACCAAACAAACAAACAAACTCTTCATCTTTATAATATTAGTATAGATAATATAAACCAACAAAAATTCATTGTTCACAAAAACAATATAGATTTAGATATTCAAACATCCAATAACTTACATTGCATGTACTAAAATTTTATCGTTTAATTTAAGCCATGTTACTGCAAAAACGTGGTCCAAACCTTATAAATAGCCATAGCTATAGCCCTGTGCTTTCCGGAACCGGCTCACGCTCACGCACACGCGACTGCACAAGGGCAAAGGGAAATTTCGGCAATCATTTGTAGTTTAAACCCTATACGATTGAAGATGATGCACCTTTTGAAATTCTAATAAAATAGATAATTTGAAAAAATGTCTTGACTTTTGTTAGTTATTGTGTATCGGTCGATCAAATTAACATTTTCATATTTGTAGCATATATATGGATACAATAATGGATATAATAAAATTCTAACTGAGTCAAATCTGTACACTAAATATTTTTTGGAAAATCTTATTGAAATAGTAATTATTATCAATACAGAAGCCGAATCTGTAGTTTTTAGAATCTTTATCTGTCTGTCTGTCTGTGACCGCATCACCAGAAAACCACTGGACAGATTTTGATAAAATTTGGTATGATGAAGCTGGTCATCCGGGTCAACATATATAAAACTTTATACTGCGGGAAAAAGATCTCATCTCTAAGAAATCTATAAACATTAAAACGTTAGTTGTTAAATAAAATAATTTTAAAGCAAGTTATTAAGCAAAGAAACTGTATTAAATCAACGATGTCGTTCAAACATAGTACTAAGTACTCTCTAAATAAATCCAATAAAAAGATATTATAAAATAAAGCTATACAGAAAGCTTAAAAGCTTTTTAAATGTAATTACATTGCACTGTATTTTCTCGAGCGAGTAATAAGCTAAGTGTTTGTGTGCGTGTGTGTGAATGTGTGGGTATTTGTGAGTGTGTGCGCGTGTGTATGTCTGTATGTGTGCAGCAGTCATTATTCGTAAGTACTAGAGGATAGAAATGTATGTATAGATTTTGGTAGTACAGTGATCCACATATTTAGATGTTACACTTAATTTATATTTAAATTACGTAAAAAATCATTTCCACCTAATTTTAATGAGTGTAAGTATAAATTATGTTTTGAGGGCATTAGATTTTTTTTTTTTATAAATATAAATAAATAATAATAAGATTCATTTTAAATTAATTTTATAAAACGACGTGCTTATATATGTTGGAACATTAACACACAGCACCATCTAGTTTCATGGTAAGCTACGAGGCCTGTGTTATGGATACCAGATAGTTGATATTATAAATTAAAACAACCATGACTGGAGTACAAACATTCGTGCTCATCACACAAATGAATGCCCCCAGCGGGACTCGAACCCGCGACCTCTGGCACAGCAAGTACTACAAACTGTGCCAAACATGTCGTATTATATTTGTATGGTTTTTATCATTAAATCTGATGGAAGAAGATAGAAAACTAGTGACTAACCCTAGTTTTGGTCGGGTGCATTCCTAAGCTAAAAATAAAACCTATATTACTTTTGGATAATGTAGCTTTCTAAAAGTTAAAGAATTATAAAAAATACAAATTGATTTTCTTTCAGTTTTCAAGATCATCGACAAATATATATATATATATATATATATATATATATATATATATATATATATATATACATACAATAAACAAACAAAAAAATCTTTCCTTTTTTAAATTTTAATATAGAATTACAGATACAAATCTTATTCGCAACGAAAAGCAAAAATTGCAAATGTTGCTCTCCCATCTTAGATAGGTATATCAAGTAAATTAAAATCCCAAGAAATCCTATTTGTACCTAAAACGAAGTTCGTTGAAAAATAATATCTTGCCACAAACCACTGATTTCTTTATTATATTAAGGGTAAGAGCTTTATGTCACTCTTAGATAATATGTATTCCCACATCTAAACTCATTTTTATGATCCCGTAGCCAAAATGCAAAAACGTAATGCTTATAATTTCGTCATGTCCGTCTGTCCGTATGTCACAATTCACTACCATTTTTCTCAAGGACTATTGGAATTGAATTTGGTATGTAGGTCTTCTATGTGAAGTAGGTTACTGCAGTATGTATGTATGTAGAGTAGAGTATTAGTAACGTACAATAAATCAATACACTATATTTTAACCGACTTCAAAGACGAGAAGTACTTAATTCGACTGTTTATCTTTTTCATCTCTAGAGAATTGTGAAGATAATGAATGAAAAATAAATAATATACGGACGGGCCCTCCATTTTATTTTTACTGTCAATGAAAATGCAAGTAACACGTTTAATATTTGGTCCTACGGAACCCTCGGTGCACGAGTCGGACTCGCACTTGTCCGATTTCTTATAAAGTTAGTGTAGATGTCATCTTTTTTCAAAATTAAATTACGCAGATCTCTTCTAGGTTACATCTGAAAACTTTTAAAGGGAAATCAACTAAAGACGTTAGCGTCTCTCTTTTATTGAATTTATCCGTTTTTACTGTTTATACTTTTCATTTGTATTGAAACGAGCCTTTAAAAAAGATACTCTCTACAGAAAATAAATCTATCTCTGTTCTAAACAATTGCATTGAGAAACTCTAGTGGATTATACTGTATATGCCTACGAAGGTTCCTGACGAGGCAAAAAAGAGTTTTCTTTGGACGTTTGTTTTTTATGCGTTCCTAAACCATTCAAGCTTCACTAAGCTGACGCACTCGAGCAAAACGAGGTTAAATCGCTAGTTATAAATAAATGTTTATTTTGTATAAATCCGCTAGATTTTGAGATCGCCATCTGTGCTTTGTTTTTACATTATTTATTAAAATGTAAATTTTAAAGTTAATTCCATCTCAAAGAATTCATAAAACAATGTAATTTTAAAGTATATATAATAGCTTAGTGGGAGTCGATTAAATATAGTCGGTATTTTTAGTTATTTAAATAAAATAAAATTAATTCTTAAAATGAATATCAATAATTTAACAAAAAATACTAAAATTTAGAAAAAAATATAATTTGAACACATATTACAATACCCTTGCCATAGTATAAATTTAACCTTAAATCGTAATCTACTGTACATCAAGAATTCAAGCACCCGCACTTGAGAAAACTGCCAAAATCGGTCGGCGCATGCGCATAGGTCAAGCGCACTCAACCCGTCTCTCTCACTCTCATGTTATCAAACGAGACGGATAGACTATACCAAATATGCAGTCGACCAAGTATGCAACGATGATTTTTTTGCCATTTTTCATCTCCTTTTTAATATACTTAAGAACAGATTAGTTGAAATTGTGGAGGTGATGGACTTTATGAATACCATTGTATTAGAGCCCTCGACTTTGTCTTAGAACGAAACGGTATAAAAGCTCAGTTTTTTTTCTTTTTTCATTCTGTTTTTACAAAAATCCTGACTTACAAGCTTTATTTTATAATGGCATAGCTTAATACTTTCTTAGATTAACTCGAATGTTTGACATTTTAAATAACACTATCTTTTCGGATCTTGTGTAAAGCATTCGAAACGTTGGAAACAAAAATATAAAATAAAACCGCGACAAAACTGGAAAAAATACTTTCCTTTAAAAAGGACATAACTTGATAAAATTTCAGTAATCAATACTTCTAACTCAAATCTCAATCAAGATATAATATATGAAAGATTTTCATTTGGTTCAGAGAATAACCTATTAGCTAGAATTTGCGACTGCAAGCTGAATATTGCTTTACTTAGCCGTAAGAAGAGAGTAAGAGATGTGTTTATTCAAACAGGCTATAAGCTCAAAACATTTTTATCAACTCTTTTGCACTGTATGTAGTATATTATTATTTACATTGTGTGTACTATCACAGGTGAGTATTACTAACGTTCAACAAATAAATCACTACATAGTATAAAACAATGTCGCTTCCCGGTGTCTGTCCCTATATATACTTAGATCTTTAAAACTACGCTACGGATTTTGAAGCGGTTTTTTTAATAGATAGAGTGATTCAAGAGGAAGGTTTATGTGTATGATACAAGCATAATATAGTAGAGAAACACTGATAATTATAAAGGTTTCTAATGTGATGTCGTAAATAAACACATTTTTTGCGCCTACATTGCAAACGCTGGCTGAACCCTACGAGATAGATCAAAATAATGTACTACAGTATTGTACACCTTGAATAGATCTATAAATAAGTCTGCGATGGCATAATATGTCTATCTCTTAAGGATAACATACTATATACATTTTACTATATCCAAGCTAGGGACGAACCCGAGCAAAGCGAGGGTGAGTCGCTAGTACGCTATTCCAATTTCAAAGACGAAGGAAGTATTTAAATTAGTTTTTTTTTCTTTATTTCAACAAGAATGTCCATTTCTAATTGTGGCTAAGTCATAGTCCACACCGCTGCGATGCGGTTTGGTGGACTTCTTAAGTTTCAACGAAAACTAGTTAGGTTCTTATTTTGTTGTAGGTCCCTTGGTGTACGGTATATAAATATAGAAATGCAAAAGTGTGTTTATCTGTCATTCTTTTAATATATAGTAACGGATCAACATTTTTGTTATTGTTAGATAGATTATGGAATGCATGGAGTAGAATTGCCTACTTTCTATTCGCGTAAATCAGAGTAAAACACATTTTACTGTTATAGTCCTTTTACGACAAACTAACAAAAAACGATTTGAAGTTATAAAATAGCAATAAAAAATACACAAGAGATAATTTCAGCAACTACTGCTTAAAATTATTATTGTTAATTATAATTATATTTTGTATTGAACGCATGTACCTAAATATTAAAAAGGAAATTTCGACTGAGCACATATTCCCAGGGTGGGAATAAATTTAGATAGCGATGAAATGTGGGGTTCGCGAGTGTCACATTTTAATAATATATGTCCCCTCTAACCAAGTACTAAATATCTGTACTCCATCCAATATGAGACTTGACTTCTCTACAATAAATATTCATAACGTATTTCATGTAAAAATTCTCCACAACTACAGATTTTTGTTAAAAAAAGCCATACTGTAGTAATTTATTTGCTAGATGATTTTTTCCACATTGTATTTGAAATTTTTATTCAAAGTACAAGTGTTTTTATAAATTATATTCTTTTAGAGGTTCTGTAAACTTATAAAACATAAACTTGAAAAACAAATAGCAATCTTTCATTTACAACAAATTGCTATTCTTTTTTTGTAAGGAGGTTGAAGCGGAACATTTTAAACTTTTCAAATAATAACACAAAATCAATGTATCATATAAATTGATCTAAAGTTAGGAAGTACTAATATTGTAATAATATATTATTAGTATACTAGGTTTCATCCGCGACTCTGATCGTGTAGAACGTTGAAAAAATCGCCTATTTTACCCAGAGATTATCTCTTACGAACAAACTCATAATACCAACAAATATTAGCGTAAAATAGTGAAATATTCATAAGCAATCAATTTTACGTTATATCATAAAAAGCCATACATAATCTATAACTCCAGAACAAAATGGTGAAAGCCTTACTTTCTCCTCCTTTTCAAAAAAAAGTTTATATATTCTTTATTGTACATTAAAAAACATACATTACAAATATTAAGACAAAATTGAAGGCAAATTATCTCTAAAAGAAATCTCTTCCAGTCAACCTAGGAGGTGAGAAAGATTGTCATTTAGCGGATCAGAAAAGTGCAAGATAATATGGAAAAGAAGTTAAAAAAAAAGAAATCACAGTAGATATATAAATAGCATATTACATGTTTATATATGTTTTTAAACAATTCAAATAATTTATTACAAACCTGTTGATGATTACTTTCTGGTTTGTCGCTACTCTCTGATACTGAGGAGTCTGTTGGTTTCTTACACCAAGATGGACACCATCGCCGAAGCATACATCTAATGACAAAAACATATCAAATCATTATAATAATGAAAAATAAATTAGTAACCAATTTTCTTTCTTATCTATACATATAGTAAAACTGTAAAGATCGAATGTCTGGATATAGAAAAAAAATGCTAAAAACCGAGTCAAGGGGGATGTAAGACGAGAAATAGAACAAATCCAGATTTTTTTCAAATTTTTTGTGTCTCTGTCTGTCTGTTTGTCTATTTGTACGGGCTAATCTCCGAAACCGACCGTTGGACCGATCCGTTGGACCGATTTAAATGAAATTTTGTATGGCGGTACCTTATATCCCCGGTCAAGTTCCCATGGGATAGTTAAAAAACTATAGTTATTTATACGGCTTAGTACACAAGAACTACTGATAGGATTTTAATGAAACTTCACAATAATATAGTTCATAGTTCATACATCAAATTAACAAATAGACTACTTTTTATCTTGGAAAAATGTACTGTTCCCTTGAGATAGATTTGTTTATGTTTCTCTTCTTTCTAGAGGCGAACCCGAGCGAATCGAGGGTGAGTCGCTAGTTTCATTTATAAATCCTGTAGAATAATTACCATAAACATATGTATATAAACTACGACAAAGCCCCATTCAAAATCTCTTAAAACCTCCATCGAGCTTCTTTAATAGGATTCTAACTTTTAAGTGTCAATTCAAAAGCAGCAAAACTTCCCCCAAGTTACTTTTGTTGCCATGAATTGTGGTTTACTTATAAAGTTTGGACGTATCTTTTAAAGTCTTTTGTGAAAAATATATTGGTTACCTAACTCTTATATTGAAAAATATTTGAGTTACCCTATCTGGAATCGTGCTATTTTTATATGTCACCGGATCTCGGAAGTGATGTCTGGCATAAAATTTTGGACACTGTCCAGATCTGCAGCGATGAAGCTGAGCTGTTTCATTTCAATGTGAGATGGATATTTTTCAAAGTATCCAGGAAATTGATAAAGAAATTAAAAGAGTAAATTGCTTTTATATTAGCATAGCTGCAGTTAAATATTCAAAAAGATATTTGTGTAGAATTTTCAATGTTTTCTTATGTAACACTGCTATTATAAATCTGAAACTTTATGTATGTACATACATAGTGTGTGTATGCTTGTTAAGCTTTTTATTTTTGTTGTGCTTTAAAGCTACAATTGCTGGAGGGATTTGGATGAAATTTAGTACATAGATAGGTTACGACCCGTAACCTATGAATTCTTCACACACAGATTACTGTTAATTTTAAAGTTTGCCAAAATATGGCATTAGTCTATATATAACCTATACATATAATAAAATTCTAACTAAACCGAATCTGTACATTAAATATTTTTTGGAACATCTTATTGAAATAGATATTATTATCGATACAGAGGCCGAATCTATAGTTTTTATAATTTTTGTCTGTCTGTCTGTTACCGCATCACGGAAAAACCACTGGAGGTATTTTGAAGATTGGTATGATGATAGCTGGTTATCCGTGTCAACATATAGGATACTTTTTACTGCGGGAAAATATCTCATCTCTGTAAAATCTATACTAAGCATTAAAACGTTCCTAGGGACGAACCCGAGCAAAGCGAGGGTGAGTCGCTAGTATTATAAATACATTTAAAAATCACCCAAGGACACACGTGAACGAAACAAAATATTTAGTGAATAATATACATAAATAATAAAATAGGAAAACTCTTTTTTTATATATTTATTGACTTACCAAAACAATATATATATATATATATATATATATATATATATATATATATATATATATATATATATATATATATATATATATATATATATATATATATATATATGCGCTTTCTTTAACTCAATTTCTTGCAAACTAAACTAATGCAGTCAAGAGCTTTCAATATGACACCCAACGTGGGGCTAAGCTTCTCAAGTATATTGGTCCTTAGGCTTAGCTTATAAAAGGATCTTCAGATTTACTAGATCTTGTTGGAAATTTCTCAGTAATATTCCGGCTCTACATTAAATGTAGGAATTTTGATTCAAAAACATGGCTTTGGTTCCAAAATATGACTTATTTTGTCTCTACCATATATTAATATACCTACTGTTTATCTATCTCAATCCTGTGTTATGTTTTTATAATTGTATCGACAATCATCATATCGTTATCTTAAATAGTTATTATCTCTTAACAGGTCTAACCTTATTATTGTTGTTGCACAGTAATTATGATAATTTGCTTAAATCCATATCAGCTTAGTTGCATGGGTCAAACAATAAGAGAGCATTTACCAATAATGTAATCCTTACGGATCCATATTATATATGAGAATGTACAATAATAATAGTTAAGTAAAAGGAGTTAAAAAAAATCTTATAATATTAAATGAATATTTTTTGTATATACACAAATTTCCTAGCGACTCACTCTCGCTTCGCTTGGGTTCACTTCTAGAAAAACAAATACAAATCTATCCCACGGGAACCATGTATTTTTCCGGGATAAAAAGTAGCCTAAATACTATTCTAGACTATAATTTATCTTTGTGCCAAATTTCATCCAGATCTGTTCAGCCGTTATGGCGTGATTGAGTAACAAACATCCAAACTTTCACATTTATAATATAAGTAAGATTTTCAGAAACGACTCTAACAATTTTAATCAAATTTTGTATTTAGATAACGTTTTTCTTTTCAAAATTATCTATATCTCAGATGTCTTTTCTGAAAAAAACGCAATTTTTATATCTTTTCCAAAAAAAAGCCGAGATAAGCTCAGTCGCCCTGTTACTAGAAATATAATGTCCAACCGATAAATATACTGAAAAAGAGCGTATTCCGTATTATTCCAAGAGATAAGGTGCGTAACACTATACCTATGTATATTAAATTAAAATTAAAATATTGTACTCTGTATTGAATTATTACAAATTTTTACTTAACATCATGAGTCTACCACAAGTTTAGACCACAATCCTGAGTCCAAGAAAGAAATTCAACGCAAAAAACACAGCTCTAACTTCAAAAAAAATATAAAATAAATAAGACTAATCGGACCCATTAATTTTTATTAAATGGTGCCTTTTGCATTTAATATTATATACTGGTGGCGCTAACTTTTGATAAATAAATTAAAATTAAAATAGTTTAATTTCTTAATCTCCTTTACAATAATAGTTCGAGTCATCCCAGTAAGTAATCCGAAGATACTTGTGTTGGAAATGACCGCAGCTTCCCATATGCATGTTCTATAATTAAGTGAGTAATACTTTTTTATAATAAAGATCTAAGATAGTTTCAAAATTAAAGTAATTTAGTGTAAAAAGTATAAAATATCGACTAACAATAGCCTCATTTTCATCCAAATCCCTTCAGTTTAAGCGTGAAAACGTAACAAACATACACATATACAAACTATGGTAATTATACCCATATATAATAGAAGACTTATTACAGAACTACCGACTAACCCTCGCTCCGCTCGGGTTCGTCCTGACTTACGTTTTACCGTTTAATATATATTTCTTAGAGATGAGATATTTTTCCGCAATAAAAAATATCCTATATGTTGACCCGGATAATCAGCTATCATCATAGCAAATTTCATCAAAATCCCTCTTGTGGTTTTTCCGTGATGCGGTAACAGACTGACTGACAGAAAGACAGGCACAAAAATTCTAAAAACTATAGATTTGGCCTCTGCATCGATAGTACCTAATACCTATTGCAATAAGATTTTCCAAAAAATATATTTTAATGTATAGATTCGGCTTAGTTACAATTTTATTATATGTATAGATAAATAAATTAATGTATCAACAATAATATTAATCATAGAAAACTCATATCATGTCGGAAGCCACTGTAACAAATAAGTTCGTGCTAATTAAGCTCGGGGCAATTATATCATGTATAAGGATAATCATCCGGGTAAGCCCGGATGTGTTGCCATTGGACCCTGGTGTTATTATAACATTATATTAATTCCCCTTGACCTCACCTACACGTGGTCCAGATTGACGATTCCTCGCCGACTTACATATTGTTGTATTCAACCCTAAACGTCCCACTACTGGGTGCAAGCTTCCTTTCAGTGCGAAGGGGATCAGGTCATAGTCCACCACGCTGGATAAGTGCGAGTTGGCGGACTTCACATGTCTTTCGAAAACTTGCTAGAATCTCTCAGATATGCAGGTTTCCTCACGATGTTTTCTTTCACCATAGGGCAAGTGGTAATCATTTTAGAAATGATTCGCACATGGAAAATATATACGAGGTGCGAGACCCGGGATTTGAATCCGCTTCACTCGGTTTCCCAAGCGAGCGTGTTACCACTGGGCTACCACTGCCTATATTACATACAAACATTTAATTGAAATTTTTAAAATGTAAAAAGTGGTGATTCAAATGTGCCTATGCCCTCAAAGCCTATGTGAATAAAGTATTGATTTGATTTGACCCATAGCTATCTATGCGTAGGCAATCTGGACCACGTGATGCTGCTCGTCTATCTAAAACAAAATTTACTTGAATTCAGACCTATCTTTTGTATTATTATATTTTCTATGAAAACTTAGAAGGCTATTATCTAGAAACTTCTAAAAAGGTTTATTTTGGGTTCCCAAATGTTATAGTAGCCCCAGAGCTTTGTTGTGTAGATAATAATTTCTTAAGTTTTCTCTTTGATCTGTAAGGTAAATAATAAATACTCTTCACCTAAAATATCAAATAGTTATTTACATATGTATGTACATACGACTATATATCAAAAATGAAGACAATAAGCCCTTTATGCACTAGCGACTTATCCTCGCTTCGCTCGGGGTTTTCCGTGTATACTGTATACCAAATAATAACCGATAAAATAACTCAACAAAAGTTCAATTAAAATTATTATAATTGCTGACAGTAAATACATTGTATTGAAATAATCACTACGTAGTATAAAACAAAGTCGCTTCCTGCCGCATGTCTGTCCCTATGTATGCTTAGATCTTTAAAACTACGCAACGGATTTTGATGCGGTTTTTTTAATAAATAGAGTGATTCAAGAGGAAGGTTTATATGTATAAAACATACATATTATAGTACAGAAAAGCCGAGAAAATCAAAGATTTGTATTTCATACTAACCGTTAAAACCTACCTAGGGACGAACCTGAGCGAAGCGGGGGTGAGTCACTAGTAGTATATAACATTCGGCGGTAATGTAGTTTCCTGATAGTGAAAGAATTTGGTGAACCATATCAGTAGTTTCAGAGATTGCGTTTTATAAGTTCGTATGTAGGGGACATACAAACTTACAAATACCTTTTTAATATTATAGATTATAGCAATTGTTTTTGTATCACGTTAGATCTTCCGTTAAGTTCATCAATCAAGAGAAACCCGAATTGAAAAGCATTTAATTCCTATGGACAACGGATTAAAGGCGTGTAGTATTGAAATAGACTGTAAGCCATGGCTCAGTAAATGACACCGCCTAAAGGGTTAACCAAAGGGTTGCGTCCTTGAAGTCGGAGTTATATGACAAAGAAGATTTTTTTTGCCTCTTAAGGATCGACGTTTCGATTCAGGATAGGAATGCTGGTAGTGTCCCTGCTACAAATACGATCTGTACAGATATTATTAAGCATTATAACATTTTTTATCTGTAAGTACTTAACCGACTTCAAAAAGGAGGAGGTTCTCAATTCGATTGGTATTTTTTTAAGAATAGATTTAGTTTCACTAAAATCCATACTAATATTATAAACGTAAAATTAACTGTTTGTCTGTTACCTTTTCACGCTTAATCTTCTGAACTGATTTAGATGAAATTTGGTATGAAGATAGTTTGAGACCCTGGAAAGGATATAGGATAGTTTTTACCCGGGAAATCATCCTTCAAGGAGGTGAAAAGGGGGGGTGGAACTTTGTATGGGGAATCAATCATTTCTCAAATAAGGTATATAAAACTCATTATGCCTATGTACATACATATATGTATTTATATGTATGATCTTTTCCATACTAACCGTTTAAACGTACCTACCGGGACAAACACGAGCGAAGCGAAGATAAGCCGCTAGTTTTTCTCATAAATATCCTTGCTAAGAACATAATAGGGATCGATTAATTATTAGCCTTTCAACACTTGCGTCGTACATCATCAATTATTAAATTATGAGTATCAAAGCTTACTCATCGATAAACTAACCTGATTACGAGAACTAGACATGTCAATATACGCGATAATTTAATAGTTCCCGAAGATTGAACACCATTCAATGTAAGCCAAGTAAACAGATTTCGTTACATTACATAAAACTAAATCTATATATATAAAAATCAATTACTGTTCGTTAGTCTCGCTAAAACTCAAAAACGGCTGGACCGATTTGAATAATTCTTTTTTTGTTTTGTTGGGGATGTGTCAGGAGTGGTTTAAATATAAAAAAAAATTAGCGAAAACAAAAAAAACAGGTGCAAAATCAAAAAGTTCTGAACTGTTTATTTTGTATGGGAATCAATAACCGTTAAAACGTACCTAGGGATAAACCCGAGCGAAGCGAGGGTGAGTCGCTAGTTGTATATATTGTATATAGTATCGAGTCAGACTATTCCACTTATATGTATGAATATTTTAGTTCTGCTTTCACTTTGAAAGAAAATATCAAAAGTCTCAACAAGATTATCGTATTCTTAATATAAAATATTGTATGAATCTACTTTAATATTAGAAATATATGTTCAGTAACAGGAGTTAGCGTGATACTAACACAGCTTTACTATAATATATTCTTAGTGGAGTTGGCTTGAATGGGTTAGCTCAAACGGGAATAAATATTCTTACAGAATATCGAGGTTTAAGCATCTATAGTGTTGCCTTTCGTTCGAGTGTATACGTTAAAGAACTTCGAAATTCCCTCTCGCCCTCCCGCAAAACTCAATAGGTATATAATCTTAGCTATTCATACTTACACGTTTTTGTGACAATCTATAGATATAATAAAATCCTAACTGAAACGAATGTGTACATTAAATATTTTTTCGGAAAATCTTCATTATTATCGATACAGAGGCCGAATCTATAGATTTTAAAATTTCTGTCTGTCTGGGAACGCATCACGAGAAAACCACTGGATAGATTTTGATGAAATTTGGTATGCTGATAGCTGGTTATCCGGGTCAACATATAGGATGCTTTTTACTGTTTTTACTGCCGGAAAATATCTCATTCCATCACAACGATTTGTCCACCGATTTCCTTTTTTTTATTTCGTAGCTATCAAGAAGTTTTAGTTTTATCAATAAAAAAAACGTTGAAAACAGTTATTTTTTTATATGGATAGGTACAGAAAAAAATGTTCAATGCCTTTTTCCCCGACAGTCTGCAACCGATATAATTAATTTTTATTTAGTAGCTATAAGCTACATTTCATTCAATAATGACCATGGTAGAATTTCTACTGGGCGAACACTATTTTTATTGAAAGATCTAAATCAGACACAAAATGTAAGAAGTAAAAATTACAAGGTGTTCAAGATTTTTGGAACTTCTCACTGACTAGATGATTTGCTATTTGGAATCTAATAACCGGAAGAAGTGGTCTGGCGGGTGTCGGAGCGTTTAATAGATTTTACCGCCCATTTCATTCGAAAGGGTTAACTTCCTTCAATAATGACTGGTAAATATTTAAAGGTAACCTTTTATCTATATATTATAAGCTTTCTGAGAACGAATCATCTGTATTAATATAGAACTTTAACAAAACTTTATCCATTTGTTTGATGGAAGGCATCCTCTTCCATTAAAATGAATAAGAATCGGACTATTATTATAAACTATCGACTCACCCTGGCCTCGCTTCGCTTGGGTTCGTCCCTGGATTGCTTCCCAATACAAACTTTCATCCCCATTTTCACCCCCTTAAGGGACGATTTTCGGGATAAAAAGTATCCTAAGTCCTTCCCAGGATCTTAAACTATCTTCTTACAAAATTTCATCTAAATCGGTTCAGTAGATCCAGAGATTACTCCCTACAACCTCATAAGCTCACAAACTTTACCTCTTTATAACATTACTATAGATGAGAGTATGTGTGAAAATACATATGTCCATACATTTGTGTGGCAATACAAACCTAGATAGCAGGGTCTTATAACTAGCCAAGGTCTCGAAAAACATGTTCAATATACTTAAGCCTCTTTTGATGATTTCTTATGGTATAATATTTTATTCACGACATATTTTTTTAGCAAAATAAAATAAAATAGTGAAAAGAAGGCAATTTGGTTGTATGTAGTTTGGATGAAGAATTTGGATGAAAAGTGCACAATTAGATGACCTAGAGCAAGATATAGGCTACTGTTAGGTACCTAGGCGCTACTTGTTAATATCGATCTCGATCCTACCAATTAAAAGGTAGTGTGTAAAAAATTATGCAATAATAAATAATAAATATGTTGGTACCTTAACACACAGCACCATCTAGTTCCATTGTATGCTACGAGGCCTATGTTATGGTCTATGAATACCAGATAGTTGATACTCTACACATATATAAATTTAAATACATACATATTATAAATATAAACACCCTGACTGGAGTACAAACATGCAGGCTCATTACACAAATGATTGCCCCCAGCGAGACTCGAACCCGCGACCGCTGGCACAGCAGTAGCGTCACTACAAACTGAGCCAAACGTGTCGTCAAGGCAATCTAATATAGCAAAAAAATTTTGTCGGAGGCACACATGTAGCAACAATAAAACATGAATGTAATAACTGGAACTTTCACTTTCTACTCAGTCCCTTCGTTTTCATATTTCCATCATTTCAGTTCTGTTTGTACACAGCTGATATCTTTTTCACTCGGTTTTCTTAGAGAAAAAATGTATACAATAAGGCAGTATTTATTTCTTTTAGGTATATTTTAAATGTATTTATACCTATAATAAAATTCTAACTGAGTCCAATCTGTACATTAAATATTTTTTGGAAAATCTTATTGAAATAGTCATTATTATCGATACAGAGGCCCAATCCATAGTTTTTAGAATTTTTGTCTGTCTGTCTGGAAACGCATCACGAGAAAACCACTGGAGAGAGTATGTTTGGTATGATGATAGCTGGTTATCGGGGTTAGTCACTAGTTTTAATCTAAATGTGGTTATTACACCATCAAAACAAATAGATATCTAATAAGGTAAGGAATTTTGCATGTCTGAGGAAATCTAACAAGTTTCGAAAGACAAAAATGAGTAAAATATGATATTGGCCAACTTGCACATGAAGAGCATTGTGGAATATGGCTTGATTTTTAGGTGTAGGAGTTTCTAAGTTCATAAAAAAAGAAAACAAACTTAAGCTACCAAGCTAAAAATGTGAATTTTGTTAGTATGTATGGTAGTATATCATTAACCGGCAATATTCGACGAATAATAAATAATAAATATGTTGGGACATTAACACATAGCACCATCCAGTTCTATGATAAGCTACGAAGCTTGTGTAATGGATACCAGATAGTTGATACACCTCACATATATAACTTTTTAAATACATACATATTATAAATATAAACACCCATGACTGGAGTACAAACATTCGTACTCATCACACAAATGAATGTCCCAGCGGGACTCGAACCCAAGACCGCTAGCACTGCAAGTAGGATCACTACGACCTGAGCCAAACCTGTCGTCATAATAATATGTTTTATTTATCCAATTTTCGGACGAATAGATACTTCGATATTATTATTAGCACAAGCTATTTGTTTAGAATCAGTACAATGAGCCTCAACAGTTTAAATAGTTTCAAATAAAGTTTCAGAGGTACCCATCATTAACAGTCTGATATTTCCATTAACTGACTCAAACATCATTGAAAGCCATTTTCTAATAAATCACAAAACTTAACTGTTTAAAGCCTATGCCTTTAATCGAAGTATTCAATGGCAGACCCTTACATAAGTTATTAGTAAGTTATTAATCATTTTAAGCGGTTTCGATTTTGATGAAGTATTTTGTGTCAGGGTAGATTTACATTCACGTTATAACGACTTGACAAATTTGAATGAAATTTAGTACACATATAGATTACTAGCGACTCACCCTCGCTTCGCTTTGGGTTCGTCTCTAGACAAAAACAGATCTATCCCACGAGAACCGTACATTTTCCGAGACGATATATAGCCTATAGCCTTCGTCAGTTAACGGTTTATCTAATGCAAAAAGAATTTTCCAAATCGGATTAGTTGTTCCTGAGATAAGTGCGTTCAACCAAACAAACTCTTCAGCTTTATAATATTATAAGTATAGATAACCTGGAATAACCATAAGGCATCCAAGCGAAGTAATGGTTAGTCGCTATTATTATATAAAAATTCTTACCTAACCAGAAGCGTGGCGAAGAGTACAGTCAACAACGGCAGCAGTGTCGCGAAACAGGCGAGGAACAACGTCTGGACGTCCGTGAAACCTGAAAACATGGACACAACTGCGACAGGTCATATGCCTACAGGCTGCAGGTAGCATACAGGCAATAAACCTCATATTTTAAATATAAAACTTAATCTACTTATTTGTCTAATTAATGTCCCTAAATAAAGTTAACCAAGTTAATATTCTAGAATTGCTGTGGAAAACCAAATACGTGTGGAAACTACATACCTCTGTTATATCACGATCAGAATAAGTAAGTTTAATACTTTCCCAAGTAAAGGGTATAGAAACTTTATGAGTTTTTAGCCTCGGAAAAACTGGAGGCTTAAGTAACAAAGTAAGGTCGGGTCGCAATTAAAACAAAGGACTACGGAAAAAATATAACTAAATCCCTTTACACCCGAAGTTGGCCTAAGCCCTTAAAATATATGTATGTATGTGCATAATTTTTCAAAATGTGAAGTACTATTGGCCCTACTGCCCTTTACAGCGTCATCAAGGAAGGCGGGCAGAAGGCACCGTATAGAAAACTAGCGACTCACCCTAGCTTCGCTTCGGGTTCGTCCCTAGACAAAAACAAATCTATCCCACGGGAATCGTACATTTTCCGGGATGATATATATAGCCTATAGCATTCCTCAGTTAATGGGCTACCTAATGCAAAAAGAATTTTTCAAATCAGATTAGTAGTTCCTGAGATTAGCGCGTTCAACCAAACAAACCAAACAAACAAACGAACGAACGAACAAACTCTTCAGCTTTATAATATTAGTATAGATTGAGCATGAAACTCGAAAGGAATAACTTCATAAAAGCAGCTGCGAGTTTAGACTACGACTTACGAAACTACTAAAGAAAGGGCTTGCCATATGGCAAGCTCTCTTTCAATTTTAATTTTCAAATTCAATTTCAATTTTCAATTTTCAAATTTCAATTCTATGCTGTCTTCTATATATAAAACAGCTTAGAATTTCTCGAAAAGATTGAAGAGTCATCGTAATAGGCGTGATCGGGCCGTATCAAACGAGGGACCTTATCGCCAACGGGGACGGTAAGTATATGTATTAAGAGTATGTCGTCACAAATATACGAGTACGTATTTAGAAAGCATGGACCTATATTCAAATTTTAACAAATAGTTAAATGTAATATATGTATATCACGATTGTAAAATGCGATCACTTTGCAATTGGATAATGTAAATATTTAGCTCAAGTGAAAGTTAAATCCAAGATATTTAATGAATAGGAAGATAACTCCTACTTCTATGCTGAATGGTCATATGAAAAATTATTTAGAAGCATCGATCAAAAAAGTGGTAGCTACACAATCCCATGCAAAAGTTCTTTTAAAACTGTCACCAATTGTTTTTATTTAATTATTCTAGATTATAAATATATAAATATCCATGACTGAAGTACAAACATTCATGCTCATCACACAAATGCCCCCAGCGGGACTCGAACCCGCGACAGCTACACAGTAAATAGGTTCACTACAAACTGAGCCAAACGTGTCGTCATTTTAGATGTCTATTCTTCAGCGATTGCAGAATGACATCTATTCTTAGCTTCTAGCTTACGTCATCATTTTAATACCTATTAGCTTAATACTTAAACATGTATCTACAATTCAGACACATATTTAATACATAAAATACTGTAAGTAACGTTGTTCTAGTTCAAGATAAGACAACGGAAGAGTTTTTAATCAACAAAGGTATGATGAATAAAACGTGAGCTTTCTTTCTTTTTATTAAAACAGCACATGTCACTAAAAACAGCTACTAAAATGGGCCTGTAGTTAATTTTGAAAAATACATTTATTAACTAACTAGCGACTTACTCGTACCTTCGCTTCGCTCGGGTGCATCCCTAGGTACTTTTTAATGTTTTTGAGCGAAACCCTACTTCTTTTTCTAAAATAAAAGAAGCCTAAGTTACTCCTTATAATATCAGCTATCTACCAGTGACAGTCCGGTCAAAATTGGTCCAGCCGTTTCCGAAATTAGCCGGAACAGACAGACAGACCGACAGACGGAGAGAATTAAAAAAAAATGAGTTTTTCTTATAAGTACCGTATATGCAGGGCCGGATTTAGGGGTGTGGAGGCCCCGGGGCAAAAATGGAGTGGAGGCCCCTAATTATTTTCCGAAGAAAATGAACAATTTTTTTAGTCAAGTGATTTAAGTATTTATTGCGAAACAAATTAAATTATTTCAATAAACATATTATGTAAATATAGTCAAATACAAGAATTATTCGAAATTAAATTACAGCGTTAATGAATTGAACCTTGCGAGCTTTTTTTTGACGAAAAATGAAAAATAGTTAATGATTTCGCTAAACGTTAATGCTTTTTTATTACGGATAGAAGTCTTAAATTACCCATATAAATAAAATGACCCTATAAATTATAGACTTAGTGTAAGCATAAATAATCTATGATAAAATTAATTTTTAAATAAAAGAATATAGGTACATTATGTTAATAAAATAAAATATACTAAGATAGCTAGTTGATCAATAAATAATATTTAAAACTATATTTTAGTTCCATCAATTGATTAGATGAAGCCGGAGAGCTTTTTTTTATATTGAAATAGACACAAATAATTTTGAGATGTGGCTAAGTATTGTTTTACTAAAACTACGGAGATTTTTGATGGACAATACACACAACCACTCCAGATTGTTTTTACAAAAATAAAAAAACCGACTGCATAAAAAGCGACCTAAAAAGAAGAGAACAAGTTGACGAAGGAACATAATGTTATTATTATTTTGTAGTCAGAGACATACACACGCGCAGCTATTCTAAAACATGTAGGTACATAGTATATGTATGTCTCCGACTGGATAATACTATGCTCCTTCGTCAACTTGTTTTCTTCTTTTTAGGAGAGTTAGACATTTTAAGTTTTATTTAACAATTTCTTATCCTAAATTTCTTTTGAGCATATAAGTTGTAAATATTTCTGTAAATGCCTCTTAATAATCGTTGTATTTCGATACCCCACTCGATTTATTCGGACAAAAAATTTTTTTCAATATACACAAATTGGCACGTAGAATCCACCATTTTGACTTTTAATATATATATATATATATATATATATATATATATATATATATATATATATATATATATATATATATATATATAGCCTATGACAGTCGCATTATCAATGCTTATCGAATTAAGCCATTTAGTGATTACGGACGAACATAGAATCAGATATACATACAGGTTAAACACATAACCCTGTTTCGCCGCAGTCGGGTAAAAAGCAAACATATATATTATATAACATCAACAACAGCATATAAATAAACCTTATTCACTTGTTTTAACAGGATATACCATATGGAAACTTTTAAATTTAAATTTGGTGGACTGCATTTAAGGGTTTCAAAATGAAACTCTCGTTGGTTGATTGTTTCGTAGCTTTCCTTGCAGTTGCCCTATGGCTATCCGAAAAATGATACACAATGAACAAAACCTCGTTTTTTTTATTTCTAATTAACAATCTTATTAGATAAGCTACTGTGCCTTTAATCTTTTAAATATGCTCCTGTGAGTCTAAATTCTTATTGTATTTTACACTAAGCTATGAATTTGTATAAGTCCAAATCAATTTTAGTTAAGTTTTGAGTGTGGTTGACTGTGGGTGAATTCAATAAAAAATGCAGTTATTTTATCTATACCTACAGA
Source organism: Fabriciana adippe (assembly GCA_905404265.1). Taxonomy (NCBI): domain Eukaryota; kingdom Metazoa; phylum Arthropoda; class Insecta; order Lepidoptera; family Nymphalidae; genus Fabriciana; species Fabriciana adippe. Next base: position 1,319,422 of record FR989995.1, read on the forward strand.
TAAATAAAATTTATATGTCTGTTTTTAATGTCATAATAACAGTTTTTTACTAAATTCATATGAAATGCATATATGGTTTAAATTTTTAAAATGTTTGCGTGTTTGTTCCGGCTAATCTCTGAAACGGCTGAACGGATTTTGACGGAACTTTCACTGGAAGATAGCTGATGTTATAAGGAGTAACTTAGGCTACATTTATTTTAGAAAAAAAGCAGGGTTCCGCGCAAAAACTAAAACCCATGAAATTGTGAATAAAATCCGCGTACCTAGGGACGCACTCGAGCGAAGCGAGGGTAAGTCGCTAGTTGACAATATGTGTTAAAGTTTTTATAATAAAAGGTTAAATCCCCATGAGCTCTTTGTTTACCTTTAGTTAACTACCTAAACCTATGGAGTAGGTATAGTTATGTGCATGCACTCAAAAATACAAAAAACAAAAATAGGAAAGGATCGAAGAAAATTTCTTTCAAATTAGAATTAACAAACGTGAATTTACCTATAAAACATTGGCATTTGATGATAATATTGCAGACCTAAAAATTATAAAATAAATAAACTCACGCGAAAAAAAATCGCGAAAATACCTCATGATAATTATAACCGCTCTGTAACTTCTTTTTACCCGACTGCGATGAACTGCGGTGAACGAATATGGATAAATTGTTTTTAATATTTAAGAACAATTATATAATATGTATAATCAATCATATTGTTAAAAATAAAAACGAAAAAGTTGTCGACCAGTCAGAGTTTGTTTTTTTTTTATTAAATCTCTTGTGTGGGGGCCCCTCTTTTGTGGAGGCCCCGGGGCTGCAGCCCCGCTTGCCCTCCCTTAAATCCGGCCCTGCGTATATGATTCCATATGCATTTAGTATTAAGCTGTTATTTTGATATTATAAACACACACTTGAATTTTATTTATCTATATAGATACATTTACTAACTGACAAATTAATAAGTGATTTAAATTAATAAATATAGCTTCCTCTTAAAAAGAAATTGAAAATTAAGTTTGATACTTTTAACTGACACTTTAAAAAATCTATATAGATGTTATTTATCTTGGAAGCAAACACGTTTCTAAAATTCTGAGGACTATTATTTGGAAACAAGACGTACTCGTACATATTAAAAAAATATTTTTATATCCAGGAACGAACGGCTGTCGTTCCGCTTAATTTCTGTTATACAAAAACAAAATAAAACCGAGAAAAAATAGTTTCATTAAAAATGTCAAATATTCGCATCTAAAATGTTGAAATATATTCGCATATTATCATATCTATCTAGTATCTATATGTATAGGTATATAATAAAATTCTGAGTCGAATCCGTACATTGAATATTTTTTGGAAAATCTTATTGAAATATTCATTATTGTCGATAGAGAGGCCAAATCTATAGTTTTAAGAATTTTTGTCTGTCTGTCTATCTGGAAATGCATCATGAGAAAATCACTAGACAGATTTTAATGAAATTTGATATGATGATAGCTGGTTATCCGGGTCAACATATAGGATACTTTTTATTGCGGGAAAATATCTCATCTCTGAAAAATCTATACTAACCGTTAAAACGTACCAAAGGACGAACCCGAGCGGAGTGAGGATGAGTCGCTAGTATACTATATACATATAAATATTCGTCGATGGGTACCATCAGCAAACACGTAGGTGTTAGGCGCACATAAAAATTTTTGAATAGCCTATTATACAATATGTATTAAAATTATTTGGAACTTGTTAATATATGTATGTACATAAATAGTTTTGTATCGTGTACATTTTACCTTCACTATTCATCCTACAAATCTTGCTTCTAGTCCATAAAAAAGTCGAATCACGTACAGAATACTGCTATCTGAATACAAAGCCGACATAAATTTCTCTCGTTAATTTGTCAAAAAGGTTCTGCCCCGGGGGTCTTTGGGACCCCGTGTCACCTTGTTAAATGGCCTATTCAGTGCAAACACGCGGTAATTGGGTTTAATCAATGAACGAAAAAACATGATATGCGGTAAAGGTGAAATATGCGATGCCTGGCCAAATTTTAAAAGCTATGTGACCCGAACGATATTAAAACGACGAATTGATCATAGGAGTTACGGGTTTAGGCTGCATACATCATGCCTATACATAAAGCCAGAGTGCCTCATTGACCTAGTAGCTAGCATAAATTGCTGAAGATATTGAATTCGAGGTACTTTTTGTCCTTTTTTTATATAATTCCATACGCATTTAGTATAAAGCTGTTATTTTGACTTTAGAAACAGACACTTCAATTTTATTTATCTGTATAGATTGGTGGTCCATAAAATATATCAAATTCATTAAAAATCACTTCATAGGTAGCGAATAAATCTCGTTTCATATGTTACAGTTGGAATTACTACTTGGATTAATACTTTTGACTGACAAAAACAGTCACAAGTAGTTTTGACTGCACGCCTTGGTCAATAGCAGTTTTAACTGTCATATCGGTAAAAACTCTTAAAAAATTAAGGAGTTAAGTAGGTTGAAGAATGAAACGGCAACGAATTATGGCGTTGTGGTCACTGTTCTAACCTAATCTAGAAAGAAAGAAAGGGTTCTTCCGACTGAGACGTAGCTCCTGCCTTTAGCCAATACTTTCTAGTCATAACTACTTTTGACCAACCTCTTTAGTCAAAAGTAGTTCTAACTAAAACTTAGATTTGACTGATAACATATAAACAAAAACTTAAATAATTTAGTATCTTCTTCTTTGATGTCGGTCAAAAAAATCGAATCGATAGTAAAACAAGTCTATACATATAATAAAATTGTAACTGATCGCTGTCTGTACATGGAAGATATCTGAGCAAAACTATTATCGGGGATCTTTATTAACGCAATAGAATCCAAAACAATGATTTTTAGTTTTTTGGTCTGTTTGTCAGTTTTTCTGTTTGTTTGTGCCTTTGTGCGCGCTAATCTCAGAAACGGCTTAACCGATTTGGATGCGGTTTTTACTAATGTATTGTGGCAAGCTTCACTTAACACTTGTTTTATTTCTATCGTTTCCTAAATAAAAAAGTTATGACAATTGAAAGAATCATCTAGGGGCGAACCCGAGCGAAGCATGGATGAGCCGCTAGTATTACATAAAATTATTCTCTGTGGAAAATAACGAGTCGAACGCACATTATATATACAGATATGAGCAAATAAAGTAAAATGTAACAGATTACAGCCAGGTTAATCTCGTCGTGTTGGACATTTATCTGTCGGGGTGACAATGAAGCATTCGTGTCGAATTAATCCTTCGAATAAAAACATTCCAAGCGGTAATGTTTAAGAGAGGTATGCCCAAATTGATGGTGGTACCGCAAATGTTAGTATTGAGTACATTTTTGTATGTACTTATATCTTAAATGTTTATAGTGTCAGTTATAATATTAACATTTAAGATTATTTAGATTATTATTTAGGTGCTTTTTCAAGCCTTTTCTATAGTGGGTCGAAGAAAAAAGAATTTCTAGCCCATATTTTGACTTAACTAGACCAATGTTCTCTGAATGGTTGATGCAATTATTTAGTAAAAACTAACGATTTACACTACAATTTCATATTTTTTTCGTTTTAAGAACATCTTGCTTTGAGAACTGAATCAAGATTCTGTCATAACAATGATCTAATACATACATATTTTGGCAGCTTTAAAAATAAAATCAATAAACTTGCTTGTACAGATAAAAAAGATATCTTATTATCATTTAAATTTAATCAAGCTTACATAAATATTGAATCTACTATCGAGGAAACAAGAGCTTTAAAATATGCCTTTTCACTGTTATTCTAGCGTATAAATCAAAAACTTGAAAAAAGTTTCTGAATTAAATTTAACATAAAATATTTTCTAATACTAAAGATGTTTTCAATACATTAAACATTAACTTCTTTTTAGTAAGAATTGGAAAGAAGTTCACATAAAAATTAGAACTAGAACTTATAAATAACAAAAAGCTATAATTATCTTTTATTAACTCAAAACAATTACTCACTTGTGTCCGGCGCCGCATCGTTATCCACATTATGCGCTGTTATATTTGTCAAACTGTATGCGCTTTTATTTTCATTTATATTAGACGGTTTGATTACTTCTACAAGCTCCACGTAATCAACTTTTCGCAACACATCGCTACTGTTACGTTCTACTTTGTTCAAACTATTATCACTCATACCTATATCTTTGGTTCCGTTATTATCTGTACTATTTATTCTGGCAGCTATCAAAAATTCAAATTTGGGCATATCTTGCGTGAACTCTGACGACCCAGATCTAAACAGTATATCTGTTAAGGTTTCTTCCCTATTAGATTCTGAATCCATCATCTCGTCTAACAAAGGACTTGATATGTTTAATTGTTTCTCAAAACCTTCCGGGTCATTTTTTGGCATTTCTAATATACTAAAATTATCTTTGTTATTTGTCCGTGATAAATCTTCATCTCGATCTTGTTCAGCGTTCACAATTGCCTCCATTTGAGTATTGGAACTCTTATTTGTTTCTTCTGGTGTTTCATCCTCATCAGCAACCATAAGCGTGTCGGAATTAGAGTCTACAGGTATATTAAATGTGCTATTGTTAGAAAAGTTCATAATTATATCTGTTGAGTTGAAGGAGTAAGGCCGTGAGTGTACCAAGTCGGCGGACAGAAGTGCATTGAGCAGATAATATATTAGCTTTAATTTTACGTTCGTCATTTTCCAATCGGTTTTGTTTTAGTCATATATCCATTTTAATTTGGTTTAGTTAGTTTTGGTTGTTAATTGTTATTCAATCGTCGTTCTGGAGCCAATCTGAAACAATGACAACTATTAAGTATAAAGGTTTTTATGATCGTATTTCTACCCTAAACCGTCCATACTTTTTTTTCTCAGTCAACTTTGTTTAAAAGCTTAAACGAGGGCGATATAACACGATTTCTTTCGTAGATAAAATATGACTGGTGCTCTTAATGGACATTTTCATACAAAAAATATATTGCGATAAACTGAAATAAATTTAAAGCGACGTACAATTTGTAAAATTGTTAATGGGACTTTTGTATTCGGTGACCTCATTTTGTATCTGAACTGTAAAATATTAACTTAATATTAAGAACATTACTATTTCTATGCAGTATGTAGTATTTTCATTGAAATTAATAAAAGACAAGAATTTAAAATCAATGATTTAGTACCTTACGCTCATAATATTCAGCTTAAAGCTAAAATATTTCTATATTCGATGACTTTGCTGGTCCATAACTTGAAAACTACTGAACCGATTTTGATGTAACTTGCACAATTTCCTTACTTGAAGTAAATGTAAGCCAATAAAAAAAGAACGGTCACAATCCAAATAGTTTCTAAGAAATGCGTAAACAAATATGTAATACATACATACAAATATAAAATGTTGTATGTTTGTTTGGAACTCCTAATAGATTATCACATGTCAGTTCCAATAAAATTACATAAATACATACATACGTGTCGAATTGATAACCTCCTTCTTTTATTTGGCTTAAAAGGAACGGTTTTGACTAATGTTACCGGCCGCAGCACCATTCTACAATGAAAATACTCTCGTGAGCAAAAAAATCGACTCAGACGACACATCTGTAGTCGCAAGTCACTGGAAAAAAAACTGAAAGCAAATATATTTTTTTCATAGTAAAATCTTAAAGCTGCTAGTATTAGCTTCAAAATGATGTAAAATATTGTAAGGTTTATTGCTCACACAACCCAACAATATGTTGTGATCAGTAACCACCCTTTTTACGCTTGTTTACAATAGTGCTAATTAAGGGTTACTGACCCATATAAAAGGTTATCTACCTGACCCACCCTTATCAGTTAGCCGTCAAACGTCAACCGATACACATCTCCGTTATCAACAATCAAGAATTCTATCTGAAAATGGACACAACAAGCGATTTAGCAGCTCAAGCGATCACCCTATTGCGACAAGGCCAGAGTCAGCGTGAAGTGGCACGTGCACTGAACATGAGCCAGTCTGCTGTTTCCAGAGTTTACCGTCGTTACCAGGAGACTGGTGGCTTTAATCGAAGACGCGGTTCCGGTAGAAAAAGGTGCACATCAGAGAGAGATGACCGATTTATTGTCAGCACATCGTTAAGAAATCGGGCCCTCACTGGCGTTCAAGTCCAACAAGAGCTCAGAGAAACGCGAGGAGTAGCTGTGAGTGGTTGGACAGTCAGAAGACGACTTAAGGCAGCTAGGCTTGAGCCAAAAAGGCCAGCTACTGGCCCCAAATTAACCCCAGACCACCGAGCAGCCCGCCTACGTTTTGCTAGAGAACATGTTGATTGGACTGACGAACAATGGAGCACCGTTCTCTTCTCAGACGAAAGTAGAGTGTGCTTGCATGGTAGTGATAGAAGAGGACGAGTCTACAGAAGACCTGGGGAAAGATTCGCGCAGTGCTGTATCAAAGAAAATGTTGCTTTTGGAGGAGGTTCCTGGATGGTGTGGGCCGGCATTTCAAGTGAGGCAAAAACCGAGTTGGTTTTTTTTGAAACTGGCGGTCGAATGGGAGGATTGACGGCGATCCGATACATCGAAGAGATTTTAGAGGATCACGTCGTTCCCTACGCCGGTTTCATTGGCGAAAACTTCGTCCTAATGCACGACAATGCCCGTCCACATACTGCAAGGTCCGTCCGGCAGTATTTACAGGAGGTCGCAATTGCCGCTATGGACTGGCCAGCGCGTAGCCCGGACTTAAATCCTATCGAGCATTTGTGGGATGATCTTAAAAGAAAAGTTCGGGCTAGAAATCCTGCACCGGACACGATGGCGGACCTCAAAGCAGCGCTAATCGACGAATGGAATAGCATCGAACAAGATCGAGTAAGGAAACTTATTCGATCCATGAAAAAGCGATTGGAAGCTGTTATTAGGGCCAGGGGGGGCAACACTAAATATTAAAAAAAAAAAAAATTAATTAAATTATTGTTTTGACGAATTTTACGTGGTATTTTCTTTACCGTCAACCATCACTTTTTTTATTGCTTAAGACTCCATCTCATTCAATATTTTTTCTTTACCAGAAAACATTTTTTAATAACAACATAGACCACTCATTTTAAAGCTAAAACAAAGAACTTTCAGATGTTAAAATCAGAAATATAATAAAAGCTTCCGATTTTTTGCTAGAGCTTTTTAACCGCAAGCATGCGTCCTGAGTCGATTTTTTTGCTCACGAGAGTAGTATAGCATCCTTCACAATGTACAATCCACGCGAACAGTACAGTACTTGTACAGTAATAATTAAGTGTACATTTAAACATGTTGGGACATTAACACACAGCACCATCTAGTTCCATAGTAAGCTACGAGGCTTGTGTTATGGATACCAGATAGTTGATACACTACACATATATAACTTTAAATACATACATAGTACAGTACAAACATTCGTGCTCATCACACAAATAAATGCCCTCAGCGGGACTCGAATCCGCGATCACTGACACAGCAAGTAGGGTCACGACAAACTGAGCCAATCATCATATTTTTTTTTGCATATACAATTAGGTATATTTGTAATTTCAATATATTTCCTTTATAATAAACGTCTGCTCAAATTATTTATAGACACTCGATACACAGTTGACGCTGACTAATTACCATCGGCGAAGTGGAACGCTCCACTATTGTATGGCTGAATTGCATTGGTATATAACTGACAGGTTATTGCTCGTGGATTTAACTACAGTTTGATTAGAGCTTCGCTTGCATATCTAGATAGCTTACATAAAGCTATATAAAGCTTTCTCAAGTTCCATGAATAGTATGAGAATCTGTTTTTTGTTTGTTATTGTTGTGTACTTATTGAGTTTATTCAAACAATTTATAGCAAAGACAAAATAGTTCAGTACCTTTTTCTTCTCTGTTTGTCACCAATTTTCTCTGTTTTTTGTTTAATAGCCGGTGACGAACTATCAATAAAAAAAAATAACAGTTGATTTTTTTATATATATAGCTAAATTTTATTCATCTATACTAATATTATAAAGAGGTAAAGTTTGTGAGTTTGTGACGTTGTAGGGTGTAATCTCTGGATCTATAAACCAATTTAGATGAAATTTAGTAAGAAGATAATTTGAGATTCTGGGAAGGACATAGGATAGTTTTATTCCGGAAATTTCCCCTTAAGGGGGTGAAAATGGGGATGAAAGTTTGTATGTGGGAATCAAGCTAGGGACGAACCCGAGCGAAGCGATGATGAGTCGCTAGTGTATAATATGTTTTCCTCAAATTTCCAATAATGATTATGATCAAATTTTGATCACTAGGCAAAAACAAGGAAAAGTAAATGATTTATTCCGGCTAATCTCCGAAACGGCTGAACTGATTGTGGCGGGACTTTCACTGGCAGATAGTTAATGTTATAAGGATTAACTTGGGCGATTTTTATTATAGAAAAAGAATTAGGGTTCCACTCAAAAAAATGAAACCCGTACCAAGTGGGGGTAAGTCGCTAGTACATAATAAATCGAATATATTTTTAGGACGTTTTAAATTAACAAAAAACCGTAATAAGCGGGTCGTAAAATAGATGACTTTATACGTTTCAGCCACGTTACACGATGAAAATAATTCTAATTAGCCATTTACCCCCGCTTCTCTAGGGAGCATCTTTATGTGACTTTTGCATTTATATTATACTAGCAGAACCCGCGGCTTCGCTCGCGCTACAAGTTTAAAACTACAAAAAAAACCAAAAAGGTAGGTTTCATACAAACTTTTATGCTCTATTTTACCCCCTTATGGGATGAATTTCGAAAACTGCTAAAACTCGTACTTAGTTAATTGTATTAAAGACCATTAATACCAAATTATAAGTAATTCTGATCATAAGTATTTTTGAGTTTGATTATAACGTGTTTTCCCGTGAGAATGAGATAACCTCCCGTGATAAAAAGCAGTGTATATCACCTTCCAGCCCACCAACTATCTCCACACAAAAAATCACGCCAATCCGTCACTCATTTTCGACGTGAAAGAAGGACAAACAAACAAACAAAGAAATAAACACACTTTCACATTTATAATATTAAGTATGGATACAGGTAGTGCTACTTTTTGCAATTTTTATTAAGTAGTATTTTTTTAGTAGTAGTATTTTTTCTCCCTTAATCACAATTATGTTTTTATACCATTTGCTGTAGAAGCCCTTGGCCCATGCCCCATGGAGTCAAATTGCTAAGCACTTTTTAAAAGACATAACACCTCGTCTTATCGCCAGGCACATGACATGACATTTTTCGCCCAAAGACTCAGCATTGCCATTCAGCGGGGGAATGCGCCCCTAGCATTCTTGCCACTATTCCACGCGGACATGACTCGTGTAGTAATAATTAGGTGTACATTTATTTTGTATATATATTTAAGTATATTTGTAATTTCCCATATCTTCTTATTATATAAAAGGTAAAAGTGATTGACTGATGTATCAACGCATAGGCCAAAACCTTAAGGCTAGCAAATTGAAACTTCGCACACGTATTTCTCATATGACGAAGGCGTCCACTTCAACCCTAAGGAAGGATTTTTCAACATTCAACCCCCAAGGTGGTGAAATAGGGGATAAAAGTTTGTATGGAACTTTTTATTCCTTAGACATATTTGCATGAAACTTTGTATTTTTCGTAGTTTGATCGCGAGGGAAGCCGCGCGTTCTGCTAGTTGTAAATAAATTAAGTAGTCTATATATTCCAGGTCATAATCTATGTACTAAATTTCATCTAAATCTGTCCATTTTAAATAAAACCATCTTTTCGTATTATTTCGTGAAGTTATTTTGATGTTTGGTTCCCGACGTTTCGAATTCTTTACAGCAATCATCGGAAATCAAAAATCAAAATAAATCCGCGAAATAATCCGAAAAGATAGTTTTATTTAAAATGTCAAATATATGCGTAAATCTAAGAAAGTATTATGTAAATCTGTCCAGTCATTTTAGGGTAAAGAAAAAAACAAACTTTCACATTTCTAATATAAACATGATCGTACAAAAAGAGAATAAATCTAATTAAATTCCATTTAAATATTTTACTGTAGCGAAAGCACTTAAAGCTTTGAATTGAGTAAGTTCGTGTAACGTGCGAGCTGAATGGAAACATATTCAAAGTAACGAGTACTTTTTGTACATTACTCGTCGAAGTTGGGAATGTACCTAGCTTTTTAAAATGTAACTTATATAAGACCTTCTTAGATTTACTTCTATATATATATATATATATATATATATATATATATATATATATATATAACCGCGAAAATATCTATATATATATACATGTCGGCGCAATGCCGAATTCTAATTACTAAATAATAATAATTAATTATTAAGTATTGATTGGAATCATCGTAAATTATTATTTGATAAATTTTTGTGTCATAATTAATTTTAAAGTCTTAATTGTTGTATTTACGATTAGTTAAAAATACGTAAACAATTGATGTTGTTGTGTGAGATCGCAGGTTTAGAATATTTAAGTTTATCTAAGTTCTTTTAGTGACAATTACTTTCTAAATTACTGTTTTGATTTATCATCAACAAAACAATGCATTTCGAGTCAAATTATTACACCTTCACCAAAACAGTTAGTAACAAAAATTCAGTTGAATTAGTGTTAATGGCGTAGCGGAAATACATTGTTTTAGACAAACGATTATTGTGAGGATTAAAGTTTTTAAATGTTTTTAGTGTTTTAAATAGTTTCAAAAAGGATTCCTAAATTATTACGATTTTTAGTGAGATGAAATTATTTTTTTATGTGCGTGGTATTTATTGAGACGGTCAATGTACTGGAGACTTCGTATTGGCGCGGATTAGAATCGCCATGTTACGAGGCTGTAGAAAATTGACCACTCTTGGTTTGGACCGAGCTAGAGAGAGGCTGTCTGATAAGTTCGGTGAGTACTTTGTGAGACTGATTATTTAGGGTTAATTAGAATAAACAGTGTACTAATTAATTAAGTTATTAGATTGTTTGATTTATTTTTCGTGTGTGTTTTTGGAATAAAAAGTGTTACTGTTTATTTCGTGTTCATTATTTGCAATGTCTGACCCTAGTAAAAATGGCGGGGGCGACAGCAATGCTGAAGTCACCGCTTTAGGGGATACTAGTGGGTATCACACGCCGTTATACATATATGTATCCCCTTCCCTCCGGACCTTTCCAGTGATTAAACGTGCGAAATGTTGTTCCATAGTTACTTTAAATTTATTTTAAAATGCGTTAAATGTATTCAAATAATAGGAGTGCATAACAGTTAAGAAGCAGTGCTATTTGTGAACTATCAGTTAAAACAGTGTGCATACATTAAGTATAACCGTCTCTTTCGGCATCACCCCTAAAGTAATTGTTTAGAGCAGTGAAGTAATAGCTTACGCATGCCCACTTTAAGGGGTCTTGTTACACTAGACGGAAACGAAAATCGTATGAAATCGCCGCGAGCCACCAGTTTACTTTGACCGGTAATCTATAAAACTTCATCTTTGCTCATAAGCGCCTGGTACTTGAACTGTTAAAATATAAAAGATGCCGATCAACCGCTCTCCACCATCTCAACAACTACAGCAGCTTACGACTCCCAGTTCGATTCCACATTGCACCTCAGAGCCAAATCTATCTAGTCAGACGGATGTTGAGCAGCTAAATGTAACCATGCGTCAAAAGCGAAAGCGTTTTGAAACTGACAGCGGTGCAGAATCACAACTATCTACATTCATGAATGATATGAGAAATATGATGATGGAGTTCAAGATTCAGCAAGAGGAGAAAATAGAGAAGGTTTATTCAACTTTAGATGAAATAAGAAAGCAAAATAACGATATATGTTCTTCTATAGAATTTATGTCTAAATCTTATGACTCACTAAATGAAAAGATACAGAAATTAGAATTAGATCGCCAAGCTAATATGAAGTATATACAATCCTTAGAAGAAAGGGTTGAAATATTGGAACGCGGCTCCCGTTCTTCCTGTGTAGAAATTAAAAATATCCCTACCCAAGTATTTCAATCTAAAGATCAATTATTACAAATGATTATAAGTATTGGGAAGAAACTTAATATAACAATATCACCCCATGAAGTATGTGACATATACCGCATACACAGCAACAACAAAAATATTGAAACTAAACCGGTTATTGTTAAGTTTACAAGTGTGATTATGAAAGAAAAAATTATTGATTTATATAAAAAATATAACAAGGGAGGTTCGTACCTAACAACGGATAGTGTTAATATTTCGGGGATGAGTAAACGCATTTTCATTTCAGAAAACTTATGTAACAAAATGAAACGTCTGTTTTATTTGTGTCGAGATTATGCTAAAGTAAACAATTTTAAGTATTGCTGGGTATCGCACGGCAAAATATTCTTGCGAAAAACTGACGGTGCACCTTTACGTCAAATAAAGAATGAAAGCGATCTACCGTCTAACGAAGAAAAGTGACTATATAAAATATTAGATCTTAATTTACACTATTGTTTACTTTTCTTAGTCTTAGTTGAATATGTTTATATGATTTTTAGAATAACTATAATCTTAAAACTATCAAAAAAAATTGTTTATGGTAATTTCGTTTTTATTTACTGTTTGCATGTTTTGATTTTTTATATTTGCTTTTCAACTCAAATTTATAATAACAAAGTAATATTAAGGTATGTAGATATAGTGAACATTTTATATAAAAAAATAGATACTTTACACAATACAAAATATACACAACAAATACACTACACACATTGTTTGATTCAATACATATATTATATTCAATTCAATTCATACATCAGGATATTTACAAATAACAACTTACACTGCCAGTTTATTGATATTATGATTTTTAATTTTTACTTTTTATTTTTTTGGGTTTCATATGTTACACATATAAGCCATATCATAAATTGTTTGGCAAACTATAATTCTACATGGATAATTAAGGTATTATTTTACAATTATTCAAAATGAAATATCTCTTTTATAATATTATTTCTATATATACATTTCTTTTAATTAAACGAATATGATTGGTATAAATAATATAGCTAATGATATTGATGATATTCGGGTATCTGATTCTTTTACTTGCTCTCCGGAGAATTGTGCATCATTTTTAGTACAGAAAAATGTAAATTTACTTAGCATTCTACATGTAAACATTAGAAGTTTGGGGTGTAATTTTATACATTTTTTGACTTTATTAAAAAGAGTAAATATACAAATTGATATTATAATTCTATCGGAATGCTGGCTTAGCAAGTGTTCAAATCTCCCTGTCCTACCTGGATTTACTTCATATGCTTCTGAATATCTACACCAAAATGACGGGGTAGTTGCCTACGTTAGCCAGAGTATTGTTCACACTGTTGAGAAACCTATTTTTAATGACGCGAATTGTCTTATTTTAAAGTTCACGAATTCACTAGCTATCGTAGCCCTTTATCGTTCACCCTCTTTTAGAAATATAGATAGATTTAATGTTTCTCTAGATGAAACTCTACAGCAACTTCATACATTTGACAACATAGCTATTATAGGTGACATTAACATCAATATAAGTACTAATAATAATGATTCAAATTCCGATTTATATCTCAACCTTATTGCATTACATGGGCTACTTCCGGCTCATACCTTACCTACTCGTAATAGTAGTTGCCTCGACCACGTCATTTTAAAATCTACACATACAGCAACTACTCTGGTTCTTGACTCTTATATTACTGACCATGCGCCGGTAATTGTCAGCATTGACCTTCAATTAAAAATTCATTCTGTACGGCGTACTGTAAAGCGAATTAATGAAAAAACATGTCTTGAAGAATTAGAAAAATGTGATTTCTCAAATATCCTTCAAGATAATGATGTAGAACGCGCCGCTACAACACTTGTTACGTCGGTTTCTGAAATTATCAAAAGGAACTCATATGAAATAAAGGTTTCTAATAAGAACAGAATATTAAAACCCTGGATAACACCTGGACTCTTAAAATGTATACGTAATCGTGATAAATTATTTCGTAAATCTAAAAAAAACCCGGAAAATCTCAATTGTCTCACAACATATAATAGATATAAAAATTTTTGCAACAACCTCTTAAAAAGGATTAAAAGAGATTATGATCGGAATAAATTCTTAAAAGTAAAAAACAACGCCAAAGCGACATGGGATCTAATAAAAAATGTTGGCCATCTCAAAACATCAACCCAAACATCTACTGATTTATTAATGTTAGCAAATGATCCTGTTACCGCGGTCAATGTTGTTAATAAATATTTTTCTAGTATCGGCAAAACTCTAGCTACGAAAATTATTGATTCAGTCAACTCAAGGCCTATTGATGAATTGTGCACCTCACCTGTATCCCCTTTCTCGTCTTCTATGTCCCTATATAATACTGACTATACAGAAGTGGAACATGTAATAAATAACCTTAAGAATACATCCGCAATGGGATGGGACGAAATTCCAACGTCATTGATAAAGTTAACGAAACATTTACTAATCCCAGTGATTGTTCATATTTTTAATATATCCATAGAATCTGGTATTTTTCCTAAAGTTTTCAAAAAAGCCCTCATTCATCCAATTCATAAAAATGGCGATACTAGTAAATTTAATAATTACAGGCCTATATCAATTCTCACCCCGTTCTCAAAAATATTTGAAAAATTATTAAACCTTAGACTCAATAATTATCTAACTGCTAATAACATAATAGCTCCTAACCAATATGGCTTTAGAAGTGGTAAGTCAACTGAAGATGCTATTTTAGACTTTACTAGTACAATCGTAAAAAATTTTAATGACAAGAACAAAGTTATCGGAATATTTTTAGATTTAACCAAGGCATTTGACACAGTTTTCATCCCTAACCTTTTGATGAAATTAAATCATATTGGTATAAGAGGAGTTGTGAATGACTTATTTAAAAGTTACCTCAATGATCGGTCACAGTGTGTGGTCATTGATGGGATCGTGAGTGATGAGGATAGTATAAGTTTTGGAGTGCCGCAGGGTAGTGTCCTTGGACCGACACTATTTCTCATCTATGTCAATGAATTATCTAAACTTCATATTCCAAACTGTAAAATAATTTCATATGCTGATGACACTATTCTTCTCGTTGATGGTAAAAGTTGGTCAGAAGCGACAATACATGCAGAAACTGCTTTATCTTCTGTCTATAAATGGCTATGCGAAAATATTTTAACGTTGAACTTGGATAAAACTAAATTTATGACTTTTGCTCCAAATAAAAATTCTCTCCCGTCTGCCTCTGTTTCTATAAATGTTCATGAGCTAAATTGTATGAGGAATATCGGATGTTCTTGTAAAAATATTTCTCTTACTAATCATATTAAATATCTGGGTATTTGGATTGATAATACCTTGACATGGAATGAGCATATTGCGGCTACTTACACAAAACTTCGTAAACTAATTTTCGTTTTTAAAAAATTGAGACCCATCATTGACTTTACGTTATTAAAAAATATATATTATGCACTCGTACAGTCAATCATATCCTATGGCATTACTGCTTGGGGAGGTACTGGAAAAACTAAGCTACTACGTCTTGAAAGGGCTCAAAGAACTCTTCTTAAAACAATGACATTTAAACCCATGTTGTTCCCCACTGATGAGCTGTATAAAATGACACGGGTATTATCGGTTAGGAAATTATTTATACTGCAAACTATACTACGCAAACACTCACAAACACCATTCAAAGACCATACAACCGACAATAAACGTAGATCAGATATAGTTTGTAAAACCTACCGAAGTCGATTGGCCTTGTGTAGACAACATTATTATTATTTTTCTCCAAATATATATAATAAAATAAATAAAATTATCAATATCTTTCCTAGGACACTGCATGTTTGCAAAAGTGTAACTACAGCCTGGTTACAGGATCTGACTTATGAAGAAACTGAAAAACTACTTATGTTTCCTTAATTAGTGGCAGTTAAAACTTCACTCACATAACTCATACACACACACACACACACACACACACACACACACACACACACACACACACACACACACACACACACACACACACACATACACACTCACACACACACACACACACACACACTCGCTCATTTTTTTTTTTTTTTTTACTTTATTTTATATACTCGCAAAATTTACTAAGCAATTGGAACTACTAGTAGTATTTAAAAAAAAAAAATTCTTGGAGGTGGGCGTTATTGACTACAACACAGTTTAGAACTAATGTAGTCTTTATCGTAAAATCTGTATATAATTGTAACTTTCAGTGTGTTCCAATAAAGATTTTTATTTTTTTTTTTTTTTTTTTATATATATATCGATGGGTCCTATGTATATGGGCCAAACTAACAATTTAGCCATTTTCACTTTTTTGTGGTAAACGCATCTTATTAATATAATTAATTATATGAGCTATTAAAAAAAAGTAATTTCAGCATGGAAGCACTATTTTTTACCGCAGTATAAAGGCCTATGTAACGTGAATTTAAACGTACAAGGGCCAAATGGTAATTTGGGACTTATACGCGGGAATTTTTACACGTTTAGCTTATGTTTTCGGCCAATGTGTAACCACATTGGCCATTATACGTGTTTTATTCTAAAAAATACACTTTTATCCTACTCTTATTCTTTTACTGTTAAAGTATTATTATAAATTATAAAGGTTAAAATTTGGTATTTCTTCTGATTTCATGTTACCTATTCCTAAAATAATATTTTTGCTACTCTTTGGAGCCAATGAGATACTTGGAAATTGCAGTTTAAGTCTGTTGAAAGATATATGCTTTGAACATTGTCTATCCCACCAAGACAATAAGCATTATACATCTGAAAATTCTCCTTTGGTAAAATCTGATGAAATGGATTTTTTCTAATAATCAACTGAATCAACCCCTTATTGACACGTAGTATGAAGAATGAAACAACTCTGATTTACAGTCAATCTCTGTTTTGGCACTAGAATAAAATAATAAGCCACTAGCTAGCTTTTCGTTAAACATGATAACGAATAATTATTCTACCTCAACTGAACGTCACGATGGACAATTCAAAATAAAAATTTCCCAGATGATAGCGATATATGCGAGGTAAATGCACCAATGACATCGTCTGATTATAGGTCTTTTAAAGAAGTAAAACCTGTTCCATAATTGTTATCAGATGCACCTTCGTCTTCTTCTATTTCACAGTACTCATCTTGTGATGTTTCACCTCTCTTGAGATCCAGAAAAACTTACAAAAAAGAGAGAGTGGAAGATTGCGCGAAAAGAATTGTAATGAATGGATAGATTCAAAAAGAAAAAGACTGAAAATACAGGAAAAACTTATAAAAATAGAAATAGCAAGAAATGAGGTGAAAAAAACTTTAGGTGCTCCATGTCAGAGCACATGTTAACTTAAGTGTTTCGAAATATTAATATAAATACCAAACATACACCTCATGAGAAAGGTCATACTCAGAATAAAGACGACTCTATACACGCTACAATTGAAAAAAAACTTCAAAATATGAGAATATTTACACTCCATCTGAATAGAGCTCCTTGATTTGATGTACCAAAACAAAAGGAAGTCCTTATAACGTCATTGATGTAACTCAAAGCATGATTTATGTATTCAAAAAGATGCAGACCAATGCCTGCTTCAACTGAACTAAAAACTGAGAAGGACAAACAAATCTTTGGTCTAAAATAAAACAAATTTAGACACAAAACATACGTTTTATATTGTAAATATAATTTGTGTGTAACAAGAAGACAATGGCCGATAGAGCAACAGAAATTTCATTGCATCTACGTTACAATCAACTGTTATCGATTCAACCTTCCAAAAGTAAGACTTTCTTGATTTATGTCGAAAAAATGTTGTCCCAATAGTGCACTTTGGTTACTACAAAAGTTTAGTAACATCTAATGATAAGACGTCAATGAATGAGAGCGATAATGAAGACAGTTAGTGATTTTCTGCCTTATTAGTAATGTACGTTATTTTTGAATTTTTGCTTTTTTAAACTATTTCTTAAAAAAAAAACACAATACGTTTTCGAATACGGATTCTTAATTAAAGTTTTCGAAAACTGATTTAATTTTTCTTTTCAATATAATAATAAAATTATTGTATTTGTTTTATTATTTATATGATCTAACTGAAAACTCAGTCATTATATAACCAGATCGTACAACGTATAAGTATCAATATGACATATTTATTACAATACCTAAATAATTCTTATTCATTGTAGTGAGTTTTCAACTTAATTTATCTTAAATTAATTTTATGAGTAAAAAATTTCATAAATATTAACATTTCTTTTAATTAACGCAATATGCGTATAACGGCCAATTTGACACATTGGCCTTTTTAGGGTGTTTTTGGAGAAAAATAAATATAAGAAAAACTAACGTATAAGGGCCAATGTGCAATAAAAAATAAACTAAATTATATACAAATATGACACTATGATGTAAATAAAGACGATAGCTGTCATAGTAAACATGCAAAGTTTCATAAACTTTAGTTTTACCATTTTAAAATTATAAAAGATTTAAACTTTGGGAGCCTCTCCTGTAAAGTTGTGATTTTGCATTTTGGCCCATATACATAGGACCCATCGATATATCTAATATATAAAATTCTCGTGTCACAGTTTTCGTTGCCATACTCCTCCGAAACGGCTTGACCGATTTTGATGAAATTTTTTGTGCTTATCCGGTATCTATGAGAATCGGCCAACATCTATTTTTCATCCCCCTAAATGTTAGGGGTAGTCCACCCCTAAATTTTTTTTTTTTATTTTTAGACAAAATTTTTAATTTCTATTTTTTTATGATACAACATACAAAAATACATACAATCCTCAATTTTAACCCTTCTACTATCAACCCTTATTTTTTAATAGCCATTTTAGTAATTTAATCATTTTTCCTCTCCGGTCGAAAACTGATCAATCGTGATTTAATGCAAGCTAGGGACCAACCCGAGCGAAGCGAGGGTGAGTCGCTAGTATATATATATACCGCGATTGGCCAAATGTGGATTAGCGGACTTCACGTGTCTTTTGACAACTTGCTAGGTTCTTTCAGGCAAGCCAGTTTCCTCACGATGTTTTCCTTCACGTCACGTAAGACCACTGATAATCATGTTGGAAATTATTCACACATGAAAATATCTGAGGTGGAAACCCGGGATTTATACCCGCTTCACTCAAATTAACAAGCGACCGTTACCACTGGGTTACTACTGCCTTAAGTTCGTTATTATATATAAGCTAATAATGTAAAACTTATACATATATAGGATTTCTTATTTCATTCATTTTCACCTACTAAAGTGAGAGCACACTTAGATTAAAAACACAAGTTAATTAACCTTCCAGTTATTTTAATTATATGTTAAATATTCTATGCAAAAATATAGAGTGGTAAATTTTATCATTTTTCTTTCTCTTCCCTAAAATAAGCATTCTCTTCATACTCATCCTGCTAAAAGCGACTATTTATCTACGCGAGTACATTTCTACATAGTAACTGTAAATTATGTTATTTCATAAGTTCTAACTTCAAAGTTTCGAAATTCCGTTACATATATTACTACATACATACTAGCGACTCACCCTCACTTCACTCGGATTCGTCATTGGGTGATTCTTTACACTGAGATAACTTTTTTATTTATGAACCGATTGAAATAAAACAAATACTAAATGTTAAATGAAGCTTATCACAATACATTAATGAAAACCGTACTCAAATCAGTTAAGCCGTTTCTGAGATTAGCGCACACAAATGTACTTGTTTGTACACAAACTCTATAAATCATTGTTTTGGATTCTATTGCGTTAATAAAGACCCCCAATAATAGTTTTTCTCAAATATCTTCCGTGTACAAACAGCGATAAGGTACACTTTTATTATATGTAACCTATACTAATATTATAAAGCTGAAGAGTTTGTTGGTTTATTTGGTTAAATGCGCTAATCTCAGGAACTACTAATCCGATTTGAAAAATTCTTTTTGCATTAGATAGCCCGTTAACTGAGGAAAGCTATAGGCTATATATCATCCCGGGAAAATGTACGGTTCCCGTGGGATACATTTGTTTTTATCTAGGGACGAACCCGAAGCGAAGCGAGGGTGAGTCTCTAATAGATTATATAAATTATACCTATATATACATATACATACGTACATCCAGAAGAAACCCTTTAAATGACAATAGAAATTATATCAAAATTTATTGCTTAGTTAAAAGAACTAAGCGCATTTTGTTCTTAAAATTTTGACTTAATGAGACAGACAAAGCTTTGTGCAAGCCCTAAGCTTTAAAGTTTAAGAGGCAAACAATGGCTTATGAGCAGCTTTTATTAAATTTTGTTGAGACTTTTAATATTCGTACATCGCACAATGTCGCCCGGAAGCTGACGCGACAGTATCGCCCCATTCATACATCATGTAATCAATCATAGCTTTCTATAGATCTGCAATGGATTAAGATAATATATGATAGCGCTTAGTTTTTAAGATAATGACGAGACTGTCCCGCTCCAGCTTCATCTGGACGCTTTTTGAAATTCTATTTTCATAAATATAATAAGGCAGTAAGAAATAATAAGTAATAAATATAAATGAGAGTGGTAGCTTAGTGGTAGCGCGTACACTTGGAAAACCAAGTGAAGCGGGTTCAAATCCCGGGTCTCGCACTAGCATTTGCCTTACGGTGGAGGAAAACATCGTGAGGAAACCTGCATATCTGAGAGGATCTAGGTAGTTTTCGAAACACATGACCAGCGTGGTGGACTATGGCCTGATCCCCCTCGTATTGAAGAGAGGCACGTGCCCAGCAGTGGGACGTTAAAAAGGCCTGAACGCAAATATAACATTTTTTATAGAAGTTTTCTAAATCGCAGTTTTCTTTATTCTTGTGGCAAGCCACCACTTAATTTTAAAGTATTTTTTTTTACTTAGCATTATTTTTGAAGTTATATTTCATTTAGGACGTTTGGAAAAAATTATGGGAATGGGAATAATATTTATACAACACGCCGATAGCCAAAAGCGACCTCATGAAGTTAGCTGAAAGCGACATGTTGAAGTTAGCTGATAATTGTTTGTTGCCATGGTAACCGTTGTTATTGTCTGACAAATAATTAAATCGTAGTAATAAAGAAAAATGAATGAAAAGCGTGGATATGACCATAATGAATTCGTTATGTTGTGAAAACATGTTTGGATGGAAAAGGTTAGTATACTAATATTTTTATTAATTTTTCATTCCTTTTACAAACAGAGAGTTGTGACATACGGAATGAAATCTTAAGCTATTTTTGTTCTGTTATGCCAAAGAAGTAGGTATAACTACTTACGTGCGTACATAAGTATACACACACGTTTTATTTTTCTTTATCGATGATCATGTACTCTGTTGTCTATCAGTTCGGAAAGAGAAAGCCTCAAATCTTGAGAAGAACTGATGAAAGAAACCCAGTGGGACTAAAATTGTTAATTACAATAGTCTCCAATATTCCAACATCATTCACGTCATTTTCAAGGATCTTTCACACCAACACAAAGCAAAGCAGTGCTAAAGCCCACAAACGTTATTCAACTTTAGTAAATTTAGCAATAGAAGCGTTTTATACATTTTCTGGGATTCTGTTTTAAAAAAAAACTTTTATAATTCATAAAATAAATTACTATCTCTGCAATCGAGTCGTAAACACCAAGATTGTGTTTGCTTCTTGCAATAAGGCCCTCCCCCGAGCAAACGACCTTCAACATTCGACTCCTTCCTTCTGCACCATGTTATGCTAGTACTTTTTAAATAGCATAGTTCTTAAAAAAATCAATAATAGTTTTTACGAACATATGTACATCGTCAATATTAGAATTTCTAGCTATCTACTAATAGCTATTTTGTAAAATACAAAGCATTTCTCGTAGGGAACAATATAGGTACATAGGAACAGACTTTTTTCGTGATTCGTAGAGACGGTTATGTATTTATTGTAAACTGTAATCTGTGAAGGGATATGAATATATAATAAACTAGCGACTCACCCTCGCTTCGCTCGGGTTCGTCCCTAGGTTGATTCCCCATACAAACTTTCATCCCCATTTTCACCCCCTTAAGGGATGATTTCCAGGATAAAAATTATCCTGTCCTTCCTACCAGGGTCTCAAACTATCTTTTTACCAAATTTCATCTAAATCGGTTCAGTAGATCCAGAGATTACCGGCTACAACCTCACAAACTCACAAACTTTACCTCTTTATAATATTAGTATAGATAATTAACTTAAAAGACACTAATTGAAAGTATTTAGTGTTTATTATATAAAAGTCTACTTTAAACCACGAATAAACTCTTAATAACGTTTTAAATAATCCGAAAAGATTTAAAATGTCAAATATTCGCGTAAACCTAAGAAAGTATTATCTTAATAAAGTTATTAAAAAATATGACCAACGTCCATTTTCCTTTAAGCTTTTGTAACTAAAAGCACCGATAACTGGTGAAATATAAGCTTGGACGAGTTAAGATAAATGACTATAACTCAATATTTATTGCGAAACACTGCCGACTTGCTGGCAGGCCGATTTATAACGCCTATCTGTCCGAAAAATACGCCGTTATACATAACAAAAATTTACAGGCGAAATGTGCTCTGAAAGAAAGAAACGTATAAATGTTGGGGGGCTATAATTGGCATACCGCGTCTAAATGATACTATCTATCTATACATATAATAATATTCTGAGTCGAATCTGTAAATTAAATATTTTTTGGAAAATCTTATTGAAATAGTCATTTGCATCGATACAGAGACAGAATTTATACTTTTTAGAATTTTTGCCAGTCTGTCTGGGAACGCATCACGAGAAAACTGGACAGACTTTGATAAAATTCGGTATGATGATAGCTGGTTATCTGGGTCAACATATAGGATACTTTTTACTGCGGGAAAATATCTCTATCTTTGAGATATCTATATTAATCATTAAAATACAGTTTGTATGTGTGTTATTCCTTCACGTTGAAACGGTTACACCGAATTGAATGATACTCAGTACACGGATAGTCTATGGCCTGAAGTAACACATAAGCTAATGTTAAGCACCTAGGGATTCACTCACACAGAGCCATAAAACAAACTAGCTATTTGCGTCTGTCTGTTTCTCCGCTTACTTCTTATAAACCACGCAACAGATTTTGATACGTTTTTCACTAATAGAAAGAACGATAAACGAGGAAGGTTTGCTTATATAATTTTTAAATATTTTGTACAAAATGGCTGAGCCTAGACGATGTTTTTTCAAAAAAACAGCTTTCGTTGAATTACGCAGCCAACGCTGGCCAAACCTTTACAGATACATGAAAATAATGTACTAGAAAATTGTAGGTTTTAAAAAGGCCTATAGAAAATTCTCAATAATAAGGTTCTATCTGCTTATAAGAAGAAAAGGTTAGGTAAGTGTTCTATAAGGCACGCTCACGATTACGATATAAATTATCTATTAAAATTGTATCTAGGGACGCACCCGAACGAAGGTAAGGTAAGTTAGTAATTAATTTATAGGATTAAGGTGAGTCCAGTAGGAACCTATACTAATATTATAAAGAGATAAAGTTTGTGAGTTTGTGGGTTTGTGAGTTTGTGAGGTTGTAGGGGATAATCTATGGATCTACTGAAACAATTTAGATGAAATTTGCTAAGAAGATAGTTTGAGACCCTGGGAAGGACATAGGATACTTTTTATACCGGAAATCATCCCTTAAGGGGGTAAAAATAGGGATGAAATTTTGTATGGGAAATTAACGTAGGGACGGACCCGACCGAGGCGAGGGTGAGTCGCTAGTATATAATATAAGGATATAAATAATAATAGATAAACAATGTCAAAGGCGACTACTAGTAATAAAAGTATCTTACACGTCGCAAGCAATTCACGTTATGCTGAAACACGTTTTCTCTCTCACGCCTTGCATAAACTTCTTAAATAAATTGTACCTTCGACACCCGCCATTACTCTATATACATAGAGCTACACCCATACAGCTTCGTTGATGTTAGCTGCAATCAGATTCTAGGTTCAAGTCCCGAGTCGGGCCAAAATCGATATTACTCTCTAAGAAATTCTTAGTTGCTACCCCGAACCCTCTTCGTTTGTGTTGGATCATCGACTCGCTGGACTACGAGGGTGGAAACAATAAAGCGTACACTTGTACACTATAATATCTCCTGCTCAGATTATTAAATCGGGCGCCATCATGGCCGAAAATATTTAGGGGTACATTATTACTGTGCGTATACTATCTGTACTAAATGTATGTATGGATGTATGTGTATATATACATATGTACCTTAGTACTTCACATTACACTTGGGCAAAGCTAAAGCAAAAACAAATAACTTCATAATACAAAACGTTGAACGTATTTGCTTGAAATACACAAACCCAGACCCAAGACCATTAATATATTATATATATATATGTAGTACTTTTACTGCGGTATTGCGTTCCCGTGGGATAATTATTAAGCTCTAACATAGTAGTAACACTTTGATTACGTAATATATATGTAATGAAAAAAACAAGAATCATATCTTCTTACCCGACTGCGGTGAAGCCCAAAGGAGGGTTATGTGTTTGACCTGCATATATGTTTGTCCGACCTTATGTTCCGTTGTAATTACTAAACGAACCGAATTTGATAATTCATACATCGTTAGATTTGTCTTGATAACGCGAGTGTTATAGATATCATTAAAAATTAAAATTGCGGATTCTAGGCACCAACTGGCAATTTGTGTCTTGAAAAAAATGTTTTCATCCGAATAAATCGAAGTACATGTATTTAAGAGGCGATTAAAAAAACATACACAACTTTAAGAATAATTTAGGATAAGAAATTTTTAAATAAAACTAAAAATGTCTAACTGCCCAAAACTAAGAAGCTGTAAGTAAAAACTGGATTTACAAAAACAACGTCGTCATAAAAGGCGTTGTCAAAAAAAAAACAGTATTATGCAGTCGACAACGTACAATAGGCGTAGCAAGACTTGTAGTTAGTACGCAACCTATGTACATACTATGTTTCTTCGTCAACTTATTCTCGTCTTTTTAATTCTTCTCTTAACCGACTTCAAAAAGGAGGAGGTTCTCAATTCGACTGGTATTTTTTTTTATGTACACCGATTACGCTGAGATTTATGATCCGATTCACGTGATTTTTCTTTAGTTTGATGCGGAATACTTGGCATTTGGTCCCATAAAAATTTTACATAGTTTGGCCCAGTAGTTTTCATTTTGGTTGATTTGACAAGCCCAATACGTTAGAATCGGATTTTAGAGCCAGAATTTTTAGTGTTACTAATAAAATCGAATTTTAGTTTGTCATTCTTCATACTTTGCTACTACTATTATGTCTACACTAAAAAGGGAAAAATAAAAACTTTTTAAGAAAAAAAATAAAAACCGACTTCAAAAAAATCACTAAAAAGTAAAAAATAACTTACTGGTAGTTTTCATTTACTAAAGATACCTAATCAGATATTTTCGAAGTTGGTGCCAGCCGATACAAATCAAAGCACACCGACTTCGAAAATATCTGATTAGATATCTATAGTAAATAAAAACTACCAATCAGTTATTTTTTACTTTTTAGTGCTTTTTTTGAAGTCGGTTTTTATTTTTTTCTGAAAAAAAATTTACGTAGTCGAGTTTTTTATTTTTGTAAATTAATTTGTGGGTGTAGCCGCGAGGAGTAACTAGTTTTCTTATAACTCCTGACTTGAATACAATTTACCGAGTTACAACATAACATATTTAATTAACTGTACAGGTGTTGTTTAGGCTTGGGTAAATCAAGTTGAGGGTAGGGTGAAATTTTAATGTATTCATACGGTAGTGTTTCTAGTTGGATGTATAACTCTTGGGATCTTTGATTGATTAGTACTACGGCGAAGGTTTCCTTAAATACTAAATATGACATGGCTATGTCTATCTGTCCGTTTTTGCAATTGCATAAACAATAACTTGAGAACGACTGGTCTCATTAACCGACTTCCAAAAAGGAGGAGGTTCTCAATTCGTCGTAATCTTTTTTTTTACATTATTATATTTTAATAAACGACTATTTATTATATTACCGTAAAATAAAATATGCGCTAGTATATTTTGCTAAATCCCAATCGACACCAGAAATATAGTTTACTAGCCTCCTCACTCACCCTCGCTTCGCGCGGGTTTGTCCCTAGTAAGAAACGAAAATTAAATGTGTCCCACGGGGACCGTACATTTTTCCGGGATAAAAGTAGCCTATGTACCATTCCAGACTATAATCTATCTCTGCGCCAAATTTCATCCAGATCCGTTAACCCGTTCTAACTCGATTGAGTTACAAACATCCATCCATCCAAATTTTCACATTTATATAGTAGTAAGATATAGTTACAATAAAAACCATTCATAGCCTTCGAAAGCCCTTTTTATGAGCAAGTCCCATTTCAATGAAATAAGGTCTATTTTTTGCCCTTAAGAAAGTCTTTCTACGAAATAAGATAAAAGGTATTCGGAAAATATGCTTCTATATAAAAAGTACCAACAATTTTTTATCATCAACATATTTTAACAAAATAATAGTTCTCAAGTGATACTAAAAAGAAACTTATATTAAAATATTATATAACTTTATATGAAATCGCGAGATAAGTTATCGATACGCTTAACATAAATTCTTTCTTTAACTCCGTTTCATACATAGAAGAAAAATTATATAAGAATGTACTCTGTAATATGACGCTTATAATGCCATTGTAGTACTTGACCTTCAGTCCTTCCTGACCGAAAAGTCCTTTATAGATATTTGAGTTAGATCGCTCTTTAGATATGGCCGACGCTCGGCGCCTTTATGTAAATTTTATCAGTATTGAATGAAAGAAAAAACATAATAAAAGTATATTTTTATTTAAAGGATCAATTTCGAATAAGTACCTACATATATATGTATAATAATAAATATGTTGGGACATTAACACACAGCACCATCTAGTTCCATGCTAAGCTACGAGGCCTGTGTTATGGATACCAGATAGTTGATACACTACACATATATAACTTTAAATACATACATATTATAAATATAAACACCCATGACTGGAGTACAAACATTCGTGTTCATCACACAAATGAACGCCCCCAGCGGGACTCAAACCCGCGACCGCTGGTGCAGCAAGTAGGGTCACTACAAACTTAGCTAAACGTGTCGTACGTATGTCTGAGAGAAAAGTGCCTTTCTGATTTTTATTCTCCCTGACCACCCCGCAGGGCAAGCGTGAAGGAACGTTTATATCTATATGTGGCTAAGACAGTTCTTTTGTGATTTTGACATCATAATATCTTTTTCTCTTTCAATTTATCCATAGGTATTATTTGTAAGTAGTCTTTTTGAGGGACTTGTGTTGTAAATGTTTGTTATAACATAACCGTTGAGTGAACCGTAAATATTACGAGAATATAAATTAACTAGCGACTCACCCTCGCTCCGTTCGGGTTCGTCCCTAATTACATTTTTGCGTTTAGTGTAGATTTCTCAGAGAAGAGATATTTTGCCACAGTAAAAGTATCCTAAATGTTGACCCGTCATCAAAATCTGTCCAGTAGTTTTCTCGTGATGCGTTCCCAGACAGACGGACAGACAAAAATTTTAAAAACTATAGATTCGGCTTCTGTATCGATAATAATGACTATTTCAATAAGATTTCCCAAAAGATATTTAATGTACAGATTCGACTCAGTTAAAATTTTATTGTATGTTACATAGATTACTTTTTTCCCTGGTTATTTCAATAATCTTTGCTTTTTGCTCTATATTGTGAAGTGTTGAACATATGTATGCAGTTTGAGGATACCGATTTTATGAAGTATCGTAAAATTGTCGACGAAAACGAGCTTTAAAACTTGAACTTTTAGAGTTGCTGTAAGAATAAAATTTTGAGCACACATACTCCATTCTTTACTTATAAAGATTTTAAAACAAGTACTTGACTGGTTTCAAGTTTCAACAATTCAAACATACCAAATAATAAACAAAAACACAAATTAAATGGAATATTCTTTTTATCTTTACAATTTCGATAATAAGTCTCCCTCTTTCTATTTCTCTCTATTTCTTCTCTTTTTTGTCCTTTCATGGTTTTTTTTTTAATGAAAAGTTTTTTTTTTGTTTTTAATATTTTTATTTGAATTTAAATGCACATACTCGTACTATAATATTTACTTTTTGGTTAAGCTTGTTTATATAATTATATGTATTTATTTTAATGTTATGTACAGATAATTATATTGTAATTGGACAACAGATTTAAAATGATATTTTAGCTTTTAATACGTAGTTATAATTTTTTACCTGTGTACTCTGTGTACCTAAATAAATTTAAAAAAAATACAACTAAAGAAAATTAAGAACTTACGTCCAATTGCATTTCAGAATATAACCTGACATAACGGGTCGTAGGTGCCTCGACAAAAACTAGCTCGAATATTCAGATGGATCATGGTGTCAGTGTTTCTGGCACCTTGCCATGTTGCAGAGATCGAAATATATAGACCGGCAATCAACCGGAGTTTTGCCTGCAATGATGCTTGCCGCATCTATCTATTTTAATCTATACATATATGTATAATAAAATTGTAACCGAGTCGAAACTGTACATTAAATATTTTTTTTGGAAAATCTTAGTGAAATAGTCATAATTAACGATACAGA
Organism: Fabriciana adippe; assembly: GCA_905404265.1. NCBI lineage: Eukaryota > Metazoa > Arthropoda > Insecta > Lepidoptera > Nymphalidae > Fabriciana > Fabriciana adippe. Next base: position 1,348,267 of record FR989995.1, read on the forward strand.
GGCCGTATCCATAGTTTTTAGAATTTTTGTCTGTCTTTCTGTCTGGGAACGCATCATGAGAAAAGCACTGGACAGATTTTGATGAAATTTGGTATGATGATAGCTGGTTATCCGGTTCAACATATAGGATACTTTTTACTGCAGGAAAATATCTCATCTCTGAGAAATCTATAATAAACGTTATATTTACGTACAAACACCCGTTATAAATGTGAATATATGTTTATTTGTTTATCCAACTTTTGCGCAACAATAGAGCAACAATTGGCGCTGTTGGCATAGCAACTTATTATCCCGGCATATCTCTTTGAATTTCAATTTTGAAGCCAATTAAAGGAGCTGCTTTTTTTAATTTCTATTTTTACATTGATCAAAAAGTACTCACCTTTTATAAAATCTTTGATGAACATCAATAAGTCTACCACCAGTTCCAAAAGAAAACGCTACCTACAGTCCTTAGAAAAAACTGGCAAAACAAACTCAGCGGATCTATAAAGCTTTTTAGCTTTTTTAAAAGTTTAGTTTAGCTTTTTTTAAAATGAAAATGTAAAACTTATGGTACGCCTGCCAGTGAATATTATTGAATTTATAAGATAACTAATAACTTAATAATATGAACTTATAGTAACTAATCAACAAACAGCGTAAATCGGCTAATTACTGGGAAATTCACTCTTTCATTTGTAACACGTACAGATGGTTTTTGAATCATTGGTTAAAGATATTGTAATCTGATCTACATGAATAATTTTATTATTCATACTAGCGACTCACCCTCACTTCACTTCGGGTTCATCCCTAGAGAAAAACCGATCTCTCCCACGGGAACCGTACATTTTTCCGGGATGATATATAGCCTATAGCCTTCCTCAGTTAACAGGCTATCTAATACAAAAGAATTTTTCAAATCGGATTAGTAGTTTCTGAGATTAGCGCTTTCAACCAAACAAACAAACAAACAAACAAACTCTTCGGCTTTATAATATTAATATAGATCAGCTTTATAATATTAGTATAGATTGTAATAAGGTCGACATGAATTACTTTATTATTCAAACAACTTTATTTTTCATCAGTTAACATTGTACCAGGTTTTTTCCACTGCTCTCTTCTAACGCAATATCTATACATATTATAAAATTGTAACTAAGCCGAATCTGTACATTAAATATTTTTTGGAAAATCTTATTGAAATAGACATTATTATCGATGCAGATGCCCAATCTATAGTTTTTAGAATTTTTGTCTGTCTGTCTGTCTGTCTGTCTGTCTGTTACCGCATCACAGAAAAACCACTGGAGGGATTTGGATGGAATTTGGTATGATGATAGCTGGTTATCCGGGTCAACATATAGGATACTTTTTACCGCGGGAAAATATCTCATTTCTGAGAAAACATACAAAAACTGGTTGGAACAAAATCACGACGATACTATCTGTAAACAGTTTAGCAAGGTAACTTACTAAATATGGTAAAAACAATTAAAAATAGCTTATCTTGAAAATCAAATTATCAATAGCGCTATTTTATCCATTAAAATAGTTATTTTAATTAATATACATTTATATGTTATTTAGTTATTCGACAATAGATGTCGCCATGTGTCTTTAAAATACGTAGTTTTAATTCCAAAATAACGAATGTATAGATATGACCTTTCTACAATTTTATTAGAATTACTACTAAATTACCCGCGGCCCCGCCTGTGTTCAAATTATTATACGTAAAGCAAACTTTTTGGCTTTATAAATTAATAACTATACAAATAATAAAATTGTAACTAAGCCGAATCCGTAAATTCAATATTTTTCGGAAAATCTTACTGAATCTTACTTATATTCATTATTAGCGATATAGAGGCTGAATCTATAGTTTTTAGAATTTTTGTCTGTCTGTCTGTATGTGACCGCATCACAGAAAAATCACTCGAGGGATTTTGATGAAATTTGGTATGATGATAGCTGGTTATCCGGGTCAACACATAGGATACTTTTTACCGCAGGAAAATATCTCAGTTTTGGGAAAAAAATACAAAAACTGGTTAAAATAAAAGCACGATGATACTATTAACATTTTAGCAAGGTAACTTAATTCTGTATGTTAAAACTATTAAAAAAAGCTTATCTTAAAGGAAATATCAATAGCCCTATTTTATTCATTTAAATAGTTATTTTAATGAAAATTTATTTATGTGTTATTTAGATATTTGACAATAGATGTCGCCATGTGTTTTTAAAATACGTAGTTTTAATCCAAAAAAAAAATAATGTACAGATATAAACCTTTCCATGACTATTAGAATTACTACTAAATTACTCGCGGCCCCGCCTGTGTTCAAATTTTCAATAAAACAAACTTTTTGGCTTTATAAATTAGTAACATATTAGGAATATTTGTAAATTTTTATTGTTTAGTAAATAATGTGTATATTTTTTAATCTTTTAATGTAAAAAATGGGCAAATGCAAATCCAACTTGCGCATTATGGTTTCGTATAGCAAAATACTGTGTTGTTTTTTTAACTTACGTGTTTTGTTAGGTTAAACCTAAAATAAATACAAATAATATTTACGTTTCCACAATATCGGCTCATTTTATCAACCGTAAAAATAAGTCGATTCATATTATTTTATAACATTTTATGGGAAACAAGTTTATGGCTGTTAAACTGACAATGCGGGTAACTAAAAATATTTCATATCTCAAAAACTATGAAATAGTGTTATAGGAACTGTTATACCTCAAATTTTTCAGTTTTTTTGACGCCATTTCTTGGAAGGTAAAGGCTTAGAGGAAACAATAAAATGCTTGCGACTTTAATCATATTAGCCGAGCCATATGAAATAATAAAAAGTATTTGCTTAAAATTATTTACTTACTAGCAACTCACCCTCGCTCCGCTCGGGTTCGTCCCTAGATACGTTTCAACGTTTAGCTCAGAGATGAGATATTTTCCCGCAGTAAAAAGTATCCTATATGTTGACCCGGATAACCAGTTATCATCATGCCAAATTTCATCGAAATCTGTCCAGTGGTTTTCGCGTGATGCGGTAACAGACAGACAGACAGACAGACAGACAGACAGACAGACAGACAGACAGACAGACAAAAATTCTAAAAACTATAAATTCGGCCTCAGTATCGATAATAATGTCTATTTCAATAAGATTTTCCAAAAAATATTTAATGTACAGATTCGGCTCAGTTAGAATTTTATAATATGTATAGATTACACTTTCTTTTGAAATTCGTTTTAGACAATATTACTAACTAGCGCTAACCAATCCATGTTGCGCGACAGATTAACGTTAAGAAAAGTTGTCATTATGTAATTTAAATAATTAGCTAAATCTTAAATTAATTAATAGCTTATATATTAGTAAAAAATGATTAAAATCATTCCGTAGTTTGAGAGTTTATCGCCCGAAAATAAATAAGCAAACAAAACAGAAGTATAGACATATGTACATAAATGTTATTACTAAAACAAAAATTACTAAATCAAATATGAGATTAACGGGGGAACCTTTGTGGCATTGTCAATCACTGCCAGTATTTACCAATCATGCGGTGCGCAATGAAAGTGGTATATGTAAGAGTGTACTGATATGTATGTAAAATCTAAGAATTTGCTTTTTGATCATCTGAACGCGGGCGGAGCCGCGGGCAACGCTAGTTCGTAAATAAATAAGGCCTATGTGCTATCAAGATATAAGTTCTGTTCATGCCAATTACACTCAAATCCATTACAACAAGAAGCTACAAACACACTCATAACTTTTTATATTAACGTGATTTTGTCATTTCAATAAGTTTTATCATAATACTAGCGACTCACCCTCGCTTTGCTTGAGTTCGTTCAGTTACGTTTTAACGGTTAGTATAAATTTCTCAGAGATGATATACATATTTTCCCGCAGTAAAAAGTATTCTATATCATAACCATAATGACCAGCTATCATCATACCAAATTTCATCAAAATCTATCCAGTGGTTTTCTCGTAATGCGTTCCCAGACAGACAGACAAACAGACAGACAGACAAAAAATCTAAAAACTATAGATTCGGCCTCTATATCGATAATGTTCTCCCGACCGACTTCGGCCTCGGCAGCCAGTCTCATTGAGACTAGACAACTGCGCAGGAGATATTATAGTGCATAAGCGAAACGAGATAGACCAGTGAGAGTTAAGGCGCCGGACCGACGGTTTTACGTGCTCTCCGAGGCACGGGGGTAAAACACCGCCAACCCAACTCCGGGCTGTTAGAATTCTAAACAAAAAGACTCAATAACTATACTTGGCCCGACCCGACACTCGAACCCAGGACCTCTCGATGTGCAGCTTTACTTGCTAGCCACTACATCACACATACACATTATACTACATTTTCGACTCAGAATTTTATTACATGTATGAATTATAATTAAAAATCAATACATACTAAACAAATATTTTGTTTAAATAGTGATAACGTTTAGACATTAAATATGAACAAATTCTTATTTTATTGATAAAAATCTAACGGAAAAGTAAGACGAGTCTGGAGTGGCATATCTCCGCCTGAACATTACCGTACAATAATGTACCGTATAGTACCGAGGTGTCATTACTGAAGCACCCGCTTTTCTACCTTTCGTTTTTACGTTTAGTACTGCGCAACTGTTTGTTCTTTCCGTTGGCGGAACTTATATCGAGTTTTAGCTTTAGGTTTTTCTTTTTTAGTTTTTATGTTAGTATTTGGTTTTTGACGACTTAAGAAGCTTTAAAAGCGGCTAGAAATCGCAGGTTTGATTATAGAATGTCTTCGTATTTGTTTACTTGAAAACATCCAATTTTCTCAACGGTCTATTGAGTTGACTAACATCCAATCAAAATCAGCGCAAGTGTTTAAACGTCGTCTTAAAGACTACTATTTATCTTTATAAGATGTATGTATGTAAGTCCTATTTATGTAAGTTTATTGTGGAATATATACGTATATTATTTAAACATATATATTATGTTATATATTTATGTATCTCTTTATTGTTATTTATGTAAACTTGCGTGTAATTTAAAGTTATGTACCAATTAAGTAAGTATCTATGTTATATTGTTTTTTTTTCTGCACCAACCTTTATCCATGCTACCCTACGAGTTCCTTTATAATATAGGTTGCCTGGAAGAGATCACTTTAAATGATAAGGCAGCCTTTATACTGAAATATATATTTGTAAAGTGATGTATTGTTTTCAAATAAATTTTTTTTAGTGTAATAAAGGATTAAATAAATAAATAACATATACCTACAACTTACTTAGGGTTAGACTAAGCAGTTGGTTTAATTAAAATACACGTATAAGCAAAGCCACAAAGAGTAACTAGTTCAGATATAAAAATTCAAATATTTGTATAATTATTTTAATATTTTACCAGTTAAAATTGACGTGTTTCATTAAAACGACTTGTTTTGTTTTAATTTCACACCGCACTGTATCCTCAGAGGACTAGTCAGCTCACGTACGAGATGATTTAATACAAATATTTAATCATCTATGATCTCGAATGCACTTTATTTACTATCTAAATATATTTTTCTTTTTAATTTCGCCAGTTACTGTTATTTATTTAATTGCTTTCGATATTAACGCCTCCGTGCGAATTTCCGGGAAATCGATTGTTAAAATACACACGGGTGCGCCTCTCAACACGTTAAAATATTTTAATCGATACTAGCAACCTGCCTCACTTCACTGAGATATAAATTGATAATAAATAAATATGTTGGGACATTAACACACAGCACCATCTATTTCCTTGGTAAGCTACGAGGCTTGTGTTATGGATACCAGATAGTTGATACACTACACGTATATAACTTTTTAAATACATAGACTCATGGCTGGAGTACAAACATTTGTGCTCATCACACAAATGAGTGCCAGCAGGACTCGAACCCGCGACCGCTGGCACAGCAAGTACGGTCATTACAAACTGAGCCAAACGTGTCGTCAAGTAAAGATAGGTACAGATAAAACCCAAGTTTGTAACCAATTTTAGGTAACAATTAATAAAACCCAATGTTGCTTGCATTACTATGCCATAATACTTTTCCTCATTATCTAACTTCAATAAAGGAAGAGTTACTCGATGTGAGTATGTTTGTTACTCCTTCGTACTAAAACGCCTGAACGGATTTAGATATCATTTAGTATATAGATAAATTATGACTTTCTGTATTTTAAATTCCGTCAGTAGAATAATATATAGGTTGTTAGTAGTAAAATTGACCAAAAGGTGGCGCTGATCGTTCTCCAAATAATAAGTGCATACTTCCTACTATCCTACTCTATATATATACCGTGACCAAGGGAAATTGGGATTCATTTATATATATATATATATATATATATATATATATATATATATATATATATATATATATATATACAGTCCCGGTCACTTGAATAGAACCACAAATGTTTACAGATATTTGAGAGAATTTTTTAATGAAAAAATCATGACTGTCTCAGTTTTTAATACACGGTTACATGTGCTGTTTAAATATTATATTACTGAACATTACTCCATTTAATTATTTCTGTATGGAATGGATGTATAGAAATACTATTTATTTTGGTCGGTCACAAGAATAGAACCACTAGCTGATTTTTGAAAATAAAACAACAAACAATTATGAAAAGTGTACTAATATTTTGTATTTTTTCCATTATTTCTAATAACTTCAAATAATCGACTAGGCATTGAATCGTACAATGATATAATGTAATGTCGAGGTATCACCGACCACTCTTTCGTTAAAGCTGATTTTAGTGTTTCTTTTTTATCAAATTGTCTTCCATCTGCGTACAATTTTCTCGTTAGCCATCCCCATACATTTTCCATAATATTGAGATCGGGGGAGACTGAAGGCCACTCAAGATTTTCGATATTATTATCCGTGAACCATTTCTTCACAAGCGTCGCTGAATGAATAGGTGCATTATCGTGCTGAAATATAAAATGACGATCTTCTAATTTTGATTTTATAATTTTCTTCTGTCGTTCTAGTAATTTAATGTATTTTTCTGCATTTTGTTTACCTTCAAGTACAACTAGATCTAACACACCTTCATAACAGATAGCACCCCACACCATTATACTTCCTAAAGCGCTGTGTCGATGGGACAAATACCTTTCTTCCTTTCTAAGATCGTGAAAATAATATGCATAACCATCCGGACCATCCAAATTAAATTTTTTTTCGTCCGTAAATATGACTTTGTACCATTCTAATTTCCATGTCATATGCTGTCGTGCAAATTCCAAACGTAAGGAATAATGTCGTCGATTTAAAGCAGGTCGTTTTTTAATTTTCAAACGTTTTATTGTTGAACACTTGTTTATAATACGACGCACTGTACGTACAGATGCTTGTGTGCCAACCTTGAGCGCTATTTGACCAGCAGTCAGAGAAGAATTAGACGCTTCACGAAGTATACGTCGCCGTTCTCTTTCTGTTGTGGCTCGTTTCGTTCTTCCTTTATATCGTTTACCATAGTTTTCTGGATCTTCTAAAAATTTCATGATCACATGATGCGATCTACCTAGTCGTCGAGCTATTTCACGCAACGGATAATGTTCTTCTTTTAATGTTTTAATTCTTATCATTTCTTCTAAAGTTAACTTCTTCCCACGTCCCATTTTATTTTAGAATCGTGTTAAAATTTGTAACAGAAATTTATTAATAAGAGTTAACAATATGATAGCGTACTGATTTTGTAAATACAATTGTCTATTGTCGTCGAAAGCTCAATGTAAACTAACTGGTTCTATTCAAGTGACCGCGCTTTCGGCCACAAGCACGGTAATTCTAGAAAGATCTCTTTCTAGATGCGTGTATTGGGTTATGTACAGTTTTTACATAAGGAGATAAATTAACACGTAATCATACATTACTTGTATCTTTTCAAATTAGAGCTAATCACAATACTTTTGTGCTGGTTCTATTCAAGTGACCGGGACTGTATATATATATATATGTATATATATATATGAATCCCAATTTCCCTTGGTCACGCCATCACGCGTGAACGGCTGGACCGATTTCACTAATTCTTTTTTTGTTGTGTTTGTTATTGTCAGGAGAAGGTTCTTACATTAAAAAAAATTAAGAAAATTGTGCAGGAACTTAGAAAATGGGGATAAAAGTTTGTATTGGGACGCGAGCTAGGGACGAACCCGAGCGAAGCGAGGGTGAGTCGCTAGTAATATTATAAATGTAAAAGTTTGTGAGGATGTAGGGATGTTTGTTACTCAATCACGCCAGAATGGCTGAACAGATTTGGATGGAATTTGGTACAGAGATAGATTATAGTCTGGGTATAGGTTTTTTTATCTCGGAAAAATGTACGGTTCCCGTAGGATAGATTTGTTAATGTCTACTAGGGACGAACCCGATGAGAAGTGAGGCTGGATCGTTAATAATATATAAAAAAGTCGATCTTTTTGTATTAGTTTTAAGTCATAAACAACACGTAGGGACTCACCGGAGTGGAGTAAGGTTAAATCACTAGTTAAAAATAAGGTGAAAAAAATCGATAAGCAAGGAATAAGCAAAGAACATCACCACTCGTGCGAGACCGAAAGAAAGCATACAGAGGTAAATTGAGCGAATCTGGAACAGAGAAATTTCCTTTTTTCTAATCTCTTTAACAAATTGTTTCTACTTAATGGAGTTTACTCGTTTATCCAACATCAAAAAATGCTAATACACATAGTATAACTTTGTAATTTAAAACTTATATATAAAAGAACATTTCTTTAACTAACATATTATAGAGCTAAACTTATAATATTAAATATAAATGTTATAATAACGTAATCTTAAAATTTCTAACGAATTTTGATAATATTTAACTATGTAAAGCAGCAAAATATTTAACCACTTCACAAACAACACACACTACAAATCCACAAAGTGGCATTTCAGTTCAATTTAATATTTAGATCCCAACTACTCCTATATGTGATGTAGGACGCGATAAATTATAAATTCCAGTTTCTTTCCAGTAAGCCCGCGGGATTCCCGCTCTGGAATCAATTTTGCTCACAAATTTTATATTCTGCCTGAAAATATGTATATCCGCAGTAAGAACAAATCAGTTGGTAGTGTTCATATTTAATGCCCCTTTTCAACGTCTGAAGACTTTTCCCAAGTATATATATACTTCGTATAACAACTTCGTAGAGAAGAAGTATCTAGAAGTAGGTGTTTCCAAATATACTACTTGGAACACACCAAGAAGTATGTAGAAGTATAGAAGTAGGTGTTTCCAAATATACTACTTGGAACACACCATGAAGTATGTAGAAGTACAACTGTCTAACAATTCTAACTTAAAAAGTTTTATCAAAACTTTAGACCAAGTGTCTTTTATCTACCCTTATCTACTATCTCTTTACAGTATTAAATTACTCAAGTAACAATTTTGTGTACGACAGTTCTCTACTAGAGTTGCGTACTCATATTTATATCTTTTATACAGATAAATAAAATTCAAGTGTCTGTTTGTAATGTCAAAATAACAGCTTTAACTAAATGCACATGAAATTATATACTGTACTTATAAGAAAAACACAATTTTTAAAAAATTTATCTGTCTGGATGTCTACTGTATTTAAATATTAAAGATATTAAATTCCCCTAAAAATAACATTTATGTTAATATTTTTATTCAAAACATTACAAAATAAAGTAACGTAAAGACTTTGCAACAAATACAAAGCTTATATAAACTAAGCTCATTTGCGAATTTGTTAGCAACTCAAATAAACTGTCTAGTCGAATTACGAACTTACTTTTTTTACTAGGCCGGGAAATTAAGACTGTGTAGGTCGCTTCTAGGTCAAGTTTTAAAACTTTTTTATGAGTTTTTCATTATATTTGTATGATATTCATTAAATTAAAATATTTTTACTAGAACTCTTTTAGGTAACCTAGATTCCATAAAAAACATCTTTCTATAGTAATCTATAGGTACTAATATTATAAAGCTGAAGAGTTTGTTTGTTTGTTTGAACGCACTAGTCCCAAGAAATACTAATCTGATTCAAAAAAATCTTTTTGCATTAGATAGCCCGTTTGTGGAGGAACGCTATAGGCTATATATCATATATGATATAGTATATACATATAGTCTATCTTTTCCATACGTATGACGAAGCCAAGCGAAGCGAGAGTGAGCCGCTAGTATAGCTATAAATGAAATTCTCATCAATTTATATATATATATATATATATATATATATATATATATATTTATATGGAAAGCATCACGAGGAAACCATTAAACAGATTTTGATAAAATTTGGTGTTATGATAGCTAGTTATCCGGGTCAACATATAAGATAGTTTTTACTGAGAGAAAATATATCATCTCTGAGAAATTTATACTAATCGTTAAGACATACATCGAGCCCGAGCGGAGCGAGGATGTGTCGCTAGTTTAATTCTAAATATTCAGTTTTACCTTATTCATATACTTATATAAAAGATATGAAAAGGTGTAACACGCCATCGAAATAATCTTAATAGCAAAAACAGGTCGATAGATGAAAAATACTTGCTTCTACTCTGAAACATTTTCACACGTTTGATTTTATATTGAAACGACACAGGTGTACGTGATATTAGAGTCAGTCGAGTCAGTATGTAAGTTTAATTTTCAGAAAATACGCCTTATATTACAAATTTAATACATATGAATTTATAAATTAAAAAGTGCTAGTATTCACGACTGTAGATCTGTAGGTCCCGAGTTCTAATCCAGGGTCAGGCAAAACATAGTTATTACGCTTTTTTGTCAAGAACATCGTCTCACCGGACTTTGAAAGTAAAAGGAACACCAAGTTCACGTTTGCACGTGTACTTGTGTACTATAATATTACATTAGCCGCCGTAGCTGTAATCGGTCAGAATTTCAGAAAGATGTTAAGTTAGTAGTACACTTTTAACTCCTGGTACCTTATTACTACTTCATTTATAATTAAAATAAATTAATAAAATATATATGTTACAGTCAAAACTATTTTTTAGTCAAAACTACTTTTAACCAAAGAGGTTGATCAAAAGTAGTTTTGATTGACTTGGTCAATAGCAGTTTTCTCTGTTATATCGATAAAAACCCTTAAAAAGTTAAGGAGGTAAGTAGGTTAAAGGTTACTCGGAAGAACCCTTTCTTTCTTTCTAGGTTAGGTTAGAACAGGGATCATAACATGCCATAAACGACTAGAACTTTTAGAAAAAAAATCCTGTAGTCAAAACTACTTTTGACCAACCTCTTTAGTCAAAACTAAATGTAACTAAAAAATAATTTTGACTGTAACATATATAACGATCAAAACTCTCATTTATTAACTCAATCTTTTAAGTCATCCGAATAGCAATAACATATTTTCCACATACATATTAAAAATATTTTTTCCACATTTAAAAGGCTGTACAGGAAAAGCGGCAAACGAATTGCGAAATCTCAATGAATGTACGAGTACATTATATTTACATCGGTAACTCTTTTTGATTTCTTTTAAATCAAATGTTACACATTTAAGTAAAGTAAGCGAGATAGGTGCTGTGCTAATGGCTGCGAGTTCGATTCTCGCTTTAAGCAATTTAAGATTTGACCAAGAATCGAAAGTTGGGTTGAGATTAGATGATTCGAAGTCCACAGCACGTGTCATCGCTTAATCAGTGCCAATACACAAGTTAGTCACAAGACCTAACACAATAAATCAAATTAGATAGTGAAATTGAGAAGCTATATATATATATATATATCCTTCCATCTGTCCATCCTTTCCTTGCATCTGTTTTTCTACTAAGTCGAAAGTTACTAAACGTAACGTAACCCTCGCTTCGTATCAGACCGTGCAAAAAACTTAAGACCTATGAGACTGCGTATATATGACATGGCGTACTTTCATTTGTATCTCCTGAGATTCAAGAGAAAGTACACCATATTTTTCATTTAGACTATACAGTTAACAGTATAAAATAAAAACGTGCCCCCAACAGATACACAATCAAAAAGTGTAGAAAGAATTCTTAAATACTAAAACCTGAATGGTTTAAGATTTTTTTATTTAAGACTGTTTGGTTAAAGACTTCATCATATTTTTACATTACATGTATAATAGACTAGCGACTCACGCTCGCTTCGCTCGCGTTCGTCTCTAGCTACGTTTTCAGTTTCAGTTAGCTATGTTTATACATAAATAGTAGCTTGCTACTCCTAAGATATTCATTAAAATTATAAATATTAATAGTGCGTACGCCGTACACGAACTTTATTCACAATTTGAAGGGTTTTCATTTTTTTTTTATCTGATTCTTTTTCTGAAATAAAAGTAGTCTAAGTTACTCCTTATAACATCAGATATCTGCCAGTGAAAGTCCCATCAAAATCGGTCCAGCCGTTTCGGAGATTAGCCGGAACAAACAGACAGACAAAAAATTGTAAAAAATGTTTTTTTGGTATATGTACCGTGTATATATCCATATGCATTTAGTAAAAAGCGGTTATTTTAATATTACAAACAGACACTCCAATTTTATTTATCTGTATAGATGACTACACTTATTATTTATTCAAATAATTACTGCTTTAAACGTGTACTTAACCCATATTCTTTCACAAACAATCAACGTTTTCTTTTTTCATTAATAATATGGAAACATTCTGGCTGTTAATTTTAAAAATTCTATAATAATATGATATATGTAATTAGAATAAGGAATATAACATACAATTTTCTACAAGAAGATGAAAGTGCTAAAAAAATCTTACTCCTTCGCTTTTCGAATAAATAAATAAATAAATAAATATGTTGGTACATTAACACATAGCACCATCTAGTTCCATGGTAAGCTACGAGGCTTGTGTTATGGATACCAGATAGTTGATACACTACACATATATAACTTTAAATACATACATATTATAAATATAAATACCCATGACAAACTGAGCCAAACGTATAACATGTATAATATCAATATTCAACTAAAAATAATTTGATACGAATAAATAAAATTCTGCTGTTTATCTAAATGCATATAAGAGTATTTATGTACGGTACTTAGCATTTTTTTTTTAATTTTGTCTATCTGTTTGTTCCTTTGCTGCTGCTATCTCAGAAACGGCTGGAACGATTTTTATGGGACTTTCACTGGCAGATAGCTGATGTTATTAAGGAGTAACTTAGCCTACACTTTTTATTTACAAAAAAGGATTACAGTTCCATGCAAAAAAAATAAATCCCATGAAATTGTGAACCAAATACGCTTACTTAAGAACGCATCCGAGCAAAGCGAGGGTAAGACTAGTTCACTATACCGGAATCAAACCTGGTATCCTACAACACATACATATATGTATATTTACCGGTTATGGAATAGATAGACTATATATTAGTATGGATAATATGAATTACTGTACTAATTTATAATTCATAAAATATAATGTATCGAGTCACAACTTGAGATGTATTTATATTGAACCAAAGTGTAGCTCAACCTACGTAAGTATTAATAGGGGCTTGGCTTTACATTAAATATGCAGGTCTGTCTGGTCAACTCTGTGTGAACGTGGCAAAATATCAAGAACATACATATTAAATACGCATTTTATTTTATTTACGGTTCGCTTAAAGTTGTCTAGGTTGTTTTTCTATCTTATAAACTACTAGCGACTCACCCTCGCTTCGCGTCAGGTTCGTTCCTAGACCAAAACAAATCTATCGCACGGGAACCGTAAAATTTTCCGGGATGATATGTAGCCTAAAGCCTTCCTCAATAAATGGACTATTCAACACAAAAAAATTTTTCAATTCCAACCAGTAGTTCCTGAGATTAGCGCGTTCAACCAAACAAGCAAACAAACAAACAAACTCTTCAGCTTTTTAATATTAGTATAGACGAGCGATGTGCCCTCGCTTTACTTGGCTGCGTAAAGCGTCCTTAGGTGTGGTATTTATAATGTAATGTAATGTAAGGTGGACTCAATTTTCCGCACTTAGACTCCATAATTGGTGCATTGGGCGTCTTGAATCCTGGCTAATCTAGCCAGCCAAGCTCCGCCCAGAAGCGCAGAAGTTTCCTGGGAACTTCACAGGCTTCGCGGAGCGACCTCATTGATCCGAGGATTTCTTTGCGTTGATAAGCCACTGCCTCGCATTCTAGGATCACGTGGGTGACTGATTCTTCGGCACTGAAACATCCTCTACATAGAGGACTATCAGCCCCGCCGGTTATGAATAGATGTTTGTTTAGGTGACAGTGGCCCGTAATTGTCCCTATCATTGTTTTTAAGTTGGTTCTGTTTAGACTTAGTAGTCGTTTTGTCAGTCAGTATTTATAATGTTTTTTCCATAATAATTATTTTGTATTTGTATTTACATGCAGATAGCGTCAAATTCTTTTACTAACAGTCTATGTTTTTTTCAGGTAATATGTTTTCCATCCGGTGAGTCTCCACATAACCACCTGTATATGTACAGGTGGTATGCGTAAATGTACTTCCCAACGTTTAAAAAGCAAAGGTTTATTTGTGCGCTCATGCAACGGTGTTGCCTTAAGTCCTTTCATTTCAGCGTGAATCAGTAACAAAAAAACACACACATAAATATTAATTTTCGCATTTATAACAGTAGTGTAGTTGTATTCAGCCGTTTTTATCGTCCCACTACTGGGCACGGGCCTCCCTTCAGTACGAAGGGGATCAGGCCATAGTCCACCACGCTGGCCAAGTGCGGGTTGGCGGACTTCACATGTCTTTCAAAAACTTGCTAGGTTCTCTCAGACATGCAGGTTTCCTCACGATGTTTTCCTTCACCGTGAGGCAAGTGATAATCATGTTAGAAATGATTCGCACGTGAAAATTTCAGAGGTGTGGGACCCTGGATTTGAACCCGCTTCACTCGGTTTCCCAAGCGAGCGCGTTGCTACTGGGCTACCACTGCCTTGAAATTATAATAAAATATATGAATTTAAATGTTCTAGTATATTTAAATTATGTAGGCAAGGCTGTGCAATTGTTGAAGAAATGTGAACAGTATTATATAACGAGGTCACAACTTTCTTGCTAGCTAAAGTACTGCGTTATGCACCTTGACTCAATAACCTTACTCTTTACTCGCACAACATTGACTTTAAGAGTTTTTCACACTTTTATCTTTTGAATGCCACAGGATAAATCAAGAGCGAAACGAAGAAAAAAATATAGTTAAAATATATACCTATACCACAAGCAGAACTCGCGGCTTCGCTCGCGTTAAAATTACAAAAAACTAAAAAAGTACCGTAAAAGTACGTAGGTTTCATACATACTTTCATCCCCTATTTTACTCCCTTATAGGATGAATTTCGAAAAATGATAAAACGCGTATTTATTAATTGCATTGAAGTGCATTAATACCAAGTTTCAAGTAATTCTGATCATAAATATTTTTGGGTTGTATTATAATGTGTCTTTCCGTGGGAATTATATAATCTCCCGCGGCAAAAAGTACTCTATGTTATTTTCCGGCCCTCCAATTGTTTTTGTGGAGATTGAATTTGTGGAGATCACAAAAAAATGACGCTAATCCGTCACTCTGTTTTGACATGAAAAAAATAAAGACAAACAAACAAACGAACAAACAAACAAACAAACAAACACACTTTCACCTCTTTAATATTAGTATGGATATGGATTACACGTAAAAGCGTAAATTCGACTATAATCATGGTAATACTTTCTTTGATTTACGCATATATTTGACATTTTAAATAAAACTATCTTTTCGGATTATTTCGCGGATTTATTTTGATTTTTGGTTCCCGACGTTTCGATTGCTTTGCAGCAATCATGGTCACGGGAAAGACTAAGGTGTTAGACATCTCAAAGGCGTTATATACTTGTTACAGACAGTGCCTACCCACAATTTTACAAAAATGATTTAAAAAAAATCAAAAGTGGCACCAGAGTACCTTACAATATTTACCTTATAATATAATCATATTTGTATTGATAACATTAAAACTCGTCAATGCCTATTAAACAAAAAAAAACAAAATTTTGTTGACAAATAACAAGTTCAGCGCCTTTTTCTCCTCTGTTTGTAAACAAATTTCCTTTTTGTTTTTTGTTTACTTTATAGATGATCTTTAGTGCTATCAATAAAAACAGTTGGAAAAAATATATTTTTTTAAAAGATAGGTAAATTCCATTCTTATATTATGTTTTCCTCAAATTTTCCATAACGGTTATGGTAGAATTTCGACTTCTGGGCGAAGTTATTACTTTAAAACGGTTTTAAAGTACCCACCCACTTTAAAATCTGTTTTGAATCTGATAAAAAGTAATTAAGTTCTTTCAGAAATCTTTTAGAGATAGCAATTGTAGTGAGTCCTCTTAACTAAGTCTCCTTATTAGAAAGCTAACATTTCGAATGATCAATCTTCCTTTTCCGATGAAAACACGACCATTTGAACTGTATCGAGAGGATGCTTACAGCTTTCCAAATCTAACAGGTTGCTCGTAGACTCTTAAACGTATTCATATGTACTCGTACAATATCCTATAATGTTTGCATACGCTTTAAGTGCTTTCTTTTGCTATAGTGCACTTCGGACCTTAGTTTCACACATATTCAAGCTATGCCATGCGTGTTGTTCAAAAACTTTTACTTTACTGATCTATGCTAGTATTATAAAGAGGTAAAGTTTGTGAGTTTGTAGGGGGTAATCTCTGGATCTACTGAACTGATTTAGATAAAATTTGGTAAGAAGATAGTTTGAGACCCTGGGAAGGACATAGGATACTTTTTATCCCCGAAATTATCACTAAAGGGGGTGAAAATGGGGATGAAAGTTCGTATTGGGAAGCAAGCTAGGGACGAACCCGAGCGAAGTGAGGGTAAGTCGCTAGTACCTTATGAAGTACTAGTATTTACCCGCGGTATCGCGCGCGTGACAAGCGAGGCAGGGTCCAAGAGTAGGCTGCGTCCGACCCCATTACGCAATCAATATCATTGTTAGTTAAATTTTATCGAAATCTGTCCAGTGATATAAGTGTGAAAAAGTAATAGAAAAAGTTACTTTCACATTTATAATATTAAAAATATGGATTCGTTAAATTGACATCGTGGACAATCATAACCTACACAGTAATATAAGATCTATGAGACAGAATCTCGGTGGTGTAGTGGCTAGCATTAGGAGGTTCTAGATTCGAGTCCCGGGTTAGGCCAAGTTTAATTATTGAGTCTTTCTGTTTAGTAAGACTCAGTGACAGCCCGGAGTTGGGAAGTTGGCGGTGTTACACCCCCGTGCCTCGGAGAACACGTAAAGCCGTCGGTCCTGCGCCTTAACTCTCACCAGTCGTGTCGAATAGTCGTCCCACCGGAGTATGAGAGTGACAGGAATAGAGAGTGCACTTGTGTCTGCGCGTAGACATGTGTACTATAATATCTCCTGCGCAGTTGGCTAATCTCAATGAGAACTTATTATATAACTTTAAGTACATACATATTATAAATATAATTTATAATCGATATAAAATTTTAACGAATTTTATTTTATTAATAAAATCATCGAAATTATGGTCAGATTTCGATCACTTTAAAGGTATATATGTGTATATAATATATGTGTAGTGTATCAACTATCCGGTATCCATAACACAAGCCTCGTAGCTTACCATGGAATTAGATGGTGCAGTGTGTTAATGTCCCAACATATTTACAAAAAACGAATAATAATCCATAAAATCTGCATCATTAAATCGATACTACGAATGCATATTCGACTCCCTCCAACTGATTACTTTTCAATGCAAAATTAGTCTTACGATTTCCTTAAGAAATTCTAAAAAGACTTCTTTAGTGAGGATTTATACCTCAACCCTCAATTCCCTTTGAAAGCGATCACTTTCAACCGGCGAGCGTACGGAGCGGTTAAGTCGAATCATTCAGCAAAATTGAATAAGTTGCTTTAGGAGATTCAAAACGTTTTAAGAAATAAAATAAATTATTTGTTGATGACAGATTTTGTTAATGCATTTAAATATTTAAAGTTATTTAAAAAAAATATATAGTATTAAATACTTATTGGATCATCGACCGACATGTTGACTGAAAGACTGTCTACTTGGAAGATCACAGGTTCTATTTCCGCGCAAGATGAATGTTTGTTTTAATAATTATTATTGTACTATATTTAATATTTAAACTAGTCAAATATGAGGTATTTTAGCAATATAAATGTGTTGCCAGTTCTGACTAGTTACTAAAATGGTAAGGCAGTGGTAGCCCAGTGGTAACCGAGTGAAGCGGGTTCAAATCCCGAATCTCGCGCCTCTATTTCTAACATAATTACCTGATTACCACTTGCCTTACTGTGAAGGAAATTACGTACAAATCACATATGGTATATATATATATATATATATATATATATATATATATATAGTTTTCTATAGATTGTCAATACATTACGTATATTTGAAAATTGCAAAACGAAAGAAAAAGACAGTCAGAAAAACTTCTTTAATATATTGCAAAGCCACAACATGTTTTCCGAGACCCTTGTACCTAAGTTCGACCCTGGCTATATGGCTTAACTCAAAATGGTGTTTTATTCAAATAGACTGTTAAATTATGAATCATCAATTCAACATTTACATTAAGAAAATATTCACTCCCCGCTGAAGTCCTGAAACGTTCTCATTAATGCATTCTCTTAATTATACTAGGAAAATTATAGAAAAAGGTTCGGTATAACATATTTTGTTAAAATTAAATTCTTTGTACCTACTTGTAGTAATTTGATATTGCCATATTTAAAAGGCTTCAGCTACCTGAATAATTATATATTATTTTTATTTTATTTTTTTACATATACATGCGCGTTCATGCTGAAAATTTGAGTTGCTCTTTGATGTCTTTATTTTATTTTTTATTATAAAAATTGTGTAAATTAAAAATTAACAAATATTGTAAGGTATTTAATTATAAATCCCAAATGATAGTTTTATTTAAAACTAGCGTCTTACCCTCGCTCCGCTCGGGTTCGTCCGTAGTTACGTTTTAACGTTTAGTATACATTTCTCAGAGATGGGATATTTTCCCGCAGTAAAAAGTATCCTATACGTTGACCCGGATAACCAGCTATCACCATACCAAATTTTATCAAAATCTGTCCTGTGGTTTTTTCGTGATGCGGCCACAGACAGACAGACAGACAGACAAAAATTCTAAAAACTATATATTTGGCTTCTATATCGATAATAAAGTTTATTTCAATAAGATTTTCCAAAAAATACTTAATGTACAGATTCGGCTTTGTTACAATTTTATTATATGTATATAGATGTCAAATATTCGCGTAAATCTAAGAAAGTTTACTTTTAATTAAACAATTTGTTGCCATTATTAAATTATACCATGATCTGACTTTGACAAAATGTTGTAATATAATTACCTAAACATGCAATAACGTAATCAGTGGAAAAAGAAAAAGAAGCTGCTAACGCCAGTATTGTCGATTATTATTATTACATTACTGGTAAATGAAGTTTCTGAAGAAGACTGTTAGTATAACGTACGAGAAGAGTGTCTTCATGTCTTCATTCTTAATACAATTTCCGACTTGCCGCTCTCAGCTCTGCTACTACGTATTGGTTTTAAATTAACCAGACTAAAACCACTAAAGTACATACGTATGCTATTTAGAGTAATTTAAGCCATTCGCGTTGCACCGGAATCGATTCCACGATCATCAATATAGAAGACAGTGACAGATATCCTGCTACACTATAACGGTTGTAAATCAAAAATTAACTTTTATTAGTATTATTAGACTAGCGACGCACCCTCGCTTCGCTTCGGGTTCGTCCCTAGGCAAGAACAAGTCTATCCCACGAGAACCGTACATTTTTCCGGGATGATATATAGCCTATAGCATATATATATATATATATATATATATATATATATATATATATATATATATATATACATAAAATGCTTTGTCCTGACTGACTGATCGATCAACGCACAGCCTAAACCGCTGGTCATACAAACGTGAAATTTGGAAGACATATTCCTTATACAATGTAGGCATCCGCTAAGAAAGGATTTTTCTAAATTCATCCCATAAGGGGGTGAAATAGGGGATAAAAGATTGTATGAAACTCTGTTATTCTTAACGCGAAATACATGGTAAGTGGTATTTAGCTTTAAGATGAAAAATAAGAAATATATGTATTAGATTTTTTTCGAAATTCATCCCTTAAAAGGGTAAAAGGGGGTGATAAAGTTTATATGGGCAAATAATTATTTATGGTCAGAATTACTTGAAACTTGGTATTAATGCTCTTCAATACAGTTAAACACATATATATTTTAGCATTTTTTGAAATTCATCCCATAAGGCTGTCAAATAGGGGATGAAAGTTTGTATGAAACTCTGTAATTTATGCACAGAAAATGGTATTTACCTTTAAAATGAAAACTAAAACAATACATATATCATTTTTTTTTTTCGAAATTTATTCCTTAAATGGGTAAAAGGGGGTTGTGCTATTTATATAAGGAAAAATTTGTTTATGATCAGAATTACTTGAAACTTGGTATTAATGCTCTTCAATACAATTAAATAAACACGTATTGTAGATTTTTTTTTAATTAGCCTCTAAGTGGGTAAAACGGGGCGGTGAAATTTGAGTTGTTGGATATATTTAAATAGAGTAACATGGCTCAAGTTCTCTGTAAGTGCACATTTACTGTGTGAGATATAAAGCAGAGAACGGAAATTATTCCGAATCCAAAGGAAAATTATGTGTAACTTAATCCATGCTGACCACAGCAGCGACAACTATAACAGACCTAGAGCGCGAGAGAGAGAGCCTAACCTATATTTGTGGTTGGTTTTTTTAGTGAAGACTAACTTAAGTGAATCAAGAGTTTTACTCTAAACATAATATTAAAATTCGATATGACAACGTATAAATTCAATGGAAATTAAAACTGAGCAAATTTTTTAGTCCACGCGAGCGTAGCCGCGGCCGAAAAGCTACAACAAAATAAGAATGGCACTTTATATACGTGACTTAAAAAAGAAGGAGAAGGAGGGAGACTGTAAGCTTCAGTATGTACATAGCATTAGGTTTTTAAAAATAACGTAGATGTTAGCCTGTTAGTATGTTAGTTAAAAAAACCCATATTAGCCATGTTCCATAATTCTAAAGTCACATTTTATGCGATTGTATCGCTAAAATTAAATTTGTTTCCATAATATATACTTTAACAAATAATAAAACTTACGCGAACTTAGTTTTGCAAGTAATAAAGTATGTATTGCGAAAAAGTTTATTTTTTTTGTAGTTATTCCTCAGTGAACGGGCTATCCAATGCAAAAAGAATTTTTCAAATCGGATTAGTAGTTCCTGAGATTAGCGCGTTCAACCAAACAAACAAACAAACAAACAAACTCTTCAGCTTTATAATATTAGTATAGATATATTATTTAATATTTTCAATATCGATAACGTGGAGAGCATAAACGTTACTAAAATATTTTACGCTGAAATTCTAAAAACCGTATATTTCACGCAAAATGGTTCAACAGTCCCCTTTGAAATTCGATTGCTTTCAACATTCGAGTGAAGCGAGTGGGTTCATGCAAATCAAACAGGTTGCCTTTAAGATTCTTTAGAAATGCTTAAAATGCCTTAAAGAAAGCTGTTGAGCATTAAAAAAATATTTTCTTAGTACTTATGGGATAATTTAGGACTTAGAAATTCAAGTTTCTATCGTACACATTTCATCAATTTATTAAAGACTAGCAACTCACCCTCGCTTCGCTCGGGTTCATCTTTAGTTACGTTTTAACGTTTAGCTGAGAGATGAGATATTTTCCCGTAGTAAAACGTATCCTATATGTTGACCTGGATAACCAGACATCATCATACCAAATTTCATCAAAATCTATCTAGTGGTTTTCCCGTGATGCGGTAACAGACAGACAGACAGACAAAAATTCTAAAAACTATAGATTTGGCTTCTGTATCGATAATAAAATCTATTTCAATAAGATTTTCCAAAAAATATTTAATGTACAGATTCGGCTTAGTTACAATTTTATTATATGTATAGACTAGAGTAAGCCCGCGGCTTCACTCGCATATTTAAACATATTATATATGCAACAATAACATATGCATTTAAAAGTAAGTAAGTACATCATATCAGATCATTTGGATATTTTTCAAATAAAAAAGCAAAAGGCTTCAAGATACAACGAAATAAATAATTTAAGTAAGGCAGTGGTAGCCCAGTGGTAACGCGCTCGCTTAGGAAACAAATCAATCAGTAAACCGAGTTCAAATCCCGGGTCTCGCACAGATATTCTTATTTGGGAATTAATTTCAGCATGATTGATTCTGCCTACCGTTGATTTATATATATATTGGCATTTCTAAGAGAAATTAGCAAAGTAAAAAATTGAGACATGTGCGAACATATTGGCCAGTGTGATAGACAATGGCCTGTTCCCCCTTGCATTAAGGGGGGACCCGTATCCAGCAGTGGTAAATGTACTATTTACCAAAGTAAAAAACATACTATATTCATTCATATACATATATACACATATGTATGTGCGAGTACACACCACTACATATATACATGTATGTGTGTATGTATGTGTATGAATGTATCTGCTATATACAGTAAATTTAGTGCCTAACACCATAACAAGTAGGCAGGCAGACTGCTGCTACCAGACGTCATTCTAAAAGGGATAAGGAAGTACAAGTACAAAAAGGTTGAGTTTTTATTACCACTGGCATAAGCGGGTAGCTGGCAGAGCGAGAGTATTCAGCATTTGACAATTGCTTTCTACGTAGTTTAAGAATTCTAAAACATTATGAGGGAGCGTTTCCATTTTTCGCACTGAATTAAGCTACGCTTCGCTACACGGTACCGGAGATCTGTAAAACATTTAGACTACGACGAATAATTGTAAGACCAACGTGAATATTTACTTCAAGTGGATATTAAAGACTTAATCTACACCAGACCCGCTGCTTCAGCAACATGCAAAACAGTTAAATTTCATAAAAAGAATATTCTAGATCCTGATGTTAATTTTAGAAGCTTTCTTCTTGTTTAATTACTGTGTGACATATTATGCTTAAGTGTTATATTGATTAAATTATCAAGTTGGGACGGTAAGGTATCTCGCATATATGTACTGATGGATTTTTGCTACTCATACAAAATTACGTACATTAAACATTTATCTTATTGTTAGTACCATTCATAAATAACCCAAAAATAGTAAAAAATATATATATTTAAGCTCCAATGTCTTTACGAGTCAAAAGACAGTATTGACACTGCTTTACTTTTTATATTTAGTTTATTTTTACCAACATCTTATATAAAGTCGTTTCCAACATGAAATTAATTGTTTTAATAACGTCTCTTTATTATTTAATAAATATAGTATAATATTTCGAGAGCAATATTTTACTTTGTATTTTTTTTATTTTTATTATAGCATAAGATTTACTATGTATTAAAAAATACATATATAAAAAATTAAACACATTTAACTCAAAAATATTTAACAATCGAAACAAATAACTCACCGGGTACATTCCAAACCAAATGACATCTTTCAAGCACTTGCCACTTCAGTCATGAATTGAAAAAAAAAAAACAAAACTGTCAAGTTTTTCACCTATTGGTTGTAAAAATCACACTTTAATACACAGTTAGGGAAAAAATATTTTATTTTTTGACGGAAATTGACAATTAATCACGGAAGAATCCATTTTTATTTGATTTCCAATAATAATTAGGGAATAATAAAGGTATTTGATAGGATTATATGAGGGGACGTCGTCTGTCCGGGATGTTCGTCGGGTTTCAGAGGCTGACTCGGTCGAGTCGAAGCTTCGTAGTGCGCAGTCCCTCTTGCGTAACTATTGTTACAAATTAGATAATTCACAGTCACCTTTCGTATTGTAAGTATTTGAATAACCATATGAAAATGTAATAATCGCCATATTTTGTTACAATTTACTTCAATATTTGTGATTCGCTTTAAGATAAAATATTTAACAATTAATAAAAACAAATATTTTTTGTATCATATTCATAAAAAATGTAAAACTCAAAGAAATATTACAGCTACAAATATTTCCACGTTATAGAAATAGCAAAAATGAAATTTTCTTTATGAAAAAGTGGAGCCTACGTAGCTTCTAGCGACCCATCTTTCGGGAAAACCCTCACAGCGCAAGCGTGAACTCAAAATTAGAAGGAGACGGAAATACTAGAGGTATGAATGTGCATAATGATGAAAGAGACAACACGATTATTGAGAGTTGCATATAATCAACTTAATTTGTTATCTAGGCACGTCCAAATTAAAATAATGTTTATAGTTTTACTGCAACAATTTTTGTAGTTATTTTTAATGGATCTCAACGTGCTTGAAATAAATTGTTAAATGATCGTATCGTATTATAAGTTGTGATTAGTATTGTATTTTGTGATAGTATTTTATCTATTCCTTAGCTAATATCATAAAGGCAGAAAATGATTTTTTGTATGTTTGTTTGCTTGTAATGGATAAACTAAAAATCCGCTAAACCGATATAGATGAAATTTGGTACGAAGATAGTTTGAAACCCTGGGAAGGCACAAGACCATAGGATAGTTTTTATTGAAGGGGTGAAAAGAAGGATGGATCAATCATATTTTCTCATGTAAGGAATATAAATCTCATCATATGTACATATCCTGTATATGTACCGCTCCGGATGCATTTTGCAAAAGCTATATCCAGGAGATAACATAAGACGTCTTGATTTAACGAAAAAAGAAAAATAAAAAAATATTTTGTTAAAAATGAGCTCTTTCCTTAAGTTTGCCGTATGTCATTACTTCCCAGAATGCGTTCCTTAGTAGCAACACTATCGAATGGTGTAATGATACAGTATGTGTTTTTTTTTTTTCAAAATCAACTGGTTCGATTCCTGGCTAGAAAAATTTATTTTTCAAAAATCCAATGATGCAGATTTAGTTTTCATGAAAATCGGGCCCGATTCCTCATAGTTTCGGATTTGGCCATGCACGCCCACTTGAAAAATTCACTCTGTATACTAATATACAGGGTGGATTTTTGAGACGGGACAGTAAGGGCATGTACCTTAAATACTATAGTTACAGGAAAACGTTCCTAGGAGACCATCCATAACTTTTTGAGATATTCTGAACTGCATTCACAGATTTTGGAAAAAATGTACAGTCAGCGAGAAAAATGCTAAAACTCGAAAAAAAAATTCAAAAAAAAAATTCATTCGTTTTTGTACTGGGTAAGTAGCAGCCGATAATTTACTTGTATGGATATCGTGTTTAAAAATACACGTTTAGTTGATATTATTTTATTTTATTTTTATTATTTGTCGATGAAATTATGATTTTCTACTTAGGCAGATACGTTTGCTTCTAGGTACAGTATGCCACGAGACCGGCTTAACAAAAACTAGAAAAATTGTGACTTACCGTAGTTTCCGACTGAAACTTCAGTTGGCCTTAAAGAGTCTTTTGATCGCATTAAAGAATAGGACCGTTTGGCAACAAAGAATATTTCGAGATGATTAAACGTTTTTCAGTACAAAATGTATGGGAAAAGATTTTGGCGATTTCTGTCATTTCTAGTACTCAAACCTTAAATGGTCCCATAGAGTCTTTTGATCCCTACATGAAATAGGATCGATTGACATAAAAAAATGTTTTTTCGAGTTTTAGCATTTTTCTCGCTGACTGTACATTTTTTCCAAAATCTGTGAATGCAGTTCAGAATATCTCAAAAAGTTATGGATGGTCTCCTAGGAACGTTTTCCTGTAACTATAGTATTTAAGGTACCTGCCCTTACTGTCCCGTCTCAAAAATCCACCCTGTATAGTCCATATGTTCCTTGCAAACCGTTAAAACGTACCTAGGATAGAATCCGAGCAAAGCGACGAAGATGAATCACTAGTAACTAAATAATTGCTTTTTGTAGTAAACTATTATCTAATATTTTATTGATTTACGACATTACTTGATGTATGATGGAAATAAATAGACTAGAATACAAATTTCGTGACCCACGAGCTATTTCTATGTAAAACGTCTCGCCGACACGTTGTTCTATTGTTCGGTGAAGGAAGGATAAATAATCAAACACAAATTCTCATGTGGACTGGCAAATTTTCTTACTGCAGGTAGAGTAAGCCAAATAGCTATATTTTTTCTTAAAATTATAAAAAATATATGAATTCTGTGTATTTATTTCTGTTAATAAATATCTCTATATATAAATAGGCAAAGACAATAGAGTTACAGATAGTTTTTTTTTGTCTGTTTGTTAACCGATTTTCGATCATAATAATTACCATATCTATAAAAAAAAACATTTATTGATAACACTAAAGTTCCTAAAAAAAAAGAAAATCAGTTGACAAAAGAAGAAGAAAAAACCAAACTGTTTTGTTTTTCTTGCGAAGATTTCCTTTAAAAAATTCACTTACCCTTATTTTTTACAGCCTTAACATTATGTATGTCGTAAAATAAACAAGGGTGGGTAAATAAGTAATGAAACGAATGCAAGTATTAAGCCACGTAACAATTGTGACTACCCTACTCGTACATACATAGAAGAGGGAATAAGAGAAATGATAAGTGATGTGATTAGACGTTTAAATTGAGCATTTTTAAAATAATTTTAAGCATCTATTTGCTTGACAAAAAAAACATGGTAAAATACTAAAACCTTTTTTCAATATTGGTATTTCATATATCTGAATCCCTTATTTTACTAGCACTTCAAAAAAAATCTTAGTCCTGAGAAGAACTACCGATAGAAACTCGCCAGACTACACTTAATTTTTTTGGACTTTTATTTAAATTCAAAGATCCTGGAGTCGATCATATAATTCGCAAAATAGCACATCTTGGATGAAACAAACAGACAGACAGACAAAAATTGTAAAAAATGCTATTTTGGTATAATATGTACCGTGTATACATCCTTATGCATTTAGTAAAAAGCAGTTATTTTAATATTACAAACAGACACTCTAATTTTATTTATCTGTATAGATTTTGTATACCATTTCTAAATTTCCACACTCCATGTTAGAAACAGATTCACAACACCAGTGGAAACCGCAACTAGATCGCTTCGGGAATTATTCATTGGTCAGCTCGTGTTTAATTCACACTTCTACCTACTATCTGTGCGTCAAATTAAAATGGTGTCGGATGTCAGGGTCTGGCGACACCGGTCTCATAGGTTACGAATATTTGTCTCTGTAACATTTTGGTGTATTTTAACATATTCCATGTTTTTGTAATATTATTGTATTCAGCCATCTTTAACGTCCAACTGCTGGGCACGGGTCTCCCTTTAATACGAGGATCAGGCCATATAAGACTGTTATCGTAGTGCAATAGGATAAGTAATGCTTGTCGAAAATTAGAAGATTCAAACCATACACCACCCACGAAATCTATACTAATATTATAAAGCTGAAGAGTTTGTTTGTTTGTTTGTTTGGTTGAACGCGCTAATCTCAGGAACTACTCGTCCGATTTGAAAAATTCTTTTTGTATTAGATAGCCCGTTAACTGAGGAAGGCTATAGTCTATATATCATCCCGGAAAAATGTACGGTTCCCGTGGGATAGATTTGTTTTTGTCTAGGGACGAACCCGAAGCGAAACGAGGGTGAGTCGCTAGTATAACTTAAAAAATATATGTAGTAGCTACGTGATTCAATATAAAGTATTTATCACCTCCGTAGCATAACAAAAGGCAAATGATAAAAAGTATGTAGTGACCCATCCCTAGATGTTCTTCGCATTTTTAACATTACGGAATCTCTCACAAGGGACTTAAGGGACGGGAAGGGATTTTTTCAAACTTAATACATAAATATCAACATACCGGTCGTAAATTATAGCTATAAGCTTCTAAGATAATCGCTCTGCTCTGTATAATAATTGATGAAAATCGTATGAAAATCCATACAGTAGTTTCTGATATTAGGACGTACAAACACAAACTCAGCTTGGAAACCTTAATATATACCTACAGATAAATAAAATTGAAGTTTCTGTTTGTAATTTCAAAATAACAGCTTTTTACTAAATGCATAATATGTATTTTTTTACGTTTATTGTATCTTACTTTTGCCAGTTGGGTGGGTTTATAGAAGTTTCGTTTGGATTTTTATTAGCAGAATCCATAGGAAGAAACTCATATACTTGACGACACGTTTAGCTCAGTTTGTGTCAATGACCCTACTTGCTATGCCAGCGGTCGCGGGTTCGAGTCCCGCTGGGGGCATTCATTTGTATGATGAGCACGAATGTTTGTACTCCAGTCATGGGTGTTTATATTTATAATATGTATATATTTAAAGTTATATATGTGTAGTGTATCAACTATCTCGTATCCATAACACAGGCCTTGTAGCTTACCATGGAACTAGATGGTGCTGTGTGTTAATGTCCCATCATATATACATACTTGCTAAAGATGCACTTCTTTGTCTTATAAATAGACTGGGATGAAAAGTCTGTTGAATAAGTCTTCTTTTTCCAGTAGCATTTACTGGTGCAAATGCCTGGTCAGCCACATCAGTACAGTCTTCGGTAACATATTTTACACCACAAGGCCCGGGTACCTCTTGGCGCCGGGGGTTAGGCGGATCGCATGACAAATCGCAATTCTCATTTTCCATATTTAATTAAAAATAGGGGGGTGGGTATGTAGTGATGAGTGACTAATCCGATTTGAAAAAATCTATTTGCATTAGATAGCCTGTTTATTGAGAAAGGCTATAGGCTATATATTATCATGCTAGTACTCAAGGGAGCGGAGCAGTAATTATAAATGTCAACAAATCGGACAGACTTCCATACATTATTGTACAACTGATGTCTATAATCAAACAAATTAAACGCGAGCGAAACCGCGGGACACAGCTAGTATAATATAAGAATAACATTTCACATTAAATATTCATAACCATAACATAAAAATTACACTATTTCATCACCTTTAGTGAAACGTATATTAATTTCCTGTTTGAATTTAAACTGGGTGTTAGCGAGACTCACAAATCCGTCTGGGTTTAAGTACCCGCACTGTCAAAATTAAACGTGGCTCAATCAATTTCTCAAGCTCCAAATTAATGTTCCTCTCATATTTGTAGCTAGCGGTCGCCGTCAGGGAATATCAGTTTATGATAGAAATGACGAAATTAATTGAAAATTTAATAAATTAATAATAAATGTATGTAGAAGTTTGTCCTTGTTCAACAACAAACGGAAAAAATAAGGTCATATTAATAAAGTCACATCAAACCCATTGAAATGTTTCCAATAGAACGCACTAAGGGAATTTATATACAAAATTGTTTATATTTAAATTGACCTCAGATGAGACCGAACCTGTTACCTTCATCGTAAAGCCTAGCAGTATAGAAGATGGATGTGGTAAAACTAAAGCAATTTATAATGTAAAACAATTTAAAAAACATAAAAATGCTTGCACTTCCGTTATAAAATCTCAAGTACAGTTAAATCTTTGTACACGCGTAACCTAGTTTTAAATGTTGCCCTCCGAGACCCAGTTGAACAGCCTTCAGTTGCCTCCTAATAGAAAATATATATAAATGGAAAAACTTTTACTTTAAAAACTTTATTGACCCGCCCACGCTTCACTGGAAACCTGACACTGTATGTGGTGTATACGTATATCCATACTTCCATATTCATACTTACTAAAATCACAAATGTGAAATATGTTTGTTTATTTGTCCCTCTTTCACGTCAAAACAGAGTGATTGGCGTGATTTTTTGTGTGGAGATTATTGGAGAGCTGGAGACATAAGTTTTTACCGCGGAAGATTATCTCATTCCTACAGGAAAACACGTTATAATACAAATATATATATATATATATATATATATATATATATATATATATATATATATAAAAATGAGCGAAGCGAGGGTTAATCGCTAGTAAAGTATTGCAATAATCTCTCTAATGCGAGTTGTATTCAAGCATCGACCGTTCCGAATCAGCACAAAATGTATTTGTGTTAGATATTAACCAATAAAATATGAACCTATATTGAATAACAGCTAAGCCCCCAAGCGCGAGTGCTCATAGTTTACTTTACGATTTGCAAAGTAATCTATCTGTTTGACGTATGTCTGTGTTGACATTTTTACACTACTACAATCACAGATATAGATGTATATAGATAACGCAAATGCATGTACTTCGCGTGTCCGAACCCCGACCAAACGTCCAGGTTGGTCGCCGCTAACTTCAATCCGTGCGCGTCCATTGTTGCAGCCAGACGGCCGCAAAAACTAATAAAATGCCTCGTTGCGTGATAATTAATTGCAATAGCCCAAAAATTTCGAGCACCCAAAGGCAGGAACATATTTCCTATCACAGGTAAGTTATTTTAAAATTATATTATGCGTAAATTCATATTAAAACTGTTTTTTAAGTATTCCAAGCTGTGTATGAGTCCCAGAATATACATAACTATAAATTAACGTTAAGTAAACGGTATTCACATTACATTGCCGCGTTTGCTTTGGACGTTTGATCTGACGTTGTGTGTTAGGAGACGATGAATATCGGAACAAGCGATACTGTCGCACATCGCTTGGACTTCGCGATACAGGCAATTTGTCATTCTTCTGTCAAATCTAGTGACTAGTGTTGTTCGTTCTACAACATATATCAATAATCGATATCGGACGGACATATTATAAAAAAAAACAATTTAGTAGATAAAACAAACTCATGCATGACCTAATTTTAAATGACAGCTTTAAAAAAAGGAGGGTAATATTTTTAGGGTTCATGTATTCAATGTGTTTTTGTTTATCCTTTCAACATATACGAGTATGTTTATATATTTAATGTGTTTATAAATTTCTATTGTTTTTAAAAATTATTTTTTTAGTTTCCTACATGATCAAATCATAAAAGAAAATTGCGGCCACGGGACGGAAAGACTGGTTCCCGACTAAACACAGTACTATTTGTTCTATACATTTTGAAAATATTAGTTTCATTAAAGGAAAAAAGTTAAATATACATATGTGTATGAGCGAAACGATCACGGCGGCGGCTCCAGCTGAATGGTAGCGGGGCGGAGGGGCATCGGCGGCATCGATGTCTTTGAATCGGTTTGGATTTTCCGCACTAAATTACGGCTGTGACGTCACAGTAGGTGTTAAAAAGTCGGCACGCTTGGTTTCAATACAAATCGTGATACTTGCGTTATCTATTACATCTATATCTGTGACTACAATAATAGTTGTAAGAGCACGTTGTTTATAAAAAATACAGATTATAACGTCGCAAAAATGTAAGATACTCAATTCGAGTACAAAGATTTTTGTGTGATACGATCTCTTACCCTTATTATACATTATACTTTATTACTATACTCTTCGTCAATAATGTAGCCAATTCTTAAAATCCTTTTTAGGGTTCCGTACCCGAAAGGTGCCAACGGAACCCTATTACTAAGCCTCCGCTGTCCGTCTATCCGTCGATCCGTCCGTCTGTCAGAGGGCTGTATCTGATGAACCGTCAGAGGTAGAGAGTTGAGATTTTCACAGAGTACGTATTTCTATTGCCGTTATAATAACAAATAATAAAAATAAATAAAAACCCAAGGATCATCGTTTTTACAATCGTAATCGATCATCGAAGTTAATGTACTACGTACAATATACATAGAGTAAAAGTCATATTAATAAAAAATATGTACATACATGTACGGAACCCTTCGTGTACGAATTCGACTCGCACTTGACCGATTTTTTTTATCTCAAAATTCCCTCTCAAAGGAAAATTGAAACAAGTAACATAATTACCTGTTAAATTTTCAACTGGCTGGCTATTGCAATCTAAAGTTGTACAACGCCTTAAAGGCAGGAGGGTCGGGTAGCTTAGACATTTAGAATAGCGAGTATATGCAAATGCTGATTGACATTACTTTTGCATGTATAGGAGAAAAGCGACGAGTATTATCGCTTACACAAGAAAGACACGTTTGACTTTTTGAAATAAAACTTCTTTACGCACGCTTGACTTGGGGGGTAAGCTGGTGAATGCGTTACGAAAACATGTACGTACGTTTGTTGCCATGGTAACCGTTGTTATCGTCTGACAAATGATATAATATTATATTCTTTCCTTTAATGATATTCTATAAATATATGATTATAATATGCGTTATTTTTAGTATCTCACCTATCCTAATGATTTAAAACATGAATTGAAGAGTACCGATAACCTACAGAAGTTTTACTTCTTCCACGTGTACACATTCATACATTTATTTAATTTTTTTATCTGTTTATAACGTATGCCTATACAATTCTTCCTATTGTGGCGAATTGCTCGTGTGCTATCCGTATGTCTGGAATGATTGGCGTCATTATGTACGATAAATGGCGAGTGGATAAAATTTAGTACACAGATCTTATTTTAACGTTGGGAAATGCATTTACGCTTACCATCTGGATACATATAGGTGGTTATGCGAGACTTACGAACTAGAGGAGCCAATACTACCCAATAAAACCCAACGAAACTTTTCCCGTCTTAATGCGACATGGGATGGATAATGGGATCGCTTACTAAGAAGTGTAGACGCCCTTAGTATAAAATAACATGTAATTTGTTAATTTAACTAAAACGGATAAAATTTGCAATATATTAGTGTCACGTTAAAAACAGGCAAAGCCAGGATAACCGCCGCCGTTCACTGTACAAAAACATATATATTTAAAAAAATAAAAATTAATTATTTCTTATCAAGACACGCGGTAGCGTGTCCAGCCAAGTTCAAGCCAAAAGAAACTGGCGACGCAGCACCGTGTGTACATTTTACTCACGAACCATTTGTAGTCACTTTTTACCTCGTGTGTATTCAGCCCTTTTTAACGTCCCACTACTGGGCACGGGCCTCCCTTCAGTACGAGGAGAATCAGGCCATTGTCCACCACGCTGGCCAAGTGCGGGTTGGCGGACTTCACATGTCTTTTGAAAACTTGCCAGGTTCTCTCAGATACGCAGGTTTCCTCATTATGTTTTCCTTCACCGTTAAGACAAGTGGTAATCACGATGAAAATGAATCGCACATGAAAATATCAGAGGTGCGAGACCCGGGATTTGAACTCACTTCACTCGGTTTCCCAAGCGTGCGCGTTACCACTGGGCTACCAGTGCTGTCTGCTGATTTCACCTCGTAATAACTCAAAATTTATTTAACATAAACACATGAAATTTGGTTCATTTATTTTTATCCCCTTAGATTAACTAGAATCCCCAATTTGTTGACAAAGACAATTTTGTTGTAAAAAGTTGACAACCACGCATATTCTTCACATTGAACTTGGCTCCCATTTTCACATTTATGTTTTTGATGGGATTCATTGATTTCTTGTTGCTAAGAGTAAATTAATGTAAGGAAAATTTCAAACTGCTGTTAGGATTTTTAATTTCCCAGCAATATGGCGTTACTTACAGGCTATTATTCTACTTAGATTTATCTCAACGCCAGGGTCTGATTTATTATACTAGGAATGGACATTTAAACTGGCATTTGCCTGGTTTTATTATACTCTTATACCAGCTTCTACATACATATGACTTTTAGTTCTCTTCTACGAGTATATACTCGTATAGATACTTACTTGTATATACATATAATAAAATTCTACAGGGGTAGTTAAAGTTGTGCATCAAAATATTACTTTTGTAAAATTGGCAAGTTTATAAACAACTAGCGAATCACCTTCGTTTCGCTCGGTTTCGTCCCTCGATTCATTCTCCATACAAACTTTCATCCCCATTTTCACTCCCTGAAAGGATAATTTCTGGAATAAAAATATCCTATGTACTTCCCAGGGTCTCAAACCATTTCTTAGCAAATTTTACTTAAATCAGTCCAGTAGTTTTTGAGTTTATTCATTACAAACATACAAAAATGCAAATCTTTCCTCTTTATAATAGTAGCGTAGATATTTTTTCACTACCATTCGTTTGTACTAGGTTTGTATCGGAGTGAACGATTATCTGTGATATCAATTGTACTTCAACGAGTTAAGGAGTAGAAAAGACGTGATTACAATAATGTAGTCAATAAAGCTGTTAAACTGATATGACTTTTACCCACCATATGTAAATGTACACATGTTCGGAGTTGGTCACGTGACCGGGCGCGATTTCAAAGGAGGTTAACATCTATAGACTGCATGAATGTGCCATTTCAATTGTTCCATCAAAAAATGACAATATCTCATAAAAATAATTTATATATTTTTCTTCAGTATAGTAATAACCAAAAATATAACTTAAAAGTTTTCTTTTTGTGTTTTGAATTCCGGCGTTCCGACTGCTGTAGCTAACATGGTCATGGTCTATTCCGTATAATCATTCTGTAACCTAGAAAAACAGTTTTATTTAAAACTAGCGGTACCTCGTACTTCGTCCGCGTTCAATTACTGTTATAGCACATGTTTAGTATATGGGACGCAGCCTCTGGAGGAGTGGATGATATTTTTGAATAGGAGGGATGATAGGGAATATAAATATACACATAAAAAATATATTTTAGAAAATGAAGGTCAAAAGGAAGGAAGGAAGGAAAGTCAAAAGTTATGGAGACAAAATTATCATATTTTTTCATACCTAAATAAATCACTACTAAAGATAAACAATCTTTCAAAGAATAATAAACATTCTTTTTCAACCCAAATTTTTAACTTTTCCGTACAATTGTTTAAACATTTTTTTCAAACAGACCTTATCCTGACAATTACAAACATGACAATAAAGAATAAAACAAATAGGTGCAGCCGTTCTGATGTAATTCGCTTACATACATTTGGCAATTGATTTTTATTTATATGTATGTATTGTATTCAGCCCTTTTTAACGTCCCACTGCTGGGCAGGGCCTCCCTTCAATACGAGGGGAATCAGGCCATAGTTCACCACGCTGGCCAAGTGCGGGTTGGCGGACAATATTGGCGGTTATTTATATAGGTACATGTCAATTATTCGTGTAAATCTAAGACAAAATTATGTAAAATATGATGACTATGTAAAAGTACAATTGAAATTGAAATGATTTTTATTTGATTGCAAGAAAAGTCGCGAAGCAAAGTAGGATTAATACATAAAAGATGTGCCCTTGCAGGCATTCAATTACGTTTACAAAGATTTATGTGTGCATTCCGCTCTTCCGACATGCTACGGATTGCTTTGAATTGGTTCTGCACATACATGTCTCATTCTTTAGGTAACTTCTCGAACTAGTGACCCCTACTCCGGGGCCTTACACGAGATGTTATTATAAAATCGTTGAAGAATTGAAATTTTAAAAATATATAGACACTAGCGACTCACCGTCTCTTCGCAAAACAAAATTAAATTTGGTTTTTTTTCATTGGACCCTAATTTTTTTCTAAAATAAAAGTAGCCTAAGTTACTCCTTATTACATCAGCTATCTGCCATTGAAAGTCCCGTCAAAATCGGTTCAGCGATTAGCCGGTACAAACAGACAGACAGACAAAAATTGTAAAAAAATGTTGTTTTGGTATACATATGTACCGTGTATACATCCATATGCATTAAGTAAAACGCGGTTATTTTAATATTACAAACAGACACTCCAATTTTATTTATCTGTATAGATGACATATTGTGATAGACATTTTCTTATTACATACCACAAAAAGAGGAATAATCATGAAATATAAGATGGACCATGTTCAACGTCCAACGTTCAACCAAGTCCACCTTGTTGGCCAAATACGAATTGACGGGCTTTACTCGATCTCGTGATAATGATTAAATATTATTTTTAAAGCTTTTCAAATCAAATTCGCATATGGAGATCTCAGAAGTGTGTCCTCAGGATTTGAACCCCCTTTAATCTGCTCTCAAAATCAGAGATATATTAGATACCAAATAAAATCTACAAAAAAAAAATAAAAGTGTAACTGATCACTGTCTACTCATGGAAGAATATTTGAGAAAAACTATTAATTTGGATCTTTATTAACGCAATAGAACCCAAAACAATGGTTTTTAGAATATTTGTCTTTTTGTCTGTGCGTTTGTGCGCGCTAATCTCATAAATGGCCTAACCGATTTGGGTGCGGTTTTCACTAATGTATTGTGGGAAACTTCACTTAACATTTAGTATTAGTTTTATTTCAATGGCTTCATAAATAAAAAAGGTATGTCAATTTAAAGAATCATCTAGGGACGAACTCGAGCGAAGCGAAGGTGAATCGCAAGTGTAAAAATAATATGTTAACAAGGCCAAAACTGTACAAGGATTAAATTGAAATTGTATTGTACTTGAAAACAAATTAAGTTTAAAGATTGTTGATACGTATATTTAAACACGCTTTACTTGGAACTTAGCCTGAATCAATAATATGTTGACAATTATTCATTGAGTTGAGAAAAATCAAACATACGCCCTTATAAATGTTTGTAGTTTTGCTCATACGATAGTAACATTCATTAAACGTATCGTCCAAATAGTTACCATGCGATAGTAAAATTGAAAAAAAGTTTACTCAAAAAATAGTTGTACTTAAAATATGTGACAGTTTGACGGAAAATGTTGTTTTTAAAAAAAGCAGTAGGTATTGTCTCTTAACATATTTTTTATGTACCTAAACAATGACAAAACATTGGATGAAGCTTGCTGTTGAAAGTAATTTCTCAGATGCGCTGACCTCCTTTAAAAACTGAAGAACTAAGTTCGAATACTTCAAAATGGTTGATTACACGACGTTTTTTTTGTAGGATTGATATGTTAATTTATATACAAAAGCGTTAATATAAATAAATATTTCTTTTACCAGCCGATGTTTTTAAAACGTGAAATTTAAAATGTGTAGTTTTCGGGATACATGAGCTAGTAGAGAATCTATATAAATAAAAATGAATTATCGTAAGCGCAAAACTCGAGAACAGCTCGATCAATTCAGGTAATTTTTTTTTCGTATGTTCCTTAAGGTCCACGGAAGGTAAAAATGAAAAATTAACGAAAAAAAAAACAAAATTTATATGGCTAACGCTGGCTATTAACTATTTATATCTATTTAAAGTGTACCTAGCGATGAACACGAGCGAAGCGAGGGTGAGCCGCTAGTTGATAAATACAAGTAGTAAGGTGATAAATAAATCGTCAATTTGCAAGCTGCCGACGCCTGCGCATAATTGGCCCGAGCTAGATATAGGCGAGCGTCAACAATGCATACAATAACACGGTGTACTGAGATCTTTTTCAAAACAACTTTGTATAGAGTTATCCTTTAATCTATATAGGTACATATACATATGTGCGACTTACCCTTGCTACGCTCAGAAACATCCGATTGCATCTTATGTATTACTCTAGGTTATAATCTATCTGTGTGCTAAATTTTATCCAAATCTGTCCAGCCGTCTCAATGTGAAAGACTAACAAATAATAAAAAAATAAATAAATATTATGGGACTTTAACGCACAGCACCATCTTATTCCATGGTAAGCTATGGCTATGACAAAAATTGTAAAAAATGTTGTTTTGGTATATGTACCGTGTATACATCCATATGCATTTAGTAAAAAGTGGTTATTTTAATATTACAAACAGACACTCTAATTTTATTTATCTGTATAGATTAGTGTTAAATTTTATTTGAGAATAAAAATAAGCATACAAATATCTGTAGACTGTATAATGTCATACTCCATACAATATAAGCAAGCATAATATTATACTAACTGCCGCATGCCAACTACAAGGCTATTTGATATTGAGGAGCGTCGGAACAAAAACCGATATAACACATTTGTGTTTTTTTGTGGAAAAATGTAAAAATAAGGTTAAGTTCATGGTTTTCTAATTTAGAGTTAAACGAAATCTATCAATTTATTGGTAACCTAAATTGTGCATTCGTGACTATGGTACCTGTTGAGTTATAAATGAGAAAAAAAGAAAATGGATATATCGGTTATTGACCAGACCATGTTAATATTACTAAATAATGTTAAAATTTATAACATTTCATATTTTGGTGGCTTTTTCATTCCACGTGACATTGGCGAAGTAATCTGTGCTCAACTGACACGCTTTGAAGCCATTAATAAGATAATTGAATTGAATTGAATATTTTAACGTGTAAGGCAGTGGTAGCCCAGTGGTAACGCGCTCGCTTGGGAAACCGAGTGAAGCGGGTTCAAATCCCGTGTTTCGCACCTCTGATATTTTCATGTGCGAATCATTTCTAACATGATTACCACTTGCCTTACGGTGAAGGAAAACATCGCGAGGAAACCTACATGTCTGAGAGAACCTAGCAAGTTTTCGAAAGACGTGTGAAGTCCGCCAACCCGCACTTGGCTAGCGTGGTGGACTATGGCCTGATCCCCCTCGTATTGAAGGGAGGCCCGTGCTCAGCAGTGGGACATTAAAAAAAAAGAGCTGAATACAACGTGCAATATCCTGTTAGGGTGATGAAGAGCTTCAAATAGTTTAAAAAATAGAGTAACAAACATACAGACATACAAATTTTGGCAATTTTAATAGTAGTCCAATGTACTAGTTTGAAGTTTTAACAAAATTTTCTCATGTAAAACAAGTCAACAGCCGGAGGGCGAGCTTGCAGTGAATCAACAGCGGCACGACACAGACACACTGACCTGGATTTAGCCGGACATAGCTGTAGATCTATTTTTAACCGGAAAAACTATAAACTAAGGTAAAAATAAACTTACTTATTATCCTACTCTAGCTTTACTTACGGTCTGACTATATCCCACAAGAAACTTAAATGTATCACGACAAAAACAAGATTTCAAAAAAGCGGTGCACAATCCGTATCTATTTTATATTTTTTTTAATGAACCTATGAGGCCTCAAGTCAAGTCTCAAGGAAATTAAAAAAAAATCCCTTAATTTTGAAGTTAGTGTGACTTTTTAGTTGAGAAGTCCCATTTGGAACATAAAAGTTTATGACAAAATAATTCTTCATTACTGAAGTGTATCATGAATTATAATATTAACAGAAGGGTTCTACGACGTAGCTTCTAACCGTGTTACATTCTACGATTTAGTATATACAATAGCAAACGATTCTTTTAACATGCATGATGATATTTTTATACTAAAATGAAACAACATTAAGTAATTAGTAATTCTAAAAAGAAAAATGTGTTGTGTTAATGTTCCTCTCTTATATGAAAACCCCGGGACTCAAATCTCGGCCCTCATAATCTATAGCTGTATTAATAGTTTATAATTAGTAAATAAATATGTTTGGGCATTAATACACAGCACCGTTTAGTTCCATGGTAAGCTACGAGACTTGTGTTATGATACCAGATAGTTAATACACTTGTATTCAGCCACTTTTTAACGTCCCACTGCTGGGGGTGGGCCTCCCTCCAATACGAGGGGAATCAGGCCATAGTCCATCACGCTGGCCAAGTGCGGATTGGCGGACTTCACACGTCTTTCGAAAACTTGTTAGGTTTTCTCAGACATGCAGGTTTCATCACGATGTTTTCCTTCACCGTAAAGCAAGTGGTAATCATGTTGGAAATGATTCGCACGTGAAAATATCAGAGGTGCGATACCCGGGATTTGAACCCGCTTCACTCGGTTTCCCAAGCGAGCGCGTTACCACTGGGCTACCACTGCCTCTATACACATGTATAACTTTAAATACATACATAGTATAAACTTAAACACCCATGACTGGAGTACAGACATTCGTGATCATCGCGCTAATGAATGCCCCCAGCGGGACTCGAACCCGCGACCGCTGGCGCAGCAAGTAGGGACACTACAAACTGAGCCAAACATGTCTAATAATTAAGCTTTACCAATATCTCTCATCATTATCGTAGTTAATAATTCACATTTGTCTTTTAACCCGCCATATTGCTAAGCACGCTACTTAACGAGAAACACCGTGTTTCGAACACAACTCCCCTCCGTCGAAGCAAATTAAATATTTGATAATTTAACCTTATGTAACCTCGCAATAATGTTACTAATTTAAAGCTGGCATAAACATTTACCATTTATGAAGCATCGCACAACCCTTGTGTGATATTTCATAATGAAACCTAACTTTGATTATTAAGAAGTAAATATGTATAATGTATATGTATTTTATTGCGTAAATAAAAAAAAGTTCTTCAATATAACCATTAAGACCTTATTTTTATGCCGTTGTAAGAAATGATAAAATTTTAATATTTTTTTAGCCCAATATCTATATATATGTATATGTTGCAATCACAGCCCACGGGCCAAGCGTACCGCGGTAGCGGCCGGCGAATGCCATAATTTTAAGAGTTTTGAACGATATACCAGTAAAAACTGCTATCGACCAAGGCCTGCAGTCAAAACTACTTTTAACTGTTTTTGTCAGTGAAAAGTAGTTTTGACCACGAAAGAGTTCTGACTGTGACATATATAACATCACACTATTAATTATTATAGAGTAGTGGCTAACCTTTGCTTCGCTCGGTTCGCCTCTAGACAAACAAAAACAAATCTATCCCACGGGAATCGTAAATTTTTCCTGGATAAAAAGTAGCCTATTTATTATTCTGATGTATGAACTATATTATTGTAAAGTTTCATTAAAATCCAATCAGTATAGTTTTTGTGTACTAAGCTGTATAAGTTACTATAGTTTTTTGACTATCCCACGGGAACTCTTTAATTTTAGGATGAAAAGTATCTAAAATGTTGACCGAGGATATAAGGTGTGGTACCTTATTACCATACAAAATTTCACTTAAATCGGTCCAACAGTTTCGGAGATTAGCCCGTACAAATAGACAAACAGACAGAGAAACAAAAAAAAAATGAAAAAACTGTATTTGTTCTATTTCTCTTCTTACATCCCCCTGACTCGGTTTTTAGCATTTTTTTCTATGTACAGACATTCAACCTCTACAGTTTTATTATATGTATAGATAGATAGTTATATAAGAATAAGATTTATCTGAAAAGATAATTTAATTGTTTGGCTTCATGTTTAGTTTTATGATACTCTATCTATATTATTCCTTAGTCTGAGATCTATACATACTCGTACGTCTATAAACTTGTAGCTGTAGGCCACAATGTAAAAAAAGCCTAATACCAGGTACACGTAAACCTGCAACATGAGATTAACGTGATTTTTTTGTACAAAAATAGTTATACATATATTAATGGAAGGGTTATACAGGCAATAATTATAATGCAGAAATAGAGCCTATAACTGTTTAAAAAAAATTGGTTCACAATTATTAAAAATTTCGTATAACATAAATCATACGTCCGAATAAAGTACCTTCTTCTTTTTTGAAGTCGGATAAAAGACTGAGCTTCGTTCATGTAAGCAAGTTATAAAACTTCCTATTAAACGCTCCCACAGCAACATTCACACGCAGTGAAGCATTTATCAGAGCTAACCACTAGGTTATTGGCAAATTGCTGTACAAAGCCGGCTCGATGCTATTCGTCACATCGATGCTTGCGAACCGTTTCCATACAATACATAATTCATCGTGTCCGTCGAGGACACGTCTCTTAATAGTGTAAAATGAACGATATTTCTGCCTTTTAAAATCGCACAGCAGTGATGAAATGTTAGAGAATAACGAAGCTGTAGAGTTTAAGTATTTGGAAGTTAATGAATGGCAACGAGATGAAAGGATTTACTTATTTTTATGTTATGTGGAAATGACGTTAGCCAAAAGAAAATATTGACTTAAAGTGATCTTAGTTGTCTAAATCATTTCTACATGATTATCACTTGCCTTACGGTAAAGGAAAACATCGTGAGGAAACCTGCATGTCTAAGAAAACATAACAAGTTTTCGAAAGACATGTGAAGTCCGCCAACCCGCACTTGGCCAACGTGGTGGACTATGACCTGATTCCCCTCGTATTGAACGGAGACCCACCCCCAGCAGTGGGACGTTAAGAAAGGGCTGAATACATAGTTGTCTAACAGGCTGATGAAGGTTCATGCCACTCGTATTTCATTCTTTCCTTATGAACTGAGGCGAACATTGTCACTACAAGCTGCAATACTTTAGTCCTATGTAAGAATCGATCTCACGACGAAATTGGCAGTCAAATGTCATTTTTACATTGAAAATGATCATAATACATCGTTTCCAATGCAAATCTAAAAAATAATCTCTGGTACGTCGATAAAAAATAGCCTATGTATTAATTCTGTATATAAGGTAACTTCAGTCAGAATATCTCTCAAATATGTTCTGCCATTGCAGAGTAAAAAAGTAACAAACACACATACTCACAAATTGTCATATTTATAGTATTAAATCTCTTGCCAAAGTCGATCAATTCATTGCTCTTACGTAGCTTTTATTTTGACTCATCCATTTCTGTTTTTTGCAATACAAAATCCGTGATCCAATCACGGATCGTGCCCGCGTTTGATTGAGATGGAATCTGACGTGACACTTTGATGACAGTAATACTATAACATAGGGCGACTCGAATGACGGAGACTTGGGGTGAATATAGAAGTCATATACTTATAATATGTATGTATTTAAAATTATATATGTGTAGTGTATCAACTATCTGGTATCCATAACACGAGCCTCGTAGCTTACCATGGAACTAGATGGTGCTGTGTATTAATGTCCCAGCATATTTATTTTTTCGGATTGACTTTATTATTGTTGAGTGTTGACCTTATTGACTTTGACAATCGTTTTGACTTTGACCCCATTAACATTGAAATGTCACCAGATGGGGTGCTTAGGGCTCTCTATGTCATGAAAGCTCAAAGAATAAGACGAAATCATAAAAGTGCTTCCTGCGAAGCTCGAAACTCGTGTTACAGCATCTTTGACGTAGAGGCATCGATCAAAAAAGCACTAGATACACAATCCCGTGCAAAAGTTCTCTTAAAACTGTCCCCAATTGTGTTTAGGTAATTATTCTAGTTGAAATAAATATACAACAATGTAAATTGAACCTTAAATGCAACGCTTAAAGTTGATTTCACAAAAAAAATTAAAATCGCGCTCAAATGTTCAAATTAGCGCTCATTCCGTGAGGACATTTTTTGTCGCTGATTGTGTATCTAGTACTTTTTTAATCGATGCGTAGAGGATTAATTAGTTCCTAATAAACCACAAGTTTTTAAATAAAAATCAGCATTTTTGAAATATTTTTTGACGCTTATTAAAATAAACAAGTTAGAAAAGAAAAGATTTAATATGAAAATCTACTGCACGATCATTAGTGATGTGTTTTTGTTTTCCTTTAGTGTGTGAAGATATTTGAGTACAATTATAGTGTAGACATTCGTTAGGGGAATCACCCCTTGTTTTGGGTATTGTCCTGATATAAGAGCTATGAGGGTTAGATTTATACAACGAAAACTATATTTTTTATATAACTATGTACGTAATATGTACTACTTAGTTAATATTTTGCTGTGTATTTCTTAATAAGTTACATCTTATAATTATTATAAGTATGTGTATAACACAAATTTTGATGGTGATAGCTGGTTATCCGGATCAACATACAGGATACTTTTTACTGCGGGAAAATATCTCATCTCTGAGAAATCATCATCATATACTAACCGTTAAAACGTACCAAGAGACGATCCCGAGCGGATCGAGGGTGGGTCGCTAGTTATGAATACTTTATGAGATGTGTGTATACGAAAAGATTATAAATGAAACAAATAAAAGCAATGTTAGAAGGTTTAATAATAACAGATTTTTATAACGTCTTCATTTTGTTTGAAATTTTTACCCGTATTTAACGTATAAATGATAATGTAAAATAAAAAATATTTATTAGATAAACTATATTATAACTAAAGTTAAATAAAATATTTATATAATCATATCAATCAAATAATAACATTTTAACATTATATCAGCTATCTGCCAGTGAAAGTCCCGTTAAAATTGATCCAGCCGTTTCGGAGATTAGCCGGAACAAACAGACAGACAGACAAAAAAATTGTGTTTTTCTTATAAGTACCGTATATAATTCCATATGCATTTAATATAAAGCTGTTATTTTGACATTACAAATAGACACTTCAATTTTACATATTTATCTGTATAGATGGAGTAGTATCTCATCATGTCAATCAATAGATATGCGGCTTATTCTATATGAATCTCCTACAATATTGGTCGAATTATATTTTTGGAAAAAATTCTTTAAATCTAAACCAGTCTCGCCTGTAGTTTCGTTTATGGCTGTAACAACATCATTAGTTCTGCCATTCCTATGACCTAGACTCAGATTATATCTAGAATGTTCTACGTTAACATTTCTAGTACTAAAACTCCTGCCTAGGGACTTAGTACGTTTTACTCTGAATTTGTCTTTGGGTAATTTAATGTCGTATATAGGATTTATTATGCCAGTGCATTTTTGGTTTAAACGTTGTGATGACAATTTAGATGAAATTTGTTCTAATTGTTGCATATGATACTCCATTGATTGGAGGCGTATTGGATCATATTCCGTATGGCGCTTGTGCTGGAAGAGAAAAACAAGTTAGTTTTTA
The DNA here is from genome assembly GCA_905404265.1 of Fabriciana adippe. NCBI lineage: Eukaryota > Metazoa > Arthropoda > Insecta > Lepidoptera > Nymphalidae > Fabriciana > Fabriciana adippe. The sequence goes on from FR989995.1 coordinate 1,393,003, forward strand.
AGCTATTGTACACTTTAAGTGGAAATAGTTACTTTTATTTATATAAAAATAGCGAAATATTATTATATTAAATTAATGTTTCATGCAATTTTAGTTAGTAAGCCTTTATAATAAATAAATAAATAAATAAATTAAAAAAAAGATGCATAGACTTTATGCTTTGGTTTAAAAATTACCAATTTTTCACCTTTAGTACCTAATTATCTTGAAATGTATAAGGAACAACTTTTGAGCTACTTAATTTAATTAGTAAAAACAAAATTCACAATTATTCCCGTAAATATCGCGTATATAACATACACACAATAAAACACCCAAATTAAGTACCTCCTTCTTTATAAAGTCGGTAGGCATACTATGACGGTCACATTTTTTTATATAGTACAATATTTAAAATATAATGACTCACGCAGAGACACTGTACGTAGTCGTTAAGAAAACGGTACTTGTCCAGTGCACTACAAACTGTACGTGCACTTGTAATTATTTAGACCGTTTACATTTTTATCTACTGCAAGCTGACAACCCGACAGACCTTGTCCTGTATAATATTTAATGTGTTTGACCTTTGAGTCCATAATATTTTAAAATAAAACATTTTCAGTTTTCCCAAATTTCCCAATTTTCCCCAAGAAACATTACTTAAAATACTAGGAATATTTAAAAAAAAAAACAAATCGGTCCAGGCATTCTCAAGTGATGCGTTTACCAGCGAATAGTATTTAATTTTCATTAATTAATTTTAATTAATTTTTATGTAGACTATATAGATCTCTTAGTTTTCTAATTATGCTTTAAAAACGAGCGAGAGGGAAATTAGTCTTTTCTCTAATTCCTAGAAGGAGGATTATATTTCTCAAGTCTATATATATATATATATATATATGTATGTAGGTACTAAGTATGTATGTTAGTTTATTTCTATGGCGTACACTATAGCCATAACGGCTTTATAATTTAAATCAATAAATAAATTATGATACATTAATAAATTCGTTTTATTTAACTATAACATAATGTTTGTTAAATATAATGCTTGTGAATTAGAAAGATTTGCGAATTAAAAAAATGTATTTCATTAAAAAAAATTAATACCAATTTAAGGCAATAGTTAAAACAGTATATATATCTAACGTAATAGTTGACGTAATCAGGGCTTTTAAATATTTCTGTATTAGTTATGTACTGTACTATTATATATATATATATATATATATATATATATATATATATATATATATATATATATATACACTGTATTATTATATACTTACAGAATAATAGAATAATATTACCTGTATCTCCTTGTTCCGCGGCAAGGGCGGCGGCTGCGGCGCCTCGTCCCCGGACACGTAGTCCGGGGGCCGCGCCCGGTACCTCTGCGGGGGCTCTGGAGCTCCTTCTGCCTCGGGGAGCCTCCATGTACTATTGATATTATAATGTAGGAAATAATTTACACTACAACGTAGTAATTTAATAGAATACACTTAGAATTTGCTAAAATCTGTTTCTTGGCATTTTTATAAGTACATTTTTTTTTGTTAAACTTTATGTAATTAGAAACAGTTTCCTTATGATTCAAACGTCCATCTATTGTAGTTTTGTACCCATATTTTCAGACCCTTAAGTATTTTAAATATAATTTTGCTATATAAATCAGTAATATTTATTATTGATTGATGTCTTAAGCTTGCGGTTCTTCACTGTTCATGTCATCAGATAAAGAGAAATGGAGGATTGTGTCCAGTAGTGTGAAATTAAAAAACTCTGGAGTATGTAGTTCTCCCTAAAAGTTAAAGCTGAAATACTGTTTTTTCTTTTTTTTAATTTAGGTACAGATGCTACATTTACTCTATTGACGAAATTATGTTAAGTATTATATTATTAGAATTAGAAACGTTTTGGTGACATAATAAATTAGATAAATTTTAAAAGTTTCAAGTAAACATATCTTTTCGGATTTTCTCGCGGATTTATGTTGATATTTGGTTCTCGACGTTCCGAATCTTTACAGTAATTAGGTATGTTTTTTTTTTCTTTTATTGTTTATGATTCTCTTTTTAGTGTTAAATTTTTCAGCTGGTTTTTAGTATATATATTAAAATGTTTATTTTTGCATTGATTAAATTTCGATGTTTCGCGCTTATTTAGAGTTCGTGTTCACACAGCATAAATTCGAAACGTCGGGAATAAAATTCAAAGTATATCTGCGAAAAAATCCGAAAAGATGGTTTTATTTAAAACGTCAAATGTTCGAGTAAATCTCAGAATGTATTAAATTTTAAAGTGTTATTTTTGATACTCACAGCTCGTCGCGGTCGGCGGAGCGCGCGCGCGCCGCCCGCGCCAGGCGGTGCAGCGCGAACAGCGCGCCCTCGCCCGCCGCGCCCACCCAACTACACAGCTCTTGTAGTATCTACGTACATTAGATTTAATTATTTATTTAAATGTTCTTGAATATTTATTTCCAGTTTAGAAATATAGCTTATACCCTGGACACGGAGATTATTTTTTGAGAATATAATATTTAATATGCAGACAGAGTCGAGGGCAAAAACCTTAAGTAAATTAAATTAAGACTCGTAAACAAACCATTTTTTTAAGACTTAACATTTTAAATAAATTGAATATATACAATCTGATACAACATATAAAAGGAAAATGCTGTCCAAAGTTATTTGAAAATTACTCATAACGAATGAATGCTGGAGTAAAATGGTTTTAATTAAAAATAATATAGAATAATAAAACAAACGCTGAATTTTCTTGTTAATGGATTCCAAGTGTACTAGTTGAGTTTACTTATAAAGTGTACGAAGTATTAATTGTTAATGTTTAACTCAACTTCCAAATTAAATGAGATTAACTTTTGTAATATTTAACTAAGCCGAAGTCATTAGTCCAATCTATCTTTGCTTCTATCGCTTCTTTAATTACCAAGGAAATATTATCTTACTTAAAGCAAAATATAGTATATAAGGAAGTTTCTGTCCAAAACTAACTCCCCCCCTCCCTCCCCCTCACAACATCCCCTAACGAAGGTCTTTCTCCGTGTCAACGACAACCATGGGGTCGCTCCCACGGTGCACTCTGCTATAAGTGCCGAGAACAACCGGCATGATACAAAAAGCGTTTCTTGGCTTCAAATCCAATTGTCAGACTATTAATCAGTAAAGCTCATACATTCATTATATACCTTTTTTAATGTTGGGAAATGAATTTACGCATACATCTGTATACATACAGGTGGATATGTAGGATTCACTGGCACTCAACTACGACGCCCCGACTGCAGGCTTGCCAAAGCAGACCACACAACCATGAAGTTATGTGGATTCCCCCGGTCCACTCTGCTATCAGAGAAGTACCAGGAGCAACTCGCATGGTACACCGCCCACCGAAACTGCACTCTTAGCTGCACGCTCGGTTGGGTTGCTACGCTATTGAACCCCCCTCCCCCCTCCCACACACCACGACAAGGTGAACGTATATGAGGGGGATTCATCATATACCATCTTTAACCCATAAACCCCATAAAACCCAGTAAACTATGAAAGAATAAAACATACTCACAGTAAACTTGCCCCGTTGCAGCAAAGTGACCACCAAGTCGCCCAAAGACAAGTGCGAGCCCGCGCCCCGGGACATTGTATTTAGCGGCATCCCGTACCCGGACAGGAGCCAGTCGTCGTGGGCCGACCACGTGTCTTCTATATCTGATGTGCTCGATTCTTCTACTGTTGTTTTAGACAAACATAGGTTAAGGATGCGTTTGTGAGATGTCATTATTTATTCTATAAACAAAAACAAATCTATTCCACGAGAACTGTACATTTTTCCGGGATAAAAAGTAACCTATTTGTTATTCTGATGTATGAACTATTTAAATCGGTCCAACAGTTTCGAAGATTAGCCCGTACAAACAGACAAACAGACAGAGAAACAAAAAAATTGAAAAAAATCTGTATTTGTTCTATTTCTCTTCTTACATCCCCCTGACTCGGTTTTTATCATTTTTTCTATGTACAGAGATTCGACTTCTACAGTTTTATTATATGTATAGATTAATTATTAAATACATTTTTCTGAAACTTGAGTTTTATGTGTTAACTAGCGACTTATTTTCGCTTTACTTGGGCGCGTCTCCAAATGTCTAAAAATTACCTACGTGTCTGACTTCAGGTCACAATGAAATTTAACAAAATCGGTCCAGCCGTTTAGACGGGAAAGAGTAATAAAAATACAAACTTTCACAATTTACAATATTCCGATGTTATTTTTTTTTGTATTAAATCCTACAAGATGGTAAAAAAGTAAGGGCATTATGAATTTTTGTAAATAAAGTAAAATAATAAAAAAACTGTCGTACTCAGGCTTACCACATAATACATCCTTTACACTATTTATAAAATCCAACGTCTCCAAAATACTTGGTCTACTTAAAGCGTCTTTACTCCTGATAGAAGACCCAGCAGAACGTGGTCTTTCCTTCACTTCCTTTATGCTCTCTACAGGTTCCGTGTACACTAAACTCTTCAATGTATGATACTTTCGTCTCAAAGTCTTAGCATCTGATTGATTTACGATGGAAATTTCTGGAAAGCCATGTGATGTGGCGGGTCTGCTTCTACGAGACCGTCTTCTGACTTTTGGAAGATCTAAAGTTCGTGAATCGTCTGAATTAGATGGAATAATATCAGGTTTCGTAGTGTTTCTCCAAAAGTTGCCATTTTTAGCGCTATTTAGTATCTCCTCTGTACTACCGTGTCGGGAAATTTGTTTTAATTCTGGTCTGGAATAATAATGTCACTTTACGAGTATTTAAATTGAAAAAAAAATTATGAAGAAATTACCTTTAACAAAAATGAAATGAAGAATTTCAATTAGTGAAATAAAATGTTAATCATAGAAGTTATAAATACTAATATCAAAATCATTTTTTTAGGAACAATATATTACGGTCGAGTATTAATGTTAAAAATAAATAATTTATCGTTAATTCAAACGCCAATAAATTTGGTGTACTTAAACAAAACTGATTCTTAACATCAAAATACTATATGTGTATTCAGCCTTTTTTAACGTCCCACTAATGGGCACAGGCCTCCTTTCAATACGAGGTGGAGAGGCCATAGTCCACTACTCTGGCAAAGTGCGGGTTGGCGGACTTCACATGTCTTTCGAAAACTTGCTAGGTTCTCTCAGACATGCAGGTTTCCTTACGATGTTTTCGTCCACCGTAAAGCAAGCGGTAATCATGTTAGAAATGATTCGCACATGAAAATATCAGAGGTGCGAGACCCGGGATTTGAACCCGCTTCACTCGGTTTCCCAAGCAACGCGTTACCACTGGGCTAGCACTGCCTTTACTGACTTTTCAAAGTACTCATTAATTAAATTATAAGAAGCATAAATCAGCCAGCGGAAAATTTTCTAACTTGCAAGATCGCACTGACAAGAAGTATTTTATTATTCCGTTTGATGTCAGATATTTGACGAGATAATTCCCAAAATCCATTTTGCAACCTGAAAGGTCACAGTTGGAAATAAACGCGTCAGATCTAGCAAATTGTAGTGAATGCGGGTGGAATTCTAAACAACTGAGTTTCTATGCAATATGTAATAATTTAGAGTTTTATGTTTATGAGTTTATTCGTATGTATGTCCGTCCCACGTTTATTGTTTGGGATCTTTTGAAGAATTTTTAAAGAAGAAATGTTTATATTTTATTTTCAAAAGTTATTAAAAAACATATTTTCTATATTGTTAGATTTTTTTTTTAAAATACTTTATTAGATTTACTCGAATATTTAACATTTTAAACAAAACTATCTTTTCAAATTTTTTCGCGGATTTATTTTGAATTTTTGTCCCCTTTTTAAATGCTTTACAGCAATCATGTCTATTTATTTAGTCTCTGTATTTAAATTTCTTACAAAGATAGATTAATTATAATCTGGCATAGCACATAGGTTACTTTTTATCCCGGAAAAATTTAAGTTTCCCGTGTTTTATGTAGATTTATTTTTATTTTTCACCAGGGACGCACTCGAGCGAAGCGAGGGTGAGTGGCTAGTTTCTTAATAAATACTTTACTAATACATTATCCAACACAGACTAACTCTAATCAAAACTTGGCAGTAGTTTAATCTTCTACGTTCACGGTAATTAGATACAAAACTTAGCTTTGTTGGTAAAACTAGACTTACTACAATTACTATATACCAATGTATTGGGAAATTTACGTGTTTTAACATACATTATTAACAGTTAAAAAAAAACATTATATTATTTTCCTTAGTAAAAAGGTAAGTATTCAGCCCTCAAATAATTTGCACCAAATCAAAAAAATATGGAATATTTTTTATGCTAACCGTATCGTATAATCTATACTCTATACAGATAAATAAAATTGGAGTGTCTGTTTGTAATATTAAAATAACCGCTTTTTACTAAATGTATATGGATGTATACACGGTACATATACCAAAACAACATTTTTTATAATTTTTGTCTGTCTGTCTGTTTGTTCCGGCTAATCTCCGAAACGTCTGGACCGATTTTGACGGGACTTTCACTGGCAGATAGCTGATGTTATAAGAAGTAACTTAGGCTACTTTTATTTTAGAAAAAAAAAAACATAAAATTGTGAACAAAATCCGCGTACGGCGTACGCACCCGAGCAAAGCGAGGGTATATCGCTATATAATTTAAATTCATATCTTAGGAGTAGCAGGTTACTATTTATGTATAAACATAGTTAATCGTAAAAACGTACCCAGGGACGAACGCGAGCGAAGCGAGCGTGAGTCGCTAGTAATAAAATAAATTTCTAAGATACGCTGATACGCAACATTTGCATTAGGTATTAAACCATATTACTTTCTTATATCTATCTACACGAGCAAGATCTAAGATAGCTAAACTCGAAAAAATCTAAAAAAAAATAGTTTTATTAATGCATTAATAAACTTGTAAATCATCATAAAATCTCTACTATAAAAACGTCCCTAAGATACTACGTGTTACAAGTCTTTACGACCTATGCCACTTTTCGATTAAAGCTCACAAATCATGTTGTCATATTACTACGCTAAAGAAGAACAGACTATTTTAATATAGTAGCCGTGTATTTAAAAGTTTTTGAGTTATTGTGTTTTTTATTTGTTTAAGCTATTGAGTGTACGAATTTGAGTGAAATTCGAAATAGAGATGGATGGAGCTTATATTATGAATACACATAGGCCTAAGTATAGTTTTTATAGATATATCTATCTAGAAAGCGAAGTTAAAAGAAAGAAACTAATACTGAATAAAGAAAAAAAGTCCAATATAATATCATTTTATTTAGGATGTGAATAACTTTTTAATTTAAAAACTATAAATATTTTGTTAAGAATAACCATGTATTACAAAAAGACTACTCACCGTCCATGTAGAGCATTATGAAAGGCTGCCAGCACACATCGCCTCGCCAACTTTAGTTTCGCGTCAGCTTTGTCTCGTCTACTCAAAGTTAGTACGCGAGAAGAATTACGATCTCGACGTGAGGGCAGTTTTACTAAATAGGATACAGCCAATCCTTCACCAGTAGGAAATACGAGGCGGAAATCTGATGAAAAAGAGTTATTATGAGTTATTACCTTCAGTCAATCAATAATAAATGTATGTAAAGATAATAGGTTATATTGTATCCACTATCTGACTGACGACACGTTTGGCTCAGTTTGTAGTGAACCTACTTCCTACGCCAGCGGTCGCGAGTTCGAGTCCCGCTAGAGGCATTCATTTGTATGATGAGCACGAATGTTTTTACTCCAGTCATGGGTGTTTATGTTTATAATATGTATGTATTTAAAGTTATATATGTGTAGTGTATCAACTATCTGGTATCCATAACACAGGCCTCGTAGCTTAACATGGAACTAGATGGTGCTGTGTATTTAATGTCCCAACATATTTATTTATTTATTTACTATTTCAACATGCTAGGTAATTACTGTGTTTTTCATAATTTGACTAATAAAAACTCTCGCTTTATATGGGGTACATAATGACAGTGTAATCAGTTTTGTTTATGACAGCAATCTCACGTAAGATCAGATCATCACAAGAGGGAAAGGTGCATATGCTCTCCGAGACACGGGAATGAGACACTGCCAACAACTTCCGGGCTGCTACTGAATCCTACTAATATTATAAATGCGAGTTTGTGAGGATGTACGAATATCTGGATGTACAGATGTATGGATGTTTGATACTCTTAAACGGAAAAACTACTGAATGGATTTTGATAAAACTTTACACCAATATAGCTTTTACATTAGAATAACACATAGGCTACTTTATCATGGAAAAACATACGGTTCCCGTGGGATAGATTTGTTTTAGTCTTTCATAACCGAAAAACATAGTAGCTATTTTGGCCCTACCCGAGACTTGAATTCACAATCACGATCTGTAGCCGTATATGCTCGCGACTGGACCAACGAAGCACTACATAGTACTATCAGTCCCAATATATATTTTTCAGTATGCTGGACTTTAATAGCACTTACTATATTTTTCTCAATACTAATTTTTTTCATTAGGAAAAAAAGCATCAAAATTCTGTCAAATATATCACAGCTTTAAAGCTCTAAATAAGCTCAATAATAACTACGAAATAATTTATTATATCTCTATTTTATATGGCTATGATTATTGGCTCTAAAATACTATTTCTAACAACCATTGTACCCTTGCAGAGCTTTTATGACAGAATGGCTCCTTTAAACGTATAAAGCTCTTGCTTGAACTTTTCGATCTTTGATTTCCCCGGAGCCAAATGAACTTACTAAGTTTGATACGACTTTTTCTTGTTTCAAACATACATACATATATATACTCATACATATATACATATATACTCAAACATACATACATATTACATTCTTATAAGTTGCGAGGCGAAATAGCTATTAAAGCATTTCAGTATGATATATAATGTAGTATAGTTTGAAATAATAATAATAACCCTTGGCCCATGGAGTCAGTGCTAAGGACTTCTTAAAAGACATAACACCTCGTCTTATCGCCTCTACTGGTAACAGGAGAGCTGGCGCATTTTTCGCCCAAAGAATGGGCATTGCCATTCAGCGGGGGAATGCGGCTAGCATTCTTGCCACTATTCCACGCGGACATGACTTGTACAGTAATAACTAAGTGTACATTTGTTTTGTTTTGTATATATAATTAAGTATATTTGTAATTTTCTTTACTGTAAATAAAAGATTTCTATGCTTATTAATAACGTGTTCTTGTAAAAAAAGCCAAATAAAAATATATACTTTGGAGTGATCTTTGACATTTTTAACATAAAATAAATTATATTTTCATGAAAACGGCAGAAAAAGTAGCCCACTTCAAATCGGAGTTGCGCACGAAGGGTTCCACACCACCACACATAGCGCGACCAACTCATATACGAGAAGTTTTTATAACTTGTTGCTTAACTTTGTTCGAACTATAATTAGTTTAAGTTTAGTTGAAACTTGAACTATGTCACCCATTTCACGGTAGAGCAAAAATACATGTTTCTAATATACTACACTACGCTACTTATACTAGCTTTGTTTATTATTTATTAATATTTCATTAATAGAATATCTGTTTATGTGTTCAGCCCCTTTTAACGTCTCACTGCTAGGCACGGGCCTCTCTTCAATTCGAGGGGGATCAGGCCATATTCAACCACGCTGGACAAGGCGGATTGGCGGACTTCACATGTTTTTCGAAAACTTGCTAGGTTCTCTCAAACATGCAGGTTTCCTCACGATGTTTTCCTTCACCGTAAGATAATGATAACCATGTTGGAAATGATTCGCACATGAAAATACCAAAGGTGCAAGGTCCGGGATCCGAACTCACTTCACACGGTTTTCCAAGCGAGCGCGTTATCACTGGGCTGCCACTGCTTATAGAATACCTGCTTTACTACATATTATTATTATTATTAATAAAATATAGTTAATCAAAGGGACTATTAGTAAGACGGTAAAAGCCTAGGTAGATAGTCCGACCTTATGAGTACAAATTTATAAAAATTAAATAAGAGATTTCTTTCTAGAACGAATTGCAGTTAAAATAAAACAGACAAGACGTCACATCTACAAAAGAACACTACATCTTCATTCTCCCGACCCTTTCTCGGTAAAAGGAATACACGTAACTGTAATGCCTCGGGCTATAATCGAACCTCAACTTCTAACTTGTGAATGTTTTTAGTAAATAAAGGGTAAAACTTATATGCACAATGCATATGAATGTATTATTTGAATATTTGTCCCGAACGGAACTAGAATCCATGACCTCGAGAGCAGATACATGAAGAAAGATGGACAAACCTTATATACAAAAAGAAATTGACAATATTGCTTACAAATTCTTCTCAGGTCTGAAGCATTGGCAAAGTTTTTGCAATAAAAGAATATATTATTATATTCTTATACAGATAAATAAAATTGGAGTGTCTGTTTGTAATATTAAAATAACCGCTTTTTACTAAATGCATATGGATGTATACACGGTACACATACCAAAACAACATTTTTTACAATTTTTGTCTGCCTGTCTGTCTGTCGGTCTGTCTGTCTGTCTGTCTGTCTGTTTGTTCCGGCTAATCTCCGATACGGCTGGACCGATTTTGACGGGACTTTCACTGGCAGATAGCTGATATTATAAGGAGTAACTTAGGCTACTTTTATTTTAGAAAAAGAATCAGGGTTCCGCGAAAAAAAATTAAAACCCATGAAATTGTGAACAAAATCCGCGTACGGCGTACGCACCTGAGCAAAGCGAGGATAAATCGCTATATAATTTAAATGAATATCTTAGAAGTAGCAAGCTACTATTTATGTATAAACATAGCTAACCGCGAAAACGGACCTAGGGACGAACGCGAGCGAAGCGAGCGTGAGTCGCTAGTTCTAAATAAAAAATGAAATCAGAGGCAGTGGTAGGCCAGTGGTAACGCGCTCGCTTGGATAACCGAGTGAAGCGGGTTCAAATCCCAGGTTTCGCACCTCTAATATTTTAATGTGCGATTCATTTTAAACATGATTACTACTTATCTTACGGTGAAGGAAAACATCGTAAGGAAACCTGCATGACTGAGATAATTTAACAAGTTTTCGAAAGACTTGTGAAGTCCGCCAACCCATTTTGGGCCAGCGTGGTGGACTATGGTCTGATCCTCCTCGTATTGAAGGGAGGCCCGTACCCAGCAGTGGGACGTTAAAGGGGCTGAAGAGATATAGAAATTATAATAATGTGTATGTACATAATAAGTAAATATAGATTTTAAATTATTTTAAAATAACTTTATTATTAAGAACTAAAAGAAAGTTTTCACTAACAATAAGATACAGTTCAGTTGCTTAGGATTTACGAGTCACCGTCCTTCCAGCTTAAGCATTACAAGGAGATAAACCTACGGAATAGCCAAGGATTATCTTGTAAAAGACAAACATACTTGCTATTTCAAATATTGCTGTGGTTCTATTCTAATCTGCTAGCCGTCAAAACAATTTTTCACCCATTTTCCATTAACCCGTGATGAGCTCCATATATTTTACTAGCGGTGCGGTGCCAATAGGGAATATGCGTGTGGCAAAGGTGTTTTTTTTTTATAATCTTTATTGCTTTTGAATTAAACCTATATCAATGTTTCTAATGTAATTTCATTTTGATTAAGAAAATAATTATTAAATAGTGCAAATATAGATGGGAAATTCCTTAGTTCAAACGCATGGGATTGGTCAGACCGAATATAACATCAAAGTATTATTATAACAGAGCGACTAGCGATTTTGTCGCTACAGATTGAGTCATAATTTCTCTGTGTATATCATACTGTGACGTCACGCCAAGCGCGCGAAATGGCGGGTGTTTAAAGTATCCGCGCTATACAACAATCATGGCGACGGGAGAGACTAAGGTTTTAGACGTCTCAAAGGCGTTATATACTTGTTACAGACAGTGCCTACCCACAATTATACAAAATGATTTCTAAAATTCAAAAATGGCACGAAAGTACCTTACAATATTTGTTGATTTTAATTCTAAACCTTTTAAGTCTAAAACTTAGTCTCTCCCGTGAACATGCTTTTATTACATTGCTGTAAAGCATTCAAAACGTCGGGGACCAAAAATCAGAATGTATCCGCGAAATAATCCGAAAAGATAAAATTACTCTAATTATTATTTTCTCAATCACAAAGTTCACTTCCATACACATAACATCTTTGTAAAACTCTGTGAACGGTATTAACTTTTCACCAAAGCACTTTGACCTATCGGTTTCATTTGAAGCCTTCCACTGAGCCAGTGTCAGAGGTCACCTTACGTTGGTGGTATTAAAAACGTTAACGTATTCCCCGTGGTAATGTCGAAGCGCAATTTTGATCCCGTTGGGATTTCATTGGAACGCTTTATGTTTTGTTCTAAATATTACGTTTTAAATCTATTATTTCCCATTGATTTTTCAATGTTTTTCATTTTCTATTGCTATTTACTAGTACTATAACAACTTATCGGCACTACCTGTCTTGATATTGGTGCAGGTTCTATTATCGCATGACGAATACATAATCCTACTAATATTATAAACGCGAAAGTTTGTAAGAATGTACATATGTATGTATGTTTGTTACTCTTTCACACCAGAACGGCTGAACCGATTTGGATAAAATTTGGCACAGAGATAGATTATAGTCTGGAATAACACATAGGCTTTTATTTATCCCGGAAAAATGTACGGTTCCCTTGGTATAGGTTTGTTACTCTTTCACGCCAGAACGGCTGGACGGGTCTGGATGAAATTTGCCACAGACATAGATTATAATCTAGAATAGCACATAGGTTACTTTTTATCCCGGAAAAATTAAGGTTCCTGTGTGATAGATTTGTTTTTGTTTTTCTAGAGGTGAACCCGAGCGAAGCGAGGCTGAGCCGCTAGTACTCAATATACTCGTGTATGTGTATTTAAATTTTAAACGTAATAATGGAATTCGTCATCTTTATATTGTGCTAGGAATCGGCAGAATGGAAGAATATTAATTTTGTTTCCACCTTTAAAGACACATATGTATGACATAATATATAAATATAGCAAGATATGTTCTGTTTGATTTATGTACATGGGTAAATTTTGCTAATTAATAGGTATGTTGTTAAAAAGCTATTGCATAAGAAAATTGCTAGATAGGTTAATATTATAAATTGCCTAATATTATAAATGTGAATGTGAGTATGGATGTATGGATGTTTCTCACTCTTTCACGTCAGAACGGCTGAACGGATCTGGTTGAAATTTGGCACAGAGGTATATTATAGCCTGGAATAACACATAGGCTACTTTTTGTCCCGGAAAATGAAGGGTTCCCGTGGGATAGGTTTGATTTTGTTTTCCTAGAGACAAACCCGAGCGAAGCGACGGTGAACCGCTAGTTCTAAAATAAAACCTATAAAGAAGTTTTCCAAAAGATTTGTAGTTCGGGAGATTAGTCCATTGAAACAAACAAAAGACAAAGCTCTACAAATAATATAGACAAATGTATTTTTTAAATGTGAATTTTTCATTTATTATAATTTGAATCATATGATGCATTGAAATAAATATGAAGCATAACTAGAATAATAAAGGTATGGCGTATAGTGAATGACCTACTTCCGAAACTTTTCAAAGCCAATCGCTATTCAGAGTAGCGGTTAATGTTATATTCAAAGCTTTGCTTGTTTCGTTTAAATGAAAACTTTTATTTATTACATTTTTTATATTTATTAGAAGAAAATAATTCTATATTATAGTAATATAACCAAAGGAGTGATTTAAAAAAAATATTTTATGCCACACAGCTGGTAAGCAAGTATACCTACTCACACTACTACACGATATAATTGCGCGAAAAGATTGTGCTTATTTTCAATACTTGTTTTCATATGAGTTTTTTTAGCGTGAGATACCAATACAAAAGTCATATCAAGAATAATTTTCATCCATCTATCCATCTTGTTTATCTTATATAATATATATTCCAATATCGCCTTATACTTATACATAAACTAACGACTTACCCTAGCTTCGCTCGGGTGCATCTCTAGATACGTTTTAAATAGATACAAATTGCTATTAGCCAGCGTTAACCATGTAATTTTTTTTTTTCGTAAAATTTTCCGATGTTTTAATAGTTATTCCGCTATTCGGGATGGAAAATCCAAAAAATCAAAGATCATAAAAATCGGTCCAGCCATTCTTGAGTTATAAATGGTGTAACTAACCCGACTTTGTTTCATATACAATATAGATAGATAATATGCGAGTAAATGAGTGTATCTCTTATTTCTTTTCGTTATAACTTATAACGGTCCAACGAATTTGATGGACATAGAGAATGGAACTTATTCCGGTTGAGCGGAGCCGGACGTAAAAACTAGTTAAGAATACGGCTATCGTTTATTTCAGTCGAATAGATACATATACACAGCTTGAACTAGCAATTATATCCCAAATCTCGTCGGGTCTTCTCAGCAGAAATGCCTTCCGAGCCAATGCTAGATTCCTCACGGGCTGACTACACTTACATTTAATTTAAATTTAAATTTGTAAAATTGACGATTCAAAAGTGCTTGTAAATTTCTATTTGAATAACGCATATTTTGATTTAATTTGATTTAAAATAAATAATGTTTAATTATTGTACTTAATTCTAACAGGGTCGAATCTAAAGATTAAATATTTTTTGGAAAATCTTATTGAAATAGTCATTATTATCGATATAGAGGCCGAACCTATAATTTTTTAGAGTTTTTGTCTGCCTGTATCACGAGAAAACCACTGGACAGTTTTTGATGAAATTTGGTATGATGATAGTTGGTTATCAGGGTCAACATATAGAATACTTTTTACTGCGGGAAAATATCTCATCTCTGAGAAATCTATACTAAACTTTAAAATATAACTACTAAATAAATGCTTAAAATAAGAAACTAGAGTTAAGATAAAATAACTAAGCTATACATAAAACAATAATTTTCCAAAAATGCCTGTTAGTTTTAGAGTTTAATTCAAACAAACAAACATAAAGCTAACAATCTCTTCAGGTTTATAATATCAACATACGTATATAATACTAAATACATATTCCAGCACTCACCAACATGTCGATATCGATCCACGACATCAACTAAAGTTTTCGCCCACGAAAACTTCTTAGACGCCTCTAACAAGCCTAGACAAGGGTCCAACCCCTCGTGGACCCTTAAACAGTACTCTGCCAACCCCTCGAACTCGGAAGAACACTTCTTAGAATCAAAATCATCTATAAACCAGGAGTTCTCTTGAGCAGTCCATTGGAGCTCTTGTAAGAACGGTTTTAATACGGGCCCGAGGTACTTTTTGTCTTCTTTGGCTCCTGAAATTAAAATTTGTGTATTAATATACTTTATATTTAATCATCGATCAAAAAAAGTACTAGATAACAAAAAAAATGTCCTCGAATGAGCGCTCATTTGAACATTTGAACGCGCTTTTAATTTTTTTTTTTTTTTTTGTAAAAGCAACTTTACACATTGCTTTTAAGGTTCAATTTACATTGTTGTATTTTTATTTTAACTGGAACAATTACCTAAACACAATTGGTGACAGTTTTAAGAGAACTTTTGCGAGGGATTGTGTATCTAGTACTTTTTTACCTGACTGCGCCACGCAAAGGAGGGTAATGTGTTTATCAGTCTATGTATGTATGTTTGTTCCAATATAGCATTCTAGAGACCAAACGCGTGAGCCGATTTTAATGATTCATACGTCGTTAGATTCGTCTTGATAACGCGAGTGTATGTGAGTGCGAGGCTTATAAAAATAGTCAAAAATTAAAATCTCGGATTTCAGGCGCCAATTTGTGTGTGTTTAAAAAAATGTCTTCCAAACCCCCGTTTATTTATTTTTTACTTTTCTGTGCCTGGAAGTTTTTTTTTTAAGTTTTTCCATTGTCCCTTTACTTCCGAGATACAATAGCCTAAGTTTAATTTAAAAATACTGTCCCTAAAGTCCCTAAACAATATTTCATTACAGAGCGATATAATTTATCATTTACTTATTATGGCAGTAAGTATTCAAAAATTATACGTGAGTCCTTGACGCTAATAAAATTAAAATAAAGCTATAAATATTATCGAGAGAATATGAAATAGACAAAAGCTGCGATGGATAATAACGGGTTTGCCTTCGGATATAGTATATCAGTAACAGTGTACGCAACAAACGTAAACGCGGAAAATGTTTATAATACTGTTATTATTAATACCATTCGCTGCCTGTCAAGAAGTGGAATTCAGTACAAGATCAAATAATGTCAGTATACGTCTTTTATATTTTACGCAAAAATCAACGGAGACAGCAACAGTCTCGTCACCGTTCAGCCTATGGAGCTTGATGGCGGGCATCTCTTTCGGCGCTTCGGGTGATACGTACAGGGAGATTTCTAGAGCCTTCCTACTGTTTACTGACAAAAAAGTTTAATACCAATTATAAAACTTTAATAAACACTGTGTGTGTGAAACCAGCCCCGGAGTAACTGCTGTTAATAATAATTATACATTTTTAGATACAAAGTTTATAGATGCAATGCTACGAGACTATGAAAATTTTTTAACGGATAATTACGTTTCATCACTCATGTCTTTTGACTTTGAGGATTTACGTTTAATAGATAGAGCTAATACACTAATCAGAATTAGGCCACCAAATGTCACAAACCTTTATAATATCGAAGATTTTAGAGGATCTTCGCTGATTATTGTATACTTTGAAGGTGCCTGGTCTTTACCTTTTGACTTTTCAAATACAAGGCTTGAACAGGTGAACGGCGGAGAAGAGAAAATCACCGTAATGTACCAAAAAGGAAAAGTTCCCTACAGTCATTTCGATTCGATGAAAGCTACTGTAATTGAGTTAGCTTATGGCAATAATGGAAAGTACTGCATGTTGATCATAACTCCTGATCCAAACATATCGTTGATGACAGTATATAAAAAAATTAAAAAATTTACTTTCAGGGACATACTAAACAAACTTCAAAATGATGTAAATGAATTTGGATTGAAGGAAATTGATATAAAGTTGCCAAAATTCAGGAAATTATCTTATCAATACTTAAAAAAGCCGTTAAATGACATGGGTATTTATGATGCCTTTGAGCCGGAATTAGCTCGTTTCGACTTAATAGCGAGGGAACCAATTTATATAGACGCGATTGAGCAAAAAACAGATTTTTACATAACTGAATCTGGTACGGTAGCGTACGCAAGTACTGCTGGACGGGGAAACAGTACACAAACTGTACAAGAAGATGTTGCACCATCTAACTTGTTATTATTTATATTAGAAAAAACTACAGCCACTATTATTTTTGGAGGAATATTTCCCTAAAACCTAAACTACTTAAAGAATATTTTTAATTTAATATTTATAGCATATACTGGTTGACTATAAAAAAACCCATTTCTTTTCAAGATAATTCGTCGTTCGAAAATTTGGTTATTCTCATAGACGTAGAGAATGGACTGATACTGTCATGAAATCGACCACTATCTAGAAAGAGACAAAGCGAACGTGCGGCTAATACCTGTATTTTATTCCAATTTGGATTTATAAATGGAATGTAAAAACGATGTTATTTAAAATTATAATGGAATAGAAAATTGTTATAAATATCTATCTTCATTATACGTATTTTAATGAATACAGAAGACTTCGACTTCTGGCCGCACATTTGTTTTTTCTCTGTCGCGCCTTTCCTCTATTTTTAAATTTTAGCTGACGGCTGACAAAGAAACGCTCGGTCCGCTCTCTATGTCTATGATATCGCCGGGGACACACGTGCAGCTATTAGAAAACATGTACATACATAATATGTACCAGGTACCTATTTCTCCGACTGCATAATACTATGTTGCTTTGTCAACTTGTTCTCGTCTTTTTAGTTCGCTTTTTACGCAGTCGGCTTTTTTTATTCTTATAAATTATTTTTGATCGATGTATTTAATTAACTAAATAGAGATTTTCAATCATTCCGATATACTATATCATTTTTCCCATACATTAGAATAAAATAAACGAATAGATTCAAAGAAATAAATATAAACAAAACAATAATTCCTTGAAATTAATAAAAATCGGTCAAGTGCGAGTCGGACTTACACACGAGTTGTTCCGTACCATAATTGTTTTTTTTTTAACTTGCATGGTAGCCTTTTTGAAATTTGCCTTTTTTTTGTTTTTATTAGTCAATAGAAATACACGCCCTGTAAAAATTTCAACTCTATACCTATTACGGTTCATGAGATACAACCCTCTGACAAACAGACGGACGGACAAACAGCGAGGGCTTAGTAATAGAGCTCCATTGTCATACTTCGGGTACAAAACCCTAAAAACAAGAAATATTTGTATGAACTATGAACAGATGTGAATCGAAAAAAGTATAAAGTACCTATAACCTATAGTTGATATTTATATTGAATTAAAAAAATATACACATTTTTGACCAACTTTAATATAATGGGACTTTATCAACAATCAACTTGTTGGTATCAAAAAGACCTCATGTAATCACTTTTGATACGATAAATATCTAATTATAATTAGGGGCAGATTAAAATCGATTTTCTTGATTTGGTTTAACTAACCATGTAACGTTATAAGTGAATTTATTAAAAGTGTGTTGAAAAAAATAGGTCAGTATGGTATTTTTTTTATTTATATAGGACTAGCAGTACCTGCGGCTTCGCCCTCGTTCAAAATTTCGATCGCTACCATACTTCACAGGATCACCCGGGCTAATCTGAAGATTGTCCGACAATTTCATCAAAATCGCTCCAGCCGTTTTTGAGTTCATAGGAAACACACATACACACATCGATTTTTATATATTTATAGAAGATTTACATTTTCTTTATTATAGACTAGCGACTCACCCTCGCTTCGCTTCGGGTTCGTCAAGACAAAGACAAATCAGAAAGACAAAATCCTAGACAAAAACAAATCTATCGCCCGGGAACCGTACATTTAGCCTTTAGCCTTCCTCAGTTAACGGGCTATCTAATGCAAAAACGATTTTTCAAATTGGATTAGTAGTTCCTGAGATTAACGCATTCAACCAAACAAACAAACAAAAAAACAAACTCTTCAGCTTTATAATATTAGTATAGATTTCACGTGACATTACCAACCGACTTCAAAAAAGAGGAGATTATCAATTCGCCTATATTTTTCTTTACTTCAATAAGTATCCTATTAGGCTAACCACAAATTATAACGAAAAACTAAATAATAATTAAAGTTAATTATACATTAAATTACTGAACTAAATTACTTGTTATCCTAGTAGACACTTTGACTAGGGTTCTCTTAATTAAACGGCCCCATATAGAGCTCGCGTCTAATAATTACAAGGTAATATATTTGGTAATAATTATACCATCTTAATATATAATTATAGATCGATTGGTGTGTCGCTTTCATATTTATTTAATACCTAATCAGAGATCATTGATGGAGGTTTTAATCTCGGAGTATAATTTTACACTATATATGTATTTTATAATATGTATGTATTTAAAGTTATGTATGTATAGTGTATCAACTATCTGGTATCCATCACACAAGCCTCGTAGCTTACCATGGAACTAGATGGTGCTGTATTAATATCCCAATATATTTATTTATTTTTATTAGCTTATTAATATGATTTGACTTATGAGTTTAGTTTTTGTGTCGCTGGTAAAATCCATTAAAGCCATGCTCTGCCGGCTGTCAAGAAGCGACTGTGAGAATTTTACTCACTAAGACCGACAGTGCAATCGCTGCTGTGCTATGGAGGACACTGTTTAATCTAACTTTTAACGTTGGATTTTAAATGCATGAATGGCAATTAAATTTTCACATACTACCAGCATATATACAGGTGATTATGTGGGACTCATCGGTTAGAAAAGCCAGTACTACCCACTAAAACCTAACGGAACTCGACACACTCGAACACGACTCCACGACGGCCTGCCAAAGGAAAACCACAAAAACCACCGGGTTGCATCCACTATCTGCCGTCAAAGAAGTACCAGGAGCAACCCGCATGGTGACAAGCTGTACAACTCTGTGGGGGACACTGTTTAACCAAGCTATTAAGTTATACAAACAAAACATACATCTAAATTGTACACATCCTAAATGTCATCTTTAATAGACTCGACCAAAATTCTGAATATACCTTATGTTTTTTTTTAATTTGTCAAAATAAATATAAATTTACCCAAATTCGTGGAAAAAAAAATTAAAGAGTGCGTGTATAAATTTGTACATGCGCATGAAGTAAAACTTCTGTAGGTTATCGGTACTCTTTATGAAATTCAATTTATGTTTTAAATAATTAGCATAGGTGAGATACTAAAAATAACTCATATTAGGCATATTACAATCATATATTTATAGAATATCACTTAAGGAAAGAATATAATACTATATATAATTTGTCAGACAATAACAACGGTTACCATGGCAACAAACATACGTACATATTTTCGTAACGCATTCACCAGCTCACCCCCCAAGTCAAGCGTGCGTAAAGAAATTTCACTTCAAAAAAAAATAAGAAATAAAACTATATAAAGCTTACCTTTATGCAACCAGAGCAGCACATTCTTCATAACGTTAGCGTGGTCGGCCAAGTCCGCGCGGCGGAGGTCGGGGTCGCGCCGCGCCGCGTCAATGAGGCAGGCGGACGACGCGTCGTAGTAGTCTTTTAGTTTGTTCCATTTCTTACTCCTTTTGCGAATTGAAGTATTCAAACATTATATTATAGGGACGTATACTAAATATTATTTATTTATTTACTTAATTAGGATCACCGACATGATATACAGTAACTTAACAAAAATACACAAATTGTACAAAGGAGGTCTAAATCTAACTGTTATTATACTTATAGGTAACCACGACATGCATAAACAGTTACAAGGAGCATTTAAATTTTAAAAATTAACAGTACTATAAATTATAAAAAAAAAAAATTAAGACAAAATTATAATTAGTTACTTAAAGCAATAAAAAAAGAAAGAGAAGAAAAAAGAAGCAATATCTATCATGAGAAAAATTAGAAATACAATAGAAACAAGTTAAAAGGTATCACCGTAAGTAACTCCTAAGCAGTTTAATATCAGAGACTTAAATTTTTTAAGCTTCAGACTAAAGAATTACAGTGCTACAAGGATCATTTGGCACGTGGCCGAAATCGGAACTAACACCGCCATCTTTTAAAGCGTCACTTTTGAGAGAAGTTAGAGTTAATGTTTGTTGTGGACTTTGCTTTTGTTTCAATAAAAATATTTCAAAACATGAAGTGGTGTTAGGGAGATTAGGTTTTTTTTTTATAAAAGAAAACCTCTAATTTCACATTCGCGGGTGTGTGAAATGTCAATGTCACCCAAGTGCCAAATGATTCTTATAACACTGTATATAGACGAAGCCCGCCAAAAAATGTAGTCAAAAATAACAGCGTGTTTTACCCTTTATGGAGTCTGCCCACTACACCGTCTCATACCATGACCGTGCTATGAACGTATCAGGCACGGAAACGAGCACGGCACGGACTACTATGCCCACTAGACCGTATTAACAGCGTATCATGCCCGTACATAACGGTTATAGTGACCGTAGCATCCGCGTATCATCCGCGTATCATCCGCGTATCATCCGGGTATCATCCGCGTATCAACCGCGTATCAACCGCGTATCATCCGCGTGTCATATCCGTAATATAAATAATATGATACTGAGTCACATACCTGAGATAAATATCACTAATATTGAAGTATTAGTTATAATATTATAAAATTGCCAGACGAATATATTAATATTACCTAATCCTGAGAAATATCGGTACTAACCCATCTGTAAAAACGATTATCGCCCATCTCTACAAGACAAGCGGCAATACGTAACGGTCTTAGAACGGTCATCATACGCGGTTATAACGGTCATCATACGCGTTATAACCCGTATGCTCACCGGTTCAACAACGTCGCGTGTCAGGCACGGAGCGTACCGGCACCGGCAAAATATTCTCGCCGACAATTGTTGACGCTCCGTGCACGGCACGCGACGGTGCCGGTCGGTGACGGAACGGTCTAGTGGGCAGAGTCTCATACATTTCAATACAAAGAATATTTTTTTGCCTGACACGCTCCTAGCACGGTCATGGTATGAGACGGGGTAGTGGGCAGACTCCTTTATGCTACTACTCTCAATTTTGCCATACAGGTCGCTTAATTTCTTCAAATAATAAAGAAAATTTTATATACGTACTAGTCGTTAATTTAGTATTTTGAGTAGAATTTTTAAGCATTTTTGTTACCCTTGAAATATAGCATAATATTAGCATTTTTTTTTATTATAATAGAATCCGTTAACTATATTCATTTATTAACACTTATTTACTTATTAAAAGCAATGGATATTATATCTATTAATATTTGTATACTATTTTAAAACATTATTTTTTGGCTTCATATTCAGTTCTATAGTATTTCTTAGTCTGAGATTTTATACAAATCCGTCCATTTAAGCGCGAAGATGTAACAAACATATAAACATTCGCATATATGTAAACATATAATATGTAGGTAGATTGATGTGCAAAATATGACTTTACAATGTAAGTATCTTATGTAATCTATACATATAATAAAATTGTAACTAAGCCGAATCTGTACATTAAATATTATTTGGAAAATCTTCTTGAAATAGTCATTATTATCAATACAGAGGCCGAATCTATAGTTTTTAGAATTTTTGTCTGTCTGTCTGTGACCGCATCACGAAAAAACCACTGGAGGGATTTTGATGAAATCTGGTGTTATGATAGCTGGTTATCCGAGTCAACATATAGGACACTTTTTACTGCGGGAATATATCTCATCTGTGACAAATCTATACTAAACGTTAAAACGTAAGTAGGGACGAACCCGAGCGGAGCGAGGATGAGTCGCTAGTATCCTTAATATAGCGGGACAAATGTCTCTTATTAAGTTTTACATACTTATTTGATTTTATCAATGATGTTATACATTGGATTTTATACAAATTAGTGATGATACAAGGATAAAGTGATAAACAATTTTTTCGATATTCTGTATACACAAAAATAAACTAAATACAGGTAAAATATTCAAAAAAAAATAAAAAAAATATATTTCCATACTTTTAGGCGATAAAAACAAAAAGAAGAATAAATAATATAAAAACAAAACCTTATCCCAAGAATTTGGAAGGCGCCGGCGAGATTCGAACTCGCGATCTCCTGTTTACTAGACAGGCGCTTTAACCAACTAAGCCACGGCGCCGGCGATAGTTACTGCGAATTTATGATATTTATTCGTATGATGAATTTTGCAATAAGTATTAATTGAAAATTATGTATATAAATAAAAAAATGAAATGTTGTTTCACGTAATACTTTCTTAGATTTACGCGAATTTGTGACATCTTCACATATAATAAAATTGTAACTAAGCCAAAACTGTACATTAAATATTTTTTGTAAAATCTTATTGAAATAGATTTTATTATTGAAACAGATGCCGAATCTATACTTTTTAGAATTTTTGTCTGTCTGTCTGTTACCACATCATAGAAAAACCACTGTTGGAATTTTGATGAAATTTGGTACGATAATAGCTGAGTATCCGGGTCAACATATAGGATACTTTTTACTGCGGGAATATATCTCATCTCTGAGAAATCTATATTAAATGTTAAAACGTAACTAAGGAAGAACCCGAGCGGAGCGAGGGTGAGTCGCTAGTCTTAAATAAAACTATCTTTTTAAATTATTTTGCGGATTTATTTTGATTTTTGGTTCCCGGCGTTTCGAATGCTTTACAGTAATCATGGTCACAGGAGAGACTAATGTTTTAAACGTCTCAAAGGCATTATATACTTGTTACAGACATTGCCTACCCACAACTCTACAAAAATGATTTCAAAAATTCAAAAATGGCACCATAGCACCTTACAACATCTGTTGATTTTAATTTTAAACATTTTAAAATTTTTAAAGTATACTACTGATTTATGTTGAGTTTTTATGAGTTTTGATTAAATATTTAGCAAATGATATATTTTACGCTTGAATGTTTCCATTGTAGTGACTACATAATACGACGGTGCCTAGCGTCAGCTGAGAATAGACGCTCTTCGATACGTGAAGTATTTGCAATAGATCACTTAGATAACATATTATTACGATGTTGGCCTGATTATCGAGTTTTAATCTTCTTGCCACTCAAATATATATTAATGACTAGCGACTCAACCTCGCTTCGCTTGGATTCGTCCCTAGGTTGATGCCCCATACAAACTTTCATCCCCATTTTCACCCTCTTAAGGGATGATTTCCGGAATAAAAAAAATCCTATGACCTTCCCAAGGTCACAAACTATCTTCTTACCAAATTTCATCTAAATCGGTTCAGTAGATCCAGAGATTACCCCCTATAACCTCACAAACTCACAAATTCACAAACTTTACTTCTTTATGAAATCAAGTATAGATAAAAATGTCTTCCTAACTATGGTAAGAAACTACGCAAAGCCGCGGTCAAAAACTAGTTAAACAAAGAAAAGTCCTTCACATTTAATTAATTAATGCACAATAATCAAAAATCAAACAGACAATATTTCTTTCAAAGATAATTCAAGAAACTATTATTTGCCTTCTAATACATCCCAAACAAAACCCAAGCTCCAGAAATACCTAGTTTATTTAGCTTTAGCTAAAACATCAGAAATTCCACTCCTCGAAACATACGTACCTATAATTGGATAGATCCTTATCTTCCCCCAGGGACTGATTCAGGTTGTGGAGGTAGAGGTCGCGCGCCTGGTCCAGCATGATCGCGAGGATGTAGATCAGATCCTCGATGTGCTCTTGTTGGTAGCACGTCGCTTGGATGAGGTTTGTGCGGAATGTGCTTTGTTGGTCCTAGGTATAAGGCAAATATTCCTCATTTTGTAAATAAAGTCATAAATGTACACTTATATAAAGGGGTCTTCAAAGGGAATATGCCTGATTTTTTACCTTATATCGTTTTATAATAGTAGAAAAAAATATCCAGCTCCAAACAACTACAGTTTAGTATAAAAAATATATATATCATACCGCTATGTATGCTTTAAACGCCCGCCATTTCGCGCGCTTGGCGTGACGTCACAGTATCATATACGCAGAGAAATGACGACTCAATTTGTAGCGACAAAATCGCTAATCGCTCCGTTATGATATAGTCTGACGTCACATTCGGTCTGACCAACGTCTTGCGTTTCAACTACTTTAAATTTCTTACCTATATTTGCACTTTTTAATAATTATTTTCTTAATCCAAAAGAAATTACATAAAAAATATTAATATAGGCCTAATTCAAAAAAAAAAGAATAAAAAAAATTATTTCACCTTTATTTAAATCACACGCATATTCCCTATACGAGTTCGGAGAAATGCCAATTATAGAAAATAGATTTTCTATCAAAAAAGGCCTAATTCGAGATGTCCACGATGTTACAACGGCTGACACAGATCATGTAAATATACGCTTTTGCGGCTGTTCTTTAAATCCAAAAGGTCAACTTGTCGTCCCATAGGACTATAAAGGGAATAGAGAGTACACGTTGTGAATATTGCACACAGGCACTGTTCTTTAAAAAATCCCAATACTGTCTCAGTGAAATGTGCAGCTGTTATTAACATAACAAATGTGCATACATACATCTAACTACGTCCTTTAAAAAAGACAAATAACAACAAACACTCACATAAGCCACCATATTCTTGCAAGCCAGCAGTTCCCTGGTCACTCTGCTCAAATAACGCAAGGGGCCTCGCGGAAGTCCCCCCGCCGTACCGCCCTTACAGCCCCCGAGACCCCTCATGCACGCTTCCCACTTGCTGAACAGGGCCCCCTCGACCCGCTCAGCAGGAGACTGGGGGATGTCCTCGCCAACTGCAAACAGAGCTTTGTCATCTGTTATATCTATTGTAAATTAGTTGACTTTTTTCCTGACTTCCCAAAAAAAGAAAGTAATATTTTTCGATCAGTATGTATGTTTGCAACTGGTTATTTAATAAGGGTTAAACTTAAATTCGAGTTCCAAGTTGGACAAAGTTTTCTTGTTATAACCAGATGAATCATATTTTTTATAAAGTTTCAATAATAGATAAATACGCCTAAAATAGTTTGCCTATCGAAATCCTGATCAGGCTATTTTTAAAATTAATTAATCATTTATTTTTTTTCGCCGTTTTGTTAACTAGCCGGATTTTGTTCTTACAGATAATAAATAATATAAAGAATATATCGTGGTGTATCCGGCTCTTAGTAGAATAGTCACATCGAACCTTCATCTATTCACATTCTGTACATATCCGTACCACTGAACAATAACGGTGAGGATTAGAGAATACACTTACGTTTCCACACAAATAAATAGCGCCTCGACATCACTAATATAAAATCCACAAACTCACCCTCGCGTACGTGCAACACGATAGAGACATCAGATTATTATTATTATAATAATCATGTATGTCTGTTTGTTACTTTTTTACGCTTAATCGGCTTGTCAGATGTAGATGAAAATTAATACAGAAACTATAACATATGTGTTACTTTGTGCACCTTTAACACCACCAGGCTACTTTTAGGCACTTATGGTATAACCGAACAAATTGTGAAGGTTTTTCTAGTTAGGTTAGTTTATATTATACTAATATTATAAATGCGAAAGTTTCTGAGGATGTATAGATGTACAGATGTTTGTTACTCTTTCACGCAAAAACTACTGAATAGATTTTGATGAATATAGCTCATACATCAGAATAACACATAGGTTACTTTTTATTCCGAAAAAGTGTATGGTCCCCATGGGATAGATTTTTTTTGAAGTAAAACTTCTTTACGCACGCTAAACTTGGGGAGTAAGCTGATGAATGCGTGACGAGAACGTTACGAAAAGTGTAATCGAGCGAAACGAATGTTTGTTACCATGGTGACCGTTGTTATTGTCTGATAAATGATATATAATATTATATTCTTTCCTTAAATGATATTCTATAAATATATGATTGTTATATGTCTAATGTGCGTTATTTTTAGTATCTCATCTGTCCTAATTATTTAAAACAAATTGAATTTCATAAAGAGTACCGATAACCTACAGAAGTTTTACTTCCTGCGCGTGTACACATTCATACACGCACTCTTTAATTTTTTGTTTTTTTTTTTTTATATTTATAAGTTCAAAATGTAACTAACCAGCAATCCTATGCAGATACAGCAGGCAGTTGGTGACGGCGGCGGCGTCCCCTCGCCACTCGCCCGCGCGCGCGCCGCGCCGCACTACCGCGTCGCGCGCCACCCCCCATACGAAACCTGCGGGCGCGCCGCCCGAGCACACGTGTAGCACACTGGGTTATTATGAGAAAATAAATAAATACATATGTTGAAACATTAACACACAGCACCATCTAGTTCCATGGTTAGCTACGAGGCTTGTTATGGATACCAGATAGTTGATACACTACACATATATAACTTTCAATACATACATATTATAAATATAAACACCCATGACTGGAGTACTAACATTCGTGCTCATCACACAAATGAATGCCCCCAGCGGGACTCGAACCCGCGACCGCTGGCACAGCGAGTAGGGTCATTACACACTGAGCCAAACTTGTCGTCAAAACATCAAATATTACGTTTTTCGCTAAATACCTTCAATTTTTAACTACGAAAAGAAATGATGACATGTCAGTTCTGATGATAAAATGTATTGTAGTCAAATGTACACACACACAGATTATATGTGTGCAGGCAGCAGGTGTGCTGCCGAAATAAATCAAATAAAAATGTTTTTTTAATCGTAAAATTTCGGAAATTTTACGAGAAATCTAAATATGGCAAAAAGGAAATTATTCATTAATTTTTAAGTATTGAAATTTCAATTTTAAAATTTCAAATTGTTATATTTTTTAACAATAAAAAAATCTGTATCTCCTAAATTAAATATTTAATTTTTTTTAAAGCAATTTCAAAAAAATCAAATTCGCAAATTTTTCTACTACCTACGATTTTTTAAAATTTACGGTCATCCCTTAAACTTAAAACCTCCCTAACTTGATAAATTTTGAACGGAGGAAAAACAAAAAACCTTTTTTATGTATAACTAGCAGAACCCGCGGCTTCGCCCGCGATCAAATTACAGAAAAAATAAACTTTTTCACTACGCATACTTTGTTATTTGCAAAGATAAGTTCATATAAGATTTCGTCTTTAATTCTGATTCCCCCCGAGCACATCCAGCAAACACAGTGGCCACTATGATGTTTAATGAATTATTCAAAGTCTAATTCCGTTACATAGTTTAGGTCGCCAGTGGTCTTTCCGAACCGTTACGACCTGGCAACCTTCAAGAACAGAGCGTATTCATTCTTGAAAGGCCAGCAACGCATTTGCAAGCCTTGCGGTTTTGCAGATGTCCAGGGGCGGCAGTGATCACCTTTCATTTGGTGAACCTCCTGCTCGTTTGCCCCCTTGGTCACATAAAAAAAAGGTGACTTTTTCATTACAGTTGTGCCAACCTTTAGAAGCAGGATATAGATAGCAGGATACTCTGTAGCTAGGTTTTCTCTCTCGCGCTCTAGGTCCATCATAGCTGCCACTGCTGTGGCTAGCCGAGAAGTTATACATAATTTTCCTTTGGGTTTGGAATAATCTCCGTTCTCTACTTTATATCCACACAGTAAGTGTACACTTACGGAGAACTTGACTTATGTTACTCTGTTTAAATATATTCAACAACTCCAACTTCACCGCCCAGTTTTACCCACTTAGGGGCTGAATTTAAAAAAAACTAAAATACATGTTTATTTAATTGTATTGAAGAGCATTAATACCAAGTTTCAAGTAATTTTGATTATAAATATTTTTTTCCTCATATAAACAGCACAACCCCCTTTTACCCTTCTAAGAGATGACTTTCGAAAAAAAAAAATGATATTTGTATTGTTTTGTTTTTGATTTCAATGGTAAATACCACTTTCCGTCCATCAACTTTAGAATTTCATACAAAAATTTCATCCTCCATTTTACCCCCTTACGGAATGAATTTCGAAATATGCTAAAACATATATTTATTTAATTGTATTTAAGAGCATTAATACCAAGTTTCAAGTAATTCTGATCATAAATAATTCTTTGCTCATATAAACTTAATCACCCCCGTTTACCCTTGTAATGGATGAAGTTCGAAAAATATGTAATACATATATTTCTTATTTTTATCTTAAAGCTAAATACTAATTTCCGTGCATTTCGCATTAAGAATGACAGAGTTTCATACAATCTTTTATCCCCTATTTTACCCCCTAAGAGGATGAATTTTGAAAAATCCTTTCTTAGCGGATGCCTACATTGTATAAGGAATATGTCCTCCAAATTTCACGTTTCTACGAGCAGCGATTTAGGCTGTGCGTTGATCGATCAGTCAGTCAGTCAGGACAAAGCATTTTATGTATATATAGATTTCAAGCTCTACACATTTTTCTCAAGACTTTTCTGTCTAATTTTTACATTTTCGAGTAACTGCGAAAAAACGCTTCTGACAATTTTTTTCAACCGTTCACAATAGGTACAATAGTTTCTAAATTTACGTAACTATAGTTATATCTAACTCTGGCATGAAAACAGACTTATGTATGCAAGTATATATGTATATTTAATGTTTTCTATAACAGTGTTTTTAAAAAATAAATCTGATCTTCTTAGTAAGTACTTCAATCATTATTATTTAGCAAAACTTATTACGACGCAGAATACTTTGCTGATGCAAATGTGTGGAATTACTAATAGTATCACTCACGCAGGACAAGAACATAATTATTGTATTGATATATTATAAATTATAATTATGTATATTTAAAAAGAGCAACTGTTGAGTATCTCTCCGGCGCTTTTCAGCAGAACTGCCTTCCGAGCCGGTGGTAGATTCCTCACGGACTGACTACACTGACAATTAATTTTCTTAAATATAAAATTGACGATTCAAACGCGCTAATCTCAGCAACTGCTAATCCGTTTTATAAAATTCTTTTTGCATTAGATAGCCTGTTTATTGAGGAAGGCTATAGGCTATATATCATCACGGAAAAATGTACGGTTCCCGTGGGATAGATTTGTTTTTGTCTAGGGATGAACCCGAAGCGATGCGAGGGTGAGCCGCTAGTGTTTAATATATGATTCAATCATTCAAATCAAATCAAATGTTAAAATTTCGAAAGCAGGTTGGAGACCTTGACACGTCTTTCGAAAGGCATAAATAGATATGGAAGTACGTAATTATAGTTCAAGGTTCTGTTTATATCACTTAAGGGAAAACCTAGCGAGATCATAGTTTGTAACTTTAGAACAATATATAAAGTATATTTTCACATATATAAAGGAATTATGGAAATATATTTTACTAGAACAAATACTTCTGGATTATTTATATCTTCATTTTAAGATTATATATGGTATGGAATTTTTTCTTCATAACTTAAAATATTGCCAAAAACACGATTAGTATTATTATTGGATTTCATGAGGTCGAAGGAGCTCCATCTTTTGGAAGGAGTGCATGAGGACTCAGGATACGTAAAGGCCTTAATAGGTTCAAGTCTGGTCTGTTTAATATGACGCATCAGCCGGAATTCAGCACTGAGAAACCTAAAGGGAACCCAGAGATAGTCATCGGATAATATATGATTATTTTAAATTATAATATATTGTATTTATTTTGTTTTTCACACGCTTATTCTTATATATTTTCTTATCGTTTTTTTGCACTTTCTCTTTCTGTCCCGACACTTAATACTATTTGTCACATACATAGGTTGGCTGCAAGAAATCTCATAGAGATAAGTCCACCTTTGTCCACGTCATTTTCTTTTATTTTGTATATTTTTCTATGATTTTTTTTTTTTGAAGTTGTACTTCTTTTGGGACGTTTGGAGAAAAATATGAAAGTAAAATTTTTACGATGTGCACGCACACCGACAGCCAAAAAGCGACATGATTAAGTTAGCTGCATTCCTTTTACAAACAGAGAGTTGTGACATACGGGATGAAACCTTTAGCTATTTTTGTTCTGTTACGCCAAAGAAGAATAACTTCTTACATACATACATACATACACACACACACACTTTTTTTATTACTTGTTTAGTGCAATAAAGAATATATAATAAACACAGGTCTTACTTATCCAGCACCAACAGCAGATGGTGAGCGACGTGCGCGGCCGCACAGAAGCGCGCGGCGCCGCGCAGACACGCGCAGCGCTGCAGGCGCCGGCGGAGGCTGCACCACACCATGTACCTGCTTAGTGACTGTGCTGAGCCCTGTTGAGTTTATATGTTAATATATGTTGGGACATTAACACACAGCACCATCTAGTTCCATGGTAAGCTACGAGGCTTGTGTTATGGATACCAGATAGTTGATACACTACACATATATAACTTTAAATACATACATAATATAAATATAAACACCCAGGACTGGAGTTCAAACATTCGTGCTTATTACACAAATGAATGCCCCCAGCGGGACTCGAACTCGCAACCGCTGGCACAACAAGTAGGGATACTACAAACTGAGCCAAACGTATTGTTACTTATACCTATAATTTACTTAATTTATATAGATACAACTCACCTCAAAACATCCTTCCCTCATCTTATCGACCAAGCTGTTCAGGGCTCCAGCGATCCTGCCCACTGAGGAATCGTTAGAGCAATGTCCATCTAAAGTGGCCTCCAGCGCCGGGTGCCACAGCTGCCATGTTGCTGTGCGTTCCGTTGTTAATATTGAGGAAGGAGGACCTACGGCTACTGCATAATATCCCTGGGTTGAATTATAATAAATTACAATAATATAAAGTAAGCCTCAGTGGTCTAGTGGCTAGTATATACGACTGCAGATTCGGAGGTACTAGGTTCGAGTTCTGGGTTGGGCCAAGTAAAGCTATTAGGTTTTTCTGTCAAGAATTTCTTAGTAACAGCCCGGATTTATTGAGGTTGGAGTTATTTCAACCCCATGCCAAGTAAGGCACGTATCGCGTCGGTCCTATACCTTGTCCCTGATCACGAGGATCGAATTATGATCTCGTTTGATCTTATGTTTAAAAAGATTATTAGTATTGTTTTGAGTATTGAAAAATGGCTGACTACCACTCTCCATTATTGATTACCAATCGTCTTACAGCGAAAGAACACATTCGTAAGGAAACATGCGTGAAAGAACCCTAATAGTTATATAAAAACGTGAAATCCTCCAACACGCCATTGGCCAGCGTGATGGACCATGGCTCATAGCCAACAAATAATTTGATTTGATTACGATAAATCGATAATACTCTAAAAACTGATCACATAATGTATACAAAAAAAACAGGTGAAGGCTGTATATTCTATTGTTACAATTCAATAATGATCAGAATATATTTTATTATCTTTTTAATAAGTATTATTGAAATTCTAAAAACTATAGATTCGGTCTTTGTATCGATAATAAAAAGTATTCTATATGTTGACCTGAATAACCAGCTATCATCATACCAAATTTCATCAAAATCCCTCCAGTGGTTTTTCCGTGATACGGTCATAGACAGACAAAGAGACAGGCAAAAATTCTAAAAACTTAAAGATTCGGCCTCTGTATCTATAATAACGACTATTTCAATCAGATTTTCCAAAAAATGATTCGACTCAGTTAGAATTTTATTACATGTAAGTATAGATTAACTTAATATGTAATACGCGATTAAAAACACGTACAAAAATTCAAAATCTAATTAAAATGGAACTTGCTATTTTGTTATCTCTTTACTGTATCATTAATGAAAGTGTTAAATTAGAAACCGCCCACGTCTCGGGCACCGCGTGCATACACCCACACCGCTCTATACACCTACGCATCGATATCACTTAATTGGCTTCATATAAAATTAGTTGAAATTGTTCCTAAACAAGTATTAATAGACCGGAATCCTAGAAATAAAATATAATATTAATTATTAACGCATTTATGGCTAGTATAAATATTTTATACAAAATCATCAATATATATATATATATATATATATATATATATATATATATATATATATATATATCACTAATCCTATCGACCTTTTAAAATTACTAACAAACATCAATAAGAAAAAACAAAAATTAAAAAGGGATTTGTACTAAAAATGGTACCTATATAACGTACGAATAAAGATGGTATACAATATCCTTGCATACACAATAACACAAAAACATTGATCAAAAAAGTACTAGATACACAATCAGCGACAAAAAATGTCCTCACCGAATGAGCGCTCATTTGAACATTAGAGCGCGCTTTTAATTATTGTTTTTTGTGAAAATTACTTTAAGCGTTGCATTTAAGGTTTAATTTACATTGTTGTATATTTATTTCAACTGGAATAATTACCTAAACACAATTGGGGACAGTTTTAAGAGAACTTTTGCATGGGATTGTGTATCTAGTACTTTTTCGATCGATGACCACAAATTAATGATTGTTCCGACTTATCTATATCACACAATTATATAACTGAACAAAAACAATACATACAGTTTGAGCCGCAGTATAATGCAACAAGGCGAGAGGATGCGTCAAGGGCACCCTGGTGGTGTACGCGCGCGCGCCGACGCCCGCCGCCGCCGCGCCCAGCGCCAGCTTGGCCTCCGCCTCGCCCGCGCCCACGCGCACCATCACCCACGACGCGCCCTCCACTATAGCCAGCCTACGCTCTCGGCTAGAGCTGTGCGACACTGCATAATGAATGAATCACTCTTTATTGTACACCCAAAAAGAGAAAAGAAAATATACAAAAATATAGAAGAAGGTACAAGAGGTGGCCTTATCGCTAAAAGAGCGATTTCTTCCAGGCAACCTTTAGGTGTAGGAAATAGTACTAAAATAGAAGGGACGCGAATAATAAATAAAGAGACACTAGAAAAATATATATAATTATATATATTTATACATATAAGTGCATACTACAGTGAAATCTCAAAAGTTATCACATAGTTGTTACATACGGATGCTATGCTGAAAAGCATTCGAAACGTCGAGAGTCGTCGATCAATATCAATTATGTATAATAAAACATTGACACGATGGAAAATTACTTTTTTAAACAAAAAAAAAACGTGTGTGTGTAGGTACATACGCACGTAAGAAGTTATACTTCTTTGACGTTACAGAATAAAAATAGCTAAAGATTTCATCCCGTATGTCACAAGTCACAACTCTCTGTTGTGAAAAAGGATAATAAATTAATAAAATAAATAAGGCATACTACAATCATATATTTATAGAATATCATTTAAGGAAATAATATAATATTATATATCATTTGTCAGACAATAACAACGGTTACCATGGCAACAATCAGTTATCTAACTTCATCATGTCGCTTTTTGGCTGTCGGTGTGTATGTGTGCATCGTAAAAATTTTACTCTCATATTTTTTTCCAAACGTCCAAAAGAAGTATAACTGCAAAAACTCTTTAAAATCAACTTAAATATAAATCTAGTTTTTCTTTAAGGACATAGAACTCTTAAGATGAAATCTATTCATTAATGTAAATAATAAAAACCGGTTCACAATTGACAAACATATCGCATTAAATATTCGCCATCCATTGTTCTTGTATAAAACTCTCGTTAAGTGTCGTCCAAAGTTTGTCAGTTTGTTTTCTTTTCACACAGTAAAAGGAAAGAAATATTTTTTGTATATGACATGAGGTGGTAGTATATAGAATTATGACAGGCTGCTTTTTGTTCAAATTAAATGATTACTTGGCATATTAGCATATTCCAATAATTATGTTTCAATACATAATATCAAAATCGTTTGTAACAATCCTACAAATACCTATAACGTATTAGCGACTCACCCTCACTTCACTTGGGTTCGCGGATAGTAAAACAAAAACAAATCTATTCCACGGAAATCTAACATTTTTTTCGAGATAAAAAGTAACCTATATATTATTCCAGATTATAATCTATCTTTGTGCCAAATTTTATCCAAATCCGTTCAGCCTTTCTGGCGTGAAAGAGTAACAAACATCCATACCACGGTAATGATTCCATACGCACAAACTTTCACATTTATAATATTAGTATAGATTATATTCATTAAAAAATCATAAATTGAATAGAGGAAATATCGCATATCACTTATAGGTGAAAAAACTTACGTCTAAAATCATCTTCATTAAAATCAATCATCATGGAATTAATATTATGTAATTATTTTGAGGGTACAAAAAACAAATGAATGAAAATGAAAAACATTTGGGATAAGCTGACCACGTGACTAAACGCTTAGATACGTCATTTGCATTTTTTTTTTAATTTTCTATGGCTATGTAGAACTTCATCTAGCCTGATTCCGATTAACTTACAGCAAGTCTAGATTCTAGACCGTACTTTTATAGCCCATACAAATAATAATTAATTTTATATATGTTAAAACTTTTTTAATTTCATGCAGCTTATAACGGACTACACATATTTTTACTCCACTTTTTTTAAACATGATCATAAAAAAGATAAAAATTCAACACAATTCTAAACTAGATATGACGCAGATGCAGGTAATGCATCGCGTACTTTGTTTGAACCAACTCCGTTATAACTGGGACATTTCGAGTTTTAAATGGATTTGTTATGAAACTTTGAACCGATTTGAGTTGACAATTTTGTTTGTAAAACCCATGTTTTTGAATTTTATTACTACGATAGTTTAATAGAAAAGTTGGAATGTTTTCGTCTATTAAATATGCTTTTAATTTATACTCGTAGATTCTTATAGAAGCTAATATTTTTGTGTATGCTTCTATACAAATTCCACCTTTCAATAATAATATTTGGACACAATTTCTTATTTTGAGGTTTAATTTCATTTAAAAATAGAATATATTACTAGCGATTTGCCCTCGCTTCGCTTCGGGTTTGTCCTTACTTTTTTCCTAAATAAAAAGTAACCAATCTGCTATTCCAGACTATAATCTATCTCTGTGCCAAATTTCATCCAGATCCGTTCAGCCGTTCTGGCGTGATTGAGTAACAAACATCCATCCATTCAAATTTTCGCATTCATAATATTTATAAGGGATAGTAGGATAATGTCACGGTATAAATTTATTTCATTAATTTTCAGACAATTTTGCAAAAGAGACAAAACACTTTGAAAGTATAAATGTTTATGTAAATATTAATATAATAAAAATGTCAGTACATTAACTCAGTTCTGCACTTTACTGTATAATATAAACAAATATATTATAATACTACAAGCTCACCCCGTTCCAAGTAGCAGTATGTGTAGGGGCGCGCGGCGGCGGCGGCGCGGGCGCCGAGCGCTCGGCTGGCGCCGCCGCCGCGCGCCGCCGCGCACCGCGCGATCAGCTCCACCCATCGCTCTAACACTTTGTCCCTGAGATATATTTTATTGTTTTGGTCTATTCTTTGCATTTTATTTGAAATTTAATTGTTTAAAAGGTATTTGTTCTAATTATATTAAGAAGAAGATTTTTATTTAATTAATGTATGTAGATCAAAGCAGTGGTAGCCCAGTGGTAGCGCGCTCGCTTAGGAAACTGAGTGAAGCGGGTTCAAATCCCGGGTCTCGCACCTCTGATATTTTCATGTGCGAATTTTTTCTGACATGATTACCACTTGCCTTACGGTGAAGCAAAACATCGTGAGGAAACCTGCATGTCTGAGAGAACCTAGCAAGTTTCAAAAGACATGTGATGTCCGCCAATCCCCACTTGGCCAGCGTGGTGGACTATGGCCTGATTCCCCTCGTAGTGAAGGGAGGCCCGGGCCCAGCAGTGGGACGTTAAAAAAGAATGAATACAGTTTAAGAAGCCAGAAGGAAAAGATGTGTGAAATAATCTTTACGAGGCAAAAGTAGAAATTTTATTGCCAGCTTTTGTAAAGACTTCAAAGTTCAAATATGATTTTGAGCAAACGTGACAAAATACTTAACTACAATGAAAATTATTACTGCGACCTTTATCTAAAAAGTAAAAACATGACAACGAGACTATAATATCAGACTTTTATACAAAAATACGCAAGTTTATTGATTATTAAATTTTTTTTCTAAAACTAATCTCTATTTGAATGAACTTAAACTAATATAAAACAATATCTCAGTAATTATAAAATATTAAAATAAACTCCTAAAGTCAATGCAATTTTCAAGCTAATCGAGTTTAAACTCACAAAATTTTGATTTCTTAATAACTTATAATTGTGTTAACTCACTAAATAAAAATCATTATAAACCAAAATCAATATAACTGCATAGTAATTTAGATTTTAACGTATTTAGATTTTACATAACATGTAATAAAAATTACCTGCACAAATACCCAGAAGGAGTTAAGAACTCCGCCCACTTGTCCGCTTCTCGACCAGACAATTTGATCTTTCCGTAGCCCACGGGACCTTCTTCCAGACAGCAGTCGTCATTGTCAGAGTTGAGCGTCGGGAGAGAATCTAAGGTCACTAGGTATTCCAGTGATCTAGACCGCATCTGTTATACGTGCATGACCTTAAAGTCTGAGCGAATCAGAGATGCTAGCTTATTATAATTTTAAGTTGCTTCCACATACAAACTTTCATCCCCATTTTCACCCCTTTAAAACATGATTTGGGGGATAAAAACTATCCTATGTCCTTTCCAGGGTCTCAAACTATCTTCTTACGAAACGTCGAAATCGAGTCAGTAGTTTTAATCTAACAAACTTAATTTATACTACTTAACAACAAAATTTATAATATTAGTATAGATAAAAATATCTTTTCGGATTATTTTGCCGATTTATTTTGATATTTGGTTCCCCGAAAAAAATTGTTTTATTTAAAATGAAAAATATTCGCGTAAATCGAAGAAAGTACCGTTCAATTGTACTTCGTATTTCCATGTACCTTTGGTAAAAATCAGATTTTTATTTTTAGTTTTAGGTATGCCTTTAATATAGGTGCATATTAATAGAAGTTTAAAGTGGAATATGAAGCTTTTTATGTGTACATTTAGGGTGCCCATAAATAATCGGCTAAATGATGATTGTGTAAATTAAGGTAATCTCTATAACTACTCTAATTAATTCAATTGCTTGCACTAATAAAATAAACTTGACGCGAATTATATCATGGGTGTTTATATTTATAATATGTATGTATTTAAAGTTGTATATGTGTAGTGTATCATCTATCTGATATCCATAACACAAGCCTCGTAACTTACCATGGAACTATGGTGTTGTGTGTTAATAAAAAAAAATACTTGTCTCTGTCAAATGGTAAAAAGGCATATGATGGGTAGTTTATATAAATCGAACAAGTGCAAGTCTGACTTATACCTACAACAAGGGTTCTGTAGCATGAAACTAAAATAAGTATAAAACACAAAAAAAAATATAACTACTACGGTTTTCGGATTTTTTCCTTTATTTGTGCTATGAGACATTGCTTCTTGCCAAATTTCATGATCCTAGGTCAACGGGAAGTACCCTATAGGTTTTGATTCCCTTGGTAGTATCAAAATATACGGCATGAACGGCCGTATCTTTTTATTATTTATTTTATAAACGTTTTGTTCGGACAAGAAGTCTATAAAAAAATCATCAGTATTTTACAGTAACACAGAAAATAGAAATAAAATACTACAAAATTATAACAGAAGTAAGCAAAGAAAAATACAAACATTTAATATTTGATTAAACATTAACTTTTGATTGCGTTGACTTAAAAGTTTAATTTTTTCACAGCTCCAAGGGATTATAGACCTGAGTATTTGATATTAATTTCAACTTGATATCTCCACGCGTTCTTGAGAAAAAGGGTCTTGACTGACAAACAGACGGACAGACAGACGGACAACGAAATGATCCTTATAAGGGTTCCTTTTTTTCTTTTAAAGTACGGAAGCCTAAAAAGTTAAGAACCTTCTTTTCCCTGTGCAACGCAATGAGATGACAGCATCTAAATCTAGGGTCTCGTTGTCCAGCGCCATCCACTATTCGCTGCACCAGACTTTCCACCGCACACTCTGTTTCCACCGACATACGACCTGTATAATATAACTAATACATACTATGTATTTTCAAACCTATGAATAGGTATATTTGGAAAATTTCAAATCTCCATAACTTTTTCACAGATTTCTTTTAAGTGTTTATATACATACTAGCGACTCACCCTCGCTTTGCTCGGGTTCGTCCCTAGGTAGGTTTTAATTTTTTTGTGCGAAACCCTAATTCTTTTTCTAAAATAATAGTAGCCTAAGTTACTCCTTATAACATCAGCTATCTGCCAGTGAAAGTCCCGTTAAAATTGATCCAGTCGTTTCGGAGATTAGCCGGAACAAACAGACAGACAAAAATTGAAAAATATGTGTTTTACTGTTTAAGTACCGTATATAGTTCCATATGCATTTAGTATAAAGCTGTTATTTGGACATTACAAACAGACACTTCAATTTTATTTATCTGTATAGATAGTGAAATTTTTGTGCTATTTGCATTTATATAAAACACTTTTAAACGCGGATGAAGCCGCGAGCAAAAATGATTTATAGATTATCTAATAGTACGAAAAATAAACCAAGAAACCATAATAATAAAGACTGCAAAAAGCCAACGTCACACGGTGTTCCCAAGCGGTCACCCATCCAAGTACTGACCGCGCCCAACGTTGGTTAACTTCGGTGATCGGACGAGAACCGGTGTATTCAACGTGGTATAGACGTTGGCGGCAATATTTGTAAATAATATAATCATAAAATTTCTATAAACACATATAGGTACATACATAAATGTATACAATATCTATACATATAATAAAATTCTAACTGAGTCGAATCTGTACATTAAATATTTTTTGGAAAATCTTATTGAAATAGGCTATATTATCAATACAGAGGCCGAATCTATAGTTTTTAGAATTTTTGTCTGTTTGTCTGTCTGTCTATCTGTTACCGCATCACGGGAAAACTACTGGATAGATTTTGGTGAAATTTGCTATGATGATAGCTGGTTATCCGGGTCAACATATAGGATAGTTTTTACTGCGGAAAAATATCTCATCTCTGAGCTAAACATCAAAACGTAACAAGCGACGAACCCGAGCGGAGCGAGGATGAGTCGCTAGTGCATTAATAAAATAAAATGTTTCTGTTCACTAGATTCAAATCTATGTTCAAAATTATAAAAATAAGTTATTAATAATGTACATATCAATAAGACCAGCGACATCATTTTACTTATTATAATGATCAAAAAATAACCAATACATATAATCTCAAATAATCAGAATCTAGTACTAACCATTCTGGTCTTCTTCATACAACGTGTCCACATAAGAGTTAAGAGATCGCACTTGTTGAGCGGAGAAGCGCAAGCCTGAAGTCTGTAGACGCAGATCTGCCCCCGGCGTGTCACCGGGCAGGGCAGACGCGGCTGACCCCATTACTGGAATAACATGAAAATTATAGTATTTAATTTTCATTTGACTACCCTATTGAAATCTATGCAGATAAATAAAATTGAAGTGTCTGTTTGTAATGTCAAAATGACAACTTTTTACTAAATGCGTATGGAATTATATACGGTACTTATAAGAAAAACACAATTTTTAAAATTTTTACCTGTCTGTCTGTTTGTTCCGGCTAATCTCCGAAATGGCTGGACCAATTTTAACGGGACTTTCACTGGCAGATAGCTGATATTATAAGGAGTAATTTAGGCTACTTTTATTTTAGAAAAAGAATTAGAGTTTCGCTAAAAAAAAATTAAAACGAATCTAGGCACGAACGAAAGCGAGTGTGAGTCGCTAGTCTATAAAATAAGTATAAAAC
This sequence comes from Fabriciana adippe, assembly GCA_905404265.1. Lineage (NCBI taxonomy): Eukaryota > Metazoa > Arthropoda > Insecta > Lepidoptera > Nymphalidae > Fabriciana > Fabriciana adippe. The sequence goes on from FR989995.1 coordinate 1,434,092, forward strand.
GGAACACCATTCTACTGACTAATTAATTATGAAATCTCAAAAAATAACCTCTAAAGCAACGGTCATAAAATTCTGTCAAATAATAATTTGTGTAATGAAAGGGTCCGATGAAAAAGAATTTTTGATAATTTACATCTTAAAGGTAATCATACACTATATTATAATACTTTATTATTATAATACTTTTTTTTACTTTAATTTTTAGACAGTACTCAAAAATTGGGCTCTCTAAATTCTCACATTGCCTTTACCATCCTTAAATATTGCCTTTTCGTCCCAAAATTAACGTATACTCTTCGTTCAAGCCTAATTTGGAAATTTCCTGGCCTAACCGATAAAATGGATGCCACCTTAAAAAAATCCTCAGAAAAAATTCTAAATTTATCTTTCGATGAGACAAATTTCAAGTATAGCCCTTCCAGCTTTTCTCGCTTCTGAGCACATTGTTCGAGAACTCTGTTCTCAAATTTTGAAATCAAACCAAAACATAACTGATGTCGCAGAAGCCTTAGAACTGTGGAAGTCAAAATGTCCTAATGTTGACATCCCAAAGGAAGTTTCCATGCAAAAACTTTGGGATGCGCCATTAGTTCATTCTATATTCCAAAATTTGACTCAAAATCTTTCGAGTGATGTAAACCGTGCCAGACTTTTAACGTCATCCGCCAAAGAATCGGGGCACTGGCTGCCGCCCTACCTTACAGGTGCCCGTGTGGAAAAGAGGTTGACTGTTATGGACTCCATGGACTCTCTTGCAGAAGAAGTTCAGGTAGACTTTTCCGTCATAGTCCCCTAAACGATACCATCAAAAGGACTCTTGCCACCATTGACATTCCTGCTCTTATCGAGCCATCTGGAATAAGTCGAGATGATGGTAAGAGACCTGATGGCCTGTCGCTGGTTCCCTGGGAAGGGGACGGGCCCTATTGTGGGACGCTACATGCGTTGACACATTGGCCCCGTCCCATATTAGAGAGACGGCGTCTAAAGTGGGAGCCGCGGCGGAGATGGCTGAACTTCTTAAGTTACGTAAATACGCCTCCCTTAGTCAAAATTATGTTTTTATTCCATTTGCTGTAGAAACCCTTGGCCAATGGAGTCAAAGTGCTAAGCACTTCTTAAAAGACATAACACCTCGTCTTATCGCCTCTACTGGTGACAGGAGAGCTGGCGCATTTTTCGCCCAAAGAATCGGCATTGCCATTCAGCGGGGGAATGCGGCTACCATTCTTGCCACTATTCCACGCGGACATGACTTGTACAGTAATAACTAAGTGTACATTTGTTTTGTTTTGTATATATAATTAAGTGTATTTATAATTTCTTTTATTGTAAATAAAGTATATGCTTACTTGCTAAAAAAATATAATACTCGTACTTCAGACATCACTTTATTTTTATTGTCATTTTTATTTCTCCTTCTCTATCAGATGTTCATTTCTTGACTATCAGCAATGTATGGCCAAAAAAAGAGCTATCTTATTTTAATTTTACGTCCGTACTTATAAGCTTAGAATAGTTTATTCAGCCCTGTAACGTACCACTGCTGGGCACAGGCTTCCCTTTAATACGAAAGGAAACAGACCATAGTCCACCACATAGAATAATGTATTAAACAGGAAATTAGTAGATACTACATACTTCGTAGTTTTTTTGTCTCTTGTCACTGATGTCCGTATTGCAAACTGACTACTAAAAATTATCCGTATTTCCTACATACTAATGCAAATAAAATATAGACTCGTTTTAATTTCGAAAATGTGCATTTTTGTGCATTTCATAACTGGGAGTGTTAACTAGTCATGTTCCTACCTCATTCGTCACATTTGATAAACACTTTATATCAGATAGAGTATGTATCTACAGTAACTTTTTAAAATTCATTCAATAATTCATTTTGTTGTTTTGTGGGTAAGCTGTCTGTAACAACTATATAATACCTTTGAGAGATCAACACCTTAGTCTCTTCCGTGAGTCGTGACCATGATTGCTGTAAAGCATTCGAAACGTCGGAACCAAAAATAGTTTTATTTAAAATGTCAAATATACGCGTAAATTTAAGAAAGTATTATTACTACAGTATCTTCTTATTTATTTGTGGAGTTTATTGTTTTGTATCTAACAAATAATATCACCTACATTAGGTAACTGTAGACCCTCTCAATATTTTTTATTCTATCCATTTGTTGAGGTATACGCTTTTAAGTTAGGCAAAATCAAATCTCTCCAGAAAAATCTTTTTCCCTTAATTTTGAGATTAAGAAAATTCAATTTCTAATTTGAACTTGGAATTGAAATTAGAATTACTAGTATATTATATTAATATACATACGTACATACATTTAAAGATTCAAATAATACTAATGAAGTACGTATGTTTGGAATTTTGTTTCATTGATTTCATCAATCGGTTATTATTTAATACCTACACCCATTATCCACGCTAACGTACAATATCGGTAAAATCAAAATAGCGCTGATTGTCCAGCTTCCGGCGGAAGCGTCATTATGTGTCGCCGGTCATGCGCAGGTGACCGTGAATGATCTCCCATTTATTTACATGATTACTTTCAGAAATAATGTTGATGTTATAAAAAAGTTTAATTGTGCGTAAATTAGCATTACTTAGCGAGTTAATTTTTCAAAAATAAAACTTAACTACGTTCATTTTTAGGATTCCGTGCCCAAAGGGTAAAACGGGACCCTATTACTAAGACGTCGCTGTCCGTTCGTCTGTCTGTGTGTCTATCCGTCTGTCACCTGGCTATATCTCATGAACCGTGATAGATAGTTGAAATTTTCACAGATGATGTATTTCTGTTGCCGCTATAACAACAAATACTAAAAAATAGAACAAAATAAATATTTAAATTAGCGTCTCAAAAATTTCCTCAAAAAGAAGTGCACAATTCGAAATTCAATTGCGCTTTTTTTAAAATCTCTTTTCTTGTTTACCCTCTCATTTGTGTTGCCCACTTATGAAGCTTTATGTCAAAAATGCAGCTTCGTGTAGGGTGGTTTTAAACAACCCCTAAAACTTTCTCGCGGGTGTTTAAAATGACGACATCTGTAAAGTTTTGTATGGGAGCTATAGTAACTTATATCGTTGGAATCGTTATGAAATAACCTAACACATTTAAAAAACCACAATAAAAACTGCCTTACAATGTATTAGTAAATAGACCTGGAAGTCAGGGAACCCGATGTTACCCAAAAATCTACCTAAAAACCTTTATAACTTAAAAATAAAACCATTATTTCAAATTTTTGTTTTTTTATTTCATAAGAACTGTATTATCTCACATTAATAAACAAAAAGAATACACCTCTCCATATATTTTTTTCACCACACAAGCTTTAGAAAATTTCACCCTTTTTTTTCACCCGCGCGAGTGAAATAAAATAATAAAATCCTTTACTTTTCAATATCGAAAACACTGTAGGTCAAGTGGCTTAGGGTAATAACTTTTTATGTAATACGATCCACATACTTGTTACAGACAGAGTTTCAAGTGTTTGAAGTGTTTAGTTTACAATAAATCAAACTACAAGCCAAGCACTTGAAATTAAAAACAAAAAAAAAGGTCTCTCAAATGTTCGCAATAATTGAAAAATTCTTTGCATTTATTTTAAACACTAATTGACCTCCTAAAATATGATTATAATGACAATGTTTTAAGCACAACGATAATATTATACGCTTCCATATTGAAATATTTCTAAAGTAAACAAATAGAATACCCCATCTGTGTAGACATCTTTTAAAATATGGTATTTTTTTATTACAATAATACGAATTATTTTTACATTTGTTTTTAAATTAAATGTTTCGTAAAGATCATAAAAATAATAGACTACGTGTATAATATATTATATATAACGTATATAATACACAATGTTTATAATAAAGTTAACAAAAAATATCGACGAGAATGACGCCATTTTGCCGCGAATAATAGCGGCGATGTTTGTTAAAACCACTATTTCTATACAAAATCTTATTCAATTGTCCTAATCATGTAATTAATATTGATCTTTACTTACTTAGTCATAATGTAAATTCATTTTACGATCACTTTCACTCCACACACAATAGATATTATCACAAAAAGAACACGCGAACAATGCACACGGCTCGCGCGTTTCGACGAAACCGAGGGGCGACTTTGTATAGATTATATCTCAATAATAGTGTATTTTATAAACTTTGTCTTCAGTCTGTCTTATGCTATGCTTATTTATTTGAGTATACTGTGTGAAAATTAGAGCGATACAAATAAGATTTGAAAAATGTTATTCACTTACATAGAGGATGCGGAATTTGAATGATAAGCGTGCTTAATATGCACGAACTTTTGACGTTTATTTTGACACACTGCTTCAGAAGCACAGTCTAACACATGAGAGGTTACTTTTCAAATGACAAAATCAAAACGCACATTGTTTTGTTTTAAAAAGTACTTTGTGTTATGTGCGTAAGTTTGAATTTGTGTTTAAATAATTAAAACTTTCAATTTTTGAATTTTATCTTTGGTTTGATTTAACATGTCGACGCCACTTTTTGAAGTGATATTTGTTAGGAAATGTGAATCTATGTTTATATATATATATATAATACTCCATGTATTTTCAAAAAACGGACATAGATTATGAATGTTAATCTAACGTTTGCATTACAGAGTGTTCCAGAAACTTGTATAAGAAGGTTAAACAAAAGAAAAAATCATCTAGTCGCAACATACTTTTGGTAAATATTTGATTTCCGTAAAAAAAAAAAATATTCATCATGATATGGACATAATTAGAGCCAACGACGATAACTTAACAGGTACTTTTTTGTCTGTATTACTTAAGAACATAATAAACTCATGGGAAAACCAGTTCAAGGCCTGTAATACCTTGTAAATGTGACAACGACAATGCTTACTTTAAATTTATATTAACTCATCGACCATTTTAACCTTCGTATATTATACTTTGCAATTTAAGAATTATGACTTTAGATTTTAACAGATTGCTGTAACGAGTTATATGTATATTTGGGTACAATTAATTAGTACAAAACCTACAATTGCCGCTACAATGACATGTCATTTATACCGTATTGTTGAACGGAAGGCCGCGGCTCACTCGTGTGTGACGCGCCTAATTTGTCATCAAAATAATTATGCAACAATGAATTACTTACACAGATTTAAAAATATGAAAAGTTATAAGCTATTTTAAGTTCAGTGTATATTAGAATCAAAAAAATTAAATTAAATCATTTGGTACATGTATTATTTTTTGGAAGTTTTTGAAAGGAAGAAAGAATTTTAACACTTTTTAGTTATTTAGGTAAAAACTAGTTTTGATTAATAAACAATAATTTAATAATCAGAATATAAGAACATTTAATTTAATTTAATTACCTAAAAATATTACTACTTTGCACTGTATCAATTTTACAATAATCTAACTTTGATTTTTCTTTTTAAAATGATATGAAAACAAAACTTACCTATTAAAATTTGATAAAATCCATAAAAACAGGTGTCACAAAATTTAAACAAATTAATGTAAAATTGAAACGTCAAATTTCCCGCCTTTTCTTTTTTTTTAAAGGCAGTCGGCACAGACACTCGATCTAACAGCTCTTACTCGTGAACAAGTGTTTGGCTACTGACGATGGCGTCTAACGAGTGGTCGGAAGTAGCGTTTATTGTAATGTTTTGTACACAAATGGATGGCATTGTCTGGTGGCTCCTTTATTTTTCATGATTTTTAGTATATTTTTTATATAATAGGTAAGTAAGTATGTGTCATCTGTAGTAGTTATATATTTTTAACATTTGTGCATCATAATTCGAAAAACTGAGTTGTTCTTCGTCCTTGGTCAACTCAACAACCAGACAGAAAAATACTTTATAGTGATCATAATATACATACTTGATACTTAGTTAGCCACTGAACAACGCGCTTGGCAAAATAAAAAAAGGATGACTTTTTTTCAAAATTATTCGCAATTTTGTTTTTTTTTTCAAAAAAATTGTTATACTAATATAGTATTATATGATTCGTGATCATACTAAAGTTTAAACCAGTCCAGTTGACTTCAAATCATCGTTAAATTTTTTATATATATACTGTATACATAAAACAAATAATTAGAAAGACTAATAATTATAGTTTTCTTTACAATATTTGTTACAATAAGTTAAATTACATACCAAGGTTGACGTCGTCTTAACGGGCTAGTTTGTAAATCGATATGCACTATTTCTTATCACGTATTATTAAAATAATAACTGAATATCTTGACACTCCGAATTTATAAATTAAAAAAATTAAAATTAAATCTAAAAATATATTATAATTAAATTAAATTGTCACCATTTACTTCTTCTATTCATAAGTTACAAATAGACCAATTGTTTGTCTTTTATTTTTTTATTTATTTTATTTTATTTTATTTATTTATTGTAAATTAACTTTATTTTAATCATTAATTAATAACTATTATTTTTGTATAGCAAAATGTGCCAAAATATTATTCTATGTATATCACAGTAATATCTCTTCAAATATTTGTTACAATAACGTGACCCATTAGCTTAAGACTAATGCCTATCCGTCAGCGTAGGCCCGAAATAGTTGCTTTATCTATGTAAAACACTTTATCTTCAAAGTTCTACCCCCAGCCCGCTATCGGCGCATGTTCAAATTAAAAAGTTATTAAGGACGTTCTACTTTGATTTATATAGTAGGTACGAGAATTAAGCTCATTTATATTCACACATTTCACAAAACAATTGCCTCAGTTTGTAGTGACTCTACTTGCTGTGCCAGTGGTCGCGTGTTCGCGTCCCACTGAGAGCATTCATTTGTGTGATGAGCACGAATGTTTGTACTCCAGTCATGGGTGTTTATATTTATAATATGTATGTAATCGTATTTAAAGTTATATATGTACACTACACATACACATCAACTATTTGGTATCCATATCACAAGCCTCGTAACTTACCATGGAACTAGATGGTGCGGTATATTAATGTTCTAACATATTTATTTTATTTAAAAAACAATAATAATCTACATTCTTACTTCTAATCTAAATTCTAGCATCTTATTTGTACACCTTTTATTCGACTTTCCCTAGCAGAAGGTAACATTGAGTTTATACACTATACAATATATTATATACATATGTATTTACATGTATACTGATAGGTCACAATGTAACTTGAACGTTTTGATAATTTTTAAAAAATAATGTTGTTTAGATTCGTTTTAACTGTAGAAGTAACAAACAGTTTATTAACATTATCTATACAGATAAATAAAATTGGAGTGTCTGTTTGTTATATTAAAATAACCGCTTTTTACTAAATTCATATGGATGTATACACGGTATATATACCAAAACAACATTTTTTACAATTTTTTTCTGTCTGTCTGTCTGTCTGGCTGTTTGTTCCGGCTAATCTCTGAAATGGCTGGACCAATTTTGACGGGACTTTCACTAGCAGATAGCTGATGTTATAAGGAGTAATTTAGGCTATTTTTATTTTAGAAAAAAAAATAGGGTCCCACGAAAAATAAATAAATCCAAATTAATTAATTAATTTTGTTTTGGGAAGCAACCTAGGGACGAACCCAAGCGACGCGAGGGTGAGTCGCTAATTCTTAAATAAGGAACATTGAAACATATAATTAATCTCTGATTAGGAACACCCAAAGGAATTAATCCCAAAGGGAATCGGATCATTAATGGCAACTACACTGCAATCGTTGTAATTACTAATTACTATTTGAAAACTCGGCGCAACTTCATGTGAACTAATCAAAACTTGTGATGAAGTAGTAAAATATTTTACACATAACGTTCAAATATGTATATAAAATGCGAATTTCTTCTTTGAATCGTTGTGATTTGAAACTCGATGAAACGGAAATGCCACACTAAAAAGAGACAACACACATAAATATTATATATGAAGCCGGTGAGAGAATGAGATAGAATACATTGCCATGTTGCCATGGTAACCGTTGTTATTGCCATTACACAGGAAGTGAAAAATAATAATATTAATAGTGAATAATATGTAACGTATATTTATGTTAAATAAAATGCAAAATATTTTTTAAGCTTTGTAAAAATATTACAAAAAAAATAAACCTTATAATTATCCTACTCCTGATACTCTATATTCATCTCATTCTCTCGTAGGTTACTTTTCTGAAGTTTCAATTCTACCATGTATGAATCACATGCACTTTTTGTTCAGTATTTTTTGTTGAAATCAGTGTATAGATAACTCGATCATCGTCACTCAATATTGCTCATTTAATTTTTAGCATTGTTTCAAAATTTTGTTCCTTATGCACCTGAGTACTTTACAGTGGACAGTATCAGTCAGACCCGTAGATGTTACGCTGCTCTACGAATTTAGTTTTTAATATGAACTAGAGACACTCTGATTTGTTTAAAGCAATTTTCGCCATCACATTAATTCATTCTGCGAAAAGCTAAGGCTAAAGCTAAGAAAACTTAAATGGAATTTTAAATAATATGGTAGTATAGTCTTGTAGATAAAATCATTTCTCATATCTAGGCACTAATATTATAAATGCGTAACTTTATGTTTGTTACCTACTCCTTTACGCTAAATTGCTGGGACGGATTTAAAGGAAATTTAGTACATAGATAGATTATTAGATGACATATGATTATTATGAAAAAAGTTGCCAAAAGATTGGCACTACCCTATTGAAAAACTCCAATAGGACCTCATCAAAAGCGACAAAAGCCACATAGAAACCAATAAAAGTCACATAGAAACCAGTAAATATTTATTGGTTTTTGTTGGTTTTTGTCGCTTTTGATGAGATCCTTTTGGAGTTTTTAAATAGGGTACCTGTATATACAGAAAAGGTACCTATATAATATACGCACCCGATCGAAGCGTGGTAAGGTTGCTGGTTTATTCGTACTTACTTTTTACTAAAAAAAAACTACTAGAAGAGATTAAAGATTCCTTCTAGCCAACCTTTATAGTAGAGCGTAGTGATAAAATTAGTGTATACCTACTCCAAAACAAAGTAAAAAACGGGTGAAATTTTATTGAAATGTATCTACATACGAGTATATGGGCCTATCCTTGAGGTACCAATGCATTAACCCGTTGAGAATCGCGCGCACGCCGGCGTGTAAGTTAACAATAATTTTTTTAGAAATTATTCATAGTTTAGAAATTATCCAAGAGGTGTTAAAAATAAAAATATAAAAATCGATTCACCGTAAGGCAAGTCGTAATCATTTATGTATATTCGCTCCACTTCTAAGGGTCGTAGCATGATGTTAGCTAGCCTAGATATCTAATAACCTTCAATAACAGGTTAATAAATGCAACTAACTGCCTCAGTGGTGTAGTGGATAGCATGTAAGACTGGACACCCGGAGATCCTGGGTTCGATTACCGGGTTGGGTTAAATTTAGTTATTGAGTTTCTGTAAAATAAGCCTCAGTAACAGCCGGAAGTTGGGATGTTGGCGGTGTTTCACCCCTGTGCCTCGGAGAGCACGTAAAGGCGTCGGTCCTTCGCTTTAACTCTTACCGGTCGTGTCTCGTGTCGTCCCACTGGAGTATGAGAGTCACAGGAATAGAGTGCACTTGTGTCTGCGCGCATATGTGGACTATAATATCTCCTGCGTAGTTAGCTAGTCTCAATGAGATTGACCGCCGTGGCCAGAATCGGTCAGGAAGACATTAATAAATGCATAAAGAATTTTTCAAATCTGACATAAAGTTCTAAAAATTAGCGCGTTCAAACAAAAAAACCAAACAAACTCTTCAGCTTTAAGTATAAGTATAGATTAGTAGCTATAACAGATGATTAACGCGAATATTTGACATTTTAAATAAAATGTTTTTGGCAGAATTATTTTGATTTCTGGTTTTTGACGTTTGCCAATTACTGTGAAGTATTTAAATTACAGGAATCATGGTCACGGAAAAGACTATCCTAGATAAAGATATTTTCATTTAAAATTTTATTAGTATATATAAATTAGTAGGTATGGTAATGATACACTAAACTTTCTCAGGGATATAATTTATACCATGACGACACGTTTGGCTCAGTTTGTTGTGACCATACTTGCTGTGTCAGCGGTTGTGGGTTCGAGTCACGCTGGGGGCATTTATTTGTGTGATGAACACGAATGTTTGTACTCCAGTGATGGGTGTTTATATTTATAATATGTACGTATTTAAAGTTATATATGTGTAGTGTATCAACTATCTGGTATCCATAACACAAGTCTCGTAGCTTACCATGGAACTAGATGGTGCTGTGTGCTGTCCCAACATATTCATTTATTTATACTTACTGTTGACATATTCGCAGCCTTAAATATTCACTACAATTTCAAAATAGACGAAACTGTGTGTATATTCAAGTATTAAATGGAGATTTTCCACAATCAAATAACTAATCGTTGTGTTGGTATGGGTGTTGACTAAGTTTTAATTTATTCTGCTAACTGTGGCGCGGCACGCCATCGCCGATTGTAGATTGAGCTCTACCTACCTGCTACGTTTGAATTACATATTTCTTACTTGATTCTTCCTGTAGTTCCTGGTAATCTTTAGATATTATTTAAATACCTAACTCCCATTAATCATCCCACAGGACCAATTAAAAAAATACTAATCCTTGAGGTTTTTTTTCTTTTTTTGCCGTTTTATTTAGATTTTTTCAATACATGATTTACATCAAAGATTGGCACGAGAGAGGCAATATTAAATGTCGTCATCGTGTACACACGTTGTCATAAACCACGGAAACTTTTTTGATTTTTGGTATTTGTCATTTGATATATAAGTTATCGTAAACATTAAGTAAATTATTTAAACATAAAAATATAAAATAAAATACCCTACATATTAAAATTGGATAGTTGAAGAATTCCTGTCGCCTTGCTTGCGGCTTCACTGTCAAACGCCATGACTGTTAAGGTACCACATTATTGTACAACAAAGTTACACAAAAGGTATGAACGAAGTAAATTTCATAAACTTGTAAAAAGTAATTTTTTAGATTCTTATGAGCTTAGTTTAATTTAGGACACAAATTCACATTTTGAACATCAATTTTCAAGACTTCATTCAACCAGACTCATTAGATTATTTAATGACTAGCGGCTCACTCTCGCTTCTCTCGGGTTCGCTTCTAGACAAACAAAAACAAATCTGACCCACGGGAACCGTACATTTTTCCGGGATAAAAAGTAGCCTATTTGTTATTCTGATGTATGAACTATTTTATTGTAAAGATTCATTAAAATCCAATCAATAATTTTTGTGTACTAAACTGTATAAGTTATTATAGTTTTTTAACTATCCCACGGGAACTCTTTAATTTTCTGGGATGAATATTATCTAAGATATTGATCGGGGATATAAGGTACCACCATGTAAAATTTCATTTAAATCGGTAAAACAGTTTCGGAGATTAGCCCGTACAAACAGACAGACAAACCGACAAACAGACAGAGAAACAAATTAAAAAAAAAACTGGATTTCTTCTATTTCTCGTCTTACATCCCCATGACTCGGTTTTCAGCATTTTTTTTCTATGTACAGACATTCGACCTCCATAGTTTTATTATAGGCATAGATGTTAAATTGTATATTCGTTGTACATATTTATTTTTGAAAATTTCTATACTTTTACAAAAATGTCAGTGAAAACATTCTAAATAAAACATAAGTAAGATGTATTGCTTCACTCTTTAACTAACATACTTGTGTTATGTGTAAACTTTCACACCTAGGTTTGTCAAGTATATCTGTATCTATATGGCCGGTATCTTTTTGTAAAGAAAATCGATATCAGTATCGCATTGATCAAAGCGGGTATATATGTATCTATTATTACGAAGACGATGTTTTATTGAAGACTAATAAAGATACTATAAATGGAAAAGTATGTATATTCACATTTGAGTTTGAAGGCGTGTAATGAGCCATCTGGTTGTTTCAGTAAGCTAGTCAGAATAGTGTTAAGTTTGAACAGCACACTCTAGTGAAGTGTCGCAATGATGGTAGCAGGTCGATTGTACTGGCAAGCTTTAAAGGTCATTCCGCAAAAAAATCCAAAAAGATAGTTTTATTTACACTCGCTTTTCTCAGGTTCACCTCTAGAAAAACAAAAACAAACCTATTTCACGGGAACCGTACATTTTTCCGGGATAAAAAGTAGCCTATGTGTTATTCCAGACTATAATCTATCTCTGTGCCAAATTTCATCTAGATCCGTTCAGCCGTTCTGACGTGAAAAACTAACATCCATACTCACAAACTTACACATTTATAATATTAATAATACGGATAAACTAGAGAATTAAATTACTGTTTGAAAAATACCAAAACTAAATGTCAGAATTGGAATCCCCTAAACCACACATGTGACCAATTACCAATTTCCGAAGATGCTTTACCTACAAATTATTTTTTAATTAACAGTTGCCTTATATTTTGTTTAAGCATGATATTCGAATTTGTAAAGTACAATTAAAATTAAATTCGAATTTCGAGTTATTAAAGACTATAGTGAATTTGTTAAATAATGTTTGAGTTCACGCTCACTAACTATATACTCGTAGATAATTCCATGGGCGCCGGGAGAGGGGTGTACTTGCACCCCCCTGCTTTAAAAGAAAATAAATAGAAAAAGTTAAAGAAATAAAATTGCATTAATAAAATTAAAATCCCTGTTTAAACTTAGATATCTGCGAAAAAAGATGATAAATAAGATATGAATAAAAATTATAAAGTTAATCAAATTATAAAGTTAATAAAATTATAAAGTTAATAAAATTATAAAGTTAATAAAATTAAAAATAATACTACCGCCGCTCATGGATAATTCTGATGTTAGTCATTCTTCGCGGATAAGGTAACCATTTAAAAAAAAAACAATATTGTCATATTAAAAATTAAAAAAATATGGGTTAGTACTTTAAATTGCCGCTGTTATAAATCGATTATATCAAACTTTTGTAGTCACTGACAATATTTTTATGCAAACGTATGTATGTATGCCTGTGACCATGGCACTTGCAACAGTTCCGAAATATCAGAAACTCATAAAAATAAGTGTGAAACATAGTAAACAACCGTTTTACATTATAAAATTATATTACATGAAAGAACAATTATTTAAATAATATTAGAATAAAAATTTTACTTTAGATAGTTCAAAATCAAAATAATTAAATACTCTTTTTAAAATTTCAATTATTACAGAGCACTAAAGTAACATTCGGAAATTGTATATTTTCTAAGGCATTTCCTTTACTGATACGATATATATCACACCGAATTACATCAACATTAATGCAGTTAACCACTATGTTATAAAAAAATATTTCAATCATTATATCCTTCTTTTAAAACGAGGGTAATACTAAAATATATAAAAAATAAAACCAAAACCAACGCTTATACATTTAATACAATTATTACAATGACATTTACACATTATATACACGTCACTCCCAGCGGCTGCGCTTGCCGCCGCGGCGCACGCGCTCCCCGCGCTCCCCGCGCTCCCCGCGCTCCCCGCGCTCCCCCGCCTCCCCGGCGTCGCCCGCGTCGCGCGCGGCGGCGGGCGCGTTGACGCCGGGCTGCAGCGGCGGCCGCGTCTGCTCCCACGAGTGGTCTGTGGACGCTGTGAACTGGGACGACGTCACAGTTACACCACATTATAATATATATCTATATATGTATATAAAAGGCAAAAGTTATTGACTGATATATCAACGCACAGGCCAAACCCTTAAGGCTAGCAAATTGAAATTTCGCACACGTATTACTCATATGACGAAGGCATCCACTAAGGAAGGTTTTTTCAAAATTCAACTCCCAAGGTGGTGATAGGAAATAAAAGTTTGTATGAAACTTTTTATTCCTTGGACATATTTGCATGAAATTACGTATTTTTCATAGTTTAACCGCGAGCGAAGCCGCAAGTTCTGCTAGTTTTAAAATAAATATGTAAATGAAAATTTATATAATGTATATATATGTAATGTGTGGATATACGAGTGAATTTACTCACTAAATGAGTGAGTTGGGTTTGAATTCCTCATGTAAAGGTAGTTCAACCGGATATTTTTACTGTGCAAACTTAATTCTAATCCAATCCAAATTAGGTCTTATGAAATAGACATTAAAAGACTTTTCGATTGGACGAAGTCGGTCGTAGAGTATGAAATCCACAAGTCGTCACCACTGATTTTTGCGAGTTATCACAACTCTTCAAATCATTTTTTCCTTACATATCTGGAATAACCTACATATATTTAAATCAAAAATTAAATACTCTATTGCAAACGTTTTGTTTGTTAACTTTAGTACATAAACCTTATTTATTTTTTATACATTTAACTCGACATATGTATACCTAATTACCATTTATATTTGTGTGAGTGAATGATAAATGAATGAATGAACGAATGATTGAATGAGTGAGTGAATGAATGAGCAAGTGAGTGAGTGCGTGAGTCCGCGTACCTGGTTGTACTGCGAGCGGAAGGCCTGCTTGAGCGAGGCGAGGCGGTTGGTGGCGGGCCCGCGCTCCGGCAGCGGCGCCGGCGCCTCCTCGCTGTGCGGCAGCCCGGGCCGCTCCTTATATCTGCACAAGGGTTTCATATTCAGTTTAGTCTTTTTTAGGGTTCCGTACCCGAAGGGTGCCAACGGAACCCTATTACTAAATCTGCCTGTCAACAGGCTGTATCTCATTAACAGTAATAGATAGAGAGTTGAAATTTTCACAGAGTGTGTTTTTCAACTCGAATTTCAAAACGGCCACCATGCAAATTAAAAAAAGTCGACTAGTACATAGTGTTATATATTGTACGATGGTACGGAACCCTTCGTGTGCGAGTAAGAATCGCACTTGTTTTGTTTTAGTAGAAATAACCCCGCTCTGGAGTGAAGCAAGTTCAAAACCTAGGTCTTGTATCGCTGAGACTATAATTTTTAATATAAATCCTCTTCTATGACTAATACACTCAAGTCAAATATAAATACATATAAATGAATATTTTAAAATTTAGTTAAGTTTTGGTGTAGATTAACAAGTTGAGCCTTAGTTACTTCTACCGATGTTCTTTGGAATAGAGATATTTCCGCAGATGGTACGGCTTTTATAAGCTGCTATGAGTAAAAAAATAATTGCTTTTAATGATAAGGCAAACGGACTGACGAACAGCAAATAAATATTTGTTTATAAAGGTTCAATCTGAATCGTTTGAGCTCTAAAAAATATTTTTCAGTCAAATTTTTTTAATCAATCAAAATCAAATATTCTTTATTGCACACAAAATAATGTTCATAACATGTTCATATATAATTATATGTTAAAGAAGAAATAGCACCACAGCGTTTTTTAATCATTAATATTAAATTAATTGGTTTCAAAAATGAAACCCTCACCCTAATCCACAGCCGCCAATGTTGAGGTTCTTGCCCTTGCCCTTCTTGAAGCGCGACTTGCGGAACCACGAGGACTGCATCGCCAGCTGCATCAGCTCTTCTGGTACTTCCTATTGGATGTCAGGTATTATAAATTATATAACACACCACTATTATCAAGAAATCAATTATCTCCTTATTTCATGAATATAATGCCTTACATTATTAATATCAATTTTCCTTTTTTGCCTTACTTAAAAAAATATATTATTTTTTTAATGAATAAGGGTAGCAGGTGAATATATTGAAAAGGAAAAATAAATTCGTACTTTTATTTCCACTTCTTACCCCCCATTCCGCGAACTTAAAAACGCCCCCTCGTAGAGCGATTTAGATAGGCCGTAACGCTATCTGCTGCGCATCGATGTAAACTCTCGATAGTTCCAGTAGAGTATGCTAGTGGTACCTACTAAGCGCCCTAGAAATTCCTCAACAATGTCTAGCAACTCGTGGTCCGCTATCTATAGGGTGCTAGTGGAGGGTGGTAGTGGAGGGTGGTAGTGGAGGGTGCTAGTGGAGGGTGGGTCAGTAACCGTGGCAGCGGTACCTGCTGAGCGCCCTCCAGGTTCCGCAGCAGATGCCCCGCGAAGTCCCGGTCCTTGTCGCGCGCCAGCAGCGTGTAGGCGCGGCCCGGCACGCCGGCGCGCCCGGTGCGGCCCACGCGGTGCGTGTGCGTGTCCACGTCGCGCGCCACCGTGTAGTTCACCACCGTGCGGATGTGCGGGATGTCGAGCCCGCGGGCTGGCGGGCACCGCTCACCGCGTTAGTTATGTTTGTAATGGACAGATTCTCAAACTTATTTCATCTATCATCTAGAATCTATACGTTAAAGCACAGCTTCTCAAACTCATTTCATCTACCGCTTATACGTTCACACACAGCTTCTCAAATTTATTTCATCTACCGCCTATACGTTCACGCACGGCTTCTCAAAGTCATATCATCTACCGCCACTACGTAAACGCAAGCTTCCCAAACTTGTCTCAGCTGCCGCTTATACGTTAACGCACAGCTTCTCAAACTTATTTTACATTGCCCATTTAAAAAAAAAAAAAAAAAAACATTTTAACCCATTATATTCAAAGGCATACTTAACCAAATTTACGTTAAACTTTAATTAATTAAAATGTTCATTTTTATCTATCAGTTTTAAAATTTTACAAACAGAACCAAAACTTTACTAAGTATTCATCAGTATGATCTCAATTTTACTTTTTAGCCCCCATCATCATAGATACAACAATTAATATCTAAAAAAAACACAAATTTCAATCCAGCACATACCAGCGACATCGGTAGCAACCAATATATTACTCTCTTGTCGTTTAAAGGCGGTTATGACTTTGTTTCTGTCGGCTTGCTCCATGTCCCCGTGCAGCAGCAGCGCGTCGTACTGCTGAATACCGAGGTTTGCAGCCGTCTGCTCTGCTTCCAACTGGGAAGGAATTGAATCATTAGAGTACTTTTTAAGTTAGGCGTTTTAATGTAACACTTTTGACACGTCTAAAACCGTAGTCTCTTCCGTGACCATGATTATTGTAAAGCATTCGAAACGTCGGAAACCAAAAATAAAAATAAATCCGCGAAATAATCTAAAAAGATAGTTCTATTTAAAATATCAAATATTCGGGTAAATCTAAGAAAGTGTCATTTGACTACTGTTATAACGGACGGATTCGGATGAAATTTAGTATACAGATAGACGACGACACGCGTATCATGAAAGTTTATCGTATACGCATATTCATATACACATATCGTATACGCATTCTTCGCTGATAAATTTAATTAACGCTGATAACCGTTGATAAACGCGCGTTAAAAAACTGTTGTGTGCATAGGCCCAAATTCGTTTATGATACTTTGTTAGTTTAGACACGTACGACATATCCCGAGACCTGGGTTCGATTCCTGGGTCAGGGCAAGTACAGTTAAGTTTTCTATTAAGAAATCTCCACTAATTTGGGATTTAAGAAGTTGATGAAGCACACTGCATTCTAAAAACTAAAATCAATCAAAAGGTGGACATTATTAATATCACTTGGCTCATCTTGATTATCTTTAAGGGGTAGACAAAAACGTAGTAACATATCACTCTATTCCCTATCCGCGTAAACAAAATTAACCGTTTTGCGGTTAATACAATATTAATCATGTATACTCATTGTATAATAAAAAAAATAACATCATACTGAAATAGAACCCATGCCCTCCTATGTAGATGTCATGCCAATGTCAATGCCAATCAGTCATCTTAGGAGATAGATATTTTACTTGCATTCTTTTGACAAAATATTTAACTTATGTAATTACATGTTATATTACATTAAATACTTGTATTACAGGACAATCACCTTTTTTGTGACAAATATTAAGACGCTGCCGGCTGATAAGAATTCTACTAAATTTTCTAATAACCACGGCCATTTCTCTTCTGGTTTGTTAAATATTCTGGAATAATATTATTAATTAAATATTTCATATTAAATATTGTGCTTACTAGCGACTCACCTTCGCTTCGCTTCGGGTTCGTCCCTAGACAAAAACAAATCTATCCCACGGGGACCGTACATTTTTCCGGGATGATATAAAGCCTATAGCCTTCCTCAGTTAATGGGCTATCTCATGCAAAAAGAATTTTTCAAATCGGATTAGTAGTTCCTGAGATTAGCGCGTTCAACCAAACAAACAAACAAACTCTTCAGCTTTATAATATTATATAAGTAAGTATAGATTATGATAATCTTCTTCTTATCCGTTCTATAAAAATTTAAATGTAAATTAACGTACGTATGTTTTTCTTCTATGCGTTCCGAAACCATTGATCCGATTTTAATAAAACTCTAGTGGGTTATTCTGTATACACCTGCAAAAGTTCTTGGTCCAGAAAGAACTTTTTTTTTTGACGTTTATCCAAAAAAAGCGAGGGTAAGTCGCTAGTACTATTATAAAGATGTACATAAATAAATGTTTATTAAACTTAATATAAAGTTGTTAAAACATTAAATTCAACGTTATCTTTCAAAATGTTATATTAATTTACTAAATATATTATCGTTTAATTTTTTTTATTATGATATCATTTTGATTATTGTTATGATATTGTACAATTTTGTTATTAAAGCATTATATAGCGCGCGGCATCGGACTACTAAAAGCAAAGTCATTATTATACTAAAAGTTTGAGAACCCATGAAGACCTTGTATGAAAAAAAAACTTAAAAAAAGAAAAAGATGTGTGGGTGTGTGTATTGTACGTGTGCGTGTGTGTACGAGTAGGTGCGTGCATCATGCATGTGTGTATAGATGTAGCTGAGTATGTTCGTGTGATACATGCAGGTGTGTGTGCGTGCGTGTGCGTGCGTGTGCGCGTGAGTGTGCGTGTGCGCGTGTATACCGGACGTGCTGCGTGACGAGGCGGCAGGCCTCGCCGGCGGCGCCGTGCTGCACGCGCACGGGGTCGTGCAGCGCGTCGCGCGCGAGGCGCTCCACGCGGCGCGGGAACGTGGCCGAGAACAGCAGCGCCTGGCGCTCGGGCCGCACGTGCGCGCAGATGGACCGCACCTGCGGCTCTGCACGCACAGACACACACACTACACTACCATATTTGACGACAGGTTTGGCTTAATTTGTAGTGACTATACTTGCTTTGCCAACGGTCGCGGTTCCGAGTCCCGCTGGGGGCATTCATTTATGTGATGAGCACGAATGTTTGTACTCCAGTCATGGGTGCTTATATTTATAATATGTATGTATGTATTGAAAGTAATATAATATATGTAATGTATCAACTAATGTAAGATATCCATAACCCAAGCCTCGTAGCTTACCATGGAACTAGATGGTGTTGTGTTAATATCCCAACTTATTTATTTATGTATTTGTCCCTATTCAACTACGTGAATAAGCAATAATGATCTCCTAGTGAAAACAAACAGAATACAGGCATTATCAGTTGTCACAACTGCCTGCCTGAAAATATATAATAATAATAATATAATAATCATTTGTAAAATAATTATAATTGGTATCCAGCTCACCGAAGCCCATGTCGAACATCCTGTCGGCCTCGTCCAGCACGAGGTAGGTGACGCGGCGCAGGCTGGTGGCCTTGCACTTCACCATGTCGATCACCCTGCCCGGCGTACCCACTACTATCTCCGCTCCGCCTGCAAACAATAAATAATAATTATTAAATCAAATCCAATCAATTCTAATGCATTACTGACAATTTCTTGGCATAAGAATCCAATACCTAAACTTAGCTCGACCCGGGCCTCAAACCCAGGGCCACCGGATCTGTAATCGTACATGCTACTATGTACTGCTGTAGATTTAGAAAACAAGCGAGGGTAAAAGTCCTTACCATCCCCTTGAAGCAAAGGCGAACTAATTATATTATGATTATATTCAACTTAATATCTACCTGGGCAACCAAGCCTTGCGTTTTTTTCAGAAAATATAATCGATTTTCACTACAATTAAATATTAATAATGGAGAATACGAACGTGCCCGTCCTGTTACCTCGTAGTTTCTCTGTACTTGGCGGGAGCACTACCGTGTCCCCAAAATTTACCAATTTAAAGAAAAAAAAGAAAAAAATGATATCTACCTTCCAATGCTTTACTCTGCTCCCACTTGGAACCGCCGCCGTAACAACAAATGCATCGAATATTATACACTTTGCCGAATTTTTTTGCTTCCATGTATATCTGTAAAGAAAATTACCATAAAAGATTTAATATTAAGTATACTCAAACAAACAAAAAATATATATTTTTTTAACTTTATAATATTAATATACTTTGACCCTACTAATAACTAATTTTAAAAACACAAAAGTTTGCGAGGAACAATGTATAGATAGATGTATGAATGGATGTTAGTTATTCTTTGATGCAATAACTACAGAACAGATTTTAATGAAAATATACAAATATAATTTATACAATAGAAAACATATTATGGACTATATTTTATAATAAAGATATAGTAATACGTAAACAAATCATGGACGAAACCGCGGGAAAACACCAGTATCTTCTATGTATACGTAATGGCTTATTTAATACTAGCAGTACCCGCGGCTTCGCCTGCGTTCAAACTTTTAAACTTTACAGGATCACCTGCTGGACTAATCTGAAGATTGCCTGAAAATCTCACCGAAAACGCTCCAGCCGTATTGGAGTCCTTAGAGAACATACATACACACATCGATTTTTATATATATAGATAGATTTCATAAATCTCTGACAAAATATATATTTATCTATATTAATTTTTAACTCTATATTCTGAACTGCATTCACCGATTTTGGAAAAAATGTACAGTCAGCGAGAAAAATGCTAAAATACCAAAAAAATTTTTTTTATGTCAATCGATCCTATTTCATGTAGGGATCAAAAGACTCTATGGGACCATTTAAGGTATGAGTACTAGAAATGATGGAAATCGCCGAAATCTCTTCCCATACATTTTGTACGGAAAAGCGTTTAATCAACTTGAAATATTTTTTGTTGCCAAACGGTCCTATTCTTAATGTGATCAAAAGACCCTTTGAGGCCAACTGAAGTTTGCGTACAGAAACTACGGTAATTCACAAGACCGGGTTTACACGCAGGCATTTTATGTAGCGGGCATAAGAAACATTTTTTTAGTGTTTCTATACTCAAACTTCAGTTGGTCTCAAAGAGTCTTTTGATCATATTAAAAAATAGGACCGTTTGGCAATAAAAAATATTTCGAGTTGATAAAACATTTTTCCGTACAAAATGTATGGGAAAAGATTTTGGCGATTTCTGTCATTTCTAGTACTCATACCTAAAATGGTCTCATAGGGTATTTTGATACCTGCATGAAATAGGATCGATTGACATAAAAAAAATTTTTTTGGTATTTTAGCATTTCTCTCACTGACAGTAATTTTTTTCCAAAATCGGTAAATGCAGTTCAGAATATCTAAAAAAGTTATGGATGGTCTCCTAGCAACGTTTTCCTGTAACTATAGTATTTAAGGTACCTGCCCTTACTGTCCCGTCTCAAAAATCCACCCTGTATATTTAAAGCCATGATTATTTTCTGTGTTTAAATGACTCACCTGTTGTGCCAATTCCCTGGTAGGTGCTAGTATGAGTCCTATAGGTCCATCTCCGGGGGCCAGCTCCTTCTGGTCCATGATGTGGACCAGTAAAGGCCACAGGAACGCTGCAGTCTTACCAGATCCCGTGCGAGCGATGCCTAGGATTAAAAAAAAGAAAAATTTAATAAAATACTTAAATTTTTCTGGGAAAACGTATACATTCTATGAAGTACTCTATTATATGTTTAAATAAGGAATATGCGTGTGATTTAGATAAAGGTGTTTTTTTTTTTTTATAATCTTTGTTGTTTTTGAATTAAGCCTATAATCATATTTTTTAATGTAATGTAATGTACGGTCCCTCGTCCAGACACTACATGCACACGTAAACTTTCGCATTCATAAGAGTGACTCAACTAGACATTTTATATTTTGTCTGTATAATGTTCAAACATCAACAACTGTACATGACAAAAGTGATATACCTATTAAGTCTCTTCCAGACAGAGCGGCAGGGATACCGGCAGCTTGTATGGGTGTGGGCTGAGTGTACTCGGAGCGTCTGATTGCTTTCATGAGCTGTTCATCAAAACCAAGGTGACCAAAACTGCTCACCGGTTTCGGAGGATCTGGTCCTGAAATCTATGAAGAAATTATCAAATATGTTTTTTTATATGATATTTAGAACTTAGTGATGTATCGTGTTCAATTAATTTACATTTTCTGTTTAATGGCATACATGAATGTCAATTAAGGACAGTTCAATCTGTCAGCTTTATGAATAATACATGTGTGGCAAACATGGGCAAAAAATATTTGATTTAACATGGTCGTCACATACGAGACCTGCATTAGCAATAACACCAACAAATAACAATGAGAGAATATGCAATGGTTTCATTTGAGAAATAATTCTCAATATCCCAGGGTCAAGAAAATCTATAAGACTAAATACTACAGTAAAAAGAGTAGAATTAAGTGAAAGCAAATCAGTAAAAGCCAACTTTATTATTAGATCAGATTAATTGGATGAAGAGTGAGTTTGGTATCATATTTTATATTATCATAACTATATATTATGTATTAGCGACTCACCCTCGCTTTGCTCAGGTTTGTCCCTAGGTATGTTTTAATGGTTAGTATGAAATACAAATCTTTGAATTTCTCGGCTTTTCTGTACTGTATATGCATGAATCACACATATAAGCCTTCCTCTTGAATCACTCTATCTATTGAAAAAACCCTCATCAAAATCCATTGCGTAGTTTTAAAGATCTAAGCATACATAGGGATAGACAGACAGCAGGAAAGGACTTTGTTTTATACTATGTATTGATTATATCATATTTTGGTGGTCAAACAAAAAAATATTTTACAATTGATTCATTATTGTAAACTTACTTTGACTCCTAAATTCTTCTTTAACTCTTCTACTTGCTGATGATCAAGCTTTTCAATATCCGGATGTGGAGTGTAAAAGTTCTTTTCAAAAGGCTCATATTCTATCTCAGAGTGGTCAATAGGTGGTAATGGATCTATGAACTTTTTCTTAGGAGGTGGTATAGGGTTGCCATCTTCATCATATTCTATTTCCACATCAGAACCATCATCTTGTGCCGTTAGAGGATGATCCTCCATGTATCTGAGGAATATATTAATGTATAATATAATAATCTCTAAAAACAACATTTAGCATAATATCTTAAATTAATATATAGATTAGTTTTTATCATCCACCTTGCAAATGGAATAAATAAAAGATTTTATAGCTAAAGAACATGTAAGCTATTAGTGAGGCAGGTAAAATGAAACAAAAAAACAATTCAATTTGGGAACATGAATTGAAAAGGCAGATATGGTCAAATTTTGCTTTAAGTTAATATATGAATAGACCACATTCCTAAATAATAATTCAAATTAAGTTCCAATTAGTTACAAGGAAAAAAAGTAATTTTCAAAGCTTGACATAAGGTAGTATCAATAGACTAACTTATAATAGCTTTCTTCATCATCCATATCATCAATATCACCCCTTGTGCCTCTGCCGCTGTCACCTTTTCCACTAACTTCATTTTCTTTACTGGTTTTTAAGTCTTTAGCTGCTTGCTGTTCTAATCCTGCCATATATGCATCTAGTGGATCCTCTTCATCATCATCTGCCTTTATTATAAAAGGTTCAATATATCATTTATAAAAGATTGTATAAATTTTCATTTTACTTTAATTTACATTCATAATAAGTACTGGCAGGGCTTTATTTGTGGGGGCACGCAGTGCCCCCAAAAGAAATTTTGAAAATATCAAAAAATGAAAGAATAACCAATTTTCACTTCAATACATTGTAAAAAAGCTTTGGAGCATGGACAGAAATATTTTCATTTTATTTAATATTTAATTTTTTCACAAAAAATTATGGACTTACAACTTTTGAGACTTAGCGTGCCCCCAAAAAAGAAGTGACAAAAAAAGGCCTGAGCACTAGTATATACTTAAGACCGAGTTACAAAAAAATATTAATATATTATAGTTAATCATATGTTTGTTTGAAATTTTTTCAATCAAAACTCATTAGATACATTATGAGATAGCAATTAAATCTGTTAATCTTACCCTAGAACTGGAAGCTTCCATAGTGGGACTTCCAGGGGCAGGAATGTATGCAAGGGCGGGGGTAGGTGGTTCCTCATCCTCATCAAAATATCTATTGGCATAAAATTCATACAATAATTATTTTACATTATTGGTGTTTATATAAATATATGTCAATAGTTTTTACTATATCTAATTCACTTACTCATCTTCAGTTTTAGCTCGCTTTTTTCCTATTGTACCAAGATTGCCGGTGACTGCACATTCAGTGATTGAGTTCATAGTAGAGTATCCCTGCTTGGACAGCCCCGAGCTAGGGGGTGGTACAGCATGCATTGGAGTGGAAGGGGGTGGCACTGCATGCAAAGACATAGTCGAGGGGTTTCGCTTGGGCATAGTAAAGCCAGTAAAACCGAAGCCTTTATTTCCACTCGAATTGTAACTCATTTTTAAATACTATTATACTACTTAATACGTATATAAGAACACGCTCTCATCACACAGGTATATAAATATTAAATATTTTTAATTAATATATGATTTACTAGTTATGCTTGTGCACTGCACTGCATCATATTAAGGTTAAAAATTGATAGGTAAATAATTTTCAATAAAACCAACAACAGCTAATAAATTGTCAAACTTTAACTCGAATGTCAATTTACAAATTTCTTAATGTTGCCATTGATATTGCAAAGTACCACAATGGTATAATCTTATACGGTATTGCTAGTAAGGGTATGCAGAAGGACGAATATTGATTTTGCAGATAGATGGAGATATATATTATGTTTCTCTTATAGCTATTTATTTCATGCTTCCTAGTATCAGAAAATAGAGATACTAAAAAATTTAGAGATAAACGGACATTTGCTTGGCCGAATACCGAATATCGGATATCCGGTAAGACCGAATAGCCGGATAGTTGGTAAGTTGACACTTGCATGTTGGTGCAACAAGCTTACATTAGCGCTAGTCGCCACACCTTAGAGTAATTTATTACTCTAAGCGCCACACAGAACTAGACGTCGGACATATTTGAGTGTAATTATAACTATAAGTTATTTGACTATTTATATTTCGATTTACACAAAACGTAAAGAAATCAGAAAAAACATAAATAAAACATGTCATCAGTGAAGAAAAAATCGTTAATTTGGAAATATTTTGACATTAACAGTAAAAATCCCAAGTTTGCGGATTGCTTGCTGTGCTGCAACCCAATTTCTCGAGGTGGTAAAGGAAAAAAGGCAGGTTAGTGAGTGCTAGGCTATTTTTGTTTTATTGGTTATTAATTAGAATTAGACACAGATCATCCTCTGTAGATTCTGCATAGAAGACACCTTGTGAACAGTGTACGCCAGTCGCCATACGTCAGTGAATTTGCACAGACGTTACTCAGTACTCTGATTGTTTTCTTCATTGTCAACCAGCAGTTGTGACTTGTGACACATGAATTTTCACATTATTAATCCAATAAAAAAAATACTATATCATCTATACATACTCGTATAATAAAATTGTAACTAATCCGAATTGTACAATAAACATTTATTGGAAAATATTATTGAAATATACATTATTATCGGTACAGAGACCGAATCTATAGTTTTTGGAATTTCTGTCTGTCTGTTACCGTATCACGGAAAAACCACCGGAGGGATTTTGATAAAATTTGGTATGATGATAATTGGTTATCCGGGTCAACATATAGAATATTTTCACTGCGGAAAAATATCTCATCTCTGAGAAATCTATACTAAACGTTAAAACGTATCTATACTAAACGTTAAGTAAAGGACGAACCCGAGCGGAGCGAGGGTGAGTCACTAGTATAGTAACAGTAAAAAAGTGTGGACAAGAATTCACCAGCGAGTAAAATAATAAATTAAAATTGTAAGTAGGTTCTGCCCTCATTGATGTCTTTGATCTCTTTCATTCATTAGGTTTTTTACAAAAGCAATAGTGTTATCAGTTATGAAAAATATAATTTATACATATTGAATAGCATCGAAATTCCTGTTTTTTTTTATGCAAGGAAGTTATCTTTGTCAGCTAATAAATTAATTCTTTTTTGATAATAATGTTGAAGTTATGGCTAAACTAAAATAAGTAATTAGGCAAAAATTAGTCAGGCATAAAAGGGTAAAATTAGTCATTCTTTTGCATAAAAAACTACCGAACGGGTTTGTTAGATGTATGGTTTCACTCGAATTTCTGCCTAACTTTGTATTTTTTTATGTCCATCAGGTACTTCTGCCATGAGAAACCATTTAAAATCAAAACATCCAGAGCAGTTCCAATTATTGAACAAAAATAAATCCAAAGTCGTTCCTACGTTGCATGTAGAGCTTGCCATTCCTGGTACAAGTTTATCTTCGACGTTGACCGAAAATATATCAACATTGTCAGAATCTATTGAAAAGAAACAGAACAAAATTCATTATTTAATAGCAGAAATGATTGCACTAGATAATGAGCCCTTGTGTTTTATAGAAAGGGTTGGATTTACAAGACTCCTTGAACAAGCCTTACCCTACTATAAATTACCAAACCGTAATTATATATCCCAAAAAGTAATTCCTGATATCTACGGCAGAATTTTTGAAAAAATTAAGACTAGTATTTCAAGAGTTACCGCAATTTCTGTCACTTCTGATATATGGACGTGTTTGCATAACAACTCAAGCTTCCTGAGTTTCACATCTCATTGGTTGTCTCCAGAATTTCAGCTTCAACATGGAGTTCTTGCAATAAATCCATTTTCAGATTCTCACACCGAAGAAAATATAGTAAAAGAACTGAATCGTATCGCAGCTCATTGGGATATTGACCAAAGCAAAATACGCATGCTTATACACAATAGTAACGCTAACATGGTGGAAGATGTCCGAGTGGCGGAGTATGAGTCTACGCGATGTTTTATTCATTCGCTTCAAAGAGTTGTAATCGAGTCGTTAAAGGTCCAACCAGAAGTAACAGACATGATTGCCACTGTTAGACGTCTCGTAACACATTTTAGTCATTCAGGATTTGCACAAGAAAATCTGCTAATTATTCAAAAGAAGTTAAGCTTACCACAGCATCAATTAGTACAGGATACAAGCAGTAGGTGGAATTCAACTTATTATATGGTAGAACGTTTGTTGGAGCAAAGACGGGCGATCTCCTTTTATGTGGCCGAATATGAAACACTTAATAATAATTTGACATCACAACAGTGGTCCTTAATGGAGCAATATGTTAAGCTTTTGAAGCCTTTTGAGGAAATCACTAAAATAACGAGTTCTGGCCTCTCGTGCATATCTGAAGTCATTCCGTATATTGCTGCATTAAAAAAATATTTACATAAGGATGAGACTACACAACGAACTTGCGACTTATTTCTTATAAGGGCCTCTTTAAAATCTGAATTAGAAAGTCTTTTTAAGTCCATAGAAGAAGATACGAATTACCTTATTGCAACTTTCTTAGATCCTAGATTTAAGACAAACTATTTAGGTACTATTGAAGGTGAAAGAGCACGACAGAAAATAATGTTGGAGTATTTAAAAATGACTTGCGATGAGTCTTCTTGTAGCGGTTCTTTTACGTCGCCTGCTAAGAAATATAGAGGAAATGAATCTAATTCAAGTTTTACACGTGACTCTCACGACATCTTTTGGAATTGTTTCAATGAAGTGGCTTACGACAACATCAGTCAGTGTCGCGATCAAGAGAAAAACCCGATTGCTAGCGAAATGGACTACTATTTGAAGACAATTCGAATTAATCGCAATCGCGACCCATATAAGTGGTGGTCGGTTAACTCGAAACAGTATCCACATTTGTCAAAGTTTGCCAGAGTGTACCTTTCAGCACCTTGCAGCAGTGTTTATAATGAGAGACTCTTTTCAGAAGCTGGCCTCGTATATGAAAACAAGCGAAATCGCTTGTTATCGGCAAATGCTGAAAATTTAGCCTTTATTCATCACAATTTACCACTGATTAATTTTGAGTATTAAATAAACATTTAATACTCAAAATTAACATGTGGTAAATTGTTTTGTGGAGTATTAATTAACAATTAAAATTAATCGGTGATTAATTTATTATTAAAAAAATGATAGTTGATTTGATTATTATATTTTAATAAAATTACGTATTTTACTAGTCTATGTTGTATTATTTGCTTTAATATTCTTTTAGTTAATACTTTCTTAGATTTACGCGAATATTTGACATTTAAATAAAACTATCTTTTCGGATTTTTTCGCGGATTTATTTAGATTTTTGGTTCCCGACGTTTCGATTGCTTTACAGCAATCATGGTCACGGGAGAGACTAAGGTGTTAGATGTCTCAAAGGTATTATATAGTTGTTACAGACAGTCTACCCACAAATAGCAAAATGAATTCAAAAAACTTGAAAATTGGCACCAAAGTACCTTACAATATTGGTTTTAATTTTAATTTTTTTTAAAAACATTTTTATAATTTTAATTACTTTTATATTTATATAATTTTATATTATTTATATAATTTTATATTATTTATATAATTTTAGCTTTATTATTATAATTATTACAAAGTTTTAGAAAAATTATTGATTAATAATCTACATTTAGTGTAGCCATTATTATATTTATAACTATAAAGAAAAAATAAATTATTAATTATTTAAGCCGCATTATTATTCTATGTGTAATTTAAAATTAAAATTAATTAAGAATTACTATTTGCAAATGAAAATATTAATTTGAAATATTAATTTGAATACTAATTTAAATTACTGTTATTTTGATCCGCACAGTAAGAACTTACTACATCTAACTGTCTGTTTTGTTTAGATTTATTATTTGATTTTATTATATTAATGACAGGATCCCATGACGATGGTAGCTCCCAGCCATCTTCTCTATTGAAATTTGGATGTGTTTTAATTTCTATGGCTTCCCGAATCATTCTAGGGCGATATCTGTTTTCTTTCGCGAGGATTTGGGATCTATCGAAGCGAATATAATGGCTTGGGCGGTCCTGACTGTTTGCAGACAGCAGATGTTGTATTACGACGGTGTTTCACATCAGCTATGTGTTTCTTGACCTGAGTTCCAATGGATCGCTTTGTTTGTCCGATGTAAGAGAGTCCACAATCACAATCAAGCTTGTAAACTCCTGCATCTTGTAGAGGGATGTGGCACTTGACAGGTGGTAAGAATTGACTTATTTTCTTTGGCGGCTTGAAGTAAGTTTTAATTGAAGCTCGCTTTAGGGTGTAGCCAATCTTGTCAGTGACTCCTCTCATGTAAGGTAGGACTGCAGGGACGCGCTCGACTGTGGCTGGTTTCACTCGGTCCCTGTGACGTAGGCGCGGCACTTGCAGCTTGTTGTCTCGCAGAACTTGCTTGACATGTTGCAGCTCTCCGGCCAGGTGTTGCTCGTCATAGATCCCTTGTGCTCTCTGAAACAAAGATTTTCCCACGGTAGCTAACTGTGAAGGGTGGTGGTGAGATTCACCATTCAAGTACCTATCTGTATGGGTCTTCTTTTGATACACAGTATGACTCAAGTTACGTACGGTTACGTATAACTAATACATCTAAGAAAGCTAAGGAATTATTAGACTCCAGTTCCATTGTAAATTGTATTTTAGGGTTTATGGAGTTAAGATGTTCTAAGAATACAGATATTTTATCAGATGGTAATATTGTGAAAGTGTCATCTTCATACCGCTTGTAGAAACGAGGAGTCACGGGCGATGTGTTTAAGGCAGTCTCCTCGAAGGCCTCCATGAAGATGTCAGCGACAACGGGGAGACAGGCGAACCCATGGCCACTCCATCCACTTGCTTGTAGAATTCATCATTCCACAATAGGTAGCCCGATGTAAGGCAGTGTTGTAAAAGTTCAGTGTATTCTTCTTGCATACTATTGTCCAGTAGCTTTCTTGATACTATTTTGACACAGTCTTCTACTGGTAGGCTGGTAAATAGAGACTGTACATCAAAACTAACCATTGTTTCATTGTCATTGAGTTGTAGATATAGATGTTTCTTAGATGTATTAGTTATACGTAACCCAGATAACACCTTGAGTCATACTGTGTATCGAAAGAAGACCCATACAGATAGGTACTTGAATGGTGAATCTCACCACCACCCTTCACAGTTAGCTACCGTGGGAAAATCTTTGTTTCAGAGAGCACAAGGGATCTGTGAAGAGCAACACCTGGCCGGAGAGCTGCAACATGTCAAGCAAGTTCTGCGAGACAACAAGCTGCAAGTGCCGCGCCTACGTCACAGGGACCGAGTGAAACCAGCCACCTTACATGAGAGGAGTCACTGACAAGATTGGCTACATCCTAAAGCGAGCTTCAATTAAAACTTACTTCAAGCCGCCAAAGAAAATAAGTCAATTCTTACCACCTGTCAAGTGCCACATCCCTCTACAAGATGCAGGAGTTTACAAGCTTGATTGTGATTGTGGACTCTCTTACATCGGACAAACAAAGTGATCCATTAGAACTCAGGTCAAGAAACACAGCTGATGTGAAACACCGTCGTAATACAACATCTGCTGTCTGCAAACAGTCAGGACCGCCCAAGCCATTATATTCGCTTCGATAGATCCCAAATCCTCGCGAAAGAAAACAGATATCGCCCTAGAATGATTCGGGAAGCCATAGAAATTAAAACACATCCAAATTTCAATAGAGAAGATGGCTGGGAGCTACCATCGTCATGGGATCCTGTCATTAATATAATAAAATCAAATAATAAATCTAAACAAAACAGACAGTTAGATGTAGTAACTTAGTAAGTTCTTACTGTGCGGATCAAAATAACAGTAATTTAAATTAGTATTCAAATTAATATTTCAAATTAATATTTTCATTTGCAAATAGTAATTCTTAATTAATTTTAATTTTTAAATTACACGTAGAATAATAATGCGGCTTAAATAATTCATAATTTATTTTTTCTTTATAGTTATAAATATAATAATGGCAACACTAAATGTAGATTATTAATCAATAAATTTTCTAAAAAATTGTAATAATTATAATAATAAAGCTAAAATTATATAAATAATATAAAATTATATAAATATAAAAGTAATTAAAATTATAAAAATGTTTTTAAAAAAAATTAAAATTAACAAATATTGTAAGGTACTTTGGTGCCAATTTTCAAGTTTTTTGAATTCATTTTGTTATTTGTGGGTAGACTGTCTGTAATAACTATATAATACCTTTGAGACATCTAACACCATGATTGCTGTAAAGCAATCGAAATGTCGGGAACCAAAAATCAAAATAAATCCGCGAAAAAATCCGAAAAAATAGTACCAGAAAGAAGTTAGCGTGTGAATATTTTTTTTTGTATTCTGTTATATGCTAATAAATTGCTCTTAAAATGCTCCTTCGAAATCTGCAATTGCTCCACGTCTAAAGTGATTAGTTAATTAATAATTATTTTTTAAAAAAATTGCTTACTCAAAAATTAAATTCGCTATAACACGTGAAATAATCATTTTTTACCAAAGTTTTTTTGCTCAAAAAATTGCTCTTAAAATGCTCCTCCGAAATCTGCAATTGCTCCACGTCTAAAGTGATTAGATAATTAATAATTATTTTTTAAAAAAATTGCTTACTCAAAAATTAAATTCGCTATAACACGTGAAATAATCATTTTTTACCAAAGTTTTTTTGCTCGAAAAATTGCTCTTAAAATGCTACTCCGAAATCTGCAATTGCTCCACGTCTAAAGTGATTAGATAATTAATAATTATTTTTAAAAAAAATTGCTTAATCAAAAATTAAATTCGCTATAACACGAGAAATAATAATTTTTTTACCAAAGTTTTTTGCTCAAAAAATTGCTCTCTAAATGCTCTTTCGAAATATGTAATTGCTCTACGTCTAAAGTGATTATTTAAATAATAATCATGTTTAAAAAAAATTGCTTACTCAAAAATTAAATTCGCTATAACACGAGAAATAATCATTTTTTTACCAAATTTTTTTGCTCAAAAATTGCTCTTTAAATGCTCTTTTGAAATATGCAATTGCTCTACGTCTAAAGTGATAAGTTAATAAATAATTATTTTTAAAAAAATTGCTGACTCAAAAATTAAATTCACTATAACACGAGAAATAATCATTTTTTACCAAAGTTTTTTGCTCAAAACATTGCTCTTTAAATGTTCTTTCGAAATATGCAATTGCTCCACGTCTAAAGTGATAAGTTAATAAATAATTATTTTTTTAAAAAATTGCTTACTCAAAAATTAAATTCGCTATAACACGAGAAATAATCATTTTTTTACCAAAGTTTTTTTACTCAAAAAATTGCTCTTTAAATACTCTTTCGAAATATGCAATTGCTCCACATCTAAAGTGATTAGTTAATTAATAATTATTTTAAAAAAAAAATTGCTTACTCAAAAATCAAATTCGCTATAACACGAGAAATAATAATTTCTATACCAAAGTTTTTTTGCTCAAAAAATTGCTCTTTAAATGTTCTTTCGAAATATGCAATGGCTCCCCGTCTAAAGTGATTATTTATTTCTTTATTTTTTTTTCAAATTTCTTGCTCAAAAATTAAATTTACTATAAAACGAGAAATAATCACTTTTTGTTAAAGTTTTTTTGCTTAAAAGATTGCTCTCTAAATGCTCTTCCGAAATTTGTAATTGCTCCACGTCTAAAATGATTATTTAATTCATAATATATTTCTTTTAATTTCTTACTCAAAAATTAAATTTACTATAAAACGAGAAATAATCGCTTTTCATTAAAGTTTATTGCTTAAGAAATTGCTGTTTAAATGCTCCTCCGAAATCTGCAATTGCTCCAAGCATAGTGACCCGTTGTCTGTGGCGATCGCTTATTTTGATGCCTGTCAAATGTTTTAAAAAATGATAATTAATTAAATAATCACTTTAGACGTAGAGCAATTGCAGATTTCGGAGGAGCATTTTAAGAGCAATTTTTTGAGCAAAAAAACTTTGGTAAAAAATGATTATTTCTTGTGTTATAGCGAATTTAATTTTTGAGTAAGCAATTTTTTTTTAAATAATTATTAATTAACTTATCACTTTAGACGTGGAGCAGTTGCATATTTCGAAAGAGCATTTAAAGAGCAATTTTTTGAGCAAAAAACTATGGTAAAAAAAATATTATTTCTCGTGTTATAGCGAATTTAATTTTTGAGTAAGCAATTATTTTTTTTTAAAATGATTATTAATTATCTAATTACTTTAGACGTGGAGCAATTGCATATTTCGAAAGAGCATTTAGAGAGCAATTTTTTGAGCAAAAATCTTTGGAAAAAAAATGATTATTTTTCGTGTTATAGCGAATTTAATTTTTGAGTAAGCAATTTTTTTAAAAATAAGTATTAATTAACTAATCACTTTAGACGTGGAGCAATTGCAGATTTCGGAGGAGCATTTTAAGAGCAATTTATTAGCATATAACAGAATACAAAAAAAATATTTACACGCTAACTTCTTTCTGGTAAAAATAGTTTTATTTAAATGTCAAATATTCGCGTAAATCTAAGAAAGTATTAAATAGTAAGACATTAATAATTTTCAAATCATATTACATTTACATTTAAAAATTCTGAAATACTGTTGTGTTATTTAATAAAATTAAATTATAAATTACAGACACTTAACTGATTTTTAGGATGATTTTATAAAATTTTAATTAAAATGTCACTTCCGGCTGATTGATATAAAAGCACAAGGTAACCGTTGGAAGGGGCAGGAGGCATCCCTCGCACTATTCGCAGACGACGTGGCGCTCATCTCCACGTCCCTGAACGATAACCACGCCGCTGCGAAAATGCAAAGAGCACTGGACGTCCTACCTGCCTGGCTTGCGAAATGGCGACTAACCATCAATGTTGCCAAGTCGCGGGCCATAACCATGGGATTCAACCGGAAGATGCCGCCACCGTTAATTCTCAATAATGAAGCCATTCCCTGGGTCCATAAAGCGAAGTACCTTGGAGTCGTGGTGGATAGGAGGCTCACCATGGCCCCGCAGGTGACCCTTGCTGTCAACAACGCAAAAATGGCCCTGAACATACTGACGCCTATAACATCATCGTCGCTTCCGCTGCGTACGAAAATCGGAATCTATAAAACCTACATCCGATCCCGGTTGACGTACGCAGCCCCAGCATGGTTCGCATACACATCGGACAACCAGAAGAAGAGGATCACTGCAGTGGAGTCCGTGGCCCTCCGAAGGATCACCAGAGCCCCCAGATATGTGAGGAACGTCACGATAAAACGTGACCTACGCATAGAAGGCATAGAAGATTTTATACGCAGACTCGCCTACAACACGTATGCGAGGGCAGACGCCTCCGACTACGCGCACATCAAAGGTATAGCTCCTCTGCATGCCCGCCCACCGGACAGGAGGGCGTATCCCAGGGATTCCATTCATCCATGACAGGGTGAGAGCCGCTGTCGCTGGTCGCTGGTCGCCTGGCTGGACTTTCCACCAGCGGGTCCAAAACCGGCCGGGCTGACCGCCCGCGACGCATAAGGCACTCCCCTGTCTACTGCCATCATGAGTCCGAGCAGGACTCCCCCAGGGACACGCCCATATTAGTGGGCGGCGCTTGAAACCACAGTCAGAGGGCTATGCCCTGACACTGTTTCCCCACTCCCCTTGCGGGGATGTGAGATGACCCGGACGGAAGGGGCAGTTTCTACTTTCTGGACAGACGTTCATTACGACAGAAAAGATAAATATTAGTTGTTAAAATAATATTGAATTTATGTTGAACTTATGTGTAAAAAGTGAAAACATAAAGCGCTTTCCTGTGATTAGTTAAATAGTAGTAACATAAAGTGATCGTTAAAATTACATTGAATTTTGTTATATTAAATAGAAATACGAAAATTGAAGTAACATTATAAAACTTATAAAGTGAAAAGTGATAAAATAAAGCCTATTACATTGATTTACTGTGTTCTTATTTTCCTCATCTAGAAATTATATGGTTATTTATACACTGTTTTAACAAAATGCAGCGTTCCGAACTTAAGTTATGATGACCGACACTCTTCAGTAGGTACCTTTTGAGGCCATTGTTATATAACTGCATAGTTGTATATCAATGGAGTAGAATAAAAATCAAGTAAACAAATTCAAATACTTAAAAAACACACTGTCTAAAGGTGACCTTGACTCTGAACTTACAGCAAGATTGGTGCTGTTTCGGTAATTTTTAAGAGGCTGGGAGTCAAGCTATTTAGCTCACAGGCCATTGAGGTAAACACTAAGTTAAAGTATACATGACAATAGCCCTGCCCAATATTTTCTATGTGGCAGAGATTCACATTCGTATCCTTCATAAAATCCACCTAAAATACCTTCGTGATATTTTGAACATTATATATTAATCATGTAAGGAATACAGATGTTCTCGGGCGTGCGAATGCGTATGGCAAAGAAGCCTACATTTTGCGAAGGCAGTTGCGCTGGTTTAGGCACATACCCGAAATGCTGAACAGTAGTATGACCTTACTGACTTCTTTGAATCTTTTACTCAGAACTCCAAGAAGGTTAACGTAAATGTGGAGACCAATTTCGAAAAGACAAACATGTGCTCAAGGAACATATGAAGGGAAGAATGATTAATCCCTTTTCAATACGAACTAACGAAGTGATACGAATAACTTAATTAATAGTCAACTCTAAATAATCCCTAAACTATTGAGTTTAGAAATTTTACCACTGGTATCACTAACACAGTATTATACTTAGAGTAATAACAAACATAGAGTACTCGTATTAAACTGAACCAATAAACTTATAATTTGCACTGCTTTATCTTACTAAAAGATGACGTAAGTTAGAGAGAGACGTAATAATAAAGAAACTTTCGTCTTCAATGGTGTGAAGCCACTTTTTACTTGTCAAAGTGACCAGCTGGTGACCTACAGTGTTTTTGATATTTGTGATTATTTTAATGATAAAAGAGTAATTGGATGTAACAGACTTAGTTTTAAGGAAACTTAAAAACATTTTGTGTAGATGGCTTGTGTGGCTTACGGCTGTAATCGCCATAGTTCAAAGAAAAGTGAAGATAATCAAAATGTAACATTTCACCGGTAAGTGTTTTTTGGATTTTTCTATTAAAATACTTAACATTTTTATGAAATATTCAAATATGTTTAAATTGATTGTTTTAAGACTCTTACAATATCATAATAGTGTGTAATCGATCTCTAAATTCTTGTCAATTTGAGAAAGTAATTTTGTTTTTTAATCATAGTGATGTGGCATGACGTACCTTCATTATTACTTTGCCGATTCGTTTTTAGAATACATGTAGATAAAATTTCTTAAAATATATGAGTATGTTATAAATCAGAGGTTTAACCATAATCCCCGCGCTAAGCTGACTTATTTTTTTTTTGTGTTATATTTTTGAGTAATGAATAATCAAGATTAGACTATGAATGAGTTTCATTTATTTCTGTTATTTATTTATTTATCAAAAAGTACACTAACAGCACATATGTTAAAACATTTATACACATTTAGAAGACAATATTAATAATTAATCGGATATGTGTGTCTTTACAAGTGTACATAACATTCGCTATAATTACATAATCAAAAGTATACATTAAATTATAATAAATCCCTTATATATAATTAATAAATACAATTTAAATACAATAAAAATGATTCATAATAAGTCAAGACCTGTTAGCCAAAATAATTAATTTAAATAATGTTAAAAAATTGTTTTAACCTTAAAATCTAATTAATTACGATTAAACATAATTAATTTTGACCTAAGGTTAAGTATTGTTTCGTGTAATAGTTTTTAATAATTACTATAAATATTACAAAGAAACGGTATTTCTGATTTATAAACCGTCAAACATTGGCACATCACTGTAATAGTCAATATATAAATATAGTAATTCTATAGCATACTTGGCTTCATTGCGATTTTAAGAAAGGGCAAATTGTGTATTTCTGTCTCTGTCCCTCTCGTAAAGAAGTGTATAAGAAGGACACGATCAAATATATTGTAAATGTTCAATTAAATACAGTTCCTCCATGCTTGTTATTGCTCTAAGGTATTATATGACAAGTGACGTATGTCATGTTACTTGTCAATTACATTTACCAATAAAACGTAGTGGTGACATTCTCTTTGATACCACATTGAAAGTTGTGACTTGCGATTGTTGCCTTTGTGTGGGATTTATTATTTAATGACTGTATAGTAACTACGTAAAAATGTTTCTGCAAATATTTGTACTAATATTTTCAGTGTTAGCTGTAAGTAATGTGGAAGCAGCAAGCAGTTATGATTTTGGCGATTTTTTAGCTACAGTTTTGGGTGTCGGAATAGCTGTAATCGGTGTACTCGCATGCTTAGGTAAATACGCGAGGCAGAGAGCGAGAAACGAGTTTATTTAGAACAATTTAATGTAAGTGTTTTTAAACTACGCAACATATCGTGTATGCATAATAAATTTGGTTGTAGTAATATTACAAACTGGTTTTATTTCTAATATTATAATAATGAATCTTGATGCTTTTATGACGTATATTAAAAATAACTTTAATTAGCTCGTAAAACAGGTTCAGTTTGAACTGCATACAATGCACACATAAACTAAGTATTAAAAAAATTGTGGTAAATGAATATCTAGTCATAGTAATAAAAGTTAATTATTGACAGAAATAAACTAATTACTTTTTTTATATTTCAGGTATAAATGTTATCAAGAACAAGCTTAATTCACATGAAATTAAGTGTTCCACTAAAAATCATATTATCTTTATTATATTGAGATATGTTGAATGTATGTATGTATGTGATGTGATATTTTGCACAACATTAAGGAAATACAATATGATCAGCACCATATAAAAACTTTGTACATCTATTTATGAAAACTTATTACAAATATTAAGAATAATGAAATTTGTTTTTATTTGGTGTAGGCTTTATGTATAGATAAGAACAATAAATACATTAAATCATTAACTTTTTATATTAATTATATTGATTTAAAACATCTTTGTTTTATTTTTTTCTATAAAGCACTGTGTGTTTAATTTGTTAGATATCTAATGTTAATTTTAATTCTTAAATTTCCTTTTTATATTACAATACTTCATAAATGATGTCAATATTAATTGCAGCTTTTTTTTCTAATCTTAAGAACATCCACAGCATTTTTATAGTTCATCTCAAAATGTAAAAAAAAAAAACAAAAATTAGACATAGACATTATAAATAAAAATAAAACAGTATTTGTAAATAAAATTTAATCTTGCCGATGCTAAAAATCTGCACACATATACAAGACAAATTTAAAATAAAAAATTCATTGTTAATAATATATCTTATATAATTATTATTTTGGCTTACTCATTACTAACTTTTTCTAATGATTCTATTTCTTTAATTATTTCATTTTTTCTTGTAATTTTCTCTTTCTGTTCTTTGTCAGGGGTTTTCAAGGAGCCTGATTTAATTTTTTCCTCAAGTGCCTCTATTTCCCTTAGCTTCTTTCTCAGATTCTTTAGTCTTTTAATAGGATCTGCTTGTGTGGTGGGAGTTTGGGAGGGGTTGGTAAATGTTGGTTCTGTTATTTCACATTTTGAAAGTTTTTCTGTCACATCATCTGCTCCTGTAACAATAATTAATATAATTAAGTACTTACATATAATCATTATTTAAAAAAATGCTAATAATTATTGGGATTTTTATAGTATGTATATCTGTACTATAAATTTATTTTTTTACATTCAAGAACATTCAAAGTATGATCAATTTTGAGAGCATCATAGAATAATAAATGTATAACAATGTTTATGGCTTTGGACATATAAGTCTGCAAATAAGGCCTGAACAGTAAAGTCACTCATAAACAACTACTTAAATTTTAAGAATCTATCCATATCCCACATTACTTATGTGTGTAATTTACAAAAAAAATGTTCACGCCTCAGTAATATGTATGAAGTGCTACCCTTATTTTTTTATTTTCGTAATTTGACTACATAATTGTCTAACAGCTCCAGCAATCTCCAATAGACTTCAAGTAAAATGGATGCTACACACGGGTCGATAGACATGACAAAATTATAAGGGTTCCATTTTAGTCTTTTGGCTATAGGACCCTAAAAATCAAATACATAATATGTTGACATACATATGACAAGTTTAATGTTACCAAAATTTTTGATAAATTTAAAACTTTAACACCCCCTCTTAATTTCTAAGAAATTAATTGTTAACTGGACCAGCGGTGGCTCATTGGTCATTGACAGGTTAATAATAGATAAACAATTTCTCTGTGTGGTTTACAGTCGTCTACTAGCAAATTTACTATTTTGATGAATGCTTATGCAAATAGACCAAAAAATATAAAATATTTTGTATTCATAAATCCGATGTAGATGGGCAAGCTAAAATAACATCAACAATAAAAAAATGCACTGACCAGTCTTCTTCTTCTTTTTCTTCTTCTCAACATTGATGATCATGCCGGGTATGGGTTGTATTGTACCCTTTTTAGATTTTTTTACTTCAGCTGCAATTTCTGGTGTAAGTCCAACTGGGAGTCCTGTATTTTGTCTTGCTTTAAATTGCTTGCCCTTACTCTCATATAATGGCACCTCTTCCTGTGGCACATAGCCATCTTTTATACGTCTTGGCTTTCTCCAGGTGCCGTCTGGGCGCTGAGTGGCAGGTATAAACTTAGAGCCTAAAAGGTAGCCTTATTTATATATTTTTTTTAAATTATAATAAATATAAAAGTTATATGACAAATTGAACTCTCTTTTAATATTCCTTTGACATATTTTAATCGATAAAGATCTATAAAAAGAGATCTATTAAATATTAAACGGTTGATTTCGTTCAATAATTTATTAGTTCGCTTTCTACAGATGGCACGAAATTAATTATTAACACAACTTTATTCACTACTTTTATATGAAAGTCAAGGTAAAAGAAATTAAAACATATCGGTGTATTTCTTTTCAACATGTTTAAAACGTAATCATGCTTTTGCAAATATAAATATTGACATATTGATTGTTGATTCACTGGCATATCCCACAGTATATTTTATAAATTCCATCCTCACCGTCAGCATCATGTTCATATGCAGTTGTAGCCATAATAATATTTCGGGCACCGAAACTTTTCTACTTATTTGTAAAATAAGGTAACTTTCACGAAACAACCTCATTAAACTCTGGCAATGCTATTTTCGTACCAGCGGTAGCTGTTCGCTCCAAGTGTATTGACATTTCTGTCTTTCTAACAAAATAAAAATGTCAATCTCTTAATGTACCATAAGCAAACGTTTATTTTTAATCTTTGACATCGCTGTAAAATGCTGCGTTTATGATTATTACATTTTGTAAAGATAGAGTGGTCACTTTAAAATGGGGAAGATTTCTTGAAAGGAGGGCGCCACACGTACGGCCTATTTACATTCAGTCTGAGGCTAAGCAATTTATAGTGATACTGATATCTCTTTTGTACCTGGTTTTTTGCTTCTACTGTGTTATCTTACCTGTGCAATGTATTATATCTTGAAGTTAGACCAGTTGAAGGAAAAATTGAGAAGGAAAGATGCATCCTGCGGTTGTCCTGACTGACTGATCGAGCAACACACAGCCTAAACCGCTGGTCGTACAAACGTAATATTTGAAGGACGTATTCTTTATATAATGTAGGCATCCGACAAGAAAGAAATATTTGAAATTCATCCCCTAAGTCGGGAAAATAAAGGATTAAAAAATGTATGAAACTCTTATTCTTAATGTGAAATACACAGAAAGTGGTGTTTAGCTTAAAGATACAAAATCAGATTTTTTTTTTCGAAATTTATCCCTTAAAGGGGTAAAAGGGAGTAAAAAAGTTTATATTTCTTCAGTTGAGTTTTTTATTTTTATAAAATGTCTTTTATTAAGAGCTTTTTAGTTTTGGTTAGTTAGACATTTTTAGACATAGAGTTTTATACGATTTTGCGTACTCATTGGTATACCTTATTAATGAATGGCCCCTAGGAACCTAAATTATCTTTTGCATTAAAGTTCTTTGTATTAAATTTCATCCAAATCCATTGAGCCATTTTAGCGTGAAAGAGTAACAAACGAACGTATATAGCTTTTGTTTCTGTATCTATTCCTGATATATGCGAATATATGTTTTTTTATTTCAATGAATCAATGAATTTGTCATGCTTATTATTGTTTTTGTATATAAATTGTTTTCCGTCTGTTATAGCGCAAGCGCATAGCTATAGCTGGAACACTGACCTCGCGCCGTACGCTGGCGACACGTTGAGCGGAGTCAGCATTTCCACATTCACTTGCGTAATAATGTAATTTTAAACTTTTGTTTTTTTGAATAGAAATTAATATTAATATTAAAATTATTTTATAGATAGATTCTAATTGTTACATCGCGTAGCATTAGACGCCTTAATTATAATTGTAATTTTAAGTATAGTTTTAATTAAATAATTATAAGTAAATTTTAGTTTTTTCTTGGGACCTCTGGCTGTGTTGCTTTTAACTCGTCTAAGAATACTCCTGAAAATAAACAGTTAACATAGCTCTTCAAAAAAATAGAGCTTCCATGTTATTTAATACCACTCCACCTTTATTATCACTTTATTTTGTCTCTGAATCTGATTAGTTTCTTGCATTTGGAAGTTTTGGCAATTGGCATTGGCTTATTTATTTCATCTGTAGCAGTTGTATTTGTCAATTGTCATTTTTTTTATCGACATTATTGTTTAAAATTGTTTTTTACCTGTTGTATTCTAAAACTTTAATTATTTTATAAACTCATACGTATTTAAAAAAAAAACGATGCCGTTATCAAAGCGAAGAAGGTTATTTACTCCTAAAAAGCATAAAACTAAACCTACTAACAGCAAAGACCAAGAAGAACCTAAAGGTATAATAAATCATATTTGAACTATGAAAATTTTTGAATGTTTATATTGTTAAACATATATTATTATCATTTAAGTAAGTTCTACGGAACAATAAGTATAGTAATAGTGACATTTTATTTAATAGAAAATGAAGTGATAACAGCTCGTGGGCGTCTTAAAGGTGCTTTAATGGAGATGCTAGAGCCAACAGCTGATGAATCCGATGAATCTTCAGAATATACCCCCGTAAAACAAGAAAGGTGATGTTTTAATATATAATTTTTGTTCATCAAAAGTCAAACCACTGCGAAAGCTACTTAATGCTATAGTCATTTCACATATTCAAGTTTAATTTCACAATTACAGCCAAGAACAAAAAGAAGAATCATCTGATGAGGATACAAAAAGAAAATCACCACAAAGACAATCATATGTGTTAAAGCTCTTTGACCGAAGTGTGGACTTATCACAGTTTAGTGAGGACTCACCATTATATCCTATATGCCGGGCATGGATTGCAAATCAACCTAAAGCAAACTATAAAGATTTTGGGTAAGCAATAATCATTTTATCAATGTATATCACTACATTATGAATTAAATGTGTCTAGCTACATAAACAAGAATATCTAACTAACAGGCAATAAAAAATATTTTTAAGGTTTTATGTTGTTTAAGAATTAAAAAAAGTTTAAAAGTTTATTTATAAACAAAGATGAAAGAATATAAAAATGTCAGTCAGTGAATATATTAGTTAGAATCATAATTTACTGTAAAATAAAATATATAATTTATTAATAATAATATATAATTTTTAGGAAAACAAAACAAGAGGTGCCAGTATTAGACAGTTTAGAGCTACCAGGGCCTGAAGGGCCACCTATATCAAGAATACCAAACCTACTTCCAGAGCAGAAAGCTTGCAACAAGGATAATATTAATTTAAATTATGTGAGTGTATTATTTTTTAGTTATTCTTATTATATTGATGTCAAATACAAGTTTTGTTAAGTTAAATTACAAAACTCGCCATCTATATATTGATCAAGACAACTATAATTTACTATATTAACTGCTCATCATGTAGTTATCACACACATAAGAAGCACTAGGAGTAAAATTATTTAAATTAAATGCACATGTATTTTAAAAAGAAAATCACCAAAAGTTATGACCTATATTTAAATGTTGCATAAAAATTTAAATTTATGACTTTGGGCATCATGAGAATGTTATGTTTGTACCTTTTATGCATAGTGATTTATGTTATCACAATACTGTCTAATTTGTTTAGTGGCTACATAGTACAACTAGAGGACTCAGAAGCCCTGAGTTCTTGAACTGGATCCTGGATCGGGTTAAAAAATTGTCATAACTGGCTCGAGAGAACACTAAGCTGGCAGTCCTGCACCTAATTTCTCACTAGCTGTTCCCCATTGTCATGCTATGGATTTTGATAGTGAAAGGGATAGAGAGTACACATTGTGTTGCGCATACACACTGCACAATAATATCTGCTCCTGCTCTAAAATCACTTATTAAGACATTATTACCTCATTGTCAGTACCGAGTGTGAATGTAAAGGTTATTTTAGATTCTGTGATTAATATAAACATTATTCCGTTTTAATTATAAATAATTAAATTTTAGCATGAAGCCCCCCTTCCTACAAAAGAACAGCTTCTTCATGAGCACATGTCTCGCTGGACCAACATCCGAGCTGCATGGTTAG
The DNA here is from genome assembly GCA_905404265.1 of Fabriciana adippe. NCBI lineage: Eukaryota > Metazoa > Arthropoda > Insecta > Lepidoptera > Nymphalidae > Fabriciana > Fabriciana adippe. The sequence continues at coordinate 1,477,966 of FR989995.1, forward strand.
AGAGAGGAGCCCTAGTAGAATCTCGGTATAGTGCGACACAAGCAGTGCTTAACAAAATTAATGTCAAGTGAGTTTTCTGTATTTTTTTAGAAATGCATTCTGTTATTTAAATGCTTCTGATTTTTTAATATTATTTGTTGATCTTCACCATATATTTTTGATATAAAGTATGATGTATAGCAATAATTTATAAATAATTTAATTAAATAATAATTTAATTAAATAATAATTAAATTAATTAATAATTATAATTATCTAATAATTTAATTTTTTTATTTATCATTTATTTTATTTATGTACATAATTATTTACTTTTAAAAATGTGTTATTTTAAATAATTGTTTTGTAATTACTAATTATGTATCATTGTTTTTTTTTTCTTTTTCAGTGCTCTGTAAGTAGCAAAGGGTTTTAGAAAAAATTGAAGCTTTTTTTTAACATTTTTACTAAAATTTATCATAGAAATCAATAATTTTTGTTTTTTGAAAATGATTATAAATGATAATCATAATATAAATTTTTAATCATGATTTATTATATAAAATTACTTTTATTTTTTAATAATTCTACGCTTTTTCTTTATATTATTTTCTTCGCTCTTCTGTGGACAATCAGATTTCTTGTGACCCTTTTCATTGCAATTATAGCAGGACTACAAAAAGAAATCACATGATTGTATTTCTAGTTTATAACAATTATATATTAAGAATAAATGATTTACTTTTTAATTTGTGAATTTAAATTTTTATATCCTTAAAAAAAATATATATTGATATAACATTTTACAATATAAACATTAATTTTGATACTGTTTCAACTTATATTAATACTAATTGTAAAAACTTTTCTTACCTGTGACTCCACAACAGTACCACAAATATGTTTCTCCTGGCAACACCGACCACAGGTCTGACAATGCACATATGTTGGTTTTACACATTTTTTGCAATGATTGCAATGTTTATATGTCATGCCATTCTTGCTTGTGCATTGTTTACATTTGTTGCAGTGATTGTTACTTGAAGACACCCAATATTTACATTTATCACATTTTTTGTAACTACTATCATTAGATAAATCAATAGTAGAAAATGGTAGGTTTGTGAAAAAACGTACTGGCGAACCAAGCTTTCGTCCTCCTTTTGCATTTTGAAACTTCTTATGATTTTGATATTCAACCTTGAAAAACCATTATAATTATTATTAATTTATTGAATCACTACCCTATAATAATTATTAAAATAAAACACAGTAAAAAACAACATTCTTAAAGTAGCTTTTTAAAATGTACTAACCCTATAGTCATGCATTTTGATTTCTGGCTCCATATTAGTAATATATGGTTCAGAAAAGTAGGGAAATGCCCAAATAACAGGCAATAATTTATTCTCAGCATCGCATACTTTACTGTACATATCTGAGAGCTCCCTTATAGTGTGAATCAAAGGTTCCACACGTCCACCAAATGGAGGATCCATTACAATACATAATCCCTTATTTCTGAAAAAATATATTTAAAGATATTTGATGACAATAGTTGTTGTGGTGCATTAGGATAAGAGTTTAACTAGTACAGAAAACACATATTGTAAGATTGATTCCCCAAAAAGTTTTATGTCATATATTGTTGTTTGAAGTGATTGTATAGATACAAAATGCGTTATGCCCAGTATATTTGTAATTAAAATAATTTAAAAATTATACTCAAATACTGAGTCAAATCAAATACTGTTCTGTTCTAAATATAGAAAACTATAATTAATAAAAATTTGAATATTTGTATCAACAATATTCAACATTTAAATTACCTAGAAGCCTTTAAAAATTTCTTCAGTACTTTTTCATCTTCATTTCCATTAAACAGATAATTATTAAACATATTATACCATAAAAACTTGTTAGGATTATAGAATAAATGGTGTCGAGTATCATAGTCCAGTAGCAGGGAATCAAATTCAGGATGTTCTTCTGCTGCTTCATGAACTGAGGGTGTTCCAATGCAAAGTAAGTTGCTGTAAAAATGATAAAAATAAAATAAGTATCAATTGTAACTTATCAAGTAAAAAATAAGGAATTAATTACCTAATTTTATTATTTTTTAATATTCCTAATATGGTACTAATAGCCTTCTTAGTAAATATGTACTGGGCCTCTCTTTGATCATCTTCAAGTGGTGGCAGGAAGGATGTAGGGTGTGCCAGCTGTTCTTCAGTTAACGGCATGACAACTTTATGGTCCCTTAAGTGCTTTTTACTTTGAGAGATTATATATAGCTCTTGACATGTGTTACAATAAGCTCTGTCTGATGGATGCCTTGATTTAACCTGCAAGATTTTGCTTTTATAATAATATATAATCAATTGTTTTCTACATAAATTTATAATATTTGTAAATTAAAGTTAACCTCTTTCAAATTATTGAACGCCCCGGTTTTGTCAAGCTTGGGAATAAGGTTATAGTATTTCTCATTGCGCTTTTTAACATTTTCTTTCTTCCAATCTTCTTCGTCAATATGTACCGTACAATCCTTTTTGTTTCTACAAGAAGCACACGCGAAAAATCGGCCTTTATCACTAGCAAACAGCAACGTTGGACCATGCAAACAGAGTGGATGGTTTGTTACATCCTCTACTATTACTTCCACAGGGGCATGACTTTTAGAAGGAATTTCTGTTGCTACATATTTCCGTTTATTACCCATTTCATTTATTTATTGAGTTTAGAAAGATTGAGTTTCGTAACAAATTACAAGTACACGCCAAAGAGAATGTCACCACTACGTTTTAAGAGGCGGGACTTAGAACAAACTTTTTGACTTCAATTTACATCGCACTTCAATACCAACTGTACGACAGGAACGTCAAAAGAACAAGAGTACCAACCTATACAACCTAACAGACCAACTAGTGCTTTACGCATTTTTATCGATATCGATAATATTCAAGATCAAAATCTAGGGTCGTAGATACTAAGCAAATATTATTGAAATGAAGATCAAGTCTACATTTAATTAATAATTAAGTACATTGTTGTTTAGTAGGCAAAATAATTAATGCAACACTGGACTTAATTAAATGTAGACTCGAGTCGAAATAAAAAAGTAATGAAAGAATACATAAGGGTTTATATTTTTATTTTATTTTTCAATATAATTATATATTATTCAGCATTAAATTATAACAATGTTTTATTGAACGTCATGAGTCTACTACCAGTTCAGAAAGAAAAAGCCTCAGACCTGAGAACTAGCGAAAGAAACTCAGCGGGACTGATAATTATCTTTCTTGTAAGTTAAATTATAATTTACAATATTTTGCTCCTAGTATTAATCTTGTCAGTGACTCCTCTCATGTACGGGAGGACTGCAGGGACGCGCTCGACTGTGGCTGGTTACACCGGGTCCCTGTGATGCATAATAATAAAAACAAGAAAATTGTAAAAATCATATTGATGTAAATAAACAGTCAAATAAAAGTAAAAAGAAAGAGACAAACCTGAGTTACTAGGCCCAGCTATTGCTTCAACCTGGTATAGTGAATGTTCATTGTCATGTATCCTTTGAGAGACATTATCCATGGTAGTCTATGTTGGATTGAATATGACAAGGAAATTCAAGTAACATTTCTTCAGAAAGTGACTGACCCAGTTTTAAATTTTTTAATGGCACAGCTAACTTTTTAAGTCAACTTTTTTCTTATTGAAAGCTTTGTTCTCAAAGTGATTTCCACATACATATTTTAATATATGTAATTTTTCTATTAGAACATAATATATTAAATCTTCTTTGCCCACAGCCTTAACTCATTGCCTGCATCTAAAAAATAAATTAATTAAAGTAATGAAATTGGTTATATGTTTTTTTCCTTTCAATCTGGACTTAACCTGTTATGTATAATTTTATTATCAATATTTACTGTGCATAGGTTAAAGACATTTCTCTTAAAGAACACACTGTTCACTTATACAGAGACTAAGTATACATAAAAAATAATATTAACAGTATTTACACAGTAGCATGCATTATATTATAATTCACATAATTCTCATTGTTTTATTCTTATTTATCCTTAATTAATTTGTTACACCTTTATTCTAATTAATTTTAAACATGCGTGAATTTAATAATCTTTTAAATATTGTTTACAGTTTAAGTGTTCATTACAACATTGACATTTTTTTTAAATTGAAGATATGCAGTTATAAAATTTTATCTTTATTATGTGATTTTAACTTATTCTTAAAATGCTTATATGATTACAATCTTTTACAGTATTCTGTAGATTATTATATAAAAGTACATCTTCACACATATTTTTATTACCATTAAGATCTCGTCAGAAGCTACCAGATTTGAAGCTTTTTGTTTCTAAGATTATGTAGGTATAATATACTTTGCTATGAATGTTATTATTGAATGTATGTTTTAGTCATTATTTTTTAATATTAATTATGTGTTGTATGCATAGTTGTTTAATTAATATTCAAGAATTTGGTTTTTTTCTGTATAGCTTCTTACTATAGTTCTTGTTAGTAGTTGTGATGAAACAGTGTTTTTATTAGTTTACTTTGTGCTCCTTGTAACTTACATATTTGTGTTTGTGCTGGTTTGTGCGGCTGCGCCCCATATCTCTCTAAGGTACTCCAGGTGTGGCTTGGCTTGTGTATTATACATAGTTGTTCTGATTTTGTATGGAATACAATTAGATACATCGCTAGATAACAACTGTAAAAATCATGAAATTTTTATGAGTTCGTAGCTATATCTGATTTAATACATACCGACTTTCATCTATAGGAAATTTCTCCATAAATATCCTTTTCTCGTCCGCCATTATTTCCACAAATTGTTCGATTTCCACAAATTTCACATCTTATAAACCGCGTTTTGGCGGCATTTTAAAAAAACGTATTCACTGAAACAAAACTCGATAATTTGTTGCCACAAATTCTGTAGAATATCTTCTTGCAAATTTATGTAACAAATTATGATAATAATTAGTATTTACGTCTTAATCAAAAGTCATAAATAGTGAAGAACTGTCTATCGATAATGACGAACGGATTAGTTAAAGAAAGAGAAGCTACACGGAGGAAGTGCGATGGAAGATGTCCGCCATTATTTTGCGCGCAAACTCCATAGAACAGTTTTTTTGTTCCTAGTTGCGCTAGACTGTCTCAAATCTCAATCAAGAGTGAAGAGACATAAATAGTGAAGTTCTATTTATCGATAATGGCGAAAGGATTGGTAAAAGAAAGAGAAGCTACACGGAGGAAGTGCGATGGAAGATGTCCGCCATTATTTTGCCTGCAAACTCCATAGAACAGTTTTTTTGTTCCTAGTTGCGTTAGACTGGTACACGCCACCACACGTGAAAGTGACGGATCTACATTCTACTGTCGTCTGTCAGTTGTCACTGTCATTTTTTAATTTTCATGACAAACCGCCAGATGTCACGATCATTATGGTCCTCAGTATATTGTAAAGCTCTATAGCGTCGATGGACATTTTTCCATTTTATTTAAAATTTAATTAAAATGACAAATTATGTCCTATTTATGAACTATTTGTTACTTACCTACCGGAATTTGAATATCACTGTTACTTGAAGATTGTCATTTATTTATGTCCAAAAGTTTATTGTCTGGAACTTCTGAATTATTATTGAAAATTCTTGAAGGAAAAGCACCTTTTTCAAATTTCTATTCCGTAGTTTTTCTTCCCTAACAGCTGCATAAGGTTGTTAAACCTTGGACCAAGGGAAAACTGACGACACCGCATTCTCCTTTAACTTTGTATGTGTAAATTACCTATTATTTAAACTATTATGGCAGTTTATTTATTTGGTATCTGTAGAAGTTCCAATAGTAGTAAAAAACTGCAAAAATAGAAAAAAAAATACCTGTAGACGATTTGACAGTTTTAATTAAAATCACTTTTTGTAAAATGATGTCAATATAATCTTAAATATAAAGATTGTGATTTTTGTCTTTTGGTAATTAATAATATCCATCTTATTTGCAGACACTGCACAATTTGTCATTTCTTCCACGCTAAAGAGTTTTTCGATATACTGAGGGCTATAGTGTTCGCGATATCTGGCGGGAAAAAAAGGCAAAATTCATCCTTATTAGAAATTATCGCCCTATAATTTATTGAATTTAAATATTAGTTTTTTTTTTATTTAATTAAAATATATATCTAATTATGTATTATGATATCTTTTATTTGTTATAGTACATTTTATCTTATCAAAATTTATATTATTAAAATATTTTTAAAATTGTAATTTTTTAACACTGGCAATAATATTTAATAAATTATAAAACCGGTTTAAGCCGTGCGGTTTGCGAGTTGAGATTCTTTTTCTTGACAATCTTTAACTTCTTTGAATTAACGCCAAATAATTAAGTAACAAAATGAACGGCTTAGTCAGAACAGCACATAAAGTTCTTCAGACTTGCGTAAAAAACGCGGGTCTCACAAATTCAATAGTGTCCCGTACCCAGGTTCCTGTGAAACGTGATTTCACCAGGGGAATATGGCATATGAGTTGTTCTAAAAGGATGGACAGCACCTCAGTTTCTTCCAACCTATTACAAAACCACTCAAATACCTGCAGCTGCGGTTGTGGACTCAAAGCACTTCATACAAAAGGTAGGTTCTTGTTATCTCTTGCATTATTTTAAGGTTAGGATTATGCCATCCACACTTATAAGTGACGTTATAACTCTTCATTTTTTAAATGTTTTACACTAAACATTGCTTAGAATTTAATTTAACAAACACACATTCAGAATTTATTTATTGCATATAATAAATAATTCGATGTATTGAAACTAGGGGCTTATCGATTAATCTTGTATTATTAATTCATTTCATTATAATGAACTCTTTACCAGATCACTAAAAAAACAATAAACTATGCCAAAATCAATTTGATCAAATAGATTCTGCTATTTATTGGCTTGTTTGTTGACCCAATTTTATGGTTTTATTACATCAGATATGTACAGACAAGTATTTATTTAGTAATACATGAGACAGGCTACATATTTTATAATTTATATTCATCTTTAATATTTGTGATAAAATTAACAGATCGTCAAGATGATAAAGTTACAACTTCCAAACCCCTTGGTGAGTTCCTTATCCCATTTCCTTCACCTGATTCCTTATTATTCATGTAACACATTAGGATTAAAACCTATCTTAATTATGTAAATCATCATATTCTGGTTATTTAAGTTAAAAATAAAAAAATGTAATGCCATTAGAAATTATAAATAATATTGTTTTTTAATTATTTGTGTAAGATTGTAGAAGTAGATTGATTAGATTTAAAATATCTATTTTTTGATGTGAAACATCTTTAAAATCTCACTGAAATATGTGGTGAAAAACTAAAAGTGACTCACTGAAATAGATGTTTCACATTAAAACGAAGGTGGTGTGCCACCCAACTCGACCCGTTTTTGTTTTGTTATAAATTCAATTGTATTATGGCATTTTTTTATTTAACAATGTGGCTTGTTTTTCTTACAGGTGAAAGAGAACTTGTAGAATTCCTGACTGAAGAAATAGTAGCTGAGCGTAAAGCTCAAAAAATGAAGAACCTGCCCACTGAGCTAGAAGGGTTTGCAGTCAAGAGTGATGGAGCTGAAGTGGTACTCAGCAAGCAATTAAAAGACGAACTGTAAGATATTAACATATTATGGTTATGAACTTACATAAGCCATAAATTGTTCAAGACATAATATATTTTTACATGTATAAAGTGTGTAATCTAAGTTTCTGTAAATTAATAATTATCATCTCACAGATAAAGATTTGAAATATTAAAAATGTTCTAAGGTCTAGGATATTTTATTACTTATCAATATCATTAAAAAATACTGATTTGTGTTAATAAATTTTTTAATGCTTCAAATAATAGTTTGTACAAGAATGAGAAAAAAGTTAGCTCCTTATCCTCCACTTTCAACATGTATTTTATTTATAATTACTGCTTTATTATAGTATAGATGCAATTTTTAATTTACTGATTTTCCCTGCAAATTACACACTTTTTTACTTCAGTGAGTAACTGGGTGCCATTTGCAGGGTACAGCAAAACAATACTAACATCCAGAGCCATCTAACTTCATGTTAGGCTTCTGTATAAGGGTATTGGACAGATAGCAGTATATAAATTATTAAGTGTTTGATTATTTATAGTTAATAACTGAATATTATGTTAAAAATGTAAAAAAAAACCTTTCCAGAGTAAGAATAACATTCAATGTGAACCACACAGTGGACTCGGAAGATTTTGCAGAAGATGCCCAGCCTGAAAAGCAAGAGTTCTCAGAGATGCGCTCAAAGCCCCAATTTGAAGTGGACCTAGTAAGGGGAGACACCACATTGGGTTTCACATGCTCCTTCCTCCAAGATTCTGCTTCTGCTGGTAGCGATGAATATAGTAAGTTTTGTAAAAACATTTACAAGTAATATGTTATGATATTTTAGAGTGGTAGCCCAGTTTGCATGGGAAACAGAGTGATGCAGGTTCAAATCCCGGGTCTTGCACCTCTGATATTTCCATGTGCAAATCATTTCCAATATGATTACCACTTGTCTTATGGTGAAGGAAAACATAGTGAGGATGTGCATGTCTGAGAAAACCTAACAAGTTTCCGAAAGATATGTGAAGCCTACTAACCTGCACTTGGCCAGCATGATGGACTATGGTTCCTCATAATGAAGGGAGGCATACCCCCCCAGCAATGGGATATTAAAAAAGGGCTGAACACATTGTAGATTTAAAATAGTGAATAGTGTAACTAAAATCGATTTTGTCAATTTTTAAAAGATAAATCATCTTATACAATGTTAATAAAATCATATCAACGAATATGTTTTATTTTTATCAACCTTCTGATTATATATTCTAGTCGATGATCATTATCATATACAAGTTGCTATAGAAAAAGATAGAGCTTAGATTTTTGATTAATTACTTTGCAGCGTGTTTGGTGACTTTAAACGGTTTAACTATAGTTAACAATATTTTTTTTTGTTTATAAAAAGATAGATTGAACATTGACCATGGCATTTTTATATAATAGGTTTGTACAATTTAATTTCAATCAAACATTATTTTCAATAGATGACATCTTCGGTATTGACGAGGTAACATTACATAAGGGCGAGTGGAACGACAAGGTGTACGCCGTCGCTGGAGACGTACTTGACGGGGTTTGTTCATTTTTATTATTATAATTAAATTATAGGAATTTAAAGGCCTATAAAAATACTTTTTGTATAATACTCTTATATAATAGACTTCTTAAAAGAAGCTATTGTTTTTTCTTTTGAATACAGAAAAAATATATAAATGTATTAGGTTATTTAATATTTTTTTTATAATTTTTTTATTTACAAAAAAGCAAATATATAATTACATATTAAGACTAATGTTTAGAGCATTATTTGTATTTACAGCAATCAATTGTAAAATATCTTTGTTCTTCATTGCAACTATAGAACATTTTCACGTTATAAATATATAGCGTCATGGTGTTATGGCGTTAAATTCTAAATAACTCCGATGGTCCTAAGTTCGAATCCCGTCGAGAGTCGAAACATTTTAATAATTATATAACCCCATTATCCGCCATACTTGAGCTACAAATTTCTAGTAGTGATCAGGTGCCAAGAATGGGGAATAGTGAAGTACTGAAATGAAGTTTGTATGCCACACTATGTGATGTATATTCGTTAAAGTACGACATTTTTTTTATGTTAGTAAAATCTTTACTCATTCAAAGGAATTTCATTTTATAGGCCTTAAAAAAAATGTTATGTTTTATTTTTTTTATTTTTTATAGTTGTTTAGGTATCTGTAATTAATTTTATAAATTGAAAATATTTTTGTTATGTTAATAATAATATTTTATTTCGTAAAAATTTATTTTGTAAATTAATAAACAGTAGTCTTTTACATACCTCTAATTGTTATTTTTTATAATAAATTATTTTCTGTATTTCTATATATAAAAATAACCTTTTATTTTCAGTACCTGTATGATCTGTTGATGAATCTGCTAGAAGAAAAGGGTGTTAGCAATGAATTTGTCCAGAAGCTCTCCGACTTCAGCACTGCGTATGAACACACTGCCTATATCAATCTACTAGAGAACATCTCAAAATTCACCATTGGAAAACAATAGATTGTAATTAAACAATTATTTTTGTTTCTGTGAAACCCTTATATAAGCCTCATAATATGTGAATTTGCAGCCAACAAATGTAATAATTTGCACTATCTATATATATAAAACAGAGTCAGGTTACTTACACCATTTATAACTCAAGAATGGCTGGACCGATTCTTATGATCTTTGATTTGTTGGATTTGTCTCCGCCCCGTAAAGCAGAATGACTATTAAAACATCCGAAAAATTCAAACAAAATATTAAAACTTACATGGCTAATGCTGGCTAATAACTATTTTTATTTAAAACGTACCCAGTAACGCACCCGAGCAAAGCGAGGGTAAGTCGCTAGTATAATATAAATTACATTCTGTTTTTATTTATGTTATTTTTTTGTATATCAATGTATCAACTCATATGAATGTAACTTCTTAGACCTTTTTTTTCCAATTTTATTTTAATATCTGTGCTGTTGGGTTTTACAGGTAATGAATTTCTGTTGGCAAGCAATAGCGAGGCATTTATTTTGCTATAGGATAGCTTTAATGAATGTTTAGTTTTAAACAACAATGTTGTTTCAATTTTTAGTGTTAATGTGTTTAGTTCTGAATAAATAATATTCAAGTTTATCTGGCTTTTATTTGTGTCCCCTTAAATTGTAGATTAGAATTCACCATTCAATAACAATTACTTTGAATTATATTAAATTTAGTATTATTGACATACTTGTTATGTAAGTTCAATGTTGCTTTTGTCCGATAACTCTCACGTTAGCACTATTCAGAATGGCTATAATGGCATTATTTTATTGTTTTTGCTTCCGCGTATGTAATCTAATTACGATGGCAGCCATGACTTTATAATAAAAAAAATCTCATGTAATAAATAAAGAAAACGGTAATTTAAAATAATATTATACTTTTAATTTAGTATTATAAATAGGTACTGTCATATAAATTATACAAATATCTATTAAATTTTCTCCCTCCCGCGTGGACTTACCGATAAATAACATTGAAATGTCTGTAATATCAAAATAACAGCTTTTAATTAAATGCATATGAAATGATATACGGTACTTATAAGAAAAACACAATTTTTAACATTTTTTGTATGTCTGTCTGTCTGTTCCGGCTAATCTCCGAAACGACTTGACCGATTTTGACGGGACTTTCACTCATCACTGGCAGATATAAGATAGCTGATGTTACAAGGACTAACTTAGGCTACTTTTATTTAAGAAAATGAATTAGGATTCCGTTAAAAAAGACATACCTAGGGACGCACCCGAGCAAAGCGAGGGTAAATCGCTTGTTTATTACTATATTATCAGCTGATGAAGTACTACGTAATTGATACAAAATTTATCTCTTTCCCTCTTGTTTTGTTTTTTATCACATGACCTCCAAACTGCGGCACAAATTTTTTTGCCAAATAACAATACATATTTAATCAACCAATAATATTACAGGAACTTTTTAAATCAACCAATAAGAATGAAGTTCATTAATTTCCACCAATGACGTGTTTGACATTAACATGAACATCGCGCGAAACGATTCTAGCTGTCATTGATATTTGCAGAGCGAACGACTAACGGAGCGAGTTTTATTCTATCTCTCCAAAATGGCTGACGCGTCGTCGACGGTGCGCGTGAAAAAAATACCCGATAATCTGTATGAGGTGTGTTTGACGAATTTAGTGAACTATTTGCAGAAATCCAAGTGCGAAAGGAATGATTTGCGTTCATTACCAGACAGCATCCTCATGGATGTTTATTACAAGGTGAGTGCGAAATTGATTGTTCTTATCTACAAAAACAGTCGGACAAAAATGCACCGTTACTCGAGTATCTTTATCCACTTGATGGTCAGAATATTGGTAATTTACAATATTTGTCTTGTGTCGGGTCACGGTCATGTGATGGCTATAGGTGCGTCGGTAAATCACTTTCACTGGCTTGCGAGCTCATTCGTCATACGATCCTCTGTTCTTTGTTGCGAAACCTATCGTGTTAAAATTATACAATATGTTTACTACCCTTTCTCTTTTGATTGATATTTCTAGATGAGTTTTATTAAATCGAGTTGACTATTTTGTTTTAATTACGTGTCTCTTGATAAGAACAGAAAAGGTTTGAGCATTTCATGTTAGAATCATCCTACGTTCAACTTATTTTGTTAAATCTCTTCTTGAAATAACGCAGATGCTTAGGTATCTGTAATCCATAGTTAATTTCCATTTAATTCAATAAAGTCTATGTAAAATAACGTTATTGCATATCCAAACTTAACCTCATAACATCCACATTACTGCAATGTTGATTTAATGTAGGAGGATGAAGTAGGTGAGTGATTAATGTTATTTTGAAGAACCTACTTTATACTTTACATCTAAGTACAATACGTATAACTATTAATATTTGGCGAATTTTCTTAAATACTTTTCATAATTACTTTCTACCCAAAAACATTTTTAATACAATAACTTTCGCAATGAAGGTAGACCTCTAAGAGGCAAGTTATGAGGTATGTTTATGTTACATAACAGTGTTACTTAAATTAACTATGTTATAAAGGTTTCCCATGAGTAGTTTTCTCCATAGTTTTATTTTTGTAACAAAAACTTCCTATTTCAAATAAAAAAAAAACACAAATAATCATTCATATGACGTATTCCAGTTGGTGTCAACTACCTCTGCGATTAAAGTACAAAATATCAGCAATAAATATTGCTACGTGTCATAATACTTAGGCGTATACTAAATGCTAATACATATTTTTAAAACTTTTACCTAGATTAAGTATAATTTTGTATATTTTTTTATTATTTCACTTTTATTTATATAAAATATAGTATATTCAGTATTTTATATATATTTTTATTTTATATATTTAGTATTTTAGTACGCTTGAAATTTCTTTTGAATCCTAAAAAACGTGATGATGATGACCTCCCTACCGATTTCGTTCACGGAGGACAATCTCACTGCCAACTGCACAGGAGACACCTATTGTAGTGCACAAGTATGAGTATATATATATATATATATATATATATATATATAAAAGGCAAAAGTGATTGACTGATGTGTCAACACACAGGCCAAACCCTTAAGTCCTTGGTGGACAGTGAGCTACAGTCACTCGATAATAATGTATGTGTGTCCTCTACTAATTTGTAGTGGATAAACAAGCCCTTAGAAGTTAGCCATAAAACATAATTTATTATGTCAGAAATATTATATTGACATTATAATGTTATTTACAAATCAAAAAACGTCAATCGTTCCTCATAAATCAATTTTCCTATTGTATTCTATTAGGTTAGTCATGATTGTGTATATCTAATCTATACTAATATTATAAATGCGAAAGTAACTCTGTCTGTCTGTCTGTTACCTTTTCACGCTTAATCCGCTGAAGCGATTTAGATGATATTTGGTATGGAGATAGTTTGAGATCCTGCGAAGGACATAGGACAGTTTTTATCCCGGAAATCATCCCTTAATCCTTCATCCCTCAATCCTTAATCATCCTCAGGGGGTGAAAAGAGCGATGAAAATTTGTATGGGGAATCATTTCTCAAGTAAGGGAGATTTTTAAGAAGTAAATTTTTAAAGTAGGCACTTACTTTTCTATACCTATATATGTACATACATATAGTTTATTCTATACTAATCGTGAAAACGTACGTAGAGACGAACGCGAGCGAAGCGAGCGTGAGTCGCTAGTAGTTTAATAAATTGTAAACAAAATAGAATTTTATTTATTTTTTCTCCTATTAATGTGTTCTCGATGTAGATTAAAAAATACTTCATTCTACTACTCGTAATTAAGACATAAAATGTAGGTTTTACGACATAACTCATTTTACTGATTTTTTATTATCATAATTGTTCCATTTTTACGCTTAAGTCACGAATAAATTGTTAAAATGATCTTAAAACTTTCCATTTAAATTTTACTGTTTAATGATTTTCAGGCTTTTCTTTTTAAGAGTCAAGTGGAAATATTTTATGTAACTAGTTTTATCACGTATGTCTTATATAGTTCACTACCGTTTAACGTAGGCCTCGCTTTATATAGCAGGTTGTAGCATTTCTACATGGCTCAAGCTGTATTTTTGGGTTGGCTATACCTAATAGAATTCGAGACTGTAAAGTTCTCGAGCGGTATGCAAATATGCCGGCTATTAGACAAAATGTTGAAACTGTTAATTTGCTTAAAAGTTCTCCGTACATATTTGTCAAAAATATGGTATAATTCTTGGCAACATTTTTTTGGCTGTAACGCTTGACTCTACCAAAAATCAGCACTTTAACGCTTAATATTTCACTAACGGATCCCTTAATCAAAATAATCTTTTCACAAACCCACAACATTTTTGAAATACCTCTCTAACAACACTACACCATGGAGTCCACGAGAAAAAATAATTCCCCACTACATATAGAAGAGGTACCCAAAAAAAGATTTTTTTTTAAGATTTTATTTTACCACTTTGTCGGCGTGACTAATACGAGGGTACTTACTTGGGTCATTACGAATTAAGCAACTTAATACATTACACTATAATTTACACTAAGTAAATACCAAGTTTTATCGTAATTAGGTCATTAGTCTTTGAACTATCGTTGATCAAACAAGTCAAGTCGGAAACAAAATGTGAAATATGTAAAAATTCGAGTACCGCGCTGTTATAAAGTTCCTTACCAAGCAAGGAAAATCAGTTCAAATCGTACTGGAAGAGATGTCATCTGTTTACGGGGACACTTGCCTAGGTAAAACCATGGTTTATAAGTGGTATACCTTCTTTAAGCAAGGCAGAGACTCAGCTTGAACACGACCGACGGGACTTTGATGACCCACGAGACTCTTTTGAGACTTGGAAGGGATCCTGTTGATCGATTATAAAGTTAAAGGTGTCTCCATAACCGGAGAATGCTATGCTTCAATCCTAGAGCGGTTAATAGAAGCAGTCAAAGAAAAAAGAAAAGGAAAAGTGACCAATGGTGTCCTCCTTCTGCGCGACAACGCGCCTGTTCACAAGAGCCGTGTTGCGATGGCTGCCCTGCAGAAGGTGGACTTCGAAATTTTGGCTCACCCACCCTACTGTCCCGACCTAGCTCCCAGCGATTATTACCTATTCCCAAACTTGAAAAAAGTCTTCGTGGGAAGAAGTTTTCAAGCGACGAAGAAGTGAAGGACGCAGTTTCGGCGTATTTTTCAGATAAAGACAAAAAAAATTTCGAAGGTATATGTAAGTTAATTGAAAGATGGGAAAATGTAAATGGTGCTGAAAATATTGACAAGGAAAAATAAATTCCTACTTTTATTTCCACTTCTTACCCCCCATTCCGCGAACTTAAAAACCCTCGTATATCCATGGCAAATTACAACTTTGTAGTACTAAGAGTTTCTGAGCTAAGCTGCGGACAGACGGTCGTTCGGACATGGCAAAACTATAAGGGTTCCTTGTTGACTTAAGGAACCCTAAAAAAGATTATTTTCTTAGATTTACACCAATATTTGACAGTTTAAATAATCGCAGATTTATTTTGATTTTTGGTTCGACATAAATTTTAGTGTAATAAAAAACTATTTACTTTATTATCGATACTTATGCAAGCCAAGACATTTACGAACTCTTGTACAGCTAAAAATATATATATATATATATATATATATATATATATATATATATATATATATATACTAGCGGCTTACCCTCGCTTCGCTCGTGTTCGTCGCTAGGTACGTTTTTCATAATTATTGAAAATAGTTATTTGCCAGCGTTAACCATACAAATTTTAATATATATATTTTAATTTTAATTTTTCTAATGTTTTAATACCTACTTATTATCCTATTCCGGGAGAAGACAAATCCAAAAAATCAAATATCATAAAAATTAGTCCAGCCGTTCTTGAGTTATAAATGGTGTAACTAACACGACTTTGTTATATATATATATATATATATATATATATATATATATATATATATATATATATATATATATATATATATATATATTGGGAAACTTCCTTAGATCATTGCCACAATAAAATTTAGGTACATTGTTACACAAAGTGACAATGTAATATTTATGACTCACTGCATTTAACTACAGCCTATGTATAATATACATATGATTATTATTCGAACGAAATATGGTATCAAGTTTTAATTTTTATAAATGTTATTTAATATTAAGTAATACAAATACATTCTAATGTTACGATAATAAATAATACAATGTTCAAATAAAAAATGACATTAAATGATATTTATTATAATATAAAGGTATTATTCGTATTAACCAAATCAAAATAACCTAAAAAGTTATTTAAATGATGAACATATGTACGAGTATCCTACTAGTTTTTGCCTTCAGCTTTGCTCGCGGAGTAAAACGGGCGAAAATAAAAAAAAATATCTATCCTCATGACGCAATATATGTTCTTGCTAAATTTTCAGCTCTTAAAGCGTGAAAAGTTAACAAACAGGCGGATACTTTCACGTTTATAATATTGTTATATATTAATTAAAAATCTTTTTTTTAAAGTCTGCTAAAACAATAACTGCAGTTAAACTGATTTATTGGACGACATCGTCTTTCCTTAACGCAACGGAGTTCAAGGGAATACATTACATGTTCTAGAATGATGATAGAATGAAGAAATGGCTGTTAATTAAACGTATTTTCCATCATCTATCTATGTAAATGTAACATGATCAACAAACGTGCTTAACTATACTTAACTATGATATTGTAACCAGTAAGGCTTTGTACGTAAGAAGTTAGATAAGATTATAAAATATAAATATTTTGATTAACAACAAAAAACCAGCCAAGTGCGAGTCGGACTCGCGCACGACGGGTTCCGTACCATTATCTATAAAAAGAGCCTCCCTTAAATATTTATTTTATTCTGTTTTTTTAGTATTTGTTGTTATAGCGGCAACAGAAATACATCATCTGTGAAAATTTCAACTGTCTAACTATCACGGTTCATGAGATACAGCCTATTGACAGACGGACAGACAGACAGACAGACGGACGGACAGCGGAATCTTAGTAATAGTAGGTCCTATTTTACCCTTTGGGTACGAAACCCTAAAAATACTCAAATATGATATAGAGGAGGGAGGAGGATCTGATGAGTGAATAACTGACAATGTATTATAGTCTATATTGTCAGTTATTTTCTGTGTGTTAATTCAAGGTCCCTATTTAGCTAGTTTTATGACAGTTTTCCTCCGGCCTCGGATTATTTAGCCAGATCCATCACAGTGATTCAAAATTCTAAAGGGGCTTAACTTATTTTACAATTATCCCTCTGTTATAGTTGCTTTACGA
This sequence comes from Fabriciana adippe, assembly GCA_905404265.1. NCBI lineage: Eukaryota > Metazoa > Arthropoda > Insecta > Lepidoptera > Nymphalidae > Fabriciana > Fabriciana adippe. The sequence continues at coordinate 1,495,525 of FR989995.1, forward strand.
GATTATTTTAAATAAAACTATCCTTTCGGGTTTTTTGTGGATTTATTTAGATTTTTTTAAGATAGTTTTATTTAAAATGTCAAATATTCACGTAAATGTAAGAAAGTATTATTTTACTACATTCCTAATAAATAATTGATATTTATCTTTCTTAATTTCATCATCAAGAGAATGACAGCAACGTGAAATATTGAAAATAAAGTTTTATATATAGAGTAGATGATAAAATAAATGTATCATAGTAATAGGCGGACGCGACCTTTATTACATTGTGCCTACATTGGGTAACAATTGCAACAGCGCTTTGTTGCACCAATCATACCAATAGAATCTCTTGACACGTTTATTGAGTTAATTATATAAATATCTTGTGATAAACTAGTGACACGTCCTAGGGCTTAGATCTAGGGTCTATACAGGTTCCTCTCCGATGAGTGTTTCATTAGCGTCCGGCAATCCAGCCGGGCGCGAAGCCAAGAGACTGAAAGAGAGGTGGCCCACTTCGGTGGGCGGTGTGCCATGCGGGTTGCTCCTGGTAACAAAGTGGATTGTGGGAGCAACTCCTTGGCTGTGTAGGTCTGCTTCGGCAGGTCTGCCTTCGGGGCGTCGAGGTTGAGTGCGTAAGCACCGCTCCATTCAGAGGTTTTGTTGGGTTTTAGTGGGTACTGCTGGCTTTTCTAGCCAGTCAGTGCCACATAACCACCTGTATATACATACATATACAGGTGGTCTACATACTTGTGTAGTTGTTTACATATCATGTACATGTGAAATTAAAGAAAAGGTATTCTCCGGTCTAAATACAATAATCTTTGCAATAATCAATTCAATTCATTTTAGGTTTCCGTATCCGAAGGGTGCCAACGGAACCTTATTACTAATTCTCTGCTGTCCATTCGTCCGTCCGTCCTTGCTTCTGTCAGAGGGTTGTATCTCATGAACCGTAATAGGTCACACCACCTCGGTGTCCACCGTTCCACAACAGTGCGATTTCTTAGACATTTTCTGCCCCGCACAACCACTCTGTGGAACCAGCTGTCGCCAGCGGTCTTTCCGAACCGTTACGACCTGGCAACCTTCAAGAAGAGAGCGTATTCATTCTTGAAAGGCCGGCAACGCATTTGCAAGCCTTGCGGTTTTGCAGATGTCCATGGGCGGCGGTGAGTACCTTTCATCAGGTGAGCCTCCTGCTCGTTTGCCCCCTTGGTCACATAACAAAAAAAAAAAGTAGACAGTTGAAATTTTCACAGAGTATGTATTTCTATTGCCGCTATAATAAAAAAAGAAACATTTTTTTAGCGTTCCTAATCGATCATCGAAGTTAAAATACTAACTACCTACATACATAGGGTAAAAGTCATATTAATAAAAAGTACCTACATGTACGATGGCCCAGAATACTTTGTTTGCTAATTCGACTCGCACTTGACCGATTTTTCTGTTCTGTCTGAAAGAAACAAAAACAAATTAATAAACGATTTTGGCGTTCATAATATGAACAAGGAATATTTTAACGTAATTGTGTGAATTTATAGTTAATACTTTAAAACCAGAATTAGACACTTAAAATTAGGCTTGAAAAATGCTGGTAGGAAATTCCCAAGTTTTGTTTGTTTTTTAACTTTGGGAATGATCTAATGATGATTAATATTTAACTAGTACTATAATTACGTTTGAACATTCATGAAAATATTTGTTTAGAAACAATAAAAAACATTGTAATTTATGTATGTATATTCGATATTCAAGCGATACATTACATAGTAAATAACGGAAGTGTTACATAATTATATCAATTGCGTAATGTTATATATTACATATAGTACGTACATTAAAAATATATAATTATATGTATGTGTACATTAAAAATTTGTAAAAAAAAATGTTTTACAATAAATAATAGGAATGTAACGACATGTAAGATGTTAGTTAAACCATCGTTTTTAAAACGTAGCTTGTTAAATTAGATCTTATAACATCCAAGTGACAAGGAGTGAATTTGAATCTTTCACTAAACTTAATAAATCTATACTTTAATATTATAAAGCTGAAAAGTTTGTTTGTTTTGTGGTTGAACGCGCTAATTTTAGGAACTACCAATCCGATTTGAAAAATTCTTTTTGTATTAGATAGCCCGTTAACTGAGGAAGGCTATAGGCTATATATTATCCCGGAAAAATGTACGGTTCCCGTGGGATAGATTTGTTTTTGTCTAGGGACGAACCCGAAGCGAAGTGGACAGATTTTGAGGAAATTCCGTATAATGATAATGATTATATTAGTCTATTTTATATAGATATTAATAAATTAATTTTATAACATAAATGTCGTCGTCTTATTAAGAAAGTGATACAATAAAGTTTTTATTAGTATTACGATGCAGCGATTAGACCGTGGTTCTATTTTATATGTTGATTTATTCTACCTTTGTAATCCTGTTTGGTACAAAGTAGTAACACAATCTCGGATCTTTGGATTGATGTTTTTATTTACGAACCTACATTTCTGAGAGAACCTTACCATATTACGTACCTACGATATGAGGTTCACCAGCTTGCATTTGGCCAACATGCTGGACTATGGCTATGATCGACGTCGTACTGAAGGAAGGCCCACCTGTGGGACATGATAAAAAGGACTGAACAAAAGGAGATCCTAAGATTTAAGCACTTTGTTTAGAAATCTCAACGAATAATACAAAATAAGAGAAATCAAATATAAACGTATTTTGCGTCATGAATGTATCGCGATTGTTTTGATCAGAAACGTGAAAGGTGCTTGTCATGCGGATAGGTGCGCTTATCGAAAGTGTCTTCTCACTTTGAATACTGATACATCAACTGATATACATATGAAGTTCTTATTTCGATTATTGTTTTTTTTTATTATTATTGTAATAATTCGTTTTTTCCTACCTTTTAAATGCCGTATCATATGTACCTACTATATATCTTCTGTACGTCAGTTTAAAAAAATCATTAAGTAAAAAGTAATGATAAATTCCTCCTAAAGCGTTAACAGTTGTCAAATATTCTTTTAGCTTTATAATAAACTAGCAACTCACCCTCGCTCCGCTCGGGTTTGTCCCTAGATACATTTTAACGGTTAGTATAGATTTCTCAGAAATGAGATATTTTCCCGCAGTAAAAAGTATCATATATGTCGATATACTTCTTTTGGCACGTTTGGAAAAAAATATGACAACAAAATTTTTACAATGCGCGCGCACACCGACAGTCAAAAAGCGACATGATGAAATTAGCTGAAAGCGACGTGATGAAGTTAGCTGCATTCCTTTTTCAAACAGAGAGTTGTGACATACGAGATGAAATCTTTAGTCATTTTTGTTCTGTTACGCCAAAGAAATATAACTTCTTACGTCCGTACATAAGTACACACACGTTTTTTTTTTTAATCGTATAATACCAGCTATTTACATCTGTAGGGATGATGTGGATGAAGTGTAAACATAGATTATATATTAACACAATTACACGAATGAATAAAGTGAGGCTAGACTCCATATCTTTGAAGATTATAGAATACTATTAGCAAACAGGGCTTATCTAAATCTCATTGTGTTATAAGAGACAATCTTGCGATGTTTTGCAATCTTGCAATCTTGCGAAATTTGCAAGCTTGTAATAATGTTTTAGTATTACGTAAATGAATTTCTAAAGGATAATAGTGATGTATCCTATATAGAAAGGTTTTTTTCTACATATCACTGCGCTCGGCAATCTGTTTTATCTGTTTATCCCTCTTTAAGTAAGTAGGTACCTACTACTGACAATTATTTCCTTCAACATAATAATATACAATGGAAACCACTTAATTTATCTAAGTGTTAGGATAAAACTAACCGTTGTTATTCACCGGCTTATAAATACAGTGGGGATCAAAGGTAGCCTGTGGCCATCCCTAGGATGTAATCTATGTCCTTGCCAAATATAATCAGTCTATTAAGCGGTTTAAGCGTGAGCAGTTAACAGGCAGATTTCCTTTACATTTATAATATTTGTAAGGAAGTTTGGATGGATCTCTATGCACGTAACCAAGTGTATTATTGTTACCGTCTAAAGAAGGATGGATCAACGAACACTCTCTTGTATAATATTGTACTTCATTGAAATACCTTGTATCGACTGCCTACCTGCCTAACTGCCTAACCTATAAGTATAAAACCTATTTTTGAAGTAGTCTCGTAAGTCTCGTTTTTCCCAGAAATTTCGAGACCACATCGAGTCTCAATTTTTTTCCCGGGACTGGTAAATATAACGAGACTGAAACCTTGTTAGATAGTCTATGTGGTGTGTAGTCGAAGAATTTATAATCAATTTTTATCAACGCTTATGGTCATATTGCCAATACACAAAATGACTGGAGTGGATATTAATATCCTCACGACTGATTCGGCCACGTCGGCCAATCTCAATGAGACAAGTCATCTGCGTAAAAGATATTATCTACAGCAGCCGTACCTGCTAGCTATTAGCCTACCAAGGCAGTTGGTATGGATATTATAATAGGTAACATAATATAATAATCAGTTTCAATTCAATGTATGTTTTACAAATATATAATATTGTAAATAACATACTAATATACTTATTATTGGTCAATGGCCAGGAGACGCTTTTATAGGTTTTTTTTTTTTATGTAGGTAGGTACTTCCAAAGTTGAGTCATCCAATAAAATAAGAAGATTCTGGGTTTCATCTCATAGGTACCTACTTCATTTTGGAAATTTATAAACATAATTTTTATCGATAGTCGAATTTAACCTACTTCTTTCTCATTTTGCATCTAGTTAAAATCATTTGAAATCCGGATGGCAATACAAAAATTCCATATCGTCGAGCTGATTACTGATGGAGCTTAAAAAGCGGATACATCGTTAAATTCTTTAATGGCTACTAAAAAAACTTAATATAAGCTTATTTGTTTCGAGTTTTATATTCCATACATTATAGTTGCGTGCCTTATGTAAATTTTTAAGGCCGTTTTAGTTGGTATATAATATGAAATGAAATTTTGACAAAGTATGAACTTGAACTACTGTGTTACTTCTTTTTTAATAACGCATTACATAATATTATAAAGTAGATATTAAACTTCTAATATTAAACAGAAAATAAAAAAAACAAACAAACAACTTTTTGGATCCCCCAACACAGCAGACGACAGCGTGGTAGGCCCAGACGGAGATGGCGGGATGAATTAGACTCCTTCCAAAGAGAGTAGCTTATTATGGCGAAAAATAGGGAGCAGTGAAGGAAGAGTAGGGGGGCCTTTGCCCTACAGTGTGACATTATAGGCTTTAATAATAATAATAATTAAACAAAAAATAATGTTAACAATAAAACACATAAAACAATAAACAATATTACATACAAAAACAAATATAGGTGTATATTATTATACAGAATAACCTTGGCTTTTAAGCTCAGTTTAAATTAGGCTGTGTCGACTCAAAAATATGGTAGCCTCTGTTGCCGTACTAGGAGGCCTGTATTACGGCATACAGCGCCTATCCCCCAAATATCTGTTTTTATTAATTAATAAATAAATAAACATGTTGGGACATTAACACACAGCACCATCTAGTTCCATGGTTACGAGGCTTGTGTTATGGATACCAGATAGTTGATACACTACACATATATAACTTTAAATACACACATTATAAATATAAATACCCATGACTGGAGTACAAACATTAGTGCTCATCACACAAATGAATGCCCCCAGCGGGACTCGAACCCGCGATCGCTGGTACAGCAAGTCAGCAAGTAGGGTCACTACAAACTGAGCCAAACGTGTCGTCGTTATTATAAGCCATTTGACACAAAGCGAGTTTTTTTTTTTTTTTTTAATTTTTTTTTTAACATTAAAGGGTATTTATTATAAGTAATAAAAAGCTAGTATATATTGTGTTATGAGTGAATATTAAACAAAATGTTTCAAATCAGGTCATTATTAGTCCATAACGATTCCATGACTCGGTCGAAACTGGCCTGTCCTTTACCGTTAGACATCGCGTACTCGGTACCGCTAGCGATTAGCATTTTTAGGTGAAGGCGAGCGAGCCAGTGCCCGCAGTTTTGTAATTATAACACGTGAAATGTTATATTTACAGCTATGAAGCATGCTTGCGTAAGGATGTTATGTTATTGGTCTGGAAGGATCCCTAAGGGTTCTTTGGTTAAACTCAAAATAAGTCTTGTTTGAACTCAACTCAAAGTAGTAATTTTTTTCGTCTTTCCATTTTTTGCAAATAACCCTTGAATTTTATAAGATAACTACGAGCATCTACTACTTGCAATAAGACTAGAGGTTTGATATTTCAGATTTGCGGTAATAAAAATATACATCCTACTAATATTATAAATGTGAAAGTTTAAATGTTTGGATGGGATGTTTGTTACTCAATAACGCCAGAACGACTGAACGGATCTGGATGGAATTTGGCACAGAGATAGGTTATAGTCTGGAATAGCACATAGGCTACTTTTTATGTCGGAAAAATATACGGTTCCCGTGGGATAGATTTGTTTATAAATATATATAGCAGAACTCACGAATATGTTATATTTTATTTATATAATACCCACAATTTTCTCCATTTTGAGATTTAACTGTTAAAAACAGGCGCGGAGACACTCGCATTGTAATAATTTCAAAGGTGCAATTTAATAATATATAATTATCTTCAGTTAGCGTGTTTGTGAGGTGTGTGAATGAGATAATTCCGTGCTAAAAGTATTCACAGTGGTGATTATCTCAGTGAAAATGTAAATGAAATACGTCAATTTAAATTAATAAAATAATTAAATATACAACTTATGCTAATATGCTTGGCGCATGATTGATTTATCGTCCCATAGACCCGGTTTGGTTTGATCTTGAAGTGTTGAAATCTTTACAGCACAATACGGATTAAAAAAAACAGATCGAAGCTTGAGTAGAGGTCGCTCGTTTCGATGATAAATTTTAAATATTTGCTTAAATAAACAAATACACAGAAACTCAATGATTTTTACTTAGGTCAAGATAAAGGTGTGATTTGTTTATGTATTCATTTTAAGAATCAATCAATCAATCGAGTTTTAAATTCGGTTTGTTTTCTTTAAATATATTTTTAGTTGTATCTAATAATGACGATATTATGTGAAAACTTTAGCATTTTAGATTTATGGTTTGATCTGGGCAACAAGTCAGACAGGTCGTGAGTTCTTTAAATTATAGGATTTTATAGGTGACACCATTATAAATTCTTTTATTACTCTGAGGAAAAGAAATTGGGTAAACAGTAAACTATTATTCTATGGTATACGGCCTCCATCATCCATAAAAATTGGTTGAGCTGTTCCTTATGTGTTTAAAGCTATTCTAATTGAGAAGGTTCTGATATTTTAATGAAATACCGTCTTTACATAAATATTATTATTACTTTTCTTAAGTGACATAACGCAAAGGATATAGTGTATTCAGCCCTTTTTAGCGTCCCACTGCTGGGCACGGGCCACACTTTAATACGAGGGGAATCAGGTCATAATCCACCACGCTGGCCAAGTGCGGGTTGGCGGACTTCACGTCTTTCGAAAACTTGCTAGGTTTTCTCACGGTATATTCCTTCACCGTAAGGCAAGTGGTGATCATGTTAGAAATGATTCGCACATGAAAATATCAGAGGTGCGAGACCCGGGATTTGAACCCGCTTCACTCGGTTTCCCAAGTGAGCGCGTTACCACTGGTCTACCGCTGGTATAAAGGATATAGAGAAATTTTAAATATTTCATTATATGTTTATAAAAGTAACAGTCCTGCAATAATATGATTACCTTGACCTAATGCTGATACAAGAATAGTCTTCACATTACCCAACTCCTTGAAAATTTAGGTTACAATATGTCGTGTTTAGGCTCATTCAATCGGCCTTGAGGAGTAGTTAGAGACGACAATCATCTCATATGTTGATACGCATTCACAAATATAATAATATTTACAATAATTGTGGTAGAGTGTTTAAGTTTAAAAAGTTAGGGTACGTCCGCACAGACAGGTGGCTTGCTTAGCGCCTAGAGTCTAGCGAGTCACCCAGCTAGTAGCTTAGTGAAACGAACGTTTTAGAATGTTCGCGACCGGCCGCACTGCGCACTTGGCGCCTAGCTAGTCGCTTAGCAAGAAGCGCCAAGAGCGCAGTGCGGCCGGTCGCGAACATTTTAAAACGTTCGTTTCACTAAGCTACTAGCTGGGTGACTCACTAGGCTCTAGGCGCTAAGCAAGCCGCCTGCCTGTGCGGAGATACATTTAAAATTCTTCTGTCGGTTTGGCACCTAGTTTTCCTATTTTTTGTTTAATTATTTGTTATTTTATTTTTATTTATTATAGGGAAACAAACAGTATTACAGAACATACAATTTATAATAAAAAATATACACTAATTAAGTGTCCACAAATAAGAAACATTAGAAGAAAGAGTAGAAAGCATGCTAAATTAAGCAAAAAGTTGACACATTCGCATACACATATAAATATACTATAAACACAATTAAGTACGTGAAAATATTATGAAAATTGTCTCATTGATACATTTTTTTAATATTTTATTTAATCTTAGGTGTTTATTTTTTCCGTATTAGTTGTATGTATGTATGTATTCAGCCCTTTTTATCGTGCCACTGCTGGGCACGGGCCTCCCTTCATTACGAGGGGAATCAGGCCATAGACCACCACGCTGGCCAAGTGCGTTGACAGACTTCACATGTCTTTCGAAAACTTGCTAGGTTTTCTCAGACATGCAGATTTCCTCACGATGTTTTTCTTCACCGTAAGGCAAGTGGTAATCATGTTAGAAATGATTCGCACATGAAAATATCAGAGGTGCGAGACCCGGAATTTGAAGCCGCTTCACACGGTTTCTCAAGCGAGCGCGTTACCACTGGGCTACCACTGCCTATGCGTATTAGTTATTTGGTCGTAGTCATTTTGGAATTTCTTATGATTTTCTTTATGTAAAAATGTGTGATCCCTTACTTAATCTTTGTAAAAGAAATAAATTAAAAATGAAAGATGTCATGTTATTTAAGATAACATAACATATTAACGTGTATCATTTAAATTCGAACATTAAAATAACGTTCAATGAACTTGGCACGTGTAAGCTCACGCCTGTTTGGTAGATATATTATGCAATATGCATGCATGTTACTATAGCTTATAGGGCTCGTTTTCGGCCGACTTGTTCCATTTACGTAAGAACACGTCGAAAAATCGAACCTGCTAGAAATGTTAATCTGTTAGGGTGCGTTTACATCAAACGAGCGAATGCTCATTCTATCCCCACCCTATCAAATTCTTTTAATGTAAACAGAGACAGAGCATTCTTTCGTTGTTCTCTCTGCGTTCGCAAACATTCTATAGAACATTCTAAGAATGCTCACTCGCTTGATGTAAACGGCACTAGAACGTGCGAACAATTGCTTAGAGCGTTCTTAGATGTTCGAACGCGCTCGCTCCCCGTAGCGGTCTCTTCAAAGCGTTCTTGTGTTCTAGCAATTTGAATATTTACGAGTACATACCTACTTATCGAATCATGGATTGGTCTCAAGATAAATGTCTATTAATGTCTATCAATAAAATTTGTGACCCACCAACGTCTCTTTCTTCTTTTCTTTTTGACTGTTTGAGACAAAATAATAAATGCAGCACTTGCAATTATAATATCGCTGTCAGAGTCGGACATAACCAAAGAGTATATAACTACACCGTGAAAATTGAAATAATGAAACACTACCAACCACAGAATTGACATGAATGGGCAATGAGCATTCGTTCGGCTGATCTAAACGTCATTGCAAGAATTCTAGTTCTATGTTCTCATTTTGCTCGTTGATCTTTTGGTGTAAACGCTGAAATCGAGATTTCGTTTACACTAAAAGAACAAGAAAGAATGCTCTTGCTCTAGCTCTAGTTCTTTGTTCGTTTGATGTAAACGCACCCTTAGATGGATAAATTATTATAGTGTATCAAATAATATTTGAGTCAACGTCGCTTTACGTAGAAGTCTGGTAAACGCTGGCTCTTATTGCACGTTAAGCTTGACCTACTCTAAAATGATGCCGGGCTCAAAGCTTTTTAAAAAAGCAGCACAGCTTTTTCTCATTGAAGAAAATATCAAGAGCTTAGAAGCAACATTTTTTTAAAAAGTTTTTTAAGTATCAACTCGATATGTTGTAGGAACACCCGCGGTAATCTTTCAGTAATACGGTTATTTAAAATATATAAGTAGGTACTATATTAATTAAGGCCTTAGTTCATAGTTTAGTTTTTGTCTTGTGAACAAAATATGTATTCATTACCACCTACTCGAGATATTTCGTTACTTTCTTTTTTGTTCGCAGCAATGACTTTGTTCGTGGTAGTTTGTAGAGTACCTATACATAGCTTATGTATACTCTTAAATGACAGGTTTTCATAATATTACAAACTGTTTAAATTATATGGTAAAAAAGGGTAATAACTAAGATGTAATAATTTGTACATGTAATAAAGATTAAGTTTTATATTATACTAGCGACTCACCCTCGCTCCACTCGGGTTCGTCCCAACTAACGTTTTAACGTTTAGTATAGATTTCTCAGAGATGAGATATTTTCCCCCAATAAAAAGTATTCTATATGTTGACCCGGATAACCAGTTATCATCATAAAAAAATTCCAACCAACCAATAGACAGACAAAAATTCTAAAATCTATAGATTCGGCTTCTATCGATAATAAGGTCTATTTCAATAAGATTTTCTTAAAAATATTTAATGTACAGATTCGGCTTAGTACCAATTTTATTATATGTATAGATTGTATCTGCAACGTCTAACACTAATAAATAAATATGTCGGGATATTAACACATAACACCATCTAGTAGTGTTGTGGATACCAGATAGTTATTAATACACTACATATATATAACTTTAAGTACATACATATGTAAATATAAACACCTATGACTGGAGTACAAACATTCGTATTCGTCACACAAATGTATGTCCCCAGCGGCTGTCGAACCCGCGATCTCTGGCACAGCAAGTAGGATCACTACAAACTGAGCGAAGCGTGTCGTCAAATCTCACACTTCTGCTAAATCAACAAATAAATCTTAGGATAATAATTACTTATAGAACGGACAGTCTGAATTAAGATATTTTTTTAAGTTATATTATAAAACTAGCGACTCACCCTCGCTTCGCTCGGGTTCGTCTCTAGGTACGTTTTACTGCTGAACTGAGCTGAACATTGATAAGTCAGTCAATGAGTCGCGAGTAGTGAATAAAAATAGTAATTGCGAATGTACCTTAGGTGATAGACAAATAATATTGCGAACTTCCCTGTATAACTTTTTAAGACCTACAATATTCTAGTACATTGTTTTGATATATCTCTTAAGGTTCAGCCAACGTTAGCCATATAAATTTCTAAGGACGACTCGATAGAACCAGTCATTGCGTTTTCCCGCGGGAACGAAAAATGTACCTGTAGTGAAAGGTATCCCAAATGTTGAACCGAGTGATAAGCTATCACTATACAAAGTTTTGTTAAATTCGGTTCAGTACTTTTTGCGTGAAACGCGCACATCTATTTGACTAAGTCAGCTTTATTATAGGTATAGATAAGAATAGGTATTGCGAGTGTACCTTAAGAGATAGACATATACTGTTGTAGATTTTTCTGTTGACCTTTTCAAGACTTACAATTTTTTAGTACATTGTTTCGATGTATGTCTTAAGGTTTAGCCAGCGGAAGGTCTATAAGGAGGACTCGATAAAACCAGTTATTGCGATTTCCCGTGGGAAAGAAAGATTTTTCTGAAATAAAAGGTATCTTAAATGTTGACCCGGGTAATAATTTATCACTTCACCAAATTTCGTTGTAATCGGTTCATTACTTTTTGCGTGAAACGCGCACACACAAACAGACATACAGACAAACAGACAAACAGACAAAAATTTTAATAACTATTGTTTTGGGGTCTATACTGTATACATAATACGTTACATTCATTATTTTTAAAAAATATTTCATGTACAGATTTCGCTAAGTTACTGCTTTATTATAGTATAGATAACGTATAACAAAACAGTAATATTATTTAATAAAAATAGTTATAGCGAGTGTACTTTAGGAGATAGACATATATTGTTGAGAACTTTTCTGTAGAACTTTTTAAGACCTACAATATTCTAGTACATTGTTTTGATATATCTCTTAAGGTTCAGCCAGCGTTAGCCATATAAATTTCTAAGGACGACTCGATAGAACCAGTCATTGCGTTTTCCCGCGGGAACGAAAAATGTACCTGTAGTGAAAGGTATCCCAAATGTTGAACCGAGTGATAAGCTATCACTATACAAAGTTTTGTTAAATTCGGTTCAGTACTTTTTGCGTGAAACGCGCACATCTATTTGACTAAGTCAGCTTTATTATAGGTATAGATAAGAATAGGTATTGCGAGTGTACCTTAAGAGATAGACATATACTGTTGTAGATTTTTCTGTTGACCTTTTCAAGACTTACAATTTTTTAGTACATTGTTTCGATGTATGTCTTAAGGTTTAGCCAGCGGAAGGTCTATAAGGAGGACTCGATAAAACCAGTTATTGCGATTTCCCGTGGGAAAGAAAGATTTTTCTGAAATAAAAGGTATCTTAAATGTTGACCCGGGTAATAATTTATCACTTCACCAAATTTCGTTGTAATTGGTTCATTACTTTTTGCGTGAAACGCGCACACACAAACAGACATACAGACAAACAGACAAAAATTTTAATAACTATTGTTTTGGGGTCTATATTGTATACATAATACGTTACATTCATTATTTTTAAAAAATATTTCATGTACAGATTTCGCTAAGTTACTGCTTTATTATAGTATAGATAACAATTTACCCTTGAATTGCATTAATAGAAACCTATTTATTAAAAATATATAAAAAATGAATTACAATCTCGAATATATCGTATAACATACAGACAAGCAAACATAGCATACTGACTACCTCGTTATTTAGGTCGGTCAAAAGTATGATTTCAATTTTATCTAAGCTATTAATTACACTTAATTTTAATGAACATTTTATAGCATTAATAAAGTATCTACAGTACGTAAGTGTTAAAGTTTGAATATTGTGATAAAATTTATTACTTTATATTTTATTATTGTATAATTTTTACCTCCTTCTGGAGTATTTATATTATTATTATTCTCACTGTATTATATGATAAGTTAAATTTAATATATAAAAATCTCGTGTCACGGTGTTTGTGATCGCACTCCTCCGAAACGGCTCGACCGATTTTAATGATTTTATAGGATACTAGAACCTCACTCTAACATCGCTCGGGTTCGCCTTTTCTACAGTTTTATTATATGTATAGATTATTGATATGAGAATAGGTCGTAAAGTATTTTTCACCCTCCTACCCAACCCCCCATTTTTTAATCGATATTACATATAACACGTCGGTATACTTATCAAAACAGCGTGAAAGCGAATTATTGAATGAAGTATATAATATAAATAATATACATAATGTGTAGGTACATTATTTTTTATTAGTTATTTATCTATTTTAAAGCACCCGTAGGTTTTATAGTACCCTAGTAAATATTTAAAATAAATTTAAATTTAAATGTAAAAAATTTTTACATTATTTTTTGATAATTAGTATGCTTTCTATAAAAACAAAAAATTAATAACATTTTAAATTGCATACTATAATATAAGGATCTTTCGATCGTATTGTTAATAATTTTCGTAAATGGACCACGCGGACGAGGTCAGGGTCAGATAATTCATATCAAAATGTTGACATTGTCGCATGTTTGCGCATCGCTTAAAAGGAATTAGACGAATTTCAGTATTTTCGAAGTTTTATAGCAGTGCTATTATTATATTGTTTCTTAGTCACTGATTACACTTCCGCCAAGTAACTTCCGTTAGAATAAAAAAACCTTCATATCGCCATCCTGCAGATACATATATATGATCCAGGTTATATTTTCGTGTAGGTACAATAAATTTTACACTCAATAAATAACATATTTTTGCTTAACTCAAATATAATTAAATAGAGATGATTTACAAAAAAACTTATCCTCATTCATTTGTCAAGGTTGCCTCCTCATACAAACTTTCTCCCTCTTAAAGGAATTCCGGGATAAAAACTATCCTATGTCCTTCTCAGGGTCTCAAACTATCTTCTTACCAAATTTCATTTAAATCGATTTAGTAGTTTTAGAGCCTATTCGATACAAACGAACAAAAAAACAAATTTTTCCTCTTTATAATATTAGAATAGAAGATTTATAATAAATACATAAATAATTAATTTTCTGTCGTAAGTACGAAATGACGGGCAGCCAGTGATTGGCAGAATTGGTTAAAAAATCTCAGCCTCACAGCATCGTTCGTTAGTCATCTCGATTCTCGGCATAACGGCCCCGCGGTCTCACCGTTACGGTATAATTCATACCGCCCACCGCTGCAATTTTTTAGTCTCGAAACATAAATCAGGTTTGAATTAAAGTCTTCATGTGCAGTTATGATTGTTGCTCATGTTATTTTCGTAAATAATTAGCTATTCAAAATCTAGCGCATATGTGAATCTTTTTAACAACTGTTTTAAGTCTTAAACATATTTAACAAAGCTTTTTTTGTTTTTGAAAGATATTTTGGAATATTTTATTTAAATTACGTTTATTGGTAGATTAGCGGCTCACTCTCGCTTCGCTCTGGTTCATCCCTACGAGTAGGTACGTTTTAACGGTTAGTATGGTATAAATAGACTATATATTATATTACTGCTCCGTTCCCTTAGGTAGTAGCATGATGATATATAACCTATAGCCATTTTTTTTTGATCCGTGGGGAAATCCCTTTACGGGTGCCAGAGCGCGGAGGGCGTGCGGGATAATATAGCCTATAGCCTTCCACAATAAACGGGCTATCTAATGCAAAAAGAATTTTTCAAATCGGATTAGTAGTTCCAAACTCTGCCTCTTTATAATATTAGTATAGAAGAAGACAAAATTCATTTAATTAAAATAATTTTTCATATCTCTCTAGTTACTTTAATTCGTAGGACTTGAACACAAAAAGTATGTTATTTTAGAGTGTTTTAAAATTTAAAATTCACGTCTCATGAAGGAGTGTCCAATTAGCTATGCTTATTGCTCAGTATATTAAATATTTGCTGTGTGAATTGCGAACGTTTCGAATGGTTTTTTAATTTCTAATTGAACAAAAATACTTGTCAAGTGAAAGTTATATCCTCAATTTTGTAACGCGACTTTTAATTTTATGGAGACAATAGCCAGTTTATTTCCAACATGATTACCACTTGTCTTACGGTGAAGGAGAACATCGTGAGGAAACCTGCATGTCTGAGAGAATCTAACAAGTTTTCGAAAGACATGTGAAGAACAACTCGTACGTGGCCAGTGTAGTATACTACAACCTAATCCCCCTTGTATTGAAGTGAGGCTTTTTGAAAAATACCACGCCTAACCGTTACTGCTGTTGCTATGTGAAAGAAGGACAAACCAACTAACACTTTCGCATTTATTATTAAATTTGAAAACCGTTAGTTGTAAAATTCTATCTTATTACTTGTTTATCTATAGGTATACATTATACGCGTATACAGTCACTCATTAATTGGTTAAAAACGAATGTACTAACTGTAAAGTGTGAATGGAGGTAAGTAGATTCCTTATAGGATGTAGGTATATATCTAAGGAAGGATTTTTGGACATGAAACTATTACTCCTAAGAGAGTAAGAGAGGTTGGAAGTTTGTATGAAAATGTTTACTGCTTTAAGAGGGGTAATTATAAATAAATAAACTAGCGGGTGAAATTGCGGGCAAACTATAGTATATGTACAAGTTAAATTAATACGAAGTGCTATTTGCCTGCAAAGATAAGTATTACGATGAGAGTATTAATATCGACTAGAATCGATATGCAAACGAATCGTGTCTGTCTGTGCATGATGAATTTTATTAGTAGGTGTCATGACTTTCGAATTAATGTTATTTATATTATGTAAACCTACATGTAATAAATTACTCGACAACGAGGAAATCCCCACTTATTGTTAGGTTTTTATTAGTTTTGCAATAAGCAATTATATAACTAACCATCTTCGTATTCTACTGAAACACTTTGTCCTCATAAAGTTGGTGGAATTGGATTTAATTCCCACTTGAGATAAATTTTGTGTTTAAAATCCATGTGTAATGTCAAAATAATTTAAATCTATGATTATCTATACATATAATAAAATTCTAACTAAGCAGAATCTGTGCATTAAATATTTTTTGGAAAATCTTATTGAAATAGTCATTATTATCGATACAGACGACGGATCTATAGTTTTTAGAATTTTTGTTTGTCTGTCTGTCTGTGACCGCATCACGGGACAACCACTGGAGGGATTTCGATGAAATTCGGTATGATGATAGCTGAGTATCCGGGTCAACATATAGGATACTTTTTACTGCGGGAACATATGTATCTCATCTCTGAGAAATCTATACTAAACGTTAAGACGTACATATGTAACCAGAGACTGGCCCGAGCGGAGCGAGGATGAGTCGCTATTGTGTAAATAAAGTAAACGTATTGTATAATAGTTTAACTATTATATATTTACACATACCATTTAATATTTTAATTTTACTTATTTTATTTTATAACAGTTAACATACCAATTTTTTTATTGTACAAATTATATTTTTAATTGATCAATATCTTAATTGCTTTACTTTCACCTTCGAACATATACAATATACGAAGTTAAAACTGTATTGCTTGCTTAAAAATAAAATCTGATAACTTGGTTGTTACATAATTTAGTAGCGATAATTATTGGTGATATTCAAATAGCATTGCTAATATCTGAGGTGAAGGTCACCATTTTGGTTACTGGCCGAGAATATTTTTATTAATTTAATAGGCAATTGTGAATATAACATTGTTATGACATGATGACACACATATTTATTTAAAACTAGCAACTCCGCCTCGCTCCGCTCGGGCTCGTCCTAGTCCTAGTCCTAGTCACGTTTTAACGTTTAGCTCAGAGATAAGATATTTTCCTGAAGTAAAAAGTATCCTATATGTTGACCCAGATAACCAGCTATCATCATACAAAATTTCATCAAAATCTGTCCAGTGGTTTTTTCGTGATGCGGTAACAGACGACAGACAGACAAAAAATCTGAAAACTATAGATTCGGACTTTGTATCGATAATAATGACTATTTCAATAAGATTTTCCAAATATAATACAGATTCGACTCTAAAGACTTTTATTATATAGGCTATAAACTTTTTATTATATATTAAAAGTGAACTCAAATACGGTCGTGAAATATATCAGCATAGTTAGTGTAAACAATACGTAAATCAAAGTAACTTTGAAACTTTTAACTGACCTTGCTTACGACTTTTGTTTGAAAGCTTTAACATGAAAGGCCAATGGAACCGAAACTTTGAAAGTTTTAATGAGTTTACCCACATAAACTTTTTCACAGCAATTATGCGAATAACAAGGTCGAAAATAATAGATTTTGCTTATGAAACTTTAATCTATAATATAAAAATGAATCGGTGAATGTGTTGCTAAGCGCAAATCTCGAGAGCAGCTGAATCGATTTCGCTAATTCTTTTTTTATAATATTCTTTAAAGTACGAGGATGGTTCTTACGGAGAGAAAAATTTTAAAAATTGCCTAAAAAAGTCTAAAAAGGATTCGTAATAATACTTAAGTCTTCCCATACAAAGGATTCGTAATAATACTTAAAAGTCAATTTGATCTTTAATACTATGGTATTAAAGTTGAACTTTAATACCATACCATGAAGTTATTTTTTTTTTCGTATGTTTCTTAAGGTCCACGGAAGGTTTTAATAAAGAGAAAAAATTAACGAAAAAATAAATTTATATGGCTAATGCTGGGGCTAGTAACTATTTATATCTATTTAAAACCTACCCGACGAACCCGAGCGAAGCGAGGGTGAGCCGCTAGTTATTATTAAATAAAACTATCTTTTCGGATTATTTCGCGGATTTGTTTTGATTTTTGGTTCCTTATACTTATAAGTATAAGTACTTATCTATTAAAAATAAACATTTTTTTGTGGGCTCAATAAACACCACTAAATAAGTTGAAACGGTTTCTAGAAACCAGTCAAAAAGTCTATTGCGTTATTGGATTACTTTTTACGTCTTACGAAATCTACTTTAGAACATATCGATTTTATCCATTCCATTTAATCATGAAGATTTGCTGATAAGTTTTAGCCTTATTAGCAAATGATAATCTGGTTGAAATTGAGATATTATAGGATATTTAATATCCGCGTTTTGAGCCGTCTAACTCTGTTTCAAAAATGAGTATACTCCCTGCTACTTTAGACAAGTAAACGGAGAACTTCTTTTAGAGAACAAACCATCCTCCCTGATCTCTAAGCACCTTATTTCCAGTCTTGATACATTTCATAGGTATATTTGTGAAACCATGATGTACACAAACATATGTATGTATGATACTTGGCAAGGAAGGATGGCAAGTAGTATGCAGATTTTTTAAGATCATCGAATGGATTTCAAATTGTAACATTTTATTAAGCAGGTTTTATTTAGATATGTTTTTGTCTTTTAAGAATATTTCCTAAAAGCAATATGTTTATTATTTTACATTTTAACCGTTTAATTAATTAATTATACATTTTATACGAACTGGAATATCTATATCTATACAGATAAATAAAATTGGAGTGTCTGTTTGTAATATTAAAATAACCGCTTTTTACTAAATGCATATGAATGTATACACGGTACATGTACCAAAACAACATTTTTTACAATTTTTGTCTGTCTGTCTGTCTGTTTGTTCCGGCTAATCTCCGAAACGACTGGACTGATTTTGACGGGACTTTCACTGGCAGATAGCTGATGTTATAAGGAATAACTTAGGCTACTTTTATTTTAGAAAAAGAATCAGGGTTCCGCGAAAAAAATATTAATACCCATGAAATTGTGAACAAAATCCGCATACAGCGTACACACCCGAGCAAGGCGAGGGTAAATCGCTATATAATTTAAATGAATATCTTAGGAGTAGCAAGCTACTATTTATGTATAAACATAGCTAACCGTGAAAACTTACCTAGGGACGAACGCGAGCGAAGCGAGCGTGAGTCGCTAGTTTAAGAATAAGAAACCATTTGATAAATTCAGCAACTTTTAACCTTGGATAAGTTTTTGCGTTCGAGATTTCGTAATTGACTTTTCATGTTTATGTTTATGTCCAAATAAAGATAATTCCGGTAAGTTTTTACTGGTTTTAAATATCAGCTGTTATTTAACCGTATGTTTGTGGACTACATAGGTAATAAAGCTTCCCTAAGCTTGAATGGTTTAGGAACACATAAAAGACAAACTTTTTTGCACCAGGAATCTTCGCAAGCGTACACGGAATAACTCACTAGAGTCTCATCACAATCGGATCAATGATTTAGGAACGAATAGAAGACGAATGTACTAACCTTGATTTTTATTAATATGGATAGATTAGACGATTAAGATATGATTTCTCATGAAATAGTGCTGAGCAATTGGAGCGTAACACCAACTTATGCTATAAGTATTATAAAAAATTTTAAACGTTGCGTTGCGTTGTTACCAATGCAGAATAAGTAAGATGCAACAGTTTTAAACTTCAATCTTATTTGTAACGATTGTCTAAGCACAATGCCGGTGCAGCTTTCCTTTCTCGAACTGGTCTAACACGTGACAGTCCCTTTCGCTTTTCAAGGTGCATTTCACCTAGACCTGGTTAGATTGACTACATTATTATAGAAATTTTCTAAAAACTAGCGACTCACCCTCGCTCCGCTCGGGTACGTAACTACTTACGTTTTAATGTTTAGTATAGATTTCTCAGCGATGAGATATTTTTCCGCAGTAAAAAATATTCTATATGTTGACCCGGATAACCAGTTATCATCGTACCAAATTTCATCAATATCTGTCCAGTAGTTTTCTAGTGATGCGCTCCCAGACAGACAGGCAAACAGACAAACAAAAATTCTAAAAACGGCCTCTGTATCGATAATAATGACAATTTCAATTAGATTTTCCTAAAAATATTTAATGTACAGGTTTGACTCAATTAGAATCTTTTTATATGTACTAGCGACTCACCCTCTCTTCGCTCGGGTTCGTCCCTAGCTTGTTTCCCAATACAAACTTTCATCCCCATTTTCACCCCCTTAAGGGATGATTTCCGGAATAAAAACTGTCCTATGTCCTTCTCAGGGTCTCAAACTATCTTCTTACTAAATTTCATCTAAATCCAGTCAGATTCAGATATTACCTCCTACAACCTCACAAACTCACAAACTTAACATTACTAGATATACTTGTAGATACATATATAATATGGATATTAGTTGAAATACCTGATTCCCCTTTTTAGTTGAAACTTATGTCAACATTTTTATATAAACTTATTTCATCATCCATTTTTACCAAAAATTTTACAAGTATTTTTTTCTAAAATCACTTGTTTCAATACAACATACTGTGACCTTTTTTTTGATAGTTTTAAAGTAACTCTCATTTCTCTTTCTCGTTCTCAACTCTTAGATTATGAGAAAATGTAGATAATAAAAGATGTAGTCACCTGTTTGATACCTTTCTCTGATCAATACTGCCTAAGCACAATGGCGGGCAACTTTCCTCTCTCGAACTGGTCTGTCATGACATACGTGACGGCTCCTTTCGCTTTTCAAGGTGAATTTCACCAACGCACGATTAAGGCGAAGCTGTGAATGTATTAGAATGTAACAAATGGTAAATACCTCGATATATTAAATTAAATAACCTACTTCTCGTTCTCATTGTTCTCGATAACCATCTCTGATGTTGCTGTTATCATTATAAAGGCACTGCGATATTGGAATTTACATAGAGTTAATAAAAATGAACGTTCGCGAAATGTTACAATGTCAGTGTGTATTTTTTTATCAGCTCGACGGTCACTTGGAACTTGTACCTTTTTCGTGTAAAGTGATAACTTACAAAACTAGATTTGCTAACAGGATGTATTGATATTTCGGAGTAGGTACTTACATGGTGGCGATGCAAGTCAGACACCTGCTACTGTTGCAGTTTTAATAATATTTATAATATCAAAGATAGCTTCCACTCTGCCTTAACGCAAGTGTTTAAGCGTCAAGATTTCACTTTCGCGCGCTTACATAAACGCAACCTTTATCCGCCATCTAGATAGTTACATTTTATATCTTTATATAAATTGTGCAAAACGTAAGGATAATAATATCGTAGTTTTTAATTTCAATACCGGAATAAATTATTTGCATGTTCTCTAATTTAACATCAAAGTCTAAGTGGAATACCGACTATGAACGATATGTATTCAGCCCTTATTAACGTCCCACTGCTGGGCACGGGCCTCCCTTCAATACGAGGGGGATCAGGCCATAGTCCACCACGCTGGCCAAGTGCGGGTGGGTGGACTTCACATGTCTTTCGAAAACTTGCTAGGTTCTCTCAGACATGCAGGTTTCCTCACGATGTTTTCCTTCACCGTAAGGCAAGTGGTAATCATGTTAGAAATGATTCGCACATGAAAATATCAGAGATGCGAGACCCGGGATTTGAACCCGCTTCACTCAGTTTCCCAAGCGAGCGCGTTACCACTCGGTTACCATTGCCATGAACGATATATTGCTATAGATTTTTAGAAAAAAAAAATCATAAATGTTTCATAAACCAGATTCAAATAATCGCAATTTCAATAAAGAAGTTAAATTATTTTTTTGTGTTTTTTTTTCAGGTAATTTATATCAGAGTCATCGAATTATCTGCCCGCTTCGTGTAATGGTTTGATGATGGATGATCCATCAAGACTACTTTATACGTATGTAGTGACCATATTATATGTATCTATTTTCTGTATATAGCCTATAGACAATACCGTTACCATGTTGGCCAAAACCACATATACTTCACTTTCTTAACAAATATAAACGTAAATTCGGTAGAAAACACATCTTACACACACTACTGTGTGTAATATTTCGAATATGTCGTTTTAAAATTAGTTTTTGTCAATGATTAATCAAACATATCAATTTTGTGTAAAATAAATAATTGCAAACTTGTTACCTATAAAATTTTAAAATTGAAGTTTCTACAATTAGGTATTTCAATTGTAAATCCCATAAATATTATAAATGCGAAAGTTTGGATGGATGGATGTTTGTTACTCAATCACGCCAGAACGGCTGAACGAAACTGGATTTTATTATAGCTACGAAATACCTTCGTTGCGTTCGGATTAGTGATTGCAATCCGGCGTCATTTTCAGTCCGGCCGGATCCGACTGGATCCGGCCGGATTGATCGACTGAGGATAATTTTCGCTTTTTGGTACAAAATGAACTGTTAGTAAGTTAATCAAGTGTGATTGTACTTAATATAGGTAGTTTATAAAAAATAAAACATATATAAAAACAACTTTGACGCCTTGGTGACTTTGGATGGCCACGACAGACGTCCATCGCCTTTGCCGCACCCACCACATTTCGATAGCTCTTATAAAAGTATTTCATTATGGATTATCTTGAATTGATTATAGAAGAGGAAGAAGATGATGACCTTTTAATTCGATACTATCTCAGTGTAGAAAGGGCCTCCACTCATCCAATTTTCATCAAAAAGTCGAAAGAATGAAGGTTTCTACAACGTTATTAATTATAAAACAATATAAAAAATAAATTATAAAGCAATGGATGCCGAGACACTAGTGTAATTAAAATGTCATCATCTTCTTCAGTAAACGCCTCAACAGATGCCATTTTATGATTTTTTTATTGAAAATACCTCAAAATACACGTGGGCGGAGGCGACACTGCGAACATGAGCGCGGCAGTAACGCTACAATCGCAGCGACACTGACACGGTGTCAGTGACGCTGCGCTCGAATGTCGTTCCCTACATTTACATAGTGTATTAATCTGCCGCCCTGTCGCGACGTCACTGACGCTATTGACGCTTGCACTATGTAAATGTAGGGAACGACATTCGAGCGCAGCGTCACTGTCGGAAATACTTTTGAAAGAGCTATCGAGATGTGGTGGGCGTGGCAAACGCGATACGATGATGGACGTCTTTCGTGGCCATCCAAAGTCACCAAGGCGTCACTGACACCAGTCAACTTACGTCGGTAACGCTATAAACGCCGCATTATTGACGCTTGTTTCGAAAGTCTAACTTTAACAGGGTCGAACCTCTTCTGCATAGGGCCTCTACATGCAACATCTCTATTATTTTGCCAAAAATTGCTAGCACCGGGTCCGGTCGTCGGATCCGGTATATTGGTACCGGATCTGGTGAGCGTTTAATGATGCCGGATCCGCTTTTCCGGATTGCAATCCCTAGTTCGGATGCTTCCCTAGGTACGTTTTCAATAGATAAAAATAGTTATTCTGAGTGTGCCTTACGAGGTACACTGGGCTACCGCAGACTTTTAAGTGAAATCGTAAATTCGAATTTTGTGTAATGTTTAAAGGTTAAGATTTTCGCATTGGAACCCTAAATATTTCCGGAATAAAACATACCCTATATGTAGCCCTACAAGATACAGATCTTTCAGTGAAAATCCCATTACAATTAAGCTCCAAAGTTCAATTTCAGCAGTTCTAAAGAAAAAGATTACCCCGGACAAACAGGGGAGGCAGACAAATTTTTTAAAAAGGGTTGTTTAGGTACCTCTTAATATCATATAAATAATTCTATTTTCTATATTCTACTTGAGAAAACGTATTTATTTAGAAATCACCGACAGACACTCCAATTTTATGTATATGTATAGATAGATAACGATGCATAATGCATCTTCCTACTTGACTTCAGACCGCAACAACATTTCTCTTTTTAGCCTTGGGTTGAATGGTAGAGAATGCGTCAGACATTAAATTCTCCAATGAAGCTTTATAAATAACAATTGAAGTACTCGTGTCCAATTCAAAATGTCAGAAAAATATAATTATTTTTAATGTTTGCTTTAATGGAGTTTCGGTATTTTACCAATTATTATATACAATATACACACGTACACATATTATATGTACGTATGCCTTATAATATTGCATCAAATATTTGCATAGGTACTGCGCTTTCAAAAATAACTCAGTGTGAGTTATTTAATATTTTGTATGACTCATTGGAGGTAGACACCTCAACTCAAACTGATATAATCAAAATAAATATGTATGGACATTGGATATGTTGTATGCTCGGACGCACTTGTGCGTGCTGCGTAATCGACGTTGTTTTGTTTGGCTCTCAGAGGGGGATCGTTGTTTACGTTTGGTCGTAAATATGTATACATTTTATCGTGAAGCAATCGTTGATTATACTTTGGTATACATTCTCTATCTATATTCTATTAATGCTAATTTGTGGGAAATTTCGATTTTCTTCATAGTAATGATCTATATTTGTCAAATACGATATAGCAATACTATTCATAGCATCCACTATGATAAGTTTAATGTCATCTATACAGATAAATAAAATTGGAGTGTCTGTTTGTAATATCACTCTGTTTCTACCTGAAAGAAGGATAAACAAACACACTTCCACATTTATAATATTAAGTATGGATAAAGTAAAAGTTTGCCTTCCCATCTTATAACTTTTTATATTCTTTTTTTATTATTTTTGAAACTTCTCGTATAAATGTGTTGCCATAAAATAAATAAAACAATGAACATTTCACACTCTAACGAAGTTTATAGTGTAAAAATCAATCACAACACCGATATGGCGCTTATCAGAATGCACCAGTTATATAGGTTGTAAGTAACATTACGATGTGTTGCGAAATAGGTGATGATCTAAATTCTCTTGACGCAATCGACATATTATATATTTGACTGTATCTCCTGTAATATATGTATGTATGTATACATTATATGCTAACAAATATAAATTAGACGGTGTGTTTGTTGCTTTATCGTCATTTCTAACATATTTATTGGCATAAACCACAGGTTGACCACCTGTGAAAGGTACCTATAGGGATAGGCTACTAATCGGTCTAGCTACTATATATGTAGGTAGTGGGGTAGATGTTGACACATGCTTGATTGTACTGCACAGTTTTTATTTTCCAGTTAACCTGTGCAGGTAAGCCTGAGCAGTGAGCATGTGGCGCTTGGGCTTACTTGTGTAGTTTAAGTTTTAACTGTAGCGGCAAACCTCGCAGGCATACCCTAGGGGCTTAGCGTATATTATGGCTTCATTAAAGGACACTTTTATTTCCAATATCCACAATAAGTATATTATACCATTTCAAAAAGTTACTGAGACGAGCGCCAGAGATCAACAAATGCTATTTTTTTACTTCTTTTGGCACGTTTGGAAAAAAATATGAGAGTAAAATTTTTACGATGCACACCGACACCGACAGCCAAAAAGCGACATGATGAAGTTAGCTGCAGTTCTTTTTATAAACAGAGTTGTGACGTACGGGATGAAATCTTTAGCTATATTTGTTCTGTTATGCCAAAGGAGTAGATAGGTATAACTTCTTACGTGCGTACATAAGTACACACACACACACACACACACGTTTTTTTGTTATTTATCATTATCTATTATTTGTACTTCAATTAGACATGTTCAGTTAGTATGGAATGTTTTATTTATACAGGATTTACGGACGGATATCACGAAATTGTTTGTATTTATTGCGGACACTCAAATGTTTACTTAATAATAATTAATTAATATGTACATACTTATAGGTGTTGAAACCTTTTCTTACTTTCTATAGTTTTTCGTCATCTTTTTGACTAACCACATGTTAACGCTTTTCAGATTCACTTTATTCTTTTCAAACGTGGATTTTTCTGATTGAGAAATTAAAAAAAATTCAAAGCATTTATCAGGTCAATCGCAAGGACGAGGTTAGTTGAAGAAGATTATTTTTTAAATTATTATTATTATTATTTTGAAACGTCGATTGCAGATGAGTTTATCGTCCCGTCTGAAGTTAATGGTTTTGACACATTTCTATACAGATACAATGTGATATGGTTTTATTTATGAATTGCTTACTTATTTATTCAAAAATCACTTTATTTTCCTCTATTGATTATTGTTATTTCTCTACTTCATAAATGCTTAGTCTACTTTTGTGTTATTAGTGAACCCGAGCGAAGCCAGGGTGATTGGATAGTATCCTATAATTTGGAACGTAATAAAGAATTTTGATGTTTTTGACCAATTAAGGAAAAATAGGGAATGATCTCAAGTTCTTTTTAAAGTAGGTACTTATCTACTAATGTATGTAGTGTGTACATGTATATTATAGTCTATACTATATCTGGTGACGCACCAGGGCGAAGCGAGGGTAAGTCGCTAGTATCTTTATAGCATATGAGTGTTACTCTTCATGTATGAGCTATATTACTGTAAACCAGCGGTCGGCAACCCGCGGCCCGCAAGCTGCCTCCATGCGGCCCGTGACTGTTTTATAAATAAAACTTTCTATGCTTTTTAAGTATTCTTTATGCGTATTTTATTTGTTTATGCGAACATTTGCAATTTGTAATTACCGAAAAAATAAATTTTTCTCGTCTCACAGATGAGTATTTAAGAGCCATTTTAGGAATTGTTACATTGAGTTTTGTAGTTTACATATTTTGTGATATGTTTTTTTTTTTTGCTCTCACAAGTGCGGCCCGCCTTTACTAGATATTGCCACCTTGTGGCCCCTGCCTGCTGAAAGGTTGCCGACCGCTGCTGTAAACTTTTAAAAAAGCTTTTTAGCAGTTTCGCGTCAAAGGTTATCGAACATACATCCATACATCCTTACAAACCTTCGCGTTTATAATATTAGTGTGAAATATATAATAGTATATAGAAATACTGCGAGGTTTTTTTTTCATTTTTGTTTGATGTAACTGTACGTTTATTTATATCAATTTATTAAATGCTCTTTCAAGGTAAGATAAAGTTTTAATTACAAATAATCATAAAAAAAACGTAGGTACACTATCATATTGCATTCTGTTTTTAAATTTACTTATTTATCTCTTCTCTAAATATAAACTACTTTTAATATATATCGTACCGTTTTTTTTCTTCTTTTATATAGGTATAAATATGTTTACATAACTTTTTATAATTGCATATATTCATGTTTTAAATAATTTAGCTACAATGCATATTAACTTCTAGCGACTCACCCTCGCTTCGCTCGGGTTCGTCCCTAGGTATGTTTTAATTTTTTTGAGCGAAACCCTAATTCTTTTTCTAAAATAATAGTATGTAGCCTAAGTTACTCCTTATAACATCAGCTATCTGCCAGTGAAAGTCCCATTAGAATCGGATCAACCGTTTCGGAGATTAGCCGGAACAAACAGACAGACACTTCAATTTTATTTATCTGTATAGATAATTTATATGTTAATTTTCTGTACGAATGTTAGCTAAGCCTGTATATTTAGGTTATTATCTTAAAAGTCACTTCTTCGATTCCAATCCATGAGCAATTCTCACTTAAACAATAGATACATTATATGCTTTCATACACGGGGAATCTAGGCTTCGAGCCTTGGAGGGCATTTAAACATCGCTTTGACATGGATTCCAATAGAAAATACCTAGAAACATCTGGAATGTGACAGCGTCAGCCTTACCTACAAAATATTCATTATTGCTTCCGTATACAGCTAATGTCTCCACATAATTAGCTAGAAAACGGTGTATGCATTCCTCAGCCTATTTATTTGAGAACGGTGTTAATGGACACCTTATAGGCGTGCTTCAAGTTACATAAGGTTACAAGAGAGTTCCGTCGCACTGCCACCGCCGTCTACTGCGGCATTAGATTATCGCCAATAAGTAATAACTAATAACCCATGTAGATGTAATTTCTTAAATTTACGCGGATATTTGACATTTGACCATTTAATTAAAACTATTTTTTCTAGAGCATTCAGGGACCAAAAATCAAAAGAAATCCGTGAAAAAATCCGAAAAGATGGTTTCATTTAAAACATCTTACTAATATGTATTATAAATGTGAAAGTTTAGATGGTTGTTGGGATGTTTGTTGCTCAATCGCGCCAGAACGGCTGAACGGATCTGAATGAAATTTGGCACAGAGATAGATTATAGTCTGGAATAGCATATACACAGGCTACATAGGCACTTTTTATCCCGGAAAAATGTATAGTTCCCGTGGGATAGATTTGTTTTCGTTTTTCTTGAGACGAATCTGAGCGAAGCGAGAGTGAGCCGCTAGTATTTAGATATAAAATTAGTTGCTGTTTACTTCAACTTTTTATATACTTATAACTAAAATCAAATTAAAAATATAAAGTAGGTAACGCTCACGTTTTAAAGGATGTCGCTCTGAATATCGCACGTCTTTCAGTTACTTATTGCAATATAGTAGTAGCCTTGGGAAGCAAAGTTTCTGTGTTACATTTCGGCAAAAAATATATTATAAAATAACGACGGATGTTCGCTCCATTGATGCATAGAAAAAGGATAAACAAACTATCATTCATATTTGTTATATTCTTTACAGATTTACTAGAACGTTAGATATATCTACTCGTATGTAGATAGATTTAAGTTACCTGTTTCCTTTGTTACCTATCAGGACGTATTCTAAGAAGTTTTAACGTCTGTATCGCTTACCTATACATAGGAGAAGTTGTCGACAAGATCATATTGTGTATTAAATTGCAAGCTTAATTGAACATTCAATACATAAACGTCGTATCGTTTCATAGAACAAGTGATCGCTAAATATGGTTTGATTTATAGATCTGTTTGTACACGTATGTGTGCCACGTTTCTCGTTTAGACTGTCTAGGCATTCTAGGCACCCGGTAACCCGGTGGCCCGCTTGCACACTTGTCGTGGCGACGGCATCGACACGGACGTTGCATCGCTCGAGACGCGCTCGACGTTCAAATGCCAGCTTGAATCAAGTGTCAAGATAATTAGGCTGTAGCAGAAACTAAAATAAGTCACTTGTTATAATTATGTGGGATGTTAAAATAGCATGAATAGGACTGTTATATTTTTGAACTAATAGGCAATATTACGACTGTGATGAATATTTTTTTCTACTTAAGCATTGTTTAATGGACGCGGTATTGCATGAAATGCTTGCCATGCACATTATTATTTAATTACCTTAATCAACTAAATTTGAAAGTTTTTGCCGCAACTTTTATAATATATTGCTTCAAGTTTTGAGACGTTCACAATTTTTAAATTTTAACACCGCCGCACTACTCGCTGCTACTTCGAATGTATGTGGCCTCCCTTCAATACGAGGGGAATCAGGCCATAGTCCACCACGCTGGCCAATTGCGGATTGGCGGACTTCACATGTCTTTCGAAAACTTGTTAGGTTCTCTCAGACATGCAGGCTTCCTCACGATGTTTTCCTTCACCGTAAAGCAAGTGGTAATCGTGTTAGAAATGATTCGCACATGAAAATATCAGAGGGGATATATAGGGGGGGGGGATACGAGACCCGGGATTTGAACCCGCTTCACTCTGTTTCCCAAGCGAGCGCGTTACGATTGGGCTACCACTGCCACTGCTACTTCGAATAGCGTAATTAAAATAATATTATAATATCTTTGACGGTAAACAAAACAAAGCTTCTTATCAAACATACGCGGATGTAAATTACATTTAAATATTATACAAACGAAGTGGCCAATGACTCCGCCAAATAGATAAAGGAGGAAGTGAAGTAGATCAGTTAAAATAATAGTCAGCGGTATTTATTTACGTCTACGAATAGAAGTGATTCATTCGTCCAATTAATGGCTAAAATTAGAATTTGCTACATACGTTAAACGTTTTAATGTTTCATACAGTATGCTGTGCTACATATTAATGGACTTGTGCAAACTATATGACGTTCGTGCTAAACAATCTTTAAATTTTCTTTATTTTTAATATTTACTAACCTTACTATTTACCTAACATTTAACAATAACAACAACAACAAGTGGTGATGTGTTCATATAACTCGATTGCCATCGGCTTACTTTTTACATTAAACTAGTGATTCACCCTCGCTTCGCTTGGGTTCGTCCCTGAGTTGGTTCCTCATACAAACTTTCATTCCCATTTTCACTTCCTTAAGGAATGATTTCCGGGATAACAATTATCCTATGTCCTTTCTTAGGTCTCAAACTATCTTATTACTAAATTTCATCTAAATCGGTTCAGTAGTTTCAGAGCCTATTCGGTACAAAGAAACAAATCTTTCTTCTATGAAATATTAGTATAGATTATCCTGTAATCTGCCACCGTTTATAAATTATGCAAATGTTTTGTTTTTATGTAGTACGTATAGCCCTTGTTTTCAGACGTAAATAATATAATTTATCGAAATGAGCTAAAATGTATATTGAGACGGCTTACTTGTATTAAAACATCACCCTTCGCAGCTGATATCTAATAAAACTACTTCTTAGATGGAATCATTTGTCTCCATTCGGTTTGAATTAAAAAATTCAATTCTCGCCTATATTTTACAATTATACTTTAAAAACATTTGTCTTAAACTATAGTCGTAACATAAAATAATTAGATATCTATGTACCGATTATAAAAGTAAAAAAAAAATATTATTGTCGTTCTAAATGTGTTAAATAAGTTGATATAATCTTGTCACGTAATAACACTACGCACAAAATTCCTCGAGTCACATACCTTGTATAAAAACGATTAGAACGCTTAATTAATTGGAATGTAACTGTTAAAGTTTTTTTTATTAACCGACTTTAAAATAGAGGTAATGTCCGTGTGTCTGTTTGTTACTCTTTCACACCCAAACGGCTAGACGAATTTTGATGTTCAGGACATTTAGCCTATAGCGTTACCGTTAATAATAAAAATAAGATGGTGTTGCCTGTATAAACTAATTATAAGTGGAAAAGTTTTGTGGGGATGTATTGATTTATGTGCGTTTGTTATTCTTTCATGAAATAACTGCTGAACGAATTTTGATGATACTTTACAGAATATAGCTCACATGTCAGAGGAACTCATAGGTAAAGATATAGTAATACATAATTAAACTACGGGAGTGGAGACGCGGGAAAACGCTAGTAATATTATAAATATGGTACAGAAGGCACCTCGGGTTGAAGCACCTGAGCATAGCACGAGTATTATTTATGAATATTTGAGCATTATTTCTAGACGTAGGTAATCTATACATATAATAAAATTGTAACTAAGCCAAATCTGTACATTAAATATTTCTTTGGAAAATCTTATTGAAATAGACATTATTATCGATACAGAGGCTGAAGCTATGGTTTTTAGAATTCTTGTCTGTCTGTCTGTCTGTCTGTCTGTTACCGCATCACGGAAAAACCACTGGAGGAATTTTGATGAAATTTGGTATGATGATAGCTGGTTATCCGGGTCTACATATAGGATACTTTTTACTGCAGGAAAATATCTCATCTTTGAGAAATCTATACTAAACTTTAAAACGTAAGAAGGGACGAACCCGAGCGGAGCGAGGGTGAGTCGCTAGTAGCTAATAAGAAGAAAGTGATTCTTTTTTTTTTTGTTTTTTTTTTGTTGTTGTGAAAACTAAAATACATGCTTAATATACTTCTTTCAATAAGCAAAGATCAATTGATAACAAAACAAATGTAAGATAATCTGATTGACAAAGTAATGAGCAAATAAAATATTGCTGTCCTGTATTTATTTATATTAAACGTTTGACTCATGAATTTTAAATAGAAGACGGTATTGCAAATTTTGATTATGGAAAAAGTAATTAAAACCTACCTACATATTATATTTTATAATTTATATCATTTATTTAATTAAAATAATCTATACTATAATATAAACAGACTGTTTGTTTGTTTGAACGCGCTAATCTCAGGAACTACTAATCCGATTTGAAAAATTCTTTTTGTATTAGGTAGCCTGTTTATTGAAGAAGGTTATATATCATTATGCTACTACCCAAGGGAGCGGAGCAGTAATCGTAAATGTCAACAAATCGGGTAGACTTCCATACATTGTTATAAAACTGATGTTTATATCACAAGTTTGAACGCGGGCGAAGCCGCGGGTACTGCTAGTATTACAATATTTTAACATATATTTACAATTTAAATACATCTTTTATACAATTTTTTATTTTATTTTCTCTGTGGAGTATCTTATTACTAAAGTAATATAACTATATTTTTAAAATGTTTTGTAACATTCATTGTCTGTATTAATTAGTGTTGTTTTTATTAAAAAAAAAAAACTAGTAATTCATATTTATGTAATTGCTGTTTGTTTAAAACAGTAAATTAACACATATAATCGGAATAGACTAATTCACGTGCGTGATTCGTATTCGGAAAACTCCGTCGTAGAAAACATTTACTTGTAAACTTTTAATAGACAAGTATTCGTATGTGTTTAAATATTTTTTACCAATCAGGGAGTTGAATGTATTCTCTTCGGCATATAAGTCCAGTCAGTCCAGATTAGAGTTGCCAACCATCCTGTTTTTCCAGGACATGTCCTAGTTTTTGTAGTGTCCTGGGATGTCCTGAATAGTTTTTAAGCAGCGTCTTGGGTTTTTAACATATTTTTTTTAAATCCGGTCGAAAAGTATAATAAAAATTAATAAGTTTGTAATATTAGAATTTATTAGATACTATAACTAATATAAGTTTTAAAAAATTGTTACAAACTAAAGTGTTTGTTTTATATTTTAATAACTAGTTTTCAACCGTATAATTTTATTCAAATACTTTTATTAAAAAATATGATTATTTTATTTACTTGAATTTCATTTCGCCTATTTTCACTACATATTAATTTAACTGTTGCAACTGTATTACTGCGTCCTGTTTTTAAACTAAATTGTCCAGGTGTTTCCAACTTCAAATCCTAGTTTTTTAAATTTGGGGTTGGCAACCCTAGTCCAGATCATCATATCCTAATCTCTCACAAGTAAAAATTTGATACACTGTTATACTCCGTTAGGAATTAAATTACAAAAATTGATACCAAATTGTGAGATCCTGTAGCATGTTAATCTTTATGAATAAGTCATTTGATATGTTATTTTATTATAATACTAGCAACTTCCCTCAGTTTGCTTCGAAGCGTTCCTAGTCAAGCGGATTTTCTTCACAATTTCACAGGTTTTAATTTTTTGCGCGGAATCCTGAATCCTTTTCTAAAAGTGTAGCCTAAGACCCTAAGTCATTCCTTATAACATTAGCTATCTACCAGTCAAAGTCCCGTCAACATCGGTCCAGCCGTTTCGGAGATTAGCCGGAATAAACAGACAGAAAGACAAAAAAAATTAAAAATTGCTTTTTTCTTATAAGTACCGTATCTACTTTTATATGCATTTAGTAAAAAACTGTTATTTTGACATTACAAGCAGACACTTCAATTTTATTTATTTGTATAGATGTAGATCTAACATCTTGTAGCTCTATCTAATATGTAAACTATGATATGCCGTTATATTTGGATGTTGGACCGACGCGATGTACTCAGTACCCACATCAATCTATGTAGATATGTTTACACAGTGTTATTCCACATTCAATCATGGTTCGATGGGAATCTATTGTGTTGTTTGGGTTTATGTCACAATGTATGGCTGTTGTATTGATTTGAGACGTATTTCTCAACTTTAATACATTAAAAATTATAATAATATGTACAGTGTATATAATTAGATTTTATATAGAATTACATAGTATAAAAAATAACCCGACTGCGTAAAAATGAACTAAAAAAATGAGAACAAACATAGTACTATGCAGTCGGAGATATAATATAATGTATGTACATACATTGTACGTGTTTTATACTAGCTGCAAGTCTTGCTATGTGTATTGTATGTCTCCGACTGCATAATTTTATGTTTCTTCGTCAACTTGTTCTCTTCTTTTCAGTTCGCTTTTTACGGAGTCGTGTTTTTTGTTTTTGTAATATATTTTTTTATTATAGCTTTTTAGTTTTAGTCAGTAGGACATTTTGTTTTATTTAACAATTTCTTATCCTAAATTATTTTTAAAATATATAAGTTGTACATATATATTTTTGTAATCGTTTTTTGATACCCTACTCAATTGATTCGGACAAAAAATTTTTTTGGACTTCCCCGTAATCGGGTACAAACACTTGAATTTCATAATTACTACAGATATCATAACAAATTGTAGTATCACAAAAGTTCTACTATTACTATATAATCTTTGGTCAATTTCCGTAACCATTACGATTTTATCCTAATTATTTCATGTTCAATTTATACTTACTTTACCGACCGACCGTTATTTTAGACAATATAAGGTACACTACACACACACACACACAGTACACAGGTAATATATTATGTATATGTGATTATTACCTTTATTTCTAGTATATATCTAGTATATTTTTTGCACTATATTGAGCGCTGACATCTTCCACATCCAGGGGTTGACTGGAAGAGATCTCTTTTATAGATAAGTCCACCTTTGTGAACTAAGTTTATTGTTGTTTTTTTTCTGTATCACATTTAAAGTGCAATAAAGAATATATATAATACTAGCGACTCACCCTCGCTTCGCTTAGGTTCGTCTCTAGGTTGCTTCCCAAAACAAAATTAATTAATTAATTTGATTTTAATTTTTTTTGTGGGACCCTATTTTTTTTCTAAAATAAAAGTAGCCTAATTTACTCCTTATAACATCAGCTATTTGCCAGTGAAAGTTACGTCAAAATCGGCCCAGCCATTTCAGAGATTAGCCGGAACAAACAGACAGACAGACTAAAATTGTAAAAAAATGTTGTTTTGGTATATGTACCGTGTATACATCCATAAGCATTTAGTAAAAAGCGGTTATTTTAATATTACAAACAGATACTCCAATTTTATTTATCTGTATTAGATAATGAAAAGACGATTATGAAACATCGCTCAAAACGTATGATGAGTTGCCGGGGAAGCTTGAAGAAATAATTATATGTATAGAAATTAGTACCACAATATCTATCTGCTTCGTATTCTAAACAACTCATCTGTAATACATTCTGCCAAACAACATATCGCTTACGCATTTGTTTGAAGGTTGAATGAATAGTTGGCAAATTGAAAAAGAAACAAACATTGGTTTTAATTCTGAAATATTCCAACACTTTAAAATAGTTACGTACAATTTAGGCGGATTGTTGTTTGTGCGTTGAAGGCCGTAGTTGTATTGCTCATACAGACGATTGTCCAGGTCTGGGATGAACTAAGCGTGCTATCGCTAAATAGCATGCAATTTACATAGAGATGAAAGAACGACAACTACTTGGTGTGACACTAGTCTCTGTCGTAAATTTCCCTGTAAATGATATATAATTTTATCTTCCCCGATATTATATCTATATGAACATAATAACTGAATAAATAACACTATAACGCTGTACATCGAAACATTTTCAATTTTCAATTTAACAATCCTTTGTTGGGGGTCTATTTATGCTGTGTTGGGGGTCCCTGAAACACACATAAAACCCCAGTTCCGTCTAACCATATGGGCGCACGGGGCACATGCCCAGCGCCCCTGCTGGCCTCACGAAGGCCCCAAAAAGAACATTTTCGTTTACATGCAAAAGATAGACGCTCAATTTTTAGTTTATAATAGGTACACTGCACTGTATACTATAGACTAAATAGTAAATAGTGTTATTGTTCCTACATCAACATTTTCATCTTT
Source organism: Fabriciana adippe (assembly GCA_905404265.1). NCBI lineage: Eukaryota > Metazoa > Arthropoda > Insecta > Lepidoptera > Nymphalidae > Fabriciana > Fabriciana adippe. The sequence continues at coordinate 1,531,420 of FR989995.1, forward strand.
TTAGCAGACTTCTTTATTCTATCGAGTTTTTATTTTTTAATTTTATAATTTACTTAATTCTTTTTATCATTTAAATTTTTTCACCTATAAAAAGGGCCCTAAATTATGGTGTATCCAAGGGCCCCCGCATGGTTTAAGACGGCCCTGCAAAACCCATAGACACAAATCCTTATTTGTCTGGTCTATACAAATATCTTTAATGATGGCAAGCCGTACTCTTATCCATGGAGATAAATTCTAATCACAACACTGGACGGCGCGGTAGTCTATTTAAAAAAATTTAACAAAAACTTAACCAAAAAAATGTCATATTTTTTTGTTATAGACTTTACAAGTATAATGATGAGCTCACGTTATTCCTCGATGAAGTAGATCAATAAACTTGGTTTCAAGGCGATACGATCTCGCGAATCATCGGAAACTGTAGCGGGGTCGACGTACTGCTGAGCAATAGCTGGGCAAGCTGACCGGTCAAGGTTTGTACGGCAGTTTGAACGCAATTGGGAAAGTGGTCGATGTACTAAAAGTATTTAAGTAGCTATACCTACAGTACATACTTGTATGTCTGTCAGTTAGAGCATTTCTTATATCAGAAAATAATAAATAAGCTTCGAAATTTCACAGATTATTTGGGCAATATGCAATATGGCCGTGTAATTTTTGTTGAGTCATATGTTTCTAATGCTGGTATTACACTAAAGCTCAGTACCGTTAATTATTGCTTTAATAGGCGTTTGTGTTGTCCCAATTTAACATTTATTTTTATAATAGACGTTATAATGCAGTAAGAATTTAAGCAATTTAAACTAAAAGGGACTTAACACGTTAAATCCTTGAACCTCTAGCCATACTAATTACTAACCTTTGCTATTATTATGCATCGTGAGCGCGACAAGATTGGACGTGTCTAACGAAACTCGAGTTTGAACATTCATAGAAGAAGATAGTTCTTCATAATTATATCAAACCATAATAATTATAGGCAGCCACATAACAAAAAATATTTTATATTCATAAAATAATAATATAAATAAGCTATTTATTCACCGTATTGAAAATGGCTGAGATTAAAGTATAAGTTATCGGCATTTATTTTGTGATTTATTGCTAAATGCATTATACTCACTCAACATCTTAAATTGTAAATTATTAGACGTTAAATAATTTCAATTATTGCGATTTAAATAAGTCTAAAGCGCTGACGTTAGCGTGGCCCTACTAGAACGAAAATTATTTTGATGTCGTTTATAAAATATGTTTTAATAATTAATATGTTATTGTTTACAGTAGCTTCCGTACCAGTTAAATGACATTAATAGAGAATTGATATATAACTAGTACCTGGGCGACCGAGCTTCGCTCGAAGTTTTTGGCCAAATGTACAATTTTCTTTTAAATTTGACTTAAAAACAAAAAAAAAAAATACTAAAAACATACATAAATACAAAAAAAAAGTAAAAACTTTTGTATCCGACCGGGATTCGAACCCGGATACCTGTGATTGTCAATCTTGCGCCTTGACCGCTTGACCACGACGCTTATACCCGAGCGTGTAAAATTAGCGACCATATTTTGCGTAGTATAATGCAAAAGAAAACTGCATGAAATCTCGAAAACACACGTCTTCCCAGACATTAGACTAATCTAGATCGATTTTTAACCCCCGAAAACCCGAACATACCAAATTTCAGCGAAATCGTTAGAATCGTTTCCGAGATCGCCGGTATAAATAAATACATATTCAAGAATTGCTCGTTTAAATAGATTAGATACAAGAATTGCTCGTTTAAAGTACTAGATAGATAGATAATTATCGTGATAGTTAAGTACTAGCAAGTATCAGGGATTTTGAATACAGTCATATCTTCTTTTGTAATGCATGTCCGATTGTCTATTAATTTCTCCAATATTTTGTTGAAACTGAAACTGGGACTATTACTAAACAATAAATTGTCCATCCGACATATATGACTTTAGGGTTTAGATCTATTTATGATCTAGGTATATTTGTACTAATTGATCTATCTATAACCTAGATATGTACTGGTAATCTACCAGACTTCTTTATTTTTATTGAGTTCCCGATATTTCGACACTGTTACGAACGTTATGGTCACAGATAAACTGATATTCTAGACTACATGTCACTGACCATGAAAGTTTCAAGTCTAAAGGTTTACGTTTAAAATGAATAATAAATATTAAATATATGCACTGTCGATATCAGGACATGAATAAATCAACATAGATACGGCTAGAGAAACTTGGCGAACAACGCGACCTCCGCCGGACCGTCACCACTGTTTACAAACCACCACGTGCCAAATTCGAGCAAACCAACTTTATATTTGCATCACAATAAAACTCATTTTTGTTCAAACAAATTAATTATCTTAATCCAATTGCTATGAACATTTTATTATTTATGACGACACGTTTGGCTTAGTTTGTAGTGAGCCTACTTGCTGTGCCAGCGGTCGCGGGTTCGAGTCCCTCTGAGGGCATTAATTTATGTGATGAGCACGAATGCTTGTACTCTAGTCATGGGTAGTCATATTTATAATATGTATGTATTTAAATTTTAAAGTTATATATGTGTAGCGTATCAACTATCTGGTATCCATAACACAAGCCTCGTAGCTTACCATGGAACTAGATGGTAGGTACAGTGTGTTAATGTACCAACATATTTATTTATTATTTATTTATTTTGCATTTTGAGCTCTTTAGCTGTTTAAACTCGCTTTAAACGCACTAATTACATTTTTTCTTACGAATGCTTATCTTATTAACTTTTTATTAATATTTCCTTATTTGACTTTATTATCGGTTCGAAGAATAACTTTTTTGAATACTAAATTAAATATGTTAACGAATAAAAATATGTTTTATTTATTAAAATAATACGATAAATAAAATTATATCAATTAATTAATATTCATTTACACAGCGCTATTTTAAAAATAACTACATCTCAACCAAGCTTAATAATTATTGTATGTGACATGTGCCGCGACCGGGTATTGCGATTGGTGTCATCGCGCTCAATGCCGATGCAATCGATCTATGTCATCTGAAAACTTAGTGCCCAACTACTATTGCTAACAGCAAGACTAATGTAATTTTAATGTGATTATTTTACGTTTATTAAACATTTAATAATGTGTTTGGATTTTAGTAATATAATTTCTTTATTAAGTTGGTATCTATCTTTCCGTTATATCTATCTTTTTGCTATATCGTGACGTTTTTCATTATCTATTTATCTATACATTTGTATAATAAAATTCTAACTGAGTCGAATCTGTACATTAAATATTTTTTTGGAAAATCTTATTGAAATAGTACTAATTATTATCGATATAGAGGCCAAATCTATAGTTTATAGAATTTTTGTTTGTCTATCTGTCTGGGAACGCACGAGAAAACTACTGAATGGTTTTTGATAAAATTTGGTATGGTCACAGCTGGTCGTCCGGGGCAACTTTTAAGATAATTTTTAGCTTGAGAAAATATCTCATCTCTGAGAAATTCATACTAATCGTTATTCTAATTTGAAAGTCGCGGTGAGTGCAGTGCAGGACCGACAGCCTTTCCTGATGTCGGAACAAGGGAGTGTAATACCGTAAACTTCTAAGTCTAGTCTGGCTGCTAATGAAAACTTCTTAGTAGAAGAATCGAACCCAGGACCTCCATATATGCAGCCAATAAAACCAAAAGACAGTAATACTTTCCACTTTGACCTGTTAAACCAGAATTCATTTATTTACAGTATTTTAGCCCATCATTGAGTGAAAAGTATAAATGTACGTAATTCCTACTTTGAGCCCTTTTACATTACGCCCTAATATGGATAAAATATTGTACAAAACACCTCACGCTTTTTTCACATTAATTTTCTCTTTAATAACTTTATTCTTATAATAAATTGTTTTTTACTTTTTAGTACGGTTCATCGTTAAAGCGTGTTTTTTAGTTTTTTTAATCTTGTATAATTTATTATCCATTCTTTAGTTTGATCTGCTATGAAAGCGTGCTTTTTAATTTTTCCAATTATTGTGCAAAGTTTCAGTTCAATTTGAAGTTTTGAAGTGGGTGAAAATCGTGTTCAAAGATCCCGTTACAAACAGACATGGAAGTAATAAAAGTGTGTTAAAATGGATATTTTAATAGAAAATCATAACTTTATAGTAAATTATAATTTATTGTTAATAACATATAATTATTTAAATAACTTTTAATTAAAATTTTGTTTACCCGAAGAATATATAGTTAAAAACCTATATGGTTTAAATAAATATAAATAAATATGCTGGGACACTAACACACAGCGCCATCTAGTTCCACGGTAAGCTACGAGGCTTGTGTTATAGATACCAGATAGTTGATACACTACACATATATAACTTTAAATACATACATATTATAAAAATAAACACCCATGACTGGAGTACAAACATTCGTGCTCATCACACAAATGAATGCCCCCAGCGGGACTCGATCCCGCGACCTCTGGCACAGTAAGTAGAGTCACTACATACTGAGCAAAAGAAATATTCATTACTAGCTGACCCGACAGACTACGTTCTGTCAAATTAATTGTGTAGCTGGCCCGTTTAGAAAAATGGTGTTTTTACGTTTTTCTGGGCATTTTTTCCAATTTTTCTCTACATAAGAACCTTCCTTGGACTTCAATTATTATTTGAAAAAAAATTTGCCGAATTTGTCCAGCTGTTCTCGAGTTTAGTGCTTAGCAACACATTTAGCCATTTATTTTTATTCATATTGAAGATACTGAAGTTTTTATAAACCGTGTCGCCCACTCTCGTTTTTCTATGGGTAATATTTTCAACATAATATTATAAACAAGCCATTGTTAATTCAATCGAGTTTTCATTATAGCCGATTGACGACGTGATCGACATTGATTTAATTCAACGTAGCGTTTAAAACAAAGAAGTGTTATTGTTCTTTAAGAATAAACGAATGTACGTAATATATAGATTTTATTGAGAGCTAATAAAACGTTACGAGTAAATTTCCAATGCAAAAGACGTTTTTATGAAAGGAAAATTCTTGCTTAACTTGCGATATAAATCTCACAAATATGTTATCTAGTATGCGGATTTATTTTTTATGCTCAAATAACAAATAAGTATAGCTCAATTATATAAACGCTTATCTATAGTAAAATATTATAAAGAGGCAGAGTTTGTTTGTTTGAACGCGCTAATCTCAGGAACTACTAATATAATTTGAAAAATTCTTTTTGCATTCTCAATAAACGGGCTATCACCTGTTTATTGAGAAAGCCTCTATGTCATCATGCCACTATTCAAGGAAGTGGAGAAGTAATATAATATATAGTCTGTCTATTCCATACTAATCGTTAAAACGTACCTAGTTACCTAGTTTTAGTATAAAGTCTAAACGCACTTAGCGACCAAAAAAGGTCAACGGCAACGAAGTTGCACTAGTATCAAATATGAACAAATCAGAGTTGCTGTGATGGCGCATTCTTATTTTTAGACAAGGACAACATATTTTTTTTTTCATTTTAGAAAATTTTCAAAAACCAAATTAAAACAATAGATATATTTAATGTATAAAAACGGTTCTTTGATATCTTTGGTCAATAAATTAAAAAAATGTGTATAATAAATTCATTTATCATTATAAATGTAACATTACAATGTTTATAATGTGTCTAGTAAATTAATGGACTTTTTTATATGTTACGTATAAAAAAAAATCTTGAAATATGATTCGTACGAAGAAGGAAGTAAACGTAGTATAATATTACCGTTGATTTGCGCCCGCTGGTTAATTAAATTTGCGCTAATCCTACTTACAAACTAATTAGCGATACTAATTGCTTAGAGTGTCTTAACTACCGAGTGAGACTACTGGAGATATTTGCAGCTTCTCTAATCAAATAATTATATGGCTAATATCAATGTTATAGAACCGATTAATTTAGTAATGTAGTCTACTATTACAATAAACAGAATGTAGGTGTATCGTTTTGATGCCGACACAGGGTTATAGTTTACTAGCGATTCATCCTCGCTTCGCTAGGGTTCGTCCCTAGGTTGATGACCCATACAAACTGTCATTCCCATTTTCACCCCCCTAAACGATGATTTTCGGAATAAAAAATATCCTATGTAAGTACATGGAAGGTTTCAGAGTCTCAAACTATCTTACTAAATTTCATCTAAATCGGTCCAGTAGTTTTTGAGTTTATTCGTTACAAACATACAAAAATACAAATCTTTCCTCTTTATATTAATAGTAGTGTAAATGGTATGTACATATAACTAACTCTTTAATAATTTAGATTTATCTAAAAAAGTGGAGGTCATTGAGAATTGAAATATTGCAAGCGCATGTTTTTATAACTATTCATATTTTATAATAACTATTGTTTTAATAATTATTACTTTACTTTCAAGTTTCTTATAGCCTGTGCTATTGAAGCTTGAATTTGGAAAAAAAATCACGTCAACCCGTTATTTCATTGTGGCGTGAAAGAAGGATAAATTGACAAATATACTTTTCGCATTTATATTATATTAATAGTGTCTTAACTTTATAGATTTATTTTATGCAAGGAATTAATTCCGCTCGCAAACTTTGTGTAATTTCGAGTATCTTAAAGTCTTCAAAGAAGTAAACAAATCGGGAATCACTGCACATCATCTCTTGTAATTATGGAAATATTTTATTTTCAAGAACTCAATGCATTATATTATAGATCTATACTAATATTATAAAGCTGAAGAGTTTGTTTGTTTGGTTGAACGCGCTAATCTCAGGAACTACCAATCCGATTTGAAAAATTCTTTTTGCATTAGATAGCCCGTTAACTGAGAAAGGCTATAGGCTATATCATCCCGGAAAAATGTACGGTTTCCGTGGGATAGATTTGTTTTCGTCCAGGGACGAACCCGAAGCGAAGCGAGGGTGAGTCGCTAGTACATTATAAAACTAGAAGTTATACGTGGGATTTGCTGATGAAATTAATGTCACAAAAGTAGTTTATTCTCCTAATTTTGCATGCAAATTTGTCTTCCAATAACGTAAAAAATCAATAGCTGTTTACGTTTTTAAATACCTTTGAACAATCTTTGCCTTTTCATTGCCAACAAGTAGAAATGTTGTTGCTTAATGCGAAGGATGACTCACAATCAAATAAACAACTTTATTAGTAAAATCGATTCCAACAATCGGTTAATAAGTACACTTACCCTGACATATTATTCCTTGGTACCACTAACTTTGTCATATTGAAATAGCGGGCAGTGAAGCCTGATAAGTATATTTTTGCTTCACGCTAGATCTATAGGTACATAATACATATGTATACTTATAGGAACTTATATATAATACTAAGTGTATGTCGGTGATTTCAGTTATTGCTTTTTTAAGGTCAAAATGTTTTTCCACCATTTTATTCATTTGTATTTGTTTGTCCGGGCTTATCATTAAAACAGCTGATTTTAGTTTACGTCGGCTCGTGGTTCGCATTTGCTTGATACGTAAGTACGTAATTACTTACCGCTTTTATTCCGAGGAAATAAAACATTCCTTCTGGTTGGGTCATAGATTTTTTTATGGAAAATATATTTATATAAGAGAACTACTCGTTAGACTTAATGTAAGCTGAAACAATAGTTATTTAAATATGAAGTCAACATATAGAATATGATCATATTTTATTCAGAGACAATTAAAGATATCTCCAAAATAAAGATTAACGAATTTTTTGTTTATATTTAATGTACTGCGTAAATTTTAATCACACTTTCCTTTTTATTTTTGGTTCTATTTGGATTCAGATAATTATAACAGTCGAGGGCATTTTTAAAATGCATAAAGTTCACCTACCAAAGTTATTTATTAGAAAAAAGTTAAAAAGATAAAAGTTACAGTTACTCATACACTACACCTACTTACACTACACCTTCCTTTTGATTGTACAAATTTATAAGATTTATATAATACTAGCGACATACCCTCGCTCTGCTCGGGTTCGTCTCTAGGTACGATTTAGGAGTTAGTATAGATTTCTCGGAGATAAGATATTTTCCCGCAGTAAAAAGTATCCTATATGTTGACCCGGATAACCAGCTATCATCATACCAAATTTCATCAAAATCTGTCCATAGGTTTACTCGTGATGCGTTCTCAGATAGACAAACAAACAGACAGATAGAGAAAAAATGTAAAAACTATAGATTCGGCTTCTGTGTTTATAATAATGACTATTTCAATTAAGATGTTCAAAAAATATTTAATGTACAGATTCGACTCAGAATTTTATTATATGTATAGATTATACGTATTTCACGCGCTCTTCCTTATCAAAAAGGTATAAAAATTATATAACGATTCCCCGTGTTTCCGCTAGCATCGAAACAATGTGTATTAATTTGCGGTGTACATTTACCCTGCGTTTATCTCAACTAGACCGGGACAAAAATCTTTATGGTCATTACCCATGTGGAAACTGAAATATTGACAGATATACGATGTGAACAATGTAACTTTGTTACTAAAATATAGGGGTTATAACTTTTTATTATCTAATAATTTATTATGGGTATAATATTATAATTATACTCCCTTTTTTAATCTCGTAAAATATATCTATAGGTACACATAATAAAATCGTAACTAAGCCGAATCTGTACATTAAATATTTCTTGGAAAATCTTATTGAAATAGACTTTATTATCGATACAGAGGCCGAATCTATAATTTTTAGAAATTTTGTGCCTGTCTGTCTGTCTGTCTGTTACCGCATCACTCGGAAAAACCACTGGAGGGATTCTGATGAAATTTGGTACATACGATGATAGCTGGTTATCCGGGTCAACATATAGGATACTTTTTACTGCGGGAAAATATCTCATCTCTGAGAAATATTTCCTAAACGTTAAAACATAAGTAGGGACGAAATCGAGCGGAGCGAGGGTGAGTCGCTAGTTTTATTATAACTTCATCATTTAATAAATTGAAATAAAATTACTTATTTCAAAGCTGTCAGAAAGAAAGAAGATATGTGCAATTTCAACTCAAAAGGAAGAGAACAACAGCTTGAAAATGTGTAACGTAATATTTTAAATCGGTCTTACAGACAAGAGAACGGAGCAAATTAATTAAAATCTCGTAAATAGAATAACCTTCGAAACTTACCATTAAAAATTGTATTATCTATCTGCAGTGGTTCCCAAATAGTGGTCCGCGAGACCCTAGGGTTCCATGGATGATGGAACGGTCACAGGGGTTCCGAGTTCTGTCCGAGAGTTAAATAAAACGTAGACAAGAAGCCGAATTTTAATACCATTATAAATAAGTATGTGAAAAATTTCATTCATCACATTAAATAGGGTATATTTTTCGTACAATAAATATTACTGAAAGTATCAATATGTTTTAATGTATATGTTTATATATTGTATTTATTTTGTTTAAGATATTATGCTTATTGTTATATATTTTCTTATCGTTTCTTTGCACTTTCTTTTTCTGTCCCGCTACTTAACACTATTTCCCACATACATAGGTTGATTGGAAGAGATCTATAGATAGATTTATAGGTCTATAGAGATAAGTCCACCTTCGTCCACGTCATTTTCTATGTATTTTTTTTTTATTACTTGTTTAGTGCAATAAAGAATATTATATAATATTTTTCATTCATGATATGTTCTTACAAGTCAAATAAGAAATAAATTCTAACTACAATACAATCAGTTTAGTTATTATCAAAATGGAAATCCATAAAAAAAATTATGATCAATTAGAGATCCGTGACCAAAAAAAAATTGGAAACCGCTGATCTAAGTGTTGTAGCTCATTTACATAGTCTATATCAAATATGCGCATATTGAATATTTTGCATATTTTATTTTATTTGTTTTTATGCCGCAATTGAATATTTAAATCGATTCTGCTATACTAGAATCGATTTAAATATTCATTAATAAATATAGTATATTCATTATAATGAATAATACAAACAACAATATTAATCAGAAAACTTACAATATCCTTATGCAATGTAAAATTAATACATATTACCCAAGGGCTGAGGCAGTGATAACTTACAAGCTTAGATACCCAAGGGAAGCATTGTACGATCTCCCGTCTCATAATTATGTAATATGTGTATGGGGACTGAAATTGTTTATGTCGACTCGTAAGTGGCAAAATACCATGTTCCTGACGTTTCGATTGGATTGCACCATTGCAGACGCGGTCCCGGGTAGAGAGAGGCGGTGTGCAGCGTGAAGCGTCACAGGCTACGATCAGAGGTGTTTTTATAAAGAAAAATTCATGATCGTGAATCTTTGGTCCAACGCGCCTAAGGACAATATTAGTTAGTGATGGACCGATTATCATTTAGCGATTACGATTATTGCGCTTAATAATCGATGATTACGATTTCGATTACGATTAATTCTGTTTTTTCATAAAACGTACTATTATCGATTAAAGAGCTTAATATTAAACATACCATAAACTAAATTAAAAGATTATTTGCTAAGGAAAATAATTAAATTAAGAAATTTTAAATTTTTGCTCAGAAAACAGCATTCTAACCTTATCGGGCGTTAATCTTTTTCCTTTTTCAGTTTGAATCAATCCAGCAATGTAAAATAACCTGTCCGATGTTACGGACGATGGTTTGATTGAAATATATTTTTTTGCTATTACTTTTAGAATACTGTGTTGCTTCTTTCCAATAATAACACACGCATGAACAAAAGATGTACACTATGCGTATTTAAAACGTATGTTACATTAATAATAGGAATAAACTTCTTTGAAAATATAAGTCATAAATAATCGCTAGATAATCGTAATGATAATATTACAACGATTACTATTAATTGTGAAATGCCAATAATCGTCGATTACGATTAATCGTAATCGTCGTTTCATCACTAATATTAGTGTCGTGTGTAAAGACATTTATAAGTCTATTCAGACCCTTTTTAGCGTCCCACTACTGGGCAAGGGCCTCCCTTCAATACGAGGGGGATCAGGCCATAGTCCACCACGCTGGCCAAGTGCGGGTTGGCGGACTTCACATGTCTATCGAAAACTTGTTAGGTTCTCTCAGACATGCAGGTTTGCTCACGATGTTTTCTTTTACCGTAAGACAAGTGGTAATCATGTTAAAAACGATTCGCACATGAAAATATCAGAGGTGCGAGACCCGGGATTTGAACTCGCTTCACTCGCTTTCCCAAGCAAGCGCGTTACCACTGGGCTTAAGTATAAAAATTAAAAACTGAGTTAGGGTATCTGTATAAAACAGCTTAACAAGCCAAACACTGCTACACACTTGGTAATGATTTATTTCGTACAAAAAAAGAACACCTAACATAAAATCAAAATTGAATATAATAATATTAACGTTATATTTAAATATTTAATAAGACTTTACAATGTACTGGTAGGCCGTTCACGACAATGTTACACACGTTATGTTAACAAACAATGAGTTTTATTTACGAGTCGAGTACCAACATTGTATACTGTTGCTACGCGCCATGTCGATAATATAGCTTTATTGAATTAACTGTGTTTTATCTACTTATTGATTTTAATCTGATCATTTAAATTGTTATATCATTATATCGGATTACTTTTCAATTATATCCAATGGATTAAAATATACATATGTAATGTATATATGTGAAATGTGAAAGACCTGTTTGTTTAAGGAGCTCAATTATATCTAAAAAGTGTTAAATTGGGGATTAAATAGTGTAAAAATACAAGCGGAGCTTTAAAAGTTCGAGGAATGGGTGGTGGATGGACCTTCTTGGTTCTATTGGAGTTGGAAACACGTTAATTCTATATACCTACACCAAATTTAGCCCGTATGACATATTTTATATATTTTTATATAATTTAATGTATTCGTATTCTCGTCGTCGCTTCGCATGATGCCGTTTTTAACGTATAGTGATTTTGTTGGTGGTTCATATAATAGGACGGTTTGTCGCGTTAATTTTGGGACAAGGAGTGATATATTTGAAAGCAGATCAGGACAATCAATTTTGCCAGTTAAAATTGCTTGTAACAAAACAATATCACTTTGTGCGCGTCTATATTCAAGTATTTCAATGCCATAGTGTTTGTATGCACTTTGGTTTGCATCAGAGTATTTAAAATCCTTGAATTGTAAATATTTTATAAGCTTAGTTTGTATATTTTCAAGTCTTTTGATATGTATTTGGTAACAAGGTGACCAGATGTTACTGCCATATTCTAAAATGCTTCGTACATATGTAAAGTAGAGAAGTTTAATACACTCTGTATTTGTAAAATTTTGCGTAGCACGTTTAATGAATCCAAGCTGTTTATATGCCTTGTTTATTATTATGTCATAAAGTTCCGAAAAGGATAGTTTCTGATCAAGTGTAATACCTAAATCTTTTACAGAGGTAGCTTTTTCGATGAATATACCGTTAATATTATAGTTATAATAGATGGGTCTCTCTTTTCGACTGAAAGTTATGTGATGACACTTATTAACATTTACATTGATTCTATTTATATCATAATAATGGGCTAGCGTGTTCAAGTCTTCTTGTATTCTTATGCAATCTGCAATAGATTTGACTTTAAGGAAGATTTTTTTGCCATCAACAAACATTAAGAATTGTGCATGCTTAAAGCATTTATCTATATCGTAAAGGTATGTATTATATAGAAGAGGCCCCAAAACTGAACCTTGTGGTACGCCAGAAGGTACGCACGTGAAGTTGCTCCTAGCATCGCCTATAATTACTGCTTGCATTCTATTTTTAATATACGATGTAAACCACCTAAAAAGATTTCCATGTATTCCTAATTGATGTAACTTTTGTAATAGGATGATGTGATCTACGCGATCAAAGGCTTTCTCAAAATCAGTGTAAATCACATCAACTTGCTCACGTCCGTCCATAGCGTCTAAGACGTAGTTTGTAAAGACTCCTAGATTTCTTACTGTGGAGCGCCTGTGCATGAATCCGTGTTGTTCTCCAGGGATAGATTTTGCTATAGTAGGACCGATTAGATCATGTATAATTTTTTCAAATACCTTACTCATAGCATTTAAGATTGAAATGGGATGATAATTTGTTATTAGAGTTCTAGATCCATTTTTATGAATAGGCACTATTTTTTATTAGTATTGAAATATAAAAAGTAAAGGATAAAATAATTCTAACGATAATGAATTTAAAGCGCCTAATTGGACGTAACGTAACGTACGTGACGTATAAATGCGTAAAAAATTAAAGAGTGCGTGTATGAATGTGTACAAACGCAAGAAGTAAAACTTCTGTAGGTACTCTTTATGAAATACAATTTATGTTTTAAATAATTAGGATAAGTGAGATACAAAAAAAAAATTAAATAACATATTACAATCATATATTTATAGAATATCATTTAAGGAAAGAATATAATATTATATATCATTTATCAGACAATAACGACGTTTACCATGGCAACAAACGTACGTACATTTTTTCGTAACGCATTCACCAGCTTACCCCCCAAGTCAAGCGTGCGTAAAGAAGTTTTACTTCAATAATATATTTGACTTTTAACTGTAACTTTGTTTAATGTTATACTGTACCGTTGTTCATGTCAGTAATCTGTACATATTATTACAAATGAAACTTATTATCATTGCATGAGACGAAACAATTATATAGTCAATGAAATTAATCGATGGCTGTAAATTACATTCTGTAACTTAAAGTATTTTAATAACTCATTCTTCTTCTTTGTAAACCTCAACATTTCTAGTAAGATCGTTGTTGAAATTAACCCTTCCTCATGAATATTGTGTTGCATGTTGTTTCCTTTCATTCAAAGATCATTGGACCAATTTAGCTCTTGCATCTGTTGACACAGTCAGACTTCGTAGCCAACGCATCGAATAATAAAACTTAAATTTTTCACAGTGAATCAAAATAATATCTAGAAATAAACATGTATGAGCTTAAACTACATGGTTTGTGTAATGTTTACCTTGTTCTTCTGTAAGGTACTAGCGACTCACCCTCGCTTCGCTCGGGTTCGACCCTAGGTTGATTCCCCATACAAAATTTCATTTCATTCCGGGGTAAAAAGTATCCTATGTCCTTCCCAGGGTCTCACACTATCTTCTTACCAAATTTTATCTAAATCGGTTCTGTAGATCCAGATATTACCCCCTACAACCTTACAAACTCACAAACTTTGCAACATTCTCTCTTTAACCTTTAATTATAATATATCATACAATTTATATAGCTATATGATAAAACCATTGTACATACATATATTGAGTTGTTGGAATGTCTTCCGCCTGAACTTTTCTCGCTGCAACAATGTCGGGCTCCATAAGAATTGACATTTAGAGGTCAAGTTCGCAACACATCCACTGTACTACAATTTATATTGATATGCATAATGCAATATGTTTTCTGCACAATCGAGCATATCAATAACTCATGTTTGACCCCCTAATTCCTTGTTCGATTTTTTGTAAATATTCTATGTGTAAATAATAATAATTATTATCGATTAAGAGCAATGAATGGTAGGCCATTGATAACATGCTCATTTGAATATGCGGGGTACGAGAAGCGGGTTCAAATCCTCGTAATGTCTATTTGTGAATCATTTTCATGATTATCGATTAAGAGCAATGAATGGTAGGCCATTGATAACATGCTCATTTGAATATGCGGGGTACGAGAAGCGGGTTCAAATCCTCGTAATGTCTATTTGTGAATCATTTTCATGATTATGCCACTTGCTAATGACTAGGACCTAGTCCCCCTCGTATTGCGACGTTAAAATGGCTGAATTATTTAAATTATTTTAAAATTCGATTTAATGAAGCGGTTAATTATATATATTAATGTGTACATATATATGTAAAATAGTTGTCTCTTGTTTTAGATGCACCAGGAGAAGCGGCTGTGCATCCTGGGCGCTGAACTTTCAGAGCTGGACACCTTCGAGCGGTTATTGCGATTCTCCGGCGCTCAACTGCGACTGCTACAGTGTTTTCAGGTTAGAAAAATACTATTTCCACATTGTTTATACATTGAAGTCAATGGACCGTAAATTGTGCGTAGGTGAAAAACTGACGTGATTAGTTCCCGTGAATAACCGATATTACGTACATACAGGGTCGTTTTTTTATTTACTGAAGACCTTTTGGGAACATACTATTTACATCATAACAGCAACGTCGGTAAGAAAAAAAATATTTATTATTTTACTTAAGCAGCCATCAGGAATTAAATACGCGTAGGTATAGTTTGAAGCGTGAAAAAACTGTAGCGTGAGCTAAGCGTTAATCCCAAACGCAGAGAATACTGGACTACTTTCCCAGTTTTGTTTATAAGTGTTCTAATGTTAAATCCGACATAAATCTGAAAATTTTGTATTTTCAGCTTTTGTCACCTCCATGTTTCGTTGATAATATTTGCACTTGTGCTTGAAAATGAAAGACAAGCCGCCCGTACAAGTTTTAATTCAGTATCAGACATGGACTACGCTGAACTTACCGTTGTAGCATATTTTATTTAGCAGGCGTATGACAGAAAAAAATTATACATTTTAAATGAAACTTAGATAGAATGCTTATAGATTTTATATATAAGTGCGTGGTCTTGCAGTGATTATGGACGCCGGCTTAGTCGCCGAGAAGAAACGCGCGCACTCGGCGAAAAAGCTCGAGCTCGATACATAAAATGAACAAAATTTTTATTAATTGAAAATACATAATCTATATTATATATTATGTAGGTACTAGGAGCATACTCTGGCTTCGCTCGGGTGCAACTGTAGATGCTTGGTAATGTAGCTTCCTATATGTGAAAAAAAATCAGAATCTGATGAGTAGTTTCAAATATTACCTGTACCTACTACATCCAAACTTACAAACTAAACCTTTATATTATAATAATATAATTAGTGAAGATCAGTATTAAACTTCAATTCTTTATTATTATGTATGATTTTTTTTTAATTCAGGACAAAACTTGTCCTAAGAATATGACATTAACATAAAATGTCAGGATAAACTCCGCGACCTTGCCAGTCATCAGATGGCCTTTCTACCGTTGACCTATTGGCATTTATATCGTTCTTTGTTGAAAGTGAGAAAGAATAGGCCCGCAAACAGCTTGCGAAGTTTATTATTATAGCTTTTATGTAAAAAATATAAAATATACTCATGAGTTTTACCAGTTGACTGAGTACCTATTAACCTCAGCCTAAGGAATAATATAGACTGATTGTCATAGAACTAAGCATGAAAGCAAAAATAAAATATCAATGTGTATATGCTTTCTACACAGTAAGGTGTTGTACAAAATTTTGTACGAAAATAATATTTTTAATGGATTTTTATAAATAAAATTTTATAATATTTGAATCCCCCCGATAAATAAGATCCCGGGTTTCGCACCTCTGATATTTTCATGTGCGAATCGTTTCTAACATGATTACCACTTATGTTACGGCGAAGGAAAGCATCATGAGGAAACCTGCATGTCTAAGAGAACCTAGCAAGTTTCGAAAGACATATGAAGTCCATCAACTCGCACTTGGCCAGCGTGGTGGACTATGGCCTGATCCCCCTCGTATTGAAGGGAGGCTCGTTCTCGACGGTGGGATGTTAAAAAGGGCTGAATACACAATCTTTGAATTTACTATTGATTTTCTTACAATTAGTTCTATATTCTTTTAGTTCAAAATTAATTATAAATATATTAAGAACAATGTTTTTTTTTAATTCTTCTCAAAAATTCTAAATTAACGAAAAAGAAATAAAGAAATCTCCCTTATTGTTTGAATAAATTAAGCAATATCCATGGCAACATCGTGAATAGTAGCAAAAACAGCAAAATCATGCTACTGTTTTTAACTTTGACATTTATTTTGGCGAACTCCGTCTGTATTATTCTGAGCTAATTAATGTAACTTATATAAGGTTTCGTTGATTTTTGTTGACAAGAAACAAGTCACGCGGGAGGTAACGTGAAATGTAAATTGATTTTCACTCAAAATTTGCCTATCGCACTCGATTTACCCACCATTGGCATTTAAAGACAGTAATGATAGTATTGAAATATTATAATTGATTAATTAATTTGGTTTTATTTTTTTTCGTGGAACCCTATTTTTTTTCTAAAGTAAAAGTAGCCTAAGTTACTCCTTATTACACCAGCTATCTGCCAGTGAAAGTCCCGACAAAATCGGTTCAGCCCTTTCAGAGATTAGCCGGAACAAGTATACAGACAGACAAAAATTGTAAAAAATGTTTTGGTATATGTACCGTGTATACATCCATATGCATTTAGTAAAAAGTTTGACGATACGTTTGGCTCAGTTTGTAGTGACCCTACTTGCTGTGCCAGCGGTCGCGGGTTCGAGTCCCGCTGGGGGCATTCATTTGTGTGGCACGAATTATTGTACTTCAGTCATGAGTGTTTATATTTATAATATGTATGTACTTAAAGTTATATATGTATAGTGTATCAACTATCTGGTATCCATAACACAAGCCTCGTAGCTTACCATGGTACTAGACGGTGCTGTGTGTTAATGTCCCAACATATTTATTTATTTATTTAAAAAGCGGTTATTTTAATATTACAAACAGACACTCCAATTTTATTTATCTGTATAGATATAACTGATATAGAATCTTAAGTAAGTAGAATTAAAGAATTAAGTAATCATTTAATAGTTACATGTAGGCATATGTGTATCATACATACATATACACAGATAACTTATGGTTAGGTATGTGTGGTTGATAATTTAGACTTTAGGGTGATATAGCAAATGCTGATCTGTTTTATCTTAAGAAGTAAATAGTTTGTTTATTAAGGTTTTTCTTAGAAAAAGAAAGGGTAGCTCTGGTTTTGTAATCGCGACTTGGAACGTATTCAAAAAAGAACTTATTATATACTAGCGACCTACCTTCGCTTCGCTCGGTTGCGTCCCTAGGTACGTTTTAATTTTTTTTAAACGAAACCCTGATTCTTTTTCTAAAATAAAATTAGCCTAAGTTACTCCTTATAATTTTAGCTATCTACCAGTGAAAGTCCCGTTAAAATTGGTCCAGCCGTTTCGGAGATTAGCCGGAACAAACAGACAGACAGGCAAAAATTTTAAAAATTGTATTTTTCTTATAAGTACCATATATAATTCCATATTATGCATTTAGTACAAAGCTGTTATTTTGACATTACAAACAGACACTTCAATTTTATTTATCTGTATAGATTTCAAAGCAATAAACAATTTACACGGTTAATTTTAAAACATATATGAAAAGATTAAAATTATGTTCTATGTGTAAGATACTAACAGTTAAAAACCAGTTGGTCGTAACTCGTAGCGTTCAATGTCATTTCCATTAAGGCGTCAACGCGTCAATAATGCGGCTGCGCGATGCGTGCACGCATCTGCGTCTCTGTATGAACGTTCAGTTAAAGATGTTCCTATATATCTTAGATATATTTTTTCCTCTGCAATGGAGCTCATATCGACGTGTTCTTGTATAAAGGTGGATTATGGAGATTGGCTACTTTTTATCGTGATTCTCGCGATAGTCCTCGTAGAATTATTTAATAATATGCTAATGCATATTGCAAAAAGTAACTTAGTATGTATACGGTCACATATATATGTTGGGTATGGCCATCCATCACGTTGTATCTCAGTAGATACTATTAAAAATGGATCATTGAATAATGAAGCACTTTTCTCGTTGTCCTCGTGTACACAAAGAGAAAACATGAAAAATATTTATTTTATATACACTCAATTTTTATTCTTATGTAAAATCTATACTAATATTATAAAGCTGGAGAGTTTGTTTGTTTGTTTGTTTGGTTGATCGCGCTAGAGGAAGGCTTTAGGCTATATATCATCCGGGAACAATGTACGGTTTCCGTGGGATAGATTTGTTTTTGTCTAGGGACGAACTTGAAACGAAGCGAGGGCGAGGCGCTAGTACATAATACGAAGCGCAATAGGTACACCTGCTTGGCCAACAAAGATATGTAAGTGTCATTATAGGCTATAGCGAAATTGCTGGTACGAGTATTTAATGGAAAAAATATGAAAATAATATAGGTGAAAACAGAATTTAATACGTAACGAAAAAAAGATGTAATAGAAGAAGTGAAGCTCCAAAAGTTACTAAGAAAGCCCTCAGGGGATTTTTGTGTAGTTCGTGATAATCGCGTCACACTAATATTATACGTACATACATGGGAAGTTTATAAGGGAGTAAACGGCTAAATGGAATTTAATAAAAATCGAAGTAGGTCATGTATTGCGGCCATAGTCCACCACGCTGGCCAAGTACGGATTGGCGGACTTCACATGTGTTTCGAAAACTGCTAGGTTTTCTCAGATATGCAGGTTTCCTCACGATGTTTTCCTTCACCGTAAGGCAAGTGGTAATCATGTTGGAAATGATTCGCACATGAAAATATCAGAGGTGCCAGACACGGGATTTTAACCCGCTTCACTCGGTTTCCCAAGCGAGCGTGTTACCACTGGGCTACCACTGTATATCCCGGACATAATCTAAAAAGTGTCCGAATTAATTATATATTCTTTATCGAACAGAAGTCAACATTTATAACTTAACGCCACTCATCGATATTCATATTGATATGTCACATATTACCACGTGCCTGCGCGCGCGCTTGCAATCAATCCAATTATAGCACCCGTTATATCAGCATGTATCTAGATTCTCAATCAAATAGCAACATATACATATGTATTTACCAACTTCTTCATTATCAAGACTGACACACGTAGTTATGAGTAATACACCACACCGCATAGCTTTATTAAAAAAAATATTAAAAGAATAGGTTGTGTAATAAGTATACCTAGTTCTTTATGTAAAATTGATTTTTTTTTTTTAATTTTGTTATGATATATTATGTAGTTAAAAATGTGGTAGTTTTTTCAATCTTTACATATTATAAAATTGTAACTGATCGCTGTCTGTACATGGAAGATATTTGAGAAAAACTAATTTTGGGGATCTTTATTAACGCAATAGAACCCAAGACAATGATTTTTAGTTTTTTTGTCTATTTGTCTCTTTGTCTGTGCGTTTGTACGCGCTAATCTTAGAAACGGCTTAACCGATTTGGTTGCGGTTTCCACTAATGTATTGTGGTAATCTTCACTTAACATTTAGTATTTGTTTTATTTCAATCGATTCATAAATAAAAAAGTTATGTCAAT
This sequence comes from Fabriciana adippe, assembly GCA_905404265.1. NCBI lineage: Eukaryota > Metazoa > Arthropoda > Insecta > Lepidoptera > Nymphalidae > Fabriciana > Fabriciana adippe. The sequence continues at coordinate 1,551,724 of FR989995.1, forward strand.
TTAAAGAATCATCTAGGGGCGAACCCGAGCGAAGCGTGGGCGAGCCGCTAGTTACTTAAATATAAAAGAAACAAACAAGTGTCGGTTATATATTATTATGTTTGTAAAGACACTGTATTTACATTCTTTTTATCTATACTATAATAAAGCAGTAACTTAGCGAAATCTGTACATTAAATATTTTTTAAAAACAATGAATGTAACGTATTATGTATACAATATAGACCCCAAAACAATAGTTATTAAAATTTTTGTCTGTTTGTCTGTTTGTCTGTTTGTCTGTTTGTCTGTTTGTCTGTACGCGTTTCACGCAAAAAGTAATGAACCGATTTCAACGAAATTTTGTGAACTGATAACTTATTACTCGGGTCAACATTTAGGATAACTTTTACTTTTGGAAAATCTTTGTTTCCCGCGGGAAATCGCAATAACTGGTTTTATCGAGTCCTCCTTAGGAACCCTCCGCTGGCTAAACCTAAAGACATACATCAAAACAATGTACTAAAAAATTGTAGATCTTGAAAAGGCCAACAGAAATATCTACAACAGTATATGTCTATCTCTCAAGGTACACTCGCAATACCTATTCTTATCTATACCTATATCAAAACTAACTTAGTTAAATCGATGTGCGCGTTTCACGCAAAAAGTACTGAACCGATTTCAATTAAATTTTGTATAGTGATAGCTTATCACTCGAGTCGACATTTAGGATACCTTTTACTACAGGCACATTTTTCGTTCCCGCGGGAAAACGCAATGACTTGTTCTATCGAGTCGTCCTTAGAAGTTTATATGGCTAACGCTGGCTGAACCTTAAGAGATACATCAAAATAATGTACTAGAAAATTGTAGGTCTTAAAAAGTTATACAGGGAAGTTCGCAATATTATTTGTCTATCACCTAAGGTACACTCGCAATTACTATTTTTATTCACTACTCGCGACTCACAGACTGACTTATCAACGTTTAGCTCAGTTCAGCAGTGAAACGTAACTAGGGACGAACCCGAGCGAAGCGAGGGTGAGTCGCTAGTATATTAATAAAAACCTATTACATCGTGATTTTATTTTACAGAAAAAAGCAATTTATCTCTAATTTCATCTACGAATAAATATTATTATTTATTCATAAAACTAGCGACTCACCCTCGCTTCGCTCGGGTTCGTCCCTAGGTTACGTTTCACTGCTGAACTGAGCTAAACGTTGATAAGTCAGCCTGTGAGTCGCGAGTAGTGAATAAAAATAGTAATTGCGAGTGTACCTTAGGTGATAGACATATAATATTGCGAACTTCCCTGTATAACTTTTTAAGACCTACAATTTTCTAGTACATTGTTTTGATTTATTTCTTAAGGTTCAGCCAGCGTTAGCCATATAAACTTCTAAGGACGACTCGATAGAACCAGTCATTGCGTTTTCCCGCGGGAACGAAAAATGTGCCTGTAGTAAAAGGTATCCTAAATGTTGACTCGAGTGATAAGCTATCACTATACAAAATTTAATTGAAATCGGTTCAGTACTTTTTGCGTGAAACGCGCACATCGATTTAACTATGTTAGTTTTGCTATAGGTATAGATAAGAATAAGTATTGCGAGTGTACCTTGAGAGATAGACATATACTGTTGTAGATATTTCTGTTGGCCTTTTCAAGTTCTACAATTTTTTAGTACATTGTTTTGATGTATGTCTTTAGGTTTAGCCAGCGGAGGGTTCCTAAGGAGGACTCGATAAAACCAGTTATTGCGATTTCCCGCGGGAAACAAAGATTTTTCTAAAGTAAAAGGTATCCTAAATGTTGACCCGAGTAATAAGTTATCAGTTTACAAAATTTCGTTGAAATCGGTTCATTACTTTTTGCGTGAAACGCGTACAGACAAACAGACAAACAGACAAAAAGATAAACAGACAAACAGACAAAAAAATTAATAACTATTGTTTTGGGGTCTATATCGTATACATAATACGTTACAGTCATTGTTTTTAAAAAATATTTCATGTACAGATTTCGCTAAGTTACTGCTTTATTATAGTATAGATAACGTACTCGTATAAGAAAACAGTAATATCATTTAATAAAAATAGTTATAGCGAGTGTACTTTAGGAGATAGACATATACCGTTGAGAACTTTTCTGTAGAACTTTTTAAGACCTACAATTTTCTAGTACATTGTTTTGATTTATCTCTTAAGGTTCAGCCAGCGTTAGCCATATAAACTTCTAAGGACGACTCGATAGAACCAGTCATTGCGTTTTCCCGCGGGAACGAAAAATGTGCCTGTAGTAAAAGGTATCCTAAATGTTGACTCGAGTGATAAGCTATCACTATACAAAATTTAATTGAAATCGGTTCAGTACTTTTTGCGTGAAACGCGCACATCGATTTAACTATGTTAGTTTTGCTATAGGTATAGATAAGAATAGGTATTGCGAGTGTACCTTGAGAGATAGACATATACTGTTGTAGATATTTCTGTTGGCCTTTTCAAGTTCTACAATTTTTTAGTACATTGTTTTGATGTATGTCTTTAGGTTTAGCCAGCGGAGGGTTCCTAAGGAGGACTCGATAAAACCAGTTATTGCGATTTCCCGCGGGAAACAAAGATTTTCCAAAAGTAAAAGTTATCCTAAATGTTGACCCGAGTAATAAGTTATCAGTTCACAAAATTTCGTTGAAATCGGTTCATTACTTTTTGCGTGAAACGCGTACAGACAAACAGACAAACAGACAAACAGACAAAAAGACAAACAGACAAACAGACAAAAAAATTAATAACTATTGTTTTGGGGTCTATATCGTATACATAATACGTTACAGTCATTGTTTTTAAAAAATATTTCATGTACAGATTTCGCTAAGTTACTGCTTTATTATAGTATAGATTTCATATAAGAATTTAAAATATTGGTACAGTATTTTTTCTAGCCGAATTTTAGTTACTTTATAAATGTTTTGATTAGCTGATATTAAATTATAAAAATTGCCTATAAGCACTGTGATACACAAAAAAAAAACACAAAATCTAAATAATTCATAAATAAAAATAATAAGCATACGGGCGTCTGATGATCAGGATGCAATCGTAGCTTTTAAGCCTCTTTTGGTTATTGCAAATATCCTTACATTAAATCGGGCCTGTGAACTGTATTCCGTACCTTCAGCTTTGCACAGCAGCTGTTATATATATGTACATTGTACATAACGTCACTGGTCGAGTTATTATGACTTATCAATAATGTTTACACTTCTTATTTATAATCCTTTAGTTATCTATAAGTATATATAAAAGGCAAAAGTGATTGACTGATGTATCAACGTACAGGCTAAACCCTTAAGGCTAGAAATTTGAAATTTCGCACACGTATTCCTCATATGACGAAGGCATCCACTAAGGAAGGATTTTTCAAAATTCAACCCCCAAGGGGGTGAAATAGGAGATAAAAGTTTGTAGGAAACTTTTTATTCCTTGGACATATTTGCATGAAATTTCGTATTTTTCGTAGTTTGATCGCGAGCGAAGCCGCAAGTTCTGCTAGTATAATATAAAAATTAAAGCACATAAATCGATTCTTAAATATCAAAAAAATGGTAGACTGCATATTTATTACTGTCTCTATAACATCTAATATAATATTATGTATGTATGTACAAATATTGTAAGATACTAACGGCTTTGAAAAAAGAAAAAATCTATTTTCGACGGCACGTTTGGCTCAGCTTGTAGTGACCCTACTTGCTGTGCCAGGTGTCGCGGGTTCGAGTCCCGCTGGGGGCTTTCATTTGGGTGATGAGCACGAATGTTTGTACTCCAGTCATGGACGTTTATATTTATAATATGTATGTATTTAAAGTTATATATGTGTATTGTATCATTAACTATCTGGTATCCATATCACAAGCCTCGTAGCTTACCATGGAACTAGATGGCGCTGTGTCTGTGTATTAATGTCCCAATATATTTAAAAAACATATTTAATTTTACAAGCTTTTATTTAGTTTCACCTATGCCGGTGTGTGTAATGGAATCTTGCAAGTTTAATTTGACCAACACCCCAGTGTTCGATTGTGCTGAAATTTGCACACTAGTTTGGTTTCCGGTAATCAAATTCAAAATATTTTATTCAGCATTAAATTATTACAATTTTTTACTGAACGTCATGAGCCTACTAACAGTTCGGAAAGAAGAAACCTCATACCTGAGAAGAACTGGCAAAAGAAACTCAGCGGGACTAATATTATTTCGTTATTTGTTTTATAAAGTTAAATTATAAAATACGATATTCCTATAAAGATGAAGTAGCCTGGAGGGGATCACTTCATTCCCAAGGCGTGCCATCTTTTATAAAATCATTAATTGTAAGCCTTTAGCACACAAAAGTTCTTTAACTTTTTTTTTTTAATTTGGGCGATAGAAGCTTTTTGTACATTTTCTGGGATCTTGTTGTATAAAGCGTATACAGTGTCCATGAAAAGAATTACTGATTCTGTGTCGACTTAATACTAATATTATGTATGTCACAATTTTTGGGAAATTTGTGTATATTTTTCCGAACATACATATACATAACATTTTCGTACACGTACCTACTGAGAAGCAATAGTCAATATTTTTATTTCTTTAAACTTATCTCATACTGACACTACACAATAACAATGCATGATTACTTAAATGTCGCCATTTTTAATATGGCGGACGTTATAAAAATGGCGATTTATCATTTCCATAGTGACCCTTATGTTATGGTCATCAAATGAAAGATCATGTTAGACCAAAATTTTAACATCTCCTGGTTAATTTCTAAAAAAATTAATTGTTAACTAGACCACCGGCGGCTCGGCAGTCGTTGACAGGTTAAAAAATAATATTATCTTCTTTTTAGAGCATCTAAGTAAAGCTTGCTTTTAAAAATGTTTTTTTACAATTGTTTTATTTATTAAGTAGCACACAAGATCTCGAGCATTATATAATAAATGCATTTATGCATTTATTATATAATTAGCGAGTAGCGACTCACCCTCGCTTCATTCGGGTTCGCCTCTAGACAAAAAAAACAAATCTATCCCACGGGAACAGTACATTTTTACAGGATAAAAAGTAGCCTATTTGTTATTCTGATGTATGAACTATATTATTGTAAAGTTTCATTAAAATCCAAATAGTAGTTTTTGTGTGCTAAGCTACATAAGTTACTATAGTTTTTTAACTATCCTACGGGAACTCTTTAATTTTGCGGGATAAAAAGTATCTAAAATGTTGACCGGGGATATAAGGTACCACCATGCAAAATTTCATTTAAATGAGTCCAACAGTTTCGGAGATTAGCCCATACAAACAGACAAACAGACAGAGAAACAAATTAAAGAGTGTGTGTATGAATGTGTGCACGCGCAAGAAATTAAACTTCTGTAGGTTATCGGTACTCTTTATGAAATTCAATTTATGTTTTAAATAATTAGGATAGGTGATAGGTATACTAAAAATAACGCATATTAAGCATATTACAATCATATATGTATTTATAGAATATCATTAAGGGAAGGATATAATATTATATATCATTTGTCAGACAATAACAACGGTTACCATGGCAAGAAACGTACGTACATATTTTCATAACGCATTCACCAGCTTACCCCCCAAGTCAAGCGTGCGTAAAGAAGTTTAAATTCAAAAATTTGAAAAAAAAAACTGGATTTGTTCAATTTCTCTTCTTACATCCCCCTGACTCGGTTTTTAGCATTTTTTGTCTATGTACAGACATAAATAAATACTTAAAAAAATGTATAGCATAATCACATCTATTACATGGTTATTGCTAAGGAAAGATGTTGTCTTTCAATCGTTGTCTTATATTTTAACTTTAACTTAGTGATTGCACAATATCGCTATCCTGTTCCATATGTAATACCTACACAATTCCTGAATTACATACTGTATAATGTATACGGCTTCATATAAATTGTTACGAAGCTGCAATGTTTACATTGTGGGAATGTCGTGCGACTAGTGTAGTTTTTGCTTAGACGAGTCGTGTTACTAGGTAGAGGGACCATAATATATCGGGTAACACAATGTATTTAATAGTAGCATGACCTAAGTTTCAATGGTCATGGTTGTGCATGCAATCGTATTTTTATTTGTTTTTTCTACGTCAGTAAGTACACCCGTTTTATCGGATAGTAACAATGATAATGATTATATATCGAGTGCCATGCATGTGTATCGTTTCCATTATAATCGATATTTTCAACATAGATTAAATTTTTGAAGTTTAAACTTCTTTAGAATCGTTATGATTGAACTCTGTGACTCGATGAAACGGAAATGCGACCCGAGAAAGAGACAAACACATAGGTAAATATATAGGATTAAGCCGGCAAGAGAATGAGATAGAATAAATTACACAGAAAGTGAAAAATAATACTGAATAATAAATAGAAAAAATAAGACTGAACTCGGTAAAAAAAATAACCCCACAAATATTTTAAATATTAAATTTTCATTTTCATAATAATTATTATTTATAAAAATGAATATTTATTACTGTGGGATGAATATGCAAAAATAAAATAAAAGCTATTATGATTAATTGTTGCCATGGTAACTGTTGTTATTGTGTCACAAATGATATAGGTATAATATTATATTCTTTCCGTATACGATATTCCATAAATATATGATTGTAATATGCCTTATTAAATTATTATTAACTTGTTTTAATTTAATTGCGATGTTTGCCAAAGGAATTTTACTTCAACCGCGCGTAAGGGTTACACGCACCCATTTTTTTAATTACCTACTATAATATTTATGTAAAATTAAACTTCAGTTTCAGAGATAAACTAGTGGTATAGGGCAGAAATGTGAAGATAGTGATAGTGTACTTTTTTCACTATATGATATATAAATTCATACTTTGTGAGATAAATAGACAAGTTATTCATTTAATATATTCTCTGACACTTGTTATTAAACCCTATGGTTTTATCACGAATTTGATACTCAATATTTTCTATAGAATATTTCGCAACCCTGCGAGTTATCAAATTCGTAAAAGCCATACCATTGTATGGTATGGTATGCATACACAGCACCATGAGGAATATAATATCCAATTATATTTTATTTAATATGATTGTTTTCCTGTTACAGGCCGTGATTGAACACGGGTCTAAACTATCCGCAGAACTAGCCAGCGGCTACTTGGCAAGGTGTGACGCCAACACAAAAACACAAAACTCTCTCATACAACTTGGCCTCAGATTGGGTGAGTATTGCTGTGTCATGTAGTTTATTGACCTAGCTTATTATATATCAACTCGTTTAAAAGTTATTTGTGGTTAAAGTTCAACCTGAAATGGTAAATGATGACTTTTACAATTTTTCATACTCTATCACAAAATAATGGCTCAAAACCATAAAATACCATATTTTGCGTGATTTTTCTCGATTTTATCCCACTAATTCATAGTGAAAATTATATGTTTTTAGCACGATTCAAATAGAAAGCGTTGAATTGATTCAAATAAAATTTGTTGACCGATTTTTTATAATAAATACACGGAAAATTGCTGCAAAAACTACGAATGGATTTTTATGAAACTTTACAGTTATTAGCTTACGAGTGACTCACCCTCGCTCCGCTCGGGTTCGTCCCTGCTTACATTTTAACGTTTAATTATAGATTTTTCAGAGATGAGATATTTTCCCGCAGTAAAAAGTATCCTATATGTTGACCCAGATAACCAGCTATCACCATACTAAATCTTATCAAAATCCCTCCAGTGCTTTTTCTGGGATGCGGTAACAGACAGACAGACAGACAAAAATTCTAAAAACTATAGATTCGGCCTCTGTATCGATAATAAGGTCTATTTCAATAAGATTTTCCAAAAAATATTTAGTGTACAGATTCGGCTTAATTACAATTTTATTATATGTATAGATACAATAGAATTATAATTTGTAAAGATACTATATTACATAAATAAAGTACGAGAGTGGAGCCGCGGGAAAAAGCTAGTAGTTAAACAAGCCTCAAAAGTCAAAACAAATAAATGAACATTGGTCGACAGGTGGGTTCCTCAACGAGGCGGGCTGGTACGCGGACGCACAACGTGTCTTGCTGCGGTGTCGCGATCTCTGCCAAGCGCAACCGCAGACCACACACTACAAGCGTCTGACACTGGAATGCTGTCACAGGTACTGCGCAAACTATACAAATAAATATATTTGAAGTGTCTGTTTGTTATGTCAATATTACAGCTTTTTATTAATTACTAAATGAATATAAAAGTATGTATATACGGTACTTATAAGAGAAAAACTATTTTTAAAAAATGTTGTCTGTCTGTCTAGGTCTGTTTGTTCAGGCTAATCTCCAAAACGGCTGGATCGATTTTGACGGGACTGACAAATAGCTGATGTTAAAAGGAGTAACTTGGCTGTTTTTATTTTGGAAAAAGGCATTAGGGATTCCGAGTAAAATTAAAAATGAAATTGTGAACAAAATCATACGTAGGGACGCACCCGTATAATAATATTTTTAGTATAACTTCTTTCTTCTAATCTAATTAGAATAATTAATTTCTGAAAGAAAACGATCAACACGAACGTAAACGGTCGGTCACACTGCTAACGAAACATGTTATACCGCGTTGTTGCTCTATGGACGTAAATGACCCTTAGCGGAACTACGGTGTTTGCTATGAGAGGTTATTGCACTTGGGTTATACATATTGTTGTATTCAGCCCTTTTTAACGTCCCACTGCTGGGCACGGGCCTCACGAAGGGGATCAGGCCATAGTCCACTACGCTGGCCAAGTGCGGGTTGGCGAACTTCACATGTCTTTCGAAAACTTGCTAGATTCTCTCAGACATGCAGGTTTCCTCATGATGTTTTCCTTCACCGTAAGGCAAGTGGTTATTAACCGGGACTTGAACCTGCTTCACTCGGTTTCCCAAGCGAGCGCGTTACCACTGGGCTACCACTGCCTACATATTATTGAAATGAAATGAAATAATATTTAATCAAATAGACTTATTACAAATACTTTTGAATATTATATATTATTAAATAAACATTTAGCATATGAATCCTACCTAAATGAGAATATCTTCAGTAGTTCAGGAGTTTATTTCTTACATCCAAACTCTTCAATATTACTATCTCTGTTCTAAATCTCATTCAAATCTGTCAGCCGTTTGAAAAACATGAAGAAATAACAGATATGGTGAAGGTGAATAAATTCTTCACGGGCCTGAATATAAATATAAAAAATATATATACGCATATATAATAAAGGCCTGAATATACGCATATATAATAAGATTCCACAAACTGATTTACATTTTCAAAGATTAAGAGATAAAATTAAAAATATTTTATTGAGCAAAACGTATTACACTGTTCAAGAATGTTGATGGAAATGTGTGGAATTAATATATATTGAATCATATGCGGGCTATTTGTAATATTATGTTTATTGATGTAACTTCACTGTTCTCAGCAGAACTGCTTTGCGAGCCGGTGGTAGCTTCCTTACGGACAGACTGCACTGACACATTAAATTAACGATTCAAAAGTGCTTATCTATACAGATAAATAAAATTGAAGTGTCTGTTTGTAATGTCCAAATAACTGCTTTATACTAAATGCATATGGAATTATATACGAAATTTATAAGAAAAACACTTTTTTTTTAATTTTTGTCTGTCTGTCTGTTTGATCCGACGAATCTCCGAAACGGCTGGACTACTTTTAACGGGACTTTCACTGGCAGGTAGCTGATATTATAAGAAGTAACTAAGGCTACTTTTATTTTAGAAAAAGAATTAGGGTTTCGCTCAAAAAAAATTAAAACGTACGTACGTATTTGAATAAAGTATCATTTCATTTTATATACAAACGCACAAATTTTCGCATTTATAATAGTAAATTATATTATTTTCAGATTACTCAATACACAGTCAGCGTACTGCTGTTTCCCGGCCGCAGCGGAGACGTACGCCCTAGCGTTAAAACTACTAGGCTTAGAAGATAGTCCAAACAAACTGCCCACAGATGCCTTCTCAGAAGAGATTTGCTCCAAAGCTTTACAAGATGACGATGAGATACAAGAGTAAATATTTACGTAGTTTATATATTAAGAATTGATGCTATTTATTTTTAATATTGTGTTTTCATCCCTCTGAGAGTGCTCTTCTGTTTGAGCACGACTATACTATTACAATATATTCGAACCTGCCACCGAAGTCGTTCAGAAGGACATTATTATTATTGCTTTATTCTCTTTTACTATTCCACAAATGATAATAAATAAATAAATAATGGATGCACATTTGCAATACTGTGTCAAGCCACACAACTGCCATTTTGAGAAAATTGAGTATAAAGTTTTTATACCTCAATATATTGAATTTGGTAAAAAATAAACGATTTTTATTGATATAAATGATTATTTCGGATATTTTTCGTTTAGTTATCTTTTTTGATGGCGCTATGTGTTTGCAAATGTAAATCAAGGAACTTGAATTATCTTTGTAAAATTATTAAAAGAACATTGTGGTTTAGCATTTTAAAAACGTATGAGTTTTTATAAAAACATGGGTTATTTGATTTAAAACGTTATTGCAAGTCGTTCTTAGATCAAAATGAGGATAGGTTTGTGAAAAAATAATAATATTCTTATTTTTGTGGGTTAACATGTTATTGCATATTTGTATTATTATAGCGTGAAGTAAGTTTTTATGCTTCAACGTAATCTTGAGTCTGGGAACATTCTAGTTAAAGTTGTATAACTATACAATAACATTTGAGACGTCTAAAACCTTAGTTTCTCCCGTAACTATGATTGCTGTATAGCATTAGCATAGTCGGAAAGCAAAAATCTAAATAAATCTGCAAAAAAGAACCGATAAAATATAGGTTTAAATATGACATAACAAATATGAATAATTTAACCGTAGCTCAGCGTGCTCGGAGGCGGTGGCGGGCGCGTGCGGCGCGTGGCGCGCGTCCACGCTGCTGGCGCGCCTGTGCAAGGAGTTCAGCGCGCTGTTCTTCGTGCGCTGCGACTACAGCGCCGCGCACCGCTGGAGCATGCTCGCGCTGCAGCTGCTCACGCCGCACACGCCCGTCAAGTGAGTCACATCACAGCACACATCATACTACACATCACACCGCACCACACATCGCACCACAAATCACACCATACGTCGCGACTATACTACAAATCACACCACGCATCACAACACACATCATATTATACATCATACCACACCATACATCGCGACTATACTACAAATCACACCACGCATCACAGCACACATCATACTACACATCACACACACCACACCATACATCGCGACTATGCTACACATCACATCACAAATACTACACTACACATGCAACCACGCACCATATTGTCGCCATAGTGCTTATTTGTTTAAACTCAAGTTCAACTTCAAACAGCTTAAACAAAAAAAATCAAAATAAATCCGAAAAGATAGTTTTATTTAAAATGTTAAATATTCGCGTAAATAATAAAAGAACCTGCGGTTTCACCCGCGTTACCCCCATACAGTTCATACAAAAGTACTAAAATCGCGATTAAAAAATTAGGGTGGGGGTAGGAGGGTGAAAAATACTTTACGATCTATTCTCATACCTACCAAATATACAAAAAAAATCAGTCGAGCCGTTTCGGAGAAGTGAGACCACAAACATCGTGACATGAAATATTGTAGGTTTTTTAATTAGAAATTAATACCGTATTTGTGTAAATAGCTTTTACATTACCGCATTATTATTGCCAATTTTTTAAAGTATTAAAATGCGTATAGAACGTATAAGATACACAATTCCACCATACATTATTTTGTTATATCTCAAAGGGTTTAAGGCAGCGTTTTCGTTGAAAGCTCCCAAACGGATTATTTTTTTCCGACACCTCCGACAAATATCGTTATATTTCGGGCAATGTATACAAAAACTTAACAAATTATATACTAAAACCTTCCTCTTGAATCACTCTATCAGACAGACAGCGGGAAGCTATTTGTTTTATACTATGTAGTGATCTGATATAAATTTTACAGAATAACAATCGAAGTGCTACGCGCGTGCGGCAAGGCGTGCGTGGTGAAGCGGCGTTTCTCGGAGGCGGGGCTGCTGGTGCGGCAGGGCGTGGCGCTGGCGCGCGCGGCCTTCGGCGCCGCGCACCCGCGCTACGCCGCCGCGCTGCTCGACTACGGCTTCTACCTGCTCAACGTGGACTCCATCACGCACAGCGTGGCCGTTTATGAGGTTAGTGAGCAAGATTTTTTTTTTTATTTTCTTAAAGTGAAAATTCTTTTGAATTGTGATTTGACACTCGATGAAACAGAAATGCGACACGAGAAAGAGACACACATAAATATATAGGATTAAGCCGGCGAGAGATGAGATAGAATACATTGCCATGGTAACCGTTGTTATTGTCTGATAAATATATAATATGATATTCTTTCCGTATATGATATTCTATAAATATATAATTGAACCATTCTTAATATGCCTCATTTAATTATTGATTTGTTTTAATTTGCGATATTTGCCAAAGAAGTTTTACTTCAACCGCGCTTAATGGTTACGAGCAGCCATTTTTTTTATGTTGGGACATTAACACACAGCACTAACTAGTTCTATGGTAAGCTATGAAGCTCGTGTTATGGATACCAGATAGTTAATACACTACACGTATATAACTTTAAATACATACATATTATGAATATTGTTTGGAAATTGGTATATGGAGGTATATGAAGAGGAATGTTGTGGGTCATTGGCTTGTAGGCAAGGTCCTATGTCTATACCCAATAGATAAAAATCCTAGAAATCAATCTTTTTCAATATTTCCATGGATTTTTCATATATGAGAGTATGTAAAGCTCCATGAAAATCCGGATCAAAGAACCAAACGCAATTTTCAAACAAAAAACAAACTAAACAAATAAAAACTAATACTACGTTACTTTAAACAACGTAAAATGTTTACACTTTTTCTAATATCTAAGATCTAAACATATGTATGTATGTACATATATGTACGCCTCCTCAATTAAACTATGAAGTATAAACACATAATTATTATATATAACAAGTGGTCGCTTTATATATGATACTAGCGGCTCACCCTCGCTTCGTTCGGGTTCGTCCCTAGGTTAGGTTATCATGTGTTTTCCCGTGGGAATGAAATAATCTCTCTCGGTAAAAAGTAGCCTATATCATTTTCCAGCCCTATCAACTATGTCCACAAAAAACATCACACCAATCTGTCACTCTGTATCGACGTGAAAAAAAGGACAAATAAACACATTTTCACATCTATACAGATAAATAAAATTGTAGTGTCTGTTTGTGATTTTAAAATAACCGCTTTTTACTACATGTATATGGATGTATACACGGTACATATACCAAAACAACATTTTTTGTCTGTCTGTCTGTTTGTTCCGGCTAATCTCTGACATGGCTAGACCGATTTTGATGGGGCTTTCACTGGCAGATAGCTGATATTACAAGGAGTAACTTAGGCTACTTTTATTTAAGAAAAAAAATAGGGTCCCACAAAAAAAAATAACAAATTAATTAATGATTTTGTTTTGGGAAGCAACCTAGGGACGAACCCGAGCGAAGCGAGGGTGAGTCGCTAGTTTATAACATAATGATGTACACATGCGACAGGAGGCGCTGAGCACGCTGCGGCGCGTGTTCGGGCGCAGCAGCCTGCACGTGGCCACGGCGCAGGAGGACCTCGCCTACGCGCTCTACGTGCTGGAGTACTCCTCGGGCCGCTTCTACAAGGCGCGCGACCACGCCGAGCGCGCCATACGCATCATCGAGGTGACACTCTCGAGTTCACTTTCTCACATACATAAGTATTGAGTTCTTTTTTAAGACCCCACTGCTGGGCACGAGTCCCCCTTCAATACGAGGGGAATCAGGCCATAGTCCACCACGCTGGCCAAAAGTCTTTCGAAAACTTGCTAGGTTCTCTCAGACATGCAGGTTTCCTCACGATGTTTTCCTTCACCGTGAGGCAAGTGGTAATCAGGTTAGAAATTATTCGCACATGAAAATATCAGAGGTGCGAGACCCGGGATTTGAACCCGCTTCACTCGGTTTTCCAAGCGAACGCGTTACCACTGGGCTACCACTGCCTATATATAATACAAGAAATAAAACCCAACACAATAACCTATTTATAACAAAAAAAGCGTTTTTGAAATTATTTTAATACTACTACTGATATTAATATTATTTTAATATTACTACTGATATTAAAATTACAATAATATTAATAACAAGGAAGTATCAAGTCAGGAGACCAAACGTGAAATTGTTAAAAAAAAAGATCCAAATATTAATAAATTCACTTTATATTTATATTTATATCTAAATATAAAAAAAAAACGAAAGTAATTGTTAATACATTATGTGTGTTTACAGAACCTGGTACCCCCCGACCACCTGCTGCTGGCGTCCGCCAAGCGTGTGAAGGCGCTCATTCTGGAGGAGATCGCGCTCGACACCCCTCCCGGGCAGGAGATGAGGGGTATGCACTTACACGTTCAACTTTTACACTTTTATTTCATAGGGAATACGGCAGTCTTTACATCAGCGCCACTTCGCATTTATTATCGCACTGAAACTAAAATATAATTAGCAATATGCCCTAAAGTGTCACATTTCCAAAATATTTGAATTGATAATATCGCCTTATGAAAACTGACTGGGATGGATATAAAAATGAATTAATTAAATGTCAATATGTTAACCGTACCTACGTGTTTCATCGTATGCCACTACTTGAATAAAAAATTAATATGGCAGCCGGTGGCTAATGCCAGATTCCGAAGAAAAATGTTATATTTATAATATGTATGTATTTAAAATTATATATGTGTAGTGTATCAACTATCTGGTATCCATACCACAGGCCTCGTAGCTTGTCATGGAACTAGATGGTGCTGTGTGCTAATGTCCCAACATATTTATTTTATTTATTTATATATATAATATATATATGGGGACATTAATACACAACACCATCTAGTTCCATGGTAAGCTACGAGGCTTGTGTTATGGATACCAGATAGTTGATACACCCCCGACCGCTGGGGCAGCATGTAGGATCACTACAAATTGAGCCAAACGTCTCGTCGAAAATCGTTCGAAACTCTTTGTAGTTATTTTTCATCGGAGAGCATGTAAAGTTCTCGATGCCGTACCTGACCAATCGACTGTTCGATGTATCCTTAATGTATATATAGTATCTATAACCACAAATAATGTTACAAATTATCACAGACTAGCGACTCACCCTCGCTTTGCTTCGGGTTCGTCCCTAGACAAAAACATATCTATCCCACGGGAACCGTACATTTTTCCGGGATGATATATAGCCTATAGCCTTCCTCAGTTAACGGGCTCTCTAATGCAAAAAGAATTTTTCAAATCGGATTAGTAGCTCCTGAGATTAGCGCGTTCAACCAAACAAACAACTCTTCAGCTTTATAATATTAGTAAAGATTTACTATTTCATATTACGGGACCCTGTACTGCGCGATTTTAACTCACACATGTCAGACTTTTTACTGCTTGTAAGATCATGTCCCATGTCAGAATGAGTTGCTAATAATACTTTCCATTACATTCCAGAGCCAAGTCTTCTAGAAGAATCCGAGTCGTTACACAAGGCGGCCCTCGAGCTGAGCATGATGGCCTTCGGGGAGAAGAACGTTCAGACGGCGAAGCACTACGGCAACCTGGGGAGGCTCTACCAGAGCATGCAGAAGTTTCAGGTGAAGATACTTTTATATTCTTAACGTCTCACTGCTGGAGGGTGAGCCTCCAAGTGCGGGCGGACTAACCATGTCTTTCGAGAACTTGCTAGGTTCTCTCAGACATGCAGGTTTCCTCACGATGTTTTCCTTCACCGTAAGACAATTGGTAATCATGTTGGAAATGATTCGCACGTGAAAATATCAGAGACCCGGGATTTGAAGCCGTTTCACTCGGTAGATAATTTAAGCCTACCTAAGTTATTTTTAAGAAGAACATCTTGATAGAGAGATTTTGATTTTTCCATCAGGCGTGGATAAAGATCGGGTAGAGGCGAAAAGTATTTAAGAAGTCGTGTTAAATACGAAAACAGTTTTATGTTTATACTTCTTCTTTTTGCATTTTTTTTTTTTTTTTAATATTAAACCTGTTAATTTTGAAACTTATTAACTGTAATAAATATGTTCAAAAAATCCTTTTATGAAAAAAGATCTATGAGGGTACAATTTTTTTACATAAACTTTTTTCCTCTATTTAAATAATTATATATATTAATATATTAAATAATAATAATATATACTATTAATTATATATTTAAATATATAATTATAAGAAATTTGAAATGAATATATATAACGTAACTGATCTCCTCAGGACGCGGAGACGATGCACCTGAAGGCGATAGCGATCAAGGAGGAGCTGCTGGGGCCGGAGGACTACGAGGTGGGGCTCAGCGTGGGGCACCTCGCCTCCCTCTACAACTACCACATGAACATGCACCGCGCCGCCGAGAAACTGTACCTCAGATCTATCTCTATCAGTGAGTTGCTTTTTTTTAAACCTTTGTGATTCGTTTCAAACGAAAAACGTCCACTGCAGGACGTTATAATAATAATAAATAATAAAACTAATATTTTCTTAGATTTACGCGAATACGTAACATTTTAAATAAAAAAAAGTATGTTTTCGGATTTTATCGCGTATTGTTTTGATTTTCGGTTCCCGACGTTTAGAATGCTTTACAGTAATAAGTAATCTCTTGGTTGTGGTCTGTATGCCCTTCACCATGACCTTCTTCAACTCCATCCACAATACTCTATTCTTAGCACTCCTTGTCCATAGCTTTCTGCTTGTCTTTTTAATGTTTTTGTCACTGCACTCCTTTTTTCATTTCTTGTATACCTGATTATTACTCTTTTGCTCCACTTATCCGTTCCTCTTATGGTATGACTGGCCCATCTCTAACCTCCTGATTTTTAATAAGACACCTCCGAAGTGTTCCGAAGAATTGTTCGAAATGATACCCACGGCCACTTTTTATCATCGCACCCCTCGCCATCGACAGGGAGTTCATGCTCACACACTGCATCCTAAATGGTCCCATACAGTTTGGTTTCAGAGGATTTTTCTCCCACGGACCATTCCGCTGTAGAATTAACTCCTGAGGTTTTCCCAGAGGGCTACAGTATGAGGTCCTTCAAAAGGGGAATAAATAGATTTTTAAAGGGTCGGCAACGCGCATGTGATGCCCTTGATGTTGCAGGCATCCATAGGCTACGGTAACCGCTTACCATCAGGCGGGCTGTACGCTTGATTGTCACCGTTGTAGATAAAAAAAAATCTGTCTAACTTAGGCCTCCCCTAATATTCCCATGGCCACTGGTCTTGTACCATCCGCATTCAGTGGGCTCCAGCGATTTTGACCAAGTCGTCGATCTACCTTGTGGGAGGCCCACGCTTCGCCTTCCGGTATGTGGCTATCGGTCGAGAACTCCTTGTCCCGAATGACCATCCGTTTGTGATTGAATTATTGTTATAGATAATAATACAGTCTGCTAAACCCTAAAAAGAGAGATAAAATGCTTTAGTGTCGACGTAAGGCTACTTTATTAATGCTAAGATTACATATATTTATTATACTATTGGTATGAGGGGAGCACACACTACTGCAAGACGCGGGTAGGGTGCAACCGACTGTCGTATATACGGTTGATGGGTATGACTGTGGAACGAGATTACGTTATAGGTTTTTCACTTTGAAATCATTTGCCATTAAAGTGGGTACATTTTTGAATATCCTTGTATTTTTACAGCATTTCTGAAAAAACAATGGGCGATCGCCTATTCGTCTGAATTAAAAATAAAATATTTTTATTAACCTCATTAGTTATTATCTCATCTAATTAGTAAATATTGCGGCTCGAAGGACCAAAATCCTAATTCCTGTTTAACAAATACAATGAATGTTTATGATAACGCAGGCCTGAAGCTGTTCGGCGAGCGCTACTCGGGGCTGGAGTATGACTACCGCGGGCTGGTGCACGTGTTCACGCAGCTCAAGCGCCACGACCGCGCGCGCCACTACAACGCGCTGCTGCAGCACTGGCACGGTACTGACACCCCCCCCCGTCCCCTCCACCTCCCCTGTCCCCCACGCGTATACATGTATACATGTGTATGCGTATACACATATATACGCATACATGCATATCTCTATATTATTTCCTTAAGAGTTAATTTTGGGGTAGTAATACAAATATAAAAACAAAAATGTGGCAATTAAGTTCAATTTATTTTCGTATTTAAAAATGTTTGATTTTGATGATTGTTTGGTTGTTCATATGTTTTCATGAGCATAACGATCATGAAGTAAACTATCCTTTATACAGGCTGTGAACTTCTACGTTCTAGTTTTGTTCTATCTGCTTTCGAATACCAATAAAATAATATCTCTAATGAGAAGTATGTAAAAATTAACCCAAGCAATTATAATGTTATAGATCTCAGAGAGAAATCTAAAGCGGAACAACAGCCCGCCATCGGTGACGAGAAGGTGATCCCGCTCGACCAGTTGCAGTCCAAGTTTTTCAACTCGCAGGAGACCGCCGAGGCCCACTGACTGAGCCCGAGAATCCCCGGGATTCCAAACTCGAATACCCCGCGGGAATCGTCTCCTGACACATTGGAATTGATCCCGCGGGATACGGCCTCAAAGGCAATCCCGCGATGTTCGACTCCCGGGATTCCATCCAAAGAAGTGACAGTGAAAGTGTATAAAATTGTTTTGGACGTCCACACATATCTTGACGGGGACTATTTAGTGGCGGAAATGTAAAACTTTATACGTGTATAATATAATACAGGCTGTGCGTGACACGAGACGTGGCAACTTGTGAGATTCGGATGTTTGGATGTTTAGACTAAGTTTTGTTGATGATAGTGTTCCGTGATTGACAAGAAATTCATTTTAATGTAGCATAATAAAATAAATACAAAATGTCTTATGGTTGGCATATATCCATTTATAAAATGTAATATATTCAAAAACAGGTGCTATATTCAAAGCGAAGTCATATAGTACATGTTCAGTCTAAACTCTGAAGTAATATATGTCATTTTTTTTATTTATTAATTAATATTATGTAAAAATGCTCTTATTAAACCGATTGTTAGCTAGAGAATTGTATTTATTGATACATGTATATCCAGTTTGAAAAGCAAAATGTTGTCACGTCTGTTGGTTCGGTGCTCACAAGCGCACAGAGTCTGGCCGACAGCACTAACTGCCATTAGCTTCGCGCTCGCTTGTGGTTCACTCTATAGATATAATGTAGATAAATATGTATATTTTATATTATATAAGCCTTATTACTGCAAAAAAGAAGTGTGTGTTATTTTTTTTTTTTTTGTGAGACGACTTTCATACTTTTTTTTAATTAATACGTTATACATGAAGGTCCTATATAAATTGCATTAAAATATTTCATACCCAAAAATCTTTATAAAAATATCTATCTAACTAATATTATATAAATGTTAAGAAATTAAAATATTGTTGACGAGTGCTATGTATTATATATCATTGAATGACGTATTGTAAATAACACTATATTTGCTTTAATAGAAATCAAAATATGATATTTGTAATATAAAGAATTTTGAACACAATATAAAACAAATAATTGCGAATGAAAAATACCATATATTTATTATTTATTACATCCAATATGCCATCAGATGTTCACATATTTTTGATATGCATCATTAATTATTCTTTTCCTATGAAATTGTAAGGGAGTGCGAAGCTCACACCAAAATAAATATAGATAATCATTAGAGCTTTTCCATGTTCGTAAAAAGTAAATTTTTATACGTTATAAATTTAGACGTTAAATCGGATAGTGGTAAGGTTTACAAAACATGTGCCCGTAATATATTAATTTATATTTATTACATAATATACACATATCTTTATTCTTCATACTAGTTTACACTCGGAACGAGCAGATGTTTGTCAAGTCATCGTCTCAGTGCTTATTTGTCCAAACCAATTCACCGTAAGAGTTTTTAATACAGAATTATTGACTTAAATGTATATGTTACGGTCAAAACTACTTTTGACTACAGAGGTTGGTCAAAAGTAATTTTGACTGCAGGCCTTGGTCAATAGCAGTTTTGACTGGCATATCGGTCAAAACTCTTAAAATGTTAAGGAGATAAGTAGGTTGAAGGTTACTCGGAAGAACCCTTTCTTTCTAGGTTACGTTAGAACAGTGATCTTTAATTTTAAGAGTTTTGACCGATATGCGAGTCAAAACTGCTATTATCCAAGGCCTGCAGTCAAAACTACTTTTAACTGTTTTTGTCGTCAGTCAAAAGTAGTTTTGACCATGAAAGAGTTCTGACTGTAACATATAGACATCTATCGATATTAAATGCATATTTTACATTGATAAAGTCGAAAAGATGTATTTTATCTAAATATAAATCTTAGAAATGAAGTTATATTTTTAAAATAGAACAGAAAACGGTCTACTTCAACAAGTATTGGTAGTTTGAACAAAAAAGCACTAAGGCGACGAAGCTAATCTCACATTCAACATGACTCGCCTGTTATTACAACATTATTGTGCACGCTCAATCAGTCACGTTTAACATAAAAATATTGGACTTTGATTCTTCATTTTAGTCGAGATCTCTCTCACTTTCATCTTTCTACATAATATCAAATATACTCTGAACTTGACAAGTTTTATTCTAATGAAATCCTTACAAACATTTCCACCATCTATGAATCTAGTCTGTCAATAAATATAAGGCCGCGTGCACACTACCCGTCTGTGTCGTGCGTTAGAGCGCGGCGGCTCGTGTGCGCGCGGCCTAACTGAAATGAATGCTACTTAAATGTATAATAATAATGTATAAAGCACTTGGGCTGTTCTATCGAAGGAATTGTAAGGTCGATGTCCGGAGCGCGGCGGAGGTTGTGCCTGAAACTGGAAATTGCACAAATTATTGTATATTAAGTATTTATATTGAGATTGTAAAATATTATACTATATTTGATAAATGTTTAATGTATAGCTTCGTTTAGAGAAGCGCCCGCGCCTTCGGTGTAGCACGGCCTTGTTGATGAACCGTAACGGCAGGTTAACTTTATATGCAATATTTTTTTTTTAGTGTCATTTCATTTCTTTTTTTTTATTTATGCCCCAAATTCTGGGGAATTTATCCGTTAGAATATTTGAGAGCTTAATCTACGTTATAACTTTATTGATAAGGCCACAGCAATATAATTCGAATTTTATAATAGAGCTGTATATTATTTTACTCGATACAAATAAATCTATAGATAATGGATGCCTTGAGCTTATGTTCCTCATTTTAAGTGATTTTTTTTTCTTTATATATATTAATAAATGAAATGTAAAAACGTAAGTCGTAGGTATACGTCTAATGCTTTAAGATATTTACTTTACGTGCAATTTGTTGGGACGTGTATACAGTACAGTGGCGGAGCGTCCTCGCCGGTTTCGCCTCTATGAGTAAAGCTCACATTATTTGGTACTTAAAGTTTTCAAAATATTATACTAAATTCACTCACACGCTGTTACGAGATCAAGTTTTATCCCATTTTTTTTTATAAATTACTGATTTATCAATCGACAGATAAAAATTGTGTACTAGATAAAACATAAATTAAAAATGGCAGTCGTATGAAACAACATATTTAATTAGTTTAATTTTTTTTTTTTGAAGGATGCGTCTTATTTAAATATATGTTCATAGTGTCAGTGGTTTAGTATTGTGATGTCAGGTTTTGATGGAAAAATGTAAAAATCAAACAGCTCTTAATTTATTTAAAACTATAACCGTATGTACCGAGTGTGACATGCTACACTAAATTACTGAATAAAATCTATGAAATAACTTGAAATTATTTATTTTAGGGGAAATTCCCTATTTAAAACTCCAATAGGATCCCATCAAAAGCGACAAAAGCCACATAGTAACCAATAAATATTTAAATAAACCTATCTTTTCGGATTTTTTCGCGGATTTATTTTGATTTTTGGTTCCCGACGTTTCGATTGCTTTACAGCAATCATGGTCACGGGAGAGACTGAGGTGAGAAACAAAAATCAAAATAAACCCGCGATAAAATTCGAAAAGATAGTTTTATTTAAATGTCAAATATTCGCGTAAATCTAAGACAATAAATATTTATTGGTTTCTATGTGGCTTTTGTCGCTTTTGATGGGATCTTATTAGAGTTTTTCATCAGGGTTATTGAAATCTAGTTTGTTTATATATTCGATTGTTGAACATATGTATATGTAAAGATCACTGAAGATGTGAGTTTTCAAATAGATTTAGAAAAACTTGGTCGGTGGCACAGTGTGGAGAAGTGCATTATTTATTTCTCACCAAACAGTTTGACATATTGACGTATTTAAAAGTATTTTTGTGACAGTTTACATTTAACATTGACGAGGTTTAGGCGATTTGTAATGCTCTAGAGTAGACCGTACGGAAGATAATTATGAATTGTCTAAGCGTAAGCACACATTTAATCGATGGCTGTTACGTGCGACCGCCGCGCGAATAAATACGTTTTATGACGATCTTTGTCTTTTATTTAACTAGCGACTCCCTGCGGCTCTGGCCGCGCTTGTGACCTAAGTGGTCGCATTTACGCTTTGAACGAGCTCCATAGTGCTAAATAATGGTGTAAATATCGAACAAATAAATTGAAAAATACAACTTATAATGGACGTAGATATGCAAAATGGATCCAACCCACGAGAACAGCTTTTTGAGTTAATGCTATAAATGGCACCTATATATCAACTTATATACAGAAAATACAGGGTGGATTTTTGAGACGGGACAGTAAGGGCAGGTACCTTAAATACTATAGTTACAGGAAAACGTTCCTAGGAGACCTTCCATAATTTTTTGAGATATTCTGAACTGCATTCACAGATTTTGGAAAAAATGTACAGTCAGCGAGAAAAATGCTAAAATACTAAAAAAATTTTTTTTACGTCAATCGATCCTATTTCATGTAGACATCAAAAGACTCTATGGGACCATTTGAGGTTTGAGTACTACAAATGACAGAAATCGCCAAAATCCTTTCCCATACATTTTGTACGGAAAAACGTTTAATCAACTCGAAATATTTTTTGTTGCCAAACGGACCTATTTTTTAATGTGATCAAAAGATTCTTTGAAGCCAACTGAATTTTGAGTACAGAAACACTAAAAAAAAATTTCTTATGCCCGCTGCATAAAATGCCTGCGTGTAAACCCGGTCTTGTGACTTATCGTAATTTCTGTACGCAAACTTCAGTTGGCCTTAAAGGGGCTTTTGATCACATTAAAAAATAGGACAATTTGGCAAAAAAATATTTCGAGTTGATTAAACGCTTTTCCGTACAAAATGTATGGGAAAGGATTTTGGCGATTTCTGTCATTTGTAGTACTCAAACCTCAAATGGTCCCATAGAGTCTTTTGATCCCTACATGAAATAGGATCGATTGACGTAAAAAAATTTTTTTGGTATTTTAGCATTTTTCTCGCTGACTGTACATTTTTTCCAAAATCTGTGAATGCAGTTCAGAATATCTCAAAAAGTTATGGAAGGTCTCTTAGGAACGTTTTCCTGTAACTATAGTATTTAAGGTACCTGCCCTTACTGTCCCGTCTCAAAAATCCACCCTGTATATAAAATATTTAAGAGGAATTTCAAAAAATAATAATAATACGGTATTGTTATTTTGATATACCAGTTTTACCAAAACTCCTATTTTTTCGAAAGAAGTTTTTTTGGGAGGTCTATTTTGCATAACTACGTCCAATTCGTGTTTATTTTTCTTATGCAAATTATTCCTAAATCCTTTAAATACTTATATATCTTGCTTTTTGCCTCTCACTGACATCTGTCCCTTATTATTAATCTTAAAAATCTAAAATATAAATTCACCAATAAAATTTTACTTCTAGCACGTGTGCTCGGTACACACGCACTTTTTTATATAACAATAGATATTGACTCATTTGTATATTATGTCATGATTTTAATTCTTTCGTGCTAAATATATTTGAACATTCAAATCTATTCAAATTTTAATGATGATTGATGAACATGGTGGGAATATGAAGCATTCAGAACCATCATTTAATTTAAAGTTGAGAAAAAATATAAAAAGTTAAGTAATATTGCACGAAAGAGATAATTACTATACTAGAACAGTTAACCCATTCTATATTAAATTACTTGCTTAAATAAACAATGGATGGCGCTGATCCTCAAAGTCCCAAACTATTATATTTTATATGTTGTTTTTTCAGTATTAAATTGTAGCAAAATTCTATTTTAACGTGGGAAAAACTCATATAATTTAAACAGCGCCATCTGTGAATCCGCAACACAAATTGAAACAATGAAATTATTAATAGGGAGTATACATAATACGTGTGATTTGAAGGTGATTTTTTTTTATAATCTTCATTGCTTCTGAATTAAGCCTATATTAATATTTTTAATGTAATTTCTTTTTCATTTGGTAAATAATTACTGAAAGCAGCAAATATAGGAAATTTAAAGTAGTTGAAACGCAACGCCATTGGTCAGACCGAATGTGACCTCAAAGTATTATCATAACAGAGCGCTGTTTTTTGGTGTTTGCGATTGTTACTGACGGCGCTTAAAGTATCCGTCTGTTTATATATTTTAAATACTTTTTTTATACTAAAGTTTAGTTTTTTGGATCTGGATATTATTTTTACAATGATGTAACGATGCTATTATATATAAAAAAATAATCACGCATATTCCTTATTGACGGAGAATGAAGATTTGATTAGAATAATATGCGTTCTTCATTAACATATTTTCTTTACTTAGTCCAGTTTTACTTATATACATTTTTAATTTCTGTATCGCTATTTTAAGGTTTTATAAATAATACTCATGTCTGTCATGAAATGAAAATTTATTTTATAAAAAGAATAAATTAAAGCTTCAGTCACACTGGTGGTTGTAAAATGAGAAAAATATAATGGAATGCTTCCTCTAATAATTTATAATTATCAATCAATAAACAACAACAATAAAAATTTATATCTTGTAACAAATACAATATCCTTCCAAAAACAAATTTGCAAATAATACAATCATGAAGGCACCATTGTAAGGCTACTGGAAATATTAGAAAAATAACCTTTTGAGAAAGCTATTTGTACTTGTGCTTACATTAATAACATTCCACATTTTTCAATATAATTTATATGAGAGAAAAAATACAATTCACATCGAGACACGTTTCACTCAAAATTATGAGGCCTATCTCTTCCTGATCCTAAGGACTAAGGTCTAAGAAGGGTCTCTGGAGTCCTCTAAGCAGGTCCAATGAGCGCCACCAAGGCCCTCTTGTAATCTCCGGAGGTCTCGCCCTGCTACAGCCGCAGATGTGAGCGACGCCATACAATTGGTACAGTTTGATGGCAGCAGGCGACATGCGTAAAGAAACGCGGCATCATTAGTATGCGTGGTATTTTAGGGGTTGAAAAGTGTGTTATTTACATAAGAATTTCATTAGGAAAGTACATGCTAAATATATTGAATTGGCTTTAATTCAAGTATTTGCTAGTGCAATAGCAGTATTTTTTTCTAAAAATAATGGGTTCGATTACAGACGAGGTAATTTTTTTTTTAATTTGGAATGATAGCTTAAATTTTAATCAAGACGGTCCAAGATTCCTTTGAGCATTTTTTCTTGCTGTGTATATTTCAGATTAATTGAAATTGGTAACAATGTACATGCTCTATAGCAATACTTCTTAATTGTATTTTTATTAATAAAATTGGATAGATTAAAGAAGACTTAAGAGTTACTTATAATAAGAGTAAGTAAGATCAACCCTCACCTCCTGGTCCAGCGCCACGAAAGCAGTGAAAAGAATGAAAATTAAAACACATTATGGCACAAAATATCCATTCAAAGCAAATATCAAAATAAGATCAAATGAATTATAGCAATTTTTTTTTAATTTTTGTTTATAATGTGCTTCAATTTGTAGAATAGTGTAGATAATGCATATGTGCTCTGATGTTGGTAGGTACTTAATTGCATGAAAATATTATTTTATTATATTAAAAATAAATTTACAAACAAATTATGGTATAACTTAATCAAGTTCTGCCAACATTAATAAATAGCATAAGTGCAAAGAATAGAACGCAAATAAGCCGTAAAATGCGTAAATAATTGCGAATGCGTAACCAATAATGTACCAAGCGCATACTTATAAATACATATTTATATACGCTTGCAATGGATAAAGACTTATATTTTTAACTTTCATAAACAGATTTTGATAAAATTCGATATATTAATAACATAATTCTGAATTTCAATAACGTCATGTATCAGTTTTTCAGTACAAAAGATTATAGGTGGTTCTATCAATACAAAAAATTTCCAATTTCTAACCCACCACTATCTTGCTTAACCGTAATAACAATTACAGTGTAACTAATCCTCATAGTTTAAACTGACATTTTCAATACAAAACATGACAGTCACGCGATATTAATCTCTCATTTACGGTTTAAACCGCTGTAGTATAACGAGCGAGAACAAAAAAATCCATCTACAAATATAACCCAAAAGCATATCCAAGTGTAAACTTAATCTCCCACTGACCGCCACGTCGCTCTCCAGCGTCTTATCGTAGAGCCGTTCGTACTCCCGCTTGATGCTGCCGAGGTCTATCTCTGCGCGGGACGTGACGACGCGCAGCAGCCGCCCGTCGTCAGTGCCCGCCCCCTGCAGCGCCCCGCGGATGCGCGCCGCAAACCACGCCGGCGCATTCTCCACACATTCCACTAAAACAATAATTACCTGATCATATCTTACTTAGACGATCCCCTCCACTGGACCACGAGACGTATTCGGATTTTCCGGAATTATGATGGCGGCTGAAAAATGACCTCGGAGACGTTACATACCTTAATTCGTCGATACTCCAGATCTTCTCGTCGTATAAAACTTACCTTACACGATCTATCATTTAGGACATCACATCACAAATATGCCGAGCGGACCCACAACCCAAAACAATAGCACAGACGGAGCGTGAAGAACAGTCACTGACAACAAAATGGTATTCTATCTGTATGCTTAAGATACGACGTAATCGGGCTTCACTTTTCCGCTTATCCTGTTCTGCACGCTCTGCCTGGTTTCCAAGTTCAGACCGCACATACCCTGACTTCGCTTTCCAGGGTCTTATCGTAGAGCCTCTCGTACTCCCGCTTGACGGCGCCGAGGTCGTGCTCGGCGCGCGTCACCACGATGCGTATGAGCGTGCGGTCGTCGGTGCCGAGCCCCTGCATGGCGGCGCGCAGGCGGCCCGCGAACCATGCCGCGGGGTTCTCTACGCACTCCACTGGAATCGTGCGTTTTAGTGGGACGATAGGGATGTTTTTTGTTGAGAGAACAGCATACCAATTCAGATTCTGGTATCTTAATGCATGTACTGAAGATACGGAGGTCATGGGTTCGAGTCTCGGGTCGGACTAAGTTTTGGTACTGAGTTTCTTAGTAATTCTTAACAACAGTCCAGAGTTGGCAATTTCTCAGTGCTACATCTCCGTGCCTAAGAGAGCACGTGTCGCGTGAGTTCTGCGCATATCTCTCACCGGTCGTGTCGAGTAGTCGTCCCACCGGAGTATGAGAGTGACAGGAATAGGGAGTGCACTTGTGTCTGCGCTCTCTCTCACACGCGCTGCACTATAATATCTCCTGCAGACCGCTAGTCTCAGTGAGATTAGCCGCCATGGCCAAAATCAAAAGGTTAGGAGAAAATTGTATATACATATAAGAAAATAAAATTAAATCTAAACAAATAACCGTTTAATACAAACTGAATCTAATAAATAACAAAACAAACATAAATAAAATCCTATCCACATTTTACATCTAAAATTACTTTGAAATACCAGTTCAATACAATTAATTCAATTCAATTAGGATTAATTTAACGCTTTTTCCCCCAAATGACTAAGAACAGTCTACACCATCGTTTATTCAGAGATCAGTGACGCACAAAATGCGACGACGCGTGAGTCAATTGGTCGCTTCCTTTGGTCTAACAGAGAGCCGCATCATGACACAATTGGCTGTACTAATTCTTATATCAGCCATTGCATGTTACAGGCATATTATGTACATTAGTCATCTATACATGTATAATAAAACTGTGGAGGTCGAATGTCTATACATAGAAAAAAAAATATGCTAAAAACCGAGTTAGGACTTAGGGGGATGTAAGAAGAGAAATAAAACAATTTTTTCCTCTCTGTCTGTTTGTACGGGCTGATCCCCAAAATTGTAGGACCGATTTAAATAAAATTTTGCATGATGATACCTTACATCCCCGGTCAACATCTTAGATACTTTTTATCCCGGAAAATTAAACAGTTCCAATGGGATAGTTAAAAAACTATAGTAACTTATACAGCTTAGGACACAAAAACTACTGATTGGATTTTAATGAAACTTTACAATAATATAGTTCATACATCAGAATAACAAATAGGCTACTTTTTATCCTGGAAAAATGTACGGTTCCCGTGGGATAGATTTGTATGGGGTTGTCTAGAGTGCGAGCCGCTAGTATATTTTTTATATTTTTAATATATCAAGACTTACAAATTCTTATGTGTTTTGTCTGTCTGTTAGGTAGTCGGTGCGTCTGGTTTTTTTTAAAGCTACATCGCAACATCTTCTACGATTTGTGCCACGATTTGTTTTCTATAATGTAAACTTTTGTATAGTAAAATTTAAATTATCTTAATAATATTATCTCCATCTCATAAAAATAATGGTTAAATCTTAACAAAAATGGTGAAACTATTAGATGACTAGATAAGGAGTCATCGAGAAAGAAAAACATAAAAATATGGTAATCAAAAACGTCACAATTGAATCCGGGCTTCACGCCATAAAATTCTCACTCACGTCATCTTCATTACAAGTGACATAGGCAACATAATATTTACTGTCTAATAAAATAGCCATTAACAAATACGTAAATTTATAAACCTATTTCAAACCAATGATATCACATTTAAATTGAACTAATCGCCTATAAATCCTTCAAAAAAACTCTTTAGGTGTAGCATACTAACCAATAGCAGAGAGTGCTTCCTTCAGCTCTCCGCCGATCTCCGCCTTGATGGCCTGCTCGATGGTGCGCCCCGACAGCTGCTTGTAGTGCTCGAAGATCAGGCGGAGCTGTGCGAAGCTCTCGTGTGCTAGGATCTAGGATCAATCATGGGTATCTTGTATTCAACCCTTTTTATATAGTTAGTATCAGGCCATTTTCTATTACCTACTTAAAAACTTATCTAAAATTCTTCTTTATGTTAATTACAAACATAAAAATTTGCTTAAAAAAGTAAGTTCATATTGTGTACGTATTTAGCCCTTTTTAACGTTCCACTGCTGGGCACGGGCCTCCCTTCAATACGAGGGGGATCAGGCCATAGTCCTCCACGCTGGCCAAGTGCGGGTTGGCGGACTTAACATGTCTTTCGAAAATTCGCTAGGTTCTCTCAAACGTGCAGGTTTTCACGATGTTTTCCTTCACCGTAAGACACATAGTAATCATAATAGAAATGCGAGACCCGGGATTTGAACCCGCTTCACTCGGTTTCTCAAGCGAACGCGCTACTGGGCTACCACCGCCTGCACACGGGTATCTTACATTAAGGCATTTGGTGGAATAAATTATTTTCAACACCAATAAAATGTGTGCGATTTTATGATGTAAAATAAAAATGTCGAGGTTGAGGTTGATAAGATAATCATCGCTTTTAAAAGAGTAACTTTGACCTTTGTGAAATGTCGTGCCGGGTTCGTGTGCTTTTTAGAGATTTTTAAGTTAAATTGGCGTTATCAGCCCACAGGAAAATGTCATCGTACAGTCTATCGAAGACGTTTAGACAGGGCATCGTTTGGGGTGTGCGAAGGAGAAGAAGACGCGGGTACGGCATTCCCGAGTGACATATGAACTTTTATATAACAGTTGGGAGACGGTAATTTGCCATGAAAATTTACTTCAGACCTTGCACCATGAAAATTAGTATTTATTAGCAATGATTCTACTTGACGAGATTTTTATTAAGATCAGAGACGATCAGTTACAGTATCTATGTAATTGATATGATATGACGACACGTTTGGCTCAGTGTGTAGTGACCCTACTTGCTGTGTCAGCGGCCGCGGATTCCAGTCCCGCTGAGTTATATTTATAATATGCATATATTTAAAGTTATATATGTATGTGTAGTGTATCAACAATCTAGTATCCATAACACAAGCCTCGTAGCTTACCATGGAACTAGATGGTGCTGTGTGTTAAGGTCCCAACATAATTATAGACATATATTGCTATGGTCCTAATTACAAGGTACCTTATTAAATATCTCCTCATCGGTCCCCCACTTGGCCTCGCCCGCGTCGTACAGCTGCTGCGCGCAGTCGGCGGCGCGCGCGGGGTCCACGCCCGCCTCCTCGTCGCGCGCGCCCTGGTGGCACGACTAGTACACACGTGTGCCTGCTCTTATTGTTAGTGCCACGGGTGAACGCCTTTTGGGATTTGGATTTAAAGTTACTCGAATTTTAAATTCGGGGAAACTTTGAATGTTTTTTTTTTTAATTTTGAAATTATATTTCATTTCCGTTATCTGTCTGTTTGATGTTTTAAGATTTATTTTAGATTTTAAGTTGCTTGAAGGTAAATGGTTTTCAATTTGAATTTTAAAATTTTAAACATACTCTATTGTCTTTGTTTATATTATATATCAGTAATCAGTATAAGAGGCTTTTTAGTTTTTAATTTTGAAATTGTGTACTTTATGTCGTTGTCTTACAGACTTACATAGTGGCATTTAGTATGATAAAAAATGTAAATAAATGTAAAAAATTACTATTCAAATGTCTATTTGAATAATATAGATTTTGATTTTATTTAGTATAATAAAAAATTCTAGTAAAGCAAATAGTGTTACTACAACATTTTATTAGAGTAATAACAAAATATTGTATAAAAAATATTCATGTTATAGCATGTTATAATTAAGGTACTTTCTAATGCCGGTAATAAAAAAAAGAAAGATATGTAATGAGATGTAATGATATGTACGAGAAAGTCGGTCTATTCAGACGTTCATCCGGGGCAAAGGTCGTGTGCTCAAGCGAAAGTAAAGTTTGTGACAAGCTTTGTTCCTCTCAGTATGGTTTTTATTATAAGCAATATAATTTTTTCTACAAATAATTATTTAATAATATTTCTTTTTTTTTTAATTCTATTGAAAATAATATAAAGATTTTTTTTTTTGATTTGAGCAATTGCAAATCATTGCTTTCTTACTGTTCTAGCAAAATATTTTCGCCAACCAAATATAGACACTTGTATGCTTTTATTTTCATGTCGTACCTATATCGATATGATTAATTTATCTATATATACATATAATAAAATTCTGAGTCGAATTTGTACATTAAATATTTTTTCGAAAATCTTATTGAAATAATCATTATTATCATCGATACAGAGGCCGAATCTATAGTTTTAGAATTTTTGACTGTCTGTCTGTGACCGCATGACGAGATAACCACTGGACAGATTTTGATGAAATTTGATACGATGATAGCTAGTCATCCGGGTCAACATATAGGATACTTTTTACTGCGGGAATTTTACTAATCTCTGAAAAATCTATATTAAACGGAAACCCGAGCGGAGCGAGGGTGAGTCGCTAGCGTCATATAACATGAATAAAAATCATGTTTAAACATAACAATACAGCGCTATCTAACAAACGTACATATTTAATCAGATGACATTACATTATAATAATTCAAAGTAAACACTCAAAAAGTAATAAAAGCTTTGTTAGCAAAGAAAATCAACGCACAAGCTGCATCGACACATGCACCGTGTTAATACGTTAGTTACACACGTGGACTGGATTACATCAGTCCATGTGTTTCAAGAATGCAGTCATATGAAATATTTATTTTATACGACTCATATGATATATATAAATTTTATTCATTGTATTTACAATAAATAAAATTTAAATGATTTTTCATCATTTTTATGTAATATTCTAAATTCTTTAAGGTATGTATAATTAATTGTATTAATTAATAATTATACATAATTTACAGAAGATACATTCTAAACAAAAAATTGAAAAATAATAACTTTGTCTTTTTTAAATTATAAATAACATGCGAAATCGAGGGTAAGATAATACTAATATGGACACACACACAGATAAAAAATTGAAACTAATTAAAAATAATTAACTAAAAAGGTTGAATTCAAAATCAGTTTAATTCTAATTAATGATTATTCCTTTTTCACGGGTGAAGTCAGTTAAAAATAAACTCACATTACTTTTAATACTTTCTTAGATTTACTAAAATATTTGGAATTTTAAATAAAACTAGGGAGAGACTCTCCCGTGACTATCATTACTGTAAAGCATTCAAAAAAAATCAAAATAAATCCGCGAAAAAATCCGATAAGATAGCTTTATTTAAAATCACATTACTTGTATAAAAAAAAAAAACAAATAACCTAGCTATTAGTGCTCAATACAAACATAATATGTACACCTGTAGTGTCTAAAATTACAACTTACTGTGACGATAAGTGTGAGAAGACGGCGGAAGTCGCCGGAAGTCTCCGAGCACATATGCTCTGCCAAGGGGCGGTTATATACTGTGGAGGAGAAATATATATTCAAAGGCTATATCTATATAAGTATATGTCGTAGGATGATTTGATAATTCGAATTTTCGCGAAAACCCTAGGGATATTGCGAAAACGCGGATAATAAGACAACGGTGAAAACATTTCTTAATTTTTCACTAATAGATCTCTCTCTATATATATATAGGATTTTTTTGATAGTATTAAAACCAACATTATTAATTCATATTAACCAATAATTTAAAACCTGTTAGATAATTTATATAATATTTTTTTTTTAATTTGTTTTTTTTTTAACAAAGCGGTACTGGCGGGTGAATGGTGGCAATTGACTAGTAGTATTTAGAGAAAAAAGAGTAAATATTATAAAACACAATATCCACAAGTGGAAACTTTGTTGACAAATATTAGAATTCACAATAAAGGTGTAGCTTGATTTCCAACTAGCAAATATAAAGATGAAGTACTCACATCTCTCATACGTTTCCACAATCTCAGCTATCTCTGGCTTGGTGCGAGTGCACAGAATCTCCACGAGCACATCCTCATCTGTCCCCATCCCCTCCATGCAGTTGTTCAGTTCCTTACAAAGGTACTCTGCTGGAGGCATCATGAGAGCCACTATCACATCTTCAAAGTGACCTCCAAGCTCAGACTTTAGGTCTTCGATTAAGTCCTGTTAGTCATATTTTGTTATATATCTACTAATAGCATCTATAGGTACCATTGTATTATTATTATTATTTTGACTGCCTTGATTGTTAATAGTCTAGCATATAAGTGCAAATCATAAGGTTCTGGGTTCGAGTCCCATGTCTGACTAAAATGCTTATTGGGTTTTTCTGAAGAGCTTAGGAGCAGCCTGGAGTTGGGAAAACAGTGATGTATACAGCCTGTGCCTCGGATGTCCTATTAGTCCTGCACCTTATCTCTCGAGCTAAGTGGTTATTCCTTTGGCATGTGAAAGTCAAAGGAATAGAGAGTGCATACGCTGCACTATAATATAACCACATTCTACTTTTCATCCCACTATATGTATTGCATAGATAATTCGCGTGAAAAATCTGCTAAGATCCTACTACTTTAGAAATAGTTTAAGCAACCATTGTTACTCAGTGTTATATACATATAACTGAGTTACTTTGCGAATTTGATTCTTGCTCAAAGTAATCCTTTATCGAATTAGTTATTCAATTAAGTTAATAAGGTTTTCCTATAAACTTTTTACCTTGCATAGGAACCTTAGCCCATATTAAAAAATTGAACTTACAACAATGGTGCAATATACAATAATTAGGTGTGTGACTAAAGTGCCATTAAGTCTGTAGTAAATATATACATAAATTGAATATTATATCTAATTTATGTACTCTAAAATATCTAAAATAATCCAATATAGGACCTGAAAGCTATCAATTTACATCCATTTTAATATGTAAATATTATTTTAAGTACAAACTACAATATTATCCTAGTAATAAACTATAGTGCATAGGTAAACAACTCCATAGACACCATTGTTTGAAGTTATTATGTAATGGTATTATACACCATTACTCATACTAGTGACAATCTTGGCCTTGATATACTTAGTAAATAACTAGCTTCAATGAACTTGAAGACTATTTTCAGAGGCAAGGTCTACTATTAACTTATTAAATGTAAATCAACATATCTGGATGTTAAGTTTCATTCACATGAAAGTGTCTATACCCATATAATATGCTTGTGTCTATTTGCTTGTTGATATCTACATAAGATAAACTACTTTTTGATTATGTAAAAAGGTCACTTGCCCTTCCATATTCATGGGTAAAAGCCTTCGCGATGGCCTGACGCTGTGCATTGGAGCGTGTAGTTAGGATATCTATGATAGCCTGCTCATCAGTGCCAAAGCCTTTCATAGCTGCTCGAAGGGCGGCGGCATCCTCAGTCGCATTAAAATTGGGGACACCAACAACTGTAGGTTCACGCTAAAATGTAAATAAAGGTGTTAAAATGTAAATATAATTGTTATTGTTTTCGTAATTTATTATAATTGACAAATAATTGTATCTATCTTTATATTCTGTTTGTTATGAAATAAGAAATATCCTATAGCCTCGGTGGTGTAGTGGCTAGCATGTACGGCTGCACATTCTGAGGTCCTGGGTTCGAGTCCCGGGTCGGGCCAAGTTTAGTTATTGAGTCTTTCTGTCTAGTAAGCCTCAGTAGCAGCCCGGAGTTGGGAAGTTGGCGGTGTTTCACCCCCGTGCCTCGGAGAGCACGTAAAGCCGTCGGTCCTGCGCCTTAACTCTCACCGGTCGTGTCGAATAGTCGTCCCACCGGAGTATGAGAGTGACAGGAATAGAGAGTGCTCTTGTGTCTGCGCGTACACTTGTGCACTATAATATCTCCTGCGCAGTTGGCTAGTCTCAATGAGATTGGCCGCCGTGGCCGGAATCGGTCAGGAGAACATTATATTATATTATTATTATAAGAAATATAGAGGAATAGTTAATACTATTTTTTGTATTCTTTTAATTGTCGGTCAAAGACTATAATTTATATGACGCTTTCATTGATTCATCTAATTACTGTATTACTATCCTGACACTGCATGAGTTTTATGTTTCAATACTGTGTAATAAGTAAAAACAAATAAACTAGGTCAAGGACTCAAAGTACAAGTTCCCGCCCTCAACCTAATTAAGTTCTGATGTCATCAGGAACCGCCCTTTAATAATTATTTATATGGAAAAAAATAATAAAGTATAATATAGGCCACTGTCATACTTACGTGTTGAGACATTTTTCACAATACGCACAGCTATTTACGAAGGATATAATTTATATCGTAGCTATTACGATATTATTTTTATACGAATTATTGATTTTCTCACAAAAATAACAAGAAAAACTGACACCAACTCCGGTTGACTTCCATACAGGCGCATATTCATAAAAACGGTAGGCGAATATGATGAAGCGGGGGCCGGGGGGGTCAAGATAGTCAAAGAAAGATTTTTCCAATTTCCCGACTTAGCCATTTTAAATTAATAATAGCTACATGGGATATGTCAATTAATATTTTATTATATTATAAAATATACATAAGTTAAATGTGCTTAAAATGTTTTTTTTTTTATAAAATATATGTCCTATATATTGATGTATATAATAATATTCTAAATGATTTTAACTATTATAGGATAATGTTATATTTTAATTATATTTCATATCAAACATAAAATATCTATTAATATAAGTTCTTACGTTATAAAAATTAATTTATATTTTAGAGCTGTCATGATATTTCCCATAATTTAGGGACAATTAAGGCATACATGGCAAGTCAAAATATGCTGTCACTTTCACGGCTATTGTATTTCTTCATAGTCGCCACGCATCCCTTTCTAAAGGTATGACGTCATATGCAAATCTGGGAGAATTTAGTTCGTAGTGATGTGAAATCGGTATTAATTACGATTAAGTAGGGATGTATTTTATCGTAAAATTATCGGTATTCAACAACTGTTGTCGGTTTTATAGGAAGGTTTTCATTTTTATGATACTAATTATAATTAGAAATAAAATACAAAGGTAGGTTTCAATTTTTTTTATTTTACTATTTTAATGCTACCACTAGTTCGAAAAAAATGCCTCATACCCGAAAAAACTAGCCAGAAACTCAGCAGGATACCTTTTTTTTACATTTATAATACATTGTTTGTTATTACGAAGAAAGGACATTTTTTATAATATTACAATGCAATAAAATTAGAAGTAACATAGAACAATAGTTCTTGTTAATAACATTATCATTATTATGTGAGTAGTAGTTATGTCATTTATGTAGTTGGTTTTAATTGTAAGTATATATTAAAATCTAGCTCTTGCATTTGAAGTTTGTTAGCTCTAGAACCACCTTCATCTTTAGTTTATAAAAAGCAAAAGATTTGAGATTAGTGCGTTGGAACAAACATTTTAGTCTTATAGAAATTTTAAAAAATACAAATTTTAGTAAAAAATGAATAATAAAACTTAATTTTAAGCATTACGTAAGCTGGTACCTTTCATAGCCACAGCAATTTAAACTATCAAATAAATCATTAATGAATAAAATCATCACAGCTGTGAATAAGCCATTCTCAATATTTACATTTAATGTATTACAATAATTGTATTCTTCCTGGAAATTACAAGCCTTCGTCAGGCGACATAAAGATGCAAAAACACTTCGACTAAATACCTGCATAGCATACTTCACCTGTAAATATATTATTACAATAAATTAATGTATTACAATAACAAATTAAATAGTTAATTAAACTATAACTATAGTATAATTATTAGTAACTACTATAGATGAACAGTAATATAATAATAGTTTATTATTATTAGGGTCTAGGTAGATAAGCCAATTAAGCCTTTAAATGGCTTTTAACATTACTGAGAAAGCTGAGATTTTTTTTTTAATGGACTGAACATTACATGGATGAGTGCAATCAATTAATAAACAAACTCTTCAACTTTATATATTAGTATAGAATAGTATATTATATAAGGGCATATTAATAGATTCAAGAAGTTTCTTTCTTAAAAACAATTTTATATTAAAAATAAGATAATATTTATAATCTAAAGTAATATATACCTCAATTTATTAAACTACAATATTAATTACCTTCAATCTTCATCTTATCAAAAGAGTTTGGATAAATATGCTTGTTAGTAAGTTTTGTTAGCTTTGCAGCACCTTTACGTTGATCTGCATTATACAACATATGAACATAAATTGACCATTGAGCACGCTGACTACCAAGGAGCAAATTCTTTTTCTGAAAATGATTACATAAACATTTCAGTAAATGAGGTACATCATACAAATAGTAAATTTTGTTCCCATTAACTTCATCATGGATAACACTTAATGCATCATTGTCACTACGAAGTATTTAGTTTATTATCAGAAATTAATGAATTTATTGCAGTTATATTGGCAGAACCAGGGTCACATATAGTTACTCTAGGAATAAACCCTATTTTGAAAATAGCTTTAAGAAATTCTTTACGTATACGTTTTAAAATTGACGTGAACCTTTATAAAGCATTCTATGGCATGAAAAACCTCCCTGACAACTTGGAATATTACAATGCTTTCCCATGTTTACACAACACTAATAGAAAAAACAAACTAACGAAGAGAAAAACTAATTAAGAAATCACATCGTTTATATTCAAGCACAAATCAGCATTAATCTACAAATTGATCAAATGTAAATTAATATAAAAACGGCAAATCCGGGGATGAGTATAATAATAATAACAACGGTTAAAACTTGAAAATTTCAACACTGACAAAATGTCGCAGTGACGTCACAGTAGTGACGTATGTGACAACTGCGACAGAAATATATTGTTGTCCCACTCGTTGTCGCCAAATATAGAGATAGCATGTTAATAATCAAACAAATGAAAGGGATAGATAGATCACCAAAAGCTCGTATGGAGCTAATTCATCTATTTTATTTGTCATCCATGACTGACACACAGGTCGCACTAGCTGCCACGAAAAGCTGTGACGTAAACTGACAAGTGACAAATGACAATTCGTAGGTAAATGCAAGTGGCATTATCATTTTGACGTTTAATAGAAAATGTTGCCTTTTTTTGGACATGAATTTATAAATGAAGGAGAGTGGAGACAATATTATAATAATGAACACTATTGCACACTACACAAGAAATATATAAAGAGGAATGTACATGAAAAAAAGACAACAGTCAGCTATCGCTAGAAGTGCCCCGTTTTCCAATTACAGAGCATATTGCAGCACTGGCACACAAACACGAACAATGCGAAAAAACACTTCTTATATTTTCTTGTACTGA
Organism: Fabriciana adippe; assembly: GCA_905404265.1. NCBI lineage: Eukaryota > Metazoa > Arthropoda > Insecta > Lepidoptera > Nymphalidae > Fabriciana > Fabriciana adippe. The sequence goes on from FR989995.1 coordinate 1,590,512, forward strand.
ATTCGTATCTGTTGCGCGCATCACGCCAAAGCAGTACTTTTCAAATTGCTCTATTGTGCGGAGCGTTACTGTAGTTGAAAAATTTGAAGTTGAGTATTATGCCGCATAATGCGCTTTAATGCTGTAATTGGAAAACTACCGCGATCTCTTCCAGGTGACTTTAGGGTAGAAGAATCAATATATAAAATGACACACTTCGATTCCGATTTCGACGCACCCGAAAGGGTAGGCGGTGTACTTGCATACATACATATAGTATATAAATCTTTTGGATATAATACAACAATAAGTTGTATTTATTGATCAAGTTTGATTAATAAATATAACTTAAACTGATTCAAACTTAATAGCAATAATTTTATCGAAAAAATGTTGAATATTTGTTTTCAAAATTATTTTTTATTTGAAATTCTTACACTAATTAAAACTATTTTTGGGATTTAAATAAAACACTTAAATTCTTGGTTATATTTATTACGGATAAAACTCATTTCTATTTATTACGGACCAGTTAACAGTTTACAAAATTATACATCACACTTATTATCCAGTGTAAAAGTATTGAAATTAAAATTTAAAAATACTGTGATTATTTTAAAGCTTCTTACTAAATATCATTTATTAAAAATGTGTATCCGGATATAACTTTAATCTTTTACAAAAAAAAAAAAAAAACAAAAACTATCGTGTTGTCAACTACAATTTCAAAAATGGAAAGTTAGTATATCATGATATTTAAAAAGGAAGAATTAATCCTAATCGTATTTTTTCTAAAAAGCTTAGTATATTTATTATTATAATAAAAATAAATAATACAACATTGATTCTAATTTAATATATCTTATAGTAACCGGCGGTAAAAACACATATCGAGCTAAAGAGGGAGATATCAGCTAGTTTCGGCTTCGTAGAGCGTCGTCTCTGTCGAACGCAGCACTTACTTGACATAATGTACTGAGTGAATGAGACGACGCTCTACAAAAACGAAATTAGCCGATTTTCTCCCTCTTCAGCTCGATGTGCATTATTTACAGCCGGTTACTGTATATGTATGTACTACATAATATGCAAATATTACTCGCTTAATTTTACCTACTACAGCGTTAAAAACTATTTCTGTACCTGTGAAGCATAACACTGTAACTCCGATTTTTACGAGTTTTATTTTTACAGTGTACTATTGTATGTCCTTTTCTTGGCATAACACTGTTTGTAGCAAAATTATTAAGTATTTAATACTATAGATAGTTAATTTTGCTACACACAATGTTATGCTATTATAGAAAATGACACATACAATAGTATACTTTAAAAAAAAAGAAACTCGTAAAAAACGGAGTTGCAGTGTTATGCTTCTCAGGTACAGATATATAAGAAAAATAATAACAATATACTGAATATAATGCAAAAGTGCATGAATAACATTAGCTTTTTTATTACACACTACACAAACTGTGGACAGAACACAAAAACTATGAATTGATATTATATAATTATTAATTATTTAAACGAAGAAATGATTAACTAAACCCCTATTAAAAAAACAATAGAAACAGCAAAATTAAATATGAGAAGGTATAAAATATTTATAAGCTTTAAATAATACATTTTGCTAGTCAAGTTTTTCTATTACTTAAAAACTTATCTAAAATTCTTCTTTAATTACTTTAATTACAAACATAAAAATCGGCTTAAAAAAGTAAATATATATTGTGTACAGGCCTCCTTTCAATACGAGGGGGATCAGGCCATAGTCCACCACGCTGGCCAAGTGCGGGCGGACTGAGCATGTCTTTTGAAAATCTGCTACGTTCTCTCAGACATGCAGGTTTCCTCACGATGTTTTCCTCCACCGTTAAAACAAGTTGTAATCATGTTGGAACTGATTCGCACATGAAAATATCAGAAGTGCGAGACCCGGGATTTGAACCCGCATCACTCGGTTTCCCAAGCGAGCGCGTCAGCACTGGGCTACTACTGCCTTATATTATATAAGTAGGTACATATTATAAATTATAATATAAAAATAGCTTCTATAAAGCATTGCAAATAACTGAACACGCTTTAAAAACTATATGTATAAATGAAAAGTTTCTCGAGCATTTATAATTAAATTATTAACACTGTTTGAGAACTATTTGAACTTTTTAATAAATTGAATACTTTTAGTATTAATATTTTGAACATTCAGCCAAGTGGACAATTTAATTGGCAAAATCCACATACCAATCTTATCTATTTATCCATCATTGCGTGCTGGGCGATCACCAATGAGAAGACGCAATGAGACCATCTCCAAATCGTAAAATTCCAAGTAAAAAATAATATCGCTAATACATCATAAATATTTCCTAAAATTTTAGAAGTATCCCTATAACTTTGAATTCATACGATTTTCTAAAATAGACTAAGTCTTATTTCTGATTTTAAGGAAGTACTAAGAGAGTAATATATATTTTTGAAGTATAATAGTTGAAAATGTGAACCGAGCCTTATGATTAAGGGTCCTTTATTCCCAAACAACAACCCGGTAGTCCCTTTCGACGTTATCAACATAGAAGCCGTTCATGTAAGGACTTGGCAGCACATCATTCAGCTGAAAGAAGGTAGTATTAAGTAGTAGAAGGTAGTAGTAGCAAAAATGCGATATATTTACTTTTAATTATACTTAAGGAAAATAATTAAATAACAAATGCAATAAAAAACTTGGACAGCAAGAGTATGAATTATAATATAATATAATAAATAAAACTATTATTTTATTATTTCTTATTATTTCTATGACTGATTAGTCATAGAAAAGTGAGTATATATTACTTATCTAGATTGTGCTAGAAGAATGTCAATGAAAATAAAACAAAAAAAAGAAGTATCACAGTTATCTTTAATTACAGTAAATTATCAGATTGACACATTTTTAATGAAACAAAAATAAAAAAAAAATTAATCAAAATATCAGCAAGATTTTTTTTTTATTTCAATATTATATTTTTTTTATATATGACAACAATACTATCGATTAGCTTAAGCTCTAAATATAAATAACATTAAATAACCCCTGTAAAGATAATTATATCCCCTTCTAGTTTTATTTTTCAATTATACATAAAGAAAAAAATGTGAAGTGCGTAAAAAACATCATACCTTTTAAAATTTCACAAAAAAAAATTTGTAGTAGACAATATTATCAGATATATTTTTATAGTTTTTTAGAAAATACACTAATTATTTAACTTGCATTAAAAATTAACTTCGTTAAAATAAATAGCATATTTTTATTAAAAAAATGTCAAAACTTGAAAAATCTATTTCTTTAGTTAAATGACATTAGCATAAAATAAAAAAATAATACTAATGATGTTCTAAATAAAAAAAATGAACTAAATTAATTTCTAACAAAATCAAATTTCATACATATTATATAAAATTCTTCATTTTTCGTCAAGCTCAATGATCAATTATAATTTAAAATAAATTGTGCAGTTTGAATTAAATGCTAGTCACAAAATCTACAACACTTTGAAAAAAAAAATGAAATCGCCACCTGCTAGGAACAACATTGTAAACTCTGTATTGAATGAACTCAATGAAAAACTTAAAATTTTAGTTGAACATAAAAACATGGTAAATTTAAGATAATATCTCAAAAAATGATAAAGATATTTTTTGAAATGTTTTGATGCAGTTTTAACTGCTCGGTCAGTTTTTTTTTTACGTCAGTTAAAATATTTCTTCCTCCATTTTAAAATAGATATGAAATAATCGTCCAAAATATAAAAACAAATGCCTACAATATATGATCACACTTAGAGTACGTGGTAATTAGGTATGATATATGATATGATATGACCTTTTGAGGTATGTTTGTTTGTTGAGAAACGAGCGACCTTTGCACCTTTGCAATCTTTTTTTTTAATCGTATCTTAAACGGAAACCGCCAATGTTTTATTTCAGATCTACATTTTAATGTAATACAATAATTATTTTACTTCCCAACAACTAAGAAAAGAGTTACAATGTTGTTCTCTACAGGTGTCAAAATGACAGTCAAAACACTATGCGGGGGACATTACTAAATGAAAAAAATATACTCTACTGGTCTACTCTATTGATTAGGTACAATGAAATATGGCTGTGTTCTCTGCCAATGGCGCCTCTTCATGCCGGATGACAGGGTCTGAAATACGTACTCGTTTAGATTTTGAGGTTAGATTTCAACCCCAATTGTATGGGGGAATTGTTTATACCAATTGTATGTGGAGCTTTTTCAATTATTGGCACTTATTATAAAAAAAGTTTTATAATAAGAGTATATTTTTTGTTCCTAATATAGATGTATTAAAATTATAGATATAGGTATTTTATTTCTCCAATTTTCGTATATTATCTGTATTTTTAATAAGCATACACATATGCCATAAATACACATATGTATATATATGGACACAAGTTAGTAATTTTGATTAAACTTAATATTTCCCGTATTCTATACATTAGTGGGCACCCCCTGTCATGCAACATGGTCTTTTCGTTATTAAATGAAAAAAAAAAACAAGTACAGAAAGCGTGATATTTAGGGTTATGTGATATTTGCTGTCCAAGTCATTGAGATATTAATTGGCGGTGATTAGATATCCCTAGTGGCCGTTTTTGGAACTAATGGCCGTTTTTGGAACTAATGAGTTGTAGAGAGTTTGTAAGAGTTAAAGTAATTTATATCGTCTATGTACATATGTATATTTTATAAAAAATATACACAAACACACATACATAGTGATTTTATCGGTCAAAGTTAGTTCTACGACTTACTGATAGGGAATCTGCTCAACGCCAATAATATATATGTACATATTAATATTTAAAGAAACATAAAATGCGAGTAAAAAAAAAGTAATTATGATAAAGCTTTTCATAAAAAAAATTAAAATCGATTTTACTATTATATTTTTATTTTATATATAAAATCGATATTTATTAAATATCGATTCGTTTGAATAGTTAAAATGTCATATTTAGAAGTGCAATATCAGTAGGCGTACTTACCACATTAGTATTTATGTTCGCTTCACTTTCAGTCGATTCATCACTCACGCACTCTTCTTCTATATCCTCTCCTGGAATAGATTAATAATAAAAAGATAAAGATAATCGCATTCATAGCCAAATACGGGGGATTGGGGTTGGACATGCGTTATTTCAAAAACCATAACGAAGCGAGGGTGTGTCGCTGGTTTCAAGTTTGAAACTTAAGGTTTTTTGTAGTAAAACTTCTTTACGCACGCTTGACTTGGGGGGGTGAGCTGGTGAATGCGTTACGAAAAAATATATGTACGTTTGTTGCCATGGTAACCGTCGTTATTGCCTGACAAATGATATATAATATTATATTCTTTCCTTAAATGATATTCTATACATATATGATTGTAATATGCCTAATATGCGTTATTTTTAGTATCTCACCTATCTTAACTATTTAAAACATAAATTGAATTTCATAAAGAGTACCGCGATAACCTACAGAAGTTTTACTTCTTGCGCGTGTACACATTCATACACGCACTCTTTATATTTTTTTTAAGTTACAAGTAGCCTGTTACATTCTTTAATAAATAGACTATAGGTTTTTCAAATCAAGAGATTAGTTCGCACATATGTATATAAACAAATTCTTCAGCTTTATATAAAACTGATAAAGGATAGATAGCCTTACTATCTGACATCACGCGAGCGCTTTTAGGAGCGGAGTGATTATCTACACATAAATAAACTATGCGAGCGGAGTCACGGGCAAAAGCAAGTCGATACATTTTAGCTTTATGCAGTGCTTCATATAAACATTAACTACGCTTAGGCCAGGTTTCGCAAAAACGGAAAATTTTTAAACCAGTTTTGGTCATTGACCCCGAAACCGAAAGGCATTTCGGTTTTTGACGAAACCGTTAACCATTATTATTTCAGTTTACTAAACCGTACGTTTATTAACCAAATATAATTAACGAACGAGCCATGTATTAATTATGTATTAATTCGGTAATTTAATGGCGTTAACGAAATTAACCGCTTTTTTAACCAACTACGTACGCACAATATGCGTAGCAAAGCAATCTAATTACGTCTTAATTTATAGATTAGATAATAGATTAGACTTTAATCGGCATAATATGACGCGCCAAATTCAATAACACCAATAACCCGTTTTTTAGCACTAACATGATATAGATAAAAATTGAAATTGCGCTTGTTAAACTTGTACAGATTAAATAATTATAATGATAACCAGAATGTTATTTATTGATAACTTTTTTTTTATTTGTTTACGCCAAAACACTTATATTTTTAGTCACTTATCTGTACTGAGAAAAAATTTAGTTGAGGTCAATGGCTCGTTATCTGTTTGTAGCAAATAATTAGATTTTTTTTAACGCTCCTCTTATAAATTATAACGAGCAACATATCCCTCGCTTCGCTCGATTGCATCCCTAGGTACGTTTTAATTTTTTTTTTGAGCGGGACCCTAATTCTTTTTCTAAAATAAAAGTAGCCTAAGTTACTCCTTATAACATCAGCTATCTGCTAGTGAAAGTCCCGTCAAAATCAGTCCAGCCGTTTCGGAGATTAGCCGAAACAAACAGCGAGACACAAAAAAAAATTAAAAATTGTGTTTTCTGATAAGTATCATATGTAATTTCATACGCATTTAAAAGACAGACAGACAAAAAATTAAAAATTGAGTTTTTCTTATAAGTACCTACCGTATATAATTTCATATGAACTTAGTAAAAAGCTGTTATTGTGACATTACAAACAGACACTTCAATTTTATTTATGTGTATAGATTAATTATTGATTAGGATGTGACCTATATTATATAAAGTATATAAAACACGAGATATGTTTATAGATTTAAAATATGTTTACTTTGACTTAGACTTATCAGCCTTCCTATTAATTATTATACAATTATCAAATAAATAATAATATATTATGATAATTAAGACATTAAGGATGTTACTTTTATATTGCAACCAATATTCTGCTTTCGACGTTATATATTATGATTCATCGAATTTCAAGTCACAATGATTCTAAAGAAGTTTCACTTCAAAATCACACATATTCCCTATTGACTGAACAATCAATCAGTTTTAAGCAAACTCTTGATGATCATTATCTTTCACCAATGTAACGTATTAACTGCGACCTTCGCCTCTTTCGAAAAAAAAAACACTTACCATCTGATGGCAAAGTCAGCCAAAACTGCGATCGGAAAGTATACCGAAGCCCTGGAGGTATTATCGATCTTCTATCACTATTCAGCGAACTTGCTAATATCTTGGCAGCGTCCACCAGGAGCGAGGCACGCCAGGAGGCGGCGTATATCAGTCGCATAGAAGATTGGGCCGCGGTGGAACATACCATTGGATATAGCGCTTCGTGTCTGCGGAGATTGTAGAATGCTATGCCTGAAAATTATATAAAATCATCAGCTTCATTCAGCATAAAAACAGATTTACTAGTAGGCATTTACGAAGATTTTAATCTATACAGATAAATAAAATTGCGAGTGTCTGTTTGTAATATTAAAATAACTGCTTTTTACTAAATGCATATGGATGTAGACACGGTACATATACCGAAACAATTTTTTTTACAATTTTTGTCTGTTTGTTCCGGCTAATCTCTGAAATGGCTCGACCGATTTTGACGGGACTTTCACTGGCAGATAACTGATGTAATAAGGAGTAACTTAGGCTACTTTTATTTTAGAAAAAAAAAATATAATCCCACGAAAAAAATATTAAAACCAAATTAATAAATTAATTTTGTTTTGGGAAGCAACCTAGGGACGAGCCCGACCGAAGCGAGGGTGAGTCGCTAGTGTATAATATATATATTATTACTAGCAACCCCAGCTGCTTAATGGTACATATCTGTTACTCCAGGTGATAGCCTATCTATGAACCAAATTTCATCTCAGTCCAAGCATTTAAGCATGAAGGCGTAACAAGCATACAAACACACACACATAACATTTTCGCATATACATACATGTTGTCAAATTAATCCTTGTTTTAAGCCCTCTCATATAAAACGGTGATCATGTATAAACTTAACTAATAACAAAACTGTATCAATGCAAGCAGTGGCTTGCCCGAGTGTGTATATACAATTAAATCTTGCAACCCTAAGGTTTTACATCTTTCAGATCAAATTTAGATCAGAACAAAAGGGCAAAATTAAGTTTTTTTTTTTGAAAAAAAAAAATAGTCCATTTTCACTGTTATTTTATAAGGTGTAGGTAATCGATTAATAAGGAAATTATATTCATTCAAACTTTATTTATAGAATTTCTCGAAATCAAACTAAATTTTACTTTAATCACCGGACAGACGGTAATATTTTTTTACACATTATTGTGACTAAGGATTATGTAGCGCAGAGAGAAATGTAAGCGATGACGATATTAGACTTGCAACGAATAGTATATTCGGCCATATGCCGAATACCGAATATTCGGTGGGCTTTCTGGCCGAATAGCCGAATATTAGGCAAATGTATTCGGCCAGTACGTGGCGGGAAAACTTGTATCTACGTGTTTGTTTCTTGTTTGGCGCCAGGAAGTAGTATTTATTCAGAGCAACTTTTCTCTGAATCTGGGATTATCTAGGAGTAACCTACTGCCTAAATATGCAGAAAAATTAGTTTTTTTTGCATCATAATTTTCCACTTCTAAATTTTAATTATGATAATGCAAGTGCATAGACATTTATTTGATAGTTTTTTTTAATGTTTGTAATAAAGGTGATAATGTACTTATGACTACTTTAATAATTATAAGAAAAATATATTATTATAAAATAAATCAATATTTTCATTTTATCAATAGGGAATATGCATGTATTTTTTTTAGTTTTTTATATAATAGCATACAATAGTTATATAATTGTAAAAAAAAAACAATATATCCAGCTAGCTCTAAAAAACTAAAGTTTACTATAATTGTTTTTTAAATATCTTACCGTTACGGATAGTTTAAACGCTCGCCATTTCTCGCTTTTGGCGTGACGTCACAGTATCATATACACAGAAATGACACCTCAATTTCTAAGCGACAAAATAGCTAATCGCTCTCTTATGATAATACTTCGACGGCATATTCGGTCTGACCAATGGCGTTGCGTTTCAACTACTTTGAATTTCCCACCTGTTTTTGCACTTTTTAATTATTATTTTCTTAATAAAAAAGAAATTACATTAAAAAACATTAATATAGGCTTAAATCAAAGCAATAAAGATTATAAAAAAAAATATTTCACCTTTAATCACATGCATATTCCCTATTACTATCTGATTACAGCAAAACATATTACTGAAGTATTCGGTATTCGGCCGAATAGCATAAAAGTAGCCGAATAGGCCGAATACCGAATAGTAGCCGAATATTCGTTGCAAGTCTAATGACGATGAACAATAACTAGTTATCGTGTCTTCCTAAGATCAAATGACCTGCGTGATCTATCCCTAAATCTTGATTACAGATAAGAGCATTGCACTCGAGTGCATGTTACGATAGTACGAAAGATAATCGTTATTACATTGTTATAAACAAATAGCACTGTCTCGCGACTCCGCTTGCGTGATGATACATACGTTGGTACGATAAGATAAATAAATTTATCTATATGTAAATGTGTGTGTGTGTGTGTGTGTGTGTGTTAAGTCAGTGGTAGTCTAGTGGTAACGCGCTCGCTTGGGAAACTAAGTGTAGCGGGTTCAAATCCGGGATCTCGCACCTGTGATATTTCCATGTGCTAATCATTTCTAACATAATTACCACTTGTCTTACGGTGAAGGAAAACATCGTGAGGAAAAGTATATGTCTGAGAGAACCTAATAAGTTTTCAAAAGACATGTTCGCCAACTCGCACTTGGCCAGCGTGGTGGACTATGCCCGGGTCCCACTTGTATTGAAAGGAGACCCGTGCCCAGCAGCGGTACGTAAAAAAGGCTGAATATTATAATGTAGAATATATATTATCTCCGTTTTTCTTCAAATTCGTTGCTTTTTCAAAAGCTGCGTAATACAATTTTTTACTATAAAAAACGTACAATGTTCAAACATATTTATAGAAAGATTGTGTAAATTACACCATAAAATGATAAGATTAAGGCCAAGTGCTTTGTTAGGGCCAAGGGAAATGCGCGTTCTATTCCGAGCACGTATGAATTTAAACGACATATAATAAATAACACATAATATGTATACCTATTGTATTAGGACAATCTGTAGCACAAGTCACATCCGTCTTGAGGTTAGGGTGTTGACGTCTAGGTTAAAGATCACAAATTTAGTTTAAGTGCTATCTAAATTATTATTTCTTATTTTTAAAGATAATGTATTTTTCCACTGTATAGGGAGAATTTGAGGCAGTGGTAGCCCAGTGGTAACGCGCTCGCTTGAGAAACCGAGTGAAGCGGGTTCAAATCCCGAGTGTCACACCTCTGATATTTTGATAACCACTTGTCTTACGGTGAAGGAAAGCATCGTGAAGAAACCTACATGTTTGAGAGAACCTAGCAAGTTTTCGAAAGACATGTGAAGTCCGCCAACCTGCACTTGGCCAGTGTGGTGAATTATGACCTGATCCGCCTTGTATAAGAGGCCCGAGCCCAGCAGTGAGACGTTAAAAAAGGGCTGAATGCACAAAGAGAATTTATGTAACTGCTTCTCTCTATTGTGCTAGAGGGCCTGGGTTCGATTTTGTACACAGATTTTCGAATGCTGTCATCAAACAGATTTTCGTTCATATTGGTTTTTTTTTTATTTAAAATATAAGCTCATTACTTATATTTAAAAATATAACATCATCATTTATCTATTATATATCCATTCCCCAAGCAACAGTTATCTCGCAGTACACTCTTTATCAATTCAATTTAACCGTAAGTCTAACAGACATAACATGAGGCCGCTGTAAAAATTGAGAGGTACTATTCATATCTCTATTAAGATAATTAATAAAATAAAATTCCACTCTATTTTGAACTTGCCACTTGAACTATTTAAGTAAAAAATCTATACTAATATTATAAAGAGGCAGAGTTTATTTGTTTGAACGCGCTAATCTCAGGAACTACTAATCCGATTTGAAAAATTCTTTTTGCATCAGATAGCCCGTTTATTGAGGAAGGCTATACGGCTATATATCAGGCCGGGAAAATGTACGGTTCCCGTGGGATAGATTTTTTTTTGTCTAGGGACGAACCCGAAACGAAGCGAGGGGGAGTCGCTAATTAAAAATATGTTATTGAGCAAAGCATATTATTATATAGCGGAATACTTTGCTGATGCAAATGTATGGAATTACTAATAGTATCACTCACGCAGGACAAAAACATAATTATTGTATTGGTATATTGTAAATTATAATTATGTATATTTAAAAAGAGCAACTGTCGAGTTTCTCACTGGTTCTTCTCAGCAGAACTGCCTTCCGAGCCGGTGATAGATTCCTCACGAACTCATTACTATATATTTAATTTAAAATGTAAAATTGAAAAGTAAAATATATTTTGATTTGATTTAACAACTTTTAAAAAAAATATTTCATTATAGACAGTTCATACCATTTTTCTTATCTAATCTCTAAAACAATATTTTAATTTAAATACTAACCGCACATGAGTTTAACAGTAGCAAGCAAACCGTAATGTGACTATTATAAAAGCGATACTAAAACTATATGTGTATGTTTGTTACCCTTTCTTACCAAAAAGGCTAAACACATTTGTTAAATATTTATTACACAGACAATGATCTGGAAAAACATATAGGACTTCTTTCTTTCTTACTAGTATAGAAATAACTAGCCACTTATTCTCGTTTCGCTCGGGTGCGTCCCTATGTATGTTTTAATTTTTTGAGCGGAACCCTAATTCTTTTTCTAAAATAAAAATAGCCTAAGTTACTCCTTATAACACCAGCTATGCCAGTGCCAATGAAAGTCCTGTCAAAATCAGTCCAGCCGTTTCGGAGATTAGCCGGAACAAACAGATAGACAAACAAAAATATTAAAAATTTTGTTTTTCTTATAAGTACCATATATAATTTAATATACATTTGGTAAAAAGCTGTTATTTTGTACAAACAGACACTTCAATTTCATTTATCTGTATAGATAAAGAATTACTATTAAGTAAATATGTAAATCGAGCTAGACAAACTACAACACTAAATTTTTCCATCAAAATTAATTTTTTATATATTTGTCATATACATACCTTGTGGCTTTCGATTTATGTAGAACTCCAAAGTACCTCTCCACATATCAACTCGTACACCAACAATACTCCCCCGACAGAATCCAGCCGTGTCTCTTGCAATAATTGCGTTATGCCGCACTGCACCAGTGTAAGACAACCCATATGATTCGGCATCTTTGCCCAATAGTGATGTGAAAATAAACTGGGAATCCACTACATTCACTTTGTCAGTGCCAAGGCCCACCATCTAGAAATAATTGTACAAATAATAGTTGTAATATTATCAGTATTAATGCAAATGTAACTCTGTCTGTCTGTCTGTCTGTCACCTTTTCACGTTTAATCCGCTGAACTGATTTAGATGAAATTTGGTATGAAGACTTATTGATATCCTGGGAAGGACATAAAAAAAATCCAATCAAAAGGGGGTGGAATTTTGTATAGGGAATCAATAATTTCTTAAGTAAGGGATATTATTTCTTTTAAATTTTTAAAGTAATTAGCCAATTCCTATAAAATATATTTAAGGACAAACTCAAGTGAAGTCAGGGTTAGTCACTAGTTTTATTTATAAGTTATTTTTTACATAGGACTATTTGACCTAATAAACAGCCCATAGTTGAAAAGCATCCAGAGAATCACAGGCAATGTCCACCATGAGTATGTAGAGATAGACCACAGATAATGATCAAGTTTTATTATAAAACAGGAAATACTTTAAGCCTTTAATATTTTAACACATACCTATTTGATAAAAGATAACCTTTTTTTAATCAGCAAAGGGTAAATGGATTAGATCAATAACAAACCATTGGGGACATATAGATTAACTAAATTACAATATTAATTAACACGAAATACTATAAGCTGCATGCTCATCTACTAAAGTAATACTCATGGATGCAATTTAAAAGTATTATTTTACTTATAGACTTTGCTTTTGTTATCTTTATCAGTTTAATTTTAATTAATAGAGAAGTTCAGTTTTTTTCCGACTTTAACAATACTAATAAAAACCTACTGTCATCCCATAAATATTATAAATACGAAAGTTAGATGTTTGTTACTCAATCATGCCAGAATGCCCGAATAGTTCTAAATGAAATTTGACAGATGTAGATTATAATCTGGAATAGCACATAGGTTACTCTTTATCTTGGAAAAGTTTTTGTTTTTCACAGAATTTTTCTATTCCATACTAACTGTTAATACATAGTTAGGGATGTACCAGAGTGAGTGTGTCACTAGTATTATTTACAAATCAAAATAATATACAGTATATTTATACAGAAGGACAAAATACAGCATATTTAAAGAAAGACAGCTAGAACAGTCATAAAAGTTTTATAGCTAAACAGAAGTTACATAAATTTTATCATTAAAATAATTTTATACTCACAATATCAGTTCCATAGGTTTCAGTCAATATCTTCACTTCCCAATAATAATGATAATTGTGAAGCAATGGAGTGTCTCCCTTTGCAGCAGCTGTTCCTGAACTGTAGAATGGATGGAATGTGACTTGCTTTTTATCCTCACTGACCACAACCCAACTTGATCCAGCACTATCAGGCTGCCCCCATCCCCATTCACTTACTGGTGAAAATTAACCATAGTTATTATAATAGCAAAAGTGTCTTAAATATAAATGAATTAGAAGGGATTTATAAATGAAGCACACAGTAGTTTTAAGTAAATGGAAGATAAATAAATAAATTTTCAGTGTTTTGTCACAATGATACAGATTTTTTCTAAAAACAAGCAAACGGCTTACCGTCATTATCTTCACCGCAGGTACATGAACTCAACTGCGTCCAAAGAACGGGTGCTTTTTTGTTCCAACATTGGCAATAGGGCTTCGCATAACGTTCATCAGCACTAGATTTAGAGCCTATTTTGATTAGCATCGTGACCGTATAAACAATGAGCTATAATATTAAAATCGCCAATTTTTCACACAGCACGTTAAAGGTTAAAGAGTTTTGCAACGTCAACAAATACAACACGCTTCGGTTCTCCCGTAATAGCACCCACAGCAACATGGATAAATATTATCGAGAAGTTTTACTAATTAATGTATGGGATACAAACTCAAAAAGGTCAACGCCAAGTTTAAGAATAATAACAGAGAAAACTCTCAAGTGGCAGTTGGACTGATATATATACACGACCTCCTGTTACGTTTAGAAATTTTATACTCATTTAAAAGATAGTAATAACCAGATTAAATTTATTTATAAAAAATATAGGAAATAATTAATCATTATAATTAATAAATTAACTGTTTATACATTTAGATTCACAAATAATGTTACAATTGGTAGGTTGGAAAGGTTATATTAAGATAATAAAATTTAAATAGATGATATATTTCTGAACGTCTTATCGAGAAACTTCCGGAAATATCAGTAATATCCTACTTTGAATAAAAAGGTGAAGAAATCATATCTCTAGGCGGGAGTTTTAAATAATATTTTAGTCACTTTTTGCAAACAACTCGATAATCAAACAATTTAAGTAAAAAAAAGTTAAATAATTAATTATGAAATTTATATTATTTAAAGAACAGTGTTCTAACATATTTAGGTGGATTTATGTAACAATAATTAATATATTATACATAATATTATTGCTTTAGCAAAATCTTTAATTTATAATACGAATGTTATATTATTACCAGTATCCGCCAGTTATTATAAAACTGCGTTGAGTTATGTGCTCAACAACTCTTCCTTTTTAAAATTATTGATTTGAGTAGATATTCCAGGTATAAAGTTGGTAGTTCTGTTTGTTTTGCTTCGCGCGCACCCCGCCCACAAATGGCTGTCAAGTGCATTTATTGATGAAGTGGATTTATAATAATTTTAATTTACTGAATTATAAAAAAGAAAGAACTGATTATGAAGTAATTACTATTAGGTATTTTATAGATAGGCTGTGTAATTATTTACAATAGATATAATGTGCTTCTTTGAGTTCACTTCAACAAATATCATGTGGTAAATTATTTTAAAACAAAAGTAGCACTAACAAAGGTTTACGTAGATTACTT
Source organism: Fabriciana adippe (assembly GCA_905404265.1). Taxonomy (NCBI): domain Eukaryota; kingdom Metazoa; phylum Arthropoda; class Insecta; order Lepidoptera; family Nymphalidae; genus Fabriciana; species Fabriciana adippe. Next base: position 1,605,828 of record FR989995.1, read on the forward strand.
GCACTATTTAATATTTTTATAATTATAAGATAAACATGTGTTAGCAGCTACATGTATTAGAAGTTTATATGCGATGAAAATTAAATATGAAGTGATTAAATGAAAAACAAATTAATGAAATATTAATGCTTTTACGGTAATAATTTGCAAAGTGTTAATTAAGGCCAAGCTCGATGCATTTCTGGATTGACAAACGCAGCCAGTGCGCTTACAGCGGCCGCCACCGCGTACCGTCCTCATTATCAGCTGGTAAGCGTCAATTGAATGTCTTTGAAAAAACTTAATCTCATACTATAATAATAACCAGTACCTATCAGATTTCCATCCTACTTTGATATTTGAAAAATGCGATCTTTGTATTTTGTACACTTCCTTAAGAATTGGCATTTAATGTCTAATTTTTGTAAAAATATAACTTACAAGTACCATACTTATGATAGAACATTTAAAAAAAAACCTTAATATTAATATTGTAAATGTCTTCATGGTTTGTATGTTTGTTACTTATTCACACTGAAACAACAAGATGGTTCTTTTTTTTAAATTTAGCATACACTAGCATCTCATCCTCGCTGCACTTGGGTTCGATCCTTGGTATGTTTTAACAGTTACTGTAGATCTCTCAGAAATGAGATATTTTCCCACACTAAAAAATATCCTATATGTTGACCTGGATAACCAGCTATTGTCATACCAAATTTCATCAAAAATGGTCCTAAATGTGTCTTAAAACAATGGTTTCGGCATCTGTATCGATAATAATGACTATTTCAATACAATATTCCAAAAAAAAATTAATGTACAGATTTAACTCAGTTAGAAATTTATTATAATAGATATAGATTAGCAAGTCACTAACCTCACTTCACATCGATATGTTCTTAAGTGCATAAAATAGCAGATAGCCCATAAATTAACTCAATAGCCATGTTTTTCTGACTTCAATTAAAATTATTATGGTTTCTGATAGTAAAACATTTGTATCAGAAACAGTTTCAAGAGCTTACCCTCTACATACAGACTTCCAAACCTCACTTTTTTATAATATTACTAGGGACCTACCCTTGCTTTGCTCAGGTGCATCCCTAGGTATGTTTTAATTTTTTTGAGCAGAACCCTAATTATTTTTCTAAAATTAAAGTAGCCCAAGTTACTCCTTATAACATCAGTTATATGCCAGTCCTATTAAAAATTAAAATCAATCCAGCTGTTTTGGAGATTAGCCGAAAAAAACAGACTGACAAAAATTTTGAAATTGTTTTTCTCTTATAAGTACTGTATATAATTTCATATGCATTTAGTAAAAAGCTTTCATTCCAATATTACAAACAAACACTTCAATTTTATTTATCTATATAATTTTTAGAGTACTAGATAATATACACTACGACGTGAAATAACACATTACTAGGGACACACTTAAGTGAAGCATGGGTGCTCAGTACATATTTATTTTATATAACAACCATCAACAACATTTCTTTATAAATACATTATTAATTATTATGGTATATTTAGATACGTTTGGCTCAGTTTCTAGTGACTCTACTCGCTGTGCCAGAGGTCTTAAGTTCAAGTCCCGCTGGGGGCATACATTTATGTGATGAGCACGAATGGTTGTACTCCAATCATGGGTGTTTATATTTATAATATGTATGTATTTAAAGCTATGTGTAGTGTATCAACTATCTGGTATCCATAAAACAAGCCTCGTAGCTTAACATGGAACATTTTCAGTTTCATTGTCCCAACATTTTCATTTAGGCGTGGGACGGTCACGCGGACGCGTGTGTGCGGCAGCAGGCCGCAAGGGCATGGCGGCCCCTGTGCACCGCTTTGCGCCCGTCGACTGCGCGCCACGACGTCCACGCCCTCTGCGCCATTACGGGTGATACTCTGCTTCTATTAAACTTTATTACATGTATATATTTGAAAATTTAAATATTATACATTTCAACGGCTTCGGTGGTCTATTAAATAGCACGTACGGTCGCAGATCATGAAGTCCGGGGTTCGAGCTCCGGGTCGGGACAATTTCAGTTATTGAGTTTTTCAAGTGAAACTTCTTTACGCACGCTTGACTTGGGGGGTGAGCTGGTGAATGCGTTACGAAAAAAATACGTACGTTTGTTGCCATGGTAACCGTTGTTATTGTCTGACAAATGATATATATAATATTATAAGTAGACTTGCAACGAATATTCGGCTACTATTCGGTATTCGGCCTATTCGGCTACTTTTATGCTATTCGGCCGAATACCGAATATCTAGATACTATTCGGCCGAATACCGAATACTTCAGTAATATGTTTTGCTGTAATCAGATAGTAATAGGGAATATGCATGTGATTAAAGGTGAAATATTTTTTTTTATAATCTTTATTGCTTTGATTTAAGCCTATATTAATGTTTTTTAATGTAATTTCTTTTTTATTAAGAAAATAATAATTAAAAAGTGCAAAAACAGGTGGGAAATTCAAAGTAGTTGAAACGCAACGCCATTGGTCAGACCGAATATGCCGTCGAAGTATTATCATAAGAGAGCGATTAGCTATTTTGTCGCTTAGAAATTGAGGTGTCATTTCTGTGTATATGATACTGTGACGTCACGCCAAAAGCGAGAAATGGCGAGCGTTTAAACTATCCGTAACGGTAAGATATTTAAAAAACAATTATAGTAAACTTTAGTTTTTTAGAGCTAGCTGGATATATTGTTTTTTTTACAATTATATAACTATTGTATGCTATTATATAAAAAACTAAAAAAAATACATGCATATTCCCTATTGATAAAATGAAAATATTGATTTATTTTATAATAATATATTTTTCTTATAATTATTAAAGTAGTCATAAGTACATTATCACCTTCTTTATTACAAACATTAAAAAAAACTATCAAATAAATGTCTATGCACTTGCATTATCATAATTAAAATTTAGAAGTGGAAAATTATGATGCAAAAAAAACTATTTTTTCTGCATATTTAGGCAGTAGGTTACTCCTAGATAATCCCAGATTCAGAGAAAAGTTGCTCTGAATAAATACTACTTCCTGGCGCCAAACAAGAAACAAACACGTAGATACAAGTTTTCCCGCCACGTACTGGCCGAATACATTTGCCTAATATTCGGCTATTCGGCCAGAAAGCCCACCGAATATTCGGTATTCGGCATATGGCCGAATATACTATTCGTTGCAAGTCTAATTATAAGTGTACGAGGCGAACGTTTGTTGCCATGGTAACGTTGTTATTGTGTGACAAATGATATGTTCTTTCCTTAAATGATATTCTATAAATATATGATTGTAATATGCATAATATACGTTATTTATAGTATCTCACCTATCCTAATTATTTAAAACATAAATTGAATTTCATGAAGAGTACTGATAACCTACAGAAGTTTTACTTCTTGCGTGTGTACACATTCATACACGCACTCTTTAATTTTTTTCTGTCACGAAGTTCTCAGTAACAGCTCTGAGTTAGGAAGTTGGTGGTGTTTCACCCCTGTGCACGTAAAGCCGTCGGTCCTGCCTGCCTTACCTCTCCACTCGTCCTTTTACTTTGTCAAGTCTTATGTAATATCTGATTTTTTTTTAATATTTACTTTCACATTTAACATTTCGTAACTTTCATTTAGCCACATATAGCGAATAATTCTGACATTTGAACTAAATTACTACAATTTAAATGCGGTACATTTACTTTTAGGCCTCCACCAATGCCAGCGGTACATTCAACACGTAGACAGAATGACGAATCTAGTCTATACGTGGAGATACCACCGGAGCCCCCACAGCCGACCATAGCAAGCCTGGCGGCTGCGCGTAGTGTCACCCCGGACACGTTGCTCCGGACCGCAGCCCTAGGGCTCGCCCACCACCACTCCCCCATGATGGCACCACATTTGAAGTTCGGCATGCTAGTCTCTTTCGCGCTAGCAACGGTCTTCTTGGCCAGTGCGAAGTATTATTTTGATAGGCAGGTGAGAACTTGAACATATAAACTAAATATTAATTTTATTTTCTTTTAATAACTAGCACTATAGGGGTCGTGAGTTCAAATACTTTAATATATAGAATTGGGTTATGTGTGAAATGTTTTTTTTTTTAATAAGTTCAACTTTTCGCTTAAACGCGAAGTTGTCATTCGACTGCGTGTAAATAAAGTTAAATATAATGAATACTAAAATGTAAACTAGAGAAACTAATGCTGTTCCTTAAATTAGTCAAAAAAAGAAAACGATGAAATACATACATATAAAAACCTGCTCTTAATTTTAAAGTCGGTTAAAAATTGGAGTTTTGGGAAGGATGGTTACGCATATCAAGGGGTGATCTGTGGATGCGTATCCTGTATTTGTGGAAAAAAAACATATATTAAAAAAAAAAAAAGTTGTTTTTATTGAAATAAGACAATGGTAACAAATGCATAAAGCCCTAACCCCTGAACTAGAAAACCATATTTCAGGAAGGTATTTGTACCTACTTGTTTCCCATATCGTTGTACATATTATATTATGTCCATACAAATATATGTATTTTCCCATAAAAATAATTGAGCATGTATGTCCAGTTGGTACGCAGCAACGGCGGCAGCGCGGAGGTGAGCGGGGAGGTGGGGGTGGTGTGCGCGGCCGTGGCCTGCGTGTGCGGCGTGGGCTGCGCGCTGTCGCTGTGCCGCACGCGCTCCACGCCGCCCCCGCATCCCCCCGAGCGCGTGTCCTCCACCGCCAGGCGGCCGCTGCCCCGGACGCCCACGCGGAATGTGAATCAGAGAGAGGTGGGTTTGTTTATTGGTTTTTTACCCGACTGCGACAAAGTCCGGAGGGTTATATGTTTGATCTGTATGTATGTATATCCGATTCTACGATCCCTCGCAATTCCTAAACAGATGCACCGATTTTCATGAATTCTTTTTGTTTACTTATGACGAGACCTATTCGGGTGTTGATATTTGCTTTTTAGCTATAGGTGAATTCCTTTAGGTGGTGCTAGTGTCGAGATAATGTTTTTTTTTAATTTTCTGACCAAACGAAATCTTTGGCAGAACAATGCCTGCCCACCTGGTTAGCCAATATTGTAATACTGAATAATTAAAAAAAATATATATACATCAATTGCAGGTGACTATATCCGAATCCGAAGACATATCACTCACAATTATATCGCGGCCGGAGCGCGAGGCCCCCGGCGGCAGCGAGGCGCGTGGTGGCCCGGGCTCGGAGGCCCCCCCGCCCTACCACATCGCCGTACTGCTGCCCACGCGTGGGTCTTCGCCCCCGCCACCTGCATACTCAGCCCTCAGCTAGCCCACGCCCTGCTCCGCCCCGGAGCTCATCATATAGTGGCCAAGTCTTGGCTATTGTATATATATATGCGATGTGAACCATTTGTGGATTTGCAGTGTTTGTGAAGTGATCTCTGAAGTGATAGTAGTGGTGTATAAGGGGCCATCCATAAAGCACGTCATACTTTCATGATTTTTGACCCCCTAATAACATCAAGAGCGTGGTACAGCGAGCCGCTTGCTGCCCAGCGAGAATTCGCCAGCATAAACCTTAATACCTTTATAGATTTATGCGAATATTTGACATTTTAATTAAAACTATCATTTCGGATTATTATTTCGAGGATTTATTTTGATTTTTGGTTCCCGACGTTTCGAATGCTTTACAGCAATCATGGTTACGGGAGAGACTAAAGTTTTAGACGTCTTATAAACGAATATAATCCTTATATATAGAGTACAGATACAATATATATTTTTTAATTTTTTTCGTTTACGTGTCTCTCTCTCTCTCTCTCTCCTTTTAACGTGTGACGTAATTTATGGATGGCTCCTAGTGCAAGTTAAAAAATGATTTTGGGTTGCGATTATGTTTTTATCGATACCTATTTATTATAATCGATACGTTTTAATAATATGACGTTGTATCGTCATGTATCGTTGTACCATCTGGCAAATCTGCCTTAATGCGAAAAAAGCGTGTACGAAGAAGAATATTACGTGGTAGAGAATAATCGATTTGATTGGATTGGACATTGGTAATCGTAAGGATCTCGTTAATATTTATTTTATTAATACTTTTTATTATTACTAGACATGAAGATGATATATCTTTTTTAATTTTTAAACATTCTCAAAATTATTTTTTGGGAGGCGTTGTTTTTTTTTTTGTAATTTTTGCTGTAGTAATTGAATGTAATATAGAAAGTTTCATCTTAGTGTATGTGTGTTGTGTACGGACCAAGGAAATAAGTTTTAAATTAGTGTGCCATATATACCCACTAGTTGATAGATAGAACTATGAATTAAGTCGGCCTAAACATTATATTTTCACTGTGTCACTGTTAAAAAATTTCTTCACTTTTTTCCTAATTATTATATACATTTATACGCACAATTTGAAAAGAAGATTTTCTTTACACATTTTTTAACGATCAATCTAAATAAGGTTCGTCTCAGTTTATTTTTGATTCAATACGTACGAAATTTAATGTGAAAACAAAATTATATATATAGTCCATATAGGGACTAAAGGAGATAAACCCGAGAAATAAAAACCACAAAAAACAGTAAGTTATAAACCTTTGGCATTTTATTTGATAACTCATAAGTGTCAATCTCGTACCTGTATCATAAGTTACCAGGGTTTAAAGGTAACGAAATTCGGGTTTCGATACGAGATTAAATGAGACTTTTGAGCCAAAATAAAATGATTGTAAATTATTTCACAGTGACATTTAGCTATTATCTGTCAGTATTTTAAAGAATGGAATAGATTAAAAGTAAACCGAGGCAGAAAATTAGATTGGTCTAATAGATAGAGCGGATTGTTTCTTTGCCAGACATCAGCTAAAAACGGCGGAAGGCACGATAGAGACAAAACTAATGTGCGGCCAGAAGTCTTCTGTATTAATTGAAATACGATAAATGAAAATAGATATTTGTAACCATTTTACATTCCATTATAATATTAATCGATAATATTGTATTTTTTATTAATTTAATTAATTTATAAATTCAAATTGAGATAAAAGGCAGCTAAGGTAAATTGGCCGCACGTTCGCTTTCTCTCTTTCTAACGAGTGATCAATTTCATGACAGTATCGCTCAGTCCATTCTTTATGTCTATCGGTCTAAAATAAGGCAAAAGGCTTGATTAATAAAGTTTTTGAAAATAAAAACATAATTTTATCATATTTTTGGCACTAGATAAATGTAGTAATTAAAATGAACTGAATATGAAATTACGAATTTTGTAATTAATAAAATTTCATGAGTAGATAAAATTATGTCACATAAATAAGCTGTTTTGTAGATCATGTGCTTGTTTACATTGTGATTGGATTTGATTTTGTTTGCAGCATATAATATGTATACATTATATAAAAACATAATTTTCATATAGTGCATACATTTTCTTTACCAATGAATAATTATTTAAAACCCATTCAGCTGTTAATTCATGTAGAAAATATCCTAAAATTTGTTTAGTTTTATACATTTGTGTCGTTCAATAAATGTTAAGTCCAGTTACAGTGGAGATATGCAATAAAAAAAATTTTAAATATAGTATTCAAAAAAGTTAATAGTTTACACACGTTATATATGTATATTCTGTATGTGATATATCACATAGAGATAGGTTGAGTGATTTTTTTCACTTTTTCTCGATGCTACAGTTACTGATAATTGTTGTTTTTTTCTTATAAAGTACTATCAACTCACCCTCGCTTCTATTCTGGATAGTCCCTAGTCATAAAACAAATTATCCCACAGGAACCATACATTTTTTCAGGATAAAAATAACTTATGTGCTATTACAGACTATAATCTATGTCTGTGCCAAATTTCATCCAGATCTGTTCAGCCATTCTGGTGTGAAATCCATCCATCCATACTCTCAGGCATTCACATTTTTAATATTAGTACAGATTTATCTAAATGATTTTTCATTTAATTTCAATGTAATTTACATATAGTAAACACATCTTGAAGATTTAATTGAAAAGATATCTAAGATAGACAAGTTTGGAATACAAAGAACCTAGTGACCTGTGAGCAATTCTTGTCCAATACAAGCATCAATGATTGTCCTTTTCACCATTGTTTCTTATTTATTTAAAAAAAAAGCATATCTAATGTGTGCAAACTAAAACTTAAATATTAAATAAATTTAAAATATAACCAAGCTGCAAGTGTTCTATGAGAATTTCATATAATTTTATATATATACATTTTCAATCTGTAGAATTTTAGGCTTACCAACATTCCACTTTAAATATTTATATATATATATATATATATATATTTTAATTTATGTTGCATTTAAATACTTACATATTTGTAAAAATTAGAAAAAATAAAATCAATGGTATTAGAATTATCGTCCAGTGTCTAGACTAGTATAGGGAATATTTTTTATACTTAGTAATTATTAGTTTTAATATTTTGCTGTAAATTTATGTTTGAAATAATTGATTTTTCTTTGAAGAACTAGAGAAAAAGTATGCCTATACATGATCGAAGATCCCTAATTCAAACTGGATGAGATTATAAATTACCCTAACCTTATACACTCTGTATTCAGCCCTTTCTAACGTCCCACTGCTGGGCATGGGCTTCCCTTCAATACGAGGGAGATCAGGCCATAGTCCACCACACTGGCCAAGTGTGCGGCGGACTGAACATGTCTTTTGAAAACTTGCTAGGTTCTCAGACATTTTCCTTAAAGTGTTTTCCTTCACCGTAAGGCAAGTGGTAATCATGTTGAAAATGATTCATGAAAATATCAGATGTGCGAGATTCGGGATTTGAATCAGCATCGCTCGGTTTTCCAAGCGAACTCGTTACCACTGGGCTACCACTGCCTACTATCTATACTCTGGCTGAATAGGAAATTGTTACATACTCCTAGTAAATTTTTGTAACAATGTTAGCGCGAGGCCACATCAATGAGTTAATTATATTTCAAACTAAACAAAAAATTAAAGAGTGCGTGTATGAATGTGTACACACGCAAGAAGTAAAACTTCTGTAGGTTATCAGTACTCTTCATGAAATTCAATTTATGTTTTAAATAATTAGGATAGGTGAGATACTAAAAATAACGCATATTAAGCATATTACAATCATATATGTATAGAATATCATTTAAGGAAAGAATATAATATTATATATCATTTGTCAGACAGTAACAACGGTTACCATGACAACAAACGTACGTACATGTTTTCGTAACGCATTCACCAGCTTACCCCCCAAGTCAAGGGTGCGTGCAGAAGTTTTACTTCAATAACAGTAAAATACTTTTAAATCTAAAATAATGTAACTGCAAAAACTAATGACGTTTTATTAGTTTTTAGTACGTTGACTTTATAAGTAGAAATGGCGGTTTAGATATTTTTTTGTTGTATAATTAAGGCATTGATGTACCTCTCGAGGCTTTTTTTGGAACCATAGACAATACATGCATAGATTAGTGATGTCATAATATACTATATAATATAAATTTTAGTTTTAAAAATATTTTTGATCTCATAAATGTTGCTTTAAATTAGAATAATTACTGTATTGTGTATGTGGGCTTAAGTTTTTCTTAAAAAATGTTACCCACAGTACACGAACTTAGCTGAGTCATAGATTAATGTTAGTCTAGTCAAATATGATATGTTGCAGATTCTTATATGGTTATATAAAATATTCAATGTTATGCTTTTTTAACGTGCGTTTTTTAACATACGTAAGCACCATTGCTTACCGTTGCTACCGTGCTTGAGTTCTCAGCCAGAGGGCGCTAATGTAGAGTGAGGTCTCCACAAATCTATAACTTTTTAAATTATCGCGTTCCATATTTATATAATAACTATACTACGGGACTTAACTCGTGAATAAGTGGCTATATACCCGGTTCCTGACGTTTCAAACAGACTGTCAGTCTGTTCGTGACCACGGCTTGTGCAACTCAGTCGAAACGTCGGGAACAAGGTATAGTATAGGCCACTTATTCACGCGTTAAGTCCCGTAGTATAGTTATTCTACAAATCTAATCAAATGGTACTGAACTTTTGCGAGCTTTATATCGCAGAATTTCACTAATATTCATGATTATTATAAACATTGTGCCATTGCTGATTAAATGTGGCGGACACGGTACGGCTCAATAAATCTTATTGGTTTAAAAGAAGATTTAAGATAAAGTCAATATTTATTTATTTCTATGATTAATTATTTAAAATTCTGACAGAATTATTTATTGGCTTTGCCGCTCTAAAAAATACTTTTTAACGGCAGCGATAGGGCCTCACTCGCCAGTGGCGCCAACTGGTACCGCCAGAAACGATAGCCCTCTGTAAGTGTGAAGTGTAAACACATTAAGATTCTGCAACATATGGTACTTAGATGATACTCAATGTGATGTTATTCATTTTGCATTTGTTGTTGGACGAGTGTTATTTTTGTATGTACCTTTATAGAAGGGACTGCGTTCGTCTTTGTAACTGACGCTTTGAATAAAATATTGTAATTGTATGTTATTTTTAGTTACACACCTCTTCTAGAATCCCTAGATTTTTAAAGTAAAATTTGTTAAGCTGTGACTGAGGGGTCTATCTCTATCTAATCAATATATTGAAGAAATAAATGTCGCGGAAGTGAGAGTGACATTTATTATTAACTAGCGACTTGCCCTCGCTTCGCTTGGGTTCCTCAATAGGTTGTTTCCCCACACAAACTTATCCCCATTTTTACCCCCACAAGGGATGATTTCCGGGATAAAAACTATCTTATGTCCTTTCCAGGGTCTCAACTATCTTCTTACCAAATTTCATCTAAATCGGTTCAGTAGTTCCGGAGTTTATTTGATACAAACAAACAAAAAAATCTTTCGTCTTTATAATATTAGTATAGAGTAATAATAATGAAAAAAAATATATATATTTATATTTTGATTTGTCAATTTATTTGCAGTATCTGCCACAGCGCCAAAGAAGTTTCGCTTCAACCGCGCGTAAATGTTTCACGCACTCGTTTTTTTTAATGTCATTTAAAAATGTAAACTAGAGGCACAGAGTTAGATTTTATAATAAATAATAAGTGAGAGTCAATTTACTTCTAAGAAAATTAAAAATGTATATGAGAAGCCGAAACATTCTGTGCAAGAATCGAACCTACGACCTCTTTGGAACTGTCATTGTACTCATACTACTATAAAGCCCTACATAATTTTATCAAAGAAAATGACATGGAAAGATAAAAAAAAAACTCGAAGCTCACATTTTCATGTATTCAAAAACCAATAACATTAAGTACATTAGTGATATAATAAAATAAATATATTTAATCTAGCTAAATAACGCTATGTATAAATAGTGCATTAATGAAAACTTACTATAAAATGCATTCATTTGGTACTTTGCAGAAGAAATAAACATTTAATACATATTTTTACAAATACTGTAACTTCAGCATTATACAAGAGTAAATTAAACCGGCTATTTAAAATGGTAGCATACAGTGTAAACGTAGGTTTATTTCTCGAGACATTCAACATATTCGGTTAATACTTAAAATGAATATATTAGTTATTACAAAACAATGGAATGTAATAAATAAATGCCAATTAGATCAAATATAGCCATTTCTTATCATAATATAATTTCATACATTATCTATCACCATTGACAATTAGGGACATGCCCTTTTTTAACTCGGAACATCGAACAAAAAAGTACTAGATACACAATCCCATGCAAAAGTTCTCTTAAAACTGTCACCAATTGTTTAGGTAATTATTCCAGTTGAAATAAATATACAACAATGTAAATTGAACCTTAAATGCAATGATTAAAGTTGTTTTCACAAACATTTTTTAAATTAAAAGCGCACTCAAATGTTCCAATGAGCGCTCATTCGGTGAGGACATTTTTTGTGGCTGATTGTGTATCTAGTACTTTTTTGATCGATGATTTGGAAGCGTTATATATTAAAATAGTCTATAATTTACAATAAGACTCGAAACAATGTAATGATGAGAATTATCAGCTATGAAGAACATTTATAGGTTAAAAAAAATTATAATCGGCCATTATTATTTTATTATAGAGTTGTTAGCATTGGAATCCACTTTTTTTTGTAGAAGATACAATTTTCGACCTGTACAGCTTTAATTTGCCTGTGAATTGGCTCTGAATATCATACAGGGTAGATAAGATGGAGTAAGGAAAATTATCTCTGTGATGGAAAAATGTCCGTCGGAAAGCGTTAAATTAGGGTGGCGCCACGGTAGCGAGAGGGTACATTTTGAAGAAAGCACCAAAAGTATAAAAAAAATAAATCACTCCCTACGTTTATATCACCACACTTTTTTCGGTTATATTTACTAAATTATTTTAGACTACGTAAATAGTCTCGATAACTATTCAAATCACCAAAAATATTAAATTTTTCAACTTAGCACACTACACATCGTTTACAACTGTTAAATTTATATCATACCCCCTTGTTACGCTAGCGCCTTTTGGATGGGTTTATTAAACTCAATAATTTACCGCTTACAGATAGACACTTTTTCAATCCCATATAAGATAGTTTTTCTTACGGAATATATATAATGGTTATAGATCTATACAAAAATACATACAGTATGTCTCCAATTAAATAATTGCAAAATCATTTTGTCTTTGTGGACAAATAAAACACACGACAATCATATTTTGTAAAAGGTCATGTCCGTACAATTTTATCAACGGATATAAAAAAGTTAAATAAGCATGACTAGGTGTCCATACAAGCATTTTTAAGCGCTTCATATCATAAGACACGTTACATTTAAATTATAAAATATCATAATTAAAAAAAAAAACATAATTAAAAATAATATTCGGTTGAATTTTTCAAAACAATAAAATTCATTATTTTAATTACGTATTTTAAAGAAATTGATGAGTGGAAGATATTCGATAGTTTATGACAGATCCATATTAAGAATTCATTGCTTACTTCATTCCTCTTGGGAATAAAAAAAAAAAAGAAAACAAAAACATGCTATAGTGTGCAAATTATTTATAAATAATAGTTTACAAAACATCTTTTAACAATTTAGAAAAAACAACAAATGAAGTTTTAGTAGGATCTGCCATTGCAAGAAACTGTAATGTTATAGAAGCGATGTTAAAAAAATATGAATTAAGTTATATGATATACCTATATAAATTTTAAATTTTTTCACAAATATGCATAAAATTTTTTTTTCCATTTTTACAAAAAAAAAAAAAAGATTTTATTGATGCACAAATATGAGGTATTATTAGTTTTACATAATTTAGATCTATTTAAATCAGCATCTACATTTAAGTGGCTAATGTCGAATTAAGAATTAATTTGAAATCTGTATAAGTATTATAAATCAGAAAGTTTGTGAGTATGGATGTTTGTTACTCTTTCACACCAGAACGGCTGAACGGATCTGGATGAAATTTGGCACAGAGATAGATTATAGCTTGGAATAACATATAGGCTACTTTTTATCCCGGAAAAATATACGGTTCCCGAGGGATAGATTTGTTTTTGTTTTTCCGCTAGTGTTATTAATAATTTTTCTAATTTTTTTTTATTTTAACAACCAAAGCCACTTAAATGTTGCTTATTCAACGTTGGTCTTTGTTCAAAAAGATCACAATATTAAAGATCGTTTATTAATTTTTAATTTATAATCTCACTATTTTACATAAGATACCGTTAATATTACATAAAGTAAAAATTAATGTCTAAGAAAAAAAAAATAAGAACTTGGGTAACAGATTGGGTAATACCTTTTTTTTTTATTTAAAATATTATAAACACTTAAAATTTTGAAATAAAACTCATTATATAAATTTCATCGAGATAATGACTATGAATTATATTAAATATCTATAAAAAACTATTGTTATCGTTCGAATCGTTTAATTTTATTGTATTTAAATATGTCTTATTGATATACGAAGTACTTCGTTAAAAAGATTGATAATAATCAATTATTTAAATTTTAAATAATTGATTTAAATTTTGCACAAATTGTTGGGACATTAACACAGCACCATCTAGTTCCATGGTAAGCTACGAGCCACGAGGCTTATGTTATGGATACCAGACAGTTGATACACTACACATATATAACTTTAAATATATACATATTATAAATATAAACACCCATGACTGGAGTACAAACATTCGTGCTCATCACACAAATGAATGCCCCCAGCGGTACTCGAACCTACGACCGCTGGTACGGCAAGTCTTTTAGTCTTGTCTTTTAGTTATAAAGATAGCCTAAAGCATTAATACATGATGAAAATGGATATAAATGATGTAGTGGTGTGATTTGTATACCAATCAGTAACGATAACAATAGTTATGTCGCTAACATTTACATTATATTTTACAGCAGCTGTCATGAAAGCTAGAAAATTAAGATACACTGGGTCACACCGCACCTATAATATGCCTATATATGGGGGAGTAAATTTAAAATAAAAACAAGTTAACAAATTTCACCTAATATTTAATGTTTGTATATTAAACATGGAGCCATTTTTAAGGTAGAAACTAAACAAAAATTAGTAAAACTTTTTATTTTATCTATAGATATGTTGTTCTAATTGCACAATTTGCTTGAATTTTGAGTAAAACTTAGCAATTTCAAAAAAAACAGTAAAGTATAGAGATAAACAATAAGAAATAAGACTTACTCTTGCTTCGCTTGGGTGCATCTCTAGGTAAGTAATTTTGAGCAGAACCCGGATTCTTTTTCAAATATAAAAGTAGCTTAAGTTACTCCTTATAACATCAGCTATCTGCCAGTGAAAGTTCCATCAAAATCGGTCCAGCCGTTTCGGAGGTTAGCAGGAACAAACAGACAGACAGACAAAAATTAAAAAAAAAAAGTGTTTTTTTTTTATAAGTACCGTATATAATTCCATATGAATTTAGTATAAAGCTGTTATTTTGACATTACAAACAGACACTTGAATTTTATTTATCTATATAGATTACTATTATTCATAGAAGTTAGTATCTGTTTGTACTCAATGTACAGCAAACTCTTAAAGATTAAAGATCAACAAAATATTCGATACACAAAATATAAGTGTGACCCACTTGTGATGTGAAATTAAAAATTGTACACGGCATTTTCCTAATAGATATATTGATATAAAGCTAATACGTGCACGATCATACCCGCTGTATCTCAAACAACTTCACATCTGTGTCGTACCAGATCGGAGGGTCCACGTTGCTGAAATTTTACGAATAATTATTTAAGTTTTAAAAAAAGTGCGTGTGTGTGTTCTGACTAACACATGGTAGAAGTAAGACTTCAGAAAAGTAACCTAGGAGAGAATGAGATGAATATAGAGTATCAGGAGTAGGATAGTTTTAAGGTTTTTTTTTTAATAATATTTTTACCAAGTTTAAAAGTTATTTTACATTTTATTTGAATTAATTTTATTATTTTTCACTCCCTGTGTAATGTATTCTATTTCAGATAATTAAATAAGGCATATTACAATCATATATTTATAGAATATCATATACGGAAAGAATATAATACTATATATCATTTGTCAGACAATAACAACGGTTACCATGGCAACATGGTAATGTATTCTATCTCATTCTCTCGCCGGCCTAATCCCATATATTTATGTATTTGTCTCTTTTTAGTGTTGCATTTACGTTTCATCAAGTTTTAAATCAAAACGCTTCTAAAGAAATTTCACTTCAAAAAATAAGTATTGACGGAAATAACTGTTGGAAACGTTAATTTAAAAACTATTTTTACTTTAGTAATACAAATATTTTAGGTTTGAGTTATCGTAACAAATTGAAATAATAATTTATAACGTTATTTTTGTGGTAGAAGAAATTATTAAAGCGTGAAATAGTATACATTTTTGATAAAAAATTATTTATCGCTGGTTTAAAGTTAGCGCGAGTGGCGCTCAGTAAACGTTTCCGTAAATGGTGATGGTAGTTTAGTTGAAAATCTCATTCTAAATGCACTGTACCTACATGCGCATACATCTGAGGAAATCTAACTTAGCCATTTGGAAGCTAACCTTGTACAATTAATTTCGACAAAAAATACCGCAGCATGAAAAACTTAGCAAAATAATATTAGTAAGTCTGATGGTTTTTATAAGTTTAAGCCCGCATGTTCGTTCACGCGGTAAGAATGTAATCAGCCCTTAATAACGTCCCACTGCTGGGCACGAGCCTCTCTCAGACATGCAGGTTTCCTTACGATGTTTTCATCACCGTTAAGACAAGTGGTAATCATGTCGGAAATGATTCGCACATGAAAATATCAGAGGTGCGAGACGCGGGATTTGAACCCGCTTCACTCGGTTTCCCAAGCGGCCGCACTACCTCTGAGCTACCATTGACTATAGTAAGTGTATAAAGTAGTAATAGTTTGCTTTACTTCGTTGAGCCGTTATGTATGTGTGTGTATGTATGTATGTATGTGTGTGTATGTACGTATGTGTAAGTGTGTGTGTGTGTGTATGTACGTATGTGTGAGTGTGTGTGTGTATGCATATGCGTGTCGTACCGTATGTATATGACGCCCCACATGTAGGTGCGGAACCAGGCGGCGGTGCCGGCGTTGGCCTGGTACTTGCGGATGAGGATGGGGTGCGGCACCGGCAGCAGCCCCACCAGCGTGCCGTGCTGCAGGAACCGCAGGATCTCCGACTCGTCCGTCAGGCCCCTGGCGCATATATACACACATATCTTACACTTTTTAAAGATAAATAATAATTTATCAAATACATATTGTGATGCAATTATTATAACAACGTTTTTAGTTGGTGTGTTCGTTGCGCAACACAATAAGGGCTACCGTGCTTGAGTTCGCCGCGAGAGGCGCTACTATAGAGTGAGGTCTCTAGAAACGTCAAAAAACACTAAGTAATTACTGTTTACGAGCTTTTCATAGCGAATCTTCACTTTTTTTTATAATTATTGTAAACATTGTGACATTTCTAAATTATTATGGCGGACACGGCACAGCTCAACAAATGTTATTGGTTTAAAAGAAGATTTAAGATAAAGTCAATATTTTATTTATTTGTATGATTAATTATTTAAAATTCTGGTTAAACTGATTTGGCGCTAACAATTATGATTATTATATTAAATTTATTGGCTCTGCCGTACTAACAAATGCTTTTTAACGGCAGCGATATGGCCTCACTCGCCAGTGGCGCCAACTGGTGCCGCCAGAAACGATAGCCCTCATTGTTATGCGGTCAAAATGTGTATCAGCAATTGGTATACAAAAACTCAAGCAATACACATATAAGTACACAATAAGCGTATCAAAAGTGTCCTTTAAAAAAAGTGCATAATTCGAAATTGAGCGCTTTTTTCAAATGGTCTTGATATTCGTGAACTACAGAGCGGACGTCCGAAATATCTAGGTGTTCATTACAAAAATATTAAATTATTACATTTAGGACGTTAAAAAAGAATATTATATTGTTTATTCCATAAGTAAAAATGTTATTTGATACGTTTTTGTAATATAAGTATGTATATTACAAATATAACTCGTCAAACAAACATTCATATTTAAAGTAGTGGCACCAACGTTACTAAACGAATTTAGCTAAAAATAAATGCACACACCGAGCTTGTGTCTGTGCGTACGTGTGCACACTTGTGTGTGTATATATGGTGCCACCGTAACATATTGCAATTCAGCGTTTTACTCGACGAGTATCATTCATTATTATTTTAATTCATAAAAATCAAGTTAGTTCGCGTACCTCTAGCAAGTAAACTGCGCGTGCTCACAAGTCCATTTTAATAATAAGTCTACAGACAGTATTAGTAGTATCGAGTGGTAATTCCAAAACGATTTTCATTTTAACAATCTAATAGTGTAACCTAAATAGGGCAAACAATTACATAAATGTTGTTTTAATTATAGGTTACCACAACATGCAATATCACGTCAGTAACTTTAGTAAATTTTAAAAGAATTTAATTACAAAGTGCAAGTTTAATTAAAAAAAAAAGAAAGAAATATTAAGTTAATAGATAAAATTGAAATTAAACAATATTAGTTAACAAGAACCGGTACGGTGTGTGTGTGTGTGTGTGTGTGTTTGTGTGTATGAATGCGTGTGTGCGCGTGCGTGCGTGTGTGTGCGCGCCTCACTTGTCGATGCAGATCTTCTCGACCTGCGGCACGAGCACCTGCAGCAGGCGCATGATGGTCTGCAGCGGCAGGCGCGCGCGCCAGCTCGCCACCCACTCGCCGCTGGGCCGCCAGCCGCCCTCGCCGCCCTCGCCCCCCTCCGCGCCGCCCTCCTCGCGCGCGCGCATCTCACCCATGGACATGCGCAGGGTGTCTTTCTAAAAAATAATCATCCTTAATTATGTAGTGACATTAATAAAAATAACTAATAATTCATTAAAAATGTATATCCATCCGCCGTTAAAAATGTATATCCCCGAATACGGATAATTATTTTGAAGATACGCGGATGCGAATATGGAACTCATATAACTAGCTACCTATCGTAAATTAACCATTTTTTTTAATAAGCATACCATAAAGATATAATGCTTGTTTCTTACTCTTCAAGTTTCAAACTCGCTAAAATAAATGATAAAATATTCACCTCGTGCAATACAAATGTACCAAATATGTGAATTTAAGAAATAAATAATAATTTAAATGGCATTCAAAAGTGTTTCATTGCTACCTTCAAACTTCGCAATTCGCATGACATATAATGATAAAAAAGATCCGATCAAGATCCGTCAAAGTGTCGGATACGGATACATTTTTCTACTTTGGATAACCGCGGATACGGATACGGATATCCGTCGCATCACTAGTATATAGCAGTGTGTGTGTCCGCCCGTCACCTGCGCGACGGCGGGGTCGCCCTCCTCGCCGTCGCCGGCGCGGCGCGGCAGCAGCTGCTCGCGCGCCGGCGGGTGCGCCGACTCCTTCTCCGTCATCGCCGCTATCGCTGGGGAGGGGGATGGTGATTATGCAACGAATACTATATTCAGTCACACACCGAATACCTAATATTCTGTAGGTTTTCTGGCCGAACAACCAAATATTAGGCGAAAGTAGCCTAATAGGCCGAATACCGAATAATAGCCGAATATTCGTTGCAAGTCTAATAATAACTTTATTGAAAAAAAAATACAGCTTACAATATATTTTATATCTAAAGGTATACACAGTACGTAAAACCTATATCTAGGGTTCGGAAACAGGTTCAATTTTTAAACCGGTTTTGATCATTGACACAAACCGAAAGGCTTTCGGTTTAAGATATCCGGTTTAAACCCGGAATACGGGTTTTGACGAATTTAGGTCCCATGATCGTAATTAATCAGTTAGTGAGTTTTTGTGCGTTTTTTCATTTGGCGAACTTTCGCCAATAGTGATTTACTTAGTAAAAGGATACATGTGTACATTTCTTACGTATGAATAAATGAATCGATTTATTTCGGTATCAAAACCTAAGTCTTAACCTTTCTCTAAGAATAACCATTAGCCATTACTATTATGGTTTACAAAACCGTTCATTGTTATTAACTGGTTACTAATTGAACAATGAATTAAAAAAAAATAAACCGTTTTTATTAATTGGTTCCTAGCGCTACATATATCTGTATCTGTGCTCTCTTTTAACTTATTACGGTAGCTAACACTATCTTAACTAAGCTACTCACGAGAATTCAGCTTTATAGTAATCATTTTTAAAATTGGACGTAGTTATACAAAACGGATCCAGCCCACAAAAATCGTTTTTTTTAGTTACTGCCATAAATGGCACATAGATATCAACTTATATACAGAAAATAAATAAAATACCCAATATTTAAGACGAATTAAAAAAAAACTACAATCTTGTTATTTTGATATACCAATTTTACTAAAATTCCTATTTTCTCAAAAAAAAAAGTTTTTGTGGTTGGATATATTTTGCATAACTACATCCAATTAGAATCTGAAAGAAGACTCTAATAAGGAAATGAATGAATGTATGTATGTTACGTGGTGTCTCGGGCAAGGTGGCGTTGAGCGTGCCGGGCTCGGCGGGCTGCGCCGGCCGCGAGCCCTCCATGGCCGCCTCCGACACCGACTCCGTGCTGCGCGACCTGCGCGGGGAACGATATATCCAGTATTAATATTATAAATGCAAAAGTAATTCTATCTGTCCGTCTGTAATCGTTTCATGCTTAATTCGCTGAACCGATTCAGATGAAATTTGGCATGGAGATAGTTTGCGACCCTGGGAAGGACGTAAGATAGTTTTACCCCGGAAATAGTCCCTTAAGGAAGTGAAAAGGGTGAACGTTTATTGAGGAACCAATCATTTCACATATATTTTTTTTAATTTATGTATGTATATGTGTGTGCTTGTACCTGGGCAAGGCCTTGGCGTGCTTGACGTTGCGCGCGGCGGCGAGGGAGCGCGCGATGGCGGCGTGCTCGTGCGGCAGGTTGGCGAGGCTGTGGAACACGGCGCGCTTGCGGATGATCGTGTACACCAGGTTCGAGTTGCCTGGAGTTATCGTATACGTTTGGATATAAATCAAATACATTAATAAAAATAAGAAAAGAGTTTTACTTTCCCGGCAGAACACTTTCAGATGGTGAGAAAAAAAAATATCCACATAAGAGTGGAATTCATAAAATTAAATGATTTTGAATTCAGCAAACTCAAAAAAGAATACCTAAAAAGCAGTTTATACCTACAAAATAAAAATGTAGGTAGCTACAAAAAAATAATAAATAAAGATTCAAAACGTACCATCAAACTGATACTGTATCATGTTATTGAACATCTCCAGTAGAAAGAACACGAGGTGATGGTGATGAGGCCTGGAGAACAGGAACCAGGGGGTGCTGAACGCTTCCAGCAGGTGCAGAAGCTTGGTGGAAGACACCATTGATAATGTCTTCAGGTAGGGGGACACTGGAATAAATAAAACATTTTGAATCCTTAGACGCCGGGATATAATTGATGTATAAATCTTAAAAGAAAAAATCATAACCACAGTATTAAAAAAACTAAAAAAAAAAAAAAAACAAGTTCTTGACTAGCTCTTTTATTCTATTGAAATGACTAAAATACTAGTTGAATCTTTAAATTAGCCTGATATCTGGACCACTATTTTGAACACACTGCAATGTGTGTTTGTATTGATATACGAAAGCAAGAAAAGTTTTTTTTTTTATATATTAGCGCAGAATATGCGCAGACGACGTATATTCATGATATTCACGTCTTCGACATAAAGATTAGTCTAATAACCATTGAACAAATCTAAAAACCATATAAATCCATCATCAGATCAGCTTTTCTTTTCTTTTTCTTCAAACTTATCCTAATAAAAAAAATTAAAGAGTGCGTTTATGAATGTGTACACGCGCAAGAAGTAAAACTTCTGTAGGTACTCTTTATGAAATTCAATTTATGTTTTAAATAATTAGGATAGGTGGGATACTAAAAATAACGCATATTAGGCATATTACAATCATATATTTATAGAATATCATTTAAGGAAAGAATATAATATCATACATCATCGTCAGACAATAACAACGGTTACCATGACAACAAACGTACGTACATTTTCTCGTAACGCATTCACCAGCTTACCCCCAAGTCAAGCGTGCGTAAAGAAGTTTTACTTAAAAAAAAAAAAAAAAAACTCACCATTAACCAGTATAGTGAGGAGGCAGTCGAAGAGCGGCTGCAGCCGCTGGTGGCCGGTGGTGACGATCTTGTGGAAGACGACGACGAGCAGGTCGGCGTGCGTGCCCGTGAACACGGGGATGTCCATGGGCACGGTGGCGCAGTACGGCTTGTTGAGGCGCACGCCGAAGTTGCGCTCGCCCGACAGCAGCAGCAGGATGAACACGCCGATGTGCATCAGCCCCACGCGAGCTGTGCACACCATGGTTTCCCATCAAATCCATACTAATGTTATACATGCGTTACTATGTCCGTCTGTCACTCTGTTACGCCTAAACAGCTGAACCAAAATTTGATGAAATTTGGTATAGAGAGAGATGGGACTTTGGAGAAGGAAATAGGATACTTTTGTCGCAAAAATGAAACTTAAGGATATTGGGAACGAATCATTTCTCAAGTTAAAGAACAAAAAAATCATTATCTATACTAATATTATAAAGTAGTTTGTGAGTTTGTGAGGTTGTAGGTAGTAATCTCTGGATCTACTGAACCGATTAAGATGAAATTTGATAAGAAGATAGTTTGAGACCCTGGGAAGGACATAGGACTTTTTACTATGGAAATCATCCCTTAAGGGGGTAAAAATGGGGATGAAAGTTAGTATGGGGAATCAACCTAAAAATAAGAAACTTACACTGATCTGCGCGTGAGTCATTCAAATGATACAATATAGGCACCAGTACTTCCAATACGTCACTGCTTTTCAATACATAGTACATGAATTTCTGAAAAGTATATGAAAAATAAATCATTACAAAAACGTAATCTTCCAGGAAATTAAAAAAAAACAGAATTTTTTTTTCTTACTATATGTGAATAATAATAATAGTAGAAATGGATGTGTCCATTTCATTCTCTTGCGAAGGTAATTTTTTTCATTTATTTATATACCTTTTTACAAAGCAACTTATCAATATTTATTATTATGTACAGAGAACAAACATATACATACATAATAGTGATTAAATATATATTCAGCCCTTTTTAACGTCCTACTGCTGGGCACGGGCCTCCCTTCAATACGAGGGGGATCAGGCCATAGTCCACCACGCTGGCACCTCTGAAGGCACATGAAAGTATCAGAGGTGCAATAAAATATTTATCTCTGTATGTATAATACCTTATTATAATCGCACATCTTCCAGAAGAGCACCAGCAGCTCCTGGTGCAGCGCCACCTTCTTGCTGGAGTTGGGCAGGTAGGTCTGCTGCAGGGGGTTGTTGAGGAGGCGCGTGACGCCGCGCAGCGCGAACTGGAAGTCCTCGTCGCGGTGGATGCGGGACAGGTAGTTGATGAACAGGTTGTCTGGCAGACGCTGGGACAAATACAAATAATCTATTTAGCCTCGACGACACGTTTGGCTCAGTTTGTAGTCACCCTACTTGCTGTGCTAGCGGTCGCGGGTTCGAGTCCCGCTGGGGGCATTCATTTGTGTGATGAGCACGAATGTTTGTACTTCAGTCATGGGTGTTTATATTTTTAATATGTATGCATTTAAAGTTATATATGTGTAGTGTATCAACCATCTGGTATCCATAACACCAGCCTCGTAGCTTACCGTGGATTTAGATGGTGCTGTGTGTTAATGTCCCAACATATTTATTTATCTATACATAATATAAAACAAAGTCTCTGGCTGCGTCTGTCTGTTTCTCCGCTTACTTCTTTTAAGCCACGCAACGGATTTTGATACCGTTTTCATAGAACCCTTTTGATTTTTTTACCCGTTTTTGCCTTAATCACTATAAAATATGATTTCCGAAAAAAATTCTTCAATCCTTATATGCATATTATTGTATTTTACATATTTCTCAATGAAAATAATAAAGATAGGTCGATGACCTTTCAACGAACACGTCTGTAGCGTACTTTCACTATTATCTATAATTGATAAACTACAATTTTATAAGTATTAATTTAATTTAGAAAAAACTTACTTCATCAGAATCTTCATTGATGGCATTACTAGTGTCGTGATCTAAAGTCACGATGAGAACTTGTAGAGCTACCTGTAACAATAACATTGTATACACTAATCTTTTTATATTCAGTAATTTTGGAAATGCTCCCGCTAAAACCGCGCAATTATAGTTAAAAAAAAATTTAAGTGTGTCTGTATGCAATTCACTCACTGTAGAAGTAAAACTTCTTTGGCAAATATCGCAATTAAATTAAAACAAATCAATAATTAAATAAGTCATATTACAACCATATATTTATAGAATATCATATACGGCAAGAATATAATATTATATATTTATCAGACAATAACAACGGTTACCATGGCAACATGGCAATGTATTCTATCTCATTCTCTCGCCGCCTTAATCCTATATATTTATGTGTTTGTCTCTTTTTAGTGTCGCATTTCCGTTTCATCGAGTTTCAAATCACGACGATTCTAAAGAAGTTTCTTTTCAAAAAACATTCAAAAACACGCTTTCGATGAGTTGTAGATAATGGGGCTCAACAAAACGAATCAAACGAACCTTAACTCAAAGGTTTTACTATGCCATGGAAGAGTTTTACTACCCACCACCTGGCTCTATCATCAGATGAGAATTTCACACCAAGTAGATTCCTCCTTTGAAATCGACTTCCTAGTTTAGTTGTATGTATTCAGCCCTTTTTAACGTCCCACCGTTGGGCACGAGCCTCCCTTAAGTACAAGGGGGATCAGACCATAGTCCACCACGCTGGCCAAGTGCGGGTTGGCGGACTTCACATGTCTTTTGAAAACTTGCTAGGTTCTCTCAGACATGCAGGTTTCCTCACCATGTTTTCCTTCACCATTAAGACAAGTGGCAATCATGTTGAAACTGATTTGCACATGAAAATATCAGAGGTGCGAGACCCGGGATTTGAACCCGCTTCACTCGGTTTCCCAAGCGAGCGTGTTACCACTACCACTATTTAGTTATCATAAATAATTAGTTAGATTGTTATGAAGTTAATAATAATGTTAGAAAAATTAAGTAATAATACCTCAACCAAAGGTTCCAGGGTGTCTGCAAACAGTAGATGGTTGTAGGGCAGTCCGAGCCCTACAGGATCGTATGAGCACACTGTATTCAATAGTGATGTGAAGAGTGGTAATGCATGACGATTTTCTGGACTTGTTAGATATCTGGATGGAAGGAAAATATGTCAATGTTAGTATGATAAAAGAGGAGGTACTTTAATTCGGGTTAAAATTTGTATGTTTTGTATGTTTTTAATATTCCCCTTTATAATAAATAGGTTATACTTTAGGTTTAGGTACTTTTAAAGAAGAAAATCAACAATTATAGGTTAACCTCATCTATCAAAAAAGTACTAGATACACAATCCCATGCAAAAGTTCTCTTAAAACTGTCACCAATTGTGTTAGACTGTCACCAATAGATAAATTGAACCTTAAATGCAATGCTTAGTTGTTTTCACAAAAAAAAAATTAAAAGCGCGCTCAAATGTTCAAATGAGCGCTCATTCGGTGAGGACACTTTTCGTTGCCGATTGTGTATTTACTATTTAGTATTTTTTTGATCGATATATGATATGATACGATCGACCTTTAATAATTATTTTTTAATTACCCTTTAGTTAGTATGTTTTTTGTTTAAAAATTACTATTTTAAATATATTATGGTTTTTCCTGTTTGTATGAAGTAATAGCTAGATATTACACAAAAAATCATTCATACATTTCTTTTACTAGTT
This sequence comes from Fabriciana adippe, assembly GCA_905404265.1. Lineage (NCBI taxonomy): Eukaryota > Metazoa > Arthropoda > Insecta > Lepidoptera > Nymphalidae > Fabriciana > Fabriciana adippe. Next base: position 1,631,323 of record FR989995.1, read on the forward strand.
CCTTTCAAGAGTCAACTATATTGTTTCTGAATTAAAATCATTTTGCTCGATTTAATATAATTTTGTAAACAAATTGTGTTTTAGTCAATTTTACAATTTTAATTAATTTTATTATAATAATAAATAAAATATTTGTCACTAGTCGGAAATCAAACCTCGTTCTAGATTTCAATTAAGTTACCCCATTATAAATAACCGGGTTAAACTCACGCAATCCACTTATTATGATGGGTGGCCGCCTGACTCGCCGGCTTGTATATGGTCTCGCTGAAGCATGTGAGCAGCAGCCGCAGCAGCTCAGCGCGCGCCGCCTCGTGCTGCGCGGTCCGCGGCGGACTGCGCGCGAACCCCACGCCGCCCGCCCATATATACTCGCAGCTGTCGAGCGATGACAGCTCTTCCGCACGCTCCTGTAATGGCGGCTTTCATTAGTAAATTACATCGATCAAAAAAGTACTAGATACACAATCCCATGCAAAAGTTCTCTTGAAACTGTCACCAATCGTTTATATAATTATTCTAGATGAAATACAATAATAAAGTTGTTTTCACAAAAAAAAATTAAAAAATAAAAGCGCGTTCAAGCGTTCAAATGAGCGCTCATTCGGTGAGGACATTTTTTGTCGCTGATTGTTTATCTAGTACTTTCTTGATCAATGGTAAACTAGCTTGTTTAACGTGCTAGCCGCCAGTTTCCTAACAGTAGTCTATGTGTTATTCCAGCTCATCTAGTCTATATGTATAGTGGTGTTGAAATTCCATCCAATAAAAAAAAAAATGGATGAAATTTCTGACATTTGGGACAGTGTGATGTAGCAAACACACATACATATAGTCCATTTTTTCTTACGTGTCCTAATTGGTAAACAAACACTACCATGAACGAAAATCACTTGTTTTCGGACAATCATACATTTTAGATTTGGTTTTATCGTTTATAACTATTTCAGAAACACACACGCTACGAATTACACTAATAAAAGCTGTTAATTATTGATTTAAACACATTATTTTTGCTAAAATTGAAATATTGACAGAACCAACTTCCACAGAAAAAATATGAACACAACATTTTGACGTTTCGATACGCTACTTTGTCTTTGAATTATAGAGATGTACATTTAGAATGAATTATCGAGAGTGAAAACTGAACTTATTAAAAATAACAATATCTTTAAATTACAAAGTACGATATTTTGTTCAAATTGTTATTAGGCTTAAAAATAGTAATGTCTTCTGTAGAATATAGAAGATTTTTAATTGCTTTTAATGAATTTATACTTATTATTTATTTGTTATTGTAATTATTATTATTTCGTATCTTATTGCACAGTTTATTAAAACGGAGTGAGGGACTTCCGACCGCTTTTTGCTTTTTTAGGTTAAGGTTTTAAAAATGAGTTTATATTAAGGCCAAAAAAATCTTAAAAAAACTTTCACGTCATTGATTTTAAAATAGACAAGTGACATTTTGACAACTTTTATTAAAATTTAATAAAGACAATTATAATAAAAAAGTTATTGATGAAATGGCCGCTCATAAAATTATAATTGTTCTGCGCCTTCCGCCGTATCATTGTGAATTAAATCCAATAGAATTAATATGGGCACAATTAAAATCACATGTAGGAAAAAATAATAAAAGTTTTAAAATAGCTGAAGTCAAGGAGCTAGTCAGAGAAGGATTAAGAAAAATTGGTACGGCGTCTTGGATAAATTGTATTGAACATGTGAAAAAAGAAGAAGACAAAATGTTGCAGCTTGACGGCTTAATAGATGCTGCAACAGATACACCGACCCCTAATTTTATAATACATATATCAGAAGAGTCGAGTAATTTATCATCGGAATCAGACTAATAAAATTATTAAAATAACTTGTCGTATTATTTCTACCCAATACTTTACGTTCACTGCATAAAAATTAAAAACCATTAAGTTCAGTCATTCATTCGTCATGCACATCTCTATGAATTATCTCTGGTCACCTGTACGCCATATTTGTTTACTATTTAAGACACGTAAGAAAAAATAGACTATATATACAAACTTTCACAATTATAATAGTAGGCCAATAATTTTACATTTAAAGTAACAAGGTATACGGACTTCAAAATAAATTAAAAAATATTTGTTTAGACCTTATTGTTTTCTTAAAAGTTTTCCTATTAAATAAATAAAAAAAAAACATGAACATCAGTTACAAATAACAACAATAGGCTAATCAAATATGACTGGTTTCTGGAAGCCACAAAAATTGATTATATTAAATACTCATAAGTATGTCTTCATAATATAGCAATTACAACTCGTCACATAGAAATATAAACAGTCAAATCTCATACACAAGTTAGCCTAACATGTTACTTCCAATGTGACGTCATCATACACTAAGCCAAGAGCTTAGATAATTTTCGATAACAGATCCAATTTAGATATACATGCATATAAAAATAAATTAAATTTTAAAGTATACTTTGTATATATATTAAAATATATTTCTTATATATCACTTTTAAAACCACTAGTTTATGCGGATGTCAAGAAAAAGACGATATTTTTCACACTGGCAAAATCCTATTTATATAAATACACATATAATATTCCAGAACTCTTCTGTTACATCTAAATATAAATTATAAGTTATGTTCATCTACATTGCATTTCATGTTATCTTAAGTAAAACAATTTTGAGGCTATTTTTTTAAAACTTCCTTCCCTATATCATATCTTACATCTACATACATAGGTACATCTCTCCTGTACTTACCGGCCCTGATCTTTTAGTGCTCACAACTGTGAAATCTGGACAAAATAGGAGATCCTGAAACAAAAACATTCGAATAGCAGTGTAGATATAAATAAATTTAAATAAATACAAATTTTCACCCAATAAAAATGAAATATCTGTTTGATACTTAATTATAAATTATAATGTATTCTTAATGGTTTTATATATCCAATAAGCTATTATATATTTTTATTACTTACACAAATAGCATTGATAAGAGACTGGGCAAGCGGTACAGATTCATTCTCTGCAGCTGCAGGTAGAGAAGACCAGAAGAAACTGTGCCATTCTGATTCTTCTAGCATGTAGGGCAGGACACGAGTGAGGAGTCGAGCACAATTTAAAGCTGAAAGAAAAATTATTATATTTAAATGTTGAATGAAGATAGAAGATATTTCATCGAAATTAAAATTTAGGTGCAAAACCTATACTGGGGATGAGTCATTTTTATTTTTCTATAACTTTCGCAAAAGTAAAGTCAATGTAAAAAAAAATCAACTATTTTATCGAGAATTATTATGAGTTCATATTCTTTGGCTATAAATAATTTATCATAAATAAAGAAGATAAGTAGGTATTGTAGTTACTCTACTATTTATATTTTTAGTACTTATGAGATTTTTTTTTATAAATAAATAAATATAACAATAGTGTACAATATTGGCTTACCAGTCTGTTGTTCACGTTGTGTTCTACAGCTGCTATCAACAATTTTCACCAACTTTTCTACAGCCTTGTACACAAGGGTAGCCAAATTGTTTGGCGATTCTTCTCGTAATGCCCGAATTTCTGCCCCAGGAACTAATGCAAATACATCCTGCACATTTGTTACACTTTCTGACCAGAACTGATCCCAAAAACTTTCATCTGCTGCGTCAATAGGCTAAAATAAATAAATTCAATCAATAAAAGTCTGACATTCTTAAACTGCGTAGGCAGCTTATAGCTTATTTACCTGAGATTTGGATGTTAGTTGAACAACAGCTTTCCTAAAATTTAATTTTGTATCGGCGTTACCCATTTCTGTTATTAAATTTATTTATAAAACAATAAATTCATTTCCAACATACGTCTACACAAAACAAAATGAAAATGACAATTGATTGACAAGTTGGAAGATGACAGTTGTTGAGATAGATAATTGATAAACATACATAACTAAACAAAAGAATTGAATTGAATTGAATTGAATACATAAACATTTTAGATAGATTGCGCTAGATTGTTATTGTATGTACTAAAAATATATTATTGAATAAGTTGACATATTTAACCTTACTATGATAGCTATATCTTAATCTATTACAGTAATTTTATTCAAATTGCATGTAAACATACAATATATTTTTTTCTTATAAACTAAACGTACTCTGTAAACTATTCAGATATTAGTGGAGGTTAGACTTCCTAGTTTGGAAATAATGAATTTACTTTTCTCACTACTTATTAAAAGATTTTAAAACTATACATATAATGTTTTTTATAGACTAGAGTAAATATGCATATAGATTTCTAATTTTTTTCTTAATGAAAATGGTAAGAAACCTGTTTGCCAAAGTTATTTAATACACTCTTTATTTGATATTTTTAATAAAACTGAGTACGTATAAACTTCAATATACTGGAAAAATCTTGGAAAATCAATAACTTTTATTTAATAATGGCAATGATAGGTTAGCATAAAGCATTTCTATATGCAACATTCACATTATATTGTCAGTTTTCAGTTTTGTCTATGGAACCTTGAAGCGAAAAAATGGCTGCTGCAAATCTTGTGCGAACTGCTTTCAATGGATTATTAAGAAAATCCGTAACATATCAAGCGCCGGTGGTATGCAAGCTATCCACTGTAGCTTTACAGCAAAAATATAATACATTAAAAACCATAACTAGGACATACGACGTTCAGCACAAAAATGGGGTAAGACTTTTTTTCTGTCAATACACCTTGATTTATCTAGTTTGTCATGAGTTTTAACTTAATTTTTTAATATAAATAATTTTATAAAGTCATATTATTACTAGCATAAAGTTTGTGAAGTTTTAAAAAATTCAATAACATAACCTTATTTTTGTTATTGCATAACGAGAGTACAGTGGTGCTGTAATGTTTAGGTGCTTTATCAGCGTACCCGACAATACGCCACCGGTCCTGTGCATAAGATAACCCAGCAACAAATCGAGGATCGAGTGCTGAAAGTGTGCAAGGCTTACGACAAACTCGTTTCGACTCAGGTACATTTATTTTTCAATTTTGTTTCAGAATCAAAAAATCGCGGTCCGCAACTACAGTGGGGGTCCTCCGTTAACGCTTGATCTAGTTAAGAGTAGAGTCATTCTAGTTCTTCAACTCTATGACAAAATTAACCCAGAGAAGGTAGCTTTCTCAATTATTTACCAATAAAGAAATATAATCGTAATTGAAGCATATTTTTGAATTAAATCAGTAAAACAAATTACCATAAGTAAATATAGTAAAACATATATTATATCTCATATTTATTTATTACTTGTTTCAGTTATCTCTGGATTCCCATTTCATCAATGACTTGGGACTTGATTCCTTAGATCATGTTGAGATCATCATGGCAATGGAAGATGAATTTGGATTTGAAATACCCGATGGTGATGCAGAAAGACTTCTTAGACCCAAAGACATTGTACAATATGTAGCTGACAAAGAAGATGTGTATGAATAAAACCTAAATGCTAAATAATCTCGGTAATTTTAGACCAACACAACATAGATAACCATAAACAATATCATTTCTCCAATATTGGTCTGAGCTGTTTGTGATTGAGCTTAGTCAATAGAACAGGTTTAATTTTAATATTATTTGCATTATAAAGTATGCAAAAATGGCCAGGCATCATAAGGATGTATAAAGTGTAAATTGTTTTTATTGATTATATGGCTGTTAGAATAGATCATTTGTTTTTCATTTGATCAATGTAACCTATTAAATACTTTATATCCACTATTCATTTATAGATAAAAATCTTTTTTTTATTCAGGTTCCTTTTTTCAAATTGATTTCAAATTGAAAGAGTTAGTCGTATGTAATATTTCTAAAATTATTATAATAAATTTTCTCCATTTTTTAACCTACTTATGTTATATTTCAATTATTTAAAAAAATATAAAGTATCTATGTACATTGGTATTTAGTACACAACATAAGATAAAAATAATAATAAAAATATATATTTGATGTGTTTGGTAAACTATGATTTTATACTTTTTTTTTGAAAGATATGCTGTGATACCATGTGGACACATTACAAGTATATATTATTTTTAATATTAAAACTAAAGGGTATGTCCACGATGAGTTATGTTTGACTCATTTTCGACGCTCTGTCGGCGCTTTTGAATCAGTATACAAGTAACCGGCATTTTAAAGTTTATCAGTGCAAATGACGTACACCTTGAATATGGACATTTATAAAACATAGTGTACAAAATATGCACGAAGTAAGAAAACATTTTGAGTTTTTTGGCTACTTAGTCGTAGCACAAATCACATAATGCATTTGATGTAACTGTTTTTGAAGATAAAAATGAAAAATCGATCGCAATAAAATACATCACCCAGATAACAATTTATAGACAAAAATATTATTTTTAACTTTTTTTTAATTTAATTAAAGTAAAATAATTTGATTACATTTCACAACTCTTTTTATTTTTTAAGTAAAGAGATTTTGTTATATAAAAATGTATGAATGTCTACAAAATAGCAAAATGTAAAAAAAAAATCGATCATTTTTATTTTTAAGCGCCATCTATGAAAAGACTATATATATTTCTTTAGAAAGATCGTGCTATCATGACGTAGTACCTATTATTGCCGCCAGAAATACAAGAATATTATTGAATTTTATTATAATATTTTTAAAATACCTAATCTATAATTTTTAAAATACTTTCTATCAATTAAATTATTTTTCTTTCTTTAAGTATTTCTTATAAAGTAGGATAAACCCTTTTTTCATTCGTTTTTTTCGTATTTTGAATTTTAGATGAACAAACAAATCGATACATATAACACTATCTGTTATAATATTTTTTATTTTTTAACTAATTTTATTCCTTTGCATGATACCCCAATCGCATGGTGGTAGTTAGTTACACTTATTGTTAGTAAGTATAATAAGGGCTTATACATACAACGACTTTAACGCACTATCCATGACTCATGAGTGCTTGACTCTTATCGAACGTTGCCGTTTACGTTCATGATACGCGCATCGTTGATGCGCTTATAAAACGTAGTGTGCATACGCCCTAAAAACTTGAATTTTGAGGCATAATATTTCTTTTTCCGTATATAATACCCGATGTCTTGCATCGGTAGGATGAAATCTGCAAGCCATGGAATTAGCTTCAATTAAACATTTATATGGCATGGCAGATATGGAACCGTGTAAACCTGAACTGAACACTAAATCGAATCGATTTGTTGCATACAAAATCTATAAATTACAGAACATATTAAGTACCTATTTGAAGAGCTTTATCTGCAGTAAAAACATTCGTGCTCATCACATAAATTAATGCTCCCAGCGGGACTCGAACCCGCGATCGCTGGCACAACAAACAGGCTCACTACAAACTGAGTCAAACATGCCGTCTAAACAACTATCATTACACAATGCACATACACTTTTGCCCTGTAATCTCTCGCACAAATGGCTAGTACTGATATTGGCTCCCGTGAACGAAATTGGTCAAAAAGGTATTATATTCTATCTTTAAAATCTTATCTTATGGAATGAATCTTGGCTTGTTTGGGAAAGTTAAAGTCTGTTGTTTATGAAACAATTATAGTGAGTTTATTGATATTTTATAATGTATTGTATATGATAATGCTTTAGTTGCTTCTGTCAAAAATACCTAAAATGGTGCAATTCAAAAATGCGCTGAATCGCAAATATGCAACAGGTCGATGTACGGCGATGAAACGTCAATGAAGTGAAAAATTGTACCTATATAGAAAACATTGACACACAATTGGCGTCTCAAAAAGAAGTGCACAATTCGAAATTGAATTGCGCTTTTCAGATGACAAAATTAAAGCACGTTGTTTCATTTTAAAAAAAACCGACCAAGTGCGAGTCAGACTCGCGCACGAAGGGTTTCGTACTATTATCTATAAAAACGGCAAAAAAATCATGTCTATTGTATGGGAGCCTTACTTAAATATTTTTTATTGTGTTTTGGTATTTTTTGTTATAGCGGCAACAGAAATACATCATCTGTGAAAATTTTAATAGTTTATCACTTTTCATGAGATACGGCCTGGTGACAGACGGACGGACAGCGGAGTCTTCGTTTCTTAGCCTAGTCTTAGTCTTAGCGGGTTCCGTTTTACCCTTTGGGTACGGAACCCTAAAAAAGTACTTTATGTGGTTTGTGTAAATTCGATTTTGTGTTGTGATAATTAGAACTTTGATTTTTTAATTTTATAATTTTGAATTAACGTTACGTCATGTCAATGCCACTTTTTGAAAAGATATTTATTAGGAAATGTGTATGTATGTTTTTATATATCTATGATAGAAAATAGTAATATGCGTTTCAGTGTAGGTACAGTAAGATATTTTTTTTATATTTTTATTTATTTACGCAAATACATAGTACGATTTAAGAGAACTTATGCAGTATGCTAAACTACAAATGCGTCCTGATTTCATTCAACCGGTGTCTCGAAATAGCACTGAAAAGGATAGTAGCAATTAGTAGATTATGCTGCAGGTATGTGCTGATAACAACGTCGCACTTATCTTTACTGAAAATGAGCAATCGCATTCTGGTCCAGAATACGATCCCAGGCAGGTAGACGCCTGATATACTTATTACCTCAGTAGTTCATGACTAAAAATATATTATAAGAAACGATAAAGAAAAATTGATGAATGTACATACAAAAATTGACGAAAATAGAACCGCTTTCTTTTTGAAAGTCGGTTAAAAAAAATAATTGCGATAACTCGAACTAAAGATGGAAACAAGTTGACGAAGGAACAAAGTAATAAGTCGTAGACAAACGTACATACGTATTTTATATCTGATTGCGATATATTCATGTAGTATATATTCATAATAATTTTCTGATAACGTTGGAAATTGTAATTTAGTAAGCAACTTAATTTCTAACGATCGTAGTGTAAAAATATACCTTTACATAAAAATAAATTAACTCAATTCAAGACTTGGGGTTGGCAGGATTTGAACTCGCTTCACTCGGTTTCCCAAGCGAGCGTGTTACCAATGGGCTACCACTGCCTTCCCTAGTAGCAGGTACGCTTTACGTAGTAAAATAAAACGAAGTTTATGAATAGTCATCTTTATTTTATACAACTTGACGAAATTTGACATTTAACAACTTTCATCCAACGAAAAGGAATACTTTAAGCATACGAAAAACATCAATTATTTACACTAAGCTCTCAATGTCGTTCTCACATCGCTTATTACACTCGCTAATAACAAACTTAAATATAATACAAGAAATATTTACATGGTTTTCCTTCCATTTAGAGTTCATTTACTATAAACTACGTAGACAACATGCATTTTCAAAAACAATTTTAAAATAAAACAAAAAGATCTTTCTCATAAACAAAAACAGCCAACTCATACAAACATCAATTCTGTATTTGCAAAGTTATATCAAAACGGGCTGGTTTTTTTTAAAACTATGTATTCTCTAATATTCGAAAACGTAAAAATAAGTTATTAAAAATAAATTACAATGAGAATAAACTATTGTTGAACGTCTACTGTTCTCATCTACGTTTTGCAGAATTATCTTTTGTACACTGAAACCACCATCTGCCATCATAATTTGCTAGGTCTAAACACATAATAGGTCATATAAAATAGATACAGAAATAGTAAATTTCATAGAAACATAACCATCTTAAAAATCATGACAGAAAACTTATTTACATTTCTTCATATCCAAATTCATATTTCACCATGGATGTCATGTTACTCTGCTTTTAAATAAAACTATCTTTTCGGATTTTTCGCGATTTGTTTTGATTTTTGGTTCTTAACCAACAGTTTTAATTTTTTTTTACTACATTTTTTTTTAAATCATTTTGTAAATTTGTGGGTAGGCACTGTCTGTAACAAGTATATAACGCCTTTGAGATGTCTAACACCTTAGTCTCTCCCGTGTCCGTGATTGCTGTAAAGCATTCGAAACGTCGGGAACCAAAAAATCAAAATAAATCCGCGAAAAAATCCGAAAAGTTAGTTTTTTAAAATGTCAAATATTCGCGTACATCTAAGAAAGTGTTATGTAGACCCAGCTCATTACGATAAGCCAATGATATATCATCTATTAACTATTGCTAGGTAGGATTTGTAGTGTAACCAGATTTTGGATCAGAGACACTTAAAATAAAGACTGAGATAAAAAAAGATTTTGAGATAAAAAAAGTCGCTTCACACGGCTAAAGAAGTTTTTACTTCAAAATCTATATATTTATGATTTGTTAATTGATAGTTTTGAAAAAATAAACAACACACCAAGTAGTTTGGTCCAAAATAAAATTATTTCACTACATATAATACATAACTTCTTGAATAAAAACCAAACAAATAAAAAAGATATAAATTCAGAAAAAATTAAATATATATGTACCATTTTTAAAACATTTGGAAACTTCATCGTCTACTATAAAGATGGTCAATTGATGTATTTGATTATTGTAAAAGTTCCATCGTATGTACATACTCGTACTACACACAAAAAAAACCATAAAAGGAATAAATATTAATTAAATCAAAAATTGTCATTCATTCATTTTGTCAACCTTTCTAATATAATTTACAGCTACTTCAAAGAAAAACCTATACATTTCATAAAATAAAAAAAGAAACAAAAAAAAAACTGTCACATAATCCAAAATCTAGTTAGAAATCGTGCAAATAATCTCATATTTAGCCACATATAACTGTAACATGTAACATCAATCTGTGTGTTCGAAATTTAACATAATATATTTACATATTGAAAAATATACTGTAACTAATGTCACTAATAGTTCATTTATTCAAGAAATACTTGAATTATCCACTGATTCGAGTCAGTTTGGCCGCGCGCTATCTAAACCGACTCGAGCGAGCCCGGGAGGCGGAGCGCAGTCGCCTCCCAGCGTTGGGGTCCACTCGAGCAACTCTCACTATGGGTTGCAATAATAATCCTTGTAAAGCCCGCTTTTTCTTCTTCTTATCCTCATCACCATCTGATGATGATCGCTTATCATCTTTATCATCGGTTTTGGTTGGAGACTTTTCACTAACTTTGTCATGAAGAACCACCTTCAAGTCCAATTGTAACTGTTCTTCGTCAACCTCCATAGGTATTTCTTTTGGTGTTTCTATTTGGACTGGAGATTCACAATGCACTTGCAAATGAGTCTCGGTCAAGGTCTTGTCTTCTTTCTCTGTTTCTGATAATGTCTGGTCACTCAACATGTCCTGGGTGGTGTCATCTTCTGGTTCCACAGAGGATCTATCGAGGCTGCTATCTTTTTGCTCCACACTACTCGTCCGTGAGCTCTTCTTTGTTTTCTTTTTGTTGGGCCATCCTGTTTTGTTCTTCTTTTTGAATTTGCCACGTCTCCTTCTCATTCGTCCGGGGGATCCTTGGTTAATTTCATTTCGTATAATGTCACAATCTTCACATTCTGACACTAAACTGGACACGTCTGGTAGATTTTTCGATGTTATCACAGCAGTCTCGTCGCCTATTAGCTCATCCGCTATATCATAATCAGTGGGTTCTTCAAACACTTCTGAAAGGAATTGTTGGAGACGTTCTGATGCTTCCTGGGTTTCTGATAAAACAGGCTCAATTTTCATATTACTTTGAGAATCACTGATCGTATCTTCGGATGCCGTTGATTTAGCATCATCATGTTTTCTTCTGTGTAATAGTCCAGCAGATCCGAGGATAGCCAGAGTTGATGCGTGTTCTCTTGGGGATTTTCTTGGGTGTCCTTCAAGAGCTATGAGGGCTGCAGTACGTTTTTGTTTCTTTATTCTCTTCTTTTTCATGCCTCGTGTTCCGTAAGAACGCGAAGGTCCCGGTTTTTCATCCCGCTTGACTAAGTCGCTGAGTCTACAGCAATTTGGCTTAAGTGGCGGTAACTGGCCGATTTCGTACGGTAACTTTGGCGACTTAGAGTACAGTTCTGAAATAAACAGTCCATATTAGTTTTTCTTCATACAAAAGTAAATCGAATTTCAAATTTTAAAATATATATTTTTTGTAAGAAAAGTGAAAATTTTAAAATTTTGTAACATTGCAATGTTTTTTAAATGGTAAATGATACTAAACTTAACATTAGTCATTTTTATTAATTACTACATAAAGTAATATAACATTTTAATTACCAAAATATTGAGGCACATTTTTTGTAACCAGCTTATCTTGGTCTTGTCTTTTGAAAGTTTCAAACCAGGGCTCGCTGTGCGGGACTGATTCAAATGCGAACTCCAATTGCTCTACTGCTGGTGTATATTTCAACTTGCCATCTTCCCACTTCATACATTTTTCCGATGGCTCCTCTCTTAATGGACTGATTTCTGGCTCAACCTGTTCTGGTGGGGCTTGCTCCTTGACTATTTCTGGTGTTTTTTCTTCTGGTTTAGGGCTATCCGGGACAGGGGCTTTAGAAGTAGCCCTTCGCCCCCGTTTGGCTACTGGAGGCACTCTTCTTTTTCGACGTCTTTTGTCTTCAGGCCAGCTATCTTCTTCTGATGACTCTTCTTTTAAAGCTATAGGTCGAGCCAGCCGTTGTCGTTCTATAGGAGGTGGGGGCTGAGGTGGTGTCTTTCTCCTGGACCTTAGAACCTCCTTCTCATCTTCTTCAGATGACGTGGAACTTGTTGAGCTGGCTCGCTTGGGGAACATGAACTGTTCTGCTTCATCACTCAACACCGATAGTTCAGATCGTCTTACTTTCCTAAATTTTACTACTAGGGGTTTCGTTCCATTGCACGTTGTTGGCGATTCTTTCTTTTTTACAGCAAACCCTCCACTTGACCGAAGTTTCGTGCTTACCCCGACTACTTTATAATACTGACGGTCTTCTGACGTTTGAGAGTCACTTGTTCTTTTACTACACCTGGTCCTTTGCTTTTTTTCATCTTCTAAACCACCATTACGTTTTGGACTTGCATTACCATTTATATTATCGGGTGACTGAGATCTTTTTGATCGTTTACTTTTTGGTTCTACATCCCCATTGCAAAGCTTTCTTAGAGATCGTCTTTCACCATTAACTGGGGTAGCTTTGTCTAAAAAAGTCGTGACATCTGCTCCAGAACTTATTAAGGAGTCTAAAGCCAAAAAGTTTGTATGATCTCGTACAAATGCCAGGTGGTGTGGAGAACGTCTATGTAATGCTGCATCAACATAGTCTGTATTGCACATTTCACAATATCCTCCCTTTTGTTCTTTGTCATCCTTCTCCTTTATGCGGGGCCGACTTTTTCTTGTCATTCTGAAATAAAATTATTACATCAAATTAAATAGATAAATATTGTTTTTAAATATTTTGTTTACCTAAAATTTCTTTTAAATATAAGTCAAATATTAAATTATTCTATGTTAGTTATATTTTTACCAGCAAGAATATAAACTTTAATAGTTAAGGTACCATAGCTTACTTTTGAATTGTGTTATTATTTGAGGGGATGGCGTTAACCAAAATTTCCGGTGATTCTTTTTTTTCTTTCTTCTCTTTAGGAGGATCAGGTTCTAAGGATATGGTGGGCCACTCATCGAATTCCTTAAACACTGGTCGGCATAATCTGAAAACAATGTAAGCATTTAGTAAAATTGACAAGAATATTTAGAATATTTTGTTGAATATTAAAGCATACTTGTCCAAAAATTCAATCTTGATAAAATGTTTACTGAAGAGGTTGATATGCGCTTTACGCGGCGCCGTGAAGAATGTGTCATACAGTTTGTCCAATAGACTTATAGCCTGAAATATTAATAATTATGCAATAAATATATATATATATAAATACGGGAAGAATGAGATAGTAAGTTAGTAATTTTAATAGAAATGTATATGTAACAAGCACATCATATTTTCTCATGCGAATATATTACTTTGTAACTTTTATGTTGTGGTATACCATATTATATTTTTATTATTTAAGAATCTTAAATCTGTGCAGACTATAATTGTTAATTATTTTGATAAAACCCATTTAACCCATTTTAAAAATAAGAAAAAAGGGTATTACTTATAGGGTGCATTTATATACCTTTTGGACAGTGAGATGAACGTAGTTGTGCGGCTGGGATAGCCGCTGGAGCATGGCATCGGCGCGCGCGCGGCCCTCACGCCGCGCACATCGCGCCTCTGCGCCTACAACGTGTGTAACCCGTGATGTCAGAAATATCTCTTCACGCTGTAAAAATTGCAAATTAATTAAAATGTAATATTACAAGAGTCATTAAAATTACAATATGCATACATTTCAATTAGGTTTAATTTTTTAGTTATAATAACAATAATAATGCAACAAATAATAACAATCATCTATGTGTTTTTTTTCCGATAGTTGCAATAATAATTGTTTATATTAAGACTTTATTCATTAAAAAAAAAAAAAAAACTAAAAAAAGCAGAATATTTGTGATCAAAACAATTCAAAACTTATTTTTCTATATCCTAATAAAGTAAAAAAATTTACAAATCAATTTAAATAACATTACATTTTGTTACTTCTCTATAATATGTTTGTGTACATAATGAACTACATTTCATTATAATTAATAAAAGCAGTTTTTGTTTATTTATCTCAAGTTAGCAATGTTGCCAGTGCAAAAATAAGGCAATTATTATAGAAAAATATAATATTATAAAAATATGCTAATTTCATGTGGCAACTTTAATTAGAAATGTCATGTCATATAATATAAAAATAATGCAGTAAACAGGTAGGTACAATGTGAAAGTCAGCATTAAATACTCATATTGACCTAAAAGTGTAACAGTTTTGCAATTTTAGTTATTTATAAGGTGAATGCTGATGTTAGCAACAGGGCAGTGGTTCAATATAGTTTCATATAACACAATTACTAGGAAAATACCAAGGTGTGCGTGAACGCGTGTCATCGACACGGTACAATTGAAGTCACCGTGTACTCGAGTTTTCCTTGAAATACAGTCGGCAAATCGACGCCGGCGGGACGAGCTCGCGCCCTCCGTCGGATCGCGCCAACCGTCCCGCGCAAAAAAATAACACTCGGAATTACATACACCCAAATCTCATCCCTAATATGAGCAACTTAAGAATGACATCGCCTTGGCGTTTCTAAAGTAATATCAACTGTCAAAAATTAAGCATACACACGCGTAGGCTAAAGAAAACTACATTTCAAACGGCTTTTAAATGGATGTAATGCAACGCAGCGTGATCGAGCGCGGCGCGCGGCCTCGGCACGATGCATTTTGCGCTGCGACGGCGGCTCTAACGCGAGCATACAAAAGATGACCTAAAATCGAACGCAAGCTACGCGCGTAACTAGCCACTCCGACAACTATGTTTTAAACTGTTTTCTAAACAATCCTGACTCGATCGATGTGTCAGTCCGCACGTGTAGGTATCCTACAGCATATATACTTACACAAAAGCTGTCCGCGAGGCCCCCGCGCGCCGCTTATCACAAAAATAAGTAACTATATACTAGTCACAGAGACGGGCACTTCGTCACTACTAAAATTTCATACAATCACAATATAAACTGATAATGTCTATGAATCAGAATACACACTGTATTTTTAAAGTGTTTGAAACACAATTTCGACAGTTTTAGTTGTAATTTACACACATTTACTATTTAAAATCGAAAAAGTAACAACAAACACAAATCTGTCATACAAGATGGAGATATTTTGCTTTAGTTTGTGTTTTGTTCACAAGCGGCGCTGTAGTCGTGTGGAAGGGGAATAGCTTGCTATTGGTTAGTGCGAGCAAAGCGTTCCGTTTTGTGCTTTTTAAAAATAATTATAATAATTTATTTAAAATTTACAATATTGAAACATAGAATTTCACAAAAATAGCGAATCACGATTTATTTAATGAATGCGTCCGAAAATCAATTATATTAACTATATAGCGTAATAAAGAAATTAAATAATATTGCACATTTTGTAATGTTTCCATATATCATTACATAAAATGAAACGTAAATAAAACGACTAAATAAAAACGTGCTAAATTAATAATATTGACATGAGTTTAGCCTACCAACATGATTTAATATCGTTATATTATTATATATAACCACAAAACTGCATAGAAACGTCTTCAAGTTATTTTGTAAAATAGAAAACTTTTGGCGGCAAATATATATAGTTGTACTCACCAAACCCATGTCCTGCAGCCTACGTGAAATAGATCTAGATAACCCAGGATCTTGAATATCCAAATAGAAGCAGAAGTTTTTTCTAACTGAAAATTATGCTTACGTTAGTATTTTGTATCACCTTCTAAGAGTATTCTATACAAGGATTATTGCATACTTTTGTTATATTTCTCTTGCAGTTGTAAATTCGAAACCATCATGTCACAAATTAAAAAAAAATGCACAAATAATAATATAATACATTTATCAATTATTTTCTTTCAAGTGTGCCGTTGGTTTAAACATTTAAGATAACGTCTTTGTTGTTACGTAATAAACTTTGTAAGTGTACTGCCATTAATTAAAAATCACATTTCAACTAATTCTAAATTTAATAATATTAATTATTACGTTTTGACCCCTAGAAGACAAATGTCACTGACAGCTGAGCTCTATAGACAACAAAACACGTTTATCAATGATCTATGGTCATCAATCGATGTGGCAATCGATACTCTAAACTTGCTTAATTATCTGTGCGAATTGAAATTTGTACATAAAGTTGAAAGTAAATCATATCGCAATATTATATAAGAAACAATATACCTATATATTTATACATTTTTAGTGGAATTAATTTAACAATTATTAATTAAGGATATAAAAGATTTTTCGCAAATTAATTAAATGTAAATATGTAATCATATCATATAGGTATTACAATAAAAAAAATAATTAAGGATTTCACTTCGTGTAAGTGCATCTTGAGTATGTTGTGTTTACATAACTTTTTCGGTAATAAATTAGGTAACAATATATCGTGTTTGCTTAGACTAGCTATAAAATGTTTATAAAACGCTACTCTACGCGTCTCTGTAATCCGGAACACGGTCTGGTGCCTGGTTATATAGACAGCGACGGGCAGTACATAGCATCTATATACATTTTATCGATTACTCACGTCGTATTATGTGTATTGAAATGGACGTGATGTAGATACATAGTATATAGGTAGGATAGGCCGCGCACGGTCCGTTTATTTTGTTACTGTATTTAGGACACTGCTATGTTTGTCGGTTTCATATACACTGCAAAAAGTTTGACTTATAAAACGATTCTACAGTGGAATGATATATACCTGCATTTTATAAGATAGAGCTATTAACAAAAAGGTTAAATTTTATTAATAAATTCATTATAAACATACATTTTTAATTGCATTAACTCAAAATATATAAGAACCTAAATACAAAACTTGAAGTGTAGAAAAAAATCATATAAAAATTCCGTATAGCGGTTTTGACCGCCGAAGGCAACTAAACCGAACAAAGGATACGATTATACACAAATAAAAGTTTTATCAACTTAGTTTACTTAACTTTAATACTTCTTAAAGTTAACATCTATTCTTATTTAATTATTTAACATTACTCTTCTTTTTTTAACGATCATCTTTCTTTTTATCGACTCTTTTTCTCACTTTCTTGCGGGATAGACAGAAAAAATGTATCTATCTGTCATTGACCATTGTGTCTGCATTCTGCACACATCGAAGCGGGGCAGTACCTAATATCATCCTTGGTTTTAATCGTACCGAACATTACTTAGTATGTTAGTTTTTACATTATCAAACAAATTAGAGAGCCCGCGCACTAGGCAGCCTGGCTGCGGTAGCCAAAAAATTGAGTATCCAGTTATAGCAGCCATGGCGACAACCAGTTGGGACCATTCCGTCGAACAATATTGAAGTGGAGGATATAGTTATTAAGTTGGTAAGCCTTTCATAAAACCCTTTATTTTGATACTCCGCTCAATAGGTTTAAAAAAATAAATTTGAGGACATATAATATGGCGCCAAATATCGGCCATATTCATTTTTATAATTTTGATATACCTAGTGTCACTCTCACAATTAAGACGCATCTAACGACACCTCTCAAGCTAAAATCCATTAAGCCGTTTAGGCTATAGAGTATAAGTACATACACTCAAAAACATAATTTTCCTTCTGGCGTAGTCGGGTAAAAATATTGTTTATTTTTCATATTATTTATTTCTTACATAATATGGTATTACGTCTGGCTGCTACGGACAAGTGCGTAGAGACCGACGGCAGCTACATACATTCGTATACACTAGTTCTGGCTGCGCGCTGCCAACGGGTTGCCGTGGAAACAGGCGGGTTCTAATGGCTGCCGCAGACAGGCAGTAATAGCTGCCTAGTGCACAGGTAATAATAATGTCCTCCTGACCGTTTCCGGCCACGGCAGCCAATCTCATTGAGACTAGCCAACTGCGCAGGAGATATTATAGTGCACAAGTGTACGCGCAGACACAAGTGCACTCTCTATTCCTGTCACTCTCATACTCCGGTGGGACGACTACTCGACACGACCGGTGAGAGTTAAGGCGCAGGACCGACGGCTTTACGTGCTCTCCGAGGCACGGGGGTGAAACACCGCCAACTTCCCAACTCCGGGCTGTTACTGAGGCTTACTATACAGAAAGACTCAATAACTAAACTTGGCCCGACCCGGGACTCGAACCCAGGACCTCAGGATGTGCAGCCGTACATGCTAGCCACTACACCACCGAGGCAGTGCACAGGTATCCATGCGCCGTCAAATGTTCGACTGGTTGCCGCAGCCTCCGTATTGAAAAACTCCAATAGGATATCATCAAAAAAGAATAAAAACCACATAGAAACCACTAAATATTTATTGGTTTTTATTGGAGTATTCTATTGGAGTTTTTATATAGAGCTGGGTGGATAGTGCGCGGGTTTTCTTAGTGTATGTGTATGCTACGGCTGCCTACTACATATTCCCAGAACTATATTACTAGGTAGTAGGTATTACCATTATGTACGCTAAAGATTTTAATTGTATTTCTAGCTTTTCTCAATCAAAATTGAAAATATAAAAACAGAATTTAAATAATATGTACGAATATGTTTCATTTAATAAACAATAAACGTATGTAACTCCAGGTTTTCTTATCGTAACAAGATAACAACATGTGTAATTGTTTAACTTTGTATTTATGCCATTAGTCATTAAACACGAAAAATGTATCAAAATCTTAAGTACTTATGTAGGTACCTGTTGCGCGTTAGAAAAAATAACCTAACGGACGGATAAACGTCCGAAAATCTGTAACTTGTTTTTAAATATTTTGAATTAAGTAAATCAAAATTGATTTAATTTAATTAGGCTTTTATGAGTTAGTCTTATTGTTAAATCGACTGAATCGTCAGATAGAGTCAGTGTAGTCGGTCGGTGAGATAACTACTGTCTACTGGTGGCTCAGAAAAGTGATTTACTGAGAAAAGTCCAAGAAACTCAATAGGAGAAAGAAATTTTTGAACGTGTGAATTGCTAATTTAGCTTTTAAATTTTATGAAAGGTTAAATCTTAATTGTATATCGGCTTATAAGAGATCTTTTTGGAGACGAAATGTAAAAGCATGTAACCTTTTTTCTTTTCTGGTAGGTTTTTATTACCATGTGCATGTTACTAGCTTTTATTTATGTATCTATTTGAATGATTAGTAATAAATCATCTATACATTTATACAGATAAATAAAATTGGAGTGTCTGTTTGTAATATTAAAATAACCGCTTTTTACTAAATGCATATGGATGTATACACGGTACACATACCAAAACAACATTTTTTACAATTTTTGTCTGTCTGTCTGTCTGTCTGTTTGTTCCGGCTAATCTCCGAAACGGCTGAACCGATTTTGACGGGACTTTCACTGACAGATAGCTGATGTTATAAGGAGTAACTAAGGCTACTTTTATTTTAGAAAAAGAATCAGAGTTCCGCGAAAAAAAATTAAAACCCATGAAATTGTGAACAAAATCCGCGTACGGCGTACGCAACCGAGCAAAGCGAGGGTAAATCGCTATATAATTTAAATGAATATCTTAGGAGTAGCAAGCTACAATTTATGTATAGACAGAGCTAACCGTGAAAACGTACCTAGGGACGAACGCGAGCGAAGCGAGCGTGAGTCGCTAGTACATAATATAATGAACTTTTTTTGTAATGCAACTGTAATTTTACAATTTTTTTTAAGAAAAATATTTGCATGGAATTACATAAGCTCAGATTATAAAAAGTCTGTACAATTTTGTTTTGAAGAATAAATTTCAAAATGATTTCTGCAGCACTCGCTCAGAAAAGTATCACGGGGAGAAGAAAAAAATATTTTGTATGTCCGCGACAATGCATTATTTAGTATTAGGTAACCTTGTCTCATAATTTCTATTACGAGCTCGCGGCTCGACTTTAAAAATGTCACAAACACACTTACAGTTTTGTGATAATGTGGCGAAACACTAAAAGAGTTTTTATATGTTCGTTTCGCCCGTTTAAAAAGGAAGAAGAAAAAGTTAAGTTCCCTCACGTCCTGTAATATTATTAGGTTTTACACATTATTAAATGTAAATAATATTATATTGGAGTTGGTTTTAATTTCTTCCATACTCCAAAATAGTTCCCACCTATCTGAAGAAAAAAAATCAAAAACATATATAAAACGTCTTAAAATTTCTATATTATGTAAATCATCATAGATTTGGCATACCTTTATTGTATATAATTTCTGAATCAACAAACAACAATACTGTGACGCATACGTATTCTTAAAATAGATAAACTAGGTATAAAGCATACCCTATCTATATGTTCTTGTATACGTACATACGTATCACATCCGCCTTTCGTATAAGTTGTTTGAAATAACTCGTGCAACAATGGAGATATACATTATGAGAATATATTTTTATTCTTATAATCAAATTTTAAGCATTTGTTTATTTACTTTAGGTATAATTATTAAAAATATTTTGCTATCTGTACTACCTATCAATTGCGGAAACCGCAGTGTTTATATCGCATTGGTGAAAATTGTAGACCTTTAAACTTGAAATTTAGTAGAAATATAGCTTAAACTCTCCAAAATTACACTAAAAAGAAACATTTTAATATTTCAAACATAAAATAACGCGAAGCCGTATCAAGATAGGCGTGATTTTTTTACCGAAGCGCCGAAAATAGTTTAGCTATATTATAACGTAAGGCGTATTTTAATCTAATAGAGTAAATACTTTGTTTTGATATATTTTATAATATACTAATTATCATATCATTCAGCATCATTCTCATGCAGTTTGATTTGCATTCAATATCTAGGAGTAAAAAGTACGATTCCGCTCGTGACTGATTCGCCATGACGTCATGGCATGCTAATGTTATCCCATGGCGCCTCAATAATATTATTAGGTTTTAGAAGGTTATTCAGTCCCGTCTGGCGACACCAGCCATGAAAATTAAATTTTACAGTAACTAAGAAAAAATGGTTACCCTATGAAAACAGCAGATCGAAAAGAGAGTATATTGTGAAACATTTTCTTTGTTTTAATCAAAGGAATAAAAAAGTAAAACTGCCTCAATAATATTACTCGAGTCTGAATAAAAATCTTTCTCGAATAGATATTTATTTTAATTTTAGTTTCATATGAATAAGTCATCGCTATATTAATATAAAAATCGATGTTCTTGTATAACAACTGCATTCTAGCGATTCGTGCCAAAAATGTTTCATCTACGAATACACTTTTACTTGTTAGTTCCGATTAAATGTAATAGGTGGCGCTAATTTATTAGTGCTGATATAATTTTTTTATTTAATACTAGCGGTTCAACCACGCTTCGCTCGGGTTCGCCTCTAGAAAATCAAATCTATCCCAAGGGAACCATAAATTTTTCCGGGATAAAAAGTAGACTATGTATTATTCTGATGTATGAACTATATTATTGTAGTTTCATTAAATTCATTTAGTAGTTTTTGCGTGAAAGAGTAACACACATCCATGCACCTATACATCCATACATCCTCACAAATTTTCACATTTATAATACTAGTATGAATAACAGGAACGAACGGTCAATCCCAACAACCTTTACATATTTGTATATTTTTTCTATCTTTTTACTAGATGTAGAAATTTAACATTATTTGTGTGGTAATTACGTCAAACGCCTATCCCTACTAAGAAAAACCTTAAATAGGTTATTGACATCCGTAAGTATACTCTTTCTCCAGGAAGGTACTTATTACTTTGTCGTCTATGGATACATTTATCTTCTTTATTTGTGACAGTATAGATTTATTCAGTTAGTTTCTGTCAATACCATGTGTTAACGTTTTAGCTTAAAATAGTTACAAACATACATACATATACACAATCAAAATCTTTTGCATTAAATTATTATACTGTTGAGGGATTCCATAGTCCTTGTTAGTCTATATTTAGGATAAAATAAGAGTACATAAAATAACTTTACAAAATTTATAATAAATATTATATATAAAGTGTCACACTGTTAATTTTTTTTAATATTTCGGACATAGGTATAAATGAAAGCCATGAACCCGCTTAAAATATACTTATATTTAAATATTAAATTAATTAAAATTATAAATGTACATTAACATATAGCCACTTTGTAAAAATCCTTTACAATATAATAGTTTTATATTTATATATTATGAATGTGACAGAGTAGTTACTACAGAGATTATAAAAATATAAGCGCGGAGTTACACGTGCGGGTCGGAAACTATTTACAATTTTGTACAAAAGCTAAATATATTAAAGAAACTACATTTTATATACTATACATAACAGATAATAAGAAAGATAAAAGCCAACGTAACATACTCAAAATGAAAATACAGACATTTGTCAAACATCATTTTTATTAAAAAAAAAAAGTTGGCCGTCACGGAACGCCCGGCAGATGTGAAACATCTATGCTAATATTAGAATACATAATTATTAAAACCCTATAACGAAATATGGAATAAAATAAAGTAAAAATAGGAAAAAATAATTTATTTTTCTTTTAAATATAATAATAGTTACAGAATATTTATCTTCTGTTTTACAATAGAGCGTGTTTAGTATACGCACGCACAAACGAGGGAGTCGAGAGCGGTGGCGTAGAAAGGGCATGATGGCATCATGCCGTGTGCCGTCACGGCATACGGTTTTACTGCCAAGGCGCAACAATAGATGTTTCACATCAAAAAAAGAAAAAATGTCTTTGGTCAAGAATGAAAATACTTGGTATTTTATACCAATATTGGTAATTTACTTGACTAGTTATACAAAGAACTTTTTAAATATAAACGTGCTTATATTTTATCCTTAATATAGAAATGAACATATTTTGGACGATTATTTAATAATAAAAAAATGTTAAATATTATTAGCATATAATAAATTTAAATATTCCAAACTTGAATAAGTTGTAAAAATATTTGCACCACGTTTATATTGAGATTTAAAAAAGAGATAGATCTTAAATTGTAAAAAATGTCTTTTATATAATTAAAAGTAGCATTACACTAAATATTGTCATGTGTAAAAACGTGTAACTCCGCGCAAATTTTCGATGAAAATGGTAATGAAATTTAATTTCATTTATATATATAATTTTTTAATTTTTATAATGCGGTTACATGAATTAATCTAAACTCACTTAGCTCAGTCTCAAATTCGACACCAGTATAATCTATACCATCATATGTATAATCTGTATTTTCACGATTGTTTATTGCTTGACATTGTGAGTAATGCTAATTATTGTAGTTTTCCTTGTTCCCATCGGGCATCTCACCGTTGAGTATGAGAGGGACTGGTGGCTTTATAGGCGGAGCTGGTATCACCTGAGAGTAAAACAAAAATTAAATAGATGTTATTAGTTTTATTAGATACAGATAACTAATAAAATACAGTAAAAATGTGTCAAATAAAAAAAAAAAAAAAAAAATTAAATCCACCACAAACCACAAAGTGCTGTAAGAGTACAATTACAAAGAAACATATATTTATAAGTCAATGAAGATATGAATGAACATAAGTTAGAACGAATTTTTGAGTATAATATGTATTGTTCTCCACGCGATGGAAAAATAAAAAATAAACTTAAATAAAATGAATTAAACTGATACTTAAAAAAAGACACACCAACTTATCTAAGATCCCACAACCAATTCTCGCCACCACCACATGTATTAAATAGGCGACTTAACTTGAAAATTTTGAAACATCCCATCTTCATATAAACTAACCAGAAACCATGCTATGAGCTTTCTACACTATCGCTTAATTATTTGACCAGTTTGTCGGCATTTTGCTTAATATTTTAACAATAAAAATTGTTTTTTTTTTTTCAAATATTAATAAAAATATGAGGTGATTTATAGGTTATGATATATAAAAACTCATTTTACTTTTTAAATTAATATTTTTTGTTATTATATCTTTATTATCTATATAATATAAAACACAATATAATTAAACAATAAGCACAAAAGTAACATGTTATATTTGTCTATGATTAATGATTAATAACTATATATAGAGCAAAAAGCGAATTGTAAAGCAATATGGCGACAAATAGGTCATATTAGAATTTGCGTACGTCAGAGCCAGAAGTGGTGTCACCTTCGTCCTGTTAGGGAAAGTGAGGATATTTATCAATTTTGATTTAAAATCCCATAAATAAGGCAAACCAAGATGGTGGCGGTTTCTTGTATATGGTATGATTACAAGTGGAACCAAAATGGCAAAAGCTATTGATTAGGTTTTAATTTATTTAATAAATACCTATTACTTTATTTATTTTCTAAGAAGTTTTCATAGTTTTCAACAGAAGATTAGATGTATAAAGCAAGGGAGAAAATATTATAATTAAAAAAAGCAAAATTATTACATTTCCTGTGCGATATTTATTAATAATATTAATTTTATTATTAGAAAAGTGAATTTATACTGCAGTGGTGTTATCACAATTTATCTGCACACAAAGTAAAAAAATATATATTAAATCACATTGAGTTAGCTTTTGCTTTAAGCCAGGTTAAAAATTAAAAGAACCATCTTTGAAGAGTAATTAAAAATAATTAAGACAATATAAACATTTTTACTAAATTGGCTGCACCAATTTTAATGATATTTTCTCAATAGTTTAGATATTATATTTAGATCTTAGATTTATACCCTTTTCAAAATGCTTTAAAAACCTTAAAAAGTATGTTTTTTTCAGATTATTTTGTATACCATGAGGTATTAAAAGCAAGGCGTTATCAAAAGCAGACAGACAAACATTAATTCAACACGATTTATAATTAACTTTTATCATATTGCATTCCAACCATCTCCTAAACACAAAATATTTTTGCGTTTTCGCCCGGTTTTTTTTTAATTATCTAGAATTACTCCCCTTTTATAGGTTGTAGGGGGATGTAAATTAGACTATAAAATACAAAGAGAATTTTTCAAATCGGGCGAGTAGATCCAGTTAAGTTAATATACAATTTTTGAGAATAAAATATGAATAATAAAAATAATACTATATTCTTTTGTATTATTTAACTAAGTACTAGGTCTCTTCCCCTTGAAAGAGAGATAGCATGATAATAGTTTATTTTTTTTTGTTTTACTTTTTAGATTTTAGCCGTTACCTATTTTTATTTATCAACATTTTTTTACTTATCACTCAGTATACAAATTGTTATTTTTATACTATTTTAAAACATTGTTTGGCTTTATGTTTAGTTCTATGTCACTCTCGTCTTTATTATTCCTTAGTCTGAGTTGTAACTATAAGCATTCTAATGAATCTATTTTCTATATATGTATATAAAAATCAATGTGGATGTATATGGATGTATGTCTGTTCCCTATGGACTTCTAAACGGCTGGAGCGATATTGATGAAATTTTCAGGGAATCTTCGGATTAGCCCAGCGGGTAAAGTTTGGTAGCGATTGGTAGTTTGCACTCGGGCGAAACCGCGGGTACTGCTATTCTATATTATCTATACAAATATTATAAAAATGAAAAAAAGTTTTTTTTTTATTTTGTATGTTTGTTTGTAATGGATAAACTAAAAAACTACTGGACCAATTTTAAAAATTATTTCACCTATCAAAAGCTACATTATCAGCTAGTAATGTGGATTATATTTCATTTTTTTTTAAATTAGAGATCCCCACAAAAATTACAATAATGTAACCGAAATGTATCGAAAATTTGCATATAATAGTCATTGTTTGGCGTGCTCTATAAAAGACTAGCGACTCACCCTCGCTTCGCTTGGGTTCGTCTATAGGTACGTTTTATCGTTTATTATGGAATAATAGTAGATCCATTGCTTTAGAAAAACAAAAACAAATCTATCCCAAGGGAACCGTACATTTTCCGGGATAAAAAGTAACATATGTGCTATTTCAGACTATAATCTATCTCTGTGGCAAATTTCATCCAGATACGTTCAGCCGTTCTGGCGTGAAAGAGTAACAAACATCCATCCAAACTTTCGCAATTATTATATTAATATGGATAATGGCATTAATGTGATATAACTCACAGCAGGCTTGGGGCGGTGCGTGTCGACGGCGTCCACGGAGAGCGTGATGTGCTCCTCGCGGCAGCCGTACGCCACCGGCGTCAGCTTGATCACCGTGTGCAGCGGCACGTGCAGGTACGGCAGCTCCTCTGGAGGACGGAATAGGAAAAAAAATTAAAGAGTGCGTGTATGAATGTGTATACCAAGAAGTAAAACTTCTGTAGGTTATCGGTACTCTTTATGAAATTCAATTTATATTTTAAATAATTAGGATAGGTGAGATACTAAAAATAACGCATATTAGGCATATTACAATCATATATTTATAGAATGTCATTTAAGGAAAGAGTGTAATATCATATATCATTTGTCAGACTATAACAACGGTTACTATGGAAACAAACGTACGTACATTTTTTTTGTAACGCATTCACCAGCTTACCCCCTTAAGTCAAGAGTGCATAAAGATGTTTTACTTCAAAAAAATATATGCATGCATGTGTGTGTTTGTGTGTATATGTATTTAGGATATGCATTTGTGTGTAGTAAGTACACCGCCTACCATTTCATATAATTTCTCCTAAGCCTTAAAATTGCCTGGAAGAGATCGCTTATAGCGATAAGGCCGCCTCCTTTGCGTCATTTATTGTTTATTCTTTTTGTATTTATCTTTGTGGTGTATAATAAAGTATCTATCTATCTAAAAAAAGTATAATATCCCACTGATGGTAGACATACTGAAGCGGACCGTGTATTTTGGGGGCCCTGGGCTAAGTCTTTTTGGGGGCCTAAACTAACTATCATTTTGTCTTTGTAAAATCTATAATAATAGATCGTACTAGACGAAATTAAGATAATGCTATTGTTTAGTTCCAGGGTTATCAGGCCAACCTTTTATGGCTTTAATTTTTTTGTTTTAATTTTTTTTTTATTTTATGAATTTACAATATTATCTATTGTTTATGATAGGAAGACCATTATAACTCAGGGGCTATATCCCAAAAAGCAAATATGTAGATGCCACCCTTGGGGCAAAGCTTTCCCTCCAAACGAGGGGGGAAGTTGTAAGCATCGCGTCGAGACAGAGCTCGTGTCGCGTCGGCGGTCGGTCCTACGTCCGATCTCTAACAGGTCTTGTCGAATTATAGTCCCACCAGAGTATAAGAGTGACATGAATAGAAATACACGTTGTATCTTCACACCCTTCTTACCATTTACCAATACTTAACAAATAAAATATCAGATTGGTTTTTGTATCACAAACTCCACACAAGCACTCACCAGCAGACTTATCCAGGAAGTACGCCAGGAGACACCTCATGACCGCCTGGTGCGACACCACCAGGACATTCCCCTGCCTCTCCAGCTCCATGATGACGGGCTCCAGCCGCGCCACCAGGTCCTCGTAGCTCTCCCCCCGCGGGTATCGGTACGCGAACTTGTTGGCGTCCCGCGCGTTGAAGTCCGAAGGGTACTTCTGTTGGATCTCCGCGTATGTCATCTCTTCGCATATGCCCTGAAAAATTAACAGAGTATTTTTTGAGGTATAAGGCGACTTAATTTTACTGACTTTTTGGAGATTATCATTCTAACAATTCAAATTCATGTCTAAAATAACCATTACCAGTCCAAATGAGCAAACGATTTGTATATTACTATAGAATTTTATAATAAAAATAGAATGAAAACAACATGATATTTTCTATCACCATCTTCCATCCCTTTCCCTCACCGCAATCGCATTTCCTGTTCAGCGTTGCCCATCTCCACATAAATCAAGCGTATTTCAGCGCTGCTCAGTAAGTAACTACACAGCGCAAAGCGTGTAATTAGGCATTTTTAAGCGCTTTTAAACGCTGCACATTTAAACACCAACCACCGCACTTGTCATTAAGCGCTTTAAAGTGCTACACAATTAAACACCATCTAGTGAAGAACACGTAATTCAGCGCTTTAAAGCGCTGCCTAATTAAACATGACTCATCGCAAGAGTTGTAATTAAGCGCTTTAAAGCGCTGCAAAATAGCACACCACCCACCGCATCGATCTCGTTAAGCGCTTTCCAGCGCTCCTGCGGCGCGCGCACGTCCTTGACCGTCTGTATGGCGCGGCGCATCCACGAGGTCCACACGCGCAGGCCGGGGATGCTCTGCTGCTCGATGTAGCCGGCCAGCGCGCCCGCGTACTGCACGCCGCGCGCCGACAGCGAGCTGTCGCCGCCGATGCGCCCCTCCAGGTTGTGCATGCTCTCCCCGTGCTGGGGATGGAGGATAGATAATCATATATCACAAACAAAGATTTTAAGGTATTTTGATGTCATTTTTGAAATCATTTTGTAAAATTGTGGGTGTGGAATGTCTGTAACGAGCTCATAATGACTTTGAGACGTCAAAAACCTTAGTCTCGCCCGTGACCATGATTGCTGTAAAGCATTCGAAACAAAATCAAAATAAATCCGCGAAATAATTCGAAAGGACAGTTTGATTTAAAGTATTCATGTTTCTCTTCATCTTTATTTAATACTGATATTATCAAGATCTCATAATACTATACTAGTATAGATGCCTCATCCCATACAAAGAAATTGGACAGTGCTAAGTCAGGCTATTTTTGTTTGCTTGAATAGATAATAGATATCGTTGGTTCGCAAATACTTACTGTTTTATTTTATAAATACGTATTAATGTATAGTAAATATTGTAAGATTGATCCTGCATTCGAATAAAAAAAATTCAGTGATTTTTAACAATTTTTAACTGCGCTAAACAATTCATAAAAATTAAAAGCGCCATCTGCGAATATACACTAAAAATCCATCATCTCGTTGCTGATATGTATTTCAATAAACAGTAAAATTTCCCATCACTTAGAATATTTTTTTAAATAATTATACACCTTATTGGGATGTATTTTTTTTTTACCTTTTTTTAATTTAACACAACTTTAACAAATAGATACATGTAACGTCATCTATTGACATTTATTTAAACTAATTTTTCTTTGTTTGTGATGAGACCCCACAGTATTATGTATCTTCTTGTTTTTAAATAAAAAATATCTGTTTCGGTTTTTTTTGCGGATTTATTTTTTTGCTTGCCGATGTCTTAAATGCTTTATTTAAAACGTCAAATATTCGCGTAAAACAAAATTAATAGAGTAACTGTTTATCAAACTTGTATTAACAAACAGTTCGGAAATGACACAGGCTTGAGAGCTACCGAACGAAACTCAGCGGGACTGCAGTTGTATTTATCCTATTATATAAAAATAAAAAAAAAAAACGGTATATTCGCGGTTGGGTTTGTGGTTATTTAAGTTATAGGAATGTGGAATTTTGCATGAAGTTATACTACTATAACTTTTTACAAACATATAGACTTACAGTTTCAAAACTTGATTCTTTTAGACCTCGCAGTCAAAAAATTTTATCTCTACGGAAACCGAGCCCACGATTCTAATTTTATGATATTTTTTATTTCAGCATATATGACATAAGTTTGTTTATACCATTTAAGCTATCAAATACATTAAACACAAAAAAGAAATACGTACAGACAATCAAAACTCACCCTTGTCAAATATATAGTTCGAGGTACAATGTGAATATTCATCAAGTAATACACAATTCGACTCTGTATATGCCCTTCGTGTTTATGAACAACCACCTTCTCCCCCGTGTCATAAATTTTCATAAAACTGCATTCAGATTCTAAAGTTTCGTCTAACGGTTCATATTTTTCTTTATAATGTTCTATTCTTAGTAGGAAGTCGTTTAGGACGTTGTCTGTGTTTTGTATGTTAGTGTAGTCGGGACTGCTCACTTTCACCTCCTGTAGAAGAAAAATTTGATTAATGTAATGTAAAAATTTCTTATCAAGTGTAAGATATGAGTCGTGCCTGACCTTTAAAATGTATAACTTTTAAATTTTGTATTTTTACTAGCGACTCACCCTCGCTTCGCTCAGGTTCGTCCCTAGGTTGATTCCCCATACAAACTTTCATCCCCATTTTCACTCCCTTAAGGGATGATTTCCGGCATAAAAACTATCCTATATCCTTCCCAGGGTCTTAAACTATCTTCTTACCAAATTTCATCTAAACCGGTTCAGTAGTTTCGGAGCCTATTTTGCAAGCAAACAAACAAACAAAGAAATTCTTCCTCTTTATAATATTAGTATAGATTTGAGAACTTGTACTTACAACTTTGTCAATAAATAAATATATAAAAAAATACGTTTAAACCAACAATTTCATAGAATGTGGATTATTGAAGACACGTTTGGCTCAGTTTGTAGTAACCCTACTAGCTGTGCCAGCGGTCGCGGGTTCGAGTCCCGTTGGGGGCATTCATTTGTGTGATGAGCACGAATGTTTGTACTCCAGTCATAGGTGTTTATAATTATAATATGTATGTATTTAAAGTTATATATGTGTAGTGTATCAACTATCTGGTATCCATAATATATCCATAAGCCTCGTAGCTTACCATGGAACTAGATGGTGCTGTGTGTTAATGTCCCAACTTATCCCAACATATTATAATTATCAATTATATAAATAATAATATATTAATGAATAAATAAGTTCTAAAATCTACTACTACAACCTTCAAATTATCCTCTTCGAGTTTCCTTTGCAGCTTTAAATGTTGCAAGAAGGGTATTAATTTATAAAGAAACATGTAGTATACTAGCCCTTGCTTCGCTCGTATATACGTATAGTGTTTTGTCGGTACGTACGTATAGTGGTGCTATAGTTAAATAGATTTTTTTAAGAGGACTAATTCCATTTTAAACAAAACTATCTTTTCGGATTATTTCGCGGATTTAGAGTCTCTCCCGTGACCACGATTGCTGTAAAGCATTCGAAACGTCGGGAACCAAAAATCAAAATAAATCCGCGAAATAATCCGAAAAGATAGTTTTATTTAAAATGTCAAATATTCGCGTAAATCTAAGAAAATATTATAGGACTAATTCCGTAATATATTGTTTTCAAATAATTTTATTGGTTTACGCGGCGCATGCTAATAAAGCTTCGAGTCGGCATTATTTTTTTCCGACATCTTCAACAACGTCATATTTCAACCGATTTACACAAAACCCTAATGAATTAATACTTAAACTCTGAACCTTCCTCATGAATCACTACCCATTGATGAAAATCGTATAAAAATATGTTTGGAAGTTTTTGAGTTTATCGCGTTCAAACAGACAGACGTGACGGAGGGACTTTGTTTTTTAATATGTAGTATTTTAACCACGGAAAAGTATTTTCCAAATACATTGTAAAATTACTAATGATTGCTGTAATACTCAAGGTTAATGCAGATTTCTATAAGCAAAAGAATTTAAAAAATATCCTTGTGTTTGAAAGTAAAAATTGACATTCCTTCCAACTTCTAACTATATGTGATTGCTTAAAACTGAACTGTAATTTAGATTTAGTTATAAACATTTATATTTATATATTGTGTTCATTATATTGTTTACAGCTGACATTAGATATTCCTAAAGACATTACATAAATACTTATAATAGCGTCATGTTTTTTCATAATTTTTTCATCATCATCATTTCACCATTGTTGAATAAAAAAATATATGATAATTCGTGATATATAAATAGAATAAAATATTTAACGTGATCATCTGATAATGATATTAGTGATGTTACTTTGTGTGTGTGTGATCTTACTTTTGGACTGTAAAAAAATTAGTTAAAATTTCACATTTTATTTTAATTTTTAAATGTATTTTTTATGTGTGAAAGAATATATTAATTTACAAAATAATTTCTTTTTTCCATCAACATATTTTGGACAAATTAAATAATTCACTTGAAATTTAATTATATACCATTGGTTGGTTTCCACACAAACTTTCATCCCCATTCACTCCCTTAAGGGTTGATTTTCGGAATAAAAAAACCCTATGTCCTTTCCAGGGTCTCAAATTAACTTCTTACCAAATTTCATTTAAATCGGTCCAGTAGTTTTTGAGATTTTTTGTTACAAACATACAAAAATACTTTCCTCCTCTCTCTTCCATCCCCTTTATAATAGTAGTGTAGATTTTATAGTCTTTAAAGCAAAAAACTTAACCGTAATTTACTATTTTTATCATACTATACATCTATATACAGAAAAGGCAAAAATGATTGACTGATGTATCAACACACAGGCCAAACCCTTAAGGCTAGAAAATTGAAATTTCGCACACGTATTCCTCATATAACGAAGGCATCCACTAAGGAAAGGTTTTTCAAAATTCAACCCCCAAAGGGGTTGAAATAGGGGATAAAAGTTTGTATGAAACTTTTTATTCCTTGGACATATTTGCATGAAATTTCGTATTTTTCGTAGTTTGATCGCGAGAGAAGCCGCGAGTTCTGCTAGTTTTTTATATAAGTATTCAAATAAATCTTAAAATAATCATATTCGTCACATATGATATACAAGGGGATGTGAAATAGTTTTCTGATATGAATTTTAATATGTTACATTACTATAGTTCATTCGTCTTAAGAAAATATTGAGTCATCGGTATCCACCGACCTAGCCACGCCCCCCGACCAATTAGGTTGCTTAAAATTATAAAGTTAACTTTCACAATGACTAGTTGAAGTCAGACTTAAATATATTAGGAATGACTTTATTTTGATTTGAGATAATTAAGTTGATAAATGTTTGGGACATTAATACACAGCACCATCCAGTTCCATGGTAAGCTACGAGGCCTGTGTTATGGATACCAGATAGTTGATACACTACACATATATAACTTTAAATACATACATATTATAAGATATAAACACCCAAGACTGGAGAACAAACATTCGTGCTCATCACACAAATGAATGCACCCAGCGGGACTCGAACCCGCGACCGCTGGCATAGCAAGTAGCGTCACTACAAACTGAACCAAATGTGTCGTCGTCGTCGATTATCTCAAATCAAAGTAAAGTCATCATCATTATACGAGTATAATGACTTTATTTTGTTTTGATAATTAATGTTTATTTTGATAATTAAATCGATTAATTATCTCAAATCAAAATAAAGTCATTATCATCTTAAATCAAGATTTGAGATAAGTAAGATAATTAAGTTGATTTTTATCCATTAAACTTAAACTTTTTAAATATATTTGAATTAAATTTTAACTCCATTTTGAAATACACCTTTACCTGCCATTGCACTTGATAACTCACTATTTTCTTAACGCGAATGGATCATAGATATAATTAATTCAAAAGACGGAAAATTTATGATATTAAAAAAAGTGGTCACACTGTATAGCTAGTAATATCTGATCTAACGGTCTTGCAATGGAGACGGGATACAAGTTCGATTTTAGAATGACGCTCTTTTAATGTCATAATGTATTATTATAAGCTACATAAGTGTTTTTATAAAAAAAAGTTGGAGAAAGGAAACTCACACAAATGTGTTCACAGTACATAAGGCATGTAAATTTCTTGATGTAAAAATAATGATGAAAAGTTGGACTTTCTTTTTTTGAAATCGGTTAAATATAACAAACATTAACAAACCATTATATTCTGTTCGATGATCCGCGGATCGTCGCAAATGGACTCCACGAAGAACAACTTGAAGCCCATTTTGTGAACAACGATGTCACGGATCATCCTCCGTCTCTCCATGGTCGAGTTGGTTGCGTCAAACACCTGTATGGCAGATACATGTGAATATTGTTTATATGTTTTATTAGCATTATATTAAAGAACTAACGACTTATCCTCGCTTCGTTCGGTTGCGTCCTTAGGTACGTTTTAATTTTTTTGAGCGTAACCCTAATTCTTTTTCTAAAATAAAAGTAGCCTAAGTTACTCTATATATAACATCAGCTTTCTGCCAGTGATTGTTCCGTCAAAACGGTCCAGCCGTTTCGGAGATTAGCCGGAACAAACAAATAGACAGACAGCTAAAAAAATTGTGTTTTTCTTATAAGTACCGTATATAATTCCATATATATTTAGTAAAAAGCTGTTATTTTGACATTACAAACAGACATATCAATTTTATTTATCTGTATAGATATTATATATTTATCTGTATAGATGTTTGTTACTCTTTCATGCCAGAACGGCTGAACGGATTTGGATGAAATTTGGTGCAGAGATAGATTATAATCTGGAATAAAACATAGGCTACTTTTTATCCCGGAAAAATATACGGTTATCAAGGCATAGATTTGTTTTTG
This sequence comes from Fabriciana adippe, assembly GCA_905404265.1. Lineage (NCBI taxonomy): Eukaryota > Metazoa > Arthropoda > Insecta > Lepidoptera > Nymphalidae > Fabriciana > Fabriciana adippe. Next base: position 1,666,161 of record FR989995.1, read on the forward strand.
TTTTCGCGAACCCGAGCGAAGCGAGGGTGAATCGCTAGTATCATATAAATATTGTGTAATATTAAAAAATGTTGGATTTGATTTAATTTAAAGTTTATGTTCTTCATTTTGGAACATTTAAATAAAAGCTTGTTTTATAAAATTGAAATATTACTAATTACTATTAATTTATTCTTCGTTTTGTTTATATGTAAGATGCGTTGTGTTAGGCATTTTCCACACTCAAATGGCGTTTCATCAAATTAAAGATAAATATAAAAATAAACTGTTTTTTTTTTTATCATGAATATGTTTTTGGCATATACACAATTAAAAAAAATAACAATACTGTTACAATGATAAGTAAAATATCCATACATATAATAAAATTCTAACTAAGTCGAACTTAATGTACAGCATTAAATATTTTTTGGAAAATCTTATTGATTTAGACATTATTATCGATACAGAGGCCGAGTCTATAATTTTAAGAATTTTTGTCTGTCTATCTGTCTGTGACCGAATCACGAAAAAACCACTGGACAGATTTTGATGAAATTTGGTATGATGATAGCTGGTCATATCCGAGTTAACATTCAGGATAATTTTTACTGCGGGGAATTATCTCATCTCTGAGCTAAACGTTAAAACGTAACTAGGGACGAACCCGAACGGAGCGAGGGTGAGTTGCTAGTTATATAATAAAAGTATTAAGTATGTAATTTATTAATAACTTATGTTTTATATGGATGATATATACACATCTATACACTATTTTATTTCTCATATTTTATTTATTTTAGAAACAAATGGTATTAACAAAATATATAAGAAAACTAATCACTAATGTATCATAACCAATAATAGTTTCCGATATTACAATAATACACATATCAAAGTTAAGAGAGAAGATGCAAAACATAAGTGAAGTATTCTATACAGATAAATAAAATTGAAGTGCCTGTTTGTAATGTCAAAATAACAACTTTTTACTAAATGCATATGGAATTATATCCGGTATTTATAAGAAAAACACAATTTTTAAAATTTTTGTCTGTCTGTTTGTTCTGGCTTATCTCCGAAACGGCTAAGCCGATTTTGACGGGACTTTCACTGGCAGGTAGTTGATGTTATAAGGAGTAACTTAGGCTACTTTTATTTTAGTAAAAGAATTAGGGTACTACTCAAAAAATTAAATGTACCTAGGGACGAACCCGAGCGAAGCGAGAGTGAGTCGCTAGTAATAATAACAATAAACTAACAAATTGAAAAAAAAAGAAAAAGAAAGAAAAATTATAAAGAAAGATTACTTACAGCCACCTCTCCTCCTTTGACCAGCCACTCGCAGACATCATGCAGGGCGTCCAGCGCACACTGCTGCCGTATCGCCATCGCCTCTTTATTGTCCGCTCGGAAGAACTCATGGCTCGTGTACGCGGTGGTCGCGTGACGTCTATACTCGCCTAGATTAAATACTGGAAATAAGGAAAAAATATGGTAATTATAGTGCAGGAACTTATGTTTCATGCGGTTTCATGTTACTTTGAAGTAAGTGTATAACACAGTTTGTTACTACACTACATATACATTATATAAACAACTATCTTATATCATGAGGATCAAATTTTTACCACAATTTGCTTTTTTAGTTTTTTAGAAAACTTTAGCCCGTACTTTACTTTCATATAAAGATAATATTTTATTTCATATAAAAGTATATACATATATATTATGTAATATCATATGTTATACAAATTAAATTTTATAGTTTACAGTTTTATATATATGTTACAATATCTATGCTAGTATGTTTGTATTATTATTCAGCCCTTTTTAACGTCCCACTGCTGGGCAAGGGCCTCCCTTCAATACGAGGGGAATCAGGCCATAGTCCACCACATTGGCTAAGTGCGGGTTGGCGGACTTCACATGTTTTTCGAAAACTTGCTAGGTTTTCTCAGACATGCAGGTTTCCTCACTATATTTTCCTTCACCGTAATCATGTTAGAAATGATTCACACATGAAAATATCAGAGGTGCAAGACCCAGGATTTGAACCCGCTTCACTCGGTTATCACTGGGCTACCACTGCCTGCTAGTCTAGTCTATGCTAGTAATAAACAGATTATATTGTTTATTTTTGGTTATAAGCTCTTACTATGTCCTACAGCATTTGTCTATTGATATTGTTCTAAATTTTATTTAATTTTTGTGCATTATTATAGCTGAATTAGAAAAAAAAAACATTTGTATGTAGGTGTATTTTAGTGTCTCATTCTAAACAAAAATATATAACTCACCCCTGGTATTAATTCCTATCCAATTAAGATATCGTGAGAGCTTCTTTGAGATGTAGGTCTTGCCCCGAGCGGGCAGTCCAACCATTGCAATTACATGAGGAATGTTCACATAGTTAGCACGTTCACCTGCAACATAATTTTTTATTACATCAATGTTAATATATTTAATAATGTGGTTAATTTAAATAATTAAAGTCATTTTCTTAGTAAATAAATCTTGCAGGTATTCAATTGTTCATTCAAATGATGTTTTTTTTTTAATATAACTAAAGATAAAAACACAATTCTATAGTACAATAATTTTACAATATAAACAAGCTTATCAAGACAATTGTTATGTCTAATAAAAAATTAAACTCTTGAACTGATTTTAATTTCTAAATTGTAACATATAATTTATTTTATTTTAACCAACCTATTTGATTTACCATATAGAATTGTAACAACTTAAAAGCTTATAATTGATGAAGATGAGCAAGCTAGCAATGCTAGCAATTGCTTTAAAATGATTCAAGGTTATATGATTTGAGGAGCTCTATGACTATTTTCATGGTAAACTATTTATAGCTAGTAATAAGTTAAATCAAAATTAATAGTCCACACATAAATCTATAAAAGTTATCAAGATAAATAAAACATTCTAGCCAGTAAATGATCAGCACATGATTAATTAGCCAGTTTATCAAAGTATAATAGTAATTAGTATTACAGATATTAGAAGAGGATTTTCCGATATGACAAGACCGATGGATTGGTTTGTGATAGCTTTAGCAACGACATCGTCCTTATCTATTCTAATTTGAACTATCCAATCTTCCATTCAAAATCAACATCACTTTATCAGTTATATTACAAATATTGTTATATTATAATATCAGATTTAATATAGCAATATGTTATCGCCTTTATGGCGGTTGTATCTCATTAGAATAAGCCTTTCTCCTTTGATCATTATAGTATAAAAATTATACTGACCATCACCAAAAAATTGTTTATTTAAATACTTCCAGCCTTCTGCGCGGTTATCGCACGTATCCATGCTAATATAACGCCTGTTTTTTTACACGTGGAAAATTAAAATATAATTTATTGCTCGAAACTTAATTATTACAATAATTAGCCGTACCACTCTAACTGAACAGTAATTCGCAACTGGCGAATGTCACATTTACGTCGATCAAATCGATATAATGTCATAATTGACATTGACAGTTATGGAATGACAACTGTTCGGATACTTTTACTTGTATGTATTAAGTGAAATAGAAATAGGTTATGATCTTATTTTACCGACTGATCTACTTCATGTCTTTTCCATTCTACGTGACATTGGCGAAGTAGTCTGTGCTTAACTGCCACGCATTGAAGCCATTAACAAGAAAATTGAATTGAATAACCAATTTACTAACTAATTATAAAAAAATAGACTAACGTTTTTGAAGTAAAACTTTTACGCACGTTTGACATGGGGAGTAAGCTGGTGAATGCGTTACAAAAAGTGTAATCGGGCGAGGCGAACGTTTGTTGCCATGGTAACCGTTGTTATTGTCTGACGAATGATATATAATATTATATTCTTTCCTTAAATAATATTCTATAAATATATAATTGTAATATGCCCCTAACATAAATTGAATTTCATAAAGAGTACCGATAACCTACAGAAGTTTTACTTCTTGCGGGTGTACATATTCATACATGCACTCTTTAATATATTTTTTTGTAGAATATCTAGAATTTCCTAACCAATTATAAAAAAATTGACTAACGTTTTTTTATACTAAGGTTTTTAATGTACGTATATAATTTATTGTGCTGTTTTTTTGTAGGTCTAGGATTTCCAAAAATATCTTATTTCGTACGTGACATTGGTAAATCAATGTGTGTTCATCTAGGAGGCTTTAAAGTCATTAACCACAAAATTAAATTGATCTTTTGTTGACCAAGGTATGGTATGATGTTGGGTACCGATAAAAATATTAAATAATTAATTTATCTATACAGATAAATAAAATTGAAGTGTCTGTTTGTAATATGAAAATAACAGCTTTATACTAAATGCATATGGAATTATATACGATACTTATAAGGAAAAACACATTTTTTAAAATTTTTGTCTGTCTGTTTGTTCTGGCTAATCTCCGAAATGTCTGGACCGATTTTAACGGCACTTTCACTGGCAGATAGCTGATATTATAAGGAGTAATTTAGGCTACTTTTATTTTAGAAAAAGAATTAGGGTTTCGCTCAAAAAAATTAAAACGTACCTAGGGACGCACAGGAGCGAAGCGAGGGTAAATAATAAATATAAAGTTATAGTATACATATTTAACTAGTAGAGTAACCGGTAACCACTATTTTATATGTAATTCTGTAAGTGTCTCACTTGTGTGTAACTCCAAGCGCGTACGCATTTTAGTCCGTAACTAAACATTTGAATTTATTTTACAAGTTTTGAATTTATTTCGTATAATCATCCGTACAACAACAATATCATATGGAAATCCGTACAGTTGTTTTTGAGTGATGTGCTATTAAAGAAACTGACATAATTTTGAAAGTTTCGGTAGATTTATATTAGGTACGTTTGAGATACCCCAAAAGGAAATATGTACAAATAAAATTATTATAGGTAAATTGCTTGTTCACATAGATAAAAATGAAAATGAGAATTTTCTTTTAATTTTTTTTTTAAATAATTTTATTTATTTATATCATATAATTTAATTAAGGAAAAATTAAAGGTATAACGTGAACTGATAAACTAAAGATAAAACGTTAGGTAAGTAGCCTTTAACCCGCGATGCCAATGCGAATAAACAAAACATCGATAACGCTTATTACGAACCTAATGCGTCATAATAGACAAATGAAAACGCACTGCAAAGTTAACATAATATTTAATAATACGTACGTAAATTAACAACATAATTATAAAAATGTAAATTCATAAATGTATTTGAATATCCGAAAACACAGTTTTATTTAAAATTATTTGAATTTAATTCAGAGAAAAATTAAACTAAAGTATATAAGCGAAACTTTAAAGGCTTTTTACGTACCGCCCTTGTATGTTTTAAATATTCATACATTGGCGCGTTCTTCAAAACCTTTGTTAAATTTTACAAGAACATAAGGAGATAAAAATAATTACTAGACTATTTTGGGATAAAATACTTCCGACATTCAAACTGACAAACTTATTTTTTTAATAATCTACAAAAAAGAAAAACAATAACTTAATTTAGTTTATTTATCTGTGGAAAGTAGATCTATCTATCTAAATTTAAGTATACAATAACAGTGTTTAATAATAAAGAGAAAATTGTTTTTAGTTTTCATATTCATTGTGTTACAAAAGACTTGTTGAATAAGTATAAAGAATAGGTACCTAGATGATACTTAGTAGCTAAAAATAAAAGCATTTAATCTTCAAGCGAATTCCGCAACCACCTGTTGTGTTCTTGCTTGGAAATGAGATTTAAGATTTACAAATAAAATGAATCAAATGTATAATATTAATGTAGAACCTATTTAAAGTTAATTAAGTCTTTGAGAAGGAATTATATATTGAGTAGATATAAATAGGTACTACAGAAATACGTTAATTTTATTTTGATGATTGAGACGGTGTAGATATCTATATCTAAGACTGTTTTGCCTCACCCCTCATCACATAGCGCGCCAAAAAATGTTTTAGGTGTTATTTCCACCTCCTATCTCGCGAGAACTTTTACCGAGTAAAAAAGTAGCCTGTATAAGTTGCTTTAAACTCGCGATACTATCTAATATATAGTTTCTATGTGATCTTTTTGTCCTTTGGAAGGCTAGCGTGGGGACACAAGTTCAAATGTAAAGGCCTCTTCAGGCAAAGCATTTAAATTTGCTAAATATGAGATAGGTATTAACCGGCTCTAAGATGGTCACTGGCTAATGTATAGAAATTATGGCAAATTACATAGAACTATGGAAGGGAGTCTGGATGTGCTTAGGCTATTGGATAAGACCTCCCGCCTTCTAAACAATGTCACATTGAGCATCTGACGGACAATGATTTGCTTGCCATATGGATTTTCAGAAATGGCCCAGACATCAGGGTGGTTGGCTAAGGATATCAATGTGCAATGTTTTCAACATCGCGAGGAAGCTCGTGAGCGGATTTCTCAAAAAACTAAAATTACTAAGCGAATAATATACAAAAACATTATTTTACAATCAATTATCACCAAAAAAAATCTAAAAAGTTAAACTAATAACTATTTGCGACATCTCTAGATACGCGAAAGTTTTATTTTAGTATTACATTGAACACATTCAAGACATTTGTCGTATAATTAGGAATTATGAAAAGGTTCACTGTCCATATTCTAGGTTTATAATAAAATCATATCACATGAACGAAATTATTAGATACATATTTTAATATCATACGAATTTTTAAATTCTTAAATTGACACGTCGATGTCATTTATATATATATATATATATATATATATATATATATATATATATATATATATATATACCATTCTTTATTGCACTTATAAGTAAAATACAGTGATTAAGAAACAATAATATTAGTTAGCAAAGGTGGACTTATCTCTAGAAGAGATCTCTCCCAGTCAACCTAATTGAGTAAGAGAGATAGTATTAAAAAGCAGGCTAGAGTGCAGTTACACAAATATAAATAATTAAATAAATAAATTATATATAAATATATAATAAAATATTTTAAATTAAATTTTATTATATATTTTTTTCAATATTTTTTTCGTACTTAATACCGCATCTAAAATAATATCAAAATATTAAACTCGATGTTAGGACAGATATAGCTTTGGCACGCGCTTTCCTATTTCCCTGTTTGGCAGACTTGGCCATTGTTTATCTCGTTTTGCTCTTCAATGCACGTAGTCTACCTGACACACCCATACATTTCCATCATGTAAATATGGATGTTATAGGCGTATCTCGAGCTTTACTTTTTATCAACATTTTTAATCTCTTCGGATTATTTCGCGGATTTATTTTGATTTTTGGTTCCCGACGTTTCGAATGCTTTACAGCAATCATGGTCACGGGAGAGACTAAGGTGTTAGACATCTCAAAAGCGTTATATACTTGTTACAGACAGTCCCTACCCACAAATTTACAAAAATGATTTTTTTCAAAATAAATCCGCGAAATAATCCGAAAAGATACTTTTATTTAAAATGTCAAATATTCGCGTAAATCTAAGAAAGTATTATTTTTAATTTCATCAAATTATTTGTAAGTCCTAATGAGTTTTTATTTTAATATTCTATTATATCGCATTTCATTTGGTTAATTAGGCCCCATAGGCGTCTGCCTTAGTCATGCCATGTGTAAAGACTATAAAACACAAATAAAAGAGAATTACGACCTGATATAGAACAAACTTTGTAAGAATTGTTTATTTTTAATTTATACACAGTGGAAATACAAGTTAGAAGCATGACGTCGAAGGTTTTAATAACCTAAAAGGAGATCTTTTAGATATAGAAGAAGAAGGAGTGTCAAGAACTATAATTAGTGCATCATTAGTGCAGACCAACTCGCACTTGGCCAGCGTGTTGGACTATGGCCTGATCCCCCTCGTACTGAAAGGAGGCCCGGGCCCAGCAGTGGGACGTTAAAAAGGGCTGAAACAAGTGAAGATAAATCTTGATATGCATTTTAAGTCTTTATCTGTGTCATATGTTCAAGACATTGGTCCAACTTCTCTACAGCGCGATTGAGCCGATACCCACATGGCGAATCCATGAAATGCTTAAAAGTTTATCTCATACAGCCCATATGTAGATCTATATCTAATCTATATCTATATCTCACATTCTTCAATGATAGAGAGGTCCGTGTCCAGCAGTGGGACGTAAAAAATGGGCTTAATGAGAATAAATCAATATAGTGGATGAAAGTAAACAGATTCGGATAATATTGCGTCAAAGCTACTAAATTTACAGAGCCGTTTTGCTGCCATTGTAAGCGGACATAAATTGTTGTAATTATTCAATGTGTGTTAATGGCAGAAATTTAGATTAAAAAATCAATTTTAATTCTACTATATTGTATTGATCCTAGACAGCGCCCTAACATTCATTTCTAGGTATGTTTGGCAATCCGCCCAATATATTATTACATTACAGTTTTACATAGACGCTCAGTCAGACACGCCCATTCATTTGAGAATATGAATAGAGTTATTATAATATGTACTCGTAAAACGTGGTTTGAAAAAAACAACTCTATAGAAAGAAATTTTGATTTTTTTTGTGTTATCCCAAATGATCTTGATGATTTAGGTGAGTGTTTGCGAAAGTTGACAGTAAGTTTGGTATTTTATCCTTTTCTGCACACAGGTAAGTACTTACAAGCGAATTGAAGGAACTTTTGGCATGCGAATTAAACATGTGCTGGAGAATAACATAAGCTTCTTTTATACGGTTCAAGTGAATCCCTCGTGGTTTAAGACAGACAATAAAATAATAAAAAACAATGGTAGGACGATAGTATATAATAGTCTAACAATGTATGGTAAGGCTAATACATACATATACTTGCTTGATAGCAAGGCATGTGGGGGGAAGTGAGCTCTCTCTGACATTTTTTTCTTATATAGAATAATAACACTTTGTTTTTTTTTTTAATCTTCTATAGAAAATAAGTACCGTGCGCATCAACATAATGTTTACATCAATTATAATAAATATGTTAGATATACATGCAACTTTTTTTTAATTGGCTTGAACACAAAGAAAATGACATCCTACGCTCCTTTTCACCATCATTATTATTTTTTTTTATTATCTCTCTCTTATTCCAAGGTTATCAATTCACTTGTGTTTACCAAAATGGTTTTATATATACAAGGGTTGTAGCAGTATAGTTTTTTATGTTTTAAAAACGGAACCACAAAAAATCTTATCTCCGCCAAACTAACTCTACATCCGAGCCTTTTTTCTCGGGGCTGATTACATAACATATTTTTCTCATTTCCCTTTGACATTCATTATGATTTGGGGTTCGATTTTCGTAAGCCAACGCATATTGCATGTGACGTAAGCATATAGACAAAGGAAAACAAAAATAGACTTCTAAAAATCTACGAGATGTGGTAAACATCAACTCGGACGTGTCATATTCAACACAAGTACACAGTCGATGTGTGTCATATTGATATTTGGCCTAAATATTACGTATTAGTTAATATAATCTATATATATATATATATATATATATATATATATATATATATATATATATATATAAAACAAAGTCGTGTTAGTTACACCATTTATAACTCAAGAACGGCTGGGCCGATTTTGATGTTATTTGATTTTTTTGAATTTCAGTCCGGAATAGAATAATAAGTATTAAAACATCAGAAAAATGAAAAAAAAAAAATGGCTAACGCTGGAAAATAACTATTTCAAATATATGTATATGTAAAACGTATCTAGCGACGAACCCGAGCGAAGCAAGGGTGAGCCGATAGTTTATAATAAATTACAGTAATGTGTTATGTGGGAATTTATGTAATCACAGTAAAATATTACTAATTTCGAGATCATTTTTAGATTTGCTCAGGCTTTATTGTCTTTATTTGTATTTTTTATCTTATTACAATGTACAGCGCGTGCTTAATCAACTCAATGGTCGCATCGCGAATTGATTTGAATGTCTTTTCAGTTTGGAATTATACTTTTCCATTTTATTCCTTAAACCCTTTTTATACCCTTTACTTTTCTTTTGCCAGATCTTCTAAGGTATGAGGTTTCTTCTTTCCGAAATGTTAGTAGGCTCATGACGTTCAGTAAAAAATTGTAATAATTTAATGCTGAATAAAATATATTGAATTTATATAAGTAAATATGTTGGGACATAACACACAGTAACATCTAGTTCCATGGTAAGCTACGAGGCCTGTGTTATGGATACCAGATAGTTGATACACTACACATATATAACTTTAAATACATACATATTATAATATAAACACCCATGACTGGAGTACAAACTACAAACATTCGTGTTCATCACACAAATGAATGCCTTCAGCGGGACTCGAACTCGCGACCGCTGACACAGTAAGTAGGATCACTACAAACTGAGCCAAACGAATTTGAATATATGTATTAACATGATGATGAACTCTACTATACGAGTACCTAGTAATAGAATTAGTATATTACTATTCAAACCAATTGTTTTTTTAGAATGATGATTTGAGTTCTTTATATTTTCCTACTGCTTGAATTAAAGCCGTACAGTTGCATACCTTTTGGTCCATTCAGACTAGTTCTGCAACAGAAGTCAGAACATAGCTGAGTTTCATTTCAATTGGTCAAATATATTCAAAGACGCTTTATCTCCTTGTTACACGACGCTGTGGTAAGCGCCATGGTCACGACCATGGATAAATAAAACTATCTTTTCGGATTATTTCGCGGATTTATTTTGATTTTTGGTTCACGAAGTTTCTCCCGTGACCATGATTGCTGTAAAGCAAAATAAATCCGCGAAATAATCCGAAAAGATAGTTTTATTTAAAATGTCAAATATTCGGATAAATCTAAGAGAGTATTATGTGAACCAGTACGGACTGGAAATCGCAAACAAGATACGCCGATTAGAAGATCCTGAAGATGAAGCGAGCATGATTATTAACATCTTTAAATTTCTTAAAGAGATGCCGTGATCATCGTCTCATTCCTACGTGTGTAAAAATATAGTAAACTAAGAAAGTATTAATGACCATGGAATATAAAATAGAAAAACACGTGGGAGCAAAAAGTTTACACTATTTTTTCACATACTTTTTTATACCGGATATCGATATGGAATACCGGAAGTAAACTTCTTACTTAGAAGTTTGCTGCCATTAACAATTTTTTACAATAGGGAGCAAATAAAATTGTAAAGGCTTCTATTGTATGATTTAAAAAAAGATGGTAAAGAATGTTTGTATATGAAAAAAATACTTTTTATGATACATACACTAAATAAGTTTATAAAAGATGGTCTTGAAAATGATGCGATGCCTGTTTTATTCCACAAAAAATTTAAAAAAAGATCTCGCCGAGTTCCTCTTAGGACTGAGGTATTTTTTGTTTCAGGTTTTGACAAACAATAAATATATTCTAAAACACTAAAAATAATATTGAATCAAGAATTTGAATTAGATTAAAAAAAATATTTACGCGAACATTTGATAGTTTAAATAAAACTATTTTTTGTTTTTACTGATGTTTCGAATGAAATCCTGAGGTTTTTGACGTGTTAAAAATCATAATTATTATAGACGGTGCCCATTCACGAAATCATAGAAGAGGAAGTTCCACCGTAGTACCTTGCATTTTTTTTAATAGTTCTGTTGAGGGTTACAATAGTTCTTTAAACTGTAAACGTTCTTAGATAAAATAAAACTAAACGAAAACCGGAAATACAGGCAGATATCGAACTTAAGTTGGTAGCACTCGTTCGTCTAGGGATGAACAGCAACAGGTGTTTAAAGTTCACTAGAACTCTCAACATGACAATGAGCCGTTCTGTATGAATGACATCTCAATAAACGACAAGTGCACTGAATTGGAGCCGACGTCGCTATCCCATTGTGAGAAAATATGGACGCTGCTTGACCAGAGCTCTGTTTTGATCTATTCACGAGTATTTTAGCAACTTTTTAGTTCAGTTTGCTGTGCCTGCGGTCGCGGGTTCGAGTCCCGCTGGGGGCATTCATCTGTGTGGTACGAATGTTTGTACTCCAGTCATGGGTGTTTGTATTTACAATATGTATGTATTTAAAGTTATAATATATGTGAAGTGTATCAACTATCTGGTATCCATAACTCAAGCCTCGTAGCTTACAATAGAACTAGATGGTGCTGTGTGTTAATGTCCCATCATATTATTATTACTTACATATATTTTAGTCTAAACTAAAGCTTAATTATTAGATAAATCAATATTTAATTCACTTGTTAATTGTTATATAAAGGCAATGAAATTCTTGAGTTATAAACGGAAAGTCAGGTTATAAATACGGAAGTGCTTGTTGATTTGCCCGTTTTTCATTTAAAAGAAATAGTTCCATCTTAGAGCTTGATTTTCTTTTAATTTATTTAGGATTTTGAGGACATTTAGAATGAAAAATTAATTATCAATTGGCGAATATACGTTTCGAGTAACAGACAAAAACACAGATGAATTGAGTATCTGCTTTAATTTGAAATAAAAAATAATTAATAGGCTCGAATGTTGCAGTCCAGTTTCCATGAGATATAAGTACCATTAGTCCGTTATTGAAAGATGTGCGGGGCATACTTAGACCCTAAGTCATTTTACCAAATTTCTGTCATACTAGTTTTAGGCACTAATAATGATAAATAATAAAACTTTTAAAAAAATTCATAAAATCCGACTTCAAAAAAAAAATACACTATATAAAGTAAAAAATAACTGATTGGTAGTTTTCATTTACTATAGATACCTAATCAGATATTTTCGAAGTCGGTGTGCTTTGATTTGTATGGCACCAAAACGGGACCAACTTGAAAGTATACACTTTCAAACAAAACAAAAATTGTCCAAATCTATACAAATCAATAAAATTGAAGTGTCTGTTTGTAATGTCAAAATAACAGCCTTTTGCTAAATGTATATGGAAATATATACGGTACTTATAAGAAAAACACAATTTTTCAATTTTTTTTCTGTCTGACTGTTTGTTCCGGCTAATCTTCGAAACGGTTGGACCAATTTTAACGGGAATTTCACTGGCAGATAGCTGATATTATAAAGAGTAACTTAGGCTACTTTTATTTTAGAAAAAGAATTAGGGTTTATCTCAAAAAATTTGAAACACACCTAAGGCCGAACCCGGGCGAAGCGAGGGTGAGTTGCCAGTTAATTAATAAATGACGAAGTTCTGAGGTAACGAACATAGAAAAAAACCACAACCGAATTGAAAACCTCCTCTTTTTTGAAGAAGTCGGTTGAAAATAATATAGTCTCTTTTTTTTAACACCCTATATTTAGACGCTACGCAGTGTAAGTTATTTCTTAAGATTGTTTAGATTATCGAAATCATGCACATTTACTCAATTTGTTGTATAAAGCAGGTGGTAATCATGTTGAAAATGAGATGAGAATATGATAATATTAGATGCGGCTCGAGGTTAACTCATTTCCAAATTAAATAACGGACTTTCCTTCACAGTGATTGTTGTTAAACTCAAAAATGTAAAAGATGTAGATTATTTAAAATAAAACATTATACACGGTTTCTACCCACATTTTTTGTAGGTAGTCGACACGTAAAAGATAAAATAAATTATCAAAAAACACCCTATATAATCTGAAAATTGTTTCATTTTCCTTAAATCTAAGAAAATATTAGTATCTAGTAGATAACTAGCTATCCCTGACTAACAATATTACTAACTAGCGACTTACCCTCGCTTCGCTCGGGTGCGTCCCTAGGTAAGTTTTAATTTTTTTAAGCGAAACCCTAACTCTTTTTCTAAAATAAAAGTAGCCTAAGTTACTCCTTATAATATTAGCTAGCTGCCAGTGAAAGTCCCGTTAAAATCGGTCTAGCCGTTTCGGAGATTAGCCAGAACAGACAGACAAGACAGACAAAAATTAAAAAAAAAAATGTTTTATAAGTACCGTATATAATTCCATATGAATTTAGTATAAAGCTGTTATTTTGACATTACAAACAGACACTTCAATTTTATTTATCTGTATAGATGAAATATTCCATTTGAATTTGCACTTTGTTGGCAAAATAAACAAATCTTTACATGATTATCGTCTAATGTATGACGTATGCAAGGTCAGGTTACGTCTTCTTACATTATGAATACTTTCTCATGTTTTTCAATGTTTATAATATTCTGTTATCTTTGATATCGTGCAAAGTGTAAATTACTTACACGGGTTTTGTACTGATTTAAGATTCTAATTATTATACGAGGTGTGATTTGCCTACAATATAAACAAGGTGTATTCTATACTATAATAAAGCAGTAACTTAGCGAAATCTGTACATTAAATATTTTTTAAAAACAATGAATGTAACGTATTATGTATACAATATAGACCCCAAAACAATAGTTATTAAAATTTTTGTCTGTTTGTCTGTTTGTCTGTTTGTCTGTTTGTCTGTTTGTCTGTACGCGTTTCACGCAAAAAGTAATGAACCGATTTCAACGAAATTTTGTGAACTGATAACTTATTACTCGGGTCAACATTTAGGATAACTTTTACTTTTGGAAAATCTTTGTTTCCCGCGGGAAATCGCAATAACTGGTTTTATCGAGTCCTCCTTAGGAACCCTCCGCTGGCTAAACCTAAAGACATACATCAAAACAATGTACTAAAAAATTGTAGATCTTAAAAAGACCAACAGAAATATCTACAACAGTATATGTCTATCTCTCAAGGTACACTCGCTATACCTATTCTTATCTATACCTATAGCAAAACTAACTTAGTTAAATCGATGTGCGCGTTTCACGCAAAAAGTACTGAACCGATTTCAATTAAATTTTGTATAGTGATAGCTTATCACTCGAGTCAACATTTAGGATACCTTTTACTACAGGCACATTTTTCGTTCCCGCGGGAAAACGCAATGACTGGTTCTATCGAGTCGTCCTTAGAAGTTTATATGGCTAACGCTGGCTGAACCTTAAGAGATACATCAAAACAATGTACTAGAAAATTGTAGGTCTTAAAAAGTTCTACAGAAAAGTTCTCAACAATATATGTCTGTCTCCTAAAGTACACTCGCTATAACTATTTTTATTAAATGATATTACTGTTTTCTTATACGAGTACGTTATCTATACTATAATAAAGCAGTAACTTAGCGAAATCTGTACATTAAATATTTTTTAAAAACAATGAATGTAACGTATTATGTATACAATATAGACCCCAAAACAATAGTTATTAAAATTTTTGTCTGTTTGTCTGTTTGTCTGTTTGTCTGTTTGTCTGTACGCGTTTCACGCAATAAGTAATGAACCGATTTCAACGAAATTTTGTGAACTGATAACTTATTACTCGGGTCAACATTTAGGATAACTTTTACTTTTGGAAAATCTTTGTTTCCCGCGGGAAATCGCAATAACTGGTTTTATCGAGTCCTCCTTAGGAACCCTCCGCTGGCTAAACCTAAAGACATACATCAAAACAATGTACTAAAAAATTGTAGATCTTAAAAAGACCAACAGAAATATCTACAACAGTATATGTCTATCTCTCAAGGTACACTCGCTATACCTATTCTTATCTATACCTATAGCAAAACTAACTTAGTTAAATCGATGTGCGCGTTTCACGCAAAAAGTACTGAACCGATTTCAATTAAATTTTGTATAGTGATAGCTTATCACTCGAGTCAACATTTAGGATACCTTTTACTACAGGCACATTTTTCGTTCCCGCGGGAAAACGCAATGACTGGTTCTATCGAGTCGTCCTTAGAAGTTTATATGGCTAACGCTGGCTGAACCTTAAGAGATACATCAAAACAATGTACTAGAAAATTGTAGGTCTTAAAAAGTTCTACAGAAAAGTTCTCAACAATATATGTCTGTCTCCTAAAGTACACTCGCTATAACTATTTTTATTAAATGATATTACTGTTTTCTTATACGAGTACGTTATCTATACTATAATAAAGCAGTAACTTAGCGAAATCTGTACATTAAATATTTTTTAAAAACAATGAATGTAACGTATTATGTATACAATATAGACCCCAAAACAATAGTTATTAAAATTTTTGTCTGTTTGTCTGTTTGTCTGTTTGTCTGTTTGTCTGTTTGTCTGTACGCGTTTCACGCAATAAGTAATGAACCGATTTCAACGAAATTTTGTGAACTGATAACTTATTACTCGGGTCAACATTTAGGATAACTTTTACTTTTGGAAAATCTTTGTTTCCCGCGGGAAATCGCAATAACTGGTTTTATCGAGTCCTCCTTAGGAACCCTCCGCTGGCTAAACCTAAAGACATACATCAAAACAATGTACTAAAAAATTGTAGATCTTAAAAAGACCAACAGAAATATCTACAACAGTATATGTCTATCTCTCAAGGTACACTCGCTATACCTATTCTTATCTATACCTATAGCAAAACTAACTTAGTTAAATCGATGTGCGCGTTTCACGCAAAAAGTACTGAACCGATTTCAATTAAATTTTGTATAGTGATAGCTTATCACTCGAGTCAACATTTAGGATACCTTTTACTACAGGCACATTTTTCGTTCCCGCGGGAAAACGCAATGACTGGTTCTATCGAGTCGTCCTTAGAAGTTTATATGGCTAACGCTGGCTGAACCTTAAGAGATACATCAAAACAATGTACTAGAAAATTGTAGGTCTTAAAAAGTTCTACAGAAAAGTTCTCAACAATATATGTCTGTCTCCTAAAGTACACTCGCTATAACTATTTTTATTAAATGATATTACTGTTTTCTTATACGAGTACGTTATCTATACTATAATAAAGCAGTAACTTAGCGAAATCTGTACATTAAATATTTTTTAAAAAATGAATGTAACGTATTATGTATACAATATAGACCCCAAAACAATAGTTATTAAAATTTTTGTCTGTTTGTCTGTTTGTCTGTTTGTCTGTTTGTCTGTTTGTCTGTTTGTCTGTTTGTCTGTACGCGTTTCACGCAAAAAGTAATGAACCGATTTCAACGAAATTTTGTGAACTGATAACTTATTACTCGGGTCAACATTTAGGATAACTTTTACTTTTGGAAAATCTTTGTTTCCCGCGGGAAATCGCAATAACTGGTTTTATCGAGTCCTCCTTAGGAACCCTCCGCTGGCTAAACCTAAAGACATACATCAAAACAATGTACTAAAAAATTGTAGATCTTAAAAAGACCAACAGAAATATCTACAACAGTATATGTCTATCTCTCAAGGTACACTCGCTATACCTATTCTTATCTATACCTATAGCAAAACTAACTTAGTTAAATCGATGTGCGCGTTTCACGCAAAAAGTACTGAACCGATTTCAATTAAATTTTGTATAGTGATAGCTTATCACTCGAGTCAACATTTAGGATACCTTTTACTACAGGCACATTTTTCGTTCCCGCGGGAAAACGCAATGACTGGTTCTATCGAGTCGTCCTTAGAAGTTTATATGGCTAACGCTGGCTGAACCTTAAGAGATACATCAAAACAATGTACTAGAAAATTGTAGGTCTTAAAAAGTTCTACAGAAAAGTTCTCAACAATATATGTCTGTCTCCTAAAGTACACTCGCTATAACTATTTTTATTAAATGATATTACTGTTTTCTTATACGAGTACGTTATCTATACTATAATAAAGCAGTAACTTAGCGAAATCTGTACATTAAATATTTTTTAAAAACAATGAATGTAACGTATTATGTATACAATATAGACCCCAAAACAATAGTTATTAAAATTTTTGTCTGTTTGTCTGTTTGTCTGTTTGTCTGTTTGTCTGTTTGTCTGTACGCGTTTCACGCAATAAGTAATGAACCGATTTCAACGAAATTTTGTGAACTGATAACTTATTACTCGGGTCAACATTTAGGATAACTTTTACTTTTGGAAAATCTTTGTTTCCCGCGGGAAATCGCAATAACTGGTTTTATCGAGTCCTCCTTAGGAACCCTCCGCTGGCTAAACCTAAAGACATACATCAAAACAATGTACTAAAAAATTGTAGATCTTAAAAAGACCAACAGAAATATCTACAACAGTATATGTCTATCTCTCAAGGTACACTCGCTATACCTATTCTTATCTATACCTATAGCAAAACTAACTTAGTTAAATCGATGTGCGCGTTTCACGCAAAAAGTACTGAACCGATTTCAATTAAATTTTGTATAGTGATAGCTTATCACTCGAGTCAACATTTAGGATACCTTTTACTACAGGCACATTTTTCGTTCCCGCGGGAAAACGCAATGACTGGTTCTATCGAGTCGTCCTTAGAAGTTTATATGGCTAACGCTGGCTGAACCTTAAGAGATACATCAAAACAATGTACTAGAAAATTGTAGGTCTTAAAAAGTTCTACAGAAAAGTTCTCAACAATATATGTCTGTCTCCTAAAGTACACTCGCTATAACTATTTTTATTAAATGATATTACTGTTTTCTTATACGAGTACGTTATCTATACTATAATAAAGCAGTAACTTAGCGAAATCTGTACATTAAATATTTTTTAAAAACAATGAATGTAACGTATTATGTATACAATATAGACCCCAAAACAATAGTTATTAAAATTTTTGTCTGTTTGTCTGTTTGTCTGTTTGTCTGTTTGTCTGTTTGTCTGTTTGTCTGTACGCGTTTCACGCAATAAGTAATGAACCGATTTCAACGAAATTTTGTGAACTGATAACTTATTACTCGGGTCAACATTTAGGATAACTTTTACTTTTGGAAAATCTTTGTTTCCCGCGGGAAATCGCAATAACTGGTTTTATCGAGTCCTCCTTAGGAACCCTCCGCTGGCTAAACCTAAAGACATACATCAAAACAATGTACTAAAAAATTGTAGATCTTAAAAAGACCAACAGAAATATCTACAACAGTATATGTCTATCTCTCAAGGTACACTCGCTATACCTATTCTTATCTATACCTATAGCAAAACTAACTTAGTTAAATCGATGTGCGCGTTTCACGCAAAAAGTACTGAACCGATTTCAATTAAATTTTGTATAGTGATAGCTTATCACTCGAGTCAACATTTAGGATACCTTTTACTACAGGCACATTTTTCGTTCCCGCGGGAAAACGCAATGACTGGTTCTATCGAGTCGTCCTTAGAAGTTTATATGGCTAACGCTGGCTGAACCTTAAGAGATACATCAAAACAATGTACTAGAAAATTGTAGGTCTTAAAAAGTTCTACAGAAAAGTTCTCAACAATATATGTCTGTCTCCTAAAGTACACTCGCTATAACTATTTTTATTAAATGATATTACTGTTTTCTTATACGAGTACGTTATCTATACTATAATAAAGCAGTAACTTAGCGAAATCTGTACATTAAATATTTTTTAAAAACAATGAATGTAACGTATTATGTATACAATATAGACCCCAAAACAATAGTTATTAAAATTTTTGTCTGTTTGTCTGTTTGTCTGTTTGTCTGTTTGTCTGTTTGTCTGTACGCGTTTCACGCAATAAGTAATGAACCGATTTCAACGAAATTTTGTGAACTGATAACTTATTACTCGGGTCAACATTTAGGATAACTTTTACTTTTGGAAAATCTTTGTTTCCCGCGGGAAATCGCAATAACTGGTTTTATCGAGTCCTCCTTAGGAACCCTCCGCTGGCTAAACCTAAAGACATACATCAAAACAATGTACTAAAAAATTGTAGATCTTAAAAAGACCAACAGAAATATCTACAACAGTATATGTCTATCTCTCAAGGTACACTCGCTATACCTATTCTTATCTATACCTATAGCAAAACTAACTTAGTTAAATCGATGTGCGCGTTTCACGCAAAAAGTACTGAACCGATTTCAATTAAATTTTGTATAGTGATAGCTTATCACTCGAGTCAACATTTAGGATACCTTTTACTACAGGCACATTTTTCGTTCCCGCGGGAAAACGCAATGACTGGTTCTATCGAGTCGTCCTTAGAAGTTTATATGGCTAACGCTGGCTGAACCTTAAGAGATACATCAAAACAATGTACTAGAAAATTGTAGGTCTTAAAAAGTTCTACAGAAAAGTTCTCAACAATATATGTCTGTCTCCTAAAGTACACTCGCTATAACTATTTTTATTAAATGATATTACTGTTTTCTTATACGAGTACGTTATCTATACTATAATAAAGCAGTAACTTAGCGAAATCTGTACATTAAATATTTTTTAAAAACAATGAATGTAACGTATTATGTATACAATATAGACCCCAAAACAATAGTTATTAAAATTTTTGTCTGTTTGTCTGTTTGTCTGTTTGTCTGTTTGTCTGTTTGTCTGTTTGTCTGTACGCGTTTCACGCAATAAGTAATGAACCGATTTCAACGAAATTTTGTGAACTGATAACTTATTACTCGGGTCAACATTTAGGATAACTTTTACTTTTGGAAAATCTTTGTTTCCCGCGGGAAATCGCAATAACTGGTTTTATCGAGTCCTCCTTAGGAACCCTCCGCTGGCTAAACCTAAAGACATACATCAAAACAATGTACTAACAAATTGTAGATCTTAAAAAGACCAACAGAAATATCTACAACAGTATATGTCTATCTCTCAAGGTACACTCGCTATACCTATTCTTATCTATACCTATAGCAAAACTAACTTAGTTAAATCGATGTGCGCGTTTCACGCAAAAAGTACTGAACCGATTTCAATTAAATTTTGTATAGTGATAGCTTATCACTCGAGTCAACATTTAGGATACCTTTTACTACAGGCACATTTTTCGTTCCCGCGGGAAAACGCAATGACTGGTTCTATCGAGTCGTCCTTAGAAGTTTATATGGCTAACGCTGGCTGAACCTTAAGAGATACATCAAAACAATGTACTAGAAAATTGTAGGTCTTAAAAAGTTCTACAGAAAAGTTCTCAACAATATATGTCTGTCTCCTAAAGTACACTCGCTATAACTATTTTTATTAAATGATATTACTGTTTTCTTATACGAGTACGTTATCTATACTATAATAAAGCAGTAACTTAGCGAAATCTGTACATTAAATATTTTTTAAAAACAATGAATGTAACGTATTATGTATACAATATAGACCCCAAAACAATAGTTATTAAAATTTTTGTCTGTTTGTCTGTTTGTCTGTTTGTCTGTTTGTCTGTACGCGTTTCACGCAATAAGTAATGAACCGATTTCAACGAAATTTTGTGAACTGATAACTTATTACTCGGGTCAACATTTAGGATAACTTTTACTTTTGGAAAATCTTTGTTTCCCGCGGGAAATCGCAATAACTGGTTTTATCGAGTCCTCCTTAGGAACCCTCCGCTGGCTAAACCTAAAGACATACATCAAAACAATGTACTAAAAAATTGTAGATCTTAAAAAGACCAACAGAAATATCTACAACAGTATATGTCTATCTCTCAAGGTACACTCGCTATACCTATTCTTATCTCTACCTATAGCAAAACTAACTTAGTTAAATCGATGTGCGCGTTTCACGCAAAAAGTACTGAACCGATTTCAATTAAATTTTGTATAGTGATAGCTTATCACTCGAGTCAACATTTAGGATACCTTTTACTACAGGCACATTTTTCGTTCCCGCGGGAAAACGCAATGACTGGTTCTATCGAGTCGTCCTTAGAAGTTTATATGGCTAACGCTGGCTGAACCTTAAGAGATACATCAAAACAATGTACTAGAAAATTGTAGGTCTTAAAAAGTTCTACAGAAAAGTTCTCAACAATATATGTCTGTCTCCTAAAGTACACTCGCTATAACTATTTTTATTAAATGATATTACTGTTTTCTTATACGAGTACGTTATCTATACTATAATAAAGCAGTAACTTAGCGAAATCTGTACATTAAATATTTTTTAAAAACAATGAATGTAACGTATTATGTATACAATATAGACCCCAAAACAATAGTTATTAAAATTTTTGTCTGTTTGTCTGTTTGTCTGTTTGTCTGTTTGTCTGTTTGTCTGTTTGTCTGTACGCGTTTCACGCAATAAGTAATGAACCGATTTCAACGAAATTTTGTGAACTGATAACTTATTACTCGGGTCAACATTTAGGATAACTTTTACTTTTGGAAAATCTTTGTTTCCCGCGGGAAATCGCAATAACTGGTTTTATCGAGTCCTCCTTAGGAACCCTCCGCTGGCTAAACCTAAAGACATACATCAAAACAATGTACTAAAAAATTGTAGATCTTAAAAAGACCAACAGAAATATCTACAACAGTATATGTCTATCTCTCAAGGTACACTCGCTATACCTATTCTTATCTATACCTATAGCAAAACTAACTTAGTTAAATCGATGTGCGCGTTTCACGCAAAAAGTACTGAACCGATTTCAATTAAATTTTGTATAGTGATAGCTTATCACTCGAGTCAACATTTAGGATACCTTTTACTACAGGCACATTTTTCGTTCCCGCGGGAAAACGCAATGACTGGTTCTATCGAGTCGTCCTTAGAAGTTTATATGGCTAACGCTGGCTGAACCTTAAGAGATACATCAAAACAATGTACTAGAAAATTGTAGGTCTTAAAAAGTTCTACAGAAAAGTTCTCAACAATATATGTCTGTCTCCTAAAGTACACTCGCTATAACTATTTTTATTAAATGATATTACTGTTTTCTTATACGAGTACGTTATCTATACTATAATAAAGCAGTAACTTAGCGAAATCTGTACATTAAATATTTTTTAAAAACAATGAATGTAACGTATTATGTATACAATATAGACCCCAAAACAATAGTTATTAAAATTTTTGTCTGTTTGTCTGTTTGTCTGTTTGTCTGTTTGTCTGTTTGTCTGTTTGTCTGTTTGTCTGTACGCGTTTCACGCAAAAAGTAATGAACCGATTTCAACGAAATTTTGTGAACTGATAACTTATTACTCGGGTCAACATTTAGGATAACTTTTACTTTTGGAAAATCTTTGTTTCCCGCGGGAAATCGCAATAACTGGTTTTATCGAGTCCTCCTTAGGAACCCTCCGCTGGCTAAACCTAAAGACATACATCAAAACAATGTACTAAAAAATTGTAGATCTTAAAAAGACCAACAGAAATATCTACAACAGTATATGTCTATCTCTCAAGGTACACTCGCTATACCTATTCTTATCTATACCTATAGCAAAACTAACTTAGTTAAATCGATGTGCGCGTTTCACGCAAAAAGTACTGAACCGATTTCAATTAAATTTTGTATAGTGATAGCTTATCACTCGAGTCAACATTTAGGATACCTTTTACTACAGGCACATTTTTCGTTCCCGCGGGAAAACGCAATGACTGGTTCTATCGAGTCGTCCTTAGAAGTTTATATGGCTAACGCTGGCTGAACCTTAAGAGATACATCAAAACAATGTACTAGAAAATTGTAGGTCTTAAAAAGTTCTACAGAAAAGTTCTCAACAATATATGTCTGTCTCCTAAAGTACACTCGCTATAACTATTTTTATTAAATGATATTACTGTTTTCTTATACGAGTACGTTATCTATACTATAATAAAGCAGTAACTTAGCGAAATCTGTACATTAAATATTTTTTAAAAACAATGAATGTAACGTATTATGTATACAATATAGACCCCAAAACAATAGTTATTAAAATTTTTGTCTGTTTGTCTGTTTGTCTGTTTGTCTGTTTGTCTGTTTGTCTGTACGCGTTTCACGCAATAAGTAATGAACCGATTTCAACGAAATTTTGTGAACTGATAACTTATTACTCGGGTCAACATTTAGGATAACTTTTACTTTTGGAAAATCTTTGTTTCCCGCGGGAAATCGCAATAACTGGTTTTATCGAGTCCTCCTTAGGAACCCTCCGCTGGCTAAACCTAAAGACATACATCAAAACAATGTACTAAAAAATTGTAGATCTTAAAAAGACCAACAGAAATATCTACAACAGTATATGTCTATCTCTCAAGGTACACTCGCTATACCTATTCTTATCTATACCTATAGCAAAACTAACTTAGTTAAATCGATGTGCGCGTTTCACGCAAAAAGTACTGAACCGATTTCAATTAAATTTTGTATAGTGATAGCTTATCACTCGAGTCAACATTTAGGATACCTTTTACTACAGGCACATTTTTCGTTCCCGCGGGAAAACGCAATGACTGGTTCTATCGAGTCGTCCTTAGAAGTTTATATGGCTAACGCTGGCTGAACCTTAAGAGATACATCAAAACAATGTACTAGAAAATTGTAGGTCTTAAAAAGTTCTACAGAAAAGTTCTCAACAATATATGTCTGTCTCCTAAAGTACACTCGCTATAACTATTTTTATTAAATGATATTACTGTTTTCTTATACGAGTACGTTATCTATACTATAATAAAGCAGTAACTTAGCGAAATCTGTACATTAAATATTTTTTAAAAACAATGAATGTAACGTATTATGTATACAATATAGACCCCAAAACAATAGTTATTAAAATTTTTGTCTGTTTGTCTGTTTGTCTGTTTGTCTGTTTGTCTGTTTGTCTGTACGCGTTTCACGCAATAAGTAATGAACCGATTTCAACGAAATTTTGTGAACTGATAACTTATTACTCGGGTCAACATTTAGGATAACTTTTACTTTTGGAAAATCTTTGTTTCCCGCGGGAAATCGCAATAACTGGTTTTATCGAGTCCTCCTTAGGAACCCTCCGCTGGCTAAACCTAAAGACATACATCAAAACAATGTACTAAAAAATTGTAGATCTTAAAAAGACCAACAGAAATATCTACAACAGTATATGTCTATCTCTCAAGGTACACTCGCTATACCTATTCTTATCTATACCTATAGCAAAACTAACTTAGTTAAATCGATGTGCGCGTTTCACGCAAAAAGTACTGAACCGATTTCAATTAAATTTTGTATAGTGATAGCTTATCACTCGAGTCAACATTTAGGATACCTTTTACTACAGGCACATTTTTCGTTCCCGCGGGAAAACGCAATGACTGGTTCTATCGAGTCGTCCTTAGAAGTTTATATGGCTAACGCTGGCTGAACCTTAAGAGATACATCAAAACAATGTACTAGAAAATTGTAGGTCTTAAAAAGTTCTACAGAAAAGTTCTCAACAATATATGTCTGTCTCCTAAAGTACACTCGCTATAACTATTTTTATTAAATGATATTACTGTTTTCTTATACGAGTACGTTATCTATACTATAATAAAGCAGTAACTTAGCGAAATCTGTACATTAAATATTTTTTAAAAACAATGAATGTAACGTATTATGTATACAATATAGACCCCAAAACAATAGTTATTAAAATTTTTGTCTGTTTGTCTGTTTGTCTGTTTGTCTGTTTGTCTGTTTGTCTGTTTGTCTGTACGCGTTTCACGCAAAAAGTAATGAACCGATTTCAACGAAATTTTGTGAACTGATAACTTATTACTCGGGTCAACATTTAGGATAACTTTTACTTTTGGAAAATCTTTGTTTCCCGCGGGAAATCGCAATAACTGGTTTTATCGAGTCCTCCTTAGGAACCCTCCGCTGGCTAAACCTAAAGACATACATCAAAACAATGTACTAAAAAATTGTAGATCTTAAAAAGACCAACAGAAATATCTACAACAGTATATGTCTATCTCTCAAGGTACACTCGCTATACCTATTCTTATCTATACCTATAGCAAAACTAACTTAGTTAAATCGATGTGCGCGTTTCACGCAAAAAGTACTGAACCGATTTCAATTAAATTTTGTATAGTGATAGCTTATCACTCGAGTCAACATTTAGGATACCTTTTACTACAGGCACATTTTTCGTTCCCGCGGGAAAACGCAATGACTGGTTCTATCGAGTCGTCCTTAGAAGTTTATATGGCTAACGCTGGCTGAACCTTAAGAGATACATCAAAACAATGTACTAGAAAATTGTAGGTCTTAAAAAGTTCTACAGAAAAGTTCTCAACAATATATGTCTGTCTCCTAAAGTACACTCGCTATAACTATTTTTATTAAATGATATTACTGTTTTCTTATACGAGTACGTTATCTATACTATAATAAAGCAGTAACTTAGCGAAATCTGTACATTAAATATTTTTTAAAAACAATGAATGTAACGTATTATGTATACAATATAGACCCCAAAACAATAGTTATTAAAATTTTTGTCTGTTTGTCTGTTTGTCTGTTTGTCTGTTTGTCTGTTTGTCTGTACGCGTTTCACGCAAAAAGTAATGAACCGATTTCAACGAAATTTTGTGAACTGATAACTTATTACTCGGGTCAACATTTAGGATAACTTTTACTTTTGGAAAATCTTTGTTTCCCGCGGGAAATCGCAATAACTGGTTTTATCGAGTCCTCCTTAGGAACCCTCCGCTGGCTAAACCTAAAGACATACATCAAAACAATGTACTAAAAAATTGTAGATCTTAAAAAGACCAACAGAAATATCTACAACAGTATATGTCTATCTCTCAAGGTACACTCGCTATACCTATTCTTATCTATACCTATAGCAAAACTAACTTAGTTAAATCGATGTGCGCGTTTCACGCAAAAAGTACTGAACCGATTTCAATTAAATTTTGTATAGTGATAGCTTATCACTCGAGTCAACATTTAGGATACCTTTTACTACAGGCACATTTTTCGTTCCCGCGGGAAAACGCAATGACTGGTTCTATCGAGTCGTCCTTAGAAGTTTATATGGCTAACGCTGGCTGAACCTTAAGAGATACATCAAAACAATGTACTAGAAAATTGTAGGTCTTAAAAAGTTCTACAGAAAAGTTCTCAACAATATATGTCTGTCTCCTAAAGTACACTCGCTATAACTATTTTTATTAAATGATATTACTGTTTTCTTATACGAGTACGTTATCTATACTATAATAAAGCAGTAACTTAGCGAAATCTGTACATTAAATATTTTTTAAAAACAATGAATGTAACGTATTATGTATACAATATAGACCCCAAAACAATAGTTATTAAAATTTTTGTCTGTTTGTCTGTTTGTCTGTTTGTCTGTTTGTCTGTACGCGTTTCACGCAATAAGTAATGAACCGATTTCAACGAAATTTTGTGAACTGATAACTTATTACTCGGGTCAACATTTAGGATAACTTTTACTTTTGGAAAATCTTTGTTTCCCGCGGGAAATCGCAATAACTGGTTTTATCGAGTCCTCCTTAGGAACCCTCCGCTGGCTAAACCTAAAGACATACATCAAAACAATGTACTAAAAAATTGTAGATCTTAAAAAGACCAACAGAAATATCTACAACAGTATATGTCTATCTCTCAAGGTACACTCGCTATACCTATTCTTATCTATACCTATAGCAAAACTAACTTAGTTAAATCGATGTGCGCGTTTCACGCAAAAAGTACTGAACCGATTTCAATTAAATTTTGTATAGTGATAGCTTATCACTCGAGTCAACATTTAGGATACCTTTTACTACAGGCACATTTTTCGTTCCCGCGGGAAAACGCAATGACTGGTTCTATCGAGTCGTCCTTAGAAGTTTATATGGCTAACGCTGGCTGAACCTTAAGAGATACATCAAAACAATGTACTAGAAAATTGTAGGTCTTAAAAAGTTCTACAGAAAAGTTCTCAACAATATATGTCTGTCTCCTAAAGTACACTCGCTATAACTATTTTTATTAAATGATATTACTGTTTTCTTATACGAGTACGTTATCTATACTATAATAAAGCAGTAACTTAGCGAAATCTGTACATTAAATATTTTTTAAAAACAATGAATGTAACGTATTATGTATACAATATAGACCCCAAAACAATAGTTATTAAAATTTTTGTCTGTTTGTCTGTTTGTCTGTTTGTCTGTTTGTCTGTTTGTCTGTACGCGTTTCACGCAAAAAGTAATGAACCGATTTCAACGAAATTTTGTGAACTGATAACTTATTACTCGGGTCAACATTTAGGATAACTTTTACTTTTGGAAAATCTTTGTTTCCCGCGGGAAATCGCAATAACTGGTTTTATCGAGTCCTCCTTAGGAACCCTCCGCTGGCTAAACCTAAAGACATACATCAAAACAATGTACTAAAAAATTGTAGATCTTAAAAAGACCAACAGAAATATCTACAACAGTATATGTCTATCTCTCAAGGTACACTCGCTATACCTATTCTTATCTATACCTATAGCAAAACTAACTTAGTTAAATCGATGTGCGCGTTTCACGCAAAAAGTACTGAACCGATTTCAATTAAATTTTGTATAGTGATAGCTTATCACTCGAGTCAACATTTAGGATACCTTTTACTACAGGCACATTTTTCGTTCCCGCGGGAAAACGCAATGACTGGTTCTATCGAGTCGTCCTTAGAAGTTTATATGGCTAACGCTGGCTGAACCTTAAGAGATACATCAAAACAATGTACTAGAAAATTGTAGGTCTTAAAAAGTTCTACAGAAAAGTTCTCAACAATATATGTCTGTCTCCTAAAGTACACTCGCTATAACTATTTTTATTAAATGATATTACTGTTTTCTTATACGAGTACGTTATCTATACTATAATAAAGCAGTAACTTAGCGAAATCTGTACATTAAATATTTTTTAAAAACAATGAATGTAACGTATTATGTATACAATATAGACCCCAAAACAATAGTTATTAAAATTTTTGTCTGTTTGTCTGTTTGTCTGTTTGTCTGTTTGTCTGTTTGTCTGTACGCGTTTCACGCAATAAGTAATGAACCGATTTCAACGAAATTTTGTGAACTGATAACTTATTACTCGGGTCAACATTTAGGATAACTTTTACTTTTGGAAAATCTTTGTTTCCCGCGGGAAATCGCAATAACTGGTTTTATCGAGTCCTCCTTAGGAACCCTCCGCTGGCTAAACCTAAAGACATACATCAAAACAATGTACTAAAAAATTGTAGATCTTAAAAAGACCAACAGAAATATCTACAACAGTATATGTCTATCTCTCAAGGTACACTCGCTATACCTATTCTTATCTATACCTATAGCAAAACTAACTTAGTTAAATCGATGTGCGCGTTTCACGCAAAAAGTACTGAACCGATTTCAATTAAATTTTGTATAGTGATAGCTTATCACTCGAGTCAACATTTAGGATACCTTTTACTACAGGCACATTTTTCGTTCCCGCGGGAAAACGCAATGACTGGTTCTATCGAGTCGTCCTTAGAAGTTTATATGGCTAACGCTGGCTGAACCTTAAGAGATACATCAAAACAATGTACTAGAAAATTGTAGGTCTTAAAAAGTTCTACAGAAAAGTTCTCAACAATATATGTCTGTCTCCTAAAGTACACTCGCTATAACTATTTTTATTAAATGATATTACTGTTTTCTTATACGAGTACGTTATCTATACTATAATAAAGCAGTAACTTAGCGAAATCTGTACATTAAATATTTTTTAAAAACAATGAATGTAACGTATTATGTATACAATATAGACCCCAAAACAATAGTTATTAAAATTTTTGTCTGTTTGTCTGTTTGTCTGTTTGTCTGTTTGTCTGTACGCGTTTCACGCAATAAGTAATGAACCGATTTCAACGAAATTTTGTGAACTGATAACTTATTACTCGGGTCAACATTTAGGATAACTTTTACTTTTGGAAAATCTTTGTTTCCCGCGGGAAATCGCAATAACTGGTTTTATCGAGTCCTCCTTAGGAACCCTCCGCTGGCTAAACCTAAAGACATACATCAAAACAATGTACTAAAAAATTGTAGATCTTAAAAAGACCAACAGAAATATCTACAACAGTATATGTCTATCTCTCAAGGTACACTCGCTATACCTATTCTTATCTATACCTATAGCAAAACTAACTTAGTTAAATCGATGTGCGCGTTTCACGCAAAAAGTACTGAACCGATTTCAATTAAATTTTGTATAGTGATAGCTTATCACTCGAGTCAACATTTAGGATACCTTTTACTACAGGCACATTTTTCGTTCCCGCGGGAAAACGCAATGACTGGTTCTATCGAGTCGTCCTTAGAAGTTTATATGGCTAACGCTGGCTGAACCTTAAGAGATACATCAAAACAATGTACTAGAAAATTGTAGGTCTTAAAAAGTTCTACAGAAAAGTTCTCAACAATATATGTCTGTCTCCTAAAGTACACTCGCTATAACTATTTTTATTAAATGATATTACTGTTTTCTTATACGAGTACGTTATCTATACTATAATAAAGCAGTAACTTAGCGAAATCTGTACATTAAATATTTTTTAAAAACAATGAATGTAACGTATTATGTATACAATATAGACCCCAAAACAATAGTTATTAAAATTTTTGTCTGTTTGTCTGTTTGTCTGTTTGTCTGTTTGTCTGTTTGTCTGTACGCGTTTCACGCAATAAGTAATGAACCGATTTCAACGAAATTTTGTGAACTGATAACTTATTACTCGGGTCAACATTTAGGATAACTTTTACTTTTGGAAAATCTTTGTTTCCCGCGGGAAATCGCAATAACTGGTTTTATCGAGTCCTCCTTAGGAACCCTCCGCTGGCTAAACCTAAAGACATACATCAAAACAATGTACTAAAAAATTGTAGATCTTAAAAAGACCAACAGAAATATCTACAACAGTATATGTCTATCTCTCAAGGTACACTCGCTATACCTATTCTTATCTATACCTATAGCAAAACTAACTTAGTTAAATCGATGTGCGCGTTTCACGCAAAAAGTACTGAACCGATTTCAATTAAATTTTGTATAGTGATAGCTTATCACTCGAGTCAACATTTAGGATACCTTTTACTACAGGCACATTTTTCGTTCCCGCGGGAAAACGCAATGACTGGTTCTATCGAGTCGTCCTTAGAAGTTTATATGGCTAACGCTGGCTGAACCTTAAGAGATACATCAAAACAATGTACTAGAAAATTGTAGGTCTTAAAAAGTTCTACAGAAAAGTTCTCAACAATATATGTCTGTCTCCTAAAGTACACTCGCTATAACTATTTTTATTAAATGATATTACTGTTTTCTTATACGAGTACGTTATCTATACTATAATAAAGCAGTAACTTAGCGAAATCTGTACATTAAATATTTTTTAAAAACAATGAATGTAACGTATTATGTATACAATATAGACCCCAAAACAATAGTTATTAAAATTTTTGTCTGTTTGTCTGTTTGTCTGTTTGTCTGTTTGTCTGTTTGTCTGTTTGTCTGTTTGTCTGTACGCGTTTCACGCAAAAAGTAATGAACCGATTTCAACGAAATTTTGTGAACTGATAACTTATTACTCGGGTCAACATTTAGGATAACTTTTACTTTTGGAAAATCTTTGTTTCCCGCGGGAAATCGCAATAACTGGTTTTATCGAGTCCTCCTTAGGAACCCTCCGCTGGCTAAACCTAAAGACATACATCAAAACAATGTACTAAAAAATTGTAGATCTTAAAAAGACCAACAGAAATATCTACAACAGTATATGTCTATCTCTCAAGGTACACTCGCTATACCTATTCTTATCTATACCTATAGCAAAACTAACTTAGTTAAATCGATGTGCGCGTTTCACGCAAAAAGTACTGAACCGATTTCAATTAAATTTTGTATAGTGATAGCTTATCACTCGAGTCAACATTTAGGATACCTTTTACTACAGGCACATTTTTCGTTCCCGCGGGAAAACGCAATGACTGGTTCTATCGAGTCGTCCTTAGAAGTTTATATGGCTAACGCTGGCTGAACCTTAAGAGATACATCAAAACAATGTACTAGAAAATTGTAGGTCTTAAAAAGTTCTACAGAAAAGTTCTCAACAATATATGTCTGTCTCCTAAAGTACACTCGCTATAACTATTTTTATTAAATGATATTACTGTTTTCTTATACGAGTACGTTATCTATACTATAATAAAGCAGTAACTTAGCGAAATCTGTACATTAAATATTTTTTAAAAACAATGAATGTAACGTATTATGTATACAATATAGACCCCAAAACAATAGTTATTAAAATTTTTGTCTGTTTGTCTGTTTGTCTGTTTGTCTGTTTGTCTGTTTGTCTGTACGCGTTTCACGCAATAAGTAATGAACCGATTTCAACGAAATTTTGTGAACTGATAACTTATTACTCGGGTCAACATTTAGGATAACTTTTACTTTTGGAAAATCTTTGTTTCCCGCGGGAAATCGCAATAACTGGTTTTATCGAGTCCTCCTTAGGAACCCTCCGCTGGCTAAACCTAAAGACATACATCAAAACAATGTACTAAAAAATTGTAGATCTTAAAAAGACCAACAGAAATATCTACAACAGTATATGTCTATCTCTCAAGGTACACTCGCTATACCTATTCTTATCTATACCTATAGCAAAACTAACTTAGTTAAATCGATGTGCGCGTTTCACGCAAAAAGTACTGAACCGATTTCAATTAAATTTTGTATAGTGATAGCTTATCACTCGAGTCAACATTTAGGATACCTTTTACTACAGGCACATTTTTCGTTCCCGCGGGAAAACGCAATGACTGGTTCTATCGAGTCGTCCTTAGAAGTTTATATGGCTAACGCTGGCTGAACCTTAAGAGATACATCAAAACAATGTACTAGAAAATTGTAGGTCTTAAAAAGTTCTACAGAAAAGTTCTCAACAATATATGTCTGTCTCCTAAAGTACACTCGCTATAACTATTTTTATTAAATGATATTACTGTTTTCTTATACGAGTACGTTATCTATACTATAATAAAGCAGTAACTTAGCGAAATCTGTACATTAAATATTTTTTAAAAACAATGAATGTAACGTATTATGTATACAATATAGACCCCAAAACAATAGTTATTAAAATTTTTGTCTGTTTGTCTGTTTGTCTGTTTGTCTGTTTGTCTGTTTGTCTGTTTGTCTGTACGCGTTTCACGCAATAAGTAATGAACCGATTTCAACGAAATTTTGTGAACTGATAACTTATTACTCGGGTCAACATTTAGGATAACTTTTACTTTTGGAAAATCTTTGTTTCCCGCGGGAAATCGCAATAACTGGTTTTATCGAGTCCTCCTTAGGAACCCTCCGCTGGCTAAACCTAAAGACATACATCAAAACAATGTACTAAAAAATTGTAGATCTTAAAAAGACCAACAGAAATATCTACAACAGTATATGTCTATCTCTCAAGGTACACTCGCTATACCTATTCTTATCTATACCTATAGCAAAACTAACTTAGTTAAATCGATGTGCGCGTTTCACGCAAAAAGTACTGAACCGATTTCAATTAAATTTTGTATAGTGATAGCTTATCACTCGAGTCAACATTTAGGATACCTTTTACTACAGGCACATTTTTCGTTCCCGCGGGAAAACGCAATGACTGGTTCTATCGAGTCGTCCTTAGAAGTTTATATGGCTAACGCTGGCTGAACCTTAAGAGATACATCAAAACAATGTACTAGAAAATTGTAGGTCTTAAAAAGTTCTACAGAAAAGTTCTCAACAATATATGTCTGTCTCCTAAAGTACACTCGCTATAACTATTTTTATTAAATGATATTACTGTTTTCTTATACGAGTACGTTATCTATACTATAATAAAGCAGTAACTTAGCGAAATCTGTACATTAAATATTTTTTAAAAACAATGAATGTAACGTATTATGTATACAATATAGACCCCAAAACAATAGTTATTAAAATTTTTGTCTGTTTGTCTGTTTGTCTGTTTGTCTGTTTGTCTGTTTGTCTGTACGCGTTTCACGCAATAAGTAATGAACCGATTTCAACGAAATTTTGTGAACTGATAACTTATTACTCGGGTCAACATTTAGGATAACTTTTACTTTTGGAAAATCTTTGTTTCCCGCGGGAAATCGCAATAACTGGTTTTATCGAGTCCTCCTTAGGAACCCTCCGCTGGCTAAACCTAAAGACATACATCAAAACAATGTACTAAAAAATTGTAGATCTTAAAAAGACCAACAGAAATATCTACAACAGTATATGTCTATCTCTCAAGGTACACTCGCTATACCTATTCTTATCTATACCTATAGCAAAACTAACTTAGTTAAATCGATGTGCGCGTTTCACGCAAAAAGTACTGAACCGATTTCAATTAAATTTTGTATAGTGATAGCTTATCACTCGAGTCAACATTTAGGATACCTTTTACTACAGGCACATTTTTCGTTCCCGCGGGAAAA
The DNA here is from genome assembly GCA_905404265.1 of Fabriciana adippe. Lineage (NCBI taxonomy): Eukaryota > Metazoa > Arthropoda > Insecta > Lepidoptera > Nymphalidae > Fabriciana > Fabriciana adippe. The sequence goes on from FR989995.1 coordinate 1,700,402, forward strand.
CGCAATGACTGGTTCTATCGAGTCGTCCTTAGAAGTTTATATGGCTAACGCTGGCTGAACCTTAAGAGATACATCAAAACAATGTACTAGAAAATTGTAGGTCTTAAAAAGTTCTACAGAAAAGTTCTCAACAATATATGTCTGTCTCCTAAAGTACACTCGCTATAACTATTTTTATTAAATGATATTACTGTTTTCTTATACGAGTACGTTATCTATACTATAATAAAGCAGTAACTTAGCGAAATCTGTACATTAAATATTTTTTAAAAACAATGAATGTAACGTATTATGTATACAATATAGACCCCAAAACAATAGTTATTAAAATTTTTGTCTGTTTGTCTGTTTGTCTGTTTGTCTGTTTGTCTGTTTGTCTGTACGCGTTTCACGCAATAAGTAATGAACCGATTTCAACGAAATTTTGTGAACTGATAACTTATTACTCGGGTCAACATTTAGGATAACTTTTACTTTTGGAAAATCTTTGTTTCCCGCGGGAAATCGCAATAACTGGTTTTATCGAGTCCTCCTTAGGAACCCTCCGCTGGCTAAACCTAAAGACATACATCAAAACAATGTACTAAAAAATTGTAGATCTTAAAAAGACCAACAGAAATATCTACAACAGTATATGTCTATCTCTCAAGGTACACTCGCTATACCTATTCTTATCTATACCTATAGCAAAACTAACTTAGTTAAATCGATGTGCGCGTTTCACGCAAAAAGTACTGAACCGATTTCAATTAAATTTTGTATAGTGATAGCTTATCACTCGAGTCAACATTTAGGATACCTTTTACTACAGGCACATTTTTCGTTCCCGCGGGAAAACGCAATGACTGGTTCTATCGAGTCGTCCTTAGAAGTTTATATGGCTAACGCTGGCTGAACCTTAAGAGATACATCAAAACAATGTACTAGAAAATTGTAGGTCTTAAAAAGTTATACAGGGAAGTTCGCAATATTATATGTCTATCACCTAAGGTACACTCGCAATTACTATTTTTATTCACTACTCGCGACTCACAGGCTGACTTATCAACGTTTAGCTCAGTTTAGCAGTGAAACGTAACTAGGGACGAACCCGAGCGAAGCGAGGGTGAGTCGCTAGTTGATTATATAATGTTAAGTTCTACCAATATACTCGTACCTAACAGTACTAGCAATCTATACAGATAAATAAAATTGGAGTGTCTGTTTGTAATAATAAAATAACTGCTTTTTACTAAATGTATATGGATGTATAATAATAATAATAATATTTTTTTTTCGAGGGACCCTATTTATTTTATAAAATAAAAGTAGCCTTAGTTACTCCTTATTACATCAGCTATCTGCTAGTAAAAGTCTCGTCAAAATTGGCCCAGCCGTTTCAGAGATTAGCCGGAACAAACAGACAGACAGATAGACAGACAGACAAAAATTGTAAAAAATGTTGTTTTGGTATATGTACCGTGTATACATCCATATGCATTTAGTAAAAAGCGGTTATTTTAATATTACAAATAGACACTCCAACTTTATTTATCTGTATATTTATTATTTTTATTATTTATAGTTTTTTTTGTATAGATATGTATTGCAACATAACAATTTCATACAGGAAACACTGTATATACAGGGTGGATTTTTGAGACGGGACAGTAAGGAAAACGTTCCTAGGAAACCATCCATATCTTTTTGAGATATTCTGAACTGCATTCACAGATTTTGGAAGTTTGAGTACAGAAACACTAAAAAATGTATCTTATGCCCGCTGCATAAAATGCCTGCGTGTAAACCCGGTCTTGTGACTTACCGTAGTTTCTGTACGCAATCATCAGTTGGCCTCAAAGGGTCTTTTGATCATATTAAAAAATAGGACCGTTTGGCACCAAAAAATATTTCGAGTTGATTAAACGCTTTTCCGTACAAAATGTATGGGAAAAGATTTTGGCGATTTTTGTCATTTCTAGTACTCATAGGAACTCTCCTAGGAACGTTTTCCTGTAACTATAACAGTTAAGGTACCTGTCCCTACTGTCCCGTCTCAAAAATCCACCTTGTATATACAGTGGATAAAAAACCTATGACTCTTTTTACTGTTTCTTAATTCTTTACGAATCATAAATAAATGAAAAAACACACATTTGCATTTCGAATATTTAATTTATCCTTGAATTAACCAGCGGCTTTAAAATAGTATTCTAGTGTTAACGATTTTAATGAATTTCAGATGAATAGAGCGAATTGTAAAATGTAGAGTGCCCCATAAATTACGATTCTGAAGAGCTAACACTCGGAAAATTGAACTGGCAGATCTTGTTATACGATAAATTCATATTAAGTACAATAGAGTATGGAAGTGATAATGGAAGAGCAAAATTGTTGGTTTATAAGTATTAAATTATAGATTTGTATCTTGTATCAATTTAAGCCAGTGGTAGCCCAGTGGCAACGCGCTCGCTTGGGAAACCGAGTGAAGCGGGTTCAAATATCGGGTCTCGCACCTCTGATATTTTCATGTGCGAGTCATTTTCCAACATGATTACCACTTGTCTTAACGGTGAAGGAAAACATCGTGAGGAAACCTGCATGTCTGAGAGAACCTACTCGTAGCAAGTTCTCGAAAGACATGTGAAGTCCGCCAACCCGCACTTGGCCAGCGTGGCGGACTATTGCCTGATTCCCCTCGTACTGAAGGGAGGCCCGTGCCCAGCAGTGGCACGTTAAAAAGGGTTGAATACACATACATACATAGACATCAATTATTTAAAAAAATCGATTGGGTGTTATAGCTGATAAAAAGTATTTATGGAGTTTATTACTATATTGCTGGCAACCCATAATAAGAAAAACATGAAAATTTTAATAATTCATATTAAAAATATATAAATTTTCCTTTGTGAATATCCAATCATTTTTTTATATGCTATTTATTTCGCTGGAACTTGCTACGGAATGAAATTTTGTACACATGGATTTTTGAGAACGGTGAATATTTTCACGTTATCAATTTTGCACTACTGAAACCGTAATATAATATGTAGTCGTACTACAGTACTATATAAAAATACGTTACATTTAACGTTTAGTATAGATTTCTTAGAGATGAATGATTATCCTATATGTTGACTCGGATACCCAGCTATCATCATACCGAATTTCATCAAAATCTGTCCAGTGATTTTCTTATGATGCATTCCCAGACAGACAGAGATAAAAATTCTAAAAACTATAGATTCGGCCTCTATACCGGATAATAATGACTACTTCAATAAGATTTTCCAAAAAATATTTAATGTACAGATTCAACTCAGAATTTTATTATATGTATAGATTGTAAACAATAAAGATCTCTATGAATCATTTGTCTTACGTTTAGTTATTTTGTGAATTTCGAATAGTAATTACGAAATATATTTGCATCTATTGAAAATGTATTTCATGTAGAGAAGTGTGGTGTATTTACTCTACACTTCTAAAGCGTTTAAAGCGATAGAGGCAGATTTTACTGGAGAATACGTTGGTACATGAAATGGGTCAAGGATTCGCCGCTGGAAAACTAGAATTTAATGTGTCTGGTAAACTTTAAACATATTTTCTTTATGATATTTTAAAACATAATGAAGACAAGTTTATAATTGTTTCCAAGAAATAAGATATTTTACTTTAGTCTTATATTTATCTGTTCGGACTACATCTATACTTAATATTATAAAGCTGAAGAGTTTGTTTGTTTGTTTGGTTGAACGCGCTAATCTCAGGAACTACTAATCCGTTTTAAAAAATTCTTTTTGTATTAGATAGCCTGTTAACTGAGGAAGGCTATAGGCTATATATCATCCCGGAAAAATGTACGGTTCCCGTGGGATAGATTTGTTTTTGTCTAGGAACGAACCCGAAGCGAAGCGAGTCGAGTTATATTGTCGCTAGTTATATTATAAATCTACATAACGAAGTCGTTATTATACCATACTATTCTGTGACCGTGTTACCTTTACGGTTTTGCAATTAGCGTTATTTATATAGATAGGAAATATTCATGTATACTTACGTTTTAATTTTTAGTATATATCTCTCAGAGATGAGATATTTTTCCACAGTAAAAAGTATCCTATATGTTGACCCGGATAACTATCATCATACCAAATTTCATCAAAATCTGTCCAGGGGTTTTCTCGTGATGCGGTCACAGATAGACAGACAGACAGACAAAAATCTAAAGACTTTAAATTTGGCGTCTATCGATAATAATGACTATTTCATTAGTACTTTAATAAATAACGACATACTTATGACAAGGACATAGAGTAATTTTCTTTTAATGTTTCTCTTTAGATCACGTGGATTATGCATTTGAGCGGTATTTATTGCTGTAGTTAAATTGCATTTTGTAATATCGATTACCGACACCGATTGTACTATATCTTGAGTAAGTGACGACACGATTGGCTCAGTTTGCACTGACCCTACTTGCTGCGCCAACGGCGGGTTCGAGTCCCGCTGAGGTTATTCATTTGTGTGATGAGCACGAATGTTTGTACTCCAGTCATGGGTGTTTATATTTATAATATGTATGTATTTAAAATTATATATCTGGTATCCATAACACAGGCCTAGTAGCTTACAATGGATCTAGCTGGTGTTGTATGTTATTGTCCCAACATATTTACATATTTATTTATATGACCACACACATAAGTGCCTATGTGCAGTTAGGTATGTATCGCGAGTTACTAGCTAGATTCGCACTTGGCCGATTTTTCATTATAACTTCCATATGAGTATTTAAACGGCGTCTTTATCTTTGATACAAACTTATCAGTATAATGTACATGTCTGGAAAAACGTAATTTCCAAGATTCTTTTAAATTAATTGCTCTAATGTAAATGCATTGCATTGATTGCATTCCATATTTTCTTATAATTAAGTTGTTTATTTCTTTAAAAAAACAATGTCATTTGATTAGTAGTAAGTAGGTACTAAGTAAGCGTTACCTACACTAGTATTTCGCTCTTTTTACTCTCTTTCTTTGGTTTATATTTATACATATTTATTTAGTTAATCACTGCAAAGCAGTGATAACCTTAAATTTCTTGCCACTTAAAAAAACACAAATATAGGTAACGAATTGTGATGTCAAATTATAAGCTAAAACTTGACAGAAAATTTTGTCATAAAGGATTTATCCCCTTTTACACATTATCTATACTAATATTATAAAGCTGACGAGTTTGTTTGTTTGTTTGGTTGAACGCGCTTATCTCAGGAACTACTAATCTGATTTGAAATATTGTGAAAAATAGTTTTTGCATTAGATAGCCCTTTAACTGAGGAAGACTATAGGCTATATATCATCCCGGAAAAATGTACGGTTCCCGTGGGGTAGGTTTGTTTTTGTCTAGGGATGAACCCGAAGCGAAGCGAGGGTGAGTCGCTAGTAATTTAATATTCTTCTCGGTCTTATTTTACCGACTTATGTTTTCTGTGTTATCTCCAATTTAGGTGACATTGACGAAGTAATCTGTGTTCAACTGGCACGCTTTGAAGACATTAACAAGAAAATTGAATTGAATTGAAATTTGGTCATCATCGACTCTACATCATAGACGTAGAGAGTGTACCGTTTCTTTGTCAGCCGTCAGTCGGAAAAGCGCAACAGAGACAAAACGAATGTGCGGTCAGAATTTTTCTGTATTAATTGAAATACGATTAATGAAGATAGATATGTATAACCATTTTACATTTCATTACAATATTATGTTTTTTTAATGATATTATAATTTTTCACATTCCATTTATAAATTCAAATTAGAATATAAAGGTATTGGTCGCACGTTCGCTTTCTCTCTTTGTCAATTTCTTGACAGTATTGCTCATAGTATATATATATATATATATATACTATTTATTGCACATTACATATGTATGTTATACAGATAATACAGAGACCAATGTGGGCAAAGGTGGACTCTTCCAGCCAATCTATGGAAGTGAGAAAAAGTGTTACGTAACAGGCCTAAAAACAGTGCAATTAATACGAAGTAAAATTATAAATAAATATTATACATCCACGTGAATATGAAAAAAAAGCAGTCATGAGGACTGCCGACAAAAGCGAAAACTTAAATCTATAATTAAACAGTTGTTATTTTAGGATATTCAAATTAATTGATTGATGTTAAATTAAAATTTGTAAATTAAAACTGTTTACGTTTATCTGGTTGTGACATCTATCGGCACTCTGAGTGTTAGCGTTAACACGTCACGTGACCATGTCGATGACGACTCACATGAATTTACTCTCCATCCAAACCTGCCTATAGAAGTTTTCACTTCAAAAAAAAAAATACATGTCTATGCTCTACAACAAGCGATTTTAACGTGGTAGGTTTACATTATAAATAGATCAAGTGAATAGCGTTCGGTTGAGATACCTAAAAGCCATAAAAGCTATACCTAATTGAATTGATTATAGCAAGATGACACAAAATTCAAAGCTGAAGTCATGTGATCTCTGAACATCTTATATTGTGCTCGAGTTAAGATTAATAATTGTATTTAGCCCTTTCTAACGTCCCACTGCTGGGCACGGGCCTCCCTTCAATACGAGGGGGATCAGGCCATAGTCCACAACGCAGGCCAAGTACGGGTTCGCGGACTTCACATGTCTTTCGAAAACTTGCTAGGTTCTCTCAGACGTGCAGGTTTCCTCACGATGTTTTCCTTCACCGTAAGGCAAGTGGTAATCATGTTAGAAATGATTCGCACATGAAAATATCAGAGGTGCGAGTCCCGGGATTTGAACCCGCTTCACTCGGTTTCCCAAGCGAGCGCGTTACCACTGGGCTACCACTACCTTTTAATAATTATGATTTTTAACAAATTAGGCTTTGTCTGTAGTGGGGTTCCTGCAAAATTATGTATAATAGATTTTTTAAATATACCTTAACTATAAATGTACTAATATCTAAATATCTACATATAATCTATACTGTTTATAACAAAATTCTAACTGAGTCAATTCTTTTCTTTGGAAAATCTTATTGAAATAATCGTTATTATTGATACAGAAGCCGAATCTATAGTTTTTAGAATTTTTGTCTGTTTGTCTGTTTGTATGGGAACACATCACGAGAAAACCACTGGATAGATTTTGATAAAATTTGGTATGTTGATAGCTGGTTATCCGGGTCAACATGTAGGATACTTTTTACTGCTAGGAAATATCGCATCTCTGAGAAATATATACTAAACGTTAAAACGTAACTAGGGACGAACCGGAGCGGAGTGAGGGTGAGTCGCTAGTATATTATAATAAAACTATACTATCTTTTTGGGTTTTTTTGCGGATTTATTTTGATATTTGATTCCCGACGTTTCGAATGCTTTATAGCAATCATGGTCACGGGAGAATCTCTTGAGACGGTCATGACCATGATTACGAATTGGGAATTTTATCTATAAAAAATCATGAAACTTCTCCATTATTGGCAGTAGTAGGTACTGACGCCATAGGTAATGGTTGGCTGGTATTATATGCTGAGGAAGATTGTGGATTCCAGCTTGAAGTGAACATTTGCATCGGCTATATAAGTGATCTAGCAGTTATTGTTAAGTGTTTTATCAATATTGTATACAGAAGTCATAAGATGATAAGTAAACGATTGCAACAAATACAATGTAATAGCCCATAAGCAAATACCAATTTATTCATGTAGTAATAATATTTGTAGATATAAATTGTAAAATGTGAATACAATAATATATTGGAATGTCTGTCTCTATGATCAACATTTTAAGCTCCAATAATGCTTATATAACAATCAAAATTAATGAATTGGGAAAGTCCAAGTTGGGCTCGCCATAAAGACAATTTCGCATTATGTTCAAAATAGATAGTTTGGTAATTCTCGATTTCGTTTTTTATGCTATATAGCAACTCACCCTCGCTTCGCTTCGGGTTCGTCCCTAGACAAAAACAATCTATCCCACGGGAACCGTACATTTTTCTGGGATGATATATAGTCTATAGCCTTCCTCAGTTAACGGGCTATCCAATGCAAAACGAATTTTTCAAATCGGATTAGTAGTTCCTGAGATTAGCGCGTTCAACCAAACAAACAAACAAACTCTTCAGCTTTATAATATTAGTATAGATTATGTTATTGAGACGCCAAACTTCATATACTTGCTCCATTAAATGTAATTGGAGTAGATTTGGATAATAAAATGAAACTTTATTCAAATAGACTTATTACAAGCGCTTTTGAATCGTCAATGTAATGTGTCAATTTAGTGAGGAAGCTACTACCAGCTCGCAAAGCAGTTCTGCTGACAAGAGCCGATGAGAAACTTATAAAGAGATATCATGTATTCTGACAGATGGACAAACGACAGAATGATTCTATAAAAGTTCAGTTTATCCTTTTAGATGCGGTGACCTAAAAATAGCTCTACGAACCCGCTATCGCTGCGATTTTGAATCATTACCATAATATACTCGTATTATGGCAATGTAGTCACGTGTAATAGTGTAGTGAACGAATTTATACGGTTATAATATTGCAAAAGTCGATATGTGCTTTGGTCGTGCATTATCCATCATAGATTTATTTACAGAAACACTTATTAGAGAAAATATTAGAAAAATTGTCGATAATTTTTTAAAATTCTAATTTTTTATGTAATTAAAAAAAAACCTTAATCGTTTAGTTTTTTTTTTTCAAAAAAAAAAATATGACTGAATCGTCTGTATTTTTTAGCGAATAAATATTCAAACGAGAATATTTATTAAACATTTTTGTCTGTCTGTTGTATCTGGTAAATTATAATTGGGATTGCTGTTTTGAAACGGCATTTTTATTTAATAATTGTATACAGCCCTTTTTAACGTCCCACCACTGGGTACGGGCCTCCCTTCGATACGAAGGAGATCAGGCCATAGTCACGCTGGCCAGCTAACGGATACGTCATGTCTTTCGAAAACTTGCTAGGTTCTCTCAGACATGCAGGTTTTCTCACGATGTTTTCCTTCACCGTAAGGCAAGTAGTAATCATATTTAATAGTAATAGATATAATAAGATTCTATAAACCTGCATTACAATAAGTTACAGGTTAAGTAAATAACAGAAAATACTATAAAGCGTAACGAATGGAGAAGTTGAAACCCGTTCCATTTAATAGCATGAAAATATTATAAGTTATGGCAACACATTGTTTTTAATATACCTACGTATATTTTTGAAACAGATAAAAATAGAGTTAGTAGAGTGCAAATTGTATTCATTTATTCTATCTAAATTTAGCTAAAACCTTCCTCGTAAGTACTTAATAAAAATTTTAATTTTAATGAAAAATTTCAATTTTATATTGTATATTTTTGTAATTTTTCCGATTTAGTGCGCAAATATCATAATACCGGTAGATTATTTCTGCTTAATGCTTATATGTATTAAGTAGCCTATAATATTCCGAAATAATCAATATATCTATTGGAGAAAATTGTATAGAACTCAGTAGGTATATAGTAGTTTCTGGGATTAACCTGAACAAACACAAACTCAAATACGTATATAATTTATAATATGTATTTGTAATAATCTTTATTAATTTTGGATAAATTGTTTACTAGTTGAAATTACTAATATTGTGACTAGGTAGGCCAGTGTAATTTTCAGTTTCTCCATTCACCCAGCAATCAATTGACGTATTCTTTTATAAAGAGATATTATACAGCTGAAGAGTTTGTTTGTTTGTTTGGTTGAACGCGCTGATCTCAGGAACTACTAATCCGATTTGAAAAAATCTTTTTGCATTGGATTTTATAACTGAGGAAGGCTATAGGTTATATATCATCCTGGAAAAATGTACGTTCCCGTGGGAAAGATTTGTTTTTGTCTAGGAACTAGGATCTTTTATAAAGAGATAGTTAATTATATTTTGTTATGCTGCTATAACATGATATAACATGACTGATATTTTTAAAATGTCAAAGAAATAATAAATGATATTGAATAAGTAAAAAACTCTCATATCTATATTTTGTCAGTATGAAGACACTACATGCTTTGTGAGTGTTTCTTACGTTACGTTTTAATTTAAAACATTGATCATGGGCACGAATCGAACCTAAGACCTTCAAATTGAATTGCTATTCCACTGCAATTTATTATAGTAAATTAAATATATTTATTTATAATTAACGCAAACCTTCAATGCACAAATGCGGATCACTTACAATATTATAATGATATTAAATATGCCGCGGTTATCTGCGCACGCGCAGCTCTCGTGGCTATTATCGCTGCCGGTGAGCGAGTAACTAAAAATAAAAAAGTATTTATTGAAGGCACGTTTACAACTATTTGCCATTCTGTGGGTCAAGGTTATGTAGGGGCGTTGGACGATGTGTCCAGGTATACAAGATTAATAATATTTTCCTCACAAAAACGTTTGAACAATGAGTTAAATATGCGTGTAGAGGTATTATTTAAAAGTTTTAAATGTATTTTAAGGTAGGTTTACAATGAATGTAAAAAAAGGTCGGTTTGAAATGAATGAGGCATAACAAACCAATGAAATAAAAAAATCAAATAAAATAACCTGATCGATCTGATTATCAGGTGTTTTAATAAGTATTTATTTTATTTATGTTGCATCTGTTAAATGTTACCAAATGTGCTTTGTCTTTAATGATGAAAAATTTAATGATGAACCGAACTAAAAAGTAAAAAATATTTTTTTTGTATAAGAATAAAGTGGTAAATGAGAAAATTAATGTTATTGTGAAAAAAGCGTGGGGTGTTCGATATTAGTTGTTATAAATATTCCATTGGTAGGATTTCTAAAAGTAGAGTTAGTATAGCAATATTGTGCATAAAAACTTAAAAAAAAACGATTTCCAGGCACTAAAAAGTAAAAAAAAATACCTAAACGGGGGTTTTCATTTCGAATAGATACCTAATCAGATATTTTCGGTCGGTGCCAGCCACCATGTCGGTGCCATTTTTGAAGTACATAATAAGCAGGTAATTTGTAAGAAGTAAGTTTTTTAATAACATATACGATTAAGATTTCAAAATAATTTATTGTAGATTTTTTTTAAACTCTTTCAATTTCGATAAAATTTAAATGGGAACATCTGGAAAGTATACCCTTTGAAACAAAAACAGAATTTTCCAAATCGGTTCAGGGGTCTTCAGGTAATACATACATAAAAAAACCGACGATTTGAGAACCTCCTCCTTTTTGGAAGTCGGTTAAAAAGCATCCCACGCTTTTTTCACAAAACATTAATATTCTAGTTACATAATCACTTTATTCTTATAATAAAAAAAAAAAACTTTTTAGTTCAGCTCATCATTAAAGCGTGTTTTTTATTTTTTTAATTATTATACACTATACAGTTCCCTGTTGAAAAACTCCAATAGGATCCCATCAAAAGCGACAAAAGCCACATAGAAACCAATAAATATTTATTGGTGGTACTGTCGCTTTTGATGGGATCCTATTGGAGTTTTTAAATAGGGTTATTAGTTTCTTAAATATTATGGCAAAGTAGTTTTTAAGAACACATGCATATTATTAATCTTTAAAAAAGCGTATGTCTGTAAATGTAAAACTTTTTCGTCTCTAAATCGAAACCAGTCTTCCTTACAAGGCATACCTAACCTATTAATCAAGTATAATTAGTAATTACTAATTTGTTAGAGAAGCAATTAGTTGTCCTCGGATTTTTTAAGGGAATAAATTCAAACTTAAAATATATGATATAAAAAAATCTTTTATACATTTTTAAATCATGTAGTAAAATCAAATATAGTAAATGAACCAATGGTAAAAGGTTTTTTTTTTATTTTATTTAATCATTTATTTCAGGCAATATTTATAAAAAAGAATCTTAAGTATGTAAACAGAGGCCCATAAAATATATACCTTAAAAAACTAACACATATATATATATATATATATATATATATATATATATATATATATAATATAAAAAACGTTAAAAAACCTCCGAATTTAAACCACAACAACACAAATAAGTGTTTGTGTTAGTCACTTTAAGTAAATTTAAAATTTTACTCAAAATGGCGTACTTTAGAAATTCCTATAGTTTCTCCAGCTACATAAACAAAAGCTTTATAATATAATAATTGTACTGTTATCAAAGTTACAAGACGTATGGAAAATATCAATCAAAATTGAAAATAAAATATTTGGGACACAACCAAAGTTAGACAAAGTATATATAAAAAAGTCACTATTGTCAGTCAAACGGAAATCCCCCACCGGCTCGGAATGCGGTCCTCCTGAGAAGGGCCCTCGAGATGAGCCATTGTACAAACAGTCACCTTCGCCCCGCATTATATAGTAACGTACTCGTGATAAATATTATACAATATCAAGACGAATATCTATATTTAGAAAAAAAAGAGTTTTACTATTAGTTTACCTTGTGATGTTACTGACTGCCATTTTTATAGTTTTCTTAATTTATGGCGCGCGATTACACCGTTGTGTATCGATGAAGGATACTTAAAGAAAAAAAAATCTTTGTTCTTTTATGTCGATCTTTACCTCCCAATGATAACTCTAACTGCTGATATTTTTTGTTTAAGTTTCCTTTTATTTATCTGCGCATATAATAACATCGTAACCAAGCCGAATCTGTACATTAAATATTTTTTGGAAAATGTTATTGAAATAGACATTATTATCGATACAGAGACCGAATCTATACTTTTTAGAATTTTTGTCTGTCTGTCTGTCTGTTACCGCATCATCGGACAAATCGGACATCGGAAAAACCACAGAAGGGATTTTGATGAAATTGGGCATGGTGATAGCTGGTTATCCGGGTCAACATATAGGATACTTTTTACTGAGGGAAAATATCTTATCTCTGAGAAATTTATATTATACGTTAAAACGTAAGTAGAGCGGACCCGAGTGGAGCGAGGGTAAGTCGCTAGCATACCTATATATGACAGTTTTATAAGAGCGGTACTGCTTCAAAAAAAAAAAAAGTAAACTTCGAACCCCTATAAAATCTATCTATGTTTTCAAATTGTTACATTTGATATCATCACTTATCTGCGAGATACTAAATCATAGAAGAGACTTTACATAATTTAGTTTGTCTGTTTATTAGCTTACCTCCGGAATTGCTAAATCGATTTAAACGTGATTTACTCGTTGATAAAGGATTTGGGAGAAAGTAAGACGGGACACTTTTAATTACGGGAAATAGAAAAGTCTCAAGTCAAAAGGGGGATATTGTTCTAGTTTTAAGCGTCATAAAACACAGGCGATCCCGCGGGAAAAATTATGTATTAAATATCCTTGGTAATAATCTATTCGACATGACCGATTACATATGTATTTATTTATGTGTATATGTATGTAATCGGTACAAAACATAGATTCTAAAGTAAATGAAATAATATCGGCGTCCGCGTCCTGCGGAAATGGATGTCGCGGCTTCCGGTTATACAAGCAGGTGCAATGTCATTTAAAAGAATTTTTAGATTACAGCAACATTTTTTTGTTTTGTGATTATACTATTATTTCACATTAATTCAAGATACTTTAAAGTTTAAATTAGATATTTTTAGTATAGAAAAAGTCTAAATAAATTATCAATTACATTAAAAGTAGTAAAGTTATTTGAAGTTAAGTTATAAAAAAAATGAAATAGTTTTAATTAATGAATAAAGTGTCTTTTTAGATTAGTGTATATATATATATATATATATATATATATATATATATATATATTATATATATATATATATATATATCCGTATTATTAATATTATACATGTGAATGTTTGTGAGTATGTATGGATATTTGTTACAGTTGAATGGATCTGGATGTAATTTGGCATAGAGATAGATTATAGTCTGGAATAACACATATGCTATTTTTTATCCCGGAAAAATGTACAGTTCCCGTGGGATAGGTTTGTTACTCTTTCACGTAAGAACGGCTGGACGGATCTGGATGAAATTTGGCACAGAGATAGATTATAGTCTCGAATACCACATAGATTACTTTTTATCCCGGAAAAATTACGGTTCCCGTGGGATAGTTTTTTTTGTTTTTCTAGAAGTGAACCCGAGCGAAGCGAGGGTGCGCCGCTAGTGTATGTATATATTTGAGCCTTTATACATAGGTATATGTAATATTAATTGTACCGTCCTGTATACGGTTTCATTAATTCTTTCACCAGACGTTGTCTGTAAGACATTGCTCATAGCAATAAGATCGCTTTTGCATGCCTTTTGTTATCTTTGTTTTTCTATTCATTATTATCCTTGAGTGTGCAAGTAAATAAATAAAATAAATAAATAAAGTTAGTGAATAACCACATAAATTTACCTATTAACATTAAAATTCATACAAGGCTAAACTTATTATAATTTAATGGTTCTAAAAAATAAAAATATAATAATTTCGTTCAAATTAATATCTAGTTGTTTCTGAGACAATCGCCGTCTGTGTAAATAATTTATTATACATTTTAATATGCGATATCACGACCACAAGTCATGATTCTGTTGTATTTGTAATAACAAAATGGTAACAGACAATAAAAATATTACAACTATGTAACAATTCAATAATAAAATACTTATTACGTACGTACACCTAATATTTTATTATTTGTCACCAGTGAAGACCATACTAATAATATAAAATTTTAGGACTTGTTATATTTGTTCGTTTCAAAGCGCTAATCTCTGCAACTCTGATTGGGAGTTCGATTTTAAAAATTCTCCTCTTATTTCATAGCCTTTTTATTAAAATAATAAACATTATACTAAATCTACGCGAGAGAAATCGTGAGCAAAGCTAGTATGTTTTATAACCTCTAATGTGTGAATGACAGTCTGTCACACCACACCGTCGTGCAACAGGGCTGAAACCGACGGCTTAGTATTTATATAGTTCTATATATGTTTACTATCTTTTCATTCTTATAATATCATCTATCTATACAGATAAATAAAATTGAAGTGTCTGTTTGTAATATTAAAATAACCGCATTTTACTAAATGCATATGGATGTATACACGGTACATATACCAAAACAACATTTTTTACAATTTTTGTCTGTCTGTCTGTCTGTCTGTCTGTGTGTTTGTTCCAGCTAACCTCTGAAACGGCCGGACCGATTTTGACGGGACTTTTACTGGCATATAGCTGATGTAATAAGGAGTAATTTAGGCTACTTTTATTTTAGAAAAAAAAATAGAGTCCTACGAAAAAAAATTAAAACCATATTAATTAATTAATTTTGTTTTGGGAAACAACCTAGGGATGAACCCGAGCGAAGCTAGGGTGAATCGCTAGTACTTAATATTATAAATGAGAAAGTTTGTGAGGTTGTATGGAGGTACGGATGTTTGGATGTATGGATGTTTGTAATTACCATTTCATGCAAAACGACTGAATGGATTTTAATGAAACTGTACAATAATATAGCTCATACATCAGAATAACACATAAGTTACTTTTTATCTCGGAAAGATATACGATTTCCGTGGAATAGATTTGTTTATTTTTCTCGAGGCGAACCCGAGCGAAGCGAGGATGAGCCGTTAGTACCTACAATATAGAATAACTAGGCAGATTTTCTATCCCATTTTAAGTAACTGGACAGTATTGATTGAGGCAATTATTCTCTGGGATTTTTTTTAATTGCTTAAGTAGGTAATAGATGGCGTTAATGCGCAAACTATTAATTTATAAATAAGTAGGTACATATATAATATGTACCAAAATATGGAAAAGAAAGTAAAATTGATTTTGCATTTAATAATATAACAACTTCGCGATTTTTTTTGTTTATAGTTAAGAATATCTAGATTTATAAAAACCGATCATAAAATTATGATATCGATATTTATGATTTTCAAACGTATTATAAATATCTATCGATGAAACACTCCGTCGGTCATCGGTGTATCTTATCAGTCGCGTTTGGGGTCGTTGCACTAATTTTTGCTTAAAACTAAGGAAACCCCCGAATGATATGTCTGTGATTTGTATACAAAGTAGATGAAAAAACTTTTCTATTTCTTTTATACAATGTCACACTATGTATATATAGACGAAGCGACGGTAAGTCCCTACTTTAAAAATATCTTTCAAATCGAACAGAATCGACTCGAAACCTTATGTAGTGAATAAAAAATCAGTCAAGTGCGAGTCGAATTTGCACACGAGTCTATCTATTACGGTTCATGAGTTCTGACAGACGGATGAACAGAGGTTTAGTAATAGGGTTCCATTGGCTTCCTTCGGGTACGAAACCCTAAAAAGATTAAGTTTTGCAATTGACACTGAATGTTTTTTGAGTATGTGTTAGTGCATTTCACGTCACACGTTGTCACAGTGTGAAGAATTATTATAGAATTCATGAAAACGCGCGAGGTCACGTCTTCTACTCATGACATTTTATTTATACTCTCATAAAATGATACTGTAACTCGACCATGATATCTTTATCAAAAATTCAAAATCAAGTGCAATTGATAATCCCTTCAATTTGTTACGCATGGTATATATCTATAGCATTTAATAAGAGTACAGGCAGAGGGACAGATGAACTGACAGCGTAGGTTTAGTAGTACCTACCCTACTGGGTTCCGTCAGGGCTCTTGGTGTAAGTAACCCTAAAAAATGCCGACAAAACAAATTAGCGACAGAAGATGGAATACTCCACGTGTAGGCGTATCAACGCTGTATTAGTCATACGTATCAATGAAATAATCACATAACATGTTTAGTCTGGTATAAAAGACGTTTCCATCTATAGTGACAATGAGAATTCAATTTTCAAGCTAAACTCATAGGTTTTCATTATGTATTGAGGAAGGTTAAGGAGTATCTAACATCGTGATACGACACTTATAAGCGGTCAGCGGATACTTATCTATACAGATAAATAAAATTGAAGTGTCTATTTGTAATGTCAAAATAACAGCTTTATACTAAATGCATAATATGGAATTATATACGGTACTTATAAGAAAATCTCAATCTTTAAAATTTTTGTCTGTCTGTCTGTATGTCTGTTTGTTCTGGCTAATCTCCGAAACGGCTGAACTTCAAATATACAAAGGATTTTTTATCACCAAATTATATCTTAATTTCATTAATCGTTTACGTATTATGACGCAAGCAATTTATTACGTTTACTCGCGAGCTGCCCCAGACCGGCGTGGCCGCGGCGTGTCGGGCCGTGATCATTCTTACGATTAATAATAGATTTTATTAAGCCGATGTTATCACGTTTCAGACTCATGTTATATCAATTTCATTTCCACTTTGTATATTTAAAAAAAATGTTGGTTACAGAAAGCTATTAACTTAATAAAAACTATACTATCTGTTTGATGCGCTAAGTAATTGTATTGGTAGAGGTCGGACTAAGACAATAGGATATAGATTATAGAAAATTAATTGAAGCTAAGCGAAACTGTCAATGTCACAGAGAAATGTCAACTTTATATTTTTTTTTTAGAAAAAAGGAGCAAACGAGTGAATGATCAATGACGATAAGTGCCTATCGTCGCTCATAGACATTTGCAACATAATGGAAGTTGGGAAATTTATCTATACAGATAAATAAATTTGAAGTGTCTGTTTGTAATGTCAAAATAATAGCTTAATACTAAATGCATATGGAATTATATACGGTACTTATAAGAAAAATTCAAATTTTAAAATTTTTGTCTGTCTGTCTGTCTGTTTATCTGTTCCGGCTAATCTCCGAAACGGCTGAACCAACTTTAATGGCACTTTCACTGGCAGATAGCTGATATTATAAGGAGTAACTTAAGATACCTTTATTTTAGAAAAATAATTATGGTTTCGCTCAAAAAAATTAAAACGTACCTAGCGACGAACCCAGACGAACCGAGTGTGAGTCGCTAGTTTTTAATATTTTTACACATACTATGTTTACAACGGCAAGAATTAATTACAATCTTTTGGACTTTCCCCATCTTATTCTTACAGCTTGAGTAATGCTTTCTAAATGTCATTTGCACTATATTTTTCATATTATTTAAGCGTCATACCTATGTCTAGTAAACATTAAACAGTACAATTTTATTATTTACATAATTTAAAACATGCCCAGCCATTCTCAAGTGATGCGACTACCAATGAGCAGCATTTCATTTTTTTTTGTATATATTTCTCTTTTTTATAATAAATAATATGTCAAATTTAAAATAATATAACAGTAGGTGAATGACATTTTAGGAATAAACACACACTATCAATTAAGCTATTTTTATCGCTAAAATATTACATTTTGTTTAAAGGTCAACTGATTAAAAACTTTCTACTCTATTAGTCATTCATATACAGCATGACTTTTACATTGTTTATGTATTTATTTTTGTTGTGTTTTTGCTTACTCTAATTAAACTGGTATCTAACTTATATGAAAAAAAAACTTATATGAAAAAAAACTTTGTTACTCACCTTTGACATAAATAAAATAATAGAAATCAACTAGAGATTCCCCCTATCTCCGCTCGCGTTCATCCCTACATACAGGTACATTTTGGTTTATTTAGATTTCGGTTAGTATAGATTTTTCAGAAATTAGATATTTTCCCGTAGTAACAAGTATCCTATATGTTGACCCAAATAACCAGCTATCATCATATTAAATTTTATTAAAATCTGTCCAGTGGTTTTCTCGTGATGCATTTTCAGATAGACAGACAGACAGACAAACAAAATTCTTAAAACTATAGATTCGGCCTCTTTATTGATAATAATGACTATTTCAATAAGATTTTCCAAAAAATATTTAATGTACAGATTCGACTTAGAATTTTATTATATGTATAGATAGATAGATTTTTAAAACTTTTACGATTCTGAGTTATAATGTTGTTTCTTGCAGTTGTCAAATTTTTCTATGGAAATCAATTATCTAAGTTTTTAGATAAGATATTATATTATAACAAAAGTGTAAGAGAAACTAGTATTATATTACTCATACTCAGTTGGTACTCATGTTACATATTATACAATATGCATATAAATGTAGCGATATGAGAAGGTTTACCTTCAATCTGTAATATAAACCTTCCTCTTGAATAACTCTATCTATTAAAAAAAACCGCATCAAAATCCGTTGCGTAGTTTTAAAGATCTAAGCATACATATGGACAGACAGACAGCGGGAAGCGACTTTGTTTTATACTATGTAGTGATAATTTAATGAAAATGAGGCGATTACGTTACTTTAACTAATAAAAATGTAAATACTATTTTCATTCGTCAAGATAAATATTTAAAATATTGTATTAATAGATAGACATTTTAAAATTGTGTTAAAATGGCAAACTTAATTGTTATCAAAGAATATGTCATTTTTATATAATTTTTTACTTTTCTATTCTTCATTATTAATTATTGAAGAAAGATATCTTATCTACGTTCCAATCAATGATTTGACAACACGTTTGGCTCAGTTTGTAGTGACCCAACTTGTTGTGCCAGCGGTCGCGGGTTGGAGTCCCGCTGGGGGCATTCATTTGTGTGATGAGCACGAATGTTTGTACTCCAGTCATGGGCGATTATATTTATAATATGTATGTATTTAAAGTTATATATGTGTAGTGTATCGACTATCTGGTATCCATAACACAAGCCTCGTAGCTTACCATGGAACTAGATGGTGCTGTGTGTTAATGTCCCAACATATTTATTTATTTATTTAATGATCACAATATAAAATATAAGAACTTGCAAAGAATAACATCGTAACTCAGTATTTTAGCAAATTTGAATTTAGAAAATACGAGAAACTTAAATTCTATTTTTAACTGAACTCAATGGCGAGCTACGATGTTTTCTTTCATAACAATGTTATAACGAGGTTAGAGTGATACGTTATTTTTTTTAATAAAAAAATTAATATATAGATCTATTTCAAAAATATATATATATATACCTACCTAAAATAAAATAAATATTTAAAGATAAATAAAATTGGAGTGTCTGTTTGTAATATTAAAATAACCGCTTTTTACTAAATGCATATTGATGTATACGTGGTACATATACCAAAACAACATTTTTTACAATTTTTGTCTGTCTGTCTGTCTGTTTGTTCCGGCTAATCACTAAAACGGCTGGACCGATTTTGACGGGACTTTCACTGGCAGATAGGTGATGTAATAAGGAGTAACTTAGGCTACTTTAATTTTAGAAAAAAAATAGGGTCCCACGAAAAAAAAATGAAACAAAAAAAACATTAAAAAAAGCTTGTTTTGGAAAGCAACCTAGGGACGATTCCAAGCAAAGCGAGGGTGAGTCGCTAGTTAAATAATATAATATCTACAGTATTAGTTTAAAATTTGTTTGAATAAGTCATTTTAATAATACGCAATTGAAACAAAAACGAATTTACTCTTATTAATGTTTATTTTTCAGAAGTGCCGGGTTGATTAATATTACAGTGTGAATCGATAATTCATCTTACGTATAGGAAAATTCTGTATTACAACGATACAGGGTACTCAAGTTAAATCTATTAAACTGCATAACTCATAATTTCAATTGCATGAAATTTTAAAATAAAACTATCTTTTCAGATTGTTTCGCGGATTCATTTTGATTTTTGGTTCCCGAGGTTTTGAATGCTTTACAGAAAATATGGTCACGGGAGATAAAAATCAAAATCCACTATAAAATCAGAAAAGATAGTTTTATTTTAAAACTAGCAACTCACCCTCGCTCCGCTCGGGTTCGTCCCTAGTTACGTTTTGACGTTTAGCTCAGAGACGAGATATTTTCCCGCAGTAAAAAGTATCCTATATGTTGACCTAGATAACCAGCTATCATCATACCAAATTTCATCAAAATCTGTCCAGTGGTTTTCCCGTGATGCGGTAACAGACAGACAGACAGACAGACAAAAATTCTAAAAACTATAGATTCAACCACTGCGTCGATAATAATGTCTATTTCAATAAGATTTTCCAAAAAATATTTAATGTACAGATTCGGCTTAGTTACAATTTTATAATATGTATAGATGTCAAATGTTCGCGTAAATCTAAGAAAATATTATTCAATTGTGTGAAAAGCAAAATTTTCAAATCGAAAATAGTCTACTGAAAGTTTGTGTAAACAGACAGATTTAATAAAAATATATTACTTTTACATCTGTTGTGCCCTGAAACCTCACCAAAGCTATTGCCAACCAACTTCATTGTTTATTCCATAGACCAATCAATGGTAATTGATTCCATTACCATTTTATTATATAAAAGCCTAAAAGGACTGAATAGTTCATTAGTTCCCTGAGCCCAAAGTTCACTGACCTCGTTTGTTCTTTTTCACGAGAAAAAGTATGTTGGGAACTTATTTCACTAGTCACTACGTTTAATATAATCCTCTAACCGGCAAGGAATGTCCCGTTAATATATATATATATATATATATATATATATATATATATATATATATATACATACATACTGTTTTTAAATAAATTAGATATTTTGAAATAATATTTCTATATTATCTATACAGATAAACTTTTTACTAAATTCATATAAAATAATACACGGTACTTATGAGAAAAACACGACTTTTAAAATTTTTGTTTATCTGTCTGTTCGTTCCATAATAATAATAATAATAATAATAATAATGTCCTCCTGACCGTTTCCGGCCACGGCGGCCAATCTCATTGAGACTAGCCAACTGCGCAGGAGATATTATAGTGCACAAGTGTACGCGCAGACACAAGTGCACTCCCTATTCCCGTCACTCTCATACTCCGGTGGGACGACTACTCGACACGACCGGTGAGAGTTAAGGCGCAGGACCGACGGCTTTACGTGCTCTCCGAGGCACGGGGGTGAAACACCGCCAACTTCCCAACTCCGGGCTGTTACTGAGGCTTACTATACAGAAAGACTCAATAACTAACCTTGGCCCGACCCGGGACTCGAACCCAGGACCTCAGGATGTGCAGCCGTACATGCTAGCCACTACACCACCGAGGCAGTTGTTCGTTCCATATATGTCGATACAAAACATCCAAATCAGTTCAGTCATTTTAGCGTAAAGGAGTAACATATATACAGTTATAACTCGCATTTATGATAATAGTCCGTTGTAATAAGTATAATACAAGTTGTTATAACGCCATGATTGTCAGAGACCGGTCAGGTGAACTGAGTTATGTAACTTAGCCCTGCAGTCTGTCGTCTGTAGGTCAAGAAGCCGTACACCAAGGTCATAGTTATCTAAGTAACTATTGCAATATAATTACAATTCAGTGGATTATGGATTACAGTTTACTGCAGTTTATTAGTTTAAATTGCATTACAGAGGTCTCGGGTTCGATTTTTAGTCGAAGTAATCATTTGAATTGTTTTTTTTTTAGTCACGGCCAAGTCAGTGTTTTTCCACATATGTGTAGAATAATTAGTGCAATTACAAATTAATTGTAGCCAAAAAAGTAGAGTAGTAGTATTTTATGTGTGTATATATTTTATCTATAGGTAATATATTTTCAAAATATCTCTACTATAGAAATAATATACGTCAAATCAATTATGTTAGCTAGGTTTATAATTTCTTCATATAATGTTATCACTTGGCACTCTTCCTGTAAATTCTAATTCATGTAATTATACTACTCATAGTTTATTATACATATATTTAATTTTTTCAAGAAACCATATTATGTATTAAAAATACCTGCCTACAGTTTAGTATTTGTTTGAATAATCTGCATTTTTTTTATATTCATAATCTATTTAAAATGAGAGTTAAGTGTTCATGACAAATTATATATTAATTTATAATTGTTAGTTTGATAAAAAAGTATTTCTATGCAATTTTACACATTTATTACGTTTACTAGCGACTCACCCTCGCTCCGCTTGGGTTCGTCCCTAATTACGTTTTAAGGTTTAGTATAGATTTCTCATAGATGAGATACATATTTTCTTGCAGTAAAAAGTATCATATATGTTGACCCGGATACCCAACTATCATGATACCAAATTTTATCAAAATCTGTCCAGTGGTTTTCTCGTGATGCAGTCACAGACAGACCGACAGACAGATAGACTGGCAGACAAAAAAATCTAAAAACCGTACATAATGACTATTTAAGATTTTCCAAAAAATATTCAATGTACAGATCCGACTCAGTTAGAATATTATTATATTTACATATTATTGATATATTAAACCTTTTTTTCTTTAATCGAATTAACTACAGCTGACAGGATTATTTAAAACGGATTTTCTCTGAGAAGTTAAGGTACGTTTTAGTGACGTTCTATATTATAATGCGTAGTATTATTTAAAAAATATTTTCAATATTAAAATCCGGTAACAATTTAAATTATTTTTAAATATTTGGTTAGATTGAAGAAAATTACATTAGAAACAAATTTGTTTTGTTTTCCTGACAGGTGACCGATAAGAAGATATAAATTTGAACGTATTAAACAAAACTCTGAGTAGTTACGCTGTGTTTAGAAAAATGATTCATTATTTTTATGAACTACGCCTTTACAATTTTACTACAAATTTGTTTTTAAAAAAAACTAATATGTACAAAATTATAACAGTCCTTGTCGTTAACATAGAAATAATATTGGTAAAAATAAAAACTATTTTAAAGTTTAATTTTGCACGATTACTTTAAGTCATTTTAGGTTATATTTTTGTAGTTAAAATAAAATTATAAATTCCGGGCACGCTGATATGACAGTGATAAGACTCTACATTTTTATTATAGAGTACACGACTCACAAAATGTATATTTAATTAAAAATTTCATTGAAATAAAATAAAAAAAAGCTAACTTACCTATCTCCACTCATTAAAACTAGATCTTACCGAAAATCCACTACACATCACAACACAAAATCACAATTACCTCGTATAGGGAAGGGTTTCGTCATTATCGTCTCAGACGTAGGCGGAAGAAGTCTCTGGGTCTCCGGTGACATGACGCTGGTACACAAGTTCAATTCTGTTTTATGTTCAAAGCTGCCCGCGCCACGAAGGCGGAGCGAAGGCCCGTTCAATACGTCCATCTTGGCGCTCTATCGCGACATGACTGACTCAATTCTAAGTAATCAGCTGACTAGTGTTAGCATTGGACGTTGTTTAGGATTACATTAAAGCCACATTTCTTTCCTTATATCATTATTGTTATAATTATTTGTTATAATTATAATATGTCATGTTTTGAATTTTATTCTCATAAAAAAATGTAGAGTCGATATAGAGTCAGTCAAGTTTTCTTATTGTTTTTCCGTATTGCACTATAATTTAGATTATTATGGTATTGGTTTAGTTGTTTCACTAAAACGTCACAAAACTAGAGTCGATATGAGTTTATTTATATAATCGCATTGTAATAACTTGTTTTAAATGTTACATTGATATAACAATTGTTTGTTTAAACGTTAAATACTTCGTTTATATATTATTGTTCAAATACGTATTTTGACAATATTTTTAACAAAACTATTAAAAAATGTTATTTATTGTAAGTTCAGGAACGCGACGGCTTTGACCCGAGTCTCTGGTGAAACTGTTTTATTCGGGGATTTTGGGCAATTTGCCACTACACGTCACAGATTATATGCATAGATTTGTTTTACGTCAGACAAAATATGCATCGCTGTGATTATTATTAAGCACTATAAGATAAAATCTGTATTTATTTTTATAGAGAGATAACGTTATGTGTGTATGTATGTGTAAAAATATTAATCTACACCAATTTGTACATACAAAGTAAGTTCATTTTTATTTCTATCTAGCTTAAGCCGGCGTAGGTTTTAATGTAAATTGGTATGGGCGGCAATAAGCTCCTTGAACTCTGAGAATGAAATTATAATTATACATCTACACATAAATAAAAAGAAGTGTCTGTTTGTGATTTTAAAATAACTGTCATATGTTTTTTCGAGGGTTATTTATACATATATACTTTTGTTTTGAGAGATTTTTGTTTTGGGATTTGTCTTGGGAGAGAATGAGACTTTCATTAAAAGAGAGAGGAGTTTGTAGGGCTACATATAGGGTATGTTTTATTTCGGAAATGTTTGGGGTTCCAGCGCAAAAATCGAAAACCCTTATAAATTACGCAAATTCGAATTTATGAAAAAGTCAGCGATAGCATGTGTGTATCTCCTAAGATATACTCATAATAACTTTTTTTTATCTATTGAAAACGTACCTACGTATGTAAGTCGCTAGTCTATACTAATATTATATACGTAAAAGTTTGTGAGGATAAATGGATAGATGGATGGATGGATGTTAGACGTAAGTTACTCTTTCACGCCAGAACGGCTGAACAGATCTGGATCAAACTTGGCTTTTTATCCCGGAAAAATATACGGTTCCCGTGTGATAAATTTGTCATTGTCTAGGAACGAACCCGAAGCAAAGTAAGGATGAGTCGCTAGTCATCAATAAGAGCGACAAACATGTATACGAAGCCGAGTGGGGGTGTCTTTGTAGCAATAAGTTTTATTTTAATAATTCAAATACAGCTTGAGGCACAAGAGGGTTTATTTACTTTTATATCACTTGTTCAAACGTATGCATATATTAACAAGTGGGGAGGGGGAACCGACGCGTCTGCGAGATGGCTACAGATTAATCTTGACAGTTGTCAGTGTCATCTAACATCCTTCCGTGATGACAATCTATTTCACGTACAATAGAATCATAAGGGAGAAATTATATTATTAAAGTTTAATTTTGTATTTAAAGAAGAATTGTCGATATCACGATAGTAAATTAAAAAAAAAAACCAATGCTAATAATGTATAGTGTTCAAGCGAAGTTGATTAAAGTTTTGTATTTGTAGAGAATAAAAATATAAAACTGTTTAATTGTTTATTTATATGTTGGGATATAATTTCTGAAGTTAGTCAATCGATTCTGAAACTTTCATTATGACGAAATTATATTATCGTAAGGCTTTTCTCATCTTTCAGCCAAGCTGCAGACGAATAATAATTAAATGTGTAAATTATACTTAAAATAAAAAATAAAAATTAAAAAACAAAGTTCAAATATATACTAAATGTAAATATATTCTTTGAAATTAGCTCTAGGGTCTCGTACTGGCAAGTGGCAAAGTACATAGTCTGAAGTTGTTAGTGCTTGTAATCACAACAATAATGTGCCTGCTACTAATATGTAATTTAACTGTTTATAATTTAACTAACGACTGACCCTCGCTCCGCTCGGGTTCGTCCCTAGTTATGTTTTAACGTTCAGTATAGATTTCTCAGAGATGAGATATTTTCCTGCAAAAAAAGTAGCCTATATGTTGACCCGGATAGCCAGCTATCATCATACCAAATTTCATCAAAATCTGTCCAGTGGTTTTCTCGTGATGCGGTAACAGACAGACAGGCAGATAGACAGACAGATAGACAGACAGACAAAACTTCTAAAAACTATAGATTCGGCCTCTGTATCGATAATAATGACTATTTCAATAAGATTTTCCAAAAAGTATTTAATGTACAGATTCGACTTTGTTAGAATTTTATTATGCTCGTATGTATAGATATCAACAAAACGTTAGCATTAGCTTACTTTACAAGTAACGTCTCTTCATACAAGCGTGAGAACCACGATAACGGTTAACGTAAATATTTGTATTATTGGAAAGCTTATAAATCTCTCTATTGTAGGTACATGTGGTACTCTACTATTCTACTAATTAAAGCTATACTTAGCTAAATAAGCTTAGTAGGTAAAGCTTTTGAATTTGGATTGGAGAATTGTTAAATTATCTCCGAGTCCATTTTGGCATTGTTTCCTGAAATTATAAATGAATTTTTCACCACTTTATTCTCGATATTCCTTCAATAATGATATATTTTTTGAAAGTACTGTGTTTTAATATAAATGATAGCATTTGTTATGTTTTTAAAATACAAAAGAATATATTTTTGTGTACCAACATACATACATATTTATATACGAGTATATAAAGTAAGGAACTGACTGGCTGATTGATCCACTGACTGATCAATCAACGTACACGAAACCGCCGGGTCTAAAAGCATGAAATTTTGTACAAGTGTACCTTAAATTAAAATAGGGGATGAAAGTTTGTATAAAACTTCGTAATTTTTGACGTTAGCAATGTAAAAATTGATATATGGGCACTTGGTTAGAAAAAAAATAGTACATATGTATAACTTTGAGCCTTAGATTAATTAATTATCTTTGTATAGGTATAATCTAAGGTTTGACCAAAAGATGTTCGGAGCAGTGGTCTCTATTTGTTTATATTCACAAACCAAAAAAATATTGAGAAAAGGAAATCCATACTGAAATATCGATATTTCACTAAACCCTTCCATTTTTGGCAAGAGATATGAATATCTAAAATCATTGAATTACCAGTGTTAAAAGAACTAACTACGAGTAGGTGATGAATATAGTATGTAGAAGTATAGAACCACAGATTATATAATACTATACTAATAGTAGAACTTAGAAGCTATGGGGAGATTAAGGAGTAGAGGTTTTTCTCTTAGTAATATTGCCAAGAAATGAACGAAGATTTTTTGAACATATTTTTTTAGTTTGCCCAATTCACAAAAATACACTTAACTTCACTGTGTAAAGATTGAATAAATTGAAAATTTTATACGGGTCAGTGACATCGTAGTCGCTAGACAAACCTATAAAAATAGAAGTGAATAGCTACTTGTTGGTAAGTGTCACATGAAAATGGCTGGACCGATCGTAATAGATACGGTTAAGGTTATTAGTGAAAAGTTGCTCGGAAAATTGGAAGAACTGAAAGAGCTTCTATAAGATTTTTTTATGAGTTCAAAGATCATAAGCTTGAAACTTGAACAGGACAATGTCTGTCGGGCGGATATTTTGTAATAATCATGTTTGGATCAGTAATTTGGGTGTTATTGAAAAAGTTTGTCGGCTAGTGATTTAGTTTTGACGACGCGTTTGACTCAGTTTGTATTGCTTGTTAGTGTTGTATAGTAGGTTTGATGAGTCAGCGGTCACGGATTCGAGTCCCGCTGGGGGCATTCATTTGTGTGATGAGCGCGAATGTCCCATGACACAAACCTCGTAGTTTACCATGGAACTAGATGGTGCTGTGTGTTAATGTCCCAACATATTTATTTATTTATTTAGTAAAATCATCGAGCCTGCTGACACTATAATACTGCGCTATGAGCTGCTCGGTACTTACCCTTTGAATTTAAAGGAAAAATTTGTTGCAAAATTGAAATCTTTCTTTAAGTTAATCAAATTTCAAATTTTATATAAATAATTCTAAAATGGGTAACTAGTTCATAAGTTCATCTGCATTTATTAGTGATATAATATGTTCTTAATTTTCCTCAAATCTATTACAGAGTAAAGAAAATATAAATGTACAACCTTACATGTTTATAATATACTATCACATTTAATATTTATTTTTACATTTACTTTTTATTAACTCTAACTTTTGATAAAATTATAAACGTTAGAAGTTTTTAGAAACACAATTTACGTCATAAAGGCTTAGTATCATCGCGTGTACGGTCTCACGTAAGTATCGACCAAGCAAACTGAGCTTAGCATTTGGCACACTTTATTTTGATAGTGTCTACGTGATTTTAAACTCGTATCTTATAAACATTTAATGCTATTAAAAGTGTTTAAAGTGTGTAAATAGCAAGTTCAAACGGTATCTCTGAAAAAGTGTCATTTTATGAATAAACGCTTCTCATACCTACAAGGTGCAAGGTAGTTTATTGTGGTACAGTGTTCCGGACATACGTAGATCTTTAAAAAGTTATACAAATATTCCAAAAGGTGTATAAATAATTTTGGCTGTAACTTAAAATCTCCTCACTTATTTGTTTTACGTAACTAATAATCAGAAATATTAAGAAAATCAGTCTCTTCCGTGACCATGGTTGCTGTAAAGCATTCGAAACGTCGGGAACTAAAAATCAAAACAGATCCGCAAAATAATCCGAAAACTTAGTTTTATTTTAAAATGTCAAATATTCGCGTAAATCTAAAAAAATAATCTGAAGTTGAAATAATAGGTGATCTGACATTTCAAGTCCAGATTTAGTTTAATTTTAAGTTTCATTAAAAAATGAGTAGGTAAATACATATTATGTAAATCGCATTCAAATGAGGTTGATTCCAGCCTTACTTATGAAATATTGCCTCATACACTAATTATACATTTTCAACTTAATAAATTACTCATAACAAGGGCTCTTTCATAAAGAACATACCGTACATTATGTCATGCGCTTTTATCGCATAATAATGTATTTGTTTTCTTATAATACTATCTATACATATAACAAAATAAATCATCAAAAACAGAAATAGAACAATCAAGTTGTTTTTTTAATTTCTTGTTTCTCTGTCTGTTTGTCTGTTTGTACGGGCTAATCTCCGAAACTGTTGGACCGATTTAAATGAATTTTTTCATGGTGGTATCTTATATCCCCGGTCAACATCTTAGATACTTTTCATCTCGGAAAATAAAAGAGTTCCTGTGGGATAGATTTATTTTTGTTCATCTAGAGGCGAACCCGAGCGAAGCGAGGGTAAGCCGTTAGTTTATTCATAAAAAATGATAGAATATGCCGTAAATGATAGAATAAAAAAAAAATTTCTTTCGTTAGACACAAATATATATAACAAGCCTAATATTTTTTTTTAAATATTCAAAAATTCCTAATAAGTATACGTATGAACTTTCCAAATCCATTTATGAGATCCCAAATTTTTTTGACGCCAGTTTTTGTGATATTAAATTAGAAAAAATACAATCTTCAAACCGTTCCTTCGTTTCATTATCTACATTTTAAAATAATGAACGTGATGGTTACTTCCATCATCAAATGAGTCGAATGATTTACGCTTGTCTTGCTTTGTTTGGGGTTGTCTAGTATTAAAATTTGCGTCCAGCTGCAGCTAAATAACCTCATTAAAAACAAATAAAACGATACGTTTATATGCTCTACATGGCTTTTTGTTTTCAACTGATCTCATATGAACTATACGTACCAGGGTAAAAAAAAGTTTTGTCATAAATTATACAATATCATAAATGCGATATCAGTTTATTTTATATGTTGGAACATTAACATACATCACCATCTAATTACATGGTAGGCTACGAGGCCTGTGTTATGGATACCAGATAGTTGATACACTATACATATATAACTTTAAATATATACATAATATTATTAATATACACGCCCATGACTGGAGTACAAACATTCGTGCTCATCACACAAATGAATGCCTCCAGCGGGACTCGAAACTGCGACCCCTGATACAGCAAGTAGGGTCACTACAAACTGAGCCAAACGTGTCGTCTTTTTTAATAATTATTTCATTAAATGTTAAACATTTTATATTTTTAATAAATTATATGTTCTGTGGTAAATAAAAACCTGTCTCAGACAGTTTCTAGGACAGATTGGTTGAGTCGGACGAAGTCAACTGTCGCAAACTAGTTTCATTATTCCATTGTACGTAATGATTACTGTCTTTTCTGGAACGAAGTGGTTATATCGTGCAGAGGTCGTGACCTCTCTCATGCAGTTAGACTAATAGTCGCCCACGATTTCTGTTAGACCGCACTAAGGCTATATACCGTTAATTATCGCATTAATACACATTGAACGTAGTGACGTATGATTTAACTAGTGATTTTTGACCGAATTAAAAAAAGAGGATATACCAATTTATTCGACGACACGTATGGCTCAGTTTGTAGTGACTCTACTTGCTGTATCAGCGGTCGCGGGTTCGAGTCCCGCTGGGGGCATTCATTTGTGTGATGAGCACGAATGTTTCTATTCCAGTCATGAGTATTTATTTATAATATGTATTATATACGTATTTAAAGTTATATATGTGTAGTGTATCAACTATCTGGTATCCATAACACCAGCCTCGTAGCTTACCATGGAACTAGATGGTGCTGTATGTTAATAATTAATATCCCTACATATTTCTTATTTATTATTCTGTTTTTTTTTTCTTCTGTTCTTCTGTCGTTTAATATGTCCATGGTACGTGACATCTTCATAAATTAGAGATCGGTTTTTATATTTCTTTACATAAAATTTTTCTTTAAAAGTGAAATATAATAAAGTGTCAGTGTATGTTTGTTGATTAAGCGATTGCTCAGGTGGTTGTCTTTTTGACAGAAAAAGGACTTTATAATTGATGACTAACTCGGTACATTAACGTTTGCTATTATGCATTGTGAGCGCGATAAGAGCGGACGTGTGTACAATACAAATTACAACAATGTCATATAACAATAGTATCTTAGGTAATAGTAACAATTGACACTCATAATAATATAGATAAGCTTTCCGCCATACTGAAAATAATTAAAATTTAACGCGTTTGTAATTTATAGGTAGAATTTAACGTTAACCGCAGACTACTTCAATGACACAGTTTGTAAATTTTCGTGGCAGAATTATTGCGATTATTAGCTTTAAGTTAACCGTAGTGTGGTCCTACAGTCCACTGTAAAAGAATCGTAATATTATTTATTTAAATAAACTAGCGACTCACCCTTGCTTCGCTCGGCTTCGTCTCTAGGTATATTATATATAGTTTATAGTTTACATAGAAGAAATATAGAAAAATATACTGTATGTATACAACTTTCCTATTTAAATCGGATATTATTCAATTTTTCATTGTTTTTAAAAATTTTCGTGGGACGCTATTTTTTTTTCTAAAATAAAAGTAGCGTACGTTACTCCTTATTACATCAGCTATCTGCCAGTGAAAGTCCCGTCAAAATCGGTCCAGTCATTTTAGAGATTAACCGGAACAAACAGACAGACAGACATAAATTGTAAAAAATGTTTTGGTATATGTACCTACTGTGTATACATCCATATGCATTTAGTAAAAAGCGGTTATTTTAATATTACAAACAGACACTCGCAATTTTATTTATCTGTAAAGATAAAACTTTATTAGCATAAGTTACATTTCTTTATAATAAGCGCAAAATGATTTTATGATGGTTTTTATGATGAATTTAGAATTTTAAGAAGTTATAAAACGTAAAAAAATAATAATTATGATATTTTTTCTAAATGCTTATACTATAATATTATCTTTGATCATTAAAGTCACTATTTATTCGGTGTATAATGTTTTTAAAAATACTTACCTACCTATAGATGATTAGTAACTAGAACGGTTGCTCTTAAATAAGTAATATTTTAATTAATAGTATTAGGTTCATCAAAGGCGGTCACTGGCTTTAAAAATATTACAAATATTTTTTATCTTCCTTATTATCCAAGGTTTTACATATATTAAATTAAATATTATGTTAGTTATAATAAATATTGTACAAAATTAATAAACACTCATATGAAAATATAATATTTACTACAAGTAAGACATCCTAAAATGTATAATATGTGGGCTTATTTAATAGATAGTACTAATTTGGGTATAACCGGTGCAGCTAGAGGGGAAGTCCCAACTCACGGAGCATCCGCATTGTTGCATTTTGCTCGGTAAGTGAGAGTCGGAGAACCATCTTGATCCCTATTTACCTATTATTTTCTTCCTTCAAACCTTTTTTTTATATACTACTGGCTCACCCTCGCTTCGCTCGAGTTCGCCTCTAGACAAACAAAAGCAAATCTATCCCACAGGAACCGTACATTTCTCCGAAACAAAACGAATCCTATTTGTTATTCTGATGTATGAACTATATTATTGTAAAGTTTCACTAAAATCCAATCACTAGTTTTTGTGTACTATGCTGTATAAGTTACTATAGTTTTTTAACTACAAAACTATAGTTTTTTAAATACAATCCCACGGGAACTCTTTAATTTTTCGGGATAAAAAGTATGTTAAATGTTGACCGGGGATATAAGGTACCACTATACAAAATTTCATTTAAATCGGCCTAACAGTTTCGGAGATTAGCACGTACAAACAGACAAACAGACAGAGAAACAAAAAGATTGAAAATATCTGGATTTGTTCTATTTCTCTTCTTACATCCCTCTGACTCGGTTTTTAGCATTTTTTTTTCTATGTACAGACATTCGACCTCTACAGTTTTATTATATGTATAGATACTCCTGATGTAGGTTATGGTAACTACTTACCATCATGCAAGCCGTTTGTATGTTTGAGGTGATAACTTATCACCTCTGTAGTTTAAAAAATTACGTCAACTAGTGTTCACCCAGTAGTCCAATTTTACAATAATTTTCATTGAAAATTTGAGGAAAACATATATCTATTTATCAAAAAACTGTTTCTATATTAAAGACAAAAACAAATCTATCCCACGGGAACCGTACATTTTCCGGGATGATATATAGCCTATAGCCTTCCTCAATTAATGAGCTATCTAATGCAAAAAGAATTTTCCAAATCGGATTAGTTGTTCCTGAGATTAGCGCGTTCTACCAAACAAACAAACAAACTCTTCAGCTTTATAATATTAGTATAGATATGGTCAAATCCACTATTTCTGTTGCCGGCGATTTTTTATGTATTATAGCCCATCAAGTGGAAATTGCTATATTTTTATAGATAAACTATCACATCCGTTACAAAACTAGTAGCATTTATTTAATAAATCCACGGAATAGGTAAAATCTTTCATCTATTCTGTGAATAAATCCAACGCTTATTTGTTAGGTCAGCTTCATTTATATTTTAATTCTCTGCTGTGTTTACACAACATCTAATAAATATATAAAAATCTGATGTCATGTTGATCGATTTTAATGATTTTTTTTGTATATTTGGTAGGTATGAGAATAGGTCGTAAAGTATTTTTCACACTCCTACACCCCCCCCCCTCCCATCCCCTATCCCCCCTCCATTTTTTAATCGCGATTTTAGTATGAACAATATTATATAATAAGCGAAGCGAGAGCTGTATATCATAAAGCCAAAGAGTTTTTTAGTAGATTGGACGCGGGCGTAGCCGCGGGTTCTGCTGCTAGTAGTATATTTGTATAATTTTTCATCCTCTTCACCGGATGACCGTACTGCAGTTGGTGTAGGCAGTCCTAAATTGTAACTGGATTGAGTTGAGAATTTTCAAATTAATCTTGTTATTTTGATCTCGATATTGCTGGTATTTAATTATAGTAAATACAAATTAAAAAAACAGGCATACATATATTGAAACGTTTATCTATACTTATATTATAAAGCTGAAGAGTTTGTTTGTTTGTTTGGTTGAACGCGCTGATCTCAGCAACTACTAATCCGATTTGAAAAATTATTTTTGCATTAGATAGCCCGTTAACTGAGGAAGGCTATAAACTATATATCTTCCCGGAAAAATGTACGGTTCCCGTGGGATAGATTTTTGTATAGGGACGAACCCGAAGCAAAGCCAGGGTGAGTCGCTAGTATACATATATACGTCGAGATTCATTAATTAGGTATAATATTAGCAAGGATGACTACTTTTTATAAAGATTACGAGTATAAAAATATCGATGTTCAACGATTTTTGGTTATTTAATTCCTCAATAATAGAACTCTAACATTGATTAATTAACAGACAACCTTGATTGTGACTAATTAAGAGCCACTTAAGCTGTAATAACTTTGTTACTTGCCTTTGATACCCAGCCGTTTCGGGTTTATAAGCATACTTAGATGCTTAAGATTTTTTATAGATACTCTTAACTGAAAGTGAGCTGTAAGAAGGGGTTTTTAAATCATCCTTTATAGGGGTTAAATGGAAATTGCAATTTCTAAAGTCAGAAATTAAGTAATTGGAATCCCATAGGCTTCACCGTTTGTTTATTAATAAGCTAATTAAAATATCCAAATAAATTGTTTATATTCTACTACTAGCAGTACCTGCGGCTTCGTCCACGTTCAAACTTCTCATATAAACATTAGTTTTACAATAATGTATGGAAATCTGCCCGATTTGTTGACTTTTATGATTACTGCTCCGCTCCTTTGGGTAGTAGCATGATGATATTTAGCCTATAGCCTTCCTCATATGATATCTGCTTCGCTCCTTTGCGTAGTAGCATAATAATATAAAGCCCTTCCTCAATAAACGGGCTATCTAATGCAAAAAGAATTTTTCAAATCAGAATAGTAGTTCCTGAGATTAGTGCAGCCAAACAAACAAACTCTGTCTCTTTATAATATTAGTATAGATTAATGGATATGTTCCAATCTGTTCTTGAAACTGTACCACAAACGAGGTTTGAAATGGTCAATGACCTGGAAATTCCTGAAGACATCTCCGTAACACCGTACGAATGGTATGAAGAGACTCTAGATAGCGACAGCAATCCATCGGTTAGTGTGGAAGAGTTCGACGTGAAGACTGTCAGCTCGGAGTCCAGTTTGGCTCTATCTAGAGCTATGACGGACTCGGAAATCGACTATGCAAGATATCGACGCGTGAGTTTTTATTTTATAGTTTTTATTAACGTAAATTTATGATAATAATTGTAATTATACCTACTTATACTTCTATGAACACTTTTAAATCTATACAGACAAATAAAATTGAAGTGTCTGTTTGTAATGTCAAAATAACAGCTTTATATACTAAATACATATGGAATTATATACGGCACTTATAAAAAAACACAATTTTTAAAATTTTTGTTTGTCTGTCTGTTTGTTCCGGCTAATTTCCGAATCGGTCGGATCAATTTTATTAACATAACAATGTAGATAGCCCGCATATGAGTAAATATTTCGCAATTCCACACATTTCCATTAACAGGAAACACTTGAACAAAACGCTTTGCTCATTTAATTATTTTTAATTATATCAACCGACTTCCAAAAAGGAGGAGTTCTCGATTCAACCGTATATATGTTTTTTTTCTTTAAATTTTTAATTTTTTATAACAAAAGATAATGTAGTAACTAACTATTCGTACATTATCTTCAGTCAACCTGGAAGTTAAAAGATTTTTAATACAACTCTTCTAAGAATAGTATTGAAAGTATCTGCATGTTTGTTTTTTTCATGCTACAGTTGAAAAGCAGGAGCTTTAGTGACCCTTGGGTGCATATGAGAGCAGCTATCGAAGCGTTTCCCCCTGGGTATCTTGACTCCTTAAATAGGTCAGTCCACATTTGTATTGTTCTCCATTTTAATTTAGTTGGATAAACAATGATATTCATTAGGTGAATGCTATTTGTGTGTTCAAAATAATTTCCTATGGAAATTTGTCATTTAATCTATTAACTATGTTTATATAAAAATACAAGTTTTATAATAAGTTGGAAAATATTACGATATACTTTCAAAAAAGACATAAATCTTGATGAAACTAACATTTTTTAGTTTATTGAAATTGTTTGAAAACAAATATCTTAGAACTTTTAGTAGAAACTTGGAAATCCCATGTCATATGTCCCCATGTATCGCCTAAAAGCTCGTATTGAATCAACGATTTTCAGTTAGTCAATTCAATATTCACATTTACCACATTACGCGGTCATTTTAACAGGAAATAAATTATAATAGAAATATATACTTAGTTTCCAGGATACCCCATCTGAAAGTACTGAAGATACTTACTTGGAGAAGCATAGGTACAATGAAGAGTTGAGGCTGAAGATGCAGAGGTTTTTTGACGACGAGTGTCGTGTGTTCTCGCCCGACGATCCTGGCTTGATTGTTTTAGAAGAAGCTTTAAGGAATGCTGACATAAAGGTAACGTTGTTTTGTATATTAAATTTGAATAGTTTGAACTTTTCTCTTATTAGTGCTATTTGTTTTTTATAATTGATATCAGAAAGGAAAAAATAGATAGCTAGTATTATAATGTATATTTTAATATTAGACACCCTCGCTTCACTCGGGTTCGTGCCTAGGTTGATTCCCTATATAAACTTTCATCCCCATTTTCACCCCCATAAGGGATGATTTCCGGGATAAAAACTATCCTATGTCCTTCCCAGGGTTTGAAGATAGCTTCTTAATTTCATCTAAGTCGGTTCAGTAGTTACGGAGCTTATTCGGCACAAACAAACAAACAAATCTTTCCTCTTTATAATATTAGTATAGATAGTGTTATAGATGATAAAATCAGCCATAGCTTTATAATGCGATGGATAGGTGGCGCTGTTTGTACTTAACGAGTTCTTCTGTGTTGGCAACAGGTATTAGTGTTACACTTTAATCGTAATTTAAGTTATTCATAATAATATATATTAATTATATAAAAATGTATATAGGATTGATATGTTTAATTTTAAAATAATTTCATATAATTACATAAATTTTAATAAAATAAATTTGTTTGGCATGTTTCGGGTAAGCGCCATCTATCATTTATTCCAGCAAAACAAAATAGCACAAATAAGGGTAATTCTTTGTATGGGATAATTCATACATATGTATATATCAGTCCAGTATAGTGTAATGTATGTATTATCACATACAAAGTAAACATGTATGAATATGAGACTTAAATTATAACATGTATTTATGATTACACTAGCGGCTCACCCTCGTTCCGCTCGGGTTCGTCCCTGCTTACGTTTTAACGTTTAGTATAAATTTCTTAGAGATGAGATATTTTCCCGCAGTAAAAAGTATCCTATATGTTGACCCGGATAACCAGCTATCACCATACCAAATTTCATCAAAATCCCTCAAGTGGTTTTTCTGTGATGCGGTAACAGACAGACAGGCAGACAGACAGGCAGACAGACAGACATTAATTCTAAAAACTATATATTCGGCCTTTGTATCGATAATAATATCTATTTTAATAAGATTTTCCAAAAAATATTTAATGTACAGATTCGGCTTAATTACAATTTTATTATATGTGTAGACTATTGCAGCTATGTACATACGTTCATTTGTACGGTTTTTTTTCAGGACACAGATAGCAGCACTTCGTGAACAAGATAAAATATTTAAAAATTAATTAAATAAAATATTTAAAAAATACCTATAGATATGTATTCATTTTATTAGAAAAGCTTTTTTTTGGAATTAATACTATCTCAATATTTTTTTCAACCGATGTTCAGCCTATTAGCAAGATATTGAATCATAAATTTTGTGTATCCTGATAGTAGTTTAAACATTTGCTAAATGTTGGTATTCGTATTATTATATTATAATTAAAACAGCAATTATTATTTGTGTTGCAGTTTATTAAAATTCGCAGTAGTTGAAAATTGGATGCACGTATAGCAAAAAAGAACTAATGCCGGATCCACACGCTCGCCATGCCTCGGCAAGCCATCACAAATTCAAATATGTGAATAAGACGTTTGACTTGGCTTCTGTAGGTTTGCAAGCTCTTGTAGCGATGACTTTTCTACACAAATCAAAGGAAGCTTGCGACGAGTGCTTGTGATGCACCCACACGTTTGCGCGTTCGTAGAAATTTGAAGTTTGCGGTAAATAGCAAGCGTGTGGATCCGGCATAAGAACAGACATGAAAATCAGATATATTTAGATTTTGAAATAAAACAAAACATTTGTGTAAAATGTATTTTAATGGGAATGATTTCCAACATCACAACAACAGGTAAAAACTATTGTATCGACCACATTTTCGTTATAATTGTACCGGCAACAGACAAACAGAAAATACAACTTGTCTTATTGAAATTTTAGCAAACAAGTTTTGTTTTTACCAATATTTAATAGTTTCAAAATTTATCGTACTGCTTTTATACAGAGCCGGATTTAAGTGTTCGGTTTCGAGGCAAATAAGGAGGAGGCCTTCAATATTGCAAATATATTATTGAATAGAAAATTCTATTGTGGGTGCTTTACTTCTGCCCTCTTCTAAATCCGGCCCTGATTGTTTAAAAGAAATCATAAAACGAATATTACATTTAATTTTTAATTTACAAACATGTTTTTAACCTGTGAACACATATCTCCAAAAGATGTAACATAGAATGGTTATTTGAGAGTTAATAAAAATAATTATTAAGTTGTTTAAAGGTAAAATTTACAATATAAAAATTGCCGGTTAAAAATATTGCACATTATAATTTGGAATGAGATTCGTAACACCAACTCAAATAAAAACGTCACTTGTTCGTCTCTTTTGAATCACATTTTCAGTCTGTCATTGATATGACATTGACATAACACCAGATATTAAAAAATAGCACTCATCAGTTGGAATCTTTTAATAATATTCATTGCAAATATTTTTAATTAATGTTTGTAAAAAGTTATTATTGTTCAAAGAATAGAAAAATAGAATATCAGAGAACAAAATACTATATATAATAATAAAATAACTGTATTATATGTATGTATGTAAATAAAATAAAAAAATTACTTCGTCTTTTATTATATACATGAAAAACTCCCAATCAGATTTTTTATTACTTATATCGTATTTAAAATTATACTTAAAACAAAAATAAATTAATTTTGACTACCAAATGATTTACAATATTAGGTATTAGTGTTTTCAAAACATTCTATATTAGCAATGAATATTATTATCAATGATTTAATATATGGAACCGTGATAATAGATCTATATACTTAGTTTAACATGTAAAGCGTTTTGTTTTAAACTACACTCGCATACTGTCGGTTACGTTTCTTAGGATAGGACGATCGGAAGAAGAAAGACAGACATAACAACTTTATTAATTTATCAATAAACCCATTTTTTATTATAACAATTTTATATCCGTTATAATTGTTAATTTATGTTAAAAATTACGTCATTTTAGAATTTCATACAAAAGTTATGTGAACAAGCGTATTGTAGATGGCGTTAGCATCTTTTTTTTTTTAATTATTATTATTGATCCAAAAATATTCTGCCTTTCCCTTCAGACCAGTGTTAACGCTAACCTTAAATTACTTAATATAGAAAAATATTGCCAATCAATAAAATATATTGGTAACATATCTTAAATATAGAGATACATTGGCAAAATAATCAGATTCGCTGCCCTACACCATGGACGTGCTTTAAAAGGCGACCTTAACCTATAAAATTACTTTAATATAAAGTAAATGATTTACATTTTAATAATGGGCTTGGTGAGAATATCGCGGACATATTATATATAGAATAAAAAAAAAAAAAACTGTTTTAAAC
This sequence comes from Fabriciana adippe, assembly GCA_905404265.1. Taxonomy (NCBI): domain Eukaryota; kingdom Metazoa; phylum Arthropoda; class Insecta; order Lepidoptera; family Nymphalidae; genus Fabriciana; species Fabriciana adippe. The sequence goes on from FR989995.1 coordinate 1,740,568, forward strand.
CTGGGAAAATATGTTTTTTTCCTACAATTTTTATTAAAGTTGAATGAAGTTTTAAATGTAATTAGTTTTTCTATTTATACTATGTCCACAGATAATATAGCTGCGTCTTAAAATAGGCATATATTGTTCTAATGGTCATTACATACATGTTTAAATTATTGCTTCACAAATATGAACTAATTGCAATTAATTTTTTTTACACTCAACCCAAATAATATTTAAAACGAAAATATATCATTTAAAAAAATATAAAGAAACTTAAATAATTTAATTTCACATGTACATGCAATAATACAATGACAACAGAAAAAAAAACAACGTGATTCCTCAATTGAGACAGGATAACGTGTAATATACTGTATTTTTTTATTAATTGATATTTAACAGTAACAAAAAACTATTCATACGTAATATAAAAATAGTTGTACCTTTGTCCATTTTTTAATATTAAAAAAAATAATAAAGCATGCAAACGGCACAATACGTAAAATAATAAAAATCAAGCGATAATCTGTACAAAGTCTAATCTACTTTCACATCCAAAACGTACTTACCATATTAAAAAAAAAAACAAATCACACTGATAACAAAAAATTTAAAACGTCAAAATTGTATCTTGCATTTTTTAATAACTTAAATATAAATAATCACGACTTATGAGATAATAACTTTTATTGCGAATCATCGAGTGCCTTTTAAAGTTAAAATAAAATTATTACTTTCTATAGACACTGACAAGAACCGCTATAGATAATATAAATTTATTGCACTTAAACTTAAATCCTTTACATAAATATAATATATGGCTGCGTTTTAAATAAATATATATAATATTAAAGCAAAGCTTATATTACATCCACCTTTACCCAAAAACGTCAATCGACACCACGTTTACCCCAGTCTTGATTCTCGATCTTTCTACCCTACGTGCCACCACTACCGCTAGCGTACATCATCTAACCTATTACAACCCTACTATCACTAAAGTTTGATTAAACTCGCTATCAACATTATAGAAAATTCTAGATGTCATTTTGTTTTTAAAAAAAGTTTCAATGTTAAAAAAACACTGTAAAAACAGGCACATACATATACCTAAAGGTCAAATCATATATTATAAAAAAGTATAAATAATTATGTTATTATTTTAAAAAATCAAAGAGAAAGTATATTAAACCTTTTAAATCTTATTACTTGATGGAAGAAATTAAGTTTGAATATCTAAAGTCAACGTTACGTACATACGTTAAAATTATCAAAAGTAATAAAATGACTACATAGAACGGACTTAATATATCATAAGAATATAGTTTATTCATCAGAAGCACGTTACCATCAAAAAACCCATGTACAATGGCATTTTTACAGGAAGATCATGAAACACTTAAGTATAATACTATAAAAGGGTGAAATTTTAAAAGCAGTGCACACACGACACGAAATCCAACACATACCATACATATAATTGACATAGCACGATATACATCACGCGATGGACAGATAATTGCATTAGTCTATTCGATATAAGAGCAAGCCCAGCGGGAGTATAGGTTTAGGCTGAGTTCACATGATCGTGCGATATCGCCGATTGCTCTATCGAAACGCTCGTCTGAATTAGGCCTTAGAGTGAAGATTGATGTCATTTGTAGGTAATAATAAAATACATTACTCACGACATTACCACAGTATAAAAATCCATACAGAGGGTTCGTAATCACCTTTGATCTGAACAGAAATCCCATTTTGTGGCAATTTATACCCGTGAATCCTTGAGCCTACTTCCGACTGTCATATAAAAGTGAGTATGAAAGTCGGGTGCGTCTCATCCGCATCTCTCCTGCACGCCCCAAACGAATGCCCAATATTAGCCGACTGTATGAATTAGTGGACTGTGGTATTAATTTCATGAAAATAACAATAAAACATGACATATGTCAGTGGTAAATGACATCAATCGTATGCCCATAAGGGATATTAGAATATAGAAGGTTAGAAAGCACACAGAAAGGCAATGAGCAAAGACAAGAAAGTTGAAAATTTGCGCCATAACAGAACTTATAATATAATATTTATTTTAAAATTATTGCTTTATATGAATGATATTATAATCAAATATACAAAATATTTCATTGATTTATATTTTCGTGTGACTAGATAGGTTTATTGTTCCAATGGCGCAAATAGAAGAGGCAAAGAGGTTAAAATACATAATTACATATACTCTTTTATTCTAAGGCGTTCCTGATATGCATACACCACGTATACAAAAATAAACTGCTCTTAAAATCGATAACAATATTATAATCCATCTGTTCTACTTAACTTTAATTCAATAAAATTTATTATGATTACATATACTGATTTGTCACGTAAATTATAATTTATACTAATATTATAAAGAGGTAAAGTTTGTGAGTTTGTGATGTTGTATGGGGTAATCTCTGGATCTACTGAACCGATTTAGATGAAATTTGGTAAGAAGATAGTTTGACATCCTGGGAAGGACATAGAATACTTTTTATCCCGGAAATCATCCCTTAAGGGGGTGAAAATGGGAATTAATGTTTGTATGGTTAATCAACCTAGGGAAGAACCCGAGCGAAGCGATGGTGAGTCGCTAGTTTATGATAAAGTTCTACACTACTGTTACGCCTTATTAGGGATTTTTACGTGTTTTCTTTTAATTGTAATTAACATTTAGTATGAGCTGATGAAATATTTAGTCACGTCGCAATAACTTAAAAATACTATAAATATTTAAATAAAACTATCTTTTCGGATTTTTTCGCGGATTTATTTTGATTTTTGGTTCCCGACGTTTCGATTGCTTTACAGCAATCATGGTCACGGGAGAGACTAAGGTGTTAGATGTCTCAAAGGTATTATATAGTTGTTACAGACAGCCTACCCACAAATAACAAAATGAATTCAAAAAACTTGAAAATTGGCACCAAAGTACCTTACAATATTTGTTAATTTTAATTTTAAAACATTTTTATAATTTTAATTACTTTTATATTATATAATTTTATATTATTTATATAATTTTAGCTTTATTATTATAATTATTACAATTTTTTAGAAAATTTATTGGTTAATAATCTATATTTAGTGTTGCCATTATTATATTTATAACTATAAAGAAAAAATAAATTATTAATTATTTAAGCCACATTATTATTCTATGTGTAATTTAAAATTAAAATTAATTAAGAATTACTATTTGCAAATGAAAATATTAATTTGAATACTAATTTAAATTACTGTTATTTTGATCCGCACAGTAAGAACTTACTACATCTAACTGTCTGTTTTGTTTAGATATATTATTTGATTTTATTATATTAATGACAGGATCCCATGACGATGGTAGTTCCCAGCCATCTTCCCTATTGAAATTTGGATATTTTTTAATTTCTATGGCTTCCCGAATAATTCTAGGGCGATATCTGTTTTCTTTCGCGAGGATTTGGGGTCTATCGAAGCGAATATAATGGCTTGGGCGGTTCTGACTATGTTTGCAAAATGTTTCGATAGACCCCAAATCCTCGCGAAAGAAAACAGATATCGCCCTAGAATGATTCGGGAAGCCATAGAAATTAAAAAACATCCAAATTTCAATAGGGAAGATGGCTGGGAACTACCATCGTCATGGGATCCTGTCATTAATATAATAAAATCAAATAATATATCTAAACAAAACAGACAGTTAGATGTAGTAAGTTCTTACTGTGCGGATCAAAATAACAGTAATTTAAATTAGTATTCAAATTAATATTTTCATTTGCAAATAGTAATTCTTAATTAATTTTAATTTTTTAAATTACACATAGAATAATAATGTGGCTTAAATAATTAATAATTTATTTTTTCTTTATAGTTATAAATATAATAATGGCAACACTAAATATAGATTATTAACCAATAAATTTTCTAAAAAATTGTAATAATCATAATAATAAAGCTAAAATTATATAAATAATATAAAATTATATAATATAAAAGTAATTAAAATTATAAAAATGTTTTAAAATTAAAATTAACAAATATTGTAAGGTACTTTGGTGCCAATTTTCAAGTTTTTTGAATTCATTTTGTTATTTGTGGGTAGGCTGTCTGTAACAACTATATAATACCTTTGAGACATCTAACACCTTAGTCTCTCCCGTGACCATGATTGCTGTAAAGCAATCGAAACGTCGGGAACCAAAAATCAAAATAAATCCGCGAAAAAATCCGAAAAGATAGTTTTATTTAAATGTCAAACATTCGCGTAAATCTAAGAAAGTATTATAATACTATAAATATATGAATTAAGATAATTTACTCATTTTAATGTACCTCCTTTTTAATACATCTTTTTGCATAATGTCAGTGATGTAGTTATACTATAGATTAAAAGTACATATTATTATAAATTGTAGATTGAATCAGCACCATTTTTCTATTCAGTTATAATTTATTTAAACGATTTTGTTTTATTTGTTTAGTACATAAACTATAATAATCGTTTTATCTTTAATTTTTATCCTCAAGAATATTTTAAGAATCTTTATACATATCATTTCCTTAATATTTATTTGCCAAATGTTTTTATTTTTTAATTCATATTGTAAATTGTAAAAGAGCAGATTTGTATAATAATATTTTTACATGACAAATCAATATACGATTGCATATCTAATTCGATCTTACGCTTCATTGCCTTCGAGTGTCTTAATATATTTATTTCCAACATTAAATTATTTACTACCATATTGTCATCTGGTAATATAGCGATAGCTCTTCGTAAGCCGTGCTCCTTAGGCTAAAACACACTGGGCGAAAGAAACTCGCCCTAACCGCCCAAAGTGAACACTATTAAAAATCTATGCCTAATTTACCCTATACATTAATGATACTCGTGAAACAGTCTCAACAGACCTAATATTAAAAAAAAAAATCTAAGCATATCATTATACATCTATCGTTTACACAAAACCAAGCGTGAACATACATACAAATGGAAGAAAATAATCACAGTATAAAATCACAATTGAAAATAAAAATAATAAAAGTGTCTTTTCGATTTTCTTAATTATCTGAGATCTTTTTACAAAAATATTATACATATACAATACGTTATTGCAAAAATAAATAGTTAAATTACAATTTATTATAGCTAGCAACATTAACAATTCATTTTGAACGGTAAGCAATATTATTCAAAATTTACATTTGGTGTTGGCGATGCCATTAATAAAAGGGATAAAGCCAGTGTCAGCCTTAGACGCCGTAACGGTGTAAAGTCTTTATCAAAAGTAAATGCAAGCATTAGTTCTTGTAAAGAAATGTATATAACTTAATCGAGCAGAGACTGCTAAATGGTAGCTTTTTATTTAATGGCAACATCAACACTTAAAACTTGACGTTCTTATATACTAAATGTGATCTCTCTCTGTATTTAGAGCTATCTACTCTTAACAGTCTATTTTTTCAAAGTCGCTTTTCGATGATTGTTGTTAAACGAAGCGCAAACTTTAAAAAAATAACTTGCATTCACAAATCGACCAAACGTCGAACGCAATAGCTAATTATTACAAACTATAGAATACTCTATCGCTCCAATTCAATATTACAAAATAATCTTTACGTAGCATTTGATATGTCCACGGTTACCCTTGGGCCAATTGTTTGTCACATTATACGGACATATGATATTGTTTTGATCCTTTTTAAATTTCTAAAAACTTCGCTTGTGATTTTTGCATAGCATTTGCTGCAGTATTACGATTCCAAACAGTGTTTGTTCAAGCCACTAAAATCTATCACTGATACGTATGTAGATTTGAGCACATTTCCTAAATTTTAAGCATCATGCGAAGCTTTACGGCCTTTACGTTGTATACTTACAATCATGATAATAGCCCTGAATCGGTGAGATAGAATATTCTAAGGTTGAGTATAGACGAGAATCAGACACGCCTAGGCTTACCGGGACCTGGACACTCCGTCGACTTGATGATGGATGCTGCGTACGTCTCCCGCGGTCGCACGGGATCTGACTCCATGAATCCCGGATTTAAGATTATGTTAGGCACTAACTCTATTACGTCCTGCTCCTCTGAATAGTCTGTTATTTAATTTATAATAAAGCCAAAGGGGTAAAATTGGTACAAAGAGGGGTAAAAGTGGTTATTAAAACGTTTTCGGGTTAATACATACCGTCACCATGTGTGTATGTGTTTTTTTGTTAGTGTGCAGCCCCGCAGTCCAAGCGTGCGTTCCAAGCGAGTGCGATAGAAGGGAAAGAAGAAAAATTTTGAATGAATAAAAATGAATAAATGTAGCTTAATAATCACCTTTGGAAGTTATGCGAAACATGCGAATAGATAAAATCTCTTTGGAAACTCACTCTTAGTCGCTTACGCAAGCTCCTCTTTGTTCGAAGTCGGTCAATAAGCTTTTGTACTATAAATAATGTCCTCATGATCGATTCCGGCCACGGCGGCCAATCTCACTGAGATTAGCCATCTGCGCAGGAGATGTTATAGCGCACAAGTTTGCACAGATACAACGTGCACTCTGTATTCCGGTCACTCTCATACTCCAATGGGACGACGACGGAAAAAGTCAATAACGTAATTTAGCGGGGATTCGAACCCTGGACCTCTGGATCTGCAGCCGTACATGTTAATCAGTAGACCACCGAGGCAAATCGGTCAGAAGGACTGTAAATACTAAGGCGACGAAGCAATTGTCTAAAAGTGAGTTTCAATTGCATGTGTCATAAAAATCGAATTTTATCCACAAAATGGGTTACTTTTATAAAATATTAAACTGCCTCTACATGCCACAATTGTTAGTGGTAAGTGGCGGAAAAATTAAATTAAACATATGAATTTCATACGTAAATATATTTTATTAAAATATTACTATATAATATCGTATGAAAAACATATAAATGAATTAGGCGAAGCGATCTATATTGTATTGGTTAGAATTCCTTTATACACGAATTTTATATTTATACATTATATTCCTTTGGTCGAAAAATATTTCACGTTATTCTGTCTCAACGGACTATATAGATAGTACTTTATCATTAATTGTACTATTAAAATACTAAATGCATAGTATTTTTGTTTAATCCTAAATCTATTTATAGAGCTTCATAGTAATTTATGCTTGCATTATTAATACTTTCTTAGATTTATGCGAATATTTTACATTTTAATTATATAATAATATGTTTTTCGATTTTTTTGCGGGTTTATTTGGATTTTTGGTTCCCGGCGTTTCAAATGCTTTACAACAATCATGGTTACGAGAGAGACTAGGGTTTTAGACGTTTCAAAGTTAATATACTTGTTACAGATAGTGCCTACCAACAAACTTACCAAATGATTTCAAAAAAAAAAAAAAAACAACCTTAGTCTCTAGTAACCATGATTGCTATAAAGCGTAAAGCATTTGAAACGTCGGGAACCAAAAATCCAAAAAAAAAAAAAATCCGCAAAAAAATCCGAAAAGATAGTTTTATTTAAAACTTCCATTATTAATTTTATTCTTTGGTTAAACCACTAATTAATTATTATGGTGCGAAAGTAGAAAAGGCTATAGTGTTCATGGTCCAAGAATATCGAGTGGTCCTAGTGTCATAAGAATACATACGCGAAGGCTATTTTACTAAATAGTATCGTAATATAAAATAATTATATGAAAAAATTATCAATTTATTCGATTATCTATATCTACTGAGCAGTAAAAATTTATATATACCCCCGAAATTGCTAATATGAAAAATTTGGAATGTATATAAACATGTGAAGAACTTCCAAGTAATTCCAACGTAAAACATATTCATACATACACTCATGGAAAAAATGCAAGAAAAACATTTTGGCAAGAATTTATCGTATACTGGAATAAAGAAAAAGCTCTAGCTCTAGCTCTTCTATATAAATAATGCTATTATAAAACCAGATAAATAGTCTGGATGTTTTTTTTTAATCTTTTAAAGATTTTATAATCTAAAAAAAGCTATTTAATGGAATAATATTAAAATATCTACGCTATCACCACTTCTAGCATGAAGCCTCTACGTATACTAATATCTAATAGAATATATCCCTTGTGGTAACGTATGAGATAAATTCTCCATCTAAAAGTTTCTACTGATTATTTCATCAAATCCAAGTGTTATAATTGACGCATAAGTATTTGCTTTGGTCCAATAAAATATAAAGTCTAAGGATGGTCGTATTAACTTAACTGAATTATTAAATTTATTTTTAAACACAAGAAATATGGCGAATTATGTACCTATTAGATATTAACTTAAAGTTAAAACATCCAAAAATACTGAGATTATATCTCAAAATATCAAATAAAAAATAAAATAATACTTTCATAGATTTACGCGACGAATATTTGACATTTTAGATGAAACTATCTTTTCGGGTTTTTTCGTGTTTTTTTTTTTTAATTTTGGTTCCCTTAGTTTCGAACGTTTTACTGCAAATATGGTCACGACGAAACGTCGGGAACCAAAATATAAAATAAAATCGACAAAACCCGAAAAGATAGTTTAATTCAAAATAAAAAATAAAATAAATAAAAAATAAACAAAATTCAATTTAAATTAAAATGTCATTATTCCTTAGACTTTATAGATCTATGTTAAAAAATAATGTTGCCAGTTAAAACGACAAATATTATATTGCTTTTTGGTATTTTCTTATAGTTAATAAAAATCGCGTAGCACCCATTTTCGTAGTAGCGCAAACAAGCTAATAATTGAACGTTTTTTTTTTTATATATATTTTTCTTTTTTATATAAACTCTACTTAGTCAAATAGTAATTTTATATTTGTATTGTAAATTTAATTATTGGCACTTTAAATTTTGTTTAATTCTTACCTTAAGGAGAAGAATCTTCTAGAAACTAATTTATTTATTATGTAATATAAACTATGATTGAATTATAGTCGTATTTAAAGCAGCGTGAAAATTACGTGTTACAACCAATTCATAATCAGAGTAATTTATTCTAAAATATGTTTTTTTTTTCTAATAATATTGCTTTAATATTTTAAAATACTATTTAAGAAAAAAGTTGCGCTAAGCTTCACTAACCTATGAAATTTTATTATAAGTTAAAATTTCTTTTACGAAGTCATATATTATTCAATTTCGACCCTACATATTAATTCAAATTATTTTACGCATACGCATTTATTTGAAAATAGATACGAGACCGTCAGCGCAATTGGGTGTTAAGAAAGACACCATAAAATATAAATATATAGGTACATATGTTATGAGCCAAGTAATAAAAGTGAATGATCCATAAGCCATTTTGAAAAAATATTCTTATCAAGCTGAATTCTCATAGGTAACTTCGTTTTGATAAGACGCTCAAGTTTTTTAAGAAAACTTCTATGAGAAAATTTAAGTTAATGGTAGCTAATTGAGAGTACAGGTGTCCCCGACAACGTGCGTTCAGTTTGTCGTGGTGGTGGTGGTGGTGGTGTTGTGGGGAGGGGGGAAGGGAGGAGGGGGAAGGAGGGGGGGGGGGGGGGATCAAAAGTCTCTTTGAGGCCAACTGAAGTTTGAGTACAGAAACACTAAAAAAATGTATCTTATGCCCGCTGCATAAAATGCCTGCGTGTAAACACGGTCTTATGACTTACCGTAGTTTCTGTACGCAAACATCAGTTGGCCTCAAAGGGTCTATTGATCACATAAAAAAATAGGACCGTTTGACAACAAAAATTTTTCGAGTTGATTAAACGCTTTTCCGTACAAAATGTATGGGAAAAGATTTTGGCGATTTCTGTCATTTCTAGTACTCATACCTTAAATGGTCCCATTGAGTCTTTTGATCCCTACATGAAATAGGATCGATTGACATAAAAAAAAAATTTTTGGTATTTTATCATTTTTCTCGTTGACTGTACGTTTTTTCCAAAATCAGTGAATGCAGTTCAGAATATCTCAAAAAGTTGTGGATGGTCTCCTAGGAACGTTTTCCTGTAACTATAACAGTTAAGGTACCTGCCCTTACTGTCCCGTCTCAAAAATCCACCTGTATACGGTACTTGTAAGAAAAACACAATTTTTTAAAATTTTGTCTGCCTGTCTGTCTTTTTGTTGCGGCTAATCTCCGAAACGGCTGGACCAATTTTAACGGGACTTTCACTGGCAGATAGCTGATATTTAAGGAATAACTAAGGCTACTTTTATACTTTTATACTAGTATCAAATATCACTTGGTTTTGCCATTTTGCGCTGACGTCCTCGTATATTTTCATCAAATCGTTCTCTAAAATGCACTACGGTATAACGCTAAGTAATGTTTATTCAAGAAATCGACCTATGTATCATGAGTCGCATTAATCGAAAACACACAAGTCAGTATTCCCGTACATATTCATATAGAATTTGACTTTCATTCCTGCATCGCACATCGCACAAACTGCTCTGGGGTTTCATAATAGATTAACGTGACAATGGTTTTAAATCTTCGTTATGATTTCATTCACAAACACACCTCCCATATAAATATTGTGTCGTCATTTTAAATAATATAATTCGTGGGTATAAAGGTAAAATGTGCTAAAAATAATTTGAAAAAGTAAAATTTTAAATAAAAAAATTATGGTATTTTTGTAATTTATAATAGGTAATGTAGCAACTTATTATTTTTAAAGTTGTGACAAAAGTACACACGTTACTAATAAATAAATTTTCAAATATTTCATATCACTATTGAATACAAAAACAGATTCAGAATTCACGGATAAAAATAGAAATAGATAGCTTTTACTATTATACCCACAAAATATTAGTGATTGGCATATACTATGTTAGGAGCAGAAATTGCTCAACATGTCATCATATCAAATGTTCATATATGTAGAGTAAACCTTAGCTGGTCCATGGCCCACGGCCCACATCACGGTCCACACTCAATGAAACAGGAAGTAGAGTCGTGGTAGCGTGGACCGGGTGGTCGAAGGCTAGGGCTCACCTGATCTCCTCCATTCCCGGCAAAGGACTGCGCAGGTGCCCGCCGCGAGGACCGCGAGTGTGCCCATCACTACGCACACAGCGGCTACCCAAGTGCGAGTGTCGAAGGACTCAGCGCCCTCTAGGAAGTGTTTGTATAACTCTGCGGATATGTTTAGGAAATTATTAATTCTCGTTTTTATTGATGCACTATTCACTGTGTCGATATATATGTTGTAGCTAATTTAATTTTAGTATGAAAAGATAATATTACAACGATAATTTCTAAACTTTTTACCTTACTTGTCTATGTAACTTCCAGTCTCGCCTTTATATTATTACTATAGAATAAAGATGAACGTACGATTGTATAACTACCTTGCTAAGTTTTTTGTTATCTAATTTCTTGTATTTCTTTTGTAAGTGCAATAAATATAAATAAATATGTTGGGACATTAACACACAGCACCACCTAGTTCCATGGTAAAGCTTGTGTTACGGATACCAGATAGTTTATACACTACACATATATAACTTTAAATACATACATATTAAGAATATAAACACCCATGACTGGAGTACAAACATTCATGCTCATCACACAAATAAATGCCCCCAGCGGGACTCGAACCCGCGACCGCTGGCATAGCAAGTAGGGCCACTACAAACTGAAGCAAACGTGTCGTCAATTAACATGTCAATAATATGTATTATTGTATTCTGCCCTTTTTTTTTCTTTCCACTGTTGGGCATAGGCCTCCTCTTATTGCAAGGAGGATCAGACCATAATCCACCACGCTGGCCAAGTGCGGGTTGGAGCAACAATAATAATGAACACATTTAATTTTCTTTGAGACTGGGGCCTAAACTAAGAAAAATAATGAAAATGCCTTATGAAACAAGAATTTTTCATTAACAATATAATAAAATAATGGCAGTTAAGAAGGTCCCAGCTACATCAGACCAATATTGTGGTCGATATCATTCTTACCACCACAGTTACACAGATATTCCACATTTCAGCACAATCAAATACCAGTAAGCTCAAAAATTATTAAAAATAACCCGAAGGCTAGAACGATATTAGTTCTCGTAAAAATTTTAGCAAATTTTTTTTAATAATGACGATAAGCATTTTAGCTATTCAACAAAAAAAAAAAAAAAGAAAAAAGGAAACTAAACAATGTTTATCTTGGCTATTAATCACATTGCGATTTGCGACAGTTTAACCTTTCACAGTTTCATAATCGATTATTTACAAATGAAAAAATAACTTTTACACATATTTAATTTTTTAATATAATAAAATGTCTCTTCTTATATACAGACATGAAATAATAAATATTTTATTGACTATTTTTCTGGAACTGTCGAGGGAAATGATGAAATTTCACATATTTCTAGTAATGTAAAATCTATACTAATGTATAAAGAGGCAGAGTTTGTTTGTTAGTTTGTACCGAATAAACTCTGAAACTACTGAATCCATTTAGATTAAATTTGGTATGAAGATAGTTTGAGACCCTGGGAAGGACATAGGATAGTTTTTATCCCGGAAATCATCCCTACAGGGGGTCAAAATTGGGATGAAAATTTGTATGGGGAATCAACCTAGGGACGAATCGCTAGTAATATGTAAATGAAAACATAATTTAAAGTTTGGGGTAGAAAAATCATATTTTGCGAAGACAAAGAGTTCCCTTTGGATAAATAGCGCATGGACTACTCGTATATGAAAACTTGAGTAAATGGACTACTTCATTTTTGATTTCGTTTGATACGGCAAGAGTGATATGATTTCCTATGATTCTTATTAAAAAAAATATCACAGATCACATTCATACTAATATTATAAATGTATAAATGGCAAAGTAGCTATGTTTGTCTGTGTGTTACCATTTTACGCTTAAATCGCTAAACAGATTTTAATTGAATCTGTCAAAAACATAGATTATATCATGGGGGTGGGTCATGACGACCTTTGTATACGTCTCGCTTATCATACGAGCTAAGCTGCGGGTACTTAATAACTACTTTAAACTTTTGTTGTATAGAGCATAATAGTCATATATTATTATGGCATATAAAAATAAAACAGACAATTATGAAAAAAAAAGTATCCTACTAATATTTGAAATGTAAAAAAAGATTATAAATATGTTTGGATGTTTGTTACACAATCTCATAGGAACGGGGCAAGGACCAGTGACATGTATACATATAAAAAAAAATCTGAGTCGAATATATATATATTGAATATTTTTTGGAAAATCTTATTCAAATAGTCATTATTATCGATATAGAGGCCGATTCTATAGTTTTTAGAATTTTTGTCTGTCTGGATACGTATCACGAGAAAACTACTGGACAGATTTTGATAAAATTTGGTATAATAATAACCAGTTATCTGGGTCAAGATATAGGATACTTTTTACTGCTGGAAAATATCTCATCTCTGAGAAATCTATACTAACCGTTAAAATGTATCTAGTGACGAACCCAAGCGGACCGACGGTAAGTTGCTAGTAGTTTATATTCGGATATATCAAGTGATGGGATATTTTTCAATCTATTGCTAAAATCTATAGATTTATTTATTGGACTACGGTTATATTAGTTTGTGTGTGTATGATTGTTACACCTTCTCGCTTACGGCTGGTCGGATTTGGATGAAATCTATACTAATATTATAAAGCTGAAGAGTTTGTTTGTTTGATTGTTTGTTTGTTTGTTTGGTTGAACGCGCTAATCTCAGGAACTACTGGATGGAATTGAAAAATTCTTTTTGTGTTCGATAGTCCATTTATCGAGGAAGGCTTTAGGCTATATATCATCCCGAAAAAATGTACGGTTCCCGTGGGAGTTATTTGTGTCTAGTTGTAGTTGTAGCCTCTAGTTTAATATACAGATAGAACACTTTTAGGTACCCAGGGACATGCCCGAGCAAAGCTAAGGTGACTTGTTAGTTTAAGATATATTTTTCAAATAAAGTAACTAATATTATAAAAAGGAAAGATTTGATTTTTTGTTCGTTTGTTTGCACTGAATAGGCTCCGAAACTACTGAACCGGTTTAGATGAAATTTGGTAAGAAGATAGTTTGAGACCCTGGGAAGGGCAGGATAGTTTTTATTTCGGAAATCATCCCTTAAGGTGATGAAAATGGGGATGATAGTTTATATGAGGAATCAACCGCTAGTTTTTAAATAAAGTACAGTACATTATAGTAGAAATAAAGTTATTGTGTAAGACACAAAAGAATTCTATTCTATACAGCATTGGTCCGTTTTGAGAACAAAGCAAAAAAATGACGACGTAATCGAGTTCAACTGTAACACGCGGAGTGACCGAAGCCAGCTAACTCGTAATACGCTTACTGATTTGCAATGCGCTCGAGTAGATAAAGGGATCAGTTACTGCATACTTTACATTTTGTATCGTTTATCAATATCATTTAATGGAATTTCAATTTTATTTCAACACTAGCGGCTTACTCTGGCTTCGCTCGGAATCGCCTCTAGACAAACAAAAACAAATCTATTCCACAGGAACCGTACATTTTTCCGGGACAAAACTAGACAGACAGAAAAACAAAAAAAAAATGAAAAAATCTGGATTTGTTTTATTTCTCTTCTTACAACTCCCTGACTCGGTGTTTAGTATTTTTTTTCTATGTACAGACATTTAACCTCTACAGTTTTATTACATGTATAGACTAGCGACGTGCCCTTGCTTCAGTCAGTTTGAAGGAGCTTTTCAGTCGGTTTGAACTGCTTCAGTCAGTTTTTCGTAATATTTACATAGCTAAGTTTCATTTCAATAGGTAAAGCAAATCCTATAGGGTATGAATCGAAGTAGTGGAGACTTTTGGCAGTAGTAAGACGTTAGAAACAATGAAACTGGTTTCATCATTTTCACTAATAACTGTTAAACGTTGAAAGAACTCATCGTGCCTGTTGCAAAATTCTATGACAGAGCCTAATTTGTTTTTGAGAGACTCCTAAAGTCCGCAAACCCGTATTTAGCCAGCGTGGGTGGAATACCGCCTAATCCGTCGCATTGAAGGTAGTCCCGTACTCATCAGTGGAACGTTAAAAATAAATTATAATTACTGATGTTAGCCCGGTGGTCGAAATTCAATCATAATTAATCATTATTACAAAAACACACTGTGAATTTTATTTACCGTTATTTTTTTCACTGATAACATTAAAGCGTCAATAACCTCTAAACAAAAAAAAAAAAAGAAAATTGTTGACAAACTGAGGAAAAAAAGGCACTGAACTGTTTATCTTTACCTAACTATATATAATAGATTATTGGATCTGTAACAAGTACATAACGCCTTTGAGATGTTTAACCCCTTAGTCTCTCCCGTGACCATAATTGCTGTAAAGCAATCGAAACGTCGGGAACCAAAAATCAAAATAAATCCGCGAAATAATCCGAAAAGATAATTTTATTTAAAATGTCAAATATTCGCGTAAATCTAAGAAAGTATTAGATTATTGGACAAATTAAAATAAAACACAGGTGAAGTCGCAGACAGAAACTAGTATAAAACTTAAGTTGTTTACACGATGTTGGACAAATTCCAAGAGCTACAGTTTTAGGAGCATGTGAATATAAATTAACTAAGATACCACCAAACTATATAAAATCAATTGGCAAGTTGGTTAAATTATATTTCTAGTATAGTATAAATTAATTATTTTTATACCTTTAAATACATACATATTATAAATATATACATATATAATATATATACCCATGAATGGAGTACAAACATTCGTACTCAACACACAAATGAATGCCTGCAGCGGGATTCGAACCCGCGACCGCTGGCACAGCAACTAGGTTCTCTACGAACTGAGCCAAACGTGTCGTCAAATCTTTCAATCTTGAGCTTATTTAAAAATAGAGGTTTTTGTGTATGTATGTTACGCTATATTTACGCTGATCTTTTATTGATGCTTTTTAGCACGTTTTTAACTTTTATTAGTTACACTTCTAACTATGTAATGAAATCTTAGAAGTCGATTTTAACATACTATGTTGTTATGGTATATTATAATCTATACTGCCACAATAAAGAGGTAAATTTTGTTTTTATGTGGTAATCTCTAGAACTACTGAACTGATTCCCAAAAAAAATATCACTAATAGAAAGCTACACTTCCTGACGGATATAGGCTATATTTTATTTTGATTTCAAAAAGTTTTCAGTTTAAAATCTTAATATTTGCAAATCAAGACAGTAAAATGCGCTAAATACCGCAATACCGGCTGGCGATGGCCAAATCGTTGCCTGTATATGAAAATAATGTTTAAAATTATTGGGGACCAACCGGAGACAAGCGAGGGTGTGTCGTATAATTTGATAGCATCGAGCTGACGTGATTGGTGAAACCAGCTGGATATTGCGAAAGATATTAGTAAAACCTTATATAATTATACTAGCGATTCACTCTTGCTCCGCTCGGGTTCGTCCCTGATTACGTTTCAACTTTTAACGTTTAGTATAGATTTCTCAGAGATATTTTCCCACAGTAAAAAGTATCCTATATGTTGACCCAGATAACCAGCTATCACCATACCAAATTTCATTAAAATCCCTCCAGTATTTTTTCTGTGATGCGGTAACAGACACACAGACAAAAATTCTAAAAACTATATATTCGGCCTCTGTATCGATAATAATGTCTATTTCAATAAGATTTTCAAAAAAATATTTAATGTACAGATTCGGCTTAGTTACAATTTAATTATCTATACTAATATTATAAAGCTGAAGAGTTTGTTTGATTGTTTGTTTGTTTGTTTGTTTGTTTGTTTGGTTGAACGCGCTAATCTCAGGAACTACTGGTTGGAATTGAAAAATTCTTTTTCTGTTGGATAGTCCATTTATCGAGGAAGGTTTTAGGCTATATAAAATCAAGCTACGACCAATAGGAGCGGAGCATAAATGAAAAATGTTGCAAAAACGGGAAAAAATGATTCCTTTTGAGAGCTTCCGTTGCGTGCGCTGCGTAAACGGTTAAAGGTACGTAAAAATAGTGTATGACGGAATTGTTCCCCTTTAAAAGTTCTAAAAAAAAGTCCGCGACAGCATATGTCTATCTTTTAAGGTTGACTCAATATAACCCTTTTTATGGTAATCAAATTTGTTCTAAAATAATGCATTACTTCCGAAGGTGTTTTTATAAACATGATATTAATCCTTATCCAAATAAATATGTTGTTCATCACAAATATTTAATTTTGAACAAAATTGCCCTTGACATCATTTGATTTCAATGAATATCTTAGGAGATATCATAGTTTTAAAATATACATATTTAACTTTACGCGGACTATGGGCGCGCTCTCAGCCCGATGCAAGGCGAGAGCGGGGCGGTCGTGAAGGCGAAGGGCGCTGGCTGTCTATTAGTTAAAAATAATTAAAATTAATTCCGTAGTTTGAGAGTTTATTGCCCAAAATTAAATAAACATACAAAACAGTAGTATAGACTTACATAAATGTTATTGCTAAAACAAAAAGTGCAATATTACTAAATTAAATAATATGAGATTAACGGAGGAACCTTTGTGGCATTTTCAATCACTGCCATTATTTACCAATCATACGGTGCGCAATAAAAGTGATATATGTAAGAGTATACTAATGTGTAAAACCTAAGAATTTGGTTTTTGATCATCTGAACGCGGGCGGAGCCGCGGGAAATGCTAGTATGTATAGATATTTATATATTTATTATTTATACTTCATCTCGATTTCATAAAAAGAAGAGCAAGATTCAAGGTAATATAATATGTTAGATTTCTCATAAATGATAGAAGTAGCAGTTATTGTAACATGACTATCACTGAAGGGCAGAGATTTCGTATAGTAAAATAAACATCTTTTTATCTCGTACTAGCGACTCACCCTCGCTTCGCTAGGGTTCGTCCCTAGGTTGCTTCCCAAAACAAAATTAATTAATTAATTTGGTTTTAATTTTTTTTCGTGGGACCCTATTTTTTTTTTAAAATAAGAGTAGCCTAAGTTACTCCTTATTACATCAGCTATCTGCCAGTGAAAGTCCCGTCAAAATCGGTCCAGCCATTTTAGAGATTAGCCGGAACAAACAGACAGACAGACAGACAGACAAAAATTGTAAAAAATGTTGTTTAGGTATATGTACCGTGTATACATCTATATACATTTAGTAAAAAAGGGTTATTTTAATATTACAAACAGACACTCCAATTTTATTTAGGTATTTGTATAGATAAAGGAAGGTGTAGAAATATTCCGCTTGATAAAATACTTTTTTTTTTATGAATCGAATGGCCCGGTTAAAAATATGCTTGTAATATTTGGATACTAAAGATCTCTTTGGAAGTGATAGCACGCTCGCTTGGGAAACCGAATGAAGCGGGTTCCATTCCTGGGTTTCGTACCTCTGAAATGTTATGTGCGAATCATTTCTAACATGATTACCACTTGTCTTACGGCGAAAGAAAACGTCGTGAGGAAACGTTCTGCCAAACCGCACTTGGCCAGGGTGGTGGACTATGGCCTGATCCTCCTCCTACTGAAGGGAGGCCCGTGCCCAGTAGTGGGACGTTAAAAATGGCTGATTATAAAGATTTTTTTTGAGCTTGCAGGCTCACAAAGTAAGGCTTAACACATTTTGATAACGCACCTGCTTCCTGATCACTGTACAGAGTAGTGGCGAGGACTTCCACGGGCGGTCCGGGGCCGAGGACGTTGTTGGCCCACACTCTGAACCAGTATGAGGCATTCGGCTCCAAATGGTACACGTCGATTTGCCTCTGTAAAATATAGCTTTTCATATACATTCATTTTTCATGTTTAAGAAAGATTCTTATAATTTTTGTAATTATGCAATAATATTATTAAGTTAGACGTAATAAATTATCAGTGATATATAAAATTGTGCCGTCTTTTTGTTATTTTTTCAAAAATACCATATGAATATATAATATGTTCATGGTTGTTTCAAAAATTACATCCAAAAAACGCAATTTTTTAACAACTTGAAAAAATGCGGTAATCAAGTCCATCTTTAAGGATAAAATATTATTAAAGTGAATTTACAGTATTCTGTGTACCATTTCAACTAAATAGTAATTATGTTTTTTTAACTTGACTTATGAATCAAGTTCATATTAGAAAACGGCTTCACTTATTTTGATGAAGCTTTCATTTGCACCGGCAATACTTTAAAGGAACTACGTTATTTCTTATCCCATAAAAAATATCCTTGGGATAAGTAACAAAAGTTTTATTAATGAAGAATAGGACAACTTAATAATAATTGAAACATCTACAATGTTTTAAAGCTTAGTTATGTTGATGTTTGATCAAGTTAACGGGTATTGTGAAATATAATAATAATAATAATTTGTTTCATTAGGAACGACAAAGGAACCATTTTTGTTAGTACACGCCTTAGAACAACTTATAAACTACGGTAGTAACAACTACAAATACAAACAAGGAGTGTTTAGTGAGAATTTGAAATATAAGTTCGTATGAAACTTTATATGCATACATTAATTCCTTTAGAAACAAGTAGCTTTTAAGCTACAGACAGAAAACTAAATTTATACTTTTAGATGATAAAAGTACACAAAAACTAAAGAGATCTGGGTTTTACAAAATAAAACAATGACGTTAAACTGTTCTTACCTAATGAATGTAACTTGGACTAACGATTCACGTACAACGGAAATACGCGGCAAACTTTGCTAAGTAAAAACTGTTCATAGCACAAAGCCAAAACGAATACTAAGAGAATCTAATTGTTTTTATTTGCACGCTTTAACTATTTTAAGATTGCGGAAATTTAGTTCTTTATTTTTAATCTTTTACATCATCCATTATATATTTAGACTAGCGACTCACTCTCGCTTCGCTTCGTGTTCGTCCCTAGACAAAAACAAATCTATCCCACGGGAACCGTACGTTTTTCCGGGATGATATATAGCCTATAGCCTTAGTTAACGGGCAATATAATTCGAAAATATTTTTTTAAATCGGATTACTAGTTCCTGAGATTAGCGCGTTCAACCAAACAAACAAACTCTTCAGCTTTATAATATTAAGTATAGATAATAAAACGTGTGTTTGTTCATTTCTCACTTAGCTACAGTATATTGGCCAGATTGAATTTTTTTCCGGTCATCTAGTAGTTTACGTCGAGTGTTAAGATGAAGGTATCTCCAATAATTTCTGAATGTCGTATGTCAAGAACAAAATTTATATGGGTCTGACATGTTAGTCATTTTGTGTCTCAAAGTGCTATATTGAAATATCATAAAACCCCAATACAACTCGACAGTACAAACTTTATTGATGTGTTTAAAAGAATGAAATATGTCTCAACTCTTGGATGCCCTAAGGTATCTATGCTAACGATTTTTGCACACATTTCAAAAAATAATTAGTTTTACCGAATTAGGACTAATATGGTTAGGGCTGATTGGCCTCCAGGCCTCCAGGCTACCGTTCACGGGCGCCGCAGACCGGTACTGCGCTGTGAAGTCCATTATGGGATGCCCACCATCACCTGCCACGTTCCATAGTATTATCGCGAGAATGGTCGACGCGTGGACTGTCACGTTCACTAATGGAGGAGGTTCCGCTGTGGACAAAGAAAAATAATAACATTAATTATCGGGATTTTGTTTATATTCGATATTCATACATTTAAGTCTTAATAATTGTTTCTTTGGAAAAAAGGAAAGATATTTGTGAGTTGATGAATTTACTTTAGTTAATATAAAATAAAATATTAAGGAATTAAAATCATAACAAGACGAAATAGAGTCTTTCTATAATATCTAATAATACTCTTTTTATATGCTTAATCATTTTATAGTATAATCTATACATATTATAAAATTCTAACTAAGCCGAATCTGTACATTAAATATTTTTTGGAAAATCTTATTGAAATAGACATTATTATCGATGCAGAGGCCGAATCTATAGTTTTTAGAATTTTTGTCTGTCTGTCTGTCTGTCTGTTACCGCATCACAGAAAAACCACTGGAGGGATTTTGATGAAATTTGGTACGATGATAGCTGGTGATCCGGGTCAACATATAGGATACTTTTTACCGCGAGAAAATATCTAATTTCTGTGAAAAAACACAAAAACTGGTTGGAATAAAACCACCACGATACTATTTATAAATAGTTTAGCAAGGCAATTTACTAAATATGGTAAAAACTATTAAAAATAGCTTATCTTGAAAATCAAATTATCAATAGCGCTATTTTATTCATTAAAATAGTTATTTTAATTAATATTTATGTGTATTTAGATACTCGACAATAGATGTCGCCATGTGTTTTTAAAATACGTAGTTTTAATTCCAAAAAAATGAATGTATGAATGTATGTAGAATTACCCACTACTAAATTACCCGCGGCCCCACCCGTATTGAAATTATCAATAAAGCAAACTTTTGATTTTATAATTGAGTAACTATACACATAATAAAATTGTAACTAAGCCAAATTCGTACATTCAATATTTTTCGGAAAATCTTATTGAAATATTCATTATTAGCGATATAGAGGCCGAATCTATATAGT
Source organism: Fabriciana adippe (assembly GCA_905404265.1). Lineage (NCBI taxonomy): Eukaryota > Metazoa > Arthropoda > Insecta > Lepidoptera > Nymphalidae > Fabriciana > Fabriciana adippe. The sequence goes on from FR989995.1 coordinate 1,762,171, forward strand.
TTTTAGAATTTTTGTCTGTTTGTCTGTATGTAACTGCATCACAGCAAAACCAATGGAGGGATTTAGATGAAATTTGGTATGGTGATAGCAGGTTATCCGGGTCAATGCATAGCAATGCAATGAACATTTTAGCAAGGTAACTTAATATGTTAAAACTATTAAAAAAATCTTATCTTAAAAGAAATATCAATAGCGCTATTTTATTCATTAAAATAGTTATTTTGATGAAAAATTATTTATGTGTTATTTAGATATTTGACAATAGATGTCGCCATGTGTTTAGAAAATACGTAGTTTTAATCCAAAAAAATAACAATGTACAGATATGACCTTTCTATGACTTTATTAGAATTGCTACTAAATTACCCGCGGCCCGCCAGTATTCAAATTATCAAGTACCTAATATTTTGTTGGTCGAAACAATTTTCAAATGAAAATATTTGTAAATTTTTATTGTTTAGTAAATAATGTTAATATATTTTTTTTATCTTTTAATGTAAAATTAGGCAAATGCAAATCCAACTCGCGCCTTATAGGGTTCGTATAGCAAAATTCTGTGTTGTTTTCCGTACTTACGTGTTTTGTTAGGTTAACACTAAAATGAATACGAATAATATTTAAATTTCCGCAATATCGACTCATTTTATCAACCGTAAAAATAAGTGGAAAACAAGTTAATGGCTGTTAAACTGACAAAGCGGGTAACTAAAAATATTCCATATCTCAAAAACTTTGCAAAAGTATTTTAGGAACTGTTATATCTCAACTTTTTCAGTTTTTTTGACACCATTTCTTGGAAAGTAAAGGCTTTAAGGACATAATAAAATTCTTACGACTTTAATCATATTAGCCGAGCCATATGAAATAATAAAAAGCATTTGTTTAGAATTATTTACTTATTACACTTTTGAAAATCGATTTGGAAAATATTACTAACTAGCGCTAACCAATCCCTGTTTCGCGACAAATTAACATTAAGAAAAGTTATCATTATGTAATTTAAATAATCAGCTAAATATTAAATTAATCAATAGCTATCTATTAGTAAAAAATAATTCAAATTAATTCCGTAGTTTGAAAGTTTATCGCCCAAAACTAAACAAACAAAACAGAAGTATAGACATACATAAATGTTATTGCTAAAACAAAAAGTGCAATATTACTAAATCAACTATGAGATTAACGGAGGAACCTTTGTGGCATTATCAATCACTGCCATTATTTACCAATCATACGGTGCGCAATGAAAGTGGTATATGTAAGAGTATACTAATGTGTAAAACCTAAGAATTTGGTTTTTGATCATCTGAACGCGGGCGAAGCCGCGGGAAATGCTAGTTTGCAGAATAAAAGCGATGATACACCCCAAATGAAATTTCAAACTTTCATTATTCCTTCAAAAATATATCCAAATGTAATAATAATATAATAAAATATTCCTAAATATTTTTGCAGTAATATATTAAAATACAAATGTAACTTAAGCTAAATGCAGCCAAATATCAATTTAGAATAAAAAAGTAAACATAAAAAATCTTAATTAACGACGGTCACCTTGCTAACGAGACCATCAGTGCGAAATAACAAGATAATTACAAGCATTACGAGTACCTACCTGATGTCTGTATAAAATACAAATCTATACTAATATAATATTAATATTATAAAGCTGAAGAGTTTGTTTGTTTGTTTGGTTGAACGCGCTAATCTCAGGAACTACTAAGTCAATTTGAAAAATTCTTTTTGCATTAGATAGCCCGTTAACTGAGGAAGGCTATAGGCTATATAACATACTGGAAAAACGTACGGTTCCCGTGGGATAGATTTGTTTTTGCCTAGGGACGAACCCGAAGCGAAGCGAGGGTGAGTCGCTAGTAAAATCTAATCGTATAGGTACCTAAAGTTAAAAATTAAGGTATTGTTGAATGACACACTTCTATATTTGACTATTTCTCATATATTGACTGCCTCGTTGGTCTAGTTAGCTAGCATATTCAGCTGCAGATTGAGATGTTGGGTTCAAATCCCGGGTCGGGCCTAAATATTTACTAGATTTTTTTATCACGAAATACTAATACTAGAACTCGGGCTAAAGATACATAGTTGATATGAAGCACCGCCGCAATACTAAATCTGCGGTCTGTCAATATAGTCCGAATCACTCAAGTGTTTAAGCTTTCTTCGTTAATTGATCAGGACTATGTTGACCATAAGTGAGTAGAGTAGAATGGCCATTAGATTCAATAAACTACAAATCCTCGCGAAAGAACATCGTTATCGACCTAGATTATATCAGAAACTTATTGAAATTTAAAAAAAATCTAAATTTCAATAAGAAAGATGGCCGGGTTCTACCACCGTCGTGGGATTCTGTAATCTAGTATACATATAATAAAATTCTAACTGAGTTGAATCTGTACATACACCAAAAATACACGTAACAGACCGTTAGATGTAGTCGTGGTATTTTATAGTCACTTTCATGACCATGATTGCTGTAAAGCATTCGAATCATCGGGATACAAAAATCAAAATAAAGAAAAGATGGTTTTTGGTTTGTGGGACCCTATTTTTTTTTTCTAAAATAAAAGTAGCCTAAGTTACCCCTTATTACATCAACTATCTGCCAGTGAGAATCCCGTCAAAATTGGTTCAGCCATTTCAGAGATTAGCCGGAACAAACAGACACAGATAGACAAAAATTGTAAAAAAAAAATGTTTTGGTATATGTACCGTGTATACATCCATATGCCTTTAGTAAAAAGCGGTTATTTTAATATTACAAACAGACACTCCAATTTTATCTATCTGTATAGATTAATGTCTCAACATAATATGTATGTTGCTAATCATCAGGCAGCCAGTATACTTTTTAATCTACATTTTACATTTAAATAATTATATAGATACATTTAAAAATTATATTTCTCGGTTTATGAGAGAAGAAAATAAATTTATAACATCTCCACAAATAAATTACTAATTTAATATCTTAATTGCTCTTTCCGAGGGTAACTTAGGGATGAATTTAATTCAAATCCTTTATACAATGTTGGTTTTGCTGAAACATATTTATTGTTCGTCAAAAATTCTAGTAAAAGAGAGTAAAAAATCCTTGTCCTGAGAAGACCTTACAAAAAAACAACGAAACTTTCTTATCAGTTTGAAATGGGAATGAACTAAACACCTAAACAAGTTGTTTTAAATTACCCGCTAGGGTTAGCAACCTCTAACACCATTATAATAATTACTCAAATCATATGAGTTCTGTAAATATACCCTACATTGATATAATGCTGATACTAGCTGACCCGGCAAACGTTGTTTTGCCATATATATAAATAATTTCCTGTTACTAAAATGGCTATTAAAAAATAAGGGTTGATCGTAGAAGGGTGAAAATTGAGGATTGTATGTATTTTTGTATGTTGTATCATAAAAAAATAGAAATTAAAAATTTTGTCTAAAAAATAAAATAAAAAATTAGGGGTGGACTACCCCTAACATTTAGGGGGATGAAAAATAGATGTTGGCCGATTCTCATAGATACCGGATAAGCACAAAAAATTTCATCAAAATCGTTCAAGCCGTTTCGGAGGAGTATGGCAACGAAAACTGTGACACGAGAATTTTATATATTAGATATATATATATATATATATATATATATATATATATATATATATATATGTACGTGGCAAACTTATACACTTGCTTTTTATAGCGGTCTAAAAACGTTCATTTTTGACAGTAATCTTGTTGGTACAGATGTTTTCAGGCAAGTAGTAATTTAAACTAACGAGTGACAAAATAATTAACAATGGGAATGTAACGTCATTCATCCAAAGTAATCAACTCGGCGGAACATAACCCCTTGAATGTTTTAATATGCCTAAAATAAAACATGCTGACAAAAGATGTGCTTTGTAGTGGAACAATTAAAAACCAACATCGCCATATTTTATTATTGAAGTAGAAAATTGGAGTATACGACTGTTTGAAAGACGAGATTATATTAAGTTACTAACGACTCACCCTCGCTTCGCTCGGTTTCAACCCTTGGTACGTTTTAACGGTTAGTATGGTATAGATAGACAACATGTTATATATACATAGGTACAAAATAAACAGTTCTGAACTTTTGGATTTTCCAGTAGTTCTTTTTTTATATTTAAACCACCCCTGCACACCCCCAACAAAACAAAAAAAGAATTCCTTTAGCGAGACTAACAATATATATATATATATATATATATATATATATATATATATATATATATACGAGTATATAGAAATTATAGGGTGAATCAAACGCATATTACGCATTTACGTTTACGTTAGAAAACGTATTCATTCGCATATTGTGCTACTTGATTTTAAAAATTAATTACTGAATTCTGCAACCTTTGTAACTCTCACTTAGGCACGTATTGCACAATTACTGGGCACTGTACTAATTTGAACAGGTTTACTGCGAGTATTAAGATTCTAACAAGCAAAAGTGGCTTAGATATATGTTTATTTTTGCCTTTAGCTTAAGCCAGAGCAGGTCGAATAATATATCATACTAGCGACTCACCCTCGCTTCGCTCGGATTCGCCCTAGCTTGATTCCTCATACAAACTTTCATCCCCATTTTCACCCCCTTAAGAGATGATTTACGGGATAAAAAGTGTCCTTCCCAGGGTCTCAAATCTTTTTACCAAACTTCATTTAAATAGGTTCAGTAGATCCAGAGATTACCCCCTACAACGTCACAAACTCACAAACTTTACCTCTTTATAATATTAGTATAGATTAAGGAGCCTCAATATTTTGCAGAATAACCAAACCAAATGAAATATGATGTCAACAATCAAAAATATATTCACTATAGTACAAAGAATAATGAAAATAACAACGAATGAATTGCCACGGCAAGTAGACTGTTCTGGAAACAGTAATATTTACGCAAATAACTATTTAGGCGAGGCTCAGCGGACTGTAATAAAGTAGACTTTTTGTGCAACTAGTGTCTACGTATTGAAAAGTAAGAATATGTGCTATTTTGTTTCGAAGTCTTGACCTTGTTTTAACACGTCCTAGACTGTTTAAAGGACTTTATAATAAAACCATGGACAAACACATAAAACAAAAATCATATTAAATATTTTTATATTTACACATGTAACTTGCATATAATTTAAGTACTTACACGACATATACCAGGAACTTAGGAATAAACTTGGCATAAACAAACTATCTAAACTATAAGGCAGTGGCAGCCCAATGGTATCGCGCTTGCTTGGAAAAGCAAGTAAAGCGGTTTTAAAGGCCGTGTTTCGCACATCTGATAACCTCATGTGCGAATCATTTTACATGATTACCATGTGCCTTACGGTGAAGGAAAACATCGCAAGGAAACCTGTATAACTGAGAGAACCTAGCAAGTTTTCGAAAGAAATGCGAAGTCTGCCAAGCCGCACTTGGCCAGCGTGGGGCCTGATCCCCCTCGTATTAAAGGGCCTGTGCTTAGTAGTGGAACGTCAAAAAGGGCTGAATACTAGGGTTTATCTTATATTTCAAAATAAATTATCATGTACAAAGGTAATTGATAGAGTATTCAATATAACTAAGGACCGCAATATGAATTTGAATATTGTTAAGCAAAGAATGACACTGAAGACAATTTGTACAATTTGTTCAATGCAATTTATAAAGCGCAAAAATTCAATAATATATATTTTTTTAATTTTTGCAGAATGGTTTTTAATTTCCATACTGAAAATTATCTGAAACAACGCTACCGCGGTTACATCCACGTGAGCATACATATTTAATATGTTTACTTTTTCGAGTTAAGAGCGTTCTTCCGTTTTAGAGGTTAGAAAAAGTAAGGGTTTGGAAAGAAAACTTTAAAAAACGCTATACTTAGAATTTTAGCCGTGTTCGAGTATATTCAGTTTCTATTGGTGTTGAAAGATAAATCGGTTGTGGGTAATTGTAATAATGAAGTACGTAGAGACTTTCTGTAGATTAGATTTAAGGCACACCATAGCCCTATGACAATTTTAGAAATTGTTCATAGTTTCTTTTTAACAAAAATGGTACGCATTCAGATTCATTATGACTTTAAATGCAATTATACCACAATTTGCATTCAAAATCCTTTAAAACCCTTAGCTGGGCACGGGCCTCCCTTCAATGCGAAGGGGATCGATTAACGAACTTCACATTACTTTCGAAAACTTGCTTGATTCTCTGAGACATTCAGGTTTCCACACGATGTTTTCCTTCACCGTAAGACAAGTGGAAATCATATTGGAAATTCATTTGCTAAGCGAGCATGTTTCCGCTGGACCACTGCTTCACAACCAGATTAGAGTGGATTTATTCTTATAACTTATGTGTCACCATTCTTGAAACAAAAGTAGTATATTAAAAATATTGGTTAAAATTCATAATAAGCAACTCCATATTAAACGATCTATCGATATCTATCAATATGAGCTAATAAAGAAGAACCTTTATTTATGGATCAGTTGAAATCCAATCAAGCTATACATATAGCTACACAATGTGTGCTTTAAAACATCGATTACGTAGGTACTACAAACTATTTCTGGCTTCAATCGCCGATTCAAACTAGAGATAGGTTTCTTGTACGTTTTATCGGCGGTCAGCAGTTGATTACTCAATGGCCGCTCAACTAGAAGCCTCCATTCGTATCTCTCTAATATGTAGTAGCTAACGACATTCGGAAATTGGACAGGAATTACATCAAATGTGTATTACATGACGATGCTACCATTTGTATGTTAAATATTTCTATACTAAATTACTTTTTAACTGAATAGGTACACCGGCTATAACATATTTCAAATGTTAAATTATACCAGCGTTAGATATGAATATTATATGGCACGATCTCTGATATACATATAACCTGTTTGTTGAAAAGAGAATCATTAAAATCGGTTCACACTTGATTTAAATATCGCGTCCGTAAAATAAGGAACGAGATGACAAAAATTGTACATTTTAGTAAAAATATGGGTTAACTAATTGATATTTCTAACATTTTAACACCTATTGGTGTACCATATATGTAAAAAAAATCTCTAAAATTATCATCATTCACATCTTTACACGTCAATCAAAGTGAGGACCAGTCACTATAAATCAAAGTTTCCTTGAAGTTTATAAAACACCATGAAGAGATCATTTTTATAGCCTTCCAAGGATTCACGGGATTCCGGGGACTAAGCCTGTCTTTTCTTCAATGGAACTCATTTATCTTTCCCGTCAAGCGACACAACAAGACCCTTTCGTAAAGGCCCCATGATTGCCAAGGGGTTGCGGATAAGACGCCTATATTAACGCCGATTCCAAGGCGACTGAAATTTTTTGCTCATTCCCGTGGATTATGCGAGTTATTATGTTCTTATCTCCGTATATAAGAGTACTAGCGACTCACCCTCGCTTCGCTTCGGGTTCGTCCCTAGACAAAAAGAAATCTATCCCACGGGAACCGTACATTTTTCCGGGATGGTATATAGCCTATAGCCTTCCTCAGTTAACGGGCTATCTAATGCAAAAAGAATTTTTCAAATCGAATTAATATTTCCTGAGATTAGCGCGTTCAACCAAACAAACAAACAAACAAATAAACAAACAAACAAACTCTTCAGCTTTATAATATTAGTATAGATTTATAGTTCTTCGCATTTCTATAATAATAATAACGTCCGATTTCGTTCTAGGCAGGCAGGCAGCTAAACTCAAGAAGACTAAGTACGCAGGAGATATTACATTGCACAAGTGTGTCAACAAACACAAAGTGCACTCTCTATTCTTTTCAATTTTAAACTATGATGGGACGAAAATTCGACACGAATGTTTTTGTTTATCCTACCTATAAATCATACAATAAATGTTGGTACCATTTATTTTTTGTTAAAATCATCAGAGAACGTTTGTGTGTTAAGGGTTATTATACAAGTAATGATTTTACAGAAGATGGTATGCCTTGGGAATGATGATAGAATTATTGTAATTTATAAATTTATTAAAAAAAAAAAAGATTTTGGTCCCGCTGAGTTTCTTTCGCCAGTTCTTCTAAGATCTGAGGTTTCTTCTTTTCAAACTAGTAGTACTTACACTTTGAAGTTCAGTAAGAGTGTAATAATATAGCGCTGAATAAAATATTTAGAATTTGAATTTGGCGCTGAATAAATTTGGTGCATCATTTTATATTTATTTTCCGAAAGGTTTATGTTATATTTAATACTAGCAGAACCCGCGGCTTCGCTCGCACTAAAACTACAAAAAATCTCTAAAAAGGTAGTTTCATACAATACAAATTATCATCCCCTATTTTACCCCCTTTTAGTATAAATTTCGAAAAACGCTAAAACACGTATTTATTTAATTTTATTGAAGAGCATTAATACCAAGTTTCAAGTAAAAGTCAACTCTGATCGTAAAATTTTTTTGGATTGTATTATAACGTGTTTTCCCGTGGGAATTAGATAATCTTCCGCGGTAAAAAGTAGCCTATGTCACTCTACTACAGCCCTCCAACTATTTCCACACGTCAATCCGTCAGTCCGTTTCGATGTGAAAGAAGAACAAACAAACAAATACACTTTCACATTTATAATATTAGTATGGGAGTATGGATATTTCTTAAGTGATATAAATATAATATTTTATCACCAGGTAGTAGAACAGATTAAAACCTTGACATTATGTAATTTAATCGTAAAAAGACACTTTTAATGCACGCCACGCAGTACGCTAAGTAAACCATGACCAACAAAAATAATATTATACAAAATTGTACATTTTAAATAGACGTACAAAAACGCAATTCTGTTGCTTATATAAACTTTTAAGGATTGCTTATAAAAACTAATAAACCTTAATAATCTAGATTACACAAAACAAGGGGTGTTAATTATATTTACCTAATAAAATCTAATGTGTAGGCGTATCTTTCCCATGTGGCCAACTAAGTGAAATCATTAGTGATTTCAGCACCCTTCCTACCTGCCATAACGTAAGTAATTTACTTAAAGTGTTTGTTTTACTTATGAGGAAATGTTATATAAATAAATAAATAAATATGTTGGGACATTAACACACAGCACCATCTAGTACCATGGTAAGCTACGAGGCTTGTGTTATGGATACCAGATAGTTGATACACTACACATACATATATAACTTTAAATACGTACATATTATAAATATAAACACCCATGACTGGAGTACAAACATTCGTGATCATCACGCAAATGAATGCCCCCAGCGGGACTTGAGTCCGCGACCATTGACACAGCAAGTGGGATCACTACAAACTGAGCCAAACGTGTCGTAGTATATGTAGCTGAATGGCATGTTATTGTTTTTAATATATGTATATTAGGTAGATATGTACTGCGAGACCATGACATCTTTATATTGCAATCGTAAACAAAACGTTATTACACGTACAACGGTATTTGCGCATATTGTTCATTTTTCACAACTCATGAGAGCAAATATTACAGTATTTACAAAAAGTATGAATCTCAATTCAGTATATTGTTTATTTGAGTGAAATCTATAAATGAAGCCATCAAATCAAATAAAATATTTTACAGAAAGATTTCTATATTCATCACTACGTATTATAAAACAAAGTCGCTTCCCGCTGTCCTTCCGTCCCTATATATGCTTAGATCTTTAAAACTACGCAACGGATTCTGATGCGGTTTTTTTGATAGATAGAGTGATTCAAGAGGAAGGTTTATATGTATAATACATGCACAATATAGTAGAGAAACACTGATAATTTTAGAGGTTTCTAATTAAATGTGATGCCGTAAATAAACACATTTTTTTGCGCTTACATTGCAAACGCTGGCTGAACCCTATGAGATAGATCAAAATAATGTACTACAGTATTGTACACCTTAAAAAGGTCTACAAAAAAGTCCACGATGACATAACTATGTCTATCTCTTAAGGATAACATACTATATCCATTTTACTATACCCAAGCTAGGTACAAACCCGAACGAAGCGAGGGTGAATCGCTTGTTTATATATAAAAGCTGCATTGTTACATAATGCAGTATTATACACATATAATACTCTATAAGATACATAAGAAACACAGCTATTATCCTCCATTATGCAGGCAGACTCGAAGGCACCACGACTATAAATTTTCGGCCACAAGATATGTTTTATTCATCCTTAAGCTTGGGATGCCTTCTGTGGGGAATTATGAATACCTCATTAAAATCTTTTAATTGGCTGTTTGGATTTGAGCAATTAACGTTTACAAGATGATTTAAGTGAAAAATTGTATGCTTTGTGGGAAAATTTTGATTTAAAAAATTCATTTAACAGGCGATATTTATGTATATATGTATGACGGAGGAGGATTTAGTTCCCTTTTTCTGTTAGAATGTAAAACCTTATTACTGTTTAAAGTCACTATGTTATGTGATTTAGTTTTAATTCAGAATCAATTTAAATATCGAGCAGAGACTAGTACGTCTCGAGCGGGGTCTAGATGCCATCATGACATTTTATGGAGATACGTGGCTTAGTAACGTTGGTTGATCATGGTGGATGATAGAGAGTTATGTTTTGATATTATAGTTGGAAGTCGATGATCGACATCCCAGAACTCGCTGCTCTATTAAATTATTAGAATTACCGTTTCAAGTTTATAACATTGTGATATCCCTGCTTAAATTATGTATTGAGCATTAAGTTTTTTATTATTCGAGCCCTGACAACGCCCACAAGATTAGTAACCACTAAAGATGATGTCGGTAGTATATGGATTACACATCATGTATATGTATTCGTTAGTGGGTCTGATAGTGATGGTGCAACTAACGACTTGATCGATTAAGGTAGCTAGTGTTCGCTCACCGGTCTATGAAAATAAAAAAAAGTAACTTCCGCACACTTTTTATTGATAACACTAAACCTCGTGAATAGCTACTAAAAAAACCTTTGACAAACAGATAAGAGAAGGTACTGAGCTGTAATATCTTTGCCTATTTACATATATAGGTAGATATTCAAAGGGTGTAATAATTATAATATGGCCGATTGTTTCAACCCAACTAATTGTTGTGTTGTTGCGCGCTCGCTTGGGAAACCGAGTGAAGCGGGTTCAAATCCCGGGTCTCGCACCTCTGATGTTTTCATGTGCGAATCGCGAGAGAACCTAGCAAGTTTTCGAAAGACATGTGAAGTCCGCCAATCCGCACTTGGCCAGCGTCGTGGACTATGGTCTGATCCCCCTCGTATTGAAGGCCCTTGCCTAGCAGTGGGATGTTAAAAAAGGCTGAGTACAAATTATTATGAGCGAAGATATAGTAGCTATCAATGATAGTAGTCGCGATATACAGCATGTTGTATGAAAGAAATGTTCATAAAACGTCCACAGTATCAATTTTTTATTTATCAATACATTTAAACGTATATCTTTAGAATCTTACATTGTCAAATATTCATTTATTAAAAAACATTTAAGTAAAGTTAGTAAAATAATGCAAAAAAAGTATCAAATATAGAGGAATAATAGCAATGCCACTAGCGATAGGTACACGCACTGATCTTTTTTTCCTGAGATGATAGTTTCAACTCGCACTCGCATTAAGATGAGGTCTGTTTCCACTGTCCAGTGGGGCATTATAAGGGCTGAACACAAGTACTATTTACACCTAAAAAGTAAGTTATAAAGAAAATCTTACTAATATTACAAATGTGAAAGTTTAGATGGATGTTTGTTACTCAATAACGCCAGAACGGCTGAACTGATCTGGATGAAATTTGGCACAGAGATAGATTATAGTCTGGAATAGCACATAGGCTACTTTTTATCCCGCAAAATGTACGGTTCCTGTGGGATAGATTTGTTTCTGTTTTTTTGTATTTCTATATATGTTTAGCTTGTGCCCTCTTAACAATCAATAACAATGAATCCTGTGTGAGACACTATTGTAAAGTTAGCTTTACGAGAACTTACTTTAAATCTGTTTCCTTGAAATAAACTTAGCTTTTTAAGTCAGATTGAGTCTGAGCTGTACAATTAAGAAACTTGTATAGAAGTCGTTGAAATTGTTTGCGCGTGATGCTACGAGAAATAGAGAAATTGTTATAGCATCCATCAATTAAAAATAATTAATAGATAGTTTTTAGGTACTTGCATACTCAGCATAAATAACCTGTTAATACGAGTATAACATTAGTCACTACACTTACTAACTGACTATAAAAATATTCTATTTATTAAGCAAAACAAGTTATTCCGTCACGGTACTTTGCAGATTAAATATAAATAAGTGGGATTATAATTCCACACTAGCGTAGGAAGAATACATATTATTACAGAATGGTTAATATTGTAAACATTATTTTTAAAAGAGAAACTGCTCATTTAAAATGTAATTTCAATAAAAAAAAATGGCGATTCAAAACTCAAAAGTGCTTGTAAGAGTTTGTTTGAACAAAGTTCACTTTGATACGCTTTGCATGGAAGTTCGTCATTTTAGAAGTTAGAAATATGGAAATCACTGTTCTTCTGTTTATATTGCCGATGGGAAATCCCACCGGGCTCCTGCTTGCAATAATATAAATCTAAATGTGTATTTGTTGTTCTTCTTTCATACAGCAACTTAAAAATGTGATGTGTTGCATAAATATAGTACCAACATCTTGGGTCGTGGTAGGCTACTATTTTTCCCAGTTCATCGAGAGGCACCGGATTGGTTCTTCACCATATACATATTTTGATCATTTACAAGTATTAACTCTCTAAATAATCTTAATAAATCTAAATTTTAATAGCGGCTAACAAAAACAAATCTATCCTACGGGAACTGTACATTTTTCCGGGATAAAAAGTAGCTATGTGCTATTCCAGATTATAATCTGTCTCAGTGCCAAATTTCATCCAGATCTACTCAGTCGTTCTGGCGTAATTGAGTAACAAACATCCATCCAAACATCCAAACATTTAAACTTTCACATTTATAATACTATCTTATTTTATTTAGCTAACTAGCGACTAACCTTCACTTCGCTAGAACGTGTCTCTAGGTTCCAAACAGTGGCGTATGTGTTACTCCAGTTAACAGTCTATCTTTGTACTAAATTTCCTCAAAATCGATTTAGCCGTTTCAAGAGCAACAAACACACCCACACAAACTTTTGTATGTATTTATAATAGTAGTCCGATTAAGTCAGTGTAATAATAATACGTGAATAGTAACTTTCGTCTAAATTAAATAAAACCTACTCCAATATCCATACTAATATTATAAATGTAAAAGTGTGTTTGTTTTTTTGTTTGTTTGTCTCTCCTTCCTTTCAAGTCCCGAAACAGAGTGACGGATTGGCATGATTTTTTGTGTGGAGATAATTGGAGGGCTGGAGAGGTGGAGAGACATAGGCATATTTTTACTGCGGAAGCTAATCTCATTCCCACGGGAAAACACGTTACAATACAACCCAAAAAATATTTATGATTAGAATTACTTGAAACTTGGTATTAATGCTCTTCAATACAATTAAATAAATATATATTTTAGCTTTTTTCGAAATTCATGCCATAAGAGCGTAAAATAGGGGAAGAAAGTTTGTACGAAACCTACCTTTTTGGATTTTTTTTTGTAGTTTTAGCGCGAGCGAGGCCGCGGGTTCTGCTAGTAATATTATAAACGCGAAAGATTGTGAGGATGGATGGGTGGATGAATGTTTGTTACTCTTTCGCAAAATTTGCTGAACGTATTTTAATGAAACTTTATAGTAATATAGCTATATAGCATCAGAGTATCACATAGGCTATAATTCTAAAGATGTAACAATACATATTGAACCTACGCATGCGGAGTCGTGCGGAAACACTAGCTAATAATAACTCTAATAACAAAAGGCGTCTTTTAGGATTACAGTCGTAATTAAAAAAAAATTACAGCATTTCAATTTCTACCTATAATACACTTTACAATATCAACGAATAGTGTTGAGGCTTCACTTTGGTAGTTTCTTTACACCTATCCGTATTTTAAACTAAAGTTTTCAGCGTAGAGGTGGAGCGGTTGCGAATCCATTACGCAATATGCTTCTTTCTGATTCATTCTTTGTCAGTATGTTATTTTATATAAGAAATAAGTTATTAAGCATTTTGAATTTTTTAATGTATTTCAGTCACGATACAAAAATGTTCTGACATAAATCGAACTAATTTACATTATTTTTTAATTAAAAAAATTAAAAACCGTCTGACGTGCAATAGCGTGTAAAGCTACCATTACTTTTCTTGCTTGCCTGTTTTCGAATGTTATTTTTCAGTATGTATGTAGGTGTTTATTTCAGTGTAGTTAAGACATATCTAAGCCATAGAATATTATTTAATTACTAGCGTCTCATCCGCGCTTCGCTCGGGTTCGTTCCTAGGAACGTTTTAACGGTTAGTATACCTAGATTTCTCAGAGATGAGATATTTTACTCCACTAAATAATATCCTAAATGTTGACCCGGACAACTAGCTATTACCGTACCAAACATCAAAATCCATCCAGACAACAAAAAACATAAAAACTATAGATGCGGCCTCTGTATCGATAATAATGACAATTTCAATAAGATTTTCCAAAAATATATTAAATTTACAGATTCAACTCAGAATTTTATTATATGTATAGATTACTAGGAGTTAAAAATCAAGTACTCAGTGTTTAAATCTATACTTAATATTATAAAGCGGAAGAGTTTGTTTGTTTGTTTGTTTTTTTGAACGCGCTAATCTCAGGTATTACTAATCCGATTTGAAAAATTCTTTTTGCATTGGATAGCCCGTTAACTGAGGAAGGCTATAGGCTATATATCATCCCGAAAAATGTACGGTTCCTGTGGGATAGATTTGTTTTTATCTAGGGACGAACCCGAAGCGAAGCGAGGGTGAGTCACTAGTATTAGATATAAGAAATAAAAAAAAATGTGATGTAACGTTGGTGGGTACCCTTGTAAGCTAAATCCATGGAAAGATTGAATTGAATAAGCCAGTAAAGACAAAAACTGACTGCCCTGTTACGTAACTCTCGTTCACAAATAAAGTAGAGAGCAGACGCGCGTTTTACTTGGGTATGCAAGGTTAAAATTAAGGTCTTTCGGTAGCATCTGCATTTTCTAAAATTAATCTATACATAGAAAAAAATACTTATATATGAAAAACTGACTAAAAAGATGGTAACGAGTTGACGTTGAGTTGAAGTTGAATTTTTATACGCTTTTTTAAGACATTCATCTTTTACAACTTTTAAAAAAATAATTTAAAAAAAAGTTGAATAATAAATATGTATGTGATCCCGTTGAGTTTCGCAAATTCTTCTCAGGAATGAGGCATTTACTCTTCAATCTGATGTTAGACAGATTGACGATTTACTCAATTGAGTGATCTTTTTCTTTCTGAACTAGATACTTTACATTATTACAATAATAAATTTGAATCCATTAACAAGAGAATTGAATTGAATTAAAAAATTGAAATAAAACAAAATCATTATAATATTTTTTTTTTTATTTGACAGGGCTGAAGTCCAAAGACACTAAACTACCAGCACCACCACAATAGAGATAATCAAACCCACAACCACCTGTGCAAAGGTTTAGTGACGATGAATAATACTAATATTATAAAGCTGAAGAGTTTGTTTCTTTGTTTGGTTGAACGCGCTAATCTCAGAAACTACTAATCCGATTTGAAAAATTCTTTTTGCGTTAGATAGCCCTTTAACTGAGGAAGGCTAAAGGCTATACATTATCCCGGAAAAATGTACGGTTCCCGTGGGATAGATTTGTTTTTGTCCAGGGACAAACCCGAAGCGAAACGAGGGTGAATCGCTAGTCAGTTATATAATGATTAACTAAATAGAATTCTAAATTCTATAAAGTCAATGTAACAGAGAGGAATTTTGGTAAACCTCATTATAAATTCATAGCATTCGGTTTAATAATCAATTAACTGAAAACCTACTAGATTTACATATGGTTACACTAATTTGTTGTATGGACAATATCATTTAATGTGAATTTAATAACGTCTATCACACTCAATTAAGGCGATCTATAACAATGGATACTCCTTCTGCGACGAGTATTGTTTTTTCTACATTTTCTAGCGAATGTACTTGCGGGAAAACTAGTAATATGTATATATTATAATAATTAAAGACAATGGTAGCCCAGTGGCAATGCGCTCACTTGGGAAACCGAGTGAAGCAGGTTCAAATCCCGGGTCTCGCACCTCTGATATTTTCATGTGCGATCATTTCCAACATGATTACCACTTGTGTTATGTTGAAGGAAAACATCATGAGGAAACCTACATGTCTGAGAGAATCTAGCAAGTTTTCAAAAGGCATGTAAAGTCCGCAAACCCGCACTTGGCCAGCGTGGTAGACTTTGGCCTGATCCCTTTCGTATGGGAGGCTCGTGCCCAACAGGACGTTAAAAAGAGCTGAATACAATATGTTATAATAATTATCCATTCTTAGTATTAAAAGTAGTGGAAAATAAAACTAGAGTTTTATTCGTATCTTTTCATCTTTTTCATGAGCATTCCTTGCTCCATATCCGGTTGAGATGTATAAGATACTACAGTAGAATATAATCACTATAATTAGGTAAATTGGTATTATTATGGTATCATGACATGGTAAAGATTTTCCTGCTGACAATAAAACATGCTAAGCTGATTATTTATAATTACTTTATATTAGTAACTAGCAGACCCACCCACGCGTTGCTGTGGCTCACATATAAAAATCGTTAATTTTGCAATAAAAAAAGGAAATAATCGGGATAACAACTATCCTTTCTTTTAAGTTGATTTTGAAAAATCTATGTAGAAAATCACGCTTTCAGGTCCAGCGGATAAGGCTGTATTTTACCTGCATAGTTTTACTAGCGACTCACCTTCGCTTCGCGCCTGTTCGTCCCTAGGCACATTTTAACGGTTAATATGGAAAAGGTAGTTGAACCCTTACTTTGTGAAAAACAAATCTATCCTATGAGAACCGTTCATTTTTCCGGGATAAAGAGTAACCTACATGCTATTCCAGACTATATATAATGCATCTCAGTGTCAAATATCATGCAGATCCGTTCAGCCGTTCTAGCATGATTGAGTAACAAGCATCCATCTATACAAACTTTCGCATTTGTAATATTAATGGGATCAGGCAGTTGAAACGGGAGCTATGTTTATATATGAACATCTGTTGTAATATATATATATATATATATATATATATATATATATATATACATATATATTACTAATGTAATCAATATCATTAAATTTCATTACACTAGATCATGTTACAATCTAAAATAACAGTTCGTCCTTTCCATTCTATTGCGCTCACGATAAGCGGAGATTATGACAGTTTCTACAAAGGAGAAATTATGTCCTTTTGTTATACCTAGTCAGAGAATAAAAATGCTTTTAGACAAATCGAAATATAAAAAAATGTTATCAATTTGATGTAAGAAATAAAAGCATTACTAATATCATTCGATACTGACTGAGTGATTAACCTAATCTAACCATTTGAATGAGGTAGACAGACACACATAATACTTTCTTAGATTTACGTAAATATTTGACATTTATATCTTTTTCTTCTATATAAATAAAAATGAATATTTGTACGTTCGTCCCCTATGCGTTCCTAAACCATTGATCCGATTGTGATAAAACTCTGGTGGGTTACTCTGTATACGCCTGCGAAGGTTCCTGGCATAAAAAAGAGATTTTTCCTTTTGTCTTTTACGCATTTCTAAACCATTCAAGCGTAGTTTCTAGTATTTGTTATATAATAATACTAACTCAAGGGTGGAAACACTAGAACCCATAGTTAACCATTATTATCTTTATTTATCGTCCTAGAGATCGTGGTCTAAGATTTAGTTAAAAGGAAGGTACCATAAAAATCCTACACCTCACTGCTGAAACACTTACCATAAATAGATCTTACTTTGTAGTGAGGGCGTTGTTAGGATCAAGTGTAGCACTTACTTACAAAGAATGGAACATTTACATCTAAAGTAGATAAACTCTTTTATAAAGAGCCAATAAACTTCCCGACTATTGTAAAATGTGAAATTCAGTTTCAAACACATTGAAAAGTTCATGAATTGAAGAAGACAATTTCCCATTCCAATATGAAAACAAAAAATGCATTACATATTCGTGTTGTATCCCAAAGGAGCTGGGCCGAGATAGAATACGTATTACATAAATATCATTTTCTTTATGCTAGTATTGAATCAAAAATGTATGTTATTGGACTTAGACGAAATGATATTCTACAATCGCTATCGCTACCAAAAGACAATTCAATTATCTTGTTAATAAATCTAAAATGTGCCCATAGAAGACCTAAGCGTTACCTTAAAAGGTCAGAATATGACATTCCTATATATTTTTTCGTTTTCTATTAGTAATATAGCGATATCGTTTGTAGAAATTGAGATTACGTAATCGGGCCGGTTATTGTGCATTCTTTGGGTCCTTCCTTTAGTATATCTCATGGTATGTGGTGAACTTAAACATAAAAAGTTGAATTAAAACATTACCATTGTTCACATAAGCATTGGCTATATTGAAAATATATAATCACAAACAGTTTTTAAATGTTACTTTTAAGAATATTTATTTAAATAATTCATTTCGTATTTAGTCTTTTTTAATGTCCCACTGCTGGGCACGGGCCTTCCTTCATTACAAGGAGGGATCAGGCCATAGTCCACCATGCTGGCTAATTGCGGGTTGGCGGACTTCACATGTCTTTCGAATACTTGCTTGATTTTATCAAACATGCAGGTTTCCTCACGATGTTTTCTTTCACCGTAAGACAAGTGGTAATCATGTTGGAAATGATATGCACATGAAAATATCAGAGGTGCGAGGCCCATAGAGAGAGAGAAGAGGGATTTGAACCCGTTTTACTAGGTTTCCCAAGCGAGCGCGTGACCAATGGGCTACAACTATCTCTAAATAAAAATAACATTCATAAGATTACGTTATAAAAATAGCTAATACTTTAAAATGTCACAATGTATTTGCCGTATAAAGCTTAATCCAGTTATAAAGTTAGAAATACGAGCATCTTGTTACTATCAAGATTGTTCGGAAATTGTATTTTATTTCTTCGATAGCGTGACACGAAACATCTCGTCTTAAAGGTTCTAAATTTTAGAATGGCTTTTCTTTAAAGCCTTCGTGACACTACGAGTATAAGCCTTTGTGAAAAAAAATGCCATTGAGGATATATTTGTAAAAGCAACATTAGGTAAAATATTTTAGTTACACTAAGTATGTATATATAGATTCAATGAAAATAAATTGAAAGTACCTACTTTTTTACCTACGATTAGTTGTCAAATATCATTTAGTTTTGTATTGAAATACTAGTGACTCACCCTCGCTTCGCTTCGGGTTCGTCCCTAGACAAAAACAAATCTATCCCACGGGAACCGTAATTTTTTTCTGGATGTTATAAAGCCTAAAGCCTTCGTCGATAAATGGACTATCCAACACAAAAAGAATTTTTCAATTCCAACCAGTAGTTCCTAAGATTAGCGCGTTCAACCAAACAAACAAACAAACACAAACTCTACAGCTTTATAATATTAAGTATAGATTTTTACATTCATAAATATCTAACACTTCCTGGGGGCATGAGGTATTTGATAATTTTTGGAAATTCATCAGTTAAAGGGACAAAAAGGGATAAAAAGGCTTGTAAGTTTGGACAAAAATCTACTATGTAGAGTTACAGTGACCAATATTGGAAACAATATTTCTGATTAAAACGACTACTGTTCTAATTCAACATATTAGGCAGCACATGCCCTGGGATGAAAAATATAAGCCTCAGGTTCCTTAAAGGTTTTCCTGCACGTTAAAAATTTCGTTACATTTAATAATAAATAAATATAAAACCATGACACCGTCGCGTCAGTAATCGCAATATTAATTCTACAAATAATTAAAAAAGAATTTATCGTTATCATTACAAAGAGAAATAAATGGGAACGATATATGTATGTACAAAATCGGGTCACCGAGTACACTGAAATAAAAAAATAATCATGCAAATTGACCTAAAAATCTCGGATTCATCAATATACCTACATATACACATGCATACATACATATATGATATACAAAATATTGATCAAACATATAGCCTCTTTTTTGGAAATCGGTTAAAAATAAAATTTTACTCTTACCTATATACTCGTAGAGTTCTTTAAGTTTCCATTATTTAAAAAAAAATCTGCTATAGGTCTATCTATTTAAAGCTACATTGTGACGTATCGCAGAGGATGCAGTGGACGTGAATAATGATAGTTATTACGCGACCTTCATGCCGTGCGACTCTACTTCAGTTACTATATACCGTATATAGCGAGTAGAGTGTCTATGTTTATGTTCTCTCAGAACTGTAACCTACATAAGTTGAATTCTTTTGAACTCTATATATATATATATATATATATATTTTGTATATTTCTTAGAATTGTTTATGTCATAGTTTGAAAGATGAGCTTTTGTAGACTACTGTAGACTGTAGAGGTAATTAAATAAGTGTACATTTTTGTCACTCACAATACGCGTTACATATCTTATAATATTAAATGAGCAATTCTTGTATACATATTGCTATTATTTTTTAGTTGTTTTAATTTTTATGTGTATTTTTTTTGTAATATTTTTTAGTCATGTAAGTTTTTAAAATTACTACTTGCAATGACTGTATTGTATTGTTTTGCAGTTTTTCGTTGTATATTCATTATGCATGTTGAGTTAGCCTGTAAGAGAGGTATACAACTTCTATCATAGATGCTTAAGAATGTGCTCTAGAATAAGGATTAATATTGTATACAACGTTGGCTGGCTTCCTATTTAATAAATAAATAAATACATATACAAGCGACTCACCCTCGCTTCGCTCGGGTTCGTCCCTAGATACTATTGATGATAAGGATTTATACCGTATTTGTGTAAATAGCTTTTACATTACTGCATTATAACTGCCAATTTAAAAAAAAAAATAGAATAGATATAGTATATTATCCTTTGCGGACTTTTCTGTAGAGCTATATAAGATACACAAATCCATTTTACATTATTTTTTTATATCTCAAAGGGTTTAGGCAGCGTTTTCGTTGAAAGCTCCCAGACGGCTTATTTTTTCCCGACACTTCCAACAAAAATCGTTATATTTTAGCCAATGTATGTATACATACTTAACAAATTATATAGTAAAAACTTCCTGGAGAACCAGTCTATCCATTGGCGAAAACAGCACGAAAATCGGTGCAGTAGATTTTGAGTTTATCGCGAACAGACAGACAGACAGACAGACGCGGCGGAGGACTTTGTTTTGTAATATGTAGTGATATACAAATTTATTTCATATACCTCGGAAACAGCTTGAACGATATGGATCAAATTTTGTATTTAGACAAGGTTTTAAGTTTATCTATACAGGTGTATTTTCTGAAAACAACGCAATTTTCATATGTGTTCCGAGAAAACGTAGCTCGATCGCCAAGGTACTTAGATTAGTTTAAAAAAACTTTTATTAGAGTATATCTGGCTATATTATTTAGAATTTAAATAATAATATATACATTATAGTATATAAGTATATAGGTATATGTAAGTACATATATACATACAGTAACATGTAGGTATGTATGTTTGTATTTATGTATGTATGTATGTGTATATAAATATATTTATTTTTGTATAATTATAATATTTAGTTGTTATATTTTAATATTAAGTTTATACCATTTAATGATGTACCGTACCTACATCGCTCTAAATTAAATTATTTTCTCACTATTGAAGGGTTTCTGGAAGAAATCTCTTAAAGAGATAAGTTATTTTGTATAACATATATTTTATGGTACACACATATATATATATGTATGTATGTATGTATGTACAATTCTGTTACTTCACTCATACTCCGAAACGGAAGTAATAATAATAAAAGATAAAACAGTCTCATTTATATAGAGCAATATAGAGTTCCCATAATGGAACCAATTTAACAGATTGTCCCTAGTGTCATGATGGGATTACTGTAGTCGTAGTGAATGCCATTAAATTGTTTACATGAATTGATTTTACGTGCCGTATTACATGTGATGAGAGTATTTTAAACGCTCAAGGGACTCGTTATTATTTAATTTTGTATTTGAATAATAGTAATAACTAATAAGCATGGTAGAGCACTTTGTCAATACAAAATTTGTTTAAATAAAACTATCTTTTCGGATTATTTCGCGGATTTATTTTGATTTTTGGTTCCCGACGTTTCGAATGGTTTACAGCAATCATGGTCACGCGAGAGTCTCTCCTGTGTAAAATGTCAAATATTCGCTTAAACCTGAGAAAAAAATTATTTATATAAAAAAATATGTTGGGATATTAACACACAGCACCATCTAGTTCCATGGTATGCTACGAGGCTTGTTGATACACTATACATATATAACTTTAAATAAATACATATTATAAATATAAACACCCATGACTGGAGAACAAACGGTCGTGCTCATCATACAAATGAATGCCCCCAGCGGGACTCGAACCCGCAACCGCTGGCACAGCAAGTAAGATCACTATAAACTGAGCCAAACGTGTCGTCATTTACGGATGTATATTTAAAATGAATACTTTAAATTAGTTTGTAAGTAGGTACTTTAAACAAGATTTAATCTTTATAAATATATATCGTCCGGAAGATAATGATAAATTTTATAACCTAAAAAATTGTACAAGTGCGATTCTGACTCGCCACACAAAGGTACGTCAAATGTATGTTTTTTAACATACTAATTTGTTACGTTAAAAGTAAAAAAAAAAAAAATTATCCATCTACAATATTTGTTATGGACATAAAAAAGTTGGTATTTACTATGAAAAAAGTTAATTTTGTGTTCAAACGCATGAAAACTATCCAAAGTATCTCCTTCAAAATAAATTTCACTTCAAGAATTTGGGAATTATCACATTTTTTTTTCTAAATACTCAGTCAACACGTCAAAAGTTAGAAGAGAGAAGAAAGAAAAAGAGTTACAAAAAGTCATTGGGGAAAATCTATTTGAATTTTAAATACATATCCAGAGATACCATACACACGCTTATTTATAGACAAAAAAAATTCACCCCTTAGTGATATGTATAGCGTGCCATCCCTATTTTTTTTGAGATTTGGCTATGGGATTGTTTAGCGATGTAATTTTAATAGCCTTCGAGAAAAATGACGGTGACATACGGATGGACAGACGGTCATGGAAATGAAATTATGAGGGTGGAATCCTTATAATTTCACCATGTCCGTCTTCTAGCCATTTGAGCCTAAAAAGCAATGTCTGCCAATGATTCCTTGATGAACTTTGAATTTTTGCGTGTCTTTTATAACAGTTAATAAATTGCTTTATTTAGTATCATATTTATTTATTAGTATACTAGCGACTCACCCACGCTTCGCTCGGGTTCGTCCCTAGTTTGCTACCCCATACAAACTTTCATCCCCATTCTCACCCCCTTAAGCGATGATTTTAGGGATAAAGTATCCTATGTCCTCCCCAGGGTCTCAAACTATCTTCTTACCAAATGGTAAGAAGATAGTTTGAGACCTACAAGCTCATAACTCATTTATATATTAGATTTCTCAAGAGGTGAGATGATATTTTCCCGCAGTAAAAAGTATCCTATATGTTGATCCGGATAACCAGCTGTCATCAAACCAAATTTTATCAAAATCTGTCCCATGGTTTTCTCGTGATGCGTTCCCAGACAGACAGATAAAAATTCTAAAAACTATAGATGCGGCCTCTGTATCAATAATAATGACTATTTCAATAAGATTTTCCAAAAAATATTAATGTACAGATTCGACTCAGAATTTAATTATATGTACCTATAGATAATACATAAATATTTTATTCATAATATAAAATTATCGTTTTTTATGATTCATTGTCTATAGGTAATATACCTACTATTTTAAGCATTAACATTCAAGAGACCTTTCATACTGAAAGCTCTCAAGAAGAGCACAAATGAAAATTATATAATTATATTACAGTACGTAAGACTTTGTGCAAACACAAGTAGTTCTCTCTTTTTATTAAATCTGATCTAAAAGATCGGCTATATTAAAGGACAGGTATGGGATCATACGCAGAACTAACGACTTGGACTGTAGCATTGACTTGATTTTGGGCGGTTTATTAGAATATTTTGTTCTTGCTCGAAGTAAAATAAAAAGATAAATTTCCGTATCATAGAGAAATTATAAGCATATTAAATCGAGGCATTTCTCAGATTTGAAGTAATTTCTAAAATATTATATTACACTCAATCTATACAGATAAATAAAAAAGTGTCTGTCTGAAATGACAAAATAACAGCTTTTTACTAAATGCATATTAAAAATTATATACGGTACTCATTAAACACATTTTTTAAAATTTTTCTCTGTCTTTCTGTTTGTTGTGGCTAATCTCCGAAACAGCTAGACTGATTTTGACGGGCCTTTCATTAGCAGATAGGTGATGTTTTAAGGAGTAACTCAGGCTACTTTCATTTTAGAAAAAGAATTAGGGTTCCGCTCAAAAAACTTAAAACTTACTTAACCTAATCTACCCTGCGAGGGTAAACCCCTAGTTTAAAACAAGTGTAATATAAGAAGTACACTATATGTTCATGAATTACGTAAGAATAGTAATATAATAGGTAATTACTAATTAATTATTACATAATGAAAAAAACTTTTAAAGTGTATCCAAGTAGAGTCATATTTTTATATGAAGCTATATGTCTAGTAATTAATATTTTATTGATCACATAAAATGTATACAAAATACTGCCATTTTACGTCGTATCAGCAACCTAGCCATACGTGTAAAAGCCATGTAGGTGAAGGACAATGCTGACAATGTGACTGTATAATAGACAAACATAATAGTTATTGTCTGTTTGCGTAAATACAAAACGACGTAAACAAATTTCAGCTAAACGTTTATTGGTCACGAAACCGATACAATTTCACTTAATACGTTCCTTATCTATGTAACATAAATAAAAAAAACTTTGGTGAAAATTGGTGTCGCCATTTAAAATAATAACACTTGTAGAAAGATACTAGATATTGTGATCACGCACTTACACTTATGAAATAGACCGATGTTATCATATTTTTAAATATTCGTTTTCGTGTGCCGCTTCGAGTTTCGCTGATGGGGCGTGAAATATTCAAAAATTAAATTCTTTACACACGGGCCTTTAGAAAACCACTTAGAATTTGCAAAAAACTGTAGCAGCAGTTCGGAAAAAAATACAAAGTCCTCAAAACTGTCAAAAGCAACTCCGCTGAGTTTGTACACTATATATGTATACTATTATATAACATACGTACATACATACATAAGTCCCAAAGTGTATTATTTTCTCTATTTTGTTATTGTATTTTACCGATTTTATGGCACTTTTACTGATAGGCAGAAGAAAACTAATGTAATAGGTAATATGAATACGAATACGAATGATATAGGTTATTTTTATTTGAAATAACTGTCCGTTCGTGCGCCTATCAATGGATCAGATCAATCAATAATCATATGTAAGCTGATTATTGATTCTTGTGTAGATATGATCAGGTTACATGATCCATTTTTAAGTATACATTATATGACCAAGTTTGGATATTATTTTTTAGAACAGGTAAAAAATGTTAGGAGCATTAAATGGAGTTTATAAATATCTTGGGACATTAACAAACAGCACCATCCAGTTTCATGGTAAGCTACGAGGCTTGTGTTATGGATAAAGATAGTTGATACACTACACATAAATATCTTTAAATGCATACATATTATAAATATAAACACCCATGACAGGAGAACAAACGTTCGTGCTCATCACACAAATGAATGCCCCCAGCGGGACTTGAACCCGCGATCGTTGGCACAGCAAGTAAGGTCACAAACTGAGCCAAACGTGTCGTCAAAAGTTTATATAAGAAGTAAAAAGAAATTGCGTATGGTTCGTAGAAATCTTAGCAAAAGCTAGGGCCTGCAGTTATAGGACTTTAGTAAATTAAAGACGATTCGATAAGTGGTCGACAGTCGTCATTAGAATCGTTTAAAAAAAGGCTTCCAAAATGATACATTCACGAAGCAGCGTACTGCGACTAGTTATTAATATTCTATGGATTCCCTTTTATTATTTTTGTAAAAGTAAATTTTGCGTGGAATGAACCAAAATAGGTCATTGATGCATTTTATATACATAGTACGAGCAGTGTCAAGTTTCAGAAATATATTATATAGTAGGTATAGGTTATATCTTAGGAATGTTATCTATACTTTATTTAATATTTTAAAGAGGTAATTTGTTTCTTTGTTTGTTTGTTTGGACGCATTAATATCAGGAACTACTAATCCGATTTGAAAACTTCTTTTTGCATTAGATAGCCCGTTTAATGAGGAAGGCTATAGGCTATATATCATATAGTAGATATATAGTCTATCTATTTCACACTAACCGTTAAAACGTACCTAGGGACGAACCCGAAACGAGCGAAGCGAGGATGAGTCGCTAGTATGACATACAAATAAATGTTCTCAGATCTGTTATCAGAATAAGAGTAGAGAAATTGTGAAAAAAAGATATGATTTTTAGTTATTTTGCTTGACAATCATTTCTACATTCTATTCGTTAATCTCCACATACATTAGCTCATTAGCTCGTTTATGATAGATAGAAGTTAAAATTCAAATAAGTATAAAATTGTATGAACGTAAAAAAAGGTTTTCTCTCGAAAGAAGTAATTCAAAAAAGAACGTAAAAACAAAACAAATATCATTTTTAGTTTTGAAACAATACGACCTCTTCTAAAAAAAAAACTTAGAGCTTGAAAAGAAATTTTAGAACAGATAGTGCCTTAATACTCTTTATTTTTTCATAAAAAAAACTAACAAGAAAATTTTAACGAATAAATAAATTTCATGTTAATATAACATTTTAGAAACCGCAGAACATGCATGTATCAAACCAAAACCATAAGAGCTTAATAACCATATTTCATGAAATCAATGATTTGATTTTACGTTATGAAATACTCATAATAATTATATCAATTAGCTTGTATTTATGAGGTATACACATAATTAGTAGGCATCAATCTATACATTTAATAAAATTGTAACTAAGCCGAATCTGTACATTAAGTATTTTTAGAAAATCTTATTGAAATAGATATTATTATCGATAAAGAAGCCGAAACAATAGTTTTTAGTATTTTTTCTATCTGTCTGTCTGTTACCGTATCACGAGAAAACCACTGGAGGGATTTTGATGAAATTTGGTATGGTGATAGCTGGTTATCCGGGTCAACATATAGGATACTTTTTACTGCGGGAAAAAATCTCATCTCTAAGAAATCTATACTATAGGGGAGACCGGGGCTAGTTGACTATAGGGGTAGGTTGACTAATCATCAAAAACTCGTCCGAGGCAATAGCCTTGAGCTAATCAGTGAGACACGAGAGTCCGTCACCTCTCCCCGCTCAGCCACCGGGAACGCGGCGTCGCGCACGCACGTCGTTTGAGAGAAGGAACGTAATTTTGAAAAACAACACATGTAAGTAATTTTTTTGTCGTAATATTATTTGTAATAATGCCTATTTATTCATGGTTATTGATTGTCAAAGAGTTTATAACGAATGTTTGATTCATGTTCTTTCTTTTATGTATTATTCTATTTGATCTCGTCGCAGTTTTGAGGTTATGGAATGTGGTTAAAAGTTAAAAGGTGGTTCGGGGCTGGTAGACTAATGTATAACGGGGTTGGTTGACCACCTGGTCAACCAGCAACATAATATTATGGATATTGTTTCAGGACCATGCGAACATACAAAAGAAAGACTAATAGAGGGAGTACATCCAAAGATGTAATAGAAAAGTGACGACGATGAAAGTGATGAGGATGAAACATTTTGTATAGAGTGCACTGAATCCTATCGCTCTAGTATTTTTGGGGAAGAATGGGTTCAGTGCACTGTGTGCAAGTTGCGGGCACACACAAAATGTGTAAACGGGAACATATTGTACTATGAACGCAAAAATTGCACCTCCGATTTAGAAGACTGATCGAGTAGTATGATCTCAAAATAATTTATTTTATTCATAAAATAATATACCTATAACTATATACGAATATATATATATATTTATATATATATTAGATAGATATGATAATTTGTTACCAAATGGTTAAAGTTTGCAAGAAATTATTTCATTTTGTTTTAAATAATTAATAAAAAAGTACTTTGTTTATTTTTAAGGTACTCAAATTGCCTAATGTTTAAATGTCTGATTGTTTATTCTTATAATTTGAATTTTACTGTGTTTAATTGACGTGGTGGAAGATCGCCTTGGTTTCAATAAAAAAAATGAGTAATACATTTTTGTGTCTTTTATCCTATTTCCTCGTAGATTTTGCCCTTACAACTTCATAGGTCAACTTACCCCAGGTGAATAGCCAACCTACCCCAAGCATGGGGTAGGTTGACCAGTTTTTCCTATTATACAAAAACTGTCCTGTACTCTATATCATAATGAATAACGTGCTTTTTGCAACTTTTTTGCAAAGCTTAATAGTTAATCTATGAGCTGAACCCGTTTTTAAATTAATATACTCTAAAGAAATAGAAATAGAAACCTTTAAGCTGAAACTTGGTCAACCAGCCCCGGTCTCCCCTACGTTAAAACGTAAGTATGGACTAACCCGAGCGGAGCGAGCGTGAGTCGCTAGTATTGTATAATTTTAAAACATGCCTTGTACCTATGTATATTGCATAGCTTTTGTTTTTTGCTGATGCGAAATCTAGCTAGGCTCACTGTACATTAATATATACAGAGTAGCTACGCCCGCATCCAATCTACGAAAAAAAAACTCTTTGGCTTTATGTTATACAGCGACTTACTATGTATTTATATAACATTGTTCATACAAAAATACTAAAATCGCGATTAAAAAATGGGGGGTGGGGCTAGGAGGGTGAAAAATACTTTACGACCTATTCTCATAGCTACCAAATATACAGAAAAAAAAAACAATAAAATCGGTCGAGCCGTTTCGGAGGAGTGCGACCACAAACATAGTGACACGAGATTTTTATATATTAGATGAACTTGTAAGGTAAATTAAAAGCAGACTAAGACCGTAAGAGGGAAATACACTTACTTCTTACTGTAAGATTGACTCTATCAATGTACGCTGTTTCGTTTTCAACGCTGCACTCGTACAGACCCTCGTCGTCTACACCCACTTGTTTGAGAAGCAAGCCGCCGTCCGTCTGAAACAAATATGTAAAATCTGAAAATATTCTTCAACAGCGTACTTTGGGCATATTTGAGTAATGTCTTTTGTTGGAGTAAAACACCAAATTAAACCAAACCAAATTAAAATTAGATTTATTTAAATATTTTTTACCTACTTATATATAAGTATTTTACTTTTATATACTTAGTAAAAAGCTGTTATGTTGACATTACAAACAGACACTTCAATTTTATTTATCTGTATAGATAAGATTTAATTGAAGGCTTTTTCAGAATACCGTA
This sequence comes from Fabriciana adippe, assembly GCA_905404265.1. Taxonomy (NCBI): domain Eukaryota; kingdom Metazoa; phylum Arthropoda; class Insecta; order Lepidoptera; family Nymphalidae; genus Fabriciana; species Fabriciana adippe. The sequence continues at coordinate 1,791,890 of FR989995.1, forward strand.
CTATATTCTATTCTAAGACGAAGAACATAAGGTTCTTACCGACTAGAAAAAAATATTTGGTTATGTTAATATTTGAAAAAACCTTTGCACATTAAAGGTAATCTACTCGCAACTGCAGTTAACTTTAACAAAACGAAAAGCTACACCGTTAACAGATTACGTTCATTTTAAAATAATACTTCATGGAGCTTTTAGGTGATCCTTCTTAATCTATACATATAATAAAATTTTAAGTAAGCCGAATCTGTACATTAAATATTTTTTGGAAAATCTTATTGAAATAGACATTATTATCGATACAGAGGCCGAATTTATAGTTTTTAGAATTTTTATGTCTGTCCGTATGTCTGTGTCTGTCTGTCTGTCTGTGACCGCATCACGGAAAAAATACTGGACGGAGATAGCTGGTTATCCAGGTCAACATATAGGAGATATTTTACTGCGGAAAATATCTCATCTCTGAGAAATCTATACTAAACGTTAAAACGTAAGTAGGAACGAACCCGAGCGAGAGTGAGTCGCTGGTACAACTACAAATACATTGTAACTTTCCAATAAATCAAGATAATAATTCAATCAAGGGTACTGGTAAATAAATTAAAGTTATCTTTTAATTTGAATATTGTATTATTAGCTTTAGTGTAGGAGTTGTCCTTTCAAATATTATGTAGCAGTGTCTTACCCCGCTTCGCCCAAGTACGTTCCTAGGTTCGATTTTATTCAAAAGTCCATGGGTTTACATTTTTTGCGCAGAACCCTAAATGTTTAAAAAAATAGAAGTAACCTAAGTTACTTCTTATAACATCAGCTATCTGCCTGTAAAAATTCGGCCAAAATCGGTCCAGCCGTTTCGGAGACAGACAGATAGACAGATAAAAAATTTATAATTATTTTTATTCTTATATGTATCATATATACTTTCGTACGCATTTAGTAAAAAGATGTAATTTTGACATTACAAACAGACACTTCTACTTTATTTATTTGTATACATGTCTAGATAAACACAAGATTAGGCGATAGAGTTGAATCTAGTTCTACACTTAAATTAATTTACATGTTAAATAATTCACAGATACAGCAATATTAAATTACATACATAGGCATCGGCCTTGCGGTGCCGTTGCCTTGAACGTCGATCAATATGGTCGACCCTAGCCGTAGCTGAAACTACTCAAAAACTACAAACGGTGGTATTTCGCAGGTACGGCCCACATCGAGACAAATTGATTAAACAATAAATAAGCCATGTTATCCAAGTTATTTAATCGGTGAAAGTTGTTCAGACGTAAAAGTTTGGTCAAAGTCAAAACATAAGTAATTTACACTTAAAATTACATGTTTATAGTTTTGTAACTACTTTCTCACAAAATAGTAATTATAATTAAATTCAAATTTACAGTTTAAGTTGTTCAAAGTTAAACCCACACAAATACACCTAAAATCGATCAAATTACATTTGGTTTTCAACAAGATTTGAGGCCGCTGTCAGATTAACACTCACTATACTTAACAATTAGGGTGAAATACAGAAATTGGTTAGCCCATGTATGACAGACAGGCTAATATTCGATAGGCAATTATTCATTCGTGCATGTAATCTCGTACGGAACGAGACGTCGCGTCAAAAAGGGACGCAACAACCTATTTGCGTGGTAAAGGACAAAGGGCTCTCATAATAAGGATGCTCGAGATGCTCAACCGTGGCCATACGTACACAAATCTCAGGGGAATTTTGTCGACGAGCGCTTTTGGAGATATTCACTCTACGCAAACGTTTTGCATAGCACTGCTTCCGGTGCTATTACATTGTATGGGCCTTTATGTATTGACTATGTCAAAGGGTGGTAATTGTACTAAACTTTGAGCTCAGTTACATTTATTACTCATAATATGCTCTATTTGGGGTCTCGATACTTAAGGGTTGATTTTTCCATCATATGATGCATCGAGCACTATAAAATTTTGCTACTTTTATTTATTCGACAGTAACTTTTAAGTTATGGTTATTAACCTCCGACGCAAAAAGAGGGGTGTTATGAGTTTAATGTGTGTATCTGTGTGTCTGCTGTGGCATCGTAACGCCCAAACGGATGAGCCTAACATTAAGCTTTTCATTAATTTATTTTTGTGTTTAAAACGTGACTTGTAAGTGACTCAAGGTTTTTTAGCTATAGGTAAATGAAGAAAATGCGTTAAAATATTTGCAGGCCATCAGCTCTTTCCTAGACAAGTAGTTGACATGACTCCTACTTATCAAACAGCAATATAGCTCCAATAGTCTCCTAGTAAAATGGCAGTGAAATGATGATGATTACAAGGGTTCCATCTTCACTTTTTAGCTAAAAACCCCTAAAAAATGAAAACTAATCGCTATGACGTCTAACATATACCTACTTGACAAATAAATTGTTGCATCGATTTCTCGAAGTGACACGTGTACTCGCTTATTCCATTCACAATTACTAAAGTGATTTGTAATGTTTCAAAGTCGTTACAGATTAATGCTATATATAGAGACAAAAGGAAAGAGATATTACTCAAGATATTTCTTGAAGTAGTGCAAAATTGTCACGAATAATTTAGATTTTCACTTTGTTGTAAGTCATAATTTTCAATACAATAGAAACAAAAGGATGAAAAACTATATTTAATTCGTTACAGTCTCGTCATACAATAAGCTTGTTTTAAAGTTATTGTTAGTTAGAGATACAAAGGTAATAGATTTTTAGACTATGGAGGGTGACTAATTTGAAAGAATGAGTTGTGACGAGCTAGGTGCTTTATGAAGATGAAAATATAATGTTGACAAATTAAAATTCATACTATTTTCATACAGCATTTTGATCGCATGTTAGTGTAGCGAAAAGCTATGATAGATATATTAAGTTCATACTGAAATATTATTTATAAACTAGCGACTAGGGGTATAAAAAATAATTTACGTCCCATTCTCAGACTTACTGAATATACACACAAAATTTCATAAGAATCGGTGAAGCCGTTTCGGAGAAGTTTTGTTACAAACACTGTGACACGAGAATTTTATATATTAGATATTACATATGTATAGAAAATATTTCTTTTACTAATTAATATTATAGGTATACGATTATTAAAGTGTTGTGTAACTTTATTTTACATATCAATGTAGTATTTTATTTTGCTCCTGTATCAAGAGTTGGAAGGACTACTTCTCACTCCTCGAGTCTTCGATTAAATGATAGTAAAGTAATTTAAAGCTTGTTTTAACGGTTGTTGTAAGTATTGTTTTAGCGGTTAGTATGGAATAGATAGACTATATAGTACATATATACATAGGTATGACTCAGTTTCATAATCTTTATTTAAGAAATGATTGATGCCCTATACAAACTTTTATCCCCATTTTCACCCGCTTTAAGGATGATTTCTGGGATAAAAAGTATCCTATGTCCTTCCCAGGGTCTCAAACTATCTTCTTATCAAAATTCATCTAAATCTGTTCAATAAATCTGGAAATTACCCCCCTACAACTTCACAAACTTTACCTCTTTATAATATTAGTAAAGATTAATATACTAGCGGATCACCCTCGCTTCTTTCAGCTTCGCCTCTAGGAATACAAAAACACACCTATCCCATGGGAACCGTAAATTTTTCCAGGATAAAAAGTAGCCTATGTGTTATTCCAGACTATAATATGTCTATCTAGTGCTTCTGTATACTCTATATGTAATATTTTATTTGCTGATAATAAATAAAGTTTTAATCGTTAATTTATACGGTACAACTTGTAGTTGTAGTATGAGGTATTTTCCAAGATTATTTCAATGTTATACCAGCGACATCGATGGTGTGAGCTTGCGAATTACAATCAAGAAGTTAAGTCTCATCTACTCAATTTAAGTAAACAAATTCAAAAAAAGTGTCTTGACAGACAGACAGATAGACAGACGGACGGACGGACGGACGGACAACAAAGTGATCCTATAAGTTTTTTTTGAGGTACAAAACCCTAAAAATGAATAAAAAATGTTTCCTTACAACACGTCTTGATAATATATATGTCACGCGCGCGAAAATACAAATTATTCAAGAAATATACGAGCTGAACACTGATTATTTTCTTTCCAGCCCCAGCTAAATAATTTCTACTATTCATGAGCTAAAGTTGCTCGTTGCACGTGATCCCATGGGGTTGGCTTTGTGTAAAACGAACAGACAAACACACATTTCTAATATTAGTAAGGATTATATACTAGCGTAAATCATTTAAATACATAGTATCATTGTAAAGAATTAAGATTTTATAATTATGAGTAGGTACAAACATAACGTATGTTAAAAATCAAGTTCGTGACTGATTGTAAACATTGACCATCTTCGTCTTCTTTTTATACTCCATTTGATGCAGCATTTTTACGTAATGTTGAACGGTTAAAGCGATTTTCGTATGTCATTACAGTTCCAATAACATCAAGTGTCCTTGATTACCAGTATGTGACAGGGGGTTAAAAGTAAATTTATTTTTAGAGAATAGAATTCACAATCTTATTTCGGGTTTAATTTATCACATTTTTCTTTAGAGTAAGCAAGAAATTACTTAAATAGTAACGACTAAAATATACAGCTCTAGGCTACGTATGCTTAAAAATCTTTTTAAATATGTTCAAAGCATGCAATATTTGTTCAATTTTTTCAGGCAATACCTCGATTTTTACCTATAAATGCATTTTCTATAAGATAATTCCTAATTATTATATTTAAGTGCAAATTTCTTTCTCCAATAATTATTTACTTCATGCATGCATCCATGTTAAATGATTTTTCATCATCATAATCAAATCATGTTGTTTTTTGTCTTAACAAAATCTATACTAATATTATAAAGCTGAAGAGTTTGTTTGTTTGTTTGGTTGAACGCATTAATCTCAGGAACTACTAATCCTATTTAAAAAATTCTTTTCGCATTAGATGGCCCGTTAACTTAGGAAGGCTATAGGCTATATATCATCCCGGAAAAATGTACGGTTCTCTTGGGATAGATTTGTTTTTGTCTAGTTTGTGATAAAAACGTAATAAATTATTTGTAACACTCTCTTCCGAGCACACAAAGTATGTACTGATTATGTACGAAATCTTTGATCTCTTATATCGACAAAATACAAGTTCACCAACCCGGATTTAGCAGCTAGCCTGGACTATATCATCACCCTCCCATTGAGAGGAGGGCTCGTGTCCAATAGCGGAACTTTCAAAAGGCTGAAATAATATCTATGTGATAATAATGTCCTGACTGATTTCTGTTTCGATATTACATAGCACAAGCTTGCGCGCAAACACAAGTGCTCTCTCTATTCAACACGATCTGTGTGAGATCAGGCACGGGGGTGAAACTTCCCAACTCCAGGCTGTTACTGAGAAGTTTTAAACCGAAAAATTCAATAACTAAAGGCCCGACCCGGGACTGGCATCAAGGACCTCCAAATGTGTAGCCGTATATGCTAGCAACTAGATCACTGAGACAATTAACATTACATACATACATTTATGTGTATATATTTGTTACAAAATCTATACAAATTTCTTTTAACGTCTTCAAACTCGCTAGAATTAAAAGTTATTTTATCATTTCTTTTATTTTCCACGTAGATTAGTCGTGTGGTACAACTCGGACATTTACGTGTCGTAAACAATTTATAGTCGGCTATTAAAGACCCACGCTACGCAGCTTAGAGTAGTTTTAACTTAGGGTGGTTCAATACCCTCAGTTTACAGGCTAATATATTATATTTATTCCTAAACGTAAAAAGTTTTGATGCATTAATTTATTATATATATATTAAGAAAATGTCCGTTTAATGTCTATGGTTTCACAACTTCAAGTTAATGTAGTAGGTACGTTTATTTTCACCATTAAAAAAATCCGTGTTTTGTACTCATAAATCTCCGTAACGACTGATCCGATATTATCCGTTAATATCGGATACTTTCAATGTTGGACAGTAAAAGCAATTTATTTAAAGATCAATTTTCTAAAGATGGAAAAATGAGAGTATAAAAATTTTTGTTTTGTGTTTTGCCCGGAATATTGTCTAACAGATAAAGCAATGAATATTATAAACATAGTATTATTATATTTAAATATTATAAGCTATAATTTCAAATTTTTCACATATAACTTGATTGTTGAATTTAAAGTAAGCCAAGATTTAAAAAGTACTTAGATATTCGTTTAAATATTGCAACTGCTATTTGGAAGTTATAACTTATAACGATACAGTTTCAAAATTTATATGTAAGCTCAACATTTAATACATGTAGATATAAATTTCATGTGTTTCGTTTAAATTTAATGAAATAAAGTCTTGGGTTCAAGTTTCGGGTCGGGTCAAAAGCGTCATTGAGCTATTCCGTAAGAAATTGGTGGTGTTACACTACCGTGCCTGAAAGGTTTTGCCCTTTAACGTCCCATTTGACTATATGAGTACCTCTCACTCACTCAACGAGATTTTTTGTGATCTATACAGATAAATAAAATTGAAGTGTCTATTTGTAATGTCAGAATAACGGCATTATATTAAATGCATATGGAATTATATACGGTACTTACTATAAGAAAAACCTAATTGTTAAAATATTTTGTCGTCTGTCTGCCTGTCGGTTTGTTCCGGCTAATCTCTAAAACGACTGGAAAAATTTTAACGTGACTTTCACTGGCAGATAGCTGATATTGTAAGGAGTAACTTAGGCTACTTTTATTTTAGAAAAAGAATTAGGGTTTCGCTCAAAAAAATTACAACGTACTTAGGGACGAACGCGAGCGAAGCGAGCGTGAGTCGCTAGTTTACTAATAAAACAAACGTGAATTTGTCTGTCAGTTTACCATCCGCTAAAACAGCGGATTAACGATTCAAACATTCGAACGAAATCAAACCCGTGATCTTTGGCGCATTGGGCACCTTAAAACTTAGATATCTGATAAAATAAAAAAAAATCATAATTAAGTGAACATGCCCTTTTGAAAGATTTATTCATGCATAATGAATGAATTCTATTCGGAAGTCTTTCATTTTATAAAGGATGATTAATGAAGGGTTTGGTGAAAACGTGAAATTTCTCTATCAATCATTTAGACCAGTATCCACGCGATAAAGCTGTTGGGCAGTCATTTTAACGTTTTTTCAACCGACTTCCAAAAAGCAGTAGGGTCTTAATTCGACCGTATATATATTTTTTTTTGTGTGTTCGCGGATTATTTCGTCGATTATGAACTGATTTTCATAATTCTTTTTTTGTTGGAAAGGAGATATCCCAAAGGTACCCATGATAAGAAAACCAGGATTTGATGATGGCATCCCAGAGAAATCGAGAGGAACCTTCGAAAACTGTAGTGGCGACTAGTGCGTGCATTTTAAAGCACTACTATTTCGATCTGATGATGGAGCCGAAAGACAGTCGAGGGAACTCCTTAACGATTTACAGCAATTACCTGGTGTTTGGGTTTGATTAATTTGTATCGAAGAGAACTTTACACCTAGATGGGTTGTGACTGTCATTAGGGGTCTGAATAAATGGCTTAATCGAATATGTTTTTAAAAATCTTTCTTCTTACAAATTAGCTGCTTATTAGGACTACACTAAAAATGGAAAAATAAAAACTTAAAAAAAAACGACTTCCAGGCATTGAAAAGTAAAAAATAACTAAATTGGGGTTTACACTTAGAACAGATATTTTCGAAGTCGGTGCCAGCCAATACAAGTCAAAGCATACCGACAAGAACAAAGGAATTGAATAAAACTATCTCGTCGGATTTTTCCGCGGATTTATTTTGATTTTTGGTTCCCGGGAGAGACTGTCAGACTCTCCCGTGAACATGATTGCTGTAAAGTATTCGAAATGTCGGGAATCAAAAATCAAAATAAATCCGCGAAATAATCCAAAAACATACTTTTATTTAAAACTAGCGACTCACATTCGCTTCGCTCGGGTTCGTCCCTGGGTACGTTTTAATTTTTTTCAGCGAAACCCTAATACTTTTTCTAAAATTAAAGTAGCCTAAGTTACTCCTTATAATATCAGCTATCTGCCAGTGAAAGTCCCGTTAAAATTGGTCCAGCTGTTTCGGAGATTAGCCGGAACAAACAGACAGACAGACAAAAATTTCAAAAATTGTGTTTTTCTTATAAGTACGTTTATAATTCCATATGCATTTAGTAGTATAGAGCTGTTATTTTACATTACAAATAGACACTTCAATTTTTATTTATCTGTATAGATGTCAATTCACGTAAATCTAATAAAGTATTAAAAGAATTGAATTGAAGAAAATAAAGTCGTCTCGCTGTAACGCTTCTGTCACAATACGAGACAATTATCCAAGAATCTGATTAAATCATTGGATTAGTGATGTCAGACCAATTTTGGATATAAAACCAATGACTTACCACTCTAAAGTTAATCCGAATATAAAGCTTGAGTTCCGCATTTTATAGACTTCCACATAATGCGGGAATCATATTTAGTGGTTTTAAACAAAACAGAATTATACTCGCGGGTAAAACCGCAGTCAACAATTAGTGTTAGGTACATATAATGTGACACTAATTGTTCCATTACAGAGATATAAACGATATTTTTTTTAAATGATGTATTTCTTCTTTTTGAAACATGCAAATAACGGCAATTTATTATCCAAGACCTACTAGATAAATTCGCGAGAATATCTATACTAATATACCTATACTGTACATATCATAAAATTGTAACTAAGCCGAATCTGTACATTAAATATTTTTTGGTAAATCTTATTGAAATAGATATTATTATCGATACAGAGGCCGAATCTACAGGTTTTAGAATTTTTGTCTGTATGTCTGTCTGTCTGTAACCGCATCACGGAAAAACCACTGGAGAGATTTTGATGAAATTTGGTATGATGATAGCTGGATATCTGGGTCAACATATAGGATACTTTTTACTGCGGGAAAATATCTCAACTCTAAGCTAAACATTAAAACATTACTAGGGACGAACCCGAGCGGAGCGAGGGTGAGTTGCTAGTATACCTATAAAGCTGAAGCGTTTGTTTGTTTGAACGCGCTAATCTCTACTGGACCGATCTGAAAAATTATTTTTGCGTTATATAACCTATTTCTTAAATAAGGGATAGTCTTATCTTACTTCCCCCTATGACCTGCGAATGCGGAATAATTCTACAAAATTAAACTACACGAGCGGAGCCGCGGGAAAACGCTAATTTCCTTAAACGTCAATAAAAAATAATCACAAACTCCATAGAAGAAAAAAAACGAAAGCTTTATTAAAAAAAGCACGCTTTACATTTCCAGACAAATAAATCGCAGTTCAAAGTTAGCAGTCCATCAAAACTTTTTACGTTCGTACTGTAAGTGGTTTACGGCCGGCAATAACACACGCGGGCAAAACAAAATCTGCAAACGACAGGCGATCGGAGGCGAGGGCAGAAATGGAATATTCCAATAATATATCTTGCATATGAGAAGCATTCAATTACTGAATTTCGATCAAATCGAGAGAGCTGTTACGACATTGAGGGCGGAACTCGACTTACTAACTTTAATTGGTTAACTTGTTGATGTCTAAAATATATTATTAATTGCGATTGAACGGATTTACAAATATTAAAATAATTTTAGTTTTTCTTAGATTTACTTTTAAATGAAACCGTCTGTTTGAATTTTTTGCGGTTTGATTTTGAGAGATGAGATATTTTCCCGCAGTAAAAAGTATCCTATATGTTGACCGGTATAACTAGCTATCATCATACCAAATTTCATCAAAATCTGTCCAGTGGTTTTCTCGTGCTGCGGTCAGACAGACAGAAAGACAGACAAAAATTCTAAAAACTATTGATTCGGCTTCTGTATCGATAATAATAATTATTTTAATAAGATTTTCCAATAAATATTTAATGTACAGTTTCGACTTAGAATTTTATTATATGCATATATTTTTGTTCCCGACACGACGGCTTCGAATGCTTTACAATTATAAACATGGGAAATACTTAAGTTTTATTTCAATTCTTAATAGATTTCAAACTACGCGATATACTCAATTCGGCTGACAAATTTTGTGCGTGATAGCTTCGCCGATTTTTTTTGTATGAATGGATTTTCATAATTCTTTTTTTAATAATTACGTTATACCTTAAAATGCCATATTTTAAAATAAACCTACATCTAAGAAGTGAATTATTTATTATTACTAGTGTTTGTAGGCAGTGGTAGCCCAGTGTTAACGGACTCGCTTGGGAAACCGAGTGAAGCGGGTTCAAATCCCGGGTCTCGCAGGTCGCACCTCTGATATTTTCATGTGCGAATCATTTCTAACATGATTACCATTTGCCTTAGGGTGAAGGAAAACATCGTGAGGAAACCTGCATGTCTGAGAGAACCTAGCTAGTTTTCGATAGACGTGAAGTCCGCCAACCCGCACTTGGCCTGCGCGGTAGACTATGGCCTGATTCCCCTCGTACTGAAGGGAATCAAGGATCAAGGGAAGGGAAGCCCGTGCCCAGTAGTGGGAGGTTAAAAAGGGCCGAATACTATACTACTACTACTAGTGTTTGTGCCTAGTGGTCGAAAATCGACCATAATCATTTTATAAAAAAATCTATTTCCAATTTTTTTTTATTGATAACACTAAAGGTTAAACCAAAAAATAGAAAATCGATTGACAAATGAGGAGAGACAAGTACTGAACTGTTTTATCTTTACCTATCTATATAAATCAAAACTGTGACATTTTTTTATTGATAACAGTAAAGCTTGTCAATAGCTACTAAACAAAAAAAAAAAAAGAAAAGAAAATCGGTTGACCGAAAAAGGAGGAAAAAATACTGAACTGTTTTGTTTTTCCCATTTATATACTTACAAAGATGTTGGAATTTGGATATTCAAATAAATAAACTTCTTTTGGAATCATGGCGTTTATGTCATCCATTAAAACTTTTTCAGATACTCTTACATTAATGTTTTTTAGCAATAAAAAAGATATTTTTGACAGCATGTTAATTGAAAGCTACTTGAAACACCACTATAAAAAGTATTTTTTTTCTAAGGAAATAATATTTTTTGTCACGACATAAATGCATTAAAGTGGGGTGACTTTATGACGTTTGAAAGTTTTACTGAATACTTCGTAAATAATTTTTAATGCATAGGCTTGGCATGGGGTTGTTTTTATTGTTGACCAGCTTAACATGCTACTTCGTGCATTTTCTATTTTTTTTTGTGCCATATCTGAGGTTTTAATTTTTTAATTAGTATGAAGGTTCTTTTTTCTTTAACTTAAATGGCAACAATTTTTTAAACAAAAAAAAAACTAATGTTATAGGTAGATAATTTTACTTTAGCTTTAGGTAATGTAACCTTTTTTAGTGTATAAAAATATGAATAAAATATTCCAATGTTTTTTTGTGTGCTTGAGAGCGATTGGACAATATTAAAGTGGCGTGGTTACGTGGAAAAGAAAAACGGTGTACACTATTGTGTCATGATGAAGCTTTACTATAAAACTAACAAATGTGTTAAAAATACGCAGACCAAGCTGGCGTTCAAAGCTAGTGCTACTAAGTTTATACCCGAGCCCCGAATAAATCAGACGTAAGTACTAAAAGACCAGCAAGCTCAAACACAGACTAATTATGAAATATGAAATTAATATTTGAAAAGCCAGAAGTTTTAATAAATGAGCTAGCTGAAGAGATACTCTTGACCTCGCCGTAGACCGCCTGCGTTGGCTATTCTATAGCAAATATTTAATAATATTATTCTACTTGAATTGCTCTCAGGCAATGATTGGAACCGAGTGCTCACTAAACTTTACCCTTCGAACAAATAGCTTGTATAAGTCAATATTATATAGTGAATACTATTAATATTTTATTATTAAGCCAAAATTATAAGCATAATTGGAAATGTTTGTTTATAAGATATCAATATCTTTATTAATATTATAAACTAGCGACTCACCCTCACATCGCTCGGGTTCGTCCCTACTTAAGTTTTAACGTTTAGTATAGATTTCTCAGAGATGAGATATTTTCCCACAGTAAAAAGTATCCTATATCTTGACCCGGATAACCAGCTATAATCATACCAAATTTCATCAAAATCTCACAGTCACAGACAGACAAACAAACAGACAGGCAAAAATTCTAAAAACTATAGATTCGGCTTTTGTATCGCTAATAAAGAAGATTAATATTTTTTGCCACCCTCTTACAGGTAAAAATTCGAAATATAGCTTTCTTTAAGAAAAAAATGGCTATATGTTTTAATTTGCAGAAAAACAAAGGACAAAAACACACATACACACAAAAACTAAAAAGAAGGAAAATTTTAATGTCTTTTAATCAATAGAAATGAATTAAAAATATCCCGATATAAATAATATTTCGGACATATTTATTGTATTTATAAAAAAAAATCGTATGTGTAAAAATTTCCTTTTTGGAGATTACAGCAAACATTTTGCTATTATTCGTAACATGGCTAACTATCTTAACAAGGCAAAATCAAGGCAAAAAGGCATTTATTTATAAGCCTGTTTTAAAAATAGGACTTTTAAGACACTTGTCGAAAAAGGGTTTAAAAAAGAACAATTAGAAAACCTTTGTAAAATAAGGTTATCCCGTGACATTTCACGTCAAAAGTCCGTAGAGTTACTCTTGACTTTCTTGTGCGATGACTTTTATGTAATCATTTCCCTTATATTTCCCTTACAAGCCACGTTTTGAACCAGACCGAGATACATGCTAGTCGGTTGGTGGAAACAAGATATGTTTTTTTTTTGTATTTATTCATGGTATGCTTCATGGGAACATGGAGCTGAGTGAAATACATATAGTATACTGTTTCTTTCGCTATACTGACTTTAGAAACGTTTTATACATAAATTCTTCGAGTAGTTTTATTTTACATTTAATATTTTTGATCAAATTATCTTTCTATTTATTATATAACCAGTGCTTCGCTCGGGTTCGTCTCTAGGTTGATTCCCCATACAAACTTTCATCCTCATTTTCACCCTCTTAAGGGATGACTTCCGGGATAAAATGTACCTATCCTATGTCTTTCCCAGGGTTTCAAAACTATCTTCTTACCAAATTTCATTTAAATCGGTTCAGTAGTTTCGGAGCCTATTGGGTACAATCAAACGAACAAAAAATCAAATCTTTCCTCTTTATGATATTAGTATTGATAAGATCATAATAGGTACGTATTGTTATAAATTTTTATGTTTAGTTTTTTCTAACTAAATATAGCTAACCAACTAGCGTGGTCGTGTGGTATCGCTAAGCGTCACCGAAAGCCACTTCTTCGTAATGACGTCGGTGACCTGAATTAAGTGGTTTAGTTTTTACACTGATGACGTCATTTCTCAGGTATCAATATAAGACAACAAAATTAGAACAATCATTTAAAACACTACATTTCTATTATAATTTATTAGAACTTATAATTATTTCAGAAATGACGAACTTCCATACACACATTAATTCCTTATTTAACACCTTTAGAGGATAACTTTCACAACCCTTGCTTAAAGCTCACATTCGTTATATAAGAAACTTTGAACTTTCATGTTAAAGTTTTGGATACTTTAGTCTGTAAGTTGTCTGTCTGTGAGTCAGTGAATTATTCAAAACTTTGAGAAAGAATATTGATAAAAAGATAGATAGTAATTGTAGGGTTTCTAGTAAGTTGAAATTTTACTTAAAACTAGCGTCTCACCCTCACTCCGTTCGGGTTTCTGGCAAGGTTTGTTTTATTTAACGTTTAGTATAGGTTTGTCAGCGATGAGATATTTTACCTCAGTAAAAAGTATCCTATATGTTAACCCGGATAACCAGCTATTATCATATCAAATTTCATTAAAATCTGTCCAGTGGTTTTCTCGTGATGCGGTCACAGACAGACAGGCAAAAATACGAAAAACTATAGATTCGGCCTCGGTATCGATAATCATTACTATTACAATAAGATTTCCATATTTAATGTACAGATTCGACTTAGAATTTTATTATATGTATAGATTATAGAAACATAATACATATAGATATTTTTATAAAGTTCTATCAAAATGGCATAAAATTTAGAGGTTCTTAACTCGAGAGCCGGAATGACAACATGAAATGAATACTGAAAATAGTTTTATCGATATGGGATCGCTAACCGCAAGTGCTACGCGGAGTTGTTGGAGTAAATTATTGATATCACTTTATGCGCTGCGCTATCTTTAACGTTTAAGTCGTTATAAAATTTCCACCTTCAGGCTTCAGAATCTTTTAGAATTGCCATTTTTACTAATGTTAAACACTTATATACCACCGCGGTTCCCAAAGCCTGTATTATGAGTTATATTTTTCACGGAATAGGTAAAAATCTATTCTGTGATATTTTTAACTGATAAGATTTTTTTTTATTGATAGATAGGCTTGCGCTTGACGACAATCAACGCTGAAAAGCACTGATGAGGTCTAGGTTGGAGCGCGCTTGCCTAGAAGATGCCTATTCACTCTCGCCTTGAAGGTACTTATATTATAGGTGGCAGGAAACACGGATGCTGGAAGGGTGTTCCACACCTTAGCAGTTTTTCAAATATTTTTAGGGTTCCGTACCCGAAGGGTGCTAACGAAACCCTATTACTAAGCCTCCGCTGTCCGTCCGGCCGTCTGTCAGAGGGCTGTATCTCATGAACCGTAATAGGTAGAGAGTTGAAATTTTCACAGAGTATGTATTTCTATTGCCCTTATAACAATGACATACCAAATAAAAATAAATAAAACATATACATATATTTTTTAACGTTCGTAATCGATCATCGATTTAATATACCTACAACATACATAGAGTAAGTCATATTAATAAAAAATACATGTACGATGGTACGGAATCCTTTATATGAGAATTCGACTCGCACTGGACCAATTTTTTATTATTTTTAGGTATCGATATTGCATTCAAATGTATTACAACCCGCCTCCTCTTTGTTTAGACCTTAACTACACGAGATCTTTAGTAGGCAATTTATAAATAACTTATTCTCGGCAAAAGCAATGGAAGTCCATTAGAAAGTTACGCTTGCTTTGAAAGTCAAGTTGATCTCTACGAAAACTTTTTATTTTAAACTTTTAAAATATGAGAGATACAAATATCACCTTTAACATGATTACCACTATGTGGACTACGAGATTGAAGGGACACCTGAGCCCAGAACCGGGAGGTTAATAATTTATTCCATACTAGCGACTCACCCTCGCTCCGCTCAGGTTCGTCCCTTAGTACGTTTTAACGGTCAGTATAGATTTCTTAAAGATGAAATATTTTCCCGCAGTAAAAAGTACCATATAACCAACCAGCTATCATCATACTAAATTTCATCAAAATCTGTCCAGTGGTTTTCTCGTGATGGGTTCCCAAACAGATAGACTGACAAAAAAATCTAAAAACTATAGATTTGGTCTCTTTATCGATAACAATTACTATTTCAATAAGAATTTCTAAAAAATATTTAATGTACAGATTCGACTCAGTTAGAATTTTATTATATAGGTATAGATAATATATTGAGAGAAAAGCATCCTATTAGAATCTTCGGGTCTCATATGGACTTTGCCGGTAACGTTGATTGACGGACTAAATGATGTGTTAAAGACATGACAAGAGAAACTAAACACATTTTTATAACACCTAACTGCTGAGAATGGTTGAATATTATATTTAAAAAACACAAATATCCATTGTTTTTATTAAATGATCATCTAGATTTAGTATTTCCTTATAATAATACCTAGTTTCAAATAAGCATAATGTTTCGCTTGGTCTAGATCAAAGCTACATAAGGATAAAGTGTTCCCTTGGGTGTGATATAGAATGATTTAGGAATTCAGATCCTGTTAAGTTAGGGCTTATTACTATATCTTTGCCGTTTAATAATACTTCATTTTTTAAGCTTTTCCAATTATTATAATGGTACATTTACCACATAAGTTAAGTAATTACCCAATTATTTCTTAGATTCACGCATCGATCAAAAAGTACACGATCCCATGCAAAAGTTCTCTCAAAACTGTCACCAATTGTGTTTAGGTAATTATTCTAGTTGAAATAAACATACAACATTGTAAATTGAATCTTAAATGTATTGCTTAAAGTTGTTTTCACAAAAAAGCGCGCTCAAATGTTCAAATGAGCGCTTATTCGGTGAGGACATTTTTGGTCGCTGATTATGTATCTGGTAGGTACTTTTTTGATCGATGGATTTACGTGAATATTTTAAGCCTATATATAAATAGGCGAAGACAAAATTGTTTACCTTTTCCTTCTCTGTTTGTCAATCCATTTTTTTGTTTAGTAGCTATTGATGAGCTTTAGTGTTGAAAAAGTTAGAAACAGTAAGTTTTTTTTTTATAAATATAGGTAAATTCTATTCATATATGTATATGTTTTTAAATCAATAATGATTATGGTCGAATTTCGATCACTAAGCGAATACTAGTAAGTATAAATTTCAAGACATAAACACCTTAGTTCCTCCTGTGACCATGCTCTCTGTAAAGCATTCGAAACTTCGTGAATAAAATATCAAAATAAAAGAAAAAAGCCCTTAAAAATAGTTCAGTAACTACTTTGTATGATTTACTCTAATAAACTTAATTAATTTAACCTAATAAACTTAATATTTTCAACAAGTACCTCTCTAAAAGTTATGGTCCCAGGTCAGAAAATTATTGAGTACTAATATTTTTCTTTATATGAATGTAGTCTATTTTCTTCAAAAATGACAATAATATTATAACAACAACTTTGTACGTTGCTTTTGATAAAACTAACAAAAAAGCGTAATAAAATTTCGAAATACAAAGCTATACAATATTAAACTATAGTAAAAATTTTATATCTATTTTACTACATACTCATCTCTTTAAGTTCGCCGTCGCCAAATCTTTGCGTCTGGACGTGCGTGACTCACCGGGCAAAGGGTGAATTACTACGCACCCCTTACGAGTTAGTATTAATCATGTTTAGGGTTGCGTGAAAACTACCCCTTTTATGTAAATTTCTTCGGGTCTCATTGATACGTATTAATAGATTTTATTTTTAGCTTTAGATACCATATACTATGGACCCACTGACCGATGTAGATAGAGCAGTGAATTTACGATATTTGTGATTTACAAATATAATACACATGAGAAGAGTAGGAAAATATTATTTCTGATATTTATTTAGCAATACAATAACAATACTGAAAGCAAAATAATATACTTCATAATCCATACATCTATACAGATAAATAAAATTAAAGCGTCTATTTGTAATGTCAAAGTAACGGCACTTCAAAGAAAAACACAATTTAAAAATTTTTGTCTGTCTATCTGTTTGTTCCGGCTAATCTCCGAAACGGCTGGACTGATTTTGTCGGGACTTTCATTGACAGATAGCTGATGTTATAAAGAGTAACTTAGGCTATTTTTATTTTAGAAAAAGAATTAGGATTCCGCTCAAAAAAATTGAAACGTATCTAGAGACGCATCCAAACGAAGCGAGGGTAGGTCGCTTGTTTACTAATTATAATATACAAATTATATAAAAAAAATTACGAGATCGAGACAATGTAAGATTTTAATTAAAAAGTCATTATGAAAATATAATTACTTTCACTTATCCTCAATAGTAAAGTAAATGGAAATTAATTATTTTTATTAACTGTTACGAAAATAATTATTACAAACAACCTTTTTAAACGAGAGGAAAACATAACAAATCCCCACAATAAACTTGATTATTGCTTTTGATTCCTATAATTATTACTCATATTTAAACTTAATTGAATTATTTCAATCGGTATAAAATATAATATTACTTTAGCACTTTAATATTAAATCGGAAAACATGGGAAAGTTTGTATGTGTATGTGTGTTTGTGTATGTTTGTTACGCACGCTGAAATTTTAGGTTTTGGATGAAAAGTAACCAGATATATGTGACCTGGAATAACATTGTTGTAAGGAATTGTGTTAGGGACTGGGGTCTAAGACCGCACCCGAGCGAAGCGAGGATGAGTCGCTTTTAATAATTTAACTAGCGACTTACCCTCGCTTCGCTTGGGTTCGTCCCTAGGTTGATTCCCCATACAAACTTTCATCCCTATTTTCCCCTCCTTAAGGGGTGATTCCGGAATAAAAAAATCTTAAAGAAAAAAAAAACCCTCCCAGGGTCTAAAACTATCTTCTTACCAAATTTCACCTAAATCGTTCCAGAAGTTTTTGAGTTCATTTATTACAAACATACAAAAATACAAATCTTTTCTCTTTATAACAGACAACAGTAGTGTAGTAGATATGCGAAACCCCCTAAATTTTCAAACGTTTGCACCTTAACAGATCACATTTCTTACAACGCAACGAGAGGGGAAGTTCGCGGTGACTCAAATCGTATTCGATCTGTTTGAGGGGAACATCCGTGACAAATCGTATTGAGCACAAAACTTCCAGACTTCATTTCAAACATAAATCACAATATTTCAAACTTCAAACTAAAAAAGTTTTAATAATGAAACGACAAATTGATTGATAGCTAGTTATTGTGTTTATGTAGCGTGAACAAAAACAGTTGCCTTACCTAGCTAAAATAATGATTTGTTGAAAGAAATAATTCATACTAGAGACTCACCCTCGCTTCGCTCGAGTTCGTCCCTAGGTACATTCTAACAGTTAGTGATTCCCATACAAAATAAACAGTTTAGAATTTTTTGATTTTCCAGCGTTTTTTTTTGTTTTCGCAAAATTTTTTTTATATTTAAACCACCCCTGACATAGCCCCAATAAAACAAAAAAAGAATTATTCAAATCGGTCCAGCCGTTTTTGAGTTTTAGCGAGACTAACGAACAGCAATTGATTTTTATATATAAAGATTATGAATAATTGATGTTATCCTATAGCTGCCAAATTACACCTACTTGATTTATTGAAATGACAAAAAAGCTTTTTTTTTTGCTTTTTTTCCTTTAGAAATATTATACACTAGCGACTTATCCTCGCTTCGCTCGGGTGCGTCCCTTGATAGCTGCGTAGTCACAATTTTATGGATTTTAATTTTTTTGCGCGGAGCCCGATTCTTCTTTTAAAATAAAAGTAGCCTAAGTTACTTCTTATAACATCAGCTATCTGTTATTTTGCTGTTATTTTGACGTTACAAACAGACACTTCAATTTTAATTATCCGTATAGATGTATAACGTTACAATCAATAAAATATATATTCATAGCTTTATTTTTATTATTTTTCATTTACATTTCTTAATATTTTCATCAGCACAAAATAGTAATTTTCATGGCCACTGAGCTAACTAAAGCCATTTGGAGGTGCAGTAGATACGCCGTTGCAGGTGCTGTTGCAATATTAATAACAATAACTTTGAAAGTTTCTAACTCTAAAATTTAATAACCGTATAAGAACAGCAAAGAAAATGCATAGAACGTTGCGTCCAAAGCGTTCAACCGTCCGAACCGTTTTTGTCGACTTCTAAGTAACTTAGTAGTTAGAAATTATAATAGTTATTTTTCATGAAAATAATAAATAAATTTTCAATTTAAGAAATGTCATTTGATTCAAAAACTCATTATAATATAAATAAGATCAGTTGGTGATTTCCTATAGAATATTTTGAGTTAAGTAATATTATTCTAAAGGCAGTGGTAGCCCAGTGGTAACGCGCGTCTGAGAGAACCTAGCAAGTTTTCGAAAGACGTGTGAAGTCCGCCAACTCGCACTTGGCCAGCTATGGTCTGATCCCTCTCGTATTGAAGGGAGGCCCGTGCCCAGCAGTGGGACGTTAAAAAGGGCTGAATACATACATACAATATTATTCTAATACTATTTATTTAGTTAGGTAATAATATTCTAATCAACTAACGCTACTTTAAAGAAACAATAAGTGACTATACTGCTTGTACCTGTTGGTCGTCAACAATAATTAACTTTATTTCTGAAGCTCCGACTATAAACGTGGAGTGCTATAAGTTCTTTTCTGAATGAAACTCCTTTTACAAGGTCTGTAGTATCATATCTCCAAAATAAATAGGATAGACGGATTTTATTGTGAACTTGATATAAATCTACGTATCAAATAAAAAATATATATTTAAATCGCTTTATGTATATATCTCGTCCTATGTTTTTTTTTATAAATATCGTCATTTTTTCTTTAATAATACAAAAAAAAACAACTACACTTTTAACAATCCTAACAAAACCACTTACGAAGGTAGCCCTTTAACGCAGCACTTTTCAATGCACGTACTCAAACTTAACAGAAGCAACGCTATAACAAGTTCTAACTTTATGATCAAACAGTTTAAATGCACGTCACAGGTGAGGTTAAAGGAACTTATTTCTTTTGAAGAACACTCCAAATTACGTAATAAGATTAGAATTTTTAGAGTTTCGCAAATTGTATAAATTTGGACAGTATATTCATATATGGAAGTGCTACAATCTATAGAATATACTAGCGACTCACGCTCGCTTCGCTCGCGTTCGTCCCTAGGTACGTTATTACGGTTAGCTATGTTTATACATAAATAGTAGCTTGTTATTCCTAAGATATTAATTTAAATTATATAGCGATTTACCTTCACTTTGCTCGGGTGTGTACGTTGTACGCGGATTTTGTTCACAATTTCATGGGTTTTAATTTTTTTTCGCGGAACCCTGATTCTTTTTCTTAAATAAAAGTAGTCTAAGTTACTCTTTATAACATCAGCTATCTGCCAGTGAAAGTCCCGTCGAAATCGGTCCAGCCGTTTCGGAGATTAGCCGGAACAAACAGACAGACAGACAGACAGACAAAAATTGCAAAAAATGTTGTTTTGGTATATGTACCGTGTATACATCCATATGCATTTAGTAAAAAGCGGTTATTTTAATATTACAAACAGACACTCCAATTTTATTTATCTGTATAGTAATATAGATTAAAGCCGTACTTACGTTACGTTTAATATTTGCAGTAAACACAAGTATCATCTATTGGCTTATATCATAGAGTATAGACTGTAATCCCTTGCCTTTAATCGAGTTTAAACAACGCATTCAATTAATTCAGCTGCCGGTATTCAGGCTTAGTTCGATATAAATTCCCAAGACTAGATCAATTTGTCGATTAAGCGGAAAACGCCAAAGCACACGAGAGAATTATTTACAACTACCGATACGCCCTAAGATTACTCGGATTATAAACGATTTATTTAAGTTAAACAGCCCAGTCTTTATCTCTGTTAGGAAAATTACTTAAGGGGGATAGCCACTGTGATGGTTTTCTTTTGCCTTAATTTAAAGTTTATACTTTCGAAATTCTATACACTTAATAAAATAAAAAAAAAACGCAATCCCTATATTTCTTAATTATCCCGGTCAAAAAAATCCGAAAACTCATTTTTTCGGCTGTCTCAGTGGCTATCCCTCTTAGAAAAGATCACTGCGAAATTTTTTTTTTCTAAATATATTTTGTACATTAACAAAAAAAATCTTTTTGTAAGTCTTTAAAGACTTATAATATACGGAATCTTCTTATATGTTAGCACGGTTCATACTTGATCAAAAAAATAGATAATAGAGAAATAGACAGCATAACTTTTTACAGACCATCTAATAATAGCAAAATTTTTTCCATCCACCATATCTATGTCTCATATAAATCAGTAAACTCCGGCATAGGTCTAAAGTTAAGTATACAGACAGACAGTTGCCATTGTGCATTTAGCTTTTAAAACGGCAAGAATATTAGACACTAATCAACATGGAGCTAAAAGCCGCTACTTATCCGCATTGTGCGTTTCCATTATGTGTCTACGAGTATTGTCAGTCACCTATTCATTAGTGTATTCACTACAATGCTTCTATGTATAGCCATGAATGGTACATTTAAGAAATATCTATGCGTTTATTTTTGCTATTATTATTTTATCTAACTGTTTAACCTTGTAATTTATCTAATATATTTAAACGAGTAATTCTTGTATATTTATTAGTGTCCGACCGAAACTGGTTTTTCAGCCGAAACCGAAACCGAAACCGAACTTTCGGCCTTGCTCTCTGTTTCGGCCGAAACCGAAACCGAAACCGAAACTTATTTAAAATTACGATTATTTACTGAAATTTACTATTTTTTAACATTTAATTGCATATATGTATATATACACAGTTAAATAGTGTTAAATAAAAAAAAAAACAATCATTAAAGTCGTAACAAATATATTTTTATAGTTAAATTTATTACTTTAGATTTCATTATTGCATATGTTTTCGGCATTAATGATGTTCTAAAATATTTTTTCGACTTCATTCGGTACTTGTGAACTACAAGGGGATCGGCAAAGTTGAGTCGACGAAATGCTTCGCCTTCCACCAATGCATAGGGCAGCATATCCACAATTAGAAGATCCATTATTGCTTTATTTATCCTTTTTGAAATTTCATGATCATCAGGCCATTGTAAAAGTTGAGATTTAGTGGTACAACTTGAATCGTCGACTGCACAAGATTTGGTTGATCTGAACTAAATAATTCTGTAATTTTTGTATCGGTCCGCCGTACTTTAGTTTCTTTTTTCAATTCAACAATTTCTGACTATCTTTTTAACAATTGTCTGTACTCCTCGTCATGATTTTTTGATTAATGTAACTTTATTCCGTGCAATGTTTATTTTTTAGGTTCTTGGCTTCCTAATGAATATAACCTGTTACAAAGTTTGCAAATAGCTTTAGATGAATCGCTAATGCTTTACTCAAAAAACTACCCAATCGGATTTTTTTCTTTTGTGACATTTTATTTTATCTGAAATAATAATTATAATTAATTAGAGTAATAAATAATATCACATAGGTAATGTTAACATTATTATTAAGAATTAGTTGTCAATAGGCACAAAGCATTCAGTCTTAATTAGGGAAATTTTATTGGGGCAAACAAATTCAAATTTAATTTTAAATATAAAAAAAAACGCGCGGTAAACGGGAAAGAACGAGGCGAGATGATTGACTAGGTAATTCTCGCGAGCTACCTATATCTTCCTATTCCTTCATAGTTAAATAAAATTAAGGAAATAAAGATCACACACAATACAATCCTAGCATTTACTTAATCGTTTGGATGAGAAGTAATGTTAAAATAAGGATATAACACGTGATTCACTAACAGTAACATATATTAAATATGCATACAAATCCAAGTTAAACTAAATCCAATATAACCACTTTTATTTGCCGTTTAAAAATAAAACTCGACAAAAAATGTGCAAAAATAATGAGTTTAGATAATGAGAATGAAACGAAGTACTAATAAAAACAAAATAAATACTTACCAAATTTTAATTACAATCAATCGCAAAACATAACCTCAATTCACGATTAAATAGACGGCGACGAATTGAGCCGGGGCCGCGCCGGCGAGCAGGCACGAGTTAGCTGCGAAGTTTACCGAACGACGCACGAAAATTCACGAACATTTGAGTTTCGGCGGGGCCGAAAGTTTCGGCTATATTGTGGCCGAAACCGAAACTAAAGCCGAAACTAGAGTTTTTGGCCGAAACTGGCCGAAACCGAAACCGAAACCGAAATTTCGGTCGGTCACTAATATAAAGATATAAATATTAGTGACCGACCGAAATTTCGGTTTCGGTTTCGGTTTCGGCCAGTTTCGGCCAAAAACTCTAGTTTCGGCTTTAGTTTCGGTTTCGGCCACAATATAGCCGAAACTTTCGGCCCCGCCGAAACTCAAATGTTCGTGAATTTTCGTGCGTCGTTCGGTAAACTTCGCAGCTAACTCGTGCCTGCTCGCCGGCGCGGCCCCGGCTCAATTCGTCGCCGTCTATTTAATCGTGAATTGAGGTTATGTTTTGCGATTGATTGTAATTAAAATTTGGTAAGTATTTATTTTGTTTTTATTAGTACTTCGTTTCATTCTCATTATCTAAACTCATTATTTTTGCACATTTTTTGTCGAGTTTTATTTTTAAACGGCAAATAAAAGTGGTTATATTGGATTTAGTTTAACTTGGATTTGTATGCATATTTAATATATGTTACTGTTAGTGAATCACGTGTTATATCCTTATTTTAACATTACTTCTCATCCAAACGATTAAGTAAATGCTAGGATTGTATTGTGTGTGATCTTTATTTCCTTAATTTTATTTAACTATGAAGGAATAGGAAGATATAGGTAGCTCGCGAGAATTACCTAGTCAATCATCTCGCCTCGTTCTTTCCCGTTTACCGCGCGTTTTTTTTTATATTTAAAATTAAATTTGAATTTGTTTGCCCCAATAAAATTTCCCTAATTAAGACTGAATGCTTTGTGCCTATTGACAACTAATTCTTAATAATAATGTTAACATTACCTATGTGATATTATTTATTACTCTAATTAATTATAATTATTATTTCAGATAAAATAAAATGTCACAAAAGAAAAAAATCCGATTGGGTAGTTTTTTGAGTAAAGCATTAGCGATTCATCTAAAGCTATTTGCAAACTTTGTAACAGGTTATATTCATTAGGAAGCCAAGAACCTAAAAAATAAACATTGCACGGAATAAAGTTACATTAATCAAAAAATCATGACGAGGAGTACAGACAATTGTTAAAAAGATAGTCAGAAATTGTTGAATTGAAAAAAGAAACTAAAGTACGGCGGACCGATACAAAAATTACAGAATTATTTAGTTCAGATCAACCAAATCTTGTGCAGTCGACGATTCAAGTTGTACCACTAAATCTCAACTTTTACAATGGCCTGATGATCATGAAATTTCAAAAAGGATAAATAAAGCAATAATGGATCTTCTAATTGTGGATATGCTGCCCTATGCATTGGTGGAAGGCGAAGCATTTCGTCGACTCAACTTTGCCGATCCCCTTGTAGTTCACAAGTACCGAATGAAGTCGAAAAAATATTTTAGAACATCATTAATGCCGAAAACATATGCAATAATGAAATCTAAAGTAATAAATTTAACTATAAAAATATATTTGTTACGACTTTAATGATTGTTTTTTTTTTTATTTAACACTATTTAACTGTGTATATATACATATATGCAATTAAATGTTAAAAAATAGTAAATTTCAGTAAATAATCGTAATTTTAAATAAGTTTCGGTTTCGGTTTCGGTTTCGGCCGAAACAGAGAGCAAGGCCGAAAGTTCGGTTTCGGTTTCGGTTTCGGCTGAAAAACCAGTTTCGGTCGGACACTACTTTATATATTTATTTATACCGGCGATCTCGGAAACGGCTCTAACGATTTCGCTGAAATTTGGTATGGAGGGGCTTTCGGGGGCGAAAAATCGATCTAGATTAGTCTCATGTCTGGGAAAACGCGTGTTTTCGAGTTTTCATGCGGTTTTCTTTTGCATTATTCTACGCAGAATATGTTCGATATTTATGTTCGTATTTCTTACACTCAGGCATAAGCATCGTGGTCAAGCGACCAAGGTGCAAGATTAACATTATATGGATCATATTGGATATTGGATACAAAAAAGAACACCGAGCGAAGCTCGGTCGCCAGGTACTCTAATATATTTAAACGAGCAATTCTTGTATATTTATTTATTTATTTATTTATACCGGCGATCCTGGAAACGGCTCTATCGATTTCGCTGAAATTTGGTATGTGGTGGTTTTCGTGGGTGAAAAATCGATCTAGATTAGTCTTATGTCTGAGAAAACGTGTGTTTTCGAGTTTTCATGCGGTTTTCTTTCGCATTATTCCATTCAAAATGTGTTCGATAATTTCTTATACTCGGGCATAAGCATCATGGTCAAGCGACCAAGGCGTAAGATAGACAATCACATATGTCCGGATTCGAATCCCGGTCGGGATACAAAGTTTTTACTTTTGTTTTTTTTTTGTATTTATTCAAGTTTTTAGTTATTTTTTGTCTAAAAAATACGATATAACAAAAAAGAACTCCGAACGAAGCTCGGTCGCACATGTACTCTTTAATAATACAGCGTATACAGAATACTGTTTATAGTGCTTACCTTTATAAAAATATGAAATTAGCTAAGAAACGGAAATATATCTAGATATTCAAGGACAGGAAAAATGAGGCACCGACTAAAAAATCAATTATTCTATTTAATTTCGAGGTTTTTTTTTTACTAAACCATTTATTTCCAACCAAAATATTTGAAATAGGTATAAATGACATTAATCTGGTTTAACTCATTCTAAGTGTTTTGTATACATAAATCATAACTGATCTAATAAAAAATAAAATAAAAATCGATTCACAAGTTGCGAAGACATATTATCTAAAAAAAAAATAGACAAATTCAGTACCTCCCCTTTTTAAATTCGGTAAAAAGGCAACATATTTTTTAGGTTATTGTCGAAACATTCCAATTAGAATGAGAACATTAAAACCCCAAGTCAATAATTAGTTTAAGTAGTGTACCAATTAATCAGTATTTGCAAGCAACAAATCAACATTGTGCGTCTACATACTGTGACGAACGTGTGTTGACTGTCAACCATTCATTAGTCGTTTCACATCAATGCCTATATGCCTATGCAGATGCGTCATGAATAGTGCACTCAGTATTAATGATTGTGTTCAGTTATTTTCAACTGCTGTATTAAAGTCAATGTCAATGAAAATTCTAACTAATATTAATAACTAGGTTCGAACCTAAGTTACTTCCCAAAACAAAATTAATTAATTAAGTTGGTTTTAATTTTTTTCGTGGGACCCTATTTTTTTTCTAAAAAAAATAGCCTAAGTTACTACTTATTACATCAGCTATCTGTCAGTGAAAGTCCCGTCAAAATCGGTCCAGCCATTTAAGAGATTAGCCGGAAAAAACAGACAGACAGACAGATAAAAATTGTAAAAAATGTTATTTTGGTATATGTACCGTGTACACATCCATATGCATTTAGTAAAAAGCGGTTATTTTAATATTACAAACAGACACTCCAATTTTATTTATCTGTATAGATTATATTCTTTTTTTGTTCAGTATGTAGTACTTAGTAAGTTAGTTAAACTCTTTATTGTTTAAAATAACCCAAAAAATAATCCATAGTACAGGCAATTCAAACTGTTATACATGCTATAAAAATCAATGTGTATCCGTATGCCAGTTGTGCCATTGTGAGCTATACTTGAAAACATTTTTCAAAAACAAAAATTGAACTAGCAACGCACGAGAGATAATGCAAGTAACCCACTGTACGTGCAAGTGCATTCCCTTTTCCTTTCAAAGTCGGGTGAGATGGTGATTAGGTATGACTAGAGATATGACCAAATTTTCATAGATTTTTAGTTTTAAAATAATAATATATTTAATACTTTCTTAGATTTACGCGAATATTTGATAATAGTAATGGATAGGGTAGGCACTGTTTGTAACAAGTATTTAACGGCTTTGAAACGTCTAAAGCCTTAGCTTCTCCCGTGACCATGATTGCTGTAAAGCATTCGAAACGTCGGGAACTAAAAATCAAAATATATCCTCGAAATAGTCCGAAAAGATAGTTTTATTTAAAATAATGTATTTAGTTCAGTCTGGCTCAATGAAAGATAATACAATTTTTATATAAAATGCATTATATATATTGCATATTTTATTGCATGAGAATTTTAATAAAAACGAAGTTATTTTTAAGTATTAGTTTACTAGATTATAAAAAACATAGTAGTCATAGACAATACAGACATATTTCAATGATCGACGACAATTCGAGCGGATGGATTGAATTTGTTTTGATAGAAAAAACACATTTAATTTCTTGGTCTGACCCAGGACTTGAATTAAGAGTAGTGATGTGACTGATATATTAGTATGCGCTAAGATATCAGTAATATTGAAGGATCTGTGAATTAGTAATCTGACAAATTCTGATATGCTAATATTTCATATTCACATAATCTCTGTGATAACCATCCAAAATAAGTCGTATAATATCGTTCGGATTCATTGTCAGTTAGGATTCTCGGATTCGTCAAAGCAACGTCAAGCACAAACTGATCTTATTTCTTGCTTCTACGATCTTATTGTAACTACACATTCATTTATTACCATGGATGACAAATAAAATTTACTACCTATTGGTCACAGATTATATTATTACTATACTAGTTCTAATATTAAATACTTAGTTACAAACGTACTAAAAGTAATATTACACACCTGAGATAAATATCACTATTAATGAAGTATTAGTTATAATATTATAGTATTGTTAGACGAATATATTAATACTAGCGACTCACCCTCGCTTCGCTTCGGGTTCGTCCCTAGACAAACATATCTGTCCCACCGGAACCGTACATTTTTCTGGGATGATCTATAGCCTTTCTCAGTTAATGGGTTATCTAATGCAAAAAGAATTTTTCAAATCGGATTAGTAGTTCCTGAGATTAGCGCGTTCAACCAAACAAACAAACAAACTCTTCAGCTTTATAATATTAGTATAGATAGTATAGATTACTTAATCCTGAGAAATATAGGTATTAACCCATCTTTAATTAAGAGCCTAACAAACAGCAGTTTACATACGAGCATCTAGATCAAAGAGACACATAGTTAAGTGTAAGTATACATTTTGTTAAGGAGGTACATAAGAACGCGTGGAGCATAGATAGGGTTTGAGCAGTTACCGTAGCTTCTTGCCATTACGAATTTAATTTTTTATTGATTGAAACGGTATACCGGAAGCTGCAGGTTACACTCCCGCAAGGGTCGAATTGTGATATATGTATACACACGTACGTGTTTTTATATATACACACGTACGTACAGACACGCCAAATTTAAAACCGTGCTTTCCATACTGTAGAACACACTTTCATGACAACATCTAACCAATAATGTTTTATTATTTGGACCATAAGAAAACGCCGTTTGTGTTATGGTTGAGTTTTGGTGTCTAATATAACTTAATGAGCAGACTACGGTTTAAAAGATATAAATTATTAATAAAAAAAAATCATACAAATGCGAATACCTTTTAAATATTTAACGCAAACCCAGAAAAGTATAGAGATTTTATATCTACTATAGAAACATAAACACAAAAGACTAAAAATTACTAAGCACAAAATCGACAACATTTAGATTTCTGCTATAGCAGAACAAAAACCGTATACAGCATAACATAAAGGAACAAAAAATCCATTCTAAATATCAACATATTTCTAAAAGCAGAAAGACTAGAGATACGAGTAATTCAGACATTTTTTTACATAAACCATCCTCATATTTCTATATGGCTTTGTACGGGAGGTAATTAAATGCAGCAATTCCATTAACAAAATGGACGCTTCAAAAAGCTCTGGGTGTTTGCTCACCATTCAGGTAGAACTGAAAGCGATCGGTCTAATGGACTGTAGCTATAGGCAATCTGTGACCCTATCGGCCTATATAATATCTTGCTGCAGGATCACATTAAAATTAATTAGAAATGCATCGTTCCCCGCAATATACAAGTTGAATGAAAACTGTGTATTATTAGTTCACTAGAGCAGCGGTTCCCATATAGCGGTCCGCGGAACCCTAGGGTTCCGTGGAAGGATCACAGGGGTTCCGAGTTCCGAGTTCAGACATGAAGCCTAATTTTAGTCATATTATAAATATGTGGAAAAATTCCATTTATCGCATTGAATCTATACTATATTTTAATATTATATAGCTGAAGAGTTTGTTTGTTTGTTTGGTTGAACGCGCTAATCTCAGGAACTACTTATCCGATTTCAAAAATTTTTTTTCATGAGATAGCCCGTTGACTGAGGAAGGCTACAGGCTATATATCATCCCAGAAAAATCTACGGTTCCCGTAGGATAGAATTGTTTTTGTCTAGAGACGAACACGAAGCGAAGGGTGAGTCGCTAGTAAGTTATATTTTTGGTACAATAAATATTATTACAAGTAATAATATGCTTAATTTATGATTTGTTCTATTAAGTCAAACAAGAAAATATTCTAAATACAACACAATCAGTATAGGTACCAAAATGGTCTAAAAAAATATGATCAATTAAGGTCCGGTGGCCAAAAAAAAATTGGGAACCGGTGCACTAGAGAACCGCCGCTCTACTTCGACCTTCATTCCACTTAGTGTCAAAATATTCATAGCACTCTAAATCCGTTTCCTTCATTTAACTTCCAATTGAATCCACTACTCGCCAGTGTAAACCCGACTAAAGCTGCTCGTATATCTAGCTATCACTGTACTTTCACTTTTCACGTAAGATTTCCTTCTTTTTTTTTACGTAAGCGTTTATATTCATATAGTACCTATACTAAACACCACGAACCTTTTGTCCGTGCTTGTTTTTCATTTGTTTATTTATAAAATTATTTTATATATTTTAATAAAAGTAGTTATAAGTTATAGTCCGCCAATCCGCATTTGGCCAGCGTGGTGGACTATAGCCTGATTCCCCTCGTATTGAAGGGAGGCCCGTGCCCATCAGTGGGACGTTAAAAAGGGCTGAATAGAATAATTAGTTATATCCTTAAAATTTACGGTTTGAAAGATTTTAGACTATCATAATGTACATAAGTGTTTATTTAAAAGAGTAAAAAACACCTAACAATACCAAATACCCTTAAATAAACACCTAGAATGATATTTATGAATTAATCTAATATCGAAAATGAAATTGCATTACTGCAAGTCACTTTAAAAGAGCCAATCGAAGCGAAACGCTTGTTGCGAGCGACGCGACCTCACTCCAGTGGCGTCTTGTAAAGTCTCAAGTCTATTTAACCTAAGATCTTGAGCTCTTTGCGAGAAAAATAATGAAAAATAAATAGGGGAATTGGAACAAAATGAGTTTAAGAGTATTTGATGAGAGCGGGAGCAGTTTACAACCAACAAAATGATTATTCAATAAAGAATGGTTATGTGAATACTAATTAATATTTCAATTTTCAATACATACATCTTCTATACTACATATAAATAAAATTGAAGTGTCTGTTTGTAATGTCAAAATAACAGCTTTTTACTAAAGGCATTAAAAGTACTTATAAGAAATAAAACCAATTTTTGTCTGTCTGTTTGTTCCAGCTAAGCTCCAAAACGGCTGGACCGATTTTGTTTGTTGTTGTACGTAATAAAATGATAATTTAAAAAAAAAAACACGTTTTTTGTTAGGTAACGTATGAAACTTCTGTTAATGTATCAAATAAGTAGTTTTACTAGTTGTCATTTAAGAGATCTATTATGAAATTCGAAATCATGACGGTGTAAAAATTAAATTATCATCAAAACTTCATAACACATACAAAGTTTTAAAGCGACGACAGTTACAAGTTAAAATCGACTTCCAAAATTTAGTCACACAGCTTGTTAAGTTAATTAAACAAGTTAAGTTGTTTAACAATAAGTTAGGATTAAATTCGACAGATCGAATACGGTTAAGTTCCAGGTGTTACGTACATCGATAGAATTGGGAAACGTGTTTAGTTACGAAGTTATTTTGAAGTCAATAGAATTCTAAACACAAACGATCAATAGCACGTTTTTATCTATACTAATATTATAGAGGAAAGATTTTTTGTTTGTTCGTACCGAATAGGCTCCGAAACTACTAAACCGATTTAAATGAAATTTGGTAAGAAGATAGTTTGAGACCCTGGGAAGGACATAAGATAGTTTTTATCCCGAAAATCATCCCTTAAGGGGGTGAAAATAGGGGATGAAAATTTGTATGGGGAAGCAACCTAGGGACGAAGTAGTGAGTCGTTAAAAATATATCTTTATTATAACTGCTGTGAACCACTATGTAAAGTTTACATAAAAATCACCAAGCATTAGAGTTTTGATCATCAGTAGACCAGTAGTGAAGACAAAATGTGATAAAGCGAAAAAAATCCAAAGCAATTTCAAGGAATACATACCACGTGTGGGCATAGTGAAAATTCTATCTCTTTTTAACCGACGAAAGATGGATTAGGTTCTCCAGTTAACGCATATATTTTTCATATGTATGACCACGCATATTAGTGTTATTTTAGTTGAAATTTTTGGTATAGTTTTTAAAATGATCCAAATAGTCCGCATTTATAAATACACAATACAAAACTGCACTTTTTAATATATATATAAGTTTAATTTTAGTTTTTAAGTTTTAATAACTGCGAAACAGTTTTATACTAATGTAGTTATTATCGTTAACTTGTTTTTGTTATACATATACTGTTTTAAATGAATAAATAAGTAAATAAATATGTAAAAAAAATTTGGTGTTCAAAAATATTCAAGAAACAACAAAAAAATTAATTAATAATTTTATGTATCTTATGAATATTTACTCAATAAAGTAAACCAAAACTGCATGTTTAAATTATAATCACCTATTACCCAAAGGTCACGTTAAAAATTATGCACAAAATGACATTTAAAACATTAATATTAGAAGGTTAAGATCAGAAATCAGAATATATTATACTAGCAGTACCCGCGCCTTCGCCCTTGCTTCCGATATAAGCATCTGTTTTACAATAATGTATGAAAGTCTGCCCGATTTGTTGGAATTTATGATTACTGCGCCCCTCCCTTGGGTAGTAGCATCATGATATATAGCCTATAGCCTTCCTCAATAAATGGGCTATCTAATGGAAAAAGAATTTTTCAAATCGGATCAGTTGCTCCTGAGATTAGAGCGTTCAAACAAACAAACAGACAAACCGTTTCTCTTTATAGTACTAGTATAGATTTGTATACTATATTATATATCTTACTAATTTTCGCAAGCAGTACGTCAATAAAAAGGGTTTATATTACTCATGTATAGTGTAACATTTGTATTATTGAAAGAATTTTTACTATAGACTAAATAGTTTTAGAAATCGATCTTACGATACGTTTGGCTCAGTATGTAGTGACCCTACTTGCTGTGCCAGAGGTCGCGGGTTCGAGTCCCGCTGGAGGC
This sequence comes from Fabriciana adippe, assembly GCA_905404265.1. Classification (NCBI taxonomy): domain Eukaryota; kingdom Metazoa; phylum Arthropoda; class Insecta; order Lepidoptera; family Nymphalidae; genus Fabriciana; species Fabriciana adippe. The sequence continues at coordinate 1,824,877 of FR989995.1, forward strand.
ATTCATTTGTGTGATGAGCACGAATGTTTGTACTCCAGTCATGGGTGTTTATATTTATAATATGTATGTATCTAAAGTTATATATGTGTAGTGTATCAACTATCTGGTATCCATAACACAAGTCTCGTAGCTTACCATGGAACTAGATGGTGCTGTGTGTTAATGTCCCAACATATTTATTATTTATTTATATATCTTTTCACACAAACAAACACACAAAACGTCTATAAAACAGTGTTATTAGATAGGCATATGTCGTGTAGTCTTAAGTTGCGATCAGGGAAGCATCAGTAAGACTTATGACGTCGATTGCCTTTTACCGTACTGAGGAACTGAACAAAGGAATGCTGTCAAGGCTACGGAGACTTTCAACGCGGCTCGTTTTATAAGGGCTTGTGAGACGTACGTAATTTATGTGTATCTATAGAGATAAATAAAATTGGAGTGTCTGTGTCATATGGATGTATACACGGTACATATACCAAAACAATATTTTTTACAATTTTATGTCTGTCTGTCTGTCTGTTTGTTCCGGTTAATCTCTGAAATGGCTGGACTGATTTTGACGGGACTTTCACTGGCAGAGAGCTGATGTAATAAGGAGTAACTTAAACTAATTTTATTTTAGAAAAAAAATAAGGTCCCACGAAAAAGAATTAAAACCAAATTAATGAATTAATTTTGTTTTGAGAAGCAACCTAGGGACGAACCCGAGCGAAGCAAGGGTGAGTCGCAAGTCTGATATGAAATAGTTGTACCTATAAGTAAAATTAAATTACAAAGACAAAGAAACCCGATTGTATTAAAAGCGAACTAAAAAAAAAAAAAAAGATAACAGAACATTGCAGTTCGATAATGCAGTCTGATTGTGCGAAAACATAATATGTATGTAGAGTAAAAGTGCTATGAAAGGGACAACTTCAGAATGGGACAAATTAAATTTACGGCGCTAGGAACCAAGTAGTAGATTTTTGTTTTCTACATTCTAACAACATTTACTCAGTAACAATATTGCCGTAAATATCATTTGGTTTTCAAAACAAAGATAATGGCGAAGCGTGGTTTAATTATTTCGTGAGTAAAAGTATTTTATTCGTTTTTTTTTGAACTTTTTTTATTAGATTATTTAAATAATATTTGATAGTTATTGTACCGCTAACTGACCATTGGTTTAATTACTTAAAAGGTGAGTGCACAATAATACAAAAATATTCGAAAAAAAATTTGGCATTAGGATATTTTTAAAATAGTATGAAAGTCTTGAAAGGGACAACTAAATAGACCTTGAAAGGGACGAATACCTAAGTAGTAGTTGAGGCAGGACTCAAACGCCCCATTAAGCTAAAAAAATAATAATTAAAAACATTTTTTTTTATCGAAACGACATGAAAAATGTGGTTGTTTTTCGCCCAGTTTCGGTATTAAAAATCATATCTTTATATAACGAAATAAAAAAATAACGAAATGAGATATTTAAAAATAAAAAAAAAAACCCTAGACATATAACTTTGGGCTACATTTAAAAAAAAATTGGAAGTGCGTATCACTAATGGGTTATTCAGATGCTGTACCTTTGTGACGTGGAGTCTACGCGCGGAGAGCGCGGGAATATAATATTTGAAAAAAATATCTAAATCTCGCGACAAGCTATTATATCACATAAATGGTGTAATGTAATAAAATGTTGGATTTGATTCAATTTATGTTTATTTTCTTCTTTTTAGAGCATTTAAATAAAAGCTTGTTTTTATAAATGTTTTTTACTATTTTTTATTTAATATAAGTAACTAATGTAAGACAAAAGTCATGGAATGAGCAGTTACACAATTTGAGTGAATTAACAACTGTCTGAATTCTTTCCTAATTTACGCGGTTATTGACATGATAAATTGAAACGTTTTTAGATCGTTTCGAACGCTTAACAGCGAACATGGTCATGTATAAGACTTACGACAAAAAATCTAATTGAAGCAGGGAGTTAATCCGAAAAAAAAATCAGTTTTAAATGAAACTATCTTTTCGTATTATTTCACGGATTAATTTTGATTTTTGGTTCCCGACGTTTAGTGACCATTATTGCTGTAAAGCATTTTACAGCAATAATGGTCACGGGAGAGACTAAGGTTTTAGACATCTAATAGGTGTTATATACTTGTTACACACAGTGCCTTTTAAATTTTATTTTTATTTAAAATGTCAAATATTCGCGTAAATCCAAGAAAGTATTATGAAAAACAGTTTTATTTAAAACTGGTTGAATCTCATCGTTTAAAAAATGTAAATTACATGTTAGATAACAACTAAAGATCTATATTTCTTGGCACTTGGCACTGTTATCTGTGAACGCGAGATGAGTGAGCTGACTCCTCTATGTCTGTATGGACAAGCGAGCTAGTCGATTTGCGCGATCAAATACGGTGATGCAGATCTAAAAATTTTTGTTTTTAGTTAAGGCATAATTATTGAGTCTATGGTTATGGCATTTGGCAATAAGAATCAATTTGCATGTGTCATCTAGATGATGATTACATTCATTATTTGATGTATATACTCCTAATACTTTCTTAGATTTTTTGAAATCATTTTTGTAAAATAGTGGGTAGGCACTATCAGTAACAAGTACCTATATAACGCCTTTGAGATGTTTAACACCTTAGTCTCTCCCGTGACCATGATTGCTGTAAAGCATTCGAAACGTCGGGAACCAATAATCAAAATAAATCCGCGAAATAATCCGAAAAGATAGTTTTATTTAGTACTAGCATTTCCCGCGGCTCCGCCCGCGTTCATATGACCAAAGCCAAATTCTTAGGTTTTACATATTAGTATACTCTTACATATGTATATACCAATTTCATTGCGCACCCTATGATTGGTAAATAATGGCGGTGATTGACAATGTCACAAAGGTTCCTCAGTTAATCTCATATTTGATTTAGTAATATTGCACTTTTTGTTTTCTATACTTTTGTTTTGTTTGTTTGTTTAGTTTTGGGCGATAAACTCTCAAACTACGGAATTAATTTTATTCATGTTTTACTAATAGACAGCTATTGATTAATTTAATATTTTAAGCAAATACTTTTTATTATTTTATATGGCACGGTTAATATGATTAAAGTCGTAAGTATTTTACTGTGTCCTTTAAACCTTTACCTTCCAAGAAATGGTGTCAAAAAAAAAACTAAAAAAGTTGAGGTATAACAGTTCCTAAAATACTTTTTCATAGTTTTTGAGATATGGAATATTTTCAGTTACCCGCTTTGTCAGTTTAACAGCCATGAACTTGTTTTCCATAAAATGTTATAAAATAATATGAATCGAACTTATTTTTACGGTCGATAAAATGAGTCGATATTGTGGAAACGTAAATATTATTCGTATTTATTTTAGTGTTAACTTAACAAAACACGTAAGTAAGAAAAACAACACAGTATTTTGCTATACAAAACCTATAATACGCGAGTTAGATTTGCATTTGCCCAATTTTTACATTAAAAGATTAAAAAAATTAACATTATTTACTAAACAGTAAAAATTTACAAATACTTTCATTCGAAAATTGTTTCGGCCAACAAAATATTACTAATTTATAAAGCCAAATGTTTGTTTTATTGAAAATTTGAACACAGGCGGGGCCTTAGTAATAATTCTAATAAAGTCATAGAAAGGTACATTTTTTTTTGGATTACAACTACGTATTTTAAAAACACGTGGCGACATCTATTGTTAAATATCTAAATAACACATAAATAAATTTTCATTAAAATAACTATTTTAATGAATAAAACACGCTATTGATATTTCTTTTACGATAAGCTTTTTTAAATAGTTTTAACATATATAAGTAAGTTGCCTTGCTAAAATAGTAGTATCATCGTGTTTTTATTTTAACCAGTTTTTGTATTTTTTCTCAGAAATGAGATATTTTCCTGCGGTAAAAAGTATCCTCTATGTTGAGCCGGATAACCTGCTATCACCGTACCAAATTTCATTATCTATCGCTCTATATCGCTAATAATGAATATTTCAATAATATTTTAAGTAAAATATTAAATTTACGGAATCGGCTTAGTGACAATTTTATTATATGTATAGTTACTAATTTATAAAGCCAAAAAGTTTGCTTTACTGAAAATTTGAACACGGGGCTCCGGATAATGTAGTACTAATTCTAATAAAATTGTGGAAAGGTCATATCTGTACATTCATTTTTTGGGAATTGAAACTACGTATTTTAAAAACTCATGGCGACATCTATTGTCGAGTATCTAAATAACACATAGGTATATATTAATTAAAATAACTATTTTAATGGATAAAATAGCACTATTGATAATTTGATTTGCAAGATAAGCTATTTTTAATAGTTTTTACCATATTTAGTAAGTTACCTTGCTAAACTATTTACAGATAGTATCATTGTGGTTTTGTTACAATCAGTTTTTGTATTTTTTCTCAGAAATGAGATATTTTTCCGTGGTAAAAAGTATCCTATATGTTGACCCGGATAACCAGCTATCATCATACCAAATTTCATCAAAATCCCTCCAGTGGTTTTTCTGTGATGCGGTAACAGACAGACAGACAGACAGACAGACAGACAGACAGACAGACAGACAGACAAAAATTCTAAAAACTGTAGATTCGGCCTCTGCATCGATAATAATGTCTATTTCAATAAGATTTTCCAAAAAATATTTAATGTACAGATTCGGCTTTGTTAGAATTTTATAATATGTATAGATGTACTCCTGTTCAGCTGGCGAAGATCAGAGTTGGGGACCACTCCCTTTGTGAACGTGGTCATGACGAAGGTGATTTATCTCACAATTTTTAAGCTGTCCTAAACTTCTTCATCCTCTGTATGACGTTCTACCTTCTAAAATCCCCTGTCCCATTAATGTTAATTGTTTCTTAATGTTGGTGTACAGTCCCTCTTGTAGATTTTTGTGTAAATACTAGCGACTCATCCTCGCTCCGCTCGGGTTTGTCCCTAGGGTGGCCCACCCTTATCACTTAGGGGTATGAAAAATAGTTTACACCCTATTCTCAGACCCACTGAATATATACACAAATTTCATAAGAATCGGTCAAGCCGTTTCGGAGGAGTTTTATTACAAACACTGTGACACGAAAATTTTATATATTAGATATCACATGTAATAAATAATAATATAAATTTGTTAAATATTTAATTAATTTATACTAACATCTGTTTTATGTGTATTTACCTTGTATATATGTACATTACTTACTAACTGGCACGTCTAAAAGCCAAATAACAAATAATTGAATTGAATTGATTATTTGAAAGACAGCGATATCCATTGCGCATTGTAGTTAAATTTGAGCAGTAAACTTTGTGCAAATATGCCATAGGTATTATCAAAAAAGTTTTTATGATCAACGATAGGTACATAAGACTTGTAGGACACGAATTGAATATAACTAAAAACGTGTTTCATTTATGCAGATATTAATTAAATAAAATGCTTTATATATCTATCTAACATATTTAAACGAGCAATTCTTGTATATTTATTTATTTATACCGGCGTTCTCGGAAACGGCTCTAACGATTTCGCTGAAATTTGGTATGTGGTAGTTTTCGGGGGCGAAAAATCGATCTAGATTAGTCTTATATCTGGGAAAACGCGTGTTTTAGAGTTTTCATGCGGTTTTCGTTCGCATTATTCCACGCAGAGTATGGTCGATAATTTCTAACACGACCAAGGTGCAAGATTAACAATCACAGGTGTCCGAGTTCGAATCTCGATCGGATACAAAGTTATTACTTATCAGTATTTATTTAAGTTTTTAGTTTCTTTTTTATCTAAAAAATACGATATAACAAAAAAGAACTCCGAGCGAAGCTCGATCACCCAGGTACTACATTTGTAATACATATATCACATTGTTAGCACGTGATACATAATTGCGACATTTTATTGGGCAATTATTTTCGATAAAGATCCCATCAGAGACAGCTCCTTACCAGTGTAAGCAATAAGCAACTGAATTGAACTAGTTAAATCGAAATAAATTTGGCATTTAAATAAGGTAGCTACCTAAGGTATTCAAGTCAATGAGATGGTATTATGAAGATACGAAAAAAATATTTTCGTTTACATGATTAAGTGCTGAAAAACAAATGTTCTAAATTATATATCTTCTTTTGAAAGTTTGATAACAGATATATGCAAGTTAAGCACTAGTTTTTTAAGTTATCTGTAGCGAAAACATAATCCATATATTAATACGTGAAGCAAAAACTTTGTACCCCTTTTTTACGAAAATTGCGCGGACGGAGGAGTATGAATTTTTCCACACTTAGAGTTTATATAAAGAAGGAGTCCAGAATGCTAATTTTTTTTTTAAATTATGCATAAAAAAACATTAAATCAATAAAAAAACATTACACACACTACCATGTATTTGACACACACGCATATATACCTACTCTTTTGTTTATTGTTAAAGTCTGTGGTCAAATTGAGAATAGGAAAAGGTAAGTTTAATACAAACTTTTATCCCCTATTTTACCCCTTATGGGATGAATTGAAAAATGCTAATACACGTATTTATTTAATTGCATTGAAGAGCATCAATACCAAGTTTCATGTAGTTCTAATCATAAATATTCTTTTGGGTTGTATAACGTATATTTCCGTGGGAATGAAATAATCTTCCGCCGTAAAAGTATGCCTGTCACTCTCTAGCCCTCCAACTATCTCCACACAAATCACGCCAATCCGTTACTCTGTTGCGACGTGAAAGACGGACAGACAAACAAACAAACACACTTTAATATTTATAATATTATATAGTATATATAGTATGAAAGTATGGATATCTTTATGTTCTTTGTAAATAAATTTGTAATATATAAAATTATTGAAAAAACTTAAAAAGATCATTAGAACTTTGACTTCACTTTTTAAGTTTCGTAAGTGCAATTAACTAACTAAATGCATTAACGACGTGAGTGAAACATATTGTCATGAAATTTTTGTCTGTTATTGTGTATAAGAAAGGTAGTGGCGCGCGAATTGAATAGGATATATATATATATATATATATATATATATATATATATATATATATATATATATATAATACTACAGTTGGAAAAAGCCAGGCCGGGTCCCTAGTCCCATATGAAAATTATGCTTGGATGTAAACGAACTATCCACAGACATTAGCAAGTATAATTAATATAAAGGAAGTCCCTTAAATTCCAGGTTAACCTCAAATCACGGAACGCGTTTCAAGAATTTGGGTCACTTAATTCACCAGGGAAATATATGAAATGTTTTATATAAACCTACATCATCTACTCATGATATCATTTTTATAACATTAACATAGTATACATATTATGTATATAATATATCTGTATATTATAAATGTGATAGTTTGTGAGTATGGATGTTTGTTACTCAATCACGCCAGAACGGCTGAACGGATCTGGATGAGATTTGGCACACAGATAGATTATAATCTGGAATAACACATAAGCTACTTTTTATCTCAGAAAAATGTACGGTCCCTGTGGGATAAATTTGGTTTATTTTTCTAGAGGCGAACCCGAGCGAAACAAGGGTGAGCCGCTAGTAATCCCTAGTTTAGATGAATGGGTGTTTGTTACTCAATCACGCCAGAACGGCTGAACGGATCTGGATGAGATTTGGCACACAGATAGATTATAATCTGGAATACCACATAGGTTAATTTTTATCCCGGAAAAATGTACTATAATGTAATGTTTTTTGGTATTTTTGTAGTATAGTACCTAGTATACAATGCACCCATATTTTTTTGCTTATAATTCTTTTTTCTTGCAATACCATTTAAAGAAAAGAAGAAAGAAATAATAATTAAAAATAATAGCAACATAAAAATGCTTGGATAAGTTTACGCCGAAAGGATAATGCCCGTCTATTTACTCTGGACCTCGTTAGGAACCTCCGAGTACGGTTACAATATGTGTGAAATTAATCTTGATACTGGACAATACTGGTTGATGCAATCAGGTCAATGCCTTAGTCTACATAGTCTTGTACAGTGCGGGTAATAACTTTAAATGATCTTGTTGAGAGAATTACCCAAAATGATTGTAAATTGGTGCTGTCTACCATTTTATAAGATTTTCAGTTCTACTTAAGATGAGTGGATTTTGTGTGTAATCTATACTAATATTATAAAGACGCAGAGTTTGTTTGTTTGCTTGTTTGTTTGAACGCGCTAGTCTCGGGAACTATTCGAGGAGTCGGATTAGTAAATTTGAAAAATTCTTCTTGCATTAGATAGTTCGTTTATTGAGGAGGGCTATAGGCTATATATCATATAATATATGGTCTATATATTCTATAGTAACCATTGAAACATACCTAGGGACGATTCCGAGCGATGCTGTGTGAAAATTCATGAGTTTTTACTAATATTACATTTATTAGAAGTAAATCATCATAAAACCAATGAACAATAGGTGCTTAATATGAACGGTGCAGTTTATTTTGATTCATATTAGGAGGAAGTGCAAGAACGAGTTACTGTAAAACTAATACGTTTGGCTCAGTTTGTAGTGAACCTATTTAATGTGCCAACGGTCGCGGGTTCGAGTCCCGCTGGGGGCATTCATTTGTGTGATGAGCACGAATGTTAGTACTCCAGTCATGGGTGTTTATATTTATAATATGTATGTATTTAAAATTATATATGTGTAGTGTATCAACTATCAACTATCTGGTATCCATAACACAGGCCTCGTAGCTTACCATGGAACTAGATGGTGTTGTGTGTTAATGTCCCAACATATTTATAATTTTTTTAATAGTTATTATTCGCACGGAAACAAGTACAATGTAAAATTTTTTAGAAACATCAAAATAATACTTAAATATTTCATGATATTAGTTACTACTTATACATTTTTATATTAAAATCAAAAATAATATCTGGTAACCAGTAGCAAGCCATAAAAAGCGACAAAAACATAATTACCGTGTTTCCTGTTTTTTGAGTATTTCTGTCTCTAGGTAGGTATTATTTTTCGTTTTACACAAGAATTGAACTTAATATTGAAACAAGTACGTAATGTGAATAAAGTAGGAGATACTTTATTCGATATAACGTCGAATATAGACACGTTTGCCTCAGTTTGTAGTGAACCTATTTGCTGTGCCAGAGGTTGCGGGTTCGAGTCCCGCTGGGGGTATTCATTCGTGTGATAAACACGAATGCTTGTACTCCAGTCATGGGTGTTTAAATTTATAATATGTAGTATTTAAAGTATCATATGTATAGTGTATCAACTATCTGCTATCCATGACACAAGCCTCTTAGCTTACCATGGAACTAGATGGTGCTGTCTGTTAATGTCCCAATATATTTATTTAAAATAAACATCATCAGTAAATAAATATTAGAATGAACATACATATTTCATTCGTAACATAATTAATTCACAAATATACCTATCATGATAATCTATATATATATAATATAACAAATAGACAGACAAAAAAGTTCAGAGTTCTCCTCTTTGTCAACAGATTTTTTTTTTTTTTGTTTAGCAGCTACTGACGAGCTTTTGCCTTCTCAATAAAAAAAAAAACGAACAATAGTAATTGTAATTAGGTATCCACTTGACAAGCGTACCTACATTACTTAACGTACACAATGTCAATTGAAATGAAATAAATATCGATTCAAAATAATCTTTTATTTTGAGTACCAAGATTATTCTCTTATTAAAATATTCATTTTTATGCTTAACTTAGTGTTCAGCCTTTTTTTAACGTCCTACTGCTGGGCACTGCCTTCAATACGAGCGGGATCAGGACATAGTCCACTTCGCTGGCCAAGTGCGGGTTGACGGACTACACATGTCTTTCGAAAAATTACTAAGTTCACTCAGACATGCAGGTTTCCTCACGCTGTTTTCCTTCACCGTAAAACAAGTGGTAACCATGTTGGAAATGATTCGCACATGAAAATATCAGAGGTGCGAGACCCGGGATTTGAACCCGCTTCACTCTGTTTCCCAAGTAAACGCGTTACCATTGGGCTACCACTGCCTTTATGCTTAACTTAATGAGAATTATTAATATTTTCAACATTTAAATACATGACACTTAACCAATCTACTCAATTAAAAATTTACTTTTATCTAGTTAAGTGTAATAATATTATATCGATACATCACAATAAATACTAATATCGATTCGACTGGAAGTTTCATTACCTAATTGAATTTAGTCATTTTAGGCAGACATCGATACTCGTGTTTACTTCATTACGCTTTAGTAGGGAACGTCTGGGGAGCGCCCATTTTGTTTGCGAAGACGGTTGATTTGATTTAAACGATCGTAATAAAAATATAATAGTACTTTTATATCTTTTGTAAAATATTCGTAACAGATTCTGACTTTATATTTTTGAAAGATTAAAAAGTAAAAGTTTTTTAACATACTATGTACTAGTGGCTCACCCTTGCTTCGCTCGGATTTGTCCTTAGGTGCGGTTTAACGGTTAATATGAAAAAGATAGATGATAACATATTATATTACTGCTTGCTCCTACGGGTAGTAGCATGATCATAAATATAGCCTATAGCCTCCCTTAATAAACGGATTATCTAATGCAAAAAGATATATTCAAATCAAATTAGTAGTTCCTGAGATTAGAGCGTTCAAACAAACTCTGCCTCTTTATATTATCTTTACAATATTAGTATAGATTTGAAGCTCTTTCCACTATCAAGATCTACGCATCAATTCAAAATTACCTTATTGTATTGCTATCTGGATTCCAACTTACAAAGTTTCTAAAAGGTACTACAGTTTTAAAGTGTTTAAAATCGTTTTCTTATATTTGACTAGCGACTCACCCTCGCTTCGTTTCGGGTTCGTCCCTAGACGAAAACAAATCTATCCCACGGGAACCGTACATTTTTCCGGGATGATATATAACCTATAGCCTTTCTCAGTTGACGGGCTATCCAATGCAAAAATAATTTTTCAAATCGGATTAGTAGTTTTTGAGATTAGCGCGTTCAACCAAACAACCAAACAAACGAACTCTTCAGCTTTATAATATTAGTATAGATTAAATAATGGAGTTATTTAGTAAATTACAAGTCACAAGTGAAACTAATAAAAGCGTGTTAAAAATGCAATGTATTTTATGATCGACAATCATTCTGTCATTCCAATAATTCGCAAGAGACAAACGCCTAATGGAGCGTTGATTATCTTCAATTTAGCTAACAGAAAATACCAGTTTGGTTTAGATTCCGTTGAGGTTCAGCGTTGCACCAATTATAATGTTTATTTATTTTAAAACGTTATGCCAAAATTTTTTTTATACTTCTATACATATAATAAAATTGTAACTAAGCCGAATCTGTATATCAAATATTTTTTGGAAAATCTTATTGAAATAGACATTATTATCGATACAGAGGCCGAGTCTATAGTTTTTAGAATCTTTGTCTGTCTGTCTGTCTGTGGCCGCATTACGGAAAAACCACTGGAGGGATTTTGATGAAATTTGGTATGATGATAGCAGGTTATCCGGATCAACATATAGGATACTTTTTACTGCGGATATCTCATCTCTGAGAAATCTATACTAAACGTTAAAATATAAGTAGGGACGAACCTGAGCGGAGCGAGGGTCAGTCACTACTATGTAATATTTTTATAAACTTTTAACTTGCAATGTTTGTATGTGTGTTTGTTCGGATCAAATTATGTTTTGAAATCGGTAAATAGTAGGACCAGACATACATACAATATACATCTAAACATTTCAAACATTTATTTTTTTCGATTGGTAGCTCTTTCCTCTACATAAGAATTTCTTTGAATGTAATTTAAGTTAAAGGAAATAAATATTATTAAGAGTTAATGGTTACTGATACACATTATCGGTCACTGATATACATTGTTAAACGATATTTACTACAACTTTGACTTACTTTTACGAGTCAGGCGCATGACGCTCGAACATCACAAAACATGGCAAATATCCTGTTTTACTTACTTATTTACTAATTATGATCATAATTTTGACGCCCGCTTGGCTCAGTTTGTCAGTCATAGGTGATTATATTTATAATATGTATGTATTTAAAGTTATATATGTGTAGTGTATCAACTATCTGGTATCCACAACACAAGCCTCATAGCTTACCATGGAACTAGATGGTGCTGTGTTAATGTCCCAACACATTTATTTATATTTATTTATTAAAACATTTGTAGTAGAAAATGTATTATAATAATAATGTCCTCCTGACCGATTCCGGCCACGGCGGCCAACCTCATTGAGACTAGCCAACTGCGCAGGAGATATTATAGTGCACAAGTGTACGCGCAGACACAAGTGCACTCTCTATTCCTGTCACTCTCATACTCCGGTGGGACGACTACTCGACACGACCGGTGAGAGTTAAGGCGCAGGACCGACGGCTTTACGTGCTCTCCGAGGCACGGGGGTGAAACACCGCCAACTTCCCAACTCCGGGCTGTTACTGAGGCTTACTATACAGAAAGACTCAATAACTAAACTTGGCCCGACCCGGGACTCGAACCCAGGACCTCAGGGTGTGCAGCCGTACATGCTAGCCACTACACCACCGAGGCAGTTGAAAATGAAAATGTATTATAAAAGGTCAATGACCAAGGTGATACTTGTTTGATAGATAAATTCAATCAACAGTTGTTAAAACATCTTCTAATATACCCTCAAAGACCAATTTATGTTTAACACTTCCTGTTATCACGTCCTCTTATATAAAAGTCAGGCAAGGACAACTACGTTAGCCACTATCCAGATTGCACTGATACAAATTGCGCTATTACTTCTGTCATATTAAATTTTATGTTGCGATTGCTCGATTTTGTATTGAAGGGTAGACCTTTCCAAGCGTGAGAGCTCATTGAAATTTCGTTTAAATTTTATTCTTGTTACTTTTGAAGTATATATCATTTTATATTTTTTTTTGTTATTTTGTCTATACATCTATACAGATAAATAAAATTGGAGTGTCTGTTTGTAATATTAAAATAACTGCTTTTTACTAAAGCATATGGTTGTATACACATTACATATACCAAAACAACATTTTTTACAATTTTTGTATGTCTATCTGTCTGCCTGTTTGTTCTGGCTAATCTCTGATATGGCTGGACCGATTTTGACGGGATTTTCACTGGCAGATAGCTGATGTAATAAGGAGTAACTTAGGCTACTTTTATTTTAGAAAAAAAAAGGTAAAAAAATTAAAGAAAAAAATTGTTTTGGAAGGCAACCTAGGGAGGAACTCGAGCGAAGTGAGGGTGAGTGGCTAGTTGTAAATAAAAATCCTTGAGAAAAATGTAATTTAAGAAATCATTAAAAACTAACCGAGTAAAAATTTAAAATTTATTCTCTTAAAGGCACGTATTAGTCTTTCAAATGTCTTGGCATGGTTCGTTACGCTCTAGACATTTTAATAAGACCCATTTAAAAATAAACTGTTGCGTCCCATTATTTTTATTAACGCGATTTTTATATTTTTTACCACCAATGTTAGATGAAAACAATAGAAAACGTAATGAATTAAATAAATTTAGTTTGTTACACATTCAGCCTTAACTTATTTCATTTTCCGAAGGAATGTTTTTAATATATTCATATACTAGCAACTCACGCTCGTTCCGCTCGGCTTCGTCCCTAGGTAAGTTTTAAAGTTTAGTATAGATTTCTCAGAAATAAGATATTATGTTCCCGCAGTAAAAAGTATGCTATATTATAACTCGGATAACCAGCTATTATCATACATAACTTTATCAAAATCTGTTCAGTGGTTTTCTCGTGACGCGTTTACAGACAGACAGACAAAACTTCTAAAAACTATTCGTCCTCTGTATCGATAATAATGACTATTTCAATAAGATTTTTCAAGAAATATTTAATATACAGATTCAACTTAGAATTTTATTATATATAATATACTAGCAGAACCCACGGCTTTGCTCGCGATCGACTACGAAAAATACGAAATTTCATACAAATATGTCCAAGGAATAAAAAGTTTCATACAAACTTTTATCCCCCATTTCACCCTCTTAGGGGTTGAATTTTAGAAAACGCTGAAATACGTAACTTATTATTTTTGGCGTACTCAATTCATACGAAATTTCATGCAAATATGTGCAAGGAATAAAAAGTTTCATACTAACTTTTATCCCCTATTTCACCCCCTTGGGGGTTAAATTTTGAAAAATCCTTCCTTAGTGGGTGTCTTCGTCATATGAGCAATACTTGTGCGAAATTTCAATTTGCTAGCCTTAAGGGTTTGGCCTGTGCGTTGATACATCAGTCAATCACTGTTGCCTTTTATATAATACTAGCGACTCACCCTCGCTTCGCTCGGGTACGTCCCTAGTTACGTTTCACTGCTGAACTGAGCTAAACGTTGATAAGTCAGCCTGTGAGTCGCGAGTAGTGAATAAAAATAGTAATTGCGAGTGTACCTTAGGTGATAGACATATAATATTGCGAACTTCCCTGTATAACTTTTTAAGACCTACAATTTTCTAGTACATTGTTTTGATTTATCTCTTAAGGTTCAGCCAGCGTTAGCCATATAAACTTCTAAGGACGACGCGATAGAACCAGTCATTGCGTTTTCCCGCGGGAACGAAAAATGTGCCTGTAGTAAAAGGTATCCTAAATGTTGACTCGAGTGATAAGCTATCACTATACAAAATTTAATTGAAATCGGTTCAGTACTTTTTGCGTGAAACGCGCACATCGATTTAACTAAGTTAGTTTTGCTATAGGTATAGATAAGAATAGGTATTGCGAGTGTACCTTGAGAGATAGACATATACTGTTGTAGATATTTCTGTTGGCCTTTTCAAGATCTACAATTTTTTAGTACATTGTTTTGATGTATGTCTTTAGGTTTAGCCAGCGGAGGGTTCCTAAGGAGGACTCGATAAAACCAGTTATTGCGATTTCCCGCGGGAAACAAAGATTTTCCAAAAGTAAAAGTTATCCTAAATGTTGACCCGAGTAATAAGTTATCAGTTCACAAAATTTCGTTGAAATCGGTTCATTACTTTTTGCGTGAAACGCGTACAGACAAACAGACAAAAAGACAAACAGACAAACAGACAAAAAAAATAATAACTATTGTTTTGGGGTCTATATCGTATACATAATACGTTACAGTCATTGTTTTTAAAAAATATTTCATGTACAGATTTCGCTAAGTTACTGCTTTATTATAGTATAGATAACGTACTCGTATAAGAAAACAGTAATATCATTTAATAAAAATAGTTATAGCGAGTGTACTTTAGGAGATAGACATATACCGTTGAGAACTTTTCTGTAGAACTTTTTAAGACCTACAATTTTCTAGTACATTGTTTTGATTTATCTCTTAAGGTTCAGCCAGCGTTAGCCATATAAACTTCTAAGGACGACTCGATAGAACCAGTCATTGCGTTTTCCCGCGGGAACGAAAAATGTGCCTGTAGTAAAAGGTATCCTAAATGTTGACTCGAGTGATAAGCTATCACTATACAAAATTTAATTGAAATCGGTTCAGTACTTTTTGCGTGAAACGCGCACATCGATTTAACTATGTTAGTTTTGCTATAGGTATAGATAAGAATAGGTATTGCGAGTGTACCTTGAGAGATAGACATATACTGTTGTAGATATTTCTGTTGGCCTTTTCAAGATCTACAATTTTTTAGTACATTGTTTTGATGTATGTCTTTAGGTTTAGCCAGCGGAGGGTTCCTAAGGAGGACTCGATAAAACCAGTTATTGCGATTTCCCGCGGGAAACAAAGATTTTCCAAAAGTAAAAGTTATCCTAAATGTTGACCCGAGTAATAAGTTATCAGTTCACAAAATTTCGTTGAAATCGGTTCATTACTTTTTGCGTGAAACGCGTACAGACAAACAGACAAACAGACAAACAGACAAAAAGACAAACAGACAAACAGACAAACAGACAAAAAAATTAATAACTATTGTTTTGGGGTCTATATCGTATACATAATACGTTACAGTCATTGTTTTTAAAAAATATTTCATGTACAGATTTCGCTAAGTTACTGCTTTATTATAGTATAGATAGATAACGTACTCGTATAAGAAAACAGTAATATCATTTAATAAAAATAGTTATAGCGAGTGTACTTTAGGAGATAGACATATACCGTTGAGAACTTTTCTGTAGAACTTTTTACGACCTACAATTTTCTAGTACATTGTTTTGATTTATCTCTTAAGGTTCAGCCAGCGTTAGCCATATTAACTTCTAAGGACGACCCGATAGAACCAGTCATTGCGTTTTCCCGCGGGAACGAAAAATGTGCCTGTAGTAAAAGGTATCCTAAATGTTGACTCGAGTGATAAGCTATCACTATACAAAATTTAATTGAAATCGGTTCAGTACTTTTTGCGTAAAACGCGCACATCGATTTAACTAAGTTAGTTTTGCTATAGGTATAGATAAGAATAGGTATTGCGAGTGTACCTTGAGAGATAGACATATACTGTTGTAGATATTTCTGTTGGCCTTTTCAAGATCTACAATTTTTTAGTACATTGTTTTGATGTATGTCTTTAGGTTTAGCCAGCGGAGGGTTCCTAAGGAGGACTCGATAAAACCAGTTATTGCGATTTCCCGCGGGAAACAAAGATTTTCCAAAAGTAAAAGTTATCCTAAATGTTGACCCGAGTAATAAGTTATCAGTTCACAAAATTTCGTTGAAATCGGTTCATTACTTTTTGCGTGAAACGCGTACAGACAAACAGACAAACAGACAAAAAGACAAACAGACAAACAGACAAACAGACAAAAAAAATAATAACTATTGTTTTGGGGTCTATATCGTATACATAATACGTTACAGTCATTGTTTTTAAAAAATATTTCATGTACAGATTTCGCTAAGTTACTGCTTTATTATAGTATAGAAGATATAGATATAGATAACTCCATCTAGATGTCTACCACATCCATTCACCTGTACATTACAAAGATCAACAATATAATGGACACATCCCCCTAAAGGATACGTCTTTTGTTGAATAAAAGAACCCTTGCTAAATGGATTGTTAGAATTTGTAAAGCTTTAATCATCACAGACATTATCATTGAGAAAAAACTCTATCGCAGCAATACCTACTTAGTTCTGTATCTATAGTTAATTATACCAATTTTCTTATTAATTCTAATTGAAATCTTCAACTATACATGAAAATCATTATTATTGTCAGTAAGCGTTCTTAAATCATTCACTCGATTACCATCGCATAATAAGTTAGGCAAATAAGTAAGACGTATTAATTAATTTAACTAGATTTAACAACAACTACATACAATAACTTAATCTGGTGTTTATATATGCATTCAGCTCTTTTTAACGTCTCACTGCTGGGGACAGGCCGCCGTTCAATACGAGGGGGATCAGGCTATAGTACGGGTTGGCGGACTTCACATATCTTTTAAAAAAAATGGTAGGTTCTCTCAGACATGGAGGTTTCCTTATTAAGTTTTCCTTCACCGTAAGGCAAGTGGTAATCATGTTGAAAATGATTCGCACATGAAAATATCAAAGGTGCGAGACTCGGGATGTGAACCCGCTTCACTTGGTTTCCCAAGCACGCGCGTTACCAATGAGTTACCATTGCTTTCATTATATTGTTCGTTTCGTTATATATGGATTTGAAAAAAAAAACTAAAATCATAATTGTGATCGCAGTATTATTAGTACCTAGCCAAGATTTTTCTGTACCGGTAAAGCTAAAGTAATACTTTAGTTACTTTAATGAACTTATTACAAAGTCACACGTTACAACTCCTTGTGCGCTAAAGATAGCACACCGGCACCAATATCTACCATCTAACCCATCGTCTGAGATAGATAGTGTCGACTGTACCTATAAGATGCGGATGGAAGTCCTCCGCGCGATCGATTTTGTGATAAAAATAAAATTGCAATTCTTTTTACTTCTTAACGGAACAGAGGGGTCACTAAGTGGTATATTTATACATATGTACATATGTCTGTAGGTACGAATATATTCTATCTTTATGGATTTCTTGATCTTTTCGTTTGCCCTTTTATATAATAATAATAATACCAGTTATTGCCCGTGACATCACTTTATATGTAATCCAGTATATAAGTTTATCGCTATCTAGATTTGGAGCTTAAATTCGTTAAGCAGTTAGAGCATGAATAATTACAAACATACTCATAAACTTCGCATTTACAATTTTTAGTATCAACGCTTAACTTTTAACAAGAAAAAAGGCGTCTACAAAGATGGCTAAGCATTTTTGTAATATCCAATTATATAATACGTCAAATTGAGTATTTTTTTCACGCAGCTACGGAGTGAATTATGGGCGTGAATTTTGCATGTTGGGTCCTTTAAAAAAATACGATCGAAAATCGAGTGTCGATTTAAATGTAAAGTAATTCAATTCATTTATGACTATAAATAGCTATAAATACTACCAAATCCTAATTATTAATGCGAATGTTTGTAAGGATGTATGGATGTCTGTATGTATAGATGTTTGTCACTCTTTCACGC
The DNA here is from genome assembly GCA_905404265.1 of Fabriciana adippe. Classification (NCBI taxonomy): domain Eukaryota; kingdom Metazoa; phylum Arthropoda; class Insecta; order Lepidoptera; family Nymphalidae; genus Fabriciana; species Fabriciana adippe. Next base: position 1,843,503 of record FR989995.1, read on the forward strand.
AAAAACTACTAAATGGATTTTAATGAAACTTTACAATAATATAGCTCATATATCAGAATAACACATAGGCTACTTTTTATCCTGAAAAAATGCACGGTTCCTGTGGGATAGATTTGTTTTTGTATTTCTAGAGGCGAACCCGAGCGAGGGAGGGTGAGCCGCTAGTTATACTATAGTTACCAAACAAATAAAAATATTTCCATTAGGTTACATATTTCGACGTTAAAAACGTTTTTGAATGAAATTTAAGGATAGACTTTCAGTAGTGAAATACGTATATGAGGTAAAGTGTTTGCCGAGTAGAATTGCAGCGATTTTCAGCTTTTGGAAATTCTGTAATTTGCGCACTGAAATGTTAATGTGAAACATATTTTTCATTAAACATATATTATGTAAGTATTAGTAGGTATATACTAGCGACTCACCCTCGATTCGCTCGGGTTGGTCCCTAGGCACGTTTTAACGTTTAGTATGAAATACAAATCTATGAATTTCTCGGCTTTTCTGTACTATAATATGCATGTATTATACACATAAACCTTCCTCTTGAATCACTCTATCTATAAAAAAAACGCATCAAAATCCGTTGTGTAGTTTTAAATCTAAGCATATATAGGGAAAGACAGCGGGAAGCGACCTTGTTTTATACTATGTAGTGATTTTTCATTTAAATATCATATAACATTAATAACTAACTTTTTATATTTTATTTCCACGACCAACGACAAGTTTATTTTGGCTGGGGGAAAATATAAATAAGTATAAAACTGAATTACAATGATCGACAATAGCTTTCCACTAAAACACCCTCGAGCGTACGCAAATGGCACTCGACGAGCGGAAGTCCTAAGGGGCTGAATTTACCTAAATCAATGTTATTAAAATACATAAAAGTTGTTGAGTTTTAAAAAAAGAGTATCGGCATGTATATAATTCAATGTAGTAGTTAAATATTCCGGTTTTTGTCGCAATAATGATATTATTGTCTCACTCAGGTCCCAATATCTTCTTAAAAACACTTTATACTCGTATATCAACTAGCAACTCACCCTCGCTTCGCTTCGGGTTCGTCCCTAGACAAAAACAAATCTATACCACGGGAACCGTACATTTTTTCGGGATGATATATAGTCTATAGCTTTCCTTAGTTAAAGGACTATTTAATGCAAAAAAAATATTTGAAATCGGATTAGTAATTCCTGAGATAAGCGCGTTCAACCAAAAAAACAAACTCTTCAGCTTTATAATATTAGTATAGAAGATATAAAAATATTCTATGTCCCTACTCACTGTCCAGTCTGTGACTATCTATTCCATGGTAAAAGAAAAGGACAAACCAACAAACACATTTGTAATATACCTAGTGGACTGGTTAGACGTCATGCTACAGACACCGATTGGTTGGATTTAAAAAAAATCAGGATATCGAATGTATTTAAAATACATAGGTACATATTATAAACATAAACACCCATGACTGGAGTACAAATACTCGTGCTCATCACAATCACATGAATCACATCTCATTCAAATGAATGCCCCCAGCGGGAATCGAACCCGCGACCTCTGGCACAGCAAGTAGGATCACTACAAACCGAGTAAAACGTGTTGTCGAATTTTAGTAATATACGAGGTATTGTCGGTTGGATAATATTTCCATCAACAATAAAAGTTAAACTAACTTAATATTTTTACTTCAGTAAGGGCTTCTTTTACAAAGTGCATAAAGCACTATGTTAGACCTACTAAGCTTTTTATATCTACATTCTACGTTTTCTAACTTTTAGTGAATATAAAACGAAAGCCGCTTAACTCGACATACGTCGACACCCATTTGCATATGCCCCAAGCGTTTTTGCTGTAAAAACGATTACTTAAAGGTTTTAAGTCATTTTCATTTAATGTTAGTCTATTTTCGTTATACTAATGTTTGCGGAGTGGTCAAAATTCGGCCATAATCATTATTGAAAATTTGAGGAAAACACATATGAATAGAATTTATCTTTCTATATATAAAAAAAAAATATTACCAATTTTTTTTTTAATTGATGACACTCGTAGATAGCTACTTGACAGAAAAAAATATAAAATCGATTGGCAAACAGAGGAGAAACAGGGATTGAACTGTTTTGTTTTTGCCTATTTATATGTATAAACTAGCGACTCATCCTCACTTCGCTCGGGTTCGTCCCTAGGTACGTTTTAACGGTTAGTATGGAATATATACTCGTAGACTATACATTATATGATATATAGCTTATAGTCTTCCTCAATAAACAGATTATCGAATTCAAAAAGAATTTTTCAAATCGGATTAGCATTTCCTGAGATTAGTGCGATCAACCAAATAAACAAACAAACAAACTCTTCATCTTTATAATATTAGTATAGATTGGGCGTAAGGAACATCACTGCTTAACGAGAAAGCTAAGGCGGTAAGACGGTAAGATCTAGTATATATATATATCATCCCGGAAAAATGCATGGTTCCTGTGGGATAGATTTATTCTTGTCTAGGGATGAACCCGAAGCGAAGCGAGGGTGAGTCGCTAGTAACACAATACTTCTTTAGCTCCTCTGATAAATAACAGTCGAAAATAACTTATTTTAAATTTATTTTATATATATCCTTGTTAAAAATTAATTCTATCAAAAATCGTATCGTTATTTTCTTTTTGTAATTTATTTTTAACATTGTATTCGGCAGGCTTCTTTTATAAATCCCTTTCGAGTATCGAAATATTCGTTCATACCCTGCTTTATTACGTGTTTCCGGGAATAAAAGCCTATAATTTATAAAATAATGGAAAACATCAGCCTCCCCCGACTGAATAAAACTTACTAAGTGGTCTAAAACATTTATGAGAAAAGTCCTCAAACTGCTTATTCTGCGTGTGATTTTCATGTTATTGGTAGATGTATTTCTTTTTCAATCTGATATTAGGATTCAATAATGACCATAATATGATAACATTTAAAAAGTCTTTGATATTCAATTTCATTGCATAAGCATACTTTTATTTGCTATCATCATGCTTTTTAAAATTTAATTTGCGCCTATATGTTTGTTATATTGGTTTATAGAGACTCGTTGTTACTTATTAGTCATAAACTGAATAGTAACGAATTAAATACATAATTTTCTACAAGCTACTTTATCTATAACTAGCGGTTCACCCTCGTTTCGCTCGGGTTCGCCTCTAGACAAAAAAATCTATCCCACGGGAACCGTACATTTTTCCGGGATAAAAATGTAGCCGGGATAAAAAGTTTCGGAGACTAGCTCGAACAAACAGAAAAACAAAAAATTTGAAAAAATCTGGATTTATTCTATTTCTCTTCTTACATCCTCCTGACTCGGTTTTTAGCATTTTTTTCTATGTACAGACATTCGACCTCTACAGTTTTATTATATGTATAGATATGATGGAAGTGGATTAAAAAGTATGTACCTACCTCCTCTATAAAAACAGAAAACACAATGACCACTCAATACATAATAATTTAACCAAGTATTTTCTTATTATAGGTTTATAACTTAAAAAAAATAAACAGGTCAACAAGGGATAAGCCAGTGAATAATAGTATTATAGACATAATACATACATATATTGACTAAAGCTTTAGAGTTAAAATGGCCGCGTATGACGTCCCGGTAATCTATTTTCATTACTATGCACGCACGCACGCCGGGTATTCAGTCGCTATAAACGCTCGCCGCCAAGCCAATATTCCATATAAAAATAAAAATTGTTACAATATTAAATTATCTTTAAAATCAAATAAACGCAATCAAATTCCTTTTTATTATTTTTAAAAACCTTTATAAAAGGACGACATTTTTATGCGATGTATTCACTGATTTTAAAACGATGTAGGTATGTTGTTTATTTTGTCATTGAAAAGACTTATATTTTGAGAGTAGTTTCATTTCAACTTGAAGAAAATTTCCTCTTATACAGAACGGAAATTATTTTGATAGGTAGGTAAACCTTAAGGTATAACCTAGGTATAACTAATTAATTAAAAAAATATATTTTGTATTTAGATAAGGTTTTACCTTTTAGGTTTATCTACATAGAAAAAATAAATAAGTAATAAAAAAAAATCTTTTCCAAAAAAAAAAACGCAATTTTTACATCTTTTCCGAAAAAACTCGATCGCCCAGGTACTATATAAAAAAATAAAACAATTTATAAGATCAAAATACATAAAGGAAACCTATGAAACAGTTCTAAACTGGTAGCAGTCAGTAAACTTAATATAATATGAACTACTTTCGTAGATATATCATTTGAACGTAGAGAACAAACGACAGGAATTGGACTTCGCAAATGCAATAAGAGGCCGTCACATCTGCTATAAATAGCTATTCCTCCGAATTAAGACATCGGCCAATTCATTTTACGACCGTCCGTCCGTCCGCTTGCAATGATTCTGTTTACACTATATAGTCCACCATATAGTTTATTTGTTCTTATGTAGATTTAGTGTCTAGTCTGTATTTATAGATTAATTATATTTTTTTCTTAATCTGTGTTTCTTTTTTAATAATACGAAAAAAAAAATAAAAAATAAAGCTGCTCTAAAAGAATGGCTGGATTATACTTAAATTAAGCGATTTAGATTTGGTTAATTGTTAATATATCTGTAATAATCCGAATGATGTTTTTAGGGGACTCAGAACGAAAAAATTGCACGGAAAATTGGGAAATTTGGGAAAAACCGATAGTGCTTTTTCTCTATAATTTTTAGACTTTTTGTATGGATTAAATTTTCGACAGGAAAACATTACAAAACAACAGTTGTTTTCAATATTTATTATAGCAAGCGATTCTCGTGGAATATTATTACGTCAGTGGCATTGAGAGCTCACGATATAATTTAAATGAATACTTAAATATGCGACTAGTTAAATGTCCCGACTTCGCCACCTGGTAAATTTTGATTTTAAACCCAAAAAATATTTTCCCACGCAAACTTTCACCGTATTTTCCCCTCTGTCATTATTGAAATAGGCCATTAAAATGTCACCTTCGTAAGTCTTAAGTTTGACAGTTTTATCTAGATATTGTTGAACTATTTAAGATTTGTGGACATTAAAGCTTTTGTCCTATTAACCATCGCTTATGTTTAGTGTATGCTAATATTAAACTAATTAAGAATACGAAATAATAAAAGGATAATAAAAGGAAAATAGGTAATATTGCAGAAATCACACTACTATTATAAATTCATGAAAGTATAGTTAGCTTGTTTGTAAGTATGTATGTATGTATTTATGTTTGTTTGTTACTCTTTCACACTGAAACGGTTGGACAGATTTTAACGAAATTCAGTAGGTACTTATTAGTCATAGACTATGACTTGGAATGTACTGTATTAGTACTGTATTAGTCATAGACTATGACTTGGAATAACACAGCTTTCTATAAGTTAAAAAAATGCCAAAGATACATAAAATCATTATACATCCAAAATATTCGAATAAAACGTAATAGAGTATAAATATCTTTTTATAATTCCTACACTTGGATAGTAATGACGATATTTATATAACATTCATTCATGATGACAGAATTATCTTTAAAATGTGTTTAAAGTTATTACACAGTACAATTAAATTTATAAAGTTTCCAAAACAAGTTAAAATGTAAAATATTATAAACTTAATTACCAGTTTAATTGTCGCAAACTCTGAAAGGATAAGAATACTGTAACGAGATAGAACTTTTAACGAGCATTTTAAGATAGTGAGTGTCAAGTTGTTAATATTATATTTGCATATGGCGTAACAGTAATTAAAAAAAAAACTTGTATACAATTGTAGGTATTTTAGTACATAATACCTACATACTTCGGTAGGTACCTACTTTGTTTTTAAAAGAAAATCAAAGGTATTAGTATATTGATTTAGTTTTGTTTCAATAATAAACGGCTGAGCTGATTTTATAAAAATTGTTATTGTAGAATCTTAAACTATAAAAACGTCAGCACAAAATCTATACATATAACAAAACTGTTACTAAACCGAATCTGTACATTAAATATTTTTATTATTTGAAAATCTTATTGAAATAGACATTATTATCGATACAGAGGCCGAATCTTTAGTTTTTAGAATTTTTGTCTCTCTGTCTGTCCACATCACGGAAAAACCACTGGATTTTGATGAAATTTGGTATGATGATAGCTGGTTATTCGGGTCAACATATAGGATACTTTTTACTGCGGGAAAATATCTCATCTTTGAGAAATCTATACTAAACCTTAAAATGTAAGTAGGGACGAACTCAAGCGGAGCGAGGGTGAGTCGCTATTAATACATACATATAATACCTAATTTTGGTAGGACTTTACAAAATAGATATTTAAATTTGAATAATTTATCCATTTCTAGATTTCCAATTGTTCATACAATATTGACGTACCTATTAATTTTAAAATTTAAAGAGCTATAAACGAAAACGCGGCGATTGAAGCGTCTTCATTTTCAAGTGTCGTTATAATAAACATAAATTTCCTTTGATATAAATTACTCGGATGGATACTGGATGAATACAGTTTGAGAGGGACCTGATAATTATAATTTTCGAGTTTATTTTAAAATATGAGCTATCTATTTATTATTTCTTTTGTATACAATTATGTGTATTTTTAAAACATCTACTCATATAAATAAACTATTTTCCTTCCACGACAATACCTACTGTAAGTTTTTATGCATGTTTTTAACCTTTTGTCATGTAACATGTTACGTTAATTTTAAATAGGTAATTAAAAAGTTAATGCCATCTATCAAAGAAAAATATCTCTTTGTGTTGTTGTAAAACATTTTTGCACTTTTATTTAGTCCATATCTATACTAATGTTATAAAGCTGAAGAATTTGATTGTTTGTTTGGTTGAACGCGCTAATCTCAGGAACTACTGGTTGGAATTGAAAAATTCTTTTTGTGTTGGATAGCTTGTTTATCGAGGAAGGTTTTAGGCTTCCGGTGGGATAGATTTGTTTTTGTCTAGGGACGAACCGGAAGTGAAGCGAGGGTAAGTCACTAGTATGTGTATAAAAGCGAAATACCGCTCAGTCACCGATTGACAATAATTAGTGTCAATTATGAAAATCGTGCGTAAAAAGTTGCGAATAAAATCTACTCTAACTATACTCGTATATGGAAATATATAAGAATATTTATTATAATTTTCCTGACCGATCCACGAACGCTGAACCTAAAAAACACAGCCCCTTTTTACAGTCTATTCTTATAATAACATGGATAAGAAACGGTTTACCGAAATGAAATCTAAAACGAAATTTTGATTGAAAAACAATATTTTTCATGCCTTTATTTATGCTCTAGGCCTAACTTTTTAAAATGTATTTTGGCTGTTATGGTGAGGAAATATTATTTCATGTTCGGCAGAAAAAAAAGGATTTAAAAATTCAAATCTAATAAAACAATAATACCTAAAATGCGTAAGAGTATTCACAGGTGTTTCAAGACAAATATTATGTCAAAAGTAAATAGCGTCATTACTTGCGTTGAGTAGTTTTTTTTTTATATACAAATTCCTTCAGCCTTGATTTAGCGCGTAAATATTGGCATTTATATATATATAAAAATTTTACAATCATTTACGTTGCAACATCTTATTTTTTTTTTATATAAATATTTCATTTAATTAATGTTAAAATTAGACAAATGCTTTTATTATTTAAAAAGAAAATTGAAATGCTTAAGTTTTTGTCAAATTGATCAGTGGATATTGGATAGTAAAGATTTTATTACGATTTTTTTTATGAATGGAATTGCGTGACCTTTAAAACTTCGCTTTATTACTAATTAAAACTTTGATAAGAAAAAAAAAACATGCTCAATGAGAATCGAGCTAGAAATAGTCAACAATCTAGTGACTCAATTTATTAGTAAAATCGTTATATATTTATATTTTAAATTGTATACTTTCTACAATAAATATTAAATTATTTGTTTGCACTCAAAAGCTATTTGTGTTCTGTCAGGTTTTTAAAGAAATATGATATAAAAAAATTTGAAAATTTGTACTCAAAATATAAATATCTTACCAGAATTTGGTGATGAGTACGATTGCCTCTATAGACCCATTGAACGTTAGAATTTTGCAATTGCAGCAAACCGCCACAAGGAATCGTAACATTCGTTCCCTTGTCTGCAGCAACTTGCCGAATTTCCACTTCTTCGCTCTGGGCCCAAGGAACTAGTGCAGAAAAATAAAAATAGATCAGTAAATAAAATAAAGGCACGTACTTACAGAATAATTTAATTCAATATTATTTACCTTCTAATCCAAGGCAGAACAGAGGCACCAATATACGTTTAAGAAACATTCTACAATTTCTACATCTAAACTCTAAGAAAAAAATCCACAATCACTATCTAACCGTGAAGTATAAAAGATTTTTTTCTAACTAATTTATTACATTACACGGGATAAAAACGACGGAAGGCGAAATAATAGGAAACAAATCTCACAACAAACGTCTTCTCCCCATTGATAAAAGTCATAGACTAGATAAATGTCACATTTGCAGTTGCCATTTAAAAATGCTGAAAACTACCGAAATAAGCGATAACAGCTGTCAGATGGTTGTCTATGATGCGACATTGGAACGTCATAGACAAGAATATAGATTTTCTTCGGACATGGCCGCTGTATCGGCAATACAACACCTGCAATGTTTTGTATATTCATATTCATTTTTTATAATGAATAAGGAGTTTTTTACTTATAAGTAGTGATTAGTGGATTGTGTATAGTGCTGTGATATTTGTAATGGATGCGGAGAGCGAGAACGAAAAAAAGAGAATCCGTGATGCAATTCAGATGATAGAGACCATACAGTCGATGATCGACGTTTCAGCGGACAGGCTCGAGGGTTTGAGGACGCAATGCTCGACCAGTGCAGAGTTAACGCAGCAGGAGATCCGCACCCTGGAGGTAGGATGTGGTCATTTTTTACGTTACGTGTTATGGAAACAAGATGTGCCCTTGAACGGTTCGGCAGGGCTGAGCTTCAAGGCCTCTGGTCTCAAGGATCGCGGTGAATAGTTCATTGCCGTTGTAGAAAGTGTGAGCGCGCGCATACCTAGTTGCCTTGAAGTTATATTGTCCTATTTTACAGTGTGGTGTTGTAACGATTGTATACTAGAATAATATTACGATGTCGTATCGTATTAGAAATAATGATGAATATTTATTTAAAATAAATGAAAATCTGCTTATTAAAATGAAGAGGGCTTTATGATTTAATTGGGACTGTTTGGAATGTTATTTTACCAATATTTTAATTCAAAATCATGTGCAAATTACTTAAACACCATTCATCATATTATGCACATTTTGAAATATAATACTATTTACTATTCAGTACTACAATATGAGTTAAATATATAGCAGGACCAAATGTTTAAGCCATAATATATTAAAGTTACTTAAATTTTCACATAAAACTTCTTTAGTAGGCTTGGAGGTTTTACTTTCCACTAAACTCATTATTATGTACTAGTTCAAAATTAAAACAATGGATATTTTGCAATTCAATGGGAATAAATATAAATTATTAATATGACAATACTTTATAGGACTTAACAATAGAATAGTTTGTTAATCCTAATAAAGAATATAGTAACATACTGTTAGGCATAATTGATTATTGAATTTACATAAGAAATAGGCCCTTGGCATTATATGTTTAAGTAATATTCATTTCTCTATGATATTACAATTCATCTAATTTAACATTATATGTTAAATAATTAAAGTGGGGTACTTATTTAAAGATTTGGCTAGTAGAAGTTTTTTATTTAATACAACAGAAGATCTGTGTGTGATATTAATCTACTTTATACTACTAATATATGCAACAAAATATATCTTGGATTGAACATATAGTAATAATTTAATATAATTTTATAGCCTGTAGAAAAATATAATTCATAGAACCTAGAGTAGGTTTAAATGTACCTCGCTTATTAATGGCATCTAAAATTTAAGACGAATCAGTTAGGATCACTCAGACTTTTTGGGCGTGTTACATATTATATACCCAATATAATGTAGAACATGAAATAATTATTTATTTATTTTTGGTAAACAAATAATATATTTAAAACATTTATAGACATCAATAAAGTTTCCACTAACATACATATATCATGTCAAAAAGCAGTTTGAAAAGAATAAAATAGCATTACCAGCATTACAAAAAGAAAAAAAAAACTTTATTTAAATATATAAATTAGAATAACTCCAAGAATGTAAATATTTACTTTTTCGCTATCAGATATTTTTATGCAGAGAAATTTAAATCAATAACATGTTTATATACAAGTTTTGTTTATTTTAATCAACTTTATTGTTATTTTCAACCATTCAGATGAATCATCTCGTATTTGTAAATATTGTCTTCCTATTGTGGCTATTATACATCATATTTATATGTTGTTTATAAATATGTGTGTTTTAAATTCAAAATGCACTTTTAAAATTTATATTTTTGAATGATATTGCCCATTTTATATTAATTCAGAAGAATATTGTTTCTTCATAAAACTAAATAAAAAAAATATATCGAGCTTTCATGTTATAATAAAATTGTAACTAAATATAATATGATTTTTTTTATATAATATGTTTGTACTATATGTGCAATGGCCTAAATTAAAAATATTGTTAAGTTTAATTTGAATTGGTCAAATAAATCTTTAATTAACTAAGTTATATTTGGTGACTTGTGTGTGTTCATATTTCAATTTTAATAATAATTAGAAACCTATACAAAGCCGGAGGTTGTAGCTAATTTTAAATTCAAGTAAAAAGCATCTTAATACAAATGAAAAGCTTAAAGAATTATATCTGAACAACTTTAATTTGTTATATTATATTTTTCTTCGATAGGGAAAATTGGTGAAGCACTTTTCCCGCCAGCTAGTGATAAAGGCTCAGTTCGTAGAAGAGATACAACGCGAGCTTGGACATGTGCCGAGTCTGCGGCAGTGGCTACGCGTCGTGGGGCTCAGTGTTGATGCTATAGAGGTATGAATGCCGATGTAATTTGCATATAACTAGCAGAGCCCGCGGCTTCGCTTGCGCTAAAACAAACTTTCATTCCCCATTTTACCTCCTTATAGGATGAATTTCGAAAAATGCTAAAAGACATGTTTATTTATTTTTATTGAAAAGCATTAATACCAAGTTTCAATTAATTCTGGTCATATTTTTCTTCCTGTGAGATTTAGATAATCTCCCGCGGTAAAAAGTAGCCTATGTCACTCTCCAGCCCTCATAAAAAGTATCCTATGTCCTTTTCAGGGTCTCAAACTATCTTCTTACCAAATTTCATCTACATCGGTAGATCCAGAGATTACCCCCTACAACCTCACAAATTCACAAACTCACGAACTTTACCTCTTTATAATATTAGTATAGATTGTATCGAAATGAAGACGAGCGACTGGCAGTTGTATTAGCCTTATAGGAGACCCCATAACAAAGACCTTATCCTTAGGTTTTAGTTCTAAAGACATGGGTTCTTTCCAATGATACTATCAAAATGAGTGGGGCCAACAGTATATTATCAATTCGACAGCTTTAGATAGTCAAAAATGAACAATCTGGAGATCATGAATTTGATTCACTCGAATCAAAATGTTTCTATTGACAATAATATTATAAACTAGCAACTCACCCTCGCTCCGCTTGGGTTCGTCCCTAGTTACGTTTTAACGTTTAGCTTAGAGATGAGATATTTTCCCGCAGTAAAAAGTATCCTATATGTTGACCCGGGGAACCAGTTATCATCATACCAAATTTCGTCAAAATCTGTACAGTGGTTTTCCCGTGATGCGGTAACAGACAGACAAAAATTCTAAAAACTATAGATTTGGCTTCTGTATCGATAATTAAGTCTATTTCAATTAGATTTTCCCAAAAATATTTAATGTACAGATACGGCTTAGTTACAATTTTATTATATGTATAGATAAGATGAAGTTAAGTGTTCAACACGTACTTCAAGTTTATACTGCGATCCTCGTTTGTTTCATAGTGTAGTACGAGCATTTTGTATTTCCAACTCTTCTCGCATCTGCCTCTAAGGTGGCTAACATGTTCGGCTACAGATAGAGGTCCTGGGTTCGACTCCCGGATCGGGTTATATTTATAGTTGTTGAGTTTTTCTGTTAGAAAAGTTTTAGAAACAACCCAGAGTTGAGAAGTTGGTAGTGTTTCACCCCAGTGCCTTCGGATACAATGTGTATGCCACAATTTATTTAACACAAAGCGTGACGGTCAAAACCTTCATAAAGCACGTAGACCTAATGCTGCCTAGAAACTATTAGTGTATACTCATTATTGTATCTATTAACTGTACATTATTAACCGACTTCAAAAAAGGTTAATAGGTAAATCAGGGTGCTCGAATCTGTTAAATGGTTTTGTGTTTTTATATGTTACGTGATATCTTCGCTACAATTCTGTTCACAAGCATATTGAGGATGCTTCCATAAAAATATTTTTTCTTTTTCACGATTAAACAGCTGGTCGGATTTGGATGAAATTAGTACACAGTAGGCTATTTGGATTATAAATAAATATGTTGGGACATTAACACACAGCACCATCTAGTTCTGTGGTAAGCTATGAGGCTTGTGTTATGGATACCAGATAGTCGATACACATAATATATAATTTTAAGTACATACATATTATAAACACCCATTACTGGAGTACAAACATTCGTGCTCATCACACAAATGAATGCCCCAGCGGGACTTGAACCTGTGACCGCTGGCACAGCAAGTAGGATCACTACAAACTGAGACAAACGTATCGTCTACTAGTATACTTGGAGTACAAATATACTTGAAGTAAGACATAGGCTGTTTGTTGTTGTTGTAACACGTTAGGCATCTAGGGATACACTTGATCGAAACAACGGTAAATCGCTAGAATATATAATAATGTTATTAAGTACTAGCGACTCCCCTCGCTTCGCTTCGGGTTCGTCCCTAGACAAAAAAAATCTATCCCACGGGAACCGTGCATTTTTCCAGGATGATATATAGCCTATAGCCTTCCTCGGTTAACGGGCTATCTAATGCAAAAATAATTTTTCAAATCGGATCAGTAGTTTCTAAGATTAGCGCGTTCAACCAAACAAACAAACTCTTCAGCTTTATAATATTAGTATAGATTTGATATTGATTTCCTCAGGCTGTTTTATGCCGAGTGTCGTCACTGGAGACCCTGCGTGAACGCACCGAACATGAATTGCGGGCGATGCTGTGCGGGGCGCGGGACGAGGAGGTCAGACGGCTGTGTCGGGCCATGCAGAGGCTAAGAACTTATACTGGTATGTTTGTTGATAATACTTTCATAGATTTACGCGAATTTTTGACACTTAATTACACTGTAATCAAATCAAATCCAAATGAACTTTATTCAAATATACTTATAAGAACTTTTGAATGGTCACCTTTTATATTTTTTAATTAAATGTCAGCATGTAAGTCCGTGAGGAATCTACCACCGGCTCGGAAGGCAGTTCTGCTGAGAAGAGCCGGCGAGAAACTCAACAGTTACTCTTTTAAAATGATATTTGTTTACAATATTGCAATATATGTATGTGAGACCCAAACAGAAATTAGTTTCACACATTGACATCTACAAAGTACATATTCTGTGATATAATAACTTCTTCTACTTTTTTGTAGGTCTTTTTAAGACCTACAATTTTCTAGTACATTGTTTTGATATATCTAAATGGAAGATTTTCCTAGTAGTAGTAAAAGGTATCCTAAATGTTGACCCGAGTAATAAGTTATCGCTACAAAAAATTTAGTTAAAATCTGTTTAGTATGTTAAAAGCAAACAGATATACACACAGACAAAAATTTCAGTAACTATTGTTTTAGGGTCTATATTCTGTACACATTATATAACAGTCTTTGTTTTTAAAAATATTTTATGCACAGATTTCGCTTTGTTACTATTTTATTATATGTATGTACATATAGTCCTAACTAAAGAATAAACAACTTCGCTTACAGAGGCCCTAGCCCGAGGAGATGGAGCGGCAGAACTTCCTCTGTACTGGGACTCATGGGAGCGACACGGCAGAGGCTCGCCCCGCGCTAGAGATGACCGCAATTCTAATAATAAGAAAAGTATGTAAATGAATACATGTATTATATATTAGCGACTCACCCTCGCTCGGGTTTTCCTTAGGTACGTTTTGACAGTTAGTATAGATTTCTCAGTTGACACAAATAACCAACCAGCTGTCATCTTACCAAATTTCATCAAAATCGTTCTAGTGGTTTTATCGTGATGCGTTTGCAGACAGAGAAAAATTCTAAGAACTATAGATTCGGCCTCTGTATTGATTTTTCAAAATATATTTAATGTACAGATTCGACTCAGAATTTTATTATATGTGTAGATTGAAGGATATGGGAGTGTAGTAAAGATGTAATTTGTTTTATTTACATTTTATTTTGTTGGGTTTTAAGTATATTAGATAAATTAATGTAATTATTTAAAAAATTAAAATTAATAATGGTTGAAGAATAAATATTAGTACTCAACTAGGTATTATCTGTAATGTTGTAGTAAAAAAAATAAAAATATACACATTCTATTTATTATTTGATTATTTGGCATACTTAAAGCATAGAACGAACAAACTTTTAAAATCTTCTGAGATATATAAAAGTGTAGAAGAAACAAGGGTATACCACTTGTGTTATATGTTTAATTAAATCTAAATTAATTAAACATAACATTAGCCCAGTGGTAATGGGCTCGCTTGGGAAACAAATGAAGCGGGTTCAAATTCCGGGTCTCTCACTTCTGATATTTTCATATGTGGTAATCAAATTGGAAATAATTCATTTCCAATTTGATTACCACTTGTCTTACGATGAAGGAAAACATCGTGAGGGAAACTGCATGTCTGAGAGAACCTATAAAGTATTCAAATGACATGTAAAATTGGCCAACCCGCTCTTTGCCAACGTGGTGGTCTATGGCCTGATACCCCACATATCTAAGGGAGGCCCGTGCCCAGCAGTGGGACGTTGTAAATTGATTATGGAAACCTTTACAACTTTACATTTCCACATTCCAGCGGGTGGCAAGTCCCCCACCACCCCTATCAACAAGCGCAAGCAGAACGTGCACCTGCCGGCGCCCGCCGCCCTCACCAAGTCCAGGTCGCACGAGTCACAGCTGTCTGTCAAACCGGACGCTTCTGATTTGAGGTATGTATCTGCCTATATATCTATATACTAGCGACTCACCCTCGCTTCGCTTGGGTTCGTCCCTAGGTTGCTTCCCAAAACAAAATGAATTAATTTGATTTTAAATTTTTTTCGTGGGACCCAATTTTTTTTCTACAATAAAAGTGGCCTAAGTTACTAGTTAAGAAAGTCCCGTTAAAATCGGTCTAGCCATTTTAGAGGTTAGCCGGAACAAACAGACAGACAAATAAAAATTGTAAAAAATGTTATTTTGATATATGTATTGTGTATACATCCATATGCATTTAGTAAAAATCGGTTATTTTAATATTACAAACAGACACTTCAATTTTATTTATCTGTATTGATGTCGTAACCTCTCACCCTTGCTTTGCTCAGATTCGTCCCTAGGTACGTTTTGTCGTGTTTTCCCGTTGGAATGAGATAATCTCGATAACAAATAGAGATAACAAAATTTGATCTTTATAAGTTGTACATGGAATAAAATAATACAAGATGTAATAATTATTCGTTTAGTATCTGCTATGAGCGTTTCTCGCTATCCCCTGTATGGTTTCTATTGAAAAATTCATTTTAATTCATTATTACTATTATCTTTTGTGTTGATAACAGCCTAAAATAATTTATACCTATTCGTTAATATTAATAATAATTGTTCTGTATCATAATGTATGTTTGTTTTTGTATTTAATATTGTTTACTGTGTATGTTTTTTGATCAATAAATTATTATTATTATTTGTATCTCTTTGAAATTTACGGGCTTGAAGTAGCCTGCTCCTTTTGAAGGCTTGCGTGGGGACACAGGTCCAACACGTTGAGGTCCCTTAAGAGATTCAAGTTTGTTTAATGTGACGCAGCAGCCAAAGACGGCCTCGGGTTGATGAATGGAGTTTGGATGGGTAAATTTTTTTTTCTTTCGGACATTAAACACAGAACCATCTGGTTCCATGGTAAGCTACGAGGCTTGTGTAATGGATACCAGATAGTTGATATACTACACATATTTAATTTTAAATTCGTACATACATATAAATTATTATTATTAATTATTACTAGCGACAACAGCCAGTCGTCGGCCGTGTGCACGACGGAGGGCAGCCCGCCCGCGTCGCCGCGCGAGCCCGAGCCCGACCCGCCGCCGCCCCCTAGGTATAACACTAATGTGAGTATTTGATTGTATAATACACAGTGCCTAGCAGGATTTTGAAGCAATCTTTATTTTATTATTACTTTTTTAAGGTTCCGTACCTCAAGAGGTAAAAAGGAACCCTTATAGGATATGAAGTTATCCTATAAGGATTTAAAAAAGGGACCCTTATCCTTTTTTCCTCTTGAAGTCTGTCTGTCAAGACACTTTTTCTCACAAGCCCATGAAGGTATCAAGTTGAAAGTAATATCAAATACTTAGGACTACAATCCGTAGGATCTGTAAAAAATGAAACTTCTAAGTCAACGCAATTAAAAGTATGGCCGCTTATGTCGCATATTTTGATGCTCACTAGGGAACTCTGAAAGGACTCAAGACCTATAGGGTACTTCCCGTTGACTTAGAATCATGAATTTGGCAAGAAGTAATGTCTTATAACAATATCAATCTAATAACTATGGGGTTTTCACGAGTGAACGACGAAAAAAGTGAAGTTCTGAAATTCGTCCATATTAGACATTTGTACATGGGATATGAGCATGTACAGTGTACACTTATTTTTTTATTTGAAGTTGTCAAAGTATGATATTCTAAAGAATTGATTGATGGAAGAGTTTTGTTTGGAATTTATATTTTTCAAATTTTTATGTATATCTAAGAAAGTATTAGTGCTCACAGGCAGTGGTAGCCCAGTGGTAACGCGCTCACTTGGAAAACCCGGTTGGTTCAAATCCCGGGTCTCGCACCTCTGATATTTTTATGTGCGAATCATTTCTAACATGATTACCACTTGCCTTACGGTGAAGGAAACCTGCATGTCTGAGAAAACCTAGCAAGTTTTCGAAAGACATGTCAAATCCGCCAATCCGCACTTGGCCAGCGTGGTGGACTATGGCCTATTTCCCCTCGTATTGAAGGGAGGCCCGTGCCCAGCAGTGGGACGTTAAAAAGGGCTGAATACATACATACATTAGTGCTTATATAAGTATAATTGAATAACATTTTCCTTTCCCTCCCCCCAGCCGATGCCGCCCCTCCCCGCGCCGCGCTCCCCGCGCACGCCCACCGTCAGCGGCTGCATGGCGCACGACATCGCGCACCGCTTCACGAAGACCTTCAACATGATAGCCACCTGCGACTACTGCGATAAGCAGATGCTCTTCGGTTCCGGGCTCAAGTGTAAAGAGTGCAAGTTCAAGTGTCATCGGTATGTGTTGAATGCTCACGCTATCGATCGAAAAAGTACTATACTGTATTCGCCGAATGAACCAAGCACTGAGATTTTGCGCTTGCACATGATTCGTTGCAGATAACACGCTTAGGCCGCGATTACAATGCAAGTTATAATTAGTCTGTCGTCGCATTCCGTACCGTTCAGACGTCTTTCGTGTAGTCTACCTGATTTATTATCAATGTTGGAGATGACAGTGATACGGCGGAAAGTGAAAATTAATAAATAATGTATATAAATATTTTAAATATTTAAACGTAAAGTTAATTTTAAATTATTAATAGTAAATTATTAATAATTCCTCACTAAAACATTAGCAACATGAACGAGCCCTATGACTTCAAGCCAGTTGCAAGCGTTAGTGGGCGGAGCTAGACAGTTTTCTGTCCTTATCAGTTTGTATGCAAATGTGGGATAGAGAAGACGCTTTGCATGGTTCACTCTGTGAATAGAATGTAGATACACAATCAGCGACAAAAAATGTCCTCAACGAATGAGCGCTCGTTTGAACATTTGAGCGCGCTTTTAATTTAATTTTTGTGAAAACAACTTTAAGCATTGCGTTTAAGGTTCAATTTACATTGTTGTACATTAATCAACACATACATAACATTGTGAATTTTATATATTAAGATAAATTACGTATAATGTTTGTTGCAGTGATTGTGAAAGTAAAGTTCCTCCATCATGCGGTTTGCCGCCTGAATTTGTGACGGCGTTTAAGGAGAAGTTCCAGAAAGACGGTAATTGTCTGCATCATATTTTTTTTGAATATAAAAATATTAGTGCCATTACTGCAATCATTGCTTGTTATAAAAAAAAAGTCACGCGCTTTTATTAGCTTTACTTGTAACTATCTAATAGTTTTTTTAAAGCAACTTTAATTTGCTACTACTTGTTATAGAAATTTGAAAATTTGTATCTGAAATTCAGATGACATTAAAATAATTGGATAACCGTGAGCTGGCATATTAATCTATACTAATATTATAAAGCTGAAGAGTTTGTTTGTTTGTTTGGTTGAACGCGCTAATCTCAGGAATTACTAAGCTGATGTGAAACATTCTTTTTGCATTAGGTAGCCCGTTAGCTCAGGAAGGCTATAGGGTATATATAAAGTAAATAATAATACTTTCTTAGATTTACGCGAATATTTGACAATTTAAATATTTAATTAAAATTTAGTTTATATATAAAATAAAAATGTTTAAAACTAAAATTAACAAATATTGTAAAGTACTTTGGTGCCATTTTTCTGTCTGTAACAACTATACTATGCCTTTGAGACATCTAACACCTTAGTCTCTCCCGTGACCATGATTGCTGTAAAGCATTCGAAACGTCGGCAACCAAAAAACAAAATAAATCCGCGAAAAAATCCGAAAAGATAGTTTTATTTAAAATAAATAATAAGTATAACATCATGTTGTGTGTGTAGGTGCGTTGTACCTGTCGTCGTCGGCGGGCGCGCGCGCCGTGCCGTCGCTGACGCCCAGCCGCCGCCGCCCGCCGCCCGCGCCGCACCACCACCCCGTATGTGTTCCATCCCTCATAATGGAGAAGTTTCCAAGTGTTTTTTTTTTAATAAATTAATCATAATTTAAGTAACAAATGAAAAAGTTATGAAACTATAAAGTTGCCCTTGAAAGAGTAATTTCGTGACGTCACACGACTTGAACGACCGAAATTTAAATTAAAAATAAAACTACTAATAAATAAAAAACAAGCGCTTGTACGTAAAATGTCTAGGCAAAGCGTGAGAGCTCGCGTGCGACTTAGAAATAATTGAGCAATTGAGTGGTATTTTGTGGTGCGACGATCTCAGTTAGGTAAAATGACGTCACACTCGAGTGAGAGACTGTTATCGTTGTGCTTTAAAAGACTTAAACTTAAATAATTAATATGTCAGTCATTTATTGATAGATTAAAAAAAATAACATTGTTTTAATCTATATTTTATTTTATGATTTATCTATATTTTAGTCCCATTGCGTTAAATATGATATTAACAACATCATGAAACTTCTCCGTTGTATACACACACACTAAACAATTATAAAGACTGAGTTGAAGGAAAATTTTGTGGTTGTGTAAATGAAATATTATGTATTTATTTTATTATGTATACTGCACCACTTATACAATGGAAAAAGAAAAATGACAGACAATATATGGATATGGAATAGCAGCGCTACACTCGGAAACAAAATAAAAATGGTTGCGGCCCATTTCACTAACAGTAGTAAACAATTATAGAGATCATTTCAAAACGTATTTCTCACAAAAGAGTATATTATACCATCTCAGGCTAAAGGATTATAAAGACAGAGCCCGACAAAAACGTCGAAGTCAAAAATAGTATCTGATTTGGTATGCTACTATCCTAAATTTTACCATACAGATTGTTTACAATTTTTAAAGAATAAGAAAAAAAATATTCCATAATAAAACTTTTTTTTTTCTACGTTTTAAGCTTTAGTTCTCCCCTTGAAGAAGAGCTTATTAAAAATTCTTTATTACAAAATAAAATCCGTTAGCTATTTTTATTTATTAATATTTGTCTACTTATCACTCAGTACACAAAAGGTAGACTCCGTTACTCAGTTTCGCCTTTCACATTTATAATATTAAATATGGATATACATATAATAACCCCCTGCTTAGCACTCGCAGGGCTGCCCCGACTCGTCGTCCAACACGTCGTCGTGCAACAGCTCCACGCCGTCGTCGCCGGCGCTGGCCGCGCCCGCCACGCCGCAGCCGCACCCGCACCACGCCAAGCAGCAGTTCCACTTCCCTGGTGAATATACACACACGTACATGCACACACATACACGCACGCACATACATACGCACGTTAATAATAGTGTATAAATAGAATTAATTTAATACCAATGATAACTAATAAGTTCATTCACTAATTCGCTGCTATAGAACACACAGCATACACCGCTAAGTCTAGAAGCATGAGGTTTTGCGCAAGAGTTTGTTTTTGTAACGACGCTAGTGATATAAAGCATTTTGTTTTAAATTTATCCCTAATATAGTGGATAATATGTCGAAGATAATAATCAGATTTCTTTTTATAGGTAAAAGTTATTTGTATCATCGTTCTATTGCATTGTACTTTAAGTACATTGAATACTAGCGACCTACCCTCGCTTCGCTCGGGTTTGTCCCTAGGTTGATTCCCCATTCAAACTTTCATCCCTATTTTCACTCCCTTAAGAGATAATTTTCGGAATAAAAAGTATCCTATGTCCTTCCCAGGGACTCAAACTATTTTTCTTCTTAGCAAATTTCATCTAAATCGGTTCAGTAGATCCAGAGATTACTCCCTGCAACCTCACAAACTCACAGTCTTTATAATATGTCTATAGATATTATTAAACTTTAATATGATTGTTGATAATAATTATATATTATGTCTAAAATCAGTAGTTCTGAATATATATGAGAACTGTATATTGCAACTATCGCATGCGTACATAGTCCATACTCCAGAGCCACTTTTGCAAACGCCAACACGCACATGCTTCACAGTGACTGCGGGTTCGATTTCCGCACGCGACACGCGCATTTAATCGTAGTGGTAAAAGTGAAGTGCCATACTAGGAGTCGATGAGTGAAATGTGTTTTTTTTTATAAGTTGTCAGTTGATATAGCATCACGCACGCGCTTATAGCTATGATATTATATAAACTCATTATAATTAACATGTAATTATTATTAATATGTACATAATATAATGTAAAATTAAACCAAATATATAGCCTGTTTTTTTAATTTCAGAGACTAAATTGACACATGCTAATGTTAACTTTACAAATAATGTCTTTTGTGCAGTGTTGTACTTACGATGCCGGTTTGTTGAATCGTAACTTTTTATCTTTATTAGACGATTCGTTTCAAAGTTTTATATTCCAAAGTGTATCATTAAAATTCATATTGTTAATTCTAAATTATTAAATATCATATTTATTAATTTTAAATCATTAAAAATCACATTATTAATTTTAAATTAGCATTATTGATTTTGTATTCTAACGTTTTAAATTAACGTTAACCTACACATTATTTCAGGATAACTTATTATAAAAAAACGATACTTGATCGTTAAACGTTAACTTTCGATAGTGGCACATCACTATTTAAGAATTGCAAAAAACTGGCAACCCAAGTAAAGTCAGTTTTGTCTCTTGAGATTAAAAAACAAAGTATATATATTACCTAAGTACTATTTGTCTAAAAAGTTTATATAACATTTTAGACAAATAGTACTTAGGTAATATATGTAGTTTATTTTTTTCTTACCAAAATTGATGCATCAACAAGTTTTGTTTTTTCGTTTTTGTTTTTGATATTTTTTATTAATAAATAATTATATATTTTTTGAAGTTAATTGGAAATTGGTATTCAAAATTAAATTTGAATTCTTTCAAGTCTGTCTATTTGGCTCTTATAATACGGCATTAAAACTGTCGATGCACATCAAAGGTGAGTTCTTGCATATGAAAAATATAATTCGACCTCCAAATATGTATGTATATATTGTGTATTTATTTGAACTAATTATAAATATTTTTGAGCTACATTTAAAAAAAAAAGTTTGTCAAAATTAAAAAAAAATATGTGTTGTTGTATGAACCGCCTTAAGATATTTATCTTATATTCATATACATATTACATTGCATTTGTATCATATATTTATATTTTATATATTTGCAACGATAGACATTAAGATTTGATTGCTCACAAATTCACAAATTAGTTATAAAGCTATGTATTAGGGTGGTCCCTCACCGGGAGCATTCGCCTGTAATGTAACAGTTCAGACGACCTCAGTTCTCAGTTTATTAATATTATTCTCCCTCACTTACGTAATGCTCGAATCTGAACTGTTACATAACAGGCGAATGCTCCCGGTGAGGGACCGCCCTTAGATCAATGGTAGTTTGAATAATAGAGGCAGTGGCGGATTTACAAATATCTCCCAAGTATAGGCTATTACTACAATATATAATAACCAACCAACTGCCTCGGTGTTGTAGTGGCTAGCATGTACGGCTGCACACCCGGAGGTCCTGGGTTCGAGTCCCGGGTCGGCCAAGTTTAGTTATTGAGTCTACCTGTTTAGTAAGGCTCACTAACCAGTAGCCTGGAGTTGGGAAGTTGGCGGTGTTTTACCCCCGTGTCTCGGACGTGTCGCGTCGGTCCTGCGTTGGCACTCTCACCGGTCGTGTCTCGTGTCGCCCCGCCGGAGTATGAGAGTGACAGAAATAGAGAGTGCACTTGTGTCTGCGCTCTCTCTCACACGCGCTGCACTATAATATCTCTTGCGCAGTTGGCTAATCTCAATGAGATTGGCCGCAGTGGCCGAAATCGGTCAGGAGGACATTATTATTATTATTATTATTATATATTATATATTATATTTTTCAAATTCAGTAAACTAATATTTCATAGATATCGAGAAAAAAATCGAAATAAATCCTCAAAAATATCCGAGTAGATCGTTTTATTACACAAGAAATAATTTTTACATATATTTCTTACTTAAATATATCTTTAATTATACAAAAATATTATTTTATTTCATTGATCAATTATACAAAAAAAAAAAATGTTAAATAGATGGATAAAGAATAGTTCTGTCCTCAAATTCGCCGTCACTAAAATTTTCCACCCCAAACTCAATTGTACTCAGCCTGCTGGTAAATCCGCCATTGAATAATTAATACCAATAGAAATGCATTACTCTAGATAATGTTACATGCATCGTTCTCTGAAATGAAAAGTAGATAAAATATACTGCCGTCATAAGAAAGAAGGCCGTAACTTCGTCAAAGTCGATTTCGAGATATTTAGAGTTTTGTCTTACTACTACGTCAAAATTAGTATTAGTTTTGACGTAGTTCCTAATAAATTGGTTATGGTATCTCCGGATTCATAAGATTTACAGGTTTATGACTAAGACTATCAAGTAGCATTTTTTTTTCCTAATTCCGAATCTGCTTATAAGTCATTTTTGACCAAATTGTTAGTTACGACCTTCTTTCTTATGACGGTAATATATTGCTTAAATAGAAAAATAGTAGGGATGCATCCGATAGCGATAGCGATACCGATATATCGACAATATCGGTTTTCTGATATATCGATATCGACGATATTATTTTGCCGATAACACCGATACATTTTTAATAATTTAAGTATGTTGTGTTTTCTGAATACAAGTCTCATAAATGTGTATTTTAAATATTAACTAGTAATATGAAATTTATTATTAAATCGATATTTTGTTAAATTACAATTTCCAAATTAACAGTCAGTCGCCAGTTAACAGTCTAAATAAATAATACTTATGTAAGTAATGCCGTCTGTTTCTGTGTTTTCTATCCTAAACCCACAGTTTTTTACTTTTTATACCATTTAAAGCCTGCAGTGTCCGCATCGGTATCGGCGATACTTTTTTATAAATATCGATATCGGTATCGTATCGGCAGAAGTGCGTATCGATGCATCCCTAAAAAAATAGATAAAAAATTGTAACATAATAATCGAAACAACAGTTAGTAATAGGAATTAAATAAGTTTTTGTTCGCAGAAATCAAACCGCCCGTGTCGAGTCCGAACCACACGTCCTCCATACAGTCGCCAGCGAGGTCTCACGTCGAGGCGAAGGAGGATCTCACATCTAGTACTAAAAGCGGTTTGTTAATTGTTATTTATTAATTAATTATTATTATTATGGATTCATGGTCCTGGGTTCGAATTCTTCTGGTTTTTTTTTAAATGATTGGGGTTTTTCTTTCAAGAAATTCTCAATAGCAGTGTGCAAAGGTATTGGGAACTCGCTTGGAAAACCAATTGTAGCGAGCTCCAAACCACGGGTCAAACCTAATAAAAACAATGAAATCTAAATATTTTAGATATAGGTAATTTTAACACTATTTTGTCCATTTTGGTATATAATTTTGTTAGGATCCGGTTTATGTTACTATTTAGATTAAAGTATGATAGGGCTGGCATATATTTGAAATAAGGGACTTTAAAAATAAATAAATAAAAAAAAAAACACGGGTCTTGCACTTCAGATGTATTTATTTATGTGCGAATCGTTTGTATTACAAATTCTCACTTGCCATACGGTGAAGCAAAACATCGTGAGGAAACCTGCATGTCTGAGAGAATGTAGCAAGTTTTCGAAAGACATGTGAAATACGCCTACCCGCACTTGGCTATCATGGTGGAGTATAATCAGTTCCCCCTCGGATCAATGGAAGACTAGTGCCTAGCGTTGGGACGTTCAAAAGGGCTGAATTACATAGTTGTGCACTCAAATCATCGTAGAGCAGGAGTCTTATCAATATTGCTACTTGTTTATCTCCATATATAATTAAACTAAAAAAAATATAACGATGAAATATATTATATAGGTTTTAAAAATTAATCTAACGTACTAGAATACATTTATTTAATTAGTGTTTTTTGTTGCAGAAGGCTCAGGTCGCGTGTCGCTAAGCGGCTCCGGCTCGACGGACAGCGGCCGCCACGAGTCCTCCCTAGACAATAGATGGCCGAGGCAGAATAGTGTAAGTTTTATGTTTAGTAATGCTAGGTATTAAGCGGTAGGTGTGTCAATAAAGAATATTCTATGAGCTAATAAAGTTTTCTATACATGATAGTAGTCGACAAAGTCGCTGTCTGCGTCTGTCTGTTTCTCCGCTTACTTCTTCTAAACCATATAACGGATTTTGATACGGTTTTCACTAATAGAAAGAGCGATAAACGAGGAAGATTTTTATATGTTATTTGAATTTTTGTACAAAATGGCTAAAGCCTAGACGCAAAAAAACTGTTTTCGTACTATTACATGGCTAACGCTGGCCTTTTATTTCTTTTTTTTTTTTGTATATGTTTGTTGTATTATATTTTATTCAATTTGAACCTAGTTTTGGTTATGACTGTCTCACTTGTATATTATTCGTGGAAATAAAAAGTTAAACAACAGTACATAATTTAAACCTATCAATCTATTAAATTCAATCATAATTTTAAATCTGAAAATTATTATAAAAATTAAAAACATTAATTTTACTATCTTAGTGACAATAAAAATAAAGTAATACTTTCTTTAACATAACATTGATTTTATTCATTCAATAACACTATAAAGAAGTTGTTGTGACTTAAGTACATTAGTCATCTCAAGTAAGCTTAAAGCTCTACAAGTGTACAAACAGTACTGAACTTTATCATTTCGATAAGGAGTTATTTATGTGTGTATGACGTCACTCGCCACTTGAAACTAAAACATTTTATGTCCTGACCTCTCATCTGCCACTTGCATTCTTTGATTTATTATCATGTCTGGTACTGTTTTTGTAAAGATTTTTGCTTTTTTGATGATTTTTTTTTAATTTAGACATCTTTTGTATATTTTGTACTATTAAAGAATGAAATGAATGAATGAATGAAATGAAATGAACGAATGAAATAAAATGAATGAATATGTTGAATTTTGGTGAGTTAAATTCAATTAAATTAGGCAAAAAAAATATAGCAAACTAAACTTTTACTTCTAGTTTTGCAATATACAAGAATAGATCGTACAACAATGAATGATTATTATAAAGGAATGACAGAATGTTGCATATCACGGTGAAGACGGATAGGAGGCCATTTAAATTGAGTCCGAAAGATAGAGATTATAATATTTTTTTATAGTAAAATTCACCTCCTATTTAACCTATTTTAGGGGTTTTAAAGGGTTGATATTTAAAAATCATTTTTTGATGCTCACGTTATATTAATAATTCGAGACGAGACCCAGTTATTTAGGCTGTGCGTCGTCTGTTAGTCGATCAGTGTTAGATTTTCAATAAGTAGATGGAAAAAATAACCTAGTAGTTTCTAATAGTTGTAGTCTTTGAGTAAATAAAAACTTATCTAGTTATTTAATCTAACAACATCCGTTTTTTATATATGACTAGCGACTCGCCCTCGCTTCGCTTGGGTTCGTCCCTAGCTTGCTTCCCAATACAAACTTTCAACCCCATTTTCACCTCCTTAAGGGATGATTTTCGTGATAAAAAGTATTATGTCCTTCCCAGAGTCTCAAACTATTTTCTTACCAAATTTCATCTAAATCGGTTCAGTAGATCTTGAGATTATCCCCTACAACCTCACAAACTCACAGACTTTACCTCTTTATAATATTAGTATAGATTTAAAGATAATAAATATGCAGATCACATCCACATATCAAATTATTCATCTCATATTCGTATGAAATATCTTGGCGTAGATTGCATTAGTAAGCAAGCATGCTTAAGAAAGAATTTTCAGATGATGAATCCATTATTGGAGCTACCTTTTACTCTAATTTATTAATTCACTAGCGACTAACCCTCGCTTCCCTTCGGGTTCGTCCCTAGACATAAACAAATTATCCCACGGGAACCGTACATTTTCCCGGGATGATATCTAGCCTATAGCCTTCCTCAGTTAACGGGCTATATAATTCAAAAAGAATTTTTCAAATCGGATTACTAGTTCCTGAGATTAGCGCGTTCAACCAAATAAACAAACAAACAAACTATTCAGCTTTATAATATTAGTATAGAATTAGAATATTTGTTTATAAGCTAAACAAAGTTTGATGCAATTTTAATATTTTAGTGCAACGAATAATAAACAGGGTTTATATATTCAAACCTTTAAAACAAACCTTTGTCCGTCTACATGTCAATAACTTAGAAGTGAATAGAGATAGTGATATGCAATTAACATCAAAAAATGTATACGGATTTTTGTGAGAGTAAAAATTATAATTTCTTAAGTAAGACGATCAAGACATGTTTTATGTCATATATTATATTCAGGCCCACAAACTCATTACCTCACACTCATTCTCTTAAAGGAAAATAATCAAATTGGATGTATTGTATGTATTCAGCCCTTTTTCACGTCCCACTGCTGGGCACGGGCCTCCCTTCAATACGAGGGAGATCAGGCCATAGTCCACCACGCTGGCCAAGTGCGGGTTGGCGGACTTCACATGTCTTTCGAAAACTTGCTAGGTTCTCTCAGACGTGCAGGTTTCCTCACGATGTTTTCCTTCACCGAAAGGCAAGTGGTAATCATGTTAGAAATAATTCGCACATGAAAATATCAGAGGTGCGAGACCCGGGATTTGAATCTGCTTCACTCGGTTTCCCAAGCGAGCGCGTTACCACTGGGCTACCACTGCTTTTTTATCAAATTGGATAATCATTAATTTTTAATAATATACTTGTTTTGGCGATTCAATACAAATTCTTATTGTTAATACGTAACCCTCATATAAAATGTGAATGTACGGAACCTTCGGGACACAACTCCGACTCGCGTTTCATCGACTTCCATATATTTACTATATGTTATATATGTAGGTACTGTGTACACATACAAAGATCACTAACAGGGCAATAAGTTACATTCCAAAGCAAATAACTCGTCGCAGTTCGCATCCGTTACATATTATCTCGATTTGTCTCACTTTGTATCACATTACCATACAACATATACAAAGGCCACAAAACACTATTAAGTTACATTCCGTAGGCACTAAGTTGTCAATGCACAGCTTATCGCCAACATCCGCTCGTACTAAGATATGTAGCTCTGATTGAGCCGTACATTCATTTGTTTGACGCGACAATTATAATACTCATTTGTGTATATAATATGTTTTTGTACTAAAACATATTGTGTTGTTTTAAATTTTTTTGATTTTGTGGTTTTTTTTTTCTATATAGTTAAGTAGGTATTGTAAAGTCTTTGTTGTGGAGTGATTCATGTGTGACAATATGACCGCGTTTTTTCATCATCGACGCATATTTGAAGAAGTATTTACATTATTTTTTATTTTTGTTTGTTATTTTTTTCGCTTAATTTATTAATAATATTTTTTTACTATTACTTATTATGAAAAATTAATATCTTATTATTTATTAATGACATATCTAATACTATGACTCACCCTCGCTTCTTTCCGGGTTCATCCCTAGACAAAAACAAATCTATACCTCGGGAACCGTACATTTTTCCGGGATAAAAAATAACCTATGTTTTATTGCAGACTATAATCTATCTCTGTACCAAATTTCATCCCGATCAGTTCAGCCGTTCTGGCGTGAAAGAGTAACAAACATCCATCCATCTATCCAACCATCCTCATAATTTTCACATTTATAATATTAGTAGGATATTAAAAATATAAGTCGTATTAACAATATAACCGTAATCCGTATTACGAAACTTAATTGTTTGTTTTTTCGTCCTTTATCAGAATAACGAATTGATATGATATTTTGCATAAATATAGACTAAAGAATTATATAAACTAATCACAAAAAAATGACAAAGTCAAAAATAGTAGCATGCTTTTACTATTTATGCTACTATACTTGATTTTGCCATACCGATCATTTACTTTGTTTAAATAATAAGGGCAATTTTATATAGATGTTAGTCGTAAATTTATATAAAAATCTTGAGTAATTATAATTAATTATTAATAAAAATAATATTCTGTTTTATTTTTTAAACATCATTTCTGTTCCCCTTGAAAGAGAACTACCTAGTATAATATTAGTTTTTTTTTCTATTTTATTATAAAATCCGTTAGCCAGCTTATTTAATTTATTTATTATATTTTATTTGCATATCACAGTAATGAGTGTTCTATTAATATTTCTATGTATTTTGTATGTTTTATACATTATTGTTTGGCTTCATGTTTTGTTCTATGGGTGTCATAGACGACTGTCTTTATTATTGCTTAGCCTGTGGTTATGGGCTAGAGAATGACATAAGCTACTATTTTATGGTATATTAGATGGTTACCATGGTAACGGCAAGTAACTAATATGTAATGTGAGAGAAGTTTTCAATTTTTTTTATGTATTAATTTTAAAAATTTATGTAAATTATAACAAAAATATGAAAGAACTAGCAACTCACTCTCGCTCCGCTCGGGTTCGTCCCTAGTTACGTTTTAACGTTTAGTATAGATTTCTCAGAGATGAGATATTTTCCCGCAGTAAAAAGTATCCTATATGTTGACTCGGATAACCAGCTATCATCATACCAAATTTCATCAAAATCTGTCCATTGGTTTTCTCGTGATACGGTCATAGACAGACAGACAGACAGGTAAACAGAAAAAATCTAAAAACTATAGATTCGGCCTCTGTATCGATAGTAATATCTATTTCAATAAGATTTTCCAAAAAAAATATTTAATGTACATATTACAATTTTATTATATGTATAGATATAAACCCTCAATTCCAGCTATCTATGAAAGAATGGGACATCCCCTACGACGAGCTGAAACTGTTCGAGATGATAGGCACGGGTCGCTTCGGCACGGTGTACCGCGGCAGCTGGCACGGCGCCGTGGCCGTCAAGCTCTTGCACGTCAACGCGCTCAGCGACCACTCCGTGCCGTTAGATACGTTTAAACATGAGGTGAGATACATATGTACATACATACATTGCATAATAAATATTATCTAATGTATTAAATATTGGTTACATATTATGCCTATCTGGCCGATCTGACATTTGCACAGGAGATAATATAGTGCAGTGCATGCATTCTCGTATTCCGGTGAGATGACGATTCGACGTGACTGACAGGTGCAGGGAGGGCCAAGAGCTAGATGTGCTTCCTTCCTTGGTGAAATATCCATCGTCAACCTTACTCGGGAATCGAACCTAGGCCCTCACGATCTGTAGCTATACATGCTAGCGACAACTAATGAGGCATTCAAATCCAGAGTACAATCATATATAATATATAAAAGCCTCATCTTCCTTCACCTTAAAGAACTTAAAGAAATATGATACAGTAGCGCATACCAACATTGTCTTGAATGAACACCTCTATTTCTAAAAACTCTATACAAACCTCTATATCTATCTAATGTATCTAACTCAACTTTTCAGGTGGCAACATTCAGAAAGACTCGACACGAGAACCTAGTGCTGTTCATGGGCGCGTGCATGAAGCCGCCTCGGCTGGCCATCGTGACGTCGCTGTGCAAAGGCATGACCCTCTACACCCACATCCATCTACGGAAGGACAAGTTCACAGCAAACAAGAGTGTAATAGTTGCTCAGCAAATATCACAGGTGTGTTGTGGGTTTGATTTTATTTTTCTTTTTGTATTCAGCTCTCTTTAACGTCCCACTGCTGGGCACGTGCCTCCCTTCAATAAGAGAGTTATCCAGCCGTAGTCCACCACGTTGGCCAAGTGCGAGAGGAGTGAGCATGTCTTTCGAAAACTTGCTAGGTTTTCTCGTAAATGCAATCCTCTAGATGTTTTTCTTTACTGTAAGTCAATTAGTAATCAACTTAAAAATGATTTGCACATGAGAGTATTACTTTATACAAGCTTGATTTAAGTGATGAGTACGACGAGATAGATTATAGAAAAAGAATCTATAGTAATATTTTAAAGAGGCAGAGTTTGTTTGTTGGTTTGCTTGTTTGTTTGAACGCGCTAATCACAGGAACTATTAATCTGATTTGAAAAATTCTTTTTGCATTAGATAGCTCGTTTATTGAAGAAGGCTATAGGCTATATATCATATAATATTATATAGTCTATCTATTCCATATTAACCGTTAAAATGTAGAGACGTACCCGAGCAAAGCGAGGGTGAGTCGCTGTACCTAATAATAATGCCACAAGATATTGAGTAATGAGTATAAAGAACAAGTAGCTTAGCTATTTAAAGGGGACTATTCATAAGGGAGTGACATATTTTTTATCATCGTCACACGAAAGTGGAGTCACATAAAAATTAGTTAATAAAAATAAAATTAAAAATGTTCTAATAATACGTTAAGTATTTTATAAATATTTTTAAAAAAATCTTTGCCATTTTTTATTTTAGGGTATGGGCTACCTTCACGCAAGAGGCATAATTCACAAAGATCTGAAGACCAAGAACATATTCCTGGAGAACGGGAAAGTGGTCATCACCGACTTTGGACTCTTCAGTGTCACCAAATTGTGTTTCGGCAATAAGTTAGTATGCTTCTAGAATATTTTTTTTATTTATTTTAATAACATGACATAACATGCGTTTTGATATTTATCTTTTGATTGGTGATTGGTAATTTATTTTTGATGAAAGAAAAATTCTTCAATTGCGCCTATATTATAATTAAATAAGTTAAATTTTATCATTGTACTTGTTTGTGAGTGCGTGTTTTTTTTTAAATATTGTTTCATTGTATGTACAACCTTCTTTTAAACTTAACTTTGCTTTTTTAACTTGTAAAAACTTTTTTGGCTATTGCATAATTGTATTCATGTGCTATACCTTCGCTTAAGCGACTTATCTCATCCCTCGGATTATCTCGATGCCTATGAATAGCTGGTAAAGTAACTCAAGGCTCTTTTTTTTGTCCAAAAAAAACTTTTTTTCTAATCGGCGGTAATATAGCTTTCTATTAGTCAAAGCGTTGTCAAAATTGGATCAGTAGTTTCAGAGATTACTCTCTACATACAAACTTACATACTGACCTTTATGTAATATTGTATTTAGGGTAGATAAAACATGTATGTTCCTTATTAAACAAATAAACAAAAATATTTAATACTAGCGGAGATACGTTTTAACTCCATCCCTTAATTGAGAAATGATTGATTCTCTATACAAACTTTCATCCCCCTCAAGGGATGATTTCCGGGATAAAAACTATCCTATGTTCTTCTCAGGGTCTTATACTATCTTCATGCCAAATTTCATTTAATTCGGTTCAACGGATTTTAGTTTATCCATTACAAAGAAAAATAGTTTTTTTCCTCTTTGAACGTTTGAGTGCGCTGTTAAAAACGACTTTAAGCATTGCGTTTAAGGTTCAATTTACACTGTTGCATATTTATGTCAACTAGAATATTTACCTAAACACAATTGGTGACAGTTTCAAGAGAACTTTTGCAATGTATTGTGTATCTAGTACTTTTTTTAATCGATGCCTATTTATTTATTATGGAAACAAAAAGTATTAACAAAAATATAGAATAGAAAATCATTAGTAAAACTTAACCAATAACAGTTTCCAAAGTTACAAAAATACATAAATCAAAGTTAGAAGAGAAGATGCAAAACAGAATTGAATTAATAATATTAAAGAAAAAAAAAATCTAACAAATTAAAATATAAAGAGACAGAGAGAGAGACCATAATGAACAATTAATTAAACTAGTTAATAATAATAATAAATAATAAAATCAATCACAGCTATGATTATTTAAATTGTACAAAACATTAAATTTAAATTTGTTTAAATTTAAATTTTATATTTGCCTACATTGTAATTTATCTGTCAGCGCTCGCGGGGACAGCCTGGGCATCCCGCCGGGCTGGCTGTGCTACCTGGCGCCGGAGCTGGTGCGCGCGCTGCGCCCGCACGCCTCGCTGCATCTGCCCTTCTCCAAGGCCACCGATGTCTACGCTTTCGGGTATGACATTTTGTTTCGATATTTGCAAGGGAGAGACCTGTGAAACGTCTAAAACTGTAGTCTCTCCCGTGACCATGATTGCTGATGCTGTAAAGCATTCGGGATGGCAAAAACGAAAAAAATTATAATTTCGTGAAAAATCCGAACAGAAAGTTTTTAATTAAACCATGATTGCTATAAAGCATTCTAAGCGTCGGGGACCAAAAATCAAAATAAATCCGCAAAAAATCCAAAAAGATAGTTTTATTTAAAACTAGCAACTCACCCTCGCTTCGCTTCGGGTTCGTCCCTAGACAAAAACAAACCTATCCCACGGGAATCGTACATTTATTCGGGATGATGTATAGCCTATAGTCTTCCTCAATAAACGGGCTACTAATGCAAAAAAATGGGATTAGCTCGTTCAAAAAAACAAACAACCAAACTCTGCCTCTTTATAATATTAGTATAGATATCAAATACTCGCGCAATTCTAAGAAAGTAATTAAAGATATGATACCAATATTAAAACTTATTGCTTTCATAACATGCTTTCAGGACGGTCTGGTACGAGTTACTGTGTGGAGAGTATCCCTTCAAGGGCCAGCCGCCTGAAGCTATCATCTGGCAAGTTGGCAAAGGTATGAAGCCATCGCTGGCCAACATGCAGGCGTCAAGGGATATCAAGGTGAGATATATTTCATGTGTTCATAGACTTTTATTTATAATCTG
Source organism: Fabriciana adippe (assembly GCA_905404265.1). Lineage (NCBI taxonomy): Eukaryota > Metazoa > Arthropoda > Insecta > Lepidoptera > Nymphalidae > Fabriciana > Fabriciana adippe. The sequence goes on from FR989995.1 coordinate 1,877,425, forward strand.
TATTAGCTGAGTATCAAACATGAAAATAAGGTATTGTTCATCCTTTGTGTAATATGACATTAATATGCTATTCTACGCTTGGTCTACGCTTGGTCCGAGGTTCAAAAGGAGATTCATATCCCGAGTTTCGCACCTTTGATATTTCCATGTGCAAATCATTTCCAATATAATTACCACTTGTCTTATAGTGAAGGATAACACCGTGAAGAAACATGCATATCTGAGAGAACTTAGCCAGTTTTCTAAAGGCATGTAAAGTCCGCACACCCGCACTTGGCCAGCGTGGTGGACTATGGCCTTATCCCCCTCGTATTGGGAAACCCGTGCCTTGAATATATAGCCTAACATTCCCACTCCATATTGCAGGACATCCTGATGCTGTGCTGGTCGTACCGGTCGCCGGAGAGACCTGACTTCTCCCGCCTGCTACCGCGGCTGGAGAAGCTGCCCCGCAAGCGCCTGGCGCGCTCCCCCTCCCACCCCGTGCACCTCTCGCGCTCCGCCGACTCCGTCTTCTGAGAGCGGCGCCGGCCGCGCTGCCTGCGCCGCTAGTGCACACACAAACACACATACACACACACAAACACATATGCACATACCTCAGTTTCAAAGAGTAACAATTCAGAAATGGGTTTTTAAGAGATAATTAGAAAGTTATATGACTAGTGATACTTTTACCAGTATATTTTTTACACATTCTTAAATTAATTTGAAATGTAAATTATTATGAACAGTGTTAGGTAAGCCAATAATGCAACGGAAAATAATAAAATAATACTTAAGCCATTCAGAAGTTTTTTTCACTTTTTATTTAGTTGTTACACTTTGGAACTGAGGTATGTACACTCTTACACATACGTACACTCACATACATACGCATACCCACCTTTTAATAACAAAACAATAAACGACGGAGTTTTTAATTCGAATGATAAGTTTTTCGATTCTCGTTTAAACTCATATTTAGAACACATATAAGGAGAGGAGATGCCATTAACAGTTTGTCCGTGTGATGTGACGAGATAGAGTGTATACATAGTGTAATAAATAGCAATTTTTATTTATAATAATACTAGTAATATAGGGTACGAATGAAGATTTGCGAAGATCGACGTGAAATAAAGTATCTGAGCCCGCTTTATAGTCGTCAGAACTTAATTTGCTTCTGTACAGCTGTTTAGGGCATCTCTACTTTTTATGTGTTCCGTGGATTCACTCTCTGGGCCACATTCCCCAACATCCCCTATAAATCCACCGTATATCGCCCACTGAGCGTCATCATCCTCTGCTAAAGTATCAATGTATATTACACATCCCATCATTTACTTGATCCCCAACTTCCTCTTAAATGCTATGTTCCCTATAAAAATGAGCAAGCTGTGGTTCTAGTCACATCCTATCCTCTCTAATATCCCCATAATGTACAATGGGTATATTAAGGAAATGTAGTCTGAACTCAATTATACCTTTTCTCCCCTACGTCTCCTCTATCTCCAATCATATACACAGCACCGCCTTAAAGCATTGCGAAGAATTAGGAATTTTGTCATATATAAGATATATAGTCTGCCTTTTCCATACAGATACAGTCATTAAAAAACCCCCAGACGATAGACATTGTTAAAAATCATGAAATAATTTATTATTACAGTATTTTTGCGGCCTGTACTCGTTATCAGCGAGAATCAAAGAAACGCGACAATCTTTATCTGCACGAGATGTATGTAATACTAGCAGTAACCGGCGGTTTCGCCTGCGTTTAAACTTCCTATATAAACATCAGTTTTATGATAATGTATGGAAGTCTGCCCGATTTGTTGACATTTATGATTCCTGCTCCGCTCCCTTGGATAGTAGCATGATGATATATAGCCTACAGCCTTCCTCAATAAACGGGCTATCTAATGCAAAATGAATTTTTCAAATCGGATTAGTAGTTTGCGTTCAAACAAACAAACAAACTCTATCTCTTTATAATATCAGTATAGATGTATATTCGTTGGGGGCTTTTTTCGACTGTATTTGTTGATAATTAAAAAACTATATGGTAGGTATATAAACATTAAATGCGCTAGAATTTTTAAAACTTTTTTTTTTTTCTTAATTATTTATACTCAAAGCTGGCAACATCGACTCGAAATATAAATTACAATGCTTGTTTTTTCTTTGGACGGAAGTTAAATATTCTATTTCTTTATAATCTAAAACATAGAACATTAGGAGATTAAAATAAAATATGATAAGTAATAGTACACACGTGAGAATCAAACCCATTTTTACCCGACTGCGCGACGCAAAGGAGGGTAATGTGTTTATCGGATTTGTTATTATAATTTATAATTTGAATTTGTTACTATATTATCGTATAGTTCCGATATTTCAAAACGACGCACGACCTTGGAAATTTGGGGGACAATTAATGTTTTTATCATTATTTGAGTTGTTTTTTTTTTTTTATTTTGGCAACAACATATAATGTTAAAGGTCTCATTGTATAATGTAAACGTAATTTCCGAGTTAGTAATTTGTAAAGCAAAATATTGTAATTTCTTATCTGTTTTTCTTATATTTATGTATGATATTTCTGATCCCCCATCAATACATTGTAGACTTAACCGATGACCAATATTCGTTGTTTGATAAGTGACAAACGGGTAATTGATATTTAGTGAAATTGATATAATGCACTAAAACTACTATTAAATACAATAATGCTCTACATTTACACTTGAAAGCTTTACATTTCGTTTTTTTATTAATATTACAATTAAAATCTCTTATTATCTGTCGTCTGTCAAATTTCAGTTCCAGACACATTCATTGAACTGTCAATTATAAATGTTAAATTAAAAAAATAAATAAAAAATAACGCCTAATCTGAAGCAATATAGTTAGACGAAACAAGATACCGCATTTGATATTAAGATTAAAAAGGTCTGTAATTTTAATTTTAAAATAATATTTTTAATTTGAATATGTTTGTGATATATCCCATATAAATGCATCATGAAGCAATCAAATTCATCATTTATTATGATTTTTCATTTTTAATAATGAACTTTTCTTAGCCTTTTTAAAATATATTTTAAACACTTTTTAAAGGTTTTTTTTTTTTAATTAAAGCTCAAGTGTGAAAGTAGCCATTAATTCTTGATCTCTTGATTTAACGATAGATTAAATTATATTTTCGTATTTAATCGTGAAAGTTGACTGTTGGAAGTTGTAAATATTGTATAGTGTTACTGGTTTTGCTGTGATGTAATGCATTCTTGTAAATAGTAGTCATTGTCTATGGTAAAATGAAAAAAAAAAAAGAATACATTCACTATGGTATTAAAGTTAAGGCAGTTAATAGTTATTTATTTCAGCATATATCATACCAGTATTTTCCTAATAGCATAGATTTGTGGATTTTCAACGATACATTTTAATTTATTGTCAAGAATTTTGTTTTTAAAAGTAAATCGTATTGGACACATTTTCTTTATCTCATTTTAAGTATGTAAATATTGAGATTTGAAAATGTTGTAAAAATCGATTTATATTATATATATTTAAGTGTAATTTTTTTTGTATATAAATAGGTAAGGGCCATCCATTGAAAATATAAATTAAGAATAATTTATTAATATTAGTTTGGTTATCGCTATAGAAAATTAAACTAAAAGGAAAATCTTTCTATTAGTCTTCTAGCCGAACTAATATTATATGGAATAATTTATTAAAACTTAAATTTGAACCTAATGCAACCATAATAATCACGACTGAATATCATGTAACACCTCCGCGGTCACGATATGTTTATTGTAAGAGTTACTCGCTTGGTAAATGTAAATAAAAGAACATTCCTCTGAGAAACTTTCTTTTAGTAATACATTTCTAGAATATGGTCCTAAGAGTTGAAAAATTACAGTATACATATATATTTTTTTTTACAGTAATTTTTTTTTTGTAAATTTAAAAAAAAAATGTAACATGGTGTTGGTACAAATCAATCAGTGATCTTGATTGATCTGCAATATAAACAAGTTTAACTCAATTCCCATATTTATAACTTCACACAATGACAAACTTATATAAAAAAACACCTTATTTTAATCTCTTTAGGGATAAAGTTTTCAAATATTCCTTCTTAGTTTGGAACGACCAGGACTGCGTTATCTGTCCCAGTCATTGAATGAATTTGGGTTATTTTTTTATCCGATCAATCTTCGTGTCTTCTCCATTCTATGTGACTTAAGCGAAGTCATCTGTGCTCAACTGGCACGTTTTGAAGCCTTGACACTTGAATTATTCAAAATTGGCATAATATTTTTAATAGTCATAAAAATATTTTGGAAAATGAATAGTATTAAACAACGATTTTCTAAGTTACTAACAATCTTGGGAATCGTTTAGTAAAATTCATTAGATATTAAATTATTTTAAGCTTCATTATATATTAGTGTAGGTACATAAACTATACACCCGTCTTGGCGCCTTTTGTTAAAAAACAAAAAATGTAATTTTATTTTTATTGTTGTAACATTATGTTAATTTTTCTTAGGACAATATTCAATAAGGTATCTCGTATGTTACCAGTATGTATATTTCGAAAGAGGCTTGTCGTTAGGTCCGTTTTAGACTGATTTTAAACTGGGAGTCCCCGGGACTTGATGTGCCACAAATGAATCAGTGAACACGTTATATTAAGAAATTGTACATTTTAAAAGTTCAAATCCTTATTAATCATATATTTCTCTAAATGGACTTTATCATCAATCATAGGCTGAGATTCTGAATTAAATTTAAGGTAGACTTAACTGCTGTCATACATTGTAATTTTTGAAAGGAACTCGGGGTTTTTATATTCGAAGTGTATACAATTTTATTCTTTTAATAATATCAATCTATATAAAAACGAAGAGGGTTGAGGTCAGGCAGGCGGTCGGTTGGAAAACTTTTGCCAAAATTAATAAGCAGTATGGAAGTCAGACTGTGGTATGCTAGTTGAAACTTAGGGACGATAATCGGATGGTGACGAATAAACGTGGCATGTCTGCAAGAGACGAAGTGCAAAGGAACAAGCTAGAGATTGAAGAGGGATACAATTTTTTCTATTGTGGTAGCAATGGGATGAGAGGACATGAACGAGAAAGTAGTGAATGATGAGATGACGAGCTAGGGGAGAGTGTAAGAGAAAGACTTACTGCGCCGACCCCAAGTAATTTGGGAAATAAGCAGGGCGAAGTATATAACAAACATCACACCATTTGTTTTTGAGAACTTATTTATAGGTAAATGTAAAAATTCTGAGAAATTCTTCCCGTAGACTCGTAGATGGCGAAAAGCCATTTATATTATGATTTCGACAGTAAAAGATATTTATTTATATGTATATATAATTACTACATTATTATGATTTTTTTATCAAAAATGCATACTATATGATTTTTTAAATATTATCCGATGGTAAAGCGAAAATTGCAATGTATGAAAGCTCTAACAGCTCATTTTGTTATTTTATTGTTTACTTAATAATTATTGAATATAGACGAAATTATTCTGGTCAATGAAGTCCTATTAACGCGATAGTTAGTTGTTGTATAAACGGCGTTGTGCAAATACTGCCACAGTATTTTGTATATAGAGCGAGTGTGGCGTGGCTTGTTCCATTATAATAATATTTATTTCAGCATAAAACAACTGTTTATATTGGATTCAATATAGGTAGTAAAAAAATTCGCAATTTCTTTTTCTCAATATGTCAAGGAACTTATTCTAATGCTTGAGTTTTTTAGCTTAAAAAACTGTTTCTAACTTAAATTATTTTGTAATTTAACTCGGAATTAAACCAATATAAAGAGTTGTTTCATTATGTACAGAATTGTCAAAACAGTTGTAGTTTTACATATGTATTGAGATTTCTATTGATTAGGTTAGTTGCATTTGCCAAAATAAATCTTCATCACTGTTTCTAGTAGTTTTCTTTCGTCTGATTTATAATCAGCAATGTAATATAATTTTAAAGCTAATAAGAGCTAACTTGTTTTAACCTGTTGGTAAGCCCCATCCTTAGACCTGGCAGCAAATAAAATAATACATCACAAAAATATTACTGTATCAAAAAATTATACCTACCCTACACCAAAATTAATATAGTAAAAATTTATTTTTTTATTATATGTAGTAATGAAATAAAACGGTGCACATGATTTTATCAAAGGTGCAGCTTTTTACTTTAACACCTGGATAATTTCTAAGAAATTAATTGTTAAATGACACGCCAGCGTGTCTGCGATTCTCAACCGATTAACTATAGATTGAAAAATTAAACAACTTAATAAAAAAAAAGAAATTAAACACCAGCACATAAACAATTTGTTTTTATTATATCTTATGATACATGTCCAGCTAAAATAGCAGCTATATTATTACACATACTTTTAATTTCCTTATCATTCAAATATTCAGCACCTAGAATAGCATTTCCAACAGCTATTGTCTCTCTCATGGATTTAGCTTTTATCCATATTCTCCCATTCATGCCTGCTGCTACTTCAAAGGGCCATTCATTTTTTAATGATGGAAGTAATGGACAATTTGGGTTTAAAATCTTTCTAATAAGATTTAATGAACATTTAAATAAGAATCCGTCACTCAAGACACCTAATCGACCTTTCTTTCCGTGTGAATCGACACATACTAGTTCAGGCTCCATGTCTTTGCTCGCTACTAACATTTTAGCATACACCACATCTCCAACCTCTACTTCAGGCCTGTTCTTTTTTGTTGCTCCTTCAAAAGATAAGTATGATAAGGCAGCCGTAATACTTCCTCCAACGTCAACGCGAAATATATCTCCTGCTTTTTGGACTACGACACCTATAACATTTTCTCCTCTAGATGGAACATATCGTTTCTGGTAACTATCTACCCAGTATGTACCGGGATTTCTTTTCTTTAAAACACCAGCTTTTGTAATGTAAACACGGTCAACTTCTTTTCTTAACCCTGGTCCAATAATTACTTTTGATTTTTCACCAGCTTCAGTAATATCCTCACAATAATCACCCGGTAGGACGACGTCGCCGATAGAAACCTTCATTTTTATTGTTTTTGCATGTTTTAATTGATAACAAATAAAGAATTATTTAGCAATGCTTTACCTTCACGCATTTACCATGTTTTTAAATTTTTTAATGTCACTGACACTGACAGTTGACACTTAGATTTATGATTTTTGAAGTTTTCTACAGGCTATATAAGGCTGCCAGTAAAGCCAACTTATACAACTGAAATTATATACTGAAATTATACCAAATCAAATCTTATTATACAAATCAATATTAACAAAAAAAAAGTTCATTTTATAGAGTACTATCTATAAATCTTTATTTTTTGTACAATTGTCCTATAGCACATGGCGCCTGCTTGTCGTCATCAACATCAACATATTAACCCTGCTTTTCACTATACTTATTCACAGATCAAAAAAAGTGACATAGCAACAAAAGTCACTCAGGCGCACTGTTTAATCTAGAATAGTGACAGTGACATTGACATGTTATGACATTTGATTCAAGCTCCACACGTGTTTACTTGAGTATTAAATCCCAACTGGCACTGATGGAAGCCACTAAACAAAAGAATTGAATTGAATTGAATTGAGTATTAATTATTTTTTTAATGAAATAAAAATTAAAAATGCCAGCTACTGTACACAATGATGTATTACTATATAAAGGCAGTAATTTATTTCGACAAAGGCTGCTACTATCGACGTTGAGTGGTCGCTCGATAAAGATAGAAGAAATTCGTAGTTCACACGATGATCCTGGCCTTAGAGAACATGAAGTAAACTTAATACGTTTATTAGACAAGATAACGAACGGTACCAGAGTTGAGTTAAGTGAAACAGGCACGTCTTTATACTTTCAACCTGGAATTTTGATTGGTGGTCATGTTACTCATACTTGTTGCACTCAGCGAGGAATAGGTTAGTTTAATGTTGTTAAACTACATTTTCAAGTTATTTTTTATCTACTATTATAATTTAATTTCTATAAAAATTCAAAGTTAAATTATAATTCAAGAAAACAAAATTAATATATAGTACTATTTCAGGTTATTATTTAGAAGTACTCCTTGCATTGGGACCATTCTGCAAAGAACCATTAAATGCAGTATTACAAGGTGTCACACATCATGAGTTGGATGTGTCTGTAGATAAAATAAAGAGTACAGCCCTGCCTATCCTTTTGAAATTCATCCTTGTTGATGACGGTTTGGAACTCAAAGTTGTAAGGAGAGGTAAGGTTTATATAATACTAGCTAGCGACTTACCCTCGCTTCGCTAGGGTTCATCCCTAGCTTTCTTCCCAATACAAACTTTCATCCCAGATAAAATTATTTACTGAAATTAAAACTTTCGTTCCAGGATTAAAAGTATCTTATGTCCTTCCCAGGGTCTTAAACTATCTTCTTACTAAATTTCATCTAAATCGGATCAATAGATCTAGAGATTACCACCTACAACCTCACAAAATCACAAACTGGACCTCTTTATAATACAATATATATAATAAATATTTAATTTTTGCACATTTTATATAAGTTATGACTAATTTTTATATTCTTAGGTGCTCCACCACTCGGTGGAGGTGAGGTAGTATTCAAATGTCCGGTAAAAAGACATTTACGCCCTTTACAATGGAGACAGTGGGGTCTTGTGAAGAGGATCCGTGGAGTTGTATATGCGCTGCGAGTATCACCTACTATGGCTAATAGGGTTGTGGAATCTGCTAAAGGGGTAATTTAGTAACTATAATTAGTTCCTAATTTGTTCAATTTTTCTTGTTTATACTCATATGTTCTTGTTTAAAATTCAGTGCGTTAGTATAGAAATTGTAATTATATAAATGGTTTTTCAGCTATTAATGAGTACATTTAATAATACTATGATACATTAGGACAGAAAATTTCAATTTGAATTAGGCACCCTCATAACTATTTAGCTGACAAATGAACATCAATTAATTAATATTAAAGGTAATCATGCAATTTTACAGGTTATGCTGAATTTTTTACCAGATGTATATATAAATACAGATCAATGTCGTGGCCCCAATGCTGGGAAGAGTCCAGGGTTTGGCATCAGTCTTATTGCTGAAACAAATGAAAAAACTTTCTACTGTGCAGAAGCTGTAAGTTTCAACCTAATATCATTATGCTAAAAACTTTTTATCATAAATGTTATATAGACACACAGAGATCAAAGACATTATCTAAAATTGAAATTCATCAACTATTTATAATATTTACAATATACCGTACTGTATTCTCTTATAAAATGCTATTATTTTAATTCTGAGTGTAAACTGCCTAGTGAGAGTTATTTCAAGTATTAATCATGTTATCATTTACATATATAGTTTTGTACATTGCTCTGTTAATGAAAACTGTGCCATATAAATTGTCACAAAAAGAGACATCACTTTCTACCTTGATGGTATTTACTATTTAATTAAAATGTAAAGTACTAGGCATAAATATTTTTGACATGTTTGGCTCAGTTTGTAGTAACCCTACTTGCTATGCCAAAGATCACGGATTCGAGGCCTGTTGGGGGTATTTATTTGTGTGATGAGCACTAATGTTTGTCCTCCAGTGATGGGTATTTATATTTATAATATGTATTTAAAGTTATGTATGTGTAATGTATCAACTATCTGGTATCCATAACACAAGCCTCATAGCTTACCATGGAACTAGATAGTGTTGTATATTAATGTCAAAACATATTTATTCATATATAAATTAATGATCATTGATAAACCAAACAGCCCATAAATAAATATTTTCACAAAATTATTGTGATTGAGTGAAATCATTAACTATTAAAAAAAAAGTTAAAACTTTTGTACAATTCGCACTTAGCACACTATACACTACAGTGTAGTGTAGTAAATTGTTTAATTTCTATAGTTTTTGTTAGTGTTACTTATTAATTTATTTTATAACAATATTTTTCAGAAATCAGCTGAAGTCGGTACTGGGGGGATAACACTGCCAGAAGATTTGGGCCGTGAATGTGCAATAAACCTCTTAGATGAAATACATCGTGGAGGTGCCGTGGATTCTGCTTTTCAGTGGATTTTAGCTTTGTGGATGGCGCTCGGACAAAAAGACGTTAGTGAATGTATTGTAAGTAATTTATACAACAATCTCATGTATTTAAAGAAATTCCTTTTTCTTCAACTATTTACATACTATAACCCAGATTTTTTTTATATTTGAAGGTGGGGCCACTCTCTGAGTACACCATTAAGTTCCTCCAACACCTCAAAGAGTTCTTTGGAGTGATGTTCAAATTAGAAGTTCTAAGGTCCGATGATGATGAAGAATATTCAGATGATGAAGATAAATTATCATCCGCACAGAAAATTAAAATGACGTGCGTCGGCATCGGCTATGTTAATATTAGCAAAAGAACTTTATAAATAAAATAGTATTTAAAATCCGTAGTTTTATATTTATATCAAATCTCCAAAGAAAAATGTACCATATAGCAGTTAATATCATGCCGTCGTACTATACATCTATATATACATAAAATGCTTTGTCCTGACTGACTGATCGATCAACGCACAGCCTAAACCGCTGGTTGTAGAAACGTGAAATTTAGAGGACATATTCCTAATACAACGTAGGCACCCGCTAAGAACGGATTTTTCGAAATTCTTCACCTAAGGGGGTAAAATAGGGGATAAAAGATTGTATGAAACTCTGTTATTTTTAACGCGAAATGCACGAAAAGTGGTATTTAGCTTTAAGATGAAAAATAAGAAATATATGTATTAGATTTTTTCGAAATTCATCCCTTAAGGCTGTCAAATAGGGGATGAAAAATTTGTATGAGACTGTTATTGATGCACGGAAAATGGTAGTTACCTTTAAAATGAAAACTAAAACAATACAAATATCATTTTTTTCGAAATTCATCCCTTAAAAGGAAAAAAGGGGGTTGTGCTGTTTATATAAGGAAAAAATCTTTATGATCAGAATTACTTGAAACTTGGTATTATTTATTGCTCTTCAATACAATAATTAAATAAACATGTATTGTAGATTTTTTTAATTCAGCTCTTAAGTGGGTAAAACTGGGCGGTGAAGTTTGAGTTGTTGAATATATTTAAATAGAGTAACATGGCTCAAGTGTGGGATATAAAATAGAGTAAATTTATTTACAGAATATACGCTTAACATCTTGTAGGTACCTACATATTTTTGCAAGTAATAAAGTATGTATTGCGAAAAAGTTTATGTTTTCCGCAGTTTGATTGCGGGCGAAGCCGCGGGTTCTGCTAGTATACAATAATGATCAAATAATATTTAAATTAAAACTAATATTAAAATATTATAACAGGTTTTAATAGTAAAAAATATAAATTTTGGGAAAATGTTGGATATTTGACAGATTATTATCTATTTCAGTAATGAAAAAAAAATCGTTGATAATAAATATATAAACTAATATTTAAAATAATCTTTTTATAGAAAACATTCAGGAGTTTTAATATATAATAATGATGAAATAATATTTAAATTAAAACTTGTATTCAATTTAAATAATATAATAGATTTTAATTGTAAAAAATATAAATTTTGGGAAAATATTGGATATTTGACTGATCTACTTTTGATCTACTTTTGTAATTTAAGAAAAATCTTTGATCATAAATCATAATGCAACAATTTCAACGAATATTTAAAATAATCTTTCTAAAGGAACACTTCAGGAGTTTTAAATGACATGATAAATAAAATGCAATGTATATTGTATTTTTTTTATTTTCATAATTCCTAGTCACGTAGTATAACTTAATCCTAAGAATTGTAAAATAATTAAGGCACATTTTGGAGCTACATTTTTTTTCTATATAAAACTGAAAAAAAAAATAATAAAAAATATCTACATTGGAATAGTTTTGTGACAAAATAACGCGTACATTGTAGATAAAAATATTTTTTTATAAAAATAAAAAAAAAAGTATAAAAGTGGCAGTGATTTATAAGATCTATGAAATATTCAAGAATTTACAAAAACGGGGCTTTCAAAATTTCGTTATATAAATAAGAATACAAATACAACAGCCAATTGTGTAAAAATAAAAATAATTTAAATTCAGCCCTCCTTTTGCACATTCTATATTGAAGTGAGTATTCTAGTGATGTCCTCTATGCTATCATTATTCCACTAAGATCTTTGCGATGTCACAGACAACAAGTGTTGCCATAAAACATATTTATAATGACATAATTTACATTGAGTAATATAATATAATTAACTTAAATCGATTATAAAATCGGATATCAACCTGATTCGAACCCGCGTTTAACACTGACTCACGGGTAAAATATGAACGAATTCACAAAATCGACTAATTATAAAGCTACATACAAACCTGAAAGTCAATATTGCGTTGGCAACATTTAGTATATAAAAAAATCACATGTACAAAGATATGTCAGTGTTGCCAACACAAGAACGCTTTGGCGTGTATGTGTTATGCATAGACCTAGAGAATGGACTGAGCAATACTATCATGAAAATGACCACTCTTTAGAAAGAGAGAAAGCGAACGTGCGGCCAGTACCTGTCATTTATTCCAATTTGAATTTTTAAATAAAATGTAAAAAAAATATATAATAATTTATTAAAAATTATAATATAAAATGGAATGTAAAATGGTTATAAATATCTATCTTCATTAATCATATTTCAATTAATACAGAAGACTTCTGGCCGTACATTTTTTGTCTCTGTCGCTTTGCCGCCATTTTAAGCTGACGGCTGGCAAAGAAGTACCTACTTAGTCCACCCTCTGTGTCTACGGTGTAGTGATGGGTAACTCATCATTTTTATATGAGGATGAGGGAGCACCTCATTTTACCTCGTGAGGTACTCATGAGGTACGCCTCATTTGAGGCGAGGCATCGTACGTCGGCGTATTCACCTCACGAGCCGAGCCCGAGCCGAACTCAGCCGATTGCCCGAGGCAGCGGCAAGCGAGGCAAATATACGCGTCGACTCACGAGTACTTACTTCATTCGCTGACTAAGCTAACTCAATCACTCAATACTCACTCGCGAGTCGCGAGTACTCGCCTCAATTTAATGTCAATAATAAATGACAAAATGTCAATGTCGATTTTTAAGTGAGGACGCGTGAACGAGTGAGGTGGTTCAAAGTTGAAATTCGAGTAACTCTTTCAATTTGCGATCACGAGTGCCTCAAATGAGGCGCCTCACGAGTGAGTTACACATCTCTGCTACGGTGTTATGGTGAATATCACACATCCTTCTCATTGCACCCCAACCCCGCGGACCAGTTGCACATGCCTCCCACGGGATCGAAGGACAGTCCCTTGGGACAGATGTACTCCCAGCCGCGCACGGCGCCGCTCTCGACGCGAGCGCACGATATGAACTTCTTGCACGAGGTCGGGTGCGGGAAGTTGCCGACGTCGAGGCACTCGATGTGACCTGTTTATTTTAAAATATTGAATCACACTACTCGGTTCGGGAAAGTACGGGAAAGTTTCTGTGTATGAGAAAGACAAACAAACAGACATGCTCATAATACATGCTTAATTTGGTATAAATAAGATTTTTAACTATACAATTTTAGTAAAGTATATCGTATTGAATGTTAAAAATTATAACTATAAATAAATAAAATAAATAAATATGTTGGGACATTTGCATACAGCACCATCTAGTTTCATAGTAAGCTATATTATGGATACCACATAGTTGATACACTACACATATATAACCTTAAATATATACATATTATAAATATAAATACCCGTGACTGGAGTATAGACATTCGTGCTAATCACACAAATGAATGCCCCCAGCGGGACTCGAACCCGCGATCGCTGGCACAACAACTAGGGTCACTACACACTGAGCCAAACGTGTCGTCATTAAAATTATTTTAATAAAAAATATATGTCTAGATATGTGTAAAAACTCTTAATTGGAAAAGTACGTAACATAAATGATATAAACTAACCTTTATCATGAAGGACAACTTTCGTCCTTGTTTCATAGTTAGCCGCCACCTTTTCTTCACTGTCGTCGTAATAATCATATTCAGATATAGGCCTTATAGGCGCGATCACCTCCGGCTGGACCCTTTGTACTGCGGGCCTTTGAAACTTAATTTTTTGAGTTGGTCTTTTCTGAGCGGTTCCTTTTTGAACTGGTTCCTTTGAAATTACCTCCTTCTGAATGGTTTCTTTCTCAACAATATCTTTTTGAGCGGTTTCTGTCTGAACGGGATTCTTTCGGATTTTCTCGAAAGGTTTCCTTGTGGTTCTTCGTGGTTTTTGTGTGGTTTGCGGAAGTACTGAGGGGGGAGGCTGTGTGCTGGATATTCTGCGATAGATAGTTTTTCTGATAAGTGTTTTTCTTGTCGATGTCTGTGGCGTCGTCCCCGGCGACAGGTATTGAAATTCATCTGAAACAGAATATTTTTTTTTTGTTAAGAATTTTTTACAAAAAGTATTCACCGTATCTATATATAGTACCTAGTAAATCAACCAGTAATAATTATGTAAATGTTAGTTCCATCGCGACTATTCATAATCTGTAAAACTCTGATTTTATGTTTTATATAATAAATAATAAATGAATATATTTAAAAAGTTTGCGTATTTCATACAAAAAGGAGGTAATGTACTCGTATAACGATAAAAATTTGCGCAGGCGAAGCGGCTGCCAGTTGCTAATTATTAAATGTAATAAAAAATAACGTAGGTAACATGAAAAGATACAGCGTAGATTTATTGATTGACTAGCGACTTACCCTCGCTTCGCTCGGGTGCGTCCCTAGGTACGTTTTATTTTTTTTGAGCGAAACCCTAATTCTTTGTCTAAAATAATAGTAGCTTAAGTTACTTCTTATAATATCAGCTATCTGTCAGTGAAAGTCCCGTTAAAATTGGTCCAGCCGTTTCAGAGATTAGCCGGAACTAACAGACAGACAAAAATTTAAAAAATGGTGTTTTTCTTTTAAAAGTACCGTATATAATGCCATATGCATTTAGTATAAAGCTGTTATTTTGACATTACCAACAGACACTTCAATTTTATTTATCTGTATAGATATAAATCGTATAGAAATAATAAAAATCGTCATAGAATCCTATAATATATCATTCACATACATTTTTAATATTTATATTTTCGAAAGTTCTAAAAAGATAACAATCTGTCAAAAAATATTCGGTAAAAATGAACCAACAAAAGCAATTCCATTCAAATTGAAAGAGTAAAGCTCAGTTCAAACATTACTTATATAACGCGGTTATCAGAGCGAAGAGATGCAGATTTAAATAAATGCATCGCTTGCATTATGTAAATTGCTTTAAAATTATAATATTATCAATATTTGAATCTTTTTATGGACGTATGAGTGTTCATTACATAAGCTTGGCTCTTCAATGCAAAATACCAATTAAAAAATGTTATGATGTTTTTTTATCTTAATTTTATGTTTAATAACACTTTCTTATTTAATTAAATATAATAAATATAAAGTACAGGTATTTAGAAAATTAAACATTGTTTATCTATACATATAATAAAATTGTAACTAAGCCGAATCTGTACATTAAATATTTTTTGGAAAATCTTATTGAAATAGACTTTATTATCGATACAGAAGCCAAATCTATAGTTTTTAGAATTTTTGTCTGTCTGTCTGTTACCGCATCACGGGAAAATCACTGGACAGATTTTGATAAAATTTGGTATGATGATAGCTGGCCATCCGGGTCAACATATAGGATACTTTTTACTGCGGAAAAATATCTAATCTCTGAGCTAAACATTAAAATGCAACTAGGGACGAACCCGAGCGGAGCGAGGGTGAGTTGTTAGTATGTAATATGATTTTAGCTGATAGATCAAATAGTAACATTAAATTTGCATCGAAAAAGCAGTGGTTTTATATTATATAAAACGGTTGAATTCGTTTCTAATTTTATTTTGATAAACTGTCAGTTTTAGTTTATAAGTAACTTCTATTAGCTATATCAAAATCACTTTTAAAGTAATTATTCCACTTTTGAGGTGAAATTTGAAGGACTGTATTACAAAACTATTAAAATTAAAAAAAAGTCCTTTTCGCAGTTAGCACGTACACACAAAAAATTGGGATTGAACTAACCTTCCTTTTCTAAAATCGGTCAAAAATAATAAAGAGTTAAATCTTACCATCATAGCCTTTAGTGATAGACGGCTCCAATAAGTATTCCCTGGTGAAGTACGAAGGCTCTTGCAAGCCTTGTCCACCGACCGAATACCCCAAGACCACTGGTACCGGAATCTTCGCGCTAGAACCCTCGTATCTAGCTGTAGATGGACCCAATTCTGGCCTACCCGTCGTTTTTATATCATAATCTATATTAACTAAATTGGGGGAAAACCCTGAAGGTCGGGAAACTTTGCTGGTGAAGCCTGGATAAGTTGGGGATACGTCACGAAGTGGTGCTGTCAGTTTTAGTGTGGACTCGCTTAAGTCAGATATGCCTGATGCTGTAGGGTTTATTTTGCTTGTAGATAAACTAGGTCTAGACACGCGGGACTCGTAACTTTCAGTCGTGAATTGGGTCGGTTCTGTTGGGGTATAGCGAGCTGTTGATTCGGAGTTTTCTGACCTCAGACTGAGTGTAACTCCGGGTAAAGTTGGGCTTAAACTTGAGTCTATCGGTTTCGAAAATCTGCTTGTGAACGGTGATGCTGTGAAAGTGCTTTCGGGAGATCTTGTTGGGATGTCGGTATCTGATAATGAGGAAGCGTAGTTGATGGTAGAACTTTCCACCAACTTTTGCCTGGTCGTGTAACTCGGTCGTGTGTAATCTTCTGTATAAACTGGAGTTCTAGAATAATCTTCTGTGTACGCCGGGTTAGTGAATTTAAAGTCAACTATTGTTTTTGGTATTTTCCTTGTAGTGTAAAAGTCTTCGTCGTAGTCAGGAATGATAGGTATTGGTGCGGAAATGAGTTGGTGTGCGGCTAACGCTACTGCAGTTTCTGCACTGATATCTGTGGGAAGAAATATGTGAATTATATTATGAATTAGATTATTATATTTACTTTTTAACGTTTTTTTTTTTAAATTTAATAGTTTACTTTCAATTCGTTTACTATAAATAAACTTTAAATAAAGCCGCATTTACATGAAGAAAGTTTTTTGCCTCGAATATACGAATATCGAAAAAATGTAAAAAAAGTTGAGCCACATAAACTGTGTTAATGAGAAATTCTCTGTATATATCTATAATAAAAAAAATAAAAAATAAAGAATATATTTTATAAAACTATAAGAAACATAAATAAAATATACAACAAGTTACGTTTCTATTAACGTTACGTAAATTGGCATCGATTGACACTCGAAAGTGACATTTCCATAGAATAACTTACCATCTGAAGTAGTTTTTCCTTCCGTAGTGAAATCCATCTCTTCGGCACTCGATTTGAACTTCAATATTTCGTCCAATTGATTTTGTTTGAAGCTAGCACTGTATTTTTTACTTTGACGTTTCTTTTCTTCTTCATTTGTCGCTTCTGGGTTTTGGTCGTCTGCTTTTAGTTGTACGAGAGGCCGTCGTCTCTGAAGGTTGACTGTTGTTCGCGGTGAAGTGCTTGGTCTAAAGGAAGGATCTTCTATTGCGTCTGTAGAAAACAATCTTTATGTTTAAAGAAAGTCCTTTAAAAACTTAAAAAAAAAATAAAGATTTTTTATTTCAATAGACCCCTCTATTAGGACTATAAAGAGGTTAAATGTACAGTCGTATCCATTATTCGAAATTTGTTCCAGTTTTAGAAGAAGTAATACATACCAATATCTCCGATATCCTGTAATGATTCTTCACTTTCAATGAGGGCGGTGGTGGGTTTAGCAGTCGTAGTAGTAGTGGTGGAGACAGGGCGACGACGACTGGCAATTCTGAATGGGCGACGTGAAGGAAGTGGTATTTGGGTCGAACTTGCTGGCTTGGGCGTTGTTGCTGTTAAAATTAAAATACTATTATATGGATGAAATTTAATACATAGGTACTTAGAATTGCACTCAAGGAAAGCGAGTAAGATCTTTATATAAAACTATCTTTTCGGATCATGGTCACGGGAGAGACTACGGTCTTAGACATCTCAATGGCGTTATATACCTATTTGTTACAGACAGTGCCAGTACATTGCTGTAAAGCATTCGAAACGTCGGGAACCAAAAATAAAAATAAATCCACGAAATAATTCGAAAAGATAGTTTTATTTAAAATGTTAAATGTTCGCGTAAATCTAAGAAAGTATTATGCGTGTAAGATCGATAAGAAAAAGAAGAGAGCGGTAAATCGCTACTATGTAATAGAAACTATGATTTATTTGTACAGTTATTATGATTTCAACGCCTTGCACTTGCTATAACATCTAATCGCTTTTAATATATTTTTTTAAATATTTATCAAATGCCCTTATAATTTTTATCACTAATTCTGATTTACTCGACAGTTTTTTTTGGTAGTTAAATTTGGAGTATTGGACTCCTGTTTATGCTGCCTTTCTTGACCTCTCTAAGGCATTTGACCTAGTTTGTTATAATAAGTTATGGGATAAATTACAAAACTTGAATGTACCGTTGGAGCTAATAAACATATTGAAATTTTGGTACGAGTCACAAACAAACAGGGTGAAGTGGGCGGATTCTTACTCAGACTCATATCACCTTGAGTGCGGGGTTAGGCAGGGTGGGTTAACATCTCCTGCTCTGTTTAATATTTATATTAACCAGCTGATTGATGAGCTTGGCGAGACCGGTATCGGCTGCTTTATTGATGGTAAGATTATTAATAACATAAGCTATGCAGACGATATGGTATTGCTGACCCCATCTATCAGCGCACTCAGAAGGCTTCTTAAGATATGTGAATCCTATGCTACAGCACATGGACTAATATATAATGTTAAAAAAAGTGAGCTACTCATCTTTAAGAGTAAAGGATCAAATGTATATAATAATCCGCCTGTAATTCTAAATGGTGTCGAGATTAAGTGAGTAACAGAATTTAAATATCTGGGGCACATTGTGACAGAGGATATGTCTGACGTTAAAGACATTGACAGGGAACGTAGGGCATTGGCGGTCCGATGTAATATGCTGGCCCACAGGTTTGCTCGTTGCAATAAGGAAGTAAAGCTCACTCTTTTTAAAGCTTATTGTCAAACCTTTTATACGTGCAGCCTGTGGGTGTCGTATACGCGTAGGGCCTACAATGACCTACGTGTACAGTATAATAATGGTTTCAGAATGCTGATGGGGCTGCCGCGCTACTGTATTGCGTCGCAGATGTTTGCGGAGGCTCGTACTGACGATTTTTATGCAATAATAAGAAAAAGATCTGCATCTATGATGAGTAGAGTGTGCGGGAGCTCTAACAGCATTCTAAAATCATTATCAGATAAATGGGATAATCCGTTTAAAAAGAGTTGGGTGAACATGCATACATACTCCAAGGGCCCAACGAAGTATTTAAATTAATTGATTGATTATTATATTTTATATTTTTATTAAATTAATCGAATTAATTAATAATGTATTAAAGTATTTCAATTTTTATTTAAATTAAAAATATAAAAATGAATTAATTGATAATAACTCTATACACTAACATAGTATTTTAAGGCTAAATTGTTTTATTACTAACAAATATGGATGTAATATCTGAATTAAATTATTATTATTATTATTATTAAATGGGGTTAGTAATGCTCCCAAATTTAAGGCATTGTTTCGCGATCACAGACCGATAAATTGCCGGATGTTCGTCTCGGAACATCTGAACAGTCTCGTCTACATATAATTGCATTTGTTAAGGAAAGGTTAAACGGGACCTCAAACAATCGGGCGCTAGACAATGGATGTTTTGGCAGATAACATGGCCCGCTGTGAAACACGTTATAAAACTCGATTATTTAGGTGTATTTCATCTATTCGACATTATCAATTTAAATTTTAAATCCACGAAAAAATCTGAAAAGATAGTTTTATTTAAAATGTCAAATATTCGCGTAAATCTAAGAAAGTATTATCGATTTTTTTCATAATCTTTCATATTTGTGTATTTGTACATTCAATGGGAAATTAGATGAACAATAGTCTTAGTTAAAATTGCGCTAAGTTTTGATTTGAACCGCTTTTTGATTGGACAAAAATATAGAGCTATTGTATCTCCATAGATATTATCTCACATTGATTGAGCAAACCTACAAAGGTACTATGAGGCAATAAACCTCAGCCATAATGCATTGATTAATTTGCTCCCATTTCTTCCATCGATACATTTCACAACGAATGTAGAGTAAAACGCCGCTCTTAAATAATTATACTCGGTAAAATAGTTGCTATGTATGAAACACGTTTGCAATTTTTTTCACTTACAGGTGTAATGTGACAAGTTTTATAATATCTTGTTTAAATTAAAGAGAAACTATAAAGCATGATTATATTTTTTCTAGTGAAAGTAGTTAAAGTTATAAATACATACATATGTTG
The DNA here is from genome assembly GCA_905404265.1 of Fabriciana adippe. NCBI lineage: Eukaryota > Metazoa > Arthropoda > Insecta > Lepidoptera > Nymphalidae > Fabriciana > Fabriciana adippe. The sequence continues at coordinate 1,898,033 of FR989995.1, forward strand.
AAAATTTAATTGAAAATTTCTAAGTGCGAGTTTGGATCGGGTTCTATATAATAATATATTAGTGGTGAGTTTTTACTGATATAGAGCCTTATATTGAATAGCGATTGAAATCACTAGCGCGAATCCGGTTCACACTTGGCTAGTTTTTATTAATTTATTTTAGAGTTTTAATATTACTACTTATTATGTTTGTATAAAAACATACAAGCGTCAAACATGATATTATGTTTCACTTACATTATGTAAAAACGATTTTACGATAGAACCTTAAAAAGCACGATTTATTTTGTGATAATAAAAATAATTATTTTATTCAGCCATTTTTAACGTCCCACTGCTGGGCACGGGCCTCCCTTCATTACAATTACAAGGAGGGATCAGGCCATAGTCCACCACGCTGGCCAAGTGCGGGTTGGCGGACTTCACGTGTCTTTCGAAAACTTGCTAAGTTCTCTCAGACATGCAGGTTTCCTCACGATGTTTTCCTTCACCGTAAGGCAAGCGGTAATCATGTTGGAAATGATTCGCACGTGAAAATATCAGAGGTGCGAGACCCCGGATTTGAACCTGCTTCATTCGGTTTCCCAAGTGAGCGTGTTACCACTGGGCTACCACCGGCTTAAAAATAATTATTATATTATACAAAATAACTGAAAATTTGAGGAAAATAATTGTTTAGGACATATTTAAACAGGTTACCGATTGTAGCGCTAGATCAATCAGAAATGTAACGTAAAAATTTGCTGTTTACATACGTTTTCCATAGATTATTATTTAATAGTTTTATATATTAAAGAAAGATTATTTAACAGTTGTTATAAAATATTATATAATATAGTTAATTTATGATGTAAGTTAATGTGGGAAATTAGGCCGAATCTGAACCATCCATTGTCCAGCAAAAAGTGTGCGTCTAAACAAGTCTATAGCATACTTTTGTTAAAATATAATTAATTTTTGTGACTATCGTGCGACGTTATACCTAATATTAGACTAAGTACTGTATACACTATGTAAAATAAAAAAAAAAAATATTTTATAATTTTTCTCCATATCTTACGTAAATTTTCATTTTTTTAACAAATTGACTGATTGTGTTGCTTTAGTACTCATAAAGAATATTAATGATATAATTTTTTAACCCTTCTACTCTTCGTATTCCTTTTATTTTCAAGTCTTCCTCTATCTTATAATACACAAATTAAAAAAATCCTTATATTTGTCAATTAATATAGATAAATATAATAAATAACATAATTCAGAAATAGTAAATAACACTAATAACACCATGCTATTTAGTGCATAACACCATGTTATTTAGTCTAGCTGTTAGCAAATTTTAAAATGGTGTAAACGTTTGGTAGGTTGCTTAAGAGAAAATGAGCGGAGAAAATGCGCGTGTCACAAGAGCGTGGGAGGTATGAAAGAATAGGGTTGGTTTCTAAACAGGTCATTATCCCACGACACTGAATTGACATTGTGACCTAAGCCATTTTACCCTATATGATATTAATAGCTTTTTTAAAAACTTATGAGGTCACGTTCTTTGTGAATTGTTGAAAGATTAAATTATTTAGTGATAGGTATATTATAAAATTTATTGATTGATTATTATAGGTTGCTTCCCCACACAAACTTTTATCCTCATTTTCACCCCCTTAAGGAGTGATTTCCGGAATAAAAACTATCCTATGTTCTTTCCAGGGTCTCAAACTATCTTCTCACAAAATTTCATCTAAATCGGTTCAGAAGTTTCGGAGCTTATTCGGTACAAATGAACAAACAAATAAAAGAATCTTTTCTCTTTATGATATTAGTAAAAATTATAAGCTTTGTTCAAGCCCTAATCTTTTAGAATTTTAAAGCATCTAGATTTCATTATCTAATTTGTAATAGCGTATCCGATATCCGGTATCTGTCCGGTCACAGACCTCGTTTGGTAAGAAAATTAAAAAAAAAAAACATCTAGATCATAATAACAGCTATTTATCTATCACCAAAATCGGTTAAGCTATTTAGAAGGAAAATAATTACGAAGATGAACACACACATTGAATTTTGTATGCAAAAATACATTATAAATACGATTTTCTGGATGAAATCCTCTAATTAAACTACTATTTGAAGACACTTGAGTTTTGTACAATATTAGCGTTTAACAAAAGTAATGTTAAAATAAAAAAATCATGTTATCAGATGTAACACCTGTAAAGGTTAACAAGTAAATAATAGGCAAGATTAATGGTTAGATATTTAGATTTAGCCGGATAATAGAGACGTAATGTATGTATACATAGCTTTAGGCTATTTTTTAGGCTTCCAGCTCTCAGAATCTTTTTGAAGTAAAGCTTCTTTACGCACGCTTGACTTGGGGGGTAAGCTGGTAAATGCGTTACGAAAAAATGTACGTACGTTTGTTGCCATGGTAACCGTTGTTATTGTCTGACAAATTATATATAATATTATATTCTTTCCTTAAATGATATTCTATAAATATATGATTGTAATATGCCTAATATGCGTTATTTTTAATATCTCACCTATCCTAATTATTCAAAACATAAATTGAATTTCATAAAGAGTACCGATAACCTACAAAAGTTATACTTCTTGTGCGTGTACACATTCATACACGCACTCTTTAATTTTTATTTTTTCCTAATATTTAATCTAGGTTCTGGCTTGGCTTGAGGTAAAATAAGCAAATAGATATAGAGGTAGAGTTATGAAAGTTTTAAGAAATCGTATTTGACTGTAAAGAATAAATTAAAAAGATTTTACGAAACGAGTTTATTCGTTCAATGATCGGATAATTAATTAATATCATTTATTCGCCCATAATCAGACGATAAGTTTAATTTAAATCAATTACTATATATTTGTAGATGAGAAATATATTTTTATTTAATGAAAAACGTTTTCATAAATAATAAAAATTAATTGACTTAAAATCTTTAAAATTCGTTTTATTTTAATTATTATTTGAAAAACGTTTATAATTAAACAGTTATTAGCTCTTATATAAGGGATTATAATAATAATAAACCCTTTATTGTACATCCAAAAAGATAAGTAATATACAAAGCGATAGAAAAATGTACAAGAGGCGATCTTATCGCTAAAAGGAACATTTAGGTGTAGGAAATTATTTGTCTATTATATTATAAGTATAAGTACATAAAAATAGATACAATCTTCATCATCAAAAGAAATATAATATAATATTATGTTTAATAATTTCATTGTCATATACATAATTAACCTACAAATAAAAAATCCTACACATCCTAGTCTAGATAAATATGCCAGTCTTAACGAAAACAAAGAAAAACCCCTGTGTAAATAATAATTATGTAAAACTTATACGCATTTTATACCCATGCGTAAAAAGTAAAGAACCCCATTGCTTATCAATACAAAACTGAAAAAGAAAACTTTCAATAACATAAATACGTGAAACAGAGCTTTTTGCTAGTGTAAATGAAATCATTTATGGTAATTTTGCCATAAACTAAAAATTTCGTGTCACTAATGATTATCTAATAAGCAATAGGTTATATAATGTAAGAAAGCCGCTACACTTGACCGGCTGCTTTCACCACGAGTTAGTCGCGGGACGCGGTTTCTCTTGCTTTTTATGGTAACTCGTTTATTTTCTTTAGTCAATCAATCTCTAAAACTATCATTCAAGTATTTATATTTGCCTTCTTAGCATTTTAAATTTTGTCGCATATTTATGAAAGCGTACTATTATTATTTAATCGCTTTGTTGACAACTTAAAATTTATTGAACAAAGCTTTGAAGTTTGAGTAGAATTGAAGTATTCAAAATAATGAAAGTTAAATAATAAAATTAAAAAAAAAATAAACATTTTTTTTTTTAAATCATTTTGTAATTTTGTGGGTAGATGCTGTTTGTAACAATTATATATTGACCTTTGTGACGTCTAGAGCCTTAGTCTCTCCCACAGTCTATAAAACAATACAGTCATCCAACGAAGCCGTCTAGACAGGGCAATCGTGCGGGGTGTGAGAGGTGAGACGCGGGTAGGCGAGCCCGAGCTGCATACATTTCTGCCGCCCGAATTAGTAAGCAGCTCGGGACACGACTTTAAGGGCTATCGCGCGTTTATTTTGATTTGTAAGCAATTAAAATGGTTCATACTACCTGTGCTATATTATATATTTTTTGCTAAAATTATTTATTAGGATGAGGATTTTTTACATAATTAATTTTAATATCAGAAATTTCAAATCCAGTAAATCTAGAAACCGAAAATTTTTGTCCGTTGCCCATTTATGATAGGTGATTTGGAAATCTATTAATTACATTATATCATATAAAACTAACTTTGCTAAAAAATTGAAAATAATGATAAATTTATATATTATAACTAAATTCAATTCGACTTATGTAATATAATTTGCAAGATTTAATTTATTTTTATTAAAACTTAATCTATTTCATTCTAATTATCTAGTTATTCATTAAATTAATTATAATGTCGCTTAGAAATATCCATTTAATCAAATCAAATAATTGATAAACCAATTGTATATTATATTTTTTAATAAAGAAATTTTGTAAAACTCTATTTGAACTTGCCTCCGCGAAATGCCTTTTTGTATTCTTTGTTATGAAGAACTTCGATAAATAACTAAATAATAATATTACATTTTAATTAAATTACAAAAAAAAAACTGTAACAACCCTGCGTATTGCGAAGTACGCTACGCGGTGTCGGCTTTTCTTCAAACATCAAAGGCGATAGCCCACTGTTATTTTTTAGTACACTGTGGTTTCTCCCGTGACCATGATTGCTGTAAAGCATTTGAAACGTCGGGAACCAAAAATCTAAATAAACCCACGAAAAAATCCGAAAAGATAGTTTTATTTAAAATGTCAAACATTCGCGTAAATCTAAGAAAGTATTATGTAAAGCTAAAAGTTAACCTAAAATACTGATTATTTATCAAAATAACTGTTAAAAAAAGTAATTATTTAAAACACAATCAAACCATGACATTAACTATATATGTACTTCCTAATTAATTAATAAGTGTCACTTATAATTAGTTTATTAAAATTTAATTTAAATAATTACCTAATTAACGCTTACATAATTAACCATTATAATTTAAAAAAGTAATATTTTATATGAGCATAATATCTTCGAGTGCAAGTTATAAGAGATAAGCCAGAAATCAGAATCATTTTTATGAGGCGAAATACAATATAGGCAGGTCAAACTCAAACTATAGAAGAGCCATGTTAGAGCCCTTTTTAATGTTGGAAAATGTATTTACACATACCACCTGCATATTCAGGTAGTTATGTGGAATTCAATGGTTAGAAAAACCAGTACTACCCAACAAAACCCCACGAAACCTCTCCTGTTTCAATGGGACATTTGGGTATCTCTTACGCACTCAACCACCACGCCCTGACGACTAGCCTGCCGAGGCTGACCACAACAACCATGAAGTTGCTCCCAAAACACGTTTAGGATTAGGGCGTTCCTATATAGATTTACTTGTCCATTTAAACTGGTGAGCCCAAGTTGAATTAACGTATACAGGTAACCGCTACACATGTTCTGGTTTATTTTCATTTAAATACTATTTAAAATGAAAGAAATAACTTCTTTTTAGTAAATAATAACTTGATAAATGATAAATATTATTATAACAGTTTTCTTAATATCATAATATCATAATGATAAATAGTATCATAAAGGTTTTTATTTTTATTTATATTATATATTTATAGTATCATAAAGTGGTATAGTTAATGCAATTTTCGATATCAAATATTAGTCTAATGTTTACTTACGATAGACGTTCATAGCTTTTTATTTAACTCTTGAAAAACATACCGAAACGACAATGCCCCAAGAGTTAAATAATACACGTAAGTATGAATAATAAAAATATTAGTTATGTAGGTTTTCAACAACAACATTTTTATGTATCATTTTATAGCTAATTAATTTATTATTCATTTATTCATCAAAGCAATTATAATGTAAGAAAACATCTTATTTCGTGTAATGGCATAGTGGAATTTTAGATGCTATCATGAAAATAGCTCTGTAATTGTATACAAACTCTAACTTAGTATACAAATTCCGTATATGTGTACCAATCCATATACAAATAACTTTCCAGTTCAAAATTAATTTAAATGAATAATATTCTTAACTAGCGACTCACTTTCACTGCTCTCTGTTTCGTCCCTAGGTACGTTTTAACAGTTAGTATAGATTCCTTAGAGATGAGATATTTTCCCGCAATAAAAAGTATCCTATATGTTAACCCGGATAACCAACTGTCAACCAAAATTTCATCAAAATCTGTTCAGTGGTTTTCTCGTGATGCATTCACAGAGAGACAAAAATCCTAAAAACTACAGATTCAGCCTCGATAATAATGATAAAAAATGTTTAATGTACAGATTCGACTCAGAATTTTATTATATGTATAGATTATAACTAGCATTAAATTCTAAGAGGGCTTTATATTTAGAATTCCAAATAAGATGTTTTACCACAAAATCTTCAAGGTTCTACTGAAGAACTTGACTCTGCCTTTCCAACAGCGTGAAGCGTTACGAAAGCAAAAATTACGATAATGTATAACCATAACAGAATGTACTTTATTGAACTTTACGCTATTGTAATAGAGTTTAAAACATCTTCTTATTAAGAAACTTACGATTAAACTGTTTGTGTACACAATTATTAGCAAGATTTTTACAAATGATATCGGCCATGACAGCCGTTACTTAGAAATTATCGAGCATTGATTTGAATAAATATAACCTTATAAATTAACAATTGTATGTGAAACAGACAGACAAACAGTATATCAACACTTACGTTATATTGTATTTTAAAAATGACGACAAAATTATAAATGTTTATTTCTAACTCAGAAAATCAGTATGGGAATTTAATGTGCAAGTTACTCAAGTAACTATAGCCTATAATCTTTCTCTATGTATGTATATATGTATGTACATATGTATTCAACCCGTTTTAAAATTCCACAGTTGGGGGTGGGCGCTCTACAATACGAGGGGGATCAGGCCATAGTCCACCACGCTGGCCCAAGTGCGGGTTGACGGACTACATGTCTTTCAAGGACTTGCTAGATTGTCTCGTGCAGGTTTCCACGAGGGTTTCCTTCACTGTAAGACAAGTGGTAGTCATGTTGGAAATTCTTTGTACATGAAAATATAAGATGTGCGAGACCCGGGATTTGAACTCGGATTCTTAAGCGAGCGCGTTCCCACTGGGCCACCATTGCCTTTCTCTATACAAAATACATTGATTTGTAGCTCCATTGATTAAAAAAATCAAAAACTTTCACATTTATATACTTTTTGCTCTTTTATTTTTATTGTTAGATCTTCATAAAAATATTTGTGACCACTTATTCGTTCTATAAATCGAACCCTGTGCTACTCTAGACAGTAGTTAAATAAATATAGAAAAAATATAAAATCAAGGGCTTTTGAAATGTATAACATAAATCAAGTTTTATTTTAAGTAATCGTTGCTTTAGAAGAAATTACCAAACATGTATACGTTAATCGTTCGCGTGAGAACATTGGCAATGTGTGGCGTGTTCAAATACCATGCTTGTGTTGCATTATATTTGTAACATTTTAAAAACTGCTATAGTGTCGTTATTTCTTTTTCCATGGACATTTGATGTTGACAGTTATTCTGTTTGACGAAAGGTATTATAGTTAACTATAATACCTATTAATTAACTATAATTCTTAACTACAACAATCGTTATAACAATAATTTAATAATTAGAGTTTAGTAAAAATCGATTAGGACTATTCTTTCCCAACATTGTACTGATTTTATGTACATAAGACTCTATGCATTATATTATATACTATACTATGTACTATATAAATTATTATCTAATATTTTTAAATAATATATGTAATATACTTTATAGAAAATATTATTAAAAAATCTAAAATTGCCGAATATTTATAAACGTTTCTACAAATATGATAGATTTACAAAATATATCTTTTTTATGTTAATATATGAATATTTATGTTAATTACGATTACATAAGAGAAAGATGTTTTGGATGTTTGACTTAACGCAGAGGCGACATATCGTGAGCCTACTTTGTATACAAAAGATTTCAACACGCATTAAGTTTGAATTACGTTATAATATATGCTTAAAGTATACGTAACTTAATCTCGTTAATAGAATTTATGATTTAAAAGTTATATCTACCTTACTTTAAATCAGATTTTAATTATAAGTGTGAAAGTTCGTATGTATACGTGTGTATGTTTGTTACTCCTACATACTTAAATGTCTGGACAGATTTGGTTGAAATTTAATACATAGATAGATTTTAAATAAATAAATATGTTGGTACATTAACACAGCACCATTTAGTTCCATGGTAAGCTACGAGGCTTGTGTTATGGATACCAGATAGTTGATAAACTGATACACACATACATACATATATAACTTTAAATTCATACATATTATAAATATAAACATCCATGACTGGAGTACAAACATTCGTGCTCATCACACAAATGAAATCCCCCAGCGTGACTCAAATCCGCGACCACTGGCACAGCAAGTAGGGTCACTACAAACTGAGCCAAACATGTCGTCAACATCATACATTATAACCTTGAGTAACACTATTTTTATTCATTAAATTAATATAAGTCGCTAGTTCAATATTTATTTTTTCTAAGAAAAACAACGCGAACCTGAAATATACACCTGGAGTTATTAAATACGAGTATAATGATTAAATCTAATAGAAAATGTTAAACTTAAAATTCTAGACAACTCGTCTTGAACCGGTCTTAAAACAAGACATGTCACATCCTTTATTAATATTCAAGAGAAAACTTGGGATAGGAAGCGAGATGGATACACGAACATCAGAACAAGTTTAACAATTTTCATTAATAAAACACGTTCTTGACGACCTTACATCTAATTCATTTATATAGTGACAATTACACAATTTCAATTGTAAAAACTCTACATGCCATTATATACCGTATTGTAAGGATATATGGGTTTTATCTTAGTGAACATATTTAGTTATCGTACTCTAAATGTTATTTGCCCAAGAAGATAAGGACGCCAAGATATTGTAAACACTGTCACGGCCATTTGTACTCGTTTTATGTTAGTACATATTATATTACATGTATTGACCTACAGAGTATATTTGAAGGCATTACTCTATAAGGCCCCAATGGTCTTATGAAGTAATGATTGGCGGCAGTTTAGTTTATGGGACGCGGCCCCTGGAGGAGTAGGTGGTATTTTCGGATAGGGGAGGTGACAGGGAGCCCAAATATGTAAAAATTCTTTTAAGGAAATGTAAGAGTAAAAAGTTATTGAGACTTAAAGTTGTAACATTTTCATACATTATTATGACATTACTGTCATTTTGACACTTTGAAATGTCAAAACATTACTTTCAATTGTCAAAATAATCTTCAGATCTATAAGTCAGATCTATCACCGAATTTTAAATTAACATAAAGCACTTATAATTAGACGTGGGCGTTTAAACGATAAGCGCTTAAAATAGCATGCTTTTTTAAAAAAGCGCTACAGCGCGCTTATACATTCAAGCAGATTTCGTTTAAACGTTGACGGCTACGTTTCAAGAAACTAAACACAACATGAAAAGTAACCTAATGAGAATGCTAATACAACTCAAAATAAAATTTAATTATTGGACCTTATTTCAAAGTACATAAGATTTAATATAAAAATTAAAAATTATATTAGATTAACAATCATATTTCTATCCATATAAGACTCAATATTAAATGAATTCGTTTCATATTAAGCGGCTAAATTACATTCTACTTGTTTACGTAATATTTTTGGCGAATTGAAAACGTATTAATTTTGTTAGTGTTTTACAACACAACGATCAGGCAACTGTTAAACGCTTTTTTCAACGCTTTTTTCAACGCTTGTCGTTATGACAGATGACTTTTACTTAAAAGTGTTCAACGATTAGCAAAAAAGCGTTTCAACGAAAAGCGTTTTTTAAAAACGTTTAAAAAAATAAGCACAACGTTTAAACGCGTTGTCAATTTAAAGCCGTTTATCACTTCTCTACTTATAATAGCAGGGGTTCTGGGTTTGAAATAAAAAAAAAGACCTAACGAGAAGGCTAAGGCGGGAGCTGCGCTCCCGCCTTAGCCTTCTCCAACCTAAATTATCCAAGTCGGACTGTCACCTAATCGAAAATTAAAAACCAAAAACAAATAATACACTTAGATTTAAAAAATAATCTACTCACGTTTATAAATTGCATTCTTGTAATGGATATACAGTTTTGATTGCGTCATAAATGTATGTATGAAGTGAAAATAACATATTTCTATTTTAAAATCTTAATAATCTGACGATAATATTTATTTTTAATAAGCATAACTCATAACTAATTATTAAACGATAATCTGTTGTCATAAAAGCGGTAATGTAAAACAAAAATTGACAGTTTGTCAAAATATAAGGTCATTTTGTTTAGAATATTGTTATATGTGAAATTATTAAAATATTAATACAATAAAGCCTTAATTGTTGTGAAAATATGGATTGTATATAAAAAAAGGATGTTTACTATTCGTTAAAGGTATGTTTATCTTTTGTAATGACTTATTTAAGTATAAAAATGTATGGAATTGTTGCAATTTTAAGTCTCAATAACTTTTTACTCCTACATTTCCTTAAAAGAATTTTTACATATTTGGGCTCCCTGTCACCTCCCCTATCCGAAAATACCACCCACTCCTCCAGGGGCCGCGTCCCATAAACTAAACATGTGCCTAATGATTAATATAATTTAAAAATAACACCCGACAAAATTATTCTAATATTTATCATTGTTTTTTTTAGCAATTCAAACTTTAATTTATAATTGATTGTAACAATATATTCCAATATGTGCACTCATTTATATAGATATTTTTTTTTAAATATGGTGAAAAATAAGGGCAAAATAACAAGTAATAATTAGACAATAACACACTATAATACTCAAAAGTAATATGAACATCGAGAGAACTTTACATCAATTGAAAATGCTATGCTTTTGCTCTATGTGTGTAGATCTGTTTATAGACCATTGGATATTTTCTTGCAATTTTAACTTCAAATTACAGAACGTATATTTCATGTTTAACAACTTTGCCACACCTCCATAATACCTAGTTTATGTTTCGAAACCATAACAAGTAGCCTTCTATCAATGATTGGCAGCGGGACGTCTATAGTCAAGGCAATGTGTACAAAAAAATCCATAGGAAAATCAGAAGAGTCAATTACACAGCTTTCAATACAACTATGAGAACTAAAGACCTATGCACTGTACACTCTACACAATTTATCTTCCATTATTTATATGTACATGCGAATTTTATCCGAAAAGATGTATAAATGTTAGTAAATAAAGGTGTTTTTTGTATGTGGGTGTTATATAATTGCGTCAGAGGCTGAGAATGCAAAAACCGGACTCACAGTTTGCCCCTCCAAGCCGTCGTCGTACGAAGTTGCGCGGTCTATCACTACGTTGTGGCGCAGCGGTAGAAGATGTCTTATTATCTGCCTTTGTTTTCTCAATTTCATTATCGGTTTTTCGTGACTTGAACCTGTTGTTGCCGCGTTTGGTGAATTTGTTGGTGGTTGCCTCGAGGGATGGTGTGCTGGTCTCTGTGTCGGTGACGTCGGGGGGTGCGGTGGCTTTAGTGCGACGCAGGAACGGACGCCGCTCCTTAACCTGTTGACAAACATCGGGTTAGTACATTTCATATTTGTTATTATATTTTACTATACTTAACCTAAATTATTCTACTAATCTAAAAAAAAAATTGTGTTGTCATTTTATCACTGTTTAAGAAAATAATAATATACTAATAATTTAATATTTAGAAATTATTGTATAGAATATGAATAAGTAAATTTATTTAAAAACAAAACGTTTATTTTGTTATTTTTACGTATGTAGAGTCGATTAAATGGTAGAATGTAAAGTTATATTAAATAAATTATTGTCATAGAATGGTTAAATGTTACATGCTTATGTAGATTGTATTCAATTCAGATAGTATCTTAGCTAGTATCCTGTATAGCTTGCGGTTTGATTTGTGGTCAGTACGAAAAATAATATTTTTGGGTCATAAGTCCAAAATACTGTTAGTTAAAGAAAATATATATGTAGGTATATGTTTATATATGAGACATATAGTTTTGAGTTTCTTATAAAGATGAACATATTTTCAAAGACTTGAACTACTTCATTATCCTGATGTGTTAGTTATATTTGAATGTATTGAAAAAAAATATATAATACATATTTAAATATTTTAAAAGAGTTACTATAAAAATTATTTTACGTAACATACGCGTCTGATATAGTGAATGTGGTATAGTGAGAAATTACTTTTCTTGTGAGATGAAACCTTTCTCATTTCGCACTTTAATCATCATAAATCACTTTGCAATCCTTATGCAAATTACGAAGAAGATCAACAGCTTTCAAAAATAGTTCTAATTTCAATTCAATTTTCATATTAACTGGTTTAAATATATTTAGTAATATAACAATATAATGATATATAAGTTATATATCAGATATAAACTACACATTTCTTATAGGGTTTATGGGACAAGAATTTTATTTATTTTAAATAATAATAATTGATGAGTAAAAACTTGTATGTGAAATAGCTCCGTATATAAAAATAACTTAGCTTAAAGCTTTATTTGAATTTGTATTTATAATACGAACTAGCAACTCACCCTCGCTTCGTTCGGGTTCGTCCCTAGGTACGTTTTAAAGATTAGTATGAAATACAAATCTTTGAATTTCTCGGTTTTTCTGTACTATAATATGGTTGTATTATACGTATAAACCTTCCTCTTGAATCACTCTATCTATTTAAAAAACTGCATCAAAATCCGTTGCGTTGTTTTAAAGATCTAAGCATACATAGGGACAGACAGACAGCGGGAAGCGACTTTGTTTTATACTACGTAGTAATATCTTGCGGATGAAGTCACGTGCTATAACTGGTTTTGTATAATTTCATGGATTATAAACTTTGGATTGAAACATGGATTATAAAATTTATGAAGATTACAAAGTATACAAATTATATTATCATACTCAATTATTTATATAAACATATTACTGCTTAATTATGTGCTATTTATTTTGGTCTTCTGAATTAATATGTGACTAAATATTTATAACTTTCAAATGTTACATAGTGAATACTAATACAAATCAAGAGTGGAAATTCTATTTAATGAATAATGAAATCTCTTTGCAAATTCCTGTGTCACAATTTTTCCCAAGCTCTTGAAGGGTACATATAATTAGCCTTAACGAAAACCTTCGTTTTCCTTTAATTAAATTTTGAAATTCTAATCTTCACTCTACAAAGGTTCATCCAGTAGTCGAAATCCTACTAATATTATAAATGTGAAAGTTTTTGAGGATGGATGGATGTTTGTTACTCTTTCACGCCAGAACGAATGAGCGGATCTGGATGAAATATGGCACAGAGATAGATTATAGTCTAGAATAGCACATACTACTACTCCTTTTTATCCCGGAAAAATTGACGGTTCCCGTGGGATAGATTTATTTTTGTCTAGGGATGACCCTGAAGCGAAACGAGGGTTAGTAGCTAGTTAGAACACAATCATGTAATCATTATTGTTTTTTGTTGCCTAATCATATATAGATTTAAATCCTATAAATACAATTTCACTTACAATTCTTTACAACATAGTTAAATCAGGCATTTACATTTTAAAAAAACCTAAATGCTTTATTTATTGAACATAACTTATCTCTTTCCTTAATTTTCAACTGTAAATCCCAATTATTTACATCTACTAGTATAATTTTCTTAAAATTAAACAAAAACCGGTCGTTTTTTTTGTTTACAACAGGTTCTTGTATTTAAATATATTTAAGAGTAATAACAAAATGAAATATATAAATTTTCAATAATTAGAAAAGCGGGATTCCAACGTCGACATCAATTATAATAAGCGATAACCAGTATATATTCAAATTTCATATTAGTACCTTAAATATTATATGGAATCATACAATAAATCATCTCGAGGCACCTAATAATATTATAAAGTATACATTTTATCTAGCAAGATTCTCAGAAATAGCGCAGGTTGTTGAGTCATTGGTATTCCGTAGTAGTAAATGGCTTACTTTACATAATGACAATAAAAGCCTTTAACCAATAATTGTCTTTAAATATGTTTGTTTAACGTTTTGTGTTATGTCATTTTCTATTTGCGTTTAAATTGAGAAATAAACGCTCAGTTAGTTTAAAATGTTAATTATTTAAGTTTAAATTAATTAATGAACATCTTTCATGTTCATTAATTAATATTAACGAGACGATTATACAATACTCGTATAGCTATTTTTAATATAATATAATACAGATAAATAAAATTGAAGCGTCTGTTTGTAATGTCAAAAAAACAACTTAATACTAAATGTATATGGAATTATATACGGTACTTATAAGAAAAACACATTTTTTTAAATTTTTGTCTGTCTGTCTGTTTGTTCCGGCTAATCTCCGAAATGGCTGGATCAATTTTAATGGGACTTTCACTGGCAGATAGCTGATACTATAAGGACTAACTTAGGACTTACTTTTATTTTAGAAAAAGGATTAGGATGTCGCTCAAAAAAATTAAAACGTACCTAGGGACGAACCCGAGCGAAGCGAGGGTGAGTCGCTTGTATAATATATGACAATTCAGAGGTTCTATATCCGACCGCTTCGAATGATCACGTATTATAGAAGAGAGATTTCAAAATTATTTAAAAAATGTCAAGAAGGTTGTCTTGAATTTTAAAGGGTTATGGTTACGTGCAACCGCTTAACAATTATTAACTATTATTATTTTTAATTTATTTAACTAATTAATAATTTTAAAAGTACTATTTTACATAATGTAAAAGTAATTTATGGGTCAAAATTCACCTATGTATTATACTTATACTATTCAAAGCTTAAAAAAAACGGATAGTTCACAAACCAAACAATTTCAAGATTGGAAAACTGTGGATTTTTTTAAATTCATGGAAACCTGTAAATAATATATTCGATAACGTAATTTCCCGTCGACATGGCTGTTACATAACATTCCATGTATTTCGTACGTTTTAACTATAACCGGTATAGTTTTAACTCCTAAAACAACGTAACTCGATCGTATCGTGTCCATCAATCAATTACGCTACAAATTGTTTAGTATGCGAATTTTTTGGCTTATGTAGATAGAATTCTTCCGGCAAGTCTTAAAAGTAGGTTCGAATTATAAAGGTCATTGTTTAGCCTGTTTATGACACTTGTATTGTAATGTGAAAGTTTGTATGTACATTGTTACTCTTGGCGACACGTTTGGCTCAGTGTGTAGTAACCCTACTCGTTGTGCCAGCAGTCGCGGGTTCGAGTCCCGCTGTGGGCATTCATTTGTGTGATTAGCACGAATGTTTGTACTCCAGTCATGGGTGTTTATATTTATAATATGTATGTATTTAAAGTTATATTTATGTAGTGTATCAACTATCTGGTATCCATAACACAAGCCTCGTAGCTTACCATGGAACTAGATGGTGCTGTGTGCTAATGTCCCAACATATTTATTTATCCTTTAGGCTTATCGGATTTGGATGAAATTAAGGACCAGATAGACTAGAAACCTGAAGTAGCACATAGGCTAACATCAGGCACCTGGGATTCTTCGCCGAAGCGAAGCGTAGTTAATTCGCTTGTATTGAAAATACAAATATATACAACTAACAGAAACGGGGTCAAATCAGTCATAAAAGTATAGATAAAAATTTTCACAGACGATAAAATAGTATAATTATTGTTCATTAAATAGGACTGTAAAGTGTAAAATACTGTTTTTAGTTCCCAAAGTACCATGTTACTAAGGAATTATAATGTCCACCAACAGAATACAATAAATGAATACATTCTTTGGATTTTTTTTTGTTGGACAACTTTCTGTATCTGTTTTTCGCCCCTTTTTTTAACGTCCCACTGCTGGGCACGGGCCTCCCTTCAATACGAGGAGAATCAGGCCATAGTCCACCACGCTGGCCAAGTGCGGGTTTGCGGACACTTTCTGTATATGGCCACATTATCTAGGATGAGTCTTTATGGCCTATATGAGTTTTTTTTTTCGAGAAATGGTTTCAGTTTCACATGTACTATGCGTGTGCTGCACGGAAGTTATTAGATATCGATTTCTGCATGGAAGTTATTAAAAATCGATTGTTTAGCTCTTTTTTCCAATTTTTAAGCTCTCTGAGTACTCTTAGAATTGTTTAGAATAGACATGAGTTATTGAATCTGATGAATCATATTTGCTAGCCTTTACTCATGGCCCTGGAGTAAATATTAGAATGTTACGTAACGTTTTAGTTTAAAAAATGTGGGGGCGACTTCGATTCTTTAGTCACAGCTCAAACTAATACCTAAACAAAGTATCATCCCACTGTTTAATCCCACACATATGTTTTAGAACAATAATTAGATGTGCAACATTCTCGTATTTCTGAGTATTGTTAAACAGGCATTTTAAAATACTAACAGAAACTTTGTAATGAAAAATTTTTCTAAAAGCTAAAATGAAATATATTTTATCAATCTTAATATAAAAAAATTTGGTGAACTAAATACCAAATTAACTAAACTAAAACTAAAGAATTTTAGTTACTTTAGGTGAACTAGAAACAAGAATATATTTGAATTAAATTTTAACTTCACATATCGCTATAAACCAGTTCTAAAATGAATTAACGCGTAAGCGTAGTACGCTTAATTACTTACAATAAATGTAATGGGTCGATTAATATCATGTTATTAATTTAACGATTCTATATTGCGCTTTATAGGTATGTACTTGTGCTTGATTAGATTTTGTGAATATATTATGATGGATTAATAACTATAATTATTAAATTTGTTTCTTCAAAAACTAAACTTAGGTCACAGATAGCTATATTTTCTTACTTGAAATATTTATAATATATGTATATTTCGTTAAGTAATATAATCTATATTATATACTATATTAGCGATTTACTCTCGCTTCGCTCGGGTGTGTTTCTGGGTACCTAATAGTAGCCTATGTGTTGCTCCAGTTCATATTTAATCTGTATTCTAAATATCATCCAAATCTGCTCAGCTATTATAGCGTGAAACACACTTACAAACTCACATTTATATATTAGGCAGATTATGAATAACGTGAGCAAAGCCGCGGGTCAAAATTAACATTTAATACAATAAGGTACAAAATCACATAAATACAATACGTAACATTCAATAAGATAATAGGTTTTTCTAAGTTATTTGTCACATTGGCTACATACTTATACCTTTAACATGACAAACACAATGTCAACAATAACGGCCTAGGTATATAAAGATTGTAGGAAGCTTTAAGTTCATTTTACACATACGTACTTATGTAGGTATAATGTGTAGGAATGCTGTTTCAAGGTGAACCAGACTCTTCGGCGTGAACTTGTAAAGCTTTTTTTCACGCGAAAAAGATCACCGACAGGTGTGCTATATTTTTTTTCTTTTTTTTTTAATTTTTGTAAGAGGGATAGATAATTAAGGAAATTACATATAAAATAGCTAGGTACAGAATAAAAGCTTACGAATACATTACAAATAAAACTATCTTTTCGGGTTTTTTCGCAGTTTTATTTTGATTTTTGGTACAGACAAGTATACAATGACCTTTGAGACGTCTAAAACCTTAGTCTTTTCCGTGACCATGATTGCTGTAAAGTATTCGAAACGACGGGAACCAAAAATCAAAATAAATTTGCGAAAAAACCCTAAAAGATAGTTTTATTTAAAACATTAATGTTTTTAATAAAATATATAAAAACTAGGCGTAAAAATAGGTTTATCTAACTCAAATTTAAATTGACAGATAAAAAATATCATAAAACAAAATAAGTACATAATTGATAAGTTTTAACTAAAATTATACTTTATGAACATAAAGATATTAAAAGTTTTTATTGCATTTATTTAAGTTTAAACTTCAAGGTGCATAAAAACATAAACAAGTACTTCCAAGAAGACATCTCCGCATACAGAATATCTAATTATATCTAAACTACTTGTTAGTAAAGGTCACTTGTGATTCGACTAATAATTTACGATATAGTAATGAAGACAAACAAATATCGATTT
Organism: Fabriciana adippe; assembly: GCA_905404265.1. Classification (NCBI taxonomy): domain Eukaryota; kingdom Metazoa; phylum Arthropoda; class Insecta; order Lepidoptera; family Nymphalidae; genus Fabriciana; species Fabriciana adippe. Next base: position 1,916,352 of record FR989995.1, read on the forward strand.
CGTCTTCGATTCACGACCCAAAAATTGCGCGTTTGCTGAATAAACAAAGTTGACCGTGAAAATATTTTTAACTTCATTCTATAATGCCTATACTGAATTTATTTTAAAATTTTATCATATTTTTAAACATTATTATATGAGAGTTAATTTTTATATAGATTTATACAAGCTTTTATTCGGGTACTAATTAGTCCTACGACTGTTGTATACTTTGTATTTAAATAAAATTGCCTTATAAATTCATCAAGTTGTTGTATTGACTTAATAGTATCAATGAATAATTAAAAATAATAGTATATGTATTTTATTCATATTAATAATCATTACATATTATAAAATAAAGTCCTCCGCCACGTCAGTCTGGACGCGATAAACTCAAAAACTAAAGAACGGATTTTCATACAGTTTTCATCAATAAATGGAGTGATTCATAAGAAAGGTTTAAGTGTATAATTCATTAAGGTTTTGTGTAAATTGTCTGAAATATGACGATGATTGTTGAAAATGTCGCAAAAAATCGTGCCGACTGGGAGCTTTATTGGAGTGCGCCGCGCAAACTAATAAAGTTATATAAGAACAATGTATTACAGAATTATTTCTCTTAAAAAGATCTTACTAAACTGTAGCAACACTATGTGCACGTACTTAGGGACGCACCCGAGCAAAGCGAGGCTTAAGTCACTAGTTTGAATTATAAATGAGGAAGAAGGATATTCGAAACAAAAAAACGTTGTTTACTATAGCTTTAAGCGTTATTTACTTCAGTATCTACCGTATTTACTCACCGTTGAAACACCTTTGATAACCTAATGCTTAATATTGTATTACAATTACCTATTAAGATCATCGAGGTTAGTTCAAACAGTTTGCATAAAGTACATACATATGTACATACATATATACGTACAAAAACATGCATGTAATAGGTACATGTCGACACTGAGCACGTGGCCAGCCTTGACTCAGATTGAACCAAATTAGCATTATACCAACCATTTCGTTTTCTTTTGTAATATGATGAGTTAAATTGTGATTCTAATGGTAGCTCATGGCTTATGTATGGTTAAAATGATGTGATTGTGAAATACCATAACATTAATCATTTTTTTAACTATTTATTGATTAATATTTATTAACTTGTAGCCCATGGACCTACTCGCGTGGTATTTCAACGAATAGCTTATCTGTAAATCGAGAATTATATCCTTCTAGCGACTCACTCTCGCTCCGCTCGGGTTCGTCCCTAGTTACGTTTTAACGTTTAGCTCAGAGAAGAGGTATTTTTCCGCAATAAAAAGTATCTTATCCTATATGTTGACCCGATTAACCAGCTATCATCATACCAAATTTCATCAAAATCTGTCTGGTGGTTTTTTCGTGATGCGGTAATAGACAAACAGACAGACAAAAACTCTAAAAACTATAGTTTCGGCCTCTATAGCGATAATAATGACTATTTCAATAAGATTTTCCAAAAAATATTTATTGCACAGATTCGACTCAGAACTTTCTTATATGTATAGATTTGAATTAATGCGTTGAACCGTTACGATGTAAAGACGTAACAAACGCACTCACTCAGGAATTTTATTATGATAGTATAACATATTTATGATATTAGTGAGATAGCCCTATTTACATAAAAATATTTCTATACATTTACACATTGGATTGAAATAAAATTAATTTAGTACAATGCTAGCCTAAATTTTATATATTAAAATTTTATCTCGTCTTGTAATATAATGACATTCAATCAGATATAGGTACAGTATTTTATTTCAACATTTAATAATATTCTTATATATTTTAAAATTAATATCTTATTATCACAATTAGGCTGTATGATATACGCGAAGGAATTGGAATAAATCATTTGATACATAATAATAATGTCCTCCTGACCGATTCCGGTCACGGCGGCCAATCTCATTGAGACTAGCCAACTGCGCAGGAGATATTATAGTGCACAAATGTACGCGCAGACACAAGTGCACTCTCTATTCCTGTCACTCTCATACTCCGGTGGGACGACTACTCGACACGACCGGTGAGAGTTAAGGCGCAGGACCGACGGCTTTACGTGCCCTCCGAGGCACGGGGGTGAAACACCGCCAACTTCCCAACTCCGGGCTGTTACTGAGACTTACTATACAGAAAGACTCAATAACTAAACTTGGCCCGACCCGGGACTCGAACCCAGGACCTCAGGATGTGCAGCCGTACATGCTAGCCACTACACCACCGAGGCAGTCAAATGATACATAATATTATTGATACGACAATATTATTTTTGTGTATAACTTTGTATAAAAAAATGTCTCTCATGTGACCACGTCTAGTATAATTACAGTACATAATTCAAAACGCCGGGAACAAAAAATTGAAACAAATGAAACCGTAAAAAAAAATTTATTTAAAATAATTATTATTATCCCACGGGAACCGTATATTTTTCCGGAATGAAAAGTAGCCTATGTGCTACTCCAGACTATAATCTATCCCTGTGCCAAATTTCATCCAGATCCGATCAGCCGTTCTGGCGTGATGGAGTAACAAACATCCAAACATCTAAACTTTCGCATTTATAATATTAGTAAGATATCTCATCATAAATTTACATCTGACACATGTTTAATTAACTAATAATTAACTAATATAGTCACGTGTATTTGCTCTGATCTTGAGCATACTTTGCATAATGCGTAAGCGCATACCTGTCCGTTTCACAATATCGGAAATTACCGAGCTTTCTCTCAAACGACAAATTGGCTCTTCTTACATTAGATTAATTACTGATTATGTGATTTGCTAATTACGTATATAAAATGGAAATCTAGATTTATATTTATAATTTAAAGTGAGATAACAAAGACTTTCTATTACATCTATTCACATAATAAAGTTGTCTATTCACATAACAAAACGAATTCTGTACATGAAATATTTTTTACAAACAATGACTGTACGTACAGAATAAAAACCGCAAAACAATAGTTGTTGAAATTTTTGTCTGTTTGTCTGTACATCTTTTCCGTAAAAACTACTAAACGATTTTTAAGTAAATTTAACGTTGTAAAAAAGAGTTATGTAAAATTTATATAATACGTTTTCCCTTAGTTATAACTATGTCACGCCTGACAATTTCCATGTCCTCTAAAGGTACATATTATATAAGGCCACGCCCTACTATGAATCATAGAGTCGTTTATGCGACATCATGTAGTAGGTACATTTAGTACATAAAATAACATATTCATCTTTAAACTCAGCTAAAATCTTACAAAAAGTGTTATTTAATACCTAAATAAGAAAAAACGTTAGGTTATTTAAAAGTCATTATAATTGTATGTTTGTAGGAAGACGGAAATTGGTTTTTATTTCCTTTGGTGATTATTGTTTTTATGATCATGTTTGTTGGTACTTTGTAATTATCTTACTAAAAATATATACCACGAATAATTTAAAATGTATAAAATAATATAGAGGAAAGTGTCTTTTTTAATTCGGTCGGGGAATATAAATATACTAGCGACTCACCCTTGCTTTGCTCGGGTTCGTCCCTAGGTTGCTTCCCCATATAAACTTTCATCCCTATATTTACCCCCTTAAGGGATGATTTCCAGGATAAAAACTATCCTGTCCTTCCCAGGATCTCAAACTATTTTCGTACTAAATTTCATCTAAATCGGTTCAGTAGTTTCGGAGCTTATTCCGTACAAACAAACAAAAAATTTTGAAATGTGTCCTCTTTATAATATTAATTAGTATAGACTGTACCAAATCAAAAGTTTTTTTTGTAGATATTTCTGTTTATTTATTTAATCTCTCGAAAATGGTTAAACGGATTTCGATGGGACTCTTTTTAATATAGTAATAGTTTAAATTTTATTTCAATAGGCTGAGAGGATTCAAAAAAATTTAACTTCCTATTCTACAGTTTTCCATACACCAGTCATTTTTATTTGTAGAAAATTATTGCACTCGCAAAAAAGCTACAGCCAGCTTATGTGTAAATTCATCTCATATATGGAGATTGATGATTTTACTTATAAATATGCCAATCTATCCTAAAACTTTCTATTATATTTCAAATATTATCTAATATAGTTAGATAACATTTAAGTATAGCAAGAGAGTGTCATTTTTTTTCCTCGTTTTTTGAAGTGAAACTTATATAGAATGAAAGAAAGAATGGCATGAAAATGTGACACGAGAAAGAGACAAACACATAAATATATAGGATTAAGCCGGCGAGAGAATGAGATAGAACACATTACACAGAAAGTGAAAAATAATACTGAATAATATGTTATGTAATATATGTTAAATAAAATGTAAAATAACTTTTAAACTTGGTAAAAAAAACGAAATCTTCAATTTACTTGGGGGGTAAGCTGGTGAATGCGTTACGAAAAAATGTACGTACGTTTGTTGCCATGGTAACCGTTGTTATTGTCTGACAAATTATATATAATATTATATTCTTTCCCTAAATGACATTCTATAAATATATGATTGTAACATGCCTAATATGCGTTATTTTTAGTATCTCACCAATCCTAATTATTTAAAACATAAATTGAATTTCATAAAGAGTACTGATGACCTACAGAAGTTTTACTTCTTGCGCGTGTACACATTCATACACGCACTCTTTAATTATTATTTTTTTTGACATATTGTGTCACTAACTCAACTAACATTATCTTATGAACAACAAACAAAAACTAAATAAATATTAATGGCGTGTGACGTAACAATCGCGCCGCGTCAGTTAGACAGTACACGGAGATGAGAGAAAGCCGTTTTCTCTCGGATGCTGAGACGCGATCTTCAGATTTACTACAATATTGAAGTGAAAACAAATAAATTATTATATTGGCGTTATTAGAAATTCTTATTTCGCTACATTCTACGTAATAGAATATATGTATTTCTGATGAAACTGAAAGTTGTATGTAAATGTATTCGCAACAGTAAATTATATTTTGTTAAAATTAATCACTATTTTTTTAATATAGTTTTTATAATGATTGTAGATTAAGGTACCATTTTTTATTCTGACAGTATTGTGAATGCCTGTAATAGGTGTATACTCGTATGTGAAGACTGATACTTTGTAATATGATATTTATGTAAATTTTGTACATGTATACTGTTTGGGTTCCTATTAAATAAATAAATAAACAAAACTTCAAAAGAGTTGAAATAAAAAAATGAGCTGAGATGAGTTTGTATTTATAATATGTACTATGTATGTATTTAAAGCTATATACATATGTGTAGAGTATCAACTATCTGGTATCCATAACACAAGCCTCGTAGCTTACCATGGAACTAGATGGTGCTGTGTATTAATGTCCCAACATAAAAAAAAGAACACGAAAAATGTATATTTTGACCACAAAATAAATAATTATTATGTTTTTTGTTTCAGATGGACAGAGGAAGAAATCTCACACTATGTTAACAATGTAAAGAACATATTTTATTTATTGGAATTGTAAAATAAAATAACAGTACCATTGTGTTATTATTTCACCCACTCCTCGAATTGACAAATCTATACTAATATTATAAACCTGAAGAGTTTGTTTGTTTGTTTGGTCGAACGCGCTAATCTCAGGAACTACTAATCCGATTTGAAAAGTTCTTTTTGCATTAGTTAGCCTATTAACTGAGGAAGGCTATAGGCTATATATTATCCCGGAAAAATTTACAGTTTCTGTGGGATAGATTTGTTTTTGTCTAGGGACGAACCCAAAGCGAAGCGAGGGTGAGTCGCTAGTTAACGTATAAGTTTGATAAAAGCAAGGAAATTATGAGGTTTTTAGTCTGTTTTGCTTATTTCAGTTGTATGATTTTGTTCTATACAGAATATTAATCTAGTATGTGCTATTGTTTCGAGCTATCGAGAGTTCAATAGTCCCTTGAAAAAAAGGCAATTCATAAGGTATTAAATTATATACGTATCTATTACAGACGTATACGCATTAGTCTTTTTTACTATCAATTCAACACAATATATATGTCTCTTTTAATTATTTTTAAGCAAGTTTTAATGGTATTCTACAATAAAACTAAAACTGAAACTATTCTATGCTCTAACTGCAATTAGAAATGCGAAAAATTGTATGTCTGTTCGATTGTTACTCCTTAACTCTGAAACTGCTGGATTAATTTTGATGAAATTTAATACAAAGATAACAATGACCTGGACTAACACATATACTAGACTGTTAGGCCCATAGAGACGTATCCAATATTATAAATTTCCAAAAAAATTTGGGGTAAGAATGCATTTTGTTTTGAAATCAAACTATTCTTACTATATATTAATAATAATGTGAACAAAAAAACATTTAAAACGTCAAAAGGTATGTAAACTAAAGATTTACACTCAAGGTAAACTTTGATTGGGCTTTATTTCATCACTAATTGCTGTTTTTTACCATGTAGTGTTTAACTGAGACATGGAATCGTTTCTTGCATCATAATTTTTTATGAACCTATTGAAAAGGAATCCTTATATATTTAGCTCAAATATACATATATTATTTATATTTTTTATTAGCTTTTTGTTTATTAAACGTAATTGAAGTTGTTTTTTTTTTAATTTTTAAAACAAATTGTTTTAACAGTCTGATAGGCAAATAAGCTTACAATATGATAGTTAAATAAACTTTCAGTGTAGTAGTGGACGGAGCAATACTATAGTAATTGAAAAAAGCTGTGTCCATACTTATTGGTATATTTTATTCCTGCACAAAAGATATTATATAAAATTATTAGTTGCTAGCTGTTGAATAAGAAACACAGATTTTTTCTATTTTTTTAGATGGTACTAATATTTATTTCACTATCAAAATATTATTAGGTTAAGAAGAAACGTGATTTTTTTTTATCAATATAACTAAAACCACGACGACGACATTATAAATACATCTGTACAGTATATATATAATAAAATTGTGAGTCGAATCTGTGCATTAAATATTTTTTGGAAAATCTTATTGAAATAGTCATTAATACCGATACAGAGGCCGAATCAATAGTTTTTAGATTTTTTTTCTGTCTGACTGGGATGCTTCACGAGAAAACCACTGGACAGATTTTGATGAATTTTGGTATGATGATAGCTGGTTATCCGGGTCAACTTATAGGATACTTTTTACTGCGGCAAAATATCTCATCTCTTAGAAACTATACTAAACGTTAAACGTAACCAGGTACAAACTCGAGCGAAGCGAGGGTGAGTCGCTCCTAGGTAATAAATATATGGTTAAAATATTACTAACAATGTTTAACTTGGATAAATTATCATCGAATCGATCTACAATTATAGTTTGTAATAGGATCCCGTTTAAAACGGTTGGAATACACGCGGGTACAAAAATATTTGCAATATGCGACTTTGCTCAAATAATATAATATATAAATAAACTAGCGACTCGCCCTCACTTCGCTTCGGGTTCGTCCCTAGACAAAAACAAATCTATCCCACGGGAACCGTACATTTTTCCGGGATGATATGTAGCCTATGGCCTTCCTCAGTTAACGAGCTATCTAAAGCAAAAAGAATTTTTCAAATCGGATTAGTAGTTCCTGAGATTAGCGCGTTCAACCAAACAAACAAACTCTTTAGCTTCATAATATTAGTATAGATTCATCAAATATAATTGAAAGGCCTAATTTATTGGGGCACTGCTGTGGGGCAGTCGCTAAAGACATTTCATTTAATCTTCGACAAACACATTCTCTAATCGCATAGAACCCTGAATATTTAACGAAATTTTGTAGGTAATTTTGATAATATGGTAATAAAAGCACTTATTACATGTCTTTTCAAGAAAATCCTTCACAATAAATAAAAAAAAATAAAAATGTTAATATACAGTTCAAACAATAAATATTCTCATATAATAATAACTAATATAGTGAGAATTTTAATGATTGAATTTTAAATTGTTTTTTATGCTATTGACTGTATCTCATTACGGCTATTATTGATTATACTATTGTTATTGCAATGAGCAATACTAAAATTATTTAGACCTTCAATTTGAAACGTAAATATGTCTATTATTTAATTTGGAAGCATATTTTATCAACCACAAGATACTATGTGTTGGTGGCAAGAGTAATCTAACGAGAAGGTTATTCAAATACAATTATAATTTATGGATGCCTTATATACAGGCTATAATGTTTAAAGATACATATGTAAATGTCGTGTGAATGTCAGTTTTAGGGTTCCGTAGCCGAAAGGTGCCAATGGAGCCCTATTAGTAGGCCTTCCCTGTCCGTCCGTCTGTCAGAGGGCTGTATCTCATGAACCGTAACAGGTAGAGAGTTGAAATTTTCACAGAGTATGTATTTCTATTGCCACTATAACAACAAATAATAAAAATAAAAAAATACAAGAAACATTCTTTTAATATTCGTAATCGATCATCGAAATTAACATACATACATAGAGTAAAAGTCATATTAATAAAACGTACCTACATGTACGATGGTACGGAACGATTCATGCCGTTCGACTCGCACTTTTAATTTTTTTTGAAAAGCATTTGATATTAAAATAGGAATGGATGGTGTAAAAGATAATCTAAAACATTATTTTAATTCTGTGCTTGCTAAAAACCAAATTCAAATTGAATAAATGCTTATATACTTTCTAGTTTGCTTAAAATTATAATAAATTTTAAAAATTCATTACATCTTGCAGGCATTTTGTAAACATGAATTTCACGGGACATAAAATCAAATAATGACGAAAGTGCCGTGCATTAAAACTACTTATAGTTGTTACAACCCGGACATATAACATCTTATATAGCGCAGACCTTCGTTTTGACCGTTTTGAAAATGGAGGAGGCTTATTTGACTTCGAAAAGAAAGTGACTTGGCTATTCGACTGCATGTTTTTGTCTTCACTAATTGTGAATTGATTATTATATTTTTATAATGAATAAGCTTATACCTGGAATTTTTTAATGAATAAGATTGATCCGATACAAATTTTAAATGAATTTTAAACCCTAAAGGAAAATAAATAAATTAATATGTTGGGACATTAACACACAGCACCATCTAGTTCCATGGTAAGCACAAAGCTTGTATTATGGATACCAGATAGTTGATACACTACACATATATAACTTTAAATACATTCATATTATAAATATAATTAGGTTAAATTTAAGCTTTTAACTAATGGGTCCAGAAGCTTGAAATATTACGCAAGTGTTTTATATATAACGAAGATATTCACTATGGAAGGAGTTTTGAAAGTAAATTCCCTAAAAGGCTTTAGTAGGATAAAAGTTGGATGGGAAATCCAAATTCCCATGGTAAATCGCATCTGGAATACGTATACAGGGTTTTTGGTTGACATGGATTATTTAGATTTTTTCACAGAACTATTTCAAATGAAACAAGCGAAGCTGCAACAAGTATCTACTTAAGCTATAAAATGTGTAACACGCCATAAACGTTTTTTACGAAACGCTACATCCGCTTACAAAACAACATGGAACATATATGTATGTATATTTTCCTCAAACTTCGTCGTGTTTTAAGTCACATCTCACATATTGTATACAATCCGCTACGCAATCGCCGTCCGGTCACGACTTTAACATCTGCCCCTATTTTACCATATTTGTTCGATTGATAAATATGGATGAACATTATTATGTAACAAAATCTTTTACTCTAAGTTAAAAATATTTTATGATATTTTATTCAGTATATTATACGTATATTTTTCGTAAATAAAGCTTTCTGCTTTTTTATGATAATTTTCCAATTGATAACTGTTTATCATACCACCACTTTCGTTAATATTTTATTGTATATTAAACATATCATTTTTATATGTTTGTTTTGTATTTTTATTTGTTTGTCTGTTTCTTCTATTATTTTTTACACCTCATTTAACCTGAGCAAATGTATTGCAAAGTTTTAATAAAATCGGTTAAGTATTGACGACACGTTTGGCTCAGTTTGTAGTGACCCTACTTGCTGTGCCAGTGGTCGCGGGTTCGAGTCCCGCTACAAAATAGCACGTTTTAAATATAAGGCATACAGTATTATTGGTATTACATAAATTTGAAATTTTAGCAATAGTAAAATAGTAATATTATTCTAACTCCGCTGAAGAGAAGGGCAAAATGTAAACAGTTAACCGAATACGGTTAGAAAATCTCGGTCATTGCTATCCAAAATCGACGTAAATAGTTAAATTGCCCTAGTAATTTAAATGGCAACTCTAAATACTTCACTATAATTTTTATTTGATTGTAAGAAATTATTGTCATTGTAAAAGATATGTTATTACTTTTATTCACTTACTTCATTTTATGTTGCAAATAAAGAACTAAGTGTTGTTTACTTTTCATTTATATAACTTTTAATAACTGTACTAATTTAAATAGTATAATATATAATAAAATTCTGAGTCGAATCTGTACATTAAATTTTTTTTTGGAAAATCTTATTGAAATAATCATTATTATCGATACAGAGGCCGAATCTATAGTTTTTAGAATTTTTGTCTGTCTGTTGGGAACGCATCACGAGAAAACTACTGGACAGACTTATCTTATCCGGGTCAACATATAGGATACATTTTACTGCGGGAAAATAACTCATCTCTGAGAAATCTATGCCAACCGCTAAAACGTATCTAGGGACGAACCCAAGCGGAGTGAGGGTGAGTCGCTAGTGCTAATATAAGTAAAGAACTAATCTTTATAATTATACATTATATACAATGTTTACTCGAACTGATTGATGTGAAAATTGATGTGCAATTAGTATCTTCTAAGAACAAAATAGAAAATTGAATAAAATACGACTAATTACAAAATCACAATGTCAAGAATACTAAGGTCAATAAACAGAGAAAACACGATAAAAACCAAACAAAGCTACAATTAGACAAAATACAATATTGTATAGATCCATTGTTTTATCAAACACAATGCCTAGGAAAGTGTCTAAAATCGAGAGGTTTTTAGACGTGAGTATGGAAGACTAGCTATTTTACGAAGAGTATTAATGAATATTTCTATGAAACTAAAAGTTTTCATTTGTTATGCATAAGTAAAAGGTATCTTTATGTAGATTATATGTATGTACGTTGTGTATTAACTATGAAACTACACTTGCATGAAAATTTTCCAAATGATTAAAATGCAGTGTTTTATAAAATATTTGAGTTATTTTTAAAATAAAATCAAGAATTTCGTACAACTGCCTTTTTTCTGGTTAAATTCATGTCAAAACTTCGGTACTTACCTTTGTTGAGTTTTCACAATTCTTATGTGATATGCGAATTCACTGCTATATAGTGTATGTATAAACAAATTTTATCGATCTTTTTATACGTACATGCTGCATACCTTACGCAAGAACATTGCTTAAATACATATAGCGATGATCCTCTAAAGTGGTATATTACATATAAAACAATTAAATTATATTAACTCACATTTTATTACAAGTTTTATTTATTTCTGTAAGTACATTACATATCTGTTACATTACGTCGGATTTATACATATTGGTAACGTAAAAAAATATTAATTATTATGATTTAAATATCTACTCTAATCATAACCTATGACAATTTGTGTGAAAGCTTTATACCAAAACTTAATAAGTTGTTACATTAAATATACATTTTTGGTAAAAACTTCCCTTTTATAAATATCTAATTTAAAGCTATGTTGATAAAATGACTACACTTTTACATCTATATATACAAGCACACCCATGTTGAATGAAATGCATAGATCACTACGATGTTAGATAAAGAAATGTTTATTCCTTTGAACGGTCGTTTCCAACCATTCACTCTTGTTTATTACATATATGTATGTATTATTACACGTTTAAGCGAACTTAAACTTAGTTTAATGTAAACACTTAGTTGCCTTTAACTTTATCATCAGCTAAATAGTACTTAAAATACAGTGTTATTTTAACTAAAGCAAGATGTATACAACCTTTAAGTTTAAGTTAACCTTTGAGACAATTCTAGTTAAAAGAAGGTTTTTAATAAAAATAAAAAAAAGGTGTTCTAAAAAAATCTAAGTTTAACGCTCTCTAAAAATCGCAGTTTCAGCATTTCATTCCTTAACTGAATAAACCAACCCAACTAAATATACTAATTTAATTTTGGCCGTGTTAAATTTAAATTACGTTTACGCGTCGACGGTAGGCGGGGGAGTTGTTTGTCTTCTGGGAACGAATGCCGGCCTCACCGGTCTAATTGGTTTGAACACCCTCCTTTCGGTAGTCGACCGAGGAGTTTCTGTAGTAAAGGTCCTAACTACTTTTGTTGTAGTTTTTTTTCTTATATCTATTGGTACATTTTGAGCCCTGTTTGCTGAAAATCGCGTCTTATTCGGACTGAAACTCGAAGTTTTATTTGCTCTCTGAATTGGTTTCGGGGTAATAGTTACTCTAGATACAGTTCTTGGTGCTGAAGCCAATCTAGTAAAATTTGAGGGTTTTATGATAGGTCTTCTCAACCCATATCTTGCTCTCTTGGCATCAACTGGTGATATTGTAACTGTGGTTGTTTCTTCAGCTGTTGTCTCGGTGGCAGATATTTCGGTAGTTGTTTGTGTTGGAGACGGTAGCTCTGTTGTTTTTCCATATAAATCAGCTTCTGTCTGTGAAATCGTTGGGCGAACAGTTGTCAATAGTTCTAATATTGGGCTAGTAGTTATATTTTCTGTCGACGCCATTAACGTACTTAACGTTTCAGTTGTCGTTGATGAAGATGTTATTTTAGCATCTGTGGATGTACTCATAGGGGTTGACGTATGAATGTATTCAGGAGATTTTTCCAGTATTGATATACTGATGGGGTATTTTATGGTAGATTCCTCTACAGAAGGACCCTTGAACTCTCTGCCCTTGGCAAAGGTTACTATATTTCTAGCAGTTTGGGGTATCAATATTTTCAATTTTACAAGGCTAGCTTCTTCTTCTTGATTAGGAATGGGAGCAGAATATACAACGAAGGGCTTATTGTTAATATCTTCGTTAACCTTTCTTGGCATGGGATTTTCTGTTCTGAATAATGACTCTAACGGCAATGTTGACGGATCCGTCGTCATCAAGCGAGGTGTAACTATATCAAAAGTTTTAGCTTTAACTAGATTAGATTTTTCATTTTCATAAGCTGCAGGAATAAATTGCCAGTGTGGATAAGAGTCATTCTCTTCCGATTTATCTGTTTTTTTGTCATCATTAACATAGCTTAGAAAGTCGTCACTCGGTATATGCTCTACGTGTCCCTTATCAGATGATTTCATTGGGTGGACAACTCGATTTACATGACGATAAGCTTCATTCATACTTTCAGAAGCAACTAAATTTTCTTTAGGTATATCAGAAAAGTCAACCAAAGCTCTTGCATTACGAGCTTCGTCAATACGAATTGGATTATATGGAGGATTATCTACAGGATAAATACGACCATATTTTGTTAGATAAATAGGTATTTCATCTTCAACTATTTTTATTAGGCTAAATCTACTTACTTCACCAATTTTATCTACTGTAGGTTTCTTTTCTACCATAATTTTTCCTTCTTCTATTAACGTGGTTTCATTGTTTTTATTTAATCGATGTTTTTCTGATTTTGATGACACTTCAACGACTCTACTTATAGAAAAGAGTTTGTCAAATTGTGTTTTTACTATAGGCGGAATGGGGGCAACAGTTGTGGGTTCTGGTGATGATTCAGTTATAGCTTCTGTTACACTTCCAACTTTTCTTGCGGTAGGTGCATCAGTAGAAGTTTCGGTTTCAATAGCTACATCTGTTTGCAAATTAACTGTTGTGTCTTGAGAAGTTGGATAATTTGTAGTATATTCTAAATAGTCATCGGTGCTGTTATCAACTTCCATTTCTTCTGCTACTGTTCCTACTTCGATTTCACTGGTTGATGTTCCCTCATTTGAGATATTAGAGGATACTGTCGTAGTTAATTCAGACATCGAAAGATAATCATCATCATTAACTGTAGTTGTTTCAACATTGTTGTTTGTAAGAGGCGTTGTTATTTTTTCTGATTCTTGAGTTACAATGGTTTTAATTTGTTTTGTTGAATTTTTAGAAGTCACATTTAGCACCGGTTTAGGTACGCCGTAGCCAATGGGCACGTTTTGAACACGTTTTTTAGTATCATTAACAGGCTTGTTACTAGCAAATCTATTGTAAATAATAGTTTTATTTTGATTACTTAAAGGTTTTGGTATTGCTGTGGTGGATGTAGAAGTTCTAAAAGTATTCGAATTAATAACACGTGGTTTGAAGGAAGGCTTTTTAGACGTTGGCTTAAAACTTATTGGTTGTTCATCTTCTTCCTCTATTTCATCTTCGGGTACTTCTAAATCCTCATTATTATCTTCTTCTTCTTCTTCATATAGATCTTCATACTCTTCGGAGTCTGGTTTTCTCGTAAATAATTTATTTGGAGGAACAATAGCAAATGGATTTTCAGGCTCTGCTTCTAAAATTTCTTCATCTGAGTACTCTTCTTCATCTTCTTCTTGTGGTTTTGGAGTAGTCCTCACTGGAGGAAATGTTCTTCTAGTGAATGTTCTAGAAAATAGAGGTCTTTTTGTAGTAGCACGGCTAAAAGTACCTGGCCTCTCAACAGTTGCAGGGCTTGTATATACTCCAGGATTATATTTACGACTATAAGTTCTACTACTTGATGGTGTAGATTCTGTAGTGGATGTGAACAATCGTTTTGCGGGTCTATATGGTGATCTTGATCTCGGTGTTGGTGATGTTAATTTGGTTGTACTAGTTGTAGTAGTTTCAGTTATCACTGTTTCTGTGCCTTCGCCATCTTTTTCTTCTTCGCCATCTTTTTCTGCGCTTTGCTTGTTATCTGATGATTCTTTTATTGTATCAGTGACATTACTTTCTATAGATGTACTTTTTTCTTCTACAGTTATGGAAACATTTTCAGTATTTGTCTCCGACTTCGAAGAAGTTTCTTTTTCTTTCAGGCCATTACTTTCTTCAATTTTTGATTCTTTCTCGACATCTGACAAATCTAACGTTTTTTCTTCTGTCTTTATAATTACATCAGGCTTTTCTTCCTCTATTACATCTTTATGTGAAATTAATGTTTCATTATGGTTTTCTTCTTCTTCTCTTTCATGATGAATATTTAAATTGTTTTTATTGACTTCTGAAGTTATATTAGTATTTTCTATATTGTCTTTGTGATTTACTATATTAGTCGTAGTTTCTTTTAGTATTTCAGTTACTGGTACTATTTCCTCCTCATTTTCCTTTTCAGTAGTTTCAGTAGTTTCCGTTCTGTATTCTTCTATGGGAATTGTGGGTGTTGTTGTTCGAGTCTTTTCCCCATAATTGATAAAATCTTTCGGCGCATCTTTGAATCCAGCGTTTACTAACCCTATTTGCTTCGTTGAAATTTCAATTTCTTCCTCAGGAGATTTTATTTTCTTTCTTATAATTTTACGAATTCGTGTTACTGTTGGCGTAGTTGTTTCTATAGCTTCAGGTGCAGAACCTTCAGTTGTGGAAGGTGTTGGTCGTCTGCGAATAACTCTAAACTTCCTTTTCCCGTTCCTATCTGGAGCGGATTCAGCAGTAGGTATATTTTCAATTATTTCACCTGACCTATTTGAATTTAGATCTTCTTCTTCCTCCACGTGTTCTTTGAGAGCTATTGCACTCTCAGATAGTTTTATATCATCATTTTTGTTGTCCAATTCATCATCATCATTGTCTGGGGCTACTGATGTTTGAGTTGTAGATTGCCTAGTAAATGGCAATTTTCTAGCTTGCAATACCGGCGGAACAGTTGAAATAGTATTTCTTGATACTCCAAATGTTAAGCGAGGACGTGATCTTTGAATGGTGGTAATATTCCCATCATTCACATTATTTCCTGATTTGGATATAGCTGCCGTATTTCTAGTGAATGGACGTGGAGTAAACCTAGCTAGTGTTGGACGTTTTATATTTACGGGGGCTTCTGTTGACCTTCCTATAGCAACTGTCGTGAAAGTTGAAAACCTTCCACGCCCTCTGGGTAAGATATTAGCTGGTCGCCTTTCTTCTATGGTTGCTGCGGATACTTCACTATCCAAAGCTTTATCAGCGACCGTTGTAGGAGCCCTACCACGCAATCGTTCATTACTTTCTGCTTCTTCATCAATATTATCACTACCATCAATAATTTCTGACGTGTCCACATCGATAGTTGTAAATATATCATCCTGAGATACTTGAGAACCTAACTGATCTGTTGCTACTTGAGACGCAGCAGCCGGTACAGAGTCTTCAGTCCGCGATATACGGAACTTACTCCTAAATCGTTTAACCACTCCACTAACACTATCTTTTACACTATCTACTTCTCGACTATCTGGTGTAGTCGATCTTATTTTTCGCGAATTTTCGACCGATTCATTAGATTCTGATATTTCGTTGGGTTGGGATAAGGGTCTACGTCTGCGTATGAAAGAATAATTCCTAGAACTCACCTGTGTTGTTGTTGTTGATGCTTCGGTAGTTGTTGTTTGGATTGTTGATCCTCGACGCCTTGGTAGGGGTCGTCGTGTCGTAGTAGGGGCTGGAGTTGTAGTAGATGTAGTAGTAGTTGTTACTGTAGTGGAAGTAGTTGTCGTTTCGGCTTCAGTCGTTAGAACTGGTTCGGGTTCGGGACTTTGTACTTCTTCCGAGCTTTGCCCATTTAGTAGGGAAGATATTTGAACAGAGAGGATGGTGGTTGGTTCGGGGGTGTTTAGTTCAGGTTCAGGAGGAAGAGTGGTTGATCGAGTTCTAACTACTGACGTGTATTGCGGTTGCGTCACTTGTGAAGAAATTTCTCTTTCTAAAGCTGTCTCTTGAGATTCTTTGTCATCTTCTTCTTCTGACGCTACATATCTGAGAAAGTAAAATTACTTATTAGTTTTCGTTTAAAAAATTTCAAAACCTCATGTGTGAACAAGTACACAAACATATAACTATACTATTTAATTTACTACTTATTATTAAAATACGAGAGATTTCAGTATAATTTATCATTAATTATATTTTTATTTAAACATTTTAAAAGCTACTAAACTATAAAAGATAACTTTGTTATTTACGTTAGAGTGTTTTAAATGGCAATTTTAATTAAATTATTTTTTTAAATAAAAGGGTCGTTTGGATACTGATATATATAAATAACTATGTACTTGAGAAAAAATATTTTTCAGTCACAAACAGACACTTCAATTTTATTTATATGTATGGATGTATATTATATATATAATTGTATATATAATACTTACTGCTGAGTGGTAGTTTCAGCGGTAGGTCTCGAGCGTCGAATGGTGACGTATTCGGGAATGTTCTCGCGGCGCGCGCTCGCGACGTCGAGGGAGTTCGGGGACTCCCGCACCGCCACGTAGGGCTCTACGCGCTCGAACAGCGCGTTCCTGTAATATTGCACCTTAAATTAGTATTCATGAACCTAATATATAATATAAATATAGTATTAAATATTTTTTTTATTTCATTTTTGGAACCCCTTTTTTAGTTCCCCTGTTCCCTTTTTTGTTTTCTGATTCCTGTGTCTTCTCTTTTTTCTGTCTTCCTGGTTTTTAACCGACTTCAAAAAAGGAGGAGGTTCTCAATTCGTCGGAATCTTTTTTCTTCCTTTTTTTTTTGTTTTGACATGCTACACCTACTTATATCTTATATGGCTACTGTTATTCGTACTCAAAATAAAAACGAATAAAAAATAATTATTCGTACTTTAATAGGACGAATAATAAATAAAGGAGCTGCTGTTATTCGTCCGATAATCGGATGAAGAAAAAATATATTATTTCTCCGACTATTGTCAATTTGTATTAATATTTATTACTTTTTTATTTTCCAATGTAAATCCCAACGATTGTTAAGTTCAAGAGTTCTTAAAGTTAAATTTTAGGTGCAGGAGTTGTATGCAAAAAAAAAATAACCTTAACCTACCGAGCTGAGCATAGCTACTTATTCTACTTACTTATTTATTACTCCTTCTTTATAATTTATATCATTTTACTAGCGACTCACCCTCGCTTCGGCTCGGATTCGTCCCTAGGTTTTAACGGTTAGTGATTCCCATACAAAATAAACAGTTCAGAACTTTTTGATTTTCCAGCTGTTTTTTTTTTTGTTTTTGCTAAAAAAAATATATATTTAAACCACCCCTGGCACACACCCAACAAAACAAAAAAAGAATTATTCAAATCGGTCCAGCCGTTTTTGAATTTTAGCGAGACTAACGAACAGCAATTGATTTTTATATAGATAAAGGACGAATAATCATTTTTTTATTCGTCCTAATAATATAAAGGAGATATAGATCTTACAAATAACCATATTAGATCTTTAATCTGAGAACCAAAACGCTGTTCAACAATATATTACCTAGCATCATCAGGAGCCTCAGTCCCGGCAGTGGCGGGCCTCGTCCGCCGTATGTTGACGTACTGCAGCGGGCGCGCGCTGCTCGCGACGCTCTCCCTCTCCCGCGGCACCTCCCTGGACCTGGACACTTGGGCTTCTTCGGATTCTTCTTCAAACTCTTCGCTATCTGGCGATATTGGTGTGGTCGATGATGGTCGAGATCGGTTTATTGTTACGTATCTGTAATAGGAAAATATTTTATTGTATGAATTATATATTTGAATGATATGGTACTGACGGCGTACACTAAAATCGTTTGCCTGTATTGAAATTTTTATAGTAGATGATTACCCTTTAATTTCCGAGATAAAATATAAATATATATATTATGAATATAAATATAAATACCTATGACTGAAGTACAAACATTCGCGTTCATCACACAAATGAATGCCCCCAGCGGGAGTCGAACCATTGGCACGTCAAGTAGGATTACTACAAACTGAGCCAAACGTGTCTTCAAAAACTATCCTACACTCTTTCCAAAATCTCAAATTATCTCCATACCAAATTTCATCTAAATCGGTTCAGCAAATTAAATATCAAATGGTAACAGACAGACATATAGACAGAGTAACTTTCGCATTTATAATATTAGTAAGGGTACTCACTGCGGCCTGTCCCTCCTCAGCGGCCTGTCACCATCCAGTCCGGGCTCGAGCCCCTCGTTCTGCGGCCCGCGCCGGCTGTTCTGCACGCCGCCGCCGCCCTCCGACACGCTGTTGCCCGACTTGCTCTCTATCACGCTGTTGCCGGTGAACCTGATCATGGTTAGTTGAAATTTGTAAAGAAGGCAAAAAAAATTATAATGTTCTTTGTTCCGCATAAGGCTTTTTTTAGAGAGGAAATATTGAAAAAAACCAGAAAAAAAACTGAAAAGGTTATATTCAATAGGATTCTTGTATGTCCTAAAAGATTATGAACACGATTATAGACAGGATAATGTCTGTCGGGTCAGCTAGTTATGAAAGAATACATTTCAACTAGCGACGCACCCTCGTTCCGCTCGGGTTCATCCTTACTTACGTTTTAACGTTTAGTATAGATTTTTCAGAGATGAGATATTTTCCCGCAGTAAAAAGGATCCTATATGTTGACCCGGATGACCAGCTATCATCATACCAAATTTCATAAAAAATTGTCCAGTGGTTTTTCTCGTGATGCATTCCCAGACATACAGATATTCTAAAAACTATAGATTCGGCCTCTTCATCGATAATAATAATGACTATTTCAATAAGATTTTCCAAAAAACTATTTAATGTACAAATTCGATTTATTTTATTATATGTATAGATAAAATAACTGCATAATTATTTTTATATTAACATTCTGTTGGGATTACCAATTCTTCACCTTCTAAAGAGCTTGAACGAATATATGATATCTTTTTGTACTTTTACTTATTAATCAATTAGATAGTACTATCTTAGCTATAATTGGATCCAGTGAGTGACGCTGTTATGGAGATCCAGTTTTTTTAATTTTCCAACCAAGTGAGGTCTAGGACCTTCTAGTATCCTTATACATATGTATGTATGTATGTATATATGTATATATATACTAACTTGTTTCTTCCTCTAGTCTTCTCCAATACACGTTGGTATAGTTTCTTATTGAAGGCAGAAGGCGTGGTGGAGGCGACACCGTCCGTTGTTCCCGAACTAGAAGACTCTGATAACTTCAAATGTTTTTCAAGTTGTTCCACTCCACCTATTATTAGGGATTAAATTAAATTCATTTGTTTTATATTGAAATAAAATGTGTAATTTAAAAAAAAATATGTCGACAAAATTAGGTTTTTTAATTTTATTTTATTTTTTCCTATTTTCTTTTCTCATATTTTATCCTATGTGTTATATTTAACTTATTAAAAATAAACATATATATATATATATATATATATATATATATATATATATATATATATAAGCAAAAATTTCTGCATACATTAAAAAAAAGTTCATAAAAACGTTTATTACATTGATCACTCACCAACTTTCTTAATGAGATCGATCAGTTCCTTAATAACCTTTGGATCTTCTGCTTCAATATCAGCCACTTCTTCTGCTGTCGCCTCATCTTCTTCTTCTTCACTTACCTAACAAAAAATTTATAATTAGCTACTTTTGACAGATAATTTTATACTTATTTAAAGTATATGGTGTCATCCATCCGAAAAATAATGGGTAAAATTAAATAAATCTATATGCAACTAAATCGTGGTTATGTTAGAGTTGACTACTTGTCAGAAATCTACTTTTAACTAAGATGGTGAAAATGTTACGTATCATAAGAAAATACACTTTTATTGAGTTTCTTTTCTTTTAAAGTTGTTCAAAATATACAAAAGATTACATACCTCAGGCTCAGGAGTAGTAGTAGTGGTGGTAGTGGTGGTAGAAGGAGGTGTTCTAAACAGCAAGGAGCTTCTAGAAGTAAGTCGTATCGGTCGTCTGGTTGTCGTGGTTGTTGTGGTTGTCGAGGTGGTTGTGGACTCAGTTGTCTTGGCGCTGGTTGCTTTGGTTGGTGCTTTGGTTGTTTCTGTTGGTTTTTTGCAGAGAACGTTGCGGGCGAAGTCGCAGGAATCTGCTGCTTTGTTGAAGTAGAGACCTGTAAGAAAACTCTTGCTTTAGACACAGTTGATGTTATATTTGCATTTTATAATACAGATGTTTAATATCATCAAACATGATAGATTTTCTGACGTTTCGAAAGCTTAAAAGCAATCATGGTCACGGGAGAGACTGCCATTCAAACAAAAAATCATAATAAATCGGCGAAAATATCCGAAAACATAGTTTGACGACACGTTTGGCTCAGTTTGTAGTGATTCTACTTGCTGTGCCAGCGGTCGTGGGTTCGAGTCCCACTGGGAGCATTCATTTGTGTGATGAGCACGAATGTTTGTACTCCAGTCATGGATGTTTATATTTATAATATGTATGTATTTAATGTTACTATCTGGTATCAATAACACAAGCCTCGTAGCTTACCATGGAACTAGATGGTGCTGTGTGTTAATGTCCCAACACATATATTATTTTATTTAAAATAGTATCATAGTATAGATATTAGATATGGAAAGCCAACGCACCCGAGGGGCAGGTGAACTGGTGCGCCACGATGCCGAGGTCGGAGGGGCCGGAGTCGAGGCACCAGAAGTACTTCTTGCAGTCGCGCGGGTGCGGGAAGAAGCCCTCGTCCTTGCACTTGAAGTCTACAATCAATCATTACATTACTATTATATTACATTTTTATTTGTTTATTGATTTATTTAACTCTTTTTAACGTCCCACTGCTGGGCACGGGCCTCTCTTCAATACGAGGGGGATCAGGCCACAGTCCACCACGCTGGCCAAGTGCGGGTTGGCGGACTTCACGTGTCTTTCGAAAACTTGCTAAGTTCTCTCAGACTTGCAGGTTTCCTCACGATGTTTTCCTTCACCGTAAGGCAAGTGGTAATCATGTTGGAAATGATTCGCACGTGAAAATGTCAGAGGTGTGAGACCCGGGATTTGAGCCCGCTTCACACGGTTTTGATTTAATGTATATTTTATGTATTTCTATTATATATCTATTTCGAGAATTTTGAGCATTTTTTCGTTGCATAGGTTTACTCGAAACAAAATTTCAAAATTTAAACTTGTTTCAAAATCAATGTATTTAATTAAACGTCTTTAGTTAGTACATAAAGCAATTATAATTTAAAAGTTACGACAACATACTTACGAGTACGAATGTTGAAATTACGTTTGGTATTAACAATAATATTAATAGCAATGTGAAATTATTTAATTAAGTTCAATCGCTAAATTAAAGAACAATAATATCTTAAACTAGCGAATCACCCCCGCTTCGCTCGGGTTCGTCCCTAGGTTGATTCCCCATACAAACTTTCATCCCCACTTTTACTCCTTTAAAGATTTATTTCCGGGATAAAAAGTGTCCTATGTCCTTTCCAGAGCCTCAAACTATTCCTTTACCAAATTTCATCTAAATCAATTCAGTAAATCCAGAGATTACCCCCTACAACCTCACAAACTCACCCCTCTTTGTAATATTATTTGTATATTAGTATTCGTATGTACATTAAAAGTTGTTTGATCATTGAAAAAATGGAACTAGATTTCTTTGGTATTTTAAAAACATTATTATTAATAATTATTACATATTATATATCTATACTAACATTATAATGCTGAAGAGTTTGTTTGTTTGTATGTTTGTTAGAACGCGCTAATCTCAGGAATTACTAATCCGATTTGAAAATCCTTTTTTCATTAGATAGCCCGTTAACTGAGGAAGGCTATAGGCTATATATCATCCCGGAAAAATGTACGATTCCCGTGGGACAGATTTGTTTTTGTCTAGGGACGAACCCGAAGCGAAGCGAGGGTGAGTCGCTAGTGTATGATATTTAAAACAAACGTTACCAGATCCGGGGTCGGGCGTGGTGGGCGGCTCCGGCGTGATGATGTTCCAGGCGGGCGTCGTGCTGCTCGCTGAAGGGCTGCTCTTGCGCTTGCTGCTTCTAGAACATACCACAGGCTTAGATTAATAAAAGTGTTCTGACTATCTATATCCGTATTAATATTATAATTTATGTGAAAGTTTGTATGTATGGATGTTTGTTACTGTTTCACATCTGAACGTCTGAACGGATCTCGATGAAATTTGGCACAGAGAAAGATTATAGTCTGGAATAACACATAGATACTTTTTATCTCGGAAAAATAAACGGGTCCCGTGGGATAGGTTTGTTTTTGTTTTCCTAGAGGGGAACCCGAGCGAAGCAAAGGTGAGCCACTAGTTTATTATAATTATATGTATCTCTTTAGAATTTAGGGGCTCGAAAGAGCCCGGCCCTTTGGAAGGACTTGCGTGGGGACACAAGTTCAACTCATAGAGGCGCCTTAAGAGATCCAAGTTTGTTTAATGTGACGCATCAGCCGGGATCCATCTCTGAGTAACCCATAGGGAATTACCCTAAGACGGCCTCCAGATAATGTGTAGGGACTAGGTAAAATATAGAAAACTTTGTTATTATTATCCGTATTATATTATTTTTTAATTGAATTTCCGTGAGAAATACACGTATGTATGTCAGTCCGCCAACCAGCATTTGGCCAACATGGTGGTCTATGGTCTGACCCCCCACGAATTGAAAAGAGGCCCAGCAGTGGGATGTTAAAAGAGCTGAATACACACATATATGTAATAATGACACTAATGACACTATTTTTACTGAATTTTATAGTCTAGAAGTTCTTTAAAGTATGTCAATCCATTCTCTCATATTTTCATCCCCTATCTATAAATAAAGTTTTTAGTTTCGTTAGACAGATAATTAATGTATAATAACATATTTTTGATCGGGTATTTTTAGTTTTGGCTGGCTCGCTTGACATTGTGAATCAATGAGCCTGTCAAGTGTCAACTTGCAATTCCTATGGGTATAAGTTCGAATCCTGGATCAAGCTGAAAGTTAAAAAAGTGATAGACATACTTGGTTTTAGGTTTGGAGGTGGTAGTTGTGGTGGTGGTGCTGGACTGCGGCCGGTTCCTTCTGCGACCACTCGACTTAGTTCTAGTTTGTGATGAAGATTCCTTCTCTAGAACATTGGCTGTGGATCTGAAATAAAATGGTCGCTCTAATAATATGAATGTGAAAATTTATAATTGAGTTAGTATGTTTGTTACTTGTTCGCGTCGTAACGGCTGAATGGATTTAAAGGAAATTCGGGAGGACCATGCATGCGAATTGCGGGCTTAAACCAGTCTTTGTATATAATATACCGGTGCACGAGTATTTTTAACCAGACTATATCAAAGAAAGGTTATGTGTTTTAACCAGACTATGTCAAAGAAAGGTTATGTATTTAAATCTTTTTCTCTTTATTTATTTGTGTATTTAAATTGTATATGGTCACCTAGATGGTACTTAGCTATACTTAGAGGCGCTGTTTTAAAGACATTTACTTATTTAATTTTTCGATCAAAAATTTTTATCTGTGGGAGGACAACTTTCGCCCAACTTAGTTTTTATAGTAAAAATGATATGCTGTTCTTTCTTTCTTGTGTTCGTAAGCGAATCACTAATGGCTAGACCAATTGGCCCAATTTAAAAAAAAATGTTAGTAATAGTTTGATTCAAAGTTTTCAGGAAAAAGAATGGAAATTCGTGTGAAACTGAAATTGAATAATTTTTGTATAACAAAGAATTAACAATAAATCTTAGCTAACTTACCCCAGTTTCTGTATGTAGGACTCCTTGGCGGCCTCAATGAGCGGGTAGGGCTTGCCGTGGCAGGTGCCGCGGAAGTCGTCGTTGTCGATCGACCAGAACATTATACCTGGAAAGGGGAGTAACATTGTTATTAATATATTTTATGTAGGTACCTTCATTACAAGGCTTTTAATTTTGCTACTCTTGTTAATTTTTTTTCATAGGTTTGAAGTAAACATCAACAAAAATAGTATATTATGTAATGGTTGGTATAGATTTCTCAGAGATGAGATATTTTCCCTCAGTAAAAAGTACCCTATATGTTGACCCGGATAACCAGCTATCATCATAACAAATTTCATCAAAATCCCTCCAGAGGGTTTTCCGTGATACGGTCACAGACAGATAGACAGACAGGCATAATTCTAAAAACTATAGATTTGGCCTCTGTATCGATAATAATGTCTATTTCAATAAGGTTTTCTAAAAAATATTTAATGTACAGATTCGGCGAGTTTACAGTTAGAATTTTATTATATGTATAGAAAGAAGATAATATCTGTATAACGTACTAATTATATAAGATATATAAATAATATACTTATTCCAACGTTTTTTATTTATTTAACTATACTAGGGTTCGCCCAGTGGTCGAGATCGAAAAATTTTAGAGAAACATATAGAAATACAATTTACCTATCTACATATATAAAAAAAAGCAAAGTTTCCAAAGATTTTTTTTATTGATAACCTATTTTTTAACTTCTACAATTTACGCTATTTACTCATCTACTTTCTATGTGCAATAAAGTTTTCACATATTTATTTTAATCTATTGTAATTATTGCAACTAGTTCAAGAATCGTACCCATAACATCTATTACCCTTATTATTCATAAATATAGTAGACTAACCTCCAAGTCCATTTTCAGCAACATATTCAGCTTTTTTCTTAACAATATCGATGTCATCGTAACCGACCCACTGGTTGCCTTTAAACGCTACTGGGCCCATCGCGTTTTTATTAGGATACATAATGGTCCATTGCTTTTCTTCTTCTTCTTCTGATTCTTCTGACTCTTCTTCCGAATATTCTTCAGAGGCGATCGCTCGTTTCTTGGTTTTAGGTTTCAGAGATTCACAGATCTATAAATTTATTTAGATTCAGTGAGACATTAATATTTAAGGATTTATACGTTTTGTTACTTTAAAAGATTGAATAACGTTAATAATATTAAAATATTTTATAAAATAGTTTATATAACTTGTATATAAAATAAGCGCAAAAATGCGCCTACATTTTCTCTATATGGTATCAGTATCTATTAGTTTCGCACTCTTCTATACAAGGTGAGAGAGACATATCAATCTAGTCTCCTTAGATAACGATAATAAATTATTTGAATATTTCTAAATAACCTACAAAAAAAATTAATTGAAATTAATTTTAAATAAAGTTATTGTTTTGGATTTTTTTACAGTTTTACTTTTATTTTAAGTTTAGATTCCCGACGTTTCGAATGCTTAACAGCAAACATGGTCACGGGAGAGACTAAGGTTTTAGACTTAAAAAAGTCATGGTGACTAAAGATGGTATCTACTCGCAAAACTATACAATAATTTGGAAAAAATGGAAGCACCAATTGGCACCAATGACAATCAATAGGCCCATCCGAACGCATTCATTACATATAATATTTTTTTAACAAATAATTCTAATTAATTATCATTGCTGTAGTTATAAAATTTGGAAATTCAAACATTCGAAACGTCAGGAATAAAGACACACATGAAAAATGTTCTTATTAATAAAATTTCAGGATTATCTACAGAACTTGGCACCCATTTAGATCTCAATTCTTTTGTCCGCGAAGATGACAACAACGCATATTCTTAATATTGAACTTGGCTCCCATTTTCACATTTATGTTTTTGATGGGTTATAGATTACAGTAAAACCGCGACAAAATCCGAAAAATACAGTTAAAACATTAAAAAAATATCAAATATTAGAGTAAATCTAAAAAGATATTATAATCAAACAAAAACAAACCTCATAATACGCTAAATATCCCTTCTCCCTGGTAGCATCGCCCTGCTCCCCGGGCCCGTCCGCGGGCGAGCCTATCTCCACGGCGTCGGGGTTGAACAGTGTGTAGGACCGGCCGTATGTAGGTATGCCGAGGACGAGCTTGTCGCGGTCGGCGCCATTCTCAAGGTAGAATTTTATGGTGTAGTCCTGTTGAAGGTATGGTAAAAAATTAAGATTATTTTGATAACATAATAAATAAAAATTAAACCTGTACCATACAATACATATTTGACGACACGTTTGGCTCAGTTTGTAGTGATCCTACTTGCTGTGCCAGCGGTCGTAAGTTCGAATCCCGCTGGGGGCATTCATTTGTGTGATGAGCACGAATGTTTGTACTTCAGTCATGGGAGTTTATATTTATAATATGTATGTATTTAAAGTTATATATGTGTAGTGTATCAATTATTTGGTATAACTAGATGGTGCTTTGTGTTAATGTTCCAATATATTTATTGTTACTATTTATTATTTAGTTATATAACGGATTTTCTTTGATTCATTATTTTGAAAGAGCAACGTGTGAATAAATTATTTTCCTTTTCATAGATAAGTTCAATAATTATGTATAAAGTTTTTGCTTACTAGAAATTACTGATATCACCTGAAATGGAATTTCAACAGTAAATTATATATGATGAAAGTACTTGTCTTGTAAAATACCTTACTCACTAAAATTAAGTAACAAAAAGAATGGCAAGTGAACGTATGGTTTTCACAGCAATCATGGGTGATTGCTGTGAAAACTGTGCGTTCGCTTGTCATTCGTTATGTTACTCAGCTGCTCAGCATATATGTATATATATATATATATATATATATATATATATATACACATAAAATTGTAACTGAGTGGAATCTGGAAAACCTTTTTAAAATAGACATTATTATGGATACAGAGGCAAATTTTTGTCTGTCTGTTTGTATGTGACCGTGTCACGGAAAAACCACTAAAGGGATTTTGATGAAACTTGGTGTGATGATAGCTGGTTACCCAGGTCAACATATAAAATACTTTTTACTGCGGGAAAATATCTCATCTCTGAGAAATCTGCACTAAACATAAGCAGGGACGTACCCGAGCGGAGCAAGGGTTAGTCACTAGTTTATTATTATAATAGCAATATATGTACATTCGAAACATAATAGATAATCGCGAAGGACAAATGCAGTAATATATTTGAATGACAGCGTTGCGCTATCGTCGTGGGAACATTAATATCGCAAAACTAAATTAAATTTGATTAGCTTTACACTTTAAATAGGGTGTTGTAACTTGTAATTTTTATAAGATGGTATGGTTCTAGTTTTTAACTCTTCATAAATATGAAGTTAAAAATATTCTAAATCTTAAAATATAAAAACTCAAATTAGTTGTATAACAGAAAAACAGTTTATGTAAACGTTTATAATATGTTTAGAATTAAGTAGAAATCTATAAGATATTCGTCGATACGTAAGTGTTTTATTTATTGATATTTTAATAGGACAATCAAACAAATCTAAGTTAAATGTAAAATATACTAAAAATAATTTATATATACTAATATTATAGAGAGGAAAGATTTTTTATGTTTTTTGTTTGCTTGTTTGTACCGAATAAACCCCGAAACTACTGGACCGATTTTGATGAAATTTGGTAACAAGATAGTTTGAGGACTTGGAAAGGATATAAGATAGTTTTATCCCGAAAATCATTCCTTAAGGGGGTTGAAAATGGGAATGAAAGTTTATATGGAGAATCAACCTAGGGACGAACTCGAGCGAAGCGAGGGTGAGTCGCTAGTTTTTTTTTGTTCTTCGTGTTACTCCAGGTCATAGTCTATCTGTGCACTTAATTTCATCCAAATCTGTCCATCCGTACCGTGAAGGGAGTAACAAACGTACAAACAAACTTTCCCATTTATAATACTTGAATTATTATATATATTAAATATTAAATCTTGATTTAAAATCAACTTACTTTAATAATAATCATGACATTTAAACAACAAAGTACTCACAATATTAAGTTCATTATCGACGCTGTATTCATTGGGCTCCTCGAGCGGGTAGAGTGGCGCGTGGTGATTGACCGCGGGCTCGAAGGCCGAGTGGTAGTCGTAGGTGAGCAGGTTCATCCAGTCCAGGTATCTAGGGAAATATTTTATTTTCACTTCGTTGTTATTTATTGAGGAAATACTTAATTCAATTTAATTTATTGTTTTGCATGACAGAGATGAATACTAATAAATAATGCATATCCTTATCTATACATATAATAAAACTGTAGAGGTCGAATGTCTGTACATAGAAAAACAATGCTAAAAACCGAGTCAGGGGGATGTAAGAAGAGAAATAGAAAAAATCCAGATTTTTTTCAATTTTTTTGTTTTTCCGTCTGTTTTTCTGTTTTACGGGCTAACCTCCGTAACTTTTGAACCGATTTAAATGAAATTTTGCATGGTAATATCTTATATCCCCGGCAATGCCTTAGATACTTTTCATCCCGGAAAATTAAAGAATTCCCGTGGGATAGTTAAAAAACTATAGTAACTTATACAGCTTAGTATACAAAAACTACTGATTGGATTTTAATGAAACTTTACAATAATATAGTTCATACATCAGAATAACAAATAGGTTACTTTTCATCCCGGAAAAATGTACGGTTCCCGTGGAATAGATTTGTTCTTGTTTGTGGCTAGTAAATATATAATTATTAAAGTTATTTATGTAATAATTATTAAAGCTTATTATTTACTTAGGACTCGTCTTTGCTGTAAAAAAACTATGTCATATAACACCCGTTACTTTCATTTCCATTTCATGTAAATAGCATTAAACTATACAATTATATAAGGGTAAATATATGTTTAAAAGTAAAAAACAATCTTATCACTACAAAATAGCAAAAACAACAATAATAAAAGCTTTTTAAAACAGGAAATGCCTCATACCAAGAATTTAAAAAGACACTTAAATTAATCATATTAAATTTACTTTTATATACTAAGTTATACTTAAGATAGACACGAAAAAATTCCATATATTCGTTACTTTATTCACAGATATTTAACAGCTGTTTTTTTATTAAAAACAACATAAAAGGGCAAAAATTTACAATTTAACGCACGCAAAAGTTGTATTTTCGACTGTTTTCCATTGACATAAGGTATATAATCTATTGGGAGATCATTTATATGCTATAGATAGAGTATTACATTAATTCGCGTGCTTTTCTAAAGGTCAGGGTCTATCGTAGTTTAATTGTGCAACCTACGTGCTCCGTATATGGTAAGTACTGGTCAGACACTTCGCGCTCGGATGGGTCTATTGATTTACATTATAATATAGAGCTATTATAATATAGAGCTATTATATTATAGATGCACTCATTGTTTATGGAAATTATGATACAGAAGAAAGAGGAAGCTTCGCCTTTACAAAGCTTAAAGCTTTTGCTTAAACTATTATATTAATTCAGACTTTTGTTTTTTTTTTTTTTAGTTTAATGTAAATGGGAAAATTCAAATAAAAGAAATTCAAATAAAATTCTTCCTTCTAAATATCTATTTTGAAATAAAAATATTAAGAAAAATTATACAAAACGTTTTTCTACAACTGTCATAAAGAAAAGTATCCAATATAACATTTTTGGCTTGCTATCCTTATTTTTTGACCAAATTATTGGGCAAGTTATATACATATGTAGGTCTTGTGTCACCAAAACAAAATGTACTTTGTCCAAATAGAGTTTTATATATTTTTAATGTCTTTTACATATTTCAATTGACAATTATGTAATTTTTTTCTGAAACTATATTCCTACGGACGCCAAGGTCCAAAGTTTCCACGCCAAACTTGAATTATATTTTATTTCTAGCTTGTTTCATTTTATTACACGAGATTTTGTTTTTTTCTTTGAATTGTAGCAAAAATCTGCACAGTACTTAAATCAACTAGATATTAATTATTCCAAATTATCTCGATCTATCGACTCCAACTATCGATCCAATATAGAATTCAATTAAATGTACTGAAAAAACTAGAATGTCCTTTATATGTCCGAACCACAAAAACAAATATCTACCTATTTTAGTCGTAGTAGTGAATTATATATCAATTTGTAATTATAATTCTAACGACGCGTCCTAATATCGGCATGATGTCACCGAAAAAATTCTAGTCAAGACAGAAACAAGTTTTTTCGTAATTTGAAAAGAATTTTGCGACAAATATGTTGTAACATGTTTTATAAAAATAGTTTATATATTTCAATGAAGTTATTAAATACATTTAGTAAATAACTGAATACATATGTTTCTCATATCGTAGGACCATTAATAATGATGAAAATGTAATAGATAATTAAAAGCTTTTTAAAGCTAAGGTAGTTGAAGATGTATGAAGTTGAAAATATATTCAGCGCTTTTTAACGTCCCACTGCTGGGTACGGACCTACTCGCAATGCGAGAGGGAACAGGTTATACAAAATACAAATTTACATAGTCCACCACGCTGGCAAGTGCAGGTTGGTGGAATTCTTCATCAATACATAAGTATCTTTCAAGAACTTGCTAGGTTCCCTCATATACTGAAGTTTTCACACGATGTTTTTCTTCACCGTATGACAAGTGGTAATCATGTTGAAAATGATACGGCCATAAAATATCAGAAGTTGCTTTTAAAAGCAACGGCGTTATCACTGGGTCACCAATGCCCTAAATATTATTATATTTAACCCTATATATACTCATATTTTAGTGATATCAAAAAAATATTAATATTAGTAATATCAAAAAATAATATTTTCGACAACCTGACATCATAGCTGCCAATGTCAATTCTACATACATACAAATTTCTATTAGTTATTAACGTATATTGGCATAATTAATTAGTTCATAAAATGTTACTTTTAAGTCAAGCTTGTTTTATAAATTAAAATATATATATATATATATATATATATATATATATATATATATATATATATATTACTTAAAAATTGCAATTAGTTATAAGCTCATTACTTAAATATATGTAACTAGGTATAAGGTAAACATTGGTCAGAGAATTAAAGGCTATTTTTATTTTATTTTTTTATTTTATACTCATATTTTGAATTCTTAAACGACTGCATATTACTTTTTTCTCGTTAACTTTTCTCCTTCTTTTTAGTTCGATTTTCGTATCGATTCGATTCGTATTCGAGTGCGAAGTTTGTTGTTTTTATTTCTATAATTATTTTTTTTATATAAAGGATCAATTAAGATATTTATTAAACACAAAATCTGATCTCACTATTAATCTTGGCAGATGAACTACTTTTCAGGCAGTAATAATAAAAATCTTTAAAAAATATGCTTAGCAAAATTATACCTATATGTTAGAATTCTTTCTCAACGAGCTTGAAAGGCAAATATTTTGACAATCAAAATAGAACAGCTATTGTATGTATTGTCATTATTACGGTTCCGAAATGCAAAGTAAACAGAGCGTCGTGTCGAGACGAATTAAATGTGTTTCATCACTATACTTTATGAATCGTTGGGGTTGCTATGTTACAATGTCTTTATTGGATAACCGGTCTAGATGAAGACACAAAAAGCTTTGAAAATGACGACTAGTTTTTACTTCAAAGAAAGAAGTATCTAACTAATTAAGAAATTAAACTAATTAACTAATAAAAGATAGTTTTTTTTATTTATTTTTTTTAAGTTTTTTTTTATTTCATGATAATATTGTTTTTATTCAGCCTAATGGGATTCCTAATTCAATCCGATATATATAAAACTTCATAAATTACAAATATTACTATTTATACCCCTTTAGAGGATGAATTTGAAAAAATCTTCTTTATAATTTACGTTCATAATATGTAATCTAATAAAGATAGCATTGTGTAAAATTTCCGTTAGACTAAGACACACATAGTTGAGGCAATAAAACGAATTTAAGGTTTTTATTAAAAATATGCGAGACTAAATAATATTTGGGGTATACTTCTGAAAGCTGTTAACCGAATTTTGAAGCGAAATTAAGCACAAAGCTTTGTTTTAATATGATACTTCTCTCCAAAGAATATTTGGCGCATTCAAATATTTTTCAAGATACAGAATTTTAAAAAGTTTTCGAAAGTATATCCGAAATAGAATGAACAGGTATCGATCCACATATTTCAGTGTATACCTTCTATAACTATGCTATACAATCACAGGACATTTTCAAGTCCACCATACAACATATCCACCCTACTGCCCTAGCACTCCTATTATACTCGTGCTTACAGAGAGGCATTGTCTCAGCATTGTATCTATGCAATAATAAATTATCATCAAGAGATGGACGTGATTATGAAAGGTTCACTTTTTGTTTCATTCTAAATATTGTTGAAAAAATGTCAAAATTTAGTAAATTTAGGTCATAAGATTAGATTTGGTTGAAAAAAATCACTATTTATACTTTTGTTTTTAATTTGTTGGCAAGTTCTTCTTTCATCCATCCAGGGATGACGAAGATTATTACAAAGAGATGTTTAGTATAACGTCGTAGTAAGTAGACTAACATATAAGACACTTTTTGCTCAAGGTCACGTGAGTACCCTGGCCGAGGCATATAGTAATATGTACTTAATATTACAAAGCTAAAGAGTTTGTTTGTTTGGTTGAAGGCGCTAATCCAAGGAACTACTAATCCGATTTAAAAAATTCTTTTTGCATTAGATAGCCCGTTAACTGAGGCAGGCTATAGGCTATATATCATCCCGGAAAAATGTGTGGTTCCCGTGGGATAGGTTTGTTTTTGTTAAGGGACGAACTCGAAGCGAAGCGAGGATGAGTCGCTAGTTGGTTAAATAAAGCGAATCCCACTAATCATTGAAGAGCTTCCACTAATCATATATGATTATATAGAAGCTTGTCAATATCATATTTCATGTAATATATTATCAACTAGGATAGCTAATAATTTCCTCATTAGATACAATGTTAGTATGAACTGTACGGGTGTCGGTTATTCACAGTACTAAAACGTAATCAATTATTTACTTGCATTAAAGCCTAAGTAGATTTAATATTCCAACACCGATTTCATATGACATACTTCGATACGCACGACTTTATGATATGTTGTTTGGTCTATGTTAAAAACTTAATGTTATCTGTACTTTAGGCTTTACTATAACTCCATGTAAAAAGTCATTAAAAATTTCGACACCCTTAAATATAGAAAACTATGTCAATCCCCATAAAATATCTCAAAGCTGTAATCGTCACCTAGATTAACATTTCTTAATTAAAATGAGAACATATTAACGTACCTATACTCAATATTATAAATGTGAAAGTGAGTTTGTTTGTTTGTCCTTCTTTCACGTTGAAACAGAGTGACGGATTGGCGTGATTTTTTGTGATAGTTGGAGGACAGGAGACAAGAGAGTGACATAGGTTACTTTTTACCGCGGGAGATTATCTCATTCCCACGGGAAAACGCGTTATAATAAATCCCACAACAACTAACAACTAATATCTGTCTATCTATTCCATACTAGCCGTTAAAACGTACCTAGGGACGAACTCGAGCGAAGCGAGGGTGAGTCACTATTATGTATGTACATATAATAAGTAAGTTATTAACATAATATTAAATTAACTTTTACACTTTACTAATTTTAACCATGCTAAAAAATATAACACCTCATTTTATCATCTCTGATGATAAGAGAGCTGGATCGTTTTTCGCCTAAAGAATAGGCATTGCCATTCAGCGGGGGTAAGCAGCTATCATTCAGCCACAGTTCCAGGTGGACATGATTTGTACAGTAAGAATTACATTTGTTTTGTATATATAACTAAGTATATTTGTAATTTCAATGTGTGTATTTCCTTTATTGTAAAAAATATTGTAAGAATCCCGATAACTGTCTCTTAGGGTGCGTTTACATCAAACGAGCGAATGCTCATTCTATCCCCACCCTATCAAATTCTTTTAATGTAAACAGAGACAGAGCATTCTTTCGTTGTTCTCTCTGCGTTCGCAAACATTCTATAGAACATTCTAAGAATGCTCACTCGCTTGATGTAAACGGCACTAGAACGTGCGAACAATTGCTTAGAGCGTTCTTAGATGTTCGAACGCGCTCGCTCCCCGTAGCGGTCTCTTCAAAGCGTTCTTGTGTTCTAGCAATTTGAATATTTACGAGTACATACCTACTTATCGAATCATGGATTGGTCTCAAGATAAATGTCTATTAATGTCTATTAATAAAATTTGTCATCCACCAACGTCTCTTTCTTCTTTTCTTTTTGACTGTTTGAGACAAAATAATAACCACAAAATTGACAATGGGCAATGAGCATTCGTTCGGCTGATCTAAACGTCATTGCAAGAATTCTAGTTCTATGTTCTCATTTTGCTCGTTGATCTTTTGGTGTAAACGCTGAAATCGAGATTTCGTTTACACTAAAAGAACAAGAAAGAATGCTCTTGCTCTAGCTCTAGTTCTTTGTTCGTTTGATGTAAACGCACCCTTAGAGCTTCTCCTATCTGGAGATAAGAATATGTAAGGATCTTATGTCAAATCGCTAGTAATGAAAACCACAGATAGACGATAGGTTATTGGGATTAACCCTAAGTCTTTGATGAAGCCTACACTTTAGGCCAATCTGTGGTTATTAAGCAATACGACATTGAATTAGAAAATGAAGTAACGTATGTGACACTCGTGGCGCAATGCGATATTTATTCACACTTCGTTTTAGCGGCAATGGGCAACCTATTTACGATGATCTTGAAGTTTCGATGTATGGGTGTTACTAATTATATTTGCTCAAGCTATGTGCTAACGTCACTATACTGCCCTAAATTTCTTTTTTGTATTACAAATTGTAGTTCACTTTTTAAACGTAATTTTATTATTATACTAGCGACTCACTTCGCTTCGCTTCGGGTTCGTCCCTAGACAAAAACTGATCTATCCCACGGGAACCGTACACTTTTCCGGGATGATATATTGCCTATAGCCTTCCTCAGTTAACGGGCTATCTAATGCAAAAAGAATTTTTCAAAACAGTTTAGTAGTTCCCGAGATTAGCGCGTTCAACCAAACAAACAAACAAACAAACTCTTCAGCTTTATAATATTAGTATAGATACATAATTATTTCTTTATTTATTTATTTAGGGTAACCAACAGAACATATACTTAAATCGTGCAAACATGTCTAAATTATACAAATGGTAAAGGTTGTACTTAAAGGCTACCACGACAAGCGAAAAAATAAAGACTTTATTGTTATAGACAGTCAGTGTGTTAAGAGTTAAGGTATTAAGTTAATAATACGTATTGGGTCATTAACACACAGCACCACCACAGTAATATCACCAAGCTGCGCTAAACGCGTTTTACGACGATATTTAGAAGGCATTGTGTCAGTATTTAATACATGTAAAAAAATATATTATACTATATTCAACATTTTGCCGTCATATTACAAACATGATTAAACCTTAAATATCATAACATAAGTCTATGGTTAAGTAAGTAAATAAGTCTGATCCCACAGACAAACTGTGTAAACAGTTTTGTGGGTCTTTATGTAAAAATTTTTGTATTAATATATATTATAATAATCAAATAAATAATAATAAAAAAAATAAAAAAATATTGTTTTTTTAGGTCCTCACTAATCAAAAAATTAAATTCTAAAGTATTGCTGTTATCATGAATTTTTTTCTGATTCATTGCATCTACACACGAATTACAACTCCTAAAAGTATTGTTAACACCATTTGATAGATCATTTCAAAATTGATATTTTACGTTTTTTTTTTTTTAATATTGAAAATTTTAAAGTGAGGGTATTGTGCGGGGGCTGGGCGGCAGTTGATGGGTTGAATGTTGAAGTTTGCTCGGAGGACGGCCTTAACTATCTTATCTTTGGGCGAACCAAAAATCCAATTTCTCATTTATGTTATTACTTACAAATTCTTTTCGCCAGATCATCACCACTGATTGAGTATAACTTTAAATATATGTGTCGCGAAATGTTAGTGTGCTTAATACTTACCTAAGTTTATTAAGGCTGAAAAAGCTTGAGCAAAATAACAAAAGCTCTAAAAAGTATAGATTTTTACTCCCCAAACACATGTAGTATGAGATTTATTGCATGAATAAATCTCGTACCAACTACCAAGGCTAGTCAAAACTTTCGAAATTCATTTTTGTCTTGTGTCATCGTAAATATTAATGATTGCCATAAAATTAACCTTAATTCATAATTGTTAACATTTCCTCAACTATTATTTTTATTATTGAGTTGCAAAATATAATAAATCGCAATTGCAATATTAAAATAAATATCAATAATCTTTATAAAAACCTCTTTTTTTTTTGCTATATTTCACGTTTATGATTATAGTCCGATTAAACGTATCGATTTAATTATTATTAATTATTGAAATTTCGCAGTCGAGTAGAAAGGAATCAAATCATTTTATATGTATAATTAAAAGGTCACGACTGTACATTAAATGTTTTATCAAGTATTTGATCTTGAGATGGATGTAATCGAATACTATTATACGAGTATTAAAGTTAAAACCTTTTTTTTTTTTCAATAATTTTATCATAGTTACAAATGCTATATAAAAAAGACTAGCAAATCCCGGGGCTTCGCTCGCGCTAAACCTACAAAAAAACCTCTTTGACTTTATGCTATTAGTACTAATGTATAGAAGTCTCCCGATTTGTTGACATTTACAATAACTGCTGGGTAGTAGCATGATGATATATAGCCTATAACCTTCCTCAATAAACGGGCTATTTAATGCAAAAAATTTTATAAATCGGATTAGTAATTCTCGAGATTACCGCGTTCAAACAAACAAACAAACAAACGAACAAACTCTGCCTCTTTATAAGATTCGTGTAGATATATAAAAAATATTAAATAATCTTAATTTTAGTATCTAGTGTATTCATAGATATTAGTTGAGCTTATCATTAATGTTTATTAGCAGTAAGTTCACTAATCGTTAATTCATAAAACTATCTTCGTTAGAGCGGTAAAGCCATTATTTAATCTACTATTACTACACTACACTACTATTATTTACTATTTAGTTATGTTTAAAAAATTATATATTAAAATATTGATATAGAAGTTATTGGAAATTTTAATGTCAGATGAGTATTATTGTAAGCTGCTTTTGTTTTTTTTTTTTCAAAAACTAACAAAAAGTATAAATGCAAACGACGCCGCAGTCAAGAGCTAGTATATATATTTAATTAATAATTGATAGGTAACTGCTTAGTGGCATGAAAATTAAGCGTTTTTGTGCTTCAGAGAACACGTTGAAACGTTGCACATGGTTGTTGTTAGCCACTGTCATTATATATTAAACCATTTCACAACGTTCAGCTCTCGTGATTCAAATTGATTTAATGTTGTTTTTTATGTGATACTAGCGGCTCACCCTCGATTCACTCGGGTTCGCCTCTAAACAAGCCAAAACAAATCTATCCCACGGGAACCGTATAGTTTTCCAGGATAAGAACTAGCCTATTTGTTATTCTGATATATGAACATTGTACAACATTCTGATATATGATTATTGTAAAGATTCATTAAAATCCAATCAGTAGTTTTTGTGTTCTAAGCTGTATAAGTTACTATAGTTTTTTAACTATCCCACGAGAACTCTTTGATTTTCCGGGATGAAAAGTATTTAAGATGTTAATCGGGGATATAAGGTACCACCATGCAAAATTTCATTTCAATCGGTCCAGCAGTTTCGAAGATTAGCACGTACAAACAGACAAACAGACAGAAAGAGACACAATAAAATTGAAAGAAATCTAGATTTGTTCTATTTCCTTTCTTACATCCCCCTAACTCTGTTTTTAGCATTATTTTCTATGTACAAACATTCAACTTCTACAGTTTTATAATATGTATAGATTAATATGATATCAAACATCAAAATAGTAGGAGCTTTAGTAACAACTGCAACGGTGACCATTCGCTAACATGTACGGCTGTAGATCCGGAGGTCCTAAATTCGAGTCCCGGGTCGAGCCAAATTTAGTTATTGAGTATTTCTGTTAAGAAGTTCTCAATAACAGTCCGGAGTTGGCGGTGTTTCACCCCCGTACCTCGGAAAACACGTAAAGCCGTCGATTTATGCACTATAATATCTCATAGTGAGTTTGGCCGCTTTAGCCTTAATCGATCAGGAGGACATTACAATAGAAACTTACCGATTTAAAGTCTTCACATCGAAACCTTTTTGTATGTACTCGATTCCAGCAGGTACAGCCATGGTGAGGAGGAGACGAGGCTTGCCAGTCTTCTCAGATTCCCTTTCGAACTCCTCACGCAATTCCTTCACTAACTTGGCGTAATTCTCTCTGTCTTTTGGCTTTCCACCGTCCCTGAAGGCTGGGTACTCCCAATCCAGGTCGAGACCGTCGAAGTGGTTTTGTCTAAGGAACTGTGGACAGAATATTTAATCTGTATAATTTACTGTAGAATATTCTAGAATGTATTGTACGTATGTATGTATGTATGTATTCAGCCCTTTTTAACGTCCCACTGTTGGGCACGGGCCTCCCTTCAATACGACGGGAATCAGGCCATAGTCCACCACGCTGGCCGCCAAGTGCGGGTTGGCGGACTGACAGAATGAATTATGTATCAACTAGTTTTTCGGATTTTGTCACGTTTTTCCATTCAATTCGTGCGTAAATAGAATTCGCTATCTGTTACGTACTGGCTGATGCTCATTACCTAACTGAACCTAGCAGTTTGATACGTCACTTAATTTTTGACGTCTAAAATTTCTTTTGTACGTCTACATTTCGAATAGATAAAAAAGTTATATAAGCATGACAATGTATCTATTGGTTTCCATAATAAAGTGAAATCAACTCAACATATTACACAAGAAATAATACGGCATTTCTGGTCTCTTTAACTACTAATATTAGAAGTTACTGAACTACTTGTAACCATTTTCCTTACTATATAGACATTATATATATATATATATATATATATATATATATATATATGTGTGTGTTTTTAGCATAGCGTGGTCAGAGCGGTAATAAAGTAACAAGTTACTAGATATTAATTACATTATACATACATATATAAAAATTGTAACTAAGCCGAATCTGTACATTAAATATTTTTTGGAAAATTTTATTGAAATAGACTTTATTATCGATACAGAGGCCGAATCTATAGTTTTTAGAATTATTATCCGTCTGTCTGTCTGTTACCGCATCACGAGAAAACTACTGGATAGATTTTAATGAAATTTGCTATGGTGATAGCTGGATATCCGGATCAACATATAGAGTACTTTTTACCGCGGTAAAATATCTCATTTCTGAGAATAAAATACAAAAACTGCAATGTAAGAGTATACTGATATATAAAACCTGAGAATTTGGTTTCTGGTCATCTAAACGCGGGCGGAGCCGCGGGCAATGCTAGTTATATTATAAATGTAAGTTTGTGTGTATGTTTGTTGTAATACAGATTGACAATGATCTTGAGTAACATATAGACTACTAGTAATATTACTATTGATAAAACGGTGGCAGTGGCACTATCTCTATATACATAACACTATAAGTACAAAAGCTATATAGGGTCGCACCCAAGCGAAGCGAGGGTAAGTCACTA
Source organism: Fabriciana adippe (assembly GCA_905404265.1). Lineage (NCBI taxonomy): Eukaryota > Metazoa > Arthropoda > Insecta > Lepidoptera > Nymphalidae > Fabriciana > Fabriciana adippe. Next base: position 1,956,870 of record FR989995.1, read on the forward strand.
TTAAAAATATAAACCGCTGCAATTTATTTCGCTGTGGGAAACTAACCCCAAGCAACTTTGCCATGTCATTCAATAAATTACTCACATATTTGATAGAGGCAAAAATTGTAGCAATGTCAGTACTGAATACATTCACTAGTAAATGGCCAACGAAGTCAGGTATCCGCTTGCACTTTAATAACGCCTAATGATAAAGAGAAAGTGAAAACAACCTGCGAGCTGTGTCCAGCTTTCAAAATCTGCAGTATTTCTACTGCAGTAAAGATATGAAATATGAATATGCACTTTTTTGGTACATATATATATATATTTTTTTACATAGAGATAACAAGCGATTTACTCTTGCTTCGCCATATAAACTTTCATCACCATTTTCACCCTCTTAAGGGATGATTTCCGGGATAAAAAATATCCTATGTCCTTCCGAGAGTTTCAAACTATCTTTTACCAAATTTCATCTAAATTGGTTCAGTAGTTTTGGAGTTTATTCGGTACAAACAAACAGACAAAAAATCTTTTCTCTTAATAATTAATATAAGTATAGATTTAATACGATAGACATCCTGCCACATATCTCGGTTTGTAGAAAAATTGGATAAAGTCTGGATCTCGAAAGTGAAAAATGAAATCGATAACATCTATGAATAATTACTGTTGCTTAGCATTAGGAGGCCTAGTTTCGAGTTTCTAATTGAAGGTCTTGTTGAAACTCTCTTTGTGCGCTACATAAAACTGTGTAGAAATTACCTTAAAAATAGAAGGTGTTGGTGAAAATGGACATTATTGTTTTAATCTGAGCAGTGTGTCAGATACATATCATATTATGCCATGGTAATCAAGTTTGTTAATATAAAAATTAACTAACATTTTGATAAATAACAATAAGTACTAAAAAATTTATATAAATACTAGCAGAACCCGCGCCTACGCCCGTGTTCAATCTAGAAAAAAAATCTTTGGCTTTACGTTATACCTACCAAATATAGAAAAAAAAAAACATTAAAATCAGTCAAGCCGTTTCGGAAGAGTGCGACCACAAACACCGTAACACGGGATATTCATATATTAGATATTTCACATCATGAAGCCCAACACGACTTAAACCAAAAGATATGAGTAAAAAAACTAACGGAGACTAGTAACTGTCAGAATTCAGTTCAAAAGTATCAAATTTTCTTTAAGAAAGCTTATTTAAATAAATAATATGACTTACTTTAATAGCATTCCTAACGAACTCCTTTCTTCTATCCTTAGCACCGACCATGGGTGAGAATCTCGTTGAGCCCTCATTCCAACCACCAATAGCCAGTAAAGTCTTCAAATTCTTGTTGTACGTCTTGAGTCCAGTAAACTTAGCGTAACCACCTACGAATACAAAACAAGATATTATTATAAAGTTTAATTTAATTTAATTTTTTTTCATTTGTAGAACTATTTAAAAAATCTTATCTATAGATATCTATACATATAATAAAATTCTGAGTCGAATGTGTATATTAAATATTTTTTGGAAAATCTTCTTGAATTAGTTATTATTGTCAATACAGAGGCCGAATCTATAGTTTTTTGAATTTTTGTCTATTTGTCTGTCTGTTTGTCTGTGGCCGCATCACAAGAAAACCGCTGGACAGATTTTGATAAAATTTGTTATGATGATAACTGGTTATCCTTTTTACTGCGGCAAAATATCTCGTCACTGAGAAATCTTTACTAAACGATAAATCGTAACGTGGTAGTCGCTAGTAAAATATAAATGTACAATATGTGCATAATAATAATAATAATGTCCTCCTGACCGATTCCGGCCACGGCGGCCAATCTCATTGAGACTAGCCAACTGCGCAGGAGATATTATAGTGCAGCGCGTGTGAGAGAGAGCGCAGACACAAGTGCACTCTCTATTCCTGTCACTCTCATACTCCGGTGGGACGACTACTCGACACGACCGGTGAGAGTTAAGGCAAGCATATGTGCATACTACATATATGCATGATAAAGGTACTGTTTAGTGAGAATCGCCAAAATACATAATAGGTAATTTTAATTTTCGTCGCGTCGTTCACAGTATAACTATTTATTATTATTATTATAAACAAAAACTTTTGTTTTGATAATACTTACACATTGGAAAATAAATTATCACTTATAGAACCACAATATGACATCGATGACAGAACCATATTATAATGTCTACCTAAAAGCGCGGGAAAATCAAAATGCCCCGTTTTTTTTTTATTATGAAGGTTGCATAGATACTCTATTCTGAACAAAAATATTCAATAAATCAAATAAATTTAATATTTATTTTATAAAATATATCTTACATAAAATTAAATCTGATATTTTAAAATTAAATAGAAACTAATATTTAATTTAGTCTCTAATAATAAATTATTATTTTTTTAAATAAAAATGTCTGTATACATGCAAAATCCTGTAATTTTAATTGATTAACACAATATAATAATTATAAGGAAATTCACTAAATGTTTTTAAGATTAAGTTATCGCGTACGGATATAAGTTATTACTAACGTAAAAGTTGTATAATACAAGTACTATTATTATAATGTTTTTCAATGGAAGGATGCGGATTATTATAATATTTACCAAAGGAAGCTACTCCCTTCCGTTGAAAAATATATAAATGGCGAATGCATTTATTAAGAGTCAACTTGATCGTAAAATTTCCATTATTCTCTTGGTATTTATAATATTTGTGTCAAGGACTTTGTGGTATTTAAGATCGTTAGGTTTAGGATATGACGTTTTTGGCATATGACGTTATCTTTTGTGGACTTTAGTCAATGTGACATTGTAAGTACAGGTATATAAATTATAATAACTAGCGACTCACCCTCGCTTCGCTTCGGGTTCGTCCCTAGACAAAAACAACTCTATCCCACGGGAACAGTACAATTTTTCGGGATAATATATAGCCTATAGCCTTCCTCAAGTAACAGGCTATCTAATGCAAAAAGAATTTTTCAAATCGGATTAGAAGTTCCGGAGATTAGCGCGTTCAACCAAACAAATAAACAAACTCTTCGGCTTTATAATATTAAGTATAGATTTGAGTGAAATTTACGTTTTATTTCAGGATTAAATTAAAAACATTATTCTTATATATTAACATCTTGCATTTAATTAACTAAAAAAACTTATATCTAATTAGTTATTCAGTTATCAAACAGAAAGTTTCTTAATAGCTGGAATTAAAAGTGTATGTCATATGCCATGCCATAAATTATATTGTAACTATATGAAATTTTGTTTAGATTGTTTGAGTCATAGATTAGTCAATATGTTACGTTTAAACAAACAAATTAGCTTTTATAGGTTATTTAATCAACCAAAGTGTTTATTCAACGATAATAGTAGCTTAATTTATTTTAACCATACCCTTTAAACTATCTAAATCGGACTACTTGAATAACAATTGCTTGGTTTTACTTTTACTACAATCAGAACATTATTTTACTGATAAGTAAAGTTAAATGAAAGTATCTTTACGGAGAAAATGGTATATCTCAGAAAAAAGGAACATTTCTAGACTTATAAATTAAACGAAGATTATTTGAAAAATATACGTATACTAAAGCACATTTATTATAGTTAGAAAAGAAAGATTGAACATCAAAAAGATATCATATACTAGCGACTCACCCACATGTTAACGTTTAGTATACATATATTTCCCAGAGATGGGATATTTTTTCGCCACAAAATGTATCCTATATGTTGACCCGGATAACCAGCTATCATCATAAAAAATTTCATCAAAATCCCTCCAGTGAATTTGCCGTGACGCGGTAACAGACAAACAGAAAAAAGAACTAAAAACTATAGATTCGGCCTCTGTATCGATAATAATGTCTATTTCAATAAGATTTCCCAAAAAATATATAATGTACAGTTTTGGCTTAGTTACAATTATTTTATTATATGTATAGATTATTAAGTTTATGTTAAAAACAAAAGCATAAAATAACGATGCCATTCACGTATCATTTAATTTACATTTAAATACAACACATTTAAATAAAATATAATATTGTATACTTTTAAATTCAGTTTATATAGGAACTAAAGAACTATTAGTGTGTTAAACTCTTGTCACTATGTAGTAGTCAATTTGCCTTTAAAAATAAATAAATACCAATAATCCATAAAGAATATTTTCCTAATAACATTATATCGCACGCTTTCTACAACGGAAAGAATAGATCGGACTTAGTTTTTATTTCTATAATCAATAAATTAAATTATAATCAATAAATCAATTATTAATTATAGTTTTTATTATCAAGGATATAAATATTATTAAATAACACATTGATTTCCTATTTACGGAGGAAGTGGTCTGTCTCATGTTTTAAATTGTACTATGAGCTGTTTACCATTCGAATCTTCATTGTACACAGTGAATTGTATGCAATCTGAACAAGGACATCGATACTGCGCCATTGCAATTCAGCGAGCACTACTTACTTTAAGCTCACGGTTTATTTTATGTTTTTACTATTAATTTTATCTATTTATTTTTAGGTTTTTACAGAGTCGGCAACGCGCATGTGATGCCCTTGGTGTTACAGGCGTCCATAGGCTACGGTAACTGCTTACCATCAGGCGGGCCGTATATTTGATTGCCACCGTCGTTGTATAAAAAAAAAAATACTAGCGGCTCATCCTCGCTTCGCTCAGGTTCGTCGCTAGATACGTTTTAAATAGATATAAATAGTTATTAGCCAGCATTAGAAATATATTTTTTTTACATTAATTTTTCATTTTTTCTCTTTATTAAAACCTTCCGTAGACCTTAAGGAACATACGAAAAAAAAATTACCTGAATTGGTCGAGCCGTCATCGAGTTTTGCGCTTACCAACATTCATTTTTATTCATATAGATTATTTAGTAATATTACTTCTACACATATAATAAAATTGTAACTAAGCCAAATCTGTACATTAAATATTGTTTGTAAAATCTTATTGAAATAGACATTATTATCGATACAGAGGCCGAATCTATAGTTTTTAGAATTTTTTCTATCTGTCTGTTACCGCATCACTGAAAAACCACTGGAGAGATTTTGATGAAATTTGGTATGATGATAGCTGGTTATTCGGGTCAACATATAGGATACTTTTTACTTCGGAATAACATCGAATCTCTGCGAAATCTGTACTAAACGTTAAAACGTAAGTAGGGACGAACCCGAACGGAGCGAGGGTGGGTCGCTACTCAAATATAATTACTATATTTAAGTTATATTATTACGTCAAAACATATATATATATATATATATATATATATATATATATATATATATATATATATATATATATATATAGAAATAACTAGAGAGTCACCCTCGCTCCGCTCGGGTTCGTCCCTACTTACGTTTTAACGTTTAGTATAGATTTCTCAGAGATGAGATATTTTCCCACAGTAAAAAGTATCCTATATGTTGACCCGGATATCCAGCTATCACCATACCAAATTTCATCAAAATCCCTCCAGTGGTTTTTCTGTGATGCGGTAACAGAGAGACAGACAGACAGACAAAAATTCTAAAAACTATAGATTCGGCCTCTGCATCGATAATAATGTCTATTTCAATAAGATTTTCCAAAAAATATTTAATGTACAGATTCGGCTTAGTTACAATTTTATAATATGTATAGATATTGATTAAGTTACACGTCGCGAACTAAGAATCATTCAGTATTATGATAAAATAAATAATTATCAAAATTATAAATGCAGGTCTACAGTATGCTCAGGATCATTACTAAAAATATACATACCTTTCTCAATATCCTGGTATTTATCGAAGGGTTTTAAAGTGTTTTCTTTTGTGAAGCCTCCAAAAGCGTAGACGAGATGAGTGCACAGATAGGGGTTGATGTTCTGAGGGTTGAACTTTGCTGTACCCGGCCGGTACACCGACCAATTTGTGTAGTAGCACACCACTCGCGGTGAACTTGAGAGTACTGTGGAAAGAAATAAATTTATTAGAATTACTATATTTATGCTGATATTGTCAATATGAAAGTTTGTAAGGATGGATGGATGTTTGTTACTCTTTGACGCCGGAACAGCTGAACGGATCTAGATGAAATTTGGCACAAAGATAGATTATAGTCTGGAATAGCACATAGGTTACTTTTTATCCCGGAAAAATTTACAGTTCCCGTGGCATAGATTTACTTTGTGTAGGGAAATACCCGAAGTGAAGGGAGGGCGAGTCGCTAGTATTATAGAACAAAGACGCGGCTCCGGTCACTTTTTCCACTTTTGAATCTCTACAGAATATAATCATAAGAGTGTAACTATATACTGTAATATGTTATGTTAATTTCTTGCTCTATATTAGAGTGAGAGAAAAACAAACAATATTTGTAGCATTTCTTTTTAAATTTTCGTCAGTTATTAATATTTCATCATTATTATTTTTAAATTATTTTTTTTTAAGTTAAAATGGTTAAAGTATTAGTAAGAAAACTTTCATACTTGAAAAAATATATAAAATTTAAATTTTAAAGTAAATACAATAAGAATTTTTATACCAAAGTATAATTATTTATTGCTACTTTGGTCTAGTTTTCTTTTTAAATAAAAACTATCAGTAATGAGTCGCAACAGTTGCGGAAATTGATTTTCACGGTACTGAATACTCATACTTGTAAATTCAGTGTTTTTTGAAAAGAAATGTTGAATAAGGCATTTTTATGTTTTACAGTTAAAATTTGAGTTTGGGAGATTTACGTTATTTAAGTTTGCTTTTAATAGTTTGTCTGTACGTCACTAAAATAGCTTAATATAGATATTTTATTTGTAACGAGCGTATTATACTTAGAAATGCCCAAATTTTTTTTATAATTTATGCTAAGTTCATGATCCTCTATTAACTATAGAATCCATACCACGGAATAGGTAAAAAATCTTTCATCTATTCTGTGATCCATACAGATAATTAAAATTGACGTGTCTGTTTGTAATGTTAAAATAAAAGCTTTTTACTAAATAAATATGCAATTATATACGGTATTTATAACAAAAAATACATTTTTTAAAATGTTTGTGTCTGTTTGTTACTGCTAATATCCTAAATAGCTGGACTGATTTTGACGGTACTTTCACTGGCAAATAGCTGATGTTATAAGGAGTAACTTAGGCTACTTTTATAGAGAAATAATTAGGGTTCCGCTTAAAAAAATTAAAACGTACCTAGGGACGCACCTGAGCGGAGCAAGTCTCTAGTTCTTAATAAAATTACTCTCATAAAAACACAACAGATAAGCGTACTAAAACAGATACTATTATAATAATTTCTTTGTACCGTTTTTGTTTTCTTCTAGCACAAAAGTGAAGCCACGCTCGATCATTAGTTTACATAAATATAGGAAATACCTTTCAAAGGCAGTACAATAAAACTTTCATTTTCTTGGCTAATTTGAGTAAAAAGGCTTTGCTGCCGAGTTAAAACAATGAATCATTGTGCCGCCCACTAGCGAGTAGTAACGACCTTTAATACATGGATGAGTTATTATATACATATGTATACAATGTACATATGTACATACATCTAAAGTATACATAGTTTAAAGAAATATAGCATTATACGAGTATCATACTATCCTTGCCCATAAAATTATGTATCACTAAGCGACTCACTGTCGCTTCGCTGCGGTAAGTTTATATAATAGTAAATTTCATCATAATTAGTCCAGTCAAAACAAACATAAATATACTCACATATAATATTTTATGTTTATAATAGTATAAGTAAGTATAAGTATGTTGGGACATTAACACACAGCACCATCTAGTTCCATGGTAAGCTACGAAACTTGTGTTATGGATGATATCCTCCTGACTGATTCCGGCCACGGCGGCCAATCTCATTGAGACTAGCCAACTGCGCAGGAGATATTATAGTGCACAAGTGTACGCGCAGACACAAGTGCACTCTCTATTCCTGTCACCCTCTTACTCCGGCGGGACGACTATTCGATACGACAGGTGAGAGTTAAGGCGCAGGACCGACGGCTTTACGTGCTCTCCGAGGCACGGGAGTGAAACACCGCCAACTTCCCAACTCCGGGCTGCTATTGAGGCTTACTAGACAGAAAGACTCAATAACTAAACTTGGCCCGACCCGGGACTCGAACCCAGGACCTCCGGGTGTGCAGCCGTACATGCTAGCCACTACACCACCGAGGCAGTTATGGATACCAGATAGTCGATACACTACACATATATAACTTTAAATACATACATATTACAAATATAAACACCCATGACTGGAGTACAAACATTCGTGCACATCACACAAATGAGTGCCCCCAGCGGGACTCAAACCCGCGACCGTTAGCACATCAAGTAGGGTCACTACAAAATGAGCCAAACGTGTCGTCCTAGTGTGATAGTATAATTCTATATGATAATATATGCATATATAATATATATGTATTCATCTAATGGCAAATTATCAGCGCCACCTTTAGAAAATTGTATTACTAACAGTAACTTATGTCCGGGTCTGATTTTATCTAGGTATATACAAAATTTCATCTAAATCAGTACTGTATTTTGGTAACAAACAAACATACACATAATAAATTGCACATTTTTAATAGAAATGTGATATATAAAGGATCTACGAGTATTTACCTACTGTGTACGCTTTCCATATACACTTTTATTTTATAACTAACATTACCCGCGGCTTCGCCCGCGTTAAAACTTTTAATCGCTACCAGACTTCACAGAATCATCCGCTGGACTAATCTGAAGATTATCTGAAAATTTTATCAAAATCGCTCCAGCCGTTTTGGAGTCTATAGGGAACATACACACACGTCGATTTTCATATATATAGATAAACAATTCAAAGGCACTGCCCTCAAACAGGCAGTTTACTTCACATTTGTATTTGTACGTGGATTCCATATACGGTGATTCACGATTACATTTTGTTCCTTTGTATTCTGAACAATAGCATAGACTTGTCTCAACCTAAAACAATGCTTTTAGTAATTTTAAAAATGCTACATTCAATAACATCTAAGTTATAACTATACTGAAGTACTCTTGCTGTCTCTACATACATATTTTATAACAAACTAGCTACTCACCCTCGCATCGCTCGGGTTCGTACCTAGTGAGAAACAGAAACAAATCTATCCCACAGGAACCGTACATTTTTCCAGGATAAAAAGTAACCTATGTGCTATTTCAGACTATAAGGAATTCATTTTTATAATTCTCCCAATATAGGAAAAGAACACTTTTAAAGTGTGGAATAATTCGTTTTAAAATTATTATTTTATAAAAAAATGTAGATTAGATATTGTGACTTCAACATCTTATATAAACTGGCATGCCTAAAATTATTTTTTGCCATATTAATGATCTATTCATTACAAATCACACAGTATATATATATTTTTTTTTTATAATAATATTTAAAAAATTAATGTAAATATATGATCTATAAATAAATATATTTTTGCTTACCAGGCGTTGCCAATGTGACGACAGCTATCAATATCGATAGCCATGTTGTGTGTTCCTGTAAAGAAATATTAAAAAAAAATTAAATGATTGATTTTAAATATCTATTAATAAGTACTATAGAAATATTTTATATTTTCTTCTATTTCGCTTTATATTATATTAAATTAAATAATAACGACATGTGAAGTCCGCCAACCCGCACTTGGCCAGCGTGGTGGACTATGGCCTGATCCCCCTCGGATTGAAGGGAGGCCCGTGCCCAGCAGTGGGACGTTAAAAAGGGCTGAATACCATAATGTATTTTATCGGCTAACAATAACAAAAAAATTAAGTTTCAAAAGATGCCCTTTCACTGCTATAAAAATATGAATGACGAATATATTATTTAATTATTACTTTTTCTAAGAAACTACATACGAGTACATACTACATGAATATTTGACATATTAAATAAAATTATTTATTTTGTTCTCAATACAATATGGTGACGGGAGAGATAGTCCTCATTTCCTCATTAGAATAGGTATAGCATTTCAGACATCAGGATCAAAAAATTGAAATAAAACCCCGAGAAAATTCGAAAAAAAGGTTTATTAAAAATTTAAAATAATGCATGTAGTTAAAATAAAATTAAAGGTATAATACTTTCTTAGATTTACGCGAATATTTGACATTTTAAATAAAACTATGTTTTCGGATTTTTTCGCGGATTTTTTTTTTCGGATTTTTTCGCGGAGAGACAGAGAGCCTCTCCCGTGACTATGATTGCAGTAAAGCAATCGAAACGTCGGGAACCAAAAATCAAAATAAATCCGCGGAAAAATCCGAAAAGATAGTTTTATTTAAAAATTAAAGGAATTAAAAATTGCATAACAGATTAGCAAAGTACCAATGACGAAATTTTGTTTTTTCACTTAAGATTACGCACTAAATAGCATTTACGTTCGGTGTAACGAAACCGGAACAAAACACGAAGATAAAAGGCCAACTGTTATAAAGTAAGCGTATGATACTACCATGATACTGTTTATTCGACTAAGAATATAATTGTAAACACTTAAATTCCACTAAATAGTCGTACATTTTAATTTTTCAAATGTAGCTTTTTAAATTAGTTTTTTAATATAATTTCTGAACACATCTATCTATATTCTATACATATAATAAAATTCAAACTGAATCGAATCTGTATATTAAATATTTTTTGGAAAATCTTATTGAAATAGTCATTATTATCGATACAGAGGCCGAGTCTATAGTTTTTAGAATTTTTGTCGCTCTGTCTGTCTGTCTGGGAACGCATAAGGACAAAACCACTGGATAGATTTTGATGAAATTTGGTATGATGATAGCTGGTTATTCGAGTTAAACATACAGGATATTTTTACTGCGGAAAAATATTCCATTTCTGAAAAATCGATAATAACCGTTAAAACGTACAATAGTAACATTTTTTTATCTAACTTTCGAACGCTTTATAGTAATCATAGACACGGGAGAGACTATTTTGATCTCTGAATCAATGCAAAAAGATATAGTTCTATTTACAAGTAATAAATTATTTACTTCTAGCAACATTATGAAGTAAATAAAAATTAAATATGGCTGGATGGATCATTCAGGTTAAATATTGTGTAGTTACAATACCAGTTACATTTAACTATATAAGTAGTTACATTTAAAAAAAATAAAGAGTGTGTATACGAATGTGTACACGCGCAAAAAGTAATACTTCTGTAGGTTATCGATACTCTTTATGAAAATCAATTTATGTTTTAAATAATAGGATAGGTGAGATACTAAAAGTAACTCATATTAGGCATATTACAATCATATATTTATAGAATATCATTTAAGGAAAGAATATGATATTATATATCATTTGTCAGACAATAACAACGGTTACCATGGCAACAAACGTACGTACATTTTTTCGTAACGCATTCACCAGCTTACCCCCCAAGTCAAGCGTGCGTAAAGAAGTTTTTCTTCAAAAATCATATCTTAATTAATAGCCAACAATACATTACCATAATTACGCACTAATAAACAAAAAGTAGATTAAGAAAGTTGTATAAGATTAAGTACGAGTAAGTAGGTATACGACTTGTATGGTGTAATTTCAAAGCGGTCATGTCATTTAAATTAGATTTAGGAAATCTTAGTTCCAATACTGTAAGTGGGATTTTTTAGCCAATTTCCTTATCAATACGTAATAGTAATTTATTATATGAATAAAATTACTTTTTGCCACAAAAATAAATTCCACTTTAAATTCACCTGGTGAGTGAAGTTTGTGTTCTTTAAGTTAGCCCTTACTATCTTCTAAACAGGCCTGTATCGGTCTTTTATTATACACGTAAAAGTTTGGAAATATGAGCGTATGTTTATTACTTATATCCAGGCTGAATTTGGGTTATATTTAGAACACAGACCATGACCTATCACCTAGAATAATACACATATATAATGTTAGGCATCTAGGTACACCCCCGAGCAAAGTAAGGGTACTTACTCGATACCCTACGTACTATAGATGGATATATGAAGTTGACCTGATAAACCTGCATCGGTTATTATCCATGGTATTACATTATTACTTAGGTATGTTTTTAACTTGAAAATGTATTTATCTCAAATAACTGATCCCCATCAGAAAAATAAATACCATATTGCATACTAAAATACCAACAAACTCAAATGTTCATATATTATCCATAAACCGTCGCATCCGTATAAAATGTACTAAATATGGTGCAAATCCACTTTTAACTTAGGGACTGCCGGGTATTGGATAAATTACATAAACAAACCAAATGTAGGATCGATATATTCGTCCACAGACGTCGATCGAGCTTTCCTATATGGTTCATTATGTACTTACATAAGCTTTTAAATTGACTGTAATAAAGCTCGGTATTCAGAACATCTAAGATTTTTTGGGAAGAACTTTTTAATGTACCTACTGTAACCGTGCTGATATACTTATGAAATAATAATTCTTATCAATCTTTATATAATCATATAAATAAACATTTTTTTAATATGATTATATCGAACTAAACGAAAAATTTGCTTAGACGCGTAGAGTCGAACATATACCTATGAGATATTTTACCCGGATATCATCTATCATCATACCAAATTTCATTAAAATCTATCCAGTGGTTTTCTCATGATGCGTTCGCAGACAAACAGACTAAAAACTATAGATTCGGCCTCTGTATCGATAATAATGACTATTTCAATAAGATTTTCCAAAAAATATTTAATGTATAGATTCGACTCAGTTAGAATTTTATTATATGTATGTATAGATAGATTAGAAACTAGTTTATGAAAGGAAAATAGAAATTTTAGTTCAACTCAATATAGATATCACGTTATATCCCTTGTGGAATTTTCTACTTTCTTCTAAATTAAGGACAATGAACGCTAGGCTCTAGCTATCGACTAACTTTGATGACTAACAAGGTTACATTAAAATCGTTAATCACTGGCATTTGCATTCTAATTGTATAACGTACTAGCGACTCACTCTCGCTCCGCTCGGGTTCGTTCCTACTTACGTTTTAACGTTTAGTATAGATTTCACAGAGATGAGATATTTTTCCACAGTAAAAAATATCATATATGTTGATCCGGATAACCAGCTATCATCATACCGAATTTCATCAAAATCCCTCCAGTGGTTTTCCCGTGATGCGGGTACAGACAGACAGACAAAAATTCTAAAAACTATAGATTCTACCTCTGTATCGGTAATCTTGTCTATTTCAATAAGATTTTCCAAAAAATATTTAATGAACAGATTAGGTTTAGTTACAGTTTTATTGTATTTATAGATAGATGACATTAATTGTCCATCCACTATAATCTCAATAATACTTAATCGAGTACCCATGACATCACTTTAGATGATCTCTGAAGATAACCGGTACTAAAGTACCAGTTTGACAGCGTTAAGTATTGATGTTGAATGCAGTGGTTTTGGATTTTGAGACCACGTATGATGCAGACCGGGATAATTTTACGAGATCAATACAAAAATTTACCCAAAGTGAGAATCAAACTGGTGATCTCATGCGTTAAAATAACTTATATTATTAAGCGGAACACGAGATAGTTATTGTTTATAAGTACATCGCATACCTTAAAAAGAGCCATTTATGTGGCGATAAATTACATAGGCGAGTTAAATCTAACGTAGATGTAATACTGTGTTACTGAAGTTATCGAGACCGTCACGGATGCTTTCGCCGTCAAGTTACGTAAAAATGTTACATTGCCCTACAGATTACAATGAAATATTTTTCCCTGTCTAGTGTAATAGCTGCTTGACTAAACCAAAGAAATGTAGGTTCGTACTGCTAAACTGTAAATAGTTAACTCTTGTGCTGCTAGCTCAGCTACATCCTAAGCATTTCTACACTTTCATCTTTTTATGCTTAAAAAAAGAAAGAATTCAGCTGAATAAAAGTATTTTTATTAAAAAATAAGGTGATAGCTTTAATTATATCCCATAGAACTAGACCACCAATAGGCTATCCGGCTCTCCCTCTATACGCGTTACATTTATCTACCAAACTATTTTTAGTGGAGTGTCATAACTGTATTCAGTAAATACATATGTATATCTCGTATATGAAAACTAATTTATACACGGGGTTCCACTCGTATGGTAAGCTGGGTGGGCGATAAAATCCTATCTCCGTACACATGGTGCAACCAATCCAAACATACCTCCGTAACTTTATGGTGTTTACATTTATGGTTAACTTAAATCAAAGCTTTACGGTGTTATTATAAAAATAATTACGCAAATTATACCTAATATTGTGAACGAGAAAAATAAGAATAATACCAATCAAAACCCACAACTGCATTCTTTGCCAATGATAAACTATTGTTGAGTCATAATACGAATGCTTTAAATATTATACAATACGTTTTAAGCTTATAAAGCTCAACATATAATATATTAATACTAATATGAATAATTCCGTAGCTCTATTTTAATAATATCTACAAAGAGCCCAATAAGTAACTCATTAAAATTCCAAACAGAGTAAGACAAAGAGATATATAGCTCTATATACTTTGAAAGGAAAAATACATATAAAATAATATATACATAGTCTGGGCATAAATACTGTTACAATTAAAAATAAACAAAATATGACATTTAAGAGTATCAAGATACCATTCTTCAAAAGGTAGTTTAAGCCCCTTAACAACACCATGTTTAATAACCAAGAATGGTCCTTTCAGCAAGACTCGGCGCCGGGTCATAAAGCTTGATCCACGCAATCTTGGTTAGAATCCTACGTTCCGGACTTCATCAGAGCTGAAGACTGGCCGTCATCTAGACCCGATATTAATCCGCTGGATTATGTTTTATGGTAAGTTTTAGAGAGTATGGCTTGCTCTAAATGCCATAATAATTTGGAGTCCATAAAACAATCCATACGATTGGCAGTGAAGAATTTTCCCATGGAAAGAGTGCGTGCTTCTATTGATAACTGGCCTCAACATTTAAAGGACCGTATTACAGCCAATGGAGATCACTTCGAATAAGTTTTATATATTTTTAATGATTTTATATTAATATATTAAACTAACACACTGTAATAGTAATAAATGTTATGTGCAATAGAAAAAATGTTTTTTTCTTTGTAACAATATTTAGGGCATGACTATGTACATACATATCTACAAACTAAATACAAAGGTCTCTACATTCTATATCAATCAAAAACTATGTCGGAAACACTTTAAAAGCAAATTAGTTCTCGACCGTTCTACTTAACCGTGATTATAATAACTCATAAATATTCAAAGTTCGTGCACTGTTGCTTTACCAATTGTAAGGAATAACTGTTGGTGGTCCTTTTACGATGTTGAGTCCTCGTTTTATGGAGGACAGGCACTTTTAACGGTTATACTACATATGTATATATTAACGTAGTGGTACCCTATGGTAACGTAGTGGTAAACCATAAGATCCAAATACAAAGAATAAATCAAGGTACTTTAATTACCTGTTATTTTATATTATACTAGAGACATTTTAACGTTTAGTATAGATTATTCAAAGATGAGATATTTTCCTGCAGTAAAAAGTATCCTAAAGTATTTTATAATATATTGATCTGGATAACCAGTTATCAACAAACCAAATTTCATCAAAATCTGTCTTGTGGTTTTCTCGTGATGCGTTCCCAAACAGGCAGACAAAATATAGATTCGGGTTCTGTATCAATAATAATGACTATTTCAATAAGAATTTCCAAAAATATTTAATGTACAGATTCAACTCAGTTAGAATTTTATTATATGCATAGATTATGTTTGGAAATAACATTACACATTGGCATGTATTTACCAGTCGTTACCGTGACAGTCACTTCTTGTTTCTTCGAAATCGTTAGAAAAATAACATGCTATTTTTTATATACATATGTGTATGTATGTATTCAGCCCTTTTTAATGTCCCACTGCTGGGCACGGGCCTCCCTTCAATACGAGGGGAATCAGGCCATAGTCCACCACGCTGGCCAAGTGCGGATTGGCGGACTTCACATGTCTTTCGAAAACTTGCTAGGTTTTCTCAGACATGCAGGTTTCCTCACGATGTTTTCCTTCACCGTAAGGCAAGTGGTAATCATGTTAGAAATGATTCGCACATGAAAATATCAGAGGTGTGAGACCCGGGATTTGAACTCGCTTCACTCGGTTTCCCAAGCGAGCGCGTTACCACTGGGCTACCACTGCATATATACATATGTATATTTTATTAATTATACCTTTGTCAATTAGATAGCAAAAACTTATTTCTATTCTAATAAATTTTCATCAAATATTTTTATAAATAAGAAATTAAATAACAAAAAAAATTGATCTGCATAAAATGGTAATAAAAACATAGGAAATAAGTTGGAGTACAAATATGGTGTAACATATTTTAAACATACATGTACATGTATCTCTTGATGACTGCTTAATATTATATGTTCCTCTTACAATCGGGTAAAAATCGAGTATCGGGGACCTTACTAACTTTAAGGCTTTCGTTCAATACAACCCAAAATAAATAAAAAAAGTAATCATGAGGACTGCCGACAGTTCGGTTTAGCGAGAATCGTCTATTTCAGCGAGTCGCTTAAATAGTGTTAAAGATTGAAATGAAAACAAAATTGACTTAGTTATAATTGTTTTAATACTATATTGACACTGAATGGGTAGTGAATATAAAGTTCTTTCGATTAATATTGGACAACAATTTAGTGAAAATAGTAATCTTTGGGAGATAGCTATGGAATTTCATATGTATCATTTTTCAGATAAAAACAACTGTTTCTTATTTTTTAACGTTGGAGAAATGCATTTAGGCACAAGACGACTCACCGGCAAAGCCAGTACTACCCACTAAATCCCAACGGAACCTCCCCGTCTTAATGAGGCCTCGCGGGATCATTTACGCACTCAACCACGACGCCGCTACGGCGGGTCTGCCGAAGCAAACCACAACAGCCATGGGGTTGCTCCAACGGTCCACTTTGCTATCTAACCAGTGCGTTTCTTGGCTTCGCTTCGCAGTAGTGCTTGGAATACCTGGCTGTATTACCAAGCACTACTGAACCCCCTCCCCCCACCACGACAAGGTGAACGCACGCAACAACAACGGTTACTATGGCAACCTATTGCAACCTATTTCGTTACGGACCATTTTTTGACCTGGTACCCGTATGTTTTGGTGTAAATAAATTAGAATAGACCAATGAAGCTGCATGTAAAAGTCACAAGGTAAAAATTATTTGAAGCCATAGAGTCAAGAATGAGCGTCATGCAAGGCGCATCCGGGACGTCATGCCTCACGCAACTACCAATCGAGTGGCAAATTGATAACTATCCATTTTCAACGCTAAGTAGTTTATTTGAGAGAGACGAGTGAAATTGAGCAATTAGCTTTTAATAAAATAAGGAAAATCAAATAACAATATTAATAAAGTAAAAGGTCTCTAATTAAAAAATAAAATTACTTTTGGGATATTTTTCGTATTATACTTACAATGGACGTTATGTCCAATCACTTTAAAATATATTTTGTTTTCACACTAAATACTAATCCATACTAATATTATAAATGTGAAAGTTTATGAGTATGTATGTATGGATGTTTGTTACTCTTTCACGCCAGAACGGCTGAACGAATCTGGATGAAATTTGGCACAGAGACAGATTATAGTCTGGAATAACACATAAGCTACTTTTTATTCCAAAAAAATGAACGGTTCCCTTGGGATAGCTTTGTTACTCTTTCAAGCCAGAAACGCTGGACGGGTATGGATGAAATTTGGCACAGAGATAGATTATAGTCTGTAATAGCACATAGGTTACTTTTTATTTCAGAAAAACTACGCTTCTTGTAGGATAGATTTGTTTTTGTTTTTCGTATTGTGTATTATAATTAACATCTTATAAAATAAAAATGAAAAATTAACATTTATGATTCGCATTCTAAACATGTTGCAATATGAAACCCAAAGCGATAACTACAAAGTCAATATTTCAATTAAAACAAAATTTTCACTATCGCGCCAATGAACTGTACTTTAATAGACTGAGACAGATGACATACAAAACAACAAAACAGCCAAATACGTGAAAATACGTAGTATCATTATAACCTACCGATCTTGAATATCGATATATATCAAAATAAAGTGTCGTCATGAATTTCTTAATGATTTTTTGTATATGATACAAATTGCTAAGGGGCATAAAACTAAGCTTTTTATTAAAACAATTCAAATATGGGATTATTTTAGCTGTTTGCGTTGTAACATAACATGTAACAAACTACATACATGTTAGCTTTGAACATAATAGATTCATTTTCTTCCTCATTAGTCGAAGCAAATACTTTGATTTTCCAATATTTCATCGAACTTAAGGTAAAGTAAATCAAATATGTTAGAAACAGCTATAACGATGTATACGAGCGTTCAATAGTCGATCATAGAAGTGTTACCCCATTTGCGTTACCACACGCATTTCCCAATAAGTAACAGCAACTGCCGGTATTTCTATCTATGTCTGACGTGAACGGCTACTAGATTAAGGATTAAATTGGTTTTTAATATTCATTAACATTAAAATTTATTTAAATCTATACATATAATAAAACTGTACTGGTCGAATGTCTGTACATAAAAAAAATGCTAAAAACCGAGTCAGGGGGATGTAAGAAGAGAAATAGAACAAATCCAAATTTTTTTCAATTTTTTTGTTTCTCAGTTTGTCTGTTTTTACGGGCTAATCTCCGAATCTGTTGGACTGATTTAAATGAAATTTTGCAAGTATTAGCTAGTAATTAAATGTATATAGACTAAAATAGGCTTCAAAGAATGGTCTTAACGTTATTTACCATAATTTTAAATTTAAGGTATTTTGTTTTTATTTATAAGCAATTAGTTTAAATAGTGAAGATATCATGTCACGTGTATACTGAAACGTATAAAAGTTATAATTTTTAGAGTTTCAAATTATGTTTTTAAATTAAAGTTTATCATGCTGTTCATGGGTTACAGAGTATTTAGATAGTATTAGATTTTCAGGCAGTGGCAGCCCAGTGGTAACGCGCTTGGGAAACTGAATGAAGCAGGTTCAAATCCCAGGTCTCACACCTGTGATATTTTCATGTGCGAATCATTTCCAACATGATTATCACCTGTTTTAACGGTGAATTAAAACATCGTGAGGAAACTTGCATGTCTGAGAGAACCTAGCAAGTTTTCAAAAAGACATGTGAAGTCCGCCAATCCGCACTCGGCCATCGTGGTGGACTATGGCCTGATCCCCCTCGTATTGGAGAGAGGCCCGTGCCCAGTAGTGGGACGTTAAAAATGGTTGAATACAATTAGATTTTTACACACATAAACAGTAAATACCGTCAAAAACATTAAGCTCCATCTTCCATCATTCAGATAACCAAGATTTTTCGAATAAATAAATGTATAAGGATAAGAACTGATTGCATTTACTAGTTTTTACAACACTTAGTACTAGAACCAGGTATACAACTAATGACCAATATTAACCAGCCAACTTAATCGAGTCAAATATTTCACCTACGCAACTAAAGAAGGAAGAAAACTAAAAATGTGAACATCGTTTCATCAAACCGTTAAAAGGCAAACGGAATCCACCTTAGCAAATTGCTTAGTACGACCGGTTTAGAGTTACGTAACACTAAGAGCAGCAGGTCGATCCTGGATATGGCGTCTGTGGAATTCTTACAAAGAAAGTTTCGCTTTCTAGCTTACGCACGAACGATTTATTTTTAATATTCAAAAACTAAGTGTTCTTTTTATATATTAGTATACTTCTTTACGCAATATCTATTGCCAAATAAATAAAGGTTTATTTAAAAAATAAATGTCACTTTGCTTAATTTTTCTTGTAAACGCCAATATCGAGATTCTACTATGAGTATTTTATAACATGTGAATTCTGTCTTTCCGTAACTATAATAAATACTTATACTATAGCTTGTAAGTTCTTGGACGAAATCAATATCGAATCTGTGACTTGGTGGAGAGAAATTAAAGAATTGTGCCAGATGGTTAAAATACTCGTATACTATGTGCCTTACTTATCAATGTAATCATTACGATATGCATCTAATGAGTTGCTAAAATTAAATTCCTTTACTTTTTATACTAACTAACAAATATTTTCAGATGACACAATGATAACGACTATGACCTACCACGTAACTACACAGACTAAATAAATGCTGAAAAAAAAACTAATATAAAACCAAAATAAAAAAAAAACTAATATGAACCTACTATATAGAGTTCTTAGTAGGATCACATTTCTTAGTCATACAGACAGCAAGATATATGTATGTATATGTATATATGTACTATGTTGAAACTCATCATCATCATCATCATATATAGGATAGACTAAATAAGCCTATATTGTAATACTTAAGACATTTTATGTATTTGAATTTACATTATACTCGTATAAGACTGACACAACATAAAAAGAATTTTTACTTATTTCAGACTAGTTTTTGCCCGTAACTTTGCTCGTGTGACAGACTTTATTTATTTTAATGATAGTCCTTACTAAATTTCATCGAAATCTATTCAGTGATTTAAGCGTAAGAAGATAACAGACAGACAATATTATTTTCACGTTTTTAATATTAGTACGGATTAATGTCACCATAGCTCCTCTTAGCAATAAACGAATTACATTCAAAACCCTAAGTGAGCATTTATTAGATTTAAGTAAAAATAAATAAATATAATATGTTGGGACATTAACACACAGCACCATCTAGTTCCATGATAAGCTACTAGGTTTGTGTTATGGATACCAGATAGTTGATACACTACACATACCTATATAACTTTAAATACATATTATAAATATAAACACCCATGACTGGAGTACAATCATTCGTGCTACACAAATGAATGCCCCCAGCGGGTCTCGAACCCGCGACCGCTGGCACAGCAAGTAGGGTCACCACAAACTGAGCCAAACGTGTATTCAAAGTAAACACAAGAAGTATGAAAGCCTGTGTATAATAACAACATTTACTTGTGTAGTTACGTCTCGTTACGTCGGACACGTCTGTCAGTGAGCAATATTATCATTATCCTATCTTCCGTGTATTTCATATATTGTCTTTAAACATTTCCTTTCTCTACCATACTATCAATTTTGTCTCTTCCATGGCAATTTATAAGAAAGTAAGCTTCAAGCTGTAACTTTGTTATTTTTTTTTAATAAGTAAAAAAGTGTGCCATACAGGAATCGAACTCACGAACACCGATTCAGATTGCGTCACCCAATCACACAGCGTCGCTTAGAATCCAAATATAGAAATATTTTGAAGACAACCACACAAACACTGTACTTTAAAGGTGTATACAGTAATTGTACGAGTACATATGTATTTCCTCCAGCAAGGGCATCTGGCTCATCGACCGTACTTCCTTGTAAAGAGATACGAAGGCTTAACATGTATATCATTGGTGATTAAATGAGGAAGTACGTTCGAATCATATTTATTATGATTTAAAATATTCAATGTTTTTTTTTAATTTATCGACAACACTTTATAATTTGTTTTTTGTATCTGGTATAATATTTATTACTTAGCCATATTTTTATAATCAGCCATAACTCTTTTTATATTTACTAACTTGTTTTGTATAAAATAATATACCTCTATAGTACAAAGAATTAGTCGTTTTGGTAAAAAAAAAAAACAAAAAAGTTACTCTACCTAACACAATAGATAAAATCGAATTTAAGTTTTTTAAAAGCTTTTTAACACCTTTTCATTTTTAGAAATATACTACAACTAGCGACTCACCCTTGCTAGATCCTAGACGAAAACACATCTATCCCACGGGAACCGCTCATTTTTCCTGGATGATATATAACCTATAGCTTTCCTCAGTTAACGGGCTATCTAATGCAAAAAGAATATTTCAAATTGGATTCGTAGTTCCTGAGATTAGCGTGTTTAAACAACAAACAAACTTTTCAGCTTTATAATATTAGTATAGATTTAAGTGTTTAAAGCACCAAAAAATTATATGTGCCAAATATCAACGCACCAATCGCGTCATTCAATTTACGTTCCTTTGTAGTACCTATGCCAAAAACCAAATGTGTCTTTAACTGAAGGTTTAACTTAACTGATGTTTAACTCGAGATCAATGACCGGTATAGTGCAGCGGATGTGCAAATAATCTTTCAACACCGCGCTCTACTTACGTTGTACAAACGCTGAGAAATTCTTTAAGACGCGAACACTGCTGCACTATTAATTATATTACATATATGTTACGATTGAAAACGCGATTTAATAAAGAAATTATAGAATATACAGATCAAGCTAAAACAAAAATATTTAAGAACAAAATCTATACATATAATAAAACTGTAGAAGTCGAATGTCTGTACATAGAAAACAAAATGCCAAAAACCGAGCCAGGGGGACCGATTTGAATGAAATTTTGCATGGTGGTACCTTATATCCCCGGTCAACATTTTAGATACTTTTCATTCCGGAAAATTAACGTAAGTATGTAAAAACTACTAATTGAATTTTAATGAAAGTTCACAATAATATAGTTCATACATGAAAATAATAAATAGGCTACTTTTTGTCCCGGAAAAATGTACGGTTCCCGTGGGATAGATTTGATATTGTTTGTTAATTCATTCAAAGTTCATAGAATATGTACAAATACATATATCTCAATAAGTACAAAACTTTAAAAGTATACTTAAAAATATGATTTTTAAGTAACACCAAAAATAAAGTCGCGCTCTATCTGGATTTCATAAAAATTACCATAATTTCTTCATCACATGAAACACATCACTCATCATTTATTACTCGCAACTCGAAAAGGTTATTGCAAAAGTCAAATACGAGTATCAGTGAGAGCTCTTTACAAGTAAGTGATTCTGTCAATTTTAGTCAAACTTTTAGTTTCATACGAAATATTTCTAGAATATATGAAACAAGCTAAATGAAATAGAACTTTCTACTCTTAATAGCCTAAAAAAATTATACTGTACCTCTGTAACAAACCATTTTTTACAAAGCAAATAATTTAATTTAATTAAATATTTTTCAGTCCTATATGACTTTTAGTTGTTTATAAGAACTTAGATTGACTATTAACTATCATCATTTTGCGCCTTAATGAAATCGATCGACTTCAGATCATGTGCAATGGTAAAATGTAAAGATTCTATAAGCTAACAAGATTCTAGTATTTAAGTTATCCTGTAAGCTTTATTGAACAAAAAAATTAACGAGTGCGTGTATGAATGTGTACACGCGCAAGAAGTAAAACTTCTGTAGGTAATCGGTACTCTTTATGAAATTCAATTTATGTTTTAAATAATTTGGATAGGTGGGATACTAAAAATAACGCATATTAGGCATATTACAATCATATACTTATAGAATATCGTTTAAGGAAAGAATATAATATTATACATCATTTGTCAGACAATAACAACGGTTACCATGGCAACAACGTATGTACATTTTTTCGTAACGCATTCCCCACTTTACCCCCCAAGTCAAGCGTGCGTGAAGAAGTTTTACTTCAAAAACGAAACTATATTTTTACCTTGGTCACTATCAGTCTGTCACAGGCGTGTTTTAGTAACGATTTGAGGTCAGCATCACGATTGACCTAACCTTGAGATATAGAAATATGAATGTTCTAGGTATATACTCGTACATAGTATAAACCTAGTACCTAAACCTATTACTAGCTGGATATGATCGGATCTTTACTTAGAATTAGACACGTTTATATGTAAGAAAATAAAGACTGCATATAAGATCTTTCACGTAGAGCAGATATCGATATTTAGTCTGAAGAACATAATAATAACTATGTATATATGTATAACATAAGCATACAAAGAAATCCTAAATATAAATATATTTGAAATGTTAAATGAAATTTTCAAAAAGAGTAGTTTAAAAACGTGAAAGTGAGTAATATTATTTGTTTGTATATTGAGGGTATCTCTAAAACTACAGAACCAATTCTAAAAATTCTTTCGCTCACAGAAATTTACTCAGCTTCTAAGAAACGTGAACGCAAACAGAATCGCGGGTGAAAGCTAGTATGTAATAAATCAATAACGTCTAACAGGTTATGTGTTACGTGTACTCATTACGATGGAACAGATTGCGTGTAGTGTCATATCAGTGTGCGATTGTGAAGTAGAACGTGTCGCGACCTTGCGTCGGAGGTTTTGTTTCGATTGGTATACGCTATTCTTTGTGATTAGCTTAAAATGAGCTAATCCTGGATAATTTCTAGAAATTTATTGTTAACTGGCACACCGGTGTGCCCGCGATCCTTAACGGGTTAAAAAACCTAAGATGTAAGGAAATTTCTTCTATTCAATTCTCTTGTTAATGGCTTCAAAGCGTGCCAGTTGAGCACAGATTACTTCGCCAATGTCGACGCATTTGCTATAAAATATAATTATAAATCTATACTAATATTATAAAGCTGAAGAGTTTGTTTGTTTGGTTGAACGCGCTTATCTCAGGAACTACTGGTTGGTATTGAAAATTCTTTTTGTGCTGGATAGTCCATTTATCAAGGAAGGCTTAAGGTTATATATTATCTCGTAAAAATGAACGGTTCCCGTGGTATAGATTTGTTTTTGTCTTGGGACGAACCCGAAGCGAGGGTGAATCGCTAGTAATAATGTATAAAATATCATTCCAAACATGGAAAAGACTCAATCAAATATATACCTTTACATGTATTTTATATATATATATATATATATATATATATATATAATATTACATATTTTCCGTATTTACTATTATTTTACCGGTTAAGCACTTAAAGGCATTATATAACTTTTTTGTTATGTGCGATATTCATATGCATTCATATGATTCATTTGCAAGATATTTTGTATTGGTGTTTCTGAAATACGATGTGACATAATATTTTACATAGAAGTTTATGAGCTTAGATTTTAGGTTAAGTAATTATATTGTTAGTTACTTTGCGAAGTAAGACCGGTGACGTGCGCTAAAAAAATATAATAAAAGTGTGTGTGTGTGCTATTCACACATGGTAGAAGTGAAACTTATTATTATATTTTTGTCTGACAATAAAAACGGTTACCATGGCAACATAGCAATGTATTCTATCTCATTCTCTCGCCGGCTTAATCCTATATATTTATGTGTTTGTCTCTTTTTAATGTAGCATTTTCGTTTCGTCGAGTTTTAAATCACAACGATTTTAAAGAAGGTTCACTTTAAAAATACTTTAAAATACAGGAAAACATTACAAACTGGCAATCTATACATATAATAAAATTGTAACTGATCGCTGTGTGTACATGGAAGATATTTATTAACGCAATAGAACCCAAAACAATGATTTTTATTTTTTTTTTGTCTATTTGTCGGTTTGTCTGTTTGTCTGTGCGTTTGTGCGTGCTAATCTC
Organism: Fabriciana adippe; assembly: GCA_905404265.1. Classification (NCBI taxonomy): domain Eukaryota; kingdom Metazoa; phylum Arthropoda; class Insecta; order Lepidoptera; family Nymphalidae; genus Fabriciana; species Fabriciana adippe. The sequence goes on from FR989995.1 coordinate 1,982,451, forward strand.
AGAAACGGCTTAACCGGTTTGGATGCAGTTTTCACAAATATGTTGTGGTAAGCTGAACTTAACATTTAGTATTTATTTTACTTCAATCGGTTCATTAATAAAAAAAGTTATGTCAGTTTAAAGAATCGTCTAGGGGCGAATATTTAAACCATTAGGTCAATAACTAATTATATAACTCAGAATTCGTTAGTCATTAAATATTCATCAACAGTTTACTCAAGAATTTTCGTACAGATTCGATTTCATTAAACCGGTCCCGCACCTTGCGTATCCGACTCTCACTTTCGGTATGACATTCGTTTTATTTAATAATATTCATAATTTTTACGTCCATAGATTATATAATAAAAACTTAATTTCATCTCATATTTTGTTCATATTCTTAAACTAGCTTTTGCTTACACCTGTCGCGCATAGTTAGGTTAGAAGCTTTAGCAATAATATAATTAATCTATACTAATATTATAAAGAGGTAAAGTTTGTGGGTTTGTGAGTTTATAACGTTATAGGGGGTAATCTCTGGATCCACTCAACCGATGTAGATGAAAATTGGTAAGAAGATAGTTTGAGACCCTGGGAAGGACATAAGATAGTTTTTTATCTCGGAAATCTTTCCTTAAAGGGGTGAAAATTGGGATTAAAGTTTGTATGGGGAATCAAGCTAGGGACGAACCCGAACGAAGCGAGGGTGAGTCCCTAATAGACTATAAAAGACTCTACGATTTTTTAAAACCCGACTGATATTTCCAGACATGTATACTTTATAAACAAAACAATCAATTTTCAGTTTTATATATTAATACAGCCAGCATGGATAAAATAAGTTAAGCAAATTGTGACTTGATGTCAAGTGGAGGCTTACTAATTGAGAACTACACAACTGATAATGAATAGCCTCAACTCAATTCATAGCAAAGTAATTTTAAGTTAATCAAAAGTCACAGTGGTTGTGAATTCAAATGAAATTTGGCAGTTAATTTAGTCAGTGTCTCCCATGACCATGATTACTTTGGACTCTAAGAAAAGAAGAATTGTTTTAGACTCCAAGAAGAGAAGAAGATCGATACTTCGGGAACCAAAAACTAAGATAAATCCCAAAAAAAATCCACAAAGACAGATGATTTTTAGATTTTGTTAGCATTAAAACAACTTAATGCTTAAAACATATCAAGCACAAAAGCTCAGTACTCGATCACTCTAAGAGTATTAAACCTTGACGAGGCCACGTCATGAATTCCGTCTGCGGAATTTTATAAGTAATATTGTCGCTACATGCGTATCAGGTAATTCCTTTGCCAAGGTCAGTAACAATAGTCCGGTCAGGGGTGTCGTGTTATCTATTCTACATGTTCTATGTATAAATTTGACGACACGTTTGGCTCAGTTTGTAGTGACCCTACTTGCTGTGCCAGCGATCGCGGGTTTGAATTCCACTGGGGGTATTCATTTGTGTGATGAGCACGAATGTTTGTACTCTAGTCATGGGTGTTTATTTTTTAAATATTTATATCTTTATAGTTATATATGTGTAGTGTATCAACTATTTGATATCCATATCACAAGCCTCGTAGCTTACCATGGAGTTAGATGGTGCTGTGTGTTAATATCCCAACACATTTATTTGTAAATAGCTTTAAGACCTTTAGGTGATTTTTTTATTGGAAAAAATAATCTATTTATCTTACGAATTACCATCGCTTCACTCATGTGTCTTACAGTAGCTTGTATGTTACTCTAGGTCACAGTATTTCTGTAAACTAAATTTCATCTAAATCTATTCAGCGGTTTTATTTTGAACTAGCGACTTACCCTGGCTTCGCTTCGTCCCTAGACAAAAACAAATAAATCCCACGGGAACCGTACATTTTTTCCGGGATGATATATAGAATATAGCTTTCCTCAGTTAACGTTAAAGCAAATAAACGTCTTGTAGAAGCATATTTATATGTTTTTTTTGCAAAATAGACGAAACCACTATATAACCTATTAAAATGAGTACAAGATTGCATGATATGAAGATCTTAAATTATATCAAAAATATACGAGACACGTCACACTCCTCACAATGCAAACACTTACAACATTTGATTTCCTAACGAATTCGCACGCATTTTTATTTCGAAAAGTCTGTTGATACAAAATTATTATATTCTGCCTTTATAATAGAGACTATTATTGAGTAAATAAATATTCGTGATACAGATCAATGAAAAGTAAGAAAGCTTACTGTTGCAGCTGAATTGTATTTCGATATTTACAGTTTGACTAACCGTTGAAATAATTTTACAGTTATAGAAAATAGTTAAAAAATGAAGTAAAATTATTATATTAAGTAACTGTATATGGTAGCCCAGTGGTGATGCACTCGCTTGGGAAACCGAGTGAAGCGGGTTCAAATCCGGGTCTCGCACCTCTGAAATTTTCGTGTGCGAATCATTTCTAACTTGATTACCACTTGCCTTACGGTGAAGGAAAATATCTTGAGGAAACCTGCATGACTGAGAGAACATAGCAAGTTTTCGAAAGACGTGAAGTCCGCAAATCCGGACTTGACCAGCGTGGTGGACTATGGCCTGATCCCCCGCGTATTGAAGGGAGGTCCGTGCCCAGCAGTGGGACGATAAAAAGGGCTGAATACAGCTGTATGTGATATGTTACTAATATCGCTTAAAATATTATATATATATATATATATATATATATATATATATATATATATATGTACTCGTATGTTATATTCATTCCATCTATTCTCTAAGCTGTACTTCAATAGCTATGAGTATTATATCGTGTAATAAAACTTTGATAACTAAATAATAAGTAAATTAAAACAAAAAAGTATTATAATTTATCTAGAACATACTGCTCATAAAAAAATCTTATAAAATCCGAAATGGTTGCTGTGACATTTGGTATATTAGAAAAAAACATCAAAACTCGCCACTCCTCCCTCATTAAATCTAATGTATGCCGAAAAGGAGATTCGCGTCTACTTCAAAGAGGTGCTTGTGGGTTAAAATAATATTACAACATAGCAATAAACTATAAAGCGATGTTATATAACAAAATATTGTACTAGGACCTGTTTCACGATACTCTAACTGAACACGTTTTACTTAACTAGAGTTTTTTTTTAACATTTTAACTGTGTTTTTGTGACATCTATATTAAGCTATTGCTGGCAAAATATCTTGATTTAAAATAACCGGTTCAAAAGAATATTTAAGTAATACTTTGTAATTACAATTTCCTTACTTCCTATTTAAATAAAATTACTATTTTAATGCGAATTAAAAATAATATTATATTATTTTAATTTTTTACTGAACTTCTCATCTTTTACTAGCCTTTCAGGATAACTTTTACGTACCTGGAACAAAATAAATTAAATATTAATGTATATAGAAAAATAAAATGAAGTGTCTGTTTGTAATGTCAAATAACAGGTTTATACTAAATGCATAATATGGAATTATAATATACGGTACTTATAAGAAAGACACAATTTTTAAAAGTTTTGCTGTCTGTCTGTTTGTTCCGGCTAATCTCCGAAACGACAAGACCAATTTTAACGGGACTTTCACTGGCAGATAGCTGTTATTATAAGGAGTAACTTAGGCTACTTTTATTTTAGAAAAAGAATTAGGGTTTCGCTTAAAAAAAATTAAAACGTACATAGGGAAGCACCCGAGCGAAGCGAGGGTAAGTCGTTAGTATTGAACATACATTTCTTTATAAAAAGGTTATAGCTTAAACTTATTACATTGTTTATCTCATTGTTCGTTAAGCAAGAACATTGGAATTGCTGTCATCATTTACACAATTTAACTGTTAATAACAATACAGTACAGTGTACAGTTAAATATAACAGTGTGAATATATCTTTTTTATATCGATCAATACTTAAGCTCAGTTTGTAGTGACTCTACTTGCAGTGCCAGTGGTCGCGGGTTCGAGTCCGCTGGGAGCGGGCGTTCATTTGAGTGATGAGCAAGAATGTATTTAAAGTTATATATGTGTAGTGTATCAACTATCTGGTATCCATAATACAAGCCTCCTAGCTTACCATGAAAATAGATGATGCTGTGTGTTAATGTTAATAATAAAAAAAAATCTTTCGTCTCCATTCTACACGACATTGGCAAAGTAAACTATTCCCAAATGGCACGCCTATAGCCACAGAATAAATAATCGAATTGAATTAAGCAATTATCACTCGACATTGACAGAAATTCGTTAAAAAATCAAATTGCCATAATAAAAAAAAAACAAGATCAGACATTTATATAATTTATTTTATATTTTAATTTAACGTAGCAAAAAATAAATAAAAATAAATTATGAAAATATATATATATATATATATATATATATATATATATATATATATATATATATATCTTCTAATTTAACGGATATTTTTAAATTATTTACACGATAAGTATTAAAATTAAATACTGATAAGTATCAGATATAGAAAGTGCTATTCACAGCGATGTTGGAATGATGATGACTATTAAAGGTGCGGTCGAAACAAGCTTTCATTTGAACAGGTAGGTTTTACATAATAACAAAGACCAATTGCAAACAGTAACCTAATTCAATTTCAATTATAAAGTACAAAGAAATTCAATAGAACCTGAGTTCTAGTTGATTGATTCTAGTATCTGATGAAAAGATCAAAACTTCAGTATTCATATAATACTTTCTTAGTTATTTAAAATTAACAAATATTGTATGGTACTTTGGTGCCATTTTTGATTTTTTTAAATTAATTTTGTTATTTTGTAGGTAGGCTGTCTGTAACAACTATATAATGCCTTTGAAACATCTAAAATCGTAATATCTCCCGTGACCATGATTGCTGTAAAGCAAAAAATCAAAATAAATCCGCAAAAAAATCCGAAAAGATACTTTTATTTAAAATATTCAGTATTCAGTAGGCACTGCTACGGAACGTAAATATCGCGCGCACGCTGTGGCTGAAATATCGTAAACTCTTCAAGTGACAGGGTTAAACTTTTTACATAAAAATTACACTTTTTCAAAGCAAAATGAAGAACAAAGTAAATAGAGTAAGAGGAGTTTTACTTTGTTTAATTAATGAAATACCTTAAATTTCGTTTTAAAACTATCATGCAATTTCCATTTATATATTTATACACTACAAAAAAACAAATAGCAACACACACACTAATAAGATATTCTGTCCTAAAATCGTCCAATTAGTTCTCCTTTTATTTGATTGTTTTATATGGCAACAACTTTATTTTTATATATAAAACAGCATAAAACATTTTAATTGTCAGCTTAATGTAAATAAACTACTGATAAAATATATTTTTACTAAAATGTCGGTCTTTACTATGGAATTTTAGGAGAATATATTTCAGAGATCCCACTTCTAATACGTTGCAACACTTTATTTAAAAAAAGAAGAATAATTTTAAAATGTCAATTTGAAGTACCTAAATGTCACATTTAACGCGCCATTCTGCAATATAGTTCTATTTATTTAATTTGCTAAGAGATTTCGTCTAAGTGACTATGTTAATCATCAAGTTTATTCTAAAACAGAACTTCACTATTTCTAAATGAACACTAATATGGCGATGAAGAAATTGTTCCGCATTAATTAGTGTAGCCATCTTTTTACTTACATTCTTTTTCCATTTAGGAATATTTTAATATAGTAACATTTAAGTAATACATGTCTGAGTATTTTTGGCGGGAAGAGAAACGCGCCTTTTTTTAAATCGTCCCAGAAATAAAATTGAATTTTATAGTATTTTTAATTAAACTTAATAGTTAAATAATAAAAATGCAAATAGAAAGCGATGGAGATGAGGAGGAAAGATCTGTGAAGTCAACATCCAGCAAAAAACGAAAAATTAGGACACCAGTAACCATCGATAAGTATAAGCCATATATTAAAAATGCATACACAAGACAATATCCCGATAATAGCTCTAATGGGGAATTTATAGTTTATGTAGAACATAAAGATATGGAAATAAAACTTGGTAATATGAATCCCTTGAACCTCTCTAAATATTTTAAAAATATCAAGGGGGTTCATGAACGAGCAAGAATTAATGCAAATAAAATTAAAATATCTTTCAAGCAAGCAGCTTTAGCCAATGATTTCCTGAAATCCCGATGTTTATTAGATCATAACTTAAGAGCATATATTCCTGCATCCTCTGTGGAAAGGGTAGGCGTTATTAGGTACATTCCTAAAGAAATAGGAAACATAGAACTGTTTGAAAAAATTTGTTGTGACAGAGATGTCATTGGTGTTCGAAGATTTATGAAACGAGAGAAAGACTATTTAAACCCATTAACAACCGTATCCATAACATTTTCGGGTACTTCTCTACCTGAATATATTTTATTAGACGGATGGAGATATAAAGTACACACTTATATTCCTCCGGTGTTACAATGTTTTAAATGCTTAAAATTCAATCACTCAGCTAAAGTATGCCGTAGTGAACAGGTTTGTTCTAAATGCTCGGAAAATCATTCATACAAAGATTGTAGTTCTGAAACATTAAAATGTACAAATTGTTCTGGAAATCATCTAGCTATTTCAAAAGATTGTCCAATAAAAGCAGCTAGAATATTAAAAAATAGACAATCTTATGCAATGGCTACTTTAAATAGAGATTTTATTAACTTTCCAGCTCTTCCTAAAACTAACATTCAGAAATACACAGGAAAATTTGACAATAATAAAAATAAAGAATTAGAGTATGTTCCATCAAAATCAAATAACTTTAATATTTCAGATATTATAAATAATACAAAATTCATGAATTCGATAATAAAAACTTTAGTAGCATTAGGAAATTCTGAATCTATTAAGACCACATCTCATATTAAGGAAATTTTAATTAAAAATTTAGCTGAATAATGGATATTTTAAAATTAGTACAACATAATATACAAAGTATTAATAATAAAAAACCTTTGTTACAAACACTTTTATTTGAAAATGAAATAGATATATGTTTATTAAATGAAACATGGTTAAAAAGTTCCCAATCACACTTTTACATGTCTGGCTATGATTTTATTTTTAAAAATGCTGAAAATGAACATGGTGGTGTAGCCTTTTTAATTAAAAGTTCAATAAAATATGTCCAACTTTCTACTCCAAATTTCCAAGATGTTCAAACAATTGCCATTTCTGTTGATACAAAAGTAGGTCCTCTAACTATTCTGTGTGTATATTGTCCACCTAAAAATAAAATTAATATGTCAAAATTAAAAAATATTATAACCAGTCTCCCTAAACCATATATAATATCAGGTGATTTTAATGCACATCATGTAGCATTTGGATGCACTTTAACTAAAACAAGGGGTAAAAATCTATATGATTTGATAGATGACTTAAATTTATGTATTCTTAATACCGGTAGTGCCACTACTGTACGTAGGCCAAATGACAATATATCGGCCATTGATGTCACTTTAGTTAGTCCAGAGTTAGTACCCTTATGCGATTGGTATGTTGGTGAGGATCCATTAGGTAGCTATCATTACCCAACATATACTAATATAATTGCATCTCCAAATACCTATGAGATTAATAAAAATTTAAATAAATATATGTATAATAAAGCTAACTGGGAAAAATACTATTTTCTCTCAGAAAGTCATTTCAATAATTTTAAGATATCCAATGAAGATCCTGTAGGATCTTACAACAAATTTTGTAGTATTCTAAATAATCTAAAAGATGAATGTGTTCCCAAATTGAGATATGGTACAAAAAAGAAAGATAATAAAGCCCCTGCTCCATGGTGGAATGACATTTGTGCAAAGGCGGTAAAGGATTGTAAATTAGCTTTAGGTATTTACCGCCGGAATTTAAATATGGAAAATTATCTTAACTATAAAAAAATGGAAGCTAAAAAAAAGAGGATTATCAAAGAGGAAAAAAGGAAAAGTTGGAAAAATTTATGCACTACGTTTAATAGATACACTCCCATTAGCAGAATAATGAATTTTATAAAAAGATTTAATCGCTTAAAAATAGGTTCTAACAGTAAAAATGATAGTTTTATACCAGAATTTTTTGATAAATTTACAAAGACCGAAGTTGAAAATGTTACTTGTTTAGAAAATTTATTTGCTAAAACAAAAGAAGATAAAAATAATGAATTTCTTCTAAAACAATTTAGTTGGGATGAATTTAATAGTGCTTTACTGTCAAGAAAAGATTCGACACCTGGTTTAGATGACTTTCCGTATTTAATGATTAAAAAGTTACATAAAGTAGCACAATTAGTCCTTCTAAATATATACAATCTTTTATGGTCATTTCAAGTTGTTCCTGAATCGTGGAAAACACAATGTATTCTTCCAATTTTAAAAAATAACAAACCAATTCAAGATCATAACTCTTATCGACCTATCTCTCTCACTTCTTGTGTAGGGAAAATATTTGAACACATGATTAAAGTAAGGTTGGATTATTTTGTAGAAATAAATTCTTTATTACCTGATTATCAACTAGGTTTTAGAAGAGGTAAAAGTGCAGTTGAAGGCTTCGTTTCAGTCATTGCCGACATTAAAAAGTCTATCCTGGCACACTCTAATGCAATCTGTGTATTTCTGGATGTTGAGGGTGCATATGATAATGTGAACCTGTTTCAATTGATCAGAGTTTTAAGTGAATTAAAAATACCTGGTAAGCTGTTAAGATGGATATTTAATTATTTGTATAATCGTACTGTATATGTAAAATTTAATAATATTATACATGGGCCTAAGTATGCACATAAAGGATTAATGCAAGGTGCTATCTTATCACCAATTTTATACAATCTTTACACTTCTCAGATCCAAAATTATATAAAAGAAAATAATATAAATATCATACAATATGCAGATGATTTGGTTATGTATTCTATTAATCAAAATATAAATATAGCTAAATGTAGTATAAACCAAGGTCTTAGTCAATTGCAAAATTTTTATCATAATAAACTTAAATTAAATATCAATTCTTCCAAAAGTTCTGTTATGTTATTCGGAAAATCAAATTGTAATGTTCAAGTTAAATATAACTGCGAAAACATCCCTATTGTAAAGGAAAAAAAATTCCTTGGTGTAATTATAGATAAGAAACTTAATTTTAATAGCCATATTGATTGTATATGTAAAAGAGCTTATAAAAGAATCAATATATTAAGATATTTAGCAGGAGTTTTTTGGGGTGCTGATGCAAAGATTCTTAGTATTTTATATAAAAGCATTGTAAGAAGCCACTTTGATTATAGTTGTATTGCCTATATAAATGCTAGTCCATCTCTGCTAAAGAAACTAGACATTATACAGAATAGGGCATTAAGAATAATTACTGGAGCTATGAAATCTACACCAATTAACTCAATGGAAATTGAAACAGGTATTCCTCCTTTAATATTAAGACGATTGATGTTAGCCCAGAAGTTTTTTCTAAAAATGCTGGCAATAAACTCTTCTTTACCTGTTAGGAAGTTAATGTTAGCAGAAGAATTATCGAGTGCTATAGTGTCTTCTAATATTATTAACGCTCAATCAATAAATTCTGCAATGCTTCCGCAAATGTCAGCTATTTTACATTTAACGATAAATATATCAAAGTCTATTTATTCTAGCTCTCTATGGCCTGTTTATGAATATAAATTTGAAAGTACTTTGGAAAGAAATTTTACAATTATTTTAGATATTAATAGTAAATCGGAATTGCTTAGATTATTAGATCTCAAAAATGATTTTTGTAAAATTTATACTGACGGATCGAAAAACACCCAAGAAGTTAAAGCAGCATTTTTCGACAGTAATTTAGACTGTACAAAATGTGTTTTGTTAAACAATAATTGTTCAATTTTTACTGCGGAATGTTACGCAATTTATATGGCATTATTATATGTAAATTCCAGTAGCAATATTAGAAATGTTATTATTATTAGCGATAGTAAAAGCGCTTTATTATCTATAAACAGTTGTAAATTAACCTTTAAAACAAATTATTTAGTATTTAAGATAAGAAATTTACTGTACAATTTAAATGCGAGAAATGTTAACGTTGTGCTAGTCTGGGTACCCTCCCACAGAGGAATTGCAGGTAACGAAATAGCTGATCAAGCTGCAAGAGATGGATATGATGAGGACCACAGAGATGTTGTTAAAACTCCTTTCTCTGATTACTTCCCAAACATCAAAGACGGGATTAATAGACTTTGGAAAGATTATTGGACTCTAACAAATCAGAATAAAGGACAATGGTACGCTAAAATTCAAAAAGTCTTCAATACTAAGCCCTGGTATAATAACATCAGCTATGATTCAAGAAAATTTATCTCCATAATTACTAGAATGAGATTTGGACATTGTCTTACTCCATCTCATCTTTTCAAATTAAAAATAATTCAAGACCCTAAGTGCACTAAATGCAATGAGCCATACGCTGACTTAAACCATATTATTTTTAAATGCGAGTCATTGAAGATACATAGATTAATCCTGGCTTCGGACATAAATAACATCTGCGCAGAAAATAAAATAAATATTCCCCGCCGCCCAGAAGATATACTAGCTAATCCAAGATTTTTTAAACCATTATTCAAGTTTATACGTTCGTCAATAGAGAAGATATAACAAAGGAAAAATTGGAAATGTAGAAGATTTTGTGTATAATTATATAATATTAATGTTTTAGTTTAAGACTAAGTTCTAAAGATTTGTACAGTTTAGAGCGAAGGACTTGTATCCAGCTCTCAATAAATTAAAAAAAAAAAAAAACATGTCTGAGTAGTAAATGAATTTGTTTTTTTTTATGTAGTAGGGATGCCTAAAAGGGGATTTTGGGATTAATTCAAGAGCGGGAGATTAGATAAGGGTATTACATCCCACCTTGCGCTCTGTTGAGTACCTCCACCATATATGGATCCTCTGTTAAAAAATATTTTGGTAAGTTAGAAATACTTCAAACCGTCAGATTAAAGTATGGTAGGCTAATTACATGCTGAAAAGTGTGCAATTCAATAATCTACCAATTTCCAAAAGCCGAAGAAACAAAAATCTTCCATAAACTCTATAGATCCCCTCTTGGGTTCCCCTACTAATATATTTACAAAATTTGAACTAAAACTATATAAGTATATATAGTTACCGTAACTAAGTTACGTGCGATTTTTGAGTTTCAACAAAAACGTAACTTAACAGAAAAAAAAACTTATTTAAATACAGAAAATAGAACGGTATTTAAGGTATTTAAGTTATTATTTAATTTTATGTTTAAAAAGTTCAAGTCTTTCTTATGAAACTACAATAAGCATTCATACAAAAATGTCCCGTTCACTGTATTTAATGAGGCTCGCTGAGTAAGTGTACGGAATATATTATAACAAATAGTAATCTAGATCGCTGTCGACCGTCTTCGGTCAGTGGTAATTAACTGTTAAAAAAGCGAGTTAAACAAAAATAAATCATATTTCATAAGAAATACATTGCAAAATATTATAAAGATTAAATAAGAATGATATAACGTTGTAACCTGGTTAGATTTTAAACGTTAAAATTTCATTTTCTGTATTGGTAGAAATATTCTTGAGTAAATACTTAAATTAATAACATATTAAGTGTTTTAAAACATATATATTTATGTAACTTTTACCCTTTACTACATAGTTGCAACCGTAGACAAGTTCATTTTGTATAATCTATATAAATAAAAGGCAAAAGTGATTGACTGATGTATCAACGCACAGGCCATAGGGCTAGAAACTTAAAATTTCACACACGTATTCCTCATATGATGAAGGCATCCACTAAGGAAGGATTTTTTAAAATTCAACCCCCAAGGGGGTGAAATAGGGGATAAAAGTTAGTATGAAACTTTTTATTCCTTGGACATATTTGCATGAAATTTTGAATTTTTCGTAGTTTATTCGTGAGCGAAGCCGCGAGTTCTGCTAGCTTTAAATAAAATTATTTTCTCGGATTTTGTAGCTGTTTTATTTTGAGTATTTGTTTCCGACTTTTCGAATGATTTACAGTGAACATGGTCACTAGACAAAATTCAAACAATTCCAAAGAAATTTGCGCGGTAACCTAAGAAAGTATAATTTTTCTAAAAACGTAATCGCAATGAAAAATTTAAAAAATCGGGTCTTTATCGCTAATATAAAATTAAAAAGTATACATCACACAGAAAATTTTGTTAGCCACATATTTATAACTTTTCTATCTATTGCAGAAAGTCTACTTGTCTACACTAGCTGGTTAAGGATTAGCCACTGTAGACAACATGAGCTACACAGTTTTTACTTTCTCACTAACTTTTAATAATTAATTTAAATCTATAAATTACGAATAATACCGGATTCAAAATACAAGTCCGACAACTAAACTCTCTTTTCCCAGAGCCTTAGCCTACTTTGATGAAAGGCTGTGCGTTACTTAGCGAGTTACTGCCGAAGTGAAATTTGTTCTAAACTGATTCACACACACGTAATTTTCAGTTATGCAAGTAAATTAGCCCACCAGTGATAATCCTTTGTAAGAAGAGATAAATTTGTATTATTATATAATTACCATTTACTGAAAAAATAAGGCAAAAGCATTTCATCCTTAAGATGTAATTTTTCTTAAACTATATAGACCATCTTTAAATCTTATATAAAAATCGCAAATCATCATTTTTAGAAGTTGGTTATTTATTATTTATTATCTGCTGTAAAGCAAGGAGTATAAGTTCAATGTGCACCATACATTACTATAATTTCTCTTTATAGGTCAGAGGGTATAGTAGACTGAAAAAGCTAGTTTATGGTTAGGTTTTCGCTCAACATAAAATTAAATCAACGAGTATGTATCTATACACATAATAAAATTCTGAGTCGAATCCGTACATTAAATATATATTTTGGAAAACCTTATTGAAATAGTAATTATTATCGATACAGAGGCCGAATCTATAGTTTTTAGATTTTTTGTCTGTCTGTCTGTCTGGGAACGCATCACGAGAAAACGACTAGACAGATTTTGATGAAATTTCTCGTCAACATATAGAATACTTTTTACTGCAGGAAAATATCTCATCTTTGAGAAATCTATACTAACCATTAAAACGTGTTTAGGGACAAACTCGAGCGGAGCAAGGGTGAGTCGTTAGTAATATTACATATTGAAATCAATATAATCAATGAAAAATCATATTTAAAACATTTTATTTAGTTTTTCAATGATTTGAAGAATAACTAAGAGTTATTTACGGCATGGTAAGTAAAATTCCTTTACACAAATATTGCAATTGCTTATTCCACTACTATCATCAACAAATCCGGTACGTATTTGTATTTTGCAATCACGCTTTCGCCACAACGCATCTGCGTGCGAAGCATCTTAATATTGTAAAAAACACACATTGAGAAAAGTATACGAGTATTATATAAATATTTTGCCTCAAATATAATATTTAAATACGCAGTGGTAACGTGACTGCGTATTGAGTAAAGGTTTCTTGATATTTGTTTGGATTTTTTATTATTTTCTTGATATATTTTTTTATATTATCTATTTAAGTCTTATGGTTATATACAAATAGTTTCAAATATTCTTTATTGCACACCAAAATATACGTAACATGTATACATTAAAGAGGGTATAGCATAACAGGCGGCCTTATCTCTAAGTGAGCGATCTCTTCCAGGCAACCTTTGGGCAGGGAGAAAGAAGAAAATTGGGAAGGGGTGCAATCAAAAATTTTACAGAATATACGTGTATGTATGTATGTATATCCTTATACACATACATAACAAAAGAATCGAAAAATCAACAATCAGTGACATAAATAAGTTTTCAAAGTTTTATAGACTATCAAAAATAAACAATGTTAAAGCTAAAGTATAATATTATATTTAGTGGGCAACATTTAGTGTTTATTTACGATTTATTACGATTTCATAGTAGAGTCTGCCCTGCGGCAATAGACCATTACGACCGCAAGAAGTCAACCGTGTCATCCAATTAGTTGAAATAAAAAAATTATACAAATTTCGCCAGCTCTACTGACCAATATACAATTACTTTCTTTACCTATCCCTTACGGCGGATCGCAATAACCTATCTATTCGTTGTTATCCTTACTACAGATAGGAATTTGACAGAATTTATATGAAGATTATATAAAATTTATGTCCCTACTAGCAACTAACCCTCACCACCGTTTTCCGTAATAAAAAGTATTCTATATGTCGACCCGAATAACCAGCTATCATCATACCAAATTTCATCAAAATCTGTCTAGTAGTTTTCTCATGATGCGTTCCTAAACAGACAGATAGACAGACAAAAATTCTAAAAACTATAGATTCGGCTTCTGTATTGATAATAATGACTATTTCAATAAGATTTTCCAAAAAATATTTGTATAGATGAAGGAAAACTTCAGGTACGTAGATAGGTTATTTAAAACTGTAGTTCATCGCAATAACGAATCGTGTTTATTGTACATAAAGAATTTTCCTTTTAATAATTCTTTTTCTCCACACATCAAGATAAAATTTGACATTCTCGTAATAACATACAAGTATTATAATACAGTTTATATCCTGCTTCTTCTAACAGTTAATGTGGGATAACTAAAAACCGATTTAACATAACGTTATTAACTGGATACGCAAAAACCAAGTGGCAATTTTCTCTAACCACCTAATATTCATTTTAAACATGATAAATAACATTGTCTTTGAAGAATATTTTAACAATAGTAAGTAGTTTCTCAAATAATATATCTTTCTTTGTGTTGTAATTATACAAACACTCAATAACTCTACATTAATGTCCTCCTAAACGATTCTGGCCACGGCGGCCAATCTCATTGAGACTAGCCAACTGCGCGGGAGATACTATAATGCACAAGTGTACGCGCAGATACATGTGCATTGTGCACTCTTTACTGCTTTTTCTCTCAAAGTCCGATGGGACGATACTTCGACACGACCGATTAGAGTTAAGGCGCAGGACCGACGGCTTTACTATACTATCTGAGGCACGGGTGGCCCAATGGTAATGCGCTCGCTTGGGAAACCGAGTGAAGCGGGTTCGAATCCGGGGTCTCGCACCTATGATATTTTCATGTGCGAATCATTTTCTAACATGATTACCGCTTGCCTTACAGTAAAGGAAAAGTCATCGTGAGAAAACCTGCATGTCTGAGAAAACCTACCGAGTTTTCGAAAGATATGTGAAGTCCGCCAACCCTCACTTGGCCAGCGTGGTGGACTATGGCCTGATCACCCTCGTATTGAAGGGAAGCCCGTGCCCAGCAGTGGGACGTTAAAAAGGGCTGAATACGAGGCACGGGTGTGAAACACCGCCAACTTCCCAACTCCGAGAAGTTACTGAGAATATCATAACAAAAACTCAGTAATTAAACTTGGCCCGACCCGGAACTCGAACCTCGAAACTCGATGGCACATACTAGCCACTAGACCACCGAGGCAACACTCTACATTATAAATGTCCTTTCAAAATATTGAACGTAGTTTTTGATATTTCAAAAGGGTTAATTTAAATGAAACCAGGTAAGCACGCTAGTGGTAATTAAAAATTATCATTTTGATAGATCGCCATTTGCTTTCTCCAAATCTAAATATGACATTTGCATAATATTATTACGAAATGACGACTTCTGGGGTCGGTCTCGCTCTAGCTTCGAGGCTATCGAGTATCAATGCGAACACGATCAAATTCAACTTATAAAATATTCATAATAATCTACAGAAATATTTAACTAAAATTATACGTATATAATAAAAGAAATTATTTCTATCTTACATGTGTTCTTTTTTAATTATACAAAATCATCTTTAAGCTACAATCTATGTCTATCTATACTAATATTATAAAGTTGAAGAGTTTGTTTGTTTGGTTGAACGCGCTAATCTCAGAAACTACTAACCCGATTTGAAAAATTATTTTTGCGTTAGTTAGTTGTTTATTTTATTTTTGTTGTATTTATTGTATTTGTACTATGGATCATGGGTCTGAAATAAAGAATTATTATTATTACTAGCGACTCACCCTCGCTTCGCTCGGGTTCGTCCCTAGTTACGTTTCACTGCTGAACTGAGCTAAACGTTGATAAGTCAGCCTGTGAGTCGCGAGTAGTGAATAAAAATAGTAATTGCGAGTGTACCTTAGGTGATAGACATATAATATTGCGAACTTCCCTGTATAACTTTTTAAGACCTACAATTTTCTAGTACATTGTTTTGATTTATCTCTTAAGGTTCAGCCAGCGTTAGCCATATAAACTTCTAAGGACGACTCGATAGAACCAGTCATTGCGTTTTCCCGCGGGAACGAAAAATGTGCCTGTAGTAAAAGGTAACCTAAATGTTGACTCGAGTGATAAGCTATCACTATACAAAACTTAATTGAAATCGGTTCAGTACTTTTTGCGTGAAACGCGCACATCGATTTAACTATGTTAGTTTTGCTATAGGTATAGATAAGAATAGGTATTGCGAGTGTACCTTGAGAGATAGACATATACTGTTTTAGATATTTCTGTTGGCCTTTTCAAGATCTACAATTTTTTAGTACATTGTTTTGATGTATGTCTTTAGGTTTAGCCAGCGGAGGGTTCCTAAGGAGGACTCGATAAAACCAGTTATTGCGATTTCCCGCGGGAAACAAAGATTTTCCAAAAGTAAAAGTTATCCTAAATGTTGACCCGAGTAATAAGTTATCAGTTCACAAAATTTCGTTGAAATCGGTTCATTACTTTTTGCGTGAAACGCGTACAGACAAACAGACAAACAGACAAAAAGACAAACAGACAAACAGACAAACAGACAAACAGACAAAAAAATTAATAACTATTGTTTTGGGGTCTATATCGTATACATAATACGTTACATTCATTGTTTTTAAAAAATATTTCATGTACAGATTTCGCTAAGTTACTGCTTTATTATAGTATAGATTATTGTTAGATAGCCCGTTAACTGAGGATGGCTATAGGCCGGCTATAGGCTATCATCCCGGAAAAATGTACGGTTCCTGTGGGATAGATTTACTTTTGTCTAGTGACGAACTCGAAGCTAAGGGAGGGTGAGTCGCTAGTAAAAAAAGAAAAATCGATTTACAATTATCAAAGATAAACGTACACACAAAAATATAGCCAAATTCAGTACCTCTTAATTATTGATTTCAATTAAAAAAAAAACAATCAGGATTATTATGCAATACGTCTATTGGTAAATGGATAAAGTATAATTAAATAACAGTTAATAAATAAAAGCGTCAAAGTATGGATTTAATAATTAACTTAAAAACGTAGTTAATTAGTGAGGAAAAGTAGTAAATCCATTTCATGAAGTAATGCAATATATGATGTAGAAAAACCGTTGAAAGAATAGTATAATAATTTACAAGCGACGTCCTAATTTTCTACTATCCTACCTAGATATATATTAATTTAAAGTTTTAACGTTTAGTATAGATTTGTCAGAGATATGTTATTTTCCTGCAGTAAAAAGTATACTATATGTACGTATACACACGTATACACAGCTATCAACATACCAAATTTCATCAAAATCTGTCCAGTGGTTATCTCGTGATACGATCACAGACAGACAAAAATTCTAAAAACTATAGATTCGGACTCTATATCGATAATAATGACTATTTCAATAAGATTTTCCAAAAAATATTTAATGTAAAGATTCAACTCAGAATTTTATTATTACATATAAGATTTTTTTTAATTAACATATAGAAAATAGACAAATAACATATTTTTATCTAATATCTTACTAAATGAATTTAATTGCAGTGGTTACCCACCGGTAATTTACTGGTAACTTATAAAAACCAAGTGAAGTGCGTTCGAGCCTTGATTTTTTAGATTTTCATGTACTAAATATTTTTCTCATGATTAATAATTAATTATAACTTGTCTTGCGGTGAAATAAAACGAGAAAACCTGCATGTCTGAGAGAACCTAACTAGTTTTCGGAAAACGTGTGTAGTCCGCCAATCCGTATTTGGCTAGCTCGAGCATGTTCCATAAGTGGGAGATAAGATAACTGAATTAATAATAGGGGTTAAACATAATACTTTCTTAGATTTACGCGAATATTTGACATTTAAATAAAACTATCTTTTCGGATTATTTCGCGGATTTATTTTGATTTTTGGTTCCCGACGTTTCGATTGCTTTACAGCAATCATGGTCACGGGAGAGACTGATCTAATGATATTCTCGATCTCGATCGGATGATAGCAAAATGATCCGAAAAGATAGTTTTATTTAAATAGGGGTTAAAGTATGAAATTGCCTTTTTATTGTAATAGGTGCTTCGAATTGACATAGAACCTTCATGGTTTGAGATTTTTGAGTGAAACTTTTTTCACATGGTACCTATGTAGTTCTTCTTTTAAAAAAAAATTACAACATTCGATTATCGACTTTCAGTTATTTTTTTATTCAGCTTAGACAAGAAAGATGGATACTTCGAAAATTCGAGTGATTATTAAAATATCTTAATTCTTAAATAATAACAGGCGAGAGTATTTGATATTATGAAGACTGAGTTCTTTTATCATTTCTAACAGTATCGTTTGTATAAATCACAGTCGTTTAACGTTTCCGAATGCCAATTAACTTTCACACGTAAGCTTGTTTTTGTTAAAACCAAATATTTTCTCCAACCGGAGTTAGAATACATGACCTCTGGCTTAGAGGTTGAAACATTAAAACACTAGACGCTTATTAACAATTTGGTTTCATGTATCCTAATCAGATGCAAATAAAGTTTTTTTGCAAACATTTCGTATACAGATCACGGATGAGATACTCGACCAGTTCTTATAATGTCAAAGTTATCTTATAATTATTTGCGACCTTGTCAAAGGCCACAATCTATTAACATAATATACAATTATTCCATAATATACCTTCTGTTTATTTAGATATAGTTCCAAGTAACAATATCCTTAATATAGCCGGTTAACCTAACATATAGGTATATAAGTGCAAACATTTGCAACGTTGCTGACAGACTAACTTATAGAGAAAAAAGTTTAATTATTTTAGAATTATGGAATGCTTTATCCTGATTAAAATTCCCATGAGAAATTTCAACATGAAATACAAATAAAATTGTTATTGTAAATACTCTATGTTAACTATAACAACTAATGTACTAAAATTCGGTCAGATAGCGTATTTGTACACTTAAAGAAGGATCGCTCAAATAATAACAAAAAAAATACAGAGGGCCATTTTATTTTGTAATATGTAAAGATAAATATTCATCACGCGAGTAATTTCCTCGTAATAAATATTAGAACAGAACTTATATAATTATAATAATTTATGTTTTTATAAGTACTGATATAGCCCTCTTCTTCCTTAACAACAAGTAGTGAACACGTCACAATGGTATGCGCGGGCGCAACCCGCTGTAATGTCAAAGGTGAGAGGACAAGGCACGACTTTGACTTTTGTGATCATCAGACCCGTTCACGAACAATTCACGAAATCCTTTTCTGCGACATTTGCTATTTTACGAATAATATTATCGATAACTTGTTTAACAAGTTGACAATCATAGGCTAATTTTATCTACATTGTATACTATAATAGGCCAGATCACGCAATTTTATTATAATTTCAAAATTTGTATAATTAAAAATAATGAGTATTTATACCGGTCATAGGATTAAGCCTTGATTTTGTAGGGATGGGTCCATGTTAACCTCTTAAATGGCGTCATAAGATCTGTTGTATTACATATACTAATATAATAACCAAATAGTTCTTATTAATGTTGCATAATATAAAACAGTTGTAACACATTGTAACTTATGCGAGGCGTAAAACAAAAGGCTAATAGGACAGTCAAAATCAATTTTTCTACAAGAAAACATTTATTTAAATATATTTTTTATTATTTATTTAAATATTGACCTTTAAAGTTCAAGTTAAGTCTTCTAGTGCTAATATTATAAATCACTTTTTTGACCATCTTCTCTAAATTAGTATTGTTGAAATAATTTTTTTACCTTTTAGCCTAAGATCCGATCTATGTGGTGGATCTATGTGGAGGGGGCTTCTCACCAAAAATTTGCTCGCTCCAGGCTATTTTTTACTAAAAAACCTCCAGTCTGGAGATGTTTTGTTATGACAATACAATAATGTATCTACGAATATATATATATATATATATATATATATATATATATATATATATTCAGTGACCAGTTATCCATTTACGCAGTAAACGTTTTGGTAACACCAGGCCTTGTGCTTAAGACGAGGCTCCCCAAATTTAATGCTGATTTGCCTGGATATTCTATGTATACCAAATATCAAATCAATGTGATAATTTAAACATATGATTTTTCAAACCTTTTTCTAACATAGTGTAAACATAGAAACACAATTGAATGAAATTTTCTCGAGAGTTTTATTTTTTTTAAATATGCCTTTTTTAGAGATTATTTGGTTTTTCCTTGAAAGCTACTTCAGTTATATATGTAAAATAAATACTCACAGAAGGAAAATATAGTTTATTACCCACTGCCAAGGCAAAATTTATCTTGACCAATTATTATTCTCATAATAAATTAAATTAGATTTTAGACTTACGTCCTTTAGTTCTGTGCAAGAATAAGGTCGATCGGATATTCGATATTCAACCATATTCGCTAGCAGCTTAGGTGCAACGGCGATAATGATTCAGTCGGCCGCTGGCCCTTGACGAGGTAGGAGCTATGTCGCTTTTGCTCGCGCACAATCCCCCCGCTAATTTATCGAAATATTATTTCTTGGACATAGTGTAAAAAAATCAACGTTTTTGCTTTTTATACATAGCTTTGTCAAAACAACTTTAAAACGTTCATACATTTAAGGTTGAATTTACATTATTGTATACTTTTTTAAACTAGAATTACCTAAACACAATTAGGTTTTAAGAGAACTTTTGCATAGGATTGTTTTCGTATCTAGTTTAGTGATCGATGAAATCATAAGTAAACAAATTCCGATTTGCCGTATACTACGGGTTTCGCGCGGCTATGCTTATGATTAACATTTAATATGAATAAATAATATAATTAATAAATATAAGTAATTTATTATACGCGTTGTGTGTAAGTGTGTGTATATAACATACATACGTACATAATATGTACGCTTATCACTTTTGTACTAGGTTCTTTTCTAGAGTTTACAAGTGTGTTATCAGTATGAACTTTCGTTTCGTTTCGTGGTGGTATAAGTGGGTATGAAAAGGTTTTTATGTAAGATGTTGATAATATTGTTTTCTCTGGTATTAGATAATCCGATTATAAAAATGCTTATAATAATAGGAAGATATACTTCACGCACCCAGAACCGCTGCATTTTTTATTTTTTTCTAAAAGTCTATGTTGCGGGACGCAGACATACACCCAAACCTCTATATATGATATTCTGTGCCCAAACACACTCTTACCGATTCTGCCACGACTTCATCAAGCGATTGTGCGCGTAGGATTTGGACGCGGGTTTCACATAAATCTACATGTAATATACCTACCAAATTTCATAAATATAAAGTGGACTTAGCTAACTTAGTAAGTAGGTATATCATAATAAAACATAGGGAATGTTTGTCCCTCAAGGATAATGCTGATTTCTATGACAGAAATAATTTTCAAATCGGACCAGTAGGTACCTAACTACATATGTAGATCAGCAGATTATCTTCATACTTATAACTTTACCTTTTATTATGTACATATGCCATTTTAAATTTACTGAAGACCTTTTGGCAATATATTATTCACATCATAATAACGTCGAAGTTTTTTTATGTAAAATAAAGCAGTATGTAAAGTTAGTGTAAATATGTTATTTGAAGTGGCGTCCCTGGTGGAATAGGCACAGTGGTTAGTGAGCGCAATCAGCTGAGCCCGGGCGTCAAGCGGTTAGAAAACCAAGCGTTTAGAAAAAAAAGCGAATAAATAAAAAAATATTTCGCACATTATGAACCACGTATTTCGCTTTGCAAGCCAAGCATGAGTTGGTGTAGCGGTATGACCTCGGACTATAATAACGATCATCGTAGGCTCGATTCTCTGTATGTATAGACGCTTTTTTCCTTTTTCTCAATTTATACATTGAATTTTGAATTTTCATGTACAAAGTTTTTTCGTATGCGCTTTAATTACTATTCCTTGTTGAAAAGTCCAAAATTCCATTTTTTTTTATCATTTCTATGCCTTTTGCATATCTATACATATAAAAAAACAATAAATGATAATAAATAAATAAAATATTAATTTCTCTGCATAATTGAAAAATGAATAATATATAAAAATTGAAAAAAAGAAAAAATCGTCTCAGTACAGGGATTCGAACCTACGACCACAGAGTGTCTTGACCGAGCTCTCACCGCTACGCCAACTAACGCTTAGTAAGTAATTCGAAATAAGTGGTTCATAATCATAGTCCTTCAATTGCTTTTCATTATTATTAATTCAATATTACAAAAGTTACATAATAATTTGTAAATTTCTAAACATCATACCAATAAAAACATAAGTAACTTCCTGATCAGATTCCTAAAGTATCCATATGAATATATAAATAATTGAATAAAATATAATTTACATGTTCAATATTTACTCAAATTCATTTATTGCATAGGGATAAATGTCTTAGCTTTTCGCGATTACTAAGTATATACTTATTATAATAAAACAAAGTGTTACCGGATCAATGCCCGTATTTTAAATTCCAATAATATTAAAAACAAATTAATGTAATAAGTTGGGCTTCTGCCTACAGACGCGCTTGCGTACTCTGTGACGCTTGGCCTGTAGTTGTGAGTTCACGCCGGCGACGTGAGCGCACAGCTCGCTTTGCGGGAGGGGAGGTAGCGTTAAATGCCTACTTCGCGCGGACAGCCTGGTCTTAACGGAGTGGAATGTGAAATATCTATAGTGAAAGGAAATCTGCATCAATACTCGGCGGAAGAGATCGTGAGAATTATCGATGCACTCTAATGTGGTTTATGAGTTCTAAATGTTATCTATACAGATAAATAAAATTGGAGTGTCTGTTTTTACTAAATGCATATGGATGTATACACGATACATGTACCAAAACAACATTTTTTACAATTTTTGTCTGTCTGTTTGTTCCGGCTAGTCTCTGAAATGGCTGCACCGATTTTGATGGGATTTTCACTGGCAGATAGTTGACGTAATAAGGAGTAAATTAGGCTACTTTTATTTTAGAAAAAAAAATAGGGTCCCACGAAAAAAAATTAAAACCAAATTAATTAATTAATTTTCCTTTGGGAAGCAATCTAGGGACGAACTCGAGCGAAGCGAGGGTGTGTCGCTAGTCAGTAATATAACTACGCATATGTAATTATTTGTTTTGGTATCTAATTAAAAAAAATACATGTGTATTATGTAATTTAAAATAATAAATCATTTTTTGTTTATTTACTACGTAAATTTACTTGTAGATTCAGTTTAGTATGTAGAGCGTATATCCTCATAAAAACCAATTACCGCTTAATATATTGTAAAACATAAATTAATATCCCCGGCTTTTAGACTCAAAATGATTTTAAAATGTAGGTAAATGCTCAAATAATTTTGTTAAAGTAACAATCTATCCTACAGATAAATAAAATTGGAGTGTCCGTTTGTAATATTAAAATAACCGCTTTTTACTAAATGCATATGGATGTATACACGGTACATATACCAAAACAACATTTTTTACAATTTTTGTCTGTCTGTCTGTCTATTTGTTCCAGCTAATCTCTGAAGTGGCTGGACCGATTTTAACGGGACTTTCACTGGCAGATAACTGATGTAATAAGGAGTAACTTAGGCTACTTTTATTTTCGAAAAAAAAGGGTCCCACGAAAAAAAAATCCAAATTAATGAATTAATTTTTTTTGGGAAGCAACCTAGGGACGAATCCGATCGAAGCAAGGGTGAGTCGATAGTAATTAATAAAATTGTCACAAATTAATATCGAAATATTTCTTTTTCAGAACATTTACAAAATCCAACCAGTGAAAATAAATATCTATAGGTACCTTATATTTATTCTTAATTACAAAAAAGTACCAGTTTTCCGCTCGTAATATATTAAAAACGTTTGATTTAAATGTTATTAGCATTAAGAAATAGATAAGTGTTCCGGCTTAGATATATAAAGTGTTTTTGTATTTACGTATGTAGGTACATGCATTATGCATGTCTCTAGCGTACATGGTCTTTGCAAGAAGCAGCGGCAAATTTATTTAGATGTAGTAATATGGAAAAGAACTAAACCTTCAAGTTAAAGACTGCTTGTTCTAAAATTTATTATAATATAACAGTTTTTCTTATATCTAATAATAATATTTGTTATATATGTATTTCTATTAAAATTTGAGTTCATTTTGTATAAAATATTGAAAGTTTATTGACGTTATGAATGGACTTTTCGAAATTCAACTAAAAAACGGTAGAAATGCGAAGTTTATAGGTAAAAACAATACTCTTAATTCTCATATTTAATGTATCACTTAAAGTATCGTCAGTTAATTTTATTAGAAAATGCCAAATAATAGCTTTATACTAAATGCATATGAAATTAAATATAAATATAAAAAACACAATTTTTAAAATGTTTATCTGTCTGTTTGTTCCGGCTAATCTCTGAAACGGCTGGACTGATTTTGACGAAACTTTCACTGGAATATAGTTGATGTAATAAGAGTAACTTAGACTAATTTTACTGTAGAAAAAGAATTATTGTGTACCTAGACACCCCCCCCCCCCCCCCCTTCCCCTTCCGCCGGACGAAGCGAGAGTAAATCGCTAGTTTCATATAAACTTTATTATGCAGCGGACCAATTCAATCCATTTCCCTCCAAACTCTCATAAACACCTGCATGGAACGGAATACTGATGGAGATTTAATATATTTATCAAGTGACATCAGTATGAAAGTGCAACGTGTGTAGCGTACCTTATACTTTCTTTCACTTTTCCACACGAATTTTGCAATACCGAACGATTTCTAGTACATATATCGAATTCCATAGCATCACTTGCCTTCGTTATGTCATCAATAAGTCAAATAACTGTTTTTTTTTCTCTTAGGAGGCATGAAGGCATTTTTGTTTATTTTGTTTATCGCACACACTACAAGCGTAAAATTGTATTACAAACAACTAATTATAATACCATTTCAGACTTCAATTATTGTGTGCATGCTCCGTCTATCTTATTTTTGTCTGGGAGAGTCTTTTAGGTAATAGTAAAAAAAACGTGATTACCCTTTGTTTGTCTACCATACTAATTATAAAAAAAAACGTGTGTTTGTACTTATGTACACACGTAAGAAGTTATACTTCTTTGGCGTAACAGAACAAAAATAGCAACAGATTTCATCCCGTATGTCACAACTCTCTGTTTGTAAAAGGAATGATAAATTAATAAAATAATTAAATAAGGGATATTACAATCATATATTTATAGAATATCATTTAAGGAAAGAATATAATATTATATATCATTTGTTAGACCAATAACAACGGTTACTATGGAAACAAACAGTTATGAGCTAACTTCATCATGTCGCTTTTTGGCTGTCTGTGTGCGCGCGCATCGTAAAAATTTTACTCTCATATTTTTTTCCCAACGTTCCAAAAGAAGTATAACTTCAAAAATATATTACTTAATAGCGACTCACGCTCGCTTCGCTCGGATTCGTCCTTAGCTTGCTTCCTAATACAAATTTTCATCCCCATTTTCACCCCTTTAAGGGATGATTTCCGGGATAAAAAGTATCCTATATCCTTGCCAAAATCTCAAACTATTTTCTTACCAAATTTCATCTAAATCGGTTCAGTAGATCCAGAAATTACCGCCTACAACGTCACAAACTCACAAACTCACAAACTTTACCTCTTTATAATATTAATATAGATTAGCTATATTTGAAAAATACTTTAATGTAAAGTATGAAAATAACCGTTACTTTTACTATAAGCTATTACGAGTATGATATATTTATCACAAATACGTGCAATATATTATCGCTAAGTAGCCCTTCGACCTGAAAGCGCACCGGCCAACCCTGACCTGCGCTCGGCGCATGACACAGCTTTCAAACTTGCTAGAATTTGCTTAATATGTCGACTTTGCAACAACTAAAGTATTATTTTTTTCACTAACATTTACATAGTCGAATATTGAACAACTGCTTCGGCTATACAGGCACGATTGTGTTCAAAATTTTATATTGTTACGTTTTATTATTCGCCCCTAGATGATTCTTTAAATTGACATAACTTTTTTATTTAGGAACCGATTGAAATAAAACAAATGCTAAATGTTAAGTGAAGCTTACCACAATACATTAGTGAAAACCGCACCCAAATCTGTTAGGCCATTTCTAAGATTAACGCGCACAAACGCACAGACAAACACAAATCGACAAAAAAAAACAAAAAAACTAAAAATCACTGTTTTGTGTTCTATTGCGTTAAATAAAGATCCCAATAATAGTTTTTCTCAAATATCTTCCATGTTCAGACAGCGATCAGTTACAATTTCATTATATGTATAGATTATATTAGTACAGGCGATTTATAAGAGATGATTATTTATGATATGATACCATTCGAAACATATAAGTGCAAGAAAATTAATGATTGATTATTTCCACGTCGGTGACTACATGTTTTTAAATCTATACGTATAATAATTATTCTAATTGAGTCGAAAAGCTACATTAAATATTTTTTGGAAAATCTTTTTGAAATAATCATTACTATCGATACAGAGGCCGAATCTATAGTTTTTAGAATTTCTGTCTGTGATCGCATCACGAGCAAACCATTGGACAGATTTTTACTGCGGGAAAATATCTCATCTCTGAGAAATCTATACTAAACGTTAAAACATAACTAGGGAGACGAACCCGAGCGGAGCGAGGGTGAGTCGCTAGTATACTAATAAAACACAAATATGTTATTATACATATATATTTTATACATTTTTATAGGTACCTATATATTTTCATAAAATATTCTCAAATTCTTACATAATTCTACATAACAATAAATATTATGACCTATATATATTCTTTATTGCACATTAAAAACAATAACACTAACCTACTGTCTGCGGAACTAATTAAAACAAAAAAGGTCAATCAATAAAATGTATTTTTTGAAAAATTAATATCTAATAAACAAATCATCCTTCATTCTGTTTGATGAAATGCCAAGGATATAATTATATATTTATTAAAATGTGCAATACTAATAAATATTCTCCTTCGTGTCTTCTCCATTCCACGTGACATTGGCGAAGTAATCTGTGCTCAAGTGGCACGCTTTGAAGCTATTAACAAGAAAATTGAATGTAATTAATAAGTATTGTTTGTGTACTTCAAGTAACAAACTTGATTAGCCCAAAAAAAAATTAAATAATATCATAATTTGATTTGATATTGCAAAAATTAGTATGTATGTATATATGTTTGTTACTCCTAAAGCTGGACGGATTTGGATAAAAGTACACAGACTATGTCTATATCAGCTATCTTCGAAATTTGAATTATTCCACTTTGACTGGATTTTTGACTGGTAGGTAACTTGATCGAAAATTGAAACATTTTATCCCGGGAAAAGAAAAGGAATCCCGTGGGATAGGGGGTTAAAGTTTCATGAAATTTAGGCTCTTGTTGTAATGGGAACGCAAATAAAACTATAGCGGGATAATTTATAAAAAAAAACATGTCTAACCATTTTGTGACGACAAGCATATTATGATTAGTCTACTTTCATCGAAAGTGAAATGTGTTACGTAACGTTAAAGATGTTCGACCGTCAATTTAGATTTGATCTTTTGTTAGATAGAAATCTATAATCGTTTTGGTGTTAAGTTCTTACAAGGTAGTAATAAGTTTTAAAACGGAACTCGCTTCGTATGTATAGAAAATTAAGATAGTATAAAAAAGAATGCCCAGAGCTAAGGCGGTATACGTATACACTAGAAAATTACAGCAATATTTTATGGATACTAATAAATAAAAATGAAATGTCCGTTTGTAATGTCAAAATAACAGCTTTTTACTTATATTTGAAAGTTTATACGGCACTTATAGGAAAAGTCCGTCTATTTGTTCCAGCTAATCTCTGAAACGGCTGGACCGATTTTGACGGTGTTTTTATTAACAGATAGCTGATGTTATATAAGGAGTAGGCTACTTTTATTTTAGAAAAAGTATTAGGGTTCCGCACAAAAAAATTAAAACCCATGAAATTGTAAAGAAAATCAGCTCATATAGGGACGCCGCCCAAGCAAAGAGATGGTAAGTCGCTAATTGGAATATATAACAGATGTCAAAGTAACATATATCAATTTAATTTTACAACAAACAACTAGACAAAAACACTGCAAACTATTAGACAATTCTAGAAAAGGCTAACTAAAAAGATCTTTTATTTTAATCAAAATTACTTAAAAATTCTTATTCGTATTACATAATCAGATAACAATAGATATAATGATTAATTAGTGCGAGAATGTAGATCACTTCCTCATGACAAGTAGTAATGCGTAATGCGGTCGGCTGCAACATGCAGGTCACTGCGGACTGCGGTCGCGTATTGCAATCGATGAAAACGTAAAAAGTCTTGATTTTTTACTTGTTGAGAGTAGATAAAGATTATTATTATATACCTATTATTATTATTATTATAACTGGCATTAGATAATTTTTCATACCTAAATCTAAATTAGATGTGCTGGTCCTCACGCTTGGGTCCTTTCCGCAATAAATAATAGCATTCCCAAGGAGAGTCGATGTCAGGAACCGGTCGGAAAACTTTCGGCAAAACCTACCAGCAGTACGGAAGATGTACTGCGCCGATCCCAAGTGATTGGGAAATGGTCAGGGAGATGATGATGATATTATCATTATTAAATTAATAAATAAAAATAAAAAAGCCTTATATTTCTTGCAAAGTGAAGTTACAGTTAAATTTTTAACCTAAAAAATGTGCTATAGTTAGTAGTTGAAGTAAAAATGATTGTTTGTACTTAAGTGTCTAGGTATTACGAGTATATTATGATTAATTAAATCTGTTTTTTTTTTATTTGATATTTGCAAGAACCTATTATTATCTAAAATAAAAATCTTCTCCTGCCAATGTCACTGAGACTAGCCATATTCCCAGGAGATATTATAGTGCGATAGTGAATGCCGACACAAGTGTATTCTCCATTTGTTTCACTCTCAAACTATAGTGTGACATAACCGACAACGTCCTATATTTTATTATAATAACGTATATATATTATAAAGCTAAAGACATTTGTAGTTTTTTACTTAATTATATTTGAGTGTGGTAATCGCTGGAAGTACTAGCTAGATAGTATTTTGTTTTATCATCAAGTTTTAAATAAAACTATCTTTTCGGATTATTTCGCGGATTTATATTAATTTTTGGTTTCCGACCCGTGACCATGATTGCTATAAAGCATTCGAAATGTCGGGAACCAAAAATCAAAATAAATCCGCGAAGTAATCCGAAAAGATAGTTTTATTTAAAATGTCAAATATTCGCGTAAATCTAAAAAAGTATTATCATCAAGTTATTAACACCAGTGATCGCCCAGTGGTAGACATTTGACCATAAAATCATTAAAAAAAATTGATGAAAACATATTAATAAAACCTATTAAAATTAAAAAAAAAAGTTTCCAATTTTTTTTGACTGATAACACTAAATCTCGTCAATGGCTATTAAACAAAAAAAAAGAAAAACGATTGACTGAACTGTTTTGTTTTTGCCTATTTATGTATCTTTATGTATGTTATAGATCTAACTAACATAACGATATGATCCCTCTAGGCATAGTCAATATGATAAAATAACCTAGCGAGCGCAACCGCGGGTAAAACTTAGTCTTAGTACAAATTCAAATTTCATTCCCTTTTAAAGTGTATTACAATATAATACAATATTACATTATTTTAACGAGTGTCATTAGCTAAAGCACTATTGTCGTTCTGTCGCAACCCTCCCCGTGATTACTGGTTTCGAGACGTATTACTTAAGTTGCATAGAAAAAACAAAGCCTATGTAATATTTAATTTATATGACAAATAGATTTGAACACATAACCATTACGTATTCGCTGATGAAGTCGGTTTACTGGAGAGTAAAAGTAGTTATATACCACGAATTTTGTTGTGGATTTTTGTTTTTTAGCAGGAACCCATTTGTTTATCCGAATGATGACACGTTTGGCTCAGGTTACAGTGCTTGTGTGCTACTACTTGCTGTGCCAGCGGTCGCGGGTTCGAGTCCCGCGGGGGGCATTCATTTGTGTGATGAGCACGAATGTTTGTACTCCAGTCATGGGTGTTTATATTTATAATATGTATGTATTTAACGTTATATATGTGTAGTGTATCAACTATCTGGTATCCATAACACAGGCGTCGTAGCTTACCATGGAACTAGATGGTGCTGTGTGTTAAAGTCCCAACATATTATCCCTTAAGGGTTTATAACATGGTTTTTTTTAACAGTTTTAATAAAAACCCTTTCAATAAGGTTACCCAGTCAGGCTTAATGAAACCATTTCAATCGAGTAAATATTTTTACCACAATATTTTTCGTCATAGGAAAAATAACTCATGGAGGTCAAGCTTCCTTAAAGTATTTAAATATTAAAAAAAAACGAGTCGGAATTTTATCGTATCGATTTCAATAGTTTTTTGTGATAGATATAATTTGCTACTTCCTTGAACTTATATTATAATTTTTAAGGAAGTTCTAATAAACGTCTTTGTCAATAGTCGTAATTATGTCTTCGTTAAGCAAAAACACTGTTTCACGCTATTGAATATTAATTAATTAAAAGAGGAACGTGAATATTTTTTCATTGGAAATTTTTAGACATTTTGTCAATATTACGTCTAAATTTTATACTGAACTGTTTTATCTTTTGCCTATCCATACTAATGTTATAAAGAGGCAGCAGAGACAGTTTGTTTGTTTGAAAGCACTAATCTCAGGAACTGCCAATCCAATTTGAAAAAATCTTTTTGCATTAGATAGTCCATTTATTGAGCAAGGCTACCATATAATATATAGTCGTCTATTCCATACTAACCGTTAAAACTTACTTGTTATTACATATTTATACCTATAAATAGGTAAAGACAATACAGTTTCATTTTTCTCCTTTGTTTTTAAACCAATTCTCCTTTTTTGTTTAGTAGCTACTAGCAGCTCACCCTCGCTTTGCTCGGGTTCGTCGCTAGGTACATTTTGCATAGATATTTAAAATAGTTATTTGCCAGCGTTGGCCATATACATTTTAATATATTTTTTTTTGAACTTTTTTGATGTTTTAATAATTATTATCCTATTCCGGACTAAGAGAAATCCAAATAATCAAATATCATAAAAATTGGGCCAGCCATTCTTGAGTTATAAATGGTTTAACTAACACGACTTTGTTATATATATATAGATTTACGAGATTTAGTGTTATCAATAAAAAGAAATTGAAAACATTTTTTTTCATATAGATAGGTAAGTCTTGTTCATACATGTTTTCCTCAAATGTTCATTAATGATTAATTATCGATCGATTATTATACGGTTGAATTTCGACAATGGGGGGACATATAGTACCTATATCTTTAAATATAAATAATCGTCGCTCTGATGATTTCTTTGACAAATAATAAAAGTTGTATTATATCCTCGTATTAATAACATGTAGAATTTGTATATAAAATATAATCTCAGATTTATAAATTAGATAATAAAATACCTTATATTTCTATTGTTTATGTCGTAAAATACCAACATGCCCTCAAATTTGGAGGTTTCATTCAATGTAGCGATGCAGAGATATAGGAAAGCTATTATTAAGCCTCAAACTTCCCATAATTATCCTCTACGATCTCTAACACAATACGCAATTAACAAACAATAAAACGATACGTTACTATGGTTTATTTTAAAAAAGCTACTTTTAAGGACAAGTGAAGTGCAGTGTACTGTAGGTCTACTGAGTCAGTTAGTGAGTTTGATTACCGTGCGAAGTAAATAATAGTTTTATCTAATAAACTGGTTTTATAACTCGTAAAACTTCCACTTAGAAGATGGTTCATTGAATAAAATAGAAAAAATTAACGATAAAAGTTACGAGGTTATAAATTATAATCATCTGTACATATAATAAAATTCTGAGTCGAATCTCTACATCAAATATTTTTATTGGAAAATCTTATTAAAATCACGAGAAAACCACTGGACAGATTTTGGTGAAATATGATATAATGATAGCTGGTTATCCGGATCAACATATAAACTTTAACATACTTTTTACTTCGGGAAATTATCTTATCACTGAGAAACCTATACTAAACGCTAAAATGTAAAATGAAAAAGTATAAAATAAAGTAAATTAAAGTATGAAATAAGTCAAATATCAAGTGTGCCATGTGTAATAATTGAAAGAATAAATTTTACAATATTCATAATAAGGGCGATTACACACCTAACTACATGCTAGACGACCACGTATAAATTGACATGCTTATTGCCTACATTTTTGGCCTTCTGATTATTTTGTATAAGTAACTTGATCTTGTAAAAAATGAACGTTACGCTGAAGAACATTAGTGCTTAATTGTAGCCTGCGGTTTCGTGTGTACCCGCCTTAATTGATAATTGTACTTCACTGTAAATTATTTTAAACTACACTACACTTTCTAAACATATCTAATTTTGTCCAATAAATTTCTGTGCGTATCTATGAAATAACAGTGTAAATAATTGCGTGAACAAGGCTTACATAGAAAGTCTTAAGATGAGGTAACTGTGTTTGTTTGTTCGTCTGTTAGCATATCTTACTTCATAATAGAGGAAATACAAAATAGTTCGTGGGCTGTTATCCTAGTAATCAATGTTTTCCATCAAAGTTATTTTTAAAAAGTTTTTCTTATTATGAAGATGATTTTCTGTTTAGGTACCTGTAACTGTTGAGTGTCTCGCCGGCTCTTCTCAGCAGAATTGCTTTCCGAGCCGGTGGTAGCTTCCTCACGGACAGACTACACTGACACTTACATCAAATTGACGATTCAAAAGCACTTGTAATAAGTCTAATTGAATAAAGTTCATTTCATTTCAGGTAGCTCTACTAAGTTTAATTTTATGCTAGAATTCAAGTAGAGATATGCTTGAGTTGCCATCACGAAGAAATTCTATACGATGCAAGGGGAATATAAAACATACGTTTGATCAGTCGTATATGAGATTCGTCAAAACGAATTTAATTAGCCCAAACTCGAATGTTTCACAAGTTGTTATAGAGTTTCACTTTTCACCTTCCATCTTAAGAAAGCTTGATGGTATTAAATTATTGTATTATCATCCGGATTTCATACACAGTTTCAAATATATAAGACAGTCAAATGTAGGTTAAAATCGACTACGAAGATTTGATTATATGTATGTATATCTATATCTATTAAAGAGTTTGTTGGTTTGTTTGTCTGTTGGATAGCGCTAATCTCAGGAACTACTAATCCGATTTGAAAAAATATTTTTGCATTAGATAGCCCGTTAATTGAGGAAGACTATAAGCTATATATCGTCCCGGAAAAATGTACGGTTCCCGTCGGATAGAATTGTTTTCGTCTAGGGACGAACCCGAAGCGAAGCGAAAGTGAGTCGCTAGTTCTATATATAAATAGGCAAAGGCCAATCAGTTTAGTACCTTTTTCTCCTGCTCGTAAACGGATTAAATTTTTTTTATGGTATATTAGCTATTGACGAGCTTTATTGTTATCAAAAACAATTTTTCAAACAGTTAGTTTTTATTTTATGGTGATAGATAAAATCTATTCATACATATATTTTCCTTAAATTTTCAAATAAATGTAGCGAATTATCAAATAAAGCGAATCGTAGCAAAATTGACATTTGAAATATTAAAATAGATTTCTCAGAGATGAGATATTTTCCCGCAGAAAAAAGTATCTTATATGTTGACCCGGATAACCAGCTACCGTCATACCAAATTTCATCAAAATCTGTGCAGTGGTTTTCTCGTAATGAGGCCACAGAAAAATAGACAGACAGACAGACAGACAAAAATTCTAAAAACTATAGACTCGGCCTCTGTATCGATAAAATGACTATTTCAATAAGATTTGTCCAAAAAAATAATAATATACAGATTCTACTTAGAATTTTATTATTACTATAGGTGAAAAAACTAGGGTCAGAAATCCCTAAGTCACTTTATAAGAATGATAACCAAACTACTAAGTTTCAATATCACAATACACTTACAGCTTAAAGTCAATTATTTAATTACTTAGTAACTAGCCAGCCTTGTGAATAACACGACAAATGTTCTCGACGGCACTGAAGGTGACCGCACCCCTGAGCCCTTTTGTACATAAAGCATCATCGAAATATAAATTTGACACGTTTGGCTCAGTTTGCAGTAACCCTACTTACTATGCCAGCGGTCGCGGGTTCGGGTCCGGTCGGGAGCATTCATTTTGTGATGAGCACGAATGTTTGTACTCCAGTTATGGGTGTTTATATTTATAATATGTATATATTTAACGTTATATTTGTGTAGTGTACCAACTATCTGGTATCCTTAACACAAGCCTCGTAGCTTACCATGTAATGTCCCAACATATTTACATATTTATTTATTCCTTCGTATTAATGAGCTTGATTAACAGACTAAGGTTGAACTAATATTTATTAATGCGAAATTTGTATATATGTATGTTTGTTACGTCTCCACTCTAAAACGGCTGGATGGATTTGGATGAGAAGTCGACAGATATAAAGATAAAGTATGTTTTATATTGTTTTGGTAGGTGTAATTAATACACTCGTTATTATTTAGATGAATTTTATAAGTTTATTACTGAACCAAAAAAATATTTATAAAAATAAAAAACATGACTGAGTGAAAAACTAACTAAAAAGCAGAGAACAAGTGTACGAAGGAACATAATATTATGCAGTCGGAGACATACATATGTACATATATTATAATAGCTGCGTCATACATATATGTATGTACAGACGACACGTTTGGCTCAGTTTGTAGTGACCCTACTTGCCATACTAGAGATCGCGGGTTCGAGTCCCGCTGGGGGCATACATTTGTGTGATGAGCATGAATGTTTATATATGGTTGTTTATAATATGTTGTTATTTAAAGTTATATATGTGTAGTGTATCAACTACCTAGTATCCATAACACAAGCCTCGTAGCTTACCATGGAATTAGATGGCGCTGTGTGTTAATGTCCAAATATTTATTTATTTATTTATATTTATACAGGTTAAACACATAACCCTCCTTTAGCTAGTGTTGCCCTCTCGCTAAATATAATATACAATAAGGACCATATTTTTTTATTTAAAAAAAGGTCTTAATAGTATGAATATTTTGTTTTTAATATAGACTTAAAAAAACTTTCCGTTCTCACCTTGATAAAAAATATTATAAGCGCAATTAAAACACATGACAATGAAGTAAGCAAAAGAAAAAGTGATCTGCGCAGGCTGACAGCTATTCATACATATTCATTTATTACTGAATTCCTTCGCTCCACTAACGCCCAATTTTATTTTTGTATTTATTATCATCAATAAAAGACTTATTACATTAAATATTTTGTTATGTAACAGAAATTTTATAAGATAGAATAAAAATTATTTATGGTTCACTCCATTTCGTACTAAGTATCATATTAACATATTCTTATAATACTTTCTTAGATTTACGCGAATATTTGACACTTGCGGTTAATTTCCCGTACAAACTTTCATCCCCATTTTTACCCCCTTAAGGGATGATTTCCGGGATAAAAAGTATTCTATGTAAGGACATAGAGACCCTAGAGACTATAGACGCTCTAGGAAAGCCTAGGGTCTCATACTATCTTCTTACCAAATTTTATCTAAATCGGTTCAGTAGATCCAGAGATTACCCCCTACAACCTCACAAACTCACAAACTTTACCTCTTCATAATATTAGTATAGATTATAAATAAAACTATCTTTTCGGATTATTTTGCGGTATTATATTGATTTTTGATTTTTGACGTTTCGAATGCTTTACAGCAATCATGGTCACGAGAGGCTAAGGTTTTAGACGTCTTAAAAGAGTTATATACTTGTTACAGATTACTTGACACATATTTAAATATTTTAAATAGTTCCTAATTCTCGCTTCAGTAGAGTGCGTCCTTAGGTGTTTAACAATAGCTATAATATATAGATATATAGATATTATATAATATATAGATATTACTCTAGATCATAAGTTATCTGTTTAAACTTCTTCATAATCAGTCAAGCCGTTTCAGAGTTAAGGAGTAACAAGACAAGGAAATATATACACACATATTGACACAGAAACTTTAGCATTTCTAGTAGCAGATGTTATAAGCTTATAATATCTAACATTTCATATCTATCTCAAGTTAATATAGATAAAAAAGGTAGATACAACCTTCATTTTCTGATAAAAAGCTATAATAAAGCCATCCATTAACCATCACTACAATATGAAGGAGAAAAAGTATCATAAATGTAACTTAATGGCTCTTACGTACTGACAACATTCTACAGCATTGTTACTAGCTTTCATTGAGTATTGCCGCAAGCTGAGAAATTAACGTACAAAACTTGTGTTTTAATTAGAGAAAGTATTTGGGACTTTAAACGCTGTATTTACTTTCTTTTGGACTCTATTTTTTCATGTTAAATTACTGTGTAATGTATCTTAATATACTAATTGATTTATGATGATGTAACTTTACGTGCTAACGATTATGCAAGAATATAAGATTTATTTGGTAATGAGTAATTAGTGCTTTAAATATTAATAGATTTTATAATTATTATATACTTAGAAAATCTTATTATATAAGTTTTTGCAAAATTACTTCTAATATTCCTTAATTCGTGCTTTCTAATAACTATATTATATAGGTAAAGCGAAAATTATTCAAAATATTAGATTGAAAGTACCTAAAACTAAAATCGATAATTTAATTCATCGCCATTGCAAGGAAATTTAATAAAAACTTAAAAAAAAATTAAAACCGACTTGCAGGCACTGAAAAGTAAAAAATAACTAAACAGGGGTTATCATTTAGAATAGATACCTAATCAGATATTTTCGAAGTCGGTGCCAGCCAATACAAATCAAACCACACCGACTTCGAAAATATCTGATTAGGTATCTATTCTAAATGAAAACCCCTGTTTAGTTATTTTTTACTTTTCAGTGCCTGGAAGTCGGATTTTTTTTTAAGTTTTTATTTTTCCATTTTTAGTGTAGACGTAATAAGCAGATAATTTGTAAGAAGAAAGATTTTTAAAAATATATTCGATTAAGCCATTTATTTAAAAACCGCTTGACCGATTTCGATAAAATTTAAATGGGACCACCTGGGAAGAATACCCTTTGAAACAAAAAAGAATTTTCCAAATCGGTTCAGGCGTCTTCGAGTAATCGGTGCACATACATAAAAAAAAGGTTCCGTCAAATTGAGAACCTCCTCCTTTTTTGAAGTCCGTTAAAAATATACGCAATATTAGCTCAGAAGGTTCTTAGGCCTCACATTTCTTATTTATTACTCATAACTTATAAATACTCGTAAGCAACAGTCTTAAGCACGTCCTGCAATAGTATCAATACATTCCATTATAAATACAATATCAATTAACTATGTTATTTCTTACAGTCATTATGTTTAATATTAGATTAACATTTATAATATGATAATGATTTGAAAATTAATCAAAAACTAATTGAATGACATTTTTGCCAAAGGCTTGTTATTGTTAGCATTAAGAGGTTGGCTTGGCTTTGACTTAGACCAAGCTACCAAACTACACGTTAGGTAAAACTAAAATTATATGAAACTACATACTAGCGACTCACCCTCGCTTCGCTTCGGGTTCGTTCTTAGACAAAAACAAATCTATGCCACGGAAATCTTAATTTTTTCCGGGATAATGTATAGCCTATAGCCTTCCTCCGTTAACAGGCTATTTAATGCAAAAAGAATTTTTCAAATCGGATTAGTATTTCCTGAGATTAGCGCGTTCAACCAAACAAACAAACAATCAAACAAACTCTTCAGCTTTATAATATTAGTATAGATTATCAGTAAAGATGGTTATATTCTGGTATAAATGACTATGAATAAGAAGTACTTATAAAATACTAGCGACTCATCCTCGCTTCCTTCAGGTCCGTCCCTAGGCTAATTCCCCGTGCAAACTTTAATCCCCATTTTTATCCCCTTAAGGGATAATTTCCGAAATAAAAAGTATTTTATGACATTTTCAGAATTTCAGACTATTTTCTTACCAAATTTCTTCTTAATCGGTTCAGTAAATCCAGAGATATCCTCACAAACTCACAAACTTTACCTCTTTATAATATTAGTATAGATTATTATTCCCACAATAATTCTATAAAACTACAAATGTTCGTTATGATTCTCTTGGTTTTATCGGCTTATATCTTTTTGAAGTGTTTGATACAGAATCTTGATTTCGCGACTAAAGCATATTTTGATAGTATACTTTTATATAAAAGTTCCATGTTTTTGCTCTTCTAAACATTACGATTTAAATTAACTACGTGGGCGAAGCCGCGGGTAGCACTAATTTAGATACAAAAGACTCGAATATTACATTCCCTTTATTCCCTTTTTCATCTCACTCTTTTTCCTTTGTGTCCTTCATTTTCTGAAGACCTAACATGATATATGCAAAAAATATTAAAGAGTTTGCAGGGTGTCGTGCCTAGCCTCAGTATAAAAGCGGGTCATTGAATTATGAGAAGGCCTTACACACACAGTATATAAACATATTAAGGTTACTGTCCTTTATACTTTATACTTATTTCTCGTCTAAGCATTGTCAAATTAAAATCTGTGCGTGCTACATTAATCGAAATTCTATTTGGGGTCCATTAGATTTTAGCACGTAATGTTAAAACATAGAGTTTATGCGACACCTAAAGAGAGTTTCAGTCGTATACGGGTCTGTACTTTACGAGAGAGTATGAATATGAAATACATTATGTATTAAAATATTAAAAAAAATAATTCAAATTAATAAATATATATAAAGGCCTTGTGAAACCATTGCTTACCTTGTAATCGACATTCGTACTACCAAAATATATATGAAAGGCAATTTTATTTACATTTTTCTCTTTGGGTTTTAATGTTTATTTGAATTAAGTACTCTATGTTTTATTTTGAAGTAACTTCAGGCTGCCCTTGGTATCGCACGCTGCGCCCGCGCACATTCCCCGAAGTACTCGTATGCCTGTACTCACTGTCTATACAATTGAATCGTTTTTATCACAAAGATACTAAGTAGTTATCTATGCAATCAAATCTTTGAAGTCAATTTTAATCTACTTCTAATTGTATCAATTTCATT
Organism: Fabriciana adippe; assembly: GCA_905404265.1. Taxonomy (NCBI): domain Eukaryota; kingdom Metazoa; phylum Arthropoda; class Insecta; order Lepidoptera; family Nymphalidae; genus Fabriciana; species Fabriciana adippe. Next base: position 2,022,027 of record FR989995.1, read on the forward strand.
TTAAATAAATGTCAAATATTCGCGTAAATCTAAGAAAGTATTATATGTATCAATTTCATTTTTTTTTAAATCTACATAACAATACGATGAATTGATTCGATGAAAGAATTGATAACATCGTGCTTGTAATGAAGACAACAGGTACAACAGGTGGATAATAAAACTCTTTAATGGCTTTTATTAAAGAGATTAATCTTGACGACACGTTTGGCTCAGTTTGTAATGATCCTACTTGCTGTGGTAGCGATCGCGGGTTCGAGTCCCGCAAGGGGCACTCATTTGTGTGATGAGCACGAATGCTTCTACTCCAATCATCAGTGTCTATATATATTATAGGTATTTAAAGTTATATATGTGTAGTGTATCAACTATCTGGTATCCATAACACAGGCCTCGTAGCTTACCATGGAACTAGATGGTGTTGTGTGTTAAAGTCCCAACATATTTATTATTATTATTATACCGTTTATATTAGGCTCATTTAATTGATTATGAAGAGTCTTATACATTTGAATTGATAAAGAGACTGTATTTAATCTATTTCTATTAACTTCACTAATTAATGAGATCTATGATCAATTAAACATTTTCTAATGTATTTATAATTAAATATACATTAGAAAATGAATATATTTGTAAACTACGAAATTAATATATTACAAGTATATTCCTAATACAGAATTTTCAATTATTTATAACTTAACTAACGAAAATTAAAGCTTGCCTCTATCAAAACATTAGATAATTTCAAAGATCACAATCAATTTTTGATATTCATCTTACAGTTCGAATTACAAAAAGTACTCCGATACTATTTTTTGCCAAAAGTTCTACGACCTTCCTCATGCTTTGTATTAGGCTTGTATAAAAAGTTTAAATAAATTGCTAAAAAAATACTTGAATTATTTCAATATTACATCGTTCAGAAATACTTATAACTAACCCGACAAACTACCCTACTAAAAAGTGAACTAAAAAGAAGCGAGTTGATGAAGAAATATAGTATTATGTTGTCGGGAACATACATAAAATTATAATATATATATACATAGCTTAGAATAGCTGCGTGTATCAAAAAAAAATCATTTTGATTCGTAATGATACCTAAAATACCCTATAACACTCGCGTTATCAAGACGAATCGAGTGACGTCTGAATAATCAAAATCGGTTAAATTGTTAAGTAATTACGAAGGAGCATAGGCTCGAACTTACATACATACAGGTTAACACATAACCCTCCTATGGGCTTCACCGCAGTCGGGTAAAAATAAAATGGGGGATGTAACTTTCGTACTATACAAGCAAATGAATAAAGCTTTTGTGCGCTACCAAAAAACATTACTTGATGTAACAATTAATTAAACAAAACGTTATTTGTTGGCAAAGTCTGACCCGCAGGTCCATTGTTATACAAGAAATACGGTGACCATAGATTTTTTTTATCACAATCATACCATCGGATTTCCATAATACCATATTGTATTATGACTAAATTCAACAATTTTTTTTAATTTCTATTGTATTTAAATGTAATTAAATTTTACTAAATTTCTGTCAGAGAGAGAAATAAGTTTGCGTAAACGGTTTTGCATTTATACAAACTAAGTTTTAAGCTAATTAATTATTGTAACGTCTCAGGCCAATATGTCATTTCCTAATAACCTTCGTGGAAGCTCATAAAAGAAAATTTAACATATTATAAAATACTTGCCACATTAAAATGATTGAATGAAGAGCATTCTGGTTAATTTTGCTATTATTATTTAAATTTTATGTTAAAAAACAACAACAAATAACGCTATGTCATTAATGTATGTTTTAACATTTTGGTAGCATACATTTTTACATACAAAACATTTTAGAAAGAAGAGAAATAATTTATATATACATAAATTTAAATATTTAATTAAATTAAAGTATACATATTACAGATTGTATTACAAATGTAAAACACATGAACTAAAGTCTCATTAGTCCAGTATATCGCGTTTACCGCCCATCAACAAGTTATCCGTCTTACTCCAATGATTCCATTTATTGCTAAATCGTGTCAAGTTTTTTCCTTCATTATTTATGATAATATGTGATAATGCTTCATCAAAAATGTCATTTTTCGAATCATTTTCTATCATGTCTTTAATAGTGATAGCCACATTCTTATAGCACGCACGCTTTATCAACGTCAAAATTTTTAATAATCTATCTATACATATAATAAAACTCTGAGTCGAATCTGTACAGTAAATATTTTTTTTTGAAAATCGTATTGAAATATTCATACAGGGGCCGTATCCATAGTTTTTAGAATTTTTGTCTATCTGTCTGTGTTTCACGAGAAAACTATTGGACAGATCTTAATTAAATTTGAATGATGATAGCTGGTTATCCGGGTGAACATATACGATAATTTTTACTGCGGGAAAATATCTCATCTCTAAGAAATCTACACTAAACGTTGAAACGTAACTAGTGACGAACCCGAACGGAGCGAGGGTGAGTCGCTAGTTTATTTATTATAATATATTTGAATATCTTTGAGAATTTTCTTATCCTTACAGTTTATTTTGTTTCATTTAGAACTACGTAAATATATATATTTTTAAATTATTTTTCATTGATGTTGGATATTAATAACTATAGTTAATAAAAATGGTAATTAAAATCAATACAGGAAATAGTATCATAGTATAGTAGATATTTAAAAACGGTCAATAAAAAGCTTGTCTATTATTTTTTATTCAAATATCATCCGAGGAAAGCAGTCAATACTAGATGGATACTATAAATTATCATAAATCACTTTAGTTTCTGCATTTTTCTCGAATAAACATGTCTGACAGGCTATGACACTACATTATTTTGCAACGATCGATACTCAGATATTGATGTTGTAATCCAGATATTTCATACAGACTACGTGTACACTGTACACTGTAGTCTACAGTGTACATAACTCGAGTGTCCTAACTAATATTCGCAATGATTTTCAACAGATATTGAATGAAAAATAGTATTAAAGCAATATTTGTTTATTTCTTATTTCGCGTGATCAATTATTTGCGTTTTCAATTAAAGAATGGAAAAGGATAATTTTAGCACAACATTGAAAGTGTGTTATGATTTTAATTGATTTCAAGGGAAATCTACATCTAATTGAGAGAAACTCTACGCGATTATGTTTTGATTAGATGCGTGTTTACTATTCAATCCGGATTCTAAGTATTAGGTAAAAGTTGTATAAATATTGGACGCAATATGTTACACTGGCACACTATTAAAATGATAATTTTGTTATGAATTTTGCTTACATAATATACGATATTCATAAAATATTGATATTTTTTATCTATTTTAAATAAAATAAGAAATCTGCTAAAACTTAATATTAATTGAGATAGAAAATAAGAGTTGTTTGTATCAATAGCACTTGTTACTCTGGCTTACGATTGGTTGCCATAGTTTGATTATGTCCCACATATTTTCTATAAAAAAAGTTGAAAATTCTCACCATTTTTATATTCGTAGACTTTCTCCCATCGAAGTTCCCCATATTGAAAACTTCAAAACATTAAAAAAAATCCCAAAAGTTCTTTAATAAACACAGTTGCAGCACATTCACAACATTTCAACTATCCGATCACACTGAATGGAAAAAACACAGGCCGGCTTATACTCTCGAAAAAAAAATTAAAAATATTAAAAAAAAATTGTGTCACTTTGACGTGTGCTGGAGGAAACGTCAGTTCGAACAGGCTTCGCGCCACAGACTGGCAAGATGGCGGTTTTTTTGATTCACACAAGCCGATTCACTTTCTACGACCTTACGTTATATGCGACTCGTAATTAAGCATAGAGCTTTACGTAACACGCCGATGTAATGTGGTTTTTAATTTCCGTAAATATGGTTTTTTTTGTTAGTTTAGTGGCACCCATCGCTAATATTTATTTGTGTAGGTATCGATTACAAATACAAAAAAGTAACTTTGCTACTTCAACTTTCACACTTTCACGATAACAGGAATAAATATGGTGTTTAATTGAAAATTCAATATAAAGAATTGAAATATTGAAATTCAATGAAAAGTGTCTGATGAAATATAGAGTTAAATTAAGACTTTCTGTAGTTTTTATTAATTAACTATATTTAACGATTAAGTGTACATTTTGTTTTGTATTATATATAAATAAGTCTATTTGTAATTTTGTTTATTGTAAATTTAAATAATTTAATTCATATTTGTAACAATAAGAAATTATAACATTTAAGTACTCTACCTGCTACCAATTTTCCTTTGGCAATACTTATGACACTTTTTTATAACGAAAATGGGATCGTGACAAGCATAGTTATTATGATAGTTACAACGACCTTGTACGCGTTGAAATCTTTTGTATGGCGCATCACATTGCCTCTACGTTTAAATGATATTTTTATTACTAACTTTTGCAATATATAGTTTAAATGAAGCAATAAAAAATAATTATTATATTTTATTTCATGAAAATTGTAGTGATATAAATAAGTTTGCTGAAATTTGACTTTCGCATTTATTATATTTGCAAATATTTAATATTATATATGCTGTGGCGAAATTGAAAGCATAAGGTAATACTCGTAGATATCTTTCATAGCTGATATTTTCGTATTTATAGTAGAATACGTAAAACGTATAAACATACAAAGTTGCAACAGACTAAAGAATTATTCTTTATTACGAACTTGCAAATTATAGATTCATTTCCGCCTTTTACAAAGTTCCTGTTATTTCACATTATTATTTTAGTTTCAATATATCGTTTGTAAATGTTAACTTTAATAACCAATGTATAGATATTTAGTAATATATCAGTAGGAAATTTGCTGGCTAAAGAATAAGAAGCCACCCATATTTTTATTAAATCAAAAAAAAAGGTTTTTAAATCATCAACAAGTGGTAATAGTGTAAATTATTCGCACATGAAAATATCAGAAGTGCGAGACCCAGGATTTGAACCCGCTGCACTCCATTTCCAAAGCGAGAGGGTTACCATTGGGCTACCACTGCCTTATACATATACCCTCATAATTTTTGTATTTGCTATGAGCCAAAATATATTATCTAAATTATAAACTCATTAATGTCCTAACACATGCTCGTAGCGCATGCCTTAATTATCGGACTTCATTTCAAGACCTAGAGCACGAATGAAATAAAAATGGCATGACTCACAAATAATGTCCGAAACGTAATAAAAATACATAAAAAAACTTTTGGCCAAAAAATTAAATTATAAGAATTTTTAGTATATAAATAATATCATGAATGCGGTGTTCTTATTAGAAAAATCTACATATTATTAAATAAGCCTATTTCTCAAATTTTGAGATATACATATATCATGTACATATATAATTGTATTTTTTAATAAAATTTAAGTTTAAGAAATAACTAACGTGCTTTATATTATGTAAAGTTAAAACTTACAAAATTCCCACTACTCATTATTCATAAAATTAAAAAAGTACGTAGGTAATAAAACTAACTAATAAATAGAAAGTTAAGTGTCACATTTGCTTTCAGTAAGTGCTAATGAAATGTGCAAAAGAATAATGACCGTACTAAAATAAACCTCACACATAATTACCAAGTCTCTGACCATTACAACTCTTTGTCGGCAAAATTTTATTTTCATTCTCGTGAAATTCAATAATACACGTATTAAAACATTTTTCTTGTAAATAATTGAGCATATTATATTACGAGCGACTCAGCGACTCTTCGTCCCTAGCTTGCTTCCCAATACAAACTTTCACCCCCATTTTCACTCCTTTAAGGGATGATTTTCGGGATAGAATATATCCTATGTCCTTTCCAATATCTCAATCTATCTTATTACCAAATTTCATCTAAATCGGTTCAGTAGATCCAGATATTACCCCCTACGACCTCACAAACTCACAAACTTTACCTCTTTATAATATTAGTATAGATTACGACAGTAAGTAGTCTAATAATATCATAATAGATAGACTATATATTAGTATATACACGTAAATATGCGTGTACATAGTAATGATGAGTTTTATATCCCTTATTTGAGAAATGATTGAATCCCCATACAAAATTTTATCTCCCTTTTCACCCCCTTAAGGGATGATTCCCGGATAAAAACTACCCTTTTTCCTTCTCAAGGTCTCAAACTATCTTCTTACCAAATTTCATCTAAATTAGTTCAGTAGTTCCATAGAATACTTCCTACAAACAAACTCACAAACTTACAAAGTTTACCTTATTATAATATTAGTATGATTAGTCAGAGCGGACACGGGCAGTGAGGATTCTAAATAAAATCAATTTTAATTTTATTTATAGTATCATTTGATTTTTATATTAAATTCATGTTATTGTATTTAAAAATGTCACTCTTAGTCTTTTGACTTTACTTTTTTACATTCATATGAATAATATAAATTATGCAGAAGCGAAATACCACTTTCTGAGTAATCAGATATTCTCAGAAATTGTGAAGCACTCAAAATTAAGATATGGCAGATAACTTCCTTATGAGAATACCTAACTTTATATTCTTATTGGACAGTTGTAATGGCAGTAAAATCTAAATATTTTAGTGTCGATTTTACTTGCTTTTAACTATCATCTTGTAATTACGTTTCAATTATTCCTTTTCCGTATATTATTTCTGTAATTTATATATGTAGTATATTGTATACTGTAGTAAAATACTTAGATTTAAGGCTTAAAGCTTTACGTGCTCTCTGATGCATTGAGAACTTCCCAAACTTGGGCTGCTACTGAGAATTCTTAACAGAAAACTCAATATTTAAACTTGGCTAGGCCCGGTACTCGAACCCAGGGTCTACGAAGTCACATGGAAGCTTCTGGACCACCGACGCAGTTATATATAACACTGTATTGGCAAATTATAATACTGTATTCACACGGCACAGCACTGGAGATTTTTTGCAAGGAGTGGCGCATACATTGTACATAGAACCATTTACACGTCTTTTGTATAATAGATACTCACCGGACTTCAAGCAAACCGAATGAACATAACATCGACTAGGATGATTGCTGTAAGAGAACTGTGGCTGTAACACGAATGAAAACATCTTCCTGTTTTTATCGTTTACTACCGCATACTGTAAAAGACGTAAAATACGGTATATTGCTTTGCACTAACTGCCTCGGCGGTGTAGTGGCTAGCATGTACGGCTGCACATCCTGAGGTCCTGGGTTCGAGTCCCGGGTCGGGCCAAGTTTAGTTATTGAGTCTTTCTGTATAGTAAGCCTCAGTAACAGCTCGGAGTTGGGAAGTTGGCGGTGTTTCACCCCCGTGCCTCGGAGAGCACGTAAAGCCGTCGGTCCTGCGCCTTAACTCTCACCGGTCGTGTCGAGTAGTCGTCCCACCGGAGTATGAGAGTGACAGGAATAGAGAGTGCACTTGTGTCTGCGCATACATTTGTGCACTATAATATCTCCTGCGCAGTTGGCTAGTCTCAATGAGATTGGCCGCCGTGGCCGCAATCGGTCAGGAGGACATTATTGCTTTGCAATACTAACTTTAGGCTACCTAAACTTAATTTTATAGGTTATGTTGCACAGACTTCATGCACTTTTAACACATACACCTACAAACACAAAATATTTACGATCTATATAAATATTTACTACGGGCTAGATTCAAACCCGTGACCTTTGGTTAGTCGGCACTAGACCCCAGAGTATAGAAATGCCATTTGCAATTCTATTTTTCTAAGTTAATACTAGTAGTGGACAAAAAATAAGTAAGATCTAAGAATGTTGGCCGCCACGCCCTGATACAAGTACGAGTATTTAGGTTCGCGTAAATACTTAGATTTATTTAGCTCGATTGGGTAAAGTTGTAAAATAACCTTTAAGTAATTAAGCTTTTAAAAATATATAAAATAGTACATTATATATAAACAGAAACTTTTTGTGCTATTTAAATATAAGTATGTATAACTGTGCAAAATGTTGTTAAATAAATTACAAAGCAACAAATCACATTTTACTATTTATAATATTACCTGCTAACTTTCATATGTACAGATATTATCTTGGAGCTCATTAATTAATTCGGAATTGATAATAATGAAAATTGAAATATTATATTTAAATCATACTTGAAACTTTGAAGCAAAAATACTAAATAATAGACAAAAATTCTACATTTTTATAAATTGAATTCTTTTTTAACATGTCTTGTATGCCTGTATGCTTATATCAAAACTACATACGTTTTTCTAAGAGTATAAAAGTTCCTAGTCGCTTTTATTAGCCAGCTCCTAAATAAACTAGGCAGAAGTACGTCAATCTAAATCATACATAATATTACTATATGGATTAAAAAAGAACTTCTCTAGAGAGCTAAAATTACCTTAACTTTATTTAGTTTCCAGAATAAAAAAATAAAGAGGAAAAAATAATTGGCCCATTTATCCATTTATCAAATTGAATTTTGCCGAAATTTCTTTGAAATATATATTGCCATTCTGTTACTATATTAATGTTACAAATAAATATATTTCTACATACCTACATACTTTAATATAATATGTCGAAACGATTCAAAACAAAATTGTTCTAACCAATTCTAATTTATAGCTTGTTAAATAACTTAAATATTCTACTAAAAGAATTTTGAATTACAATTAATGACTCTAATGAGTTGAAAACATGCAATTGCAAAATTTTATAATGTAATTTTAATGACCTTATAATTATTATACAGAAACGAGAATAAAATTAATTTTTAACTTGATTTGTTATCATTATTAGTTCATTAGTAAGTTTTGAGACATTAGTCAAAAAGATCTTTTTTTATAATACTTTCTTGGATTCACGCGAATATTTGACATTTTAAATAAAACTATCTTTTCGGATTACTTCGCGGATTTATTTTGATTTTTTGTTCTCGACGTTTCGAATGCTTTACAGCAATCATGGTCACGGGAGAGATACCGTATTCTGTTTATCGTTTTTCACAGAATACCTATCTTTTTTTCTTTACGGTAGGATATGCGTGTACGCATACCACTTGTACATATACAAGTGGCTATGAGAAATTCACCAGCCAAAAATCTAGTACTTCTCCCTAAATAACAACAAAATTATCCTCGGCTAATGGGGCGTCATAGCATCACTAACGTAGTCAAGTCTCAACCACGACGCCCCGGCGGCTGACATAGCAAGGCAGATCACAACAACCAAGGGGTTGCTCCTAGGGTCCACGCTGCTATCAGAAAAAGTACCAAGAGCAATCCGCATTGTACACCGCCCGCCGAGGTGGCCCCAAGGCGTCTCTTATCTTCATGCAGAATTAGGTTGCCGGAGGAAACAAAATTATATTATTTTTACGTTTCCAAATTTCTAGCCAATTAAAAATCATAGCACAACCAAAAGTCCTTCCGAAAATTCTCTTTTATTTTACAAACACGTCGTCAACAAACAGTATTATTTACTTATAAGTTATAATTAATTAAAATTCCATCAGCGTACCATTCGGCACATCACAAGGAACGGAACCGGATGTCCGGTTAGACATTTTATTTAATGAAATTCTTATGCGTCTCATTTTGGACCTCTAATCAATAAACATAAGTTGATGTTACAAGTTATTTTTTTTATATCAGACTTTCATATATTTAGATTTAATTAAAATAAAACGTACTACCATCTACTCTAATATTTAAAACAAATGTACTTGTGCTGACATCTGCTGGAGAATAACAAACTTCTCAAAACGATAGTTTCTACAAAAACAGCGCCATCTGTAGTCGACCTTGTGAACTTTTTTTAAAATAATTAAAAATAAGTCTAAACATGAATAGTTGTTAATTATTATGTCATAAACAAAAGAAATATATTTACTAAATAATTATGCTATAAAATATTTGAAATAAATTCTTTGTGAAAAATAATTGTATATATTTTTTAATTACTTGTAGCAACACCTATAAACTGAGTGTCAGATGTGAATTGTCAAACAAAATCCTAAATTCTTTTTTACTCTGTATTCGGATAGACAGTTGCTGTGATGGACGTGTAGTTAGTGTTTTGTGAGATCGTATTTTATCATGAAAATATTACGCGTACTGTAATCGATTTGTTAAGATATCTTAAACTGTGCTGTGTGAAATGATAAAAATCTGAAAAAATAAAAGACCGGTGAAAATCAGCAAACATGGCAAAGTTAGTATCGTGTTTTAATTTTGTTAGAGTTAGACAATCATTAATAGATGAGTCGCATGGGTTTGAGACATCTCTGCAGTTGATTACATATTGTGAAATACTAAAATGTAAATTAATTTTAAAACGAGAAGTCGGATGAGTTTCATTTGGCCTTTTATTTTTAATCCTTCAAAAGCCGAACATTCAATAAAAAAAGTCGACGTTTCTTTTTATCTCGAAAAACAAATCTACACTGATTTATATTAAGTATTTGTGGTAGTATTTATTTATCAATAGGTCACATTTATAATAATTACTGTAATAAATTTTAATACTCGTATTATCCAACTTTATCTTAATTTACGAGACTAAAAGATAAGAGTGAAAGAAGAGGCTTTCTTTAGATATGTTATTATTGTTTTTGTAATGTGTACTTGTGAATAACAGAAAGAAAAAATACTATTTATTACAATATAAAAATAAGATATAAATTGTTGGTTATTTAAGTATATAAAATACAAAATGTTGGATACTTATAGATTCTGTACACTACTTACATGCAAAATATTATATTTATTATTCTTTTATTTAGGCATGTAAACAAGTATTAATAATATAATTATTATTAAATGTGGGTTAGTTTAATAACGCCTCAATAAAAGGACCTAATCATAAAATCTAATAAAATTATAAATATATTACTTAGAAAATCAGCATTTAAATTATGGCATAAATAAAAAAACAATCATTCGAACTGGATTCTTTACATTAATTTTATTAACTCCTAAAGTTGTTTATGTTTTATTGTTACCTAAACTGCATTCACATTGCTCAGTGGTCAAACAAATAAATTGAAAAAATGTAACATATTATATACAAGCAAATGCTTTGACTGGACTGAATATTTAGAAATCCATTCATAGTTGTGAAGTATTTTAAAAACATTATTGTTTCCAATTTTAACGGTATTGTCATACTGTTTAGTATTCCATTATCAATTTGTATTATTTAAATATAAGAACAAAAAAAATATTTCTATTTATTTATAATAAAAATATAATAAATAAACAAAACGAAATCTTGTTTTGTGTATTTATAATATTTTTAATATGGCAATTTTGTGGTAGGTATGTAAAAAAAAGTATTGATCTTAATTCTGAACTGCATGCAAATCTGTTGAGCCATTACATTTTGAAGAAATAAATACACATATTTACTCATAAGTCACAAACTTTTATTCTGTTTGTTTAATTAAAAAACTTAATAATACTACTACTATACTTAAAAAAAAATCAAGAGTCCTAATTACTAGATATTGCTGTATATAAATGTAATGTAATGTAAATTGGACTCGTTTTCCGCACTTAGACTCGCATTCGGTCCGTTGTACGTCGCGAATCCTGGCTAATTCAGCCAGCCCAACTCCGTCCAAAAGCGCAGAAGTTTCCTGGGAACTTCACAGGCTTCACGGAGCGACCTCACTGGTCCGAGGATTTCGTTTCGTTGACAAGTTACTGCAACGCATTCCAGGATTACGTGAGCAACTGATTCTACGGCGCTGAAACATCCTCTACACAGAGGGCTGTCCGTTGCACCGATGTTAAACAGATGTTTGTTCAAGGGACAGTGGCCCGTTATCGTCCCTATCATTATTTTCAGATTGGTTCTATTTAGGCTTAGTAGCCTTTTAGTTAGACGCGGGTTTACTGCGGGTAGAGCTGATCTGGCTTGCCTGCAGTCTACCATTTGCGACCATTTGTTGTTTTGAAGTGTCATGGATCTTTGGCGGATCCAGGTGCGAATCTGCGAAAAAGGTAGGGGAAGAAGTGGATATGGGCCATTTACTTCTAAATTTGACCCCCTCTTTGCAAGTTCGTCAGCTGCATCATTGCCAAGTGAACCGCTATGCCCCTTGATCCATTGAATCGTGACATAATTAGTCGATGCTAATGTATCAAGGGCATGGTGACACTCGATTATTAGTCTGTTGTTGGTTTGTTTATTTGTTAATGCCTGCAGGACAGCCGCGCTGTCGGAGAGGATTTTTATATTGTTGGTATTTACTTCTCGTCTATGCACGGCTCTTGCGGCTTCTGTTATGGCTACACATTCGCATTGAAAGATCGAGCTGTGTATGCCTAGTGGTATATGTATGTTTATGTTTAGGTCGAGAGAGAATATCCCAGCTCCAGAGCCTTTCTGTGTCTTGGAGCCATCAGTATAGACTCGTAGCTCATTTGCTGATGATTGGTCTTTTCTCTCTTCGTTCATGTTTATGTTATATTTTTTGTTAAAGATATGTTTATTATGTGTTCTATCACACGGGGCGGCAATAAGCGGTTGTTGCTTAATTGCTCTGTCCAGAATGGATGCGTGTGGGCTGTTGTTGTTTTTCCCCCATAGGCCTAGATGCATCAGCCTAATGGCAGCCATAGTTGCCTCTTGCTGTATATATAGGTCCAGGGGTGTTATTTGGAGTGCTATCTCTATAGCTGCTGCGGGGGTCGTTTTCATGCAACCACTGGTTGCGGATAGTGCCAACCTTTGGAAGCGTCCTAGTTTGGTGATGACAGTCCGGAGTTCCGTTCTGGTCCACCAAACTAGGGCCCCGTAGGTTAGCATCGGTCTTACTACAGCAGTGTATAGCCACATAGTTATTTTCGGAGAAAGTCCCCATTTGTTACCTAGCATCCTTTTGCATTGGTAAAACGCAATGGTTGCTTTATTAAGCTTGTACTCAAGGTGTTTATTCCACAACAGTTTGCTGTCTAGAATTATACCTAAGTACTTAACTGTTTCTTTAAGTTTCAATTCAGTGTTGAAGAGTTTCGGGAGTTTGTGTGGTCCGGGAGCTCTTCGGTTGCTGAACATGATTAATTCCGTTTTCATGGGATTAACAGAGAGTTCGTGCTTCAAGCACCAGTTCTCCGTTATTTTGAAAGCTTTCCTCATGAGATCACATAGGATGCCTTCAAAGTTACCCGATATTAAGATGGCTATGTCGTCAGCGTACCCTATCGTGTAAAGGTTGTTGTCGTTGAGCTCTGTTATGAGCTCATTCACAACAAGATTCCACAAGAGCGGGGACAGAACTCCGCCTTGTGGGCAACCTCTACTTACGATGCCACGCGTTGTGGTATTTACGGTAAACTGTATAGCTCGTTGTTTTAGCATGTTGTTTATCCATTCTATTAGTGTTGGGTCTACACCACTTCTATGCAGAGCTCTGCTTATACTGGTGAAGTTAGTTTTATCGAAGGCTCCTTCTATGTCAATGAAGGCTCCTAGGGTTGGTTGTTTCTGGTTCAGCGATCCTCCAATGCGAGATATTACGCTGTGGAGTGCCGATTCTGTTGATTTGCCTGCGCTATAGGCGTGTTGGTTTGGGTGTAATGGGTGTTGGAGGGATATTTGGCTTCTTATCTCTCTATCCCCCAGTCTCTCCAACGTCTTTAAAAAGAACGAGGTGAGGCTAATGGGTCTAAAGGATTTAGCCAGGGTATAGTCCTCTCTGCCCGGTTTTGGGATGAACATTATTTTTACTTCTCTCCATTTCAACGGTATGTAGCGGTGTGCTATGCAGGCTTGGAACAGCGTTACGAGATATTCTGCCACGATGTTCACGCTCCACTTTAGCAGTCCGGGGAAGATACCATCAAGGCCGGCGGCTTTGAAAGGGAGAAAAGTGTTTATGGCCCATATTATTTTCTCTTTATTGATTATGTTTTTGGCTGCGTTCCAGTCTAGACTACTAGTGGCCCTCTCTCCGTATGGTTCCCATAATTGCGTGTTTGCAATTTGGCAGCCGGGGAAGTGGGTTGTTAAGAGTAGTTCACTGGTCTCCGCATCTGATTTGGTATAGGAGTTATCTGGTTTTTTGAGGCAACCAATTGAGTGATCTGTCTCTTTGGAGAGGCATGATTTCACTCTGATTGCCTGGTTGTTGTTTTCTATGCTGGAGCAAAAGTGTCTCCAGCATTCTTGCCTTCTGAGGCGTATGAGTTTTTTATATTGTTTCCTGGCTGCCGAGTAGGTATCCCAGTCGCCTTGCGTTCGACTGTTCCTTGCTCTATTGAAAAGTTTCCTGACTTTCCGGCGGTGCCTCTCAAGTTCGGGGCACCACCAGTGTTGCTTCCCTCCCCATCTAGGTATGGTAAGGGGACAGGACTGTTCATAGCTCTCCAGGAGTAGTGTCGTAAGACTTTCTACGTAGTTGTCTATGTCGGTTACGTTCAGGTTGTTTGTTGTTGTCAGTCGATTACCTATATTGGTACTGATCAGCCTAATGAACTTAGATTGATCCGTCCTTTGTGGTATTCTTCTAGGTAATGGCTTAGGTAGGTTCATATCGATGGTGAAACGAATCCATCTGTGGTCCGAACAGGATAGTTCGTTAGAAACATGCCAGTTGCGGATGTAGTTCGACAGATTTGTCGTCGCCATCGTTAGGTCTATAATAGTTTGTGATCGAGCGTTTATGAATGTTGGCTCCGAGCCTTTGTTGAGTAGGGTAAGGTTGTTGCTAAAGATAAAGTTAAGTGTATCCTCACCTCGGTTGTTTGTATTGGCATTCCCCCACAACGTATGATGTGCGTTGGAGTCTGCCGCGATGATTAGGTCCAGCTTCTCCCTCTCACAGTACTCAACCAACGAGTTGAGCTCTGGAGTCGGTGTGTCCTCGTCACTCGGCAGATAGGCAGAGGCAAGGACAATGTCGGGGAGTTGCTGGTCGGTTCTTGGTAGTTTAATTACTGTTAGGTTCCTTGAACATAAATCGTTTATTAGTAGGGTTGGTACATGTTTCGGCATGAATATGCAGGTTCTTGGGTTACTTACGGAGGTATCAAGTAGTATTTTCCCACCGATGTTGCCAAGACCACATATTCGGCCATTCCTTATCCACGGCTCTTGGATTAAGGCTATGGTCTTCGGGTTTAGTTCCAGCACCCTGCGTAATGAAGCCGTCGCAGTTTGGCTGTGCTGGAGGTTTGTTTGTATGAAGTTAGCAGTCCGGGATGGGGGAGGAGCGGAGACAGCTGTCGCTGAGTTCACTCCCCCCCGTTTCCGGAAAGCATTCTTCATCTGTTGTGTTTGGCACTGGTGATGGAGAGTGCGTTACTTCCATTGCAGCCGGTGCCCCAGTCCCCCCGGTGGTCTGCGCAGTGGCCTCCGTCAGAGGTGCCGGATGCACAGGCTGCGAGGAGTCTGGTCCCGGTGCTGTGGGAGCGGTTGGGGCAGTAGCATCCTCCTGTGTGGGGTCCTCCTTGTCCAGAAATCGTACATAGATATTCCCCATAAGGTAGTAGATGCGCCTGTCCTGTTCCTTGAGTTTCTTAACGTCCCTCTCCGGCACACGGAAAAAGAGTTGAGTTCCTGGTGGATCTTGTTTACTTTTCTCGTGTGTCAGAGACCAGGCCTTCATGTTGAGGTGGCGGTTCTGCCTCATGAGAAGTCTCCTTAACGTCTCCGTGTTCCCGGTATGTCCCGGGACATGGAGCATGCAGGGAATCTTCTTTGGTATTGCTGATTGAGGCAGCACCACCAGTTTTGAGTCTGTTATTGGTGACTTAATGTTATCTACCGTTCGGGTCAGCCAACCTAGCGTGAAGGCATCCTCGCACCATGTCTTGAGAACGCCGTCAGCAAAGTGAGCTCTCCCCCGAAACCGGATGTCGTTTGGTTCTGTTTGAAGGGTAGCTTCAGGTTCAGCCATGAGGTCGTCCCGTATCTTCCCCTCGATGGTAACGCGGATGTCATCCGCCTGTTCCGGTGTCAATTCCGAGAAGGGTTCAGTCATGACAGCAACACAGAGCTCATTCGCTCTGTAGGACGCCGCTGCTTCTGCGTAACTGACCGAGGTTCCTTTCATCAAACGGGGTTTGCTGGGTTTTATCCTTTTGCTTTCCCCGGTTGGTGTGACGGTATCTTCGGGTCGTATACGCTTCTGCCCCTTTGTTGTTCCTTCGTTTGTTTGCGTGTTGGTCATTGGTTTTTTACGGCCTCTCGGCTTTAAGCTGCGCTTGCGCACGTTTTGCGCGGGCGCAGTGTTTGGTTTCGCCTGGGTAGGTGCCCCATCCTTAGGCGCTGAAGCTATAGCCTCTGCACGAAGAAGGTTGGGATCCTCAATTTGCCTCGCGGCATCAGCTGTCTCTGCACGCTGCGCCGCCGCTCTGGCTTTCTTAAGGCGTCGTTTCTTGGACGATGTCAGATGCTCTGTGAAGACGGGTTCCACCTGGATGGCGTTTCTCAGTGCCGACATGTCCATTGTTGTTTCGCTTTTGGTTTTAGAGGTTGAGGGCATACTCACTCGTGCGGCCTGGGTCAGCCCCATCAGGTTCGCTGCAGATGCCGCACCCTCAGACGCAGACGTTACCGTCGCATCTTTAGGCGCAGCCCTCTTTGGCTTGCCTGTGCTAGGAGCCGTCCCAGGTGCAGTAGCGTGTGCACCCTTCGTCGTCGTTGAGGTAGTGGACTTTGACGCAGAGGCAGCATGCTGAGACGCAGCCCGGTTTGGCGCATCTCTGGCCGCTTTCCTCTTTGCCTGGTCCGAGGACGCTGCCTGGTTTGGCGCATCCTTTGTGTTTGTGGTCGTAGGGGCATCTTGAAATGTCACTTCGGGCGATGAACGCCTTGGTGCATCTCGAGACGCAACCCTTGCCATGGTAGGGTTTGGCGCATCAGATGACGCTGCCTGTGTTGGGTTGTTGTTTGTTTGTTTTTTTGCCTCTTTATCCATTGAGGTGTTGAAAATTCTTCACCGTTGGAGCTCTCCACCCGCCACGGAGTCCTCAAGTCGGGGACGTCATCTGCTCAGCAGATGATCGCCAGAGCTACTCCTCCGGTATAGAGCCAGTATGTTGGGAGATTGACGAGTCCGCATGCCGCAAAGGAACTCAGGGTTGCATGTACCACGAGACTATGATACACGCTCGCCCCAAGCCCCGTGCAGCACCGACTGCCCCCCCCCCAGACACCGACTCTTGCTTGATAGCCCGCTTATGGGATATCGCAGCCGATTGACCATGGTTAGCTACTCCATGGCCTCCCGTGTGAGGAGAAATCCAGACCAAAGAAGTGTGTTGTGTGCAGCGTGCAACTATTGCCGGCCCACTGCTCCACTCAACTTCCAGGACTCCTTCATCCTCCGGTACGGGTCCCCGCGCACGGCACAAACACGCGGGAGGTCATTGGCTATCCACCATCTTGTTCTTTTAGATGATGAACTCGCAAGGACATGACCTCTCCATCCCTGCAATAGGGCGCCTGGTGGTTTCAGTTGTGTCTAATGCTGAAGGCATTAGACCTATAACAGGGCTGGCAACCTCTTGAAGGGTAGTCCACCAGACTTGCCTTGGGGATCTCAGCGACCTGCGCTACTCCCAAGACCACGCCCCCCCACCGCCTCTGAAGGAGGCAGTGAGGTAGGCCTGCGCCTATACTACCATGCAAAGCAAAGCATAAGCAAAAGCAAAAACATGTCGTACTGGGAACCGTAAAAGTATAGGCCCAGACCCGCCCCATTGCTGTATATAATATATGCGAGTTAAGAATTATGAAAAATTATTATTGATCTATTTTTATTCAATTAAATAGTAAGACAAAATGTGGACAAAAGTTAATGTACCTCTTAATGAAATATCTTCTAGTGACTCCAATCCTATGAAAAATTTTAGAAAACTAAATAATATTGTACAGTACATAATATCCTACTTCCTACTAATATTACAAATATCAAAGTTTGTAAGGTTGTATGGATGTCTGGATGTATGGATGTTTGTTACCCTTTCACGCCAAAACTACTGAATGGATTTTAATGAAACTTTAAAATAGTATATCTCATACATCAGAATAACACATAGACTACTTTTTATCTCGAAAAAATGTACAGTTCCTGTGGGATGGATTCGTTTTTATTTTTCCGCCGCTAGTATATTATACACTAGCGGCTCACCCTAGCTTCGCTCGGGTTCACCTCTAGGAAAACAAGAACAAACCTATCCCATGGGAACCATACATTTTTCCTAGATAAAAAGTAGACTATGTGTTATTCCAGACTATAATCTATCTCTGTGCCAAATTTCATCCCGATCTGTTCAGCCGTTCTGGCGTGAAAGAGTAACAAACATCCATACATCCGTACTCACAAACTTTCACATTTATAATATTTATACAGATGATAATGTATTATTTGTGATGGTCAGACTCGCGCTTGACTGATTTATTGCATACATGCAATTTGTCAACAACTAATGGATCAGATCGATACTCAAGGATTAGATTAATAACCATCCCATTTATACTGATGAAGCATTTTAATTACAATTTATTACTATTTACTAGGTATATAATCATATATTTTTTTCATTAAACTCCATGCTTATCGTTTAATTTTAATATTTCACAATATTCTTAAAAATATTTAACTCCATTTTAACCAGCACATTTAATCGACAGTTTAAAATATTCAGTTCCAATACTTATAAATTGACTGTCGAAGTCGTGCCGAAGTCCCTCGGGGCGCTGTCACCGCTTGATTGTACATGCTGTAAAACTGATCGCGAAACTCAGCAGCTACTTTTTTCATGAAAGACGTCGTTTAAGATATTTGTTTGACAATGTTTACTTGTGTTAGAAATTGCCAGTTCGCTTCTCGCGCTTTACAAATTTTAAACTCACTAAATAATACGACTCAATTCATAAAGACCCTAATAAAAAAAAAGGCACGGGCCTCCCTTCAATACGAGGGGGATCAGGCCATAGTCCACCACGCTGGCCAAGTGCGGGTTGGCGGACTACACAGGTCTTTTGGAAACTTGCTAGGTTTTCTCAGACATGCAGGTTTCCTCACGATGTTTTCCTCCACCGTAAGGCAAGTGGTAATCATGTTGGAAATGATTCGCACATGAAAATATCAGAGGTGCGAGACCCGGGATTTGAACCCGCTTCACTCGGTTTCCCAAGCGAGCGCGTCACCACTGGGCTACCGCTGCCACTTAGGCAACAAACAAAGTAACAAATAACTTTGGTATTTATTTAAAAACCAACATTTTCTTTCATAGGGAAATGATGATTGTGTTCGTGTACGACACGCAATGCTGCGTATCGGAGGAGGACGACCCAGCTGACGCAGTGTTGTACTTCCACCCTGGATGGGTGTCCGACACACAGAGGCTGGCTCTTGCTGGACAGGTAATCTATATATTATATATAAAAATGAATACCTATTTCCCTTGGTCTGGCCTTCACGCGTGAACGGCTGGACCGATTTCACAAATTCTTTTTTTGTTGTGTTTATTATTGTCAGGAGAAGGTTCTTACATTAAAAAAAAAAGGAAATTGCGCAGGAACTTAGAAAATGGGGATGAAAGTTTGTATTGGGAAGCGAGCTAGAGACGAACATAAGCGAAGCGAGGGTGAGTCGCTAGTGTAAAATAAATACTGTCAGACCAAGGCATAATATATACTATGTCATAGAACTAAATATGAAGCCAAACAATGTTTTAAAATAATGTAAACCACCATTTATAACTCAAGAACGGCTGTACCGATTTTTGTAATCTTTGATTTGTTGCATTTGTCTTCGCCTCGAAGAACAGAATAATTATTAAACCATCGGAGAGATAATACTAATTTATTAGATTAATTATATTCATTTAAAACTTATGTATCTAGGAACGAACGAACCTGAGCGAAACGAGTTGCTAGTTAAAACATAATAATAGCATCTCTGTACGGTGCACCACGCAGTATGACCACGTAATGAGTAGGTATGACATCCGCGAAGCCTACTTCTTTCAACAGGGTTGAATGTACTATATGCAGATTAGTCTTACAGATCTTTTTTACATTTTTAATTAGCCATATTAAACATTTAAAGAAATATTTAATATATAAATCTGGCTTTATAAAGTATTTTTTTTTTTTAAATAACCCAAAGTAACAATCTAATAATAAGTAAATTAGCAATGAGTCTTTATAAGAAATTTTATTTTGTTAATCATATAGTAATTTTTAGAAAAAAAATCTACATTGTGCAAATGTAGTTCTCAGTATGATAAAAAAGACTTTTAATTCGCTTTGAATTATGAAGTATGATTAGACTACACATCAGTTGTACTACACCTTAAATAAATATTGTATATTAGCGTCCAGCCACGGCTTCGTCTGCTTGAAATATAACACTGTACATATGTGTTACGTTTCAGCCCCCATTTATTTATTTATTTATTTATTTATTTATTGATACATACAAGATTATTTACTGAATTTTAGTTCAAACTTCAAATTATTCATCAATCTGATCAATGAATACTTTAGGAATCCATACATTATAAACCTATATATACATAAATAATCAGATATATATTTTTATATATACCTCGGCAATCGAACCAGTGATTCTGAAGTAAAATAGCTTTAAACAAAAAAAAAGAAAATCGCTACTGAACTATTTTTTTTTATCTTAGCCTATTTATATATAGATGAGTAATATACCTATATTTTCTTAAATAACCGTGTCCCGGATAGTACGAGTTCTAGGCCATGACGAGTCCCGAAGTAGCTCATATATCATTAGATAGTTCATAGCCTATATCAATAGAATATATCGTTCTTATGGGCGTATTTGGTGGGCATACCTTGTTAGCAAGAAAGTCAATTGCGTTGCATTAGGGTGGCAGAAACCTATTTCATTTGTGAAAATATTATTGTTATATTACATACACTTAAAGGAAAGATTCAATCTAGACATGTAAATAAAACAAAATAATACGTTTACGTCCTGGCCGACAAAAACATAGAAGGAAAAGACTCAATAAAATTCTTCTATTGTACCTGCAAAAAAGTGGCTCAAACCGTAGGTTGTTGCGCTCACGTTGCAATTATTATTTGGTATTTAGGGTATGCAAGGCACAGACACAAATTCAAATTCAAATTCAAAATATTTTATTCAGCATTAAATTATTACAATTTTTTACTGAACGTCATGAGTCTACTACCAGTTCGGAAAGAAGAAGCCTCAGACCTGAGAAGAACTGGCGAAAGAAACTCAGCGGGACTAATATTTTTTTAATAAATTATAATTTACAATATTACTATAAAGTTGAAGTAGCCTGGAGGCGATCACTTCATTCCCAAGGCGTGCTATCTTCTATAAAATCATTTATTGTATAATAGCCTTTAGCACACAAACGTTCTTTAACAATTTTTTTGAATTTAGCGATGGAGGCTTTTTGAACATTTTCTGGGATCCTGTTGTACAAGCGTATACATTGTCCATAAAAAGAATTACTGACTCTCTGTAGACGAGTCACAGGCATTACAAGTTTGTGTTTGCTCCTAGTATTAATGTTATGCATGTCACAATTCTTGGGAAATTCGTGTATATTTTTACGAACATACATAACATTTTCGTACACGTACTGAGAAGCAACAGTCAATATTTTTATTTCTTTAAACTTATCTCTTAATGACACTCTAGGACCTAAACTATAAATTGCACGAATAGCTCTTTTCTGCAGGACAAAGACCGTATTAATAGTTGCTGCATTTCCCCATAATAAGATACCGTAGGACATAATACTATGAAAATAACTGAAATATACTATGCGAGCTGTATCTACATCAGTAAGAAGTCTTATTTTTTTTACCGCGAACGCTGCAGAGCTGAGTCTATTCGCTAGTCCCTCAATATGGGGGCCCCACTGCAGTTTGGAATCTATGATAATACCTAAGAATTTAGTTGACTCTACCGGTTTCAACACTTCTCCATTTAATATTACACCATTATCAACAAGTTTAACATTGGGTGTTGAGAATTTTATTAATTTTGTCTTTTTATTATTTAATAATAAGTTATTTGAATCAAACCAATAGACAACCTTTGAGAGAGCATCGTTTACATCGTCGTACATTGGCAAATTTCGCTTCACTTTAAAAATAAGTGAAGTGTCATCAGCGAACAATACTATCTCATGTTTGTCCTGTACAAAAAATGGCAAATCATTAATATAAATTAGAAAAAGAAAGGGGCCGACACAGCCAATAAAACCTCCATCAACAGTAATGAGAGACATATTTATAAGATTTGACAGTACCGATGAAGAATGTGTTGGGTTGCCTATAACCATAGGCCCACTTCAAATAATGAAACTATTTTTCCGTGAACCAGTAAACCCCTACCTACCAGTAAACCCCTATCCGTTAGCATGCGATTCATTAATGGACGCACCATAGCCGAAATCGGGACACGGTTCTTTACGAAGTTATAATATGACAAATGAAACTATGGGATACAGAGACCATGTTTGCTGGAAAGTATTTGAAACGTCGGAAACAAAAAATCAAAATAAATAGGCGACAAAATCCGAAATGATAGTTCCATTTACATGAGTAATACCTATTTATGTTTATACTACGTCTATTCGTTAATTGTGTTTTATCGTATTATAGAATTAACGCGATAATAAGATTATCTTATTATGATCGGACTACTAATATGTGTGATGTGTATGTTTGTACGTTTATTGCTCCTTCACGCCTAACCTATTTATATGAAATTTAGGACCTAAGGACTCTATGATGAGCGAAGCGAGGATAAGTTTATTATAGGTAGGGTTTCTAAATTCTTTAAATTAAAAAATAAATTTGTGTTAAAGGTGTAATAAATTATAATTTTAAACTATAAATGATCATAAAATTGTAAATATTTTGTTTAGAATGGCGCATATTTTAAGAAACCTGCTGCGCTTCACATACTGATTGCGAAATCAAAATGTTCTATCCAATGCCATTATGATTTTGTAATAAATCCGAATATCGTTCAGATATATTGAAATCTAACCAAGAGAAATTAATGAATAAATGGTTTAAACCATTAATGAATAAATTTTTGAACTGAAACCTTGAAACGGCAAATTGAGTTAATCAAATTATAGGTTCATTCCAATAGATAATGCTAGGATTTTTATATTTTATTGTCATGTTTTTAATCTATAACTGTTTGCTACAAAGTTAATTAATGTTTATTTCTTCACCATTGCCTGTAGACTAAATTTCTTGTTTTTATTCACCGTAAAACAAAACAGTGAAGGAAAACATCGTGAGGAAACCTGCATGTCTTAGAAAACCTAGCAAGTTTTCGAAAGGCATGGGAAGTCTGCCAACCCGCACTTGGCCAGCGTGGTGGACTACGACCTGATTCCCCTCGTATTGAAGAGAGGCCCGTGCCCAGCAGTGGGACGTTAAAAAGGGCTGACAATAGCAACAATAACAACAAATTGCTTGTTGGATTTTGATATTTGCGGTGTTGTTAGGTTCATATTCATTTTGGAATAAATTTTAGATATTAAAATTTCACGCTGTGAATCCTAAAACTAAATCTGGAAATGAATAAAAATATAATCGTCGAGTAAACGCTATTTTAACTATATTATATATAGCTGTGTTCAAATCTATACATATAATAAAATTCTAACCGAGTCGAATCTGTACATTAAATATGTTTTGGAAAATCTTATTGAAATAGTCATTATTATCGATACAGGGGCCAAATCTATAGTTTTTAGAATATTTGTCTGTCTGTGAACGCATCACGAGAAAACCACTGGAGGGATTTTGATGAAATTTGGTATGATGATAGTTGGTTATCCGGGTCAACATATATCATACTTTTTACTGTGGGAACTTTTAAAACGTACCTAGTATAAAATATAAATATAGTAATAAGTTTTAAGATTTTATCATTTGGCACCATCAAGGTCATCTGTTATTTTCACTTATCAGTTAATTTGCAAAATATTAGGTTTTGTAATTTTTTTCATTTACTTTTTTTATTATAATTAACAATTTTCTAATCTATATTATTATTATTTATTATTAATATTATGAAGAGGCAGAGTTTGTTTGTTTGAAGGCGCTAATCTCGACGAACTACTATTCCGAATTATTTTTTTTGCATTAGATATCCCGTTAACTGAGGAAGGCTATAGGCTTATATATCATCCCGGAAAAATGTACGGTTCCCGTAGGATAGATTTATATTTGTCTAGTATATCATATAATATCTAGTCTATCTATTCCATACTAACCGTTAAAACGTACCTAGAGACGAACCCAAGCGAAGCAAGGGTGAATCGCTAGTTAATATATAAAATACTTAAAAGCCCAAATCTTTATGGATTGCATCAAACAAAATATCCCATAATAATAAAATAAATGTAAAATTAAAGATGTTTCTCTACTCATTCTACAATAGTCATGTTTTTCAAGACTAATATTACTTCGAGTAATGAGATTAAATACTCATAATAATCTACTGAGCTCTTAATTTGTTTTGAAGACTCCACTACCGTTTAGAATGATATTATCATTATAATAATATCAGCTGACTGTTCCTGCAGTCCTTTTCATTATACGCCGGGATGGCAGGTTCGATTTCCGACGTTTCTTATTTATCTTATATTGAGATTATTGTTTAATGTTTTTAAGACTAATAAATAACACAGAACGACTCGGTTATCTTTTTCAAATATCTACAACTAGCAAAACCCGCGGCCTATACTGCTCATTACTCGCACTAATACTACAAATAAAATCTCTTAAAAGGTAGTTTTCCTACAAACTTTCATCCCCTACTTTACCCTCTTAGAGGTTGAATTTAGAAAACGTTGAAATACGAAACTTATAATTTTTGCCGTACTCAATTCATACGAAATTTCATGCAAGTATGTCCAAGGAATAAAAAGTTTCATACAAACTTTTATGCCCTATTTCACCTACTTGGGGATTAAATTTTGAAAAATCCTTCCTTAGTGGATGTCTTCGTCATATGATAAATACGTGTGCGAAATTTCAATTTGCTAGCCTTAAGGGTTTGGCCTGTGCGTTGATACATCAGTCAATCACTTTTGCCTTTTATATATGTAGATTTAGGTTAAAATATGGCGATATTACCACCTATGTATATTTTCGTTTGAACGTAACGTTATAGCTAATAGGGAGAACTCTATTTATAGTTGGTACTTTATACTAAAAATAAACTTTGTATTGAAACGAATCTAACGACACCTTAATTAAAGAAATCCATCGAGTGGTTTGGAAGATATGAGGGAATAAAGAATGTTACGAACATACAAACATACAAAGATAGGCGCGAAAAACATAACCCTTTCCTTGCAGTCGGGTAATAAAGACTATTTTATTTTATTACTTATTTATAGTATTTTAGTCTTTTAGTTTTAACGTTTGTTAAACGATCAAATATGATTGGCAAATTTTGCGTTATATTTCAACGGTCTAAAGTTAATTTTTGGTCTAACAAGTCTAGAAATAGAAAATTCACAAAAATATAAAACACTCAAATAATTTCCTAATACAATTTCCTTTGTAACTGGTAATAAACAACTGCAAATGCGATTTCCAAATATTCTCTTCTAATAAGCTATATTATTTCATAGTGAAATACGTAGCTTATTACTAATTTATATACATACTAGCAGAACCCGCGGCTTCGCTCGCGCTAAAATTCATCCCCTATTTCACCCCCTTATAGGATGAATTTCGAAATATGCTAAACCACTTATTTAATTGTATTGAAGAGCATTAATACCAAGTTTCAAGTAATTCTGATCATAAATATTTTTTTGGGCTGTATTGTAACGTGTTTTCCCGTGAGAATGAGGTAATCTCCTGCGGTAAAAGTAGCCTATGTCACTCTCCAAACCTCCAACTACCTCTAAAAATCATGCCAATCCATCAATCTGTTTCGACGTGAAAGAAGGACAAACAAACAAACACTTTCACATTTATAATATTAGTATGGATATACCGGTATAACTACATATTGCTATAGGATAACAGTCTATTTCAAAAATTTTCCGAATAACTAACCTACGCTGGTGTAGTTAGGGCTGGAGCGCAGCGAGGGTGTGTCGCGCGGAGGTGTAAATAATTTTATCGCGCCATCAAAGGAAATTGCCCATTTCGTATTTGATCGTGCACTCAAGGACAGATTTCGATTACTTACTTAGCTCCCTATTGTAGACACTCCCATATAAAGCGATAGTAGCCGTCGTGGTTGCAAATATCTATACTAATATATAAAAACTAGCGACTCACCCTCGCTTTGTCCCTAGACAAAAATAATTCTATCCCACGGGAACCGTACTTTTTTCGGGGATGATATATAGCCTATAGCCTTCCTCATTTAACGGGCTATCTAATGCAAAAATAATTTTTCAAATCGGATTAGTAGTTCCTGAGATTAGCGCAAATTTTTCTTCTTATTCTTCTTCTTCGAAAATTCTTCTTATTTTTCATAATATATTTATTGAGAAAGGTACCTAGTACTTACTTTACCTATCTAGATATAGGCTACCTTACATCACACCACGACCTACAACGACCTAATGCTACAAGAAAACGCTAGTACAAATAATAGAGCGTACGAGGCTCCTAGTAGAAGCTTATTTATAGTCTTATTGTTTCTGTCTGTTTATTGACTCTTAACGCTTAAAAGCTGAACATATTATGATGAAAAAGCTGTCTTTTATACCAGCTTTAAGCCCCGCTTACTATATGGAAGTAGCCGCGTACAAAAGTAGTATTAGATATATATTAGCGACTCACCATCGCTTCGCTCGGGTTCGTCCCTACTTACGATTTACCGTTTAGTATAGATTTCTCAGAGATGAGATATTTTGACGCAATAAAAAGTATCCTATAGGTATGTTGACCCGGATAACCAGCTATCATCATACCAAATTTCATCAAAATCCCTCCAGTGGTTTTTCCGTGAGGCGGTAACAGACAGACAGAAAAAGTTCGAAAAACTATAGATTCGGCCTCTGTATCGATAATAAAGTCTATTTCAATAAGATTTTCCAAAAAATATTTAATGTACGGATTCGGCTTCGTTACGATTTTATTATATGTATAGATAAATAAAAATTATTCAATAAAATTTACGCCTGTTCAACACACAATAATAGACTTTAAGTTGACATTCCATATTTTCTGACGTGATTATATTTATTTTTTTATTTCAATACGATCGCTCATTGTGTTACAAGTGGATTCGAAAAACATCCAGTCCATAGGCACCTACTCTTGTAGAGCCCGTCTCGCGTTTCGTCAGAAAAATGTATTGATCGCTATTGTCATTTTGAATAAGCCATTTATATTTCTAATTAGGGACCCGGCCTTGCTTTGTTCATATGCGTACATGATACTTGTGACTTGTACTTGTGTACCCCACGACGAGACTCTATATAGAACACAATCGGATGAATTGTATAGAAACTTATATATTACAAACAGACACTTGGACAAACATTATTTTTATTTATATATAGTTGCATTTATAGATACAAATATCATCACAAAATTATAAATATGTAGATATAACGGCCTACTTTCTAAAAGCAATCTCTAAAGTACCTCTTAATTTGTTGAGCTTGTTACCCGGCTAGCGCTGCCAATTTAAATCTAGAAATGAAATGCATTCGTTGAAAATATGAATTCGGAAAATATTGTAAGTTTTTACGAGCATTTTAAATATGCTACCGCCATTACTAAAATCGATAATACTATTTTTAGAAAAAAAAACTTTTAAGTAATATTCTAATGCTAAGTTCGGCCTAACTTTTTGGACTTCTGCTTAAGACACTTCTTAAGTTCATGAATGTAAAGTAATTAGGGGTTAGAAATTGACAATTCGTCTAGACCGAATGGGTTAGATTTTAAGGCTGTAGTCTAAAATCAGTAAATCGATAAATAAATTTAATATTTTAATAAAAAAGATTGTATCCATATGCAATATAGGCATACAATATGCCCCCTGTTCTCAAACTCGCAAACATTTTTTTATCAACTAGCGACTTATCCTCGCTCGATTGCTTCCCTGGGTACGATTTAATTTTTTTGAGCGAAACCCTAATTTTTTTTGAAGTGACAACTTCTATAGGCAGATTTGGATGGCAAGTAAATTCATGTAAGCCGTCATCGACACGGTCACGTGACGTGTTAACGCTAACACTCTTGAGTGCCGATAGATGTCAAAACCAGAGAAATGTTTTAATTAACAAATTTTAATTTAAGATCAAAGAATTAATTTGAATATCCAAAAATAACAATTATTTCTTTATAGTTTAAAGTTTTCACTTTTGTCGGCAGTCCTCATAACTGCTTTTTTTCTAAAATAAAAGTAGCCCAAGTTACTCTTCTTCCTTATAAGTACCGTATATCATATCATATACATTTAGTAAAAAACTGTTTTCACATTACGAACAGATACTACAATTTTATTAATCGACTAGCCACTCACCCTCACTTCACCCGGGTTCGTCCCTAGGTTGCTTCCCAAAATTAATTGATTAATTTGGTTTTAATTTTTTTTTCGTGGGACCCTATATTTTTTTTCTGAAATAAAAGTAGCCTAAATTACTCCTTATTACATCAGCTATCTGCCAGTGAAAGTCCCGTCAAAATCGGTCCAGCCGTTTCAGAGATTAGCCGGAACAAACAGACAGACTGACAGACGGACAAAAATTGTAAAAAATGTTGTTTTGGTATATATAGCGTGTATACATCCATATGCATTTAGTAAAAAGCGGTTATTTTAATATTACAAACAGACACTCAAATTTTATTTATCTGTATAGATGTAGATATTAAAAAATCTATTCATATATACATATATCTATACAACACTTAAACTTTCAACCGCAAAGCCGGTAAGTAAAATAATTACATCGCTCGAATGCAGATTTAACATATTATGTCGACGAGGTCTGCTTCAATAGAAAGCACGCTGTACGTTGTATTCAAATACGAAGCTTAAAGCCGACCGCGAGAAAGAACCGTATGTGATTAAAATTTCTCCTTTGAAAACTACAAGTGCATAGTCATTAGAGTGTTTCTGAAATGAAGCGGGGTTAGCAAATAACTCCCTATATCTATTATAGGGTAGACTACGGGGCTAGACTCATTTTGTGCACGTTGTTACGACTGCCCCAGAATCAGAGAATATTTTTTCTGTAATATTAATGGATTTACATTTATCAAGTATCGATATATTACTTTAATTGTGACACTAGAGTTTTTCTTTGTAATTTTTCTGTATGCTTTATTATATTATAGGTGTAGAATGTAGATTTTTTACGTGTTAAAAATAAGTCTGTACGTGTATTTAAAATATAAGTCTTGCTAAAATATACTTTACTTAATTCATCTACTATTCTAAAGTTTCTTATAATGAACACCCGAAAAGAAAATAATAACCATTGATTTTTGCTTTTTTTTAGCTTTTGTCCCACTTCGACTCTTAAACTATATTTAAAAACGTAAATACATTAATAATATTAGTAGACAAGTAGGGATAACCTCTATTGTTTATTTCTAAATATAATTAACCATTAGCAACTCACCCTCGCTCCGCTCAAGTTCGTCCCTAGTTACGTTTTAACGTTTAGTTTAGATTTCTCAGAGGTGAGATTTTTTCGGCAGTAAAAGTTCTATATGTTGACCCGGATACCCAGCTATCATCATACCAAATTTAATCAAAATCTGTCCAGTGGTTTTCTCGTGTTGCGTTCCTAGACAGACAGACAAAAATTCGAAAAACTAGATTCGGCCTCTGTGTCGATAATAATGACCATTTTAATAAGATTTTCCGAAAAATATTTAATGTACAGATTTGACTCACAATCAGTTACAATTTTACTATATTATGCATAGACTAGCGGCTCACCCTCACTTCGCTTCGGGTTCGTCCCTAGACAAAAACAAATCTATCCCACGGGAACCGTACATTTTTCCGGGATGATATATAGCCTGTAACCTTCCTCAGTTAACGGGCTATCTAATGCAAAAATAAATTTTCAAATCGGATTACTAATTCCAGAGATTAGCGCGTTCAACCAATCCAACAAACAAACTCTTCAGCTTTAAAATATTAGTATATAGATTAATAATATTAAATCAAATTTAAATTTCAATATTTGAATACACGAACGGCGCCGTACAATGAAAACGACCTTTGTAACAACCACGAATAATTTTATACTGTGTGCATAAAGGAATAGCTTAAATGTTTCCGTTTTAAATATATTTTGCTGTTTGTTTTACAATTTTCGCAGCTTGTGCGAAATAAAAACCGTATTTTATTTTAATTTCCACATTTTTGTGAGCCAAACAAAGCTGTATTGTTTAACCGGCTATTACATGGTACCTATATGTATAGATAGATATATGTATTTGTACATAATGTTGACTAAAGTTGACTAAAAAAACTTTAAACTCAAAACTAGATAAAATGCAACCTTGAATCTTAATGAACAAACTTGAAACTGCGCAGCTTCCTTATAATCTTACTACTATTATAAATGCGAATGTTTTTATGTGTGTGTCTTTTTGTTACTTCTTCACGCTAAAACTGCTGGACGGATTTGCATATTTAAATGATGGATGGATGAACAGATGAGCTAGTGTTAGCTTACTAGGAGCATACCCGATCGAAGCAAGAGTAAATCGCTAGTTTAGATGTACTTGCTTGTAAGAATGAAACATGATTCAGTAAAATTTTATTGCAAACGGATAAATATATACAAATAAAACCCCATAAGAATTGCATACACTATAATTCAAAAGGCTTCGCTTGGCTTTTTTTTCTAAAAAGTATCTATATGTTGACCTGGATAACCAACTATCGTCATACCAAATTTCATCAAAATCTATCCAATGGTTTCCTCGTGATGCAGTCACAGACAGACAGACAGACAAAAATTCTAAAAAATATAGATAAATTATTATAAGATTTTCCAAAAAATATTTAATGTACAGATTCGACTCAGAATTTTATTATATAAATAGATATAGATAGATAATTACTCATTTAATATTATAAGATTTGTTTAGTTTTGTTACCATTATTATTATTTTAATGCAACACACATTATACACTTGTCTCATTTATTTTATATTGTATATAATATATCTATTTCCCTCCCACTACTTAACGGGGATTGGTTATCCGCCACGCTCGCGTGTGTTAATTGGCTAGAAGAAAGCATGGACACAATGGCCGCCGTTACAAAGTTACGATGTTGTGAAAAACTTTATGTGGACTTTAAAAAATTAGAAAACCATGGATAATTTTAGTTGAGTCAGTGTTAGTGCGCACTATATAGATAAACGCAGCCAAAGGGGTGAGTTTAGATATAATTCAATATATATTTATTATTTTCTGGTATTTTTCATCTTAACACGTGCCGCCAAGGTAATCTAAGTATCGCGTATAGCTTTTAAATACCAGCGACCTAAAATTCCTACAACCCAGGGTGTAGATCCAATCCGAGGTTATACAACTAAAGAAGGTTTACCCCACATACTTTTTGGTCCTTCGAGCCGGATGTCCATTCGAAGTTTTAAATATATACCTACTTGGTTTGCTTTGGCAGCCTTACAAAGAATACTCCTTTGTGGGATTGGTTTATCGAATTAAAGTGCATAATTTACACTACACGTAATATTCACCAATATATTTATATTACATATATTGTGTTTAAGTTTATAAAAGTCCCGCTATAAAGTTATAAGTCTATGTAGTCTATACCAACATTATTGCATCATACTATTACACGCGCACGTTGTTACATGTCTTGAGGTTCAGATGGTAACAAAAGTAAGCATTCTTGTAATAAGTTGTAGTTTTATATATTTACCTATAAATTGGGTTAAAGGTATTGTTCAATAATCGGATAATATTGACTACTTTTAACGATTATAGTGTTTGGGTATAATTTTGTTGTGTTGAGACAGGCATACATAGGCAGTTTATAAAGTTATTCTTATTATTTACATTTTTTAAAACGTAGTTTTTAAAGATGGGCGGTAAAAGGTTAATGTCTAAATTGCGTTATGATATAACCATTACAAATATAGAAGCCATACATTCTCTTTCCCATACGGCGTTGGATTCTAATGAGAATGCCTTACTATTTAAAACCAGATGTTTGGATTTAGAATCGGTATTTCAAGAATTTCAAGAATTGCATATACAGTTGGCATCAGATTCAGGCTTAGATTTAAGTCCGGAAGAACACATGGAAAAATTTAAATATATTAATGATATTTACTATATTTCTAAAGCTAAGTATGCTGAGTTGTTCCAAACTAGTGATCTACCTAAAGCAAATATATCTTCAACCCAAGCTCATAAAGCTAGGTCAAATATTATGTTGCCAAGTGTGCAATTACCTGTGTTTACTGGTAAAATTGAGGAATATGTCCATTTCATTGACCTTTTTGAATCTATGATTGGTAGTGATGATAATATATCTGAGTCTCAAAAAATGTATTATTTATATGGATCTTTGAAAGGGGAGGCAAGGTCATTAGTTCAACATTTGTCCATAACAGGTGAAAATTATTCAGTATTGCTTGACATATTAAAAAATAGGTATGGAAATAAGAGATTCCAAGCTGATAAATTACTTCATACTTTATTGTCAATAAATCATATTGGTAAAAATTTAAATTCACTTAAATCTTTTTTAAATATTTTATTAGAGACTTCTAAAGGATTAGAAAAATTAAAATTTCCTATTGGAGAATGGTCATATTTATTGTTGTATATTAATTTAAATAAAATTGATTTATCTTTAAAAAGACAATTTGAAGACAAGTATGGAGGGACTTCGGAGCTACCTACTTTTGATAACTTTATTTCATTTTTAACAAGAGAAGTACAAATTTTGGAGACTACAGAGGGTCATAGAGGTACTTCACATAAAGTACATGTTTCTTATTCTCATAGTATTTCTCAGAAGCAGGTAATAAAATGTTTATGTTGTAATGGTTCTCATTATCTTAATAAGTGTGAGAAATTTATTAAAATGAATCCAATGACCCGGAAAAGGTTTATTATTGGAAATAAATTATGTTTCCGTTGCTTAAATAACCATAGTATTCATGATTGCAGGGTTAAATTGACATGTACTAAATGTAATTCTAATAGACATCATTCGTTAATTCATTTGGAAACCCAGGTTGAAAATGGGGCAGTAGTGGACGGTCCTACTGTAGGTATTGTGTCTCAGGCAAAGACGGGCTTGCCGGAGACAAATTTATTATCTCCTAATAAAGAGTTAAACTCTGTGTCTAATGTTTTACATGCTGCTGCGGATAATACTAGGTGCGTTGTTTTGTTGTCCACGGCAGTTATTCGTGTGGCAGATAAATATGGTAATTTTCAAGAGGCCAGGGCTTTGATAGATGGCGGTAGTCAATCCACTTTTATTACTGAGAAATGTGCATCTCGGTTAGGGTTGTGTGTTCGTGGGTCTGGTTGTATTGAGATCAAGGGTATTGGAGGTAATGAATTGTCTGGATGTAGAGGTCAGGTGACTTTGAGAATGGTGCCACAGCATACACCTGAACCATTGATTTCCACTACAGGATTAGTTTTAAATAAAGTTTCAGATAAGCTTCCTGCTTATTCGTTACCAAGTTCATTAATTAACTGTTATAAAGGACTGCAATTGGCAGATAAACAATTTTATAGAAGTGGTAAGATTGATATTCTTATAGGTGCAGATGTCTTAGGGGATATTCTGTTAGGTGGTGACATTATCCGTACCAAAGGATTACCATATGCTATGAATACTGTTTTTGGATATATTTTACAGGGTCCTTACAATTATAATTTAGAAAATACTTTGAATAAAACACAGTCTTTTCTTGTTAATACTAATTCTATTTTGGAAAAATTTTGGGAAATTGAGGAGGTTCCTTCGCAGATTGTAAATCCTAAGGATGAAGAATGTGAGGCTATTTTTAAAAAATCTTATAAACGCGAACAGTCAGTACGCTACCAAGTGCGTTTGCCATTTCTCTCTGAAGGGCCGGTGTTAGGTGATTCCCGGACACAAGCTTTGAAGAGATTCTTTTCTATGGAAAAACGTCTACAATCTGATGCAAGATTAAAAGAAAAATACGTAGAGTTCATGAGGGAATACGAAGATATGGGGCACATGGCACCTTATGTTGGAGATCCTCAAGAACCGTATTATGTGATTCCGCATCATGGCATATTTAAATCAGGTTCCGAGAAAATTAGGGTCGTGTTTGATGCTAGTTGTATTACTTCATCGGGTTATTCGCTTAACGATTGTCTGCACGCTGGACCAAAGTTGCAGCAGGATGTTATGCAGGTGATTTCCCGGTTTAGGTTACCTAAGATTGCTTTCTCTACGGATATTCGGATGATGTATAGAATGATAAACATTCAGGAGGAGGATAGAAAGTTTCAATTAATTTTTTGGCGCGAATCAGCGGAATTGCCAGTACAACTTTACGAACTTCGAACTGTTACATATGGAATGAAATGTAGTCCGTATTTGGCTATACGCACGTTGCACCAACTGGCTGATGATGTAACAGTCAACAGTGGATCTCCCCTGGATACCTGTCAGTATGAAAATGCGGCTAATGTTCTCCGGAATTCGGTTTACATGGATGATATTTTAAGTGGTGCTTCCAGCTTATCAGATGCACGACAATTGAAACAAGAATTGATAGATATACTTGCGTCAGGCGGGTTTGAATTACGCAAATGGGTGTCCAATGATAAACGGTTACTTGAAGATATACCGGCTGAATATCATGAAAAACCTCACGTATTTGAGACGGATGGACCGGGTTACTTTAAAATCCTGGGAATACAATGGAATCCTGTAACGGATAACTTCACCTATAATACTCATTTGAGTCCTGATAAGGTTTGGACTAAAAGATCTATACTGTCTACTCTTGCCCGGATGTTTGATCCTATGGGCTGGATCACTCCGGTTATTTTACAAGGAAAAATTTTGCTTCAACAGCTTTGGATGTTAAGGCTGGCGTGGGATGAATGTCCACCGCCAGAAATTTTGAATCAGTGGGAAACTATTTTCAAAAATTTAACATTTTTGGAATCTATTAGAATAGATCGTTTTATCCTAGCAGATGAAATAGTTAATTGTTCGCTTCATGGGTTTGCTGATGCTTCAGAGAAAGCGTATGGAGTTTCAGTCTACTTACGGGTGGTAGATAAGTGTGGTCAAGTTAAGATAAGTCTAGTGATGGCCAAATCTAAGGTGGCACCTATTAAATCTAAATTGACTATTCCCAAATTGGAATTATCCGGTGCGGCTTTGCTGGTTAAACTAGTTGCATACGTGATAGAAGCTATACAAGATAAAATTTCTGTCGACGACATATTCTGTTGGTCTGACAGTACTATTGTGCTTTCATGGTTGAAATATCCACCTCATATGTTGCAGACATTTGAAGGAAATCGTGTTTTGCAGATTAACAATAGTAATTTAAAATTAAATTGGCGATATGTTCCTTCAGAGCTAAATCCAGCGGATGTTGCAAGCCGTGGTTGTACAGGGAAAGAGCTCCTGTCGCATAACCTTTGGTGGGGGCCAAATTGGTTGAAATCAAGCCTGGATTCTTGGCCATGTAATATGGTTAAAATGGCAGAACCATTGCCAGGGTTACGAAAGCAATCTTCTAAAGTTGTTTCGTCGATTGCTGTGGTGGATACGTCATTTATGGAGAAATATAGTTCGTTATCAACTTTAATTTCCGTAGTTGCTTATTGTTTACGGTTTTGTCATAACACTCTTAACCTTAAACATAAAATTTTCGGTCCTTTATCAGTGAAAGAGCGTAATCACGCTTTGGAAAGACTGGTGCAAATTGTTCAAGCTCAAGCCTTTTCGAAAGATATTGATTTATTAAAGAAAAATAAAGTTTGTTCAGTTTCATTAAGAAGGTTGAAGCCATTTTTTGATGAGGTTGGCTTGCTTCGAGTCGGCGGTCGTCTCGAGAGATCTAATTTAACCTTTAACTCTAAGCATCCATTGTTATTGCCTAAATCGCATGCTCTTACCTCATTAATCGTGATTTATTATCACAAATTACATTGTCATGCTGGGACAACTGCCCTTCAGGCTATATTGCAAACTAAATTTTGGATTATTTCTGCACGTCAGGTTATTCGAAGTCATTTGTTTAAATGCATTTCATGTTTTAGGACTAAGGCCAAGTCAGTTGAGCCTGTTATGTCAGACTTGCCAGCGGATAGGGTGAATGCTACTGGCGTTTTCCATACGGTGCAAACTGATTTTTCCGGACCTTTTCTCATAAAAGCCTCTCGGCTCCGACAGGCAAAATCTTTTAAAGTTTATTTGTGTGTTTTTATTTGCTCTGCTACTAAAGCAGTTCATTTAGAAGTCGTAGGTGATCTATCGACGGAAGCGTTTTTAGCGGCGCTCTCCAGATTTACTTCTAGACGTGGTTTGCCCAGTGTAGTTCGATCGGACTGTGGAACCAATTATATTGGTAGTAGTAGACATTTAAACGAAATTCAGAAATATTTACGTGATCGGAACGTCCAAGAAGCGCTAGCAGATAAGGCCGGGGCTCAGGGTATTACTTGGAAATTTAATCCACCTGCAGCTTCTCATTTTGGAGGATTATTCGAAGCGGTTGTAAAATCGGCTAAGACTTTGTTAAAGCGTGTTATTGGAGAACAGGTTCTCACTTATGAGGAGCTCTCCACAGTTTTTACCCGCATAGAAGCAGTGTTGAACTCGAGACCTTTGTCTCCTTTATCTCACGACCCAGAAGAATTTGAGGTGTTAACCCCTGCCCATTTTTTAATAGGTCGACCTTTGTTTTCCGTACCAGAGTATAAATGGGACCAGATTCCTAATTCTCGACTGGGACGATACCAATTAGTACATGCAATTTCTCAACGGTTTTGGATCAAGTGGAGTGAACAATATCTTCACACACTTCAGATGCGTCACAAATGGACCTTAGTTACTGATCCTCCTAAAGTAGGGGATCTGGTGTTAATAAAAGAGGACAATCTGCCTCCATTAAGATGGAAGATGGCTAGAATTTTAGAATTATTGCCTGGGAAAGATAATGTAATTCGAGTAGTTAAATTAAGAACTGCTTCAGGTATTCTGACTCGACCAGTTGTTAAGATTTGTAGATTGCCTCTTGATTAAATGAATAAATAGAATAGCTTATTCATAGTAACTAAATTAAGTTAATATAATTGGTTTATTATTATTATTATTTTTTTTATTTTTTTTTTATTCTCTGATCATACTGTT
Source organism: Fabriciana adippe (assembly GCA_905404265.1). Taxonomy (NCBI): domain Eukaryota; kingdom Metazoa; phylum Arthropoda; class Insecta; order Lepidoptera; family Nymphalidae; genus Fabriciana; species Fabriciana adippe. The sequence continues at coordinate 2,059,398 of FR989995.1, forward strand.
TGGTTTTGATAAAGGCTAATCCAGCCTTTCTCGGGGGGAGGATGTTTAGTTTTGTTACCATTATTATTATTTTAATGCAACACACATTATACACTTGTCTCATTTATTTTATATTGTATATAATATATCTATTTCCCTCCCACTACTTAACGGGGATTGGTTATCCGCCACGCTCGCGTGTGTTAATTGGCTAGAAGAAAGCATGGACACAATGGCCGCCGTTACAAAGTTACGATGTTGTGAAAAACTTTATGTGGACTTTAAAAAATTAGAAAACCATGGATAATTTTAGTTGAGTCAGTGTTAGTGCGCACTATATAGATAAACGCAGCCAAAGGGGTGAGTTTAGATATAATTCAATATATATTTATTATTTTCTGGTATTTTTCATCTTAACACGTGCCGCCAAGGTAATCTAAGTATCGCGTATAGCTTTTAAATACCAGCGACCTAAAATTCCTACAACCCAGGGTGTAGATCCAATCCGAGGTTATACAACTAAAGAAGGTTTACCCCACAAGATTTATTACGTGGATACATGCAGAAATATAGCCGTTTTATACATGATATTCTCAACACGATAGCGGTGTAGGTAGGTAAGATGTTTGGCTCTTGCACAAATATGCACATTAATGTTATCGGATTTAACTCTGTAAACATTTCATGACAAGCGCCCACCCTTGACTTAACCTGCGCGGTCCTTATCTTCAATTTCATATGTCAACAAATTGTTATAGTCCATTTTTTCTTACGTGTCCTAATTGGTAAACAAACATTACCTTGAACAAAAATCACTTGTTTTCGGACAATCATACATTTTAGATTTGGTTTTATCGTTTATAACTATTTCAGAAACACACACGCTACGAATTACACTAATAAAAGCTGTTAATTAATGATTTAAACACATTATTTTTGCTAAAATTGAAATATTAACAGAACCAACTTCCACAGATAAAATATGAACACAACATTTTGACGTTTCGATACGCTACTTTGTCTTTGAATTATAGAGATGTACATTTAGAATGAATTATCGAGAGTGAAAACTGAACTTATTAAAAATAACAATATCTTTAAATTACAAATTACGATATTTTGTTCAAATTGTTATTAGGCTTAAAAATAGTAATGTCTTCTGTAGAATATAGAAGATTTTTAATTGCTTTTAATGAATTTATACTTATTATTTATTTGTTACTGTAATTATTATTATTTCGTATCTTATTGCACAGTTTATTAAAACGGAGTGAGGGACTTCCGACCGCTTTTTGCTTTTTTAGGTTAAAGTTTTAAAAATGAGTTTATATTAAGGCCAAAAAAATCTTAAAAAAACTTTCACGTCATTGATTTTAAAATAGACAAGTGACATTTTGACAACTTTTATTAAAATTTAATAAAGACAATTATAATAAAAAAGTTATTGATGAAATGGCCGCTCATAAAAACATAATTGTTCTGCGCCTTCCGCAGTATCATTGTGAATTAAATCCAATAGAATTAATATGGGCACAATTAAAATCACATGTAGGAAAAAATAATAAAAGTTTTAAAATGGCTGAAGTCAAGGAGCTAGTCAGAGAAGGATTAAGAAAAATTGGTACGGCGTCTTGGATAAATTATATTGAACATGTGAAAAAAGAAGAAGACAAAATGTTGCAGCTTGACGGCTTAATAGATGCTGCAACAGATACACCGACCCCTAATTTTATAATACATATAATATCAGAAGAGTCGAGTAATTTATCATCGGAATCAGACTAATAAAATTATTAAAATAACTTGTCGTATTATTTCTACCCAATACTTTACGTTCACTGCATAAAAATTAAAAACCATTAAGTTCAGTCATTCATTCGTCATGCACATCTCTATGAATTATCTCTGGTCACCTGTACGCCATATTTGTTTACTATTTAAGACACGTAAGAAAAAATAGACTATAAGTAATTAAAATTATTATTTATATCCATGTGATTCTAAAAATAAGTAAAAACTTTTACTCCTTCCTTCTTTATTTTATGAGTTTAAATTATGTTTTTTTTATTTAATATAAAAAATATATATAAAAATTAATAATATTTATTTTGAAAATCGCCATTGTTCGGATACAAAACTCAAGTTACGACTCAAAGGTGTAACCATGTTTTTGTACTGGAAAGTTAATTAGATCATTTATCAAGAAAACTAACCTATAAATATCTCGTGTCACGGTGTTTGTGGTCGCACTCCTCCGAAACGGCTCGACGATGAGAATAGGTTGTAAAGTATTTTTCACCACTCCTATCCCATTTTAAAGCTAAAGAAATTTTTTGTAGATTGAACGCGGGCGTAGCCGCGGGTTCTGTTAGTAATCAATAAATAATACTTCTGAATATCGTATTGTTTTCTCACAGTATCGAAAAATTAATAAAAGTCATTTCTGTCATAACAATGTTTACATTTAAAGCCTCGATCTCAACGACTTACTGTTCAGTTAGTCATAACTCACAGTATATAGTAGTCGGTCACTGGCAGCCACGGTCATGGTCCCAGTCGCATAATGCACGGGCGGGCTAACATGTACAATTATATATTACTAGCGACTTACCCTCACTCCACTTGGATTCGTTCCTGGATTTACATTTTAACGTTTAGTATAGATTTGTCAGAGATGAGATATTTTCCCGCAGTAAAATGTATCCTGTATGTTGATCCGGATAACCAGCTATCATCATACCAAATTTCATCAAAATCTGTCCAGTGGTTTTTTTCGTGATGCAATCACAGATAGACAGACAAATATTCTAAAAACTATAGATTCGGCCTCTGTATCGGTAATAATGTCTATTTCAATAAGATTTTCCAAAAAATATTTAATGTATAGATTCGGTTGAGTTAGAATTTTATTATATGTATGGACTACCGACTTACCCTCGCTTAGCCCGATGGTTCCCTAAGTGCCTAACAGTAGTTTATGTGTTACTGCAGGTCAAAGTATATTTGTGTATTAGATTTCATTCAAATTCGTTCAGCCGTTTCAGCGTGAAGAACTAATAAACATACACATTATTTCTAAAATCTTTTTTATTATTTATTATTATGACGATTATTTATATTTATTATTATGACGACACGTTTGGCTCAGTTTGTAGTGACCCTACTTGCTGTGCCAGCGGTCGCGGGTTCGAGTCCTGTTGAGGCATTCATTTGTGTGATGAGCACGGATTTTGTACTCCAGTCGTAGGTATTTATATTTATAATATGTATGTATTTTAAATTATATATGTGTAGTCTATCAACTATCTGGTATCCATAACACCAGCCTCGTAGCTTACCATGGAACTAGATGGTGTTGTGTGTTATGTCCCAACATATTTAACATATTCTAAAAATGTTCATGGTCCAGATCGATCTGTTATATATGAAATGTATATGTTCAGGTCGTCGGTGCAGCGCATTGCATCAAGTCTCTATTCTCACAGCCGCTGGCAATCACGCTTCAAAGTGGAAAATTTATTATAAGAGAATATGGCAGATATATTTTGGTAAGTGATTATGATTATAATATATTATTGTATTACATGTCATGTTTGATTAAACTCTCGTATATTCAATACCCACCCAATTATTTTATAACTAAAAATGGAATTATAAAATGTGAATAAGAGACACTAGCAGAGTCGCTGACAAAAGCTAGTGAAAGCTTACAAAATATCAATATTACAGTCTAGCAGTGTTTACTGTTTTGTTACTATTGTTTTTATTTTTAAGCCATCTTAAATAACATTTATCGTTGGTATACTTAAGAGTGTGCCTATAGCAATTTTGTACCTAGACATCGTTATTTATCTCAGAATCTGTGAAAGTTACCACTTTGTATATTTAGTTAAATGATCCTTCGGACTTTTATCTTGAATTGCCTTTGAAAACACGATTGGTGAAAATTTTCTCGATAATATTATTATTATTATTATTTTTGTTGAAAAATACACATTTTGCACACATATTGCTGTTTATCTCATAAACACCTCTCTATTTTTGTAGGGTTTTGTTTTGTTAGGAAGCCTAGAAGTATTTCTTTAATTATCGAATTTATTTTTTCGTTTGGCTATTTAATTAATGTATAGTGAATTAAAAACTGTTTTGGCGCTTTAATACGTTGAGCTTGATCGCTCTATACTTCTCACTCATATAGAATATTATCTTGTCATCCCTTTCCTCCGAATCCGAATCGTAACGGTCTCATGGCGCACTCTTAATACAAATATTGTATACAATTTATAGATATATCCTTTATAATATTTATACGTGCTTCTTAATCTTGTCTTCAATTCCTACGTGATTTACATACGTAATATACCCCAACTCAAACAACGTCGATCGATTTTCGGTGAAGATTCTTCTTATAACGCGCTGAGACAGGTTGCCCTTAGAAATGGCATTTATTTTTCTATTATTCTCAATCACACATTAATTGTGAATTTTCAAGTCAATTGAAAAAGTAGATTTCCCTAAAATCCTATAGTGGTATTTTAAATGATGGTTTACATAAAAAAAGCACTTGAAATGCAATGAAACTTTGTCAACTATATGGGATTTTTTTTTTATATCCGACTTAGCCTTATTTATCTACAGGTACTAGGTAATCTACCTAGATTTTTGACCTTTGATAAAACCAGCTCTACGTCTATTAAATAAAAATTATCTAATATGCATAGTGGTTTCTGAATGTTGGTATTACAGCCAGCCAGCCGATTGAAAGCAAAGCAAATCTATTTAGACACGTATTTTTTTTTTTGAAGTCGCTGTATTTTTTTTTTATTAAATTACTTTTTCTAATGATATTTATTTAAGAATTTGTCTACTATTCATTTTTTTGTGTTGTTTAACGTAGGTAATGACCGCTGGTTTCGTAATTCTGACAAAGTGAGTTCGAATCCTAACTTTCTCCCAAATAACATATCGTTATTTTTTATTGCATTACTATTATAAGTACCTATATATATATATATATATATATATATATATATATATATATATATATTGCTTTGTTGACACGACACATCTAAGCATGAAAAATAAAAACATATTCTCATAGCAATTTGGTATATTAATAGTTTTTGCACTAACCGTCACGTCATTGACGGCGACACGGGTGTGGAAACCGAGAAAGTCATAACGTATGAAAACGTAAACCGGCGACATTTCATTCCATTTTTTGTTTTTTTTTTTTTTTGGCTGGCGGGCCGGTGTCGTGCTACTGTGACGAGTAGAGAAAAAATGGTAACGAGCGTATATGTTACAGCCTGTACTAAAATATTAACTTACAGGCTCAATTTATACTGATTATACTCTTATTAGAATACTCTCGTTTATAATATGTTAGATTTTAGATTAATTCCGCTGATTTTAAACCCATAATAATGCTAAGACAATTTCTCGTAGGCTATAGGTAGCGATCGTAACATACCAGATTGGGTGTTAAAGAATCGAGCCAGTCTCCTCACGTCCATGATCAGGGTGTACCACGGTGACCTCCAGACCCTCGCATCCTCCATGGAAGACCAGAAACGCTTGGCTGAGAAGTTGTACCAAATATTCGAGACGTATTTACCAGTTCTACAATATGGCTGCCACATATTTCAACGCGTGCCAATGTTGAGTCTTCCAAAGGTAATGTTTTAATTATACCTATTTTAATAAGTATATGAAAAAAAGGCAGTGGTAGCCCAGTGGTAACGCGCTCGCTTGGAAAACCGAGTGAAGCGGGTTCAAATCCCGGTCTCCTCTGATATTTTAATGTGCGAATAATTTCCAAGATGATTACCACTTGTCTTACGGTGAAGGAAAACATAATGAGGAAACCACTCGCATGTCTTAGAGAACCTAGGAAGTTTTCGAAAGGCCAGCGTGGTGGACTATGGCCTGATCCCCCTCGTATTGAAGGGAGACCTGTGCCCAGCAGTGGGACGTTAAAAAGGGCTGAATACGTATGAAAATTAAAAAATAAATATTGTTACAACTTCAGAATAATAAGTTCAATAAAATGTCATCTGCAATTTACGTAATATGGTAATTATCCACAGCTTTTCTATTCTATAGCAAATAATCGTAGCTTCATTTTTGCTTGTGACTTTGAACTTTATACAGTCAAAACATTCATAAAAAGACCGTTTACAACCGTTTTATCTGTTTATTTTATTTGGACTCATCCGTTGAAGTCAACTGAAAATATTAAATATAAAACCATTTTTTAGGATATTAATTATTCTGTTTCCGACATTTGGAATGCTTTACAGCAATCATGGCTACGGGTAATAGTCCGGTCAAATTAGACATAAAAATAGTGATCAAATAACAAAAACTCCGATAGATCTGAATTTTGGTAGAGACCTAGGTACACCAGTAGAATAAATTGCCTAAAGTCCCCATTGACCCCACGTGTGCTAAAAAAGTTATTCAAGTAAGTTTTATAGTTCAAACAAAAATTGTTGATCATAAAATTATCTACAGAAATGGCTATAATACTTTTTTTTCCTAACAATCACCATTCCTAAGATATCGCGATTCTAAAAGTAAAAGGTGTTACATTGTACATGATATGCAAAAGACATAGTCTGTAATAACTATGTCTTTTGAGACGTCACATACCTTACCGACAATAAATCCGAATATTTAAGTAAATCTAGGATAGTTTTTAGAAGTAGAAATTATATCGAAGACTAGCTACTTACCCCCGCTCCACTCGGGTTCGTCCCTTGGTACGTTTTCTCAGAGATGAGATATTTTCCCGCAGTAAAGAGTGTTCTAAATGTTGACCCGACTAACCAGCTATCGTCATACCAAATTTCATCAAAATCTATCTAGTAGTTTTCTTGTGATGCGTTCCTAGACAGAGAAACAGAGAGACAGACGAAAATTTTAAAAATTATAGATTCAGTCTCTATCGATAATAATGACTATTTATTGTATATATATGTTAATGACAGTTACAATTTTATTGAGTACTAGGGACTCACGCTCGCTTCGCTCGCGTTCGTCCCTAGGTACGTTTCACGGTTAGCTATGTTTATACAGAAATAGTAGCTTGCTACTCCTAAGATATTCATTTAAATTATATAGCGATTTACCCTCGCTTTGCTCGGGTGCGTACGCCGTACGCGGATTTTGTTCACAATTTCATGGTTTTTAATTTTTTCGCGGAACCCTGATTCTTTTTCTAAAATAAAAGTAGCCTAAGTTACTCTCTATAACATCAGCTATCTGCCAGTGAAAGTCCCGTCAAAATCGGTCCAGCCGTTTCGGAGATTAGCCGGAACAAACAGACAGACAGACAGACAAAAATTGTAAAAAATGTTGTTTTGGTATATGTACCGTGTATACATCCATATGCATTTAGTAAAAAGCGGTTATTTTAATATTACCAACAGACACTCCAATTTTATTTATCTGTATAAACTAGCGACTCACCCTCGCTGCGCTCGGGTTTGTCCCTAATTACGTTTTAACGTTTAGTATGGATTTCTCAGAGATGAGAGCAGCATTTTCCCGCAGTAAAAAGTATCGTATATGTTGACCCGGATAATCAGCTATCATCATACCAAATTTCATCAAAATCTGTCCAGTGGTTTTCTCGTGATGTGGTCACAGACAGACAGACAGACAGACAAAAATTCTAAAAACTATACATTCGGCTTCTGTATCTATAATAATGACTATTTCAATAAGATTTTCCAAAAAATATTTAATGTACAGATTCGACTCAGAATTTTATTATAATTTAGATAACTTCAAACTAATCGATTATAAGTATATTTTTAAAAGCGACTTTCTCTATGCTCGAAAAAGCCGGTGAAACTTATTACGATTCGTAGAATAGAAAACCATAGACAACTTCATTCGATATATTTATGGAACGGCTAAGTATATCCAATAAATAAAACTGAACACGTGACGTTTTTTATAATAGGATTTATGTATAGCATATTTTTCACACGATGAAATCCTACAAGACAAACCTTCTAAATACAACAATGTATCTATTTCAAGTAGCTATTTATTTACACTGTTGCGTTATCTAAGATGATAAATAGGAGATATTATATAACTGTTTGTATCGGAGCATTTATTTTGCTGTACCTATATAATGAACTAGCGACTCACCTCGCTTCGCTTCGGGTTCGTCCCTAGACAAAAACAAATCTATCCCACGGGAACCGTACATTTTTCCGAGATGATATAGGTAGCCTTTCTCAGTTAACGGGCTATCTAATGCAAAAAGAATTTTTCAAATCGGATTAGTAGTTTCCGAGATTAGCGCGTTCAACCAAACAAACAAACTCTCCAGCTTTATAATATTAGTATGGATTTCGGTTCGTTTTGGATTTTTTTATTAGGAGTATGAATTATGGTTGTCGAATGAGATTAAGCGAAATAAACATTATAATATAGAAATTATAACCATATACAAGAACGTATTTTATTACGTGTAATTTTATGTACTTATAAAATAAAGAAGTCTTATGCTAGGCCAAAAAACTTGAAATGCGTTGGCTACAGTAATTTATCTATGATCACAATATGTTAAGGGCCCAAGAAAACCATATCACTTTTGCGTTTATAATATTATTAAAATTAACTACCATATTATTATTATTTATTTGTATATAGTATGAACTCTAAGTATTATCATATAGGATAGTATGTAGGTACGTTGTTCGCGTACGAAGCGAAAACATCTTAAATTGTTATATTATGGCCGCTTTAAAGTACCTACCGATACGGAACAACACTGATGATGATGTCCTTCTGACCGAATTCGGCCACGGCGGCCAATTAAGACTAGATATCTGCGCTTGAAATATTAGTCCAATGATACTACTCGATACGAACGATGCTGGAACGACGTTTTATTGTGTAATATACGTATTTCCTCCAATAACTATACACAGCCTAACTCGGGACTCGAACGCAAGACCTCTAGGTCTGTGCCCAAGCAGGCTGGCAGAAAAACACTACAAAAGTTTTAAATATTTAACAAACTAATTAACAAAGGAAAGCAAAACAAACCTTTTATACCGCCATCACGTAAATATTTCAATAGATTGATTGATCCCCACACCTGCTACATACTGCAGTATAGTACAGTGCAGTAGGGATGGACTTTCAATCAGAAACACATGATGCGTACGTAATACGATTAAAAGCTAGTTAATCCACCGATCAAATCGCATACGTAGATACATACCTATTACATCGGAATTTCAAAATTTATCAATAACCTATGTATAATGTACCTAAATAATTAATAAAACAATTGTAAAAATAAATATGTTAAGATAATATATTATTATAATATATAGACCATACTAATATGTTTTTGTTTGTTTGAATATGCTTATGTCTGAAACTACCAGTTTTATTTGTAAAAATTAAAGTATATTATTTATTATTCAATTATATAACTTACTAGCGACTCACCCTCGCTTTGCTCGGGTTCGTCCCTAGGTTGATTCCCCATACAAACTTTCATCCCCATTTTCTTCCTCTTAAGGGATTATTTTTGGAATAAAAGTATGCTATGCCCTTCCCAGGGTCTCAAACTATCTTCTTACCAAAATTTCATCTAAATCGCTTCAGTAGATCTAGAAATTACCCCCTACAAACTCGCAAACTTTACAACTTTATAATATTAGTATAGATTAAATTTATAAAACTTATTAAAATTAAAAAATATTCTGAAGTACTTCGATGCCACTTGTTAATTTCTTCCAGAATAGATGCTGTTTGTAGCAACTATATAATGACTTTTTGTCTCTCTCGTAACCATTTTTACAGCATTCGAAACGTCGCACTATGGAGTATTTCATTCAAAAAGCTGGCCAAAATTATTTATTAGTATTTTCCTACTAAGTTGGTTGTAGAATGCTATTATATAGACAAATATATTTTTTTGGCCCGTAAATATTGATATAGTATTAATTTTAACACAAAATAATGTATTTATTGTCGTTTTGTATTCATTGATGTTTTCGTAAGGGTTAAGTTTTCCATGAATCTATTTACTTATTACATATGAACTTTCCTCAAGAAACTCTACAAAATATTAGCGAAAAATGCAGCGAAATCCATCCAGTAGTTTAGGAGCTATATTTCAGTAACACAAAAACGCAAATTGATTTTATTATAGAGCCTCTTTCATCTGCTGTAAAAGATGTAACTTAATATGTCAAACAATCCTTTTTACATAGTGTTATAACAAAAATCGATGTTGAGTTTCATCAAGAAGTTTTATAGTAATATGGGCACTTGATTTTAAAACTACGAGATATATTTTATACAATATTGAATTAAAAGAAATATATGAACTCAAAATTTTATTGTTTTTTTTAAACAAAATTTAATCTTCAGTGTTCATTCTGAATCCTCTTCATCCAGATTTACCAAATCAATCTCTCCGGGTATAAACATCTGCATTGCAATAGTGGAGAACGGGTTTCACATACGTTGAGGCTTGGGTCTCACACTGCTCAACAGAGTATCAGACGTTAAAAAAAGCCTGTTAAGGAATTTTGATAAAATGCATTTCACATAAGCGTTGAATTGAGTGATTTACAAGTGCCTGAGTCTTATTTCAGCACAACTTTCTGTAACCCTGTAGGCATTTTGAGTAGGGTAACAGTCATTTTTAGTTTTTGTGAGCCCCGCTTTGGTTGCCTTCTTCGCGTAGCTTCATCTAACCAGGCAAACAAAAGTTCGTTCGCATCCGTTTCTTCTCTTAACGGTTGTGTCTTACGTCTTTTACAACATTCTGATAAATGATCAAAAGTCATGTGAGGTCGCCCAACATTAAATACAGTATGGTGAGGTATATTAAATGTACCTTTTAGCCATTCTCGGTTTTGTTAAGAAAATTGCTTTCAGTAGGAATTGCGGCTGTCCAACGAGTTTTCATTTCTTTCTTAAAATAGGAAAATTTTCGTATAAAATCAGCTTTAAATTCGTTTGGGAATGACGGATTTGCATGGATGATGACATTTACTGAATCCAATTTATCAGCAAAATTTCGCTCCTAATGTTTTTTAAGCATATTAAATATGTCCAAACGTGTCACTATCTTAACACCAGATGGCCCTAAAATAAGTAAAAAAAGACTTTAAAAAACATTGTCAAAATTAAAGTGGTTTTGGTAATACGCGATTTCAAAAAGATTAAGTTCTATTTTAGAAGGGGCACATTGGAGCAGAGTTTTTTTTATTAGTTATTAAGGAGACTCTCTGGGGATATCAAAAAACTCAAAATAACCACCGCATATTACCCGCTTGTATTACTAATATGCTCATAAAAATTTTAAACTCAAAAATGTAAGTAAATTTTAAGTACACTTCAAATAATATTATTTTTACATGTTATGTGCGTATTTATTTCTAATATAATGAAATATAATAGTACAATATACCTGGCTCAACATCATCCATTATACAAAGCACCACAATTATCTCCACAAAATTAATAAAATATTTATTAAAAACTATAAGAATATCGTACTATGAAATTGTAATATGTAGTCAGCACACGAAAGCAGTCTAATGACGACTGGTGGCCGAAAGTTTGTAAAGATAAGGACAAACAAAGGCGATGTACACTGCACAGGTAACCTGGACTCTTTTGCTTACCTAGGTACCTTTTTTATTAATGAATTCAAATTTTTGTATAATTGAATATTGGCCAGCTTTTTGGATGAAATACTCCATAGTGCGTCGGGAACTAAAATATAAAATAAAACCGCGACAAAATCCGAGAAGATAGTTTCATTTTAAAATGTAAAATATTCAAATGAATCTCAGATACCATTAAGATATAGAGCAGAGTGGATTCAATCCTTTCCACATTTTATAAAAAATAAAATTGTATGAAATAACTCAACCTATTACGATTTTTTTCAATTATTACAATTTAAGAACTACTTTTCTACAATTTAAGATTATTTTCGGCGTTATTTACACGTATAATAAAATTCTAACTGAGTCGAATCTGTACATTAAATATTTTTTGGAAAATCTTATGGAATACCTCGTCATTATTATCGATACAGAAATATCGATACAAATTTTTGTCTGTCTGTCTGTGCGGTATCACGAGAAAAACACTAGACAGAATTCAATGAAATTTGGTAAGATGGTAGGTTATCCGGATCAACATTTAGAATACTTTTTACTGCAGGAAAATATCTCATCTCTAAGAAATTTATACTAAATGTTAAAACATAACTAGGGACGAACCCGAGCGGAGCGAGGGTGACTCGCTAGTCGCTAGTCAATAATATTATTAGAAATCTACAAAAAATGTCGCGCATTCGTCAATGTCAAAATATAATACGTAAATGTACTTGCTTAATTTGATCTACGACAATAATACTAGTGCTGAAACCGCAAGAGAATTATTTTACCGGCGAGTATTATTGAACTACACGCATATGATATGCCATAGTTGTATAAATAAAATTGAAAATATCATTTGCAAACTCATTATTATTTGTAGAATCGAACCTATGAGTTATGACACTCTACAACTAATAAACTCTAGGCAAAAGATCAATCAATTCGATGCGGTACTTTGTTGTACCTATTGGTGCATAAAAGTAAGATAAACCTGGACAGACACACTACTGTCATGTACATTAATAATATAGATAAAATTTAATTCACGTTTTTACTTTTGACTAACTATATATAAGTACCTAGCGACCCGCCCCGACTTCGCACGGGTAAACACTAAAAAAAAATTTGTTGATTCGATCGCTATCAAACCTCACTCAGATTAGCCCAGAGGGTAATCCTCCCTCTGGACTAATCTGAAAATTGTCGAAAATTTCATCAAAATCGCTCCAGCCGTTTTGGAGTCCATAAGGAACATACATTCACATGAATTTTTATTTATATAGATTTATGGCACTTTATTTATATAGTTTTTAGGGCAGTGATAGCTCAGTGGTAACGCGCTCGCTTGGGAAACCGAGTGAAGCGGATTCAAATTTCGGGTCTCGCACCTCTGATATTTTCATGTGTGAATTATTTCTAAAATGATTACCACTTGCCTTACGGTGAAGGAAAACATCGTGAAGAAACCTGCATGGTTGAGAAAACCTATCAAGTTTTCGAAAGACATGTGAAGGCCGCCAATCCGCACTTGCCCAGCGTGGTGGACTATGACCTGATTCCCCTCGTATTGAAGGGAGGCCCGTGCCCAGCTGTGGGACATTAAAAAGGGCTGAATACAATACAATACATGGCACACGTCAACAAATTCAAACTAGAATGCAACTATTAGCCATTGAAGAGTTATACTGTCCTCTACCATCAAATCAGTCCGTTGGTTTCAAATTATTATATTGTCATCCGGAATTCGCATACTTGCACATTTTCATATCAACGCGGCAGAAGTAGGTTAAAATCGACTTCCAAGATTAGATTACGTTCATAGTTACAAGTGAAACTAATAAAAGCATGTTAAAATATTCACTTTTTACTTAGTGTAGTAAATTGTCAAATTATTTAATTCATCATTACATACGAAGTTTTATTAAAAGTAAAATAAAATAATATAACAACTATATAATACCTTTGAGACATCTAACACCTTAGTCTCTCCCGTGACCATGATTGATGTAAAGCATTCGAAACGTCGGGAACCAAAAATCAAATCCGTGAAAAAATCCGAAAAGATAGTTTTATTTAAAATCAAATACATAATTTTCCATTTAAAATATTTTATTTATTGGCATTAAAAAATGTATTTCATAATATATAGTCCGGTCAAGTTAGCCCGAAAAATAGGGGTACCCTTGCATAAATTTCCAAGAAGCTAAAAATTTACATGAACGTTAGGGATACCATTATAATGAAATTGTGAAAAGTCCCCATCGATTCCATGTGTGCAAAAAATTTTATGCAAGGTCAAAGTTCACAAAATTGAATTTTTGGATTTTTAGCGAAACTGTTAGTTTTATGATAAAAATAGTTTAGACAAAAATTGTAGATCATGCAATTATCTACAAAAATTATTCTGACAATTTTTTTCCTAATTCCGCTTAAATATTTATTTTTAATTACCTTATTTTACCGACCAATCTTCCTCATATCTTCTACATCCTACGCGATATTTGCCAAGTAATGTGATTTCAACTGTCACGCTTGAAGCCGTTAACACTATAAAAAAATTGAATTGATTTTAAATAAAACTATCTTTTCGCGGATTTATTTTGATTTTTGGTTACCGACGTTTCAAATGCTTTACAGCAATCATGATCACGGTAGAGACCTAGAATCTCATGAAACGTCGGAAACCAAAAATAAAAATAAATCCGTGAAAAAATCCGGAAAGAAAAATATATTTAAAATGTCAGATTTCGCGTCAATCTTAGAAAGTATTGTGAATTGATTTTATACAATATTCTGAAACGTTTCGTCTTTACAGAGTGCCACATCAATTTACATGGAATCAATGCAAATATTGGAACACTGTCGTAGGAGTAAAGGCGTATTGGGTGGAGTCGTGCTATATAATAATAAGTAAATATATTATTTTACTTTGTATGTTTTAGTCTAAGAGATTCTTTGAAGTATGTTGTTAAATAAATATGTTGGTACATTAACACAGCACCATCTAGTTCCATGGTAAGCTACGAGGCTTGTGTTATGGATACCAGATAGTTGATACATTACACGTATATAACTTTAAATACATACATATTATAATTATAAACATCCATGAGTGGAATATAACATTCGTGCTCATCCCACAAATGAATGCGTCCAGCGGGACTCGAACCCGCGACCGCTGGCACCGCAAGTCACTACGAACTAAGCCAATCGTGTCGTCAAAACGTCGTCGTGTGTGTGTTAAGAGTCATTTCTACAGAACGTAAAAACTGCTGATTGTAAGCTTTTGTAGGTACTGAATATTTCAAAATGTTTCATATTATTTATTTTATATATTCAGCCAGTCTTGAATTTGTAAACGAGAATAAAAAATATCAGTCAGTCTGCAAAGCGACGCCGATCGTAAAATTCCGTCACTCAAAAAGAACAACATTAACTGTATCTCATGAATATGTTAAATTTTGATTATTATTAAGCAATTAAGCAAATTGTTTTTCTTTTTTAGGACCTATCCAAAAAGAGTGTAACCCTAAGAAAATCCTGCATTTTTTAACATCGTGGTTCACTCTAGTATAAAACGCGGCGATCACAATAGACCAGAAATGGTAGCAGTGGCGTGATAAAGCCGCAAAAATGAAATAAAAACAATAGGGCCTATTCAATCACAGTAACTCTAAAAGCTTTTTAAACTTTACCTCTAAGATTGATAGAACTATTCATCTTCATATAATATTACTAACTGCCTCGGTGGTGTAGTGGCTAGCATGTACGGCTGCACACCCGGAGGTCCTGGGTTCGAGTCCCGGGTCGGGCCAAGTTTAGTTATTAGGTCTTTCTGTATAGTAAGCCTTAGTAACAGCCCGGAGTTGGGAAGTTGGCGGTGTTTCACCCCCGTGCCTCGGAGAGCACGTAAAGCCGTCGGTCCTGCGCCTTAACTCTCACCGGTCGTGTCGAATAGTCGTCCCACCGGAGTATGAGAGTGACAGGAATAGGGAGTGCACTTGTGTCTGCGCGTACATTTGTGCACTATAATATCTCCTGCGCAGTTGGCTAGTCTCAATGAGATCGGCCGCCGTGGCCGGAATCGGTCAGGAGGACATCATCATCAATATTACTTATACTTTAACGTTTTCTTACAGAATAATTTCAACGCAACTACCGCCAAGTCTCACGTCATATTTAACAGTAGTGGATCCGTACAGAATAAAGTCTCCGGCGGAGAATATAGAGACTGAAGTCCCGTTGCCTTTGGGAGCTCAACTGTTAGTGGTTTACGTCGGTAGGAAAACTTATAATAATTTGAAAAAACAAGCGGACAAATTGCAGGAGTTTTATGAAAAAGGCGAAGAAGTTATTGCGAAGATTAAAAAGGTAAGTTTTTTTTTAATTTATACATAGGTTTTGTATATATAAAGTGTCAGTTTTTTTCTCTTAAAATAGTCAAAAATACGTGAGTATATTTCATATGGAGAAGGAGATGAAAAGACAGATTTAAAATTACACAGACTTAAATCTGTCTGCACGAGTATCACATAATTAATTAACCTTTATATCTTATATCATATTTTTTAATAATTACATTTTTTTAACAGCAATTGTATTTAACACTAGTGATTCACCCTCGCTTTACTCGGGTTCGTCCCTAAGTTGCTTCCCCATACAAACTTTCGCCCCTTTAATGGATGATTTCCAGGATAAAAACAATCCTATGTCCTTCCCAGGATCTCAAACTATCTTCTTACCAAATTTCATCTAAATCGGTTGAGCAGTTACGGAGCCTATTCGGTACAAACAAACGTGCAAATCTTTTCTCTTTGTAATATTAGTATATATAAATAGCTAATTTCTTTAAAAACTGAAGTTATATGATGTAGATCTATATTATTATACAGTTAAGTTACTTGTTTCTACAGTTACAAGAAGCTGAAAAAGAAAAAGCGCGTGAACATCCAACAACTGGTATGAAAAGGGATAAATCTTTACTGTTCACTGCCGTACCAGAAGAAGATCACTCCATGATCTCTCCACCGAATAAAGAAGATAACCCGGGAATCCAAAGGAAACCGAGCATGCCAGATGTCGTACCTTTCACCAACAAACCAAGACCTAGACCAAATAAACTATCTCTAAGTTTCAAAACGCAAAAATCATTAGATGAAGATGCAAAAGAAAATGAAAAGGTCTTCACAGGACAAACTAGCGTATGTTCTACACCAATGGTGGAATATAAACGGTTACACGGTAATATGTTATCTATATGCCAAAACCTTGACGACGAAAAGGCTGAAATTGAACCAGACGTGCTAAAAAATATTGAAAACTCAAACGTTCCCGACGAGAAACGAAATACCAAAGTCGTATTGGACGGCAACTGTATAGGAGAGCATTTCATAAACAAACCAGAGCCTATAAGAAAATTGGCAAGTGTTACAGATTTGCAAGAATCGCTTAGAAAATTATCTAATAGAACGTCGTCGAAAACCAAATTATCAAAATCTAAAGTGGACGAAAATTCGCCAGAACATAAAACTCAAAATACAATGACGATAAACGATCCACTTTTCCCTGTATTTAGGAACGATGGCGTCGCTATATCGGAGTCGTTATTCAACCAATATTTAGAACAATACTATTCTGGTATAAAAAGGAAATCGAAAGAAGAGAACATGTTCAATTTTAACATGAAAATATGCGAATTGGACAAGTTCAAAGACTTCGATTCTGAACTAATGAAGTCCCCTCAACGGACGCCTAAGAAAGTAGCAAAAGAAGCAAAAACAATACAAACGGACCAATCTAGGCGAAAATCACTATCGTTACCACTGAAATCATTATCGGAAAACTCTGAACAAAATTCCGAATCAGATACTGTTAGTTTGAAGAAGAAGTTATCTGGAGTGCAATTGACACCGTTAATGGAAAAACTTAGTCATTTAGCGTTTTCCGACAAGTCAAGCGGTTACAGCAGTAGAGTGATGACGCCATTGGAACTGAGGGAATTCGTAACGCCGGCACTAGAGAAACAAGTCACGTTTTCTGAAAGGTGAGTTATTTAATTTATTACCACGTTATATTAAGGTTCACGAATTATCATGGACTTTATGAAGTGATTTTCTTTTATATAAAACTATCTTTTCAGATTTTTTCCTCATTTTGTTAGAACTCTCCCGTGACCACGATTGCTGTAAAGCATTCGAAACGTCGGGAACCAAAAGTCAAAATAAAATCGCGAAAAAACACGAAAAGATAGTTTTATTTAAAATATCAAATATTCGCGTAAATCTAAGAAAGTATTAAATTAAAAATTATATATGACTAGTGGCTTACTCTTGCTTCGCTCGGGTGCGTCTCTGAGTATCTTTCAAATAGATATGAACAGTTAGTACGAGTGTACCTACCTTAGGAGAAAGTTTTATGCTATTGCATGTTTTTCTATAGGCCGTATTAAGACGTTAAAGCCAGCGTTAGACATGTAAATTTCAAAGAACGACTCGATAGAACCAATTATTGTTTTCCCGTGGGAATGAAAGATTTTCCCGTAGTAGTAAGTATTACGTTAATCAATACACAAAATTAAATTAAAGCGGTTCAGTACTATTTGCGTGAAATGCGCACATCGATTTCACAAAATTATTGTTTTATTATATGTATAAATTAACTTTATTCGATTAGACTCTTACAAGTAGTTTTTGAAACTTGATTTAAAGATAGTGTAGTCTGTCCGTTAGGAAGCTACCACCGCACCGAAGAGAAATTTATTTTTTTAGTTTAACTTTATATATGCCGTTTCTAAGATTACCGCGTACAAACGTACAGACAAACAGACAAAAATTCTAAAAATCATTGTTCTGGGTTCTCTTGCGTTAATAAAGACCCCCAATAATAGTTTTTTTTTTTCAAATATATTCCATGTACAGACAGCGATTAGTTACATTTTTATTATATGTATAGATGACCCTCCGAAAAATAACGATTAACGGCCCTTTCAGGTCGATTTACTTTAAAGGCTATTTTCGGATCCATAAAACCTTTTACTACTTAAAATAAAAATCGGTCAAGTGCGAGACTCACACATAAAGCGTTCCGTAGCTTCACACATGTATGTATGTTGTTTTAATCATACGTAATTTCTTACTTTTAGTTAAAGATCAATTAAATACTTTCTTAGATTTACGCGAATATTTGACATTTTAAATAAAATAAAACTACCTTTTCGGATTTTTTCGCGGATTTATTTTGACTTTTGGTTCCCGACGTTTCGAATGCTTTACAGCAATTATAGTCACGGAAGAGACTCACTCACTTATTTAAAAGATCAAATTTATTATTTAAAGTAAAATAACAGATTTACCCAACTAAGAATTCTTGTTATTGATAGCATGAATAAGTTTGTATTTCATAGTATTTTTATGAGAAGGAAAATTATTTTGCAGCCGAATATAATTCAGTTATGCCAAGGTTGTTCATTGACTTTTTTTTTTTTTGTAAAATTTATGCTCACATTTTGAAATGGATTTGGGTATTTCTTTTTTTTGTAATTAAATAAAAAGCCCAATTAAAAGTTAAACTTATCGTGTTTATTGATTGTATGTTTATGTATCAAATTAAATAAAAAAAATTAAATTCAAAATTATTTATTCAAGATTAGGTAGTAGGTATGTCAAAATATTGTTTACCAAAGAAGACTCTACCAAGAGTTCGAAAAAAATATATCAGTCCTAAGAAGAACTGCCGAAAGAAACTTAGCGAGACTATAGATTTATTTCTTTTAACTATTTTATAAAGTTAAAAAATTTAAGAATGCGTGTATGAATGTGTACACGCGCAAGAAGTAAAACTTCTGTAGGTTATCGGTACTCTTTATGAAATTCAATTTATGTTTTAAATAATTGGGATAGGTGAGATACTAAAAAAATAATTAAATAACGCATATTAGGCATATTACAATCATATATTTATAGAATATCATTTAAGGAAAGAATATAATATTATATATCATTTGTCAGACAATACCAATATTTACCATGGCAACAAACGTACATTTTTTCGTAACGCATTCACCAGTTTAACCCCCAAGTCAAGCGTAGGTAAAGAAGTATTACTTCAAAAAAATGGCGAATACCAAGCCCAATGAAAAATCATTTATAGTAAAAATAGCCTTTGGCACACATAAGTATTTATTAACATTTTTAGATCTAACTGTAAAACCTTTTTGAACGTTTTCTATGATCCTGTTATATAAACGCCTGTGAAAAAAATACAGACTCTATGCAATCGAGATAAGATAGGAATTGCAAGATTATTTTTCCAAACAAACATAACATTTTCGTACATGTATTCAGAAGTCGCAATTGCACGAATAGTTATTTTCTGCAGGACAACATTCGTATTAATTAAATAAATTAATTTGCGGTAAAAAGATACACTAATTAATGTTTTTAAAATCACTTAAAAATTTGAAAATATGTATAAATATTTTATCGTCGTCGTATCTGTCGGTGTGCGCACGCATCGTAAAAATTTTACTCTCATAATTTTTTCCAAACGTGCCTAAAGAAGTATAACTTCAAATATTATAACAATTTCACACAAGACTCCTAAAAGTGTTCCAGTTTTTCAACTTTACTTTTTACCTCTTACATAATATGCAAATTTAAAAACTCAAGCGCATTTAAAATCAATCATTTATAGGTATTTTGAACGTATAAAATGATAACGCTGTGGTATATTTAGTACACGATTGACTAACCATTTTAAGATTTGGAAAGGTTTTTTTTTTTTATTAATCGTACCTACTTGCTTCAGAGACCAAGTTATTTGCACCAGGTTACATTAAGGTTATATGCAACAGAAGTGTCAAAAATACTTAAAATATGCATGAATGTATTTCCCAATATGTGTATTATCAAATTATAAAAATAATAATTACCTACTAGGCGCATTTTTCCGTCAGGTAATATTTTACGTAGTCGGGAATATACATAGGTACCTATATAAGTTTGGACTTCCAAAAAAGGTATCATTGGAATTTGAAAATTGTGGTATCCAATAACCATTTAAACATAATTAAAATACGGACATATACATTCGATTTCTTATAATAAGATGGATTTTGTGTAAAAAAATGAATGTTATTCAAATAGGTATATCTAAATTCTAGGATTTGAGCGGAACAATGCAATATTTTCCAAAAACAATACGACCTTCATTAAGTTATCTAAAATTACACAATAATAATAGTATTATAAATACGAAAATTTATATTGTCTGAATGTTAACAAACATTCACACAAACGGGACAGCTTAGGGATGCAAAAGTACCTACACAGACTATGATGGAGTAACGCATAGGCACTGTTTGAGCAGCTAAGCGAAACAAGAGTAATTCACTAGTATCAAAACAATAAACCAACCAATTATCTGTTCAGAACAAAACAACCCCAGGACGACAACTCAGACTCGGACGTGGAGTCCATCGACGCGCTGCCCACGTACAGCGAGCGCGCGGTCAAGTGTGCTCTGTTCGTGAGCGGGCTGCACAACATGGCGCTACTCGCCTTGCTCGACATCGACGCGGCCAACAACACTGATACTATTAACGCTTTGGTAAGTACATATAATTGACGACACGTTTGGCTCAGTTTGTAGTGACCCTACTTGCTGTGCCAGCGGTCACGGGTTCGAGTGCCGCAGGGGGACATTCATTTGTGTGATGAGCACGAATGTTTGTACTCCAGTCATGGATGTTTATATTTATAATATGTATGTATTTAAAGTTATGTATGTGTAATGTATCAACTATCTGGTATCCTTAACACAGGCCTCGTAGCTTAACATGGATGGTGCTGGTAGATGGTGCTGTGTTTAATGTCCCAACATATTTATTTATTATTTATTTATAATGGTTCTACCCAGTACCGTCTTTATCATAGGGGCACACGGGGCACCGGCCCAGGGCCCCCAGTCTCACGGGTGCCCCGCAAAAATAAAATATTCATTTACATGGAACAGAGAAAAACTCGTTTTGTACCTAATATTACTATGAACTATCGATTTTTTTTAATTATAAATATAAAACCAGATCAGATTTCGTAATAAAACTAAAAATTAAAAATAAAATAAAAATATATTCAAAACCAAAAGTTCAAATTCAAAAGTGTTTGTATAAATGTAATTCAATAAAGTTAATTTTCATTTCATCATTCACATTTTTTTTTTACAAGGCGTCGTTATAAAATAGAAATTATAGGACATAGCTTCTCCCTTCTGTAGTTGCTAGATTTTAAATTAAAAGTTGTAAAAACCGTCAAAATAATTATTCACTAATTGAAATTAAATAAATATTCCTATGCTGGGCACGGGAATACCAATAAAAAAGTTAAAGACCGTAGTCCACGACGTTAACCTAATGCAGATTTTGCATTGCATATCTTCGAAATCTAGGTACGTTCGCTCAGACATATCCGTAAAACAGTTGTCATTCGGAAGTGCGAGACCCAAGGTTTGAACCCGCTGTTTCCAAAACGCCATTACCATTGAGTACCGAAAAACAAATATTTTGTTTTCATTGCATATGTATTATGTATATATACATAGAAAAATAATTTTGTTTTTAATGCCTATATGAAGCCGTCAGCGAAAAAGTGGTCTAACTCACTGACAGTGACTTTAGGAGATAATGGCTAATAGCTATCTTTATTTTCATATGTATAGCTATTATAACTATGATTTTTCATTCAGTATTAATTTAAATTCCAAAAAATTTTTCCACTGACGGCCTGATCTATACTAATATATATAATATATATTAATATTATAAAGCTGAAGAGTTTGTTCGTTTGTTTGGTTGAACGCGCTAATCTCAGAAACTACTAATCTGATTTGAAAAATTCTGTTTGCATTAGATAGCCCGTTAACTGAGGAAGGCTATAGGCTATATATCATCTCGGAAAAATGTACGGTCCCCGTGGGATAGATTTGTTTTTGTCTAGGGACGAACCCGAAGCGAAGCGAGGGTGAGTCGCTAGTATGTAATGTAACTAAAAACCATCAAACATGTTCCAGTGGGAAACATCGCTGAACGCACTCGGTCCCATCGAGCAGAAGTGTATGGAGCCGCTCGCCACGGAGACCGACACGTGCGACTACAGCTACCTGGTGCTGGACCCTGACTGGGGCACGGTGAAGAAGGGCGGGCCGTGGGCGGCGCTCGACATCGCCACTATGGGCTACATACATAACGAATTCGAGGAACAACCTGACCTCACAGAGCTTATATTGAGGTACGTTATCTATACATATAATAAAATTGTAACTTTGTAAGCCGAATCTGTACATTAAATACTTTTTGAAAAATTCTTATTGAAATACTTTATTATCGATACAGAGGCCGAATCTATAGTTTTTAGAATTGTTGACTGTCTGTCTGTCTCTGTTACCGCATCACGATAAAACTACTAGACAGATTTTGATGAAATTTGGTATGATGATAGCTAGTTATCCGGGTCAACATATAGGATACTTTTTTAGAAGAAATCTATACAAAAGTTAAAACGTAACTAGGGACGAACCCGAGCGGAGCGAGGGTGAGTAGCTAGTATTATAATATTATAGTTTAGTTATTTGGATCCGCTATGTCTTCTGTTACGTGCCGCTAGTTCAGTCGAAGACATCAACCGCTTTCGTACTACCTCTGTGGTATTCGTCTTACGCAGGTGCCAGGCAGGCAGGAAGAGTATGACGACAAAAAAATTTGACGTTTGGGTGAAACGTATGATTTTCTGTTGTGTGTATAAATTTTAATAATTACTGACATTATAACGATTAAAACAGTAAAAGTGTTTTACAATTCATTATAAATTTAACTCAAAATTAAAAATTAGCTTTACTCGATTAGATTTATATAAGCTACAGGCGGGTAATATAGACTTCTAAAAACTACTGTTAGGTGGCTAACAAAATTTTGCTTCATTATTTTTTAACAATATACCATATCAGATGCTAGTACTTTCATAGTGAAATGCACTCAGTTCAAAATCTTACATGTTGAATATATGAAAAAAAAAACAAAGGTTTATTTCGTTTAGTCACTCTAGAAAAGCTATAAATAAAATATCCACTATCCGAATCGAAATGTATGTACGAATTATACAAGCTCAAACTCGAGGTGCTCCTAGTAGTTACTGAAGAGTTCCATTATCCACTCCAAGTTACCAAATTTGAAATTATATTATTGTCATTCGAACTACATATCTGTACATATATTAAAACTGTAGAGGTCGAATGTCTGTACATAGAAAAAAAATGCTAAAAACCGAGTCAGGGGATGTAAAAAGAGAAATAGAACAAATTCAGATATTTTTCCAATTTTTTGTTTCTCTATTTGTCTGTTCGTACGGGCTAATCTCTGAAACTGTTGGACCGATTTAAATGAAATTTTGTATTATCCCCGGTCAACATCTTAGATACTTTTCATCCCGAAAAATTAAAAAGTTCCCGTGGAATAGTTAAAAAACTATAGTAACTTACACACCTTAGTACACAAAAACTACTGATTGGATTTTAATGAAACTTTACAATAATAATATAGTTCATACATCAGAATAACAAATAGGCTACTTTTTATCCCGGAAAAATGTACGGTTCCCGTGGGATAGATTTGTTATTGTTTGTCTAGATGCGAACCCGAACGGAGCGAGGGTGAGTCACTAGTACATACTAAAGTTTCATTTCGATACGATAATTTACAGTAGGTTAAAAATTAAAATGAAGTGACATGTCGTGCAGGAGCGAGGAGAGCGTGGTGCTGGGCGCGGCGTGCGGGCGCGCGCAGACCTTCTACCAGGAGGCGGGCGCGCGCGCCGCCGGCCCGCCGCCGCCCTCCGACCTGCTCGCCACCGCGCCGCTGCGCGCGCGCCGCCGCCTGCACCGCGACCACTCCGCGCTACTCCTGTAAATCTCTACCTCTCCGGCCTCTCAGACGTCTCCTTCGACTCTTCTTGACAGA
Source organism: Fabriciana adippe (assembly GCA_905404265.1). Taxonomy (NCBI): domain Eukaryota; kingdom Metazoa; phylum Arthropoda; class Insecta; order Lepidoptera; family Nymphalidae; genus Fabriciana; species Fabriciana adippe. Next base: position 2,084,046 of record FR989995.1, read on the forward strand.
AGGGTTTTATGATTCCGGACTCCGGAACATCGTAACGCCGAAGCATCTCAACCTCCTTTCCGGGCCTTCGACACATCTCCTTCGACTCTATTTGACAAAAGGTTTTTTATTATTCCGGACTTTAGAACATCTCCTTAATAACTTGACAGATACAAAGTTTTTTGCGATTCCGACCTCTTGGACTACTTGACAGGTTCAAGACTTTTTATTGACCCTGACAATCTCTTTTTATATACTAGAATCTGTCTTCGCGACCTCTCTGCTCTATTTTTATAATACCCCGGTTCCTCGACTCCACTTGAGACTTTGATTTCCCGCCTCCGGGATATCTTCTCCATCAACTATAGAACTAAAACGGTATATTTACCATGTTCAAATTTAAAAACCTTTATTCAAAATTAATATTTTACAACACACACTTCGTCAAAAAAAATTACCAGCAGTTTAGTAATAAAATGCTTTAGTCATGAGAAAAACTGTCCAGTGATTCAGTAATTTTTTTAACGCCATGACCACGAGTGTACCAGACATACACTTGGAAAAGTGCCGAAATAACACATAAAAGGGCAAAACAGTAAATATCCAGTTTTACATCATAAAGACATTGACAGTGATAAAAACATATATATATATATATATATATATATATATATATATATATATATATATATATATATATATATATATATATATATATATATATATATATATATTTGTATTAACTGAAACCTCGTCATTGTTCGACTTCATTTGTTATCATGGATGCATCAACGTCGCGATCTCCTTTACGATTCCATGTTATGTAATAAGATATTGTCAAACTAATAGCCAGTCTGAATGAATCAAACAAATTGCAATCTTGAATTACCTCTAAACTCATAATATTACTTTTTACTACGTAACGTAGATTACGTTTCCGACTGAACTTTAAGAGATCGAGATATCCAATATCAGCGGCAGTCAGCTTTTTCTATGAAAAAAAAAGAAACAAAATTCTCTTTTATCCATTTATAAATACGGATTTATTCCACCGCTTTAAATGCGAAAGCGAAAATAAAAAAAAAACTGATTAAGGTGCAAATCGTCTTCAATATCATATTGAAATAATCTGTTTGTGGAAAAAAACGCATTTCTTTACATTATTAGTAAATAATATGACTTAAGAGTTTTGGTACGTTTTATATTACCACGTAATTAGTTTTAAAAATAATTTACAAATTATTAACAAAAAAGGCATTTAAGTGCAAATAACTTGTGCTAATTAATTTCATTCCCTATAATGATTATATTATAATAATTATTTTTCAAAAGTATTAAAATCAAATCATCTTCATCAATTTTAATAACAATTTGAGAACATAAGCATTCCCTCATACTAACTTTCCCAGAGAGTTCCCCGTAGACAATACAAGATGCAAGGTGCATTTACACACAGACTTGAATATTTGTTAGACAATTAGTATATAATACTATATAATTATATAATCAAATATTTCAAGTTCGAACGTATCATGGTCTAAAGCTAGCAAAATAGTGATACGGCAGTATAAATTTAAGTTGAGAGTAGTTTTAAAATTTGATGTCAAACAGCCCTCACTAGAGGGCGGTAGTAGGTAGATGTAGTCGCCGATGATTTAGTCTATATGTAGTAAAAATATTCAAATACCTTAAAAACGAAAACAATCCAATCTTCGTAAGTATTTTAAATATTTATAAAAGATAAAAAAATACGTCGTAACTTTCTCTATACATTTAAAATAGAGCGTATTTATTTATTTATTTATTATTATGTATAGTTTCGATACTTCGCCAGAGGTTTTGCCATTTTCCTAATTAGTCCGTAGTTAAAGTTTACAGGATCCGTACATATCTTTGAATCCATCTTGAAAATTAAAATAGAAGTTATAATAAGAGCTAAATTTATATTATTTGCTGCCAATGCAGTTTTACGGCCAAATTCGCGAGGCTAACTTGTATTGCTTTAGTTAACAAACTAAATTTACATGATTCCGCCTAAAACGCAATTAATTCATTTTTCTTTTATCACAAATCATAATAAACATCATTTTACGAGCCCTGTTTAAAAACTCCAATAGGATCCCATCAAAAGCGACAAAAGCCACATAGAAACCAATAAATATTTACTGGTTTCTATGTGGCTTTTGATGGGATCCTATTGGAGTTTTTCAACAGGGAGATAATAAAAAAAAAATCATTGATAAAAACTAATGCAATATAAGTTGAGCTTCTAATACAATCCACCCATTTTATTGAAGTATAATATAGCAGTATCTACGCTCATAGTATTCGCCACTAGGTAGTAAGTCTCCGGCCACGTAGTATATATTGCTAGTCTATGCTCAATCTTGCCAATGTAGCTTCATATTTAGCTGTACAGGGGCGGGTTTGGGGAGAGGGGAAGGGTTCACATTATTTTTAGGACCGACTTTTCATTTTTTTTTTTAATATTATATTCTTAAAATAATATTTAAATAAATCACAGCTAATTATATACAGTTTATTATTGACTTTATAACTTTATTGAAAAATCAACCCTAATTTGTTAAAAATTAGATTGCTAGTAATTATATATTGCTTATAAATATTCTATCGATCATTAGATTTATCTTAGGACACGTCTGTTTAGTTATTTAGTGTATGGCCATCTTTTAAATTGTTATTTCAGACTGAGTAATTTAATATTTTTTTCATGTCATAGTATATAGTGTATTTTGTTATTTTTTTTTACAGCTACGTTTGTATATTTACATCCTAACAAAGCTAGAATATTTTGAATTATATTCATATTAATATAAACTTTATTCAACCTTAGAAAGTATGAAAATTATTATTGAAGAAAATAACGCTGCTTAATCATAATTATTTTCTTGTCTAGAATGGATACTCTGGTACCATATGCGGTAAAGTTACGTGGCGCCCAATACATCTATTAGCAGTAATCTTCACTTAAAAAAGTTTTCGTGATATACAATATATATGCAAACGTTTCTTTAAAATATAACCATTATTATATTCAGGCATTGATAGTGATATTTCTACAGGAAAAAACCAACCATAAACAACTATACACAGCTTACAAACTATGCATTTGTGGGTAAATACAAGCGGTACCTTGATACTAAGCCTTAAATATAAATTAAAAAAAAAACGTGTGTGTACTTATGTACGCACGTAAGAAATTATACTTCTTTGGCGTAACAGAACAAAAATAGCTAAAGATTTTCATTATGTCACAACTCTGTTAAAGAAATGCAGCTAACTTCATCATATCGCTTTTTGGCTGTCGATGTGCGCGTGCATCGTAAAAACGTGCCAAAAGAAGTATAACTTCAAAAATAACTTACCCATTATGAACACCTGAAACCCATTATATGAACACCTGCAACTTAATCCATATAAACCTTTTAAAACACCGATCGCCCTTGTTAAAGATGTACCTAACATACAACTTTTTGTTACGAACAAACGTCAATACGTTTGTTTTCTATACATATGAATATTTGCGCCGAATGCTTAGCAATATTGTGGTTGCATTGTGAAGTGTAACTTTAGGGTTAGTATATAAAAATAGACATTGGACAAAACTGGGAAATTACAAACCATAAAATTTTATACAACTTTAAATGTACGTCTGTGTATCACGATAGAGGACTTACATCATAACAATTCAACTGAAAAAGTACTTAAATGTTACTTGCTTTATAGCTCACTTCACCTCAGCAAGTCCGATGTCTATTTGTATCCAAAGTGCTATTTATTTCCTTTGGTGTCTAATAGTAAGCTTGTTTATATTTTATAATAATCTATAATGAACATTCCTATTTTAATGTACAGAATCAGTGCAAAAATAATCGCGTCCGAAGCCAAAATTTTATTTTTTTTTAATTATTGAATATGTGTTTTTTTTATCGCCGTTGTATTATTTATATTCTATATTTATGTGCCAACGTCAGTGGTAAATAGATGTTAAGAATAACCCGATAGTGAGACTTTGTTAATTGTACGCGTAATAAATATCCCAATAAAAAAAAATAATGCATAATATATACTTGTATTATTTATATACCATAATATTATACTATAACTACGATGAAGCTAACAAAATATGTTACATATAATTAATATTATTATTATACTGATGTCCAAAAACGACGCGCTATATGCGTCAATTGTGAAAATTTAGAGTCTAATTTTAAAACCTATCTAGTATATTCTACGGACTTAGAATTTTTAAAATTGTATAGTATGAATTCTAATTTACTAGTAACAGTGGAAATATATCACGTTTTCAAAGACATTAATATTGTTTTGAATTAATTTTCATTTAAAAACAACAGATTAGAATAAAATTCAGTGATAAAAGAGAACAAAAAATGTTATAAAAAACATCTAAATAAGCAATTTTGAAAGCAACCAAAAAGAATTTAGATTTTGAAAATTAAAGAAACAACACATATACCGCGTCGTTGTCTACAAAAAGGGGACAGTAACGGATAACAGGTGGGACAGAATAAAATGAATGAAGAAGAATCCGTGTGACATTAAAAAACTATCAATTTATTAACAAGTCGCTCACAACACAAGACTACAACTAAAGTTACCGAGTTATATACTATATATGATACATACATACGGATAAAATGCATAGGGATCACCATGTAAAACGTGTAGCAAAATACTGTATCGTTTTAGATTCGGTCTAGTCAAAGAATATGATACTTCGGTCTTCTCGGCGTTAAGATCATATTCTTTATTAGAATCGGCGTCTTCGGCAGCCATTTCGAAAAGGGCTTTTCTAAACATTTTCAAAACTTCAACACAGTTAGTTTCAAGGAACTTCATCCTTTACTTCTTGTTTCAATACCTTTTTAAACAAACAAAATCAAAATTAGATTTTAGTCGATTTATTTTTTACCTAGAGCGCTTTACATGCTAACTTACATCTACGCTTTACGCTAACAAACAGTCCGCCGTCGTCCGACGCGCTTACAAACAAACATATACCAACTAACATTAAGGGTTTTATAAAGAAAAAAAATGTCCAATCTGGTGGGTGGCATGTAGATTTTTTTTCTTTATAACACAGTACCGGCCGTACAGGTACGTTTTAAATGCATTAGAGGCCGGCGATTTGAAGAGGCGTATCAAAATGTATACGTGGGGAGCTCCTCAGCTAATATCGACCTGCAAATCCAAACAGCAGCGTCACCACGGGTCATTAGGGCGCCCAGACACGTGCTGCAACAAGCCACCAACTTCACCTCTTATATACAACACAATACGTAAATAGGGGCCATTTAGGTATTACGTAAGCACCAAAAGGTAGGGGGGGGGGGGGTCTTTGCTTTCCTTGTTTTTTGACGACAGGGGACGGGGGTCTGGATGGCAATTACGTCAGCAATATTTATTCATTTAAAATAATTAATATTTAGTAGATTTTGATTTATTAAATGAATGTGTTCAGAGCACACACGATAACCCAACCTATCTATGCTCAAAAGCGAAAAGCATGTCCAGGGATTCCCCAAAATAATTTTGTCATAATGTTTATGTAAGCATAGGAAGGAGTTAGAGGTATGCTTACTTTTGCTAACAAGGGGGAGGGAGGGGTTAATAATTACTAAAACTCCGCTTACGTAATACTTGCATGGCCCCATACATGTAGCAATACCATAAACGGTATCAGAGTAAGTCGAGAATATAAGTGGTATAACTTGTTGAAACACATTCACTTCATAGGTTACTAGATTTGTGGGTCAGAACACTTTTCTATTAATTTACATGAACATAAAACATCAAATACTTTTGATGATTATAAATTATATTAGATATATTATTTTCACACATAATAAATCCATAGAAAAGTGTAATTACACAGTTTAAAAGACAATAAAAATACAGGTAAAAACAAATTGATAAGAATGATCTGTTTTTTTTAAATTTGAAAAACAAGCTTTTTTAGCTTACTACAGTTCCACAATTAACTATATATATAGGAAACAAATGTACTTAGGAACTGCGTAGATCATGTTTCTATCATACAAGAAAAGTCATCTTATTTCGTTTTAAATATTTTTATGTAAGTTAAATATCAAAGTCCACCAACTCGCACTTGGCCAGCATGGTGGACTATAGCCTGATCCCCCTCGTATTAAAAGGAGGCTCACGCCCAACAGTAGGACGTTAAAAAGGACTGTATACATATACATAACCATTAAATATTAAAAACGAAATATAGACAAATTGACAATAAAATGAATAAGTATTTAATGAAATTCTTAATACTTTATTAATATTTACATTTTATTGATACAAAGAGAATGTGGGGGATATCTTTGGTTACACATATTTCGACAGATACATATAAATGACTTTACAAAGGTTAGAGGGGAGAAAAGAAAATATTTTTTTTGTAAGCATTACTTACCTTTGACTGTATAGAACTTTAATTACATTATAAACTGTCAAACTTACAAATAAAAATCATGCATGCTTAACACTAAAAAGGTTTTTTTTTTTTTGATACAAAAAAATTATGTGAAAAAAGAAATGTGTACATTCAAAATATAAGGACAATTGTGTTAAAACAAAATTGGCAAAACATTAAAAAAATAATTATTAAAACTAATTAGACAAAGGTTTCTGGGACACACAGAAGTAGAGTGTCTTATATGTATGTCAATTTGGACAGTTCTCAAGATTGAGGGCCACGTAATGGTAAAATAAAAAAAAATGTTTAGCTAGAATTGAGTAGTTGCTGACTTTATGTTATGAAATAGCAAAGGAACAACACTAAAATCTTATCAGGCATTTTTTTATAAAGTAGGTGGATTAATCTTAGTTTTAACTCTTTTCATTTTGTCTTAAAAAAGTATTTATTGAATGGCTAATTAAATATCAATTCCAATCTGCTTTACAAAAAGGCCGGATAGGGAGGAATACCGGATAGTTGCCGGATAATAGTTTCATCTTTAATATTTATAGCAATAAATGTATGTCCGTCATTTTGTAAAATATCTGTACACAATATGATAGATTATGATAAAAGTTTGGCGGGTCTTATGTACAATGTACATATGCCTGAAAAGACTTCACCAAGAGCTACAACGCACGATATATAACGCGCGGGTCGTATCATATTATTAAAACGTTTTACCTGGCCAAAAAGCCATAGTCAACCACAGTCGCGAATCTATATAAATAAAAATCAAATACAGCTTGTTGGTAAGCGCATCATTTTAGAACAGCTCAAAGGATTTGGCTAAATAAAGTTGTATAGAAAAAATTCCCATAAACTAGAAATATTCTAATATATGAACAAACGTATTAAAAATTTAGACACGACATAATAAGACAGCGTGAAACATTCCAACACACAAAATTGAATACGGCAAAAGTCAGCAACCAATCAGCCCAGCCACTTACAAAGCGTCCACAGTGGGGTGGCGGTGGTGGCAGTGGTGGTGGTGGTGGTGGTGGTCTAGGGGCGGTACTCACGCGGCGAGTAGGAGCGCTCGCGCTCGTAGCGGCGGCGGCGGTAGTGCGGCGACGGCGAGCGGTGGCGGTAGCGCGCGTAGTAGTCGCGCTCGCGCTCGCGGTCACGCTCGCGGTAGCTGCCGCGGTAGTAGTAGTCGCTGTGGGTCAAACCAAATGTTACTCATCTCTATAACATGCAATTGACAGAACAATATTGGCTTCTTTTCTTTTTTGTAAACACTAGCGATTCACCCTCGCTCCGCTTGGGTTTGTCCCTAACCTTACGTTTTAACGTTTAGTAATATTTCTCTCAGATATTTTCCCGCAGTAGAAAGTATCTTATCTGTTGACCCGGATAACCAGCTGTCATCATACCAAATTTCATAAGAATCCCTCCAGTTTCCAGTGATGCGGTCACAGACAGACAGACAAAAATTCTAATAACTAAGATTCTGCCTCTGTATTGATAATTATATCTATTGAAATAAGATTTTCCAAAAAAATATTTATTGTACAGACAGACAGCTTAGTTACAATTTTATTATATGTATAGATAAGAAAAAAATACAAATTTCATTTCTATGTAGTCATAACTTTTACAAGCACCTTTGAATATTCTGGTTATAAGATTTTAAATCAGATTAAAATGGCTAACATTGTTTTAACTAGCAATATTTTTCTAATAGATAGTGAAGCGTTAAAATGTAATAAAGTATAGACTCCTTTTGTACACTATAATATGTAGAACTAGCGACTCACACTTGCTTCACTCGGATTTGTCCTTAGGTGATTGTTTAAATTAACATAACTTTTTTTTTTATGAACCAATTGAAATAAAACAAATACTGAAGTGAAGAAAAGCACACAAAAATCGGTTAAACTGTTTCTGAGATTAGCGCACACAAACAGACAGAAATTCTAAAAATCATTGTTTCGGGTTCTAATTCGTTTATAAAGACCCCCAATAATAGTTTTTCTCAAATATCTTCCATGTACAGACAACGATCAGTTGCACTTTTATTATATGTATAGATTAAAAATAAATATTATTAACGAAACTTACTCTCTGTCCCTGCGCCTATCGTAGCCATTATCGCCTCTCACACTGCAAAATTAAAAATATTCATATCATATATAACAATTCACAAATATTTGTTATATTTTTAAAGTACTAATTACATCTTTATTCCTACAATATATGATGATTTTATTGTGTAAATGTTCAAGTAAGCCTTTTGTGAACCAGTGTCACTCATAACTAGCCCACACTAAATATACTCATTCATCTACCAATACCTAGGACACTTACAAATATGTAACTTGTAAGAATTTTAATATTGGACATACAAACAAAAATAAATATTCTTTGTGGTTTTTTTTTCAAAACAAATGTAGTCTATGATGTTAAAACTTAAACAAAGGCTGGTCCTTCTTCAGAATGACCCCATTGGATGAACGTCGGGAACTTCTGGATCTTTTGTTTACTCATAAACTACTACAACAGCTTTATTGACTGCCCCAAATAGCTAAATAAATTTAGCCTAAGAATTCCACATAAGCCACATTGTCCTCCACTTCATCGAACGAACCTAGGTGCTAATTCCCCAGTCCCTCGGTTATGTAAAATTCTAAATTCTTATAGTGTATTTAAATAAAACTATCTTTTCGGATTTTTTCGCGGATTTATTTTGATTTTTAGTTTTGTTATTTTTGGTTAAATCAAAATAAATCCGCAAAAAAATCCGAAAAGATAGTTTTATTTAAATGTCAAATATTCGCGTAAATCTAAGAAAGTATTCTTATAGTGTACATCGACATACTTGCTGATTCCTTAGCCAAATTCAGCAAAACCATTTGCACCAACATTTGTAGTCTTATATAATGTTATATAATTGTTAAATTAATGTAACTGTACCTGCTCATGATAATTAAAAAAAAACTGTTTACTACTAAAATATATTTTGTATAATATTTTAAAAACTTTATTTCTGTACATGCTGTGTTTACTTATAAGTAATCACTACATTTAGTCCCTAGTTCTTAGTTCTAATTTTTATATTTTGTGTGTATTATTTGTAATAGAGAGGTAACGAATATTCGATTTTTCATATATTCAATATTCATCTCCAATATTCGCGAATACGAATGCGAATGCGAATGGTGACTTTCAAACAAAGCGCGCGCAAAATGTTAAACAGACAGGTTTGATATTTCGAGTCGACCATATTTAAATCGAACTTAGCCGGACCGATACAGTTTGATTGAACGAAGTTAGTCACATAAAGTTCGTTCGAAAAGATTCGTTGTGATTTGAGGTTAGTTTAATATTATTGCATTTGTCAAATTTAACTAATACCTAGTCAAATTGACAAAGTGATATAAAAACATGAGTAAAGCACAGTTTTATTATCATTCCATATCCGTTCATTCTATATTATTTCCTTTGCTTTATATAATTTCCTTTTTGTTTGTTAAAATACATTCGCCAAGCATACGCATCGTTTCTTGCGAATCCGAATGCGAATGTCAAAAAATATGTGAATATTCGCGAATGTGAATATTCGTTACATCACTAATTTGTAAGTGATTGTAAATAAACCTAATAAATAAATAAATAAACACAGTATTGATATTATAATTCACATCTGCACAACAATCTTCATTTGACAACACGTTTGGCTCAGTTTGTAGTAGACCCTATTCGCTATGCCAGCAGTCGCGGGTTCGAGGTCCGCTGGGGGCATTCATTGGTGCGATGAGCACGAATGTTTGTACTCCAGTCATGGGTGTTTATATTTATAATATGTATGTATTTAAAGTTATATATGTGTAGTGTATCAATTATCTGGTATCCATAACAAGTCTTGTAGCTTACCATAGAACTAGATGGTGCTGTGTGTTAATGTCCACCATATTTATTATTATTTATTAGTAAGACCGTTTAGTAATTACGAGGGAAACACACAACTCTCCTTTGGGCTTCACCGCAGTCGGGTAAAAATAAATATAGCACTCACTGAGTGGGCTTGCCCATGTATATGCCTGGCGTGGGCGTGTGCGCGCGCTGCGTGATGGAGTAGTCGACGCGGATGCGGCGGCCGTCGATCTCCATGCCGGTGCACTCGTTCTTGGCCACCTTGGCGTCGTCTTGCGACTCGAAGTACACGAAGCAGAAGCCGCGGGAGCGACCAGTCTGGAATTACAAGAAATTAAATTAAAAAAAAAACCCTATTCATTGATTCCATTTTGACCTAAAAAGAATATCTGTGCAGTGTTTTAGTAAATTGAGTATTTTACAAATTCCAGATGACGCTGCAGCATCAGGTCAAGGATACCATATCGTTACATGTTAAAGTAAGGGATACCAAGTTTCGAATGGATTAGATCTGCAGAAGTTGTTTATATCCTTTTTACCGTCTAGAAAGAGCTGATAGTCCGCAAACGGTTTAACTAATTTTCTTGATTTTAATAACTAAGAACACTCTGGATAAGCCACCTTTCAAACAAAAAAAAACTAAATTAAAATCGGTTTATCCGTTTGGGTGCTGCGATGTCACAGACAGACATACAAATACAAACGTTAAACTTCATGGATACTACTTTATTCCTTTGTCACAGCTTGAAGTAACTAAAACTCACAAACGTTAGCATTTATAATAATAGTGATGACATTATGATAATCTACACTACTATTATAAAGAGGAAAGATTTGTATTTTTATGTATGTTTGTAACGAATGAACTCAAAAACTACTGGACCGATTTAGATGAAATTTGGTAAGAAGATAGTTTGAGACCCGGGGAAGGACAAAGGACCTTTTTTCTCTGGCTAACTGCAGGAAAATATGCAGTGTCTCACTTTACATATTTTGGCATTAAATAATAGTTTAATTATATTCAATTATTCAAAGTGTTCATAAACTCTACAATCTATACATATAATAAAATTCTAACTGAGTCGAATCTGTACATGGAAAATCTTATTAAAATAGTCATTATCATCGCCAGGGGCCGAATCTTATAGTTTTTAGTATTTTTGTCTGTCTGTCTGTCTGGGAACGCATGACGAGGAAAACCACTGGACAGATTTTGATGAAATTTGATATGATGATAGCTGGTTATCCGGGTCAACATATAGGTTTTTTTCTGCGGGAAAATATGTCATCTCTGAGAAACAAATACTAAACGTTAAAACATAACTAGAGATAGTCCCGAGAAGAGCGAGGGTGAGTCGCTAGTTATGAAATAAAATATTTATAATGCAATATTTTTCTTAAACAAACTTAACATCAGTATACTGTATTTATTTATTACTCATACAATATAGGAATTAAACACAAATACAATGTAAAACTTGGCAAGTCTAATTCACTTGCTCAATATCCTATTTGATACTATTTTTAGAAAGTATTTTATGTAGTTTGATGTTTTAGTAATATTTTATTAAAGCAAACAATTAAATTTTTTAGCCTTTTTGGATTAATAAAAAAATATGACGACACGTTTGGCTCAGTTTGTAGTGACCCTACTTGCTATGCCAGTAATAGCGGGTTCGAGTCCCATTGGGAGTATTGGTCGTGTGATAAGCACTAATGTTTATACTCCAGTCGTGTGTCTTTATATTTTATGTATGTATTTAGTTATATATGTGTAATGTATCAGCTATCTGGTATCCATAACACGCCTCGCAGCTTACCATGGAACTAAATGGTGCTGTGTGTTAATGTCCAAACAAATTTATTTATTTATTTAATTATTTATATTCTTAAATTGTTATTAACCTCAGCAATATTATACTAATATAAATAATTTATTGTTAAAACAAGTTATGGCAAAAATATTTATGATGGATCATTTTAGAATGTTAGTATGTTGTATAGAAAAAAGCTATTAAGATAACAAAAAGCAATTGAATTTTATATTCACTTCGTCACAAATCACTGTGAAATGTCAAGTAATAATGTATAAATATTTATATGATTTCAAAATAGAAAATTTACATAGTGTTATTTATATATTACGTCGCAAACAATTATAATTTCATGTATGCATATTTCAATCCACACTTTTGTATTGCTCTATAATGTAGACTTTCAAATAATGTATACATATAATAAAAGTGTAACTGATCGCTGTATGTACATAGAAGGTATTTTAGAAAAACTATTATTGGGGTCTTCATTAACGCAATAGAACTCAAACCAATGATTTTTAGATTTTTGGTCTATTTGTCTGTTTGTTTGTGTTTGTGCACACTAATCTCAGAAACGGCTTGATCGATTTGAGTGCGGTTTTCACTAATGTATTGTGGTAAGCTTCACTTAACATTTGGTATTTGTTTCATTGTAATCAACTCATAAATAGAAAAGTAATGTCAATTTAAAGAATCAACTAAGGACGAACCCGAGCAAAGCGACGGTAAGTCCCTAGTTCAAAATATGTACGGATTTAATATTTCAATACTTATATTTTGAAAGCATATTTCCAAAATACAAATTTCCTATTTATTGTTTGTCTTGACTTCAACTATCATCAGAAACCAGAAAAAATGCCTCTTTCGAGAACCTTCAAAAGAAACTCAGTAGGCATCTACTATATAACTATATTTTCCATTATATCACAGACAGACATGTCAATTGTATCTACTATACTTAAATATAAATTTACTCACCTTGGCATCTATAACAACTTGAACTTTGTCAACGGGCCCATACTTTGAGAAGATATGATGAATTTGCTGTTCAGTTGTGTACAGACTGAGACCGAACACGCCGAGGCATCGCGACGGCGTCGGATTTTCCTGTTGACAACAGTGCAATATACAATTTTGTTGATACAACGCCATGTTAATGACAGGAAGTTAATACAAAAATACAAAAAATAAGCACTAATTATCATAATTAGAGGAAGTTCACCATTAACTATTAAGCTACATGCAATTTATATCGTAGATAACCTTGAACTGAGCTATTCAAAATCAATAATTTACAAAACTAAAACTAACCACTACTTAAATAAATTATAAGGAACTTCAAAATATGTACAATTATATTGCCTTGTATACTAAAAATACTTCTAAAAAAAATATTAATCAACCAAATCCACGTAATAACAATAATGAAGAGTATACAAAAATACAATTATACACATGAAGAAGCCATGTCTAGCCTAGGTAATATAAAAAAAGGATGTGTACCAAAAGCCTCACCCGATCACCAAGGTGCCGTCTACGGGACGACATAGGGCTGTGGCTGTGGCTCCTGCGGTAGGAGCCACGTGGGGAGTACGACCGGGAACGGCTACGAGAGTACCGTCCCCCCCGGTACCCTCGACGTGCCGACCCTGATCGCGATCGAGACCTGGAGGAGGACCTAGTGTCAGCCAGTAAAATTATTTTAGCATGCACATAATTATTTTTAAAATATATACTTTAATTTTTTCATGTTGCCTTCTTGATGGTTTTTGATGAGTCAGTCTAACCACTAATTCTATGTTTGAAATAATCACTTAAATCTAGTTATCATATAAGATTGTTATCATGGATTGTCTATTTACAAAAACAGTAAACATATAATATAATCTATACTTATAATATAGAGACAGAGTTTGTTTGAATGCACTAATGTCAAAAACTACTAAACCGATTTGAAAAATTCTTTTTGCATTAGATAGCTCATTTATTAGGAAAGGCTATATATAGGCTATATATCATATAATATGTAGTCTATTTATTCCATACTAACTGTTAAAACGTACCTAGGGACGAACCTGAGAGAAACAAGGGTGAGTCACTAGTTCATTAATAATTAAAGAACAATATTATATAGTGATATATTCTTTTTTGTTTTCAATAATAAGAGTAGAATTAAATGTTTTAGGTTAACGTTAACTCATATGTACTGCATATCTTATATACAAGAAATTTGAGATTTTTGAATTATTATTTCATTGAATAAGTCACCCATAAATTCAGTAAGTTAAGTTAAACACAATAATCAGTATGTAATACAGTGGAACCTCGATAATTCGAGCCTCATTAAGTCGTAATCCTCAGTAAATGAAAAAATTGCCATTCCATTCTGCTGAAACCCTAAATACGCTGTAGCTCGAATTATTTAGAATTTGTAACTCGAATAAAATTTTACTTCCCTGCGAGGTATTATTTGTACATATTCATACTCTATAACTCGAATTTCAAAACACAGACTCCAGAACTGGCAAATATTATGAAGTCTTCCTTGGAATATCCCAAACTCATTGCAATAAAATACAAAAGGAATGTTCAGTGCTTCTAATCTATTGTTTGAACCTTGCATACATGTGCAATTAATGAATTTTAACTTTATAAGAAACACATCTGAGTGCATTGTTTATATTTGGGCTCATTGTTAAAAAGCTTAAAAAAAACTATGGATCAGTTCTTATCTTATAACACAACAGATTTTTTTAAGTTGTTTGTACAGTTTACAAACACCTGTATACCTACTATAAAACTTAAGTCGATTTTTTTTTGTTTTACTTTGACTCTACAATTTGAAAAATATACTTAAAAATTGTGCCTTTTTAAGTCAAAATTTAAGCAATTAAATGTTTTGTATCTCATATATCTCGTTATGTTGAAAACTCATTAACCCAAAAATTATAGCATTTCCCTTGAAATCAGAGTTATCGAGGTACCACTGTATATCATCATTTAGTGATGATAATAAATTAGAAACCTTTCAGTATACTCCAAGAATGCTTCATTGTCATTGCTTAATGGTAAATATGTATAATATGAAAAACCAAAATTATTTTATATAACAGGTTGTTCTACTTTATATTTGACTATCAATAAATTATACAAAAGTCGGCTTCTAATGTATAATATTATTAGATAAACTGATAAGCCTACTCAATACGAAATACATAGTATTTAATTACTTATTATTAATCTACATTATTCCGTTTTTCATGAACTAGCTAAACTGTACATATACATTTTTTATTGAATTAGTCTATAAAATTATTTTAAAATAATATATTAATACTTGACACAATATGTACAACTATACAAAATTAAAGTAACTGTTTATTGATAAAACTGTTTCCATAGAGTGTGTTTTCAAATATTGACAAAACATTCATTTGTTTGATTCTTATTGATCACACAACTCATTCCTCACACACTACCAACTGTTTTATCATAAACTTTTGTTACATTATTTACATTAGTATACAATTATTCTTCAACCAATACTTAAAACAAAATTGTAAATAATACATAAATACCAATTATCTAAAAATAATGTATACATACAATTAACTCTTTGACTCACAACTACAATGAATATGAAGTAGGTATATAACAAAGAAATATATTTTTTTAATATATATTTTTAAATACAACAATTTGCAACAAGGAACTTACGAACCAAACTTAATTGAATCGAAATTGTACGTACATAATAATATTTGATTTATAACTTTAATTGCGCAATGTTAGTCGCCTTGACAGCGAGGTTATATGCCCGTATCAACAAATTCACGAAATTACATCATTGATATGATAATATATGCAGATTTTTAAGGTCAACTGTTACAATGTATTTAAAAATAAAGAATTTTACTTACGGGCTTCTATACTTTCTGCTGGAAGCTTTTGGCGGGGGCGGCGTGCGTGACCGGCTTCGGCTATGGCCGCGAGACATGGTAGGAGGCTTTGGTGCCGGTTCCCGAGATCCGTTCCGGGTCCTCGAGCGGCTCCTCTGAAACCACCCAGAAATTTATCGTCAGTTACCTTTGAAGCCCGGCAAAAATACTATATGCAAGATAGAACGCGCAAAGCGCGAAAGGTGGTTAATTTTAGTACCTCACGATCGGACATGATGAATAATTAAAATAAACAATAAAAGTATAGCGATTAACACACAACCAATCTAAGAATAAACCGAGATTCCCTAAATATATTTAACACGAGCACACCACAACGCGGTCGCGATGAAAAACAAAATGGCGTCGGTTAAAATTCGTGATGCATGACGTGATGAGATACTGAATAGGCGCTAAGCGACTAGGCGCCAAAAATCAAAAATAACAATGAAGAATAATAAAATAAAATTATAAGTTGCCAGCACGAGTTTGCTATCACATTGATTTTATTTTACTCTTTCAAAATAAAAAAACGAAGTAAATTATAAATTCAATATTAATTTATTTATAAAACAGTTTTTTTATTGGACTTTATTGTAATATAATTATATTTATGTGATCTTAAAAGTAAATAAATAACAATTTAATTGGTTCATTAATATTCCGAAATACATTGCTTATGGTTTATTGGCAATATAGGAAATAATAATCATTATATATTGATATAATTGAATCAAAATATTAACACTATTCAAATGATACAATTGCGTAAACTAACTTTTAATAAAAAATTATCTTATATATCTTTTGAAAATGAAACAAAGTTGAGTAATATAATAAATTGTAACTGAGCCGAATCTGTACATTAAATATTTTTTTTTTGAAAATCTTATTGAAATAATCATTAATATCGATACAAAGGCCGAATCTATAGTTTTTAGGGTTCCGTGCCCGAAGGGTGCCCACGGAACCCTATTACCATAGATCATATAATACTATGTTATTACTAAGCCTCCTCTCCCTATGCTCCCTATCTTAATATGTAGAGAGTTGAAATTTTTACAAAGTGTGTATTTTTATTGCCGCTATAACAACAAATAATAATAAACCAAGATGACGAATTTCAAAAAGGATGCCATGCAAATTAAAAAAAATGTTTTGTACGCAACCCTTCGTGTGTGAGTCTGACTCGGATTTGACCGATTTTAGAATATTTATGTGTGTGTCTGTGTTCTCGCATCACGAGAAAAGATTTAGATGAAATTTGATATAATGATACGTGGTTTAATGGTTATCTGGGTCAACATATAGGACATTTTTTACTGCGAGAAAATATTTCATCTCTGAGAAATTTATAATAATTTATAAAAATAAAAACATGAAAGATTAATTGTTCCAGTAAAATAATATAAATATAAAGAATGGACTGAGAGTAAAATAGATGGGAAAGCGCGAGAGAGACAAAAAGAATTGTGCGGCCAATAGTATCAAGTCTTAATTTCCTTTAAAAATCAAAATGAAATCATTATTATTAATATTATAAAAAAGCACAGATCTAAATATTATTAATTTTAAAAAGAAATATAAAAAAATATTAACAGATAAAAATATTAACTTATTAAAATTAATATTTTTCTTTAAGATATCTATAGCTTTGTATATGTTTTTTAATTGTTAAAATCGAAATGAAAATAGTATATTGGTTTTGGGAAGCAGGGAAAAACTTTTCCCAACAGTCGCGATTCCTTACTAACATGTTACTAATATTTTGTGGAAAAAAAAAAATTGTCAGGGCCCTGCGTTTTTATTATTGTAAGCTTATAGGAATAAGACAGGCATTGGCTGCATAGTCGCTTTGACTCATTCTGCAGAATGGTCACTACTTTAAGGCCAACGCTCAGTCCATTAAAAAGCTCCGGAAAATTGGAAATTTTGGGAAAACCTGTATTAAATGAAAAGAGCACAAATAAATTTCTAGCTACGTAGTAAGATATATTTATCAAATCTTTTTACAACATGAAAATAATATTACAATTTAAATGCAATTTTTTTTTACAAAAAGGTTTTTTTAATGATTTTAAAGCTTAAACTGTAAAGTAAATTTATTTCTAAACGATATACAAATCTTTCAATGTCAAAGTAGCATGACAAATATAATGTCATTTAAATTCCACATCGTACGGTTGTGAATGTGATCATCGTGTGAATATTTTAAAATTATTCGTCACTTAAAAGATGACTGATACTGAAAATCAGAATGGACCCCCTGAGGATCAACCGCAAGAAAAGACTGCGAAGCAGCTAGAGAAAGAAGCAAAAAAGGCTGCGAAGTTGGAGAAACTTAAAGCTAAATTGGACAAAAAGAGCTCTGCGCCAGCTGTGCAGAAAGATAAGCCAGAGGTTATTTATTAAATTTATTATTACCTGCCAAATGTATAAAGGTTATCAATAACTTATACTTATTAGCGACTTTTTAACTTATTTATGATATGGCTACATTAAGACTTTCCTTTATATTAGATCTTATACACTAGCTTATTTAGTGAAAGGACTCTTGGCTATTCTTTATATTGCATCACTTAATATAATGAAAAGTTTATTTTCAAAAGAATTACGAATTATAAACTTAATTACTAGAATTATAATATATACATTTTTAAGATTCATAATCAAAATAAAAAAAAAAATCATTTTCTTAAAGTTTAATTCAATTCTTTTTTTAAAGTTCTATATCTTTGTAAGCTATGGTTGGCAATTTAAGTAAATAGTAACATTTTAGATGCTTTATGAATTAAATCTAAGGCACTGTCATATTGTTAAAAAATTTTTTTTTTTTAGAAAAAAGCTAAAGAAACTAAAGAAACCATCTTATATACCGGTAACACTTCACCTGGAGACAAAAAAGATATTTCAGGTTCTATGCCTGATGCATATAGTCCACTGTATGTTGAAGCAGCTTGGTATGCCTGGTGGGAAAAGCAGGGCTTCTTTAAGCCTGAATATGGAGTAAGAATAATTCTGTTTTAAAAAGACAATATATATTGTATATGTATTCATGTATTGTATGTATTCAGCCCGTTTTAATGTCCCACTGCTGAGCACGGGCCTCCCTTCAATACGAGGGGGATTAGGCCATGGTCCACTACGCTGGCCAAGTGCGGGTTGGCGGACTTCACACGTCTTTCGAAAACTTGCTAGGTTTTCTCAGACAAGCAGGTTCCTCACGATGTTTTCCTTCACCGTAAGGCAAGTGGTAATCATGTTAGAAATGATTCGCACATGAAAATATCAAAGGTGCGAGACCCGGGATTTGAACCCGCTTCACTCGGTTTCCCAAGAGAGCGCGTTACCACTGGGCTACCACTGCCTTTGTAAATATTCATTTGAAAATTATAATAATAAATTCATTTGAAATAAATATTTATCATTAGTGATATACTCAGATATTAGTAGACTAGTTTTTTTTTTATTTTGATGCCCTTTCTCAGTTAAATCTCTCTTTATTCAGTATTCTCATTAATGGCTTCAAAACATGCCAGGTGAGGGCAGATTGCGTCACCTATGTCACATATAATTTACTATTAAAATAATTAATTCTTTTTTAGTAGTACTAGTATTTTATATACATATGTAATTGTATGTTTTCAACAAATTACAACTATGTATGTAATTTTTTTATTTTTATATATACTGTGATTTTTTTAATTATTTCCTTACTATCTTGCACTTTTCTGCTCTGCTAAGTGTCAATTTTTCTAACCCCCATAGAGAGATAAGTCCAACTTTGCCCTCAATTTTCTCATATTGTTCTATATTTTAATTTTTTTATGTGCAATAAAGAATATACATAAATGTTTTCAGAGAAAATCTGTATTAGAACCAAATCCTAAGGGCAAGTTTGTGATGGTCATCCCACCACCAAATGTGACTGGTACATTACACCTTGGACATGCTCTCACTAATGCTGTTGAAGATGCTATTACTAGATGGCACAGGTATATCAATTTGAATTCTTTTTTGAGTCCTATTATCTTTACAGATTAATAAATTATTAATAAATACATATGAATTTATTAATCTATACAGTTAAATAAAATGGAAATGTCTGTTAGTAATGTCAAAATAACAGCTTTTTAGTAAATGCATTAGAAAGTATACTTTTTACTAAACATATATATATGGTACCAATAATAAAAAAACAATTTTTAAATTTTTTTGTCTATCCGTCTGTTTGTTCCGGCTAATCTCCGAAACGACTGGATTGATTTTGACGGGACTTTCACTGGCAGATTGCTGATATTATAAAGAGTAACTTAGGCTACGTTTATTTTAAACAATCTTATTTCCGCGCAAAGAAATTAACCATGACGCGTCTGAGCGAAACGAGGGTAAGTTGCTAGTAAAAGATAATATTATACAAAATTTACTTCACGATATATCTTGATGGTTGGCTATTATTTTATGAATGTCATATCCTAAAAAAAGTTAACTAAACAATATAATGTTGTTACAGAATGAATGGACGAACAACCCTCTGGAACCCAGGCTGTGACCATGCCGGTATCGCTACCCAAGTAGTAGTAGAGAAGAAGCTGTGGAGAGAAGAGAAAAAAACTAGACATGAACTGGGTAGAGAAGAATTCATTAAGAGAGTGTGGGAGTGGAAAAATGAGTAAGTAACATGTGATTTTAGTTACACTAAAATTTTGACATAAAAGACTAAAATCTAATAATAAGCAATAATATATTGATTACATAGTATGGTATAGTATAATCGGGCTTGTTTCCGAAACTCGACGTCTTTGCGCCTTTTTTGCGTCTGTGGGAAATTATTCACTCATGTTACTCTTGCTAACCTAGTTCCCCCAGGAATCTCAACAATCTCTTTGTCTTGCTGAAAACCTCCAGGAGTGTACTGTATTGATTACATTGAAGTACTTAATTTAAATATAGAATTTGCTTTATTTATAAATGTTACAATAACAAAAATTAAATGGGATATTAGCTTATTATATTTTCACTACTACTGGTGCTATTCATATTAGGTAGTGAGCTAAAAGTAGGAAAAGAAACATTTTGATAAATTGAGATACTAAGAAACCTGATGTTCTGTAAAATTGTAGGGATTTAATTTGCAAAAATGAAAGTATACTGTAAACGAATGTAATTGTATTCAGTCTTTTAATGTCCCACTTCTGGGCACGGGCCTCTCTTCAATACAAGGTTGAAAACTTGCTAGTTTCTCTCAGACGTGCAGGTTTCCTCACGATGTTTTCCTTCAACGTAAGAGAAGTGGTGATCATCTTGGAAATTATTAGCACATAAAATTATGAGAATTGCAGAACCCGGGATTTGAACCCGCTTCACTCGGTTTCCCAAGTGAGCGCGTTACCACTGTACTACAACTTTTACCTGCTAATATAATTTTTAAAAAACTAATATAATTACGATCATAATTTAAAAAAAAAAAACATTTATGAGTGTTTCTTGTTATATTTATTCACCTTTTTAGAAAAGGAGGAAGAATCTACGAACAACTACGCTCATTAGGGTCTTCTTTAGACTGGTCACGTGTACGTTTCACAATGGACCCCAGCATGTGTAGAGCTGTGAATGAAGCCTTCATAAGACTACATGACGCAGGAGATATATACAGGGCGAACAGATTGGTGAATTGGTCCTGCGCTTTGAAAAGTGCTATCTCTGATATAGAAGTAGATAAAGTAGAACTGTCCGGAAGGACTATGTTGTCTATACCTGGATATGATAGCAAGGTATGTATAAATTAAATAACTTCTGCAAATGTAGTTGAATACAGTTCAGTATAAAAATAATTTTGGATTATCTTTTGAATGAACAATATTGTATTCTGCCCTTTTTAACGTCCCACTGCTGGGCGTGGGCCTCCCTTCAATACGAGGGGGATCAGGCCATTGTCCACCACGCTGGCCAAGTCCGGGCGGACTGAACATGTCTTTTGAAAACTTCCTGGATTCTCTCAGACATGCAAGTTTCCTCATGAATTTTCAAAAGACATGTGAAGTCCGCCAACCCGCACTTGGCCAGCGTGGTGGACTATGGCCTGATCCCCCTCGTATTGAAGAGAGGCCCGTGCCCAGCTGTGGGACGTTAAAAAGGGCTGAATACAAGAGACTATCGACATGACATTTTTATTCAGTGTATATGTATATTGTATACCCACAACAGTCAAGTTTCCTTTTAACATTTATTTTTATTTTGTTTGATTCATAATTGGACATAATCTCGTCAAATTAATATTTTTCTAGTAGATAAATCTTCAGGAAACTTCAAAGTCATCATATTTATATTAGAAAACTTATTATCTTTTTACAGGTAGAGTTTGGAGTGCTAGTGCTCTTCGCGTACAGAGCTGAGGACTCTGATGAAGAGATAGTGGTGGCCACCACCCGAGTGGAGACCATGTTGGGTGATGTCGCAGTGGCTGTGCACCCGAATGACACTAGGTAACAATATATTGTTAGGGCGATTTCTTTAAATAAATAAATAACTAAATGTGTTGGGACGAAATGGTTTTTTAATATACTATTTTTTTTATTGTTTTTTAGATACAAACATCTGATTGGAAGGAATTTACTTCATCCATTCGTCAAAAGGAAGCTCCCTGTGATCGCGGATGAGTACGTCGATATGAACTTTGGGACAGGTAAAGTTTTAAATAAAATTTAAACGTCGGGAACTAAAAATCAAAATAAATCCGCGGAAGAATTCCAAAAGATAGTTTTATTTAAAATGTCAAATTTCGTGTAAATCTAAGATAATATTACAGGTATAGTTATTACTAGCTTTTACCTGCTCCTTCTTCTTAAAGTGCCCTCTTCTTTCGAAGGTCGGCGATCATTAAGGCGACCTGTATTTTTGATACCGCGGCTCTGAATAAGGAACGGGTGCTTTTTCCAAACCATTGGCGTAGGTTTTCACCTGCGGTATTTTTAAATATGTTAAAATATTTTCGTTTAATGTTTATCTTTCGATGTCATGCTTCATATATTATAACTATTATGATTTAAAATAATTACTACTGAATTTTAAAATCACTTAATACGTTATTGTTCCAATAACAATGTCTTTTTCTATAGACTTTTGGATGAAATCAAAGATTATAAAAAAAAAGTTTAGATTAAGGTCTTTCAAATTAATTTGTTTTCTTAACATGTTGTAACTCAAGGTACGTAGGTTTATAAATTTAAAAAAAAAACGCTCAAAAGTGAATATTTATTATTTATTAAATAATAAAACTGTAGAGGTCGAATGTCTGTACATAGAAAAAAATGCTAAAAACCGAGTCAGGGGGATGTAAGAAGAGAAATAAAACAAATCCAGATTTTTTTTAAAATTTTTTT
Organism: Fabriciana adippe; assembly: GCA_905404265.1. Lineage (NCBI taxonomy): Eukaryota > Metazoa > Arthropoda > Insecta > Lepidoptera > Nymphalidae > Fabriciana > Fabriciana adippe. Next base: position 2,107,555 of record FR989995.1, read on the forward strand.
GTTTATCTGTTTGTCTGTTTGAATAGGCTAATCTCCGAAACTGTTGGACCTTATATCCCCGGTCAACATTTTAGATACTTTTCATCCCGGAAAATTAAAGAGTTCCCGTGGGATAGTTAAAAAACTATAGTAAATTATACAGCTTAGTACACAAAAATTTATGCACCTAATTTAGTAAAAGAACAATGGCAGGATTCTATACAAGGAATTACCTGATATCTATTTGAGGCGTCTTGAAATGAAAAAATGCTCAAACGATAGGGATTAAATAACACAAGTTTATCCAGAAAGATTTATTTTATTAGGAAGTCACAAAAAAAAGATATTAGCATTTTTATTTTATGATTTGCGGTTATAAACCTACCTAGCAATGACAGCTGTCATTGATTATTGTATCAAATATTATAAATTAAGTATTATAAATTCAAAAAAGGACGTTCGCATTACATATAAGTTACGTTTTTAATTTCTTTATCATGGATGAAACAAGGTACTACTTTGAGTCCGTTAGGAGAAATCAGTATTAGTTGTAGGTATACACTGGCGATTGTCCGAGAGAATGCACAAGTCGTCGCATGGGGCAGGTAATCGGGTCCGTGCGCAAAGCGACAATTAAAACTTATAATAATCTAGAAAAATGGAACAGTAACAGCAAAATCAAACGTAGTAGTCAGAGGCATGCGTAAATTCATGGATGACAAATAAAATATAAAATCTAGACGTGTGTAGCTCTTTAGTGAAACGACTCAGTGTTACGAAACATCAATGTGATCCGAATGATTCGGAACATTCATGTCAGTACAAGTGTTTCATTTGGAACTCTCTCATTTATAGTCTGTAGTCACCGTTGGCGTTCGGACAGTTTCGATCGCGCGATGCGATGCCGATTAATGCCGATTACTTCCCGATCCAACGCTGGCACGTGCGGACCGCAAACCAAAACAAAGTATAAACAGGTTTTGTCTTGTTTTGTGTTTTGATTGCGCTGGTGCATTTGAGACATTTAGATTTTTGAGAAATTTGATTCTTGCAAAACTTCTATAGACTAATGTGAATAGTGCGAATAATTAGGTACTTAAATTATATTATTAGAATATTATACTCATTAGAATATATATACTTATTAGAATAATAGCACAATAATTTTGTTTTAGCTGTCAGTCCTAAGCCTGTTACAGTATGAAGGAAAATCGATTTTATTATTGATTGGGTCATTTTGAACCTAAAACATTATTAATCTAGTGTTCCAAATGTTCCAAATGAAACATATCACTGATCCGGAACTTAGCACTGTTCCAGATGCGATTGTTCCAATCTGGCTAAAGATACATTTTTGCCACGTCTAATAAAATCTAAATAATATGTCAAATGTCAATATCAATTATCAAGTCAATCTCACTGTCATCTGTTGTGTTGCTATAACTATTATTTTAATTACTGTACTATAGTCTGATTTTTAATTCCACGGAAATATGACAGCTGTCATTCTTTGATAATTCAGATATCATAAACCTTTTCTGCTTTGAATTTTTTAATTTAAAATAACAAAATATATGAAACAGAATTAGATCAACTAAACTATAATATGTATGACATTGTAAACAGTCTTTGTTTTGTGCATTCAATGCACACTAACTATAAATGTTTAATGGTTAAATGAAAAAAAAAAATAACAGAGTAAAACAAGATATTTCTTAAATGAAAATATTTATAAATCATTATCTCTTACGAGTATATCATCATTGTCGTCAACATCGTCATATAATCCGAATGTAGATTATAAAAGAATCACTAACACTATCCATCAAAACATTAAAAGGGCACATTTTATCCTCTTCTTTAATAATATGTTCTTACAAGAAGCAAAGATTTTACAAACAAAGGGGTTTTCCTAAAAAAGGCTTGCAACCTATGGATTATTGGACAGGGATCCCTGTAATAGAAAAATAATTTCCATAATAATTATTGTAACTTCAATAATATGATATTAAAAAAAATAATTACCATTTTAGAATTATCAATCATTTTTTTAGTCTTAGTTTTTCTAATTGAAACCTTAAATTCAAGATACGTTTATTTTTTTATTTTGCTAAAATGCTTTCCGTTTTTAGTGACAATGTTTCAAAGTTGACAACACTTCTGAAATGTCAGAATTCCGTCGAATTAAAAATCAGACTTTAACTGTAATAGCTTTAATTCAACTTACAGCATAACATATAATGTTTCCATTATATGTAAAGCTGTAAGATTAATGAACAAGACATAGATCATTATTTAATTATGTACATAAGACTTTTAATAAAATTATTTTAAAATAAATACGGCAATTCATTTTCTTCTGTGGCAACAATTTTTACATCATCTTTGACGAATGGCGAAGCCGGAAGTACATAAAAACAATCAATTAGTAGCTTATTATGTAAACATTTCTTCGTGGCTTTGTCATGTAAAACAAACGCCGTGAAAAAAAGAGCAAATTAAATAATTCAGTTTTGTATATGTCCTAATCTTAGACGCTTTAAAAACATTCAGGTAAAAACTTGCCATTGTTCTTTGGCATGCTGATACCTTATACCGGAAAAGTGTACGGTTTCCGTGGGATAGATTTGTCTTTGCTTTCCTAGAGTTTATAAATATACTAATTAATTATTTTTAAATTACTTTTAAGTTACCTTTTTAGTAAAAAGTGAATATTTATAAATAAAATTTAACTTTGCATTTGTCAAGGCGCTGTCAAGATCACTCCAGCGCACGACCCCAACGACTACGAGATCGGAAAGCGACACAATCTGCCCTTCATCACGATATTCGACGACGAGGGCAAGATGCTGGATAATTGTGGGGGATTCGCTGTAAGTAAAGTTTTAAATTGGAAATAAAATAAAATATTTTAAATATTTTATATAACCGATCTCGGTTTTTGTCTGTTAAGAGATGGTAGGGGTTCGATTATTTTTCCGTGCAAGCTGTCATTAGAAATCCACCGCCATTTTTAATTTATTTTTTGATAGTAGTGTACGATGTAATGGATAGAGAACGTAAACAAATAGAAAATATTAGCAATATAGTGCCCTAACTCTAATAGTCTTAAGACCCAGTGGCTGCGGCTGATTGAGAGCTGGCAACCATTTTTTTACTACATGATTATATATATGGGAAATTATAATATTATACCAACAAATGTCCCGTGATATTGTAAGAAAAGGAGGTAATTATAATTTCACGGTTTTTACAATTTCCCTGCAACATATACAATACATTTATTCAAGTATATAAAACAAAAGTAACCTATAAACCCCTCGTTAAAATAAGTTCAAAAATTATAGAGTGCGTGTATGAATGTGTACACGCGCAAGAAGTAAAACTTCTGTAGGTTATCGGTACTCTTTATGAAATTCAATTTATGTTTTAAATAATTAGGATAGGTGAGATACTAAAAACAACGCATATTAGGCATATTACAATCATATATTTATAGAATGTCATTTAGGGAAGGAATATAATATTATATATTATTTGTCAACCAATAACAACGGTTACCATGACAACAAACGTACGTACATTTTCTCGTAACGCATTCACCAGCTTACCCCCCAAGTCGAGCGTGCGTAAAGAAGTTTTACTTCAATAATACATTTCTCACATCTTCCGAAGGGTAAGAAACGTTTCGACGTGCGTCGCGAGATCATCAAGACTCTGGAACACATAAAGCTGTACAAGGAGACCAAGGACCACGCCATGGTGGTGCCGCTCTGCAGCCGCTCCAAGGACGTGGTCGAGCCCATGCTTAAACCACAATGGTAAAACTTTTCCCCTTTTTTTTGTTAAATAACTTCTTATGCCATTTTGTTTAATGTAAATTATTTTTTTATTTTTTTTTTATTTTAGTTATGGGCTTAAGTTTCATCTATTTCCAAAATTAAATTAAATCAATAAATATAATATACGAATCAACCATATAACCGCATTGAGAACCTCCTTTTTTGAAACTCGGTTGGTAATATACGGAAAAGCTTATAAATGTAAAAGTTTATGAGTATGGATGTTTGTTACTCTATCACGTAAGAACGGCTGAAGGTATCTGTATGAAATTTGGCACAGAGATAGATTATAGTCTGGAATAACACATAAGCTACTTTTTATCCCGGAAAAATGTGCGGTTCCCGTGGGATAGGTTTGTTTTCGTTTTCCTAAAGGCGAACCCGGGCGAAGCGAGGGTGGGCCGCTAGTGTTAAATAAAAAACATTTAATCTGTGAGTCCGCCAGGTACATCCGCTGCGACACGATGGCGGCGGAAGCCATCAAGGCCGTGAAGACCGGCGAGCTGAAGGTCATCCCCGACGTGCACGAGAAGGTGTGGTACCACTGGATGGAGGGCATCCGCGACTGGTGCATCTCCCGCCAGCTGTGGTGGGGACACCGCATCCCCGCCTACAGGGTCACCCTGCCGCCCTCCGAGGTGAGCCTTGATCTTCTTATATTAGGTTTAGTATTATAAGCTATGATGTTGAGTGTACATTTAAATTACTATATGTTTTATTCAACTTAATAAACTTTAGCAAGCTAAATCATTTATGCATCGTTTTAAAGAACATGGTTCCTTTGTATAATTTGGGTGATTAATATGGTAGATACAATTCTTTAGAAAGTAAGTTGTTTTATTGAACTATTTATTGATTTTATCATTTATGAACATTTAGTCTGTATTAAAAATGTTCATGTTGTACAAGTTCGCTCCAAACTAACTAAAGTTAGCATAACTTTTAATCTTCTTTTTTCTATCATGTAGCTAAAGATTCGTGAAAAATATCTTAAATAATGAAATAATATATAAAAATTTATAAGGATATTTTCAATTATCTATACATATAATAAAACTGTACAGGTCGAATGTCTGTACATAGAAAAAGAAAGCTTAAAACCGAGCCAGGGGGATGTAAGAAGAGAAATAGAACAGATCCAGATTTTTTCAATTCTTTTGTTTCTCTGTCTGTTTGTCTGTTTGTACGGGCTAATCTCCGAAACTGTTGGACCGATTTAAATGAAATTTTGCATAGTGGTATCTTATATCCCCGGACAACATCTTAGATACTTTTCATCCCAAAAAATTAAAGAGTTCCCGTGGGATAGTTAAAAAACTATAGTAACTTTACAGCTTAGTACACAAAAAGTACTGATTGGATTTTGATGAAACTTTACAATAATATAGTTCATACATCAGAATAACAAAAAGGCTACTTTTTATTCCGGGAAAATGTACGGTTCCCGTGGGATAGATTAGTTTTTGGTTGTCTAGAGCTAGTATAATATAAATGAAGCAACCGTTTCACGCAACAAGGAGGCGCGCGCGCGGCAGCCGCGGCGGCGGCGCTCGCGCAGCGGCCGCAAGAAGAGCGCGCGCCGCCTCAAGCGACACGCTGTACGTAATGCGTGTGCCCTGTTTAAAAACTCCAATAGGATCCCATCAAAAGCGACAAAAGCCACATAGAAACCAATAAATATTTATTGGTTTTGTGCGGCTTTTGTCGCTTTTGATGGGATCCTATTGGAGTTTTTCAACATGGTGTGCTCGCTGCACTCTGTACTGTGCTCGGCAAACGTTTTGATAGTTATTTTATATATTAGTTACAGAACGCATGTGTATATATCGCTGTTTAGGGCCTTTTAGCTATAGAACTTTTGTAGCAATCCATTTTATTTCTAAACTTGTGGTGTAGTATCAAACGGGTATATATGGGTAGAAAAGACTCAAATAAATAGTAACGTATCAACAATATTTCTCTAAAGTGTCACGGTCGTGGGATATTTGAATGGGTCATGGGGCGACGTATACGCAGCGGTCGTCTCTGACAGTCTGACTGTAGTACTCAACAAATGTTTTAAGAGTTATTATATTATCTGCGCATGCGCATATATTGATCTTTAAGGATTTGTAGCTTTTATTGAAACTCTATTAACTGCCTAATAGTTGGTTTTAAAAAAATTAAAGGTGATAATAAAAAGCGCTAAGGAATTTCAAGAATTGAAATATTATTCATTGACGAGAGCAAAATATAACATCTATTTTGACATCTTTAACATCCATTAAAACTTTATAATATTATAGTTAGTTTAATTTTGTGTTTTTTTTTTTAATGGTTTTTAGTATTTTTGGTGGTCATTATTCCTTCATCATTGTTTATACTTCAAGTGTATGAATTCTGATTTTTTATAATTTGTTAGCTTAAAAAAACTTACATTTTTTTTTTATTTAAGTCACCAATCGTGTTATACCAACTTGTTACTACATTTTGGCCAAAACGTTTGCCGATCTGTTTACTGCATGTGTAGACTGTGGTTTAATTCGCTTTCAAGGCATTTTAATTTAGTTTAGAATTCATTATTACCTCATGTCTCCTACTGATTCTGCGCGTCATTGGCGAAGTAATTAGTGTTCAAATGGCACGCTTTATAATTGAATTGAACTCATAGTAAATAATCATGATCACGATGTTTAGATATATCATTTATTTTGCGAAGATCTTTAGTTTTTTTATGTATTTTTATTTAGGGACTTTTTGAGTATAAATAAAATGTCAGTCTCATTTTTTCCTGAATACATAAATTATAATAACAACTTATGTATATTGTATGATAGGCATCTATCATGACTAATCTATACTAATATTATAAAGAGGTAAAGTTTGTGAGTTTGTGACGTTGTAGAGGGTAATCTCTGGATCTACTGAACCGATTTAGATGAAATTTGGTAAGAAGATAGTTTGAGACCTGGCAAAGACATACGATGCTTTTTATCCCGGAAATCATCCCTTAAGGGGTTGAAAATGGGGATGAAAGTTTGTATGCTCTATGGGGATGAAAGCTAGGGACGAACCCGATCGAAGCGAGGATGAGTCGCTAGTACTAACTATATTTAAATTTAAAGTTGTGAAGTCAGTCAGCTTAAATCTGAATTTTGTTGAATATATATTATTAATCAGAAATATCGTCTAATTAATTTCATTAATTTAAGGTGATACGCAAAAAGAGTAACCGGAGGAAATGTTGTGTTTTTTCTTTTACGGAGTTTCTTTTCAGCCGATGTACTGCTTTGGTAAAGAAAGATTTTTTTTTATTGCACAAATAAATAATGAATATTTTGTGATCCCTTTAGTTAAGAAAAAATCTCAATGACAGATTCTTGTATAGTATTTTTAGGTTTATAGTGTTAGTTCGTAGTATTTTTTTTTTCAATTTTTGGTTATAACTATAATATAAGTTGCAAGATATTAACTGTTTTGTTTCTACATATTATAAGTTATTAATATTAGCACTAGCAGAAAATATTTATATATGCAACATATGTAGTCAAGTCGGCTTTCTACATTCACTATCGCACGCACTAAGTCACGTGGTACGCGGTGACGACATTAGAAGATCAATAAACATTATTAAATAATAATAGGTGTACAAATGATATTCTTAGATTTATACGAATATTTCACATTTTAAATAAAACTATCTTTTCGGATTTTTTCGTGTATTTATTTAGATTTTTGAGTTCCGACGTTTTGAATGTTTTACAGCAATCGTGGTTACGTCAAAAACCGAAAAGATAGTTTTTTTAAGACAATAGTGTAAAATTAAGATTAACATCAAAATGCACAATAGTCTTTTTTACCTATAAGCACTATAACTCTATAGTAGTATTTTCGCATACATACAGACATACATAGATATTTAAATTACCCTAATGGAAAAAAAATATGGCAATCATTTTAAGTTTTAACATTTAATATTGCAGTCATTTCACAATTACATTACTTAATTGTTATAACAATATGTATGTGATAATAACAACTAATAATTTGTTTACTTTTTAAGTAACCTCTTTTTATAACCTTGTTGGTTAGAAGCACTACAGTATTTCTAAAAATATAGATTATAAATTTTATTTTTTTAAAGTAATGATAACTTATAGCAAAATGTATATCGTATCTCCTAAAGTTAATTATTATCATGTTAGTTTCCTATCGTTGATACTTCCAACATATTGTTTATAAATCTATAAATTAATATTTGAAACGGTTCAATTATACTGTTATCTTCTAGAAAGAAGAAGAACGTTGGGTTTCCGCCCACTCTGAAGAAGAAGCGTTATCAAAGGCTGCCTCTAAATTCGGTGTTTCCAGCGAAGACATCAAGTTGACGCGAGATGAAGATGTACTTGACACTTGGTTCTCATCAGGTCTTTTCCCGTTCTCGGTCTTCGGATGGCCAGACAATACGGAAGACTTGCAGGTAAGCTTTATATAGTACCTGTACCAGGCACAGTAAATGTATGGATTATATTATAAAATGAATGTTTATTTTTCTACTTATGCATTTATCACTTTATTTATACATGTAATAAAATTCTGAGTCTAATTTGTACATTAAATATTTTTTGGAAAATCTTATTGAAATAGTCATTATTATCGATACAGAGGCCAAATCTATAGTTTTTAAAATTTTTGTCTATCCGTCTGTGACCGCGTTACGAAATAACCACTGGACAGATTTTGATGAATTTTGGTATGATGATAGCTGGGTATCCAGGTTAACATATAGGATACTTTTTACTGCGGGAAAGTTATATATATATATATATATATATATATATATATATATATAACTAAAAGACGTTTTATTTCAGTTAACTGAGATGTACAATTTTTAAACTTGATGTAATGATTACAATGTCTTTTTGGATATGAAAAAAGGCTTAAAGAGAGAGAGTTTTCGAGAATAGCAAACACATACGTACAACTTCCCCGTGACTTTCTTCTATATGTGTAAAGATAAATATTAAAGTACGATTCTTATATGATACTTTTGTTTCAGGCATTCTATCCCGGTACTTTATTAGAAACAGGTCATGACATTTTGTTCTTCTGGGTGGCGAGGATGGTGTTCTTCGGGCAGCGTCTTCTTGGGAAATTGCCTTTCAAGTTAGTAGTATATATTTGAAAACGTATTTTTATATACACGTTTTTTTCTTATACAGTAGTTTTTACTTACTTTACTTTCCTTCTCCTTACAAAATATGTTATCTTATCCGATGATAAAAAACCCATGTGCATCTTCATGATCTTTAAAATTTTTTACATAACCTATTGTTTTAAATTTTTGACATTTTTTGCATTTATTGGACCATTTTTAAAATCACAAGCATTTTTTTTTTTATTGCAGATAGACTTTTCAAGCGCTTTTATACAATCTAAATGTCTTTTTTACAGTCTAAATGTAATATCAGAATGTAAGTCCGTGAGCTAGTGGTAACTTACCATCGGCTTTTCGAGCAGTTCTGCTAAAAAGAGCTGGCGAGAAACCTAACAGTTGCTCTTTTACAGAGAAATATATCTTCATCCAATGGTGCGAGACGCGCACGGTCGCAAGATGTCCAAGTCCCTCGGCAACGTCATCGACCCCGTGGACGTGGTGAGGGGCATCACTCTGGAACAGCTCCATGCACAGCTGGTGGACTCGAACCTGGACCCTCGCGAGGTGGAGAAGGCCAAGCAAGGTCAGAAGCAAGACTACCCCAATGGTATACCGGAATGTGGCACTGATGCGCTCAGGTGAGACTAAGTTAATTATAATTAGTTCGTGGCCGCGTCTTTGTCTTCATAAAACGTACATGTAAGAAAAAAAAACTAAAAAAAAACAGACAAAAATAACGTGATAATTTGTTATTGATGATTATGATGTATGTAGGTATGTATAATTCCAAAATAGCCAGCACCTCTTTATATATTTTAATTCCATCTAAATCTCTAGCAAGACATGTGCATGCCAATGTCCGCTAATATATACTCTTAGTATGTTATCTGATACATTAGAAAGAAAGTAGTTATTCTCTATCTATAATAGACTCATGAAGTTCAATAAAAAATTATAATATAACTTTTTAATTTTTTGCGTTCCATAATTATATAATAATTACACTACCTGCCTGCCTGCCTACCCACTGCCTGACCTAAACCCTCTTTGGGAATAGTTTGAGTTTAAGCTCATATTTTTTTTAATTGAATCGAATTGACCAATCGTCAGGTTCGCGCTGTGCGCCATGACGCAGGGCCGCGACCTGAACCTGGACATCCTGCGCGTGCAGGGGTACCGCTTCTTCTGCAACAAGCTGTGGAACGCCGCCAAGTTCGCGCTCATGTACTTCCCCAAGGACACCGTCTACAAGGTAATGTGCACCTTATGCTTTTCGTGTTAGGGTTTGTTTTATATTACGATTAATTACTTTTTTGACTTAAAGCGATAAGTATGTAATATATTACAAATATGAGAAAAATAATAGTTTAAATATTATGTAGTTTCAAGAATTATTAAGTATAGAATAGATAGACTATATATTATATTACTGCTTCGCTCCCTTGGATAATAACATGATGATATATAGGCTATAGTCTTCCTCAATAAACGGACTATCTAATGCAAAAATATTTTTTTTAATCCGATAAGTAGTTCCTGATATTAACGCTTTCACACAAACAAACAAATTCTGCCTCTTTATAATATTACTCGTACTATAGATTATTCTAGATTAAAGATTGTAATTGTTTCGTTACCATTAAACTAGTAATATAAATAAAAGTATATAGCATACATATATCAAACAAATAAAGATTTGGCATTCAAGAAAACTTTTAGCTTCAATTTCATCCTATACATGATCCAACATAAATAATAAATATCATTATATCATTGTTTTATCTGTCTTTGTACTCTACATAATTTTAGATTTACGATAAGTGTACATGGTCCCGCAGGTCCACCCGCCCACGCTGCCCCCGGGCCTGTCCTCGATGGACCGCTGGATGCTGTCGAAGCTGTCGCTGGCGGTCCAGAAGGTGAACAGCGGGTTCCAGCAGTACGAGTTCCCGTCCGCCACCACGCACTGCTACAACCTGTGGCTGTACGACCTCTGTGATGTATACTTGGTCAGTGCTAGTGGTAGATTTAATTTAGATACATAATCAGTGACAAAAAATGCCCTCACCGAATGAGCGCTCATTTGAACATTTGAGCGCGCTTATTTTTTTGTGAAAACAACTTTAAGCATTGCATTTAAGGTTCAATTTACATTTTTGTATATTTATTTCAACTGGAATAATTACCTAAACATATTGGTGACAGTTTTAAAATTTGTCTCTGTCTGTTTGTTCTGGCTAATCTCCGAAATCTCACTGGCAGATAGCTGATATTATAAGAAGTTAGGCTACTTTTATTTTGGAAAAAGAATTAAGGTTCCGAGCAAAAAATTTAAACTCTTGAAATTGTGAAGAAAATCTGCGTACTAAGTAGTATACAATTTTTTTACATACAGCATTTTGATTTAACACTATTTTCCAGGAATATCTCAAGCCAGTGTTCGCCCAAGGCTCCGAAGAGCAGAAAGCGGCCGCTCGACGCACCCTGTACACCACGCTGGAATATGGCCTCAAGTTGTTGAGCCCCTTCATGCCGTTCGTGACGGAGGAGCTGTACCAGCGCCTGCCGCGCGAGGACACCAGCTGTCCGTCCATCTGTGTCGCTGAATACCCTACAGTAAGATCCTAGTGATTAGACTATCGGATATATTATTATATATTATGCAAGTAATTGTTTTTGTGTGTAGGTGTGCGTGCGCGTGTCTGTGTGTGTGTGTGTGTGTAAAGCTGCTGGACAGATTTGGATGAAATTTAATACATATAGACTATGGCATGATATATGACAAAAGCTATTGTGCTAAAATTTGCCTAAAATATGGCGCTTGTATATTATAAATACAAAAGGCACTTGCACTCGAGTGTTGCAAGGATAAGTGGCTAGTATTTTATCATTTAAAATTTGAAAATGTATGTTTTTTTATTACTTTGATCCATTGGGTAATGTTCCTCTTTAATAATTATCTTTCAAAATTAAATTAATGAGTGACTTCCATAAAACGACGAGATATAGAATCTCTATAGAATGAATCTTATTTTAAATCGTGTTTGTCTATTTATATATGCAGCACATGAAAAAAAATGCTTCCAAAAAGCTTTTTAGCTACATTTATTAATTAATTCATTTTCATTAGGAATCAGACACACCATGGCGGTCCGAGCAGCTCGAGGCCAATGTAGAAACTGCCCTCAAAATAGTCCATCTCATTCGCTCCACCCGTTCTGAGTACAATCTAACAAACAAACAAAAGACCACTGCTCATTTAGTACTTTCTGATGATATGCAAGAGATAAAGGAGTTATTCAAAAAAGTTCAGTCGTTGGCTAACAGTGAACTCAGTGAAGATCAACCACCTATCGGATGTTCCATACTCACCGTGTCTGATAAGATTGAAGTGCATTTGGTTTTGAAGGTATTATTTTAAAAGAAATAAGGTTAAAATATTAAATATACAACTTTATCATTTAAGATTACTGAAGTTAAAAGAAGTTTAACTTACAAAGTTTTTTAACTTTAAATACATTATATACAACTTGGGCAAGGTAGCATTAAAATATTGAATAAATAACTATATTATATAATATTAATATAAATCAGTTTGAATATTAATCAGTTTAAAGTAAAATGTATTATATTTTAAAATTTTGAAAGTTGCGAGAAATACTTATATAAATGTCGATTTTTTTTTCGTTTCAGGGCCTCATCGATCCACAGAAGGAGATCGCAAAATTAGAAAAGAAGAAGGAAAATCTCACACAAACTATTAACAAGTTGCAGCAAGCGATGGCAGCAGACGACTATTCCACGAAGGTGCCACTTGACGTTCAAAAACTCAACTCTGAAAAACTTTCGCAATCTCAAGGCGAGATAGAACGCCTACAAGCCGCCGTAGAAACATTGAAACTTATGTAATAGCAAATTTGTAAAAAAATTACTTTTAAGAGATGTCTAACTCTAAGATCTAGAATAAGAGATTTTTAAATGCTGCACAGTTTCCCTTTTTTTTTTGTATATAAAGTTAATGAATTTTCTTTTTTGTCTATGTTATGGTCCGTGGGCTATGAATGTGTACCAGATAACTTGATGTTTTATATGAAAAATATTACATCTGTTTATTTCTGCGTGTTTATCTCTTTATTTATTATTTACTATACTATTTATTTTTCTTTTTTTGCAATAAAACTTTAAGCTTGATGAAAATGTTTTAATTTTTTTTTTTTATAATAAGTCTTTTTTTGTGTAATGACTTATGACTTTTTCTTGCTTCGTTCGGCCACGTCCCTAGGTGCCTAATAATAGCTCATAAAGTACTCGACAGCCATTTTTTCCGACTTCAATTAAATTGTCATTTCTGACGAACACATTTTTTTATCGGAATAAAAAATAGCTATAGCACTCGGTGGTGAAATAACTTCCCATTCAGTTCAAAAATTATCAGAATCGGTTCAGTAGTTTCAGAGATTATCCAATACATAGAAACCCGCAAACTATGCCATTGTAATATTAGTGTAAATTAAAATATAATAAAGCTATTCAAAAAATTAGTAAGTCTATTTTCCCTTTCGAGAAATTTACATTCACTGTTGTTTTTATTTGGTATACAATCAGTATTTTGTTACGTAGTGAAAATATAATTCAAAGGAACCTCTTTCAAGTTATTATACGCTCTTGGATAATGTTAACGTAAAAACGTACCACCACTGCACGTTGTAAATAATAATAATAATAAAACATTTATTTCAGATTTACATCCATATGTGTTAGTAACAATAAGCTTATTCTAGGGTTAGTAAAACGATTGATCCCAATTCTGAAATTTTTTTCACTGATAGAAAGCCATATCAGCTAAGCTATTTTTTATTTCAATACAAATGTTTTTACTGTCAGAAATAGTTTTGATTGAAACGAAAAAACTAGCTGTTGAGTAGATTTATTGACAGGCGCCGTTGAGTTTGCTGAGAGCTAATGAGTTTTCAGTTTGAAACAAAGCATTAAAACGTCCGGGAAAAAGATACCTAGGGATGCGAACCAGCACCCGAGCGAAGTAAAGGTAAGTCGCTATAATGATGTATAATCTATACATACAATAAAATTGTAAGTTACTACATGGTACTCATTATACAGGCAGCAATGATTTATAATATATTTAGTTATGTTTTATACTAAAATTTTGAAAATATTGTTGCAATAAAAAAAAGCTATATTTGAAATATTGCTAATAAATTAATTATTTTTAAATTACTCTTTCTGTTTTTGAATGTTTCTGAGAATATACCTAAAATATATTATATGTAACGAAAAATATATTTTTCTTTAAATCAAATTACAATTTTGTAGACATAAGATATTAGTTCTTAAAGAAAGTAACTTAAAATATTTCCTTATTTACTGCAGGGGTTTTGCTACTCAAGAAAAATCTACATACAATAAATTATTATAACTAAATATAAATTATTATACAAAACAAACAATAAATTATTATAAATAAATTTAAGGTCCTTCATAATTTGATCGCTCCAATACTGATATCGATCTCAGCTGTTATTGATTTTCTTGTCAAACTCTAAACTAAACGTCAGTCGTCAGATATGGAAAATTTGCCGGATAATGGTGTTACCGATGAAGTTATGAATTATTACTATTAAATCTAAACTGAAATTCTAAGACATATAATAAGAATTTATCACTTTTAATAACATTAGTTTTATTAATAACATAAAATATGGAGTTCCCCACACTCGGCGAGCACTGCCAGAACAAAGAATGTAACCAAGTAGACTTCTTACCCCTTCAATGCAAATGTGGAAAAGTTTTTTGCCGCAATCATTTCAACACACATTGTACATCTGGAGACTGCGAGCTGGCACCAAAGCCTAAGGAAGTTAATTTACAAAACGACGATCAAATATACAGGTGTTCATATTCCGGTTGCAAGAAAGGAAATCTACATGAAATGCTGTGTCATAAGTGTAATAAGCATTATTGTATTGACCATAGATTTCATGCGTAAGTGTATTTGTTATTCTTATTGTATTAGTTTATTATTCTAATTATATGCTACTTTATAGCAAATAATATTTGCTTATTATTTTTTTATTAATCTCATATTATTCTAGAATATCCCATTAATATAAATTATGTATATAATATATTAATGTGTTATCAGGTCTTGTCCAGAAATAGATGACGAAACAATGGCAGCAAAGATAGAGCAGTTCGAAGCACCAAGACGCCAGTTCCAAGAGGCAAATAAATTCCTTCAAGAAAAGGTAAGACTTTTCTTCTTTTTTATCCTAACCTATTTCTTTATTTTAATTTTGTTATGTCCATTTTTTATTTTTTACTTTATTTTTTCCAACAGATTACAGATAATATAAGGAAAGCATTACAATCATCAACTAAAGTGAAAACGGCATCTAAAATTCATTTGATGAGAATAAAGCAGAAGGCTTTAGGTCCTAAATCAATTCCAGTGTCTGATAGAGTATATTTTGCAGTCAAAAAACCTATATCTGTAGAACCGAAAGCAGTCAAAATCATTCAAGATGTAAACAATATAAAACCATTAGAATCTTTAAATTTAGAACCAGATTTGAAAGATACTGTACCACTATTTATTTCAACTAAGTGGAGTCTCGGCAGAGCTATCGACAGTATTTGTGACACATGTAATATTAAAAATGAAAATAATAAAATGGGGGATACTAAATTAAGGCTATTCCGACAGTTAGATGGATATTGTATAAGTCCTTTAAAAATGGATGTTGAAATATCAGAGCTATTAAAAAATGAAGTTTTATTAGAGGGAGATAGGTTAGTTGTTGATTATATTGATAGTAATGTAATAAATATTTTAGAAGATACGGCACAATTATTTTTAAGTTAATTTATTTTTGTGTTTTTAAATATATTTTTTTTGGTTTTATGTTGTTTTTTTCCTTTTCCATTTATTATTATAGTGTAAAATATAATGTGGTTTAAATTTTTTCACTGCACTTATAAAAATGTAGTAGCTTTTGTCAATATTAATTGTGTTGTGTTGGTTTGAAACAGTGTGCTTTGTTTTATTCAAATTACAAACAAACGCGTATTTTTAAAGTTTACAAAATAACATAAAAATAAAGTAAATAATTATTATATTGCTTATTCAGTAGGATGAAATAAAATATCAATGTAGAACTTAAAAAATACAATTCACTTTATTATGAGGTATCAATAAAAACACAGTTCAAATAAATAATCCTATATCCTATAATTACAATAATATCAAAGTGTATAAACTAATTAATAATTACATAATTTCTACATCGCCATTTTCTTTTTGGACATTTGATATTGATTTATTATAATCTACTAGAGGTAATAGCGGTGGTGCGGAGGGGTTGGTGTGCCCGGTGGGGGGAGGGGTGGCAGCCAATTTGTACTTTTCAATCAGCCAATTACATTTGCCCGTTCTAGCGATTAAAGAGATGAGATCTCGTCGATACTGTTTAGTTAGTATCGCGTACAAAAATGGATTCGCACACGCGTTTAATGGATAAAAGAATACAAGTAACACTTTGCCGTGGCTGACATCGACGAGCGGTACTCCAGCCAGGGCGGTCACGCCGAAGAAAGCGACGGGCGCCCAACATAGTAAATCTGTGCCTATGAGGATCGCCATTTTTTTAGCTATTCGTCTCTCAGCGGCCGCGGCGGCGCCCCGCCCCCCGTACTTTTCCCCTCCTCCGCCCAAAGACCTGTATATCTGTACATAGCAGACCACGATAGTGACCCACGCCACTGCGTTCGTTAAAAACAAGCTGCCTTGGTAAACCGCATCGCCGACTCCCTCGCTTTCCACCGGCAAGCATATCGACGTGGACGAATAATCTGAAACCCCCACAAGCGGGAGACCGGCCATCAAAATGGAGAACATCCATCCCCCGACCATGATCTTAGCCGCCGCACCCAAAGTGATACGTCGGTCCAAATAGATCGCGTACGTGATCGCGAACCACCGTTCCAGCGTGACAATGGTCAGCGTGAAGACGGACAGCTGGCCGGAGAAGACGGAGAAGAATCCGGCGATCTTGCAGCCGACGCCGTACTGCCAGTCGTACGCGTAGTTGAAGAACTCCCCGTAGGACCTGATGTCGACGAGGGCTATCATGAAGAGGTAGAGGCCGGTGCAGAGGTCGGAGAAGGCGAGGTGGCACATGAGGAAGCGCGGCACGGCGGCGTCGGCGCGCAGCAGCACGGCCAGCACGGCGGCGTTGCCGGCCAGCGCGGCCGCCGCCACCAGCCACACGCTGGCGCGCAGCCACGCCCACCCCATCACGTCCTCGCACGGGTTCAGCGCGTTGGGCTGCGGCGTGCATTGCACCTTTCTGCGACTGTCATTCGTAAATTAATTCACTAGCGACTCACGTCCCTAAGTCCCAAGTCGTCCCAAGGATACTGGATATCTTTGAGATATCCTTGCTATGTGATTTTTCGGAAATAAATAGTGCTATTCCAGACTTTAACCTATTTCTGTGCCAAATTTCACCCGATCTGAATCCGTTCAGCCGTTCTGGCGTGAAAGAGCAACAAACATTCATACTCACAAACTTTCACATTTATAATATTAGTATAGAATTAGTAAGATTGCAAAACCCTAATTTGAACTATTTTATGGATGATATCTCCTTTTTTGAAATAAGTTAAAAACCATACTAAATATGGGATAAAACTAATAAAATGCAAACAGCCATCTATGATTACGCTGTATAAACTTATTATTTTAACTAGCAACTCATCCTTGCTTCGCTCGGGTTTGTCCCTTGGTTACGCAAAGCGCGCAAAATGGCGGGCATTTAAAGTAGGCCCATATTAAAGTAAATTTTAGTTTTTTGAAGCTGGATATTTTTTTATAATTATATAACGATGTTAGATATTGTATATAAAAAAGCCCGCATATTCTCTATTGTCAATATGCAATTTCAAAAATACCTACGCATGAACTAGATGTCATTATTGTTTTATGTAATTCAGGTGCACGGCGGTGTGCATGCTAAGTTCGACAGTTTTTGAATTTAGTTATAACAATTTACATATCTATAATAATTTTTTTCTTAATGGCTTAGCCATTTTCGACCTCAGCTGGACCTAGGTCTCTAATATTTCACGCCACTAAAGCTTTATCTTCAACTCTCCATCCAACCACTGCCATATTCTTTACGATTATGCCTATAATAACGTAATTAAAAAAAAATATAATTTAAATACAAGTAAAATCAAATTACCTGACACTAAAATTCCCACAATTCGTAAACACAGGAACACCTAAACTTTTATTGACTGGTTCGCGAAAGTCTTCGTCGTAGTCTTCAAAGCTGCCGGAATCTGAGAAATACTCTCCGCTATTCCAAGGCACGTACTCCTCACTTGAAGTGCTAATGTCATCGTATGCACTAAAAATATTATATACAGATAAAATATTTTTTTGGGGATAATTCCTTATATCTTGATGAAATGAGTTATAGTACAAGTAAATTAATATTTAGTATGTTTTTATTAAGATTTCTTATATATATATGTTTATAAAGGTTTAGGTATATTATATTATGTCGTAAATATTTCAAAAAAATACATTATATATGTCAATATGTAATAAGCACTCACTCGACAGTTGTTACCGTCACATCGATGGCGTCTGTAGATCTACGCTTTCTTAATTGCTGTGCTTTTAATTGTTCATTTTTGCCGCATCTCTGGAAATATTTATTTACTTTTTAAGTATTAATATGATAACAATTTCGTTATAATCCGGTATCTATATATCTATAATACATATTATATATATATACATATATATACACACATATTATAGGTTCTAACAAAGAGCCTATAGATACTAACCTAAGATCTGTATAATTAATAACTAAAAAAAGGTATTAATTGCTATTTTCCATTATCATTTTGATGTTAAAGCTAATTTTGTCAACTATTAAGTCGAAAGGACTATTTCGGAAGTAAATCATAAATCACTGCTCATAAATCAAGTACCAACACAAACATTTAGCAATAAAGTATTCAATAGGTACGTAAGGGGCTGTATTGATTTTCCTCCCACCGGCGCAGGACGGCCCGGGCCCAGCGGAACGGGTAGCTTCAATCAGTTTAAAATAGGTTTTACACCTATGCACACGGGATAAATGGCAGTTGCATAAATTGCCCAAAATTCAAAATTCTTGCATAAATTAAAATTAGTCTATACATCTTGAAACTTTCGGCGTGTTTAACGCGATACTTTAGTGGAGATGATATTGGTAAGTTTTGGTTGATTGTTTATTTCTGACAATTGAAATCAGAAGGGTAATTGTATCGAACAATTTTATATGTATATGTATGAAGAAGGGAATAAACGTAATATAAAGTCCTATTTAAATAACTTTAAAGATTCACTTGTTGATATTGCACGTTGGGTGGTTGTTACGCTGTAAACATTCTTTATGTCGCGGTTAATCTTTTTTCTTTGTGTACTTAAAGATACTTGAAATAATTAAATGTTCTTTAACAAATTGCTAGCGAATTTCCATGAATTTACACTTTTTTTGTGAGCTTTTAAGAACAATGATGTATTCGCAAGCGAATTCTGTTTTCATTGTTTACTAAGTACCTATTGTATTTCATATTAGTAAATTTTCGTGTAATAACATTATTTGTGTTGGGCTTAACATATTTTTTATTGTTTTTATAATGATGACGTCCTCGATAAATGTACTTTTAAAGTACACAATTAATATGCAAAATCCAAATGAACAAAGGCGGTACCATGTATAGCTATATATATCGATATAAAATGCAATCGATGCAGCCTTCAATGCCTGGGATGTGCAGCGCAGGTCACATAAGAGGAGGGGGCAAAGTATCAAATGTAAAAGGGGTTTGAGGAAGAGGTAGTCAATTATAGGGACGGGAGGGGAGTTTATATTGCAAACCCCGCTTTCCAATTTTATATTACGTGTCTATTAGTGAGTGCTAGCAAAATACCTGTCTACAACGGGGAGGAAAGGGGATGGGAGACAGGGTAGAAATGTGGGCGGCCCTCCCCAATATTGAATTTCATTTTGCGCAGACCATACCTATGATATAACACTAGGATGCAATCGATGCAGCTCTCACCCTGGATTGTGCAGCGCAAGTCTGTTACAGAGAGGGGAGGCTGGAGGGAGCACTGATGAGGGATGAAGGGTAGGTGGGAATAGACTAGGTCCCTTGATATGAGATTCGGTTGGGCGAGATCAGGACGTCTCTCGTGCAACAGATGGAATAAAGTATATTTCTATTGATTGAATGCGTTTTAAATATAGTGTCAATTCTTAAACTGTTGTGGGCGTAATATGTTCTCTTCAGAAGAAAGTAAGAAGAATATCCGCGCAAAAATGGTGGAAGTGACCGTGTTCTTTTTTTTATTTAGTATATTTCAATTTTATTTAATATTTGAAAAAGATCCTAATATTTCTTTTTTTTTAAGTAAAGTAAATAAGTCACAGGTATGTTTCATAATAGCAAATACCTAATTATCGCCGACGATTTTAATTTTATAAGTGATATTATATTACATGACGTTAATAAAAATAATAATTATATTAAATTTTGTAATAACCTTTTACCTTCTGGATCTACTATCTAAAATTCTAAAACAAGTTTATTGAATTGTTCTTTTGTTATAACTAATCTATACTAATATTATAAAGAAGTAAAGTTTGTGAGTTTGGGATGTTGTGAGTTTGTGACGTTGTAGAGGGTACTCTCTGGATTTACTGAAATGATTTAGATGAAATTTGGTAAGAAGATAGTTTGAGACCCTGGGAAGGACATAGGATACTTTTTATCCCGGAAATCATCCCCTAAGAGGGTGAAAATGGGGATGAAAGTTTGGATTGGAAAGCAAGCTAGGGACGAATCCGAACGAAGCGAGGGTGAGTCGCTAGTAATAAATATATTTTTGCATTGGATTTAAATTAATATGAAATAAAAAATGTACATAATTAAATAAAATATTATACCTCAGTCATGATGGCTAGTTGTGTTTCATACAGCGCGTGCCTCGCGGGGTTGTGGCGCTCGGGGAACTCGAAGGCGCAGCAATGGAAATGGTGGGTTAGAAAAGCCTTTTCTAATCGCTATATATATATGAATATAAAAGTATTATATAATATATAACGTGAAGATTTATTAATTTCTTTTCGATTTAACTTCATTTAGTGAGAATCAATATTTAAGCGTCTATAATGTTTTTAAAATAGCTTTGGAATAGCGTTTTTTTTTAATTTAAAAGAGTATTTTGTATATTTTTTTTTTTATTTGAAATCAAGGTTAACTTCTAACGGTTTAATAAGAGAATATGACTAGCTATTAATTACATTAATATTATATTTTTTTAATATAAAATTATTATCTCCAACATAGTGATTAGATAAGTGTATTATAATAATTAGGTGAGTTTTTTAACTTATAATTACAATTTATATGACATCGTGGCTTACTGCTTAATTAAACATTTAACGGCTTGTCGCTCTTATGGACTGAGCGTAGTTTACATTTTAAATATAGCTTTATAAGGTAATATAGTTTTATCTGTTAATAATCTATAATACAAATAATATTAAAAAATAAAGCAAGTAATATTTCGCTTACTGAATTAGATTTTTGTAATTTTAACTTTCATAAATCATGGCGTATTTTCAGCTTTTTTCATAAATATGAATTAGGTATTGCACTCACATTGTAAAAATAGAATATTTGGCATGCTTACAGCAAATTTCAGCATTTATCTTAGATTTTAGATTTTAAGTAAATATTAATATTTATTTTACCTGAAATTCATAAATTGAAGGAATGTATTTTAATGATGGCGTCTTTTCTATTTTCAATACTTCAAGGTTTTCCAGCCCTTTAGTAGGTAGAGACACTATAGCTGTGTTACTTAGGTCTCTAAAATGTAAACAAAAAATAAAATTAATTTACGTTAGTATCCAGTTAACTATTATAATTAATATTTTCATGAAAATATATTATTAACATAATATTATTAACATTTGAGAAGTTCTTCAAGTGTGACTAAACTCGAAACAATAAAAATTGTTTATTGATATCTATATAGATAAATAAAATTGGAGTCTCTGTTTGTAATATTAAAATAACCGCTTTTTACTAAATACATATGGATGTATACACGGTACATATACCAAAACAACATTTTTTACAATTTTTATCTGGCTGTCTGTCTGTTTGTTTCGGCTAATCTCTGAAACGGCTAGACCGATTTTGACGAGACTTTCACTGGCAGATAGCTGATGAAATAAGGAATAACTTAGGCTACTTTTATTTAAGAAGGAAATAGGGTCCCACGAAAAAAAAATTACAACCAAAAAAAAAATTAAAAAAGGTTTGTTTTGGAAAGCAACAGGGAGAACTAGGGACGAACCCGAACGAAGCGAGGCTGAGTCACTAGTCTCACTATAAAATTAATTAAAACTAATAAAATTTAACAATCATAGCGGCAGTGTCGCGTTGCCGGAGGCATATACTTTACAAAATATTGCATAGGTTCCACTCTAGTTAAGGCTAGTATTTACCTAAAGCGATAAACAATATAGTTGAACATAATAAATAAATACTTAATAACTTACAATTGTCTTAATAAAAGATTTCCAGCGAAGGCCAAATCATCAATTCTTTTAAGCTTTGTGTTTCCCTTGAAACTTCTGTAATTAGACATTTTTTTCTAATATGAAACAATATTCGTGATTACAATTGAAATTTAACAGTAAGTAATTGTCCATCTTAAATATTTTTATTTTATAGAAAATTATGAAATCTATAATCTTTGAAAATTTTAAATAAAACTTTATTTACAATTACGGTCATTAAAACAACTTTATTAAAAATCATTAATTATTAATTTATTAAAAAATATATTTAATATATTAAAAATATTAATAACCACATATTATTTACTTATACTAGATATTTAAGCTTTTTTAATTGTCTTTGCTTAACTTTGATAGTCGGCCATCTTTATTACTTACAATCTTGATATCTGAGAATTCTTAAATGCATGAGCTGGCACTTCCTCAATCAAATTGTAGTTCAATGAACTGAAACGTGACAAGTACATGTTTGATAATGCTTAAATACATACTAATGTATGTTTTATTATAATGTAGAGCAAAATAAATCGTAACAACAAATAAAATGAAATAAAAAAAAAACAACAATCGTTATTAATTAAATTATAATACTATATGTAACATTTTAAATATTTTCACTTTAGTAAAAAATATTTTTATCAAAGAAGTTTTAACATAAGAACTTGGCGAAATACTTCCGTGCGTCCAAATCTTGTCTATCGCTGTATTTTGTGTATCTTAAAAATAATTGAAATTTTAAATTATTTATATTATCTCGAAATTTCCTTGACTTTAATTTGTAATAATAATTAAAAATAAATAAAATAGCATAATCGGTATGTACCTGTACTTACACTTGGTCAGCGCGGACTCGCAGCGCGTGCGTCGGTATGCGCTTTATGTGGTTGCCTTCGAGATCTCTAAAAGTTTAAATGTTTTTCTTATTATTAGTAAACATTTTTTTAAGTAAAAGTTAAAACTAGTAATACAAATCTATACATATAATAAAATCTAACTGAGTCGAATCTGTACATTGAATATTTATTGGAAAATCTTATTGAAATAATCATTATTATCGATACAGAGGCCGAATCTATAGTTTTTATAATTTTTGTCTGTCTGTGACCGCATCACGAGAAAACCACTGGACAGATTTTGATGAAATTTGGCATAATGATAGCTGGTTATCCGGGTCATATAGGATACTTTTTACTGCGAGAAAATATCTCATCCCTGAGAAATCTATACTAAACGTTAAAACGTAACTGGCGACGAACCCGAGCGGAGCGAGGTTGAGTCGCTAGTATAATATAGAATTAAACGATAATATGATTCATTATTATATAACAAAAACGGTCTTTCAAATAGTTATGAGTGATAGATAGAATATTAATTACAAAATAAATATATTTTACTGTACTACTACCACAGATATAGATGTAATCTATATCTGTGACTACTACTAATCATGTTTTTTTTCTAAACTGTTATTTTTTTAAAAGATTTAATAAATTCAAATAAATTGAAATATTTTTAATAACATTAAAAAAAAAAGTTAAAACAAAAGGGAAATAAAAACAATTTTGCAACTCACATGGCCTGTAAATAAGCAAGAGACGTATTACCGCTGTTTTTGTCATGCACGTGGCTTAAGTTTGGTACTTCAGTGAGGCCGCATGTAGTGATGATACTAAAACAAAATTGAAAAGCTTTATATATAGTGAAAAAAAAAAACTAAAATATGTTATTATAAATACTGAATCGTAGCGTTGGCAAAAAAAGTAGATTCGTTGACTTTGAGGTACATATCGCACACCAAGATAAAGAGTAGCACAACTCAAAATATCTCTTATTTCAGGAATAGAAAAAAACGTTTTACTCTTTTTCTATTTGATATATTAAAAATAATCTAATATGCGTTCTTGTATATATGTAATTTTACGAAGATATTTTTTGATCAATGGCTTGACATCAAATAGCAGTATCACTTGTAACCAACTCAATATCAAACGCTTGAAGATATTTATTTGGAACACCAACTAACCAACTATATATTAAACACCAACAATTCCAAAAATAGTTGTATTTTTTCTTGTTAAATTAGTAATCATGACAAAATCATATGGAGTTTGTGTACTTTTTAACGGAGGTTCCTATAATAGTACCTAATAACTCGAATTTGGATTATTTGGAGTTGTGCTACTCTTTATATAAAAAAATATATAGGCGTTTGAATAAATAATTTAAATTACAATTAGTAAAAACTTTGTTTTAAAAGTAGTTAAATTAATTAATTGATGAGTGATATAATATAAAAAATACATACGTACAATGTGCGCAGTTCGGGCAACGCTGGCAAGGGCGCTATTCTATGTAACAGAGGCGCTTGGGTTATAAAACTGAAAATATGAAATAATGTTTGTATTAAATGTTCAATTGAATCAATTGAGTGAATATCTAGTCTATACATATAATAGAATTCTTAATAAAATATTTTTTGGAAAATCTTATTGAAATACTCATTAATATGGATACAGAGATCGAATCTATAGCTTTTAGAATTTTTATCAGTCTGTCTGTCTGGGAACGCATCACGAGAAAACCACTGGACGGATTTTGACGAAATTTGGTATAATGATAGCTGGTTATTCGGGTCATATAGGATACTTTTTACTGCGGGAAAATGTCTCATCTCTGAGAAATCTATACTAAACGTTAAAACGTACCTAACTAGGGACGAACCCGAGCGCAGCGAGGGTGAGTCACTAGTAGATAATATCTTTTTACAAAGCGAAGTAACTTTTAAATTTTTAATTTTCTATCTACAGGAAAACTTAAAAATCGATTAAAGCATACCATATTCTATTCTAATATTTTATTATTACATTTATATCAAAATAAATGTCCAAAAGTATTATTTACCGAAAATGCATGGATTGGCATCTAAAGTTTAATCATTGTGATATTAATAGATCTTATTTATAAAACCTATAATACGGATACGGAATAATTACAACATAACATTAATAAACATTACAAGTACAGTATATTCCTATATTTCTAAAAAAAAGTATCGATACATTTTTGTAGTACCTGTCGGTATATATGCCTTTATCTCTGTAAGTTATTGTGGCGTGTTAGTATTTTAATTTTAATTTTCATATTTTCAAAGCTGTAAATTGCATTTACTATAACTACATCTTAGTAGCTTATTCTGCAGTCCCTATTAATCTATACAGATAAATAAAATTGGAGTGTCTGTTTGTAATATTAAAATAACCGCTTTTTACTAAATGCATATGGTTGTATACACGGTACATACCTATACCAAAACAACATTTTTTACAAATTTTGTCTGTCTGTTTGTTTGTTCCGGCTAATCTCTGAAATGGCTGGACCGATTTTGATGAGACTTTCACTGGCAGTTAGCTGATGTAATAAGGAGTAACTGAGGCTACTTTTATTTTAGAAAAAAACATAGGGTCCCAAGAAAAAAAATTAAAAACAAATTATTTAATTAATTTTGTTTTGGGAAGGAACCTAATGACGAACCCGAGCGAAGCGAGGGTGAGTCACTAGTTTCAAATAAAACTTTAATAATTTGTTTATGCGTTCATTATAACATTTTAGATGCATCAAACAATAATATACTTACAATGATTTGAGATTAGGCATTTTCGTCAGATCTTCAACAACAACATGTTCTAAATGCGGCGCGTCCATCACCGTTCTGTGAAATCAACAAGCTTATTTATTTAAAGCAAATCCACTCTTGACTTTTTATTAAATATTTTATTTATTATGAGTTACTCTGACGTAGATATAGTACTAAAAATGTAAAGAGGTAAAATTATATAGGCTTATAAAACACAAGCCTTTGCCCGAGACTTCGCTCGCGCAGTTTATTCATTACCATTACTTAAATCTACAGGTTGTACTATGCAGTGTGATATTAAAAAGAGTATTAATTCTTAATAAATAAGATGTAAGTGTAAAAAGTTGTTCAAGAGCTTAATATTAGTACCTATCTATAGAAGTAATTTCTAATATTATTTTTCTTCGTAATAATAATTTATTTAAATGTTAGTTCTTTTTAATATAAAAAAAAATATATCTTTTAGATGTGATTTTTATGAATGAGACAAGAAATTAAGAATATATCTACTATCTCTCAATCATACCAAGCACTAAAATAACAACCGCGTCGAGTTAATTGACACAAAGCAACTAATAAAAATTGTTTGCTTTATCCTAAGTGGACAGCTTACGAACCGAATGCCGATCCTGAATTTCTGACGTATGCAGCAATTGAGCATGTTAGCTGAATTAAGGATAATAGATGGATACATAAGAGAGATTAATATACCTAATTAACCCTATTTTCTAAACAAAGATGAAGACTTCATCTTTGTGACTTCATGAAGTTATTTTTCAAAGAGTCCAACTAGTTTTAATTTTATGCTGATCTTTAATTTCTAAACAAGAACTCTTTAAAGATACTAAAATCTCTAGATTTAAACATACAGACAATCCGTTACTAGGTACGTGGTGATATGCTAATTTAATCAAAGCGGTAACAAGATGACAATTCATTATACGTACATGTACTCGTATAAGTTACTTTACGGTCATGATTACAAAATTGTCTTGTCACTGATAGGGTCAAACTGTTAGTTTTATGTTTTTTAAACATATGTATTCAATATGGATCAAGGCAACGGCAGCTATCACTTTTCAAGTTCTCTACGTATATTTCTGTGAAGTGGAGTACCTATAATTCATTTAAATAACAAGTGCACCGATTTTGTTCCAAAAAATCAATTATTATTTATTTAATTAAACATACTAGCGGGCACATTTTAATAGTCACCCCGGACAAAACATATTGTCCCTTTTATTATTGTATATAAAACATTGATTTTGATTAAATACTCTATGAACGAACCATTCACCATTGACACTAGCGTCTTGTCCCTGTTTCTTATCTCATCCTCATTTCCCTTGCAATACACGAATATCCCATAGGAGCAACATAATATAAGGAGATAAAATATAGCTTGTGCCACTCAGTGGTAATGTAGATTAATACTGATGAAAGAATTTTCAGAATCGGATCAGTAGGATCCTATACTTTACGTTACCTCTTTACAATATTACCGTAATACTAGTGGCTCACCCTCATGTCGCTCGGGTTCGCCTGTCGGAAATCGAAAAAAACCCTATCCTATGGAAACCGTACATTTTTCCGGGATATAAAGTAGCCTATGTGTTATTATAGACTATAATCTATGTCTATGTCTGTGCCAAATTTCGTCCAGATCCGTTCAGCCGTTCTGGCATGAAAGAGTAACAAACATCCATACTCACAAACTTTCACATTTATAATATTTATACAGATACAGGAAATGAATTTGTATGTAAAAATATTTACTTAAAAAGAAAAAATGAGGTACTCACAAATGTTCGACTCGATCGAGGTCGTAGCCCGCCGTGCGTATGACTCGCGCATTTAGCTTTGTGATATTGGAGCGATGGAACAACACTGATATCATCCCCGTACTTTGACTTTCGCCACATTTTACTGAAATAAAAAATATTCCCTTAGGTTTTTGTAACTTCTAATTTTATATGTTACCATACCTAAGTGAAATCTTTTTAAAAATTAAAATAAAGTGAGGTATGAAATTACTTTGTTTTTAAGTTTGTAGACCGAGATATATACTCGAGACCGAGATATAAACTCCTTATATATTATATGCATATATAATATATTGACGATGAAGTACCAATGTCACCTATCTTAAAAATTGTAGTTTTACAGGAAAAAATAAAACGTGTCATAATTCCAGCTATATTGCAGTGTAATATCTTAGCAGCTTTTTCTGTTACAGTTTTAAAGCATAAATTTCAAATATTGTGTAAGGAGATTTTACCAATACCTACATGCAAAATTGTATTCTCCTTCGATCGGCATTAAAATCTAAAAATTTATAAAAATGAAGTTAGGAGATATTGATACTTCATCGTCGATATACATATCTATTTTTATTGTAGTATATTTTGACATTTTTAAAGCTATAACGTATGTCGACTATTTAATATTAATCCAATTTCAATGTTTTAAAGTAACCATCATTCTTTACAAACCCAATTAACTATTATAAATTATGCAATTCTATTATGTATATTTTTTAAATAATTCTGGTTTTGGTGTGAAATTGTGTAAAAAAACCTATTATTATAATTTAGTCAAGGTTAATTACCTTTGGTTTAGATTTTAGACAGTTTAAATTTTCCAACATTTTTGAATGAAAACTTTTTGAATACAATATAATGTAAACACAGCGGAAAATCTTCAAAAATAAACTATATCTGAGATGCAGCAATGATATCATTTTGATCGAAATAAAAGAAAAGTTAATTTTCTTGAAAGCTGTAATGTTTCAAACGTGTTAATGATCATTTCCGTTTACAGGCGCATAATAAAGACAAATATACGAGTATGAATCGTATAATAAAAAACAACATTCATTTGTTTATATTAAACGTTTAAAATTAGATAAATTGATGAAATAACGTCTATATATTATTTGTTAAATTTAATTACTTCGTAAAAATTACTTCGTTTTTAATTTGTAAAAAAGTTAATTACTTCTTTACAATAACTGTTATTATTAACGCTTAAAAGTTGATATTTTAATGGCAGATTCAAAGGAATAATATTTTACACAATAATTCATATTATATTTATGCACTTTTTTGTATAACGGCTATATTATTTAACGTTTAGTATAGATTTCTCAGAGATGAGATATTTTTCCGTAGTAAAAAGTATCCTATATGTTGACTCCTATAACCAGCTCTCATCATATTAAATTTCATCAAAATTTGTCTAGTGGTTTTCTCGTGATGCGTTCCTAGACAGACAGACAGACAAAAAATCTAAAAAATATAGATTCGACCTCGGTATCGATAATGATAAACATTTTAATAAGAAATATATATATATATATATATATATATATATACATATATATATATATACATATATTTAATGTACAGGTTCGACTCAGTTAGAATTTTAATATATTGTATAGATTTAAATATAGGTAGCGTAATCGAAAAAAAAAAAATAAAAAAAATACTTGTTGTAATTTTTTTATTAATAATAAATGTATGTAAATAAACCCCAGCAATAATTTTAACTCTATAATGAACGTTCAATTCAATTTAATTCTTTTGTTAATGGCTTCAAAGCGTGCCAGTTGAGCACAAATTACTTCGCCAATGTCACGTGGAATGAAGAAGACACAAAGGACAATGAACGTTTACAATTACCTTAAGATGTGTCACTTATATTTGCTAAAGTTATCACAAGATATGAAGCATACCAATATTGATTATTATTAATCAAAACAAACTAGAATATTCTGCGTAATGTGTAAAACATGCCACTGTATTAAGTTAACAAAAAGAAATACTTACTTTGTATTCCAAAGGATATACTTTAACGTAGAGCTTAAAATGTATGTGCGCATCGATTTTATTGATTTAAACGTAAAGCTATATATGTTTTTAATTCAGAGATGTTCGTTGGAAGATGCATCTCTTGAGAACGGCGATTAAGGTTTTTAAGAAAAAAATAGAACGTTAAAGGGAAAATTGGGAAATTTTGGAAAAACTGATAGAGCTTTTTTCTATACAAAGATTATAAATACATATACCTACATAGTTATTGCAATAGAACAATGTATGTTTTAGACAAATTTTCCATATACACTTACGTATAGAGAAAAATTAAACGTTATGTTAGTATATCTAAAGAAGATGAGATAGGAAGATAATTGACTCATCCAATCGACCCACTTGTCACATAGACCATTCTCACGCGATATAATATCGTTTAGATAGATTGCACATATTGTTTAGAGAATTCAATCATCTTTCTTATTCGCCAAACTAATGCTTGAAGCGTAATATACATAAAATAATTATCAAACGTTCAACTTAAAAGTAACTTTATAATGAACTTATTGTTAACTAGCGGCTCACCCTCACTTCGCTCGGGTTCACCTCTAGACAAACAAAAACAAATCCATCCCACGGGAACCGTAAATTTTTCCGGGATAAAAAGTACTATTTGTTATTCTGATGTATGAACTATATTATTGTAAAGGTTCATTAAAATCCGATTAGTCTGTACAAACAGACAAAGAAAATTTTATTTCTACCCGCGGCATCGCATGTAAATTAATCTAAATCCAGTAGTTACGTTTTTTAAAACTTTTTAGAGCTTAGATTTTTTGGCTTATTAAGGTTACTTTATTAAATATACTTGGATATTTCAAGATTGTATCGACGTTGATGCGAGTTTTACTCCAAACTAAATAAACAAGATACCAATAAATACTTAATGGAGTTGTCACGTATCGCTAAATGAACGAGTAAATATACAGTAAATTCAGTCACGATTTTTATTTTTCGTTACTATATAAACATCTGCTACTTTATTTTGTGCTGATTTAATGATGATTGTTTAAATTTTATGGTTCTGAACAACCGATGAAAAAATATTATCACTATTTATCTGTAGAAGTATTCTATTATAGGTTATTTCTTAAGAATCAGGGGAAAACGACGTATCGTATATCGATATTTATGTCGATTTCAGCGGTTGAATAAGTTTCAGGGTTGCCAAAATTTAAAAAATAATTCTTTTCAGTCAAATCAAATACAAAATTTTTTATGTGTGATAAACAAAGATATGTTATAAAGGATATGTTACTAATATTATAAAGTAGCGACTCTCCCTCGCTTCGTTCGGGCTCGTCCCTAGCTTGCTTCCCCATACAATTTTTTATCCCCATTCTCACCCCATAAAGGGATGATTTCCGGGATTAAAACTATTTTACTCACTCTTTTTTCATATCATGAGATTTAAAATAAATCTTTTTTTAGTAAAAATATTTTCTTCTATACAAAAATTGTCCTTACAATAACAAATACAAAAAAATAATATATATATCGAAGTTATGCGCGTACATACATTTCGGTGATTCATTTTTATAAGATAGATGTGAAAGTTTAAATATTTGTATGTTGATCTGTACGAAATTTGGCACAGAGATAGATTATAATCTGGTCACATGGGTTACTTTTTATCCCGGAAAAAGGTACGGTTCCTGTAAGATAGATTTGTTTTTGTTTTTCTAGAGGCAAACACGAGCGAAGCGAGGGAGAGCCGCTAGTGTTTTATAATTTCAAAACATTGAATAAAATATTCGTAATTAGCATTTCACATTGAAACTGCGTCAGCGTTTTATGTAATTAAGTAAAAGTAATGAGAATTCTTTTATTTATAAATACTTAAGCTAATGAAAAAATGTATTAATAATATAACATATTAGGTATTCTATCTGAATAAGGTTTTAATAAGTATGAAAAATATTATTGCAGTATTAAATTTATCTAGACCGGTATATTATTCAGGTAAAAAATTCCATTGATATATTGTTATGAGGAAATAGATTAAAATATTTTCATAAGCCACGCCATGGAATCAGAAATGTGAATGATAAACATTTATTAAGGCAGTGCGTGCGCGCTAATGTACCGGATAAATAGAACTCGTAAACATAATATCCATGACCAAATCAATAAATCTAATAAAACAATAATGGCCACTGGTTATATAAGCTTTTAAAACATTTTCTATGTAGTTAATTATTTACTTATACCTATATATAAACTAGCGACTCACCCTCGTTCCGCTCGGGTTCGTCCTTACTTACGTTTTAACGTTTAGTATAGATTTCTCAGATATGAGATATTTTCCTGCAGTAAAAAGTATCCTATATGTTGACCCGGATAACCAACTATCATTATACCAAATTTCGTCAAAATCCCTCCAGTGGTTTTTCCGTGATGCGATTTCCCTTCAAAGTTTTCCCCAACTTTAGCTTCCACTCTTTAGCTTCAGCTTCAGCTTCTTTAGACTAATCGTCAATTGAATAAAAACGAACATACGACATTAAACCACAAATAATATTATATTATATTTCTCTTACCATACACATAACGTATATATTGTGTGTATAGTAAAACATTTCTAGCATTCCATCTACAAATAGACGCCATAATGAATATCTACTCATAACCCAAAATTCAAGAGTAAGCAAACAGTAAATTCTGATTGAAGTGAACCTTCACAATTTATCTTTGCAGCAATAAGTAAATCTTTCATCTCTTAAGGTGTTTGTTTTGTCATCAATCTTATTATATCTCATGTTATATGTACAAATATATTTTTTGTACTAAAATATACGAGTAGCTCTGAAATCAATTGTATTTATTACTAGAGTTTTTGCGTGATTTTTAATTTTGTAGAATAATTCTGCCCTCTTAATTCGATATATATAAAGTAGCCTATAACCTGCTTTAGTAAAGTGGTTATAAAACGCAAAAACAATTTTTCAAATCGGACTAGTAGATCTAGAGAAAAGCGAGCTAAGAAAAATAAATTCTTAAATACATAAAGTATTACAAGCGACTCACCCTCACTTCGCTCAAATTCGTCCCTAGGTACGTTTTGACGCTTACTATGGAACAGATCATTATTTCCATATTTTTTTTCCGCTGTTTTAATAGTTATTCTGCTATTCAGGGTGAAAACAAATCCAACAAAACAAAGATTATAAACATCGGTTCAGCAGTTCTCGAGTTATAAGTGTAACAAATCCGACTTTGTTTTATATATATAGATAGATTAGTATAAATTTAAAAAAATAAATAAACACATATATATATATATATATATATATATATATATATATATATATATGTTTTCAATACAAAGATTAACCCTGTGCAAAAGTAAGTGCAGGCTGTTGATACCTACGACCCACACTCACTGCGAAGGACGTTTAATTGTTATAAAGTGTATTAAAGTAAATAATTTTATTACTAATCATTAGAACACGTGTGCCATCTTACACGAGCACCACTTAACCTAATTCGATGCAGTTTCAACCCACTTTTGCGACATGCAATGTTTATACTAACTGCAGGTGAACCCAAACCGACGTGTCAGCCAAAATACACAATAAACGTTTGCGGGTATGACAAGCTGACCGTGTGACCTCATTTGAAGTTCCAAAATAAATTAATATATTATCACTCGTATTTATCTACATATATCTGTACTAATGTTATAAAGAGGAAAGATTTGATTTTTTGTTTGTTAGTTTGTTTATACTGAATAGGCTCTGAAACTACTGAACCGATTTAGATGACATTTGGTTTGAGTTTGAGACCCTGGGAATGATGTATAGAATAGTTTTTATTTCAGAAATCCTCCCTTAGATGGGGGGGGGGGGGGGGGGGGTAAAAATGGGGATGAAAGTTTGTATTAGTAAACCTAGGGACAAACCCGAGCGAAACGAGGGTTGCTAGTGTAAAATAAGCGATGTAATTTTCTATGATTATTGTAAAATTTTAGTAAAAACTTAAAATATTGGCGAGAGACAAAAAATGTATTTCGTAATCTATGTTTGCAGTTTGTATTTGAGATAAGTTTAATACTGAGATATGTACGTAGCGATCGAGTGCCTTACAAACATTTTGTTTTAAGCATTTATCGTTTTAGCTTTAACTATCTTTCGATAGCGGTTACGCTCGCGTGCCGCCGAAATATGTGCGACAGTGCGAGTTATAGCTTTAAAAATTACGACCGGTTATGAAATATCCATTAAGCTCAGAAGATCATTGGGCAAAATATTTTTAACTTATGTCTGGATGTTATGTCTGGACTGTGGTATTTGTCTTTTATAAGTAGGTACAGATTACTTTTTCTTTATGCAGCTAGTGTCATTTCATTTAAGGAAAAAAGGTATTTCAGACATCTATACTAATATTATAAAGCTAAAGAGTTTGTTTGTTTGTTTGTTTGTTTGTATGGTTGAACGCGCTAATCTCAGGAACTACTAATCCGATTTGAAAAATTCTTTTTACATTAGATAGCCCGTTAACTGAGGAAGGCTATAGGCCATATATCATCCTGGAAAAATTTACAGTTTCCGTGGGATAGATTTGTTTTTGTCTAGGGACGAACCCGAAACGAAGCGAGGGTGAGTCGCTAGTCACTAGATATATTGATAAAAAAAAGTTTTTTAAGCAAAACAACTAAAGAAATAATGTCTTATTCATAATGTCTGCATTTATATAGTCTGGCCTTCAAAACAAATTGCTATGTAAAATATATGGTTTCGTATAATTTCACTAACGAGACGAACTTAACTTTGAACATTTGATATAAGATTGCCAAAACTACTGAAAGCTTTATACGTGCAATTATTATGAATCAAAATCATAATGAGACAAATTCAGAATTGTAAATGACGCAGAAAGAGACGTCTCTAGTTAGTACCTTTTCTGTTTAATCTATACATACTCGTATAATAAAATTGTAACTAAGCCGAATCTGTACATTAAATTTTTTTTTTTTTGGAAAATCTTATTGATATAGACATTATTATCGATACAGAGGCCGAATCTATAGTTTTTAGAATTTTTGTCTGTCTGTTATCGCATCACGGAAAAACCACTGAAGGGATTTTGATGAAATTTAGTATGATGATAGCTGGTTATCCGGGTCAACATATAGGATACTTTTTACTGCGGGAAAATATTTCATCTCTGAGAAATCTATACTAAACGTTAAAACGTAAGTAGGGACGAACCGTCGCACATAGGGGTATTTCGCTTTTTTAGCCGGTCAAAATTATTTGTGTATTTTTTTTCGCTAAAAAGTAGGTAGGACTTACTAAGATGGACAGACAAGTTGGTCAAAATTGTGCGCGGGCCGTAGATGCAAAAATCTTAAGACCGTTTCCTAGTGAAATTAGTAGATATTAAAATAATTAAAAAGCAGTACTAATATTTCTTCAAAAAATTTTATTTATAAACTAATTTGACGAAGAAGAATGCTAGAGTTCATCATTAGACTCTCTCATCTCTTCTGTGATGTGATTCTTCAGAATCTGAATCTTCTTCAGGAGGCAATATCATATATACTCGTATTGTTTCTTTCGAAAAAGGATACATATTCCTCTTTAGCTTTGGCCTTTAACTAGTGAACAGTGGATCCGAGGATAGTAGGAGGCGATTAAGTATATCTGTATTGCAATCTATTCTTGAAAATTTCCTTGCAAAGTTGTATCGATACATTCTAAAATGCTTGTTCCGAGCTTCAGCAGCCTCTTTCAGAAAGTAAGCCGATAAGCAATAGCACCGGGAATGCTTTGAAGGGAGATAATTGTGCGTCATTGGTTTGCAAAGATTTGGCATAAGCCTTTTTGTATTTTTTAGCTCGTTTCGGTGACTTCATGACTTCAGACAGTAAACGTGACGTGTTTCTGTGGTCGGACGTTTTTAAGATAGTTTTAGCAGCATGTATTAGGACTTCTTGACTAACAGTTGACCGTAGTTCACTAATTGTATTCCTCTTGTGCCTGTCAGAGCCTCATCCTTAAAAATAATGGTTCCTGCTTAAAAATAATAGTTACTACATTTTAACTAATGCCAATACTAATATGTCAGTTTTATCACAAAAGGCAAAAAGTGGCACCTAATTTTGGTGTAGTGGCACTCGGAAGTAAAACAAAAATTACTTTAAATTATACAAATTGCATAAAAACTGCTTACAAAAGAGAGACTATTTTGATTTATGTATGAGCCTTCTATATATATCTAAATATTAGTGAATTGTAATAAATGTTAACTGTTCTTACTTATATTATGATAATACATAGTAATTTTGGTAAACGAAATCGTAGAAAAAAAACACTATGGCATAAAACAGCGTGGTTTTTAAAAATGTAGCTAACATCAAGACATAAGCGTACGCGACAACGGTAAAGTTTCGACTTAGCCTGACTGGTTAGAAGCGGTGCACGAATCTGCAAATGGTCGTCTATTATTTATTGACTATCTGGCTTGCTAACAAGTATTCATTTTTGTCTTTATTGTTGAATTTGTTTTTTTAATTTCACCCGGCTAAAAATGCAATATACCCCTATGTGCGTCGCTAGTATAATATAAGGATTTGCTCTGTTTTCGTCTTTTTATTTTGTTGATGAAACACAAAGCCTAACTTTTATAAATGCTATTTTTATCAGTTTAGTTAATTTAGATCGTTAAAATTAAGTGCTTTTTTCATATAAGATGACTTTCAACTCCGTTTCATGCAAATGTAAAATCCATGTCCATACTTATTTATTCTATAATATTATAAATGTGAAAGTGTCGTTGTTTGTTTGTCCTTCTTTCACATCGAAACAGAGTGACCGATTGGCGTGATTTTTTATGTGGAGATGGTTGGACGGCTGGAGAGTGATATAGGCTACTTTTTACCGCGGGAAAATATCTCATTCCTACGGAAAATCACGTTATAATACAATCCAAAATAACTCATTATACCTATGTATAATAATATATAGTCTATTTATTCCATACTTACCGTTAAAACGTACCTAGGGACGAACCCAAGCAAACCGAGGGTGAGTCGCTAGTTTATTCATATATATATAAGGAATAATCAACCTAAAATTAAAAATCATCCAATAAAACAAAACCTTAGTAATGTAAACTAGTAGAATTCGTACTGAAACTGTTTCAATAATTGATACCCGCATAAACAAGTCGGTATACTCTCTAGATAAGCAGTAATTTTTTTATGAGTCAGTAAAAACCGTCGTTGTTTAAAGTTTGGACGAAAACATCAGTTTTATGTATTGGAATGACTATAAAATCAGTGAGAGCAATACATAAATAACATAGTATAGCGTTTTTATGTTCTCCTAACTCTTCTGAACTGTATTGAAATGTGCATGAATACGGGCAACGTTTAAAAGCATTCCAATTAAACATACATTTATTTTGTATGATAATTTTTACTTCAGAAATATATTAGTAGATATTATATTAATTTAATTTTGAAAATACTATATTTATTTTTAATAATAAATATCGGTTAAGTGGTAAAGTAATAGTTGATAGAGATTTATTACTAATACTAGCGGCTCACCCTCGCTTCGGGACAACGGGGAAAACGGGAATCTATCCCACGGGAACCGTACATTTTTCCGGGATGAAAAGTATCTACGATGTTGACCGGGGATATAAGGTACTACTTTGCAAAATTCCATTTAAATCGATCCAACAGTTTCGGAGATTAGCCCGTACAAACAGACAAACAGAGAAACAAAAAATGTGAAAAAAAATCTGGATTGTTCTATTTCTCTTTTTACATTTCCTTACTCGGTTTTCAGCATTTTTTTCTGTGTACAGACATTCGACCTCTACAGTTTAATTATATGTATAGGTATCGTATATTTTACGCACTTTTTAGATGATGTGTAACACAAAGGAACCCTTAACAGTTAACACTTGTTCTTTATTGCATCCCTTACGACTTGACCTCGATTCTCCTATAATTAGTAACACGCCTCGCATTTTTTCCAACATTTTTGTTTGTAACTAATATTTCTAAAGATCTACTGATGTGGCCTAATACTTCTCCATAGCGATTACTAGGTACGCTTAAAATACGTCAATCCATTGCTACATTGCTGTGAAATGAAATAAAATGAAGGACAAACCAAGAAAAACACTCACCCATTTCTAATATTAATACAAATTTTCTTTTTAAAAAGCTCAATTAATCTTGTTATACGGCCTGTAATTTCTGAGATAAAGTAGGACATACTCATATGTACGGAAATATCACTGGTATGTGATGTATTAATGAAGAGATAATTATCATTTAGCCTTGGCGACACGTAGATATTTCCGTATATTAGGTAGATAATTATTAAAGCGATAACATTTGATGTGTGGTTTCAGTACATGCATACTGCATAGTATAGTATTTTACAAAAAGAAAAGATTTATTTTAAAGGTAATTTTTCACATCGGTCGTTAACCATATTTTAATTTAGTACAAGCAATAATTTATATTGTATTTTAGTTTAGCCAGTAATAAAGAATATAATAAGCTCCAAATATCCGCCTCGTTAAATTATTCAGTTGCGCCCGCGCATCTTTCAAATATTTTTCGACTTGTTTATTTTCTATTTTAACTTTGCTTGCTTGCACATTAAAAAAAAATTGAAACGATAATCAAAAAAATATTCAACATACTTGACTGGGTTGCTTTTATTTATGTAACGACTAGTATTATATGATCTGTGATAAAGATAAAGAAAAAGATGCGGGCAGGTGTATAATACATGCGGGTAGATAGGTTTTATTAA
Organism: Fabriciana adippe; assembly: GCA_905404265.1. Classification (NCBI taxonomy): domain Eukaryota; kingdom Metazoa; phylum Arthropoda; class Insecta; order Lepidoptera; family Nymphalidae; genus Fabriciana; species Fabriciana adippe. The sequence goes on from FR989995.1 coordinate 2,146,484, forward strand.
AATACTACCGACTCACTCTCGCTCCGCTCGGGTTCGTCCCTATTTACGTTTTAACGTTTAGATTTCTCTGAGATATTTTCCCGCAGTATAAAGTATCCTATATGTTGACCCGGATAACCAGCTATCATCATATCAAATTCCATCAAAATCTTTCCAGTCGTTTTTCCGTGATGCGGTAACAGACAGACAGACAGACAAAAATTCTAAAAACTAGTTTCGGCCTTTGTATCGATAATAATGCCTACTTCAATAAGATTTAAAAAAAAAATAATGTACAGATTCGGCTTAGTTAGAGTTTTATTATATTATGTATAGAAGACAGTTTTTCAGCACGCATCCATTATCAAATGATTGATAATAAACACGTCGATGTTTTTGTGGCTGTAGCTACTAATATATTGTGTACCTACATGAGATTTCTATTTCTGTTAGTGGCCATATACATAGAGTTTTTTTTGAAGTCATACTTTTTTTTGCACGTTTGGAAAAAATTATGAAGGTAAAATTTTTACGATGCGCGCGCACACCGACAGCCAAAAAGCGACATGATGAAATATTTAGCTATTTTTGTTCCGTTACGCCAAAGAAGTATAACTTCTTACGTGCGTACATAAGTACACACACACGTTATTTTAACTTTGATACCTTTTCTCCTTGCGCTATTCTGAGAATATTATCATGATTCTTGAAGTGATATTTTTTCGATGTTAGCAAAAATTATCTGCTCTTTTAGCCTTTACGTTTAAAGTATAAGTAACACCTACTATATTTCCAAACGTTGAAAAACTTGTTAATTATCTTTTATCTTGTTAGAATAAAGCAAATACGAAAATATGAGAGCCAGAGTATTAACTAAGATAATTTAAATCCAGGTTTTACTAATTAAATATTTTGATTACTTTCTTGATATCTCGAAACTTTTTTAAACAAATCCATTTATGAATATTGCTAGCGCTAAATAAAAATAGAAAGTGGGTTTCTAGGAGTATAACAGATTATAACTACGTTTGTTGCTTTGTCCTTCTTTTATGTAGCAACGCTCAAACACGACGATATGATTTTTTGTGTTGGGATTTTATAGAACCTATATATATGAGATGTGATTAAAAAAAGCTTGTAAAAAATCAGACAAGAGTGAGTCTGAATTGCGTATTATAAATACGTTAAATATGTGTAATTGTAAGGTGCTAACTTACATATGTAACTTGTTAGGTTAAAAGTATAATAAAAGATTTAGGCGTCCATAATATAAATTTTATTAACAGTAAAAATATTTTATGTTAATACGTTATAAATTTATTCTACAGTTTTTCTCAAAAATACTATGAATAGTCCTTCAGTTAAATGTTTGGACTGTCATTTTTCCTAATTTAACTTCCACAAAGTGTATCAATAAGTTCACGTGAGACATCTATCAACCTTTCAGTTGTATCACAGTGTACTAAAAAATAACAGTGGGCTATCGCCTTTGATGTTTGAAGAAAAGCCGACACCGCGTAGCGTACTTCGCATTACGCAGGGTTGTTACAGTTTTTTTTTGTAATTTAATTAAAATATAATATTATTATTTAGTTATTTATCGAAGTTCTTCATAGCAAAGAATACAAAAAGGCATTTCGCGGAGGCAAATTCAAATAGAGTTTTACAAAATCTCATATAATAATAATAATAAGCCTTTTATTTCTTTAATAAAAAATAAAATATACAATTGGTTTAACAATTATTTGATTTGATTGAATGAATATTTTTATGTGACATTATAATTAATTTAATGAATAACTAGATAATTAAATGAAATAAATTAACTTATAATAAAAATAAATTAAATCTAGCAAATTATATTACATAAGTCAAATTGAATTTAGTTATATATAAATTTATATTATATTTTCAATTTTTTAGCAAAGTTAGTTTTATATGATATAATGTAATTAATAGATTTCCAAATCACCTATCATAAATGGGCAATGGACAAATATTTTCGGTTTCTAGATTTACTGGATTTGAAATTTCTGTTATTAAACTTAATTATGTAAAAAATCCTCATCCTAATAAATAATTTTAGCAAAAAATATATAATATAGCACAGGTAGTATGAACCATTTTAATTGCTTACAAATTAAAATAAACGCGCGACAGCCCTTAAAGTCGTGTCCCGAGCTGCTAACTAATTCGGGCGGCAGAAATGTATGCAGCTCGGGCTCGCCTACCCGCGTCTCACCTCTCACACCCCGCACGATTGCCCTGTCTAGACGGCTTCGTTGAATGACTGTATAGACTGTGGTTGTATAGTACCTACTACCTATAAATATTCTTTGAGTAAAATAATTATAACATGCAAGCGATTTACCCTCGTTTCGCACGGGTTTGTCCCTGGGTACGTTTTAACGGTCAGTATGGAATAGATAGACTATAGCGATCCTAATAAATAAACGGACTAATACAAAAAAAAATTTCAAATCGGATTAGTAATTCCTCAGAGATTTGCGCGTTCAAACAAACAAACTCTGCCTCTTTATAATATTAGTAAAGATGAAAAGATAGGGACAACAAATCTATAGAGGTTATGTTATTGCCTTTTGATTGCCTTAAAAACATTTGACAAACTCAGACAGTTTAGGTTGAATATTTTGACACGTTTACCTTGCATATGAATTATGATCCGATGTTATTTATGAATAATATGTTTGAACAAGATTTATCATGTCCGTTTGTTATATAGTCAATTGTATTTAGCCAATAGCTTGGATATCCGCCAATTCCTTGTTTCAAGTGCCAGGTTTGAATAATAGGTAATACCAGATCACAGTTTGCTACGGTTTCCTTAGTTTTTTGATTTAAAACCCGAAAATATAATTTTGCATACAACACTCCTAGACTAACTTCTTAAAAATTGTCACGATCGCTTTTATTATTAGCAGAATAGACCGCCAAAATTAGTTTATTAGGCTTATCGAATTCAAATTTAAAATATTTTATTAAGCATAATTTTTTTTTTACTAAATATAATGAGTATGCTACCTTTATACATAAGTATGTAAGTAGGTATAAATAAATATGTTGCGATATTAACAAACAACACCATCTAGTTCCATGGTAAGCAATGAGGCCTGGGTTATGGATACCAGATAGTTGATACACTATACATATTATATAACTTTAAATACATACATATTATAAATATAAACACCCACGACTGGAGTACAAATATTCGCGCTCATCACACAAATTAATGCCCCCAGCGGGACTCGAACCCGCGACCGCTGGCACAGCAAGTACCTACTAAGTACTAAGCACTACAAACTGAGCCAAACGTGTCATCATAACTCAATCAACGTGCCTACTGTATCTTCCCTAGGCTGTCAAAATTTCAAAATCATCGGTCAGGAAAGAGTGGTTTTAATATAGTACTAGCAGAACCCGCGGGTTAGCCCGCGATCAAACTGCGAAAAAAATAAACTTTTTCGCTATACATACTTTATTACTTGCAAAAATATGTATAAGATGTTAAGCGTATATTCTGTAAATAAATTTACTTTATATCCCACACTTGAGCCATGTTGAGTAACATTTAAATACATTCAACAACTCAAACTTCACCGCCCAGTTTTACCCACTTAGGGGCTGAATTAAAAAAAAAATCTACAATACATGCTTATTTAATTGTATTAAAAAGAATTAATACCAAGTTTTAAGTAATTCTGATCATAAACAATTTTTTCCTTATATAAACAGCACAATCCTCTTTTATCCTTTTATGGGATGAATTTCGAAAAAAAATGATATTTTTATTGTTTTAATTTTCATTTTAAATGTAAATACCATTTTCCGTGCATCAATTATAGAATTTCATACAAAGTTTCATCTCTTATTTGACAGCCTTATGGGATGAATTTTAAAAAATGCTAAAATACGTATTTATTTAATTTATTGAAGAGCATTAATACTAATTTTCAAGTAATTCTGATCATAAATAATTGTTTGCCCATATAAACTTTATTACCCCTTTTTACCCTTTTAAGGGATGAATTTCGAAAAAAGTCTAGTACATATATTTCTTATTTTTCATCTTAAAGCTAAATACTACTTTTCGTGCATTTCACGTTAAGAATGACAAAGTTTCATACAATCTTTTATCCCCTATTTTATCCCCTTAGGGGACGAATTTAGAAAAATCCTTTCTTAGCGGATGCCTACATTGTATAAGGAATATGTCCTCTAAATTTCACGTTTCTACGACCAGCGGTTTAGGCTGTGCGTTGATCGATCAGTCAGTCAGGACAAAGCATTTTATGTATATATAGATAGATAATAGATTAACATAAAAAAATCTTAGTTTAATTTTATCACAAAGTACAAGGGATCTATTTAAGTTCACTTATTTTGATTCTGTCTGTTATGATCAAAATTTCAGAAATCAAGTTATTTGTGACCAAATTCTTGGGTGTAAAATCTCTAAAATATAACTTAAATTACTTATATATATATATATATATATATATATATATATATATATATATATAACTTATATTAAGTACTTATATTTGAGTATACGCATATATAATAAGATTCCACAAATTGTCCCAGTTACCTTTTCTAAAATTTAAAGATAAAATTAAAAATGTTTTATTGAGCAAAGCGTATTACACTGTTCAAGAGTTTCTTGTTGATGAAAATGTGTGGAATTGAGTATTATTGAGTCATATGCGGGCTATCTATATTGTTAATATTAATAAAATAAATGTAATTTCGATATTTAAAAGAGCAACTGTTGAGTTTTTTGCCGGCTCTTCTCAGCAGAACTGCTTTCCGAGCCGGTGGTAGCTCCCTAACGGACAGACTACACTGACGCTTACATTAAATTGCACTTGTAATAATTCTAATTGAATAAAGTTTATATCATTTCATTTCATTACATCTAGAAAAACTATGGATATAATTGAAAAAAAGAGTGTATAGAAGTAGCGGGGTAGCCATATCAAAATATATCATATGATCAGCGTTATTTATTTTGCAAGATTGACTAGTAGTTAGTTATAGATTTTGATGACACTTGATTTTTACTTTTAATTTTTTGACTTATCGTTTTTCTGGTTTGTTTCAGGAATTTCTTTTTAAAGAAATAACGAATAGAAATACACATCTGTTAAGATGGCCACCTCGAGTTTTGGTAAGCATTAAATTTTCGTCATCTTTGAAATTATATGTGATCGGCAGCCAAGAGACTATTTAATGGCGAGGTTTGCTTTTCTACTTTGCCTTTAGATAGTTTCCTTGCTTTCGTTCTAAAATTTACATCATAATATGTCCGGAAACTAATAGATAACATTAATATTAGTAGAAAAAATCAACTTTGCTTTAGTTTTTAAGTTGATCAAATGTTTCATATAACGAAGTCTAAGTGTGTCTTTAGATAGTATCCTAACATTCATTCTTCTGATGTACAGAATAATGTATTATTTTGTAAGCATATACCTACTAATAATTTTAATGTAGATATAATTAATTATATTTCGTACTATTAATGTAAATGTGCCGTCAGAAATTCTATTTTATATAAATCTATTTTATACGTTAATGTGTACAGATAAAATACTGTTTTACTATAATTAGTATTCAGCAAGTTTTTGTGTTTATGTACATGAATATTAATATTATTATTTATTTCATATTTTAAAAACATTTCAACAGATTTTAACTTTATTTTTTTATCACTTACAAGTATGTATATTACAAAGTTATTGGACGGCAATTCAGAGACTACCTAAGGGCAATGTCAGTCAAATAACTCTGCCTTTAGATAGTTTCCTGATTTCGGTTCTATTTAACTGCGTTTCACAGTGAATGTGTGCTTGTATTGTAACTTACAAGAAGAAATCATTACCCTCTTTTTAACGCAGTTGGGTATAAATGTAATAATAATCGATAATAATAGTGGTCGGCAGCCGAGGGACTATCTAAGAGCAAGGTATATGTATCGACTTTGCCTTTAGATTTCTTAGCTTTGATCTACATATCAACAGATTTACGACTTTTTATAGAAACTAGTGATCGCCGCGTGGTTGAAAATCAACCATAATTCATTAAGTTACCTATATATTTGTTGTCTTGCGTATATTACAATATTAATCTATTCTTAATTTGACCACAGACTTTAACAATAAACAAAAGATTATATATGCGTGTGTGTGTCTAATACATGGTAGTGTGTGTAATGTTTTTTTTTATTGATTTAATGTATTTTTATGCATAATTTTAAAAAATATTAGTATTAACTCCTTCTCTATATAAACTATAAATGTGGGAAATTTCATACTCCTCGTCCGTGCAATTTTCGTAAAAAGGGTGTACCCCCTTTTTTTTTTCTTCACGTATTATTATATAGATACTCAGATAGATAAATCAAAACGTTAAGTTACACAATAAACATTTATGTTTTCTTCGTCATTAGCCATATATAAGCATATTCGACTATCACATTTGCGTTTTGTTTCCTGGTTTTCAATATTTATTTTCAGATGCAATAGTTTAAGTCGATAGGAGCGTCGTTATTTACATATTGTGTAGACTGTATCTGCTATTTTTTTTTGATGTCACTGTGTCTATTTTGTACTCAGAATAAAGCTAAATAATATTTTTTCTTTAATTATGCTTAGTGGTCGGCAGCTGAGAGACTAATTAAGGGCAAGGTGTGCGTATTCACTTTGCCTTTAGTTAGTCTTGTAGTTTTCGATCTACTAGTCATCAGTCTCTAAATGTCTTCAACGAAGTAATTGTATAATTATTTAAGATTATGTCTATTATTATTGTATTTAGGTACTTATTTTAGTGCTCGGCCGCTGAGAGACTAATTAAGGGCAAGGTGTGCGTAATTACTTTGCCTTTAGTTAGTCTCGTAGTGTTCGATTTACTAGTCATCAGTCTCTAAATGTCTTCAGCGAAGTAAATGTATAATTATTTAAGATTATGTCTATTATTATTGTATTTAGGTACTTATTTTAGTGCTCGGCCGCTGAGAGACTAATTAAGGGCAAGGTGTGCGTAATTACTTTGCCTTTAGTTAGTCTCGTAGTGTTCGATTTACTAGTCATCAGTCTCTAAATGTCTTCAGCGAAGTAAATGTATAATTATTTAAGATTATGTCTATTATTATTGTATTTAGGTACTTATTTTAGTGCTCGGCCGCTGAGAGACTAATTAAGGGCAAGGTGTGCGTAATTACTTTGCCTTTAGTTAGTCTCGTAGTGTTCGATTTACTAGTCATCAGTCTCTAAATGTCTTCAGCGAAGTAAATGTATAATTATTTAAGATTATGTCTATTATTATTGTATTTAGGTACTTATTTTAGTGCTCGGCCGCTGAGAGACTAATTAAGGGCAAGGTGTGCGTAATTACTTTGCCTTTAGTTAGTCTCGTAGTGTTCGATTTACTAGTCATCAGTCTCTAAATGTCTTCAGCGAAGTAAATGTATAATTATTTAAGATTATGTCTATTATTATTGTATTTAGGTACTTATTTTAGTGCTCGGCCGCTGAGAGACTAATTAAGGGCAAGGTGTGCGTAATTACTTTGCCTTTAGTTAGTCTCGTAGTGTTCGATTTACTAGTCATCAGTCTCTAAATGTCTTCAGCGAAGTAAATGTATAATTATTTAAGATTATGTCTATTATTATTGTATTTAGGTACCTATTTTAGTGGTCGGCAGCTGAGAGACTAATTAAGGGCAAGGTGTGCGTATTCACTTTGCCTTTAGTTAGTCTCGTAGTTTTCGATCTACTAGTCATCAGTTCCTAAATGTCTTCAGCGAAGTAAATGTACAAATATTTAAGATTATGTCCACAATTATTATATTTAGGTCTAGTCTAGGTAGGATTACGTCTATTATTATTTTATTTAGGTACCTATTTTAGTGGTCGGCAGCTGAGAGACTAATTAAGGGCAAGGTGTGCGTATTCACTTTGCCTTTAGTTAGTCTCGTAGTTTTCGATCTACTAGTCATCAGTTCCTAAATGTCTTCAGCGAAGTAAATGTACAAATATTTAAGATTATGTCCACAATTATTATATTTAGGTCTAGTCTAGGTAGGATTACGTCTATTATTATTTTATTTAAGTACCTATTTTAGTGTTCGGCAGCTGAGAGACTAATTAAGGGCAAGGTGTGCGTATTCACTTTGCCTTTAGTTAGTCTCGTAGTTTTCGATCTACTAGTCATCAGTTCCTAAATGTCTTCAGCGAAGTAAATGTACAAATATTTAAGATTATGTCCACAATTATTATATTTAGGTCTAGTCTAGGTAGGATTACGTCTATTATTATTTTATTTAGGTACCTATTTTAGTGGTCGGCAGCTGAGAGACTAATTAAGGGCAAGGTGTGCGTATTTACTTTGCCTTTAGTTAGTCTTGTAGTTTTCGATCTACTAGTCATCAGTTCCTAAATGTCTTCAGCGAAGTAAATGTACAAATATTTAAGATTATGTCCACAATTATTATATTTAGGTCTAGTCTAGGTAGGATTATGTCTATTATTATTTTATTTAGGTACCTATTTTAGTGGTCGGCAGCTGAGAGACTAATTAACGGCAAGGTGTGCGTATTCACTTTGCCTTTAGTTAGTCTCGTAGTTTTCGATCTACTAGTCATCAGTTTCTAAATGTCTTCAGCGAAGTAAATGTATGATTATTTAAGATTATGTCTATTATTATTTTATTTAGGTACGTATTTTAGTGGTCGGCCGCTGAGAGACTAATTAAGGGCAAGGTGTGCGTAATTACTTTGCCTTTAGTTAGTCTCGTAGTTTTCGACGCACTTATCTACAGTTTCAAAGCGGAGAAACAACAATCAACTGTTAGAGTTTAATTAACTACTTATATTTAATTTACTTTTTATTTGCAGTTAAGAGACTATTTAAGGGAAAAGTGTAGTTATCTATTTTGCCTTTAGGTAGTTTCCTGACTTTTGATCTAGTATTCCACATATTTTCTACAATAATCGATAACTGAGAATTGACTTAGAGAATAGTAATTAATTATTATGTAAACTACTCATAAAATATTCCTACTTGTATGTAAAGCTTGGGTTGGTAGATTTTGATTTGAATTGTAAATGTTATGGCTGTCATGTTATTGATTGTATGTATATGTAGATGGTATGTAATGTTCTTCTATTACTATGTGAGCACTTGTACTTCAAATATTTGTTAATTGTTTTTTTTTTATTATTCTAGACGTTAGTGCTGTGTAACTTGTGCTGACAGGATATCTGGATGTCAATTAAGGTTTGTGTTATGTAGTTTGGCTTGAGGTAGCATAGTTCCTAGCATTTATTCTTTTATGTGACATTTTACGACATTTATTATATCTATTTCATAATTTATATGTATGGTTTTAATCATCATTTTTTTTTATTTTCAGCATATTTTTCTTATTAACGCAGCTCGAAAGCACTGTAAGTACCTATATCATGTCTGGTATTTTCTAATTATGTAGTATCTTTAAAATTTCTGCATTATTTGTCTGCCTGCTTTTTTTATTGCATAATTTATTAAAGGACTTAGCCTGTAACTGTTACAAAATATTATAAAAAAATAAATTATATTGTAATTATATTCATACAATTCTAATAACACTGTTTACTGCATATAATTTTAATAACAACGTCCACTTGACATTCGATATATCGTTATACTCGTAGGAATCATGCATCGATCTGGATTAGCAATCAATAGCGAAACATAACATATTTTAATTTTATCAATCTTTTTCGCAAAACATATATATATGTAGCCTAATTTATAATGTTAACAACAATTTTATGATTCCGTATTTAAAATAGAAAAATACAGATTAGACAGAATAGATTAGATATACAGATAGGATTACTAGGCGTATGTCGAATCCTCTTTTCTCAGTCTACTGAGTGTTCTTTGATACATTAAGAGTCCCAATGACGTACATAATATGACGTATCCAAAATAATTCTAATATCGAGTGTTAAATGTGGAGGAGAAAATTTTATATGGATCATGCGTCATATGAAATGCAATAAGCTACTCCTTAAAATTTTAACTTACATTAAACAAGTACAGGACATTAAAGTTTACTGCATTTCAAGAATTTCCTAAAAATATATAATCCATATCAAAAATTCCATAGCGTACGGAACTCTCTTTTATGTAAGTTGCTTTTGGCGTCTTGTTGTCAATATTTTTAGTGGCATGCGTAAAAATGATTTGCACAATAGAATAACTAAATAAAACCGTTTAATATATATATATATATATATATATATATATATATATATATATATATATATATATATATATATATATATATATTGAACGTAAGTCCAAAATCTAGGTACGTGTACTTAAAGGTAAGTAAATTGTTAATTGAAGTTACATGTTGTAGTCATTTAATGATGTATTGTATAGAAGAGTTGTATGTTGCGTCTGTCTGTACACTTTACCCTTCCATAGTATTTTGCTTTTGTGTTAAACCCAAAACCCAGCTACTTTTACTTAAAAAATTTGACAAAAATGTAAGGCAATATATTAAAATGGTACGTTCATTTTAATATGTATGTAAGTACGGTAAAGCAAATAATTCGTGATCGGCAGTCGAGAGATTACTTCAGGTCGAGGTGTGTCTTTTTACTTCAGTCTTGAGTAATTTCTTGGCTCCTGTTCTACTGATCTACATCCAAAAATTTTTACGGAAGATATTGTTTCAAAACTCACAAAGTTGCCGCTGAAGATTTTTGGGACTTATATGGACTTAATTTTAGTAATTTTGATATTGCTGTAACTTTGTGACTTAATTTTTGTAGCTTAGATACTATTTAAGGAGGCTTCGACTAAAAATAGTTTTAGACCATTACAGTTGTATGAAAGAATCGGCAGCTGAGTCTATCTAAGGGTAATGTGTGCCTATCGACTTTGCCTTTAGATAGTCTCTTAGCTTTCGATCTACTAATCTCCAATTCTTTAAATTTCAAGAAAAATCCTTGTTGTTAAATTAAATAATTTTTATGTTATATTTTAAGTTCCCTTAAAATTCATGTAAAGTGTCTCAGTTTAATATTTGTTTATTTGTTAATTTTAGCAGTTGCAAAAAGAACGGCAGTTGAGAGACTATTTAAGGGCCAAGTTGGTTAAATAAACTTTGCCTTTAGATAGTTTCTTAGCTTTCGATCTACTGATCTACAAATTCTTCAAGTTTTAGAGATTCTAACGTAATATTTAATATGTACTTATGCCATACACCAAGAATACCACTTTTACAGATATTTACTAAGTACTTTTTATAGCAACATTCATAAAAAATAGAAGTATTGTATTCAATTTAGCTTTTAGATAGTTTCCTGGCTTTCGATGTAAACATCTCCATATTCCTTCGGTTTGGCAAAGTAAAGCTTAGGCTTTACTGAATTATATTATTAAATGTGATTGTAATATTTCCCCAATTTTTGCTGTAAAATTTATAATCGGCAGAGTAGAGACTATTTAAGGGCAAGATTTGTCAAAAAAATTTGCCTTTAGATAGTTTCCTGGCTTTCGATCTGCCTAAAAGTTCGGCGGCAGCAAGCGAAAGCTGCAATAGTTTGTAATTTGGACTATGTATCAAATTTTAAGTTCAATTTAAGTATCCAAATTCAGTTTCTATATTTTTTTAGTAACTAAGCGAATGAATGTAATTTCAAGCAGTTTATACTTTTTGCCCTTTCATAACATTCCCTTTTTTTACATATGTATTATTGTTTTGTTACGAGTGTAATTTTTAGCGAAAAACTTTTAATAGATATTAGCAGATATTTATATGGACTGAACTTTAATGGTTTTTTGACTATCATTTTTATTTTCTGCTAAATATTTGAAAATAAATTAAAAGTATTTTAATATTTTACGTATCCCTTTAGTTCACAGTAAACTAATCTTAGGGTTTTAAATAATTGTATCAGAATAGTATGTATGTTGTATGTATGTACATAGTAGGTTTTAAATAATTGTATAACAGGACTTTGGCCGAAAAGAAATCTTCTGAAAAAAAAAGTGGCTGTTACGAGATTATTTAAAGGCACAATGTGGCTACCTATTCTGCCTTTAGATAGTTTCCTGGCATCATTTTCAAAATATGCATCATCGATGTTGGAGATCGAGAAAAACAGATACAGAAGAAATTGTTATAATGCTTTTTAAGATATTATAATATAAAACATAAATAACTTAAAAATATTTATGTTCTTTTAGGAAAACAAGTAAAACGTTCACTCAGAAAAGAGTGAAGTATGTGTAATATCAAATATGTATCTTACTTAGTACTGTAGTTTGTGGACGGCAACTAAGAAACTACATAAGGGCAAAGCCTGCATGTCGATTCTGCCTTTAAATAGTTCTTTTGGTTTCGTTCCACTCTTATCGCAAACTGAATTAAAATTATGAAAACTGAACATTTTTCTGAACGATTTTAGTTTGTGTCTTGTGTTTACATATTATTATATATAGTATATAACGAGTATATGAAAAATATGTTACTCGTACTATAGAATAAATAAAATTGCTTATTTTGTAGATTTAGCCATTTTGCGCTGATAATGTATAATATTTATTATAAATATTTAAGCTTGAATATAAGATTTTATTTAACTTATGTAGTTTTTTGATTTTTTACTAGGTATTATTGAAAATTTTACAAATAATGCAATTTTAGAGTATATTATATATAGGAGTAGTGCTAGAATAGCTTCTAATATTAGTTTAATTTATTTTACTTGAAAGAAATGGAGGTATGATGAAATTTTATTTTTATTTGCAGATGTCTTCAAGAAGAAAACTTATTCAAGTAAGTTAAAAGTGTCCGGCAGTTGAGAGACTACCTAAGGGAAAAGTGTGTCTATCGATTTTGCCTTTAGGTTGTTTCCTAACTTTCCTTCAATACACCACCTGGATGTTCAGAATTGGATCGAACATGTTAATAGCGGATGAAGATAAAGACAAAATAAAAAAGGGGAAATTGCATTTGGTTAGGTACAATTATTAACAAGGAGACAGAAATATAATATTTTCTGCCGCCAAAATCTACTGTTTATACTTTACACATATCTTATTCATAATTATATATTTTAGTACCTACTTAAAAATATTATTGATTTTCTATAAAGCATTTAGCATTATTTTTACTCGACTGCGGCGGAGACCAAATGGCTAATGATGATTCATGTGTCTTTTTAAGACCCTAAAAACAGTGCACTCAGGGTATACCAAGAGTGTACCGTGTACACTTATAGTTCCTTAGTCTAAACAGTGTGATAGGGTACTTAAATATTATTAAAAATCAAAATGCCTGTTTTCAAATGGCACCAATCCGTGTCTTGAAAAAAATTTTTTCGTCCCAACCTGTCGAGTGAGGTATTAAAAGGGGCGATTATAAAAATATTTACAACTTATATTAGTTAAGTTAATTATTTTCAAGCATATGCTTAAAAATAATTTAAGGTAATAAATTATTAAATTAAAATTTTCTAAATGGCCAAAACTAAAAAGCTATAATTAAAAAAAATAAAACTGGACCGCGTAAGGAACGAACTAAATTATGGGAAAAATTGATGGAAAGAAACATATTAAATTATGCATTCGGAGACATATGTATATATGCAAGTACGTACATGTATCAAGACTCGCAGCAAGTATAAAACATGTATGTCTCGTACGTAGATCATTTAACTAATACATTAATTACTTAATCCTTTTTTAAGATACGATTAAATGTAACGTCATTATTGCTATATATATGAATACTTGTTATATGTATTATATTTCGCATATCGTACATATAATAAAATTCTAAGTCGAATCTGTACATTAAATATTTTTTGGAAAATCTTATTGAAAAAGTCATTATTATCAATACAGAAACCGAATTTGTAGTTTTTAGATTTTTTTTTGTCTCTCTGTCTGTCTTGGGGACCGGACGCATCACGAGAAAACCACTGAACAGATTTTGATGAAATTTGGTATGATGATAGCTGGTTATGCGGGTCAATATATAGGACATATTTTACTGTGGTAAAATATCACATCTCTGAGAAATCTATAATGTAAATATGGACGAATCTGAGCAGAGCGAGGGCGAGTCGCTAGTAATAAAATAAAGAAAGGCTTTATGAAATTAACAAATGTCATTTTTTTAAAAATTCATAATATTTATTTGGCAATAGGTTCGAATGCGATGACGATATAATGATGAAGAATATAGGGACGAGCGGCCGTGCAACTTTGAAACTATATCTTTTGAGATACGTATGTTCAATAAATATAGATATTTTCAAAATAAATTGGTATTTTAAAAAATATATATCATCTTTAATGCTGAAATAATAGACAAATTGTATATTTGACAACCTTTGCATGAGATTTTCCTAAGATCAAAGGCGATCGCCTACTGTATGGATTTTTATAGTGTGGTATAAGTGAGCGTGAGTTTACGAAATGTGTTTTAGCGAGTAAAAAAATATTTTACGGGTTTAGTCTATTGTAGACTTGCAACGAATAGTATATTCGGCCATACGCCGAATACCGAATATTCGGTGGGCTTTCTGACCGAATAGCCGAATATTAGGCAAAATTATTCGGCCAGCGCGTGGTGGGAAAACTTGTGTCTACGTGTTTGTTTTTTGTTTGGCGCCAAAAAGTAGTGTTTATTCAGAGTGTCTTTTCTTTGAATCTGGGATTGTCTAGGAGTAAACTACTACCTGAAAATGCAGAAAAATTAGTCTTTTTGCATAAATCCAATCCACTTCTAAATTTTAATTATGATAATGCAAGTGCATAGTTCTATTTGATAGTTTGTTTGTTAATTTTTGTAATCAAGAAGGTGACTGAGTACTTATGACTACTTTAATGATTATAGGAAAAATATATTATTATAAAATAAATCAATATTTTCATTTTACGAATAGGAAATATCGTCGTTATATAATTGTAAAAAAATATCCAGCTCCAAAAAACTAAAATTTAGTATAAGAAAAAAAAATTAAAATATACCGTTACGGATACTTTAAATGCTCGCCATTTCGCGCGTTTGGCGTGACGTCACAGTGCACATACACAGAAATTACGACTCAATTAGTAAGCGACAAAATCGCTAATCGGTCTGTTATGATATACTCTGACGTCATATTCGGTCTGACCAATGACGTTGCGTTTCAACTAATGACGTTGCGTTTCAACTAAGTAATAGATAAAGAGTAGGTGGTAAAGTAGTAGTTACTTTACTACCTACTCTTTATCCATGGGCGTACCCAGGTAGGGGCAGGGGGGGGGGCAGCTGTCCCCCCCTGGATTTAGTGTAATATTCACCGGTGAACCGAAACAAAAATATTTTATTATTATTTTATTTACTTATTTAGTACCTCATCTAGATCATGTTAATCACATACCAAATGACATAATATTTATGCTCTAACAATATATTTTGTCGTTAGAGAATGCACTATCACTACATAGTATAAAACAAAGTCGCTTCCCGCTGTCTGTCTGTCACTTTGTATGCTTAGATCTTTAAAACTACGCAAGGATTTTGATGCGGTTTTTTTAAAAGATAGAGTGATTCAAGAGGAAGGTTTATATGTATAATACATGCATAATATAGTAGAGAAACACTGATAATTTTAGAGGTTTCTAATGTGATATCGTAAATAAACACATTTTTTTGCGCTTACATTGCAAACGTTGGCTGAACCCTACGAGATAGATCAAAATAATGTACTACAGTATTGTACACATTAAAAAGGTCTACAAAAAAGTTCGCAATGGCATATGTCTATCTCTTAATAGTTCAAGCGAAATGCAGAACTATTTTTAAGAAAAAATAAAATATTGAAAACCTGAAGTTTTATGATTTTAAAATGTTGGCAGGTATATAAGGAATAGAAATTCATAAAATGCCCCCGATGCCCAGCCACCCCCGAGAAATGGGGGGACGCAAAGCGTTGAAAAATAGTTTTTTTCAATTTCCGGCTTACTGTGATGTTCTATCGAAAAATGTTTTCTACAAAAGTTGTAGGTCTAGTAAAAATCTACAACTTTTATTCATAACACTTTTTACAAAAACCTCAGTTTTCGAGATATTTGCAAAAAACTCAGTTTTTAATTTTTTCTTGGTTTTTTATTTTTAATTTTTAGAATAATCTTTTAATTCTCATGAAACTAAGGTAATGTAATTTACAATATATATAGAATAAAGAAAAAAAAATTGAAATTGAAATGTTCAGCCATTTCCGAGAAAAGTATGTTTTATGTTCTCGAGAGGCCGAAAATCATACCCAACTTCAAGTGGACGTTTACATTTAAAAAAATTTTTGTACAATTTTCAGATAGGGCTTATTCTTTTCGTCTTGAACTCTACTTTATGAAAAAATAAAAACATTGTATGGTCGCTCTGTAAGAGCACTCTTAAAAATTGAAAACATTGGAGAAATCGATAATTTTTACTTTGTAAACTACATTTTTTTTTAATTATCATTGGAAAAGTGAACTTTATTACCCAATTTTTTATAAACTGATTATACCAGTGTATTTGTCGGGAAAAAACGAAAGAAATGGTATTCTTAAGTTTTTAATTTGACGCTTATTATTTATACAATATCGCCGTAAACATTCCAACTTTGCAATTTGACGAGTCGTGAAGAAATAATAAAAATTGGAATTCACGTAAAGTACATCGTTTTCTTTTGTATTTTTTTCCAGTAGAATATATTTATGTTATTATTTTTTTGAATTTATCGATGTTTTATTAATTTTTGATCGATTTTGGAGTTAAATTTATGGTTTTTTTTTTCAAAAAAATTAGATTTTAAGGTAATTACAGAAAGAAATGAAATTCATTTGTAATCTAAGTTTACTCATTAGTTAAAAGTATAATTTAAAAAAATTAAGTTGATATTAACAAAATTTTGTCATCGTTTTGTTAAAAAAATCATAAAAAATGTAAAAAATGAAAAAAATAATTAAAAACAAAAAAAGTACATTAAAGGGTAATTTTAAAAAGATTTAAATTTTTAAAATTACTCCTTAATGTACTGTGCATCCATCAAACGCTTAGATATTTATGATAAAAAAGAAAAGGATGAATTTTTATTGAAAGTCGAATATCTCAGGAAAAAATCGACGTAAAAAGTTTAGTAAAAACTTTTTTTTATGATTTTTTAACAAAACTATGACAAAATTTTGTAAATATCAACTTAATTTTTTTAAATTATACTTTTATCTAATGAATAAACAAGATTAGATTACAAATGAATTTCATTTATTTTTGTAATTACCTTAAAATCTATTTTTTTAGAAATAATCAATAAATTTAACTCCAAAAGCGATCAAAAATTAATAAAACATCGATAAATTCAAAAAAGTAATAACATAAATAGATTCTACTGGAAAAAATACAAAAGAAAAAGGTGTACTTTACGTGAATTCCAATTTTTATTATTTCTTCACGACTCGTCAAATTGCAAAGTTGGAATGTTTACGACGATATTGTATAAATAATAAGCGTCAAATTAAAAACTTAAGAATACCATTTCTTTCGTTTTTTCCCGACAAATACACTGGTATAATCAGTTTATAAAAAATTGGGTAATAAAGTTCACTTTTCCAATGATAATTAAAAAAAATGTAGTTTACAAAGTAAAAATTATCGATTTTTCCAATGTTTTCAATTTTTAAGAGTGTTCTTACAGAGCGACCATACAATGTTTTTATTTTTTCATAAAGTAGAGTTCAAGACGAAAAGAATGAGCCCTATCTGAAAATTGTACAAAAAATTTTTTAAATGTAAACGTCCACTTGAAGTTGGGGGGTGATTTTCGGCCTCTCGAGACCATAAAACATACTTTTCTCGGAAATGGCTGAACATTTTAGTTTCAATTTTTTTTATTCATTCTATATATATTGTAAATTACATTACCTTGTTTCATGAGAATTAAAAGATTATTCTAGAAATTAAAAATAAAAAAACCAAGAAAAAATTAAAAACTGAGTTTTTTGCAAATATCTCGAAAACTTTGAGGTTTTTGTAAAAAGTGTTATGAATAAAAGTTGTAGATTTTTACTAGACCTACAACTTTTGTAGAAAACATTTTTCGATAGAACATCACAGTAAGCCGGAAATTGAAAAAAACTATTTTTCAACGCTTTGCGTCCCCCCATTTCTCGGGGGTGGCTGGGCATCGGGGGAATTTTATGAATTTCTATTCCTTATATACCTGCCAACATTTTAAAATCATAAAACTTCAGGTTTTCAATATTTTGTTCCCAAACTGCATTTTGCTTGGACTATAAGGATAACATACTATTTCCGTTTTAATACTTTAAAAAATTGGCAATTATAATGCGGTAATGTATTGGACGTCGCTCGATATTTCGACCCCTAAGATCCCGATACTCTTATAGATGTTAAGAGGAGTATTCTGGAACTTTGGCGCTATAGAGAATGGGGTTTTTTAGTGGAGAACGCACAAACTTGTGTCTTTTTAGGGTTTAAACTGGACGAGATTTCGTGGGCCCCAATCGGAGAGCTGCTCTAGGGAAGTCGCAATTTCGGACACAAGTTGGACTCTGTTCTCCTCAACCTTAGCTCGAGAGATGCTTGCTCGGCCAGTACAACAGGCATCGACTGTACTGTCATCTGCATAGCAATGAGTGTTGCCAGTTAGCAACATATCGTTGATATGCAGAATAAACAGTGTAGGCGATAGTAGGTACTGAACCTTGGGGTACGCCAGCGTTAATCTGCACAGTGTCGGAGCATATACCGTCAATTACGACTTTTATGCTACGTCCAGAAAGAAAAGTAGCAACCCAAGAAAGCATTTGTTTGACATATTATTATTGTTTTGAAAGAGCCAAACGTAGATTACGAAAAGTATTAATTCAATGTCCATAATATCTATCAATTATATCATACACTACTTTAAAAAATCTGGTTGATCTTTGGTGCATTCTGTTGAACAATAACAAGAAGCGTCCGTTAAATAGAAAGGGACATACGAATTTTTTTTTGTGAGTATTTTCTATGATTAATTGTAATTTGTAATATTTTTTTGTAAACGAAATCAATGTTGTTCGTACCTAAACCTAGGTGTAGCCTTTCTTTCTTTCTTACACCTGGCTGCGAAGAGGTTGCGGCCAAGTGCCTAATCTTTCGTGTAGTGTTTTTGTGTAGTATGTAGAGTAAAACAAGCGCGGGGGCCGGTTTAGTAAATTTCTGATTTGCCCCCCCCTAGGCCAAAAGCTGGGTACGCCCATGTCTTTATCTATTACTACTTTACTACCATAATCAAAAAGAAATTACATTAATAAATATTAATATAGGCTTAATTCAATAAAGAATATAAAAAAACATTTCACCTTTCATTACATAACACGCATATTCCCTATTATCTGATTACAACAAACTATATTACTCAAGTATTCGGTATTCGGCCGAATAGTATCTAGATATTCGGTATTCGGCTGAATAGGAAAAAAGCAGCGGAATAGGCCGAATACCGAATAGTAACCGAATATTCGTTGCAAATCTAATAAGAACATTAAAATAAAAAAGAAAGTGCTTCTTATATGCGCTCTATTTAAAAAAAGTTAAAATGTTATTGAAAATGTCTTATTTTGAAATAAAACCCCAGTTAGACCAAAATTTGGCGTCTCACAAGTAGTATTAATTGTAATTTTTTTTCTCTCATAAATATATTATCTTATCAGACCCAGTCTACTTTCAGAATATGTAAAGAAAAGATCAAATTGTATGACATAATTTTATGAGACCTTATGTAATAAGGGTATCGACCCTTCCTAACTCCTAAAAACTAAATAATTTACAATCCATATTTACGAATAGGCTATAAAAGCATACCGAATAGGGTAAGCAAATGACTTTTACAAGCACTAATACTCTGGAAAATTAATTTTTATGGTGTACATACGAGACTGGCATTTATGCAATGAGTAATCTTTGACAAATGATTTCGAAAAGTGAAGTGACTCTTTGGTAAATATATAGAATGATACAGCTAACATTGCAAATATTTTGTTATCTATACTTAATATTATAAAGCTGAAGAGTTTGTTTGTTTGTTTGAACGCGCTAATCTCAGGAATTACTAATCCGATTTGAAAAATTCTTTTTGCATTAGATAGCCCGTTAACTGAGGAAGGCTATAGGCTATATATCACCCCGGAAAAATATACGGTTCCCGTGGGATAGATTTGTTTTTGTCTAGAGATGAACCCGAAGCGAAGCGAGGGTGAGTCGCTAGTCAACGATAAAGCTAAAGCGTGATTCAAAAGTATCTAATTAAATGGGCTAAATAAGGGATTGTAAGAGCATGTAAATATAACACTTTGTAATCTATTTTCCGGTTGATTAGAATCTATAGAAAGATTCTATATCCGTATTATAATAAAAGTAGTAGTACTATGGTACTAATGTGTCTCTGTTGATGGTCACGAAATGAATTTTGGAGGAGAAAACTGTCTACTGTACTTGTCTAGTTGTTTATACTCATCGTATTAAATAGCTAGTTCAATGACAATTTTGTAACATTTGCATTTATTATCATTTCACACAGTGAAGTGCTTAAGATAAGCTGAAAAGAAGAAACATATCAGGTAATACTCGTACGTTTAATATGTTGTGTGTAAAAGAAGGTCCCTTTGGGTTATAGAAGCTAATATTGGCTTTTCTAGCCGATGAGTCTTTACTTAACCACCTATATATAGCCAGATGGTATAAGTAATTTTTTTTGTTAAACACATAGCACCATCTAGTTCCATGGTAAGCTATAGATACCAGATAGTTGATACACTACACATTTATAACTTTAAATAAATACATATTATAAATATAAACACCCATGACTGGAGTACAAACATTCGTGCTCATCACATAAATGAATGCCCCCAGCGGGACTCGAACCCGCGACCGCTGGCACAGCAAGTACCTACTAAGTACTAAGCACTACAAACAGCCAAACGTGTCATCATAGAGTATAGACTAGCTGCTGCCTAGTGCCTACTGTATCTTCCCTAGGCTGTCAAAATTTCAAAATCATCGGTCAGGAAAGAGTGGTTTGGCACAGCAAATAGGGTGGGTCACTACAAACTGAGCCAAACGTGTCGTCGGACGGAAAATGTACTTTCCAACGTTAAAAAGTCATGTTGTTTTGTAAAAAATGCCGCATACATTAACATCGTTCTATCATCTATGATAGTTCTCATGAAATGATTTAATTTTAAGCTTTAGATAAAAGATGAAAAATAAAATCCTATTAGATGATTTATCCAATTTCAATACATGGCAACTACGTGTAATCAGCGCGGCACATCATTTTGATCGTTATCATCGAATTATAAACTAAGTAATCCGTCAGCCACGAAGCGACAACAGAGAATTTATTGCTAAAATAAACGAACTGGAAAATGTATTCTACGTTATAAATATAGAGTTATATCTTAAGCGTAGAATGTACGTGTTGTAGTTATTTTATTTTAAAGCAAAAATAGTTTAATGTCGAAAGTATTTTTAAATTTAAATGGGATCAAAGCTGTATATTAAACGACTGTTTATATTTGGGGATATAATAAAAACTATTTTCAGACTTTAGATTTTTATTTATCTGTATGTCTGTTTGTTTAATAAACCACAAAGTGAGAAAGACGGGATATATCCGTCCTTTTGCGAGGTTTTTGCTAAACTTAGGCTTTGAAAAATTCTTTTTGCATTAGATATTCCGTTAATTGAGGAAGGCTATAGGCTATATATCATCCCGGAAAAGTGTTCCCGTGGGATAGATTTAATTTTGTCTAGGAACGAAGCGAGGGTGAGTTGCTAGTAAATTAAATATGTCTTAATTAAGTGCTAAATTTCATTTTAATCGACTGAGCCCATTTTATCTTAACTGTCCTGTTTAAATAATCCTGGTGAAGGCGACTTTATATAGCTAAGTAGTATATGGGTTTACGTGTACCTATAGTGGAAGTGGACACAATAAAATATTAGGCTACAAATGGTAATGGAGCTACTTCCATGATAATTATATCATACGTATATAATATTGCATTTACGGAGATACCTTCACTATTTTTGTTTTTGTAATTACTATCGGACTTTTGACACTTTTGGCGTTTACGGCCGGCCGCACATGTACGGAATCCTGATTCGGAATTCCTGATTCGGAATTCCGGAAGACTAGCGTAGACGTTAGGTTTTTTGTATTAGGAATTTTACTACTGGCAGTAGGTAGAGTAGTGATGTTGGCAGTGAAATAAAATATCGATATATCGACGTATATATTTTTATTAAAATATCTATATTTATTAAAATATCAATATCGACCTCGATATCACGAGGAAAAAATAACACTATATTGGTCAAATTTTCCTAGATTTTCGGTTTCAAAATAATAATGTATTTAATTCAATCTAGCTCAATAAAAGCTATATATACATATATATACATATATATATATATATATATATATATTTCGATCCGATACATCGATATATCGATTCATCGATATTCATCGATCGACAAAATATTCAAAATCGAAAACCGTATCAAAAACGTTTTTTTTTTTAATTTATTAGCGGAATATTTAACAGAATTTATAAAGCCGTAAAAGATAGGAACGAACGGAAAAAAAATTACTGTATTGTCTATGACTACTATGTTTTTTATAATCTAGTAAACTAATACTTAAAAATAACTTCGTTTTTATTAAAATTCTCATGCAATAAAATAATGTGCATGTTATATAAAAAATAGTATTATCTTTCATTGAGCCAGACTGAACTAAATACATTATTTTAATTTTAGACGTTTCAAAGCCGTTAAATACTTGTTACAAACAGTGCCTACCCTACCCATTACTATTATCAAATATTCGCGTAAATCTAAGAAAGTATTAAATACATTAGTATTTTAAAACTAAAAATCTATGAAAATTTGGTCGATATATAGATATATTTTCCTTGGGATATCGAGGTCAATATTGATATTTTAATAAATATCAATACATCGATATATTGATATTTTTTTTCACTGCCTAAGTCCCTATTCTGACGGAAAATTTCCGTGCGTGTGCGGCGGATCAGCAAAAATTAATGCAAGCGCTGCATTCGGGATGACGTCATTCGGCTTTTTCCGTTCTGAATACCCGAACGCACGGTTTGTTTCCGAAACGAACGTCAGGTTTTTTTTCCGAACGGAAAATGTACGAACGTATGCGCCTAGTCGAACAATTTGTATGTAAGGCATGCATTCGGGTCTCCGAATCTGAATTACGAATCAGGAAACCGAATCGGAATTCCGTACATGTGCGGCCGGCCTACAATAGAAATAAATGTATTGCTATTAATATGTATTATTGTTATCTTTATAAACTTTAGTATAATTCTTGTTAAACTTGCCTTTTTATTATTTTATATTTATATATGTATAATATAGGTATAGTAATTATGTATGTATGTAGTTATAGTATTTATTTATTGATTAATTATATTTTCTTGTATTTATTTTGTATTTATTATTTATTTGTATGATACTTATATGTATAAATATATACTCTTTCTACTGTCTCTTTATTTATTATTCGCGTCCCTTCTATTTTAGTACTATTTCCTACACCAAAAGGTTGCCTGGAAGAAATCGCTCTTTTAGCGTTAAGGCCGCCTCTTGTACCTTCTTCTATATTTTATATATTTTCTTTTCTCTTTTTGAGTGTACAATAAAGAGTAGTTATTCATTCATTCATTCATTCAATAGACATAAATGCACACAGAGTCGCCGCCTAAAGCTATGATAGATTAAGTGGGCGTGCGTGTAAATAAAAACATGGTAGTAATATACTACTTTTATTTGAGCGTCTATTTTTGCTGTTTGTTTATTAATACTGCATGGGGATGAGGAAACAGCAGGAAGCATGATAATTGGATTAAAATGAGATCCATATATTTTATAGGAAATGCTGTTATGTTATATTATTAACTACACCACAATAACTAAGTATCTCTCACTTTTTTTATAGAGCGCGAAGAGTTCAATGGATTTAATCGACCGATTGAATTAAGCTTTAAGCTGTAGTTTATTTTAAGTACCTTATAATTTTTTTTGTTATATTATAAATTTTCTTATAAAAGAAACGTTACTTTTAAAAATGTTATTAAGTAATATAAAGTATCAATGAACCTATGTGAATTAATTATTTGTTTTATCAGTAGATATGTAATTGTTGTACATTAGGTTGAAAGTAAGGAAGTTTATGCAATACAGTAATGCGAGCTATAAACTTGTATGTATTCAGCCCTTTTTAACCTCCCACTGCTGGGCACGGGCCTCCCTTCAATACGAGGGGGATCAGGCCATAGTCCACCACGCTGGCCAAGTGCGGATTGGCGGACTGCACATGTCTTTCGAAAACTTACTAAGTTCTCTCAGACATGCAGGTTTCCTCACGATTTTTCTTTCAAAGTAAGACAAGTGGTAATCATGTTGGAAATGATTCGCACATGAAAATATCAGAGGTGCGAGACCCGGGATTTGAACCCGCTTCACTCGATTTCCCAAGCGAGCGCGTTACCACTGGGCTACCACTGCGTAAACTTGTATATATATAGGTATGTCTTTGATTAAAAACGTTCAAATGCGAGTAAGAAAAGAATGTACTGTAATGTTATAGGGGTCACGATCTCTGTACCTTAAACATCTGTATTTCACAAAAGTTATTTTTAAATAAATAATCTTTATCATCGTTATAAACCATACAACAGTTTTTTTTAAACGTCTATCTGCCTGTGTGTTAATTTGTTCGCGTTTCACGCAAAAACTATTGGATGGATTTTTATCAAATTTTAAAATATAGGTTAGATACTTTTAAAGGAAATGGGAAAGTACGTACATGAAAATTCTTGAATTTTGCAAAGTTGCATCAAATTTCATATAAATTAATATGTTTTTTATGAGTTTAAGATAACTTAGTACCTACGTACAAGTAAGTTACTATTTATTATTTTTTATTTTATCATATATTTTTAAATGTCAAAAAAAAATTAAGTAAAAAACTTTTTTTTGGGCTTACTAGAATACTACGATACAAAACAGCTCAGTACCTTTTTGTCCTCTGTTTGTCAACAGATTTTTTTTTGTTTAGTAGCAATTGATGAGTTTTAGTATTACCAATAAACAAACACAACAACAAACAGGAAATAGTTTTTTTTTAATAAAAATCCGTAAAATCTACTCATATAGATTTTCTTCCAATATTCAATAATGATTGTGGTCAAATTTTGACCACTACGCGAAAGATTATTAGGAATTATAAATACGCTACGGCCAGGCCTACGCACTACGATGGCATGGAAGCAGGTATTTGGCTTTCTCCTTCAATGAATGCGGGTATAAGATTATGTGTGGGATAGGTATGTGCATTACATGTGGCTCTCCAATTTTAAGGGCATTAGTGTGCTCTTGCTGAGCTTGTCGACTTTTGAGAAAAGAATACTATTCTACCATGACCATACCACATACCACTTACCATGTGGTGGTATCACATGAGGTACCTGTTTATTTATCAGAAAAAGAAATTAACCTTCGTACACCTCCTATTTTATTTTAAATAATAATAAATACAATGAAATTATAATTACTCTGTGTTTTATATGCATATTTTTATCTATATATCCATATTTTATTACTTATCTGTATTAATCTATACAGATAAATAAAATTGGAGTGTCTGTTTGTAATATCAAAATAACCGCTTTTTACTAAATGCATATGGATGTGTACACGGTACATACATATATCAAAACAACATTTTTTACAATTTTTGTCTGTCTATCTGTTTGTTCCGGCTAATCTCCGAAACGGCTAAACCGATTTTGACGGGACTTTCACTGACAGATAGCTGATGTTATAAGGAGTAATTTAGGCTACTTTTATTTTAGAAAAAGAATCAGGGTTCCGCGAAAAAAAATTAAAACCCATGAAATTGTGAACAAAATCAGCGTACGGCGTATGCACCCGAGCAAAGCGAGGGTATATTGCTATGTAATTTAAATGAATATCTTAGGAGAGGCAAGCTATTTATGTATAAACATAGCTAACCGTGAAAACGTACCTAGGGACGAACGCGAGCGAAGCGAGCGTAAGTCGCTAGTTAATATATAAAGATGAAGAGTTTGTTTGTTTGTATGAGTGCGCTAATAAGTGAAGTGCGCTAATAAGTGAAATTACCAGTCGAATTTTCAAATATTTTTATGTATATATTTTATATATAGTGTAAGGTTGCACTTTTATATTTGAGCGTTTTAATGGAAAATAATATATTTGGTTAATTTGTAATAATTTATGTATGTCTATGGCATGTGGTTATGTGATATTGGCCGATAAAAATGTATTTAAAAAAATAAAAAGAACGCGGAGATTCGTTTGTTTTCCCCGCGATTGACAGGAGGGCAGCTCTCGTACCATCCTGTAATGACTAGTCATGGAATGTTTGTAATTAAATTATGTAACTCATTATTTTAAAAGAGCAACTGTTGAGTTTCTTGCCGGCTCTTCTCAGCAGAACTGCTTTCCGAGCCGGTGGTAGCTTTATACGGACAAACGTACTGACGATTATAAAAGTACTGAATATAAGAATGCATGGAACATGTTCGTGTTTTATTGATGACCTCCAACATATCAGAAGTGAGAAGACGACGCCGATGATGCCGCTCAATCATCATGGTATGAGTAAAATGGATTTGGAAGCTTCAGTGAACTAATTAAGCTAAGTGTATTTTGAATATATTATCATTGTATTTTTGAAAGTATATTTTATGGGAGTAAATTAGTTAAAACGGGGTTGTACCTATTTAGAAATTTGGAAAGAATATTTTGTATTCATAATATACATGAAGTTATCTAGAAACAAAATAAATTTCTATTACACATTTGAGAATGGGGATGACAAAGTTGAACGTAAGTATAAATTATTATACTATTTTTAAATTATATAGGTATTAACCTATATAATTTAAAAATAATAAAAGATTTGTTTTGCGCTTGTTTTGATTTTATTTAGTCTCCATCGAAGTAGTTTTGTAAAAAAGAAAAACACATGTTGTAAGAAAATGAAACTGCTAATTTTATAAAAACTCAAATCCTAATTAATTTTGTGATTATTGTCTGGATATTTGTACCTAATTCAAACGGTGATAGGATGAATAATTGCGTAAAAAGATTAGCTGTCATACATGTATACTAATATATTTTTTTAAGTTTAGATCCGTTAAGAAAACTTCACGTTCAAGAATCTCAAGGTGTCGCTTTGGATTAGTGTATGACGCTTTGACGATCACAGGACCATGTTCAAGATCAAGGGTATCGTGGACAATTTTGGTGGATATGTGAGATGATGTAATTTATTAGCTATTTTTTATATAATTAGACAATTTGTATATATGTCAAATTACTGCCTCGGTGGTGTAGTGGCTAGCATGTACGGCTGCATATCGGGTTCGAGTCCCGGGTCGGGCCAAGTTTAATTATTGAGTTTTTCTGTTTAAGTGAGCCTTAGTAACAGACCGAAGTTGGGAAGTTGGCGGTGTTTCACCGTCGTGCCTCGGAGAGCACGTAAAGCCGTCGGTCCTGCGGCCTTGGCTCTCACCGGTTGTGTCGAGTAGCCGTCCCACCGCAGTATGAGAGTGACGGGAGTGGAGGGTGCGACATGCGCTGCGCTATAATATCTCCTGCGCAGATGGCTGGTCTCGATGACATTGGACGCCGTGGTCGAAATCGGTCAGGAGGATTTATAATAGTCAATTTGTGAAATAAAACTTGCATAGTGAGGCCTGGTTGTGTCAGATAAGTTACTCTTACATGAAAAGAAAAAGAAAGGTAATTTTAAAATCATTTCATAGTTCATGTTGTAAGACTAAAAGAGGTATTTAGTATTGTTAGGTTTCTAGGAAATGACATAAAAAGAGATGATCTAGATTAGACACTTTAAAATTACATATATGTAGTTTTAACATTGAAAATTTATTTATCATATTCATATTTAAATAAATGATATAAATATTGAAACCATCAATAATGGTAGTAAAAGAAATCAAATCAACTTATATTTAAGAGATCTACAGCTGAAATTGTAGTCACTTTAAAAAATCAATAAGAGATTTCTTTGATATGTGATACCAAAAGGTATATAATATTATCTATATAGGATGTTAAGTTTGAAGGTATTGTATATCATATGCTGCATTGATATTAAATATATGCTTATCAACTATCTACTTTGTAATACATATTTAAGTTTTGAACTTTTGGAAGACCTAGTGGTTGTTTAGTTGTCTTATACTTTGGTTACTTATAGTACTTATTAATTAGGAGTTAAAAGACAAAATACCTGAGTGACAAAATATGAGTGTTGAGTAAGTACATTACATACAATCTTTGAACTTTTACACTTAGTTATATAAATCAGACAAAGAAACGAGCTATAATTTAAAAAAAAAAAACAAGGGATTATTTAGATTTACTAAGCATGTAAAGTAAATAAGCATATATACTCTAATTGGATTTTAATTAAAGAAATTTAAGCAAGTATTTTTTAAAGTTTCAAAATTTAAAAGACAATAAGAACCTTGTCCTGAAATTGTATAATAAATGTAAATACCTGTAATAATAAAAGTAATTTTAAATCATAGGTGAGTAACAAACTAAATTGAGAGTTCTGAAATGAATATCATGTTGAGATATTATATTATGTTTCGAGCTGTACATATAATTTAAAGCTTGAATGCTAAATTAAGATAAAAATAATAATATTGATGATAACGTTATGCTTGGTTGTATATTGGGGTCACTTTATTATGAGCCTTGGTTCGCCGCAGTTTTTCAAGTTGATAAGTTTTTAGGTACGTGGATGATGATGATGATGAGAAGGATTTATTATATAATTATATACTCGAACGCTTGCATCGCTGGACTAGGTGATTCTTATATGATTATTGTAGAATTGTGAGGTCGGTTTGAAATGTTATAGTCCGTGTGCAGTGTGAGGTATCGCTGGTCATATAATGTGGTAGACATAAATTTTGCGGTAGTCAACATACACAGCTTCAATAGTATAATGGGGGGAGGAAGGCAGAAAGATTATATGGAAGCTATTTAAATTTGACAAAACAGACAGATGTATAACAAAATGATAGATCTTGTCATATGACTTCACTTTACCACAGATTGTTACTATGTTTTATAATAGTACGAAGTAGGTTTATAAAAACCATAAAAAATATTATATAGGTATATAGGATATTTTAAAATTACGTTTCAGACTAATTTGAATTAGTACTAAACTGCTAATTTTAGTATTTCGATATACTGTTAATATGTCTAATTTAAAATTATAAAAGTATTTTAAAGATTTGCAGTAATTTTAAGTGTTTTATAATTTATAAATATATTTAATTCTATTAAAATTATATATGGATGCAAATATACGATAACATGTTAACCCACAAAAATAAGAATATTATTATTATTATTTTTTCACAAACACATTCTCATTTTGATCTAAGAACGATTTGCAATAACGTTTTAAATCAAACAACCCGTGTTTATATAAAAACTCATACGTTTTTAAAATATTAAACCACAATGTTCTTTTAATAATTTTACGAAGATAATTCAAGTTCCTTGATTTACATTTGCAAACACATAGCGCCATCAAAAAAAAAAAAAGATAACTAAACGTATACATATCCGAAATAATCATTCATAACAATAAAAATCGTTTAATTTCTATCAAATTCAATATGTTGAGGTATAAAAACTTCATACTCAATTTTCTCTAAATGGCAGTTGTGTGGCTTGATACAGCATTGCAAATGTGCATCCAAATATTATATATATTGTTGGTTGATCTATTGATTAATACTTACCGATACTGTCTTAGAGTGTACATAAGCTTATGTATACTCTAAGGATAATGTCATTTTTGATAATTCATTATTATTGAAATTTGCAATAATTTGAAGTGATATTTATATCGTTCATTGAATCCGTTAATCAAATGAACACTTAATAATATGTAGTGCATTTTATTGATATATAATTTTATCTTTAGAAATGTTAGTTCTAGGAATGGATTTTTAATTTAATAATTTTGTATGATGCGGATTTAATCGTATAAAGATTAGATTAGAAGATAAAATAATAGTTATAAAATCTAATTACTGAATCACGTTATTTTAAATAGAAAAGATAATTTGGTTCAATTTTATTATTTTGTTTTTAAATTAAAATTAATTGAAAAAACACAGTACCTGATGATTTAAATAAATATTATAATTTATTTTGAACAATGAACTTTATCATTTATTTCAAAGGATATTAAAATCTCTTCACTTGGGGAATAAGGTTTATTTCACGAGATAATTATTTATTTTCTTTTCACGTCTTTCTATGTATTAACTTTAATATTTATTATTTTATGTTTACTCTCTATGTGAGAGCACCTCGACGAGAGCGCTCGCGTTCCGGGCGCAGTCAAGTCGGTATTCGCCAGAGAAGTTGAAGCTGGAGTAACAGCTACTGCTTGCTGTATAAGGAACAGGCGCTGATGCGACAACAGAAGCGTGTTTGTCAAATGGAGATGGACCTACAAGAGGAACGTGACCATGAACAACGTCGAGGCTCACCGGCCCTGGGAGGAGCTACGAGCGACGCAGCCGCAGTAGACATCGATGTCATAATGGGTTGCCGGTTTGTCACTATAGGAAGGAGAAGGCCTCCACGAGTCCAGAGTATCTTAACAAAGGTCATGTAGTCCTACCTTTTCTTCTAGAGATTTAATTTAAAAAAAAAAAAAAACAATCTATTAAAGATGTTTTACCATCGCAGCCTGTATACCAAAACATAATACTCCATAGTAGAAATACATTACATCATGGAAATATTATTTCCAAATTTAATCTATCGAAAAAAGAACCAACGTATAGATATATGGCTCAAAAGGTGAATAAATATGCAGATGTTTACGGCTGTGATGAGAAGGCAGTTAGTACATTTTGCCATGCAAAAGGTTATCGGTTTAGCTAATGTAAGATCTAGTATGAAAGCTTAAATATAATAATTAGTATGTGATGTGTATTTACGACGACAAGCAGGATTCTTTATCTATACATATAATAAAATTCTGAGTCGAATCTGTACATTATATATATATATTTTTGGAAAATCTTATTGTAATATTCATGTCATTATTATCGATACAGAGATCGAATCTATAGTTTTAGAATTTTTGTCTGATTATCTGTGTATCTGGGAACGCATCATGAGAAAACCACTGGACATATTCTGATGAAATTTGTTATGATAATAGCTATTTATCTGAGTCAACATATACGATGTTTTTACTGCGGGAAAGTATCTCTGTACGGTCTATGCTAAACGTTAAAACGTAACTAATATATTACTGTCGCTACTACCGACTATATCTACTATCGCTAACTTGTTATTATTAAATTCACCATTCTCCACACTCTGTGCTCTGGATGAAAACAATATTATGTCGGAATAATAATGTGATAGCTCATTGAGAGTATTTAAATATTGATGTAGTAACGCTAGCTTAATTGTTTGTATTTATTATTGTAGGATGTTTACATGACTATTGTTTGTGTTGTTTCAGGTAAAAGTACCTGCAATGCCATGTTGGGGCCGAGGGCCCAAAATGATAGTTGATCTGTTAAGCCGTAACATCCTAC
The DNA here is from genome assembly GCA_905404265.1 of Fabriciana adippe. NCBI lineage: Eukaryota > Metazoa > Arthropoda > Insecta > Lepidoptera > Nymphalidae > Fabriciana > Fabriciana adippe. Next base: position 2,178,288 of record FR989995.1, read on the forward strand.
AAGACGGATTGGTTTACAGATTTTATTGATGGTTGATCCATAGATGATATTGGTTGTCTATGGGTTTTATTTTTAAGAGATGGTTGATCCATAGATGATATTGGTTGTCTATGGGTTTTATTTTTAAGAGATGGTTGATCCATAGATGATATTGGTTGTCTATGGGTTTTATTTTTAAGAGATGGTTGATCCATAGATGATATTGGTTGTCTATGGGTTTTATTTTTAAGAGATGGTTGATCCATAGATGATATTGGTTGTCTATGGGTTTTATTTTTAAGAGATGGTTGATCCATAGATGATATTGGTTGTCTATGGGTTTTATTTTTAAGATATGGTTGATCCATAGATGATATTGGTTGTCTATGGGTTTTATATTTAAAGATGGTTGATTCATAGATGAATTGGAAATCTGTGAATTTTATATTAATAGATATTTGGATAAATTGATAAAATCATAATTTAATAAATTGATAGTCTGATGAATATAGATAATTAGATATTGACATGCATAAGATGTTTTTGAGAAAGAAAGTATATAAAATAAAAATACTTGTAAATTTATATCTGAATTATTTTCGAATACATTGATATATATAGCTAGCTAAATAAATGGTTTAAATTAAATGTATTATCAGATAATAATATGATATGTAAAACTTTGCCGAGTGTAAGGTTGCATCAGGGCCGTGTATGAGGGCATACACGACTCTGGTAAAGTTTTTAGTTTCCCTTAAGTGTAAGGTTTTCCAACGGGAGGCGTGTATGAGGGCATACACGTTTTCAGGATGGACGAGTGTAAGGTTGCACTTTTATATTTGAGCGTTTTAATGGAAAATAATATATTTGGTTAATTTGTAATAATTTATGTATGTCTATGGCATGTGGTTATGTGATATTGGCCGATAAAAATGTATTTAAAAAAATAAAAAGAACGCGGAGATTCGTTTGTTTTCCCCGCGATTGACAGGAGGGCAGCTCTCGTACCATCCTGTAATGACTAGTCATGGAATGTTTGTAATTAAATTATGTAACTCATTATTTTAAAAGAGCAACTGTTGAGTTTCTTGCCGGCTCTTCTCAGCAGAACTGCTTTCCGAGCCGGTGGTAGCTTTATACGGACAAACGTACTGACGATTATAAAAGTACTGAATATAAGAATGCATGGAACATGTTCGTGTTTTATTGATGACCTCCAACAATAGTTAGCATCGAGTAATTTTGGATTTGATGGTAATTTTATTAATGAATAAAAATTAAGAAGACATTTCAGAAATGACGTCTCTTTATCAAATCATAAGTATTGTATTATAATCCGTCACGAAAGGCACAGAAACTTAATTATGGGCTACCTTTTATAATATGTAATATAAAATAGGCTATTATTATTCCGATGATGACAACATTTCCCTGGTAAAACGCTCTTCTTGACATTTTAGGTTAGCGTCAAAACGATATTTTAATTAGCTATCAATTTCTCAGTATTTCGGTTAGATGTAGCTATACTTTTATGTATAGCTGATGTTGTTATTACAATCTAGACTTTATAAGGAACTAGAAACTCACCCTCGCTCCGCTCGGGTTTGTCCCTAGTTAAGTTTTAACGTTGAGCTCAGGCATGAGATATTTTCCCGCTGTAAAAAGTACCCTATATGTTGACCCGGATAACCAGCTATCATCATACCAAATTTCATCAAAATCTGTCCAGTGGTTTTCCCGTGATGCGGTAAGACATAGACAGATAGACAGACAGACAGACAAAAATTCTAAAAACTATAGATTCGGCCTCTGTATCGATAATAATATCTATTTCAATAAGATTTTCCTAAAAATATATAATGTACAGATTCGGCTTAGTTACAATTTTATAATATGTATAGATAAATCAATGTGCGTTTCATTGATATATGCCGTAATTTTGGGCCTATTCTCCATACAATAAGAAATTGTGTCCTTTCTAAAAATCGATATTTTAAAATGATATATTATCATATAAGTATGGATAAAATATTCGAATAGATTGGTTTAAAAAGAGTTTACAGATTTATTACTGTCTGAAATTATATAACAAATGATTAAAAAAAAACGTACCTTTACGCATATAGGTATGTATATTACTATCTAATTAAAAAGGCGGCACAGGAACTTTAAATGCAACAATATACTTTATGAATAATCGTAAATCTATAAAAAAGGTTTTATTTTCATAATCGTTATCAAGTAATGCAATAAAAAAATTGTCGTTACAAATATATTAAAACAAAATGTACATACATTAATATTAATATTCGATTATCAATTATTTTATTTTTAGGTACAATACAACTCTTAAATATACATAATACATATGCACATATATATTTGGTTTAATGTAAGAAAATTATTTAACCAATCAATTTGAACTGACACGTTTTAAGTAATTAACAAGAAAATTGTAAAAAAAAACAATATTTTAACGTAAATAATTAAACAACATAACTTTTACTTTATCTTAAATGGAAATCCCCTCTACTTATTGCTTGTTGACCAGAGGGGTGACGACATAAAGAACAAAAATATAATACCTATTATAAAAATTTTGGCATGACAAAAATCAAAGAATGGGCATTGTTGAGAGGATTGTGAAGTGCCGATACGCGGCGCGAGTAGGTTTTAAAAAAAATGCTATCTGTTTCATACCGCTCGCTTTGCCAAATGGTGTGATAGAGAGAGTTGCAAATGTTAGAAATAATTGCCTACATTTCCTGTTTGAAATATTTTTTCAGGCGATAACGTTTTCACCCCCCTAAACATTTACGAAATGAGACAATTTTGATCTCATTAGATTCAGTACACCTTAATCTAGGTCTGTACGTTTTTCTTTTTTAGTACGTAATTCAGTTTAGTTTAATTAAAAAAAAAAACGCTCGAGGAAGTTTTTAAGTTAAAAATACAGTTATTTAGATGCTAATAACTTCTATCATACGCAATATTTCTTGAAAATAAAAACGTACGGACCTAGTTTTTCATTATATCTACAACATTTCCAAAAATTATAAAAATTAGACTATGTTAATGGGGGGAAAAACGTTATAGCTTTTCGTATGAAAATTTCCTTTTTTATTTAGCTTCAAAATCGTCTTAACATAATTATTATGGAAAATTTCCGTATATCAATTACATATGGGAAGATTCATAACATAATTCTCTTTCGCTAGATAGTATGGAATATATTATGTATATAATAACACAGATCAGGTTTTTTATGCAGTAAAATATATTAATATGCGAAATTAGAGCCAAGGATCTCATCATAGACAATACGAATGGCCTGCTGCTAATCATACGGTCCGCTAGAAATTAGGTACAACGCGTCCAAATATAACTTAATATGTTTTATCAAAAATAAGTACTTATCTATATGCCTATTAAAATATATTATTAAAAAATAATTAAAACTTTAGATTTATTACCACTATGTAAATATTGTTTTCGGGTTATTTATAACTATTAATTTAATTAAAATATTATATAAGCACTATAAAAGTAATCTTTTACAAATAAATAATATAAATATCCGCGATTTTAATAATGTGAATGATGAATATGGAAAATAGTGTAAAATAAAAAATACTTACCCATTAAAAAGAGACACAGTAAAGTTTGCCATTTTGTTCGAAATAGCATTTCAAATAACTCGTTTTGGAAAATCACTGTGTAAATAAGTTTATTTAAAAAATAATATAGTCCATTGTTTTTAACTGTCATATTCAACGTTATTAAAGTATTTTTAATGAATTACATTATGTGTTAATAATCTTTAAAAGTATTTATTTTTGAATATAAATATCAAAAACTTTTAGAACACATTCGCTTTTTAAAAAAATAATTGATTATATAAGTTTTCTTTCACTAAACTAAAAATGTTCACAAGTCTTATAATTATAAAAAATAGCACACTGTTATTATAATATTATCTATCTTTTATGATAAAGTTTATAAATATTTTACTAGAACCAGTCAATCGTGTTCTATACGAGACGGAAAATACGTGAATCACCAACGAAGTTGCGCGCCAAACTGCTTCGATAAGGTTTTTTTTCACGCTGAAAGGAATCTTGTAGCGATGCTATACAGCCATGGCTTATCAAAAAGTTCTTATAATATTGTCTTTATAACTGTACGTGCATTGGACTTTTTCCTTATTTCAGAAACAAAAATAACTCTATTTATTATATACTAATAAGTATTTTGTGATTTAAGATTTAAAAATAAATATGCTTTTATGTAAAATTTAAATCATTTTTATTTACTAACAGTAAGAATTCATAGTTATGTTTCTGCAACTGCTACAAATAATAAATTATTATTTCAATTAAAGCACAATGCCTATACTCAATCATGCTGCTTATTCTGGATAATAAATGTTATTATTGTTTCGTGAATATTCAACATTAATTGATTATTGATTTATCTTTTATTATACACATTTCTACATATTTAATAAATATAAATGAAGTTTATTTAAAGTTATTATGATTTTTCATATATACGAATTGTATAACATTTTTAAGAGAATAGACGTTAAACTTGATTCAAATAAAGTAAATCCTTCAAAGATAATGTGATTTAACATTCTATATCTAATTTACAATCTAGTAATGACGCTATAATTTACTCATAAAAACTTTTTTTAGATTTTTTTATGAACAAAATGTAGAGAAATAAAGGCATAGAGAAACTATATGTGTTATGGTACAGTTACATATTTTTTAACAAAAATGTAGGGATAAAACAATGTTTCCTTTAAATATATTCATTTTAGTTTAAAAATATATATTATATCATAGGAAAGGAACGTTAAATGAAGTATAAAAAGAATGTAGAGATATGTAATCAAGAGTAAAAATACCAAATTCACTATTGTCACATTGTGTCAATCAATGTTTTACTAAAAAAACTATTGCATACTAGCGATTAACCCTCGCTCTGCTCGGGTTCGTTCCTGGTTACGTTTTAACGTTTAGCGTAGTTAGCATTTCTCAGAGATGAGATATTTTCCCGCAGTAAAAAGTATCCTATATGTTGACCCGGATAACCAACTAGCTACCATCATCCCAAATTTCATCAAAACCTGTTCAGTGGTATTTTCGTGATGCGCTCCCAGACAGACAGACAGACAGACGAAAATTCTAAAAATTCGATTCGATTCGATTCGGCCTCCGTATCGATAATAATGATTATTTCAGTAAGATTTTCCAAAAAATATTTAATGTATAGATTCGACTCAGAATTTTATTATACATATAGATAAAGTTATAAGTAATCGTTTTTTTGAATTTATAGTAAAACAGTAATCCGGAGATCTATTATATCATAAAAAACCTATAAACAAAATATGACTGCATCAGTTACGTTAATTTTATTGATCTTAAATTGTATTACAGAACAAAAACTTAACGTACAAAAGTACTTCCAATATTAATGAAATAAAGTCGCATCATTTGATGTTACGTTATATGCTGCATGCATATATATAATTAATCTTTGTATCGTGTATCTCCAAAATACATTCAGTATTTTAATAGATACATGTTGTAGGTTAATTTTTCATTTTATATTGTTATAGAATACTAAATAAAAGCGAGCGTCGCTGCCAACAATATGTAGTATATGAATATGTAAATAAATAGTGGGTGTGGCATGTAGGCGTGTTATAAAACTATAAGCCTTCGTTTAAAATCATTGGATTTACTTTAAAATAATATAGAAAAGAGCAGTTTAAATAAAATTAGGTACATCTAGACTATTTATAAAAGTCTAATACCAATCCTATAGCCAAATAACTGAGCTTTGCAAATACTTTTATAGTACCTACGCCAATACTCGGGACGGGATTTAAGCAGACTAAGTTAATATAATCAAGTCAAAACGTCAAAGTCGAATGATAGAGATTTACACGTATAGGCATTACGTACAAGAAGGGAGCAATAGTTATAAATCTATACTAATATTATAAATGTGAAAGTTTGTGAGGATGGATGAATGAATGTTTGTTACTCTTTCACGCCAGAACGGCTAAGCTGATGTGATGAAATTTGGTGCAGAGACAGATTATAGTCTGGAATAGCACATAGGTTACTTCTTATCCCGGAAAAATGTACGGTTCCCGTGGGATAGATTTGTTTTTGTTTAGTGAAGAACCCGAAGCGAAACGAGGACGAGCTAGTATTATATAATTTTGCTTATCGAACATACCTACTTATAGTTTTATTATTATCAGTAACAAATGAAAATTAAAGTTAGTCTATACCTACACTACGTAATATTCTAATCGTCGCGTCGCGTCGCTCCTTTATTAAAAGATCCGAAAAAAATATCTGGAAATACTTGGAAATTAACTGAATAGCTATCGTTATGAATATACGAACATGTAAGAACATGGAACATATGGGCTCTGTTTGGCTAAAGTAAGAACATTTCCATTTTCCTAAGTGTTCTTTGTAATGGCACTATATCGATTTTATGACATGTCACGTCCATCCTCATTCTGTTGAAACGAAAATGTAAAATGAAGGCAAAAATTTTACCTTGAGCAAGGCCTAGTTAAATTGAATCTTTATATAAATAGGCATAATGGATTTTCTTTTTTTTTTTTGTTTAGTTGCTATTGACGTGCTTTAGTGTTATCTAAAAAAAAAAAGGAAGCATTTATTTTATATGGCTAGTGGCTACGTAAATTTTATTTATATATAAGTACGTTTTCTTCAAATTTTCAACCACTAGGCGAACACATATTTTTTTAATACTGCAATTTTCGATAATTCTGCTTTGTTAGATATATAGATATGTGCAAAAACGTCAATTATTCATTACATTCATTTGAAAGATAAATACTTAAACAGATTAAGCTTTATCAAATCTAAATATAATTACTTTAATACATTATTTTTCCAATGCAATATAAATAAACACATTCCGATGGTGTTAGATGGTTATTAATATTATTTCCCAAAGAGCATTTCTCGAGCTAAAAAGACGTGGGATAAGAGTCGCCTCTGTGTGGTACTCGTAGTTGCCTCACGGACTTACCATTGTAACGTACGATTCGAAATGGACGATTTCATTTTGATTTCACTACATAGTATAAAACAAAGTCGCTTCTCGCTGTCTGTCTGTCCCTATGTATGCTTAGATCTTTAAATCTACGCAACGGATTTTGATGCGGTTTTTTTAATAGATAGAGTGATTCAAGAGTTAGGTTTATATATATAATACATGCATATTATAGTACAGAAAAACCGAGAAATTCTAAGATTTGTATTTCATACTAACCGTTAAAACGTACCTAGGGACGAACCCGAGTGAAGCGAGGGTGAGTCGCTAGTGATTAATAAAGTAGAGAATATTATTATAAAATGATTTCTTAAAAATTTTTGGTTATTCGAAAAAATGTATAGGTACACAATCTAGATATGTATATGCTCCGACTTGGTAAAAAATAAGTCGACATTAAATCTTAGCGTAAACAAAAAAAAAAACAATAATACAGAAGTTTGTCTGTTTGTTTGTTAGCAAAACCATTTATACGATGACGATTAGTATTTATAGGGCAGTACGCGCGTCTGGGAAGATTTCTTACTTGTATGAGATAGTTTTATTAGTATGGCAACGGACGAAACCGGCAGACTACTAGTGATCAATAAAAAAAACAATATCAAACAAAAATCTATTGTTTGATCGAAGTCAACATTAAAATGGTATTTAATCTCACAGTATAATATTATATTCTAAATCTGATAGTTATCGCTTCGATATCTTCACTTCTATACTGATTTTATTAGCGCAAATTATTTTAGATACCTAAAGTAAGGAGTCCGACTATTTTATCGGTTAAATGCAATACATGTGCGTGTGACCGATTATTATCGTACATAAAAGATATGACAAATAAAACCTTTATAATATTTTAACATACCCAGTATATTTTTTACCCGACTGCAAGGAAAGGGTTATGTTATGTATGTTGTTTTCATCTTTTTAGTTAGCTTTTATGCAGTCGGATTTTTTAATTTTTATAATATATTTATATATTATTACTGTTTAACATGTCCTAAGCATTAAAATAATTTTAATTAGGTTCTTCTTTTGGGAAAAGACATATTTGATTTTATTTTGTTTTTTTTTTTAGGTTTAGCACCTGTGAAATAATTAGGTCATGGAATTTATTTTTATTAAAATATACATACGTGTACCATACACGTACATATATTTTTAAATAGTGTAACAAGCCAAGAAATCCCACGGGATTGGGGACAAACTTGCAATAGATATAAGTATAAAATAAAGCAACCGCGTGGCATATGGTTTGACATCTGTCTGTACATTATATAGCTAATGTGACCTACATTTGAAAAAAAATATCTACTAAATGATAAGAAATTTCGAGAATACCCATTCATTAAAGTACCAGTATTATAGTGATCAACAACATCACTATCCGTAGTGCTGTGCGATTGTTATTTACAGCCAGATTATATTTGATACCAACCAATAAAGATAAAATTATATTTTTCGTTTTTCTATCTGTGAAAACATCATAAAATATTTTATTAATACTATGTACTCGAACTGGTTTTTATATATTACTTTTATTTACTTTCGTCTTCCTACGTCATACACACGTTGCGTGATGTTTAAACGGACAAACATATCTTTTTCTAAATCTTCTGATAAATAATGAGGTAGGAATAAAATTATCTTCTATTATATTTCCATAGAGAGGATTTTTTTAATTTAAGTTTTTGTATCTCTATACATTTTTATCGAATTTGTGTAGGTGTAAAAAATATTTATAAGATTGTAAAGTTTTGTGTTAAAAAAAAAAATTGCCGTTTTTTTTTTATTAATTTAAAATTATTTTCCATGTACGTCCTCATTTCATCCTGCTTTTAGATGATTTTATATTTCATAATATGAGTTCTATATCCTATGTAAGACGCAGATTTTTTTTTAAACTTTCTGAATTGTCATAGTATAAGTTTCTATATATTAAGTTCCTATGCATAAATTCTATGTTCAAAATTTAAATATATTATAATTGTACATATATTTTGTAATAGATGGCATTAAAAGTATTGTAAAACGCGCTATATTTTTTATATAAGTAATGTTGGAGGAATTAAATTTTTAACCACAATCCGATCACTGGAGTTTTATTCTAAAATCTTAACCCAGAGGGAGCCCTTCTCACACGGACAATATTGGATTGTACAGTCATTGATGATTTTAAAGTAAACAAATCATACAATAATAATAGATGTACGTACTACGTAATATACTTAATTCCAATGTTAATGTAACAACATTGCTATGATAATAATTAATTTATTATACTACTGCATAGATAGGAGGAAATTCATTAATTAAAAACAAAAGCATCGTGTAAAATGAAAAATATCGGTCAAGTGCGAGACGGATTCATGCAAAAGAGGTTTCCTACATTATATTTGTAATACAGAATATTTATTAAATATTATTAAAATTGGTTTGATGTTTATATGTATTGATTCCATTTATTATTACTTCATTGTCAATTAATTTGACAAAAGCCATTATTGCGCGAGTCCTACTCCCACTTTGCTATTTTTTTTGTTATTTTTTTTCCTTTCCTACCAAGATCGACTTCAAAGATACACCTACTCAATTGGAGTGTAGTATTCAATCGCAAAGAAATAAAAACTCATTATTTTATCATGCCCGTCTTTTTATATGTTATAGCCATTTTACTCGTAGATTATTAGTAAGTTCTAACTATAGGTAGGTACTATTATAAAACTGAACATTAGAATCTAAATGTCTTAAATCTACACAATTTTATTCTTATTGTATAAGGTTGGCACTCCATAAATAGATATAAGCGACCCCTTTCCTTAATAAATTTCACGTAAAAAATTTACCTAAATTTTAGTAAGTGGTCTCAATTTAATACCAATGAGTGGAGTATTATGCGAATCTATAATAGTTTATACAGTAGTAAACTTATTATAATATAATATGTTGTCAACCATCGGCACGGTCAAGTTGAAGCCCGGTGTAACCGACACTGTTTGTTGAACGGCGTAATTGAGAATCAATGCTGATGAGCGTTTGACATAGATTAATTGCTTAATGACGTAAAAGGCTATTATTTATAACGTTGTGTAGAAAATTCTTAAAAAACATATGAATAAATTATTTTTAAATATTGTGTTATTTTATTATTTACTTCGGTACTTGTGATGTTATTTGCTTAGTGTTTATTAGTCAAAGGATTATTTGAGCCAGATATTTCTTTTTACTTTTTTTTCTGTTAAGTATAGAAGCTGTTAAATAAAAAAGTGAACTTGACTATGGAATGGATAGTAAATTTCATTCGTTGATAATTTTAAATAACGCACATAATATACCCACATTTAAGTAAGATATCGGTTTCTAGCACGTTGTACTGATTTTATTGTTTGGCCATGATAAAGTAGAAGTATGAAGTAAGATATTAATTATATCTATTTTACAATAAAATATAGAAATGCTAATGATTGATAGATGCTGTAATTTTTTACATATTAAAATACATAACTAGAGCTTCAAACGAAATTTTACACCAAACAAAGCTTTGCACCAAACTATACTGCCTACTAAAATCATTTTATTCATTGTTTAACCTAATACTGTGGAAATATTACAAGTTACAACATAAATTGCGTTCTAAAAAATGTCATTGGGTAGAGTCCCTACCTATAGAGGTGTCTATTTCACAGTGTATACGTTGTGGGTGTCTAAAAACATTGTCACGTTTGTTGAGGTGTTAAATACATTGTTTGCAGTCCTTCAAACGCGGTACCGGCTCTTAATAAGAAATACTAGCTGTTGCACTAACATATTTACATGGGGTTCTAGCCATCTGTGCCTTACACGTAAAACTTAATTCTTATAAATATAAGTAGTTATCATATCATTTAATACTGATTTCTCTAAAAAAAAACCTTAAGTATAATAAATAATCATATACTTATATAAATATAAAAAAATATATACAAGGCTGTAGCCTGTCTTAGCTGTTAAGAAATAGTACATGTAGACTACTATTATGTGCTAAATGTGCGAATCAAGACAAATAGACAAACGATTGACTAAAAAGCAAAAACAATTATGCGTAAAAAGCGAAAAAGATACAGATTATACGGTTTAAGCCTAAAGCCGAAGACTATCTATTCGTAATATGTCAGTTTTTTTTACTTAGGTATTATTAAAGACTATTGCTAAATACTAAATAGTTGTAAGTAAGTAGGTAGAAATCGCATTTGAACTGGTACCTACAGTCAAATTATGAAAAATTTCAAAATACGACTCCTTACGAGTGACTTTTCAGAAGCGTGTGGGATATAAGTACATATTTAAAACTAGCTACAAACAAAAACAAATTATCCCACGGGATCCGTACATTTTTTCCGGGATAAAAAGTAGTTTGTTTTTCTGATGTATGAACTATATTATTGTAAAGTTTCATTAAAATCCAATCAGTAATTTTTGTGTATTAAGCTATATAAGTTACTATAGTTTTTTTAACTATCCCACGGGAACTCATTGATTTTCCGGAATGAAAAGTATCTGACAACCCCCTGACTCGGTTTTTAGCATTTTTTTTTCTATGTCCAGACATTCGACCTCTACAGTTTTATTATATGTATAGATTAGATAAATATTTCCAACTTTGAAGTCTTTAAATATTATGACAATTATTAGAAATAATTATCCCTTTAAATGACTTTAGACACGGACTTTGAAATTAAAAATAAGTGCTTAATTATGTATATTAGTCTGGGCATAAGTACCCCCGACCCGCCCGATGCAAAGTGATTGGGTTAGGTTAATTCGAGCTTTTTCTTAGTGCTTTTTTATTTAGCCTGAATGGACGGTAGATGTCGCAAGCCACGAATACGACGCTGCTGAGTGGCTATAACTATTTTATCTATTAAATTATCTTTTTTTCTATTATTTATCTTTTTAAACACAGCGTTTATACTCTACAGTCTACTGCATACTGCGCTATAGATGAGCTGTCAAATAAATAATGACATATTATGATATCATTAATTTAGTTGTTTTAAATATCTATACAAATGTAATAAAATTGTAGCCGAATCGAATCTGTACATTAAATATTTTTTGGAAATTCTTATTGAAATAGACATTATTATCGATATTGAGGCTGAATCTATAGTTTTTAGATTTTTTGTCTGTCTGTCTGTCTGTGACCGCATCACGAGAAAACCACTGGAGGGATTTTGATGAAATTTGGTATGATGATAGCTGGTTATTCGGGTTAACGTACAGGATACTTTTTACTGCGGGAAAATATCTCATCTCTGAGCTAAACGTTAAAACGTAACTAGAGACGAACCCGAGCGGAACGAGAGTGAGTCGCTAGTTTTATATAAATGTGTGAATTGATCAACAATATTATAATTGTTTGGAGCCGGGACATGTAAACAGCGCCATCTGTGAATATGCAGAATAAACATTTAATGTGGAAGGGGCAATTTTTTCAACCATCAGAAAATTGTATAATTATGGAATTTAAAATCCTATTATTTGATTAAATTTATTATATTTTTTTATTTTTATTGACGGCACGCTTGGCTCAGTTTGTAGTGACCCTACTTGCTGTGCCAGCGGTCGCGGGTTCGAGTCCCGTTGGTGGCATTGATTTGTGTGATGAGTACGAATTTATACTCCAGTCATGGATGATACTTATAATATGTATGTAACTATTTAAAGGTATAAATGTGTAGTGTATCAACTATCTGGTATCAATAACACAAGCCTCGTAGCTTACCATGGAACTAGATGGTGCTGTGTGTTAATATCCCAACATATTTATATTTATTTATTTATATCTCATAATTTCAAGTATTTATTGAGAGATTATCTTAGTGTCTCGTTACTTAATAAAAAAATGTTTTTCATGTAAAATCGCAACTGTGAAAATACACATTATTGTCATAAACCTCAATAATCATTCATTATATAATGCCAGCTGTTGCCATTTATTAGAAATATTTTTTATAGCTTTGCCTTCCTACCTACTCATATTTTTCTAACTAAAAAAAATCGCAATTATTAATATAAAATTACTAGCGACTTGCTCTCGCTTCATTCGTCTCCAGGAAAGTATGTACGTTAGTATGGAATAGATAGACTATATAATATTATACATATATAGTACATGTATGTATATATATATATATATATATATATATATATATATATATATATATATATATATATATATATATATATATATATATATATGCACATACACATATACATGGGTATGTTGAGTTGTATGATAACGTGTTCACCGTGGGAATTAGATAATTATCTCCACACAAAATCACGCCAATGCGTTACTCTGTTTCGACGTGAAAGAAGGACAAACTAACAAACACACTTTCACATTTATAATACTTATTAGCATGGAAGTATGGATTTATAACTAACTATTAATTTGCTATTTATTAGTGTATTTTTTGCGGTGGCCAAAAACATATGTTCGTAGTCTGATTTATCATAACATTCAACAGAATACAAGTCATAGACTGACATTTATGGTACATAGTAAATCATTAACTTTATTAAGATAGTTAAGATGAAATAAAAGCATGAAAATTTTAATAAATAGATAAAATATCTGTCTTGATAGCGACTGAGTAATCAAAGTAATACATATAATTTTATAAAAAACAAAATCACGGGAAACGTGAATTTTCTTGTACAATAATATATATTTTAGAATTTAGATACATATTACTTAATCTTGTAAATGTGAAAATTTAGATGTTTGGATGGATGTTTGTTACTCAATCATGCTAAAATGGCTGAACGGATCTGGATGAAATTTGACGCAGAGACAGGTTATAGTCTGGAATAGCACATAGGTTACTTTTTATCAAAGATAAATGTACGGTTCCCGTGGGATAGATTATATACCTTATACGTGTCAAAAATGTGAGAAAAACGTTTTTAATATTTGGCATAATGTTTAGAATGAAGAATCCAAAACAAGGTTTTTAGAATTTTTGTTATATAGTACTTTGACGTCATATTCGATCTGACCAATGTCGTGCGTTTCATTTTCAATCATTTGGATTTCTTACCTATATCTGCACTTTTTAATAATTATTTTCTTAATCAAAGGTAAATTATCTACATTGAAAATTATTGATAAAAGCTTATACTAATATTAGCACAAAGAAACACACACAAAGATTATAAAAAAACAATATTTCACTCTTATTTAAATCACACGCATATTCCCTATTGACCATTGACCAATTGGAATGGATGGAATGGATTGACCAATTGGAATGGATTCATTAGTTTGAGTATATATTTTTTTTATATTGTCATACGGATTTCACATAATAATTAACCAATATGACAATTAGAATTAGGTCAAAATCGACTCACAAAATATTATATAGGTAGTTATTACATAGATTACACAAGTGAAGCTAAATAATAACTTGTTAAAAAAGGAAATAAACGCAAGTAGAAGCTAAAGTACTATTTAATATTATCAAAAATAGCCTTGTCTATGATTAAAATATTTTTATTACTAGTAGCACAGATCACATAATACTATATTCTAGTAGTCAGCCACTAATAATACCTACACTAGTACCCAGTGTTTTTCCATTTAGATCTCTAAACTAGACTTGCCACGAATAGTATATACGGTAATACGCCGAATACCGAATATTCGGTGGGCTTACTGGCCGAATAGCCGAATATTAGGCAAAAGTATTTGAATAAACCGAATACCGAATAATAGCTGAATATTCGTTGTAAGTCTACTCTTAGCGCGTCCATTGTTTTATAAGACAGCACGCAAAACGAATATCTCAAGTGGAAGGTATGTAGATTATCTTTAGAATTAAGATCCACTTCATCGATTGAATCAAAGGTACACCAACAAGGAATAAAGGAACATCGATTTCAAAGTCGCAGGAGGAATTCATCCCTATAACGGATTTGCTTTTAATTTATATAGGCTCACTCACGGAAGAGAAAAACTTATCTTCCGTAGACCCACCCTTGAGGTATTATAAATTATTCTATTAAATAAGGGAAGAATTAAGTAAATCGATTCATGATTAGCGAAGATATAACATAACTTGCACACGAAATACAGCCAAATTGAGCGCTTGCTCCATTTTGAAGTCGGAAGAGAAATTTAATTTATCTATATATTTTAATTCGAATGATTACCAAAGTGTCTC
The DNA here is from genome assembly GCA_905404265.1 of Fabriciana adippe. Classification (NCBI taxonomy): domain Eukaryota; kingdom Metazoa; phylum Arthropoda; class Insecta; order Lepidoptera; family Nymphalidae; genus Fabriciana; species Fabriciana adippe. The sequence continues at coordinate 2,193,590 of FR989995.1, forward strand.
CTATTAAATCCCATCATATGCAGTTCAGGCATTCTCGAGTAATGTTTGACAAAACAAATAGACATAAAAAAAATAAAAAATGAAGAATTGGCATCAATTATGTCCTAAATATTCTCCAAATACTTTATAAAAATATATTATACCTAGTACATAATATTTAAAACTTGATTACAATTATAGTCCAAGCGAAATGCAGTTTGGGAACAAAATATTGAAAACCTGACGTTTTATGATTTTAAAATATTGGCAGGTATATAAGGAATAGAAATTCATAAAATGCCCCCGATGCCCAGCCACCCCCGAGAAATGGGGGGACGCAAAGCGTTGAAAAATAGTTTTTTTCAATTTCCGGCTTACTGTGACGTTCTATCGAAAAATTTTTTCTACAAAAGTTGTAGGTCTAGTAAAATCTACAACTTTTATTCATAACACTTTTTACAACAACCTCAAAGTTTTCGAGATATTTGCAAAAAACTCAGTTTTTAATTTTTTCTTCGTTTTTTATTTTTAATTTCTAGAATAATCTTTTAATTCTCATGAAACTAAGGTAATGTAATCTACAATATATATATAGAATAAATAAAAAAAAATTGAAATTGAAATGTTCAGCCATTTCCGAGAAAAGTATGTTTTATGGTCTCTAGAGCCCGAAAATCACCCCCAACTTCAAGTGGACGTTTACATTTAAAAAAAATTTTGTACAATTTTCAGATAGGGCTCATTCTTTTCGTCTTGAACTCTACTTTTTGAAGAAATAAAAACATTGTATGGTCGTCCTGTACGAACACTCTTAAAAATTGAAAACATTGGAGAAATCGATAATTTTTACTTTGTAAACTACATTTTTTTAATTATCATTGGAAAAGTGTACTTTATTAACCAATTTTTTATAAACTGATTATACCAGTGTATTTTTCGGGAAAAAACGAAAGAAATGGTATTCTTAAGTTTTTAATTTGACGCTTATTATTTATACAATACCGTCGTAAACATTCCAACTTTGCAATTTGACTAGTCGTGAAGAAATAATAAAAATTGAAATTCACGTAAAATACACCTTTTTTATTTGTATTTTTTTCCAGTAGAATCTATTTATGTTATTATTTTTTTGAATTTTTCGATGTTTTATTAATTTTTGATCGATTTTGAAGTTGAATTTATTGATTTTTTCTAAAAAAATAGATTTTAAGGTAATTACAGAAAGAAATGAAATTCATTTGTAATCTATACTTGTTTATTCATTAGTTAAAAGTATAATTTAAAAAAAAAATAAGTTGATATTTACAAAAAAATCTCATAGTCTTGTAAAAAAATCATAAAAAAATGTATAAAATGAAAAAAAAAAAGTTTTTACTAAACTCTTTATGTCGATTTTTTCCTGAGATATTCGACTTTCAATAAAAAGGCATCCTTTTCTTTTCTATCATCAATATACAAGCATTTGATGGATGCACAGTACATTAAAGACTAATTTTAAAAATTTAAATCTTTTTAAAATTACCCTTTAATGTACTTTTTTTTGTTTTTAATTATTATTTTTTTCATTTTTTACATTTTTTATGATTTTTTTAACGTAATGATGACAAAATTTTGTAAATATCAACTTATTTTTTTTTTTAAATTATACTTTTAACTAATGAATAAGCAAGTATAGATTACAAATGAATTTCATTTCTTTCTGTAATTACCTTAAAATCTATTTTTTTAGAAAAAATCAATAAATTCAACTTCAAAATCGATCAAAAATTAATAAAACATCGAAAAATTCAAAAAAATAATAACATAAATAGATTCTACTGGAAAAAAATACAAATAAAAAAGGTGTATTTTACGTGAATTTCAATTTTTATTATTTCTTCACGACTAGTCAAATTGCAAAGTTGGAATGTTTACGACGGTATTGTATAAATAATAAGCGTCAAATTAAAAACTTAAGAATACCATTTCTTTCGTTTTTTCCCGAAAAATACACTGGTATAATCAGTTTATAAAAAATTGGTTAATAAAGTACACTTTTCCAATGATAATTAAAAAAATGTAGTTTACAAAGTAAAAATTATCGATTTCTCCAATGTTTTCAATTTTTAAGAGTGTTCGTACAGGGCGACCATACAATGTTTTTATTTCTTCAAAAAGTAGAGTTCAAGACGAAAAGAATGAGCCCTATCTGAAAATTGTACAAAAATTTTTTTAAATGTAAACGTCCACTTGAAGTTGGGGGTGATTTTCGGGCTCTAGAGACCATAAAACATACTTTTCTCGGAAATGGCTGAACATTTCAATTTCAATTTTTTTTTATTTATTCTATATATATTGTAGATTACATTACCTTAGTTTCATGAGAATTAAAAGATTATTCTAGAAATTAAAAATAAAAAACCAAGAAAAAATTAAAAACTGAGTTTTTTGCAAATATCTCGAAAACTTTGAGGTTGTTGTAAAAAGTGTTATGAATAAAAGTTGTAGATTTTTACTAGACCTACAACTTTTGTAGAAAATTTTTTTCGATAGAACGTCACAGTAAGCCGGAAATTGAAAAAAACTATTTTTCAACGCTTTGCGTCCCCCCATTTCTCGGGGGTGGCTGGGCATCGGGGGCATTTTATGAATTTCTATTCTTTATATACTTGCCAATATTTTAAAATCATAAAACTTCAGGTTTTCAATATTTTATTTTTTCTTAAAAATAACTGCATTTCGCTTGGACTATTATTTTATGTGTTGGCTATTGCAATTTTATAACATTAGCGCCATCTGTAATCTTATGGAAATACTATTTACTGACAAAGAGATACAGCGTCATCTATCGTACAAAGAATATAACTTAATTATCCGCACTAAAACTATATAAAAGATATTTATAATTATTCTATACATACTTTAAAATATTATTATGAGCTATTAGTAGTATTTTTTCCAATCACAAATCATTAAAATTGTTCGCATTATAATATTAAGGCAAAGACTTTCCAAACAATATGTCATCTTGTTACCATTTTGTCTATGCTCTGCTCTATTATTTTGCGCCTGCGCACTTGACTGATGGTCTACGCGACGTACCTAAAATCATATTGTGGAAATTTTGAAGTTTGTTGTTTTAGTGACAACATATCCATAATTATTTATGAAAGCTTCGCGCTAATTACCATTCCAGGCGCGAGGCAGAATAATTCTGTAGCGGTCGGCCTGGATGCGTTCAGTCACTAACAGTTCGAGCGGTGTACGGTAGCCATCTTGGATTCGAACAAAGCTTCAGATGTGTAGTTTGTCTGTTTATCAATAATTTTTGTGCATTTCCCTGTAAATAGTTTGTATGTTTAGGATATGTACGGAACGTTCGTCCACATGTATAAATAGCTATGGCTGCGACAAGAAAATTACAAGGTAATTCACAATGTTATCAGGTTAGAGATTGATTGACCCCAACCTATGTAGATACGTGTTCTAGAGTTCTATTGTCCAACCGCTGAGACCTCGGCTTTGCAGCCGATGTTTGTGACTGCCTGCTAATATCTCACGCACTGCCGTGAAAATGAATACTAGGCGGTATTCGTAAGAATTGACAGTGATCGGTGTCTACGTGCTTTTTTTACGCAGATTTTCTTTCCCCAATTTAATAACGTGATGTTTATCAAAATTTTAAAAAGACATACGATAAAAACTCGAGTTAGGTATTATAAGTAGTGATCAGTGACAATATTGCGCGTTCGATTGGAAATTGCGTTCGTGAAACAGGTTTATTTAGTTCATTTGTGAAGTGAATATGTTTGTTGCAGGTGAGATAGACAGGTGTTTAAAAAAGGTCACAGAAGGGGTGGAGACGTTTGAGGACATCTGGCAAAAGGTACACAATGCGACGAACAGTAATCAGAAGGAGAAATATGAGGCAGATCTCAAGAAGGAGATTAAAAAGCTCCAGAGGCTACGAGATCAGATCAAGTCATGGATCGCCTCGGGTGAAATTAAGGATAAGAGTACACTTTTAGAATATAGGAAACTAATAGAAACTGTGAGTATTTATGCTACTAATTATTTCTTTCCAGGATTCAGTTACAGTTTAGTTATGACCTGTCAATAATTTGATCATAAATCTTTCATATTTTATTCCTGTACTTAAACTTAAACAGATATAGTGAAATTAAAATAGGTTTTTTACTTTAATTATATTTATAAAAAACAAAGTTTAAGTTTTTAGTCAGCTCTATCAACTTCTATTAATCTCCAACAATATGATAGATTCTATCTGATAATAAAATCAAAGTAAAGATAACCTTAATCAATATTTTAAAAGTATAAATCTAAAGTTATATACATTTCTATTAAGATTTTTTTACTTATAAAACAGTGGTACTTTATTATTTAAATTTTTAATCCAAAAACAGCTGTTAATTCAAAATTATATCAATATTTTAAAACAAATATATTTTTTTTTAAAACACTTGCCATGAGTTAAAATGAAATGAGGTGTATAGTTAATATTAAATAGTGAGTAAATGCTAATTTGAAAGTACGCTGATTTTTTATACATATATGTTACAAAAATTTTATTACATAAAATTATATTCAATTCAATTTTCTTGTTAATAGCTTCAAAGCATGCCAGTTGAACACAGATTACTTTGCCAATGTCATGTAAAATGAAGAAGACAATAAAATAGATTCCACTTCTGATAATTTTGTTTACTGTGGCAATACTTTTATTTCATCTTATTTGTGTAGTGTTTTTTGTTTTTGCTTTTTCCTGTTGTATAATTTGTAAAGAAAATATAATTTTTAAATAATTATTATGTTTTAATTTACACTCTGAATATCTGATAAGTATTTATTTTCACTGTAAATATATGCAGTATTATTTAAAATGTAAGTCAGAATACAACAGTATTATTAGATTGTTGTTTTATATATTTTGAAAGCCTTCATATTGAAAAAATACAACGACTTAATACAGTGATAATTTTAATTAAAATAAGTATAATTGAATATATAACATATTGGAACGTATGTGGAAAATCAAAATGCATGTTTTGCTACCTCTGGATGAATGCCAAAATAACAAGAATCATTTAAAATTTTGTGTAACAGTCCTTGAAATTGTTTTGATTTTGATAATTTATAAGATCTCACTGTAAAGTTATTGTTCTCCATTCTACATGACTTTGGCGAAGTAATCTGTGCTCGACTGGCACACTTCGAAGCCGTTAATAAGAAAATTGAATTGAATTGTACAGCTATTACGCTAAATATGAGTACCATAAAACAATGTTTTTTCTGTGCTGTAAATACAAACATAAGTGACTGTGTGAATTGTATATAAATAAATAGGTTTTAATAATGTTTTAAATATTTTATGATAGTTAAAAATTAAACAAAACATGAGCTTAACACAAAATTGTTTAACATCAACACATTTTTTCTTTTTCGTTGTGGGAATAACTGTATATTTTATAAAGCCTTATCTCACTTTCATCTATTGTTCTATTACAGTACCTATTATAAATTAACCTGATCGTTTCTTTATTACCAGCATCTAGGCATACTTAAATACCTTTTAGATTGTTAGTACGAATATGTTGGAGAAAACTTCAATTGTATTCTATTTTTCTAGACTTGTTAATGATTACTGTGTTGTTGTTTAATTTACTAACTTAAAAAAAAGAGGTTGTATTCAACCACTATATGTATGTATGGCTACAATTTTCTCAAAAACTAATGAATTAATTTCAATAATTGTTTTATTTATGTAATGTATAGTATATTTATTTGAATACATGTATTAGATATTTCTAAGATGGTTTTAGTATGTAAAGCATAAAGTTAAAAGATAAAATTAATCCCTATCTTATCCTTATCATATTCAAATTTCAGCAAATGGAAAGGTTCAAAGTAGTGGAGCGAGAAACAAAAACGAAAGCATACTCTAAGGAAGGGCTGGGAGCGGCGCAGAAGCTCGACCCGGCGCAAAAAGAGCGCGAGGAGATGTCCTCGTGGCTCATATCCTCTATTGATGCACTTAATTTACAGGTATGCTTTAAGTTTCCTAAATTATACATATTATACATATAAAAGTATGTTATTATACATTAAATGTTTGTTCTATAAAATTGTTCTATAAAAACCTGCTACTTCTTATGGTTCAGAAATATTATAAATTTCTTTTAAAGGAAAGCTAAACTAATAATCTTAATTTGTCCAATAACTATATCACATGTAGTAGCAGTATTCAGCCCTTTTTAATGTCCCACTGTTGGGTATGGGCTTCTCTCCAAAACGTGGGGATCAGGCCACAGTCCACCATGCTGGTCAAGTGTGGCTTGGCAGACTTCACATGTCTTTCGAAAACAGCGAGGTTCTCTCAGACATGCAATTTTCGTTTACCATAAGACAAGTGGAATTCATGTTGAGAATGATTTGCACATAAACAATGACCGGGATTTGAACCCGCTTCACTCAGTTTCCCAAGCGAGTGTGTTACCATACTGTATCACATATAAATAAAAATATCTACCACATTTGGTTCTACATTATGACATACATATGTGTACTGTGTGCAATGTCTTAAAATGATTATATTAAGTATTGAATGAATAATTATAATTAACATTGTACAAATTACCTTGATTTTTCATTGAGTTTATATTATCATAAAATGTTGGTTTACGATATTCATTGTTGTGAAATATTTAATTGGCTGAATACATGAATAATGTTTAGAAAATAATGAACTGCAATTCTATAATCTGTTGAAGTTAATCTGAAATAATAATTTTAGTTACTGTTTTGTTTTTAATAAACAGGTTAGATTTGTTTTTTTTTTTTAATATTTAAAATTTTTAATTCCAGATTGATCTTTTTGAGTCTGAAGTGGAGTCACTGTTAGTTGGTAAGAAAAAACGATTGGACAAAGAGAAGCAGGATCGCATGGATGAACTCAAACTAAAACTAGAGAGGCATAGGTTCCATATAAAAAAACTTGAAACACTCCTCCGAATGCTAGACAACATGTCTGTGGAAGTTGAACAGGTATTTATTTTATTTTTAATTATTTTAATTTTTAAGTAACTAGGAATAACTTGCAAGACGTATGATCCTCTAGTGTAAAAATATATCACTCTCCATTCAAATAATACTTTTTATCTCTATGTAATAAATCATGTTGACCCTATGCTATGTTGTTGAATATCAGAAGGATAATTGTCAAAACACTTTGGTGTGTATATTCTGCCCTTTTTAGCCTTCGCTGTATTTTTAATAGTAAGAATTCAGTGGCATGTCTGGTTGTGTATATAACAATTATAAAAGAATCCCAAGTTCAGTCCAGTCCGATATAAAAAAAATCTAGGTATGTCAAATGGATGAGACTCTCCATATATTTAGATGTATTATTGGAATTATCCACAAAGATATTTGTATTTTTAATTATATTTTATATATATATATATATATATATATATATATATATATATATATATATATATATATAAATTAAAACAAGAATATGTATTGTTAACCAAAAATATTTTAAATTCCAGATAAAAAGAATAAAAGAAGATGTAGAATACTATATAGTATCGTCACTGGAACCGGGCTATGAAGAGAATGACTACATATATGAAGACATTAACGGATTGGATGAGATCGAGCTCAGTGGTGTAGGGCTCCCGTCCTCAGCCACCACAGATAGCAATAACAGCAACGACTCACCCGGCTCACCTACTAGCATACTATCAGGTATTTTCGTCATAAAAATACAAATTTTATATTGAAAATTAATTAAATAATAATTAGAAATCATTCAAGTTAAGTCAAAGCAGAAGTAGTTTATATACTATACTTATTAAAATTATAAAAAGAAAAAAAATGTTTTTTTCGTATGTTCGTTTGTAATGGATAAACTTAATAACAACTAAACTAATTTTAAAAATTCTGTCACTTATGAAAAGCTACGTTATCAGTGAGTAACGTGGGCCATATTTAAAAAAAAAATAGAGATTCCCCCATGTAGAAATAGAGAAATAGAAATTGTAAAAATGTAACCTAAGGTATCAAAAATTTGCCTATAATAGTCATTATTTGGCGTGCGTTGTGAAAATTGAATAAAGATATATATAGCTGTTAACGATGTGCCTCAACAGTGAAGCTGCAAGCAAAAGCTAGTTATCTAAAGATAGTATGGACATGTCAGCATGAACCGCACTCGCTGGAACAGTTTTTTTTAATATTGATCAAAATATTAATTAACCAATTATCGTTTACAGGAACTAGTCCTGTAACGTCCCCGGCGCTAGACGTCCAGAACCACACGGCAGACTCAATAGAGATTGAAAAGAAGAAGAAAGAGGAAGTAACGGCCAAAGTAAGCCCCCACCGGAGACGGACACTCATCGTTAACCTAATATTAATGCCATCATTAACTTACATACATCTATTGTTAAACATTACTTGTGTGGAGTATTGATGTAGACATTCTAAATTTTTTAAAGAGCTTGCGATTAGTTTACGGTTCCTAAGACAACGTTTTTTTTTTTAATTTTAATAGATCAATCGTAGTTAAAGACTTGCTGGTCTTCATTCCGATTAACTTAATTATTTTATAGTAATCAAATGATTAGGTATTATTATTATTTTGTTTAAAAAGATAACTTGCCAGTAAGTGGGTATTCAAAAAGTCCATATTTTACAAAACTCGTAATAAACGAGTTGAGAAAGGATAAAACGTGAAGATATAATTATTTAGTATGTTTAAAGGTTGTATATACATACATGCACTTATATGTTTATTATGAGGGAAATAATGAGTGTTCAAGGACTTTTAATATTATAATATAATATTGTAAAAACATTTTATTTTTATTAACTTCACTCAACTTTTATACATTACAAAAACGATATAGAAGTATATTAATAATAATAAAATTTATTGTATACCCAAAAAGATAAGAAAAAGTGGTAGGAAAATGTACAATGGGCGATTGCTAAAAAAACGATTTTTTCCAGGCAACCTTTAGGTGTAGGAAATAGTACTAAGATAATTTAAGTAAAACTATCGTTTCGGATTTTTTCGCCGACTTATTTAAACTTTCTCATGACACCTCGGGAACCAAAAATCAAAATGAATCCGTGAAAAAATGCGTAAAGATAGTTTTATTTAAAATGTCAAATATTGTAGTAAATCTATGAAAGCATTATTAGATATTATGAATCGGAAATTTGTTTCGTCCGCGTTCAAACTTCCGATTACTACCGAAATTCATAGGTCACCCGCTGGGCCAATCTGAAGATTTGCCTGAAAATTTCATCCAGCCGTTTTGGAATTCGTAGGGTACAAACATACATACATCGATATCTATATATATAGATTAATAAAGTATTGTCAGGAACCATAAACTAAGAGCACCTTACATACTTGCAGCCGGTCAAACCGCTCCCTCTGCGCGTGTCGTGCGTGGGCAGCCCCACCGTTAGTTTGCTCAATCACACCGTCGTCTCCACCAATAGGTTAGTTCTATATATTGTTATATATTATATATACCAACCTCAGTGTATGTTTGTGGGCTTCTTTGTCTTTTTAGTTTAGGCTGGGATATGCATAATTTGTGTCTTTCGAAATGTTATGTACATATGTCTATATATAACATAGTTTATGACGTGATTTTTATCATTTTACTGAATAATTATTTTTTTTATCAATTTATTATTTGATAATGGCAATAATAAATTCAGTATTGAATTTAAAAACAACTATACATTCTATACAAGTTACTAGGTGTAAAGTAGCTAAAATTATTCATGTCTTTAGGGATTGGTGTCATCTTAATATTAACATTAAAACATTATACATGATAATGATAATATAAAATTCTATTAAATAGATATAATGAAACGTCGTTTCGTGCTTGTCTGGTATATTTTAGCCATTACTCAACATTATTATTATTAACATAATATGGCCGTGTAGTAGTTTTAATTGTAACTTTCAACATATGCTATGTTACATTCTGATGTTAGTGGAGTATTAAAGAGAAAATTTTATTAAAATCTGACCTGTCATATCCATATCATCTAACCTAACCATCAATTTAAAAAAATATATTTTTTTTTTATATATTTGTCCTATGAATTGTTAGTCGAATATTTCATATGTAAAATTTATTTCAACCACAAAATAAAGATTAATTTTATGATGGCGATAGTATTCGTTTTATATTAGTGGACAAATCTTATCATTCCTGATAATTAAAATAATGTACATATATTAAAAAGCACATGCTGTTATTGTTACTAAAGAAATAATAAAAAAAAAACGATGAAATTTGGTAATTGACACCACTAAAACACAACTTCTCTAAAGAAAGTCTTGAAAAGTTGAAGTAATATTAGATTTTTAGTTGCTGTGAAATTAATGAATAGTTAATCAATTGAGTTGGCAAAATAGTGACGTCACAGGTTGCTATCGCTATACACATTTTGTGGGGGTGAATTGCGTTTTGACAGCTCATAAAACAATGTCAATTGATTGGTGGAATCAACTATCCAATTGTACACATCATTCAAATATTACACCATTAACGATAATATAATGTAATATAATAATGTACGTAACATGTGATTATATCATACATTCACGCCGGCAGTATAAACAACACGGGCGCGTCCGGCGCCTCCACGCCCAGCAAGCAGCCGGCGCCGCCCTCGCCGCACCTCAACAGGACGAGCGGTCAGTATACACGCACACATGCAAACATACATATACACATACATGCATATATATATATGTATAAGCACACATACATACACACACGCGCACGTGCTCGTACACGCATACGTGTTTACGCACACACGTACACTCACGCACAATCATATTTATACACATTTAAATTTTAACGTTTATACTTGCGTGACCTCATGCGTACAGAAACACATTATGTAGAATATTATGTATAATGCAAATATTCACAAGTAATGCTTTTGTTAAACCATGCGGGTGTGTGCGTACACATGTTACGTTTATTTATGTATTTATATATTTCGCACACTAAGACAAGTTTACTTAAACAGACACTAAAAGTTTAAAAGCCTATAAGTAAAAAGTACACAATTATTAGCCTTACAAATAATGTCTAGTATGTATTCTTTTTTTTTTGTCTCGTTCTATAATTTTTTGTATCACTAATTCATTGCCTTGAAAAAAATGCTTAGACTTAAAAAATAATTTAATATATTTTTTGTTAGAATACTGTTTGAAAGAAAGGACGACAGTTGACTGTAACGTGGCAAAAAATAAGATGTACATGTAAATAAGATGCACTGTCTGTTATCAACGTCTTGATAATCGTACAACGCTTTGTTTACAAAACAAACGCTTATCAAAGAATGAATGGAACAATCGGCCGGCATTATGATTACGACGTCTTGGCTGTACGCCAGTCCCCTTAAAACAAATATACACGACTAACCTCCCTAAAATTAAATACTTAAGAATCAAAATCGAATGCGTTATAAATATTCACATATATATTCCAAAGAATAAATTGGCATATTACCAATAGCGATGACACAGCTACTTGGTTCAGTCGTCAAACCTTATCTGAGGCAACCTGTGCCTGGAAAAATTAAAAAAAAAAATAAAAGAATGTTTTCCCGCGCAAATGTTGGATAAATATGGACGATGGTAAATAAATTGCGAGTGCATGTTACGGATTTCGTGTTCAAATTAAATTGTGCTACGTAGTTGTGAAGTTCAATGGCGGTTATGTAATTTTGTTTGTGTGTCGGTGTATGTAAATATTTGTACGTAAGTTTATTTATTGGCCGTGATCTGGAAAAAATGTCAGCTGACATTTAAATATGGCTATGATCGAATGACGCTCGTAAAACTTCACACTATGATATCTCACTAAATTTAGATTACCATGTTCGTTCGTCATTCATTTCCCGTGTCTGTTTAGATATGAATATTTATTTTAGTTTTATGTATATTTTAGATATATAGGTATTTGTATTATATTATAGAATTGAGTATTAAGAATTGTAGTCGTACGTTAGCAATTGTTTCACGGAATATTATATTTTTCCTTTATTGAAAAGTATTAAAGCTAAACTAATATTTTAACGTTTAACTGCGAAGTAAATAATAGAAAAGTATTTACGTTGTATTAATAATATTGTTTCAGATAGTAAGTTGTTTTTTTTATTTAGTGGCTAATGTCAAATTTTGCCTAATGTCACGATTGCGTTGTAGCGCTAATAATTACAATATTATTTATTTTAGCGTACTTTCATTATTTGTACTAAATATATTCTATTTCGCACTAAATAATTATATTTTATTAGGATACTAGCGACTCACCCTTGCTTCACTCGAGATCGTCCCTAGCTTGCTTCCAAATACAAACTTTCATCCTCATTTTCACTCCTTAAGGGTGATTTCCGGGATAAAAACTATCCTATGTCCTTCCCAGGGTCTCAAACTATCTTACTAAATTTCATCTAAATCGGTTCAGTAGATCCAGAGATTACACCCTACAACATCACAGACTAACAAACTTTACCTCTTTATAATATTAGTATAGAGAGATGCAACGTCAATTAGTCACGTTTAATTTCCTTGGTCAATGTCAGTGACCTCCGCTGAGTCACGCTAACTGCATCGATATACATTATAATAATATTCATACATATGTTCAATATTGTTAGACGTGTGCTAGACCGGTTTGTGTTGTCGCTTTGTTACTTCTCTTAATGATTTATTTGTTTACATTTAGTCATTTTTTTATAGTTTTTTATTGTGATTAATGGTTGGTTGTCTTTATATTTTTTCACTCGTAAGATTGTCGAAGTGTAACTTCTTTGCGCGCATGAGAGAAAAAATTCAAGGTCGCGTCACGAAATGCCGTCATGGTTGCCATAGTAACAGCTTGCGTTAGGTTGCCATAGTAACCTTTGTTATTGTCTGAAAATTGATTCAGGTATCTTCAAAGATTACTATATTTCCTAATTTGTATTATTAATTTGTATTATTTCCTAATTTGTATTATGTATTAATACTTAATAATATTATATGTAATGATGTTAATATGTATTTATACGTAGCGGCTCACCTTCACTCGTCCCTTGGAGTATATACGATACATGTAAGAATCCAACTTGATAGAAAGAACATATTATTCTCTTCTCTTTGTATATTACATATTACAATTATATTTATAGAATATCATTTAAGGAAAGATTAAATAAATAAATAAATACGTTGAGACATTAGCACACAACACCATCTAGTTCCATGGTAAGCTACGAGGCCTGTGTTACAGATACCAGATAGTTGATACACTACATACATATAACTTTTAAATACATACATATTATAAATATAAACACCCATGACTGGAGTACAGACATTCGTACTAATCACACAAATGAATGCGGGACTCGAACCCGCGACCGCTGGCACAACAAGTAGGGTCACTACACACTGAGCCAAACGTGTCGTTAATGTAATATTATATATCATTTGTCAGACAATAACAACGGTTACTATGGCAACAAACGTTCGCCTCGCCCGATTACAATTTTCGTAACACATTCAACAGCTTACTCCCCAAGTGAAGCGTGCGTAAATAAATTTTACTTCAAAAAGAAGACAATTGATCAACTTTACATTATATGTATAGATAATATTTTCGGGTATTACCCGATCAAATAAATCGCAAATAATGGCGTCAAAACTGCGTTTTTTTGATAGGATATATCAAGACAAAAGCTTTAAATAAGTATACGCCTGTGTATACTTGAATTTTAGTCAATGCATACATTTCCGATTTAACAAGGTTCGCAGTAAAACCATTAAAGTTGGTTTAAGAGTGAATGTTAAGGATTTTAGTTTTAGCAAAATCAATTACGCTGCACGTTTTTCCAACTGCAATATCAAATCGACCTTGTTTCCTGTTCCTAATAAAACACTCTCAATGTCAATGTCACACGCGTAGTAGTGAGTCACATGCACGCCTCACGTGATAAAAATACACCCAAACACGCTGCTACTCGTGAAACTGCTAAACATCTGGATAGGTCTAAATACGTCAGTACTTTATTGCAATTGATTGATGTATTGTTATTATATATTGAAAATTAGAAACATATTGACTACATACAATCCTTTTTATGTGTATTTTTTTGTTTTATACTAGCGCCTCACCCTTGCTTGGCTCGGGTTCGTCCCTAGGTTGGTTCCCGATGCAAAATTTCATCCCCATTTTCACCCCTTTAAGGGACGATTTCCGGGATAAAAAGTATCCTATGTCCTTTCCAGGGTCTCAAACTATCTTACTAAATTTCATCTAAATCGGTTCAGTAGATCCAGAGATTATTCTCTACAACTTCACAAACTCAGAAACTTTACCTCTATAATATTCGTATAGATTCTTCGTTTGATTCATGATTGCAATAACAAGTTTTTGTATACCCTATGTTACTCCTATTAGACCGATTAATATAAAAAATGCATCAAGCCATTTAAAATACGTTTAAAAAATGTGTAAAAATACATATATGAATATATCGTATACATACTGAAAAAATATAACTCCTGTTCGAAAAATGGATAGCAAGTTCAATTACTGTAGGTACTCACTGATTTATCATATTCATGCTGACTATACATATTTGAAAATTACCTTTATTGATAATCATACAATTTATAAGATATTATTTTATATACATATAAATAATATTAGATACCTACATCTAATTCTATTTATATATGTAATATGTTGCATCGAAACCAATCAATTGGTGCACATTCATTGTTCTTTGCCTGTATGATATGAAATGCACATAAGTTTTTTTTTCTATCTGTATATAAATGAGTTGGTCTGTCCGTCGGCAACAGAAGTAGTGGAGAATGGTCCGGTGTCGAGCGCGCTGCTGCCGCCGCCCGCGCCCGCGCACGCGCTCAACGCGCACCCCCCGCACCCCCCGCACCCCGCACAGCCCGCGCCCGTGAGTATCGTTGACTTACGTATTGTATGTTACAGATTTGATTTGTATATATATATATATATATATATATATATATATATAATATATATATATAATATATATATATAATATATATATATATATATATATATATATATATATATATATATATATATATATATATATATTCTTTTCTATATGTTTATTTTTTTGTTGCTTTTTTGTCCAATTTGAATACAAAAGTGTCATAGTTTAAAAATCTGCTTTTAGTTCTAAAAGGGATATGCTGTCTAATGTAGGGTTGTCAATTTAAGTGGTGAACGGTTCCGTAGTTAATACGTTGTATTACCATACCGGCAAGCTACAGTTAAACCCGTCAACTCTGAAGACGTTTCCCGAGTGTTATAGATTTTTAAGAGGCCTATCACAAAATGTACTGAGTTCGAGCGGCCGACGCATCGCATTTTGTAGCATTTTATGCAGCTGTAATTACTTTTATGTAAAATTTTATAATAAATTGTCTAAAAAAAAAGTATGTAATTACGTATCTTTTGAACTAACGTATATACATTACTTAACAATATTAATATTGTAAGGAAATATTTACAACTAATTCTGATATTTTTTGTAGAAATCCAATACATATTTTCAAATTCCGAGGCCGCTATAAAGTCAATCACTATATACGAGATATTATTATATATTTTTCATTTTGTTTGCTCAGTTTAGTATTTCAATCAGGGCCGGATTTAGGGGTGTGGAGGCCCCGGGGCGACAACGGAGTGGAGGCCCCTAATTATTTTCCGAATAAAATGAACAATATTTTTAGTCAAGTGATTTAAGTATTTATTGCGAAACAAATTAAATTATTTCAATAAACATATGTAGATATAGTCAAATACAAGAATTATTCGAAATTAAATTATAGCGTTAATGAATGGAACCTTGCGAGCTTTTTTTGTCAAAAAATAGTTGATGATTACGCTGAACGTTAATGCTTTTTTATTATGGATAAAAGTCTTAAATTACCCATATAAATAAAATGACCATATACATTATAGACTTAATGTAAGCATAAATAATCTATGATAAAATTACTTTTTAAGTAAAAGAATATACATTACTTTAATAAAATAAAATATACTAAGATAGGTAGTTAATCAATAAATAATTTAAAACTATATTTTACTTTCATCAATTGATTAAATGAAGCCGGAGAGCTATTTTTTTATTTTGTAATAGATACAAATAATTTTGAGATGTGAATAAGTACTGTCTTACTAAAACTACGGAGATTTTTGATGGACAATACACACAACTACTCCAGAATTTTTTTTTTACAAAAATAAAAAACCGACTGCATAAAAAGCGGCCTAAAAAGAAGAGAACAAGTTGACGAAGGAACATAATGTTATTATTATTTTATAGTCAGAGATATACACACACGCAGCCATTCTAAAACATGTAGGTACATAGTATATGTATGTCTCCGACTGCATAATACTATGCTCCTTCGTCAATTTGTTCTCTTCTTTTTAGGAGAGTTAGACATTTTTAGTTTATTTAACGATTTCTTATCCTAAATTCCTTTTGAACATATAAGTTGTAAATATTTCTGTAATCGCCTCTTAATAAGATGTATTTTGATACCCCACTCGGTCTATTCGGACGAATTTTTTTTTCAATATACACAAATTGGCACCTAGGATCCACCATTTTGACTTTTAATAATATCTATATAGCCTATGACACTCGCATTAATTATCAATACTTATCGATTTACGTATGAATCATCAAAATCGGTTAAGCCATTTAGTGATTACGAACGAACATAGAACCAGACATACATACAGGTTAAACACATATCCCTATTTTGCCGCAGTCGGGTAAAAAGCAAACATCTATATTATATACCATCAGCAACAGCATATAAATTAACCTTATTCACTTGTTTTAACAGGATATACCATATGGTAACTTTTAAATTTAAATTTGGTGGACTGCATTTAAGGGTTTCAAAATGAAACTCTCGTTGGTTGATTGTTCCTTAGCTTTTCTTGCTAGTTGTCTCTTCTATGGCTATCCTACAAATGGTACACAATGAACAAAACCTCGTTTTTTTTTATTTCTAATTAACAATCTTATTAGTTAAGCTATTGTGCGTTTAATCTTTTCGATATGCTCCTGTGAGTCTAATACTTATTGTATTTTACACTACTACTTATTGTATTACTACTTTTTACTAATACTTATTGTATTTTACACTTAAGCTAGATTATTCCGTCGCGTAGATGTAACATACATCATCAATTTAAGTATTATATTGTCTATGAATTTGTATACGTCTAAATCAATTTTAGTTATGTTTTGATTGTGGTTAATTGTGGGTGAATTCAATAAAAAATGCAGTTATTTTACCTATACCTACAGATAAATAAAATTTAAACGTTTGTTTGTAATGTCAAAATAACAGTTTTTTACTAAATTCATATCAAATGCATATACGGTTTAAATATTTAAAAATTTTGTCTGTTTGTTCCGGCTAATCTCTGAAACGGCTGGACTGATTTTGACGAAACTTATACTGGAAGATAGCTGATGTTATAAGCAATAACTTAGGCTACATTTATTTTAGAAAAAAAATGAGGGTTCCGCGCAAAAAATTAAAACCCATGAAATTGTTAATAAAATCCGCGTACCTAGGGACGCACCCGAGTGAAGCGAGGGTAAGTCGCTAGTTGACAATATGTGTTAAATTTTTTATAATAAACGGTTAAATCCCCATGAACTCTTTGTTTACCTTTAGTTAACTACCTAAACCTATGGAGTAGATATAGTTATGTGCATGCACTCAAAAATACAAAAAACAAAAATAGAATAGGATCGAAGAAAATTTCTTTCAAATTTGAATTAACAAATGTGAATTCACCTATAAAATATTGGCATTTGATGATTATATTGCAAACCTAAAAATTATAAAATAAATAAACTTACGCGAAAAAAAAACCGCTTGATAATTAATTAATTATAATCGATCTGTAACTTCTTTTTACCCGACTGCGATGAACTGCGGTAAACAAATATGGATAAATTGTTTTTAATATTTAGGAACAATTATATAATATGTATAATCAATCATATTTGTTAAAAATAAAAACGAAAAAGTTGTCGACCAGTCAGAGTTTGTTTTTTTTTATTAAATCTCTTTTGTGGAGGCCCCTTTCTTGTGGAGGCCCCGGGGCTGCAGCCCCGCTTGCCCTCCCTTAAATCCGGCCCTGATTTCAATCCATGAGCTTGAAAAAGTGTCGTCGCGCATTTTATTAAAAACTTGCTTCGGAATTTTGGCTTTGTTTCAATTAATAATGAAAATTTGCGAAAAGCGAGGCCGTTATGAACTATATTAATAACTATTGTCCACCATACAATAAGTCAAAATTGTCGAAGAGCTTCAATTTCTCTTAATAAGAACGCCAAAGATGGGCATTAAATTGAAAAATCACGGTCATAATGTAATAGGCCTCTAAAAGTATGACAGTCGGGTGCAACTGCCTCCACACGTGTCTATACGCCTTCGCTATACCACAGTATGGAGTAGTAGACTGTGATACTCTTTTTTTTCTCTTTTTCTTATCTAGGTACATTTTTATTTTTTTGAGCGGAACCCTAAATATTTTTCTAAAATTAAAGTAGCCTAAGTTACTCCTAACATCAGCTATCTGCCAGTGAAAGTGCCGTCAAAATCAGTCCAGCCGTTTTGGAGATTACCCGGAATAAACAGATAGACAGACAAAAATGTTAAAAAATGTGTTTTTCTTATAAGTATCGTGTATAATTTCATATGAATTTAGTAATAAGCTTTTATTTTGACATTACAAACACAAACTTCAAGTTTATTTATCTGTAAAGATTGAAATAAATTTAAGATTTTCGAGTATTTTAAGAAGAATTTGGGATTCTATTTATTTATAAGATTTCTTCGTGTCGTTTTATCCTTGCCAAAACATCATTTTTCCTATCGTATGATTCATACTTTACTTCAAAGTGCTCAATTTGATATCTTTATTTATAATGTTATATTTTTTTATCTAAATCTCTGATAACGCTTAAAGCCTTACTTTGATAAAACAAGTTCGCTAACGATTATAGGTGATTTAGAATAGTTCTACGAACTTATTACCTACACAAAAGTTTATAATTTTAGATTGAAGGAATGATAATAGGTACATATTATTATGATAGTAATAAACAGTTTAAGTTTTAAATTTTTATATTATTACTAGCGACTCACGCTCGCTTCGCTCGCGTTCGTCCCTAGGTACGTTTCCACGGTTAGCTATGTTTATACATAAATAGTAGCTTGCTACTCCTAAGATATTCATTTAAATTATATAGCGATTTACCCTCGATTTGCTCTGGTGCGTACGCCGTACGTGGATTTTGTTTACAATTTTAGGGTTTTAATTTTTTTTAGCGGAACCCTGATTCTTTTTCTAAAATAAAAGTAGCCTAAGTTACTCCTTATAACATCAGCTATCTGCCAGTGAAAGTCCCGTCAAAGTCCGTCCAGCCGTTTCGGAGATTAGCCGGAACAAACAGACAGACAGACAGACAAAAATTGTAAAAAAATGTTGTTTTGGTATATGTACCCTGTATACATCCATATGCATTTAGTAAAAAGCGGTTATTTTAATGTTACAAACAGACACTCCAATTTTATTCATCTGTATAGATTATACAAAATCTAAAATCTGTGATATTCCTTACTAGCAATAGAGAAATTTGATAAAAAAATATCCCCTGAGATATTATTTTTTTATTTCGTGTGAAGAGAACCTCATAATATGACCAGATAGGTTGTTGGGATCTCCTTATAGTCAATTTTATACATATAATTTAACAAAAAAACAATGAATCATAGTAATAGAAAAAATATATATTTCAATTGAGGTTTAATGTGGATCATGTAATATAATAGTACTAGCGACTAACCCTCGCTCTGCTCGGGTTCGTCCCTAGTTACATTTTAACGTTTAGTGTGGATTTTTCAGAGATGAGATATTTTCCCGCAGTAAAAAGTATCCTATATGTTGACCCAGATAACCAGTACCATCATCATACCAAATTTCATCAAAATCCCTCTAGTGGTTTTCCCGTGATGCGGTCACAGACAGACAGACAGACATTTTTTTTAAAAACTGGATTCGAACTCTATCAATAACAATGACTATTTCAATAAGATTTTCCAAAAAATATTTAATGTATAGATTCGATTCAGTTAGAATTTTATTATATGTATAGATGATATCTATATTCCTGCCCAATCAACTAAAGAAACTTTATAAAAAGAGTATTATCTGTGACAATTTTTGATTGTATTATCTGTGATAATAGCGTAACTAGTGATGTCGTTTCACTTATCAAAGTTATCGAATAAATCGGTTTATCATTTAATATTGATAAATAAAATTACAAATTAACGCTAAATAATAGTGGCTATAGCTAAATAAAACGCTCTATAACGGGCTATCTAATACAAAAAAAAGTTTTCAAATCGGATTAGTAGTTCCTGAGATTAGCGCGTTCATACAAACAAACAACTCACCAACCAAACAAACTGCCACTTTATAATATTAGTATAAATAAGAATACCTACTCACATTGACTTAAGGACAAGCGTCGAGGAACATAAAATTAATTAGTTTTGACAGTTAAAATTAATTTTGTTAGGCCGTATATGAATGATAACTGTGTAAATATTTCTGAAAATCAATTTAAAAAGAACCGTAAATGTTAAAAATGCTACCGTAAAATAAATTGTAAATATTTTTTTTCTGTATAAATGAAGTGATGTTACTTTGACGGTATAGATTGGTAAACTAACAGAGCCCGCGGCTTCGCTCGCGTTAATCTATAACAAAAAATAAAAATGTAGGTTTCATACAAAATTTCATCCTCTATTTTATCCTCTTAGGGATTGAATTTTGGAAAACCCTGAAATACGTAAGTCATTATTTTTGCCGTACTCAATTCATACGAAATTTCATGCAAGTATGTCCAAGGAATAAAAAGTTTCATACAAACTTTTATCCCCTATTTCACCCCCTTCGGGGTTGAATTTTGAAAAATCCTTCCTTAGTGGATGCCTTCGTCATATAAGGAATACGTGTGCGAAATTTCAATTTGTTAGCCTTAAGGGTTTGGCCTGTGCGTTGATACATCAGTCAATCACCTTTGCCTTTTATATTAGATTTTTTTTATAATGATTAACTTTACAAATATGTTATCTGTGGTTATCAAATATAAGTATAGATACTCTACAACGTAGCACATCCTTAACTTTGGCACAGACAATCATACTTAATAGATAAAACCGTTTCTACAAAATGGTTGGAATTTTCGATCGTATATTTTGTTTGATTAAAATTATTATAAATTTTATAGTTTTAACTGTGAAGTGCGACTGCGGCGAAGCCAAAAGGAGAGTTAAATGTTTGAACAGTATATATGTATGTATGCCCGATTGTTCCCTCGTAATTACTAAACGGCTTAACCGATTTTGATGATTAATACGTCCCGTCTGTGTGAGTCTCTCCCGTGATCATGATTGCTGTAAAGCAATCGAAACGTCGGGAACCAAAAATCAAAATAAATCCGCGAAATAATCCGAAATAATCATTTTATTTAAAATTAATACGTCATTCGATTCACATACACAAACGCAGCTATTAGAAAACATGTACATAGGTACCTATGTCTCCGACTGCATAATACTATGTTCCTTCGTACACTTAAATTCATTCTTTAAGGGGGTAAAATAGGGGATGATAGTATCTATGTAAACTGGTATTAATGATCTCGAATTCAATTAAATAAACATGTGTTATAACATTTTTGTAATTCATCCATTAAAGGGGTAAAAATGGATGGTAAAGTTGGTAAGAAAATCCGCCATTTTTTTGTTAAAATTAAGTATCCAAGATAAAAAATAAATGAACGTAAATGAATGTAAAAACTAATAAACGTATCGGTATGTGGCTTTGACCATTCGACGCGGGGTCCTCTGTAAATGGTTTTAGGTTATTATATTTAATTCCGTACACTCTTCAACATGTTTTTTTATTTACTTTCATTAATATTTTTCTCTCCAATAAAAACAAAAGACATCATACTTTTTTTATTCATTCGTTTGTATTATTTAACCTAAATATTTAATTTATAAGCGAAAAACCTAAATATACATTGAAGTCTCTGAAGACCAAAAGAATAGCTCTGGGGGTGATTGGGCAAGGGCGGGCAATGCCCACCCTAGAAACTTCTTTGTCCACCCTAGACAGTATTGAATAATGAAGAATTCCTAACTGTTTAATCGCTTTTTAACTAAAGATTCAATACTATCCTCGTATAATTATTTTTTTTTTTCAATATATATTATCCTATATATCCATCTTATAATTATCCTTTCTCGTGTTTCGTCTCTGTCACAGTTTGCAAATATGGAATGCTAGACCTTACCACGCGAAAAAATTGCGGCTATACGAGACGAGCCAAGTGCATTAATTATAGATTTAGCTATTAGACTGTCAACTTTATAATAAGAAGTTAAGGAAGACAACATTGTAAAAAAGAGAGCGAAAGAATTGTCCCCCTCCCTATAGATATTCTTTATAATATACATAATTTCATAAAAATGCCAACAAATCAAAATCAAGAATTTCTTTGACCAATTAATTTTATTAATTTCCTTTCACGAGAATCAAGGCCATCTTCCCATTGAGATACTATAAGACAAGACAATCAAAAATATTTTAAAATTGAAACTTAAATATAAAATATTTAATAATCTTCGAATATTTTTATAACACATATTGCTTTATTTTATCATTTATATCAGACTAGCGACTCAACCTCGCTTCGTTTCGGTTTCGTCCCTAGACAAAAACAAGTCTATCCCACGGGAAACGTACATTTTACCGGGATGATATATAGCCTATAGCCTTCCTCTGTTAACGGGCTATCTAATGCAAACAGAATTTTTCAATTTCGGATTAATAGTTCCTGAGATTAGCGCATTCAACCAAACAAACAAACAAACTCTTCAGCTTTATAATATTAGTATAGATTTAAAACGCCCGCGCATTCACACTGAGTGACGCTTAGAAACGCTGCCATTAAGAAACACTGTTTCTACCCGCATTTTACAATTATTACATACATATTTTGTATTGTCATCGGAACAAGTTGTTTTTTTTTTTTTTAAATAATCTATTACGAAACTTGTTTATTGCAATTCAATTTCCAAGTTAACATGGTGTGTTCTACGCAGTTAGTTATATTGTCGAGTGATGAAAGTTCTAGTGTAAGTGAAATACGGTAATATTCCAATTCAATTCAATTTTAATTTCGTGGCTTAAGGAATTGAATTGAATTGTGGTGTAGTGTTTTCTATTGTACAGATTTTGAATTGAATATTGTGATCTACTAATAGATATACACATAGCACTTACTATTGGTTTGCATTAGAAACTTTAGTTTTATTTGGTTTGGTTAAATTATTTTTGCAAATTATTGCGTTTTTTAAACATATTTATACAGTAACGTTATATAATAATAAAACAAATATAAATGTTTGTACATTACAGTGAATTGTTTAGATTTGAATTGATTAATTATTTATTTTTTTAACAACAAATATATATGAAAGTCAAAATATATTCCAAGTATGCTTTAAGCTACACTTGCGGTGTTTCTTGTGAAAAAATCCTTACTAATAATAAGAATGTTAATACTTAAAATACATATGTTTTTAGTTATTTCATAATCATTATAACATTACATATTAGTTGCAATTTTTAATTAAAATTTTAAATATCTGTTGACAATATTAATTGCTATTCTCCCATGTCTCTTTTTCGTTTAGTTTTCAAGCTTCTGTTTGGAAACATTGGTAAGTTGAGTGACAACTTGAAAATGTTGATGTTTTAATACCTACTCTATAAGAATAAAAATATACATATATCAAAATTGAATAATCTACACTTAAGTTGTACAGTATTGACGCATGTTATTTTTAAATGATTTTTATCTCAATGTCCAATCCGTATGAATATTTATCGCATTTGAATCATAATCTCTTGTTAAAACTACCGATATTTATTTATAAGTAACTAACATTGCCCGCGGCTCCGCCCGCGTTCAGATGACCAAAAATCGAATTCTTAGGTTTTACATATTAGTATACTCTTATGTTGCAGTTTTTGTATTTTTTCTCAGAAATGAGATATTTTTCTGCGGTAAAAAGTATCCTATATGTTGGCCCGGATAACCAGCTATCACCATACTAAATTTCATCAAAATCCCCCCAGTGGTTTTTCTGTAATGCGGTAACAGACAAACAGACAGGCAGACAAAAATTCTAAAATAATAATGTCTATTTCAATAAGATTTTCCAAAAAATATTTAATGTACAGATTCGGCTTAGTTACAATTTTATTATATGTATAGATTAATATGTTCTCTCTTGTTGCTAATTGTACTATGATGGTTGCAAAGATGTTTCTATACTTGGAATTGAGATTTTTATGATCAGTGTTCACCGATACAAAATTAATTCTTGTATCTGTCGCAGGGAAATTGTAAAAATGGTGAGATTATTAATGGAATGGTGAGGTAATTACCCGGAGTATTGTCAATCGTCTCCTTTTTTTCCATGGGTCATTTTTAGGTATATTATAATTTCCCTAAGCTCATTCAGTGATATTGTGTATCAATGAAATTTTGACAATTTCACTAGATAATAAGAGCCGATAAATTGTGAAACGATCACTGATTGGGTCAGACTTAGACATCTTTTTTGATGTGGACCATGAACTTAGTAAACTAGATGACTTAGTAACATAAATGAAATGTAATATTTTTAATTATTAATCATTTAATAATTATTCATGGGTTCAATAGGTGTTTAATAAAATATGATAATAGTTTTCACTCGGAATTATTTACATTACCGTCTATGAAAGAGTTTGTCGCAACACTATTAGTTTTTTCCTTGCCCACATTCAAAATCGAGACGGACCGAGACTTCCCATCACATCGTGGTATTGCTACTAGGTATATTATTTAAAATTGTCCCGTGATATTGTAAGAAAAGAAGGCGATTGACAAAACTCCGTACAATTTCCCTGCGACATAACTACATATAGTGCATGTTTTGTATTTCTGTAGAGCTTTAAGACTTATATATATATATATACAAATGTATGTAATTGTGTATGTATCGCGTCCAGATATCAAAGTCCACGTCGTCAACGACGATGGCGCCGAGCGTGACGCCGGCCGCGCCCGCGCCGCCGCCCGCGTCCTCCGCGCCCTCGCCGCTCACGGTGAACGGGCCCTCGCTTGCGCATACGCCGCAGCATGTTGTTAACAAGTGAGTGTTTGTTTATAGTAGATACCTCACGGACTTACTGACATTTTAAATTTAAAAGTCTATTTGTGTTGTAAAAGTCTAAATTTAAGTAAGTAGTACCTACTATTTGAATAAGTATAATTTGATTTGATTTGGAGACCGTATACCACATGAGTCAGTACGCGTTCACAGACAAAGTTATACAACACTGCTACGATAGAAAGGCAAAGAAAACAGTTTAGTACATTTTCTAATCTGTTTTGTTTAGTAGCTATTGACGAGCTTTAGTGTTATCGATCGATCAATTTATAAAAAAAATATTCCATAAGTAAATGTCAAAACTGTTCCTTTCAAGCTGTTGACAATATCAAAAGAAATGACTCACACTCCCGCTATACATACATCTGATAGGATTTATCGTTGCGTGGTTGTAGGAACTTTAAGTCTGAATATTTGAGTGAATATCCCTAATTCACTCAAATGCCGTAAACTAAACTTATGGCATCTCTTCCATAACATTTTTAAAAAGGCTATTTTTTTATTTAAATTGTAAACTAAACTCAGAGCTTTAGGATTTTGAAAAATAGTACAATATTGAGACGTAACATAGCAAAAACGTATATTCCGTGATCAATGGCAAAGTCGTTAAAAGTAAATGTAGTGCTAAGCAGCCAGCGCTAAGCGTTTCTTTTTGCAAAAAATAATAAAATTATAATATATTTGTATAATCTCATCCTTAGTAACAAATAAAGCGAAACATTGACCATGTTCAAAATAAATATCTTTTTCAAAAAAAATATAAAAAAAATAAGGCGTATTATAACCAAAACCGGTCAAGTGCCAGTCGGATTCACACACGAAGAGTTACGTATCATCATACATGATATAACACTATGTAATAATCGTTTTTTTTTTAATTTCTATTGTCACCATTTTGAAATTCGCCATTTTGATTTTTATTATTTGTTGTTATAGCAGCAATAGAAATACACTGAAAATTTCAACTCTCAACCTATTTCGGTTTATGAGGTACAGCCCGCTGACAGACAGACGGACGGACAGCGGAGGCTTAGTAATAGGGTCCCGTTGGCACCCTTCGGGTACGGAACCCTAAAAATGTAAAAAAAAAAAACATTTTAAATAAAACTGTCTTTTCGGATTTTTTGCTGATTTATTTTGTTTCTTGGTTCCCGACCTTTCGAATGCTTTACAGCAATCATCAGTCACTCCCGTAACCATGATTGCTGTAAAGCATCCGAAACGTCGGGAACCAAAAACCAAAATGAACCCGTGAGAAATTCGAAAAGGCAGTTTTATTTATAATGTCCAATCCCATCCGCAGCGGCAGAGTGAGCGAGACGCCCAGCACGCCGCTGTCGCAGAGCACGCCGGCGTCGCTGGCGGCGCTGGGCGCGGCCAGCGCGCCCGCCGCCGTCAGCGTGGGCACCGCCTCGCTCAAGAGCATGGCGCAGGAGGCCGTGCAGCGCGCCGGCCTCGACCACCATCACACGCAGGTGCCTGCACGCATGGACTGCATTCATTATAATAGAAAAAAACATACATACAGACGCACATAGAACCTCTTTTTTGGTAGTAGGTTAAAAATAATAAGTGAAAAGTGATATTTTATTAGGTTTACTCGAATATTTGACATTTTAATTAAAACTATTTTTTCTTATATAACGAAGTTTGAGACATCTAAAACGTTAGTCTCTCCCGTGACTATGATTGCTGTAAAACATTTGGAAACCAAAAATCAAAATAAATTCACAAAAAAGTCCAAAAAGATTATTTAATATTTATTAGAGTGTGTTTTAAGCGTAATTAAAAAAAAAAAAAAAAGATTTTCTGAGCGCGCCTCGACATTTGATTAATGATGATTGAAGACCAATTGATTTTTTTCTTTATAAACTTTGAGAGCTACAATTATTTCCCAGTTTCAATCTACACATAATACCTATTTACTACTAAATTAACACTAACAATAAAATGTAATATTCCAGGGTGGTGTGGGCGTGGGCGTAGGCGTGGGCGCGGCGCGGCGCAACACGGCGCTGTCGCAGGCGCACATCCCGCCGTTACTCGGCGTGGCGCCGCTCGGCCCGCTGCCACTCAATAATGTTAGTATATGAATATGTGCACTGGATTGTTTTGTCTTGTCCTGGTAATACAATGTTAGTATTGTGATCTTTTAAAGTAGTTTTATAACATTTTGATTTCATTTGAAATGATTTCATTATACGTGGCTACTTTTCTTCTTCTTCTCTTTACTTCTTAAGAACAGAAAGAGAAGAAGAGGAAAGGTAATGCATACAATATGAGATAGTTTAGTTCCTGTACAGTGTACCACCTAAATGTTCGGAGTTAATAGGGAGTAGGATTGAAAATATTTAATTTATCCTTATTTTTTACCACTTAACCTGGGACTAAAGTTCTTTTTTTTGTAAGTGTTAATGCGCGCCATCTTGTATAAAGTCATTTATCTAATCCATGTAATGTGATGGTGTTCCAGGAGCACCAGGTGCAGTTCCAGATGATGGAGGCGGCGTTCTACCACATGCCGCACCCGTCCGACTCGGAGCGCACGCGCGTGTACCTGCCGCGGAACATCTGCCAGACACCCGTCTACTATAATCAGGTAACATTTTGTTTATCTTTGTTTCATTTATTACTGGCGTAGCTTGAGTTACTCCTTATAATATCAATTATCTGCCAGTGAAAGTCCGGTCAAAATCAGTCCAGCCGTTTCGGAGATTAGCCGGGACAAACAGACAGACAGACAAATTTTAAAAAATGCGTTTTTCTTATAACTACCGTATATTTAAAATTACAAACATACTCTTCAATTTTATTTATCTGTATAGATGAATAGCTGTTTTAACTATAATACTATGTATATACGTTAGATTACAATCATTGATAATGTTCTTGTGGATTATCTAAAAAACAAGAAATTCTTAATGTTACATTTTTCTTATAAATTCAACATAAAAATGTCAGCCTCAGCTTTCACAGTAAAAATGATAGTTATTACGAAGTATATATGTATTATGATTAATTAATTACCGCTGAAGTCGTGGGTTCGATTCCCGCAAAAAATAATCTGTATCAGCCTGTTTAGATGCTTATCTTCTTCTGAATTGGGATTGTAAAGTTTTATTTTAACTTATTTGCTATTGTGCGGTGGCCGAGCAGGGAGATTGTATATTGAACTTAGTGCGTACTGTCAGAATATATAATAAACTAGCGACGCACCCTCGCTCCGCTCGGGTTCGCCTGTAGTTACGTTTTAACCTTTAGTAAAGACTTCTCAGAGTTATTTTCCCGCAGTAAAAAGTATCCTATATGTTGACCCGGATAACCAGCTGTCATCATATCAAATTTCATCAAAATCTGTCCAGTGGCTTTCTCGTGATGAGTTTCTCGACGTTTCTCGGTCACAGACAGACAGATAGACAGACAAAAAATCTAAAAACTATAGATTTGGCCTCTGTATCGATAATAATGACTATTTCAATAAGATTTTTTAAAAAAATACACTCGTGAGCAAAAAAATCGACTCAGACGACACATCTGTAGTCGCAAGTCACTGGAAAAAAAACTGAAAGCAAATATATTTTTTTCATAGTAAAATCTTAAAGCTGCTAGTATTAGCTTCAAAATGATATAAAATATTGTAAGGTTTATTGCTCACACAACCCAACAATATGTTGTGATCAGTAACCACCCTTTTTACGCTTGTTTACAATAGTGCTAATTAAGGGTTACTGACCCATATAAAAGGTTATCTACCTGACCCACCCTTATCAGTTAGCCGTCAAACGTCAACCGATACACATCTCCGTTATCAACAATCAAGAATTCTATCTGAAAATGGACACAACAAGCGATTTAGCAGCTCAAGCGATCACCCTATTGCGACAAGGCCAGAGTCAGCGTGAAGTGGCACGTGCACTGAACATGAGCCAGTCTGCTGTTTCCAGAGTTTACCGTCGTTACCAGGAGACTGGTGGCTTTAATCGAAGACGCGGTTCCGGTAGAAAAAGGTGCACGTCAGAGAGAGATGACCGATTTATTGTCAGCACATCGTTAAGAAATCGGGCCCTCACTGGCGTTCAAGTCCAACAAGAGCTCAGAGAAACGCGAGGAGTAGCTGTGAGTGGCTGGACAGTCAGAAGACGACTTAAGGCAGCTAGGCTTGAGCCAAAAAGGCCAGCTACTGGCCCCAAATTAACCCCAGACCACCGAGCAGCCCGCCTACGTTTTGCTAGAGAACATGTTGATTGGACTGACGAACAATGGAGCACCGTTCTCTTCTCAGACGAAAGTAGAGTGTGCTTGCATGGTAGTGATAGAAGAGGACGAGTCTACAGAAGACCTGGGGAAAGATTCGCGCAGTGCTGTATCAAAGAAAATGTTGCTTTTGGAGGAGGTTCCTGGATGGTGTGGGCCGGCATTTCAAGTGAGGCAAAAACCGAGTTGGTTTTTATTGAAACTGGCGGTCGAATGGGAGGATTGACGGCGATCCGATACATCGAAGAGATTTTAGAGGATCACGTCGTTCCCTACGCCGGTTTCATTGGCGAAAACTTCGTCCTAATGCACGACAATGCCCGTCCACATACTGCAAGTTCCGTCCGGCAGTATTTACAGGAGGTCGCAATTGCCGCTATGGACTGGCCAGCGCGTAGCCCGGACTTAAATCCTATCGAGCATTTGTGGGATGATCTTAAAAGAAAAGTTCGGGCTAGAAATCCTGCACCAGACACGATGGCGGACCTCAAAGCAGCGCTAATCGACGAATGGAATAGCATCGAACAAGATCGAGTAAGGAAACTTATTCGATCCATGAAAAAGCGATTGGAAGCTGTTATTAGGGCCAGGGGGGGCAACACTAAATATTAAAAAAATAATTTTAATTAAATTATTGTTTTGACGAATTTTACGTGGTATTTTCTTTACCGTCAACCATCACTTTTTTTATTGCTTAAGACTCCATCTCATTCAATATTTTTTCTTTACCAGAAAACATTTTTTAATAACAACATAGACCACTCATTTTAAAGCTAAAACAAAGAACTTTGAGATGTTAAAATCAGAAATATAATAAAAGCTTCCGATTTTTTGCTAGAGCTTTTTAACCGCAAGCATGCGTCCTGAGTCGATTTTTTTGCTCACGAGAGTATTTAATGTACAGATATGGATCAGTTAGAATTTTATTATATGTATAATTTTATTATAAAGTAGTATTCAATATCTAAATAACAGTAAAAATTACATTGTATAGTTATGGAAATTTCCAACTTGCGACCTGCGACCGTAAATAAATGACGAGTAATAATTGATGTAAAAAGATAAAAAATAGTATTTTTTTTTTCATTGACTGATGCCACATGTATAAAGATAACATGAAAACACTATTGCGTTAATTGTGTTAGTAAAAACTAGCGACTTACCATAGTTATGTTATACTTATATAGATAAACTAGCGACTCACCCCCGCGCTCCGCTCGGGTTCGTCCCTATTTACGTTTTAACGTTTAGTATAGATTTCTCAGAAATGAGATATTTTCCCGCAATAAAAAGTATCCTATATGTTAGTATCCAGCCAGATAACCAGCTATCACCATACTTCATCAAAATCCCTCCAGGGGTTTTTCCGTGATGCAGTAACAGACAGACAGACAGACAAAAATTTTAAAAACTATAGATTTGGCCTCTGTATCGATAATAATGTCTATTTCAATAAGATTTTCCAAAAAATATTTAATGGACAGATTCGGGTTAGTTACAATTTTATTATATGTATAGAAATAGTTTTTGTGACCGTACCTTAGGAGATAGATACATGATATCGCAGACTTTTTTGTAGAGTTTTTAAGACCTACAATTTTTTATTACATTGATTCGATGTATCTCTTAAGCCAACGTTATCAATGTTTTCTAAGAATGACTCGACATAACCAGTTACTGGGTTGTATATAGATATGTATATAGAATGAAAAACAGACAAAAAAATCAATAACTATTGTTTATTGATTTTTTTGAATATTGTACACAATATAATAAATAATTATAATATAAAAATATATTGTAATAGTCATTGTTTTTTTTTTTTTAAATATTTCTTGTATGGATTTCGCTTTGTCACTATTTTATTATGGGCAGTGGTAGCCCAGTGGTAACGCGCTCGCTTGGGAAACCGTGTGAAGCGGGTTCAAATCCCGGATTTTGCACCTCCGATATTTCATGTGCGAATTATTTCCAATATGATTACCACTTGCCTTACGATGAACGAAAACATCGTGAGGAAACCTGCATGTCTGAGAGAACCTGGCAAGTTTTCGAAAGACATGCTCAGTCCGCCCGCACTTGGCCAGCGTGGTGGACTATGGTCTGATCCCCCTCGCATTGAAGGGAAGCCTGTGTCCAGCCGTTAAAAAGGGCTGAATACACACTATTTTATTATACCTATGTATAGAATCAAAAAAAAAATTAATCCATGATACGCGTGTCAGGTGCTGTTACCCCACTCGGACTCAGTGGAGTTCTTCACGCGGCTGTCGACGGAGACACTCTTCTTCGTGTTCTATTACATGGAGGGCACGAAGGCGCAGTACCTCGCCGCCAAGGCGCTCAAGAAGCAGAGCTGGCGGTTCCACACCAAGTACATGATGTGGTTCCAGCGGCACGAGGAGCCGAAGGTTATTAATGAGGAGTATGAACAGGTGCATTACATATATTGAATAAAGTATAGAATATAGATAGATATTAGATATACACGTAATTGCCCTATGTGGGTGTATTAGAGACATTTTTTGCTCAAACTTTTATTTATTGTGTTTTAAAAGGCAATCGATGACGGCATGAAATGTTATGTGTTTTTTTTTAACTATAATGATTTTTATTAAAACTAGTAAAGGCATTAATGGGTAATAAGGCAATATTAGTAATGGTTAACATGTTTGATATATTATATACTTATATAGTATTTGGTACAAAATGGCTACAAAAAATATATATATTTTTTTATATTAATACTTAATGATTAATGGTTTAATCTCAATTCCGCAGGGCACATACATATACTTTGACTACGAGAAGTGGGGCCAGCGGAAGAAGGAGGGCTTCACGTTCGAGTACAAGTACTTAGAGGACAGGGACCTCAACTGAGCACCCGCCCGCCGGCGCCGCCGCCCCGGTCCATCAGTCTCTGTGATGATCAATGGACCGCCCGGACACGACGAGACTACTTTTGTATCATAACCTTCACTCTTCTGACCTCTGCTGGGCAGTACAGCGACGCGAAAGATATCATGTGATGCAATAAGTATAGTTGAAATTGTGATATCGATATAGGAACCCGTAGCGTACTCGGATAACCGTTTTCGACTTTATTGGAC
This sequence comes from Fabriciana adippe, assembly GCA_905404265.1. NCBI lineage: Eukaryota > Metazoa > Arthropoda > Insecta > Lepidoptera > Nymphalidae > Fabriciana > Fabriciana adippe. The sequence goes on from FR989995.1 coordinate 2,226,371, forward strand.
TGAGGATTTGTTGTATATTATGATAGTGAGTGACCCGATCATGTTTATATGGAATCTCATTTTTATAAGGTTTTTTCGAGAATCAATCCGTAATTACTGTTAGATTCGGCTAGAGACTTAAGCGTCGAATTGCACCGACATCGAATGTGTTTGACGGGACGCGGCGTGCGCACAGCGCGCGGCGTCGCCTCGCCAATATGTAAGCATCGGTCACTAATAAAGCACCAGATACACAATCAGCGATAAAAAATGTCCTTACCGAATGAGCGCCCACTTAAACATTTGGGTGCGCTTTTAATTTAGTATCATTCTAACGCTCTGATGGTAAACATCAGTGCTCGTTTAAAAATTGTAGATTCACATATTTTGTTAAGACCTCATCGTAAAAACAGTTTTAAAATTTACTCATAATTAACAGCGGGAGTTATAATACTGATGCTTTTTTGATACTTTGTAATTCTGACTTTAAGACATGCGTGGTAAGGTTGAATTTGTTTTGATGTATATTGACCAGCGAGTCTCGGTCGTAAAAATTTATTGCTTTTTGTACATAGCTTTATGAAAACAACTTTAAGCGTTATATTTAAGGTTCAATTGACATTATTGTATATTTATTTCAATTTTAATTATCTAAATACAATTGGCGACAGTTTTAAAGAGAAATTTTGTATGGGATTGTGTATTTAGTACTTTATTAGCTATCGATGTGTGTAAGTAGTGAATAAGAGTCCAATAAATTTAATGCTAGTCATAGTATGTCAACGAGGAGAGCCGAGTCACGAGCCGATGCATCCGAGAGCGCTTCGGGCGATTTGTTTTAACTTGTTTATAGCGACTGGATTAGTTTGGACTCGCGTCCAGTGCGACCCGCGAGTGCCGCGAGCGAGCGCCCCACGCCTAGTATTATATCGTTAGCGTACGAATCCCGGTGCATTTAATGTCCATTTTTTTTTAATTGATTAATTATTATTATTCAATCGGGTATTTGACACCTTTATGTTGATTATGTTAAGGTATTGTATTATATATGTAAACCGTTGTCGACTAATAGATGGATACTAGAGCAGCTGGTTGTTATGTAGATAGAGGCGGTATCGAAACGATTGTAATGAGTTGCAATAGTAGCGTTTTAGAGGACTAAAAGTCTCTTTGATTCAATTTTATGTAATATGTTACTTTATATATGATATATATTTGCGTGAGATTGTAATTTAACATGAGCAGTCAAATACCCCATTGATGTGATGTCGTCACCGAGCTAGCAGCGGGTATGTCCAAGTGCCTAAAATACAAGTCGAAGAGAATCTAGAACGAAACGAACCTTTCATGTGCGAGTGGCCGGCGACACTCGCGGCACGCCGCGGACTCACTCGTGTACTTTTTCACCTCGCGCGTGAAAATTATCATACATTTATCTTATATCTACATCTATATTTAGTGCATTTAAATTGAACAAAATTTGATAAAAAGTATTCGAGCGTGTATATAATCACTGCCATGTGTTTATTTATATATGTGTATCGGAAAAGTAAATAGGATCGCTTGGATCGTACTTATTTATTTTGTGATATCCCCGCGCGGGTGAAAAAGTGTACGCGGAGGGCTCGCCGGGGGTTGTGGGGGGCGGCGGGGTGCGAGGGGGGGGGGGCGGGGGAGGGGCGCCGGGGGCGCGGCGCGGGCGGGCGTCGCTCCGGCGCGCGATCTCGTTTATTCCGTGCGTGGTGTTGATAGTTTTCATTTTTGTAAAAAGTCTATCGTGAGAGCAGATGAAATGTGGTAAATAATAATTTAAAAAATTATCTGTACAGTTCTATTTGTATAGAAATAATAAATAACGATTAAAAAATTAAAAACCATGTTGTGATTTCCTCTGACGCTTAGTGAGTGCGTTTGGAGCGCCGCCTCGTTTTGGGGCGGGCGCGTTTATCGCATTTCTTTTTCTTATTTATTTTTTTTTTAATTTGAAAGAAATGACTGTTTACTTAGTAGAATAAATTGTAAGAAAGCATTGAAATATTTTGTTTGCTTACAAACTGTGCCATTAACTATGAAATCATTAACCAATTTAAAAAATGGAAATAGCAAGAAAAAAATTAATATACCCCTGATTTTAATGTCCTTTCCCGTTCCTATTTGCTAATTATGACTTAAATTGTTTTAATATTTATTACAAATTGTAAATAAAAAAATATATATCAGTAGAAATAGCAATTTGAAAGTTACAAATTTTGAAAAGGTTTTTGGAATATTATTCTTCATTATTTTTTTTTTTCAACAATAATAATACTGCTAAAAAATTTGTTTAGAAATGTAGTCGTTCGAAGTCAATTTTGTTAAGATAGTACTAAACTGGATAATGTAGTATAATACTAGCGACTTAATCTCGCTACACTCGGGTGCGTCCCTCGAGGCTTTTTGTATTTATAATATTTTAAGAAACCAGAAGTGGATTTTTTTTTAAAATAAGAAATAAGAATTAAGAATTATTTTAATGCAATCACAAATAATTAGTACACTTCTATGAAAATCTAACAAATACAACACAGCTGAGACGTGTGAACGCTCCGACGTTTGACGCGCAAAAAGTCCTGTCATCCGTTTGTCACTTTTTATAGGCGCAATGCGACTCGCTACCGCTCCTTCCCGCTCATTCCTAACAATATTAAATACAGAAAGCGCCATCTATTGGCAAATTCCGTTACTAAAAGTAGCCTATGTATTACTCCAGGTCACAGTCTATATATTATATACTAAATTTAATCTAAATCTGTCCAACCGTTTCGGCATAAAGGAGTAACAAATATACACATTACATACAAATCTGGGAATTCGTAATAAATAATAAATATGTTGGGATATTAACACAGCACCATCTAGTTCCATGGTAAGCTACGAGGCTTGTGTTATGAATACCAGATAGTTGATACACTACACATACATAACTTTAAATACATACATATTATAAATATAAACATCCATGACTGGAGTACAGACATTCGTGCTCAACACACAAATGTATGCTATAGTATTATATATGATTTATGATAGTAGTGTACAGTAAAAACAATTTATAATTAGATTTTTTGTTTGCGCTAAAACGCCTGCGTCAAAATGGAATCCACACTTATATTATAAATGTGAAAGTTTGTTTGTTTGTCCTTTTTTCACGTCGTAACAGATTGACGGATTGGAGTGTTTTTTTTGTGAGGAGATAATTGGAGGGCTGGAGAGTGACATAGGCTACTTTTTACCGCGGGACTTTACCTCATTGACACGGGAAAACACGTTACAATATCACAACTCATCATACCTATCTATATATACATACATCATACCTACCTATCTATATAGTTAAAACATACCTAGGGATGAACCCGATTGAAGCGAGTGAGTCGCTAGTATAAATATAAATAAGACAAGATTATAATAGCGGAAATACATTTATTCAACGTTTTTTCCTCTTCCCCCCATGTTTGTTAGCCTTCCCCTTGATGCGTCGCCTCACGCCGGCCGCCTCCTCCGTGTCGTCGTCCGAGTCTCCGCCTCCGCCGCGCTTCCTGCCCTTTGCGCCTTTCTTGTCCTCCAACTCCTTCATTTCCTATTGAAATATAAAAAAAATATAATATACAGGTGTCACTAAGAAGAGAAAAAAAACCCAGGAGGAACTCTGTAGGTATCCAAATCCAAACCATTCCATATAATGTGTTTTAAGAAGTTCGTAGCTATTATCATTTTCTGTTTGTTTCAAGGCATATATTTATCCAAAAGATTTATTTATATGAAAGGATAATAAATTAAATCCTGAATTGTGAGTCCATTTTGAAACACTCGACATTATTATTTTAAGCAAATAAAAATGGTAACATCAGCTATTTAAACAGGCATTGAGATATCTCTACAAAATTAAGTACTTATAAAGTAAAACAGTCAACAGAAATCTTAAATGTCACAAGTTATTTACTACTAGCTAGTTAGGTTCGTTTTAACGGTTAAAATGCAATGGAATAGATAGTTCCTTGCTCTGCGACAAACAAAAGCAAATTAATCCCACGGGAACCATACATTTTTCCCAGATAAAAAGGTAGCCTATGTGCTATTTGAGACTAAAATCTATCTCTATGCGAAATTTCATCCAGATCTGTTCAGCCGGTCTGACGTCATTGAATATCAAACATCCACCCAAACTTTCGCATTTATATTTTTTTTTTATGTGACTAAGGGGGCAAACGAGCAGGAGGCTCACCTGATGAAAGGTGATCACCGCCGCCCATGGACATCTGCAAAACCGCAAGGCTTGCAAATGCGTTGCCGGCCTTAATTTATTAATTAATCAATGGAATAATATCTTGTAGCTTATGCTTGAAACATATAATTTTAGTGAGATAATACAATAAAAACAATACACGTACAATTTTAGTGAGGCGTTGTGCTTCAGCGACACGTTCCTGCAGGACCATCACCTCGCTCTCCTCCGTCTTGTACAATGGCAGCTGTTTGCCGATCAGCTGCTCTATGCGTTGATACAGCTCCACGTCATACTGTAAGATAATAGGTTAAAGGAAATAAATAAATGTGTACTGAATGAAAACATGTTCATTGTTAAGAGCTTTGAGTCATGAAATAGAAATATTGTGATATTAAGTTTTAATCAAGTTGGATAAGTAATTATGTATTCAGCCCTTTTTAACGTCCCACTGCTGGGTACGGGCCTCTCTTCAATACGAGGGGATCAGGCCATAGTCCATCACGCTGGCCAAGTGCGGGCGGATTTCACATATCTTTCGAAAACTTGCTAGATTCTCTCAAACATGCAGGTTTCCTCACGATGTTTTCCTTTAACGTAAAGTAAGTGATAAACATGACAGAAATTATTCGCACATGAAAATATCAGAGGTGTGAGACCCGGGATTTGAACCCGCTTCACTCGGTTTCCTAAGCGCGTTACCACTAGGCCACCACTGCCTAATAAAATAATAGTACAGTGTATAATACGTGCCACGAAAGATGAGACTTGACGAGCGTCAGTAGTGGGGAGCTTGCGCAGGTACAGTCGTGTACGAAATAGTTATCTATAATTTATTTCTATATCTATTTTAGGGATTTTTCGACGTCATTCGGAATAAGGTGTACAGCAATGTTATATTAAAATAATTAACAATATTTATTACGAAATGATACGCGTGGTACGCAACGGTACGTATTTGTACCTGCTTCAAATTTTGTACACTTCCTTTGCTTCTTTTGACATATAAGTGTACACATCGTAAACTATCTTCCTACTTTGTCTTCTTAATGTTTTATCTCGAGGAATAATCAAAATTTTACAAAATTGCACTCGTATACAACACAACTTTAAACAAAATAGAATATAAACACAAGTTGCACTCGTCTGTATTGCGGAGTCAAGCGGGGGTTGCACGGGGTGAGGAGAACGGTAAGCAACTAACACGCATGCGCAGCGCCGTACCGCGCCTCCCGCGCAGTTTTCGACGCCCCGACGACGCCCGATCCCTTCCCGCCTCAGCCCTCGTACCGCTAAAGTGACCTATAAATCGTCTTCTGCGCAACTGAAACCACGTGGTTTGTCAAGTCTCATCTTTCGTGGCACGAACTATAGTGTAGTGTTTTATGACTTAACACCTCTTCAACTGGTACAGTTTGAAACCATCAACACGAAAATTGAATTTAACAAATGAATAATATATTACCCATAATAAACATCACTAGTTATCATATTTGTAGAATTGAAAAAATCCACTTTTACTAACCATAAACTTATGCTTTTTAGGAATAGGCTTTCAAAATTTTAGTCTACTAACTTTCACTTGTTAAGTCTGAGTTTTGATATTTTAAATAAATTCATCTTTTCGGTTTGTTTTCGCGTACTTATTTTGATTTTTGGTTCCCGACGTTTCGAATGCTTTACAACAATCATGGTCACGGGAAAAAAGTCCGAAAAGTTTGTTTTATTTAAAACTAGCAACTCACCCTCGCTTCGCTCTGGTTTGTCTCTAGGTATAATATATATAGTTTATAGTTTAAATAGAAGAAATATAGAAAAAATATAATGTATGTATACAACTTCCCTATTTGAATCGGATAATATTCAATTTTCATTGGTTTTAAATTTTTTTCGTGGGACCCTATTTTTTTTCTAAAATAAAAGTAGCCTAAGTTACTCCTTATTACATCAGCGATCTGCCAGTGAATGTCCCGACAAAATCGGTCCAGCCGTTTCAGAGATTAGCCGGAACAAACAGACAGACAGACAAAAATTGTAAAAAATGTTGTTTTGGTATATGTACCATGTATACATCCATATGCATTTAGTAAAAAGCAATTATTTTAATATTACAAACAGACACTCCAATTTTATTTATCTGTATAGATGTCAAATATTCTCGTAAATCTAAGAAAGTGAGCTTTGATGATACAATAAATAATATATGACAAACACCTGTGTAACAAAAGTGATGGCCTTCCCAGCGCGTCCAGCTCTCGCCGTGCGCCCCACGCGGTGGATGTAGTCCTTGCTGTGCAGCGGGATGTCCAGGTTCAGCACCACGTCCACGTGGGGGATGTCCAACCCTCTGGAAGAATAGGATGTTTTAAATCAAAGCTTACTGCTATTGGTGTCTTGTATTTGGTAATTTATGAAAAATAAATAATCCTTTAATAAAATGAGTGCTCAATAAGGTTTAATTTTTTATTGCTTTCTTTTTAGGTTTTTGATAATATTTAGATTTTATAAACGACCCAAAACTGCTGGGAAGAACCAGTGACTACAGCAATATTTTTAACTATAAATTTATACAATTTACACTTTAAAAACCCATATTTTCTTTAATTACTCGACTCTCTGCAGCAGAAACACTAAGTTAAAAAAAAAAAACACTTAATTAAAAAAAAAAATATAATGACTGTTTTTTTCTCAATTCCATTAATACAATCTGTCAAAAAATATTCCACACAATTTAATTCTGATTTTTATTATCTTTATTATAATCACTAGCGACATTGCCTCGCTTCGCTTGTGTTTGTCACTGAGTAAGTTTGAACAGTTAGTATGGAATAGATGGACTATATATACTCGTACATATATACATAGATATGATGAATTTTCTAACCTTTACTTGAGAAATGATTGAATCCTCATACAAACTTCTATCTAAATACTAAAATATTAAAGATAAAAACTATCCTATGTCCTTCCCAGGGTCTCAAAGTATATCCATACTTGTCTAAATCGGTTCAGCGGATTAAGCGTAAAAAGGTAGCAGACAAAGTTACTTTCGCATTTAAAATATTATAAACATACCTAGAAGCAACATCAGTACAGATGAGCACAGATCGGTTCTTACTCTTGAACTTATTCAAGGCAGCGAGCCTCTTGTGCTGGCTCATCTGACCGTGCAGCGGCACCGCGGGCACGCCCAGCGCGCGCAGCAGCAGCGCGACGCGCAGGGCGCCCGCGCACGTTGCCACGAACACTATGAACGAGTTGCCCGACATCTCGTTGAGGATGTGCACCAGGTATACGTCCTGGGGACGGAGATGGGGAGATGTGGGGTTATTGAAATATGTATTCAGCTCTTTTTAACGTCCCACTGCTGGGCACGGGCCTCCCTTCAATGCGAGGGGAATCAGGCCATAGCCCACCACGCTGGCCAAATGCGGATTGGCGGACTTCACATGTCTTTCGAAAACTTGATAGGTTTTCTCAGACATGCAGGTTTCCTCACGGTGTTTTCCTTCACCGTAAGGCAAGTGGTAATCATGTTAGAAATGATTCACACATGAAAATATCAGAGGTGCGAGACCCGGGATTTGAACCCACTTCACTCGGTTTCCCAAGCGAGCGCGTTACCACTGGGCTACCACTGCTATATACTTGAAATATATAATTGAAAAAATGAAAGCTTTATTTTACAGTTTCAAATTACTTTCTTGGTTTTTTTTTTAAATATTTCTTACTCTTTTAATATTTAAAATTTGACTACAGGTGTATGCTTGTACGGATTTAATTATAATATATCAACTTTATTATAAAAATAAAACAAACCTTATATTTGACAGGTATAAAAATATAATATTGTTGGAGTTTTTCAACAGTCTGATACTTTGTAGATACTTCAACTTTAACAGGGTCTTGTAAAGATGCCCTTTGTAGTTTCTGCACTTTTTTAGTCATAGTAGCTGAGAACAGGTATGTTCGGCGTTCACGAGGGATCACTCTCAAAATTTTATCCACTTCCACTTCAAAGTCCATGTTAAGAATGCGATCAGCTTCATCCATAACCTGTGTCATCAAAATAAATTGATTTCCATGAAGATTGATTTGTAAGGTATTTGTAGAGTTAAAATATAGTTATTAATTATAATTTTTTTCCACACTTTTAGAAGTATGTTAAAAAATGGTTTAGAATAAATATGCATTAATAATAATAACTATATACATCTAATCAGTTCTGATACCTCTTGAATGTTTAAAAGATTAACCCGTGAGCAAAATGGTATGTGATTTTAACTTTTACCACTTTATAAAAAAGAAACAAAACACTACACACACACATTACACACTTACCAAAAATTTGAGTGCCTTTAAATTGAACCCCTTAGTGTTTTCAAGATGATCAACCAAACGGCCAGGGGTGGCTATAATAATGTGAGGCTTCTTTGACAGGGCGAGAGCTTGAGTAACCATGTCCATGCCACCTACTATGACTGCACATTTTACCCCTATACTAGCCCCTATAGTTAAAAGATTAAAAATTATTGTTAACATAAGACAAATATAGTTATGGAGAAACTTAAAATTAAAATGTGTCAAAAGGGTATGCAATGACTTGGAATCACTTTATGTTTTTTAGAATGTTTTACAGCGATGCTGGTCATGGGAGAGACTAAGATTATATATATATGTAATCTCAAAAGTTATTATACAGTAAATCATTGGGAACCAAAAATTACCTAGAGCTTCAAATTGTTCTGATATCTGAAATGCCAGTTCTCTAGTTGGTGTCAACACAAGTGCAAAGTATCTCTGAGGGTTCTCTAATAAAGCTTGTAAAATTGGTAAAGCAAATGCTCCCGTCTTTCCTGATCCGGTTTCTGCTAAACCAATAATATCTTTGCCTTGTAAAGCTACTGGAATGGCCTCTTTTTGAATTTTTGACGGATTCTTCCATTTTAAATCAGCACATGCTTCGCAGAGTACGTCAACGATTCCCTAAAAAAAACCATGAGGTTATTAACAAAATTAAATTGCACTTTTAGATATAACCTCAAAACTCTTTTGTTTTATTATAGAAAATTAGTTTTACAAAAACATAATTTTAAATTTTCACCAAACATTGGAAGAGTTAAAGAAGTCTCATTCAGTTATTTTGTTCCTTATTGACAGAAACTTACTAAATCTTTAAATGTTACTGTATCTTCAATTTCTTCAGTTTTATCCTTTTCTTGTGTCGAGATATCTTCTACTTGCCCTTCCTCTGAACTACCACTCTCATTATCACTGTCTGCCGTCATTGTTTATTATTTACTCGTCGAAATTTATAAAACTTGTAGAAACTAACACATGACCATGCTTACATTATTTCAAGTGACAGGCGACAGCTGGCTGTCAGAACTTAGAACCGAGATAATAGAGATGTTTCACATCTTTTTTTAATAATAAAAATAATAATCTTGAATAACTAAAAATATTAAATTACAATGAAAATGTAAATGAGACAATCGTAATATTGCCTACATATTACATAAAACTTTAAAATTATTTTTTCTATATTAAATATTGAACAATTTTATCATTAAAATATTAATTATGCCATGTTCACTCAGTCATTACTATTGTAATATACATATGCAAAAATTGTTTACCAACGTAAATTCTTACGAGACCTATCCTTATGAGTTATGTATAATTAAATTATAATGGCAATACTTGTATTATTAAAATATGTCAAAGTTAATGTTCAATTTTTAGTCTCCAATCTCCATATTCTGTGGTACAATTGTCAAACATTAGACGCGATATTTGAGGTTAAAGTTAAACGATTTTTTGTTTTAAAAGCAATTGCGCTGTAAAAACATAAGAATAATACAAATAAAACATGGCTAAGCATCATCCAGACTTAATATTCTGTAGAAAGCAACCTGGCGTTGGTAAGTTTTTACAAAAACTCACTTTTGCAAGGGAAATGTTTTCAACGAAATTATTTATTCATTGTAAGGTATCGTAATATTTTCTTATATTTACAGCTATCGGTCGTTTATGTGAAAAATGTGACGGCAAGTGTGTGATATGCGATTCGTATGTACGTCCATGTACATTGGTGCGAATTTGTGATGAATGTAACTATGGCTCATATCAAGGGAGATGTGTGATTTGCGGAGGTCCCGGCGTTTCAGATGCATATTATTGCAAAGAGTGTACTATACAGGAGAAAGATGTAAGTTATTATATTTTTAATTCAAGTAGCTTTAAGGAGTCTGCCCACTACCCCGTCTCATACCATGACCGTGCTAGGAGCGTGTCAGGCAAAAAAATATTCTTTGTATTGAAATGTATGAGACTCTGCCCACTAGACCGTTCCGTCACCGACCGGCACCGTCGCGTGCCGTGTACGGAGCGTCAACAATTGTCGGCGAGAATATTTTGCCGGTGCCGGTACGCTCCGTGCCTGACACGCGACGTTGTTGAACCGGTGAGCATACGGGTTATAAACGCGTATGATGACCGTTATAACCGCGTATGATGACCGTTCTAAGCCCGTTACGTATTGCCGCTTGTCTTGTATAGATGGGCGATAATCGTTGTTAAAGATGGGTTAGTACCGATATTTCTCAGGATTAGGTAATATTAATATATTCGTCTGGTAATATTATAATATTGTAACTAATACTTCAATATTAGTGATATTTATCTAGAAACAACAGGTAATACTAAAACGGGAACCATACGGATATGACACGCGGATGATACGCGGTTGATACGCGGATGATATGCGGTTGATACGCGGTTGATACGCGGTTGATACGCGGATGATACGCGGATGCTACGGTCACTATAACCGTTATGTACGGGCATGATACGCTGTTGATACGGTCTAGTGGGCATAGTAGTCCGTGCCGTGCTCGTTTCCGTGCCTGATACGTTCATAGCACGGTCATGGTATGAGACGGTGTAGTGGGCAGAGACCCTTAGCATAATAATTGAAATAATGTTTCTTTTGGTGTCATATTATTTTCATATAATAATATATCACAGTTTTATTGGTTTCAAATATTAAAGTTATAGTACTTTTTTTGCTATAATCAATAACACTTATCAAAATTACATTATTTATTTTCTAAGGCTCAAATGCACTAAAACCTCATTTAAGTTATGTATTGATTTATATTAATAAAAATATTGATATAAATTAAATCTTTATTTACAGAGAGATGGCTGTCCAAAGATTGTCAACTTGGGAAGTTCTAAGACTGATCTATTCTATGAAAGAAAGAAGTACGGGTTTAGAAGACACTAGCAGTAATTTCATTGTCTTAAGGCTAATTAATGGCTTAAGGCAATGGACTTTTTTTTAATGAACTGGTAAAATGTGATAGTGTAATTTACATACTTTATGAATGTGAATCTGTTCATTAATTGAAAGTTCAATTAATTTTACAGAACAGTTGAATGGATAGTTTACGAACTTAATAAAATAATGTATAATGTAAGAAAACTTGTACATTATAAATTTGTCACTATGGATAAAAAAATCTAAAACATTTTCAAATAATATAAAATGGCAGTAATAAAACAAAATTCCAACTTAAAACTTTTATTTCATACAAATCACAAAAATATTGATGCTATGTATCTACACAGGTTTGCTCCAACGTTACTTACATATCTTATAATATTAATAGTCAACCATCTACTTTTTATTGTCCATACATTCTATCCTAATTCATTTAAGAATAATTGATCTAAGAGTACCTAGTAGTCATATGACAATAATAATACTGTTTTTTGTTAGTTTTTAGTAGTAACTACCTTAGCATTATTTAAATTGTAATTAATTTTTGAAGTTTCCATCTTCAAGGCATTCATTTAAAACTTCAGTTTCTTTTTTTAAATGGAAAATTTCCAAATGTATCCAATATAGATTTGATTTTAAAACTCAATACTTCTATGGTAGAAGCTTGAAATGTTATTTTGAATTGAGCAACAGAAGTTATTAACTGCTTTCACTTATAATGCTGTCTGCGATGGTGCTAGTATGGTTGGTCCAGATGTTGGCATTACTTGACCCGTTATCCGAGTATGTTGGTCTGGCTGGTATTAGTGGTGACCGTGTACACACACTGTAACAGTTTATTATGAAGGGATTATTATAAAGATTTATGAAATTAAATACTACTCTGCTTGTGAAGGGCCATGCTGGATATTAAGCTACCTTTATTTTATTCAAATCTATTGAACCGCTAGTATGAAAAAAGTTATAACAAACACACATATATTAGCATACATAAGATAAATGTGATGTAATTCAATAATATGACACATTTGGCTCAGTTTGTAGTGACCCTACTCGCTATGCCAGTGGTCATGGGTTCGAATCCCACTGGGGGTATTCATTTATGTGGGTGTTTATATTTATAATATGTATGTATTTAAAAAGCTATGTGTGTGTGTGTATCAACTATCTGGTATCCATAAGACAAGCCTCGTAGCTTACCATGGAACTACTATAGATGATGCTGTGTTGGTGTCCCAATATATTTATTTATTTATCAATATTAACAGTAATGGAATTGCATTTAAAACTTGAATCTCGTACTTCTGAGATTTTTATGTGCACAGTGAATTTTATTTGTCCAGCGTGATGGAGCATGGCCTATTTCCCTTGTATTGAGGGAGAGACATTAGAAGATATGTGTGATATGACTAATTATTATATTAAATATATTTATAATTGTTTACAGTATATAATTATGTATCATTTTTGTTTATTAGAAAGTGCCCTTGTCATGCAAAGTATTCGAATTTTTTAAATTTATTTTACTATTTGTCGTTAATATTTTAAAATTTTATGAGTACATAGTTTCTGGATAATGTTTTAAAAATAAATTTATTTTATATTTATATTTTGTTTAAACTAATCATGCAGATCATGCGCCATTTCTGCTGGTGACATGAATATAACTGACCTGCTACATCAGCTTTGTCCAAATTTAGTCCTACAAAGATTTTAACCAAGACAATTTTATAAAAAAAATTAGAATTTCAAATAACTAGATTTATAATATACTAGCGACTCACCCTCGCTTTGCTCGGGTTCGTCTCTAGCTTATCTCCCCATACAAACTTTCTTCCCCATTTTCATCCCCTTAAGGGATGATTTCCGGAATAAAAAATATCTTATCTCCTTCCCAGGGTACCGAAACTATCTTCTTACCAAATTTCATCTAAATCGGTTCAGTAGATCCAGAGTAACCCTACAACCTCACAAACTCACAAACTCTATCTCTTTATAATATTATATTAGTACAGATTACAAAATATGTCATTAAAATAGTATTATTTTATTTCCCATTAATTCAGAGGAAATATTGTGTCTGGCAAGTAAGTAGTAGTAAGATTGTAGGTTCGAATTTCGGCGAGGATTTCATTACTTCATTAGCTTATCTAAGAAATAGCAGAAGTTGTCATTAGAAATTAGAATGTAATATTTTTTTTTCTTATACTGCCAGTAAAAACCAAACCTAAGCCAATTATTATAATAAAAATAGGAATGCCTATATGATTTTTTTTTTCAAATTTATATGGTACGGTATGGTATGATTTTTTAGTATGGTATGATTTATAAAATTCTAATTAAGTCGAATTTGTAATTTAAATATATTTTTGAAATTGAAAATGCGATATTTTTTACTGCGGGAAAATATCTCATCTCTCAGAAATCTATACTAAAAATTATAACGAGGTGAGTCGCTAGTTACCATATATTTTTCTAACAAAAAATACTATTTAGGTTTATAGAATTACATAGACATTTTAAAATCAGTATAACTTTTTAGTAACAAGAAAAATTCCACCACAAAAGAATGTAGAGGTACCACATATTTTAAAGAGATGTTCAATTTTTATAACAAAAATCCTCTCCCCCTCGTATTGAAGGGAGGCCCGTGCCCAGCAGTGGGACGTTAAAAAGGGCTGAATACATAGCAAAAAGAATGTACTTACGAGTTGACATCCTCAAGTTTCTTCAGAAGCCGTTCATTCTCGCGACTGAGCAGTTCCTGGTCTCTCAGCAGCTGGTCTCTCGTCACGAACAACTCTGTATTCTCTTGTCTCAACGCGGAATTCTCCGTCATATGCAGCTGTAGTAACTCCACTAACTCGCTTTGAGGCAGTTGGTAAAGCTTGTTACTCTCTATCGGAGTTCCGCGGTTTCTTTGACCTGGAGATGGAAATATTTGTGGTAAACATCATCACAGTAATTATATGTGTGTGTATGTTTGTAAATGAGTGCCTTTGTTACTTCATACTGACGGCTCAAAGGATTTGAGTGAAATTTGGAATGGACATAACTTAGGGGGCATCCATTAATTGCGTGAATTATTCTTTATATTTAGACTCCTCCCCCTCCCTTTGGTGACATTAAGTAAGAATTGGTGGGGTTTTACTATCATTATTTGCGTGAATTATTTTTTATATTTAAACTCCTCCCCCTCCCTTTGGTGAGATTAAGTGAGATTTGGTGAGATTTTACTAAACCTTTCTCCATTTTGAGCTCACGCCTCACGTAATTGATGCTTTATATGTAATACCTGCATTAATATAGGCTATTTTATGGACGTAGCTAATTCCTCGTTAGAACAAATTTAGAAATAAACAACTTATCCAGTATACACACTTATACATATATTGTGACAAAACCTATACTTCTAAGAGTATCTAGCAAGTTTTCGATATACATGTGAAGTCCGCCAACCAGCACTTGGCCAGCGTGGTGGACTATGGTCTGATCCCCCTCGTAATGAAGAGAGGCCCGTGCCCAGCAGTGGGACGTTAAAAAGAACCAATTGATGATGATGGAGATAGATATGAATACTTACTGTAGGAGTCGGAGTAGTCGCTGTGTACGTGCAGCGCGACGCGTAAGTGCTGGTTCTCCGCCTGCAGCGCCTCCACTTCCCTCTTCAGGCTCAGTATTAGAGCGTCTCTGGCGTCCTGAGACCAACCCATACTTAATATTATAAATGTGAAAGTGTGTTTGTTTGTTTGTCCTGCTTCCATGTTGAAGACGATAGTTAGAGGGCTGGAGAGTGATATAGGCTACTTTTTACCGCGGGAGATTATCTCATTCCCACGGGAAAACACGTTATAATACAACCCACAAAAACTCATACCAATGTATATATATATATATATATATATATATATATATATATTAGCGACTCACCCTCGCTTCGCTCGGGTTCGTCCCTAGGTTGCTTCCCCGTACAAAGTTTCATCTCCATTTTCACCCTCTATCCCTCAAGAGATTTCCGTGATAAAAACTATCCTTTGTCCTTCCCAGGGTCTCAAGCTACCTTCTAACCAAATTTCATCTAAGTCGGTTCAGTAGTTTCGGAGCTTTATCGGTACAAACAAACAAACAAAAATAGTATAGATATAGATATAATAGTATAGATGTAGTCTATTCTATACTAATAGTTAAAAGTTAAAACGTACCTAGAGACGAACCCGAGCGAAGCGAGGGTGAGCCACTAGTTATTTATAAATATTAATTTTAATCATAAAAATATTTATATAAACCAAAATTTTATTAAATTAAATATACCTAATTATGATTTATGGTTTTTATTTTTACAAAATTATTATTTATATAATATTTATTTATAAAATAAAAAATGTGTATAGCGAGAAAAAAAAACATTTTTTATTACATAGTTTTGCGCAATTTTTTTTAATCAAAAGTAGGATTTTTGCTGATAACTTTTAAACGGTTTGAGTTTCCACAGAAATAAGCCAAATAAAGTTTACAAACCGTGAAAAGAAACTCAATTTAATTTTTAACTCGTAAGTGTGCTAAAATTAAATTATGTTTAAGGGGTTGTAAATGTTATATTGGGAAAAGGAACGAGGTAAAGGTGTAAGTAAAAAAACTCACCATCTTAACAATGGGTTTGGATTTAATCTTCTTAGCTCTTGCAGCATACCGTAATGTGTTGATCGTCTCATTCAAGTTCGACTTCGTGGGAGCTATGCAAGCGATCTAACAAACATTATCAAATAAATAACATCAAAGATTAATTTTTAAGTTAAAAAATAACTCTATAGATTTTAAAACATAAATATTCCACCCTCAAAAATGAATTTTTCAAGAAAATCGGTACATATTATAGAAGGTAGGTACCTACTTATTTCGTAACATATGTATGGGAAAAAAAGCAGTCATGAGGACTGCCGACAGAAGTGAAAACTTAAAACTATAAACAAACAGATGTTATTTTTGGATATTGAAATTAATTGTTTGATCTGAAATTAAAATGTGTAAATTAAAACTGTTTACATTTATCTGGTTTTGGCATCTATCGGCACTCTGAGTGTTAGCGGTAGCACGTCGTGACCATGTCGGTGACGACTTACATGAATTTACTCCCCATCCAAACCTGCCTATAGAAGTTTTTACTTCAAAATCTGAATGTATTTATCTACTTCCTTCTTTTTTGAAGTTTGTCAAAAATGATGAATTCTTAAATCAGATTTTTTTGAGTTTAAATAAACAAATCATATACAGTCATTTGAAAGATATTTTTTCTACACAACAATATTTACTAAGATTGATTTTTTAAAGTTCAAACGCATGTATGAAAGCATCACTAAGCTTAAAGATAATAAGACAAAAGTTAAGGGAAACTAAATGAAATCAAATCGCTTATCAACTTGACTAACATGTATTTGGGTGTCTAACTTATGAGTCGCATGTAACACATTGGTCTCACCATCAAAGTGACGCCATTCCCGGACAAGCTGTCCGCCAGCAGCTTGGTCAGCTTGCTGTCCCGGTACGGGATATGGCCTTTCTTCTTGCCATCACTCAGCTGGGCTATGCAGTATCCTATAAATATATCTTTTTACATTTTCACTGTCCATAATCGTATAAAAAAGTTCGCTCGGGTTCGCCTCTAGGAAAACAAAAAGAAACCTATCCCACGGGTACTGTACATTTTTCCGAGATAAAAAATAGCCTACGTTTTATTCCAGACTATAATCTATCACTGTGCCAAATTTCATCCCAATCCGTTCAACCGTTTTGGCGTGAAAGAATAACAAACATCCATACTTACAAACATTCACATTTATAATATTAAATACAGATATAACGGGTCTAAAACACGTGAAATAATAATAGTGACACTACGAGATACTACACAAGACAATATAAGATATTTCTAAGAAGTAGATATAAGTGCGATATATCATAATATAATCACACTGCTACAATTTTATTATGTAGGTAGTAGGTACCTACTAGCGACTCATCCTCGCTTCGCTTCGGGTTCGTCTCTAGACAAAAACAACTCTATCCCACGGGAACCGTACATTTTTCCGGGATGATATATAGCCTAAAACCGTCCTCGTTAAATGGGCTATCCAACAAAAAAAGAATTTTTCAATTCCATCCAGTATTTCCTGAGATTAGCGCGTTTAACCAAACAAACAAACAAACTCTTCAGCTTTATAATATTATATTAGTAATTAGTATTAGTATAGATTTTGAAACATTAAAAAGTACGCTTTGGATCAACTGTAACATATAGAACCATCAGAATGAATAAAATGAAAAAAAATCTCGATAAGTATTATTGAAAGCCATTGAAGAGGTTAAACGGTTATTTCATTTTTGAAGTTATTCTTAATTGAAAAGTTCCAATAGGTATCCACCGTGATGCCATCATCGGATCAGCTCGATGTTATTAAAATATTCACTTTTCATATACATACCTACTTATGTTTCGTAATAAGTTTCAAATCGATACGACGTTTAGAAGAAGGCTAAATCGACATTTTAAATAAAACTATCTTTTCGGATTTTTTCGCGGATTTATTTTGATTTTTGGTTCCCGACGTTTCGATTGCTTTACAACAATCACGGTCACGGGAGAGACTCTCCGAAAAGATAGTTTTATTTAAAATGTCAAATATTCGCGTAAATTTAAGAAAGTATTAAGGCTAAATCGACTCCTGAACACAGTTACAAGACACAAGTTACAAATGAAGCTAAGGCGTGAAAAAAATTAGAGAGTCAAAACAGGAGAGGTAACTGTCGAAGAACTGTGTGATCACGAACGATCATACAAACGAACATTATAAATGTAAAAAGTGCATTAATTGAAGACTCAATAGTGTTTATAAAATTCTATTTCAAAAAATAAATTTTAATTTGATTGTAATCTGACATGTGCACGTGTATCACAACTCAAGGTGCGGTTATGCTGGACACGTCATATCTAACGAAGGCGTCTAAAAAGGGCGTGCGGGTGAGGCGCTCCCGACTGCAATACATACTTTTATATGACAGTCGGGAAACGCTTCAGGGTTGACGGATACAACTGTAAATTTAAAAAGTACAAGATATAATAATCGGTGACAAAAAATGTCCTCACCGAATGAGCTCATTTGAACATTTGAGCGTGCTTTTAATTTTTTTTTGTGAAAACAACTTTAAGAGTAGCATTTAAGGTTCAATTTACATTGTTGTATATTTATTTCAACTAGAATAATTACCTAAGCACAATTGGTGATAGTTTTAAGAGAACTTTTGCATGGGATTGTGTATCTAGTATTTTTTTGATCGATGACTACAGTGCATTATCTTGAAAACCGTTCAATATAAAAGTTGCTACATTTCAGTAGGCACTTACCTAACACCATAAGACTTCTATTAATATTATTAGCTTCTTCCAAAGTCTTGCCGGTGCTGTTGGTGCGCTTGGTCATCTCGCTGCCGGCGAGGTCCACGAAGTTGACCTTCCCGTGCGTGCGGCGGCCGCCGGCGTCGCGGCGCACGCGCACGCACAGCAGCGTGTGCGAGCGCGACGAGTGCGCGTTCATCGCGTGCGACCCCACTGCTCTGTTGCGCATGCCTGGGGTTGGGGTTGTCAGTTTGTTTGTCTAATTAAAAAAAAATTAAGAGTGCGTGCACTCTTTGCAGGCAGTGGTAGCCCAGTGGTAACGCGCTCACGTGGGAAACCGAGTGAAGCGGGTTCAAATCCCGGGTCTCGCACCTCTGATATTTTCATGTGCAAATCATTTGTAACATGATTACCACTTGTCTTACGGTGAAGGTAAACATCGTGAGGAAACCTGCATGTCTGAGAGAACCTAGCAAATTTTCAAAAGACATGTGAAGTTCGCCAATCCGCACTTGGCCAGCGTGGTGGACTTTTTTCCCCTGACCTGTTTCCCCTCGTATTGAAGGGAGGCCCGTGCTCAGCAGTGGGACGTTAAAAAGGGCTGAATACATACATACAAAGAGTGCGTACATGAATGTGTACACGCGCGAGAAGTAAAACTTCTGTAGGTTATCGGTACTCTTTATGAAATTCAATTTATGTTTTAAATAATTAGGATAGGTGAAATACTAAAAGTATCAGGCACATTACAATCATATATTTATAGTATATCCTTTAAGGAAAGAATATAATATTATATATCATTTGTCGGACAATAACAACGGTTACCATGGCAACAAATGTACGTACATTATTTCGTAACGCATTCACCAGCTCACCCCCCAAATCAAGCGTGCGTCAAGAAGTTTTACTTCAATAATCGTACTAAAGTATTGCACACCGTAAGAAAGAAAAATAAAAACATAAAGATATATATTTAGCAGGCGGCCTTATCGCTGTAAGCGATAAAATTATTATTATTGTTAGAGATTGATAAATAAATATAAAGAGTGGACTATATAAAATAACTGTATTAATTTAAAATATAGCGAATAAGGTAACGCGAGACGCGAGTGACCGTTGGTAGTCGCCGGTGAATTCGAAGTAGTAACCCGCCCGCAGACAGCTTGACGCCGCCCTCGCCCCGCTTCCCTCTCCTCGTCTTTTAGATCCACGTTCGAGCGATGCGCGAACCATTATGAAATACATTAAATAAAAACGTATTTATAAGCACAGTCGAGTTTACTAATTCATATAACCGGCTAGCATAGGGCAATCCTGCGGGGTGTGCGAGAGACGAGATGTTTCCAACAAGATGGCTTTAGGGTTGGCGGATATAATTAGTAATATTTTAATTATTGAACGTTCTTTAACATTACCTTCTTCCAAAACGGCAAATAAATCGTCCAGCTCGTCACAATCAACTGTGAACTGATTTTCAACATAGAAGCTTCTACTTTCCTTCGACCATCGCACTTGGAGAGGTTTCCTGGAGCTACCAGGATTCAGTAAATCTATTACCTGAAAGGATAAACGTTATTAAATTTTTAAAGTGAAAACTTCTATAGGCAGGTTTGGATGGGGAGTAAATTCATGTAAGTCGTCATCGACACAGTCACGTGACGTGTTAAAGCTAACACTCAGAGTGCCGATAGATGTCACAACCAGATAAATGTAAACAGTTTTAATTTACACATTTTAATTTAAGATCAAACAATTAATTTGAATATCCAAAAATAACATCTGTTTGTTTATAGTTTTAAGTTTTCACTTCTGTCGGCAGTCCTCATGACTGCTTTTTTTTCATGAAATAACGCTATGACAGTGGACACCCACCACTCAAATCATACTATATATTATTGCATAAAAGTATATAATATTTACATATAACTACATTAATATATATAATATAACAAGAAATAAAAGAATTATTCCATCGTTTTTTCTTACACTGTAACCAAATCCGTCTTGATCAAACTTAGCTTTCCACTTTAAATGGCATATTACCGTGGCCGTGCGGTGCTCTGATGCAAAGAGGCGCTTCAAATATCACAGACTCTCATGGTTAACTCATATGAACTTAATTTTTTCCGAAGAAGAACCCCTTTTTTCGTAATTTGACAGAATTTTCTAGCAATGCAAGCAAAGCAAAGCAATGATATACATCTTACCTTACAGTAATATATCGCTTCAATAGTCTCTGAATAATATTACCATGTCATACCGCATACGGACGAACGGACGGACAAATTATAAGGATTTCGTTTTTACCGTTCTGCTATGAAACCCTAATGAAAATTATCTAGGATCGGCATTTCCAAAACTTGCATCATACTTAGAAAATCACCACACGGCCCTGCTTGCTAAAATATAATAACAATAACCATGACAATTAATAACTTACTTTTTCATTATAAATTTCTAAGAAAGAAGCTTTGAGGATGAAATGAGAGTCCGGTCGGTCCCGTATGAGTTGGAATAGATACACGAATGATCGAACGATGAGCCCGTGCTCTGGCGAGTATGGACTTGCACCGCTCTCCACCTGTCGTTATATTAAAAGGATCAAATTAAACCGACTTGGATAAAATGGATATAACCTTAATAGTTATATCGCTCCCCTTTAGGGATAAAATTCTTTCTTGCTTTGTTTCCGCCAATAGTAAAATCACATAATATTTATTCCTACCCGCTTCCTTTTTTATATGCACGCCTACAATTTAAAGGGTCATTATACGCAGTCGATTAGCATTCACCGTTTGACCCGCAAGAAGTAAACCCGCGCGCGCCTGCTATAATTGCATGGAAAATTCGAGTGCTTGTGATGTGTGCCCTCATGAGTATCGTCACCGCCATCGCCATCTAACCGCTGCCGTTATCATCCTTGGCGCTGCAGCCGAGACCTGACGCAGAGCTCCAGCAAGGTAGGCGTGCTTTTCATTCCCGCAGTCCGCAGTCCGCACCCCTTTTCTTTCATATATACAGTCCACTTAATTTTACTTTTAGAACCAGCCCTTCCCCGCAGTTTACCGCACCGCAGTTTTTACGGATTCATGCTTATTAAATAGCTACCCATGTACATTGTACACCATTAAAAAGTCTTTAAATCCACTTCACAGTGTAATATGTAATCTAAACCTACAGATAAATAAAATTGGAGTGTCTGTTTGTAATGTCAAAATAACAGCTTTATACTAAATGCATATGGAATTATATACGGTACTTATAAGAAAAACACATTTTTTAACATTTTTGTCTGTCTGTCTGTCTGTCTGTTTGTTCCGGCGAACCTCCGAAACGGCTGGACTAATTTTAACGGGACTTTCACTGACAGATAGCTGATATTATAAGGAGTAACTTAGGCTTTTTTTTTTTTATATTATTCTGAATTAGTGCTTGACTACGTTCCACCTGATGGTAAGTGGTAACGCAGTCGTAGATGGTAAGTCGCACTAATTCAGTAGCCACCTATTCACTCTTGCCTTGAAGACACCCATATTGTAATCGGACGGAAACACCGACGCAGGCAAGTTGTTCCAATCCTTAGCCGCACGTATAATAAATGACGAAGCGAAACGCTTCGTCCGGACGGGTGGAATGTCCACGACATAAGAATGGAGGCTAGCCGTTCGTCGGGTTGTCCGATGATGGAAAGGGGATGGGGGAATTAAGCAGTGTAGGTCCTGCGCACACTCTCCGAAATGTAACCTATAAAATACACAAAGGCTGGCAACCCTACGTCGGTGATCGAGGCTTTGTAAGTTAGCTTTTACTAGCGTAGGGTCACCAATAAGCTTTTGAGCACGCCTCTCAATCGAGTCTAAGGCTGACAGATGGCATTTCGCAGCACCAGCCCATATGTGACTACAGTATTCCACACACGACCGGACTTGAGCTTTATACAAAACAAGAAGCTGTCCCGGCGTGAAATACTGTCGGACCTTTGCAAGGATGCTAACTTTCTTCGCTGCGATATTAGCCTTAGACTCGATGAACCGCCCGTAGTTCATGTTGGGGCTAATGTCCATCCCCAACAACTGCAGGCGGTCAGTGTATTCCAGAGGCACATTTCGGAAAGTAGGAGTCAAGGTGAAAGGACTCCTTTTTGTGGTGAACAGGCACGCCTGTGTTTTGGTGGCGTTGAAACTCACGAGATTGGCATCGCCCCAAGTGGAGACTGTCCTGAGTTTGAGATTCAACCGCTCTACCATGGCCTCTCTTTCGGACTGAATTTGATCTCTACTGGCTCGAGGATTCGGCAGGTATCTCTCTACAACAGTGCTGTCGTCTGCGTACCCATAGATACCGGGTATAAGCAGATCGTTGATATGCAGCAGGAACAAGGTTGCAGAGAGAACAGACCCCTGTGGAACTCCTGAGTTGGTCTTTAAGGGTTGTGATGAACAACCCTCAACCACAACTCTGAGTGATCGGTCGCTCAGGAAGTCTTTAATCCAGCCGATCAGGCCAGGAGATATGCCATAGGCTGAAAGCTTGCTTATAAGGCTAGCGTGCCAGACCCTGTCAAAGGCCTTTGAGACATCGAGGGAGACGGCAATCGCTTCCCCGCTTCGCTCAAGAGCTTCACCCAAGGTGTGATTGGCATACACTAGAAGGTCCCCAGTCGACCTATTCCGGCGAAACCCATACTGTCGATCACTGAGGAGATCGTTTTGTTCTAGGTATGCCATAAGACGAGTGTTCAATACACGCTCCATAATCTTGCAGAGTATGGAGGTGATTGAGATCGGACGATAATTGGCAGGGTCAGCACGGCTTCCTTTCTTGGGCACTGGTTGCACGTTGGCAAGCTTCCAGGATTTAGGTACTATTCCAGTCTTAAGAGAAAGGCGGTACAGACGTGTCAGTATCGGAGACAACTCGGGAGCACATGTTTTAAGCACTATCGCTGGTATACCATCAGGACCACTGGCTTTATTCACATCTAGACGATACAATACTCTCTTTACCTCTTTATTACTAATGTGAATTTCGGGCATTGTGATCCCGCAGTGAGGTAGATGTGGTGGAGTAGTATTGCCAGAGTCTAGACGTGAATTTTGGGCAAAAAGGGAGGCAAGCAAAGTCGCCTTTTCCTTTGCCGTATGAGCCAGGGATCCGTCAGATTTTACCAGCGGTGGTAGTGAGGGCCGAGAGAAGTTCGTCTCGACCGCTTTGGCAAGGGACCAAAAAGCTCTGCTGCCAGATGGTTGGGCAGAGAGCTTTGCGCCATAATGTGTAATTCGGTCAAGACCAGCCTTCTTTAATGTCTTTTTATAGGACTTGGCGGCTAAGTTAAAGGCTCTCTTCTTGGATCTTACATCCGGAGCTTTACGGTCTCGAGCATCAACCCAGGCAAGGTAAGCCGATTGCTTACGCTTTTCAGCAAAGGTGCATTCGGCATTAAACCATGGGCGAGCTTTGCCACCAACGGGTACATCAAAGAATGGGATAAAATATTCCATCGCTTGATGCACCACATCAGTTATAGCATCCGCACAGCTCGACGGATTTGAAGAAGAGAAGCAGACCTGCCGCCAAGGAAAGGATGCAAAAAAGTGTCGCATCTCATCCCAATCTGCTGACTTGTATTGCCATACTCGTCTAACACCAGTAGAGTCGTTATCAGGTGGAGAGTAAGTCGATACAGCTTTTACCAGACAGTGGTCAGAGCTACCCAGTAGGGATGAGACCTGGATGTTATATCTGTCTGGATTAGTTGTCAGCAGAAGGTCCAGACAATTAGCTGAGTGGCCGTCTACATCGGGTACCCTCGTCGCTTCTTCAACCAACTGGGAGAGTCCAAGTGACACCGCAAACTTCCATGCTTCTCTCCCAGCATGGTCCGTCTTCTGGTATGGGAAAAGCCAATCTTCATGATGGGCGTTAAAGTCCCCCAGAAAGACAAGCTACGCGGTGGGGTACCGTTGCAAAGCCACATCAGCGGCCTCACTAAGATGTTCAAACAGTCGAGTTGTCTCCTGGTCACCTGTGTGCGATCGGTAGACACAGGAATACAGGATCTTTTCGATTCCTGTATCTACGATAACCCAGATCGTAGAGAATGTGTGGTCTTCAAGGTGGCGGAGACGCTGGAAACAGAGGTCATTTCGCACATACAAGCAGACCCCGGCCCGTGAGCTGAAATTGTGCTCCAACGTGTAGCCGGGATAGTCCAGGTATGCGGCGCTCAATGGACATTGAATCTGTGTCTCCGTCAAAAAGAGCATGTGTGGCTGCGCAGTCTCAAGATGGAAGTGGACTGATGAGAGATTTGTGTGCAATCCTCGGATATTTGTGAGATGCACATTAAGTGAGGGGGAGTGCAGCCGCTTAAAAACATAACTCTTTTTGCGTCTTGTCATGATTTAAAATGAATGAGTGAATAGGATGGAGAATGGCAGTTGAACGAGGCGCTGCACAAGCCTGGCGGTGATATTGATGCTGTCATGTCATAGAGGGCTTAGTCTGGAGACTGCGGGGACGCCCGAACCCCCCCAAGGATCGCCATCGGGCCCCCTCCCCTAGTCGCCAACTAGCACGATGGAGCCACCCTGGGATTTTTCACAGATGGCGGGGCAGCCTTTCATGGGTGGCTAGTCCACTAGTTGGGCCCCCAACTGTCTGCGGTCGGCCAGCGGCAAGCCGTGCTTCGGATCCCGCTACCCTCCGCGACTAAGCTCTCGACACAACAAACAACGATCCACCACCAACACGGCTACTGTGCAACGCAACTATTCAGACCCATTCCCCATACGGCTTCATCAGCCCCCACATGCCGGAACGCGCTGTTGGGCGCTTGGCGGCACGACTTCTGCTGACGGGTGGCAACCGTGCCGTCGACCGATGTTAAGGCCTACCACCGCGACTAACATGGTGTTCGGTAGTTTGTCCCTTAGTCGCCTTTTACGACACCCATGGGAAGATATGGGGTGGCCATATTCTAGTTGCCGTAGCCACACAG
This sequence comes from Fabriciana adippe, assembly GCA_905404265.1. Taxonomy (NCBI): domain Eukaryota; kingdom Metazoa; phylum Arthropoda; class Insecta; order Lepidoptera; family Nymphalidae; genus Fabriciana; species Fabriciana adippe. The sequence continues at coordinate 2,252,295 of FR989995.1, forward strand.
CCAAAAAAAATAAATAACGTAACGTCTAATATATAAATATCTCGTGTCACGGTGTTTGTGAATTCTCCGAAACGGCTCGACCGATTCTTATATATTTTTTTTGTGTATTTGGTAGGTTATGAGAAGGTCGTAAAATATTTTTCACCCTCCCCACCCATTTTTTAATTAAGTACCTAACTAGGGGCCAACACGAGCGAGGCGAGGGTGAGTCGCTAGTATTCATATAAAAATACAATTGAAGCATTGATATACAAAATTTCAAGATACACAATTAGCGTCTTAAAATTGTCCCCAAAAAGAAGTGTAATTCGAAATTGAATTGCGCTTTTTTTCAAATCTCTTTTGTACATTGCTTTTTAAATGACAAAATTAAAGCGTACGTTGTTTCCTTTAAAAAAGTACTTTATGTGGTGTGCGTAAGTTCCAATTTGTGTTTAGACGATTAGAACTGTCGATATTTTAATTATATTCTTTGGTCGTCACATATCGACGCCACTTTTTACAGAGATATTTGTTAGGAAATGTGTATCCATGTTTTTATGTATCAATTAGATAAAGTTATCGTTATTCTTTTCTGAAGTAAACTAAAAATTTAAAAATAACATTGACAACGGAGAAATTCAGATGCCAAAGATCATGTTTGGTCATTTTTGTTTGTTTAAAAAAATTCAATGAAGCTTTTTGCGAATGCAAGCTTATGAAAGCTTTTCTTAACACATTTTGATTTCGAGATACAAACTAGCGCCAGACGGCAATCCGACATAATTATTGTCTTTATAATAAAGAGTGAGTTTAAAAATTATTTTTTTCATATACCAAGTGCTTTAATAGGTCACCCATAAAAAAACTCTTTTACTTATTCATTTATTTTCATACATATACCTACATAATACAATATACATAATATATATGACAAAAGATGAATATTTAAGTGATCGAAATAAAACCATTATAATATTATATAGTTTATTTAAACTTAATTCATTTTAGTTTCTTTGCAACCTTTGGAGGAACGCGACTGAATAATAAGCATTATTGATCTTGGAATGGCATTGACAAGAACAGTCCGTACGCCCATCAAATAATTATCTGAAATTGGGTAACTAATTCGTAGCTTACTACGTTAGTTTTTCTTTTTATTTCGAGTATTTTTAAGTCATTATTATATGTACACAAATATAAACATAAAATCTGTACCTGAGAAGCATAACACTGTAACTCCGTTTTTTACGAGTTTGTGTTTTTTTACGGTATACTATTGTATGCGTCCTTTTCATTACAGAAAAGGTTTTTGAAATTAACTATCTATAGTATTAAATACTTAATAATTTTGCTACAAACAGTGTTATGCCATTATAGAAAAGGACACATATAGTATACTGTAAAAAACACAAACTCGTAAAAAACGGTGTTACAGTGTTATGCTTCTCAGGTACAGAAATATACATAAATATTATATATCTGTGTATAAAGTATACTCCAGATAACTATATTACGTATACCATCTAATAATAAAGTATTAAAAAGTTCTATTGAAATTCGTTCCTGCGAATCATAAGCTTAACTTAAACATTCAGACAAACATTTCAAAAAAGAGTAAAATTTCCTTCCAAGATTTGAATCTGTGACCTCCGATATATTATTTAAAGCTAACCAGGTAATCAAACACACAGAACTAATATATAATACACATGAGCACTCTGCCGAAGTCGTTTATTTTAAACCTTGACAGCAGGGTGGGGAGGGGGGGGGGGGTCACTAAAACTTCCTATAGTGATAATAGCCGTGATGTGTGGACACAATGTGTTGTGTCACGCGAAAACCTTTTATATTCATAAGTGAAATTACAAAGCTCCGTCATAATGTTCTTGATTATTATCATTGAAATTGTCAAAATAAGTATTTACTTATTATATCTTTCGAGTTATTTCCAATATAAATAAATAATAATAAATAAATATGTTGGAACATTAACACACAGTACTATCTAGTTCCATGGTAAGCTACGAGGCCTGCGTTATGGATACCATATAGTTGATACATACATATATAACTTTAAATACATACATATTATAAATATAAACACCCATGATTGGAGTACAAACATTCGTGCTCATCACACAAATGAATGCCCCCAGCGGAGCTCGAACCCGCGACCGTTGGCACAGCAAGTACACTACAAACTGAGCCAAACGTATCGTCAGTATATAATATGGCCTTTATTTTTTCGTTTTTGTAATTAACATACGTCTATAGAAAATGTTCAAGGGCGACTTTACTAGGCTATTTTAGAGTACATATAAATGGTGAATTTGATATTATTCAACTATAGTGCAAAGCTTCATTTTCTTTCTGGTTATTTTTAACAATATATTTCTATATAACTTTAGAAAAAAAATACAGCCAATTTTGTTTTTTTTTTTATTTTATAGTCTAAGGTGTTTTCGAAAGGATAAAAAGGATAATTAAGTTTTTATGAAAAAAAAAACTAAGCAAAGCCGCGGGTTTATTAAACAGAATAATTTAATAAGGTAGAGTTTTTAATTGGAAAAAATAAAATTGCAGACAAAGCCGGGCCGAAGGTGAAGTCTAAAATATCATTTTTTACAAATTTTTACCAAACAATTTATTTATATAGAACTTAATTATATAATTCAACCCTTACAAATAATTCCAATGGCGTTTAACGGTTAAAAGTTGGAAAATATCAAGCTTTTATATGCGGTATCTATACTGAAGAAATGTATAATCGAATCGATCCACCCATGAGGTTATGGTGGTTACATGACTTTTTAATGGCAGACACTACTTTTGTTTTAAACAATGGCATACGATGTGTCGGTTGTCGCAATAAAATTACTTGTAAATTGCACTAACGGTTGTCTTTGGTTGTGTAATGAATGTTTATATTAATCATGTCAATTAGTATATCTTGATGGATCAATGAATATAGTTAAAGTTATTCTAAAAATAATGTAAATACTTATATTAAATTTATTAATTTTGTAATATTATATCTTATTAAGGTGTCTGCCCACTACCCCGTCTCATACCATGACCGTGCTAGGAGCGTGTCAGGCAAAAAAAAATTCTTTGTATTAAAATGTATGAGACTCTGCCCACTAGACCGTTCCGTCACCGACCGGCACCGTCGTGTGCCGTGCACGGAGCGTCAACAATTGTCGGCGAGAATATTTTGCCGGTGCCGGTACGCTCCGTGCCTGACACGCGACGTTGTTGAAACGGTGAGCATACGGGTTATAAACGCGTATGATGACCGTTATAACCGCGTATGATGACCGCTCTAAGCCCGTTACGTATTGCCGCTTGTCTTGTAGGGATGGGCGATAATCTTTATTAAAGATGGGTTAGTACCGATATTTCTCAGGATTAGGTAATATTAATATATTCGTCTGGTAATATTATAATATTGTAACTAATACTTCAATATTATTGATATTTATCTAGAAACAACAGGTAATACTAAAACAGGAACCATACGGATATGACACGCGGATGATACGCGGTTGATACGCGGATGATACGCGGTTGATACGCGGTTGATACGCGGATGATACGCGGATGATACGCGGATGCTACGGTCACTATAACCGTTATGTACGGGCATGATACGCTGTTGATTCGGTCTAGTGGGCATAGTAGTCCGTGCCGTGCTCGTTTCCGTGCCTGATACGTTCATAGCACGGTCATGGTATGAGACGGTGTAGTGGGCAGAGACCCTTAAGTGAATTTTACATAATTAGGTAAAATTATTACTGACTATAAAAAATAAGAATAATGCCCAAAGATAATGAAACTAAAAACGAAAATTAAAAATAAATACGCATAAGTATAACCTATTGAATAAACGCTAAGAGAATTAATTGTAATTACACTTGAAAGATATATGTAAATAGATAATGTATAATATGTGAATAGATATGTATAGAAATATAATACCATAAATACTTTTACTGTATAAATCATTTATTAGATAAATATTGATTAGGATTTTTACTAGCGACTCACCCTCGCTTCGCTCGGATTCGTCCCTACTTACGTTTTAACGTTTAGTATAGGTTTCTCAGAGATGAGATATTTTCCCGCTGTAAAAAGTATCAAAGCATCAAGGAACTAGCTATCATCATATTAAATTTCATCAAAATCTGTCCAGTGGTTTTTCGGTCACAGATAGACAGACAGAAAAAATTGTAAAACCTATAGATTCGGAAACTGTATCGATAATAATGACTATTTCAATAAGATTTTCCAAAAAAAAATATTTGATGTACAAATTCGACTCAGAATTTTATTATATGTATAGATTATTAGAAAACACATTCTTACTTACAAGTCCTGGAGGTCCTGTCAACGTGTGTGTCTTCCCGCTTCCAGTTTGTCCATAACAAAATGCTGTACACGAGAACCCTTCTACTGCCATTTCCAATAGACGTTTGATGCCAGAATATTCTAGAACATCTTCCTATAAGTAAAAGTTTATATATTTTTAAATGTATTTGTTTTCTATTGGCAGTGGTAATATTAATAATTATATTAATAATAATTTTATATATATACAGGCAGTGGTAGCCCAGTGGTAACACGCTTGCTTGTGAAGCCGAGTAAAGCGGGTTCAAATCCCGGGTCGCGCACCTCTGATTTTTTCATATGCGAATCATTTCTAACATGATTATCACTTGCCTTACGGCGAAGGTAAACATCGTGAGGAAACCTGCATGACTGAGAAAACCTAGCAAGTTTTCGAAAGAAGTGAAGTCCGCCAACTCGCACTTGGCCAGCGTGTTGGACTATGGTCTGATCCCCCTCGTACTGAAGGGAGGCTCGTGTCCAACAATAATTCAAGCCTTTTATCGTCAATGCGAGGTAAAAGCCCTAGTCCACGCTGACCATACAAAGGGTGGCGACTAGAGACTATCACACGTCTTTCGTTAGTTAGGTTCTTTCAGAAATGCAAGTTGCTTTACGATGTTTTCCTTCACCGTATTAGCAATCGGTATTCATATTACTTACTTATTCGCAAATGAAAATATCAGCGCGAGACTCGGTTCACAACCCGCTTCATTTGGCTTATCGAGAGCGTTAACTATAAGACTTTCCGTTATTTTTAACAAGTACCTATTGATTATATTGATTCATTTTTTAAATAATTTCAATGTCAAATTTACTATTGAGTTTTCTCATTGTAAGTTCCTGTGTTATCTACTTATTTATTTCTTCTTTTGTGTATTTCTTTTGTTGTGTACAATAACGTATATCTATCTATCTTTTATAAAGGAAAAGGAAAGTACATATGTATATTGGAAGTGTGTTGACTGTTGTGATACTTACTTGGGTGGCAGCAGGTTCGAATACAACGTTGTAGGAGAAAACTTTGGGTTTTTGCCCTGCTACTGTACCCTGGCAAACAATTTGACCTTTACCAGGAAACTCGAGCATTTGTCTTTCTCGTATCGAACGCTCCTTGTCGTTGGTTGGTCGGACTCTATAACAAACAATGGTTTTTTTTTTAATATAAAATCCCTTTAACTGTATAAAAAAAATAACAATAATATTTTATAAAATATTCTCTTTACATCCCACTGATATTATAAATGCGAAAGATTTTAATATTCTGTGTGCAATTTGCATGTATTTTGCTACTTGTTCAAGCTGAGACAGCCAGATAAAGGATGAAATTTAATGCACAAACAGATTATGATCTAAAATAATATGTAGGCTCGTTGTCTTAGTGCTTATTTGTCCAAAGGACCAATTAACCGAAAGAGTTTTTAATACATAACTATTGACTTTTAAATGTAATTTTATTATATTGGTATAAAATACACATTTTGCTTTAAAAAAGGCCAACAGACATATTTTATCTTTATACATATCTATATACATACATCTTAGAAATAAAGCTTAGATTTTAAAATAGCAGAAAAAAAACCTCTGCTTAAAACTACGTGAACATTTTGGGTAGTTTGAAAAAGTAAGCACTAAGGCGAGGTCTTGTTAGTAAAAAAATATCTGTGTATAATATACTAGCAGTAACCGCGGCTTCACCCGCGTTAAAACTTTCGATCGCTACCAAACTTCACAGGATCATCCACTAGGCTAATCCAAAGATTGCCTGAAAATTACATCAAAATCGCTCCAGCCGTTTTGGAGTCCATATGAAACATACATACATACATCGATTAGTATATATCGATAGAAACCAAATGCACCTAGGGACGCACCCAAGCGAAGCGAGGGTTACTCACTAGTTCATTATATTACCTACAATACACTTACCTAACAACTACATTGATATTGTCTTCATCAGTGCTGAGAGTGGCGGTAGAACCCTGGGTTCTCCGGTCCACGCTGCCCGCTGTACTGCTGCCACTATAAACCGTATATATATATATATATATATATATATATATATATATATATATATATATATATATATATATATATATATATATATATATATATATATAAGGTAAATATAACCTATTCATTAAAAGATAATTTTGAAAAAAGTCATTATAAAATGTCGTGTAACATATTACTAGTAATGCGTAAAAACAGTGGCCCATGTACTTTTTTTATGTTTTTTTTTTTTATATATAATGTACATACATATATTGCTTTGGAATCTAGCTAGGCGAAACAATGGCGTTCATTGTGATTAAAAAACCTATTACACATGTAGTCATCGGCGAAAGATATGGAGGAACGAAATATTTTTTTCAAACGCAACACTCATGTGAACACGACAGTATGGCTACACTAAATTTATTACAAATTCGAATTTATTGTTAACATTCCACTGCATCCTGTAAATTCAAATATCTGCTTAACAAAACTCACACTACTGACTTATACGCTACGTACAACGGTAGGTACACGGTGGCGGGTGGCCCTAGAAGTACGAAATGGTACAGGATTTGTAAAAACATGAAAAGTACAGAATAAAACATATTTGTGAAAATGTTTACCCTTAGAGGGTATTTAAATCTATTATTAAATAGTGGATTACTTCTAAGGGTAAAAAATTTTTTGCTAAAATTGCATATGCAAAAATTAAAATTGTGTAAACATTAATTTATACTATGGAATTGAGTAGGTACTGCCTTCTTTTTGAAGTCGGCCAAACGTCTTATTATTATTAAATGACTGATCAGTGATGATATTTTATATGTTATTGGGTCTTGTTCAAATTGTGCTTTTATCTACATATACAGATAAATAAAATTGAAGTGTCTGTTTGTAATGTCGAAATAACAGCTTTATACTAAATGCATATGGAATTATGTACAGTACTTAATACTTTCTTAGATTTACGCGAATATTTGACATTTTAAATAAAACTCTCTTTTCGGATTCGATCGGTCTCTCCCCATGATTGCTGCAAAGCAATCGAAACGTCGGGAACCAAAAATAAATCCGCAAAAAAATCCAAAAAGATAGTTTTATTTAAATTTTAAAATATATACGATACTTATAAGAAAAACACAATTTTTAAAATTTTTGTCTGTCTATCTGTTTGTTCCGACTAATCTCCGAAACGGTTGGACCAATTTTAACGATACTTTCACTGGCAGATAGCTGATATTATAAGGAGTAACTAAGGCTATATTTTTATTTTAGAAAAAGAATTTGAATTTCGCTCAACAAAATTAGAACGTACCCACCCATAACGTCCCTAGGGACGAATCACGAACCCGTAAGTCGAAATCAGAACTAACACCGCCATCTTGTAAAGCGTCACTTTTGAAGAGTTGGAGTTGATGTTTGTTGGGGATATTTCGTGCTTATATTTCTCCATTCTCTAAAATATCTCAAAATATGAAGTGGTGTTAGAGAGGTTAAGAGGTTTTTTTTTTATAAAAGAAAAACCCTAATTTCATACCCACACGCCCTCATGTCAATGTCACCTAAGTGCCAAATGATCCTTGTAGCACTGTACGTTAAAAGGTAACGAACGTTAACGTTTTAAAAATTCAGTATTGTGATTCAAAAATTCAAGCCATGTTTTTGAGTGGGTATCTTGCGCACTGAATCAAACACAATATAAAATGTATGAAAGTTTATGAGTTCGTCTTATTCATACTGCAATAGCTCAAGAACTCGGAATAGAGTCAGTTTATGGTCTAGACTAGTATGTTGAGAAATAGCTTATTAACTTATTTTAGCTGTAGCTTAAAGGTAAATTGAATTAAAATTAGGTTAAGTTGTGGTTAATCTTCCCAATATATCACAAGCCATTTCAACGGCGCCGTGGCTTAGTTGGTTAAAGCGCCTGTCTAGTAAACAGGAGATCGCGAGTTCGAATCTCGCCGGGGCCTAGTCATGATTATAAATATAATCTTGTATGTTTTTTTTATATATTAATATTTAAGCTTAATGACAGATATGATACTGTATGTACATTATTTTGGCTGTTGTTATTTGTCCGATAATCGGATGAATAAAAAAATGTATTATACGACGACTATTGTCGGTTTGTAAGAATATTTACTACTTGTTTTGTTTTCTAATGTAAAATATTAAATAAGTGATTTTTAGGTGCAGGAGTTTCTATATGAAAAAAATACCCCCTAACCTACCGAGCTGAAAACTTATTCTTTTAAATCCCAGTGGTTTTTAAGTTCAATAGTTTTTAAGGTTAAAAATTTTTTTAGGTGCATGACTTTCTATACGCAAAAAAAAACCTTAACCTACCACGCTGAGTCGAGCTACTTATTTCACTTATTATTTAATCTAATCGTCCTTCCTTATATTTTATATATTTTATAAAGGATGAATAGACACTCCAAATTATTTTAAAATTATACTGAGGATGCTTATCTAGTTTCAATGGAATATTTTCATACTACATTTTTTTTTTATTCTAAAAGTAATAATTTTTAGTTATCTACCATTTAATTGCTTCTAAGTATACGGGTATGGTATTTAGAGAGAATTTTTCGAGTGGAAAATTTTCAAGTTCACATAGCGAAAAGTGTTGACATCAGTTTTTTTAGAAATTGATTATCTTTACTTTTAATTTAAATTGATAAATTTAGTAAATAAAAAATATGTTTTTAATATATTATATTTTATATACACATATAAACACGAAAGTATGTATGCATGTGTATATTCATTACTCCTTTACCCTAAAAGGACTGGACGGATTTGGATGAATTTTAGTATAAAAATAGACTATGTCAAGGAGTAACAAATAGGCTACTAAAAGGCATCTAGGGGGAAGTAAGGGTGTCATTAGTAATACAAAATGCTCCTAGGGACACACAAAGCAAGTCGAAGGTAAGTACCTAATTTTATTAATACTAGCGCCCAGCGGTCGAAATTCGATCATAGTAATTATTTTATTTATAGCACTAAAGCTTAAAAATAGCAACTAAACAAAAATTAAGAAAATCCGTCAACAAACAGCGGAGAAAAAGGTACTGAACTATTTTGTCTTTGCCTGTTTATTGTAATGTATTTTATTCAGCCCTTTTATAAGTCCCACTGCTGGGCACGGGCCTCCCTTCAATGCGAGGGCGATCAGGCCATAGTCCACCACGCTGGCCAAGTGCGGATTGGCGGACTTCACATGTTTTATAAAAATTTGCTAAGTTCTCTAAGACATGCAGGTTTCCTCACGATGTTTTCCATCACCGTGAGACATCGTATAGGTACGGTACCGTAAGGTAATCATATTGGAAATGATTCGCACATGAAAATATCAGAAATACGCCTATTTATATATAGACATTATTGTACAATATTTTACGTAATGTATTTTACTTTGTTTTATTATAATGGGTTTTATTTCAAAGTACCAAATCCTAATTAGAAATTAAAAAAGATCTTTATTCAATCAGATAAATGAAAAGTGGGTATTATGAATCCTACAAATATATCACAAGCCATTTCAACGGCGCCGTGGCTTAGTTGGTTAAAGCGCCTGTCTAGTAAACAGGAGATCGCGAGTTCGAATCTCGCCGGGGCCTAGTAATGTTTAATTTTTTAAAAGAATAGAATAATATTTTTTTTAAATATTATTTTATGCATTTAACATAATATTACTGATATACATGGTAAATCATGAAAAATATTTATTTATTTATTATCTGCCTCGTCGTATTTTCGCCCCATCCCTTTTTTTCTGTGTTTGTCAACCGTTTTTTTTGTTTAGTAGCTTTTAACGAGATTTTGTGTTAAAAAAATATTAATTATGGTGGAATAGAATTTTGTCCACTGGGTGAACACTAGTGGTAGGAGAGCTGGTGAACATTTTAGGGCAGGTTCTTGAGGTTCTACAGAAAATTTGGTAATTGTTGCTAGGGTGCCGCAACCCGTCAGCCATACCTCGACTATCTTATTTCGGGGTCCTTCAAGGATAATTACAAAATTTTCTGTAGTGCCTCAAGAACCTACCCTAAAATGTTCACCAGCTCTTGGACTATCATTTAGTAGGTAAATATCCTAATATTATAAATGCAAAAATTTGTGAGGATGTATGGATGTCTGGGTGTACTATAGATATTTGTCTGCCTTTAACTGCCTCGGTGGTGTAGTGGCTAGCATGTACGGCTGCACACCCGGAGGTCCTGGGTTCGAGTCCCGGGTCGGGCCAAGTTTAGTTATTGAGTCTTTCTGTCTAGTAAGCCTCAGTAGCAGCCCGGAGTTGGGAAGTTGGCGGTGTTTCACCCCCGTGCCTCGGAGAGCACGTAAAACCGTCGGTCCTGCGCCTTAACTCTTACCGGTCGTGTCGAACCCACCGGAGTATGAGAGTGACAGGAATAGAGAGTGCACTTGTGTCTGCGCGCACATTTGTGCACTATAATATCTCCTGCGCAGTTGGCTAGTCTCAATGGGATTGGCCGCCGTGGCCGGAATCGGTCAGGAGGACATCATCAGATATTTGTCACTCTTTACTACTACTGAATGGATTTTAATGACACTTTACAATAGTATAGTTCATACATCAGCACAGCATAATAACACATAGGACGATAGACTACTTTTTACCCGAAAAAATGTACGGTTCCCATGGGATAGATTTATTTGAAGGTGAGCCGCTAGTATATTATAGAACTGTTTTTTGACCGGTTCTTCCCTCGCTGGGTAAGTCGTATAACAAGTATCCTCGTTTACTTTGCATATTGATCTCATATTTTATTCAAATAATGAAATTGATAGATAGGTAATAATTAATCGATTTTGCCACTTCTCTACAAAACTCGACGTTACATTAAATTAATATAGTTCTCATTATATGTTATTAGGATATTAAACAAAAACTTTAGAAACGCACCCTCACTTCATTAATTGCCTAATATCTCCTGAGTCTCGACTCCTTGCATCTCTACTATTTGTTTTCTTACTTTCAAGGTAATACCTAAGCTGTATCTAATCAAAATTTGACCGATTCCGATGTGCGTGTGTTTGTAATTCTTTTGCTCCTAAACGGCTTGATCGATTTTAATTATTTTTTTCTGTCTTTATGGGACCATCTGGATGGTTTTTAGCCATATTTCGATCTAGTAGGCAGAGCTGATGTCGACATCATTTTTTTTTAATTTTCAATCATACGATGTCTGTAGTATGAAAACATCTGCATACCGGGTCAGTCAGTTTTCTTATACGTTTACTTAGACTCTTGCCTTTATATGTGCTCTACATTTATTTTCTTATTTTTCTATTGTTCTCTGTTTAAAGAAGGATCAAAGAGTCAAAAGGTTTAACAATCATTGTAACCATAAATCTATAAAACAACTAAATTAATACTTTCTTAGATTTACGCAAATATTTGATATCTATGTAACATATAATAAAATTCTAACTAAGTCGAATCTGTACATTAAAATATAAAAAAAATGGAAAATCTTATTGAAATAGTCATTATTATTTATACAGAATGTATACTTTTTAGAATTTTTGTCTGTCTGTCTGTGTATCTTGTGACCGCATCATGAGAAAACCTCATCATGAGAAAAAATCATGAGAAAAAGGACAGATTTTCGTGAAATTTGGTAGCATCGTATGATGATAGCTGGTTATCCGGGTCAACATATACGACTTTTTACTGCAGGAAAATATCTCATCTCTGGGAAATCTATACTAAACGTTAAAATATAACTAGGGACGAACTCGAGCGAGAGTGAGTCACTAGTCTTATATAATATGTATATAAAACAAACTCGGGTTTGTTACAACACTTATAACTTGAGAACTACTAGACCGATTTACATGATTTTTGATTTGTTGGATTTGTTTTCACCCCAAATAGCAGTATAACTATTAAAACATTGAAAAAGTTCAAAAACCTGAGCGAAGCTAGTGTGAGTTGTTAGTTTTAAATAAAAATATCTTTTCCAAATCTGACAACATAGTTTTATTTGAAACAACTAAATTAGTGATATCGTATGTCATTATTTATTAGACAGCTCATCTACAGCGCAGTATGCAGTAGAGTATAAACGCTGCGTTTAAAAAGTAATTATCGATAACAGTTGTATTTGATTGCTCCATGTTTGGTTTTGTCAAAGTCAATAAAAATGTTTATTTTTTTACATTCCTCGAAAACCTGCACATGTCCTTCATAGTCCTTTGTTAAATATTCTATACATAATATTATACACACTATACACCGATATCGATATTAATTTATGGATTTATGAAAGTTATTGTATTGATTATTATCTTTATATATGTAAATAATAAAATCGGTCAAGTGCGAGTCGAGTTCGCACACGAAGGGTTCCGTATCACCGTACATGTATTCTTTATTAATATGACTTTTACTCTATGTATGTAGTATATTAACTTCGATGATCGATTGCGAACGTTAAAAGAATGTTTCTTGTATTTTTTTTATTTTTATTATTTGTTGTTATAGCGGCAATAGAAATACATACTGTGTGAAAATTTCAACTCTCTACCTACTACAGTTCATAAGATACAGCCCTCTGACAGACGGACGGACAGACGGACAGCGAAGGCTTAGTAATAGGCTTTCGTTGGCACCCTTCGGGTACGGAACCCTAAAAATGATATGAAGAGTTGGTAAGCAAATCACTTAAGAATTACTGAAAATTAAAAAAATACTTCTGATGGCTGCTGTCTCTGAAATATTATTGAAAAGCTCCTAATAGTCGATTATTTTTAAACTACCTTATATTATAAAGTATTCATTTAAAACAATAATTATAAAAATCGATTAACAAATAACGAATATATGGCCTATCATACATAAGAAAACATGTTATTTAGTCGATACGAGTATGTACGAATTGTAAGATCATATATCATGGCTTTCTGTAATTTTAAAGTACAACGTTTGTTTTGAAGTTTTTATTACCTTACCCTAGTATTTAATATCCATACAAAAAGATAGTGACGGTTTTAATTTTTTGCATATTTGGTTCGATTTCCAGTTCAACTTTTAAATAAGTTATAGAATTTTCATAAAAAGATCATTAGTAACAGATAATACCCCCTACACACAAACTGACAAACTTTACCTCATCATAATATTAGTGTAGATATACTATGTTCTGTAATTTTGACTACATATTTCGCCATTAGTTAAGTCTTACTATTTAAAGAAAATATTATAAAGATAAATTCATGATTTTTCATACATTTAAATTTCTAGATTACATAAATCCAGTCAATAAAAGGAAAATGCAAAACTGAAACAACCAATAATAAATTAGGTACCCGATTGGAATCTAGGGTTTTTGAGCTCTGCATATTCAAATAGCTTCCTTCCTCAGAATGACAGCTTAACTTCGTGCATGGTCCGATTAAAATGGCTATCAAATGTCAAGGCTCTATAAAGTATAAATAATCTATAATAGGTATAAAGTTGCTTTATTTTATTTTTGATATGTGTATTATATATCTTGTTTATGTTTTAATAGAAATTTGTATAATATTGTATCATCAAAATGTTAAAAAATTTAGTATTACATTGAATTAGGGATTGCCCTCGCTTCGCTCAAGTGCACCTCTAGTAGTCACTCTACTCTTTAATACTCTCTACTCTCTACACCTAGAGTGCCCAATCCAGGAGAAACTAAGACTAACTAACTCCAATTTTAAGAGATATAAACATATATTAACTTATATATTATTTAACCCCCTTACCGGGGCTAAACCTGCGACCGCTGGCACGGCAAGTAGGGTCACTACAATCTGAGCCAAACGTTTCGTCAAAGATATAATCGTAAAAACCAGACAGTGTCCTTCCATAGCTTTATGATGTAACAGATAAAATTAGTAAAAAAATTAAAGTATAAATGAGTAACAAAATGTCTAGTAAATTTTACTCCTATGCTATATAAAAACTTGGGTGTTAAGTATTGTGTCCGCTTTGAAATACAGCTCAAGGCTTCCTAAACAATATTTAATGTATAGTACTTTGTGGCAGACATACTCATATCACTATCTAATCATACAGTTTAATGTTTTATTATACATTATGTTTAACTATACTAGTTTTTTCAAGTGACTCTATTCGTACATTACTTTAGTAAAAAATGATAATTTATAGGACTAGCTACTCACCCTCGCTTCGCTCGCTAGCTTGCGTCCCAATACAAACTTTCATCCCCATTTTCACCCCCTTAAGGGATGATTTCGGAGATAGAAAGTATCCGATGTCCTTTCCAGGGTCTCATACTATATTCTTAACAAATTTCATCTAAATCGGTTCAGTAGATCCAGAGATTACCTCCTACAACGTAACAAACTCACAAACTTTACCTCTTTATAATATTAGTATAGATTACCAACAACGTACATTGTACGTGTTTCATGGGTATGGCAAGTTTGCTTTCTGTACGTTACAATTTTCAATTGATTTTGAAATTACACTTACTATAACCATAGGAACTTTTTTTAAATAGTGTAAGATTAGACAAAATTATTTATTTCGAACAGTGTGAAATCTAAAATAGACATGTGTGTAGGTGATATTATATCGCATAATTATATGCGAACATAAATGCCTTTATTTCTATTGCTTTCATTCGCAAATTCCGGTGAGATATTAGGAGCAGGAGTGACAGTATAAATATCGTCAAATATATCCAACTCCCGGATATTACTGAGGATTTCTTATCAGAAAAACCCAATAACTACACTCGCCCCGATCTGGGTCTCGAACCCAGGACCTCAAGATCTGAAGCAGTACTAACTAACCACTAGACTATCAAGGCAGTAACAGTTTTATACATAATAGATAAATTGAATATTAGACTGTAATAAACTATCAGGCTTTTTAAATATAATGTTGGAATTTCCAAGCAGGGTATTAATTACTTAGGGCAGTAATATATAAGGGTGGCAAGTATTTGCAAACTCTACATGATTCAACATAGAGCCTCAATAGCTGTTATAGATTATCTATATATGAATACGTGAAGCAAAAACTTTGTACCCTTTTTACGGAAATATATACACTTATAGTTTATATAGAGAAGGAGTGCAGAATACTAATATAATAAAAAAAAATCATTAAATCAATAAAAAAAAACATTACACATACTACCATGTATTTGACACACACACGCAACGAACAAAAGAGTATATAATACTTTTTTGTTTATTGTCAAAGTCTGTGGTCAAATTGAGCATAGATTAATATTTTAATATACGCAAGACAATAAGTTTATAACTTAATGAATTATGGTTGATTTTCAACCACGCGGCGACCACTAGTAGCTATAAAAACGTACTACACAGAGGTTAATCGAAATGTCTCTCATATTAGCTGGCACTACCTACTACATTGTAGCACTGTCATATATTACACTAGCGACTCGCCCTCGCTTTGCTCGGGTTCGTCCTTAGGTAGTTTTCTCATAAAAATTTTCACCCCCTTAAGGGATGATTTCCGGGATAAAAACTAACTTTATTATTTTTGGTTATATAGCTATTATGGCTTATTTTTGGTTTCCGACGTTACAAATGCTTTACACTTTACAGCAATCATTGTCACGGAGGAACCAAAAATCAAAATAAATCCTCAGAAAAAATTGAAAAGATAGTTTTATTCTGAATGTCAAATATTCGCGTAAGAAATTCCTATTAGATCCTATTATATCTTTTTTTAAGCTTTTTACTAACTTTCAATGCTTGTATACCTAAGTTAGTCGTCTGTTACAAAGTAAACTATTTTTCAACCACTTCCTGGTATACAATTGAGCTAAAATTTGTATAGGTACTTATATATTTTGGGGACAATGAAAAATTATTTTACCATAATAATTTTTCATTGTCAATGGGATGCAAGGACTGAATCTTCCTGATGGCATGTATATTGTATGACAGTCGAATTTAGGCTAGTAGGTATGTTGTTTATTCCAAAATATTTTTTGAAAGTTTTTGTCCTTGATTTTGTTTGTTTATGTCATTTTATTATCACGGTAATTTACTTTACCTGCGTCGGTAAATTACTTGTCATAAACTCAAAAATATATACGTGAATAAGTGCTAAACTTATAACTTAGTCACCCTAATTAAAAGAACGCCGCAGCGTGAGCACGTAGGAATGTGATTCATATTTGAATCATTAGAACTTAACACGTAGCCAAATAAATTAATTTATCATAGAAATAAGCTGAATATATTTTTAAGAAAGAAATAATGTTTTTACATCATAGCTTAACTTTATTTAATGCAGCAACGAAGCAAAATATATACCTAGTTTATTTATGGGTCGGAGAATAAGCTGCTGTGTTAAATGTTACAACAAATAAATATAAATAATGGTCCCATATTATATTTATATGGTCCGAGTCCCACGTCTGACAAAGTACCTACAGATATTGTGTTTTCCTGTCAAAAAATACGTAAATTCCCGCGCCTGATCTCTATTTAAACCTTTTAAAATGAAATTTAGTAATTTTTGAATATATTATTACTATAATCATAAATAGCAAAGTAGAGACGGAATTTTTCAAACTACTGCTTTTGTTTACTAGCAGCTCACCCTCGCTTCGCTCGGGTTCGCCTCTATGAAAACAAAAACAAATTTATCTCACGGGAACCGTACATTTTTCCGGGATTAAAAGTAGCCTATGTGTTATTCTGATGTATGCTATTATACTATAGTAAAGTTTCATTAAAATTCATTTAGTAGTTTTTTCGTGAAAGAGTAACAAACATGCATACATCTATACATCCAGACATACATACATCCATACATCCTCACAAATTTTCGCATTTATAATATTATTATATGTATCATTGTATGTATGTAATCACATACATACTTACATATAATGTCATATTCAAAATATAACATTAATTTTGTTATTAGTTACACATAATATCTATCATACATATACAAATCCAACAATTATGGATAAATCTCATAGAAAACCGTCACATCATCAATCATTTCAATGATTGTCATGTAAACCTGTCAAAAGTTATGAAATATTCACAACACACATCGTATGTAATTTAGAATTATGGCTAGAATTAACATTGTGGCTTTATAACAAAACTAGCTATTCACCCTCGTTTCGCTTCGGGTCCGTCTCTAGACAAAAACAAATCTATCCCACGGGAACCGTACATTTTTCCGGGATGATATATAGCCTATAGACTTCCTCAGTTAACGGACTATCTAAAAAGAAAAAGAATTTTTCAAATCGGATTAGTAGTTCCGGAGATTAGCGCGTTCAACCAAACAAACAAACAAACTCTTCAGCTTTATAATATTAGTATAGATATTGGAATTTTAGGTATCCTACCCGCAGTAAACGATTAGGCAAATTGTCAGAGTTTGCGTGTCGATGGCCGAAGTGCCGGCGATGGGGTGAACTGATTGCTTTCATTAAATATTTACTAAGGACTCTCACTTGACTTCTGTTTGGTAGTGAAGATTGATCGAAGTAATTTTTGTATGAACCTTCAACCTTTTAGTGTAACTTTCACATAATTGGCAACCATCTTTTATGTACATACATACATACATATATGTATATAAATAGGGAATAACAAAACACTTAGGTATCTTTTTCTCCTCTGTTTGACAACCGATTTTCTTTTTTAACGACGCAAAAAGAGGTGTGTTATACGTTTAAGTTTAACGTGTGTATTTGTGTGTCTGTATATCTGTGTGTCTGTCTGTGGTATCGTAGCGCCCAAACGGATTTTATTATTTTTTTTTTGTTTAAAAGGTAACTTGATCGATAGTGTTCTTAGCTATAAAAAAAGAAAATGCGTTCAGCTGGAAAATCATCATCACGTCATCAGCTCTTTTCTAAACGTCAAAAAGATATGAGCAACTTCCATAGTTCTAATTCATTCGAAACTTTGTATCAAGTTACTTCAATGACATTCCAACGATATGACCTTGGCCTGATGCTGCAGCGTCACCTGGAATCTGCAAGATACTCAACTCTACTAAAATATGCAGAGATATTTTTTTAGACGCATTGAGTCATTGTTGAGTTTCTTGCTGGCTCTTCTCAGCAGAACTGCTTTCCAACCCGGTGGTGCTTCCTCACGGACAAACTACACTGACGCTTACATTAAATTGAGGTTCAAAAGCACTTGTAATAAGTCTAATTGAATAAAGTTTATTTCATTTCATTTCATTGAAAATGCCTCAATAGATATGTTATTGTTTTGGGTTTTTTTTTAATTTTCAATTTAATTTCTTGTTCTTGTGTAGTAGCTATTGACAAGCTTTAGTTGTTATCAATAAATAATTTTAGGAACAAATTTTTTTAAACAAATAGGTAAATTCTATTCTATAATATATATAAAATATGTAAGATAAATGCTTTTCTTTATATTTAATTAATAACATCCTTACTTTGATAAACCATACTGTTAGCTTTCATATACCAAAATAATATTATAATCTATGAAATAATATTAGTTACGTTTTAACGTTTAGTGTAGATTTCTCAGAGATGAGATATTTTCCCACAGTAAAAAGTATCCTATGTGTTGATCCGGATAACCAGCTGCACCAAATTTCATAAAAATCTTTCCAGTGGTTTTCTCGTGATGCATTCTCCGACAGACAGACAGACAGACACTATACATAGATTCTGCCTCCGTATCGATGATAATGACTTTTTAACATAATAATAATATTTCAATAAGATTTTCCAAAAAAAAAAAAAATTATGTACAGATGTGACTCAGTTAGAATTTTATTACATGTATAGATAAATACATAAAAATGAGATGTTGTTTTAAATGAGTTGGTAAGAGCACAACACTTGAGAATGGCTGGACCGATTTCTCCGAAAAATCGGAATAAAATCTGTGCTTTTTTATATTAAGCTAAAGATCACAAATAAAATTGAAATTTAAACAAGACAACGTCTGTAAAGTCAGCTAATGTATACTAAAAATAAAACCTATAGTTTTCGGTAATAATGAAATCCACGTAATGTTTTGCAACTTGAGTTTGAATGGCATTGCCCATTAGACAGGGAGTCGCCAGTTCAATCCCTACATAGAGAAGTTTACATTAAGCCTTAAACATACTAAGAACTTAATACGAGTTTAATTATAATATATGTATATAAGTTTGATAGCACGAAACGTAAAAATTAAGACTTGTTAAAGCTTAGAAATATAATGAGGTGAGATTATTTTTTTAGTGATTAGTTACAATAATTTATTTTTCCGTTTTTCTTTTATCTTTCGACTTTACCTAATTAATGCTCGCAGAATTTTTCATAAAATATTTAATTTAATTAACTAAATATCTTTTCACTTTAAAACAATATTTGACGTAGACGTGAGTTCTATCTATTTATATATATATATATATATATATATATATATATATATATATATATTTTTAAGTTTATTTTATCTAGAAAAAGAAGCTTAAGGATATTTATTATACCTAAGAAACTGTTAACTAAATCTTTTGAGGTCTAATCTCAGACTAAAGTATGATTCCTTGGTCTGAGTGTATAATAATATAAAAAAAACATGTGTGTGTACTTATGTACGCACGTAATAAATACTTCTTTGGCGTACCAGAACAAAAATAGCTAAAGATTTCGTCCCGTATGACACAACTCTGTGTTTGTAAAAGGAATGATAAATTAATTAAATTATTAAATAATGGCATATTAAGAATATTAAATCCTAAAAAATAAAGTTTTCAATAAAAAAAAATCTCTTAAAAATAAACGGATTCCGATTGGTCTATATTACAATCATATATTTATATTATAGAATAACATTTAAGGAAAGAATATAATATTATACAGGTGGAACAAATCGATGGGACATGGAAGAAAAGTACCTTAAATATTGAAGTTATCAAGATTTACTCAAAGGAAACATTTCTTTATTTTTAAAAATAATAATAACTGCGTTTAATTTTTTTTAAAAAAAGCTTACCTGAACCGGGAATCGAACAAAATAAAAATGCAAAAAAGGACACCGTCACTATTTTATCGAATTAATCGATAGGGTCTATGGTAAAGATAAAATCTCTCGAACAAACATTGCGTCTCAGAATTAAAGAAAACGATAAAATCCTACAAATTATACATATCGACTCTAACATCGTGGAACAAAAGCATAGGACATGGAAGAAAAGTGTCTTAAATACTGAAAATATCGAGTTTCACTCCAAAGAAACATTATTTTGTTTTTAAGAATATGATAAACTGCATTTATTTTTTTTTTAAAAGAGGTGATCTGAACCGGATGAAATCGAATTAATAGATGGAGAGGATGAAATGTTTCGAACGAAAATTGTATGTTACAATTGATGAAAACGATGAAATCTTACAATTTATACATACATATCGACTCTAATTAACATCGTGAAACAAACGCATAGAAAGTGGAAGACACTTTTCATCAATTTTGTACAATTTTTGTCGATAAAACAGTGACGGTGTACCTTTTTGCATTTTCCGTTGGTTCGATTACCGATTTAGGTCACCTCTTAAAAAAAAAATTAAATGCAGTTTATCATATTCTTAAAAATAAAATAAAGTTTCTTTGGAGTGAAACTTGATATTTCAGTGTTTAAGACACTTTTCTTCCATATCCTATGCTTTTGTTCCACGATGTTAAAGTCGATATGTATAATTTGTAAGATTTCACCGTTTTCTTTAATTCTAAGACGCAATGTTTGTTAGAGAGGTTTTATCCTTACCATGGACCCAATCCATTAATTCGATAAAATAGTGACGGTGTCCTTTTTTGCATTTTTATTTTGTTCGATTCCCGGTTCAGGTAAGCTTTTTTTTAAAAAAATTAAACGCAGTTATTATCATTTTTAAAAATAAAGAAATGTTTCCTTTGAGTAAATCTTGATAACTTCAATATTTAAGGTACTTTTCTTCCATGTCCCATCGATTTGTTCCACCCTGTATATCATTTGTCAGACAATAACAACGGTTACCATGGCAACTAACAGTTATCAGCTAACTTCATCATGTCGCTTTTTGGCTGTCTGTGTGCTCACATCGTAAAAATGTTACTCTCATATTTTTTTCCAAACGTCCCAAAAGAAGTATAACTTAAAAAACTTTTACCTGTTATTCCTAGACCTGCTTTTCACACTATCCTCATCACTCCATTTGCCCAAAACGGGAAGTACTAGCGAGCTGCCGCTTTTAGTTAAACTAGCGCCGGGCTGCTCTGTACTTCGAGTTTTACGAGTTTTAAGTTCTTTGCCTGGATTTACAAAAATAATACTTTATTTATTAATGAAATTAAAATTTACGAGTTATAACCAAAAATACACACCCAAAAATTTTACTAATATAATAATTTATTTACTTAAATATTCTCATTAATTTCTTCTACATGCAAAGAAAGCTATGTGGAGATTTTGATATACGAGTATTTAAGGTCATTCTCTCGCTTTCAAACTAAAAACGTATCTTTATAAATAAGAGTATAATATATAAGTAATTATTAACAATGTTATAAATGCTTACCGCATCTAGTAGTCGCTACCAGAGTATCGGCGCTCTTAGAAATACTTCTGGATAAAGCAGATGGAGGTGCTTTCATAGGCGTCGCTTGACGATGGTGATACACCATATCCCTTGGCTCAGGTTGGAATAGGTTCACGTTCTTTAAAGCCATACTTCATATCGTCGATTGTTTTGATATAGACACAATTTAAACAATTTACACATTGTTAGTTAATTTATGTTACAAATAATAGAAATTATTTTCATAAAATAATGAAATCGGCACCTAGTTATATGTTAACTGTCGCGATAATACAATCGTACATTAACTTCGTCACAAAAATGCGGGCTTATTGTAGGTTTATAACTCTAATTGCTTGTTATTAGTTTTTTATGTTTATAACTTATTTTAACGATCACTTTTACAACAGCTTTCATACTAATTTGATGAAAATTATAATATTTTAGTTATTACTACAGTTTGTGTCTAAATACACCATCAATCGATGTCTTTTTAAATAAATTTGATTTCTTTAGGGGTTAAAATGTTCATAAATATAATATAAATGTTTCAATTAATATTGTTTAAAATTAATTATTATATAATTTGAATCCGATAAAAATATTTTAATAATTTTATATTATTATTATGGCGGGAAAGATAATAAAAAAATGGAGACACGAGTAACAGCAACGCGAGCGTGGCACTGACTGAACGGCTTTCAGCCTTTCAGAAAGCTTTCGGTTAGTTAAAGTACCTCTACCTATTTGAAAGACATTTTTAATAAGTTGAAGTTTATAGTAATATTATCATAGTATAATAATCAGTTTGGCTCAGTATTACCGTACTTTCAAGTGGATGCATATTTGTTATATAGGATTTAAACTAAATTGGAGACACTGAACGTTTTTATTAATTTTGTTCTTCTAGCATCTCAAAAGGAGGTCTCAATTTAAAACAATAATTTCTCCAACTTTGTCTTTGATGACATTCGAGTAACATTAAGTAACATTGTATTTACCTCGATTAATTTAAAAATTAAATACATATTCATATGTACATAGATATTTTAGTAGATTTTAACACGCAGCCTAACAAATTAAGCTTCGTACATTATTGATAAGGATTGTCTTTTACACCAAGTCATAATCGTTGTGAAGACCCGTACCTAACTTTTAAACACGAAGATATTATATTTTCTCTATAGGACGTCATTTTATTTATATTAGTGTTGATTGTCTAATATTATAAAAGAATAGATATAGATCACAAAAATATAAATTAAAACATTTCACTTGTTTACATCTATACTTACATCTAAATAAAAGTGAAATATTTGATTTATTTATACCTCAAATAGGTCCTTTTACTTATTATGCCACAGATTAAACAATACGATGATAATTAAGAAATGTCCAATTTCTAGTTATCCTAATTATTTGCTCTATTTATCAGGCTATTTTCGTTAGCTACAAGGCGCCAATGATTGAATTCGTGAGGAATACTACTTATTGTAAGAAGAAGTGATCCGGTACTAATTTAAGTCCACTCACATTTACCAAACGATTTTACGGTATATACCTATTCTACACGGTGTTTTTTTTATCAAAAGTAGACAGATTTATATAATATGGTACAAGTCGAAAAAAAGGGTTAGATACCTTGAATCAATGTTTGAAAATAATTAATTATAACGTATAATTATTAAGGGTATCTACAATGGGGTAGCATTTGTTGACCCTCACCTGTCCATATGCCCATTTTACGTAAATTGATTTACTTTGGGTAAGCAATGCTTGATGTGTCAGCTCTCTTTTTTTAATAATTTTCATAAGTGTATTTAATAAAAATATTGTGTTTATATTGTTAACTCTTGCCTTATAAAATGGGACTAAGGTAATAATTAATACTTATAAAAATTAATTAGGTATAAAAAATTGGTATTCACACTTATAAATAATAACCTTTTTAAAACTACTTTGTAACATTACAAAATATTCTATATTTTTATATGCGGCATAAGTGTAGCTTCAATTTATCGTTTGTCGCAAAAGGCAAATTTCTTTCTATATCTAATAAATGATTAGGTATACATTGTGATCGTAAATTGCCTTCGAATTTCTCAATCTGTTAGAATCTGGTAAAGCTATAGTGTATGTTTCTATTGAAACGTAAATTAATGTTAAATAGGGCAAGGGCATAGTAATGATTAGTTTTAATAAAACATTTTTATGTTACGGAGGTAAAGAAAAAGCGAGGTTTTCAATCTGTAATTAAATTATTGTGAATATACTTTTCCACGTGGTAAAAGTTTTGTAAAAATATTCTTCTTTGTGCTCTATCGTTACTATAATATCAGTCTCGAATATCTTTCTTATTTAAACCTTATTCAGACAATATTTTGATGAATACATTGCAGCGATTACAGGAACGCCTATCAAGTGATTGACATCAAATCGATAATTTTAATCGGAATAGTGACTGGTGACATCGATTTCCTGTTGTAAAGCAAGTGTTTTGAACAACGCGACAACCGAACTTTGAGTGTTAATTAATTTATTCATAAAAGTCGCAGAGGTTTCTAAAAATATTATATAACATTAGCGGCTCACCCTCACTTCGCTCAGGTTCGCCTCTAGACAAACAAAAACAAATCTATCCCACGGGAACCGAACATTTTTCCGGAATAAATAGTAGCTTATTTGTTATTCTGATGTATGAACTATATTATTGTAAAGTTTTATTAAAATCCAATCAGTAGTTTTTGTGTACTTAGCTGTATAAGTTACTATAGTTTTTTAACTATCCCACGGGAACTCTTTAATTTTCTGAGAAGAAAAGTATCTAAAATGTTGACCGGGGATATAAGGTACCACTATGCAAAATTTTCGGAGATTAGCCCGTACAAACAGGCAGACAAACAAACAGAGAAACAAAAAAATTAAAAAAAATATGGATTTGTTCTATTTCTCTTCTTACATTCCCCTGACTCGGTTTTTAGCATTTCTTTTCTATGTACAGACATTCTACCTCTACAGTTTTAATATATGTATAGATTATAGTATTTTATTGACTATAATCGTTATTTACATTCAAGATAAAAATATAAATAATATTTTAATAAATAATTTAAAAAAAAAACTTTTTTTTTCATAATCTTAATTTTTAATTTTAATGAGTCATAAGTCAATGACATTTATATTGTCATGTAACGAGTTTAGGGCGGGAACTTCATATGTCATCCGTTACAACCGCGAATTATGGCGGCTTAGCTTATTTTTCACTAATGATACCTGTATGTATCATATTATTATGTTCTTTGTGGTACATTATTTATAAAGTACCTATTAGTATTTAATTAAATATGCAGAATACTTCGTACTTATTTGTTAATAAAACTTTACGAATACGTAAATTAACTTTGTGTAAGCACAGATCACATAATACCTACTATACTAAGTGTAACTAATTTTTTTTTAACCAGTCAAAGTAAACGTAAAGTTAGATTTCCAGCAAATTTATTTAGTACAAAAAAAAAACTGAATGAATAATAAATGCTGTTATACCAATAATATTTATCCTAAAATTCTAACACTTTGTTATTGTACTATTTGAATATTTTATTTTGTGTATATTTTAGGACTAACAAGGGGCAGGTGAGGTTAGACAATGAAGCGTCGGTTGTGGTTCGTTGCACGCCAGTTTTTTGGTTCACCTGAGTGTTATTTTGCGCATTTCCATTTTAATACGACTTTGCTATATTGCTAGATTTAGAGACAATGCTGCTGTTAAATTTTAATATTAATAAAGTATAGTACCTGGGCGATCGAGCTTCGCTCGGAGTTTTTAGCCAAAAGTACTATTTTCTTTTTTTTTTAACAAAAAACTAAAAACGTGAATAAATACAAAAAAAAAAACAAAACAAAAAAAACAAATGTAAAAACTCTGTATCCGATCGGGATTCGAACCCGGACACCTGTGATTGTCAATCTTGCGCATTGGCCACTTGACCACGATGCTTATGCCCGAACGTGCGAAATTAGCGACCATATATTGCAAAGAATAATGCGAAAAAAACCGTATGAAAACTCGAAAACACGCATTTTCCCTGACATAAGACTAATCTAGATCGATTTTTCGCCCCCGAAAACACCCACATACCAAATTTCAGCGAAACCATTAGAGCCGTTTCCAAGATGTCAGTATAAATAAATATACAACTTGCTCGTTTAAATATATTAGATTAGATAATAGTAATTAGTACCTATAATACTTATAAGTAATAAGTTCACTAAATTGTCTTATGTAACTAAGATGATAATAAAATCGTACATTAGCTACGTATATTAGACTAGAGGACATTTTACAAAAAAATATACAAAATAAAAAAAAAAATATAGAGAAAATAACAAATTTAAGTAGTCAAAATATCGATCGATATGAATTCTAATATGTTCTGGATCAAAACGGCTGTTTACATTTTTTTCCGCTAAGCTCTCAAAATTTCTGTACTTGTATTTTATTGTTTAAGTTCTCAGATATAATTCGGAACATACAATGGAAACAGTGAATAGACGAAAACAATAGTATTTCCTCTTCCTATTTATTTTTGTACTAGCTTAATGTAGCTTCTTTTAGTGTCTAAATTTGACCTTTGTTTTATTACACAATTATAATTTTGGGAAACATATGATTAAGTTTGATTAATTCACCTGTCTTAGTCTGTCTTAGCATTATCGGACCATGTAAAAGTTGATGATATGATATTTATTCAGTGAAATAAAATATACATCCTTATTTGAATTACTAAAATTTAATTAATTTTCTAGGTTTCTAGGCTTAGGTTCTACATCCAAAGGGTGGACCCTTCCAAGCCAAGTCAAATCTTGAACTTCAATTTATCCTAAATTATCTACTCTGTGTAAATAATTCGACTATTCAAATTTAAGAAGTTCTATTTTTAAATAACAAACACTTTTGTAGCAGAAAAAAAAACAAGAAATTGTGTTTTAAATTTATTTTAGAATGTTATATGTCCTTATGAAAAATTTCATGATTATCTACAGAACTTGGCACCCATTTAGATCTCAATTCTTCTATCGGTGGAATGACAACAACGCTTATTCTTAATATTGAACTTGGCTCCCATTTTCACATTTATGTTTTTGATGGGATATTATAACTTCTTAGATTTACGCGAATATTTGACATTTCAAATAAAACTATCTTTTCGGATTTACGCTGACTCATTTTGATTTTAGGTCTGACTTATTGCTGTCTCTCCCGTAACCATGATTGCTGTGAATCATTTGAAACGTCACGAACTAAAAATTTAAATAAATTCGCGAAAAAATCCGAAAAGATAGTTTTATTTAAAATATTATAATGTTGTTAAAAATATGACATAGTGTGAGTTTTCCCATTGCTATCATACATTTTGTTCTTGACCAATATGTTAACAAAGAAAAGAAACTCCCATACATTAACTGTATCTGCTACTCAATCTCTACACAAAGGTATCTCGATATTATTTTATTGTATGCGTTTTACATGCTAGTGAGACATAACTAGAATTTTCAAAGAAAAATATGAGAACATTTTTTTTACAAATTCATATCATACATCGTTCTACCTACGTTGTGCATATATATTTATATACAAGCGACTCACCCTCGCTTCGCTCAGGTATATCCCTAGGTACGTTTTAATTTTTTTTAACGAAATCCTAATTCTTTTTCTAAAATAAAAGTAGCTTAAGTTACTCCTTATAATATCAGCTATCTGCTAGTAAAAGTCCCGTTAAAATTGGTCCAGCCGTTTCGGAGATTAGCCGGAACAAACAGGCAGACAGACAAAAAATTTTAAGTAAAAATTGTAAGTACCGTATATAATTTCATATGCATTTAGTATAAAGCTGTTATTTTGTAAATTAATCACTTGTCAATTGAAGTATATATTATTATGTTTTAATTATTTGGTTTTTTTAAGAGTTTTAAGAAATACCAAAGCTTGTTATTCAATTCCGTAATATTTTTTTTTATGAACTCTTTACAACAGCTTTTTCGGTACATGAATATATTATAAAATGAAGTCATTTACGCTATTTGTAATTGTATACAATTAAGTTATATTTAATTCAATTATAATTTATATTTAATTTAATTCAATTTATATTGATTTATTCACAATAAATGAGTGGTATATAGGGCTGGTTTTCGTAACACGTAAAAAAACAGTGTAAACCAAGATTAGAATCAGAATTCTCTGCTAGTCTGGTATGTAAAAAAAAAATACTACAATCTAAGCGAACCGTAACGAACTTTAAAACCTATGTACACCATAGAATTACCATGGGCCTTCAAAGTGACCATAGGCTCAGTGGACAGGTAAAAAACAATTGCCATAATTATTATAAGTGCCGGACGTGAGCTCGAGCGCCCAGTCCGCCGTACGCTGCCTCCACGGCATGTTGAATTTTCATTTTTAATTTTTTTTTAATTTACAACACAGATAAAAAATGCATAGATATATTATATAGGGCTTATTTATAGGAAACAGGTTCTGCGGTCAGTGCCTTCCAGTGTAGATGCCCTAGTGCATTCACTTCAATATGGAGAGAATTATTATTTTGGTGAGTAAAATCTAATGTACTAATGTTTTATAAATAATTAATTTATGATAAATAAGAAAGTATTCTGAATAAATACAAATTATTATTACCTTCTAAGTTCACATACTCCTGAATGATGTATTGAAAGGTAATGTTTTAGTTATATGTACCACCCATCGAATTTTAAATTCTTATGACATACTATTTTTTTTTTTATTTTGTAAAAAATCTAATATCATAGTGTCAAATTAAAACTTTTTTTAAAATTATAAAAGGAAATAAGTCATTTAATTATAATTTTCACGTTAACTATATATTAGAAAATATAATATTTAAATTTTGAAAAATAACTCATGTAGGTGCCTATTAAGTATTAACTCAGCGAATATGAAGCTAATTTTATAGTATCTAACTAAATAAGTTTAAATGTAGAAGGAAAAATCCGGAAGTAGTGACCCGTTTTTTTTTTGACTAACATAAAAATAATAATTTAAATGATTATTATTATTATTTTATAAGAAATATTATAATATACATTATCACTTTACAATGAAGGTCTGTAGGAACTGAGTGAAGCACACCCTTGCTCAACATAAAGATATGTCAGCTTAATGGACAAATGACTATGTTATAATATATTATTATATTTTCAGAGCTTAAGCTATTACGTGTGACCTTTGCCGCCTTTAGATACGATATTCTTTTTCAGTGTCAATGCTATAATTATAAAGCGATTAGAGCGAATAATATAAATATTTATTCCTTGTTTTTGCTATAAACAATATTAAGTTGCTCAAATATAACTTTTATGACACATTCAAATACTATTTAACACGCTTTTATAAGCTTCACGTGAAACTTTTAAGCTATTTCCAATTGTTGTATTGATTTTTAAATCAAGCTTACAAAGCTTACATTGAGCTTTCTTTTATACAGCACTAACGGCTCACCCTCACTTCGCTCGGTTTCGCTAGGTTGATTCCGCATACAAAATTTCATTCCCATTTTCACCTCCTAAAGGGACGATTCCCGGGATAAAAAGTATCCTATATCCTTCCCAGGGTCTCAAAAATATTTTTTACCATATTTCATCTAAATGGGTCCAGTAGTTTCGAAGCTTATTTGGTACAAACAAACAAACAAAAAATCAAATCTTTCCTCTTTATAATATTAGTATAGAAAAATTAACGTTTTTAAAATGTTATACTTATAAGTACTCAGTACATATAAAACGATTGCGGGAACGCAAACGAAAGCTACTTTTATTTTAAAATATGATGTGACGGCACGTTTGGCTCAGTTTGTAGTAATCCTACTTGCTGTGCCAGCGGTCGCGGGTTTGAGTCCTGCTGGGGGCATTCATTTGTGTGATGAGCACAAATGTTTGCACTCCTATCATGGGTGTTTATGTTTATAATATGCATGTATTTAAAATTATATATGTGTATTTAAATAAAACTATCTTTTCGGATTTTTTCGCGGATTTATTTTGATTTTTGGTTCCCGACGTTTCGATTGCTTTACAGCAATCATGGTCACGGGAGAGACTGAGGTGTTAGATGTCTCAAAGGTATTATATAGTTGTTACAGACAGCCTACCCACAAATAACAAAATGAATTCAAAAAACTTGAAAATTGGCACCAAAGTACCTTACAATATTTGTTAATTTTAATTTTAAAACATTTTTAAAACATTTTTATAATTTTAATTACTTTTATATTATATAATTTTATATAATTTATTTAATTTTAGCTTTATTATTATAATTATTACAATTTTTTAGAAAATTTATTGATTAATAATCTATATTTAGTGTTGCCATTATTATATTTATAACTATAAAGAAAAAATAAATTATTAATTATTTAAGCCACATTATTATTCTATGTGTAATTTAAAAATTTAAATTAATTAAGAATTACTATTTGCAAATGAAAATATTAATTTGAATACTAATTTAAATTACTGTTATTTTGATCCGCACAGTAAGAACTTACTACATCTAACTGTCTGTTTTGTTTAGATATATTATTTGATTTTATTATATTAATGACAGGATCCCATGACGATGGTAGTTCCCAGCCATCTTCCCTATTGAAATTTGGATGTTTTTTAATTTCTATGGCTTCCCGAATCATTCTAGGGCGATATCTGTTTTCTTTCGCGAGGATTTGGGGTCTATCGAAGCGAATATAATGGCTTGGGCGGTCCTGACTATGTTTGCAGACAGCAGATGTTGTATTACGACGGTGTTTCACATCAGCTATGTGTATGTGAAACACCGTCGTAATACAACATCTGCTGTCTGCAAACATAGTCAGGACCGCCCAAGCCATTATATTCGCTTCGATAGACCCCAAATCCTCGCGAAAGAAAACAGATATCGCCCTAGAATGATTCGGGAAGCCATAGAAATTAAAAAACATCCAAATTTCAATAGGGAAGATGGCTGGGAACTACCATCGTCATGGGATCCTGTCATTAATATAATAAAATCAAATAATATATCTAAACAAAACAGACAGTTAGATGTAGTAAGTTCTTACTGTGCGGATCAAAATAACAGTAATTTAAATTAGTATTCAAATTAATATTTTCATTTGCAAATAGTAATTCTTAATTAATTTAAATTTTTTAAATTACACATAGAATAATAATGTGGCTTAAATAATTAATAATTTATTTTTTCTTTATAGTTATAAATATAATAATGGCAACACTAAATATAGATTATTAATCAATAAATTTTCTAAAAAATTGTAATAATTATAATAATAAAGCTAAAATTAAATAAATTATATAAAATTATATAATATAAAAGTAATTAAAATTATAAAAATGTTTTAAAAATGTTTTAAAATTAAAATTAACAAATATTGTAAGGTACTTTGGTGCCAATTTTCAAGTTTTTTGAATTCATTTTGTTATTTGTGGGTAGGCTGTCTGTAACAACTATATAATACCTTTGAGACATCTAACACCTCAGTCTCTCCCGTGACCATGATTGCTGTAAAGCAATCGAAACGTCGGGAACCAAAAATCAAAATAAATCCGCGAAAAAATCCGAAAAGATAGTTTTATTTAAATGTCAAACATTCGCGTAAATCTAAGAAAGTATTATATATGTGTAATGTATCAATTATCTGGTATCCATAACACAAGCCTCGTAGCTTACCATGGAACTAAATGGTGCTGGGTGTTAATGTCCCAACATATTTATTTATTATTTATTTTAAAATAATGATGTCACAATTGGGCAAATTATGAAAAGGCTGTATTAAAAATCATTACACTGTCCATCATTATCTGATTATACATAATTATGTAAAAATAACATAATTAATATGTAAATACGTAAACTGCACTCATTGAGCATGACCTCAGGAAACAATGGTGCGACGTCACGGGCCCCGAATGCAGGCCTTGGAGTAATTGTTATTCTATTGTAATTTTTTTCGACTAATTTAATTAATTATATATTATTCAGTAACTGGGTCAAATGAAATAAAAACGTTGCTAATGCACTACACAATTAAAATATTTTAATTGAATTGGTATAAAAAGTTATTTTTTATAGTTAAATTAAGAAAAGCTTTATTACTTTAGCTTCTGCAGGCGTTATAAAGCTTTTTGATATAGTTTTCTGCTTAAATTCAATTTTTGTGCTTTAAAGATAACTCATTTTAGAATTGAGTAACTAAATAATTATTTACAAGTAATGTAGTAATGTACACTTTAATCAGCTAAAAAATAGTAACAATTATCCGTAGAAGAGGACTTCCTCTTGACAATTGTTATTATTTTTAACAAAATATGGATGCATCTTTTGAGAGTATTTTGCCTCTATCAAAGCAGGATATACTTTTTACCATATTATGGGAATACACTTAGGATACAAATATGAAACCACCATACATTTTATTAGATTTACACGAATATTTGACATTTTAAATAAAGCTATCTTTTCGGATTTAGTTTAGTAGTTATTAGTCTCTCTCGTGACGATGATTGCTGTAAAGCATTCGAAACGTCGGGAACCAAAAATCGAAATAAATCCGCGAAAAACTCCGAAAAGATAGTTTTATTTAAAATGAAACCACCATAACTCAAGGCATTATAACTGTAAGCTACCAATATGTCAATCATTCCTCAATAAATTAATGTAAATTAAATTGAATATTAAATCTAAATAGCATAACGAATAGATCCCGGAAGCAAAACAACGAACAAAAACAAAGGCAACATCATTAATTACGAGTGCTATTAAAAAGCACATCGTTACTTAATACAATTTAAGTTAATTATAAAATTGACTGATGCCTAGATAAACATTTAATAGCAGTTAATTTTTTTTTATGTATTAAGATTTTAGAATTAGCAAAATTTTTAAAAAATACTAATAAAATAAAAATACTAATAATATAAATAACGGCGTCTTTGTTACTTTAGGGGAATTACTTATATAAGTTATATTCTTAAAATATATTATATATGACATTTTAAGATTGTAAATAAGATATAATTTGCGGATATTTATAGGATATATCGGAGTTTCTTTATATAATTACACTAGCGGTTAACCGTCGCTTCGCTCGGGTTCGCCTCTAGACAAACAAAAACAAATCTATCCCACCGGAACCGTACATTTTTTCAGGGTAAAAAGTAGCCTATTTATTATTCTGATGTATGAACTGTATTATTGTAAAGTTTCATTAAAATCCAATCAGAAGTTTTTGTGTACTAAGCTGTATAAGTTATTATAGTTTTTTAACTATCTCACGGGAACTCTTTAATTTTCCGGGATGAAAAGTATCTAAAATGTTGACCGGGAATATAAGGTATCACCATACAAAATTTCACTTAAATCGGTTTAACAATTTCGGAGATTAGCCCGGACAAACAGACAAACAGAAAAACAAAAAAATTGAAAAAATCTGGATTTGTTCTATTTCTCTTCTTACAACCCGCTGACTCGGTTTTTAGCATTTTTTCTATGTACAGATATTCGACCTCTACAGTTTTATTATTTGTATAGATTAATTACTAACTCCGTTTTAAAGTAAAAAGAAGACGAGCAAACAAATAAGTTCACTTTCACATTTATAACATTAAATAATAATATTGGATACATTATTTTAAAATGATATATATAAATGAGTAGAAGGAAAAATCTTCCATTAGGGAGATCTTTGCTGAATTTATTTCATTATCTTCAATATTCAGGAATAACATCAGTATGGTTAAAACGTATAAGTATATACGGACATATTTTTATAGACAGTTTAGTTTAGATCTGAATTATATGAATAATAAGTCATTTTATTTCAAATATTTTAAACCAGCAACTCACCCTCGCTCCACTTGGTTTTGTCCCTACTTAAGTTTTAACGTTTAGTACAGATTTCTCAGAGATGAGATATTTTTCCGCAGTAAAAAGTATCCTATATGTTGACCCGGATAACCAGCTATCATCATATCAAATTTAATCAAAATCCCTCCAGTAGTTTTTCCGTGATGCGGTAACAAACAGACAGACAAAGATTCAAAAATTATAAATTCGGCCTCTGTATCGATAATAATGTCTATTTCAATAAGATTTTTCAAAAAATATTTAATGTACAGATTCGGCTTAGTTACAATTTTATTATATTGATTACACGTTTGGCTCAGTTTGTAGTGGCCCTACTTGCCGTGCAAGCGGTCGCGGGTTCGAGTCCCGCTGGGGACATTCATTTGTGTGTTGAGCACGAACGTTTGTACTCCAGTCATGGGTGTTTATATTTATAATATGTATGTATTTAAACTTATATATGTGTAGTGTATCAATTATCTTGTATCCATAACACAGGCCTCGTAGCTTAACACGGAACTAGATAGTGCTATGTGTATAATGTCCCAACATATTTATTTATTTATTTATTATTATATGTATAGACGTATACATAGTCAGACAGGGAGCATGTTTGATATTACTAAATATTTGTCTTATTTGATTTCAGATATTACCTTTAGTGCTATATATTGCGCAGTGTCAAGGAGAGAATGAAGGAGATACAATATTATCAGCAGTTTTAACCCCCGATAAAAATTTTATACGACAAGAGCGAAGTTATTACGAAAGGTATGGCCGTCCATATGATAGACTAGAAGATAGACCATCAAGATGTGGTCGGTGTGATGATGACGACGACGATGATGACTATGATAGAGGCCGTGATAGAGATGATGACAAGAGATCTAACAGACCAACTTATGGTAGTCGGCGTGACAAAAACAAAAATTACGATGATGACGAGAGGCGGTACGACAATGACAGAAATAAAGGCAACAAGAACGGGACAGATGATGATGGTGATGACAAAAAACGGCCATATGATGATGACAAAGACAGAGATAGGCATGGCAGTAGGAAAAAGCACAGAAACCGCTATGATAATCGGGATAGATACAGACCTGATTATTATGATAGGTTCTTACGAGACCCATATAGGGATAGTTATGATAGGGATAGATACGATGATCCTTATTCCAGGCGGCCGTACAGTAGATATCCGGATAGATATGATGATTATGGAAGATATGACGGATACGCGTATACAGGATACAGAAGACCAAGTTACGATGATCGATACGATAGAGGCACTGGTTATGATGACTCATTTGGCGGATATGGACCGGGAATAGGTCGAGGACCTCATGACAGGTGAGAAAATTAGAATTATATTTGTATTATATTATATTATATAATTAGAATTATATATTATAATTGTATTTAAATAGATTTTGTAATTTTTTTGTCAATTCTGTTGTAATTAAAAAAACTATTTGTTTTTTTTCATGTAAATTAAGTTATTAAAGCATAAAAATAAAAACCATTTCACTTGCTAAAAAATAATTTTATAACTACCCGAAATAGTAGTTACGTTAAATTTATGGTAGGTATACGTAATATATTGATGGTAAAATCAAAAACAAAAAACAATAAGAGTTTTTTGCGTTTTGTAGTGTAATTTTCAGTACTTAGAAATTCTAGTTTTAATCTAACACTTGAATAATGCTAAAATGGAGAGTATTGATAAACCTACAATTTTGTACCGTTATTTTTCAATTAGGTCACAGAACAATGACATTGAATTCTATTGAAGCGACATTAAATACCTAGTACATCAATAGTTTCATGCTTTCTCCTGAAATTGTTCAAATCCACATATTCAATGAGCGAATAATAATAGATGGACTAATTTTTACAGTTTTGTTAACTGTACAGTGTACGTACACATTACATGTCATTTTCAAACAAACCTTCTACAGTGAAGTTTCTACAGTAGCTTAAAATTTTAATAATGTTTTAATTCTTTTCGCTTTCATAATATGAATGTAGTTTAATACTGTACTAGCGACTTACCCTAGCTTCGCTCGGATCCTTCCCTAGGCACGTTTTAATGTTTTTGAGCGAAACCCTAATTCTTTTTCTAAAATAAAAGTAGCCTAAGTTACTCCTTACAACATCACCTATCTGCTAGTGAAAATCCCGTTAAAATTGGTCCAGCCGTTTCGGAGATTAGTCGGAACAAATAGACACACAGACACATAAAAATTTAAAAATTGTGTTTTTCTTATAAGTACCGTATATAATTCCATATGCATTTAGCATAAAGCTGTTATTTCGACATTACAAACAGACACTTCAATTTTACTTATCTGTATAGATGTACATATATATTTATCAAATAAAGCGTGGACATGTCCTTTATAATACTAATTTAGGGATACCAATGTAAATAAATATTTACTTGACATAGTCTAGGCTTTTGTTTTATTGAGAATCTTCTAAGTAAGGAAGGGACTAGGTAAATAATAAATATGTTCGCAGTTAGAAGATCCATTTATTGCCCTACATTATATAAGTTGTCTAATTTTATACTACTCAATAATTACTACGCCACATGCCATGCTGCTACTTCATAGGTATTTTAAACACCTTATAAATTCAAAGTCTTTTAGATCTTGAATGATTAATAAAGGCGTATGATATAGCAAGTCATAATTACTTCAACATATTTTTTATTATAAATCATTTCTTTATTTTGTACTTGCTGTGACTTTCGTATTTTCGGATGCATCCCTAAATGCCTTATGCGACTTAATACAAAAACTTACAAATTTTCTTTATATACGTATACTAGCGACTCACCCTCGCTTCGCTCGGGTTTGTCCCTAGGTTGCTTTCCAAAACAAACTTTTTTTATTTATTTTTTTGGTTTTAATTTTTTTTCGTGGGACCCTATTTTTTTCTAAAATAAAAGTAGCCTAAGTTACTCCTTATTACATCAGCTATCGGCCAGTAAAGTCTCGTCAAAATCGGTCCAGCCGTTTCAGAGATTAGCCGGAACAAACAGACATATTAACGACAGACAAAAATTGTAAAAAATGTTGTTTTAGTATATGTACCGTGTATATCCATATGTATTTAGTAAAAAGCGGTTGTTTTAATATTACAAACAGACACTCCAATTTTATCAATTTGTATAGATATTATAATTGCAATTTGCATGTTAAATACATATTTTGGTATTAACAAGCTCCATATGTTGGTAAAATGTGTACTTACACTTAGGTAATAAATACCCTTTGATCTCTAGCTGGCACTACAAAAATATACCGTGTATTTTCATTAGAAGGTGTTGCCTTCAATACGTTTTATTAATTAAATGCTGCTTTAAAAACGTTTTTTATTCATGTTTATAGAAACATTTGTATTCTACGGATATTGATCTTTCGGTCGTTAAGAATTACATATTTACATACGTTGAATCACAACAATTAGCTAAGAGAACTGACGCTCATACCGGATAATTATCCAATTTGTTACGTGAGTCTTGACATCGCTACATAATTTATCGTCGGACATTAAAATAACATCAATTACTTCGTTTGGAAAATTTCATATCCGGAAAAGGAAACATTAGGTTGTATGATATGTAGAGCCGTTATCTATACGGATAAATAAAATTGAAGTGTCTGTTTGTAATGTCAAAATAACAGCTTTATACTAAATGCATAAGGAATTGTGAGTATATACAGTACTTATAAGAAAAACACAATTTTTAATATTTTTGCCTGTCTGTCTGTCTGTTTGTTTCGGCTAATTTCTAAAACGGCTGGACCAATTTTAATGGGACTTTAACTGGCAGATAGCTGATATTATAAGAAGTAACTTAGGCAACTTTTATTTTACAAAAATAATTAGTGTAAAAAAATTAAAACGTACCTAGGGACGAAGGCGAGCGAAGCGAGCGTGAGTCGCTAGTATATAGAATATATTTTTCGTTTTGCATTAGCAACGATACTAAAAGCTCTGTAAGAAATAGAATATAGGTAATAGGTATACAACTTAATGTCTGTAGTACGTTTTGCAATTCAACCTTCTAACCTATCGACCCATATAAAATATTCACGTAATTGACGTGGTTTTTATATAAAATAGGTATATTATATGTATCTAATACCTATGTATGTATTTTTAAAAAATTATCATAAGATTATATTTTAAGATGGATTTTATTTAATTTAAGATGGTAGAGAAAGTTAAATAGCATCCCACGGGAACTGTACATTTTCCGGGATGATATATAGCCTATAGCCTTCCTCAGTTCACGGGGTATCTAATGCAAAAAGAATTTTTCAAATCGGATTAGTAGTTCCTGAGATTAGCGCGTTCAACCAAACAAACAGACAAACTCTTCAGCTTCATAATATTAATAATATATTATATATATTATATTAGTATATAAAATTCTCGTGTCACAGTTTTCGTTGCCATACTCCTCCGAAACGGCTTGACCGATTTTGATGAAATTTTTTGTGCTTATCCGGTATCTATGAGAATCGGCCAACATCTATTTTTCATCCCCCTAAATGTTAGGGGTAGTCCACCCCTAAATTTTTTTTTTTATTTTTTAAACAAAATATTTAATTTCTATTTTTTTATGATACAACATACAAAAATACATACAATCCTCAATTTTCACCCTTCTACGATCAACCCTTATTTTTTAATAGCCATTTTAGTAATTTAATCATTTTTCCTCTCCGGTCGAAAACTGATCAATCGTGATTTAATGCAAGCCAGGGACGAACCCGAGCGAAGCGAGGGTGAGTCGCTAGTATTAGTATAGATTAGGTGAATGTCTTATTATTAGCGACTGCTAGCGTTTTCCTGCCCGACTGCCTATAAATTATAGCTATATGTATTGTGTACCTAACTAAAAGCTCTCTCTGAAAAAGTAACTCTGATGTATAAACTATATTATTGTTAAGTCTCATCAAAATATGTTAGGTAAATTTTGCGTGAAAGAGTAACTAATATTTATCCATATATTCAAACTTTCGCGCTTATAATATTAGCAGGATATTTAAAATTAAATTAAATAAAACTATCTTTTCGGATTTTTTCGCGGATTTATTTTGATTTTTAATTCCCGACGTTTCGAATGCTTTACAGCAATCATAGTCACGGGAGAGACTAAAGGTTTTAGATGTCTCAAAGGCATTATATAGTTGTTACAGACAGCCTTACCCACAAAATAACAAAATGAATTCAAAAAAAATTAAAATGGCACCAAAGTACCTTACAATATTTCTTAATTTTAATTTTAAACTTAACTAACTAAAAGTTACTTAATATTTTGAATAAGTAAATATAAAGTTGTGAATATTTTTCATTTTGATCACGAGTTCCGTGTTCAGACGTGAATTGGTTTTTGCATCTGTTATTTTGAAGGCTGGCCTGCAAAAATGGTAGCTGTTTTGTTTCAAGAGTATATCATTTTATGTTAATAAAAGAGATAAGGAAATTAAATTAAAATGTGTTATTATTACAATTTTCAGTCGAGACTAAAGTTTTTTACCATGTTTTTTCTAATATGAACAATTTGTGCAAAAGTATTTAATATTTTTTTGATATTTTAAAAATTATATACAAATATCATATCTAATAAAAATTATTTATTGTTTTCTAGTATTTAAAAAAAATCGAGTAAATTACTTATACTTACGTCATTGTCTTTTATAATTTTAGCTTTAACACATTTTATCAACCATTTTTTAGTTACCAAATAGCAAAGACCTCGTAACTTCTTGCAATACAGTACGTTCAAATTATTATCATGTAATAGAAATACAGATAAAACTTAATTAATTAAACAGTTTTTTAGTTAAAACCAGTTAAGAAATTTATTAAAATCTGTGAACCTTTCATATATAGAAGTAGTATTATAATCTTCCTATATAATACCTGCTTTTTTAGGCGAAAACCGTATAAAACTTACCGTAATTTCCAAAATAACCCCAACAAATACAGTATACGATGTCATTAAAAGAGAATAAATTTTTAGTTTCAGGCCATGGGATGAGACTTATCGAGGTCAATCTGGCTGGGACACTAGTGGTAGGGGCTATTACTTTGCGTCCGGAAGACCAGATGCTAGCGCGTGGGGACAACGTGAATATTCTAGGTAATAAACTTAATTGGTTAGACATTAGGTGTTAGTTATTTTAAAAATATAAGAATAAGGGAATACAAAAATAAATATAAATAAATATGTTGGGACATTAACACACAGCACCATCTAGTTCCAAGGTAAGCTACGAGGCTCGTGTTATGGATACCAGATAGTTGATACACTACACATATATAACTTTAAATATATACATATTATAAATATAAACACCCATGACTGGAGTACAAACATTCGTGCTCATCACACAAATGAATGCCTCCAGCGGGACTCGAACCCGCGACCGCCGGCACAGCAAGTAGGGTCACAAACTGAGTCAAACGTGTCATCATAAAAATCACGCTACTATTATATGTAAATGCAAATGTTTGTATATGTGTATGTATGTTTGATATTCCTTCATGTTGAAACCACTGGACAATTTTGAATGAAATTTAGTTCACATATAGACAGGCTGTTAGTAAAAAAATGCCAAAAGGTGGCGCTGTCTGTACATAATATTACTATAATTACAAAAGGTGTAATTATGTAGGGACGCACCCGAGCAAAACGAGGATAATTTACTATAATTTCTATATAGCTGGTCATAACATAAGATAAATATTTTTTTTAATAAATTAGAATATAATAAGAGCGAGCTAAAAAAATATTTCAAATAAAAATAGTATAAATAATAAATATCAAACCTTATACAGTTACTTCACCAGAACTCTCACTTCTTTCCAGACCAGCATCTGGTGGCTGGCAGGACGTTGGCTACAGTGGATACTCTAACGGATACTCCGGCTACAACAGTAATCCCGGATACAATTATCCCGGATACAGACCCTCTAGCGGATACGGCTATCAGGATACAAACGCGGGATACGGACAGTCTAGCGGATGGCGAAATGTTGGAGAGAGAAGACCTTATAGAGATCAGAGGTGTGACAGATAAAAAAATATATTAGATGCATATTGCATAATAGAATATATTGTAAGCACTTGAGTTTACAATTCGGTTTTAATCACTAATGTGAAGGCGACTTTATCTTATAAATGATGTCGTCCAGAAATCATTTAATATGAAGAAAAAATAAATAAAGAGAAACAACAAAAAACATATTAAATACCGTAATATTAAATAGTAAACGTTTTTAATTAAGAATCACTTTTGTTAAATCTACTGTTTAAATACTACAAAATATCTGTTACCAACCGACAAAAATGATGGCGATTCTAGAAATTTTCCACAAAGTGAATATAATATAAACGCTATTATGGTAAAAATGTTAAAAAATAAGTTTTAAAAAAATTGTCCTTTAAAACTCCACCACCCAAAACAAATATCTGTATTTAAAAACTAAATATTATTTATTATTTCCAGTGGAGTAGCAAATCTTGATAGAAAACCCCAAGCTCAAGACAACCGTTACGCACAAAGCCAACATGGACAAATAATAACTTACCAACCTGGAACATATTCGTATACTCAAAGCAGCACTACACCAGCCACTAGCTATTTGTTCCAGAGGGAAGACGAAATAGTTACACAAGAAACGACTCTACCGCCATCTTAGATACGCCACTTTTGACATAAGCGTCCGCCTCAATTTTCCCGCCTTTTTTATATATACTATATATAGATTAAATATATTATAAAAGATCAACTTTAACGTTGATTTTTATTATATTTTTAACATAACATTTATAAATAAATATAGTATAGCTGCGATACGGAACAATTTACAACCTTCCAGGGCCTTTATTACATATCCTACAGCATAGGAAATTACAGTTTCAACACCCTTATAAATTATTATTTTATATTGACCATGCAAAAAAAACAGTTTTTCAAATTAATAGAATGCTAAAAAAAGTTGTCTTATTTTGTCCTATCAGTTAGAAAGGACAAAATAAGGCTCAAAGGACACTATGATCTAATATTTGTGAGCTTTTAGTGCGAAGTTTAACTATATTATAGAAAAAATACATTATTTATAATATTTTCATATGTGGGTAAAATTAAAGAAATTCTGAGATTATGGATGTTTTTTTTCTTTATACG
This sequence comes from Fabriciana adippe, assembly GCA_905404265.1. NCBI lineage: Eukaryota > Metazoa > Arthropoda > Insecta > Lepidoptera > Nymphalidae > Fabriciana > Fabriciana adippe. The sequence goes on from FR989995.1 coordinate 2,294,396, forward strand.
TAAATAAGTATAAGTGTATAACTGTTTCTAATGTTATAACGCTTAAGTAAATGAGAATAGCTATCTAACAGAGCATAGGTTTGGTAATGTGTCGCATACAATCGCATACAATAATAATAGCTTTATTTTTATTACTTACAAAATAAATACTAGTAGATTTGAGATGGAAAGACTATTATCTAAGAAGTTTCATCCACACATCCTACATGTATAAATAGAAACCCACCAATAAACGATACGTTTGGCTCAGTGTGTAGTGACCCTACTTGTTGTGCCAGCGGTCGCGGGTTCGAGTCCCGCTGGGGGCATTAATTTGTGTGACTAGCACGAATGTCTGTACTCCAGTCATGAGTGTTTATATTTATAATATGTATGTATTTAAAGTTATATATGTGTAGTGTATCAACTATCTGGTATCCATAACACAGGCCTCGTAGCTTACCATGGAACTAGATAGTGCTGTGTGCTAATGTCCCAACATATAAAAAAAAATATTAAAAAAATGATAAAAGTTGACTTTTTCGGCTTGTAGTAGTATATTTAAAAAAATGAAATTAGTTTTATTAGTACAGCGTGTGTTTAGCTTTACTGTTTATAAGGGATGAATGAGCTCACTCATCAGAATGTGGTCATTTTATTACATAATCTTCTCGTAAGTACAGTAAGAGCAAGTCTAATGATATAAATCTTTGCCTGTTATCTACGTAAATTCAGCCTTCGACACTGCTCTATACCTACATTTAATCTATCAATAATCGTATTATATGTTGTAATCTCAGACTAAGGAATGATATAGACAAAATGTCATAGAACTAAACATGAAGCCAATAAGCAACAATAAGGTTTTAAAATAATACAAATGACATTATATATACAGTGTGATGAGTAAATAAATGTTAATAAATAAAATAAAACTCAAGACTTCATCATTTATTTTGGCGGTCTGTCTCTGTGTCTGTGTTGTAATGTAAAAGTAACTATTATATAGTAGCTACAAAAACTAAACTGTAATATATAATAGCTTTAAAACAACACTTGATAATGCACATTTAAATGTATACAAAAATGACATTTCATATTATCTATACATATTATAAAATTCTAAATAAACCGAATCTGTAAATTAAATATTTTTTGGAAAATCTTATTGAAATAGACATTATTATCGATGCAGAGGCCGAATCTATAGTTTTTAGAATTTTTGTCTGTCTGTCTGTCTGTCTGTCTGTCTGTCTGTCTGTCTGTCTGTCTGTCTGTTTGTTACCGCATCACAGAAAAACCACTGGAGGGATTTTAATGAAATTTGGTATGATGATAGCTGGTTATCCGGGACAACGTATAGGATACTTTTTACTGCGGGAAAATATCTCATCTCTGAGAAATCTATAATTAACGTTAAAACGTAAGTAGAGACGAACCCGAGTGGAGCGAGGGTGAGTCTCTAGTAAATCTATATGTATATAAAACAAAGTCAGGTTTGTTACAACACTTATAACTCGAGAACTGCTGAACCGACTTTTATGATCTTTGTTTTGTCCCGAATAGCAGAATAACTATTAAAACATCGGAAAAATTCACGAAAAAAAATTAAAAAAGAAATCTATTCCGTACTAAGCAACAAAACGTACCTAGCAACGAACCCGAGCGAAGCGAGGGTGAGTCGCTAGTAGTAAATATTCTTCGAAAATCTTCTATTAAATATTTACTAATAAAAATAAATTTTGAGCTTAATAATTTAGCTTAACGAATAGAATTTTCCTCAACCTTTTTTAAAAATAAGTGAAGTTATAATAAATAATATTAACTAAGACCATCGCTATTCCTAATCAAATGATTCATCCATATCTTCAAGAACGTGAATTACAAGTATATCGAACAATTAACGATATGATAAAATGATTATTGTTTCAACTTCGAGTTTGAAATAATCGCCCACTTTGCCCAATATCCTTGTAAGTTTTAACACGTCGATAAAATAATTCAATTGATCTTAATATAAATTACTAATTAAATTGTGTTATTTGTGCTCTATATTTAATCTGTATTTTAAATCTTCTTTTAAATACTTTTTTATTTATTTTTTTATTTAAAAGAAGAGTAAAAATACAGATTAATTATTACATTAGTTTCGGTTCCAAGGATTTAAAAATATTTTAAAAATGACGGAACAAGACTCAGTGCAAGTCGCAGAGTCTAACCCGACTGCTGTTCAAGTGGTTAATGGAAATGCAGAGAATTCCCTTCAACCACCCGCCCAAAAAGCGTAAGTTACTTTTTTTTTTTAAATTATAATTTCAAAGCAACACTAAAATATACCACCGCACAGATTATATAGAGCCAATGCTTTTTTTTTCGAATTTTAATTATCTTTTAAATATTTTATCTGTATGTAGCTCTCTACATAAGTACATTTTTTTTCTAATTTATTGAAATTTATTCTGCTCTAAGCGGAGTATAATAAAACATTTTTAATTATCCTCGAAATCACTTAAACCAATTAGCGCTCAAGACATACATTTTTATCACTAATAAAGCAATAAATGATATAAATCACTATCGCTTACGTAAACTGTAATCTATCGAGTGTAATATCTAAATATGTACGTATTTATATATAAAACTAAGATACGAGTATGTTTGTCTGTTTGTTTCTAACATATTGAGCAAATCACAACCTATTGTGATTTAGATGTCGATGAAACTTTGGTGAGATATTGTTATTCTAAGTTAATAGATACACATAACACTCATATAGTTATTTCGTATAAACTAAACCTAAATTATGGCTATTCAAATTTTACAGGTATAATTATTATTTAAAAATATATGTATATACCTATGTATATTGTATACTTTACACACATGCGAAGCCAGGGCGGGTTGTTAGTTAACTTATAAGTGTAATTGTATTAAATATCTTAGATAAACATATTATCATACTTATTCGTATTTTATTATATACATGTCATTTATACAATATGTAGGTATGTAACAAAATTGTAATTGGGTCAATTTTATACATTGAATATTAAAAAAATCTGAAATAAGGAAAAGAAATAAAAAATATACTTTTATTTTTTTATTTGTTCTAATAAAGAACTTTATGTCATCAAGAAGAAATCCTCATATCCATACTAATATTATTTTGGAAGTGTGTTTGTTTGCCCTTCTTTCAAGTCGAAACAGAGTGACGGATTGCCGTGATGTTTTATGTAGAGATAGTTGAAGGGCTGGAAAGTGACATAGACTACTTTTTTCCGCGGTAGATTATGTCATTTCCACGGGGAAACACGTTATAGTACAACCGAAAAAAAAATATTTGTGATCAAAATTACTTGAAGTATGAAACCTACCTTTTTGTAGTTTTAGCGCGAGCGAAGCCGCAGGTTGTGCTAGTTACTCATAAATAACTTTCCATTGCCTATTAAGCAGACGATCAAGACATTAATAATGGTACCTCATTTTTCAAATTATAATAGCTTAAAAGATATGCGGGAACAGCTTCATATGCAAATATACATACATACATACATACATATCTTGTTGAAAATATCACAACCCAGCGAAGAAAATTCAAAGAAAAAAATACAGTTTTCACCTTAAAATATTTATATAGTTGGCAGACAATTCGTTATTTATTATTAATAGTTAGTAATCTACAGATAATAAATGATAAAATATTTGTATATTTTATCATTTATTAATTTTGATATAAATTGACACATTACCAAAAACATGAGACATCACTAGAAAGGTTATTTAAAAAAGATAGCCATCTTACATTATATTATAATAAGAGATGGACCTACAAAGGTCTGGTAAAGTTTTTATTTCACCAAATTTTATATAATACTTAGGTTTAAAAGCTTTATTTTATTCGTAATTAAAAATTCCAATAAATAATATAATATTATTATTCATGTTAAAATTGAATGAATTTTAATGAAGTTGATAATTGTATTCAGTCCTTCTTAAAGTACCAAGCTGGCCAAGTGAGGGTTGGCGGACTTCACATGTCCTTCGAAAACTTGTTAGGTTATCTCAGACATGCAGGTTTCCTCACGATATTTTCCTTCACCGTAAGGCAAGTGGAAGCTGATAATAGATAGATATATAATCTAAAGCATAGATTATATTAAAAAGGTTAATTTTAGTAGAAAAGGAGATGTAGTTTATGCTAAAGAACATAAAACAGCCAGCTTAGAAGAAATACCGGTCCAAAGCAAATCGATTTCATATTATAATATAGGTTCTCATATCGTAAACATCATAAAACGCTAAAAGCATCGATAAGAAATATTGCATGGCTTATATATTATGATAAATTATTTTATCGATAGTAATATATTTAAAATAGTATACTATATCGCCAGTACCAGTCTTATTGGTTTAGGGGGTTAACTTTACGGTCTGAGATCAAAAAGTCCTAAGTTTAAGTCCTATGTCGGATCAAAAGGTATTAAGATTTTCTACTAATGAAGTACTACTCGAGTGCGTTTTAGGGACATAGGTTTTAAATAGATATAGATAGTTATTAGCCAGCGTTAGCCATGTATTTTTTTATGAAGCTTTTCGATGTATTAATAGTTATTCTGCTATTCGGGGCGGAAACAAATCCAACAAATCAAAGATCATAGAAATCGGTCCAGCCGTTCTTGAATTATAAATGGTGTAATTAACCCGACTTTGTTCTATATAAATAAATGAGAGAAAAGAAAGACGTATTCACATGTGTACTAAAATATTTCCGTACAGGTTAGAGGTGGAATAAAAATATTGAATTTAAATTTGAGAGGATTTTGAACATTTTAAGATGCTATGACGCAATACGGGCCAGGACTTTACCTACTTAACGTAAAATCACGAATTAGCTATTTTTCTATTACTCCCAACATACGTGACTGATGACTAATAGATACGTTTAAATTACTCGTTGATATGTTTATATATTGACAAATTCCATGTAAGATCATAAATAATTGATAACATATGTAGAATACACATAGACACTTTAGCTTTAATTGATCAATGGTCAAGAATTCATCTTAATTGAACATCCATCCAGAATAATCAAGGTTGATACTTAACTTAAGTGCCCCAATGCCATAATAAATATTTAAATTATTGGCATTTAAATATTACAATATATAGGTACATATTATTGTAGTATTAATCTAACTTCCTACTAATATTATAAATGCGAAAAAAAAATTATAAAATGTGAGGATGTATGGATGATTGTTACTCTTTCACGTAATAACTACTGAATGGATTTTATTGAAACTGTACAATAATATAGCTCATACATCAGAATACATAGGCTACTATTTATCCCGGAAAATTTACGGTTCCCGTGGGATAGATTTGTTTTTGTTTTTCTAGAGGCGAACTTGAGCGAAGCGAGGGTGAGCCGCTAGTGTATTATAAACTTTCGTCATTCCTACAGAAGTAAAAAAAAAATAGACAGAAAGAAGACATGGTGGTTTGTAGCTTCAGCAAAACCACCAATATAAATACATATTTATATCAAAGCGAAAGGATAAATCTCGTAAAAATGACATAAGCTCTGTAAACTACATATACAAGGAAATTTTATTCTCGAACGTCCGTTTTAATAATAAATCCGCAATTTAAACATTACTTACATTTAAAAAGACAGTCAAAAAAAAGAGACAACCCTGAATGAGTCAATTTTATTGACAATATAGCATACAGATGCACGTATTTTGAGACCGCGATTGTATCTGTGATAGATATTTTAAGTCAATTAATTTATGATCTCATTCAATGTTCTTGCGCAGCTCGTTTCCATTAAATTCTCTAAACACCTATCCATGCGCTAAGAATTAAATTTCTGATTTTTAACTTATGTTATATTTAGATTTACTCTAATTGTACACATAACTTATGTTGTATTTTATTTTAGAGAAAAGTTTGTATAAACCACTTGGAAAATATTTTGCATTATCTGCCAAAATGTTTATTTCCAATGAAAATGTCGATTTGAGTAAGAAATGCTGAATGAGAAAGTTTAGAACCTTCGTCATATAAGCTGTAGAATGCCCAGCATATGTTTAATTTAACAATAAAACCTTGTACATATAATTAATTATAATAGTAATGTATGTATGTGTATGTATTCAGCCCTTTTTAACGTCCCACTGCTGAGATCGGATATTCTGTCAATACGCAGGGAATCAGGCCATAGTCCACACTAGCCAAGTGCATGTTGGCGGACTACACATGTCTTTCGAAAACTTGCTAGGTTCTCGCAGACATGCAGATTTACTGACGATGTTTTCCTTCACCGTAAGACACTGGTAATCATGTTGGAAATTATTCACACATGAAACTGTTAAAGGTGCGAAACTCGAGATTTGAAACCGCTTCACTCGGTTTCCCAAGCGAGCGCGTTACCACTGAGCTACCACTGCCTCCTGAATATAAGGTATTTTAAAATATGCAATCGACTTAAAGCTGTCGTACTGGCATTGACGCTCTAGTGTAAAACTGCATGCTTCTAAACCGAAAGATTAGTTTACGCGTTGATTGTCTGCCAGTGTTAGAATTTATTAAGAACTAGCGACTCACCCTCGCTTCGCTTCGGGTTCATCCCTAGATGATAATAGAAAATAATAGCTATCTAATGCAAAAAGAATTTTTCAAATCGGATTAGTAGTTCCAGAGATTAGCGCGTTCAACCAAATAAACAAACATACGGTTGTATAAATACGGATTACACAAGGAAAATCGTGGTCAAAACAAATAAACACTACAAATTATAGCATTATCCTTGATTAACAATGTTTTTATTCAAAGAACAGTAACTACATGCGTAAATTACCATAGGAAAGGTTAAGACGCCATTTGATGCTCTGTTACACAAATACTATAGAGATTTTATGCTTATCCTTCAGCCATAGGCTTTATCTACATATACAATCTGTAAATTAAATATTATGTATAGGTATCTATACAGATAAGTAAAATTGAACTGTCTGTTTGTAATGTTGAAATAACAGCTGTTTACTAAATGGATATGAAATTATTTACGATACTTATACGAAAAATACCATTTTTAATTTTTTTTTTGTTTCTCTGTCTGTCTGTTTGTTCCGGAATGATTTTGACGGGACTTTCACTGACAGATAGCTGATGTTATAAAGAGTAATTTAGGCATCTTTAACTTTAAAAAAAGAATTAATAGGGTTCCGTTCAAAATAAATTAAAACGTACCAAGGGGCATACCTTAATATTTAGTACCTACTAAATATTTATTACTGGTTTTATATTACAAAGTGAGCGTTCACTTTTTACTATAGAAGACAAAGCCTAATCTTTATTTTTTGGTTCTTAAAAAGAGATTCTTTAAAATTATATGACAAAATGCTCTATGACTCTACCTCGCCTGCGAACAGAGCCGCAGTAGTAGTTTCCAATGAGTGGGTGAAAAAAAAGTTATTCGCGTTATCGAAAATGCTTTTTTTATTTTTCAAAAATAATAATTAAAAAAATTTTACCACTTAGTACATCTTTCGAAAAATTGAAACATTCATAAATTATATTTTTGCATTTATATTATTATATATTATATATTTTTTCAAAGAAATAATATTTAAAAAAAAAAAATTATCAAAACTTTATCCATTTTATGCAAAATTTCGATAGTGGGGCAGCATTTTTTACAGTGCCTAGGGGCGGCGCTAAGGCTGAATCCGGCACTGTATATGCCATAAATATCCTAAAAAAGACTTCTGAAGAAACTTTTTTATTTTAAAAACTTACTCATTTTGATGTTTCAAAAATAAACATTACTCAAGCATATACAAATAAGCAGGAAACAGACAACGCATTATATAAACGTGGAATGAAAATTAGTTATTTCAATATTAATTTCTGAAAACTTCAAAAATTCAAAAAAAATATTAGTTTTTAGTTTCTTTTTTAGTTTTTCCGAGAACTTCAAAAATTATACTTTTTAGCTTTTTCTTACAAAATTATCATATATAGTTTAATATATAAGAGCTGGGAAATTGAAATGATTCATGAATGAATGATCATTAAAAAAGTGTAGTTTGCCGACCACAAACTAATTTTATTTAATTCTTAATAGCTTGTAGGCATAAGATTTGAACAGTTTTTTTTTGCTAATTGTCGCGTTGAAAGAATGATTGAAACATTGAGAGGGCATGATGAAGATTTTTTGGTAGGTTGGCCAGAACCGATTTAAACGCACTTCAAATTGACTAACAGTATAAAATAGAATGATCTTATTGTTCGAACATCGTATTCGATCGTATTCGAACGTTTGTATGAGTCATACGCGATTAAAAATTTGCATGGTTTAGTAAATAAACGTTAAGTTTCAAGGAAATTCCTTAAACGGAAATTTTTGGCTAACTTTTAACACTGCTGAGATATTTCCTCATAGAATCCGAATAAGAATATCCGAAATAAGGTTTCGCTCATCTGAATACCAGATGAAAATTATTTCGTATTAAACATAATAATATATAAATAACTATACGTATCTGTATCATATTTGTTTATATATTAGTTTAATATAAAATACATCTGGTAAGCAGATGTTAGCGGACGACTTTGTGTACTTCGGATCCTAGATTGTCGTGTTTGAATTGGCTTTAGTTAACAAAACTAAGATGGACTGCGTTTTTATTGACCGAGCGAGCGACGCAAGCGAAGCGTCTCTGCTTCAAGTCTGACAAAATTTGCTTTCCTCTGCCAGTTTGCTGGTATTCTCTCTACTCTCTCTACCTCTACAGGACGTATTTTACAACTGATCTGGATGAAATTTAGTATACAGGTTTTACGACTTTATAGGTTTTTTACGTCGTCGGGGATTTTTGATTGGAGGGGTAATACCTCCTCCAAAAAGGGGCAAAAAGGAGGCTACTGGATATCTCCGCCTTATGAGATCTGATTTCGATGGTTCTTTTTTTATTTGAATGGTAGTAAATTTAAATTGGTCTCATAAAAACGTGGTGAAGATAATATTATGAGGATCTTCGGCGTCATGAGCAGAATAAATTGTTACAAAAAAGTTTGTGCTTGCGAGGTCTACTTTTCGCACAACTACTAGTTATATTATTATTAACTAGTATATAATAATCAATTTTTATATATATACTAATATTATAAAGCTGAAGAGTTTGTTTGGTTGAACACGCTAATCTCAAGAACTACTAATCCGATTTGAAAAATTCTTTTTGCATTAGATAGCCCATTAACTGAGGATATACATAATCCCGGAAAATTGTACGATTCCCTTGGGATAGATTTGTCTTTGTCTAGGGACGAACCCGAAGCGAAGCGAGGGTGGGTCGCTAGTAAAAAATATGATAAATATAGTGATTCGTGGCTCTGTTGCTGCGTTAAAGAACAACAAACCAACACACATTTTCGCATGAATAATATTAGTAAGGATCATCTATTGACCTTATCTTTCCAATATGGATATTTTTCCTATTAAGTAAGACCTTACTGAATATGGAAGGTTAAGCAGTTTTTTCCTCTTCCGTAAAATGTTATTGTTTTATTATTAAAAAAATGTACCTACGTTGTAATCATTTAAAGCACAGAAAATATATACACTCAATAGTGTCTAATTTTTATATGGTATTCAGCCCTTTTTAACATCCCACTGCTGGGCACGGGCCTCCCTTCAATACGAGGGGGATCAGGCCATAGTCTACCACACTGACCAAGTGTGGGTTGGTGGACTTCACACGTCTTTCGTAAACTAGCTAGGTTCTCTCAGACATGCAGGTTTCCTCACGATGATTTCCTTCACCGTAAGGTAAGTTGTAATCATGTTAGAAATTATTCGCACTTGAAAATATCAAAGGTGCGAGACCCGGGATTTGAACCCGCTTCATTCGGTTTCCCAAGCGAGCGCGTTACCACTAGGCTACCACTGCCTTATTTTTATTCTACTTATTATTTTTTTATTTTTATATTAATGGAAAAAATGGAAGAATCATAAATATTTTTCTCTAAAAATAAAAGTTAAGATATTTACCTAATTATGATGTTTATAAAAAATTAATTACTTTTGGTTTTTCATTTCATTATGATACCAGACGGAGAATGTAGCCTCGTTAATGAACTTTTTTTACTGTTATTTTTTTAATTAATTAAAATATTAACGCTAAATAAAGTTATAATTCTTTACAATTTAAAAAAGTAAACGCATGAGCTAAATATAAAGTTTTGACTTTTAATACTGCTGTATTTAAGATGATTAAAAAATCGTGCACGAAAAATCCTTGTCGGGTGATTAACCGATTAACATAAATATAAGCTAGATTCAACATTCAAAATGACCTTGCATAATAACTACAAAGAAATTACTTTCCACGTGTGCGGTCATCTTTAAAATTACAACTTTAATTTTATTATGGCTCGTATTTCTAATGTATTAAAGTTCACTATAAAGTTAATGTCAAAAAAGTTTGCTATGTATGTAGAGTAGTGTCGAACTAAACTTACGATGTTAGACTGTGCCTTACTTGCTTAAAAAGCCTTTGATATTAAAAGAATAATCGATCACACAATAATAAACTATATCATCTCTTTGTAAGGTCTTTAATATATTGTACAAAAATTGTGAGTTAAATCATTTTTCTTTTATCACCTGGACACAGAGTTCGTTATACAGTACAAAGGTAACACTGTGCTTCCAGTTGGAAAACGAACGACGCTCTTACTTGACCGGTCTTGACTTGACGTCAGTTTGCCGCCAACGCTTGAACGAGTTTCATGTCAAACGCGACGTTTTAGGCCGTTAATAAAACGTCAATTTTTTTTTTTTAATTAAAAAGCCGAAAGTAATGCGTATTTGTTTTTAATATAAAAAAGAGGTTACAGCTGTTAAGTTTGCGTCATATATTCGAGTGATAGATAAGGTGATAACAAAATCGATAGTGTTTTTCTCATCAGTTTTGAGAATTTTTGGTGAAGTGATGCAGCGGGAATGTGCATTGGATGTATTATAATCGAGTTTTGGCTTGAACGAGGTGAGTGTTTTCGCACGTGAGGTCGATGACTTAAATTGAGACTTGATCTTTTACTATTCATTCATCTATTAGTTACGGAAGAGCAAGCATAAAATTGGGATAATATAATTTAAATTTAAAAATACCATATTTTTTACACGTATGAATATATTTTATGAAAATACGTTAAATACAAATAAAATAAAATAAAAAACATAACATTATATTTTTTTATTATACAAATATACACAGTACATATAACAAAGATACTTTAAATACGAAAAATGTAGTAAAAAGTAAAAAAAAGTTTCAGTCAAGTAAAAGCTTACCTCAATTCGTCGAAATCCTGAAATTAGGCCAACACACACTCGCTAACTTATGATCATAATTAGCACAAACACGATGTATGTGAAAGTAATCAGTGTAGTAAAATCAAATGCATTTTGCATTCGACCTTTGCATACAAATTTTTTCAACACTGCAAATGTACAAAAAAGATTACAGCATCGTTTTTCAAACATATGTATAATCAAATTAGCTTGATTAATAACCTTCATATAATATAAAACATTGGCCTACATATGTCTTGATCCGCTGGTGATTGGATACATCTAACTATTGTCTTATAAAATAATAAGAGCTTCATTTTAAAAGGACGGATGGGATTAAACAGTGGCGTGACCAACTTAATATATAGGTACATACATTATACGTGTTTTAGCGAATTATATAAAGGCGTATTAGAAATATCGCAAAATTATTTATTGAATTATTTTATCATTTCATGTAATATTTTGTTGACAAAATATAATGATTAAAAATATATATTGTATTGTAAAAATATATGTTACAGTTAATCTCTTATTTACAATGAAATGAATCAAAAATAATATTTTTTACGTATATTATGTTTCTTATATATGAATAATTGTGTAATAATTAAATAAAATACGAATCATTTCCAACATGATTACCACTTGTCTTGACGGTGAAGGAAAACATCGTGAGGAAACCTGCATGTCTGAGAGAACCTAGCAAGTTTTCGAAAGACGTGTGAAGTCCGCCAACCCGCACTTGGCCAGCGTGGTGGACTATGGCCTGATCCTCCTTGTATTGAAGGGAGGCCCGTGCCCAGCAGTGGGACGTTAAAAAGGGCTGAATACAATTAAATAAACTCTGTAACATTCAGGGTGACCATAAACAAGTCAATTTCATATCGCATTTCAAGATATTCAATTTAAAAGCTATTAAGTAATGCATTTACATTTATCACGGCCTTCAGTCAATTACCGAAGAAGGCAACTAGAGCACATCTTTGAAGTTACATCGTAATCGAATGGAGTGCACTAATCGATTATTATTTTGATGCGTGAAATTAATATTCAAGATCTTAATTCTTTACATAACTAAATCTAAGTTTTTGTGAATATTACTAAGTTCGTTCGTCGCTTTTGTATATTTTACTAGCGAGTCAACCTCGCTTCGCTTCGGGTTCGTCCCTAGACAAAAACAAATCTATCCCACGGGAAGCGTACATTTTTCCGGAATGATATATAGCCTATAGCCTTACTCAGCTAACGGGCTATCTAATTCAAAAAGAATTTTTCAAATCGGATTAGTAGTTCCTGAGATTAGCGCTTTCAACCAAACAAACAAAAAAAACAAACTCGACAGCTTTATAATATAACTATAGATTTCCCGGATTTTTTCAATTCTAGTGCAAACAAGAGCATATGCCACTCTTGCACAAATCGTTTATTTAAAAGTGAAAATCCCGTTAAAATTACATAAAAGTTCATCTATCAATCCCAATCAAGTTCAATCCCGTTAAAATAAACATACCTATACATTATAAAAGGAATATACTGAGCCAACATATTTGTGTCAAACGTTTTGAATAATAAGGAAAAGTAAATAGCCTCATTTGTTTATTTTACTGTATACGTTTTCAGTATGAAGGATATGTATTTAATAGGAGGTAATTAATTTAATAGTCTTTTAAAATTCTATTCAATCTCCTGATTCATATATTATTTTTATTTAATACTAGCGACTTACCCTTGCTACGCTCGGGTGCGTCCCTAGGTACCCTAACAGTAGCCTACGTGTTATTCTAGGTCATAAACCAGATATGAACCAGGGCATCTTCCTTCTATCAACACTTCTCTTAACCGCAACTTTGCCCATCATAATAGTCTGCAACAGTTGATAACGTTCATGCCTTAGCACGTGTCCTAGGTACGCAATTTTTGTGTTTGATGATTTTGGCAAGCATGGGTTTATTTTGTTTCAACCGTCTAAGAACTGCAAATTGCAATGTAAGTGACTTTATCCGTCCAACTTATTCGGAGCACGCGGCGATACACCCACATTTTAAATGCCTCAAGTTTCTTACGAAGATCTTCTTTCATGTTTAATTATATATTGGAAGTACGATTATTTAAAAATCAAACTAATATCAATAACACCTTGGTGATATCAAATCCACCTAGATTCTCTTCATATTAAGCCTTTTGAGCGTAATGACGTAATGTACGACAATGTATAAAAAGCAAAATGTGGCGATTTTTGTCATACCGTGGATTAAGTAGATACTAGATACCTATAACATATCAATCATAACAAAAAAAACTCAATAGTTTCGCAAATTTATATTTTTATAAAGACTTATAATGTGTATTATACAAAAATATATTTATGTTTTCCAGTAAGTCTTATTAACCATATTTCATGTCATTTTTTGACAACCCTGGCATTTGATAGCATATCAGTTAAAAACAATTACCCTAATGCAAGGATTTTATTATTGTGATACTAGATTTTATTGGGATTTGCTTCAGCTATTGTCGGAAGGAGTTCCTACATCGGCAGAAAATTATTTAAAGGACGATTGACTCACATCGTGTAAATATTTTAATTAATGATGTCACCGTAGTGTGGCATGTTTAGATTTATTGGTAGCTACTTGCTCACCATTGTTTTGTATACTAAATCGTATTATACGAAGTCTTACGATCAAAATGATCCATCTTTAGATTGCTTTAATTGAAGATTGAAATTTCATGAAATTCAATGGCAGCTCCATAAAAGTTATCTATACCCTATACAGATAAATAAAATTGGAGCGTCTGTTTGTAATATAAAAATAACCGCTTTTTACTAAATGCATATGGTTGTATACACGATACCCATACCAAAACAATAATTTTTACAATTTTCGTCTGTCTGTCTGTTTGTTCCAGCTAATCACCGAAACGGCTGGACCAATTTTTACTTTTCACTGGCAGATAGCTGATATTATAAGGAGTAACATGGCTACTTTTATTTTAGAAAAAAATAGGGTATCGCTCAAAAAAATTGAAACGTACCTAGGGACGAACCCGAGTGAAGCGAGGGTGAGTCGCTAGTGTCAAATAAGTGGATACCTATTATTAGGTTGATTGTATGCTATGCTGTAACTAACGCAATCACTACTATTGTAAAGCAAAAGTTTGTATGCCTGTGTACCTACTGTGTATGTTAAGCCTTTACGTTAAGGCGGCTAAACAGATTTGGATAAAACTTTCATACTGTATGCTATTTAAATTTTATAAGCTTAATTAAAACTATTTCAAGTTTTAAATCATAGTGCTGTTAGGTAGGTTATATGTATAACTTGGAGTAACATAATATAAGCTACCTAACAAAACATATGACAACTTAAAACTTCAAATACTTTTAAACTTATAAAACTTAAATAGCATAAAAATATATCTCGTAACATAGAGTGAAGACAGAGCCAAATCTCGATAAGCCACTCTTGGTCCATCCAATGTCATCATCAATGTCTGTCTACGAACTTTCAAGCGTTCTTGTGTGAAATCTTACATAACTAATATCATTTTGCAACTTTATTTGCAGTTTTAATCTTATTGCTATATATTGTTAAACAGTAAGATAATAATGTAAAAACCTACAGACAAACAAACAGCCCCTCTCTTTTTTAAAGTCGACTAAATACATTAATGTCAATGTGTTCACACATCATACATAGCTGTTTTGTAATTATACTGAAGATTAAATTGTAAAACTAAATAGATTAAATAAAAACAGAGAAATGAACATTTTTTTTTATTTACAATAAAGGAAATTACAAATACACTTAATTATATATACAAAACAAATGTACATTTAGTTATTACTGTACAAATCATGTCCGCGTGGAATAGTGGCAAGAATGCTAGCCGCATTCCCCCGCTGAATGGCAATGCCGATTCTTTGGGCGAAAAATGCGCCAGCTCTCCTGTCACCAGTAGAGGCGATAAGACGAGGTGTTATGTCTTTTAAGAAGTGCTTAGCACTTTAAATCCATGGGCCAAGGGTTTCCATGGAGAAATGAATAATATTGTGAATCTAAAAAGTTTTTACTCTGCTCTGCTAAAAAGTTTTTACTCTGCCTGTCTCTTTATTAAGTATATCATACTAAAGTAGTATAGATATCTTCCAGAAGACAACAAAATTACTTGTTCTGTACATAGCACAACTCTGACGAGTTGTAAAACTAGTAGTTGAAGATATAGGAAATATATTCTAATGATTACATCTGTCTAGGAAATGTTGAGAATGACCTGACTGGTATACTGATGTTTGAATTAAAATATGCCTATAAAAGTAAAACGATGTATGCAATTCCGCTTGATAGTTTATTTTAAAACTAGATATTATCTGTGGCTTTGTCCGCATGCTGTATTTTTTATTATTATTTGGCTATAAACGAATAAACATGAACCTAATACCCAGCTTAATAAGAGCACGTAGAGCAGGGAGGTAAAACTATATGTTCAGTATTACTACTCAAAGAGATAGACCGCTGTAGTAGGAATCGGTCAGAAGAATATTATAAACTGTGTCTAATTTATACGTCATCAGTTGAAGTCCCTTTCAAGATAAATACGTTGGCCAAATAAATAAAGTGATGTCTGAGTGAACATCCATGTGCATCATATATTTTCAAAACCTACTAGCTGGTTTTTTTTTTTTATTTTAAACTTGTTAAATTACAGGTGTTACAACTTTGACAACATAATATTTCATAATACAGAATTATTTTTATGACGCCATTGACCCGTGCCTTATCAAAAGAAACGTGCATAAAGAAACTATTAAAGACGGTCCATATTGCAATGCGAGTATACAGTGCAATATGGACGGTCTATATTGTACTACAACTTACCTAATAATTTATAAAATATAAATGTATGTATGTATTCTTCCTTTTCAACGTCCCTTCCATACGAAAGCGATCAGACCATAGTCCATCACGCTGGCCAAGTTCTGGTTAGTGAACTTCAAATATCCTTTAAAAACTTGCTAGATACTCTCAGGCATGCAGGTTTCTTCAAGAGGTTTTTCTTCACCGTAAAACAAGTGGAAATCATGTTGAAAATGATTCGCTCAAGAAAATATCAGAGGCAGGACTTAGGAGACCCAAGATTTGAACCTGTTTTACTTGGTTTCTCAAGCAAACACTTTACCACTAGTCTATCATAACATATACTCGTATACATATTGTTTATTATGAAATATTGTCCTATAATGTATAAAAAAAGCGAAGCATGCGTGCTCTATCTCCATAATCCACACAGTAAAACAGTATTATGAATATGCCTTATTACTTACGAAATATTATCTTTATGCCGACATTATGTCCTACGTATACTTTATATTATTATGCATCAGAATTACATCACAATTACATTTAAATTACAAGCCTTTTAATGTAACATAGATAAGTAAAATTAGTAAATAAGTTAAAAATAGGTCTGTAGGTAATAGGTATCATTTTTTCATTTATTATTAATAATTTATTATTAAATAGCAACTCTCCCTTGGTTTATATATATTGCAAATGAATCATATTAACATAACATTGTACTCTGATTTCTAAACATATCCGTAGCGGCCCCGCAACTTAAAGACGTAAAGCCCTTGGTCCTGCGCTTAATCTTAAAGAATAGAGAGTGTATTTGTGTTCGCGCACACACTTATGCGCCGTTAAAAAAAAAGTACTAGATACACAATCAGGGACAAAAAATGTCCTCACCGAATGAGCGCTCATCTGAACATTTGAAAGGGCTTTTAATCGAAATATTTTTTTGTGAAAAAAACTTTAAGCATTGCGTTTAAGGTTCAATTTAGTTTGTAAGGTAATGTAATTACCTTAACACAATTGGTGACAGTTTTAAGAGAACTTTGGCATGGGATTGTGTATCTAGTACTTTTTTGATCGATTTTTTTTTTTTTAATTTATTACATCCACAGGCTTTAATTGCCCGTGCTCTTTTTATAACATTATTTTTATGATTGGCGATTACACTTTTTTTTTTTTTTATACTTAGAACTAGCGGTACTTAAGGCTATACATTGAAGGACGTGGTCCGACACTGACTGGCATTAATTACTTAATGAACTTAACATGCAAATTTATATTATTATTATTTTTTTTTTGTTTTTTGTTTTTTTTTTTCTTTTTTTTTTTAATATACATATCTAGTAGTCCTTATTGTTAGGTTATAATTAATACTTATTCTAAATACAGGTTTTTTTTTTGTTCTTTTTTCCCTTTTTTTTGTGTTAGTTTCCCGAGGATCCTGCCCCACTCCGCATTTGGGCTAGCACCGCCTCGGTGACTTTAGTGTCACGTTTCAGGATGGACATTTTAAGATTGTGTTCCAGGATGGTTTTGGTTGAGGCCCTCCTCGCTCGTCCAATAAACCTACCGATCGCATCGTCACCGTCGTCGGTGTAATAGACACAGGTTTTAGTGTGTCTAGTCACCGCGACTACCGCGTGTGGCACACTGTCGTGAAGTCGGAGCCTCATGCTCTTTGTCCGGACGATGATGACCTCTCCGTAGGTTTGGCCTTGGGCTTCATGGATGGTCATGACGCGCGACCCTTCACCAGTTCCGTATCCCTGGTTCATCAAGAGCTTCTTTTCCTCCTGAGTATGGACCAGATATAGGGTTCCGTTTCGGGTAGATGGTATTTGGGCGTCTGTGTACCTTTCCATGTTGAGGGAGTGGACGGCTGGATTTGATCGATTTGGACACTAAAATATCTCCTGCGCAAATGGTTATCAATGAACATGAGTGTCGGCGTGGTTGAAATCGGCCAAGAGCATTAGGCATTGCTATCGGTCTACCCTCACTTCACTCAGACCCTAAATAAAATGTACTCGCATGAATAACTAATCTATATTAATATTATAAAGCTGAAGAGTTTGTTTGTTTGTTTGTTTGGTTGAACGCGCTAATTTCAGGAACTACTAATCTGATTTGAAAAATTCTTTTTGCATCGGATAGCTCTTTAACTGAGAAAGGCTATGGCTATATATTATCCCGGAAAAATGTACGGTTCCCGAGGGATAGGGTTTTTTTGTCTAGGGACGAACCCGAAGCGAAGCGAGGGTGAGTCGCTAGTATACTATACTAATAATATTTCACAGAATCCACTTGGTAATGGTATACCGAAATAAAAGAAGCATAAATAATAGATATATTACTTTCCAAATAATAAATTGTCGTAATAGAAATAAACCGCGACAATACAATTCCGTTATTTCGATACAAAGATGAACCTACAAATCCACAGACATTATTAGTAAGAAGAAAAGATGGTCAATAATAACGGTTTCTAGAATAAAATACAGGACTTGTAAGCTTTTTATTATATTCATCTTAAACAAGTATGCAAAGCTGTAATAAAATTTTCATTACGATGCTTAAGTTTATTGTCTCACCAAGTATGATTAAAGTCAGGGCGCGAAGTAGGTTAATCGGCTTTTTGTCAATTACATACGTACATACGTACATGCTTTATCATATATCACTTATAAAAGGGTCCGCCGGAGATCTGCATGATTAAACCAGTCCTCGATGCTTAATTTATCGATTCGTTTTCAAATAAATATATTAATTACAATAAACGTAAAACGACTTATCAATTTATTAAAGAGTAAATGATACGTAAAATATTTTGAATTAAAATATACCTATAACTTCCGCACAAACAGAAATGTATATAAAAATTGAATATTACACTTTTCAGCCGACTTCTAAAAAGGTGGAGCAATTACCTGGTGTTTGGGCTTGATTAATTTGTATTGATGAGAACTTTACACCTAGATGGATTGTGACTGTCATTAAGGGTCTGAATAAATGGCTTAATCGAATATGTTTTTAAAAATCTTTCTTCTTACAAATTACCTGCTTATTACGTCTACACTAAAAATGGAAAAATTTATTATTATTAATTTATTCTGAGATAAACTCGAACATTTAACCATATCTCTTTTTTGACGGGGGTAATATGTTAAACTTAGTCTTTCCCGTGACCATGTTTGCTGTAAAAGCATTCGACACCAAAAATCAAATTAGCGAAAAAAACCCAAAAGGTAATATTATTTAGTATTGAATATTCAGTAATATTTCGTAATTCAATCAATACGTGTAATTTAAAAAAACATATCACATCCCAACAATAAAATTATATTAAATAACATCTATTATTGTAACCAGTGATAATATGGAACTCATTGTGACTCAGTGTTTAGTGTTTACTCAGCTAAGTAAACATGCGTGATGTGTTTAATCCGTAACGGACATTAGCGTTGTATTATGCTGAGGTAATCTATTTAGCGAAACAAATAATTATATTTTTTAAGAATTTTTGAAGTAAAACTTCTTTACGCACGCTTGACTTGGGAGGGTAAGCTGGTGAATGCGTTACGAAAAAATGTACGTGCGTTTGTTGCCATGGTAACCGTTGTTATTGTCTTACAAATGATATATAATATTATATTCTTTCCTTGAATAATATTCTATAATATACCTAATATGCGTTATTTTTAGTATCTCACCTATGCTAATAATTAAAAACATAAATTGAATTTCATAAAATGTACCGATAACCTACAGAAGTTTTACTTCTTGCGCATGTACACATTCATACACGAACTTTTTAATTTTTGATACCTAGTTTGTACCTGCGTGAATATAGGCGCAGGTATCAGTAAAAATACTTTAATATAATAAAAAAATCCAATATAAAGTTTATATAAGTGTATAAAGAGAAATAAATTGCTTTAATTAAAGTACACTATAATGTCCCCATTTTGTTTCGTTTAACGACATGACGATGCACCTGCCGTAGGCACGAACATGAGTGTAGAGAGTGTAGATACGACGCAAAAAGTCCGTTAGCAATCTATACATAAAATAAAAGTTTAACTGATCGCTGTCTGTACATGGAAGATATTTGAGAAAAACTATTATTGGGGGGCCTTTATTAACGCAGTAGAACCCAAAACAATGATTTTTAGAATTTTGTCTGTTTGTTTGTGCGTGTTAATTTCAGAAACGGCTTAACCGACTTAACTGTGATTTTTATTTATTTATTTATTTATATATTTATGTACCATAAAATACATGTTATACAAAATAAAGTAACAGAATGTCGACAAAGGATAACTTATCTCTTTAAGAGATTTTTACCTATGTTTTCATGGTAAAATTCACTTAAAATTTAGTATTTATTTTATTTCAATCGGTTCATAAATAAAAAAGTTATATCAATTTAAAGAATCACCTAGGGACGAGTGAGTCGCTAGCACCTAATATAATGATACCTACTGTAAGTCAAATTTATACGTTAGATATATTCTAAAAATAGTACACTTAATTAACATTATACTGTGTAGGTATCTCTTGGAATTAAATTACTTTTAATCTAAAAAGGTAGAAAGACTTCATTTTTTAGAAAGAAAAGAAAGAATATTTTCTAGAAAACATGAAACTTTTAGTTAGTAAGGTTTAAAAACAGACTAACGTAATGACAGAGTGCAATAAAATTGAAATCAAATATATTATTCAGCCCAATAGGGAATATACATGTTTTTTATACAGTAGCTTAAATCGTAATATAATCGTAAAAAAAAAATTATCCAGCTCCAAAAAACTAAAATGTAGTATTTTTTTAAATATCATACCGTTATGGATACTTTAAACGCCCGCCATTTCGCGCGCTCGGCGTGACGTCACAGTATGATATACACAGAGAAATGAGGACTCAATTTGTAAGCGACAAAATAGCTAATCGCTCTGTTATGATATACTCTGACGTCATATTCGGTCTGACCAATGGCGTTGCGTTTCAACTGCTTTGAATTTCCCCACCTGTTTTTGAACTTTTTAACAATTATCTATACAGATAAATAAAATTGGAGTGTCTGTTTGTAATATTAAAATACCCGCTTTTTACTAAATGTATATGGATTTATACACTATATACCAAAACAATATTTTTTACAAGACTGCCTCGGTGGTGTAGTGGCTAGCATGTACGGCTGCACATCCTGAGGTCCTGGGTTCGAGTCCCGGGTCGGGCCAAGTTTAGTTATTGAGTCTTTCTGTATAGTAAGCCTCAGTAACAGCCCGGAGTTGGGAAGTTGGCGGTGTTTCACCCCCGTGCCTCGGAGAGCACGTAAAGCCGTCGGTCCTGCGCCTTAACTCTCACCGGTCGTGTCGAGTAGTCGTCCCACCGGAGTATGAGAGTGACAGGAATAGAGAGTGCACTTGTGTCTGCGCGTACATTTGTGCACTATAATATCTCCTGCGCAGTTGGCTAGTCTCAATGAGATTGGCCGCCGTGGCCGGAATCGGTCAGGAGGACATTATTATTATTATTATTTTTTACAATTTTTGTCTGTCCATCTGTCTGTCTGTTTGTTCCGGCTAATCTCTGGAATGGCTGGACCGATTTTGACGGGACTTTCACAGGCAGATAGCTGATGTAATAAGGAGTAACTAAGGCTACTTTTATTTTAGAAAAAAATAGAGTCCCACGAAAAAAAATTAAAACAAATGAAAAATTGAATAATGTCCGATTCAAATAGGGAAGTTGTATACATACATTATATTTTTTCTATATGTCTTCTATTTAACTATAACCTATATATAATATAACTAGAGACGAACCCGAGCGAAGCGAGGGTGAGTCGCTAGTTTTCTTAATAAAAAGAAATTACAGTAAAAAATATTAATATAGGATTAATTTAAAAGCAATAAAGATTATAAAAAATAAAATCACTTTTATTTAATAAAATCTCACGCATATTCTCTATTATCTAGAAGTACACACAGAATGTATAAAACTAACAATGTTATTCTATGTAAATATTTGTATATTCCCTAGAATAACTACGGACTATTGTTGGCTCATACTTACATTTCACACACCACAATAATGGGAAATAACTACGACATCTTACTTTCCCAAGCTAAGCCTATTGGTTAAGATATAGATAACGACTTTTTTTTAATATTCATACTTTTAAACGTTAGGCAAAGGAAAAGTGATTTTCTGCCATAGCAGTATAATATATCCACATAAGTAAAATATTTGTATTGCATATATGTATGTATAATATGAGGCAGTGGTAGCCCAGTGGTAACGCGCTCGCTTGGGAAACCGAGTGAAGCGGGTTCAAATCCCGAGTCTCGCACCTCTGATATTTTCATGTGCGAATCATTTCTAACATGATTACCACTTGCTTGTGTGAAGGAAAACATCGTGAGGAAATATGCATGTCTGAGAAAACCTAGCAAGTTTTCGAAAGACATGTGAAGTCCGCCAATCTGCACTTGGCCAGCGTGGTGGACTATGGCCTGTTTCCCCTCGTATTGAAGGGAGGCCCGTGCTCAGCAGTGGGACGTTAAAAAGGGCTGAATACGTACATACATATATGAAGTAAAGATGGTTGAATTGTATTATACATAAATATTGAATAGCTTTTTATTTTTAAAAATAAACACAACATTGCGAATTTTAACACTTACTCAGGTACAGTTACTCGTATTTTATTATAATAAAAATAACAGTAAATATTTCACTCCTAATCATATTTTAAACATTATTTTTAGTGTTTAGAATATTTATTAACAGTTTATTTGATTACCTAGATCTATGTACCTCTAGATTTTCCCGGATTCGATTCCCGTCTCAGACAAAATAGACATATTTAGTTCGAATCGGCCTTAAAAATTCAAATCTAAGTCGCAGGTAAATAGTTTATCTGTTTTTACTCTATTTTACTAAAGTAATTTCTAAAGTTCTATCTCAGCCTTTATGCTCTAGCCTATATCTAGCTCAGACATGTCACGATGTGGGTCGAGTCATTCACGGCGCGCCCGCGGCACTCCTTCTTATGACTTAACGAAAGGCTTTTACAAAATCTCCCTCGATGAAAAATTGCACTGAAATTGTGACGCCAACATTTTCCATTCAATGTATATTTTAATAAGAGACGTACTTTAAATTTCATGGGCAATGTTATAGAATGGTATTGAAATATCGTTTGAAATTTTTAAAGCTTTACAAAAGTTCAAAAAGCTTACATACGAGTATATACAACAATGGATTCATACTATAGTTTTGAATTTCATCCCGCGCCCCCTGTCCAGTGGTTTTCTCGTGATGGGTTCCCAGATAAACAGATAAAAAATCTAAAAACTAAAAATAGATTTGGCCTCTGTATCGATAATAATGACATTTCGATACAATTTAAAAAAATATGTTTTATATACAGATTCAACTCAGATTTATTATATTATGTATAGATTATTGATTTGATTTTTATTTTTTAAATCAAAATGTTTGTTTTAAACATTAGCCCTTATTAAAAGTATGAGTATGTCTTATTTCAATATAAAAAAAAGATTTTCCTTGTGATTAGAATAATAAAAATATTATTAAATAATATAGGTTAATTTTATATGCTTAACCAAATATATATCAATGTATATGCGTGTATTATAACAATCCGTGAGTCATATTATAAATTTATTAGAGCGACTAATCGCTAATTCGTGTCTAACAACCGCCACCCACGAATATTATAAAGTTTCGTTAAAATATAATATGTCCAGTATTGGTCATTTTTAACCGACTTTAAATAGGAGAAGGTGCTCAATTCGTCTGTATTTTTTTTGTCTTTGCGAATTTTTGAATCGATTTTCATAATTCTTTTTTTTATTAACACATATGAATAAATAAAAAACATTATATCCTTACGAGTGACAAAATTACCTTTAAAAAATTTTGGAGTTGTTCTATCCTCACAGCCATTCTTGTTCCTTAATCCTTCTGACTTCAAAAAGAAAGAGATACTCAATTCTATTGTACTTTTTTTGAGTTGCCACACCTAATGGTGAAGTCGTCTCAATCGTACAAGTGTTGCCTCATGTTAGTAAGAAATGTTCGGATTAATATGTGAATATCCCCAAATTATGATTGAGATAAGATTAGTCTGTAATTGTATAGACAAATGGATATGAGGAAAAATTCCGCCTACAGTCAGCTATCTAATCATTATTGTAGGTGAATGTTTTTATCAAGTTATGTAGAAGTTTGTTTCGATATTTAAAAAAGTAACTGTTGAGTTTCTTGCCGGCTCTTCTTAGCAGAACTGCTTTCCGAGCCGGTGGTAGCTTCCACACGGACCGACTACACTGACGCTTAAATTAAATTGACGATTAAAAGTGTTTGTAATATAATAAAGTAATAAGTCTAATATAATAAAGTTTATTTCATTCCTTCACTCATTTATTCATTCATTCATTCATTTGTTTCAAGGTGTAGATCACACTTCTTCGTTCATTCTCCCTTTTCTAGGTTGAGGGTATTTGGATAAATAAAAGTACTTACATCGAAGCCATATCAAACAATTTAAATTATTTAACACGTTTTAATAATTTAAAAAGTTTTAAATTATTGGAATTTTACTAGTGCTTTAATAATAGCCTATTCTTAAATTAAAAATCGATTAATAATTAAAAGTAAGATACTTACATCCAACTTTTATAGCCTCCTCTCTTTTAAAGTCGGTTAAAAAGTAAAGTCATCCTCAAACCTTATGACCTAGTGGTTGATATTCCACCATAATAATTACTGTTAGATATTTGAGAGAAACATATTATATGAATATAATTTACCTATCTTTATAAAAAAAAAACTAAAATCCCCTTCAATTTTTTTTTATTGAATATAAAAAAAATATAGGTATACTAAAGCTCGTTAATAGCTACTAAAAAAAAGAAAATCGATTGACAAACAGACGAGAAAAAGATACTCTGTTTTGTCATTGCTTATTTATATGTAGATACTAATGTCATAATAAAACTTAATTATACATTAGTTTACTAAACACGTAAATCGCGCTTACTCATCCGGTCTTACGTCTCCGCTTAACGTTTTTTGGTGAAGTCCTGTACCTCTTAGAGTTCAAGGTGACATCCTATACACTATGTACGACATGACGTTACTCTTCATACGTACTTTGTACCCTGACTCATTCTCTTTTACCAAGCTCGCTAAATTCAAAGAAGCTTTTATGTTTTCGACTCTATATTTTACATTATCTATACAGATAAATAAAATTGGAGTGTCTGTTTGTAATATTAAAATAACCACTTTTTACTAAATGCATATGGATATATACACGGTACATATACTAAAACAATATTTTTTACTATTTTTTGTCTATCTGTCTGTCTGTTTGTTCCGGCTAATTTCTAAAACGGCTGGACCGATTTTGACGGGACTTTCACTGGCGGATAGCTGATGTACGGTCCCACGAAAAAAACAATAAAACCAAATTAATTAATTTTGTTTTGGGAAGCAACCTAGGGACGAACTCGAGTGAAGCGAGGGTGAGTCGCTAGTAAATAATAAAAAAAAATATTTGTATTTTAACATAAATCTCCAGAATGAATTATTTTATTATTAGAAATCTTGTATCTCAAAAATAGAATTATTCTTATTGATTCTACTTATATTAATTAAATAAGTAAAAGAGATGTGGACGAAATAGTCATATTAGCTAAAGTGTATTAAAAAAAAAAACATTTTAAATAACAATATGTTTGACTCTCGTAATAAGGACCCAAGGCGCTACCAACTAGTGATATAATTATTGCGGTTTGATAAATTTGGCGGGTAATTCAATTTCAATGTTTATTCATATAATTGAATTAAAATACTTATCTAGCGAATAAATTATACCTATCTATACAAAAATCCCCCTCGTATTGAAGGGAGGCCCGAACCCAGCAATGGGACGTTAAAAAGTGTTGAATACAGCATAAAAAAAATAAAAAAATCAAACCTATGCGTAACTCCTTTGCTAGATAAATGATAATCCAAGAACCAAACTTTATTTGCAATATTAGTATACCGCCTGTTTTTTGTATAAGCTCCATAATAAAAGGCCACATTCAGAAAATCTAAATATTTTTATTTACAGCTTTGTCGTCATACCTTTATTTACCTTTATTTACTTATTCCAGATATGACTCAGTCTACATATCTTGATACGGCACGCGCTGGCTCTTTGTCCATATCTGACCCTGATGGGGTCTTATTCTTAAAATATCCGACTAGTAATATATTCGAAATCTTAAAGTTATGAAAATTATATTTTTTGTAAGAATATTTCTTTATTATTATTTTTTTGCCTTCACGTTAATACTGTTTCAACACCCTTAAGGTTGCGTTCTTTGTCCCCGCATAGGTGCGAGTAACACCCCTAGTATTATCAGTGTACATAGACTATAATATACTATTATAGTTTTTATTACCTGGCAGGTGCGTGTATTACTTGTCAAGTAAAAAAAAAAACTTTTTTTCTCTATAATAAAAATAAATCTTTTATATCCTTTATTATCTATATAAAATTTCGTTAAATCTGTTTAGCCGTTCTTATATTACCAAGTAAACAAATAAATTATTTTTTGTATAACTATTCCGCCTTTTGTATCTGGAAATGTTGACAAATAGTTAAATTCATAGAAGCTGTCATAAATATTTTTTTTTAAACGTTTTGGATTTAAAAAGATCGCATAAGTGATAGAATAGCCACGAGGATTTGAAATGCTTTGAAATAACGTTGCGTCAGCGTGACACACGATCTGTGTTACGGACACCGTGTTATATCTTTTTGTATCATGCCTTTGCTTACAAAACTACGTGTATTTCTGGTCATTTAATACTTAGATATACGATTTTCTTATAATGAAATGGTATATAGAAACAACGATTTGTAATTATTTAAGTAATTTTAATTGAAGCCCTCAAACATAAATAAATATAAATAAATATGTAGGGACATTAACACACAGCACCATCTATTTCTATGGTAAGCTACGAGGCCTGTGTTATGGATACTAGATAGTTGATACATTACACATATATAACTTTTTTAAATACATACATACATATTATAAATATAAACACCCATGACTGAAGTACAAACATTTGTGCTCATCACACAAATTAATGCCTCCAGCGGGAGTCGAACCCGCGACCGCTGGCACAGCAAGTAGGTTCACTACAAACTGAGCCAAACGTGCCGTCAAAAGTGCCGTATAAAGAATAGTACTATTTTTTTTTATGTTTGCTAATATTAAAAAAGCTCAGAAGGTTGTGCTTTTGTTTGTATGGACGCGTTATCTCTGGACCTACCCACAGAATTGGCCTTTTTTACCTATTCCGTGGATCTACCAGTCTGGTTTAAAAAAAAACCTTTTTGAATTTTATGGCATATGTTTTAAAAATGATTATAGACTCTTACATCACGCTTCGACCCTTTGGAGTGGAAAAATCATGTATAAATAAACAAAGCGGACGAAGCAAACACTCGTATCGTAATACAATTTAAACAGTTTCGAATACGTGTCATCCTGTGTACTATAAATACTGACGCAAATAATAAATTTCTCTATCAAGAGTAAAAAGTAATAATGTCCTCCTGACCGATTCCGGCCACGGCGGCCAATCTCATTGAGACTAGCCAACTGCGCAGGAGATATTATAGTGCACAAATGTACGCGCAGACACAAGTGCACTCCCTATTCCCGTCACTCTCATACTCCGGTGGGACGACTACTCGACACGACCGGTGAGAGTTAAGGCGCAGGACCGACGGCTTTACGTGCTCTCCGAGGCACGGGGGTGAAACACCGCCAACTTCCCAACTCCGGGCTGTTACTGAGGCTTACTATACAGAAAGACTCAATAACTAAACTTGGCCCGACCCGGGACTCGAACCCAGGACCTCAGGATGTGCAGCCGTACATGCTATCCACTACACCACCGAGGCAGTTAGAGTAGTAGTAGTAGTAGAGTTAGAGTAAAAAGTAAAAACTATATATACATATATGTATTAGTTATTATATTATTTTAGCCCTTTTATAAAATGGCTAAAATAAGTATACAATAGTATAATATGTAGTACAATAGTATAATAAAATTCTATTGTATTATAAATGTGAAAATATACTTGTATAATTGTTTGTTTGTTTGTTTGTTTTGTTCTTCTTTCACGCCAAAACGAAGCTACGGATTGATGTAATGTGACTTTTTACCACGAGAAAGCTAATGATAAAACTGATGACAGAATCCAATTGATATAGTTTTCGTTTATGTTAGAGACCTCGAGTGATATAAGTATGATACTTTTTGACTTCCAAGATTAATTGTAAAACTTAGGGGTACAAGTTAAATATAATTTTTATATCAATGTGGAATAATAATATATTTATGTACATAACATAATAACGTTGTGTGGCAGCTGCCACGCGACAATGTTTAAGCGGCTCGAGGGAGATTAACATAAGTTAGAGTTTTAAATAAAAATAACAGCTGTTGACATCTATACTATGCTATACATACAATATCTATTTATACTTTTAGTTTCGTTCCTATTTTTGTATACATTTTTAAGGCTTTTACAATTGTAGATAATAATAATTAATATCCATTATAATGTCTCCTGATATTTATATTAACTTAAATTAGCAACTCACCCTCGCTTCGCTTGGATCGTCCCTAGCTTGCTTCCCCATACAAACTTTCATCCCAATTCTCAACCCCTTAAAGGATGATTTCTGGGATAAAAACACCTTTACAAACTACGTTCTTACCAAATTTCGTCTAAATCGGTTCAGTAGATCCAGAGATTACCCCCTACAACCTCACAAACTCACAAACTTTACCTCTTTATAATATTAGTATAGATTAAATCAAAATCAAACTAAGTTCAATTTCATTTAAATTTTAAAGTCTGAAACCTAATCTGAAATATATATTATGGAAATTTTAGTTTTGTTTTTAGAAACAGTCTAATTGATAGAAAAATATAATTATTTTATGCCATTTGTGCTTTCTATAAATAGGCAAAGACAAAACTGAAAAAAAAGTTCAATATCTTTTTGTCCTCTATGTGTCAAACGATTTTCTTTTTTTTTTTTTTTGTTTAGTAGTCAAAGACGAGGTTTAGTGTTATCAATAAAAAATATATATGTTTTACTAAAATTTTCAATGATTTTGGACGAATTTCGACCACTGAACGAAAATGTATATAAAAAACACTAACGTTAAAACTTTACCTGTATATGAAAAGCCTAATGAGAAAGTATGGAATGTTCTCGTCAGTCGTACCTATTATATACTATATAATATGTAGTTATTGTGTACAACAATGATCCCGCAACACATTGTTCACTTTCACCTGCCCATCTTACGTTCCAGGAACATTGTGTACATTAAGTAACACAATACGTCGCTTCACAATTCGACTCTATATGTTATTCACTATTTGTTTTGTAAACCGACTAGTAATGTCCTATGACTTGGTTGAGAGTAACTTAATCATAATAGTAACTTTAAGTTACAGTTTTCTTACCAATAATGACTGCTCTGTCTTTACCAAACTACGAAACATTACGTTTGCCAAAGTAAAGTGTAAGTGCAATTTATGAATCTCGCACTTAGAGTTAGACTAAAATCTATGCACAAGAAATTAAATTAATTAAATCTGGTTTATATTTTTATAAGTCTCAAAGATTTTATACTCACTTCGTGCCTGTAAAACGGTATTCATATGTTTATATTATATTACTACTTTTTGTTCGCTTGTATGGTAGGTACAATGATAAGAAATAATAGGTACATATATAGGTACATATAATTGTAGGTATGTTAATCCATAATATTTATCTATCTATACAGATAAATATAATTGAAGTGTCTGTTTGCAATGTCAAAATAACAGCTTTTTGCTAAATGCATATGGAATTATATACGGTACTTATAAGAAAAACACAATTTTAAAAATTTTTGTCTGTCTGTCTGTCTGTATGTTCCGGCTAATTTCCGAAACGGCTGGACTGATTTTAACGGGACTTTCACTGACAGATAGCTGATGTTATAAGGAGTAAGTTAGGTTACTTTTATTTTAGAAAAAGAATTAGGATTCTGCTCAAAAAAATTGAAACGTGTCTAGGGACGCACCCGAGCGAAGCGAGGGTAAGTCGCTAGTATATGTATAATTATATAATATATGTATATACATATTGATTTAAAATACTTTAGTACAAATATTGCTATGTTTAAAAATTGTACCGTTTTTATCGCGTGGAAATAAATTATATTTATTTAATATGTATTATTTATAAAACTATTGAGTCATGACAGCGTGAAGGAGTTGCAAACACTCTAGTGTGATGTATGGTTTTAAATTGATATACCATATTATTACAAGAAAATCTTATTATTTAAGTACATATCTTATTATTAGGTAATATTATTATCTTATATCTTTGCGATAATGTTACTCATTTTTACTTCAAAGAAATTGAGAATTTGGATTTGAATTAATTTGGTTTCAAAAACCCCTCGATTATATTTTTGCGAAAGAAAATGTATAAAAATATGTATATAAACTTTTCGAAGTATCCATCTTTTTTGTGTAAGCTGAATAAAAAAACAGCTGAAAGTCGATAATCGAATGTTGTACATTTTTTTAAAAGAAGAACTACATAGGTAGGTACCGTGTGAAAAAAGTTTCACTCAAAAATCTCAAACCATGAAGGTTCTATGTCAATTCGAAGCACCTATTACAATAAAACGGCAATTTCATACTTTAAGCCATATTATAAAACAAGACATTATAAGACAAGTAAAGAAATAATAATTAAAAATAGCTAACGAATTTTATTACAATAATCTTTATTGTTCTATATATATCAACTGCCTCGGTGGTGTAGTGGCTAGCATGTACGGCTGCACACCCTGAGGTCCTGGGTTCGAGTCCCGGGTCGGGCCAAGTTTAGTTATTGAGTCTTTCTGTATAGTAAGCCTCAGTAACAGCCCGGAGTTGGGAAGTTGGCGGTGTTTCACCCCCGTGCCTCGGAGAGCACGTAAAGCCGTCGGTCCTGCGCCTTAACTCTCACCGGTCGTGTCGAGTAGTCGTCCCACCGGAGTATGAGAGTGACAGGAATAGAGAGTGCACTTGTGTCTGCGCGTACACTTGTGCACTATAATATCTCCTGCGCAGTTGTCTAGTCTCAATGAGGTTGGCCGCCGTGGCCGGAATCGGTCAGGAGGACATTATTATCATTATTATTATATATATAATCTGTATATATAATCTGTATTGTTTATTTCTTAGTAATGGTTAAAAATACAAAAGAATTTAGTATTCATTTTGATAATCGTAATTCATATTTTCTTCTCAAAAAGCAACGCTTTTGAAGCAAATAAATGTATGGCAAAATCGAGAATAGTAGCATAAACAGCAAAATGACGCTACTATTTTGACTTTGACATTTTTTTGGTACGCTATCTAATTCTTTAATACAACGAACCGCTCTGTCTCGACATGTAATCAGATTAGTGTTTTTTTCTCTCCTTTATACCGGTCATTCTATATACAGGATCATTTTTAATTCACTGAAGAATTCCTTTTGGGAATATACTTTTTACATCATAACAACAACATCTGTAAGAAAAAAGAAATATTTCTTAAATTTTACAAAAATAAAAATATTTTTATTGCACCTTCTAAACGGTAATAGTCCAGCATTAGCAAAAGAAAGCGCGTGGTCGGTGGAGTGGAAGGGGTGGAGGGGTGCAGGAGGCGGCGCTTGCTCATTGAAACTTGACCAGATGATAGGAATACTACCGTTTAGAATGTGCAATAAAAATATTTTTATTTTTGTATGAAAATAAAATTTTAAGAAATATTTTTTTTGTTACAGATGTTGTTGTTATGATCTAAATAGTACATTCCCAAAAGGTCTTCAGTAAATTAAAAATGACCCTGTATAACGTGCCTTCTCCATTCTACGCGACATTGGCGAAGTAAATTGTGCCCAAAGGCACTCCTAGAAGCCACGAAACTAAAGAATTGAATTAATTCTTTAGTCTGAGGTAAAAACTATTAAATAGATATAGACAACTAGCGACTCACCTTCGCTCCGCTCGGGTTCGTCCCTACTTACGTTTTAACGTTTAGTATAGATTTCTCAGAAATGAGATATTTTCCCACAGTAAAAAGTATCCTATATGTTGACCCGGATAACCAGCTATCATCATACCGAATTTCATCAAAATCCCTCCAGTGGTTTTTTCGTGATGCGGTAACAGACATACAGACAGACAGACAGACAGAGAGACAGACAGGCAGGCAGGCAGACAGACAGACAAGAATTGTAAAAACTATAGATTGGGCCTCTGTATCGATAATAATGTCTATTTCAATAAGATTTTCCAAAAAAATAATTTTAATGTACAGATTCGGCTTAGTTACAATTTTATTATATGTGTAGATAAAGAGTAGTCGAAAATAATCGTAATCCAAGTGGAAGTGTCAAAATATGTTACAAAGATTGTGACCCCAAAACAGGCGTTAGTCATACGGCTTCATGCGTTTGTAGGTTAGGATTACTTGCTCGCATTAGTACTTTGCTACGTTTTTCTTACTATTGTATTTAAAAATGTAGGAATACGTAAGATGGACTCCATATTGTGTAGAAACTTTTTTATTTGTTTGGTTTATTACTTTTGTAGGTACTTTTTAATACGTCTATTTGAACTTTATTTACTTTTAACTAACTTTGTAGGTAAACAAGTTAAGGAATACTAAATCTAAGATTTTTTTCACGTATTTACTTTGATTTTTGGTTCCCGACTTTTCGAATGCTTTACAGCAATCATGGTCACAGAACTCTCACATGTCCCGAAAATAAATCTGCGAAAAAAATCCGAAAAGATAGTTTTGTTCAAGTTTAGGAAGTAGATTTTTACTCTATTTAGACTTTGAATCTTAGACAATTTGGTACCATCAAGTTGATCTTAAATGGTGCCGAAAGGTGCATAAAAACTCTTCAATGGCATCTAAATTTTGTCTCTTTTGATTGGTTTTTTCATTCAGTTGTCTGATGACAGAGTTATTTAATTGTAGAACTCTTCAACTACAAATAAAATCTTCGAATTTGGATCCATTTCACTTATTCTGATGAATCTTATACATTAAAATGAATTCTTACGAGTATGTTACCTAACGCATCATTATTACGTTTTTTGTTTAAGTTATTATATTTGCCTAGTAATCTTTTTGTATAAGACTGAATAAACACCCACAGAAATAAAGCGCAGGCAATAACCATAAAGTAATAAAATATATCGATAGTAGATTATCGCATAAATAATCGTGAACGTTTAATATTCGTCCGGCAATACACTGCCAAATGTGTGAATAACTGTTCTTTTGATTCGGTGAATTTGTTTTATTTATTGAACTGTAGGTTTTACCGATGACTTCACTTGACTATTCAAAAATAAGAAACATTTTTAGGGTTCAGTACCCGAAAGGTGCCAACCTGACCCTCTATTACTAAGCCTCCGCTGTCTGTCTGTCTGTCTGACAGCGGGCTGTATCTCATGAACCGTTTTCATGGAGTGTGTATTTCTATTGCCGCTACAACAATAAAGAATAAAAAAACCAAGATGGCGAATATCAAAATGGCCGCCATGCAAATTAAAGAAAATCGATTAGTACATACATATGTATCTTGTACGATAGTAGGGAACCCTCCGTGTGCGAATCCGGCTCGTACTTGACCGGTTTTTTTATTATTAGTTTAATAGTGATCTATGGTAATATAAATCTGAAGAGTCTGTTTCAATGCATTAATCTAATGTAATTACTAGTCCTATTTGAAAAACTCTTTTGGCAATTTACAGTATATTTATTAAGGAAAATTATAGGCTATCTATCATCATTCTAAGACTTTTATCCTACGCGTACGGAACAAAATATAAAATAATACGCCCCGTAAGTTCTACCATGAAAATTCTTTCATGAAGAGAAAAGTAAATATAAAATATTTTACTAATATTTTTTAAAAGCAATAATTTCTAATTTTAAATAAAACTATCTTTTCGGTTTATTTCGCGGATTTATTTTGTTTTTGTATAGTTATTATATCATTGTACGGACAATTCCTTTGAGATGTCTAACACCTTAGTCTCTCCCCTGACCATGATTGCTGTAAAACATTCGAAACGTCGGGAACCAAAAAACAAAATAAATCCGCGAAATGATCCGAAATTCCTAAAGTGGTAGTGCCACGCTTGTTACCTTCGGGTAGCAGCCGAATGGGCCGGCACGCCCCGTATAGTACCACTCTCTCACAGGAGACCGGCGTGAAGTGGCAACTATGCTGTCGCGTTTCGTCCGGTAAGTGAGAGTCCGGGAGGCCCACTCCCCATCCCTCCTCCCTCCCTCCTCCCTCCATCTCCCTCCCTCCCTTTCCTGAAAGGCCGGCAACGCATCTGCAAGCCCTGTAGTGTTGCAGATGTCCATGGGCGGAGGTAATCACTTCCCATCAGGTGAGCCTCTTGCCCGTTTGCCCCCTTTGTCCCATAAAAAAAAAAAAAAAAGAAGATATTTTTACTGAAAATGTCAAATATTCGCGTAAATCTAAGAAAGTATTAAGTAATAACTTATAAGTTACTCGTAGAAGTAACCTAGACACTTAATTCATGAGCTTTCCGGGACTTTATAATATTAATATACTATTAAAGGAGGGAACATAGTAAGCTTTATTTTGAAATCTCCGCAATTAGTATGTATAGTATATAATGTAATTGTAATTCAAACTACATCGATGGTGTAATGGCTAGCATGTACAGTCGCACATCCGGAGGTCCTGGGTTCGAGTCCCGGTCCCAGTGACAGCCCGGAGTTGGGAAGTTGGCGGTGTTTCACTCTCGTGCCTCGGTGAGCACGATAACCCGTCGGTTCTGCACCTATTATCTGTCACCCATCGTGTCGAATTATCGTCCCATCGAAATTTGAGAATGAATGAAATAGAGTGGGAGAGTTGACTAGTCTCAGTGAGAACGGCCGCCGTGGGCGAAACTGGTTAAGAGAACATAATATTTTTGAACCACAACCAGTTTTATTATGCGATTTATTACAAACTATATGTTTATAATAAATCACATTATAAGATACTAGCGCCTCATCCTCGCTGCGCTTCGGGTTCGTCACTAGATAAAAACAAATCTATCCCATGGGAACCGTAAATTTTTCCGGGATTATATATAGCCTTTCTCGATAAATGGACTATGCAACACAAAAAGAATTTTTCAATTCCAACCAGTAGTTCCTGAGATTAGCGCGTTCAACCAAACAAACAAACAAACTCTTCAGCTTCATAATATTAGTATACATAGTATAGATTAGTTTTAGCTATTTAAACTAAACACAACATTAAAATTTGAAGGTCACAATTTTACATTAAAAAAGGAACTTACTGCTATGTTTTGTAACATTTTATCAATTACGTAATTTTAATGAAGTACAGCTATAATAAAACTGGTTTTGGAGCTTTTATCATATTTAGAGTTAAAGATGTGTCCATCGTGTTGGAAAGAAGTCAAGGTTAAAATTGGGATGTTGAAATTTAGAGTTGTTTGAATAGTTTAAAAATTAAAATACTCTATTCTTGGCTACTAAAATTCTAAAATATTTCTACTAAAATTCTAAAATAATTCTAAAATTCTTGGATACAAGCGAAAAAAAACCTTTTATAACGTCTCTTATCGCTAAACGCTTAAATCGATTCTTAATCGATATTCGGTTCGATTAGCGTAGAGTCTTAATATAGCCATGCAAAATTATAGCTTTTTAGTATTAAGAGTGTCTGAATTAAGCTGCGAACAGACGGACGGACAAGGCGAAACTATATTCCTTGTTGGCTACCCTTGTTGGAACCCTCAAAATGACATAGACATTATTTTTTACGTTTATATTATTAAAAATGATATTATTTTATCATCATTTTTTATTTTGACGACACGTTTGGCTCAGTTTGTAGTGACCCTACTTCCTATGCCGGCGGTCGCGGGTTCGAGTCCCGCTGAGGGCATTTATTTGTATGATGAGCACGAATATTTGTACTCCAGTCATGGGTGTTTATATATAATATTTATGTATTTAAAGTTATATATTATGTGTAAGTGTATCAACTATCTGGTATTCATAACACAAGCCTCGTAACTTACCATGGAACTAGATGGTGCTGTGTGTTAATGTACCAACATATTTATATTTATTTATTATATTTATCATTATTATTCAAACAATCAACAAAAAACAAATACTATATAAAAAATCATTCTAAAAGTATCTCCTATCTAATAGATAAATAAATTAGCCCCTAATATTATTATTTATATACGCCGTTATTGCACTAAATGCAAGAATCGACTTACTAGGTCTCTGATGAAAGTGCTCTGCATACGTTCAGTACCATAGCATTTGATTCAGCATAGAGAAAGTATTAAAATAAATTATACAAAATAAAGAATTTATAATTTAAACATCCACAAAACTTGATATATTACTACTTGTTGATATATTTGATAATACGATACTTTTAACGCTGTAGGAATGTAACGGCGAAATCTATCAGACCGGAAATATAGAATACTGGCGACATACCCTCGTTTCGCTCGAGTGCGTCCCTAGCTAGGTTTTTTTTTTGAGAAAATTCTTTTTCTAAAATAAAAATAACCTAAATACTTCTTATAACATCAGTTATTCAGTGAAAGTTCCGCCAAAATCAGTCCAGCCGTTTCGGAGATTAGCCGGAACAAACAGACAGGCAGACAGAAAGACATACAGATAGACAGACAGACAAAAAATTTTTAAATTTTGTTTTCCCGTAGTTCCGTATATAATTTCATATGCATTTAGTAAAAAGCTTTTATTTCAACATTACAAACAGACACTTTATTTTTATTTATCTGTATAAATAATGTTAATGGTAACAAAGTAATCTATTAAATGTAAAGAGAAAGTATCTCAGACGATTAATCACATATTTCCTGGATATTATAATGATGTGTGTGAATGAGTTCATTGGAGTCGTGGTGTTTTTTTAAATATAAACTAACGGAGTGTCTGTTCGTCTTTTAATAGGATAAATAAAAAATAATTATTCGTCTTTTATAAAATATGTATATAAATTATAAGGAAGGACTAATAAATAAGTAAGTAGACTAAGTAGCTATGCTCAGCTCGGTAGGCTAAGTTTTTTTTTTGCATACAGAAACTCTTGTAACTAAAAATAATTTTTTAACCTTAAAAACTCTTGAACTTAAAAGTCGTTGGGATTTAAAAGAATAAGTTTCCAGCTCGGTAGCTTAGGGTTATTTTTTTTTCATATAGAAACTTCTGCACCTAAAAATCACTTATTTTACATTAGAAACCAAAAAAAAGGGGTTAATATTCGTATAAACCGGAAATAGTCAGACGAATAATACATTTTTTATTCATTTGATTATCGAATGAATAACAACAGCCTTCAACAACAGCGTCTTTATTTATTACTAGCGGCTCATCCTCGCCTCGCTCGGGTTCGCCTCTAGGAAAACAAAAACAAACCTATCCCACGGGAACCGTACATTTTTCCGGGATAAAAAGTAACCTATGTGTTATTCTATAATCTATCTCTGTGCCAAATTTCATTTAGATCCGTTTAGCCGTTCTGG
The DNA here is from genome assembly GCA_905404265.1 of Fabriciana adippe. Classification (NCBI taxonomy): domain Eukaryota; kingdom Metazoa; phylum Arthropoda; class Insecta; order Lepidoptera; family Nymphalidae; genus Fabriciana; species Fabriciana adippe. The sequence goes on from FR989995.1 coordinate 2,332,350, forward strand.
CGTGAAAGAGTAAGAAACATCCATACATACATACTCACAAACTTTCACATTTATAATATTAATACGAATTCGTCCTATTAAAGAACAAATAATTAATTTTTATTATACTTTATATATTATATTTCTTAAATCAATTAGGTCATGGGCAATCCAACTGTAAAAAAAAGTACGAAACATGAGACTGATTAGGTATATAATACGGTGAAGAAAAACGTACTAAACTGTTTTGCCTTTGGCTGTTTATATGTATATAGATACTAGCGACTCATCACTCACTCAGTCCCTTTTTTCTCTGTGTTCCCTATTTTTTTTATTCCTAAACCACCCCTGACACACCCCCAACAAAAAAAAAATAAGAATTATTCAAATCGGTCCAGCCGTTTTTTAGTTTTAGCGAGACTAACGAACGATAATTGATTGATATATATATATATATATATATATATATATATATATATATATATATATATACATACATATATTAATTATAAAAATTACAATAATTATTATAATTAACATAAAAAAAGACTGAATTTATCATCAATACAACAAAAGTAATGAATCATCTAGAACCCAAAAAGCTTTACTAATTAAATTACATCCAATGGGAACCTTTAACCATAGCATTTCCCATAAAACGTAAGTTTCGAGCTTATGTAATTTGTAAACTACGGGCGTCTTTATTTAGCATGTGGCAAGGTGATTGACTTCGTCTCTTTTGGTAGCAACTCGGTTTTACCGAAATAGGTTGTGTACGACATGGTATGGTTAGGCTGGCGACAGACGAGGTATACAATTTAAGTACTAATAAGTTATTTTATTACTTTTTTTTGATTTCGCTCGCATTTACCATGTTAACAAGCGTACAGTCAGAAAAACCTATATTTCAACCTAGGACATAAACTAAGCCATTTCCAAAATCATTCAAATGCATGGAATTGCTTCAGCGTAAACAGACGATCTATTGTGTGTACAGACGTACACACAATAGATCATATTGTCAATTTAAAATAAAAAAAATACATAACATATTTAAAATTTTATCATTTTAGGATCAAACCATACAAGCAGAGAGTCATATGGGCTTTCATATCAATAATAGGTAATAACAATAAACAAAAGCCTAATTCTATTACCATATTTCTAACTTCAAAAATGAGATTATAAATAAAACTACCTTTTCGGATTTTTTGGCGGATTTATTGTGAATTTTGGTTCCCGACGTTTCGTATGCTCTACAGCAACCATGGTCATGGTAGAGACCTATGTGTTACTCCAAGTTATAGTCTACCTGACCTCTAACCTAACCTAACCTAACCTAACCTAACCTTATTAATGTAATTGTGCTGACTATGCAGCGTCTCTTGCAATTTACCTAACATAAAATATATATAACAGCCCCCCAAGTTAAAATTAAACTTTACCCAAAAGTGAAGTTTTATTTGACTTTAGTTACGTTGTCCTAATTCGGGCCGGCTGGATTTTTGGGGACTCAATTGCATCTAATTCAATATTATCAACTTGAACATCATTACTAGAATTTATTTTAAGAACTTGCCGACATTTGCCCTTACACAGAAGCGTAGCTAGGTAACCATGGGCCCTGGTGCAAAAAAAAAAACTGGGACCCTAACTAAACTGTTCAGGTTTCATCAAGTCAAAATCCATACTTAATATGATAAATGTGAAAGTGTGTTTGTTTGTTTGTCCTTCTTTCACGTTGAAACAGGGCAACGGATTGGCGTAATTTTTTGTGTGGCGATAGTCGGAGGACTGGAGGGTGACCTAGGCTACTTTTTACCGCGGGAGATTATCTCATTCCTTCATCACTATTCTTCTGCTTCTGATTATCGATTTCGAAACGGGGAAGAAATATTTAAAATTACTATTTTCAATAATGTACTAGGTAGACAAAACAATAGTTCAATTAAATGTACGTTTGGCTGGTATGAGTGCAGTCACTCAAATATTTAATTTTCTAACACCAGCATTTTTACTGGATGTAGATGAAACAACTTTATTAAAAAAGTGTGACCAATTCCAAAGTAAATATTCTGATATAATAGACCCCAACTATTTCCTTCAATTTCTTAATATTTACCACCTATTTCGTCCTGAATTAACTAAGGCATGGAGTATTACTTAATATATTCATCATATCTGTTTTTATTTAATTTTTAGTAAGTTTACTCTGCTACATTTATGTATAAGTGAAAACTTTATTGGCTAAGTGTATTAACTCTGATGTATTTTGCATTTCATGTTTATATATGCTGTTTGTTTTCCGATTTCCAAAATAAATAAATAAATAAATATTACTTAATACCTATTAGTATGTATTCAGCCCTTTTTAACGTCCCACTGCTGGGGGTGGGCCTTCCTTCATACGAAGGGGGTCAGGCCATAGTCCACCACGCTAGCCAAGTGCGGGTTGGCGGACTTCACATGTCTTTAGAAAACTTGCTATGTTCTCTCAGACATGCAGGTATCCTCACGATGTTTTCCTTCACCGTAAGGCAAGTGGTAATCATGTTAGAAATAATTCGCACATGAAAATATAAGAGGTGCGAGACCCTGGATTTGAACCCGCTTCACTCGGTTTTCCAAGCGAGCGCGTTACCACTGGGCTACCACTGCCTTAATACCGATAGGCAATATGTATATTAATCCAAGTATACAGAACACCGAACAGAACTCGAAACTTGTTATAAATTCTCCTGTATTCTAAATTCTTTCAAATGAGTTGCCATGATTAAAGTCTTATTGCAACTTATTTTATTTACGTTCCGAAGGTGAGAGATTTTTTAACTAGTTCAATACGAGGTTTGTTGGTCAGGGTCCGAGGGCCCCTGAGCTTGAGGGCCCCGGTGCACGGCACCGTCTAGCCCTTCGGTAGCTACGCCACTGCCCTTACAATATTTAATTATTAAAAATAAGATTAGAAATATAATAATAATAGAAATTAAAATAGTAGCATATGAGTAGTATTGACCGTATAAAATAATATGTGGCTTTTCTATTATCTTATCTAAATTATTCACAATTTGACTCGTGACCTTGTCGTGCTCATATGAAATTGAATCGAGATTTATATTTTTCAGAGTTAAATTAGGGATACTATTCTCATGGGTTTGTAGAATATTTAAATCACCACATTTATCATTTAATAAATCGAATGTAGAATTAAAATATTGAATTTCAATTTTTTTAATAGATTTAGGAATGAATATTAAGTCTTTATAATAAGCAATACAGTCAATAGGAAGATTAAAGAATCCAATGCCAAAAATACTTAACTCACTGTCAACAGATTTTTCACAAGAAATAGATAGTTTAGATTTCTCTGAAATAATATAAATCCACTTATTATTATTTAACCTTTGCCAAATTTCAACATGACCTTGAAAAAATTTAATTTCACATAGATTTGGAACAGAGTTCAAGGATTTAGAAATTATTTCAGATTCACAAATCGGATTTATAGAGCTAGAATAAACATTAAGTAAATTACAAATAAAGAACATATCGTATAAAGTTTTGCAGTTATCTAAATTATCTAACTTACAATATAAAGATCTATCTCTAGTTATACCTATATATTTTGTCGATGGAATAATAGTTGTATAAGTTTTATTTTTAAATTCGTTTATAACTGGAAATGGAATACAGTTATATAAACTAAATTCGTTGGAGGTCACAAGGGGGACCTTAAGAACAAACACAATTTTATATTGACTATAAAAAGTAGCTAATTCGGATATATTTAATAACATATACATGTTGTCCAATGAAAGATTTACAGGAAAATGTCTGTAGTTAGGTAAAAATCGATAATTGTTCACCAATTCGGAAAACAACTGTTTCGGGGTAATAATTGAAGGATGTAAAATATTAGATTTACTAAACATTATTCCATTAATTATGTCCTCTAATTTAAATGATAAAGTAAGTAAACTACTCTCTAACATATTTAGCATTTCATTAAAATTAGATTTTATAATTAAATTATCGGTTAACAAGGTTAAATTCCTTATATTATTAGATATGCTTTCAACAGCGCTATTTAATCTTTGTTCATTATTACTAATGTCATTTATAGTATTTTTATAAGAAGAAAGTGTAGATGTAGTTACCAAGATATTTTCTTTCATTAATTCCGATAATTTTAATTGATCATTCTCTACTGATTTAATGGCGCTGTTATACATAATTGCATCGTTTTCATCCATAGTTCCAAATAAATGTTTAAATGCGGTGCCTATGCCACCGAACCAAGCGGATCTTTTGGATCTCGGCTCAATGAGATGAGAAATAGATTCAAAGTCTCTAATTATGTCGTAGTATCGAACAGATAATGGCTGTAACATATTATGACATTCGAGCTCAGTGAAAGCGCTACTTTGTTTACATAGATATCGCGAGGTGCCTATTACACCGTTCAAGTTTTCTATATGAGATTTAATAAATGAAATATCAGTCGGAATTACTACACTAAGATATCCGTCTATAATTTTTAAGGAACCAATGGGGTCGAAATGTATACCAGGACTTTTCCTGACAGGCTGGATGAAGTTTCCTCTTACTAAAGATGCGAAGCTGAAATAGAATATTTAGAAATAATAAAATAGATAGCTAAATAAAACTACATATATTGGTCGCTATTGCGACGTGCAAGCTTTACTTCATCAAAATGATGAGTTACATGACGTCTGTTAATTAAAAGAGTTAATGTATTTCTCCCATTAACTTTAACGACTTTATAAGGTCCTTTCCAAATTGGAGATAATGCTTTACGGAGTCTTAGGTGATTTTTTAAGAATACATAATCACCAACTTTGTAGCTAACAGGTTTTGAACGTGAATCGTAATATGTTTTTGACGACTCTTTTGATTTTTGAATATTTTCTACTGCTTTAGCGCGAGTGAATTGGAAACGGTGTTTAAGCATCCGTACATAATCGGAATATGTAGCATTAGGAGAAGAGGGCTCATAAATGGAATTTGGAAGATATGGTTTATTACCAAAGAGAAGTTCGTGAGGAGAGTAATTAGTAGTGGAGTGTACAGCAGTGTTATACGCTAACATGGCAGTATAAACATATCGCGGCCAGTTAGTTTGGGATTCATCTACATAGGATTTTAAATATTCTTTTAAAGTGGAATGGCTCCGTTCTAAGGCTCCTTGTGTTTGAGGATGATAGGGAGAAGACCACAATTGTTTAATCTTTAAAAAGGAACAGGTTTCTTTGAAGAGTTCAGCTGTAAAATTAGTACCCTGATCCGTGAGGATAGTTTTAGGGATACCAAATTGAGAAATAAAATGAAGGAGACAATCACTGGTTTCTTCGGCAGTTGTACTTCTGATAGGATAAGCGGCGGAAAACTTTGTGAGGTCATCCTGGATAGTTAAAATATATTTAAGTTTAGCAGTTCCAGATTCTGGGAGCGGACCAACAATATCTAAAGAAACTCGTTCAAAAGGAACAGTTGAAGTAGTAGTAATTTGCATGGGAGCTCTATTCACTTTACGGAGTGCTTTATTTGTTTGACAGGATGAGCATTCTTTTACATGATTTTCAATGTCACTACGCATGTTTTTCCAGTAAAATTGTTCGCGGATTCTATTAAACATTCGATTTGAACCAAGGTGACCTGCTACGGGTATGTCATGGTTTTCTTTAAGGATCTTTTTGACTTCACTTGGGTTAGGATAATATATTTTATTACGATAAATATGAATTTCAATACCTGTATTATTAAATAAGTATGCTAACATATTATAAATTTTTGAATAAATGTGACGGTCAAATGGATTTTTAAAATCGGTAATGCTTATTCTTTGTTCTTTTTCTGGATTTGACATAAGATGATTCCTAAATGATTTTATAGTTTCAAATATATCGGGATGGCTACAGTCATCAAAATGATGCACTTTTATAAATAAGAAGACATATTGTTTATTATTATGCGTAAGGGTTTTAAATGAGTGAAGAATTCTTTCAGATTCAATAAAAGATTGGGATTCAGGGCAGCTTGACAAGATGTCCTGCACATAAGGTATGGATTCATCAAGATCCAAAGAAGTAGGGATTACAATTATTTTATTTTGTGTTTTCAATAAATTATCATTATGTTCAATTATAGGGGTGTTACAGGAAATATTTGATTTCAGGAATTTAGAATAATTATCATTTATTTCAGGTTGAGAGTTTGATCGGCTGGTAGAAGGCTGCGGATCTACTGAATAGTTATTTTGATATGTTTCAGATATTGCAGCTGGAGGAGTTGAAGATATAGGAGTTTCACGAACAGTTGGAGGTTGAACATCAGTTGATTTTAAAGATTTAGAAGATGTAGTGGGATTAGGAGATAATAAAAGATTGTCGTTTTCTAGGAGGTCGATTGAAGGTAAGCCATCAAAATTGATTTGTTCATTTTCAGAGATTTCGATATTCAAATCGTCTAAGGTCAAAGGGCTAAATGGAAGATTTTCATCAGTAGGATTTTCAGGTACAGGAGGAACAGGATTTTCAGGAGGAGACGAAGCCTTGGTAAATTCTTCAGAATTTCCATGAGTAATTGGATGGACAGGATATCTTGAGAGGGCATCGGCTGCAGAATTTAATTTCCCTTTTTGATATATAATTTCATATTCAAATTCCTCTAATTGGAGACGCCACCTTTGCATTTTACTGCTGGGATCTGAGTGATTAAAAAGCCACTTTAAAGGACGATGATCAGTGACTATGTAGAATTTTCTGCCAAAAAGATAAGGGCGAAAATTTTTGCAACCAAAAATTATTGCCAGAAGCTCCTTTTCAGTAGTGCTATAGTTGAGTTCATTTTTATTTAATGTTCTGGAAGAGTAAGCTATAGGATGATCCTTGCCAATAGGACCTTGAGAAAGAATGGCAGAGATAGCATAATTGGAAGCATCGCAAGTAAGCGTAAAAGGTTTAGTAAAATCAGGGTAAGCAAGGACAGGAGCGGAAATCAATTTATCTTTCAATGTTTCGAATGCGAGCTGTTGCTCGTTTGACCAAACAAAAGGAATATCTTTTTTCAAAAGAGTGGTGAGAGGCTTAGACAATTTAGAAAAATCGGGAATAAATCTTCTGTAGTACGATATGAGTCCTAAAAAGGATTTTATCTCTTTGGGACATTTTGGGACAGGAAATTCTTGAACAGATTTGGTTTTATTGGGATCAGGTTTTAAACCATTTTCAGTGATAATATGACCTAAATAACCGACTTCTTTTCGTAAAAACTCACATTTATCAGGTTGTAATTTCAAGTTGAAAAAACGGAGTTTTTGGAAAACTGCTGCAATGTTTTCGATATGGCTTAGTAAATCATGCGAGTAAATTACTACGTCATCAAGATATACAAAACACTTTTCGCCTTGAAGACCAGTAAGTACATTGTTCATTAGACGTTGAAATGTAGATGGGGCATTCTTTAAACCAAATGGCATACGACAAAATTCAAAATGGCCTTGTGGGACGCTGAAAGCTGTTTTACAGGAGTCTTTGGGATTCATTTTAATCTGATGGAAACCAGACGCAAGGTCAAGGGTTGAGAAGTATTTGGATTTACCTAATTGATCTAAAATCTCAGTTATGTTCGGAATAGGATAAGTTTCGCCAATGGTAATATCGTTTAATTTACGATAGTCGATTACGATACGCCATTTCTTTTTACCAGATGCATCTAATTTTTTTGGAACTATCCAAATAGGAGAAGACCAAGGAGAAAGTGAAGGTTGGATGATATTTTGATTCAACATTTTATCTATTTGTGTTGCGACTTCATGTTTGTGGACCTCGGGAAATCTATATGACTTGACATTGATTGGTTGATCAGTGGTAGTACGGATTTGATGTTCAATAGCATCAGTTGAAGAAAGCTGATCACCAGGAAGATGGAAAATATCTGAATATTTACTACATATATCGCGTAAGGCTTCGGATTCTTCACGGTTTAAATGTGAAGTTCTTAAAAGTTTTAGGACTTCTTGAGTTCTGTTCAGACAATTTTGTTTATTTTGATTTGTCTGTTTATTATTTTTAACTGCACTATCCTGGTAATTTTCAATGGGATGTAAAGTAAGTTGGAGATTAGAATTTAATTCTGTAGCTTTTTCAGAAGTATTTAGTATTATAAGATTTATTCTATTATTATCTTTAACTTTTACCACACAATTCGCTATCAAGAGGGAGTCTGTGAGATGTTCATCAAGAAGAAGACCTTCTTTTATTTCAGGGTTACTCACTGAACATTCTACTATGATTTCTGAACGAGCTGGAATGTGATAAACAGGATCGTTGAAGATGAGTTTAATTTTGTTTTTGTCAATGTTAAGAGTTTTACGGTTATAGTTAATATTAGATTGATAATGGGTAAGTAAATTATTACCAATTATTCCATCATAAGTCAAATTTATTTTATCGACAACGTGAAAATTGAATGGAATTGATTCTTTGCCAAAGATAAGCATAATATCAATATCACCGATAGTAGGGACGGCTTCTTTATTATTATCTATACCTTTTAGTTTTAATATATTATCTTTTCTTAGTTTCAAGTGCGGAGAATGTAATGAGGTCTTTTTAATAAGACTGATAGAAGAGCCAGTATCAACGAGAAAGGTAAGTGGTTTATCAGATACAGAAGTTTTAAGAAGGACATGAGGTAAGGACATCTTTGAGGGATCACATGTTATTTCATATATTTTTTCATTTTTTGTAACCATTTCAGGGACTGCATCAACATTTCCAGAATCTTTTTTGGCAATGTTTTTATTTTTCTTTAGAGCATTTTGAAATTTGGAATTAATAGGTTGTTTTTTCCCATCAAAACTAGAAGAATCGTGGGAATTGACGCATGTGGGAGATTTATAAATGGTGTCATTGGAATCATTGGGACATTTGTTACTGGACTCTACGAGACACCGTCGGGAGTCCTTTAATTGTTTAAATGATTGAGAATCATAATTTTGAGGGTCATAACTTTGAAAATCATGATTTTGGAAATTATAATCTTGAGAATCATAATTTTGAGAGTCATATTCTTGAGAATATTCAGGTACTTCAACCTGTTCGTCATTGTCATTTATGAAATGGACGCGAGTGGATTGACCATTAAAAGGTTTTTTGTTAAAATTATTTTGAGATTGTTGTTGAAATTGATTTGGGATTTGGCGTTGAGGTTGGTTAGTTGGGAATCGTGAGGGTTTACCTCCATTATTAAAATTTCCATGATTAAATTGACGCTTTTTACAATTCTCTATTGTATGACCTTGATTTTTACAATAACGGCATATTGGTATTAAAAATTGTTTGGGATGTCCATTACTAATATTATGTATAACTGGTCTAAAACTACTTGATCCTTGAGGAGGACGCTGTGGAGTTGAATGATTTTGGACATTTCGCCTATGTAAAAGTTTTTGAATTTTTTCTTCTGATGTTGCGAAATTGATAGCACTATTAAGATTCACTGGATTTTTACCTCGAACAAGGTTAGAAATGTTAGGTTTAAGGCCAAGTAAGAATGTGTGAAGCGCTAAGTCTTCCATTGCTGCTAAGCGACCAGGTAATTCTAATTTCTTTTTATTTGACAGGGTAACTTCAGTGAGCAATTTAGATAAGCAGGTTTCTAAGCGAAGAGAAAATTGAGTAACTGATTCATTAGATAACTGATGGCATTCTTGAAGGTCCAAAAGCAAATGCGCATAGTGTTTAGTTTCGCCAAATTGACTAGTGAGAAATTCGCTCAGTTGTTTCCAGTCCTCAAATTCTTTTATAGAGCACGCTGCTTCCGCTTTTCCCTCTAATTGTGAAAGTATATATGTAAGTAAAATTGGCTTTTGATTATCTGTCGCTAAATCATATGCACTTTGGCATAATGAAATGAAAGAATTTAATTTTTCCCGTGAGCCATCAAAGGGTTTGATAAATTTAAATAATGTTCCAATAGCAAGGGATTCGCTTTTCTGTTCTGCTTTGACTGACATTTTATTTATTTATTGAATTAAGCAAAAGAATTAAAATAAAATATTGAACAATAAAAGAATTAAGTTAATATTGATTCGAAACGGTGTAATAGTATGACATAAATTTTAAAAAGTTATTGGATACTTAATAGTATTGTGTGATTACAGTAGTCACACCTGCGTTCTCACGTCGAGTCTAGTAATGTGATATGAGCTTTAGTTGCAAATAACGTTATATGTAAATGTTTTAACTCACAGTCCGACGAATATCACGAACATGATGCTTAGCTATTTCAGGGACGAATATTTATACTTCGAGATGAATTTCTTAAAATGGACTCGGAGATATCTTCTTTTCACGACACAGAGTTTATATTATTCTTCACGATACAGAGTTCATATAAAATTTCAGGATACAGAGGTTGCTTCTTCACGACACAGAGTTTATATTATTCTTCACGATACAGAGTTCATATAAAATTTCAGGAAACAGAGGTTGCTTCTTCACGACACAGAGTTTATATTCTTCTTCACGATACAGAGTTCATATAAAATTTCAGGAAACAGAGTTTGCTTCTTCACGAAACAGAGTTTATATTCTTCTTCACGATACAGAGTTCATATAAAATTTCAGGAAACAGAGTTTGCTTCTTCACGACACAGAGTTTATATTCTTTTCACGACACAGAGTTCTTATAAAATTTCAGGATACAGAGGTTTCTTATTCACGACACAGAGTTCTTATTCTTGTTCACGACACAGAGTTCTTATTCTTATCCACGACACAGAGTTCATGTAAAATTTCAGGATACAGAGGTGAGTTCTGCGAAATCGACGACACTGCTCGAAATTGAAAATTATGACGGAGACGACCGAGGATAATTCTTATCCCTATACGCTGCCACCAAATTTGTTATGGGATTTTAATTAAAGCACTTTTTAAAAAAATGATTTTTATTTATTGCAATTAATTACAATTTAATTATGGGCAAGTGTCGCCGAACGCGGTTGGAATAGAACTAATTAAAGAGACAAAAGGTGTAACCTTATTAATGTAATTGTGCTGACTATGCAGCGTCTCTTGCAATTTACCTAACATAAAATATATATAACAGCGCGCACACACACACACACACACACACACACACACACACACACACACACACACACACACACACACATATATATATATATATATATATATATATATATATATATATATATATATATATATATCTATATATATTTATATATATATATATATATATCTATATATATATATATATATATATATATATATATATATCCTAATAAAATAACAAAAATGGTCATACTACTTCGATGTGACATAAAACACAAACAGGTCCCCCGGGCGTCGGGAAGTGATTACTTTGTGAAGTTTACAGGAAATTATACGGGAATTACTAATTGTTTTTGATATACACGTAACTTATTAAGAATTTTGCGGCTTTACACATAAAATGTCGTCGTTTCTAGAAATATTTTAATATTAACGTCGATTTAATACTTAAAGCCAGGATTAGATAATAACTTTAGTCATAAAAGTATAATGTTGATCGTTAAATGTGTATACCATTTACGTATATGAGAATGCAAGCAAAATACTCTATAAACTTTCTATTCCTAAAAGACATTAATGCAAAAGTTACTACCAACCAAATAGTCCGGTCAATTTAGACATAAAAATAGTGGTCAAATAACAAAAATTCCCGGAAAGCCAAATATTGGTGGAGAGCTAACATTTACCATTACAAATAAAGTTTTAAAAATCCCCATCGATCCTATGTGTGCTACAAAAGTTATTCTGGGTCAAAGGTCAAAATTTGAGGTTTTTTGGATTTTTCTCGGAAACGGTAAGTTATATCAAAAAAAATCTCAAACCAAAGTTGTATACCTTAATATTCTCTACAAAAATGGTCCTTATGATTTTTTTCCTAAGAGTTACCATTCGTAAGATATCGCGATTCTAAGAGTCAAATTATACATGATATGCACATATTACGTGTATGTACCAAATACGTTTTAATATTTAAACTTTAAAAATGTATACCTAATACCTAGTTATAAAATGTTGTGCATGCCTTTAATTTAGAGTAATATACAAAAAATTACTCTAGTTGGTAAGCCTTATTCAATAAATAAAAAAAATTAATAAAAAAAAAGTTAATTCTAAAATAATCGTAAAACTAAATTTAATATCAAGCACCTAACTCTTATTAACTTCAAGGCGCTTATTATATACTAGCGACTCACGCTCGCTTCGCTCGCGTTCGTCCCTAGGTACGTTATTACGGTTAGCTATGTTTATACATAAATAGTAGCTTGCTACTTCTAAGATATTCATTTAAATTATAAATATTAATAATGCGTACGCCGTACGCGAATTTTGTTCACAATTTCATGAGTTTTTTTTTTCGCGGAACCCTGATTCTTTTTCTAAAATAAAATTAGCCTAAGTTACTCCTTATAACATCAGCTATCTGCCAGTGAAAAACCCCTCAAAATCGGTCCAGCCGTTTCGGAGATTAGCCGGAACAAACAGACAGACAGGCAGACAGACAGACAGACAGACAAAAATTGTAAAAAATGTTGTTTTGGTATATGTACCGTGTATACATCCATATGCATTTAGTAAAAAGCGGTTATTTTGATATTACAAACAGACACTCCAATTTTATTTATCTGTATAGATAAGCTCTTAATTATTAATGACATAATTACTCGTACATGAACTGTTATATAATTGTGTGAGACATTGATCTACTAGTTCATCGGTGACAGATTCGATTTCCATTTGAAGAATTGACCAATCTATTACAAATCTAAACCTTAAGGCATATACACACGACTACTTTTAACCGCGCAGTTAATAAAGACACACAGGTTTATATTTTAAGTTTATGCGCACACGACGCACGACTTTCATAATACGCGCGACGTCAGGATATTTATAAAACATAGTGTGCATAGGCCATAATTTTATTACTAAGAGAGTATGCCTAGGACTCTTCTAAGAAGGTATCAGGTAGAAAGAGGTACATTGAAAAAAAAAACCAAAAAGGGATAGTGAAGCATTATTTTATCTTATGAAATTAAATGAGCAACTCTTTTAAATATATATATATATATATATATATATATATATATATTTCTTTCCTGTATCACGGAAACCGCTCTAACAATTTGGATTTGAAAATTTGTATTTAGATAAGGTTTTACTTTTTAAATGTCTTTTCCAGAAAACGCACGTTTTTAATCTTTTCCGAATAAACGCCGAGTGAAGCTCAGCCGCACAGATACATATTTCTAAAGATTACATACAGACAAACAAATTGTAAAGTAGTACGAGTAATAAAATAATGCAAAATGTAGTAGAATATTTAAAAGTAATCGACCTATAATTACAATAGTACTTACACAAATAATCTCCTTTCAAGACGAAGAAGCCCTAGCACCAATAAAGTAGGATAATCTTTTGTGGCTACACAAACAGTTTAAACATGATAAAAAACCATAATTCACTAACATAAATAATAAAAGAAGCAAGAAAACAAATTGTTATGAAATAACTGGCGCCTGTTTTATAATAATTGCAAAGTCTTGAATTAATTAAAAGATAGCGACTAGCGACCCGTTTTCGCTTCAAATATCAAATATCAAATTTCTCCATGTATCTGTCCGTCTACGCTTATATCTCAAAAACCATTTGTCCTTAATTAATATTTTCAACTCAAAGAAAGAAGATGGTATTCAGATCATGTTTATGTTTTTAGTGTATATTACGTAGTCGACAGTCTCTGATAGTTCTTATCAAAACTGAGGTATTTTTCCAGATGCTTTTGCTGATAGAGTTTTTGACAAACAATGTTTATTTCTGAAATATCAATAAGGATGAAGAATTGAGATTTTTTATTGATTTTTCGTACAAAGTGTGAGTCAGTTTTAATGATTATACTTTTTATGAATAGATTGTACCTTAAGGTACCTAAAGGTGCTTGTGTATAGAATTCAAAAAAAATACATTCAGGAGAATTCAAACAATTTTTCAAATCATCTTTTGAATGAATGAAAACAGTGTAGCTTTTAAGTTAAAAAATAATTATTAATATTAAAATTAAAATATGTTACCTGTAACCTGGCCATCCGAATTTTAGTCGTAGTAATTATACTCGTACGTATGGTGCATTACTAAAAGCGCGCCGTTAGTTTGTCGAAATGAGGCATGACACTTGGTCATCTATACTATAATAAAGCAGTAACTTAGCGAAATCTGTACATGAAATATTTTTTAAAAACAATGACTGTAATGTATTACGTATACGATGTAGACCCCAAAACAATAGTTATTAATTTTTTTGTCTGTTTGTCTGTTTATCTGTTTATCTGTTTGTCTGTTTGTCTGTTTGTCTGTTTGTCTGTTTGTCTGTTTGTCTGTTTGTCTGTACGCGTTTCACGCAAAAAGTAATGAACCGATTTCAACGAAATTTTGTGAACTGATAACTTATTACTCGGGTCAACATTTAGGATAACTTTTACTTTTGGAAAATCTTTGTTTCCCGCGGGAAATCGCAATAACTGGTTTTATCGAGTCCTCCTTAGGAACCCTCCGCTGGCTAAACCTAAAGACATACATCAAAACAATGTACTAAAAAATTGTAGATCTTGAAAAGGCCAACAGAAATATCTACAACAGTATATGTCTATCTCTCAAGGTACACTCGCAATACCTATTCTTATCTATACCTATAGCAATACTAACTTAGTTAAATCGATGTGCGCGTTTCACGCAAAAAGTACTGAACCGATTTCAATTGAATTTTGTATAGTGATAGCTTATCACTCGAGTCAACATTTAGGATACCTTTTACTACAGGCACATTTTTCGTTCCCGCGGGAAAACGCAATGACTGGTTCTATCGAGTCGTCCTTAGAAGTTTATATGGCTAACGCTGGCTGAACCTTAAGAGATAAATCAAAACAATGTACTAGAAAATTGTAGGTCTTAAAAAGTTATACAGGGAAGTTTGCAATATTATACGTCTATCACCTAAGGTACACTCGCAATTACTATTATTATTCACTACTCGCGAATCACAGGCTGACTTATCAACGTTTAGCTCAGTTCAGCAGTGAAACGTAACTAGGGACGAACCCGAGCGAAGCGAGGGTGAGTCGCTAGTCTATATATATAAAACAAAGTCGTGTTAGTTACTCCATTTATAACTCAAGAACGGCTGGACCAATTTTTATGATATTTGATTTTTTGGACTTCTCTTAGTCCGGAATAGGATAATAAGTATTAAAACATCAGAAAAAAAATAATAATAATATAACGCTGCCAAATAACTATTTTAAATATGTATGTAAAACGTACCTAACGACGAACCCGAGCGAAGCGTGGGTGAGCCGCTAGTAATAATATACAGTATTAGCGAGAATTTAGAGAACGAAATTCTTGTATCTTTTAATTTTTTAATATTATTTCTGCATTTCTAACCATTAATTAATATTTCATGTATAATATGTTAAACTGTTTTAATGGGAGATAATTTGACTACTTCAAATTAATATGGAATTCTATTGATTTTACTTTTAGAACATATTAATTTTAAAATATAATAATTTAACAGTTAATATCTTAAAATCAAACTTATTTTTGAGCTACTAATTTTGTAATTATATGCTTAAAAACAAATGTTTAAAAAAATAAATCAAATAGTAAGACGTTAATAATTTTCAAATTACATTTAAAAATTCTGAAATACTGTTTTGTTATTTAATAAAATTAAATTATAAATTATGGATACTTAACTGATTTTTAGGATGATTTTATAAAATTATAATTAAATTGTCACTTCCGGCTGATTGATATAAAAGCACAAGGTAACCGTTGGAAGGGGCAGTTTCTGGGCAGACGTTCATTACGACAGAAAAGATAAGTACTAGTTCTTAAAATAATATTGAATTTATGTTGGCAAACTTATTGATCAAAGTAGTGTTGAACTTATGTGTAAGAAGTGAAAACATAAAGCGCTTTCCTGCAATTAGTTAAATAGTAAAGTGATCGCTAAAATTGCATTGAATAGAAATACGAAAATTGAAGTAACATTATAAAACTTATAAAGTGAAAAGTGATAAAATAAAGCTTATTACATTGATTTACTGTGTTCTTATTTTCCTCATCTTGAAATTATATGGTTATTTATACACTGTTTTAACAATTTCAGAAGTGGGATCCCGAAACGTTGCCGCTGTGCCGTCTCGGGGTCAAAGAAATACCTATGGGAAGCGATGCCAGCCTTGGCGCTATCAGCACTCAGCAGTCCCGATCCTGGCCAGACGTATAGCTGGTTCCGACTACCGCGGAGGCTGTATCTACGCTTGCATCGTCTATGACCTGAATGCTGGTGAGATCCAACCATATTGCTTTGACCAATAATTTTGATGTTGTTGGGCCACCAATAGTTTTGATGTTGTTGGGCCACCAATGATTTTGGTGTTGATGGGCCACCAATGGTTTGGTGATGTTGGGCCACCAATGATTTTGGTGATGTTGGGCCACCAATGATTTTGGTGATGTTGGGCCACCAATGATTTTGGTGTTGTTGGGCCACCAATAGTTTTGGTGTTGTTGGGCCACCAATAGTTTTGGTGTTGTTGGGCCACCAATGATTTTGGTGATGTTGGGCCACCAATAGTTTTGGTGTTGTTGGGCCACCAATAGTTTTGGTATTGATGGACCACCAATACTTTTGGTCTTGATGGTCCACCAATAGTTTAGAGGATGATGTGCTACCAATAATTCTAATATTGTTGAGTCACGAATCTTTTATTAGTCTCTTATACTTTGAGTCTCTTATTATAAAATAATAATAATAATAATAATAATGAAATAATATTAGTCCCGCTGAGTTTCTTTCGCCAGTTCTTCTCAGGTCTGAGGCTTTTTTTTTTCTTTCCGAACTGGTAGTAGACTCATGACGTTCAAAAAAAAAAAGAAGAAATTGTAATAATTTAATAATGGAAAATATTTTGAATTAAAAAAAAATGAATTACAGTATTAAGTTTAGATCTGATAATAGATAAGATTTGAAATAATTAAACCTATCGCTCATCATTTGCGAGGTCGCAAATAATCGTCAGGATGGACGAACTGTTAAACTGTTTTAATGGGAGATAATTTGACTACTTCAAATTAATATGGAATTCTATTGATTTTACTTTTAGAACATATTAATTTTAAAATATAATAATTTAACAGTTAATATCTTAAAATCAAACTTATTTTTGAGCTACTAATTTTGTAATTATATGCTTAAAAACAAATGTTTAAAAAAATAAATCAAATAGTAAGACGTTAATAATTTTCAAATTACATTTAAAAATTCTGAAATACTGTTTTGTTATTTAATAAAATTAAATTATAAATTATGGATACTTAACTGATTTTTAGGATGATTTTATAAAATTATAATTAAATTGTCACTTCCGGCTGATTGATATAAAAGCACAAGGTAACCGTTGGAAGGGGCAGTTTCTGGGCAGACGTTCATTACGACAGAAAAGATAAGTACTAGTTCTTAAAATAATATTGAATTTATGTTGGCAAACTTATTGATCAAAGTAGTGTTGAACTTATGTGTAAGAAGTGAAAACATAAAGCGCTTTCCTGCAATTAGTTAAATAGTAAAGTGATCGCTAAAATTGCATTGAATAGAAATACGAAAATTGAAGTAACATTATAAAACTTATAAAGTGAAAAGTGATAAAATAAAGCTTATTACATTGATTTACTGTGTTCTTATTTTCCTCATCTTGAAATTATATGGTTATTTATACACTGTTTTAACAAATAATTAAAATACCTTCTATATGATAAGAAAAATTAGAACCAAACTCCCGACTAGTGTTCACATTTACTAACCTTTTTAACCATTGAGTTATTTAGGTTAATCACTAAACAATATTTCGTAGCCACTATTAGAGATATGAAAAAATGTGTCAACCGAAGACGTGTAATGCCATGGTATTTACGATAATGCCAGTTAAGTTGACATTCTGCTAATATCACAATGCGGTATGTTTTTCTAGAATGCATTAGGACTAAGCGTTCCTCGTGGCTTCAAATGCATATAATTTAAAATTAACATCGCTTGGATTTTATTTTTGAAGTTATACTTCTTTCGGCACGTTTGGAAAAAATTGAGAGTAAAATTTTTATGATGCGCGTGCACACCGACAGCTACAAAACGACATGATGAAGTTAGCTGAAAGCGACATATTGAAGTTAGCTGCATTCCTTTTACGAACAGAGAGTTGTGACATACGGGATGAAATCTTTAGCTATTTTTGTTCTGTTACGCCAAAGAAATATAACTTCTTACGTGCCTAGTACGTATTTCATTTTTTTTATTTATTTATTCATTATTGCAAACACAATAAAATGAAAATAGGTACCTACAGGTGTTGTTAAAGAAAATATGTGTATTAGGCATTAAAGTCCGTTTTATTGCTTAAAGCAATCTTTACCGGACAGCATTTGATGAGAGGGTTTAATAAGACGGATTTTTATAAGGAAATTAATTATTTTACACAGGATTTAATTTTGTTAAAGAGTCACTTATTTTTCTATTCGTCGTTAGCATCTATCGTCTACATTAGGCTGTCAATACAGATTATACAGAAATGCTTTAAAATAGGCTCACAAAATACTTAATTACTTAGATAACTTAAAAGTCTTAGAGAATGAAAAAAAATATGATATAATTTTAATAGATCATAGTTACATGTATCTCCCAACTTCTAATATGTGTATTAGATTACAATGTTTTATCTAGGCTGTAATTATTTATACGTAGGTACTTTAGTTGCAGATATTGAAGGAATAGATTAAGCCTTGTGACAATAAAATCATATTACAGGCAAATTATATTTCAAAATAAATAAAGTTATATTGTTTATCATTAATTGGTTGATTTAACTAATTGACAATAATTAAGAGTTAACTACATATATTTACAGAATTTATTGATATTTTGGAATTGATACTGGCCATTGACAAGAATTCCATGTGCAATATTAAACTATTTTGCATTTTCTATATTGTGTTCTATTTTCAAAATTTATTTTTTTATTGTGTGCCAGTGTAATGTGTGTACTGTATAGTATATTTACAATCAGTTTTATTTAATTATTATTATTACTAAAGTCATAAGGTAAGAAAGGAAAATAATTAATCATAATTCCAATTAAAATTTATATAACGGACTTCCGTTATAGGTTTCATGATATAAATATTGTCTTTGTAGCGTTGATGCCATTGCCTGAATTATTTTATTATAAAGTATTTTTTTTAAACCTAAATGTCAAATTATTTTTTATTGGTCTGAGCCTACAAATATAAATTAACGATAAAACAACAAAATAACATCCATATAAATCTTAGGAAATTAAATTATAAATAAGTTAGGAAAAAATTTCATGATTAATCGGGAAAAATAAAAAAAATAAAAACAATTTTTTTTTTAATTTTTCGTAGTTTGAAACATAAATTTTTTTAGTAAGCAAAATTTTATAACAATTTAAAAATGACGAAAAATGTTAAATTATAGTTTATTTGCGAACACATTATCTTATCCAGGATAGCTGATATGGCATCCGTGAATGACCACATTAAAACAACGATGTTTACTGTTCCCAGGCTCGTTAGTTATAGCGATTATTATATTTGAAATTTATCTCTTCTCAGTATATTTGTAGGTTCCGAACTGACCTCATGACTAATAAGTGACTTTTTTATTTAAACTAAAAACGATAATAAACTATAAATGGCCGTATATCATTTTAAGTAGGAGCTTTAATAAATATAGATAACATATTGAAAAAGATGTGCTTACACTTTCATTTATTATTTCATTTAAAAAAATAGAAAATGGGTTTTGGTGAAGCAAAAGATTGTGGATTATTATTTAGGATATTAAAACAGCGTGAGAGGTGAGTTTGATTATAATCGATAAAATTACGATAAAATGTTACTTTTGATATGTGTAACTGTTACACATTAGATGAATATTGTAATGTATTCAGATTTAGGAAGTAAGAATTGATATTTGATATAGTTTATCAAATTTATAAGCTAATAATATAATATTACTTATTACATTCATTTCGTCAGATTTATCCTGTGAATTTAAATTAATCTATATTTTTATACTAATATTATAACTGTGAAAGTTTAGATGTTTGGATGTTTGGATGGATGTTTGTTTAATTACGCCAGAGCGGCTGGACAGATCTGGATGAAATTTGACACAGAGATAGATTAGTCTGGAATATGACATAGGTTACTTTTTATCCTGGAAATATGTAAGGTTCCCGTGGGATAAATTTGTTTTTGTTTGTCACTAGGGACGAATTCCAGCGAAGCGAGAATGAGTTGCTATTAATAAAAAAAACTTACAAGGACTTGGCTATATCTCAGTAGTTAAATTAATAAATTAAAAATCTGTTAGGATACAAAATAGGTTCATACTTCCCTTGTATACCCATAATGCTTATAATACAACAACCCTAATACTACCCATTAAAGTTTGTGTTCTAAGAATTTCATGTTTATGTAATACTATGTAGAGATCGATGACACAAAGCTTCGTCTCAATTGATAACAGCATCTCTAATGGCCAACAATTTGAAACACGAATATAAAATAAAATAGATTAAAAAAAAATAATTCTTAAAATCGGAGTTCGTATTAGTTTCAACGATTAGCGCGTTCAAACAAACAAAAACACAAACAAACTTTTCAGCATTAGTAAAATTTATTCATGATATTTAAGTCGTAGCTAATATATAAATAGGATTTTGCTCCAACCAACAATGATGTCTTAAACCTATATACCTATTCGAAATACAGTAGCCCCTCGTATGTTACTATATTTTCTTCAAGCTATAAGCTGGTTTACACTATGCAATATACATATATATAGTTAATCTATCAAATCAAAATATACTTTAAACAAACACTTTTTCCAGCACTTTTGAATCATCAATTTATACATTTGAAAAAAAAATTAAATATCAGTATGTAAGTCCGTGAAGAGTCTACCTATTTGCTTCTGACCTACTTACGTATTAATTATTTTCACATTACCGCATAAAAAGTTCTGACGACCCCATGCCCTTTGAATAAATGTAAGAGTACCCACTGCATACGTTCACATTCATTAATTCAACAAAAACTACCGACAACAATATAATTATGTTGGTAAAATTGCAGGTATGATTGCATTTTTTACAGCTATAAAGAATATAGGTTTAATTTTCAAATATAGTGAAATATGCCATTGACTAGCACAGACTTTCCCATAAATACCTAATACGTTTATTACTGACACGTAAATAATATGCTTAATGCTCATATTCTAATTATCGTTATAAAAAGTATTCCGTGTTTACTTTTACAATATTTTTTGTCCATACAATATTTCTTAGTTCTTACTGATTTATTTAAGGACTAGCGACTTACCCTCGCTTCGCTCGTGTGCATCCCTAGGTACGTTTTCGTTTTTTTGAGCGAAACTCTGATTCTTTTTCTAATATAAAAGTAGACTAAGTTACTCTTTATAATATCAGCTATCTGCCAGTGAAAGTCCCGTTAAAATTGGTCCAGCCGTTTCGGAGATTAGCCGGAACAAACAGACAGACAGACAAAAAAAATTAAAAATTGTGTTTTTCTTATCTTATAAGTAATATAATTGAATACGCATTTAATATAAAGCTGTTATTTTGACATTACAAACAGACACATTTTATTTACCTGTATAGATAAATCGAAAAACACAATTTTGTATTTATTATATTATTCACTAGCGACTTACCCTCGCTTTGATCGGGTACCTTTTGTTATATTCAGGTAGTACCACCTTTTGGCACATTTTATTACTAACTTTGTGCTTGTTCTAAAATGGGAAGTTAAATGAATCTTATTATATTTAAGTATAATACTATATTTCTTTAGATTACTTCTTACGACTCTTACATTTTCTTACTAATGACACTGTATACAATTTTTATACATATTTTTTTAATTTTTAATATATAATATACTAGCGACTCACCCTCGCTTAGCTCGGGTTCGTCCCTAGGTTGCTTCCCAAAACAAAATTAATTAATTCATTTGGTTTTAATTTTTTTTCGTGGGACCCCATTTTTTTTCTAAAATAAAAGCAGCCTAAGTTATTCCTTATTACGTCAGCTATCTGCCAGTGAAAGTCCCGTCAAAATCGGTTCAGCCATTTCAGAGATTATCCGGAACAAACAGACAGACAGACAAAAATTGTAAAAATGTTGTTTTGGTATAATGTACCGTGTATACATCCATATGCATTTAGTAAAAAGTGGTTATTTTAATATTACAAACAGACACTCCAATTTTATTGATCTGTATAGATAATAATACATATATTTCTTTAGATTACTTCTTACGACTCTTAAATTTTTTTACTAATGGCAGTGTAGATTATTATTTTTTTTTTACATATTTTCTTAATTGTTAAATATATATATATATATATATATATATATATATATATATATATATATACAAACTATTTTGAATTTTTAACAGTGCTACTCCAGGCATAGTCTAAGTATACTAAATTTAATCCAATCATATATCATTCGGATTAAATTTCGATCGATAAGCTCATATACATCAAACGACAGTTGATAGTTTTTTTGTTGACCATACGTGTTGATAACAAATATTCCTTGAATTTCATCAAGCTGTCGACTAAAGATGATATACTATATACTCGTAACTAATGTTATCAACGAACCATGTTTCCGCTTTAAGCGGTAAACCTTATAGTTTGATGCCGATATTTTATTGTTCTATACTGCCCAGTTGAGAACTTAAACAAGAATGTCACTCGAGCGATCAAATAATTCATCACACCATCATAATACTTTTGTAACTCCACATTCCACGTATCCTTTAATTTATTTTGGGATTTCTGTAACTAAGAGCTACGTTTACTTAATAGAACGGCCGGTCACTATTCAAACTAACCTAACATAAAAACTTCTTCGAGACGTTTCGATGTCACTCTTTATGCTTTGGTACCTAAGAGGTACATACTCGTATATACATACACACACACACACATACAAATACACGCACACATACGTAAGTACGTACGTGCAACACGCACGCATGCACTCACACTCACACACACAAACATACACTCACAAACTTTTGCATTTATAATAACAGTTTGATTAGTTACAATAAATTTTCTATATTGATTATCCAGGATACTGCGGCCGTTGTCGGTCCAAGGCGTGATGGAACACGCTCTGCAACATCGAGAGCGCGTGGGCGTACAAGACTTTGTACTGTTAGAAGATTACCGCTCGGAGGCTGCCTTTATCGATAATCTAAGGAAACGTTTCAGTGAAAACATTATTTATGTAAGTATTTTACTCTCGTAACTTCTCGAATATCTACGTAAATAGTTTTATTATGATTTCAAATTTCAATATGTATTTAAGGCTCCTCCTGCCCAACTCCCAAGTCAGATCATGACTATGTGTTAAAATGTTTGCGATGTAACGCTAAAAACGTTGACACTGACATTGACATGATATCATGAGAAATATACTTCCGGTTGTACATTAAAATTAATCAGCAAAATACATATTTAGCAGTTTTTATATCGTTTGCCGAATTTATAATTTTTATCCTCTTGTTTACAGACTTACATCGGCAATGTACTGATTTCCGTAAATCCTTATAAGAACTTACCAATTTATACTGAAGAGAAAACAAAGCTGTACTTCAAGAAAGCTTTCTTCGAAGCTCCACCTCATGTGTAAGTAATAGAATATTACTGGTTATAGAATTCCGAATATTTATTAAAAGGAAAAAACGGATCCATATAAAATCACTTACCTACTCATGTGTCTTTGTTTGTTTGTCTGTCTGTCAAGCTTATCAAAATCAATTGAACGAATGAAGTTGAAATTTCGTTGAGGATTTTTTTAAGCCCCAGGTTATTTATCTCCTTTAAAATCCTCATAACGTAGGGAACCCTCCTCGCAAGTACTACTTGTAATTGATCAATTTTAAGAAAAATAGGGAATTATAAGTTTAAATTAATAAAGAAACAAAATAGTACAAAATCGATCAGTATTTTTCTGTATTCATTGAAGAGTTCAATTATTGATCAGGTCAGCCGTCAGATCCATACTTTCAAATACATATCTTGACTGATAAAGGAAAGAAGTGACCTCACAACCTCTGGGGTATAGCAAATATCTGGTGTGTCGCTGAAGAGAAATTCATTTTTTTCATCATAGAATAATAATTATGTTATTCCCATATCTAATACCTTTAAACGAGCAATTCTTGTATATTTATTTATATACCGGCGATTTCGGAAACGGCTCTAACGATTTCGCTGAAATTTGCCACGTGGGGGTTTCCGTGGGGGAAAAATGGATCTAGATTAGTTTCCATGCGGTTTTCTTTCGCATTATTCCACGCAAGATATGGTCGCTAATTTTGCATGCTCGGGTATTCGCATCGTGGTCAAGCGGCCTAGGCGCAAGATTGATAATCACAGGTGTCCGTTTCGAATGCCGGTCGACTACAAACTTTTTTCTTTTCTTTTTTTTTGTATTTATTCAACTTTTCATTTTTTTTTACCTAAAAAATACGATATAACAAAGAAGAACTCCGAGCGAAGCTCGGTGCCCAGGTACTATTTTTTCCAACTTCAACGATCGTAGAACAACATGTTTAAGCCCCATGTTTGTTAGGGAACAAAAAACCTTTAATAGGGATGTCGCTCTACGTGACTATATTGTTATCAATCGATGATAAACAAAAGCATTGATAAGAAAATTGTAAATATCGATTATTATTGTTTACATGATGACCGCCTGGCGAAAAAGTAACATCGCCTTATAAACCATAATGTACTCGGTTCCACGCTTAGTCAAAATATTCTAATACTATTATATTTAATTATCGTATATATAACTTTATTCGTGTTTGTTAATTTTCTATATGTTAAAAAATGATGTATCTAAAATTTTATTAATTAATATTTCATATTTGACTACACTTTTATTTGTTAGACTATTAAATTGACGTGACACCTAAAGCTTTAGGCCAACCGCATATTATAAGTTTTTTTCTGTCAGAAAATTTCTGACTTCCGTCGGAAGGCATTCTGCTTATATGTTTTGATCTAGACCACATATACTATCAGAATTGTGACGTGTCTGACCTGCGCCCCGACCTGACCTGAGTCCCGGATGCCGCCGATCAGATGTCAAAATATTTCTGATCAGAACGACAGAGAGCGCGCTGTACATTTTGTACTAGACCCCGCACACATATCATAAATTCGCATCAGTTCGCGGCGTTGTCAGACTCACTGTAGTGAAATTTCTGATAGGTGTGCCGGGTGGTACCGGCGGGCGTCAGAAATTTTCTAATAGAAAAAATCTTGATAAAAAAAAATGATAATATGCGGCCGGTCATAAAGCGCGTCAATTTTCTTTTTACTTACGATGCCATACTGCTAATAAGACGTCGTTCAGACCTATAAAATCTATTAAACAAACATATTTTTTTAAATGAAATATATAATATCTAAGATGAAATTTGCGACTTCCATTAACAAAATATTCATAAAATAAAATCCAATTTGTTTTTTCTTATTTTAGTTATATAACTTTCAACTATTATGTATTACTAGCGACTTGCTCTCGCTTCGCTTCGGGTTCGTCCCTACACGAAAACAAAAATTATCCCACGAGAACCGTACATTTTTCCGGGAGGATATATAGCCTATAGCCTTCTTCAGTTAACAGGCTATCTAATGCAAATATCTAATGTAAAAAGAATTTTTCAAATCGGATTAGTAGTTCCTGAGATTAGCGCGTTCAACCAAACAAACAAACTCTTCAGCTTTATGATATTAAGTATAGATTATAAGCAAAAGTAATGAAATCGCTCGCTACTTATGTACTTTAAATATACATAGTTGATGTACCCAGTACCGATAAACTATAAAGTAAAATATCAATCTAAATATCTCATACAATGCAATACGTACGCCTTATCTATATAATGAACAATCTGATAGAGACTTCAAGATACTAAAAACAGTACTACTCTATATCTGGAGTGATTGAATCTGGAATAATAGATAAAAATAGTCGCGTGTAAAATAATTCAAGAAAAACCCAATCTTACAATTTTATGTCAGTTTGAGATAAAGCAATGCAGAATTCAAAGGCAAGAACTCATTTTGAATTCATTTGGAAATATATGTTTTTTACATTATCCAATTTTCAACATGATTACCATTTATCTTACGGTGAAGGAAAACATCGTGAGGAAACCTGCATGTCTGAAAGAACTTAACAAGTTTTCGAAAGACATGTGCAGTCTGCCAACCCGCACTTGGCCAGCGTGGTGGACTATGGCCTGATCCCCCTCGCATTGAAGGGAGGCGCATACCCAGCAGTGGGACGTTAAAAAGGCTTGAATACTACATTATCCAAATGAAACAATTTATGAGTTTGCGATCAAAGTAACAAGTATAATAACTATAAATAATAACTATCGTACATTATTTTTTTATGTTCATTGTTCATAGAAGTTTCAAATAATGTTATCGCGATATCAACACTATATATTGATAGAGTGGTTATTATCTTACATAGTATAATATAAATGAGACAAAAACTATTATTATCTTTATCATGTTTATTATAATAGTGTTGAAATGTTTTCTATAATATAATATAATCTAGCTTCATGAGAATATAATAAACGGATTGCATATTTATAAGTACTAGTACCTGATGGAGTTCTTTTTTTGTATCGTATTTTTTAGATAAAAAAAAACTAAAAACTTGAATAAATACAAAAAAAAAGTAAAACTTTGTATCCGATCGAGATATGAACTTGGGCACACCTATGATTGTTAATCTTACACCTTGGTCGCTTGACCACGATACTTATGCCTGAGTGTAAGAAATTATAGAGCATATTCTGCGTAGAATAATGCAAAAGAAAATTTTCCCAGACATGAGACTAATCTAGATCGATTTTTCGCCCCCGAAAAGCTCCACATACCAAATTTCAGCGAAATCGTTAGAGCCGTTTCCGAGATCGCTGGTATAAATAAATAAATAAAGATATAAATATACAAGAATTGCTCGTTTAAATATATTAGATTTGTATTGATCATAGAAAGGACAACATTCCAAAATATGTTACCTTAAACTATCTAGAATATGTAACCTAAAATTATCTAGATATCTAGAGGTTGATGTCCAAGTATTAGCCCAGCTTCAAAACATTGTGTATCAACTAATACACAAAAGCCATAGTGCGTGCATTTCGCAGTTAGAACCGTGTGAGCAGAAATTGCATCTTATAATTAAATTAATCAATATTGTATTTAGCCCTTATCAAAGTCCCACCAGTGCTCGGGTCTTCTTCTGTGTGATCGGGGGTCACGCCATAATCTACTATGCTGGCCAAGTGGCCAAGGACTTCAAATGTCTTTCTAAAACTTGCTAGATTCTCTCAGACATGCAAGTTTCCTTACGATAATTTCCTTCGCTATATTACGAGTAATAGTTTAAATAAAAGTAATAATGACATAATAATAATAACCGCAATTTTTTAAGTTTAGACATGCCGCCGGACAACCCGTGCGAGAGTAATTCCCCATATTAGAAAAGAGCCCGGCGGCCAAACACGCCAGTCTGATATCAGCATCGGTATATAGACACTTTAACTGCTAGCTAATTATTTTAAATTACTAATTACACACGTACGGTCCATTTATTTTTTTTATCTATAATCTTTTATCTATCTTAACAGTTTAATTATATCCTAAAACAGACAAGAAATTATCAAAATGCCCTAAAGCAACAATTCCACGGGTAATTGAATTTAAAGACGACCGATCAAACATCAAATTATATTTACCACAACGTTCTTTTCAACCGACTTCTTCAAAAAGGAGGAGGTTCTCAAATCGGCTGTATTTTTTTTAATTATAAATAAATATGTTGGGATATTAGACATACAGCACTATCTAGTTCCATGTTAAGCTACGAGGCCTGTGTTATGGATACCAGATAGTTGATACACTACACATATATAACTTTAAATACATACATATTATAAATATAAACACCTATGACTGGAGTACAAAACATTCGCCCATTGAATGCCCCAGCGGGACTGGAACCCACGACCGCTGGCACAGCAAGTAGGGTACACTACAAACTGAGGCAAACGTGTCGTCAAAAAAACTATAGAGAGTATAATTTCAATTTTTTTTTTATTCTAGGTTCGCAATTGCAGACAACGCTTACAGGTCACTAGTGTATGAACATAGAGAACAATGTATACTGATTTCTGGTATGTAAATGTGCTATTTACAATATTTATTTCCTTTTAAATTCAAATTCTTAACGTGCCTTGTAATAAATAGTTAGATGTCTCCTAAGCTTTAGACGTTGTTAGGCTTATATTATAAATTTTGATATTCTGGTACAAATATCATATCATCCTCTTACTAATATGAGTAAGTAATGCTGAGCGTAAGAAAATTTTAAAAGTAAATATTCTATAAGTTAATTTGCTCCTCGTAGGTGAATCTGGTTCAGGAAAAACCGAAGCTTCTAAAAAAGTACTCGAATACATCGCAGCGCGCACTAACCACTTACACAATGTTGAGAGCGTCAAAGATAAACTTTTACAAAGCAATCCCTTATTGGAGGCTTTTGGAAATGCGAAAACTCATAGAAACGATAATTCTAGCCGATTTGGAAAATATATGGACATTCAGTTTAATTACGAGGGTGCACCAGAGGGTGGTCATATTTGGAACTATTTGCTAGAAAAGTCCAGGGTCGTCAGTCAGATGTCAGGAGAGAGGAACTTCCACATCTTCTATCAACTGCTGGCTGGAGGAGATCAGGAGTTGTTGAAACAACTCAAACTCCAAGGAAGACCAGAAATTTACAAGTACACGATTAACTCGGTGAGTGTCTATAGTATAAGCCAAACATTAGTGCGAACTAAATAAATGTTTTACAATTTCAATTTAGTACATTCATAAAATTATTTTGATATTTTTAACGAGGTTGAGGTTTAAAAGTTAATCTTAGCAGATATAATTTAAATTAAAATATCTAATATATTTAAACGAGCAATTCTTGTATATTTATTTATTTATTTAATTATACCAGCGATCTCGAAAACGGCTCTAACGATTTCACTGAAATTTGCTATGTGGAGGTTTTCGGGGGCGAAAAAAGTGTCCGGGTTCGAATCCCGGTCGGATACAAAGTTTTCACTTTTTTTTGTATTTATTCAAGTTTTTAATTTTTTTATCTAAAAAACTACGACATAACAAAAAAGAACTCCGAGCGAAGCTCGTTCGCCCAGGTACTTTTAATTAATAAAAGGTAAATAAAAATATTTAGTAAAATAATTATCCTGGGCTATAATGGTGCATATTTTTAAGGAATCACAAGCGAGCCAAAAATTGAGCGATGCTGAACAATTCCGCACTGTGCAAGAAGCGATGAAGATTATAGAAATCGGTAGCGATGAACAAAAAGCAATATTTGACATTGTCGCCAGTATCCTACACCTTGGAAACGTGAAATTCGTCCAAAATGACAAAGGATATGCTGAAATCCTCAACCATGATGCTAATAGTCAAAATGTTGCAGAGGTAAGTAAAAGAAAAGTTAAGTCAATTTCTCGAAATACATTATAAATACTGATATTTAGTTTTAAGACGTGACTAAAGCTTATCCAGTTTGAAATGATTAAGCAAAAAATAGTGTAACCCTTGCATTTAACACTTATAAAATATTACTTAAGTACTAAATGTTAACCTTATTTCTAGCTTCTCAAAGTAAACACATCGAAACTTCGAGAAGCGCTCATAAGTAGAACAATTGAGGCCCGAGGCGATGTAGTCACTACTCCTTTAGACCTTGAACAGGCGAAGTATGCCAGAGACGCTCTAGCTAAAGCGGTATACGACAAGCACTTCAGCTGGCTTGTCTCTAGACTGAATTCCTCCTTGGCGCCAAAAGAAAAAGACCCAAGGTCTTCTGTTATTGGTATTCTGGATATTTACGGATTTGAGATCTTCCCGAAGAATAGGTAAGCATGGATTAAGTATCATATTTAGGGTATGTTTAAAACCTTTAATTATGAACTCAGAATAAAAACTTTATGAAGTTTCAAAAGAAGGAATTTTATAACTTTAGGATTGTTAACCAAAATTAATAAAAACTTTTTTATATTACAATGAATCCAAATATTAATTATGAAACAACTTTCGGAATTCCTCAAAGAATCACAATTTAGAGTAATTTTCCATCCGAAAACTTATTTACTTACGTCAACACCTTTTGATATATTGTCCATCTTTAACCATGTCTTTTACAGCTTCGAACAATTCTGCATAAACTTCTGTAACGAAAAACTCCAGCAACTATTCATCCAACTGACATTAAAATCGGAACAAGAAGAGTATTTGAGAGAAGGCATTGAATGGGAACCTGTTGAATACTTCAACAACATTGTTATTTGCGATCTGATTGAACAAAGGCATAGAGGTATGATATCTTTAAGTGATGGGTTTTATATATTTTGATTATTAGGGATCCATAAATATAGGGTCGAGACGGCACTCTATTACTTAATATTGTCTGTACACTCTCCATGTCTTAATTTTTAACAGTAATTGGAATGTTTCAGCAATTTTATTATGGCAGATACTTCTATATAGTGTACTAGCGATTCCCCTTCGCGTCGCTCCGCTCGGTTTCGTCCCTAGTTACGTTTTAACGTTTAGCTCAAAGATGAGATTTTTTCCCGCATTAAAAAGTATCCTATATGTTGACCCGGACAACCAGCTATCATCATACCATATTTCATCAAAATCTTTAGTGATTTTTCCGTTATGCGGTCACAGACAGACAGACAGAAAATAATTCTAAAAACTATAGATTCGGCCTCTGTATCGATAATAATGTCTATTTCAATAAGATTTTGCAAAAAAATATTTAATATACAAATTCGACTTAGTTACAATTTTATTAAATGTATAGATAATAAAAAAGAAAGAGCTAATATTAAAAATAATAAGAGAATTTCTTGTTTATCTGTACCAATTGTAAGAGTTAATAAATATCAAAACATCATTACATTAAGGCAATCTAAATATCATTCTTAATTATTCAAATTTATTTTAAGTATGAAATTGAAACATCGACATCAAACATACTAAGGAGGGTTGATGTCAGGCAGGCGGCCGGTCGTAAAACTTTTGCCAAATCCTATCAGCATTACGGAAGATCTACTGCGCCGATCCCAAGAGATTTTGGAAATGGGCAGGGAGATGATGATGATTTAAACATCGACATCTATTTCAAATACAATATAGCAACGAAAAGAATTTATAAATAATAAATATTATCAAGCATGTCTCCACGAAGCAAAGTACTGGCAGGAAACTGCCAGCATTAGATCTTTGAATTGCAATACTTATGTGTTGAGCAAAGTAGCTACCAGTTCTGGTATCACCAGTTGTCTCTTGGAGGCACGTTGAGATATCAACATCATAACATTAATTTCTAAATATTTTTAACAGGTATCATTTCAATCCTCGATGACGAATGCCTTCGCCCCGGAGACGCGAATGACTACAGCTTCTTAGAGAAACTATCGCAACGTTTGGATGGACACGCGCATTTTAAGTCTCACCAGAAAGTCGATTCCAGGACACAGAAATTGATGGGGCGAGATGTAAGTCAATATATTTCTGTATTTATTGAGGTTTGCCAATTCAATATCATCCAAAAAGGCAGTACCATCAGGAAAACATCCTACCGTACCTAGATAGGTAGGTAGATTAGAGATTGGTACTAACTCATATTAACTCTTATTGGTCAATTAAAATTTAGCACAGAATATCTAGTCGGAAGTAAATTTGCTTTATAGATACGTCGATAAAAAGTCTATCCAATAATAATCTAAGATATTTAAGATCGAACACAAATACGCACAAATCGTGGAAAGATCTTCCTCCTGAGGCTCTTCCTTGGCCTAGGATGAGCAGGCTCTTCAAGGGTCGTGTCTTCAAGCCAGCTACTCCTCTTATGTTGCAGATGTCTATTAGTGACGATAGTCATTTACCACCGGAGGCTCTTTTGCTCGTTTACCCCATTTTCAAAAAAATAAACATTTAAACTACCACAGGTCCAAATCACACCCTAATCTGATGATCCCTAGTTAATGAAAACCTTCACACATTTATTCACCAATTTCCCTATTTATAATATTCGTAGAATCATAGTAACAAATACGTTTGCAGGAGTTTTGCCTCGTCCACTACGCGGGCGATGTGACGTACAACGTGAACACGTTCATAGAGAAGAACAACGACCTGCTCTTCCGCGACTTGCAGAGCCTCATGGCGACATCCGGCAACAACATTGTTGGATCGTGCTTCAAAGTAAGTTCATTTTTTTTATTCTTTAAAATTAAAAGGTCCATAACTCATAAGTATTAATTAACTAATAACTATTTTTTTAATTTTTTTTTGTTCTGGCATCATTTCAATTCAATTGTTTTGTGAGTCGCTGCTAGAAGCATGGGGTCACATCACGAACAAAGTGAAATTAGTTAAAAAAAATGATAATAGATGGCGTTGTATGTATCGATTTGTTTTTATGTTCATGTTAAATTCAAAATTTGAAAAAAATTAAATGCGAAAAGCATATATCCTAACTTTAAAAAAATACCTAAAGTAAGAAAAAAGGAAGTAATGGACAAAAGTATAATGTTTTTGAAGTTTTATAAAATTCAATAATATCGTTATATTTCTGGCGGCAATAATGGGTACTACATTGTGATAGTACGATCTTTGATAACAATTATGTAAACTGTGTTCATAGATGGCGCTCAATATAATAAAAAGTTTTGTAGCACTCAAAGACAATATCTTAAAAATATAGTTTGTAATTGTCATAGTAGCCTTGAGAGACCTTACATAGGTACCTACAACATTGCGCAGCGCAGCTCGGGGATAGATACCCTTAGCTTTTAACGCCATCTATCATTTAGAATTGCTAGATGTCGCCTTATTTTTAATTCTCACTTGCGCCATCTATTATCATTTTAGGACAAAAAAAATAGTGTATCCAGTAGCGTGAGTTAGCGATGTCCAAATATTTGTATGGGATGCACTATCTGTACTCTATATATGATCTGTGCTAGAAGTAACTCAGGCAGCACTTGCAAACGTCTAAAGAAACCTCAGTTTATATGACTTTATATATATTGTTGACTGTAGTTTATCTCCAAAAATTAAATATTCTTTATAAAACTTTTCACTATTCTTAATTACTTATTCTTACAATTAGTGAAGGTATATGTATAAAAAAATAAATATTTTTGTTTCTTTCTAATTTCTTTTCAGGACTACAACCTAGCGAGCAAGAAGCGTCCAGAAACCGCCATTACACAGTTCAAGAACTCTCTAAACGAATTGATCAAGATTTTGAGCAGTAAAGAACCTTCGTACATTCGATGCATCAAACCCAACGACTTTAAGATGCCAAGTGAGAATATTAAACATTATATTTATTAACATTTAATATCTACATAATAAGTCACTGTCGGTAACGGGCACTGGTTTGATTCTTGCATGGGACTAATATTTTTATTGATTGTACAAATGTTTTTCCGTGGAATTATTGGATATTTTGTTACTTAGATATATAGTGAGATATCCCTATTAGTTTCCATTATCGAAAAAATGAAAAAGTCTCGTCAAAAAATCTCATCAAATCAAAACTGGTCACGAGAATTCGGCTTGATAGTAATCAATTTTTAAATAGATTAGGGATTTCTGAGTTTATCAAACAAATTTAAATATAAATATAGGTGTTTATATATAAAAACATTCGTGCTCATCACACAAATGAATGTCCCCAGCGGGACTCGAAACCGCGACCGCTGACACAGCAAGTACGGTCACTACAAAATGAGCCAAACGTGTCGTCATACAACTAACAAATTGATAGTTTGTAAAGAAAATAATAGATTAAATAATTTATTCGACTCTTTCGCACCCTTATAGAGAATCAAGAAATTTTTGTATGAGATTATTTCAAGCTATTTCTCAAATTCCATTTTATACGTGCATATTTTAAGTGTAATAAAGAATATGATTATTATAATAATTAATTATGTTTAACTCTGACAGTGCAATTCGATGACAAGCTGGTGTCCCACCAAGTGAAATACCTCGGCCTCATGGAGAACCTGCGCGTGCGCCGCGCCGGCTTCGCTTATAGGAGAACTTATGAAGCTTTCTTGGAAAGGTAGAAATGATTTATAATACTACATATAATACCATGAAATATCTTAAACTTTAAGATTGAGTTGTATAAGTCTGTATCAGACTGTCAGTGTAAAAGTGGCCTAATCTATCGAATATACTTTTGTTAAATATTTTTAACTAGCGACTCGCACTCGTTTCACTCGGGTTCGTCCCTGTGTACGATTTAACAGTTAGTACTGAATAGATAGTCGATCTATTGTTCTGTGAAAAACAAAAACAAATGTATCCCACGGGAACCGTACATTTTTCCGGGATAAAAAGTAACCTACGTGCTATTCCAGACTATAATCTATATCTGTGCCATCCAGATCCGTTCTGCCGTTCTGGCGTTATTGAGTAACAAATATCCATCCATCCAAACTTTCGGATATATATATATAAATAATGGGATGGGATAAAAACAAGAACTGTGCTTAGAATAAATGTTTTAAATGTTTTAATGTCGAATAAACTCTAAAGTCAAAAGAAGTTATTACTGCTATATATTTTAAAACACATTCTTTCTATAGGTACAAATGTTTGAGCCAAGACACGTGGCCCAACTACCGCGGGTCGGCGCGCGACGGCGTACAGAAACTGGTCGAAGCCATGCATTACGAGCGCGAGGAATACAGGATGGGCAAGTTAGTATGACTATTGGCAGATTTCGTATGATGAATAACGTTTTGCCTTATTTGTCTCTAAAATTAAAACGCTATATAAATCATATTTGAAATATCCATTTTTTTATTTATTTCTTTACTAGCTGCCTGCTTGGATTCTATTTTTCTTCGATTTTTCTATTCTAGGATTCCAAGAATAAGTTTTAAATTTAAATAATTTAAACAGGCAATGGTAAGTAGAGATGCAAGTGATTAACATAACCTAAATCTCTTAATCACTACACTCAACTAATATAAAAAAAAACACTTTCCAGCACAAAAATCTTCATCCGCTTCCCGAAAACCCTATTCGACACTGAAGACGCGTTCCAAATAAAGAAGAACGACATAGCCACCATCATACAGAGCCGTTGGCGAGGCTACTACCAGCGCCAGCAGTACCTGCGCATGCGCGCCGCCGCCGTGGTCGTGCAGAAGTGGGTGAGGCGGTTCCTCGCCCAGAGGGAGAGGGAGAGACGGCGGAGAGCTGCTGATGTTATTCGAGCTTTTATTAAAGGTGAGATTGATAAACTAACACACACACATGCACACACGTACACATGCACACATACACGCACACACGTATATAGTACACACCCACGCACACAAAGGAGCATGCGCACACAAGCATGCGCGTACTCTTTCACGCTCACTCACACGCACGTGCATTTCATAAATCCTTACATAATACTTTGTTAGATTTACGCAAATATTATTTAAAATTTCAAATTCTTACATAATTTAATATTTGAAATCATAACAAATAATATTACCTTCTTTACTTTGAAATAAGCCTTTATGTGGGTATTTTTAACAAAATATGTTTTTATACAAGTTTTTTACATCTAAACCTGATAGTCATTTATGTACCTACAAACTATTTCATCCCAACCCACCAGGTTTCATAACGCGCAACGGCCCAGCCACGCCAGAGAACCGTCGGTTCCTCGGTATAGCCAAGGTGCACTGGTTGAAACGACTCTCGAAGAGCCTCCCCTCCCACCTCCTGGACCTCTCCTGGCCTCCCTGCCCGGCTACATGCCAGGAGGCCTCTAAATACCTCCAACATTTGCATAGATTGCACCTATCAAGGAAGTACCGGTTGGCTCTCTCGCCTGAAGACAAGAAGCAATTCGAGTTGAAGGTGCTGGCTGAGAAGATATTTAAAGGTATGGGAATGTTGCTGATTTGGAATTTTAAAAACTAAATTAATCATCTTTATAAATAATCTCCAGAAAATTACTTTAGTTAACAGTGATATTTTTTTGAATAATATATGTACGTTTAAAGGATGCTTGGAATGGAAGTCAAGTCAAAACTTTTAAGATTTTTCACGGTGTATTTTTGATGTTAGATTTAATTAAGATCTTCATACTATATAGGTCTCCCTTCATTATTTTTATTTTGTTTTACTTTAAACGGCTGAATATCTACGACGGAATCTGCATATCTTTGACTTTTAACTGAATAACTTAATAGATAAAGGATGTAGAAGACTAAACTAGAATTAGAAATACACAGGCGAAAAAAAACGTATTCAGTAACAATTATTTACGTCAATCTACGAGTAACTACAATTACTTATAATACTTTTTCAAATTTTGGATATTTAAAAAAAAAAATCTTTTCGGATTTCTTCCAGAGTTTTTTGATTTTTGTTTTCCGACGTTTTAAATGCTTCACAGCAATCATGGTCACGGGAGATATAATGATTGTTGTAAAGCTTTCATGAGAGATGGTTTTATTTAACTACAATTATAATATAATAAACATAATACAGGCAAAAAGAACAGCTATCCAAGCAGTGTGCGCGAGCGCTTCCAATGGGACCGGCTCAATGAGGAGCAACGTGTACTGCGCAACACCTTCATGGCGTCGCCCGCCTGGCCCGCCGGCGAGAAACTCATTGTAAGATTCTTTCCTTACATTAACTACTATTGTCTTATTGTTAGGAAAATATCGTAAGGAAACCTGCATGTCTGAGAAAACTTAGCAAGTTTTCGAAAGACATGTGAAGTCCAACCAGCACTTGACGTGGTGGACTTACCATTCCCTTTATATTGAAGGGAGGCCCTTGCCCAGCAGTGGGATGTTAAAAAGAGCTAAATACATAAGTATAGTATTAGTTGTATTATTTACCAATTATACTAACTTTTGCCCGCGGCTCCGCTCGTGTTTATCACTACCTGTTACAAAATCTAGTTGAGTTTATGTTTGTTCGAGCTAATCCAAGAAACTAGTACTAAATTGTTTATTAAATTACTATTCTATCATTATCAATGTTATTTTATGTTTGAGTATATTACTTAGTTTTCATAATTTTAATCACAAGACTTTTTATTTGATGTCTTCAAACATTATTAAATATGAAAATAAAGTACACGTAGAAAAAATAACCTTAGATACACAAACGTATCTTCTTCCTCTTTCCATTATCAAATATGTCCAAACTTCATGCCTTTAATCGAATAAAAATCTTATCAAAACAACTACAGTATTCCTGTGAAGCTGTAAAATACGACCGTCGGGGATACAAGCCTCGTCCCCGAGCTCTGCTCGCGTCCGACCGCGCTTTGTACGTACTTGACGCGGCCGCAAGAAAAACCTTCAAGCTGAAGCATAGGTTACCCCTCGACAAGTTACGCGTTGTCGTCACGCATGAGACTGATGATCTCGTCCTGGTGAAGATTCCTCAAGAGTTGAAGAAGGATAAGGTGAGAGACTAAAACATACTAGACATACGTAGTCACAATAATAATAATGATAAAAACTCTTTATTGCACACACAAAAGAGGAAGAAATAAAAAAAGAACAATACAGTAGTAGGAAAATGCACATGAGGCGGCCTTATCGCTAAAACAGCGATTTCTTCCAGGCAACCTTTAGGTGTAGGAAATAGCAAAGTGTGAAGTGGAAAGGTGTGATAATAAATGACAAATAATAGAGTTAGGAAAAATAAAAAAGATACATACATAATATGATATTTTATATACGTATATATATAAAAAATATATAAATTAGGTATACCTAAATAATATAAATGTTATGACAGTAAGTTTATATAATAATAATGTATTTCTATCTTTCTAACTGAATCTTGAATAGTGTTTTCGCACTTTCATATTGTGGACGGTTTCCAAACGTCAAGAAGCTAGGCTAAAGTTGACTTTGCTTGTTCTGTCTCAGTACGGAAGTGTAACACCAGGAATTTTCTAACTCCTTCGTGTTACTTTTTGTTAAAACAATTCTTAATAACACTCACAACCTACTGTTTTCTTTTTACTTTTATTTTATCCAACGTGAATCTCGAACCCAAAACCTGCACTCGCATAAACGAGTCAAAAGACCAATCAGGTACTATAATAACTTTAAGAGGATTTTTAAAAGGATTTCGATTTTTCAGTAATTTAAAAATGATTATACACACAAGTATATAGTTACATATAATTAAGAGCGTATCGAATTGAATAACAATTGCCTAGAACTTGGTAATCCGGCTCGAAGGACTAACTATGAACAAAATATTACTAATCTAAAATTAAAGAAATATTTGTATATAAGCAGTGGTAGCCTAGTGATAACGCGCTCGCTTGGAAAACCGAGTAAAGCGAGTTCAAATCCCGGGTCTCGCACCTCTGATATTTTCATGTGCGAATCATTTCTAACATGATTACCACTTGCCTTACGGTGAAGGAAAACATAGTGAGGAAACCTGCACGTCTGAAAAAACCTAACAAGTTTTCGAAAGACATGTGAAGTCCGCCAATCCGCACTTGGCCAGCGTGGTGGACTATGGCCTGATCCCCCTCGTATTGAAGGGAGGCCCGTGCCCAGCAGTGGGACGTTAAAAAGGGCTGAATACAAGCATATAATATATTTTTAAAGACATTCCTTATTTATTCCATATAGGGAGACCTGATTATATCAGTGTCGCACGTGATCGAGGCGCTGACCATCTTCACCGACTACACGAAGAAGCCGGAGATCATCGAGATCGTCGACACCAGGACGTATGTTTCATATCAATTATTTCTTACAAATACACTTTAAGGAGACCATCTCAACATATTCAATAAACAAGAATAAATAAAAATCACATTTTTCGTGAATAGTACACTACTTTATATATCTATCGTTTCTTATATTTTACACTATACCCAGTAACGGATTTAACTTCAACGCCGCCCCTGGGCACTGGAAAAAATACCACCTTATTATCGTTTTTTTTTAAATTATATAGTTTTTGGAAAATTTCAAAGAAATAATTTATAAATTTTATCATTTTTTTGAAAAATGTACGTACTAGTAATTTTTTTATTTTAATTTTTTTGAAAATTAAAAAAATCATTTTCGATAACGCGAAGAATTTTTTTTCCCGCCCTCCGAATTTTGCCGCCCTGGGCACATGCCCCAGGTGCGATAGCGCTGACGATACCTATCTTCGCGAAATCAAATTGTTAATCGATTTTCGCGATTTCTTTTTTTAACTAGATATCACTTTAAAGTGATTTTTATGATCTATATGGTACTTTTAGCTAGAAATTATTGATTAATGTATTTTTTTTTTTGTTCAGCATCGCACATAACCTTGTGAACGGCAAGCAGGGCGGCACCATCGAAGTGACCACCGGCCCGCAGCCCACCATACACCGCGCCAAGAGCGGCAACCTGCTCGTTGTACGTATGAATAAAACCTAACTTACTATATCAATTAAGTATACATATTTACTACATTTATAAATTATAACTCCTTCATATCTTTAATTACTTGCGTTTTATAATTTTAGGCTCTAAGTAGAAAAGTATTTTTTATTCCTTGATATATAATTAAATACATTTTATATATGCGATATGCCTCCTAACAGTGCCTCCTAACAACCATGATCTTTATAGATTTTATTTTTTATTTTATGGAGTAATTTTTCTTTTATACCTATATATTCATTTTTATTAAATATAATTTATTTTTCTTGCCAGCAATATCAGGCTATATAAACTAAAGGTATTTTTTAATATCAAATAAAGCATAAATTAATATATTTTGAGCGTTGCAATTAATTTTTAATTTTATTGACTTCAAAATAATGATTATTATTTTTTTTATAAAAATTAAAAAAATATGGTACTACCAAAAGAGCGCTTGAAATATCAGCTTTTGACTCTAAGACAGCGATTAGATCTTTAAGTCTAGCTAATAATTAAATTATAGTGGCTTATCCTATTAAAAAACTCCAATAGGATCTCATCAAAAGCCTCAAAAGCCACATAGAAACCAATAAATATTTATTGGTTTCTATGTGGCATTTGTCGCTTTTTAAATAGGTTAATTTGAATTGATAAATAATAATTATTTATTGTTTTTTTTTTTTAGGTGGCAACTCCATAAAGCAGTATTGGTCAGTTGGACACCCACAATCAAAGTAGTCAACATGTTTGAATTTTACAAGTCATATTTAATTAGAAAAGAAAATCAATTCCAAATTGTAATTTATTCATATTATTTTAAGTGTTAAGATTTTTACATCTTTTTTTTATTTTAAATTTATTATATTGTTTATTAATTTTACATTATCGATTACGTTGATTTTTGTATAAAAACCTTTTTCTTAGCTTATGCACTATATGCTAAGTATGTGAGACTTTATATTTATATACATATTATATATATAATATAATTACATATTATATATTTCCATTGCAACTGCCTCGGTGGTGTAGTGGCTAGCATGTACGGCTGCACATCCTGAGGTCCTGGGTTCGAGTCCCGGGTCGGGCCAAGTTTAGTTATTGAGTCTTTCTGTATAGTAAGCCTCAGTAACAGCCCGGAGTTGGGAAGTTGGCGGTGTTTCACCCCCGTGCCTCGGAGAGCACGTAAAGCCGTCGGTCCTGCGCCTTAACTCTCACCGGTCGTGTCGAGTAGTCGTCCCACCGGAGTATGAGAGTGACAGGAATAGAGAGTGCACTTGTGTCTGCGCGTACACTTGTGCACTATAATATCTCCTGCGCAGTTGGCTAGTCTCAATGAGATTGGCCGCCGTGGCCGGAATCGGTCAGGAGGACATTATTATTATTTCCATTGTATATTATTAGATTTCATTTCATTGATTTAATTATTCATTTTGTTATATGTGTGAAATGTTTTCGTACAAAGTACTTAGTAACGTATGCCATAGAATGAAATGTTGCAGTTAGAATGTGTCCACATTACAGTTTTTCTCTATTGATATAATAAAAATTTCAAAGTATTGAAACTTAAATGATAAAATATTAAATAAAACTACATATCTTTACGAATGTTTTAACGGATTTATTTTGATTTTTGGTTCCCGTTTCAAATACTTTTACACTTTACAGCAATGATGGTCACGGAGTTCGAAAAGATAGTTTAATTTAAAATGTCAAATATTCGCGTAAATCTAAAAAATTATTATAAACTATTTATATTTTTTGCAAAATATATATATCTCTGTTACAATAATTGCCATATCTAAATATATAATCTATATAATGTGGACTCATTTTCTTATATTATTATATAAGCTGAATCGACGGTGCCTAAATAAGTGTATGTAGACATAATTGCTTTTATTGTAAAAGTTTGCGATGTTTTACAAACGTTCGAGGTTACCAGAGTTGACGGACAGACAATCTATTTGAATATAATATATATTATATAAGATTGGCCATAAATAGGATACAGGCGACGTGCCTTATTATTAAGCCAGTTCCTTTGTAGTCACTTTATAAATATACTTATTTTGATAAAAATGTGTTTTATTAAAAACATAAATCTCTCATTCTATGACAAACATAAAAATTGAAATTACCTGCTGGTTTTACTTTTGGTCCTTCGAACCAGATTTATTCCAATAGATGTCAATAAGAATAATAATCTAATAGTTTTATTTTGCAACAATTTCACATATACGACATTCCGCGTATAAGCGTATACATTAAAATTCCACGGAGGTCAAAAGTATCTAATCAAAAATATATAAAAAAAATCAAAACATTACACTACCTGGCTCGAAGGATCAAAAAATATCTTTGTTTGTCTGTGAATCGTTAACTAAGAATTTGCCACGGTTTGTCCATTTTTTTTATTTGCTACCCTCTCAGGATATCGTTTCCACGTATCTTGGCGACTATTTATGAACACTACATGGATAAGCTGACAAAATATCAGCGTTTCAGGTTCACGGTCTGAGTGTGAAAGTCAAACGAATGAATCAGTCACAATAAGCAACTAAATTTAATATCTATACATAAGAGTAGAGTCTGTACTTTAAATGTTTTTTGGAAAATATTATTGAAATAGTTATTATTATCGATACAGAGGTCGAAACTATAGTTTTTAGAATCTTTCTGTGTCTGGGAACTCATCACGAGAAAACCATTGGACAGATTTTGATGAAATTTGGGATGATGATAGCTGGTTATCCGGATCAACGTATGGGATACTTTTTACTGCGGGAAATATCTCATCTCTGAGAAATCTATACTAAACATTAATAAATATATTTTAACCGAAAAAAGAACTTTAATTTATTGACCACCATGAATAAACAAGTAAATAAAATGCAAATAAAAATCCATAATTCATTGTAGTTTATTCTTATAAAAGTTAGGTACATTTTTACATTTATCTTACAACTAACAGAACAATCCAGAGTTGCGGCGACGCGACAACTACCCTCAGTCTTAGATTTAAAAGAAACCCTGCCTAGTCGATACTTTGTTCAAGAATACAAACCAATATATGTATAATCAATGTTTTATATAACAGAGTCGACCTTGCTCTGTGAAAAACCAAAATCTATCCCACAGAAACCGTACATTTTTTCCGGGTTAAAAAGTAACCTATGTGCTATTCCAGACTATAATCTATCTCTGTGCCAAATTTCATCCAGATCCGTTCAGTCGTTCTTGAGTGAATGAGTAACAAACATCCATTCATCCAAATTTTCACATTTATAATATTTATAAGATATATTTTATTTTAGTATATTAGTCTGTTTGTAATATAAGCATTTCTAAAGTAATTATCCGATTGCGGTAATTTTAGTGATTTTTAACGATTACTCTCACAAATGTTTTTGACACGTTGTACATTAAAAATACGATAGATGGCGTTCACAACAATTAAAAAATCATGTATGTTTGTCACTTTACACTATAATTAACAATTAAATCATAAAAAAATAAGCAAAATAAGCCAAATTAATTTGAATATTAATTTGACAAGTCAAAATAAAATACCCTTACTCATCAACCAAACAATGGATTCTAAATACAACAATTTAGTTTCATAATAAAATGGCAGTCAATCAGTACAGAACCGTATCAATCTTCACATATAAAAAAAATC
This sequence comes from Fabriciana adippe, assembly GCA_905404265.1. Lineage (NCBI taxonomy): Eukaryota > Metazoa > Arthropoda > Insecta > Lepidoptera > Nymphalidae > Fabriciana > Fabriciana adippe. Next base: position 2,375,847 of record FR989995.1, read on the forward strand.
TCCACAATGAAACAACACAAGGTCACCTAACTCTGGATTATTAATACATTTTACATCTATCATACAAGCATCTCCAGCCGAGAACTCTATAATATATTTTTTTTCTTAGTTATTATATGAGACTTGACAAAGTTTTAGAATTTTAACACCAATAACTTTTCAAGTGTTCAGCATTTTATTCCTATCCTTTCAATTTGCTTAAGACATTAATATAAACATTTTGCCTTGAGAGTGAATCGAACCTGCGACCTAAGGCATATAGGCACTTGAACAGATACATTGTCGTAACACTACAGTCTAGTAAAATCAAAAACCATTGTCAGATCTCTTGTATAATAACAAAAGTCAGTAAAGTACAGTAAATACAACACTTAAAGGAACTATAAAAGGCATTTATTTACACAATTGTTTTCTAAAAACAGAAAAAAAATATTTTAAGGAATTTAAAAATCACAAATTTATGGAAGATTTTAATTAAAAAGCAAATCTTCTTTCCATATACAGATTAATGACTGATCAATAAAAGATCAAACTTCGTCTAGTGCTAATAAATTATGATTCGTCTAAATAAAATATATAAAATTTTAGGAAGATTACGCATGATAATTAAATGCAAACTAGGTCTTAGTGCTTAAAATAGGAATTTTTAATTTAAATAAAAAAAAAATCACAAATAAATATGGGCAAACTATATATTTTAATATATCAACATTATTATTTATATAAAAAGCTAAAACTTTTTGGTGAGTTAATTTTTCTATAGATTTTTGACCAATTTTTGACTAAGTCAATTAAACTTGTGTTTAAATGAGAAAAAGTATATTTGAAGTGAAACTTTAGAATCGTTGCGATTTGAAACTCAATGGAAACGGAAATGCGTCACTAAAAAGAGACAAACACAAATATAAAGGAATAAGCCGGCGAGAGAAAGAGATAGAATACATTGCCATGTTGTCATGGTAACTGTTGTTATTGTCCGACAAATAGTTAAGTTTTCACTTCTACCATGTGTGAATTGGACACACACTCACTTTTTTAAAACAAATTTCATATATCATAATGGTTAGGGGTAAATAAATGGTACACTATATTTTGTTTATATCTATTATTCCATTAAAAGAGTAATCTGGAAGAGTCAATTCCATACACTATGTACAATCACAGTATTTGATATAAGTATACATTTTATTGTGATGTTTTATTGCCTTTGTTAATAAATAATTGTACAAGCTTATGCAGTGTATGGGACGAGTTGATATGTGGTTGTTAGTCTCAATAACTGTAACAAATAAAAATATTATTCTAGCAACAATTTTAACAACGAAAAAAAAAAGATTATTATATTTGTTACATATAATTATATCAGCAAACAAAAACTGCTTAACCAATGTCAAGTTACTTAAGTAAAAAAAAAAAAAAAAAAATACATGAAAAAAAAAATAAAAAAAAATTTTAGAATACATACTTAGTTACTGAGTAAAACAACTACAAACAAAACTTGCCACCATACACTGCAAAAGAGCCAATATAGGCAATAAATAAGAGCATAAACAATAATCATTCGCCTATCATAACAAAAAAGTGGGGGCATTAGCTAAAATAAATTGTTCTTACTCGTACACTATATATACATCCATATACACAAAACAATAGTGGGTAACTGGCGTACCAATCCTTTGGTAATTAGTTATTTTGGTGCGCACTATGACTTGCTCGCAATCCAGTCGTAATGCCCAAGTCAATACTTACATAAAGCCACATTCCGTTAGCCGCTTGTATTATCAGCCACATATCACTTCACTATAGTATATAATTAATAATTATCACTGAAGCACCAAGTCTTGGTATCAACCATAGATTATACCAAACATTATTTATCTGTGGCGAAAGCCATTTGTAAGTTTTTTTTTAAAGACACTGCACTATAGTGTCATTGTCACTAAAGCACTCTGCCTATGGTCAGCGATAGTAACCATAGTAATAATACTCCAAATACTATTTAACTTGTCCAACAGTCTCTTGAGTCTCCGCAGGTTTGAAATTTTCATTTTTATAATCGCTTTTGAAGCTAGGATCGGATTGGTTTTCTTCTTGGAAGTTGTACGACTTAGGTTTAGTATTATCTTGTTCCCTTTGCTGTCTTCTCCTCTGTTTCGACCAAAGCTCGTGGCAGTCTTGCCACGTCGGTAACTCTGGGGCTGGCATCCTATAAATTAGGAATTAGCAAGAATCAGTATTTAACAAAAAAACAAAATTGTACACTTTATAATAATAATCATTATCATAAATCGATTAGATCATTATCATATATTTGATTCATTTATTTTTTATAGATTATCCATCAAAAGCGCCGCATTTAGCTATTATGTTTTATTTTTTTAAATATATAATACTAGCGACTCACCCCCTCTCTTGAATCATTCTACCTATTAAAAAGAAACCGCTCAAAATCCGTTGCGTAGTTTTAAAGATCTAAGCATATATAGGGAAGCGACTTTGTTTTATACTATGTAGTGATTCTTTATGGCCCTTAAGAATAATAGATGAAGTAAATCTTATCACTTGATAACAATATATAGATACATAACACCCTCAAAACTAGACACAAATATATACTATACCAAACTACTTATATCAATATTATAAATGCGAAAGTAACTGTGCGTCTGTCTGTTACGTTTTTACGCCTATACCATTGAACCAATTTTCATGATTTTTGATATAGAGATAGATTGGACCTTTGAGAAGGACATACGGACATACGTTTTTGTTGCGATAGTAAAACTTGAAGAGAGTGAAATAGAAGTTAATATTTTGTATGGGGAATAACCTACCTAAAAGTAGACTCACGATAACTGTTTTTGAAGTTGTTAGTAATAAAATAAAATGAATCAGTTACTCACTGGTCTGGCACGACATTTTTCAACCATGCACTCTTCAAAGCCTCCTCTGCAGTGATCCTTCTATCAGGATCGAGCTCCAGCATCCTGTCCAGAAGATGAAGAGCAGCAGCCGGCATAAAGGCGAACTGTTCCCTCACACACCTCTTATGGAACCTCTTGGGACGTAGGGTGTGCCAGAGAGGCAGTTTAACAACATTCGGCCATACACCAGGAGCTGGTGTTCCACACACTCGCGAGATCGCTTCTAATTGCATCATCTCTACACTCGCCTAAAAAGATATTATTTTTAAATATTAAGTCAAATAGCTTTTTTTAAAATGTACAGCATATAGAATAAATGAATTTATATATTTTGTATACACGTAAGTATTATCGCAATTAAAAAAAATATTTCGCCATTTTTATTTATAAGATGAAAATCTACACAACAATAAAAAAATATCAATACACCCAAAAATTATCTTTAAATACACAATGTATCACAAAATTTAAAAAAGCAGGTTAAGTAACTACAGTAGGTATAAAAATTCACAATCAAACACAATTACTAAAAAATAATAAACCAAACTATACCTGGAATACAGGATGTTTGATAAACAATTCTCCCAATATGCATCCCATGGACCACACGTCCACTGCTGGACCGTACCTCTCTTCACCCAGCAACAGTTCAGGTGGTCGGTACCAAAGTGTGATCACTTTGTTTGTGTACGGTCGCGCTCTGTCTTCAGCCGACCAGAGCCGAGCCAGACCAAAATCTCCAAGCTTCACTTCTCCTCTGTAATTTGAATGATACATTCATACAATATTTTTAAAAGCTAAATGTAGAGACAAAAAGCCATATCCAGTCATCTTAAATATATATTAATAAATACCCTTTGCAAATAAATGAGATACTATTACAGGCATCAAATACTTTATTCTTCGAACTCGTTTCTCTTTTGTTTAGTCATGAGGCAAATTATTGATATGTTTTCTAAATAATTATAGTTTGAATTCCTTCAGATATACTAATTTAAATAAACTATTAATTTATACAGAAATAATATTTACACATTTTTTTAACTATTCAAAAAAATATCAACAAATGCTTAAGAATTGGCACAAAAATATATAATAATAACAAAATATATAATATCCAGATAAAAGGCCACATTCACATACTCACTTATTATTCATCAATATATTACTGCACTTGATATCTCTATGCAGGAAGTTCTTGCGATGGCAATACGCAAGTCCATCTAGTAGCTGTCGCATGATAGATGCATTGTGAGACTCGGTGAAGTCTACCATTTTGGATTCTAACAATCCCATTAAATCGTGGTCCATATACTCAAATACCAGGTAGAAGGAACCTTTGTCCTGTAATTGTTTATTAACTTATCAAACTTTACTTATACTAGAAAACTTAACTGCTTTAGGTAAAAATAAGATTAAACAAAAGAAAAATCAAAGAAATCCAAACAACTGTTGCAAGATGGAAACAGGATTTGGAGTATCTGTATAAATATTATAAATGTGAAAGTTTGTGAGTATGGATGTTTGTTACTCTTTCACGCCAGAACGGCTGAACGGATCTGGACGAAATTTAGCACAGACAAAGTAGTTTGGAATAACACATAAAATACTTTTAATCCCGAAAAAATATACGCTTCCCGAGGGATAGATTTGTTTTTGTTTACAATATTATGCAATGAGAATAGATGAGGTTCCATATGAAAAAAAAAACTGTGACCTTTAAATAATTTTTATAGTAATGGTAATAATTACTACTGATAAAGCTATTTCAGTGTTAGAGTAATCTTTGTTAAAAAACTATAATATAAAACCCACTCACTTTTCTAAAGTCCATAGCATCCTGCTTATCAGTGACAATTTCCCTCAAATTGACTATATTCTTATGATTTAACTGTCTCAAGATCTTGATCTCTCGAACAGCCGTTATGGGGAAGCCCTCCTTCTCGTTTTCTAATCTAACTTTCTTAAGTGCTACTAGTTGGTCAGTGTTTTTATCACGAGCCTTATATACTTGACCATATGTGCCCTCACCAATTTGAGTTATAACCTGGAAATAAAAAATATATCAAAATAAAACCAAAAATCAAAGTAAATCCGCGAAAAAATCTGTAAAGATAGCTTTATTTAAAAATATATAATTATTATTATTTCATGAAACGCAGTCCTAACAGGTTTTTGTTCATGGAGGCTATTTTCAATAAGACATCTGCACAAATGTTATAAAACACTAGAATATTTGTTCAAATACAAGTGCACTCTCTAATTAAAACATCAAATAACTAAATTGCCGGCGGGATAAACGATTTGAGCCTAGTACATACAGATCTACAGCTGAACATGTAAGCCAATAGTTGCCTAAGTCAGTTCAGATATAGATTTTAATTGGATATATATATATATATATTTTATTATTGCAGCTTTATTTTCCACCTAACAATTCTTACTAATATATATTCAATTATAATTAATTCCTTTCCATTTCTTTGTTATTTTCCCCCTGATATGTAAAAGCCTCCTCCAATTGGATTTTAATAAAACTTATTATTATTAATTGATTATAAAGAAACAATTCAAATTTCATTATTTATTAATATTAAAAATGATTAACCTGGAAGCCATCGACACACTTCTCCCCCCAGTCCTTGGCATGGTGTGTTGGCGTCACTACAGGGACTACTTTGGAACCTCTTCTTTTTAAAATTCGTGGCCTCTTTAATTTTGAACCAGGCTGTAATAGCAAAAAAAGTACATAATTATAAGGAAATTAAATTAAATTTATTAAAAAAAGAAATATTACCATAGTAAAACCTTAAGAAGTCAGTTTTTAGTATGATTTTTTATTTAATTGTATTTTTAATTGAGTTATTAGCAAATACATACATTTGCACTTGTGCCAGACTTTCTTGAACTGAACACGTGAGAATATTGGTGGTGTGTAACGCTGCCAGCGTTACTACCAGATGTGTGTGTAGGTCTTGGGGCTGGTGGTGGAGTGGAACCATCCATTTCATCACCACTAAGCTCCTCAGACCCAGGAATGACTGGAAAAAAATTTAACATACATTGAACTAAAATCCTTCTTTTATATATATTTAAATTAAATTTTCTTTGAAAAATATTAATGCACAATAAAATATTAATATGGCAAAAGTTTATTAGTTGGTCAATTCTTTCTTTATTCTTTCATCTAAAGACTAAAAATATCATGATTCCCTTGTGTCTTCTCCATTCTACGTGACATTGGTGAAGTGTTGTGGTCTCAGCTAGCAATCTTTGAAACCATTGACAAGAAAATAGATAATTAAGATAATTGTATTGAATTAATAAGATAATTGAATTGAAAAATATCATGATAAACATAAAACAGTGATTTTTTCTTTGTAATAGTTTTAGTTATGACGGCTCGGATATTAACTGCGAGCGCAGTTATACGCAGCATCTCGTCCCCATGAGCTCCGCAGATACCTAATATTGCGTTCTGCGCATCGAAACGTATGATGTTCAGAACTGCCATTATGCTTGAATCGTACTGTAAATAAAAACATGGAAGACCAACTTATGGTACCAACAGCAACTGCAAAACTAGCATTTACAAAAAATTAATACTAAACATTCATTCTTTACTAACCAGGTGGCATTGGCAAATTCATGATGCCCGTCCTCTTTGGTTTTTCTGGCTTCTTGACAGGACTAGGCGAAGGCGTACTTAATGGACTGTCATTCGCCAATGTTTTGAGATCATCGACCTGAAATTTTTATATAAAAAAAATGGTTACAACAAATTTGATATATTATTAAATATATATTCATGTTAAAACACAATTTTTAATAATAAAATAAATAAATATTAAATGTTTGGTACTAAATGGTTTTTAATAAGCCCTTTGAAGTATATGTATTAAGTGAATGTTTTTAACAATAATTAAATAATGAATTAACAGATATCTATCTTTATATTTATTTAGGAACTTAACAAAAACGTTTTACCAAACACATACTATATTTCATACTGATTTATAATTACCTGTGTATTAGGGGGCATGGGTAGCTTAGTGAGGCTCTTGGGTTTAGGCGGAGGGGGCTGTTGGTTGTTGAAGAAGACCCCGTCTACTACACTGCCCCCCATTTTGGGGGGTGGGGGCAATGTACTTGTGCTGGTGGTGGTTGGAGGTGTTTGGGCCTTTTGGGGGGTTGATGGTTTCTGTAATAGAAATATTTGTAATATAAACATTATAAATAAAAAAAAATCTCTCGTTGCATATTTTAATTGTCTGGATATTAGAACAATGAATTAACCTCTTTTCACTAATCTCAAGCTTCCATTTCATACACTTACATTGAAAAAGCAAGTACTAAATAAAATTATTCGCTAACTTCTTCTTGAAAAAAAAACTAACCTCAGAAGCACTCTCCGAAGCATCACCATTTGCAGTGGGTTTGGCTTCGGTTGTCTCTGGTTGCGGAGGTTGCGGTGGTTCTGGCGGTTGAGGCGGTTGTGGCGGCTGCGCTATTGGTTGGGGCGGTGGTGGCTCCGAGTCCTCTGAAGGCGGCGGCACGGGCATAGGAATATCAGTGACATCTGTCTTTATGCTGTTGTTATCGCCGTTTTCTTTGGAGGTCTGGAAACATTTATATATAAAAAAATGTGTTTTGTGAGTGTAGTGTACTACATACAACATTCTCAAATATAAATTATTATATCTTTTGAATATAAAAAATACAATAATTTAAAATAAGAGAATATACTATGTGTCAATTGGTGAGTTGCTAGTATTTAGTATAAATTTCTAAAATATGAGATATTTACCAGCAGTAAACAGTATACTATATGTTCACCCGGACCCGGTTATCATCATAACAAATTTCATCAAAATCTGTCCAGTGATTTTCTCGTGATTCGTTCCCAGACAGACAGACAAAAACCCTAAAAACTGTAGATTCGGCCTCTGTATCGATAATAATGACGATTTCAATAAGATTTTTCAAAAATGTAATGTAATGTACAGATTCAACTCAATATTATTAATGTATACATTCAATGTAATTGAAATGTTTTAATAATCTCATTTTACCGACCACTCTCCGTGTCTTCTCCATTCCACGTGACATTAGCGAAGTAATCTGTATTCAACTGGCACGCTTTGAAGCCATTGACAAGAGAATTGAATTGAATTGAATTTGAATGTATTCTCCATATCAAGGAAAATATTTTACTAGCAATCCATAGTAATTTAGATAATTATCCTTGATTTTTTACCTATCCTGATGTTATTTATACCTGTGTTAAACTGTCAGCAGTTGCATTAGACAATTCATCAATAGTTAGCGTGTCAGGGTTGTTGGACATGGAGGCGTTGCTAGACGCCGCACCTTGCGACTCCTCCTTTTGTTCTAAGATTTCTTGTAGTTTCTGTAATTATTTAAAAAAAAAAAAAAATAACATATCACAAAAGTGATAAGAAATAATTAAAGAAATTAACAAATTTATGAAAATTATAATTTATAATAAATATTTATATGAAAAAATAAAATATAGCTTTAAACATTAACATACCTTTGCCCGTTTATGTTTATCTTTAACAAGTTCAGCAAACAGGCTTGTGTCGCTGATCTTTTCCTTAAAATCTATCTTGCGCTGTAGCACCGTTGTTGATGGGGGACTAGGCGATTCATGTTTACTTCTAAAACAACAACAACAAAAAACTGTGTGTACTTATGTACGCACGTAAGAAGTTATACATCTTTGACGTAACAGAATAAAAATAGCTAAAGATTTCATCCCGTATGTCACAACTCTTGGTTTGTAAAAGGAATGCAGCTAACTTCATCATGTCGCTTTTTGGCTGTCGGTGTGCGCGCGCATCGTAAAAAATTCACTCTCATAATTTTTTCCAGACGTGCCAAAAGAAGTATAACTTCAATAATTTAAAAGATGACTAATTATAATTTGTTAACACTATTAATAAGATAAAACACATTTTTTTCAAATAACATTCGACTTTACTATTATTTTTAACAAAACAATAAGAAATATCATATATACCGTACACCTTCTACTATACCCAAGGTCACTTGTTCGATTCCAGTGCAAAACAAAAAAAGTATGTGTATATAAATATAATCAATACCTATGCCTATCCCGTGACGTATCAGAATGTCTGGGCCTGTGTCGCGGCGGAGAGGACGAGCGTCGCCTGCTGCGCGACGTGGACCGGCGACGCTTCAGTGAACTGCGGCTGTGTGACCTGTTTATGTATGAAATAAAAAGTAATTATAATATAATACTAGCGACTTACCCTAGCTACGTTTTAATTTTTTTGAAAAATTTGTTTTTTAAAAATAGCCTGAGTTACTCCTTATAATATCAGCTATCTGCCAGCGAAAGTCCCGTTAAACCTGGTCCAGCCGTTACGGAGATAAGCCGGAACAAACAGACAGACAGACAGACAGGCAAAAATTTGAAGAATTGTGTTTTTCTTATAAGTACCGTATATAATTCTATATGCATTTAGTATAAATTAGGGAAACAACTTTAAGTTTGACGAGTATAACTGTAACTTGCCACGAAATGGCACTACAGTGCCACTTTAATTTCGATACCTTTCTAAAAATTGGCATTTTTTGACCCTGGCATTTGACAGCGAAAATCAATTGGCAATCGCCTGCATGGATTTTTATACTTCTATACTAGCGACTCACCCTCGCTCCGCTCGGGTTCGTCCCTAGTTACGTTTTAACGATTATTATTATTATTAGTATGGATTTTTCAGAGATGAGATATTTTCCCACAGTAAAAAGTATCCTATATGTTGACCCGAATAACTTGCTATCATCAACCAAACCAAATTTTATCGAAATCTGTCCAGTGATTTTCTCGTGATGCTTTCCCAGACAGACAAAAATTCTAAAAACTATAGATTTGGCCTTTGTATTCATAATAATGACTATTTCAATAAGATTTAAAAAAAAAATATTTAATATACAGATTCGACTCAGTTAAGATTTTTTTTATATGTATAGATTATGGAGGAAGTTGACGGATCAAGAGACAGTCAGGGTCTTATAAACAAGCTGTGTGGCCCGTTAATATAGCTAAATTCCATCTCCATAACGTCTCGGTAGCGAATGTGTGTAGCAAATTTTTTTTTTTTTTTTTTGTGTATACACAAAAGTGGTAAGCAACCTGATTGGTCACTTATAAGGGAATAGAGGACACGACTCTTTAAGAACTCCATATTACAACGCTCAGGAAAAACCTTGGGAACAAGTTCCTTCCAAGTTTTATTTAAAGAAACAAAAGTATTTACAATAAGAAAAAGAAGAAAACTGGAAACAAAAATAAATTGGAAGCTACACGATTTTTATATCTAGTGTTCTTACCGATGATGTGTCCTGTCACGATGTCTTTCCCGCTCACGGCTGCGACGGCGCCTCGGGCTCCGGCGCCGATGCCGCCGCGGGCTGTACTCGCGCGACCGGGACTCGTGTACCGGCGAATCTGTAATTAAAATATATCCTTATAAATAAAATATTGTATACAGCCCTTTTTAACGTCCCACTGCTGGGCACGGGCCTCCCTACAATACGAAGAGGATCAGCCCATAGTCCACCACGCTGGCCCACTTGGCCACATGTTGGCGCACTTCACATATCTTTCGAAAACTTACTAAGTTCTCTCAGACATGCAGGTTTTCTCACGAGATTTTCCTTCACCGTAAGACAAGTGGTAATCATGTTAGAAATGATGATTCGCACATGAAAATATCAGACACGAGAACCAGGATTTGATCCGGCTTCACTCGGTTTCCCAAGCGAGCGCGTTACCATTGGGCTACTACTGCCTTTAACGACTAAAACATATCAGAGATAATTTTAAAAAATGGACTTGTATGACAAAAGTTTAAAATGAAGATAGCTTGCACTCTGGATTATATGAACTATTTTTTTATTATACTTCAATTACGTATTGTAACAGAACCGCGAGCAAAATCTAGTTCAGAGATATGCTAAAGAGATATATTACATATTATTAGAGAACGTGATATAACCTATATTTTTTAATATTTAATTCATTATCAAATATTTGTTATAAATATTGTGATAGCTTAAACCAGTAAAAAAAGAAAGATTCAAGTATAAGACGAACGTAGTCTAATCGCTCAATATTTTTAAACTAGCGAATCACCCTCGCTTCGCTTCGGGTTCGTCCCTAGACGAAAACAAATCTATCCTACGGGAACCGTACATTTTTTCGGGATGATATATAACCTATAGCCTTCCTCAGTTAACGGACTATCTAATGCAAAAAGAATTTTTCAAATCGCATTAGTTGTTTCTGAGATTAGCGCGTTCAACCAAACAAACAAACAAACTCTTTAGCTTTATAATATTAATATAAGTATAGATTAAAAAATTCAATTTGAATTGCTTTATGTTTAAGTCACTTAATCATCAGTTAATTATTTAATAGATATTTTTACAAAAACTAAATAAAAAAACAGAAGAGTAGTTATCTTGTCGTTTTTTTTTTAAATCTCTTAGTAGCATTAATATACAGGCTTAAGGAAAAACACCTATAAGTAATAGTAATTTACATGCATTCCGATGTGTCCTGACACCGATCCGTAAATTATAAATTTTGTAGTCTCTGCACAAATGCACAATGCTTTTCACATAGTAAATATGTACATACATAACTGTAAATCATCAATAATTATTACTGTATTTATCCACAACACAAGAAAAACATAGTATTATATATCTATTTTTCTCTTTCTTTTATATATTTATATAATTTTAACCGACTGCCAAAAAAGTGGAGTTTCTATGTTCGTCTGTGTGTACGTGTCTTTTTAAGGGTCCCTTTTCGTTTAAATCAAATCAAAGTATGCTATATTCAAATAGTTGTGCAACATCCACAGACATTAGTCCGTACCTTTTTTTGAGGTATTTTTATGTTTATTAAAAATGACCCCATTGCATATAAGAAAATTGCGATAAATCGCCACAAACGACTAATTAATAAAATAGAATTTATTCGATTTATTATTTCTTACTAGCGACTCACCCTCGCATCGGGTTCTTCCCTAGACAAAAACATATCTATCCCACGTGAACCGTACATTTTTCCGGGATGATATATAGCCTATAGCCTTCCTCAGTTAACGGGCTATCTAATGCAAAAAGAATTTTTCAAATCGGATTAGTAGTTTCTGAGATAAGCGCTTTCAACCAAACAAACAAACAAACTCTTCAGCTTTAAAATATTAGTATAGATTTAATGGGCATGACATCAACAATCGTGTTCATAAATTACATTAACATTAATTCACTCTAAAATTATATTTATCTACAATTTTATCAGATATGCTTAACGATAATTTGACTTGCACTAGTATATGATTTCATAGTCGCATAGGTGTAGTGCTTATGATAAACTAGTCTGCAAAAATGGTTTGCAGGTTCGATACCAGACTACGGCAAATGGTAGTACAAATATCAACTTAAAATAGACCATTGCAAATACATACAATAAAATAGTAACAAAAACAAATTTGTTCATGAAATATTTTTAATATTTTGGTTGTCACCAAAAATTTCTTCCAAGCTATTTTTTAATAAAAAAAAATAAAGAGTGAAAGAAGTAAAACTTCTGTAGGTTATTTATGAAGGGTATTTTTTATGAAGTTCTATTTATGTTTAAAATAATTAGGATAGGTGAGATACTAACTATATCTATCATTGGTCAGACAATAACTATGGTTGCCATGGCAACAAACGTTCGCCTCGCCCGATCACACAATTCGTAACGTTCTCGTCACGCATTCACCAGCTTACTCCCCAAGTCAAGTGTGCGTAAAGAACTTTTACTTTAAAACCTCTAGTCTGGAGATGTTTTGGTATAACAACCCTATATTATTAAATTCAAATTGTAATAAAATTATCTACATTTTGATACTTGGTTGGTTCTGAAAAATACGATCCGATACAGGGCCCAAAAAGGCTAATTACGCCACTAACCTGGAGTACCATTATTATCGATTAGACACCTAGGGACTCATCCGAACTAGCTAAAACTTGTACTTATAATATTATAGTTGGATTATTACAAACGTGCGAACTAAGTCATAAATCATTTTTATCAGGCCTCTCGCTCGCACTTATAGGCATATCGGAACTCTCGCTCGCACTTCTAGTGTTGTGTGTAACAATAAAAAAAATTGTCGATAGTCAATAGCAGGTAATGTAGGAAAGGTTAAGAAAATAAGACGAAGAAGATGACTTTATTTTCATTTATAATAATTAAGTTGATTAATTATACCAAATCAAAATAGTCATCATCATCTCAAATCAAGATTCACTATTAAGACTCACTGTTTTCTTAACGCGAATGGACTATAGTCGTCAACGACCGCGTCGTCCTATATAGCTACCTGCGTCCGAGCGGCATCCGTTTATCGATAAAGACTCGCGCGGCATTGTCACATTCCTTTGACTTAATGTTTTATGACTCAGTTCGCACGTCTGTAGTAATCCAACTATAGTGTATTACCTGATATAACCATAACATCCGAGGACATCCGATGCTGCTCGTGCCAGTAGTCCCGCCTGGACCTCTCATACTCTTCATTGTCTGAATCTATCGTCACAGTCTCGTGATATGGCGGCGCTAGAGGCGTATGAGGCGTCGTTGATTTCTGCCTTCGCCGGCTATGCAATAAAATAAACTATTACACTTATTGTATTACAAATTTATAAACATATATAATTATTACACAAAGACGAAAAAAAAAAGCGAATTTAATTCCAATTTTTTTTTACTGCTCTTAAAAAAGGACAAGGTCGTATAGGTACAAACATAATTTTCTATTTTATTTTCACTCTTTCCCTTGATTGACAAATATATACAAAAAATTGGGTAGTGGCACCCGACAATGTATTATGTAACGTTTTATATTATTTCTTCATCAAATCAGGGCAAGTGTCTATTTGGTCGATATGTATATTTTACCATGTGCGAGAATCGAACCCGTAATATCGAAGTAAACAAGTAACATGTAAATTTATTTTATTACAATTAACTACTATTACTTTAGGCTAAATAGTTATTTTCTAAAAAAAATATATTCAAATAAAAGATAAAAAAAAAAATGATACTTCTAAATTACTTTCATGCAATTATAATGAGTACACGCTCTAAGAATACAATCACAAATAAATTACAGATAGCTAGCTAGAATAGTCTAAGATCCAACATAAGATATGTATCACTTTACTATTAACAACGAAATATGTAAATTTATGAAAAAGATAACTAATCAATGATATCAAATGGCTTTTTGACGCGAATAAATTACAATTATAATAATCGTACAGTAAATATAAATTATTACTGTGGGCGAACTCATCGTCATAAAGTCCCTGGAATATTTGACAGCGCCGTCATCTGTGTGAATGTGACACTTCCTTAACTCGCACTTAAGTAATGCTTAGCCAATAGGATAAAAATGATATAATTAAGTAATAACTTAATTATATCATCAACACCATGCTATAATAACTCTACTTTTAAAGGTATTTTGACAATTGAATATAGAAGTTTTAAATACATATATTTATATTCAATAGTTACCAAAATCTGAATTATTACTTATAAATAATTTTATTTTCGTCTTTTTAAGTCTGTTTTAGTTTATATTATTTAAAAAAAAAAACTATTGTATAATATACCTATACCGAATTACGATTCTGCAAATACTAAAACATTAACAATCTGGCGAGAAAATTAATTACATATCTTTGGAAGATAACTGATAGCAGGTTAGGTCACATAAGCTATAAAACAGTATATGATACTCTTAAGTTAATCTATTAATATACAGCGTTTAGTTCCCTCGTTAACTCGCGTCCCGTAATAATTTAGTATTTAATTTGCACATATCATAATGTACATATAAAGCAGGTATCACATATGTAATAAATAAATATCAAATGAAAAAAAAAACAAACTCTAAAGTACAGGTCAAGGTCAACTGCATAATAAAATTAGATAACTCCTTATCTATGTATATATAAATAAAGACTTATTATTTAGAAATTAATCAAATCTAAAAGCATTGAAAAATGATGGGTAATAAGATTTACACATCCTATTGTGTAAACTTTATCACATAATAAAAACATGTTTTTTCTATGCTGGATCTTAGACTATAAATTAATATGTTATATTAGATGATTATTTGATTTGGAGTGTTACTTACATTTTATTCCTGAATGTGCTTAGAGAAGCATGAATTGATTGAATAAAAACTTATATCAAAATATTTCAATACGTCTTATTAAGCTTACTTTTAATGTTATGGCAAAAAACTGCATTTTTAATGAAATAATTTAAAATGTAAATACAAAACTATCTTTATAATAGTAGTAGCAAAACTTACCTCAAGTCAATACTGAGAGCATGAAAATTAAATGTTAATTAGTTTATTCATTTACATTCATTTCTAATAACATTTGATTACAGATGTATATGAAAAAAGATTATCATTAAAGTTTCATCTTACTTTGTGATAATTATGATGCATATCAATCAAGACATAGTATTAAAAATGGCATACTTTAAAATTATAATCAAATTTACTTATAAGTATCAACTTCACTCACCTTATTATAGGGGATCTATCCCTATGTGGAGAGAATGGGATAATATTATGCAGGGATGGCTCTCTATGCATGGACGTATGCCTCGGTAAAATGTCATGCCTATCTCGCATCAATGGAGGTGTTGATGGAGAAACTGGAGAACAAGAGCCACCATTCCTCAGAGGAGATGACCCCTTCTCCCATTCACTGATAGGCACTTGGGTATAGCGTTGTGGGGTTACTGCACGCATAGGTGTCACCACAGGTACAATATCATCTGGAGACAAGCTCTCTAAGCTTGCTGATCGAGAATGGTGCTTAGACTTCTTCTTACGCTTCTTTTTGTCTTTTTTACGCTTGTCTTTCTTCTTTTTGTATCTGTGGTCCTCAAACTCTGGCACTGGCTCCTCATATTCGGCTCGCCTCTTCCTTACTGCTGAAGAAGAATCACGGGTCAGTGCGTATTCCTCGGCAGCACGACGGCTCGTGGTCGTCACGGATATCTTGTTGTCGAGAAAAGTTCTTATAGAATGGGATTTTCTGGTTCTATCGAGATCGTCGGCGATATGCCTGCCAATAGAACTGGCCTCGCTCTCAATCTCGCCGGCCTCTGGGGCCGAGAGGTCCTCTGAACTGACATCAGAGTACTCCACCAGGGGCTTAACAGAGTTAATAGTAGCATATGATTGTTCATGAGTACCACCGGAGTGTGACTTGTATTTCTTATGGGACCGCTTCTTGTGTTTTTCTTTATGGTGCTTGCTGTGCCGTTTCTCATAGCTCCGATCCATCCTCGACTTGGGCGGTTTCCGCCCAGTCGATTTTCACATCACATGAACTATAAAAAATATATAAATAATTAATATCGACGTCAACGTTCATAGATATGTCATATAGGTACATATAATATCACTGAACTTTTAGGTTTAGGTACTTTAATTCAAAAGGTCATCACAGTTCATAAATTCCGTAACGTGGAATTTAAAGTAATTTAAATAAATTACTACACATTGATAGTATTCAATAACAAAAGAATGATAAAAAGGCAAATAACAACAATTTTATGCCTAAAAATAACCATAATTGATTATCTTTTATAAATTTGTTTAAGTAGTTAAAAATACAAGTAACCAACTTAAATAAAGCCATGCAAGTGTGAGGCGCAATAAAATAAACAAAACGCACTTACCTTGACAAAAAACGGACGTGGGTCCGTCGAAGGCACGATTCTTATTTTTGCAAAATACTTATTTGGGTTAGATATGAATTTATATATTTCTATAGTTTTAATAGGCTTAATGCCGCAAATATAATGTTAATCTATTTCTTTAAAGCTTCAGTAGCTTTATTTTGCTAATCATGATCATAAATTGCGCATAATTCATGTAATTACATCAGATTCTTTTTTAGTGCAAATTCAAGAACGTCGATTTCTAGTCAGCCATTTGCTTTTTCATTTTATTTTATTTCATCATGTCGTGGTGTTGTCAGCATTAAAAATAAGTCACGATTCACGAAGACCGGCGATGTCAGTGCAAAATACATGTTACATCGATAAATAATGAACACAGAAAATATTTTTCAATTTAAAACTAGAATCTTCAAAAATAACTTAATTGAAATAAAATTAACATATTGTTTAGACTATTCTATGGAGAAAAACTGTATAATAGCAAAACATTTCATTTATTCATTTTGAACTGTACTGTAATGTAGAATTTCTAACGAGTTTATTTCATTATCTTAAACCTATTAACGGAAATAGTTGGTTAACTACCCAGCGCTATTAACAAAAACTTTATAAAGCCTGATTTTTAACTTAGAATTGTGATATATACATTTAAAATCGATATTCAAGCATGGAAGTCAGCTTAGATATATTGACTTTGCTTATATTGACACTTAATGTCACACGTCTATGCGCGATATTATTTAAAATTTGTTACCTACCTTTAAAATAATTGTATTTTGAAATAATAAATACGTGTATAAAGCACTGAATATAGATAGATAGTTTTAAAGTATAAATACACCAAAACGTCAGATACTTACTATTGCAAATAAATAATTTCAAT
Source organism: Fabriciana adippe (assembly GCA_905404265.1). NCBI lineage: Eukaryota > Metazoa > Arthropoda > Insecta > Lepidoptera > Nymphalidae > Fabriciana > Fabriciana adippe. The sequence goes on from FR989995.1 coordinate 2,393,488, forward strand.
AATTTTATAAACATAAGTATTTCCGCCGGAAACAATAATATTATGCTGTTTAAGTACTAATTTAGCATATGAAATCTTTTTATTGTTTTTTTTTTTATAAAAACAACGTAACATTGTAAATAAAATGAATACCAATATATAATATTTAATTTGAATATAATGAAGTTATTATTTTTTGGAATTGAAATGTTTTAGGAATTTTAACGCCAAATCGCAATATTTTTTATCTGTGATTGCGTGTTGCGTCCTTCGCCTGAAGGGACTATTTTTCTAAATATATTTAATAAAAATTTAGTAACTTAACTCGCCATATTTCTTATTAATGTTACATGAAGAATACATTTGAATATTAAGATATTAATTTTATACTGTTACTAAACCAGTTATTTTGACCCAAAAGTTCATGGCTTCAATTGATGTTGCATAGTGAAGTCTCCCAATATGGAAAATAAATTTCAAATATTCTAATTACTTGGATTGTGCGTTATTTTTATACAGCATTTAGAAGCAAATAACTAGGTCGTGTTAATAGCGGTGTGATTTAGAGTGTAATAATGATTATGTGGATAATTTCAAAGTCATTGAACCTTTGTGCGGCGTGCTGACATTGTGACTTGTGAATCGGAAGCATGTAAATAAACATGAACGATATAGGCATTAAAATAGTGGAATCTCCTAAAGATCGGTTGTTGGGAGCCGATGTGTCTCCCACGCCGGAAGTAGAGAATGAAAATGAAGTTGACCCTTTGTCGATTGATGATGATGTGAAGGATCCATTGGTTGTGGTGGACGTTAAAACTGAATGTGAGGACAACTGTGATGACAATGCCAAAGAAGAGCTTGTAAGTGAGACACAGAATAAGGACAGTGATACTTTACAAGCATCTGAAACAGTCAAAGGTACAATATATTTGATTTACCAATATTTTCTCTCAATGTCGCTGTCTTTGATTGATTTCCCAATAACTGCTTAACCTCTATTCTATTGTTTATTAAAGTAATGTTTAACCCACTGAAAATCGCGAGCACGCCGGCGTGTCAATTAACAATTAATTTCTTAAAAATTATCCATAATTGCCTAGAAATTATCCAGGTGGTGATAAAGAGATCTTTGATAGGTATATACATTCAAAGAAATATGTAATTTTTATATAATCAAAATAATAAGAAAACTAAATTCTTATTTTTGTTATTTATATTTTGATGTGATATTGTTAATTCTAAAGAGTCTGCCATTTTTAGATACTATAAAAGAAGACCCAATCAAGGTGCCTGAAGAAAATGTTACTGTAGAGCTCAATAATGATCATAAACAAGAAGAACAGATCCTGGATGAAACAGAACAGCCCTTAGTCATAGATATTAAGGAGCCAGATCCCACACCTATTGAAGTCAAAGATAGTCCTAAGGAAGTGATTGAAGTGGAAAAAGAACCTGATGTGGAAATGACAGATGTCCAGCTTGTTGAAAAGTCAGAAAAAGAAAAAGTTGTGCAACCTATAAATGGTGACGTAACTAAGGTAAAACAATTTGTATAATATATGTATTTTATGTACTATTAAAGTTTATTATACAGATTTTGTGTTATTGTCAGAAATATTCCATTATGCATAGCTAAAACATTTTTTTTTATTTTGTTTGCATAATATAATATATCTTATTTTAAATAGTATAAATTATAACCTATAATATATTATTGTATTTTTCCATTAAACAATCTTTAATGTTTTTTAAGTATACTAAGTGGAAAGTAGTAAAAAATTTTTTTAGAATATGCAATGCATTGGCCGATCTTTAGTGTTTTTACTTTTTATTAATTAAATGGAAGAAAAAATGTTTTTCCTATCATGTATTTTTAAATAGTCATAGCATTACTTGTTTTACTCTTGTTATGCTATGTATGCTTTATAATTTCTAGATAAATATAATACATACTGTTCTCATTATGTGAGGTTTTTTAAAAATATTTGTATCTTTTTTATTAAGTTTTAATTAGAAATATAGATTTTTTGTCAAGCTCGCAAGTTGGAAAATTATTGTTTTGTTTATGCATATGTCACCGTAAAATTGTAAGTGTCGTTAGATTGTAATCTATCTTGCGAGATTGTAATCTAGCAGTGTTTACAATTTTACGGTGACACATATAACACCTTAACATTATATCATCTCATTATTATATATAGTTTATTGCTCTGTGTCTATGCAAATGAATAAAAAGATATCTGAAACTAGTAAAGAACTATTATATTCCTCAAACAGCACTTTTAAATGTATATAGCCTTCAATTCACTGGCAAAAACAACTTAAATACATGTTTTAATTTATAAGATAAGCTTAACTTAAGACCACTATTATATATGGAAAAAAATGTATGTATGTTTGTTACTCCTTTAATATGAAACAGCTGGAGGAATTTGGATGTAAACAGATAGACTGTGATATAAAGTATCACATCTAAGGCTACTGTTAGCACCTAGGGTCTCACCCGAACAAGGGTAAGTCTTAAAGTCTAGTATTTCTAAAATATTGCAGTCCAATATAAAATAAGAAAATTTAAAACAGTACATTACATAACATTAATTGGTTTTGTATTAAGGAATTAGGAAATATTGTGTTCAATTAACATTTAAGTACTTATGAATGCCATTGAATTTAATTTACAAAAAACTGGTTGCTTTTATAATTATCTTAGTAACTGATATCAATATTTTAAATCCGAAATTGTCATTATTTGCTTGTTGTTCAATTCTTAATGCTCAATGCGTGCAAAGAATATGATATTTATTCATATAGCCAAGAAGAAATATATAGATGATATATTTGGCTCAGTTTGTAGTGATCCTACTTGGTGCGCCAGTGGTCGCGGGTTTTAGTCCCGCTGGCGGCATTCATTTGTGTGTTGTGCACGAATGTTTGTACTCCAGTCATGGGTGTTTATATTTATAATATGTATGTATGTATTCAAAGTTATATATCAACTATCTGGTATTCATAACATAAGCCTCGTAGCTTACCATGGAACTAGATGATGCGGTGTTTACGTCTCAATATATTAATTTATTTATTTACTAGCAGCTCCCCCTCGCTTCGCTCGGGTTCGCCTCTATTAAAAAAAAACATCTATCCCATGGGAGCTATACATTTTTCCAGGATAAAAAGTATAATATATAATCTATCTCTGTGCCAAATTTCATCCAGATTCGTTCAGCCGTTCTGGCGTGAAAGAGTAACAAACATCCATACATACTCACAAACTTTCAAATTTTAATATTAATATGGATTTATTTATATGTAAGACATAGGAGGTACTATTTATTTCGTTCCATTAAGTGCGAAAGTGGAAAAGGTAGAGTGCAATTGAAGTCTAAGTAAAGTCAAGCGAGTCGCAAGTATTATAATGATTATTGTATTTGTCTCTTTTTTTGTATACAGGTGATAATTAAATCTTTTTATAAATCCTTTCACTAATACAAGCTTCACTATTTCTAAATGACAATTTTTTTGTTAACATACTTTTTTTTTTTGAATCTTCTGCACTGCGGCAATCTGTTATATATAACAATAAGCCACTGGTTTGTCTGATACTTGGTATCTGTTTAGGCTTCTTAGCTTGGTGAGACACTTCTTAAGTAGGTGTCTCATTCCATCCTGATGAATCGATCTTGTAGGGTTGGAACACTATGTCTCTTTAATCTTCTATGTCGAAGTCCTTGTTCTCCGCTGAGTCTGAGGGCAAGCTCGTTTTTGTGATTTGTGAGTCTTTTCTGGTAGTTGATGCTATATTTCGCTATCTCCTGTTTGACGGTTGGTATATTTAAGTCAAGATATATGTATTTATTACTTATGTATTGAGGGATGTTAAATATGGTTCTCAGTGTTTTGGTTTGGAATCGTTCCAGTATCTCTATATTACTGTTGCTGGCCGTATCCCAAAGCTGTATGCCATAAGTCCATATTGGTTTCAGGATAGCTTTATATACTGTTAACTTGCTGTGTGTGCTCATTTGTGAGTGTCTTCGTATTAACCAGTACATACTACGTAGTTTTAAATCTAATTGCTTCCGCTTTGTCCATATGTGTTTTTTCCATGTCAACCTACGATCTAAGTGCATACCCAAGTATTTTGCATTGTCATCTTGCGGGATTTCTTGGTTGTTAAGTATAACCGATGGACACGTGTCTCTCCTGAGAGTAAAGGTCACATGTGTTGATTTACTTTGATTAGCGTGTATTCGCCAAATTTTAAGCCATTCTTCAATTTTATCTATGTGGTGTTATAGATGTTCTGATGCGGTTGCTGGGTTCGAGTGTGTAGAGAGTATGGCTGTATCGTCAGCAAATGTTGCAACCGTAGTCTTGTCTACTGTTGGTATGTCGGCAGTATATATGGTGTAGAGAACTGGTCCTAGTATACTTCCCTGTGGCACTCCTGATTTAATCTCATACAATTCGGAAAGTTTATCGTGGAACTTTACTTCCACGTTAACATACTATGCCAGCGAAGTGCGATGAAGTATGATTTCTATAAAGTAATTAATTTTCCCATTTTTCCTCAGGAGGAACAAGCAACCAAAAGACGTTCTAGTGAAGAAGTTGACACAGAATCACCTCTGAAAAAGCTGTGTGCTGAAGTAGAGAAAACTTTTCCACAACATGACATTATGATAAATGACTACATACAGACAGCCACCAAAAACAATATAGATGAAATACAAAGGCACACTGAACAGTTACTCTCAGAAATCCAGACATTAAGAGAACTGGCACAGAAAAAGGAACATGAGTGGAACAACATATTACATCTAAAGAAAGTCAAGGAGGAAATTTTGTTAAGGCTCTTAAGGCGGAAACAGGTTTTGTCATTCGAAAAAAGCGCAGACGTCAATGGATCTGAGAGAACTGACCCATTTGACTATCTCAATCAGCCGAAGAACTTGGCGATTGACAAAAGTGATGAGATATCAGGTCTTGCCATCAAACAGCCAGGGTCTGCAATGAATCCTATATTACAACCACCTGTAATGCCAGTTACGTCCCATTTCAATCCCATGTCAGGGTTGCCACCTCCTTACGATAAAGCAGCTCATATGCAATCTATGCCGAAGCCAGTGTTTCCCCAAGCGATGATGATGCCAGGTCCTATGCCAGGGTTTCCCCGGGATATGAATGGGCAACTACCATCTAGCTTTGGTATGCCAATGGGTCGTCAAGGACCTACCAAGGATGTGAAGTCAATAATAGCGGACTATAGGCAAAGGAACCCCGAAATAACTCCAAGACGCGGGAGAAGAATGAAATCAATAGTGAACCCCAACATGTTGAACACCCCTCGCCCGATAGCGCCCAAAGTCGATAGTATGAATAATTTAAGCAATCTCAACATGCTCTTCAATAATTTGGATATGGTAATTATATTTTTTTATTTTATTAACCGATTTTAAAAGTAAGGGTTGTTTCAATTAGACAGTATTTTATAGGGGGTAAGTATGAGAGTTCACAGGGTGTACCAATTCTGTAGATATTTTTATAAATAGATGAGGGTTATTTTTATAGAGTTAGATTGTTTGTTTTGTGGCTTTATTAACTGGGTAAAAAAGTCACTGTAACTCGGCTGCATTTATCGCGGCCTTGCGTTCAAATTAAGGACATTTTGTTTATATTCAAATATTATATAATAAAAATGAAATATTGGCCGTGGCTCTAAAGATGTGGCAATTTTTGTTAAATACGTTCGGAATAGTCTAAGTAAAGTTTTTAGGGAAAAATTTGGAAAAATACCCGGAAAATTATGAAATTCGGGAGAAGCTTTTTTTTAAACAATTTTTGTATGACCCAAAATTATAAGTTTTATCAGGTCAGGTACAATATAAAAATATACAATATATAAATTTAATTTGGAGTTTTGCACATATGCTACACTAGCCGTCACCCGTCCGCTTTGCTGGGCGTACGTAAATGTTTCTTTTGTTCTTCAGATACTTAATGTACGTATATTTAGGTTTTTCACTTATAAATTAATATTAGGTTTGATAATAAAAAACAATAAAAAAGTGTCACTTTTGTTTTTATTGACGGGAAAAAAATATTTATGAAAGTAAATTTAAAAAAATGGTGAAGAATGTATGGAATTCAAAAAATAAATAACCTAAAACCATCTACAGATGATCCCGCGTCGATTGGCCAAAGTACATACATATACGTTCAATAGTTTTTACGTAATGGCATGACAAAGGAAAAGTTTTTACACGTATGTATTATATATATATATATATATATATATATATATATATAATATAGATATAGTCGAAGTATTCTTATTCTATCATCTTTAAAAACAATTTTTATATTCCTGCCTAAGATCAGTGTCAGTTCTGCTCATTAATTAGTCATATCTTGACCTTGGTTACTATTAAATGACGAAACCAGTTATAAAATGTAGGTAAAAAATGATATGAATGCTGATAATAAAGATTATAAAAACAAAGATCAAACCCAATAAGATTTTGAATGTAACCTTTAAATCTCAATTAGACTTTTTTTTAAATTAGAGTCAGACATACATAAGTAAATTCTTTTTTAATTATTTTATATTTATCATAAATCAAATATTTTTTCAATCATTTCTTCTGAGACCATTGAAGAGTGCTTGTAGAATTCTAATGGAATTTTATTAAAAGTTAATTTTGCGTGAATTTCTCAAAACATTTGAGTTCACATTAAAGTGTCTCGCTAAAGCTGCTTCTTTATTTTTCTTAACGTACTTGACTAAATGATGAGGATGACTAACAATTTCTGTAATTAATTAAACTCGATATATTTATTGCATCCTAGATATCCCGACAGACATACTGTCCAAAATTCACTTGTCATGTTTACGTTCACTCAGTTTTAATCGAATTCCCCAATTTTCCGGCCGTTTTTTTCTATTTTTTTCCCATTTTCCTTATTCGGACTATTTCGAACATTTTAAAAAACAAATTAGCCAAATCGGTCCAGCCGTTCTCAAGTGATGCACTTACTAACGAACAGTATTTCATTTTTATTTATATAAATGTCACTTAGTGGTGGCAATCAATTTACGGTGTCAATTTAAACAATTAAAATTTAAGTGTCTACGGTTATTTTTGATGATCACTAAAATTGTATTCAGCCCTTTTTAACGTTCCACTGCTGGACACGGGCCTCCCTTCAATATGAGGGGGATCAGGCCATAGTCCACCACGTTGGCCGGGCGCGGGTTGACGGACTTCACATGTCTTTCGAAAACTTGCTAGGTTCTCTCAGAAATGCAGGTTTCCTCACGATGTTTTCCTTCACCGTAAAGTAATCATGTTAGAAATGAATCGCACGTGAAAATATCTAAGATGCGAGACCCGGGATTTGAATCCGCTTCATTCGGTTTCCCAAGCGAGTGCATTGCCACTAGGCTACCACTGGCCTAAAGTTACTTGTTAAGAAATTTTGGTTCCATATTAATAGTTGTTTTTCACATCGGCCGCCATCGAAGTCCCATTTGAAGCTACATGATAGCATTGTAAGTCGAAACAAAATCTCTTCCTGTAAATCTATTTCATGAAGTCCAATAAAATACTTATAGATATCATTTATAATTCATACTTTCTCATGGCACTTATGAAGTTAGTGAGATGATAGTCAAAAATACAATTTTAACAATTTTCAAAGTCGGTTAACTTATCTTTGTTGTGAATAGAAATTTGAATTCCTTTCTGTTGATTCATAATAACAAGTTATTTCTAGTTTAACCGTTCAAAGTGCAGTAGATCATTCTAATTCTTTGAATTCCTTTGATCTATACCAGTACGAAGATCTATATAAAGTACTTTTTTTTTGGTATTTTAGCACTTTTTTCGCTGAATCTACATTTCTTTCAAAATCTGTGAATGCAGCTCAGAATATCTCAAAAAATTATGGATCGTCTCCTAGGAACGTTTTCATGTAACTATATCAGTTAAGGTACCTGCCCTTACTGTCCCGTCTCAAAACTTCACCCTGTATATATAGCACTACCGACTCACCTCGCTTAGCTCGGGCTCACCCCGATGTACGTTTTAACGGTTAGTATAGCTATCCCACGGGAACCGGTCATTTTTCCGGGATAAAAAGTAACTTATGTGCTATTTCAGACTAATCTATCTCTATGCCAAATTTCATGAAGATCTGTTCAACCGTTCTGGCGTGATTGAGTAACGGACATCCATCCATCCAAACTTTCGTATTTACGTATTTATATGGGATGGATGGGATTAACTCTCTATAATAGAGTTCCTTCAAGCCATTAATCATATTACATAACTCCACTATTTACTTGTGTTGTGTGATTGTCTAACATAATAGTAATAACAAATTTATGATTTTTCAAACATAAAACAAGAACGGAATCGAACTCGTGACCACTTTTTATGTATGACATAACGACTTTGTAGGGTTAGCAATAAAAATCATATGTTCTAATTTATCGTAATCGTATATCAATATTGAGAACGGTAGCGTCTGGCTCGAGCATCGATCCTTGACCCCTTTTCGCGGCATTATATCAATTCAATTACTCCGAGTGTCCGAGTCTTCGAGGATTTGTTCATTCATTTTGTTGTTTCTAACTTTGTATTTGTTTTGAATGGATTATATATAGTTACTAGCAGAAGCCGCGGCTACGCCTGCGTTCAATCTACAAAAAAAAAAACTCTTTAGCTTTATGTATTTATATAGTATTGTTCATTCGAAAGTACTAAAATTGCGATTAAAAATAGGGGGTAGGAAGGTGAAAAATACTTTACGAAATATTTTCATACTTATCAAATATATATATAAAAAAAAAATAACATTAAAATCGGTCGAGCCGTTTCGGAGAAATGCTACCACAAACACCGTGACACGAGATATTTATATATTAAATTATAATTTCATGTTAAAAAAAAAATCATGTTTCGATATATTAATATAATATATTCTGTTTCTCAATCCGAGAAATGCTGTAGGAAAAATAATAATAATTATTATAATTTATAAAAATTTAGCCCTTTTAACGTCTCCCACTGCTGGGCCCTGGCTTCTCTTCTCTGTGAAGGAAATCAGGCGTTAATCCACCACACTGGTCAAGTTTGGGACTTACCTACATGTCAAATTTACTGAACCACAAAAGTGGGTTCTATTTCTATTGTTCCTAAATCTGGCTCTGTTTGACACACATAATGTTGATACTACAAAAACTAGATTAATCATTGTTAGTTCCTTATATTACAAAAAATGTGAGTAAATATCTAACTTTTCGCATTTTTCTTATTCCAGAATCAAAAAGCAATGTTAGAACGGCTTCAACAGATACAAGCCGGTGGTCTTCCAAACGGCCTCTCCTTTAAAGATGTGCTCGTACAATTTGCAAACATGCAACAAAATACTCTCATGCCGACCAGACCGGTAGAAACCTTAAACAGACCCGATCACCATGTGAGACCTGATGGAAGAAGACGGCAGGAGAGGAACGAAGAACCCCACATGTCAAAGCAAGCTGAAAGAGTAGCGGCTTCCAGTCCCAGGCTGCCACCCCCACCTCCGTACCCCGAAATATCACTCCTCCCCGTCACAACCAGTCAAGAAACACAATCTCAACAGAACTCTTTGCTACACGGCATATTGACGAAGGTATGTAAGACTTCATCGAACTTCGCGTATGGCAACATTTTGATTTGGGTGTCATTATCGCTTGACAGTTTCCAGTCATTTTAGTGTACCATTTGTGAAATGCACTTTTATAGTATTTGCCCTTTATAAGGTCTTTACAGTATCGGCTTTTGCGATGGGGATGGGCCAATTGTATGGTATCCAAATAAGACGGGCAAATTGTACTATATCCTGGCAACTTTTTAATAATAATGATTAATGTAGCAATTTTGACTTTGTTTAATGATTATATTTTTATAGGATACATCTAACTCATTGATAAAACATCACCGTCCATCCCCATAAGCTTTGCATAATTAAATGAATTAGCTTGAATGGGTGTTGCCAACCTTCCAGCAGGCGCCCGCGTCTCAGAGTTACTCGCCGACGTTGGCTAAACTACTCACGTCGCCCGAACGGAAACAGAGCGCGCCACTGCCGTTCGGTCAGGCCAAGGTACCTCCACAGATTACAAACGATTGGTGTCCTGATTGGCCGTTATTCCAAATTCAAAATTTAGTGTCTAAGTCCTTTATAACCAGCCAGTGCCTTTTAAATTATTTTTTTTAAGAATGGCAATACTCATTGATTAATGCCACATCATTTTTCATTACATTTGCAAGTTAGTGTAAAGGGGTCTAGTATCTAGAATTAGTAGCGCAAACAGCATTAGATTTGTTTGAAATTAGTAACGAAATGTATTATTTTAATAATAATTAATTAAAAATCATATAGGCGCAAGTACATATCTGTTGTACAGGCTCAATAATAACTGGTGATATATATTATGGTATTATGGTATGTGTGTATGTATGTAAAATGAAATGTTACATGTCAACTGAGAAATAAGACATATTAAATGTGTCCATGTATGTGCTGGATATTATAAAATTTTATATAACAAGGATATAAATGTATGTATGAATGTTTGCAGAATTGCGGCGAGATCACAATAACGCCGGTGCAGCCCGCGCAGCCTGAACCACAGCCAGAGAAAACTGAAGTCGTACAATTGGTTAGGACCTTTATGTGTTTAAATTAAAAAAAAATTAAAATCAAATAAGGGGATAAAAAAAGTAAATAGTCTGAAAGCGTTGTAATTTTTTTTACGTATAAAAACCTTGAAAAAGTGAATTTTTAAATAATAAAAATAATCATCAAATATCGATTAACAGTAAACGGATATCGCAACAAAACATTCTTTTACTTAAAAAAAAAAAACAATATTATCATAAAATAATATAAATAATATAATAAAATATAAAAATGCTTTATTTTTCTTTTTTTTTTCCCCCAGGAGGAAGAAGAGAGTGGTGCATCAGAAGAGTCCGCGGGCTCGGGTGCGTCGGGTGCATCGGGTGCGTCGGGTGCGTCCGGCGCGTCGGGCGCCAGCGGGCGGCTGGTGATCGACGAGGGCGGCGAGGACGCGCCCACGTGCCAGGGCTGCCGCGCGCGCCTCGCGCAGTTCGTGTGCGCCGGCTGCGCCAACCAGTGGTACTGCTCGCGGGACTGTCAGGTGGGACGGGTTGCGGTTGTTTTTTTTTTAATTTTATTTTAATGATAGGGCATAGGTGATAAGGTTGGTGTGTATATTCTTTTTGTTTTTTTGTTAGGGTTGCTACAGCAAATTTTATTGGTATAGGTATTGTCATTGGAGTTGTCTTTATTATAAACTTTTTGTGAGATTCTGTTTTGTATTAAAAATTATTTAAAATTCCTTAATAGATACAAAAGCAGAACTATTACCCCATACAAAACTGATAACCGAATTGTGTAGTAAATTTTATAAATAACCTGAACTGCATTCTTACTGCATACATACAACTCAGCATTCTCAAAGTTAATTATTTTTTGTATATACCATCTCCTTACATCCTCGTTTGTAATATTTCCAGGTGGCGGCCTGGGATGAACACTCAGAAATGTGCTCCGGCTGAAGTAATCACTAATATACAACTACATTTACTACAAGGGTTTCAAAGATGTGACGCAGCGTAGTGCATTGCCTTATCGAGTATAGGTGAATCTCTATTTTGTTTATGTGGACGTGCTGTTGTTTTATATCTGCCTTTTATGCCATTTTGTTACCCTTATACAACCCCTAAATAAGGGTTCGTGTATAATTTCCTTATTATAAAGGGGTTTTTGTTTGATTTTTTTAAATTTAGTTAAAGATTTTGCTTCCTAGTGAGGAGTGGTTTAGATATTATTGATAATGAATAATGTTGGCATCAGAAATGTATAGGCTAAAATGACTTCCTAATAATATTTATATAACAAACTAAAGTTAATAAACTTATAGTTTATAGTGTATTATATGTGGTAGTGTATGAGGTAATGTGGTTGTAGCCTTATATTTTAAGATTTTGTCAGTCTTCATCAGGCATTAGAGACTTTTGTCAGAAAAGAGTTTACACTATGGCATGAAAACTATCGATGTCGAGTTTTTATTACACTTAATACTGCTCGTTTTTTAAATTCATTGTTGAATCGAAAGCGATCGTTTTTGCAATTTTTTTTTTTTTTCATAAAAGTTCGGAAATAAAACAACAGCACAAATAAGTAGTGAGTTAGAATAAATATAACTTGTGTCCAGTGGCGTAACTAGCCTTTATTGGGGCCCATTGCAAAAAAATGGAAGCCCCCTTTTGCCTATTATGAAAACGAATGTGGACTGCCAATGCAAAAAAAAATGGAAATTTAGGACACTTTTTCCTTGCGGTTATTTTAAACTCCTATGAGGGCCGTTCTCGAAAAAGTGTATTGAAATTAAAAAATCGTTTATGGGGCCCCCTTGAATCAGGGGCCCCATGCGACCGCATTGGTTGCGTTGGCATAGCTACGCCACTGCGTGTGTCATATAAGTTATGATCGATGCTTATGATTTGCATTACAATGTAGTGTCGCCTATATATTGCATTATATAATGTAAGATTGTAAAAAGTGTTCAGTATTTCAAACTATATAACAAATGTAGAAAAATCAAATATTATTTTTTCTTTCCAGTTCCTCGATGTAACATAAAAAAAAAACGAGTTTTTTGTTTTTTTTTTTTTATTTGATATCAAATCAAGTCACAATTTAATACTTTTACGGTATTTCCTACTTTTTCTCTTTTATTTACAGACAAACTGACACGAAAATCATAATAATTAATTTATAAATATCCCACGTTATATTCATTTTTTTTATTGGGGTAGGTCATTCCTAAGGATGTGTGTTGAGATCGTGTGTTCTGAATTATGCATATTACAGTTTTGTTTCGCTCGTTTTGATGAAAATTATGTGGAAGGATAGATTAAGGATGTGTATTTGAGTGAGTGGCCAAATGTTATACATTTATTTTATCTTAGTAACCATCAATCAAAAAGTACTAGATGCACAATCAACGACAAAAAATGTCCTCACCAAATGAGCGCTCATTTGAACATTTGAGCGCGCTCTTTCTTTTTTTTTTGTGAAAACAACTTTAAGCATTGCATTTAAGGTTCAATTTACATTGTTGTATATTTATTTCAACTAGAATAATTACCTAAGCACAATTGGTGATAGTTTTAAGAGAACTTTTGCTTGGGGTTGTGTACCTAGTTTTCTTTTTAGTGATGTTATTAGCTATTGGCAGCTTACAATGAAGATATTGTACTAGATATACTATATGTACATATTTGTATATATTTATGAACAAATAATAACAAAATGGCGATATTTTTTTTGCTTTTAGATATTTACCGTGTAAATTATCCTAACGTGACACTTGCTCGTCTTATGCTATTTTAAGTACTATATTATAAAATAAATACACACCAATCAAACTCCTTCGTGTCTTTTCCATTTCATATGATATTGGAGAAGTAATCTGTACTCAACTGGAATGTTTTAAAGCCATTAACAATAGAATTGGCTTGAATATAAATACACTGTTCGTGATTATGTGTAAGCGAGACAAAGATATGTATGGCCAATGGCTGTCTCCTTCTAATGTTTTGTTTTTAAATTAGATGTACTTTGTTAGACCGTGTATTAGATATTGATCTGTAAATTCTATTGGGTATAGAGAAATGTCATTTTAGATATTTCTTAGATTTTTCGCATTTTTCTTGTATGATAATATTTAATGACAAGAAACTATCGCCATTTTGCTTCACGTTATGTTTAACGTTAGTGTGGTCACAGCCTAATATATTTTTTTTATATGGCCTCAATATTAATTTTACTCGCCTTATCTTGAAAGTTTTTACATATTAAGATATATACGTATGAAGGATATATGTAATTAATTATAATATGTGTAGCATTTGGTAACTTACTCGACTGAAAGCAAACAGTTTGTTCTTTATGGTAGCTAATATACCATAGTGTATTATAAATAAGAGTAGTTAGTTGAGATGGAATTGTTTATGGAATCTCATAGATAATGCTTTTTTTTGCAAATAACAAACTTTTTTTTTTAATCATACATTGAAATAATATTAAAATAAATATGTGTGTATAAATGTCACTTGAAAGTTTTGTGACATTACTTCACTTATACGAAAAAAAGCCTACACATATATTATATACATTAAAAAAAATCAAACGATCCCATTTCAACTAGTCATTCTAAGTATTTATCAATTATGATTATGTAATAGCCTATATATAAGTTTCTCGTATTATTTAACTCACCAAATATTTTGTGCCTTTCTATGTATGTAAGCTATATGATTTATATACAGTGTAATTCAGAACGTGTGTCTGATGATAGTAAGGAACTGTTTGTATGACATTGGTGTTAAGGTAAGCCGGTTTTTTTTAGGTAAGCCAATATTCAATATACTAGCGCCTTGCTTTGGGTTCGTCCCTAGATGAAGGCAAACCTATCCCACGGAAATCGTACATTTTTCCGGGATGATATACAGCCTATAGTCTTCCTTAGTATACGGGCTATCTAATGCAAAAAGAATTTTTCAAATCGTATTAGTAGTTCCTATTAGCGCCTTCAATCAAACAAACAAACTCTGCCTCTTTATAATATTAGTATAGATTAAAAAAAACACAAAATATTTATTATTAATGCGAAATTTTGTGAGTAAATTAATGTTATTATTATTATTTTATAATATAAAGGTTTTTTGGATTTAAATGAAATTCGAAATGGAGATACTTTATTACCACGAGTGAATTTTAAAGGGTTAAAATGAGTAGGTTAATGATTTTGTAATGGTTCATTCTTATTGATTTATCTACTATCTATCAAGTTACAAAATAGATAACGAAGCGAATGTTTAAATAGAAAATGACTATATAGTATTCAGCCATTTTTTCGTCCCACTGTTGGGCTCAGGCGTTCCTTCAATACGAGAGGGATCAGCCCATAGTCCACCACGCTGGCCAAGTGCGGGGCGGATTGAGCATGTCTCAAAAATTTGCTAGGTTCTCTTAGACATGCAGCTTTCCTTACGATGTTTTTCTTCACTATAAAGCAAGTGGTAATCTTGTTGGAAATGATTCAAACATGAAAATATCAGAGGTGCGAGACCCGGGATTTGAAGCCGCTTCACTCGATTTTCCAAGCAAGCGCGTTACCACTGGGCTACAACCGTCTTTAAATGACTACATAGTATTTAGTTTGCGCCAATGTCATACAACCAGTGTGTAGTGTCGCCCGCGAGCTGCTCGTATAATGTATTCGCAAGTGGCGATTCGATACAATAATGTAATAATTCCTCTAAATATACAAAAGGTAAATATTTCTAAGACACACACGCGACCACGACAACCTTTTTTATATGTATATATAATACATATGTTGTGATTTGTCTATACTTACAAGTTTACAGACGTTTGTGGTTTTCGCTCTGCTTAAGGGTTTTTCCATATGTTTCTCTAAATGTTACTAATTTAAAAAATCGATTTTGTAACTTAAATTTCCAGTCAAGTATCAAAATGCGAATATTTTTAAAATTAAAAGTTTTGATGTAATAGCAATTAGGATTTTTTTAGTTTTTTTTTTAGGTTTTATCCTAAATGCGAAGGTAGCGTGGTCGCGTGTGTGCTATTTAATTAATGGATCAATATAACGAATAAAATAGTATTTATTTTTACAGTAGATTGTAATTATAACAGTGGATGTTGTTCAACATGAGTGAGATTTCGCCCGTTCTCTAAGCAAGAACATCATTTTCTACATTTTCTTTTTGTAATCTACATACTTAGATTTACGCGAATATTTGACATTTTGAATAAAACTATCTTTTTCGGATTTTTTTTCGTGTATTTATTTTGATTTTTGGTTCCTGACAATTCGAATGCTTTACAGCAATCATGGTCACAGGAGTGTCTCCGAAAAAACAATCCGAAAAGATAGTTTTATTGAAAATATATATACTATTAAGCCTAATGAAAAATAATCAATATATAAAGTTAAAATAATATAATTATCACTCGCGTTGAACACTGGTTGTGTTTGATACTTGTGCTTTTTTTCGTAAAATTCAATGTGTAATAATAGCAAAGAGGTTGGAATATATTAATTGTACAAATATAAACACAGCCACATATTATGTACATACAGACCGTTCTATTTTCTATACGCCGTGCCAAAACGTAATTTAATTTTTATACAAACCTTACAAAAATACTATATCGCTCTTGATTCCTGTCTCGTCAGAATTCGTTCTTTTGGAAAACGTATTTTCGTAATAGGTTCCTATGTGCTATGGACGCTTCGTAGATATATAAGGGGAAAATGGACGTTTTGTTTGTGGATTTTGGCTATTTATTTCTAAATTAAAACATTTAGGAGTCGTGTGTATAGTTTGTAGGCTAGGAGGTGGCGTCTGTAGCATGCAGTTATCGTAATACTGTTTTTTGTATCTAAAACGCTAGTCAAGTGTTTCGTTACCTACATACTGTTTATGTATTTTGTAACTTATATGATGTTATATAAGATATATTAAATCAGTACTGTCTTTGAAATGGTTGCATTTTTATTTTCTGTCTGTTTTATGGTATGTATACAAATTATGTATAAAGCTATGTATTTTTATTATACAAAAAATTGTGTTAGTTCTGGTGTTTATTTTTAAAGTGACATTTCTTTGGGTGCGTCACGAGAGGGGGAAAAAGGGATGCCGTTAAGATTTTTATAACGGAAACGGTTATTACGGAAATCAATTTGAAATTATTTAAACTATTTTATGAATATTTCAATATAAATAAGTATAGATTTAAAAAAAAATACTTCTTTCATTTATTTTTAAATGAGCGATAGAATAATGTCAAATGGATATATAAAATAAATATTTACTTGAAATAATTTTTTATGCGTAAATATTTTTAATTATACTAAAAAAATTACATCCCTGTATTATTATTTATTTTATTGGAATATATGATTTATTTAATCATTACAACATTTGATTGAAAATTTATTTTATCTTAACACCATCTGTACTATGTGAATAATAAAATATTGTTTTCCTTTTTAAATTGAGAAAAAATATTTTTTTAGTATCATATCGTAATAATTTAAAACATAAATTAAATTTTACAAAAAGTACCGATAACCTACAGAAGTTACACTTCTTTCGCGTATACACATTCATACACGCACTCTAATTTTTTTTATTGAATAATATTGATATGAACAAAAGACATGAGTAATTTCAAATAAGTTGAAAAAATAATCGCATAAAACTCCATAATACTTAAAGAACCTTACTTGTTTAATGTTTTGAATATAAAAGGTTATATAATAAAAGACATTTAAAATATCAATTTATATATTACTTAAAAACAAAATAACACTTTGTCGATTTACGAATATTAAATGTAATATTCTCTAAACAATTTATGAAAATAATCTCTTAAATATATATATATATATAAATAAACAACAATATTCATTTTAATAACATTCGTTTTTCTTAATATAATATTTATGCGTTACATTATAAGAAGGCACTGTAGAAGTTGACTAGCGAGTCAGACAATGAATTTCGACTAGGTCAGTACAACAAGTGAAGTTTATTTTTATGTACATAGAAACAGAAAAGTGGAAGACATATATGAAAGCACTAGTGGCTGACCCTCGCTTCGCTCGGGTTCGCCTATAGGAAAACAAAAACAAACCTATCCCACGGAAACCGTACATTTTTCCGGGAGTATCCTATGTGTTATTCCAGACTGTAATCTATCTCTGTGCCAAATTTCACCCAGATCCGTTCAGCCGTTCTGGCGTGAAAGAGTAACAAACATCCATACTCACAAACTTTCACATTTATAATATTAGTATAGATATTAAAAATCATTAATTTCCAAAGCAATTAACTTAGGTTATTAGGTTAGATGAGACCGACATACTATGTTAAGGCAAATTTTTAACATCGGATCTTAGACTAATTATGCAGTGACAGTATGTATGTTTTAGTGAATTAAAAAAGACAATAATTACATAGTTAGTATTAATCAAATAAACTCATAAATAATGTAAGTTCTGTTATGAATTCGGTGGGAGTTTCTTTTTCCAGGCCTTCAATAAGTATTTACTTATAAGAACGAATATAGCACCATTGTTAAATATCTGTAAAGTATAAAAATCACTATATCTATGAATATTGAGCAGTTTGTAATGTATTGGTAAGTAATAATATAAACTGATGATACAAATCTGGAAAACTTAAATATTTTTATTACGAATTTATGTTATGTTATTACGTTTTAAATTTGAAAAATATCCCTAAAAATAAAAACAATTTTTTGCGTTCAAAATTCCTAATAAACTATATATTTATATTTCGCAATAATAATTAATATGTACACAGTACTAGGACTAGTAAGTGGCTCAAAAAAAAAGATAGTTTTTTCGTTTCTCGTGTGAGAATATGATAGTTTATGATGTTTTAAGAGCCTCCTTACCCTCATACACAGTGTACTAAAGTACTGACAAATTCTATTATGTAACAGTAAATTTTTAGTTTTAAATTAACTTCGCAATTAAGGTACATTCGTTGTCAACAGTGTTTATAAATAGTGATGTATCATAAAAATATTGTACTTTAAAAAGTCACACTAAAGACTTAATCCGCCAAAATAAATGTCAAAGTCAAAAATAGTAGCGTGTTTTGATTTGCTGTTTAAGCTACTATTCTCAATTTTGCCATAATTTCTTTAAAGAATAAGAGTAATTTTATATAGGTACGTATTATTTAAATTAATATACAATTTTCGCAATAATAATAATTAATATATATTCTTTTGTATATGTTTAGCAACAATTCTTTTTAATAGGGAATATGCGTGATTTTTTTTTAATTTTTTATACCATAGCTAACATCGTTATATAATTGTAAAAAAAATATCCAGCTACAAAAAACTAAAATTTAGTATAAAAAAAATATCACACCAATATAGATTCCTACTTTAAACGCCCGCCATTTCTCGCGCTTGGCGTGACGTCACAGTATGATTATGTATACACAGAGAAATGACGATTCAACTTGTAGCGACAAAATCGCTAATCGCTCTGTTATGATAATACTTTGAAGTCACATTCTGTCTAACCAATGGCGTGCGTTTCAACTAATTTGAGTGTTCCAACTATACTTGCACTGTTTAATAATTATTTTCTTAATCAAAAAGAAATTACAGTAAAAAATATGAATATAGACTTAATTCAAAAGCAATAAAAATTATACAAAAAAATATTTCACATTTATTTAAATCACACGCATATTCCCTATTAGGTCATTCAAATTTTTTCTTTATATTATATTAAATCCGTTGTTATTTTTATTTATTAACATTTATTTACTTATCAGTCGGCACACAAATTGTCATTTATACATTATTTTAAAACATTATCGTTTGGCTTTATGTTTAGTTCTATGACGAACTCTGCCTCTCAGACCAATAAAATACTTTTTGAAGTAAAACTTCTTTACGCCCGCTTCACTTGGGGGGTAAGCTGGTGAATGCGTTACGAAAAAATGTACGTACGTTTGTTGCCATGGTAACCGTTGTTATTGGCTAACAAATGATATATAACATTATATTCTTTCCTTAAATGATACTCTATAAATATATGATTGTAATATGCCTAATATACGTTATTTTTAGTATCCCACCTATCCTAATTAAATAAAACATAAATTGAATTTCATAAAGAGTAGCGATAACCTACAGAAGTTTTACTTCTTTGCGCGTGTGCACATTCATACACGTACTCTTTAATTTTTATTGGTCTGAACTCTGCTTATATTATTCCTTAGTCTTGAGTTTAAAATATATTATATTCAACCTTACCTCTATGAGATAATACGAAATAAAGCTACATTTTATAAAAATTTTACAATTAAGTTAAAACATTTAAATTGAACACAATATTTTTTTTCTCTAAAAATATGACTTTTTCGTATATTACAAAATCACGCTTAAGAATATAAGATTGCATTACTTTAAAAAGCATGCGCTTTTGTAAATGCAATGCAAAGTACAATTATCATTAATAAAATGTTTTACTCTTTATCAATTATTTTTATTTAAATTTCTTTGAAATCGACACAATATTAGTGAATTTTTCATATTTTATTATTATATTTTCATATCATATATTATACTAGCGACTCACCTTCGCTCTGCTCGGGTTCGTCCTTACTTACTTTTTAACGTTCAGTATAGTTTTGTCAGAGATGAAATATTTTCCCGCAGTAAAAAGTATCCTATATGTTGACCCGGACAACCAGCTATTATCATACAAAATTTCATCAAAATCCCTTCAGTAGTTTTTCCATGATGCGGTAACAGACAGACAGACAAAAATTCTAAAAATTATAGATACGGCCTCTGTATCCATAATAATGATTATTCCAATAAGATTTTCCAAAAAATATTTAATGTACAGATTCGGCTCAGTTACAATTTTATTATATGTATAGATAATAGCATATTCAAATATACAATATTTACATTAATTAGTCAAATTCTTAACATGTATACATTTTATCATCAAAACATAGTACAGTCGATAAATATACCTCATAATATTTATACAGAAACATGCATCGCTTTATTATTTGCCACTAACCCTTCGACAGTACCAATGAAATCCATATGTAGATAGTGGCATCCACGAAGACGCGCCCCACTCTTTTTCCTGATCGCTTACAGTACAAGTGTCCAACATTCCGCTAGTGTTTTAACTTTTAATTTTGTCGATACACATTTATTACATACTAGCGACTCATCCTCGCTATGCTTCGGATTCGTCCCTAGACAAAAACAAATCTATACCACGGGAACCGTACATTTTCCGGGATAATATATAGGATATAGCCTTCCTCAGTTAACAGGCTATCTAATGCAAAAAGAATTTTTCAAATCGGATTAGTAGTTCCTGCGATTAGCGCGTTCAACCAACCACACAAACAAACAAACTCTTCAGCTTTATAATATTAATAAATATATAGTATAGATGAGTGCGCACGCACACTACAATGAATCATGCATCGAAACTCCCCGCACCCTGCGAGTCCATCGGTCAAAAAAGAGAGGGGCGCGTCTTCGTTTTCACTATTTTAGATACTGCCGTCATAAGAAAGAAGGCCGTAACTAACAATTTGGTCAAAAATGACATTTAAGCTGATTTGGAATTAGCAAAAAAAAAATACTACTTGATAGTCTTACTCATAAACCTCTAAGTCTTATGATCCGGAGGATGATGAATCCGGAGATACCATAACCATTTTCATTGTAACTACGTCAAAGCTAGTAGCAAATTTTGACGTAGTAGTAAGACAAAAGTTCAAATATCTCGAAATCAACTTTGACGAAGTTACGTCCTTCTTTCTTATGAAAGTATAGAAACGCCAAATTTTAGACTATATTTGGCTTAAAACAGTCCATATAATAACCTCCAGAAATTACAAACCCAATAAAATGTTTGAAGCGTCCAAATATGGGTAAATTGCAAATATTAAAGTTACAACCGTTTCTTCATTTGACAATGAATATAACATCGCTGTCCCTCTCGAGTTGCTCCTCCAATTGCGAGGCGGAGAGCCCTCCCTGGCAACACAGCTCGTCCAAACAAACCAGACCGTTGTAAGTCCGCGCCACGTACTGACTGTGGTCACTCCGTAGAGACGCGTCGTCGTTGTGAAGTGTTATTGGGTACTGGGAACAAGATAATAAAATAAGAATACTTAAATCTTACTTATTACTAATATTATAAATGTGAAAGTTTAGATATTTGGATGTTCGTTACTCAATCACCTCTGAACGGCTGAACGGATCTGGATGAAATTTGGCACAGAGATAGATTATAGTCTGGAATAGGACTTACTTTTTATCCCGGAAAAATGTACCCGTGGGATAATTTGTTTTTGTTTTTCTTTGTTTGTTTTCTTTGTTAAATATATACAAAATATACTAAACTAAAATTTCAAACTAAACGCTAGGTTGTGGCTTCGTCCGCGTTGCTAATTTATTTCTTTACTAGCGACTCATCCTCGCTTTGCTCGATTTCGCCCCTAAGTATATTTCAACGATTACTATGGAATAGATAGACTATATATTATACATATGTAGATGCATAGGTATAAAAAAGTAGGTAAATACTTTATAAAAAAAAACCCTTATTTGAGAAACGATTGACAACTACATACAAACTTTCACCCACCTTTTCACTCACTTAAGGGATAACTTCCGGGATAAAAACTATCCTATGTCCTTCCCAGGGTCTCAAATTATCTCCATACCAAATTTTATCTAAATTGATTCAGCAGATTAAGCGTGAAAAGGTAACATACAGACAGCCAGACTTTACTTTCGCCTTTATGTATTCAGCCCTTTTTAACGTCCCATTACTGGGCATGGGCCTCCCTTTAATACGAGGGGAATCAAGCCATAGTCCACCACGCTGGCCAAGTGCGGTTTGGCGGACTTCACATGTCTTTCGAAAACTTGCTAGGTTCTTTCAGACATGCAGGTTTCCTCACGATGTTTTCCTTCACAGTTAAGACAAGTGGTAATCATGTTAGAAATGATTCGCAAATGAAAATATCAGAGATGCAAGACCCGGGATTCGAACCCGCTTCACTGAGTTTACCAAGCGAGCGCGTTACCACTGGGCTACCACTACCTTAATCCTCCTTCCTTCGCATTTATATGTATTAGTATTTAGTATGGATATAAATTTTGCTTCATTCTGTTATGAGGCGTTATATGATGTTAGAAACCTTATAATCCTCCTTAATAAATCTAATCTAATATATTTAAACGAGCAATTCTTGTATATTTATTTATTTATAACAAAATTAACTACAGTAGAAACTCGATTATCCGGTCCTCAGTTACACGGATTCCCGATTATCCGGACTACCAACCGCGACCAATTATATACCTACAAGTCGAATTTATGCAACAAATCCATCTCACGTTAACCGTACATTTCTCCAGGATAAAAAGTAGCCTATTTGTTATTCTGATGTATGAACTATATTATTGTAAAGTTTCATTAAAATCCAAATAGTAGTTTTTGTCCAACAGTTTCAGAGATTAGCCCGTATAAACAAACAAAGAGACAGATCGCTGCCCCACGTGTTTCGATATTATTTTAGTTAGTTAGCAATTGTTTCAGGAAAAAAACCACTTTTCTTTATACATTTGGTTATCTGGATTTTCGATTATCCGAATGCCTAAGGACAAAAATTAGTCCGGTTAATCGAGTTTCTACTGTACTACTAACAATGATATTTTAGAGATAAAAGAAGACTACACGTGAGTAGATACTAAAACTTGTTCTTGCCCCTTATCATTTAACAACATAATAAGAATATTAATCTTATCGAAACCATGTATTTTACATAAATATGGCAGATAAGTTAGAAGGACAATTTTGTTATTAGATGATAATATGTGAAAAATATCAGTTGTCTGACTGTTAGTCTGTGTAAACAAAGGGGCAAAATT
Source organism: Fabriciana adippe (assembly GCA_905404265.1). Lineage (NCBI taxonomy): Eukaryota > Metazoa > Arthropoda > Insecta > Lepidoptera > Nymphalidae > Fabriciana > Fabriciana adippe. The sequence goes on from FR989995.1 coordinate 2,417,116, forward strand.
GATATAATACTAATTAGTCACATTTATATATACATACATGTATCGGTATGGGACTTAGAGCAATCAACGCGGGATAATCTGTAGGTACATACTCGTGGGTTTAGGCTATTTATTTTTCGAATTTCATACACTCTTTACAATTTTTGAAGTGAAAACTTCTTTAGATGCGATGAGCGACTTTTGGTAGGAGTAAAACTTATTGGTTCGCGTCACCGACACGCTCCGTGTGACATGTGACGTGTCGACGCAGTCTGACGCGGACTGGCGACGAGCAGCGTCAAGTTTTGATTTATTACTTATTTACATTTTCATATAGTTCCGAGCATAATTATTTACATTTTCATATAGTTTATTAATAAACTATATGAAAATGTAGTGCCAATGAATGTTAAAATTAGACGAATAATAATTTCAGTTTACAAATTATGAAATTTTAGTTATTCATACTATAATCAATTTAAAACTTAAAAAAAAAGTTATTCCAAAGTTATAAATTTTCTACTCTGCCGGCAGTCCCCATGACTGCCTATTTTAATTTCTTTTATTTACCTACTTTTTCAAATATTTTTTCACACCAATAGAAACAAAAGACGTAACTTTTTTTTTCATTTGCTTGTATTATTTAACGTAAATATTTAATTTATAAGCGGAAAACCTAAATATACATTAATGTCTTTGAAGACCAAAAGGAACATTAACGTACGCCCAGCAAGGCGGGCGGGCGGGTGACGCGGACGGCTAGATTTATATATTTATATTTAACGTTACATTGGTACATCGACAGCAACGTTGAGTAGCTTTTTGCATTGTACAAATTCTTTGTCCAATAGAGAGTAACGTCTCTATTACTATTAGTACACGGGGTAAGTCGATTAAAAATTTAGTTTTGTTCGTATTTCATAGTAGCAAAACCAATTTTTAATCGACATACCACACGAGTGGATCCGCGGGCGTGACTAGGTATATCTAATCACACCCTTAAACTTAAGTTCTATTTCTAATCTAATCTATGTGGACTGTAATCTTTTAAAATCTTGCTAATAGATACGAGATCCTACAAATCTTTCAAATATATAGATATTAAACAAAAATCTAAATAGTAATTATATAAAATACTTAGTGAAATATAATAACCTGAGTCAACATTAAAGGACTTATATCTCGGATAAAGATTGGATGGAACCCATGACATCAGAGATAACGTTTATTAAATAATGTTTTAGTTCTTTAGATATAGATAAATGTATATTATATAATTTTATAGCAATGGTACGTGGTATTCGGCCCTTTTTAACATCTTACTGCTGGCACAAGACTCCCTTCAATACGAGGGGGAACAGGCATAGAGCATCACGCTGGCCAAGTGCCGGTTGGTGGATTTCACATGTCTTTCGAAAAATTGCTAAGTTCTCTAAAACTTGCAGGTTTCTTCACGATGTTTTTCTTCACCGTAAAACAAGTGGTGATGATGTTGGAAATGATTCGCATATGAGAATTTTAGAGGTGCAAACCCGCGATTTAAAACCGCGAGCTGGTTTCCCACTGGGTTACTACTACCACTGCCATAGTCTATACAGATAAATAAAATTGAAGTGTCTATTTGTAATGTCAAAATAACAGCTTTATCCTAAATGCATATGGAATTATATACGGTACTTATAAGAAAAACACAATTTTTAAAATTTTTGTCTCTCTGACTGTCTGTTTGTTCCGGCTAATCTCCGAAACGGCTGGACCAATTTTAACGGGACTTTCACTGGCAGATAGCTGATATTATAAGGAGTAATTTAGGCTACTTTTATTTTAGAAAAAATTAAGGTTTGGGAATAGGAATTAGGTTGGGAAGCGAAACGAGGGTGAGTCGCTAGTATAGAATAAAATGGGTAGTATAAAATATAAAATTTGCAAATAAGACTTACTTTATAAACTCTGCGTATAAGACCTTCTAGAACACCAAACAGGACAAGTTTTCTCTCGTTGATGGCGAGTTCCTGCGGCCGCATGCGACGACACAGGTCCCTCACGGTGCTTCCGTACGACATGCCCGCGTACATTCGGAATAAATCACTCACTTTAGGTAATTGACGCGCTGTGAAAAAAAAAAGAAAATTAAGCACATACATATATTTTTTTAGAGACACATTTTTACAATTATTGTGTACGTATGTTATTGAACTCCTAAGCAGCTGGAGCGATTTTGATGAAATTTTTTATGTGTTCAAGAGGTTCCTTAGATGGTTTAGATTCACAACTGGACCCGGTAGGTAGCGCTGTAGTCGGATTCTAGGATTTTTTATTATTATTACTAGCTTGTTCTAGTCTTACCCGAATATTGGCTTAAGTCCCCAAGACAACGTTCGGGCAGGACAACACCTGTCGGGTCCGCTGTTATCCATATATATGTACATACATACGTTTAGGTAAAAATATGATATAAAGGCTCTAGCGAAATGAATTCGAATCGAACAATAATTAGAACACTATACATAAACCAAACGTAGTGTCGTACACAGAATAGATGAAAGATTTTTTACCTATTCCGTGGTGTCGTAGTTTGCCGCTATTTAAAATTGTCGAGTTTATTTATGTTTTATTACTAGCAACTTACTCGTGCGTCCCTAGGTAGCTAACAGTAGCTTAGACGCGAGTTAGAGAGAGTAGCTTTGACGACACGTTTGGTTCAGTTTGTAGTGACCCTACTTGCTGTGCTAGCGGTCGCGAGTTCGAGTCCCGCTGGGGGCATTCATTTGTGTGATGGGCACGAATGTTTGTAATCTAGTCATGGGTATTTATATTTATAATATGTATGTATTTATAGTTATATATGTGTCGTGTATCAACTATCTGGTATCCATAACACAGGCCTCGTAGCTTACCATGGAACTAGATGGTGCTGGTGTTAATGTCCCAATATATTTATTTAAGTGTTATTCCAGGCCGTAGTCTATCCTGTGTACTGAGTTTCATTCAAATCCGTCCATCCGTTCCAGCGTTAAGGAGTAACAAACAAAATTTCGTAGTTACAATACTACGTACTAGGATTTATTTAGGTTTAAAGAATTTATTTCCCAAAACAATTACAAAAAAAAAAAAAACACTTAATCTAGAAAAAAATATTTTTTCTTAATTACTACATTTTAGGCGTACTCTATATTATAAAAAATATTATTATTTGTTAAAACAAAATATTATACGTAATAACTCTACATAGTTATAAAAATGAGGGTAATCTTATAAAAAAAAATACAAAATACTCTTTACGTTGATTTTCGTTTTCACAACTTAATGCAACAAAAATAAAAAGTAGCAATCATTTCCAATATTAGCTAATTAAAAAGAATAAAGAATAAGATAGAAGATTAACTCACGCGATCTCGCACAAAACTCTACGCACTGCCGCTGCAGCCCCACGCAGCGAGTGAGCTGCCGTAACTTAGGCGTTGCGCTGTACACCTGTTGAATATCTTTTATTATATTTTATTACTAGCGCACCTCGCTTCGCTCGTTTTCGTCCCTAGGTACGTTTTAATTTTTTTGAGCGAAACCCTAATTCTTTTTCTAAAATAAAATGAGTCTAAGTTGCTCCTTATAATATCAGCTATCTGCCAATGAAAGTCCCGTTAAAATTGGTCCAGCCGTTTAGGAGATTAACTGGAACAAACAGACAGACAGACAAAAATTAAAAAAAAAACTGTTTTTCTTATAAGTACGGTATATAATTCCATATGCATTTAGTATAAAGCTGTTATTTTGACATTACAAACAGACAATTTTATTTATCTGTATATCTATACAGATATATATAGTAAATCTTTACTTATAACCCACTAGAGTCCTTTAATTCCTAGAGCCCTTAATCGTTCCGTATTATTATTATGGAAGTTTTCAGAAGGGATGATTTTATAATATGCAGTGACGCTTATTGTACAGCGCTTTCATTCAACACAAACGAAAAAAGCTCAAGCATAAAATGTGCTATTCAAAATACGCGGTCGTAACACTACACATTCTAAATGCAGGCAATTACTGAGAGTTTTTGTAGAAATATCTCACTAACCACTTTTTGAACTGACTCGAGACTCGAACCCAGCCTCATGGTTTGCAACTCTTTATGCTTAACATTAGACAAACGAGTATCTTTCTTAAAGGCGAATATTAGACACTTTAAACAAAACTATTATTTCGGATTTTGTCACGGTTTCATTTTGCTTTTTGGTACTCCAAGTTTCAATCTCAGTCTCTTACGTACCAATGTTTGATGTAAAACATTAAAAAAAATATTTCACTGAAAACGTTTCTATTATCTGTTATTTTAATTGAAAACAGTAAAAAAACACTCACAGCGCAATACTGGAAGATGGGCACTAAAGTAACAACTCCGTAGTACACCAGATTCTGTACACACGCGCGAACCAAGCTGATCTCCACGTCTGTTAGCGCCGCTATCTTTGATACGTGGTTGAATCCGTCAATGTAGGGCAGAATCTAAAACAAAATTTAGTACGAATTAGTAAGAACAGCAGAATAATTTTAACAAAAATTAGGAAATAATCTTATAATTCAATTGAAAATTAAAAACAATGTATATATTTTTATACCAACTTATTATAGCGGCAACTAAAATTATACGCTAACGCATAAATTAAGTTGTATGATAGAGTTAGTCTCAATAAGCGTAAAGGCACTGATAAATACAACAGATCTTTTTCTGCACCTGTATACAGCTTCATATAGAGAAAATATTAAATAATATACTATGAGGATTTTTATTAACTGCGGCTCTATTTGGATCCGGATATTTGTATGGAACTTATGTTAAACTAGCGACTTACCCTCGCTTCGCTTGGGTGCGTAGCTAACGTGGATTAGAATCAAAATCTCATGGGTTTTAATTTTTTAAGCGGAATCCTGATTATTTTTCCAAAATAAAAGTTGCCTAAGTTACTCCTTATAATATCAGCTATCTGTCAGTGAAAGTTCCGTCCAAATCGATCCAGCCGTTTCAGAGATTAGCCGGAACAAACAGACGGGCAGACAAAAAATTTAAAAATTGTTGTTTTCTTATAAGTACCGTATATAATTTCATATGCTTAGTAAAACGCTGTTATTTTAACATTACAAACAGACACTTCAATTTTATTTATCTGTATATAGATGTATATCTTTAGTAAGGAAAACATATAAGTTATTATGAAACATGATAAAACACGAAAGATTCTAAATAAGAAAGCGTTCCTTAAGACTAATACCTTACTGTCGTAAGGCATTGATCGACAAATATAAACAAAATCATCGACTGTGTACCTACACCGATATTGTTTGAACAAGCGATTGAAGGGCGCACCAAAATTGACCATATCACCCCCATGGCGTGAAACAATATTTATTCTACTACTACCTACAACATAGAAAAGCTTGTAAATATTTACGCAAACGAGTCAAAGGCAATTTTGATATTCAGGTATGGCTTTCTAAAAAAGAAAACGTTATTATACTATTACCATGATTACTATAATTCACGCACCGAATTAGTACGTACCTACGTATGTATGTATATCTTGTACTGAACTATTGATTATTTTTACCCAACTGCTACATATTCACCATAATCATCAATCCCGAAAAAAATCTGTACAGATGAATAAAATTAAAGCGTCTGTTTGTAATGTCAAAATAACAGCTTTATACTAAATGCATATGGAATTATACACCGTACTTATAAGAAAAATACAATTTTTAACAATTTTTTTCTGTGTGTCTGTCTGTCTGTTTGTTCCGGCTAATCTCCGAAACGGCTGGACCAATTTTAACGGGACTTGCACAGGCAGATAGCTGAAATTATAAGGAGTAACTTGGCTACTTTTATTTTAGAAAAATAATTAGGGTTTCGTTCAAAAAAATTAAAACGTAGGTACCTAGGGACGCACCCGAACGAAACGAGGGTAAGTCCCTAGTCTATATTATGTTTGTATGAAAGTGAAATGCTTTGTAAGATTTGTAGACTCTAATTTAGCTCAGCATTGTTTATACTGAATCACTTTTGATAAAACTTTACGTAGTAAGACCCAAGAAAAGAAGTAACATATCTAAACTAATATTATAAAGCTGAAGAGTTTGTTTGTTTGGTTGAACGCGCTAATCTCAGGAACTACTTATCCGATTTGGAAAATTCTTTTTGCATTAGATAGCCCGTTCACTGAGGAAGGCTATATATCATCCAGGAAAATGTACGGTTCCCGTGGGATAGATTTGTTTTTGTCTAGGGACGAATCCGAAGCGAAGCGAAACGATAAATACATAGATTTAATTTTTAATTCATTTATAAATACGATGTTGAGTTCAAATAAAAAGGGTAATAAAAGCTCTACAAATAAATTTGATTATTAAAAACGTGTAGGTACGAGTATCATTGAAAGATCTTCCTAATAAGTGAAACAATACTTGTCGGCCCACGCGCGACATTATGTTAAGAGTAATCATGAAATATGTATAATATTTTATCTTCAATGTCGATTTAATATTTACATTTCAAGACAAACATAATGAAACCTGATATTATTATTATTATTTTATATGTTGGGACAATAACACACAGCACCATCTAGTTCCATGGTAAGCTACGAGGTCTGTGTTATGAATACCAGATAGTTGATACACTACACATATATATATATATCTTTAAATATATACATATTATAAATACAAACACTCATGACTGGAGTGCAAACATTCGTGCTCATCACACAAATGAGTGCCCCCAACGGGACTCGAACCCGCGGGTCTGGCACAGCAAGTACTGGCACTACAAACTAAGCCAAACGTGTCGTCATTATTGTATAGATTTTAGTTATAAAATACTAAAAACAAGCTATAATGTGACTCGCCGAAACAACTCTCACTAGAAGGTTTTACGAGTGAAACTCTACAATTACCTACTTCCCACCTGGTGTCTTCATCATCAGGCCTCGATGGCATCGAAATGTATTGCCATTAGGATTTCACAAAATTTAAGAATCTACCTATTCAATAAAATAGTGAAGTGTCTGTTTGTAATGTCAAAATAACAACTTCTTACTAAATGCAAATAAAATATTATACGGTACCTACATATAAAAAAAACTCATTTTTTTTATTTTTTGTCTGTCTGTTTGTTCCGGCTAGTCTCCGAAACGGCTGGACCGATTTCGACGGGACTTTCACTGGTAGATAACCGATCTTATAAAGAGTATCTTAGATTTATTTTAGAAAAAGAATTAGAGTTCCGTGGAAAATAATTAAAACCTACGAAATTGTGAAGAAAATCATACCTAGGGACGTAAGTTGCTAGCAAATAAATAATATTTTTATCGATATCTAAAATATATATAAAATCGATTATATAGATAAAATCGATTTCTAAGATTTCATACACAGTAACAAGTCAAACTTATTATAAATGTAAAAATTCTACATCCATGATTGTAAATTGGTGATATATATATATATATATATATATATATATATATATATATTAAATGTGCTTATCGCTTATAAAAAATCTTTGATAAGATACAAGTATTTAATCTTGGGCAAAGATTAAAGAAACTAAATTATAATTGATACATAAATTTTGATTGAATAATGATTGACCCAATAATTGGGTCACTATACAGACACTTATTGGGCATGTATATAATTATTTATTAGTTTATTATGCTTATAATTAATACGAGTCTCTTATCTTATAAGAAAATTAATATAATATCAAGTTTGTATTAAATAACAAATTGGCGCCTAAAATCCGCCATTCTGATTTTTTATAATTTACATATTAATAACTGAGCGACCGAGCTTTGCTCGGAGTTTTTGGTCAAAAGTACAAATGTCTTTTTAAATTGGCTTAAAAACAAAAAAAACTAAGAACTTGAATAAATACAACAAAAAAAAAACAAAAGTAAAAACTTTGTATCCGACCGGGATTCGAACCCGGACACCTGTGATAGTTAATCTTGCGCCTTGCCCGCTTGACACAATGCTTGCACACAATGCTTAGGCCCAAGTGTAAATTATTAACATATTTTGCGTGGAATAATCCGGAAGAAAACCGCATGAAAACTCGAAAATACTTACGCGTTTTTCCAGAAATAAGACTAACCTAGATCGATTTTTCGCTTTATCTAGAGGAATTTAATACTATATTCATCGAAATCAATTAAGTCGTTTACTAATTACGAGGGTACATAGGGTCCGAGATACATACATATAGGTCATGTATATAACTTTCCTCTTGAGCTTCGCGAGTCGAGTAAAAATAGATATCGCTTTTATTATTGTTTGTCATGAGTCATGACTTTTTTTCCAAAAATATTTGATAAAAATGATATTTTTGGCGGTCTAGGTGAAGACACACGCCCCGAAATGCACGAAATATGGAACGTCTGGATTAAACGGGAGTCACTAATAAATCCTAAATCAATACTCATATTGCCCAGGAATCGAATTTGCTACCTCAAACTAAAAAATAATTTCAAAGAACTTTGTGTGAACTCACAAGTTTTAATTGCAGCATTGAAACCATCAAATTTAGCATCCAATGACGCTATACGAAGCAAGTAAACAGATAACTTGGCCTTTTAAACTTGCTAAATAACTTAAGTATTTTCTGCTAATATACATTATACATATACCATGTTTCATGATGTAGGGTATGCAAAAAAAGCGACTTTGACTCTTGGAGATATTTAAAAAAACAGCTATTTGGTGCATAATTAACGTTGCTGAGTAATAAACCGGTCGATCTGGTTCACATTTACCAGTTCTAAAAGTTTTTTTCAACAAAATATACAACTATTTGTTTACTGCGAGTTGACAACTCTAACCTTCTTATTCTATTGTTAACACCCACACTACCCATAAAAAGAAATACTGACTATATGTGACCAAATGACAGGTATTATAGGAATATGTATATAAGTTTCTAATAATATTACTATATTATTAGTACCTACGGTTTAATTTTTTGTAAAATCGAGTTTTTTTAGGAAAAATTGAGTTTTTCAGGAAAGACATTATATAGATAAGCTTTTAAAAGCTATCTAAATCTATACATATACATCATCTAAATACAAAATTTGATCCAAATTGTTAGAGCCGTTCCCGTTACATGAAATACTATTTTCTATTATAATAGCGTTTTCCTGCAGTTCCGACCGCGTGCATGTGTTACTCTAATGTATCTATACTAATATTATAAAGCTGAAGAGTTTGTTTGTGTGGTTGAACACGCTAATCTCATGAACTACTGGATGAAATTGAAAAATTATTTTTGTGTTGGATAGTCCATTTATCGAGGAAGGCTTTAGGCTATATATCATCCCGGAAAAATGTATGGTTCCCGTGGGATAGAGTAGTTTTTGTCTAGAGATGAAGCTGAAGCGAAGGTGAGTTGCTAGTAACTATATTACTGTAAAGTTTCATTAAAATCCGTTAAGTAGTTTTTGCGTGAAAGAGTAAAAACATACATTTATACATACATATAATATTCATAGAATTCATTTAGGTATTTTTTTGCCAACGGTACTTAATTGCAAAGTTCTAAAGTGTTATCGATGCTAATCGAGTATCCACTTGACGTAAAGTAAACGTCTGGCGTGTTTTCTTTCCGGTGCTCTTTATTGAATGCGTTTTAAATGTTAAAGACATAACAATAAATTATCTAGAAATAATAAAGGCAAAGTTTGTAAAAGTAGTTTTTAATGTGCTATTTTAAGAGTATGAAAAACATATATTGACTATATGTACATATAAACATGTATTTACAGATAAACATATATATTGTTCGGCCAATGTTCGAAATTTGATAATCAATAACGAAAATTTGAGGAAAACATAATGTATGAAAATTTACTTATCTATATAAAAAACTAGCGGCTCGCCCTCGCTTCGCTCGAGTTCGTCCCTAGGTTGCTTCCCAAAACAAAATTAATTAATTTGGTTTTAATTTTTTTCGTGGGACCCTATTTTTTTTCTAAAATAAAAGTAGTCTAAGTTGCTCCTTATAACATCAGCTATCTGCCAGTGAAAGTCCCGTCAAAATCGGTTCAGCCATTTCAGAGATTAGCCGGAACAAACAGACAGACAGACAAAAATTGTAAGAAATGTTGTTTTGGTATATGTACCGTGTATACATCCATATGCATTAAGTAAAAAGCGGTTATTTTAATATTACAAACAGACGCTCCAATTTTGTTTATCTGTATAGATGAACTGTTTACAATATTTTTTATTGCATACACATAACACTTTACACTAAACATAACATAACACCACTAAAGCTCGTCAATAGCTACTAAAAAAAAAAAATAAAAAAAAAAAAATAAAAAAAAAAAAAAACTGCTGACAAACACAGAGGAAAAAGGTACTGAACTGTTTTGTGTTTGTCTACTTATATTTTTTATTTTTGTTTAGGCTAGGATGATCATCGTATATAAACTAGAAAAACCTTAAGAGTGTGCATCTGGCAATTTTGTACCTAGACATCGTTATTTATCTCAAAATCTGTGAAAGTTGCCACTTTGATATTTATGGAAATTATCCTTCTGACTTTTATCTTGAATTTACAAAACGTAAATGAAGAACATCTCATATTAGCACGGAGAAAAGCTGAATTCAAGACTGCTGGTTATTTTTAGAAATGAAAGGGTTCTCGCAAGAGCGCTCACAGGAGATTGGTATTTTGTATACAAATTTGAAATTTCCTTATTACGTGAATTCAAAGATTCTCATGAATAAAACAAAAAGTATGAAAAAAATTATATAATTCTCATACCTAATTTCATTTTCCTTATATTTTTAATTAAAATACTTTTAATACTCTCTTAGATTTACGCGAATATTTGACGTTTTAACGCCTTTGAGACGTCTAAAACCTTAGTCTCTCCCGTGACCATGATTGCTGTAAAGCATTCGAAACGTCGGGAACCAAAAATCAAAATAAATCTGCGAAATAATCCAAAAAGACAGTTTTATTTCAACACTTTTATTTAAAAAACTCTTTCTAACAACGTGTTCAACTAAAGTTATGATTAATTGACAAGATCGCTAGTACATCGCTAGTATATAATTGGCATAAGTACAATCTATAAGTCAATAATACACTTGCCACGCTACCTGCGCCTGCGCATTCAATAGAATATAAAATAAAGTATAAGAGTGTATGTACTTATCGTTTATAACTCCACGTGGACCGCTTACACTGTTACGAGTACGTTATCGTAAACAAGTCATGCAGATTAGCTATTCCAGTGGCTATTATATTTAGTTTCTATTATTATTAATAAACATCAATATGTATGGAAAATACAAATGTCTGTTTCAACTCGTGTTGAGATTATATTATAATATTATAAACGTAAATAATACACGTTTGGCTCAGTTTGTAGTGACCCTACTTGCTGTGCCAGCGGTCGCGGGTTCGGGTCCCGCTGGGGGAACTCATTTATGTGATGAGCACGAATGCTTGTACTAACTACTACAGTCATGGGTGTTTATATTTATAATAAGTATGTATTTAAAGTTATATAATATGTGTAGTGTATCAACTATCTGGTATCCATAACACAGGCCTCGTAGCTTACCATGGAACTAGATGGTGCTGTGTGTTAATGTCCCAACATTTATATTATTATTATTTATAACATCAAAGCTGTGATACACAATAAATATTTATTGCGAACTATGCCATTGAAGCAAGCGTTGTTATATCTGTAGTATAAAAAATAAAAGCAATAAACTAAGAGACCATTTCGTACACAGTAGCACTGCTCAAGGAATGTTTAGTGAGCTACGAGTAAATAAAGCAACAGCATAATATTTTATAGGTGTGTGTCGTGTCACGCCAGGATTGAATTAGAAATGTATGTATAATCATATAATATGTATATAACATACTAGCGACTCACGCTCGCTTCGCTCGCGTTCGTCCCTAGATACGTTTTAATTTTTTTGGGCGAAACCCTAATTCTTTTTCTAAAATAAAAGTAGCCTAAGTTACTCCTTATAATATCAGCTATCTGCCAGTGAAAGTCCCGTTAAAATTGGTCCAGTCGTTTCAGAGATTAGCTAGAACAAACAGACAGACAGACAGACAGGCAAAAATTTAAAAATATGTGTTTTTCTTATAAGTACCGTATGTGATTCCGTATGCATTTAGTAGGTATAAAGCTGTTATTTTGACATTACAAACAGACACTTCAATTTTATTTATCTATATAGATATATAGACGATACGTACATATGATGTGAACAAGCTAACACGTTCGGGGTAAGGCTACTGTACAAATCTTTGTCCTGGGTTCTAGACCTGAGTGTGGCAAAATAAATTATCATTTAATTATAACTCTTTATGTACCTATTTTGGATTAAATAAGAGGCTTTATAGAAAGTTCTCTTAATATACCTAAGGCTTTTTTTTCACTTTTACGGTACCCAAAGTTGCATTCCGTGGTCTACAATATTGCAATAATCTTAACTCCTCTAAATTGTAAATCGAAAAATCCGCTGTAAGATATGTACATACATCATCTTAATGTAATTCCTATAGGAATATATATCACAATATCGCTGTCACTTGTGTTTTGTTTACACTCATTACACGTGGATCTTACACGCGCTATAGATTAGTAAACAAAGAGTTTCTATTATACTCGTACGTATACACTAAAAATAATATGTTTATAATACGCCAAGATGTTTGCCGGGAAATTGTAGAGAGGTTCTTTACAATGCAATTTTCCATGTTATTATGGTATATTAGAAAAGAATAGGTTTAAGAGGATTGTGAAGCTGTAAATTATCATACAAAAAGAGATAGCCACTCCCCCCTCCCTATAAACATAATCTAATTTTCATAATTTTTGGAAATGTTGTAGATATAATAAAAAACTAAATCCGTAAGTTTTTATTTTAAAGAAATATTGCGTACGATAGAAGTTATTATCATCTAAATATCTATATTTTTGACTTAAAAACTTGCTCGTCCTCTTTTTTTTTTAATGAAACTAAACTGAATTACTAAAAAAGAAAAACGTACAGACCTAGATTAAGGTGTTCCGAATCTAATGAGAGCAAAATTGTCTCATTTCGTAAATGTTTAGGGGGGTGAAAACGTTATGGGCGGAAATAATATTTCAAAAGGGAAATGGAGGATATTGCCTATAAGACTTGCAACTGTCTCTATCGTACCTACCATACGGGTTGGCTTAGCGAGCGGTATGAAACAGATAGCGTTTTTTTAAACACCTACTCACACCGCGTATCGGCATTCGACACTTCTCAATCCTCTTATGACTTTGTACAATACCATATCGTCGCATGGTAGATCGAGAGACATATTTATTATTTATCGATCTCTGTCTTAACTACTTCGTTTCATGTGCCCGAGATTTCAGCATCCATGTTTGCTCTTAAAGCACCTCATACCAATTTCTGCAATAGAGTCGCTGCGCATGCGCACCAGATTAAGTAATAAGAAAAACTAGAAGCTCTTTAATCTCACTGTATGAGACTTCCAGTTACGCGTTGATATCAACAAAACCTAAAACCGTACTCGATTAAGGCATATACACTGTACTTATAATTAACATAAAAAATTACCTAAATCGAGAACTGAATCCGATACCTTCGGTAAAGAAGAACACTGTACCACCATCGTTAAATAAATGTAAATCCCATTATCTTATCTCATGTGGATACAGTTTAAGAGATTGATAGGGATTTATTACTTTGTCCTTAATTTTTGCGAAGATTTATGCTAAGTAAGATTAATTATATTATCTACTATCGACTTACCCCCGCTTCGCTCGGGTGCATCCCTAAGTACGTTTTAATGTTTTTGAGCAGAACCCTAATTCTTTTTCTAAAATAAAAGTAGCCTAAGTTACTCCTTATAACATTAGCTATCTACCTGTGAAAGTCCTGTTAAAATCAGTTCAGTCGTTTTGGAGATTAGCCAGAAAAAACAGACAGACAAAAATTTTATAATTTTAAATACCGTACGGTACTTATAAGTACCGTATATTATTTTATACAAAATCTGACATTACAAACAGACAATTCAATTTTATTTATCTGTATATTAAAAAAAAATAATTGAAACGCTGTTTGTTTTAAAATATTCGTAATAGACCGAGTAAACTTTGTAGGGGAATGAAATCGGAAAAGTTGCTCGGAAAATTAGCAAACTCGCGAGAAACTGAAAGTTCTAAACAATTTTTATATTACGTCTATCGGGTCAGCTATTAAAAGATATGATAGAACTAGCGACTCACCCTCGCTTCGCTTTGGGTTCGTCCCTAGACAAAAATAAATTTATCCCACGGGAATCGTACATTTTTCCGGGATGATATATAGTCTATAGCCTTCCTCAGTTAACGGGCTATCTAATGCAAAAAGAATTTTTCAAATCGGATTAGTAGTTCCTGAGATTAGCGCGTTCAACCAAACAAACAAACAAACTCTTTAGCTTTATTATATTAATATAGTATAGATACGTATAGTTTAAAAAGTAACATGTATCACATTTCAAAGGTTAAAAGAAGTAGGTAAGTCATGTAAAAACATGCATACATTTAAGTTAAAACGTAAAACTACTAAATAAATTGCGCTGCAATTTGTAGGTTCATTAATTTAATGAACTAATTAGTAACTTGCTTGATTATTGGAATAATCTAGATATGACTATTTTGGGCTTGAGTAAATTTATGTTTATTTTATGCTAGCGACTCAACTTTGCTCTTACGTTTTGATGGTTGGTATAGATTTCTCAGAGATAAGATATTTTCCCGCAGTACAAAGTATCCTATATGTTGTCCCTGATAACCAGCTATCATCATACCAAATTTCATCAAAATCTGTCCAGTGGTTTTCCCGTGATGCGTTTCCAGACAGACAAAAATTGTAAAAAACTATAGATTCGGCCTATGTATCGATAATAATGACAATTTCAATAAGATTTCCAAAAAATATTTAATGTACAGATTTGACTCAGTTACACTTTTATTATATGTATATAAGATAAACGGAATATAAATCCCAAAGTAATAATTATTGAATTTTTTGTCTGTTTATCTGTGTGCGTTTCACGCAAAAAGCACTGAACAAATTTCAATTAAATTTTGTGTGATAATAACTTATTACTCGGGTCAACATATTCAATTTAGGCAATTCTTTCATTTCCACAGGAAAGTACAAGACTGTCGAGTGGAGTTCTTCCTAATCCTCTAGACCTTTACATTATAAATTTATTAAATATTAAATTAATATTAAAATTAATATTAAATCATTTTGCTATATTAAAAATGAATTACAATGTACTAAAATATGAAGATAAAATGGCCTATATTCGTCTTAGAAAAACAAAATGTCACGTTGCATTGAAACTGGTTTGGCGGTTATAAAAAATACGTTAATAGTTTACGCTTTACACTATAGTCGTGCTACAAAAAACATTCATAGTATATATAGACATGACCTCACAGATGGCCTTCACTCACTTGCAGCCTCAATGGGCCCAGTTAGGCTAAGCTCAATTTCCGTATACCTTTATGTTTATAAACAAAAAGCTTCCTTTGCTCTTGGGCTTGTACGAACTAGGTGGCCTCTCATTTAAAATCTATACTTAGATACAAAAATAAATGTAAGGAAGTAAAAGTTGTACAGGTGTTTTAAAGTGTTTGAAAAATATTTGATACGTATCTACAAATGTATACAGAAACAAAATTTTGTATGTAACTTTTTCATTTAAATATAACTAGCAGAACCCGCGGCTTCGCTCGCGCTAAAACTAAAAAAAAAAATCTTCGTAGGTTGCATACAAACTTTTATCCTCTATTTTAACCCCTTATAGGATGAATTTCGAGAAATGCTAAAACACGTAGGTATTTATTTAATTGTATTGAAGAGCATTAGTACCAAGTTTCAAGTAATTCTGATTATATATCGTAAAAAGTAGCCTATGTCCAGCCCTCCAACAATCTCCGTACAAAAATCCCGCTAATCCGTCACTCTGTTTCGACGTGAAAGAAGGACAAACAAACAAACACACTTTCACATTTATAATATTAGTATATGTAATTTGTCATTACCAGTCCAAACCAAACGTAAACGTGGGTATAGCTAGTTAAAATACATATTTAAATACATAATTAACTATTATTTTAACAGAGTAAATCCACAGACAGAGCTTAGCCTAAAACTGGTTACTTTAAAAGGCAAAAAATAAGACCTAGCAACAAAATAATTATCGCAATTAACCATTCAATGCTCTAACATGATTATAAATAGAGCTGTTACATAAAATAAAATTTATTTATACTGTAATCACCTTGAACTAATGTATTCTAGACTGTAGTTGGATTGTCTAGATTACACGTGGAGATACTATACCGATACATACTAGGAACATTATGGCTTTGAGAAATATTTAAAACTAGCAATTCGATCTGGCTTTGTCCTGACTCTATAG
The DNA here is from genome assembly GCA_905404265.1 of Fabriciana adippe. NCBI lineage: Eukaryota > Metazoa > Arthropoda > Insecta > Lepidoptera > Nymphalidae > Fabriciana > Fabriciana adippe. Next base: position 2,433,617 of record FR989995.1, read on the forward strand.
TAACTTTTACTATGTAGATACAATATTCTTCTGGAACTTGACGTTACAAGAAAATTAATAAAAGAGTATAAAAAAAAATATTTGTGCCCAAATAGCACGCCTATAAATCACACAAGAAAGAAAATAACATAAAAAAACTATTATAAAAACCGTTTGTGTTGTTGTAGTGAAGGATGACTCAGCAAAATATACTTTTTCGCATTTATAATACATTTTATACTTATTCGGGTTTGTCCCTTATATATATATATATATATATATATATATATATATATATATATATATACACACACGTAGTGACGAACCCGAATAATGTACGGAAGTCTGCCCGATTTGTTGACATTATGATTACTGCCCTGCTCCCTTGGGTAGTAGCATAATAAGATTACTATATGTATACATATGGTAATCTTATAGCCTTAATACACGGGCTATCTAATACAAAAGGGTTTTTTTAAATCGGATTAGCAGTTTTTGAGAATAGCGCATTCAAACAAACAAACTGCCTTTTTATAATATTACTATAGATTAGACATTAATTTCGTATTGTGTAAATCTAATTGAAACCAACGTTAAGCATAATTGGTATTTCACTCTCTAAATAAGGGTAATATAAATAAAATCAATTACATATTAAAAAAAAGTGCTTTCGGATTCTAAATCCTTTTAGTATGCAGTCTTAGGCGTATCTCCAAAACGCACGCAACTTAGAATGTGTTGCGTTTGCGCAAACAGATTTGCAATATCCAATACCTAGTTGAATTTGCTGCATGCAAAACTTTTATTAGCATACTATTAATATTCATGTGAACACATACTTAACTATGTTATCACATATGTACATACATACAATTCGCAATAGTTATGGTAAGTCCGGGAGAGTTGCCTATAGTTTTAAAAAACGATCAATATTAATCATATGTGTAAGATACTACATAAAATAAGCATAGTTTATTTTAATTCAATATTTACTTATGCCATTCACATTAAATTTGGAACTATTGTGCAATATATTCCACATTAAAATGATTTTTAAAAATAATAGAAAATAGGCATCTCACCCAGGCATGTGGGTTAGTTGCCTATAGATGTCAGGGATAGGTATAGGACGAGTAATTAGTGCATAATCAGACGTACTTTGCTTAGTGACGCAAAAATCCTTTTTTTTTATGCATTTAAACATACTACCTGTATATGTACAGGTGGTTATGTGGGACTCACCGGCTAGAAAAGCCAGTACTACCCACTTAAACCCAACAAAACCTCCCCCGTCTTAATGGGGCACCCCGACGGCAGGTCTGCCAAAGCAGACTAAAACAACCGTGAGGTTGCTCCCACGATCCACTCTGCCGTCAGAGAAGTACCAAGAGCAACCATATGGATTAGGCCATAATCCACCACGCTGGCCAAGTACGGGTTGGCGGACTTCATAATGTATTTCGAAAACTTACTAGGTTCTCTCAGATATGCAGGTTTCCTCGCGATGTTTTGCTTCACCGTAAGGCAAGTGGTAATCATGTTTAAAATGATTCGCACATGAAAATATCACAAGTGCGAGACCCGGGATCTCACTTCACTCGCTTTCCCAAGCGAGCGCGTTACCCACTGGGCTACCACTGCCTTAATTAGCGTCCGGATGAACTGTCGAACGCTAATGAGCTCCCCCATCACAAGGTGAACGCACGTTGGGGGGGAACCAATTAATATACTGGGCATCTAACCCTAAAATATCATTGGGCATCTCTCCTGATCATTAGAGAGAGATGCCTATCGACTCTGAACACACCGTAAAGCATTTACAATAGAAAATGGTGGATTGTTAACAAAACAAGATCACAATGTTACATTATGAAACAATTTAATACTATTTAACTAAAGAATTTAGGGAAAAAAATTACTGCAAACTATCTCAAAGATTATATTCTAACGTAAAAGTTAACTACATTTATCTTATTTTACAAATTAACACCAAAATATTAATTATAAGTAATATGTCTTTGTGTAAAAACTTCACACTGACATTGACTGTCGACTGACGTATTATGGACGTTTTCCGAATCACGCAACATTAATTAATTTAATTTTTAAATTTATTAGGCGTCTCTCCCTTATGGGCATCTCTCCCGGACTTACCCTAATAAATAAATAATAAATAAATATGTTGGGACATTAAACACATAGCACCATCTAGTTCCATGTTAAGCTACGAGGCCTGTGTTATGGATACCAGATAGTTGATACACTACACATATATAACTTTAAATACATACATGTTATAATTATAAACACCCATGACTGGAGTACAAACATTCGTGCTCATCACACAGATGAATGCCCCGAGCGGGACTCGAACCCGCGACTGCTGGCACAGCAAGTAGGGTCACTACAACCTCAGCCAAACGTGTCGTCAATTATAAATTTTGACTTTGAATTTGAGGGCCGCCTTTTGTGCACGTTCTTTTAGATATTTTGTTTTTTCCACCTTAATGTTATTACTCTTGTGTAAGTACAATAAGGTGTATATAAACAAATATGTAAATAGATATTGTGGCCTTTTGCAAATGTCAAATTAAGTATAACTGTACATACAAATATTATAAAGAGGCAGAGCTTGTTTGTTCATTCGTTCGGTTCGTTCGTTTGTTTGTTTAAACGCGCTTATCTCAGGAACTACTAATCCAATTTGAAAATTATTTTTGCATTAGATAGCCCGTTATAGTCATATAATATATAGTCTACCTATTGCATATTAACCGTCGGAAAGGACCGAGGGACGAACCTGACCGAAGCGAGAGTAAATCGCTAGTACATGAACAAAAAGGAGTTTTCATTATTTTGTTCACACAATACTGTAAATTTCAACGGTCTATAATCATCTATACTAATATTATAAAGCTCAAGAGTTTGTTTGTTTGTTCGTTTGGTTGAACGCGCTAATCTCAGAAACTACTAATCCGATTTGAAAAATTATTTTTACATTAGATAGCCCGTTAACTGAGGAAGGTTATAGGCTATATATCATCCCGGAAAAATGTACAGTTCCCGTGGAATAAATTTGTTTTCGTCTAGGGACGAACCCGAAGCGAAGCGAGGGTGAGTCGCTAGTCTACTATATGTCAAATGTAGGTGGAACTTCACAGAAACATAAACATAAAAAGATTAACTCGAACTCATGTAATGAGCAAGTATTCCTTTCGTTATTTAGACAGATAATATTAATGTAATTAACATAATTAAGCAAATTTAGATAATATGCGCGAGTGCGTAGAAAGAAGGTGGAGAGGTTAATCAATAGAATTTTCTAGAATTTTCGAGAATTCAATTTATTCTACGAAACAAACAAATGAAAGCTTTAGATTTATCGGACAGATTGATACATAATATTATAGCTTCATTTGCTTCCCTTGGCTTTCAAGCTAAACACATTTTTCCTTCACAAAATTTCCATATAAAACCTAAGTACCTACTGTTAAAATTTAGGTCTTTTATTTAAAATTTATATCAGTCCTTTATACATATGATAAATATAGAACAATAAATTGCATATTATCTACTTTAACTAGCGACTCACCCTTGCTTCGCTTCGGCTTCGTCCCTAGACAAAAACAAATCTATCCCACGGGAGCCGTACATTTTCCCGGAATGATATATAGCCTATAGCCTTCCTCAGTTAACGGGCTATCTAATGCAAAAAGAATTTTTCGAATCGTATAAGTAGTTTCTGAGATTAGCGCGTTCAACCAAACAAACAAACAAACTCTTCAGCTTTATAATATTAGTATTAGTATAGAAGAAAACGCAAAAAGCTCGTATTGTCAACAAACGATGACGGCAAGTATTTTCACACTATCCTTTACTACTGCAATGTATACCAAAATGAAACACGAAGGAACAATTTTGGTAGGTACATATTTAAAAAAAAACACACGCAATCTTAATCACAGACTATCAATATACCTACATATGTATTTTAATAATTAGATATAATTGAATGTTTGCACAAGCGAATATATTATAATCGTGGATAGAAACCTGCCGTGTCCTTCAGATACTGAGTAAAGGATTAATAAATTCATATTTAACACGCCCGTATTGCACTGACTATGTTAAAACGACTCCGATAACCTTTGTTAATTGTTAGAGATATAAACTCTTCGATATTGTAGGTATCTTTATTGGTTTTATCGACATACTAGCGACTTACCTGGCTTCCCTCGGGTGCGTGCCTCTTATATCGAGCGGTCTGTCTGTCTACTAAAATTCATAAAATCCATCCAGTCGTTGAGAAGTGAACAAACATACACACTCACAAACTTACACATTTATTAGCTACTAGCGACTCACCCTTGCTTTGCGTCAGGTTCGTCCCTAGAAAAAACAAATCTGTCCCACGGGAATCGTACATTTTTCCAGGATAAAAAGTAGCCTATGTGCTATTCCAGACTATAATCTATCTCTGTGCAAAATTTCATCCAGATCCGTTCAGCCGTTCTGGCGTGAAAGAGTGACTAACATCCACCCATCTTTACGAACTATGATATTTATAATATAGTAGGCTCACACTCTATTTTTCCACTTTTAATCAAAAAAATGTAGAAAAAACACACGCACTAGACTCGTTCTGTTATTCAAAACAAAGTTTTATGATATTAATATAGTTTTAAAAAAAGATTATTGGCCACGCCACTTTATTTACATTCTATTCCGCATCTAGTGGTGACCACGCACCTATAAATAAATCTTCTTTATGATTTTGTCTCTGCCATCAAACCACAAAACAGAAATAAAATTGCTAATATATTTTCTATTGAAAAGCTTTGTCCTCCAAAATAACAGTGAGACAAATAATAAATAACTTAAATAACGTTAATGAAATGAACCTTAAAAGCGAAATTAGGGCAATAGGATATGCATTTCGATTTAACTTTAAATTATTATTACACTAACTATATTTAAAGAGTTTGTTTTTTTTTATTATTTCAGATTAAAATACCAGTTAGGTTTGGAAAATTCGTGAAAAATTTGTTTTGAAATACCATTAAATGCTAGTTTAATTTTATAGAATATTAGTTATCAAAGAAGCACTAAATATTAGATTATTTACTAATTCAATTCATTTGTGGAATTTTTCAAATATCATGCATAATTAGAGCGGTATATCTTCCACACAAAATACTACAGTATTTTTCTGGTTACACACTACAGATACTTTTTCCTGCCCATTACCTACGATATCTATACCTACATATAATAAAATTCTGAGTTGAATCTGTACATTAAATATTTTTTAGAAAATGTTATTGAAAAAGTCATTATTATCGATACTGAAGCCGAATCTATAGCTTTTAGAATTTTTGTCTGTCTGTATGGGAACGCATCACGAGAAAACCACTGGACAGATTTTGACGAAATATGGTATGATGATAGCTAGTTATCCGGGTCAACATATAGGATACTTTTTACTGTGGGAAAGTATCTTATTTCTGAGAAATCTATAATAACTGATAAAACGTACCTAGGGACGAACCCGAGCAGAACGATTGTGAGTCGCTAGTTATATATACGACTTTGTCAGTCTGAGACAAATATATCTAATATATATTACGTGGTATAGTACGAAATAAATCATGAAGAATTTATTATATAGAACAAATATTTTTGTACGAATACAAAATTGTATGAAACGAACAAAAACGCAATACCCTCTCGTCAAAATAAGCTCAGCTAAAGATAAGCCTAAACAAATATGCAATTTCTTTTATGTAAACGGTTGATAGGAGCTTACCACTCTACATGTAACCATAATATTATGAGCTTGACAAAAACTCTTCTTTGGAATAATATCTTATGAAGTTTACTCCTTAAGAATCGATTTATTAGACCCCAGGTATTGAAATTTTACCGGGAATGAAATTAATACAAGCTTAACTCAAAAAGGGTTATGTTTTTCTACGCAACGTACCTTGCTCATCTTTCACTTTGAAATGTCACAGTTTTTAATAATGACGAGAGCATTGATGTAATTAATATTCAAAGTGATATTTAATGGTAAAGTAAATGAACCTTTCTAACAATGTATATGTACTATAAGTACATATTATATTTATGTAACATGGTTGATGTAAATAAAATATTTTACCAAATCAAAATGAAAAATATGAATAGAATAAAAATACGTACATGCTTTCAGTATCATAAGAGGTTATTTTGTCTATCTTTGTCCTCTTTGCCTATCCTTGTCCTCTTTGCCTGTTGCATATTCAAAGACAATCGTACTGCGTCGAAGCTGAGATGTTTTTTTTTTATTTAGATTTTTTTCTTTCTGAAGTTTGCTGCAGAGCTTTCGAAACTCCGGAAAAACAATCAAAATAAACGGGCGAGAAAATCCGAAAAGACAAGGTACATACATACAGAATTTAATTATTTTTTCTGCCCACGATTCACTCAAGTATCAACGTGTTCAGTTATTCAGTCTTTCCACGGTAACCATTTGAAATACTGGATCAAAAGTATTCATAACCTTTTATTAAAATATATTTTTTTTAATTTCCGTTAAAACCTAATAAAGTGGCATCAAAATAGGTCAAAACATAAAACATTGGCCAATGTAAGGAATAAATTAAATTTCATGTTTTACCGAGGGCGCGGCGGTTAGTTCGAAATCACTCGCAATTTTTAATCGAGAAGGACATCAAAATAAGACATAAGGAAGTGGTCACGCATCGCAGGGCAAAAATATCATTGTTTCTAGTGATATATAGGTCGTTAAATCCGTCACGGAACGTTGATCTAATTCCACTGCGGGTTTTGCAACAGTACCTACCATCCGCGTGCTTTTAAAAACATAAACATGTAACGTGCCAATAAAAATAGCTTTAAGCTGAAGTGTATTCTTTAAATATACTTTAAATATAAATAATCTGTATACCGATAGCTAAATTACTCGCGACTCACCCTCGCTCCGCTCGGGTTCGTCCCTACGTACGTTTTAAAGTTTAGTATAGATTTCTCAGAGATGAAATATTTTCCTGCAGTAAAAAGTACTCTATGTGTCTACCCAGATAACCAGATATCATCATACCAAATTTCGTTAAAATCTATAAAGTGGTTTTCTCGTGATGCGGTCACAAAAAGAAAGACAAAAATTCTAAAAACTACAGATTCGGCCTCTGAATCGATAATAATGTCTATTTCAATAAGATTTTCCAAAAAATATTTAATGTACAGATCCAGACTCAGTTAAAATTTTAATTTATGTATAGACTATTATTATAAAGAAAAAGTGAGTTTGACACTTTGAAACATTTTGATTTTTAAGACATGTACTAAATATATGACAATGACTCACAATTCAATGTAATAATTAATAATTTTTTATCCAAATATATTAAGCTGTTCCTGTAGATGACCATCACATATTATGATGTCCTACTGACCGAATTCGGCCACGGCGGCTAATCTCACTGAGACTAGTCAACTGCGCAGGAGATATTATAGTGCACAAGTGTTCACGCACACAATTTGCACTCTCTATTCCTGTCATTCTCATACTCCGGTTGGACGCCACTTCGACACGACACGATCAGGTGCAGGTCCGAAGACTTTACGTGCTGTCCGAGGCACGGAATTGAAATACCGCCAACTTTTCAACTCCGGACTGTTACTGGGACTCTTTTAACAGAAAGACTCAATAACTAAACGTGAACCGATCCGGGACACGAACCCATGACCACCGAATCTGCAGCCGTGCATGCTAGCCATTAAACCACTGACGCAGTATCCTATGATACCTATAATAATAATAGGTATATAGCAAAGATAACTTTAATAAGTTATTTTAAAAACAAGTAAATCGATCTCAAAATCTCGGAAAATTATTCCACTATCATGGATATCTTCTGAGTATTTATAAAACGAATAAAATATTTTTTTAATAGAAGACGATTATGTAAATCGGATTCGCGAAGTAGGTACCTACATACAAAAAAAAAACACAACGAAATCGAGTATTTCCTATGTTTTAAAATTGGTAAAAAAACTGTAGTAGGTACGAGCAGAGTGTAGTTACTCGTAGGACGAAGCGAAAAAACAAAATCACGTTTCTCTCTACATGCTTGTAATATGTGTCTCGGGTTTTAAATTGTAAGTGAAAAATGAATGAACTTTTACTATTAAAATGTAATGCATTGAAAAATTATCACAAAGCAAGTGCACCATAAATGTACTTGCAGTAGAATGTTTTAATTACTCCCGGACTGGTTTAAGATCGACAGATTATAATTATTTAAAAGGTTGATTACCCCTAAAGTAAAAGTAAGTAAGATTGGTGTGAGAACTGAGAATGCAATGAAAAATAACGAATACATTTGATAGTAACGAATCTATACTAATATCATAAAGAGGCAGAGTTTGTTTGTTTGTTTTTGTTTATTTGAACGCGCTAATCTCCTACTAATCTGGTTTGAAAAATTATTTTTGCATTAGATAGCCCGTTTATTGAGGAAGGCTATAAGCTTTATCATCCCGCGAAAATGTACGGTTCCCGTGGGATGAACCCGAAGCGTAAAGAGGGTGAGGTGGTGAGGGTTATTTCCATTAATAATTTTATTAGTTATGTAGGTTTTCTAATATATGTATGTGGGATTTGCAAGATGAGTTTGCGCGAAATGATATTTTAAGAAAAAAAAGGAGACGTATGTTAGAATTTTAAGAATGGAATGGAATAAAAAAGATGTATAAAAGAAAAGAAGCATGTTGTGTCATAATGACGACACGACGGACGCGTGAACATTGTATTAACTGATTTTAAAAGAATAAATAGTAATTTGTGTCTATAACGCTTTTATTAGTATCCCCGGATCTTACATGTATGTAGGTAACATAACTATTACCGAGAGAATAAAGGCAGAGTTGGAAGGAATTTTTGCAACGCAGCAAAAGTGAAAATAATACATTTACATTTATTACAATATAACGTTTGACCAACTGTACTGTATGTACTCTTCAAAACCAATCAAATGAGCCAAAATTGAAATATTTATCCACTCCGTTATACTCGTATACATCCTGACCCTTCAGATTGATCGTTTCAAAGTATTATATTGTATCATCATCTATACTAATATTATAAAGCTGAAGAGTTTGTTTGTTTGGTTGAACGCGCTAATCTCAGGAACGACTAATTCGATTTGAAATTTTTTTTTTGTACTAGATAGACCGTTAACTGAGGAAGGCTCTAGGCTATATATCATCCCGGAAAAATGTACGGTTCCCTTGGAAAAGATTTGTTATTGTCTACGGACGAACCCAAAGCGAAGCAAGGGTAAGTCGCTAGTCATAATATATAACCGAATCTCAAACTTCAAAGTGTCAAATCGATTTAACAATTACATTATAAAGTACACGTAAAATTAAAAAAGTGAAACTAATAAAAGCGTGTTAAACAGGCAATAAACATCGGATCGAAAAAAACTAACTCAGAATAACAAACAGATAAACATTCTTAAAACTGTAATAAACTTTCTATTGGCTATGTACATACACCCGTACGGATTACAAACATTGCATAAAGTTAAGAAATAAAAAAAAATATAGAACCTTTTTTGAAGATATACTTTTTTGGCACGTTTGGAAAAAAATATGAGAGTAAAATTTTTACGATACGCACTTATACCGACAGCCAAAATACGACATGATGATAAGCTAACTTCAGCTGCGTTCCTTATACAAACAGAGAGTTGTGACATACGTGATGAAATCTTTAGCTATTTTTGTTCTGTTACACCAAAGAAATATAACTTCTTACATGCGTACATAAGTACACACGCGTTTTTTTATTCAATTCAATTCAATTCTTTTGTTTAATGGCTTCCAGAAGTGCCAGTTGGGCACAATTTACTTCGCCAATGTCGCGTAGAATGGAGCGTTTTTTTATAGTGCTCAGTGGTCAGTGACAGCCCACCTGATGGAAAGCGGTACCCACAGAATTGATAAAAGATTTTACCTATTCCGTGGCGGTACCTATCCCCGATAACACGTACGGTTCTTGCACTTGGATTTTATGTCACAAAGATGCAGAACCGCTGGTGCTTTGTCACTGTGAGGACTAAAATGACATGCCTCTCGCATGTAATTGCGCTGGCTACCTCATCCTTCAAACCCAAACACAATAATTCAATCCTTATTACTTAGTGGGAGAAATAGAGAAGGGGGTGGTATCCATCCAGTCGAACTCAAGCTTGACAGAGTCCTACCATCGGTAAACCTTGGCATAATTTTAACGTATCTCTATAAAAAATCATAGTAATAACACAGAATATATGTAAATATAAAGTTATTCTTTACTTTATCTCAGAAAATGTCTTCCGTGGAAATCTATAACGGATCGGCATACGGTACTTGGTCTTGAAGAATAGAAAATATATTTTTATCGGAATCTATTCATAAATGAACATATGTATTTATGATGGGAATCCATTGTTTTGTTTTAAAACAACATGGAGTGGTAATATTACAAAATATACTTTGAAATAAATAAAAATCTATTGGAAATCCCTTTCAATACAATACAAAATTATAGTAAACTAGCGACTCGTCCCTAGATACGATTTAACGTTTAGTATAGATTTGTCAGAGATATTTTCCCGCAGTAAAAAGTATCCTATATGTTGACCCGGATAACCGGCTATCATTACGCTAAATTTCATCAAAATCTGTCCAGTGGTTTTCTCGTGATGCGGTAAGAAACAGACAGACAGACAGATAAAAATTCTAAAAACTATAGCTTCGGCCTGTGTATCGATAATAATGACTATTTCAATAAGATTTTCCAAAAAATATTTAATGTACAGATTCGACTCAATTAGAATTTTATTATATTTATAGATAAAGATTCTGTATAATCATATAGTAAATTATATTCTACTCCACTAAAAATAAATTTCATTATTGTGTATGAATTTTCGTTCTGTATCTGTATGTTTATGCCGTTAAAAATAACCTATTGCTAAAGAATTTCGTAGCATTCTATTAAAGATTCTTTTAGAATCAGTGTATTAGTTCTATAGTGTATCACAGTGTAAGCATTACAAATAAACGTTACATGTTTATAATAGTTTTTTTTTCTTTCATATTAATTTGTATCATATAGATTAAAATAAATAAATATATAAATATGTTGGGGCATTAACACAGCATCATCTAGTTTCATGGTAAGCTACGAGGCCTGTGTTATGGATACCAGATAGTTGATACACTATACATATATAACTTTAAATAAATACATATTATAAATATAAACATCCATGACTGGAGTATAAACATTCGTGCTTGTCAGACAAATGAATGCCCCCAGCGGGACTCGAATCCGCGACAGCTGGCACAGCAAGTAGAGTCACTACAATCTGAGCCAAACGTGTCGTCAAAATATAACAAAAAATAATAAATATCTTCTTTTAAACATTTTATAAGCATTTATTAACTTCATTTTGATTAACTTATTAATATTTTAAATATATATATATATATATATATATATATATATATATATATATATATATATATAACTTATTATTTTATATTAATATTTATTAATCTAAATGATCAATTTGTGTTATCGACAACCCTGTAACAAAGCTACGGCAAAAGAGCAAAAAAAAATCATACTTTGTATAAGAAACTCATTACGGTACTATGTATGTTTTACGTGTTCGTATTTCAATTAGCTTTTACATTGCAATATAAAAAGGATACGGCATCATCTACAAAAATTAATTTATACTTTTTACTTTTGAGTATCTGAACTTATTGGAATCAAATATACTTATTCAAATAGACTTTTATAAGCACTTTTTACATTTTTTAAATTTACATTAAATGTCAGTATGTAAGTCCGTGAGGAATCTAACACTGTCTTCAAAGACAGTTCTGCTGAGAAGAGCTGGTGAGAAACTCAACAGTTGCTCTTTCAAAATAATATTTGTTTATTATATACCAAATACGAGAATATACCAAAATAGTCACACATTGACTGACATCTGCAAAGTATTCCGTGATGGTGTAGGCTTTATACAATGATATATTTTTAATTTTACACTTTGTCTTAAGGTATTTTTTAAAATTTTTATGGTTCCGTAGCAAAAAACGGAACTTTATGATTTCGCCACATCGATCTGTTCGTGTGTACCGCCGCACTGCCACTATGTCATAGTATGTCAGTATATCACACTATGACAGTCAGTTTATTCGAAAACTAATTACATTTAAAATATTTATAACGTGTTTTTAAGATATATATTAAATACAGGTCCTAGTTCAGAATAGATATTACCTTTATTCTATTTTGTAAGAATTGATGAATTTGATTTTTTTGATTGATTGAATTGAACATTTTTGACTAATAGAAACGACACTTGCGTCTAATAGATTAGTTATGCTTAATTTTTTAAAGTAAGATGGATAAACACAAACACATTATTCATCCGGTTAATTAGACGTGTTGCAAAATGACTAACGATCCAGTTACTGATGTAATAATATCTACATTTTATACATCCCACTTTCCGACTATTTTTATTACAGCAAGAACAAAATCTGCGAGAACATAAAAGAGGCCTTTTAACGGGGAATGTGTTTCGTCTGTATAAAAATACAATAGCGATATATTCACTGATTAATATAAATTCTCAGATGCTACAAACATGAAGTCTGTCTGATATCCTCTAAGACCTACCCCCAAAAACTACGCCGAGGCGGTAAAAACCTGTATGATAATCCGTTACTTTTAAACTACTCGAGCAAAGCTGCAGGCAAATAATAGTCTTAAATAAATTGTTTGATAAAATTTGACGCTAAAAAACCTATAGTAGATACTATTGCTAAGACCAAATCTATACATACTCGTATAATAAAATTGTAACTAAGCCAAGTAAATCTGTACATTAAATATTTTTGAAAAATCTTTTTGAGATAGACTTTATTATCCATGCAGAGGCCGAATCTATAGTTTCTAGAATTTTTGTCTGTCTGTCTGTTACCGCATCACGGAAAAACCACTGGATGTATTTTGATGAAATTTGGTATGATGATAGCTGGTTATCCGGGTCAACATATAGGATACTTTTTACTACGGGAAAATATCTTAACTCTGAGAAATCTATACTAAACTTTAAAACGTAAGTAGGGATGAAGTGAGTAGAGATGAGTCGCTAGTCACATATAAATTGCTAAAATGTTGTAATAATATCCACATATCAACAATATCGCCATGTAGTTTGTAATCGTCGCAACTTTCTTGATAAAACGCATATGTATCAAATGAAATAATCATTTATAGAATAGTCATCGACCTGAAAATTTCGATATTTTTATCAATTTCACAAGTGATATGATATTTATATAAAAAAAATATACAAAAACGTTGTAGAATTTCATTTTTATTTTGAAATGTTTCCCACTTCAGTTGTTATTTCAGTTGCTAAGAGCAAAGTTCGTTGCTCTTTGCGAAGCGTAAAAATATTATACATTTACTACACAACAACAATGATGATAATATCTGTATATACGTATACATATTATTAAAAATTATAGTGTCTGTCTGTGATGACTTTCATTGACGGATTAAGGATACAGACAACTTGTTACTTATTCCGGGAATACGAACAGGATAACAAGTGGACATTTTATGATATTTTTTACGTGAAGTGAAGGCCTAAAAAAAGCTAGTGTAACTTCATGCTATGCTATTATATACATTTAAATATATATCTCGTATTTTATGAACCCGCCACATAACATCGCAAAATCTTACTGTGTGTGATACTACTATTACGTACTTTTAAGTTCATCTTATTATTATTTATTAGCGCGAGCGCTGTTACCAGGTGCTTGTTTTCATTCGTCAATATTATATAATAATGATAGCACTTGGCCTAAGTAAAAAGAGGACAGCGAAGATAAGCGATATTTTTTCGTAAATCTAATGGATTTTTCTCATAAGCAAAATTACCTTTTAAATTCTAAATAAGTACTTATTTAAAAAACTAGTTTAATATTTCTTAACAGTTTGGTCTAAACAAAGGCAGATATTAAGTATTGTATATCTATACATATAATAAAATTCTGAGTTGAATCTGTACATTAAATATTTTTTGGAAAATCTTATTGAAATAATCATTATTATCGACACAGAGGCCGAATCTATAGTTTTTAGAAATTTTGTGTCTGTCTGGAAAAGCATCACGCGAAAACACTGACAGATTTTGATGAAATTTGGTATGATGATAGCTGGTTATCCGGGTCAACTTAAAGGATACTTTTTACTGTGGGAAAATATCTCATCTCTGAGAAATCTATACTATAATAAAGCAGTAACTTAGCGAAATCTGTACATGAAATATTTTTTAAAAACAATGACTGTAACGTATTATGTATACGATATAGACCCCAAAACAATAGTTATAAATTTTTTTGTCTGTTTGTCTGTACGCGTTTCACGCAAAAAGTAATGAACCGATTTCAACGAAATTTTGTGAACTGATAACTTATTACTCGGGTCAACATTTAGGATACCTTTTACTTTAGAAAAATCTTTGTTTCCCGCGGGAAATCGCAATAACTGGTTTTATCGAGTCCTCCTTAGGAACCCTCCGCTGGCTAAACCTAAAGACATACATCAAAAAATTTTCTTAAAAATTGTAGATCTTGAAAAGGCCAACAGAAATATCTACAACAGTATATATCTATCTCTTAAGGTACACTCGCAATACCTATTCTTATCTATACCTATAACAAAACTAACTTAGTTAAATCGATGTGCGCGTTTCACGCAAAAAGTACTGAACCGATTTCAATTAAATTTTGTATAGTGATAGCTTATCACTCGAGTCAACATTTAGGATACCTTTTACTACAGGCACATTTTTCGTTCCCGCGGGAAAACGCAATGACTGGTTCTATCGAGTCGTCCTTAGAAATTTCTATGGCTAACGGTGGCTGAACCTTAAGAGATACATCAAAACAATGTACAAGAAAATTGTAGGTCTTAAAAAGTTATACAGGGAAGTTCGCAATATTATACGTCTATTACCTAAGGTACATTCGCAATTACTATTTTTATTCACTACTCGCGACTCACAGACTGACTTATCAACGTTTAGCTCAGTTCAGCAGTAAAACGTAACCAGAGACGAACCCGAGCGAAGCGAGGGTGAGTCGTACATAATATAATATGTATTAAGTAGATGTTTAAATAAACATTTCACTTCTAAGGCTGGTATAATGATTTTAAAGTTAGAAATCTAATTAGCAACCCTCGCTTTACTTTGGTGCGTCGCTAGGTGCTTATTGTATTTATAATAATCTATACTAATATTATAAAGAGGAAAGATTTTTTTGTTTGTTTGTTTGTACCGAATAAGCTCCGAAATTACTGGACCGATTTAGATGAAATTTGGTAAGAATACAGTTTGAGACTCTGGAAAGGAGATAGGATAGTTTTTATTCCAGAAATCAACCCTTAAGGGGGTGAAAATGGGGATGCAGGTTTGTATGGGGAATCAACCTAGAGACGAACCCGAGCGAAGCGAGGGTGAGTCGCTAGTCTATACTAAACGTTAAAACGTATATTCTATAGGTTCAGGTACATTCTATTTCACTATACTTATATTATATTACTATAATATATATTTTACTAATATCTTCTTCATGTTTTCTTCATTCATCATATTTTTAGGAAAATAAACGGTGTTGCAATCACTGGCATTTAAACATAAAGCGAAGCTATCAAAACAATGACGATGTCTTTCTGGTCGATTTCGGCCACGGCGGCCAATCTAACTGAGACTAACCAACTGTACAAGAAATATTATAATGCACAAGTGTACGCGCAGACACAAGTGCACTCTCTATTCCTGTCACTCTCATACTCTGGTGGGACGACAATTCGACACGACCAACGAAATCAGGCGCAGCACTGACGGTTTTATGTGCTCTCCGGGACACGGGGGTGCAACAATGCCAACTTTCCAACTCTGGGCTGTTACTGAGATTTTCTTAACAGAAAGACTCTATAACTTAATTTAGCCCAACCCGGGACTAGAACCCAGGACCTCCAGATCTGCAGCCGTACATGCTAGACACGAGACCGAGACAGTTATCACAACAATAATAGTTTTATCGCTAAAATGAAAATTAAACACGTCCATCCATATTAAAAAAAAATGCTTTAAATGATTAAATTATTTCCGTATCCATTCACACTGCTATAATATGTAAATCATAAAATACCTATTCTGTAACATGTACATAATAAAAATATCGATTCCGTAATCGACTTTTTGCAACATCATCTATACAGATAAATAAAATTGAGGTGTCTGTTTGTAATATCAAAATAGCAGCATTTTACTAAATGGTTATTATATAGGGTAATTAAAAGAAAAACACAATTTTTGAAATTTTTGTCTATCTGTTTGTTCCGGATAATCTCTGAAACGGCTGGATTGATTTTGACGGGACTTTCACTGGCAGATAGCCGATGTTATAAGGAGTAACTTAGGCTACTTTTATTTTAGAAAAAAAAAATTTTTCCGCTTAAAAAAAATTAAACGTTTCCAAGGACGCTCCCGAGCGAAGCGAGAATAAATCGCTAGTTCTCAAATAAACGCGTGTCATTTAACACTTAAACGTCGCAAAAATCCTATCTGGCTCACAGTCAAACGTAAACACCGGCGCTTCATTCAAGGTTACAATTTATCGCGTATTTACGATTTTAATACATTCAAATGGAAAATTTAGCATTTGATATTTTAGATTGCTCATATTGTTTATTGTGTGGAATAATAAATGAAGTGAATATTTAAAAATTTAAAACTTATAATAATATTAAGTTAATTTATTAATTGTTTTGACATCTACTTTTACTTTAGCGTTATTTTTAGGGGATACGCATCCAAAGGGACTGTATCTCATGAACCGTAATAGGTAGAGAGTTGAAATTTTCACACAGTATGTATTACCGCTATAACAACAAATAATAAAAATAAAATTATAAGAGACATTTTTTTAATGTTCATAATCGATCATCGAATTATTAAATACACTACATAGATAGAATAAAACTTTAAAAGTCATACTAACAAAAAGTACATGTACGGATGCTAAGGAATTTTAGTGTTATTCAATTATTATAACAAGAACTTATCTATACAGAAAAATGAAATTGGAGTGTCAGTTTGTAACATTAAAATAACCGCTTTTTACTAAATGCATATGGATGAATACACGATACACATACCAAAACAACATTTTTTACAATTTTTGTCGGTCTGTCTGTTTGTTCCGGCTAATCTCTGAAGTGGCTGGACCGATTTTGACGGGACTTTCACTGGCAGATAGCTGATGTAATAAGGAGTCACATAGGCTACTTTTATTGTAGAAAAAAATAGGGTCCCACGAAAAAAAATTAATACCAAATTAATTAATTAATTTTGTTATGAGAATCAACCTAGGGACGAACCTGAGAAAAGCGAGGGTGAGTCGCTAGTATTTGATAAAACTAAAATATGTATTGAAAGAAATATAACCAAAGGGTTATGTCAAAACATATTATTATACTTTATAGTTTTCTATTAGCGATATCAATAATAGAAATAAAAATGTCTATTATGATTTAATAGAATAGAATCTATCTAGCAATTTGCGCGAGTTAACAGTTAAACGAACAGTAGCGGTCATTTAAAAGCTATTAAGAAAGCTTCGATCAACAATTGATCGAAGTATGAAAGTTAGACTTACTCGTTAAGCCATTGTTTACGATTTTCAATTGTTCTTAGCTTTTTATTGAGCGCGAAGTTAATAACAATGAATTAGCTGTTGGCCTCGACTTGTTTTTATGACATCAGATACATATATTAAGCATAATGTTTTCATTGACTCGTATTGACTAAAATCTATACAGATAAATAAAATTGAAGGGTCTGTTTGTAATGTCAAAATAACAGCTTAATACTAAATGCATATGGAATTACATACGGTACTTATAAGAAAAAATCAATTATTAAAATTTTTGTCAGTCTGTCTGTCTGTTTGTTTCAGCTAATCTCCGGAACGGCTGGATCAATTTTAACGGGGCTTTCACTGGCAGATAGCTGATATTATAAGGAGTGACTTAGGTTACTTTTATTTTAGAAAAATAATTACGGTTTCGCTCAAAAAAATTAAAACGTACCTAGGGACGAACCCGAGCGAAGCGAGGGTGAGTCAGTCGCTAGTTAATTAAGAATGTTGTGATTTATTTTCATTTTTCACTATCTTCTAAACTTTACAAGAATTTTGAAGACACGTTTGGCTCAGTTTGTCGCGACCCTACTTGCTGTGCCAGCGGTGCGGGTTCGAGTCCCGCATTTGTGTGATCAGCACGAATGTTTGCACTCCACTCATAGGTGTTTATACTTATAACATGTACATATTATGTATTTAAAGTTATGTATATATGTGTAGTGTATCAACTATCTGGTATCCATAACACAAACCTCGTAGCATACCATGGAACTAGATGGTGCTGTGTTAATGTCCCAACATATTTATTTATTACTATATACCTAACCAACTTACATACTGTAAACGGTTAGTTCTATTAAGTACTTGTGATGATAAAATAATTTATATTTATAAGGATTAATATTATGTAGTCCAAATAATCGGATAACTTAGGAAAACAATATTTTATTCAAGCATACAGTCACTTAATTTAATGTGTCTGCAAAACGTAACATACGCACGTACATATTTGCATTACATTTATTATTTTCACTTTTAAACTACTGTTTAGGCAGAGCACGCAAAGAACGTAATCTTTATAGATTTGCTAAAAATAAAGAGTGAAAGCTTGGCTAAAATACATAATATATATGTAATTTAAGACCTATAGTAATCTGGAAAAATGTACTATCTATTAGCGATATAATTATTAAAATCGGTTCAGTAGTTTCAGAGTTTATCGACTACAAACGAACAGATCTTTCCCCTTTAATATTAGTTTTGACAACTAAATATAAATTAGCTTAATATTCTATATCAGAGTAAACGTAGAAGGATATACACGTACTTAAAATTCAAATAAGTTTTTAATTATGACTTTTTTACTACGGTATTAAATGAACGAGAATTACGCTGCAGACCATTTAATGCCTGCAAAAATGTGTACACAAGAAGTCTAAAATTCTTGAAGAAAAATTCCATTCGAGACGGATAAATGAGGGATAAGATTTATTTAATCAATAGATTATTCGCAAATCTTTGAATATGGGAGATTTATAACGTTACAACTTACATACATTTTTTAGGGTTCCGTACCCAAAGGGTAAAATGGAACCCTTTTACTAAGACTTCGCTGTCCGTCCGTCTGTCTATCTGTCTGTCTGTGTGTCCGTCTATCACCAGGCTGTATCTCATAAACCGTGACAGTTAGACAGTTGAAATTTCTGTTGCCGTTATAAAAACACTAAAACAACAAATACTAAAAACAGAATGAAATAAATATTTAAGGGACTCCCGTACAACAAACGTGATTTTCTTTGCTCGTTTTTGCTCAATATTGATAACGGCAACAGGTAGACGCTTGAAATATTCGCAGAATATATAGTTATATATTCACTTTAAAAATAAATAATTAAATTAAAATAAAACAAATATTTAAGGGGGGCTCCAATACAACAGACATGATTTTTTGCCGTTTTTATAGATAATGGTACGGAACCCGTCATGCGCGAGTCCGACTCGCACTTGGCTGGTTTTTTAACTTTATTACTACATAACCTTAGCTTCCTACAATTATATTTCATATACAAAGTTTCCTTAAAATCGGTCGTTCTATTTCTAAAATAAAGTCTACAATAAGTACATTCATATTTTTTTTTATATATGTATAGGATACACAACAATAATATTAGTTGAGTTCGTTAATTTTCGCACAAAACGAAAAACAAGTAGTATTCGCGAGTTTATTTACTCCAGTCAAAACAGCTGCTCTAATAGAAATGAAGTAATAAAAATAAACACTTAGTGTTAAAATAAAACCACGTCAAGCTGAATTATTGCGAGTTATTACCTTGGGAGT
Source organism: Fabriciana adippe (assembly GCA_905404265.1). Lineage (NCBI taxonomy): Eukaryota > Metazoa > Arthropoda > Insecta > Lepidoptera > Nymphalidae > Fabriciana > Fabriciana adippe. The sequence goes on from FR989995.1 coordinate 2,453,733, forward strand.
CACAGGGGTTGTCAATACATTGTGTTGATATTTAAGTGGAAATAAAATTTATATTATTCACAACACGTATTTATTATCTATACTAATATTATAAAGAGGAAAGATTTGATTGTTTGTTTGTTTGTTTGCACCGAATAGGCTCCGGAACTACTAAACCGATTAAGATGAAATTTGGTAAGAAGATAGTTCCAGACCCTGAGAAGGATATAGGATAGTTTTTATCCCGAAAATCATCCCTTAAGGGGGTGAAAATGGATATGAAAGTTTGTATGGGGAATCAACCTAGGGACGAAACCAAGCGAAGCGAGGGTGAATCGCTAGTTACATATATTTTAGACAACAGTGACAGGCAAAGGAATAATAATAGAATTGAAAAAGTGTCCAACCTTAAATACTTTTTTTGAATTTTTATTTTTAACCAATATAAGAAGAACGTTTGCGTTCCTAATAACCAATTCCTTAACACATTCAAATACTACTATTAACTCGACAGTTTTTAAGTGTATGTTTGTATGTGTTGTTAGTAGGTACATATTACTAGCGACCCTAGGTTTCAAACAGTAGCCTGTGTTACTTCAGGTCATAGTCTATCTATGTACTAAATTTCATCCAAATCTATCCAGCCGTATCAGCGTGAAAGTATATAGTCCAACAAGATATAAGCTCAAAAAAAAATTCAAGGTCTATACAGACATTGTACGAGCATCAAACCTGTGACCATCGACACAGAAGCCAGTCCATAACCACTGCGCTTGTTGTCATGCTGTCATACGGTAATAGAGCGCTTACTCGTCACGATCACCGTATATAGAGTATAGAAATCGCTGTTACTATGCTATTAGTGAGTAGCGGGCGTGTGTGGTAAAAAATACACCGACCGCTACACTCTACTATTATCGTAACTCATTCTACAATAATCATGCTTATCTCCACAGTAGTAAGTAGGTACGATAGGTCATGTTTATAACTGGTTATCTATATTAATAATAATCTTCTTTTAAAACTGGCTTATAATATATGCATATCCTAAATTGTGCTTTCGGTTAACATCAAAAAATGTTCTTATTTTTGGATAAGTTGAAAGCGCAGAGAGAAATTTCATTATTCCAAATTCGATACCTTAATTCGCAAACCAGCCAACTCCATATGAGCAAATTTTTCAGGTGACACTTAAAACTTTATAATATTTTTTGTACAATACTTATTAAAAATCTAAAATACCGTTGGTAGATAATATCGTAAGCTGTTATTATTGATACTGTAAAATCCTACTAAAATAATCCTACTGAATTACTGTTTCGTACAATCTAAACCAAAAAATATTTTTTGACGAAATGTGGAGTTGGCTGGTTTGCCAATTAAGGTATCGCAATGTCACTTGGAAGTTACAATGCTAATGTAAAATGTAAAAATACAATGTACATTTAACTAATATCAGTCACTTTTCCCAACTAAATGATAACATATTGTTATGGCTCATGTCTAAATTTTATGATGAGTGAGTTAATCTATATATATATCTAATATATAAAATTCTCGTGTCACAGTTTTCGTTGCCATACTCCTCCGAAACGGCTTGACCGATTTTGATGAAATTTTTTGTGCTTATCCGGTATCTATGAGAATCGGCCAACATCTATTTTTCATTCCCCTAAATGTTAGGGGTAGTCCACCCCTAAATTTTTATTTTTATTTTTTAGACAAAATTTTTAATTTCTATTTTTTTATGATACAACATACAAAAATACATACAATCCTCAATTTTCACCCTTCTACGATCAACCCTTATTTTTTAATAGCCATTTTAGTAATTTAATCATTTTTCCTCTCCGGTCGAAAACTGATCAATCGTGATTTAATGCAAGCTAGGGACGAACCCGAGCGAAGCGAGGGTGAGTCGCTAGTATATATATATATATATATATATATATATATAATAAAACAGTAACTTAGCGAAATCTGTACATGGAATATTTTTAACAACAATGACTGTAACGTATTATGTACATAATATAGACCCGAAAACAATAGTTATTAAAATTTTTGTCTGTTTTTCTGTGTGTCTATATGTCTTTCTAAATAACAGAAGAGACTCAGTCTCTCTAGACTCTGGGAGAGATCCACAAAAAAATCCGAAAATATAGTTTTATTTAAAATGTCAAATATTCGCGTAAATCTAATAAAGTATTAGAGTTAGTTAATATTAACCACATGATATTAGTTATAACATATTTTTTATAACAACTGCTGCTACGACGAAATAACGGAGGTCTCTGCTAACGCCGCTTAAGGCTGTAGGTTAATTTCCGTAAACTTAAATTGGTATGGTCGATACAAATATATTTTTTTGCTACTATACAAAAATTATGTCGATTCAAGCATAACATTATTGAAGTGAAAACTTCTATAGGCAGGTTTGGATGGGGAGTAAATTCATGTAAGTCGTCATCGACATGGTCACGTGACGTGTTAACGCTAACACTCAGAGTGCCGATAGATGTCACAACCAGATAAATGTAAACAGTTTTAATTTACACATTTTAATTTCAGATCAAACAATTTGAATATCCAAAAATAAGAACTGTTTTTTTTAAGTTTTCACTTCTATCGGCAGTCCTCGTGACTGCTTTATTATTATTATTATTATTATTATTATTCAACCCTTTAAACATACCACTGCTGAGCACAGGCCAGACTATAGTCGACCACATTGACTTTAAAGACAAAAAAGATATTATAAAACATATAATAATGTACCTATCAGTGATCCATCGTTGCTTTGCTCAAGCACGTGTCTGAGTATTACTCCTTACAACATAAAACGATACTATAACTAAACCCATGGGAATATAAGAGATTCCCATAGGATAGTAACGTTATATGTCACTGGTATAAAAAGCAGCCTATATCTCTTTCTGGACTATAAACATAGCGGTTTCAGGGCTGATCCAGACAATAGTGCTGATCATAATCCGTTCTCGGTCCAATACTGGTCTGGTAAAGTATTCAATGCAGTCATTGTTTTCTATATAAAATTCTATACAGACCAATATCAGACCGAGAACAAATTGTTATGGGCATTGTAAGGATCGATCTTTAGAAGGACAACCCAATAAACATATATGTAGACTAGCGACTTACCCTCGCTTCGCTCGGGTGCGTCCCTAGGTACGTTTTAATTTTTTTGAGCGAAACCATAATTCTTTTTCTAAAATAAAAGTAACCTAAATTCCTCCTTATAAAGCAGCTACCTGCCAGTAAAGGCCCGTTAAAAATCGTCCAGCCGTTTCGGAGATTAGCCGGAACAAACAGACAGATAGACAAAAATTTTAAAAATTATGTTTTTCTTATAAGTACAGTATATAATTCCATATGCATTTATAGTCTATTTTTTCTTACGTGTCTTAAATAGTAAACAAATATGGCGTACAGGTGACCAGAGATAATTCATAGAGATGTGCATGACGAATGAATGACTGAACTTAATGGTTTTTAATTTTTATGCAGTGAACGTAAAGTATTGGGTAGAAATAATACGACAAGTTATTTTAATAATTTTATTAGTCTGATTCCGATGATAAATTACTCGACTCTTCTGATATATGTATTATAAAATTAGGGGTCGGTGTATCTGTTGCAGCATCTATTAAGCCGTCAAGCTGCAACATTTTGTCTTCTTCTTTTTTCACATGTTCAATACAATTTATCCAAGACGCCGTACCAATTTTTCTTAATCCTTCTCTGACTAGCTCCTTGACTTCAGCCATTTTAAAACTTTTATTATTTTTTCCTACATGTGATTTTAATTGTGCCCATATTAATTCTATTGGATTTAATTCACAATGATACGGCGGAAGGCGCAGAACAATTATATTTTTATGAGCGGCCATTTCATCAATAACTTTTTTATTGCAATTGTCTTTATTAAATTTTAATAAAAGTTGTCAAAATGTCACTTGTCTATTTTAAAATCAATGACGTGAAAGTTTTTTTAAGATTTTTTTGGCCTTAATATAAACTCATTTTTAAAACTTTAACCTAAAAAAGCAAAAAGCGGTCGGAAGTCCCTCACTCCGTTTTAATAAACTGTGCAATAAGATACGAAATAATAATAATTACAATAACAAATAAATAATAAGTATAAATTCATTAAAAGCAATTAAAAATCTTCTATATTCTACAGAAGACATTACTATTTTTAAGCCTAATAACAATTTGAACAAAATATCGTACTTTGTAATTTAAAGATATTGTTATTTTTAATAAGTTCAGTTTTCACTCTCGATAATTCATTCTAAATGTACATCTCTATAATTCAAAGACAAAGTAGCATATCGAAACGTCAAAATGTTGTGTTCATATTTTATCTTTGGAAGTTGGTTCTGTCAATATTTCAATTTTAGCAAAAATAATGTGTTTAAATCAATAATTAACAGCTTTTATTAGTGTAATTCGTAGCGTGTGTGTTTCTGAAATAGTTATAAACGATAAAACCAAATTTATAATGTATGATTGTCCGAAAACAAGTGATTTTCGTTCATGGTAGTGTTTGTTTACCAATTAGGACACGTAAGAAAAAATGGACTATAGTATAAAGCTGTTATTTTGACATTACAAATAGCCACTTCAATTTTATTTATCTGTATAGATAATACAGCGGTTTATTTAATGTATTACATGCCATAAAGTAATATATTTATTGAAAATATATGCATAGAAAATTGCATTAGTGCAATGATATGAAATTTAGGTCACTCAAATAGAACTGGTTATACTTCTAACATTTCTAGATATGGAGTAGATTCTAGATATAAATAAGAAAAATCATTTTTATACTTTAGTATATGATAGTTTATATAAAATTATAAATCAAAGGTCTGTCTGAGATTTTAAAACATATTTTTAAATCGAGCAATTTATTTTCGTAATTTATTTCATATCGAATTTCAAACAGCAATTACTTTTTTTTAACCCTCTGTCTAATCGACTCGGGAGAGATTAATAAGGAGCAATAACAAAATCTGTTTTATCGATGTAAAATACTTTACTTATATAAATATATTATTTTAATTATTACAACAAGTATTTAAATAAAAACAAGGAATCCATACTAATATTATATATGTGATAGTTTGTATGTATGTATGGATGTTTGTTACTCTTTCACGCCAGAACGGCTGGACGGATCTGGATGAAATTTGGCACAGACATAGATTATAGTCTGGAATAGCACATAGGTTACTTTTTGTCCCGGAAAAATTACGGTTCCCGTGGGATAGATTTGTTTTTATTTTTCTAGAGGTGAACCCAAGTGAAGCGAGAATCAGCCGCTAGTACAATATATCATTAGAGATTCCGAAATTTCTTGCAATTACTATCTATCGTCCATTATTAATAAGTAGAATAGTTTAAAAAACAAGAATTATTACATTTCTCTCTCTCTCTCTCTCTATCTCTCTGCCTACTCTCAAAAAAAAATCAAAGCAAAAATTCATTAATTTCACGTTAAATTCTGGAGACAAATAGAAACTTTTAAAAGGTAGAAACAGGCAAAACCAATGTCCTAACACTTTACTACAAGCCACTGGTTAAACCACTTTCTTATATATCTAGTATTTTCTAACACAAAATCAAATAAAACGCAACACGATCACGGTAATCAAAATTTCTAATCAGGCAAATGCAAATTCAACGATTTTCAGTAACATAGTTCAAATAAACATTCGTTTCTTTTATGTATGTTTTATATATTTGTATGATAAGATTAGTAGATTAATGGAAAAATGTGTTTATTTTGCATCCCGATAAATGCTATCCACTTCATCTCGAGTTTGAGTTCATCTTAAGTCTGCTTAAACTCAAATAAAACTCTATTAAAATAAAGTTTTACAAAGACTGTAATGAATTCAAATATATTTAGTGTGGCTATTGTTACTGTATTTAAGTACAACTCATACTTATTAGTAAACAATAATCATTGTATTTGTTGATGAAAGAGTATAACTTGTAATAGTTTATATTTTTATTTTAGGGCTTTACAGTTTTAGCGGTTAAGGGTTATATGTGTCACCGTAAAATTGTAAACACCGCTAGATTACAATCTATCTAGCGTGATTGCAAATTGTCGATTCAACAGTTTACAATCTCGCGAGATAGATAGCGGCACTTATAATATTACGGTGACATATATACATCGAGTTCAGTCACTTCTATCCCACTTTTGACTGTGCACTTTTGTAGAGAATCGAAAGCCAGGTGTGCAACGAAACAACGACTATTTTACACTAGATGGATTTTTAATCTTTGGAAACAGATGATTGAGGAAAAACTGCTTAGCTTTCTTTATTATTTGTATAAGAAATATTTATTATTAGCGACTTACTCCCGCTTCACTCGGGTGCGTCCCTAGGTACGTTTTAATTTTTTTGAGCGGAAGCCTAATTCTTTTTCTAAAATAAAAGAAGCCTAAGTTACTCCTTATAATATCAGCTATCTGCCAGTGAAAGTCCGTTAAAATTGGTCCAGCCGTTTCGGAGATTAGCCCGAACAAACAGACAGAGAAAAAAATTAAAAATTGTGTTTTTCTTAAAAATAGGTACCGTGTATAATTCCATATGCATTTAGTATAAAGCGGTTATTTTAATATTACAAACAGACACTCCAATTTTATTTATCTGTATAGATATTGTCCTAATTACAGCCGGGCGGTTGCGTCCTTTGCTAATTTTAGCTTTGTTTTGTCTTATTACATTTATTTACTTATCAATGTGTTATCATAACTATTGAATTATAAATACTCACAGAAACACTTGACAGGCCAAAAGGCAACCTTATCTATACATATAATAAAATTCTAACGAAGCCGAATCTGTACATTAAATATTTTTTGGAAAATCTTATTGAAATAGACTTTATTATCGATACAGAAGCCAAATCTATAGTTTTTAGAATTTTTGTCTGTCTGTCTGTCTGTCTGTTATCGCATCACGGGAAAACCATTAGACAGATTTTGATGAAATTTGGTATGATGATGGCTGGTTATCCTGGTAAACATATAGAATACTTTTTACTGCGGAAAAATATCTAATTTCTGAGCAAAATGTTAAAACGTAACTAGGGACGAACCCGAGCGGAGCGAGGGTGAGTTGCTAGTAATATATAATTATAGATCACGCGCCAAATGTCACGCTTCGAGCATCAAGCAACAAATAAAAACACAAACCTAACATTCGCATTTATATTAGGTATTTATTATTAAAATAATGAAGCACGTGTATATTTTTGTATGGCATAGGATTACACGATACAGCTCGCTCATTCGATTCCCGTACGAGGCTATTAAAGCATTAAACCAGAAGTTTATTTCAATTTAGGCAGAAAAGATATATTTCTCATACATCCATATAAAAATTGGGATAATTTAATAAAATATGGCATGTGTATAATTTTTGTCAAGCGGTATTTAAACATGCGCCTGACCTCGTTTGGACAGAGGGCCGTTAATTCTACAGAGTACCATCCAGGGCCGAGTTATGATTGAATTAAATAAAGAGGTCGAAAATAGAAGTGTTTGTGTTTTTGGTAGTTCAAATAAAGCCACTGACTGACCTACTCATGATATCGTATACAAACATTCTAGTATCGTTTGTGGTCGTATTGTACAAGTATGAACGTGACCAAAATGTTTTATTGTACGATCCCTATACATATTATGCCTACCTAAAAGAAATAAAAAAAAAAATTTGTACACGCAGCATAGCACCTTTATAATTATAAAAGTTTCGTTTCCATCTTCTAATAATAAATAGTAGTAAAAAATAAATAAATAGGGAAAGTTTTAAAACTATAAAAAAACGTGTGTGTACTTATGTACGTACGTAAGAAGTTATACTTCTTCGGCGTAACAGAACAAACATAGCTAAAGATTTCATCCCGTATGTCACAACTCTCTGTTTGTAAAAGAAATGCAGCTAACTTCATCATGTCGCTTTCAGCTAACTTCGTGTCGCATTTTGGCGTCGGTGTGAGCGCATCGTAAAAATCTTACTCTCATATTTTTTCCAAACGTGCCAAAAGAAGTATAACTTCAAAAGGTTATTGAGTTTTGTGAATCGTCAAAACGAATAAAATGGGCCTATGTAATGGAAGATTTTACTAAAAACTATTAAGGAGTTTTACTATTCACTTTCTGGTTCGAACAGCAGACCTGCTTGACGGTGTTCAAATTACTTTAACATCGTGACCGAAATTTCACATAGCTATTTAAAGAAAAAAAACATAATACTTTCTTAGATTTACGTGAAAATTTGTCATTTTAAATAAAAATATTTTTGGGATTTTTTCGCGGATTTCTTTTGATTTTTGGTTCCCGACATTTCGAATGCTTTACAGAAATCATGGTCACGGGAGAAACCTCACCCGTCAAAAATCGAAATTAATCCGAAAAAATCCGGAACGATAGTTATATTTAAAATTCACATAGATATGATAATTAGAAGTGGGTCGAATCAAATGCCAAGGTTTGATTACATGTTTAGGTACAAGCAAAGCAAATAAAAGCATGTTGAAAAAAGGCTAGGACAGTCTCCAATGTTGACGAATAAATACGAGTATTTCTGATTTTTACGTTTTCTTACCAAAAGTTTCTTTTGACAATTTCAATAATAATTATTTATAATATAACATACTATTTATTTTTACTGTTATTTACGTTTTAAATCCGAAAAAGATATTATTATTCCGTGTTTCACTCATATATCTATGTATATTATCAATTTAGATCGATTCATAAAAATAAAAGCGCTGTTGCAGTATTTATTTTCGACATTTTTGCGTTGTTTGAGGATTTTAAAAGTTTAATTAAAAGTATATAATATGAAATTGTAGCTCTCATTTCATTATATACAGTAAAATGTAGAGTTTAAAGACAGTATTTTAACTAACCTACAATAGTAGGTTAATTTACTTTGTTTATAAGCTATAAAATTATAAATGCGAAAGTTTGTGAGGATGTATAAATATCTGGGTGTATGGCTGTTTGTCACTCTTTCGCAAAAACTATTGAATGGATTTTAATGAAACTTTACAATAATATAGCTCATAGAAGCGAGGATGAGCTGTTAGTTTTAAAATAATACAACTCAATTCGTTCCTGTTTTATATTCTACGAGAAAACTAGGCTTATTGAATAAATTACACATAATATTGTAATAAAAACAATAATAATGAAATTTTATAACATACTATATTTTAAATTTATGTCATAAAACAGACGTAAAATTGTGTTTACTTACAGAACATCTATTTTAACTGGTTCTTGAATTTTACGACTTTATTCATATTTTTTATATTGTCACTGTATATTTTAATATGAAGACTTATTTAACTGTTTATTTTTTATAGTACGAGTATACCATGTAAGAAGTACACGTTGACGATACGTTTGGCTCAGTTTGTAGTTACTACAAACGTACTTGCTGTGCCAGAGGTCGCGGGTTCGAGTCCCGCTGGGGGCATTCATTTGTACTCCAGTCGTGGGTGTTTATATTTATAATATGTATGTATTTAAAGTTATATATGTATAGTATATCAACTATCTGGTATCCATAACACAAGCGTCGTAGCTTACCATGGAACTAGATGGTGTTGTGTGTTAATGTCCCAACATATTTATTTATTATTATTTATTCTATTATTTTGTGATGTCTAATTTAGGAAATGAAGAGGCTACTTGAGACATTCACAATCTTTAAGCATTTGTCGAAAAATAGTATATTGTAGGCATAACAAATGTAATTGAGAACTACCGAGTGACATCTAATCATACATCAAAATATACATCTAATCATAATCTTCGAGAGATACACTTGACATACCACTATAAAAAATAAATAAATCCTAAGCCGTCTGTCTATCTGTCAAGGCCCTTTTACTTAAGAACGCATGGAGATATCAAATTGAAAATAATATCAAATACATACTCCGATCTGCAATCCCTTCCATAAACTACTGTTAGTTATAGTTTCTCAAATGATTCTTAATAATTATAGTATCTCAATTGATTATTGTTCAATATTTATAGATCATATTGATGCTTCATATTTCGTTATAATATTAATTTGATGTTAGTTATATATATTTTATTATTTACAAGTTTATGATATTAATACAGATATAAGTTTGTTATATTTTAAATATTAATATTTTAAAAGTATTGTCATCCACCGTGGGGTAATGTGTATAAAATAGATGGCGCCACATTATATCCAACGGTGGGGAAATAGTGTGATAATCACTTTGTAAGACATTCCATAGAAGTAATTAAATACAGTAGAAACTCGATTAACCGGACTAACTGTTGTCCTTAGGCATTCGGATAATCGAAAATCCGGATAATCGAATGTATGAAGAAAAGCTGACGGTATTCTTCAGTTGCCCTTTTGAAACAATTGCTATCTAACTAAAACTACATTTTATCCCGGAAAAAATGTACGGTTCCCGTGGGATAGATTTGTTTTTGTTTGTTTAGAGGCGAACCCGAACGAAGCTTGGATGAGCCGCTAGTGCTTTAATGCTTGCATAAATTCGACTTGTAGGTATATAATTGGTCGCGGTTGGTAATCCGGATAATCGCGAATCCGTATAACTAAGGGCCGGATAATCGAGTTTCTACTGTAAAAGTGGAATTGCTAAAACTCGTCGTTCTACTTGTAAAGTCATCAATAACACTACCTAAACAAAAATCACACCTATCTCTTGCAAAATACGACAAACCAACAAGACTAGATTAGTAAGAATTATGTATTTTGAATATAAAATACATGAATCTATATTTGTATTTATTTATGCGTCTGTTATTCAAATTATATCCGCTGAACTACATAGAACAGTTAGAATGTTTTAGATAACGAATAACATACATACATACGTACATATACACACATATATACATTGTAATTTTTTTTCTTTTACTATTAGTTAAAAGGTTTACATTTTTTTTTTAATATATATAACATTAAAAACCACAGAGGTTTATGTAATGCTACAATATTCCGTACGAAATACATATATTATCTAGAGTATTACATATGTATTCCTTTTAAGTACAGAAAAAAATTGTATTCAGCCCCTTTTTTAACGTCCCACAGCTGGTGGTCTCCCTTCAATACGAGGGGGATCAGGCCCTAGTCCACCACACTGGCCAAGTGCGGGTAGGCGGACTTCATATGTCTTTCGAAAACTTGCTAGGTTCTAGTAGCTAGTTCTTTTTTCATCGTAAGGCAAGTGGTAATCATGTTGGAAATGATTATGATTACGACATGAAAATATCAGACGTGCAAGACCCGCGATTTGAACCCGCTTTACTCGGTTTCCCAAGCGAGCACGTCACCACTGAGCTACCACAGAAAAAAAAAACTATAATTTTGGTTTAATGTTGTCATTAGTAATTTTGTTAATTAAATCAGAGGGGGAAACTATTTGCAAGTCGCGGAGTAATGAACGTACTACATAGCCGTTCTTTCCCCATATGTGTTGTTTGCCCGCTCTATACACAAGCGATATTTCGCCACTTAATTCAATTATCTATTTAATATCAATTTATACAGATATATACAATTGAAGTGTCTGTATGTAATGTCTAAATAACAGCTTTCTACTAAATGCATATGCATATAAAGTACATATATACGGTACTAATAAGAAAAAACATTTTCATAATTTCTGTCTGTTTGTTTCGGCTAATCTCCGAAACGGCTGGACTGATTTTGATGGGACTTTCACTGACAGATAGCTTATGTTATAAGGAGTAACTTAGGCTGCTTTTATTTTAGAAAAAATATGGGTTCCGCACGAAAAATTAAAACCCATGAGATCATGAACAAAAACGTAACTAAGGACGCACCCAAGCAAAGCGAGGGTTAGTCGCTATTACTAATAAATAACTGATAAGTTTGGTTTTTATGTCTTATCTTTGGAACTATCAGATTTGACAAAATATTTTTGCATTTCATACCCTACTTATTGAGGAAGGTTATTAGCTATTTAATATCATGTTAAGACTTTTAATAATGCAACATATAAAAAAATCAGACTAATGCGAGTCTGACTCACTCACCGAGGGTTGACACATTAAATAAGTTTATAATTGCAAAAAAATATATATTTTGTGATGTAACAACTTTACCGTTATCGGATTTTTCCCTTTACTTGTGCTATAAGACATTGCTTCTTGCCAAATTTCATCATTCTAGGTCAACGGGAAGTAACCTATAGATTTTGATTCCCTTGCGAGTGTCAAACCGTACAGCATAAATGGCCATATCTTTTGTTTGCGAAATTGCAGACCTGAGTATTAATTTCAACGTGATACCTCCACGCGTTCCTAAAAAAGGGGTCTTGACAGACAGAAAGACAGACAGACGGACAATGAAGTGATACTATAAGGGCTCGTACTTTCCTTTGGAGTATGGAACCCTAAAAAACAATTCGCGTTGAATCGCGGGCAAAAGCTAGGTCGAAATAAGATTTTATCAGTATTTATTATAAAAACTATTATAAAGATTTCTTTCTTAATAAGTGTGAACGTACGAAAATATTAAACCAGTTTTAAACACTTTATTTATAAATTACAAGAAACCCATCTATATACTTATCTAACCCGTCTATCAAAAATATCTATATATAACCCGTCTATAGTTTTTTTCTTCGCACTACACGAGCGGAACTACGGTGAGAACGTGATGTGTAAATATATAAAAAAATTAACATAAAATAAACAGTCACATGTCGATTGATAGGTTGAGTGCCTGTTAGAATTGTGTTGAGTGGCTTATTAAGCACTAGCGACTCACAATCGCTTCGCTCGGTCTCATCTCTGGGTGATTCTTTAAAACTTTTTTATTTATAAACCGATTGAAGTAAAACACTAAATCTTAAGTGAAGCTTACCACAATATATTAGAAAAACTTTACCATTTTTAAGGCCATTTCTGCGATTATCACGCACAAACGCACAGACAAACCGACAAATACACAAAAATTCTAAAAATAATTGCTTTGGGTTCTATTGCGTTAATAAAGACCTCCAATAATAGTTTTTCTCAAATATCTTTCATGTACAGACAGCGATCAGTTACAAATTTATTATATGCATATGATATGATGATTTTAAATTTACTAACTTATTAATATGTTACTGCTGTTTTATGAAATAGTAGAAAACGAGAAAACTTAAAGTAATATATAACGTCATGGCTGTATGAAAAATAATATGCGATAACTTTTATTGGTAAAGGACGGAGCTCGTAAGAGATACTTATCACTTATCAGACATGCTACAGTACATTAGCTTTTAAGATTGCACTTAGTTTATGAATATTTTACTTTTTATTCTTAAAGCAGTTTAATTCATAAAAGTACCTACATATAACAATTTATTATGTTATATTTAAAAAAAACGTATTTAGTTATTACTTATACATCACATAATACTATATGTAATAGTATTGTGTGATCTGTGGTATAAGTAATAAAATGATTACTTTAGTGTTTGGATTAAAAATAGAACTTGCTTTAGCTCTACCTAGAGCTAAACGTGAAAGAAATTCTAAACGAACCTAGTTATGGCAGGAGAGCTGATGAACATTTTAAGGTAGGTTTTTGAGGCACGACAGAATATTTTGTAATTGTCCTTGAAGGGCCCCTAAATAATATAGTCGAGGTATGGCTAATATATAATGACTTTTGAGACTTCTAAAACCTTAATTTCTCCGTTGACCATGTTGCTGTACAACATTTGAAATGTCGAGTTGAGAACCAATAATCAAAATAAATCCGCAAAAACACCGAAAAACTAGTTTTATTTAAAATTCTCAATATTTATTTACTTAGACCAGCTGATTTTAAAATGACCAGGTTAAATACTGTAAATATTTGTAGCTAAAATTGCACTATCGTCACCACTTGCCTTAGGGTGAAGGAAAACATCGTGAGGAAACCTGCATGTTTGAGAAAACCTATCAAGTTTTCGAAGATATGTAAAGTCCGCCAATCCGCACTTGGCTAGCGTGGTGGACTATGGCCGAATTCCCCTCGTATCGAAGGGAGGCCCACCCCCAGCAGTGGGACGTTAAAAGGGCTGAATACATTAAGATATTGGGCAAATTACGCGATAGTTATAAAAAATAAGCAAAATATGCAAAATCATATATAATATGCAAATAACCGGTCTAGTAATAAAAATATAAAATTGTAGGCAGTCGTAAAACCGTCTAATTCGTTTATCAACACAAAAGTGTCGGTCTGTACGCGTGGGCCTGAAACGTCCAGAATTATCTTAGCGAGGTTAACGCCCTCTTTATGTTCACACTACTAGTTTACTGCGTTTTTTATATATATATGTATGTGTCTTACAGAGCATGACATTTTTTCTGTTTTTTTTAATCTTGATCTCACTTTTAGAATAAAATCAAAAAATTATCATACTCTCATGGTCGTAGCATTTGTCTCCAACTAAATCTTACATAGGTTGTAGTAGCCCAGTGGTAAGGCGCTCGCTTGGGGAACCGAGTGAAGCGGGTTTGCAGGCCGCGAGGAAACCTCTATGTCTGAGAGAACTTAGAAAGCTTTCGAAAAACATGTGAAGTCCGCCTACCTGCACTTGGCCAGCGTGGTGGACTATGGTCTGATCACCCTCTAATTGAAGGGAGGCCCATGCCTAGCAGTAGGACGTTAAAAAGGCTAAATACAAACCTTACCTACAATCAGATTTAGTGGCAAGAAAGATTATATTAATTATAATAATAGTTTTTTTTTTATCATAAAAATCTATTACTATTATTAATAGCGACTTACTCTCGCTTCGCTCAGGAATTTCCTTCGATACCTGAAAGTAGGTGTCGCTCCAGATCGTATCTGTGACCTACCGTAACGGAGAAGTCGTTTTAACGTAATGGAGTAACAAACATACGAATATAAACTTTTGCATATTTAATATTGGTCGATTATAAAAAACAATAATAAAATGTATACGTAAGATATAATATACATTCAAGTACTAGTAATTTATAAGTAGCCTATTACAGTCTATTGAAAACTTTTATCATTCAAGGGCATATTAATAATTGTAGCATAACCAGGCGCTCATCATACGCGGAGCCGAGATTTAATTGGCAGGGACTAAAGAGGAGGATAAATAATACATATAAAGTAAAATAATAACTTTCTGTAGGTATAGAGATGGTGATGATGATTACTCATATAATCTATATATAAATAAAAATGAATCACCGAAATGTATGTAAGCGCATGACTTCTGATCGACTGCACCAAATTGGATAATTCTTTTTTTGTATTTGTTATTATCAGGACAAATTTTATATAGAAGAAAATTAAAACAAACATTTTTCTTAGTAAAATAAGATTTTTTTTAAATCTCATCATATAAAAAGTGAGTGAGTGCAATAGTCTATATCCCGGAAATCATCCCTTAAGGGGGTGAGAATAGGGATGAAAGTTTGTATGGGGAAGCAAGCTAGGGTCGCTAGTATTATAATATTACGTACAGGCAGCGCCATGTACTATTTACTATGTGTTCTTATCATGTGTTTCTTCAGGTATAGTGTATCTGTGCGAATTTTATCCAAATTCGTCCAATCGTTTCAGCGTGACGAACTAACAAACACACACAAAAACTTTCGCATTTATAATATAACAGTGCAATGACTGATGATTTCTTTGTATATTTCTGTATAAGGGTTTATTTCTCGAACAACTGAACTGGATCTAAAAATTCTAGCACTAAGTAACTATTCATTTATTCTAATGTTTATCGATGTGCTCGATCGACTATTATATATAGTTTTTTTGGCCTAATAAATTAGTAAAATCTAGAATACTATTTTATCTTCCTCATAGAAAATAAAAATTTAAGAAAATAAATATGTATGCCCCGTATTCCCAAAGAATGTAATGCGACGAAAAACAGTTTTCATGCAAAAAACGTGGCCAAGGTCGCATTAAAGTAACATAACCGTTTCATAACGTTTTGTCGGAAGTAGCAGTTCATTAATCACACTTAAGCAATTTGTTTTACTCAAATGCGATAAGCTTTTACTGGAGTCAGTGATATACCTAAATAAATAGTTTTTTATAAACCAGGAAATATAACTTTTTTAGGGTTCCCTAGAACCCTAGATTAGAATCAAAAACGGAACTCTTATAATTACATCATGCCCATTTCTCCGTCTCTTCGTATGTTAAAGCCTTAAAAATATCAAATACTATGAAATACAATTATATTTTGACAGTCGATAAAATTAATATTGTTGACACTTGCGTTTGCTAAAACATAACAAACATAATGTTTCATACTACGAAACCCTTAGCGTACGAGTCGGACTCGCACTTGCCCAATTTTTTTATATACTCTACAAATTTTCAAAAGTTTTTCGATTTAAATATTTTTTCGAGGAATTTCAAACAATCTCCTATATCGTTCAATAAAC
Organism: Fabriciana adippe; assembly: GCA_905404265.1. Classification (NCBI taxonomy): domain Eukaryota; kingdom Metazoa; phylum Arthropoda; class Insecta; order Lepidoptera; family Nymphalidae; genus Fabriciana; species Fabriciana adippe. The sequence goes on from FR989995.1 coordinate 2,470,237, forward strand.
GTGCCTCCAACTTTATTTGGATATGGCACATACAAAGTGGGAGCTTTGATTAGATCTGCGTTACTAATTAATTAAATCAGCTATGTTTTAATTTAGAATATTGACTACCTCGGTGGTGTAGTGGCTAGCATGTACGGCTGCACATCCTGAGGTCCTGGGTTCGAGTCCCGGGTCGGGCCAAGTTTAGTTATTGAGTCTTTCTGTATAGTAAGCCTCAGTAACAGCCCGGAGTTGGGAAGTTGGCGGTGTTTCACCCCCGTGCCTCGGAGAGCACGTAAAGCCGTCGGTCCTGCGCCTTAACTCTCACCGGTCGTGTCGAATAGTCGTCCCACCGGAGTATGAGAGTGACAGGAATAGAGAGTGCTCTTGTGTCTGCGCATACACTTGTGCACTATAATATCTCCTGCGCAGTTGGCTAGTCTCAATGAGATTGGCCGCCGTGGCCGGAATCGGTCAGGAGAACATTATTATTATTATATTGACTACACAATAAAAAGTTCCCAAGTGAAAACTATAACATCACATTTTAACCCCTTTACAACTTTATATGTACATTGTACATGAATATGTATCTATAGATAACGATGTTTTTGTTTATACTTAATAATACATAAATGGAATAATGTAAAGTTTGATATGTTTTTTTGACAGCCTCTTAACTAATGTATATAAACGGATAAGCAAATAGTAAATTAACTTATGGATATGTCTCCTGGAACATACTAATTAGTAATTACTAAACGTTATAGTTTACTATTAATCTTACATTACTTTTCGTGAAAAAAAAATTAAGTTCGAGTTGAGTCACTATTAGAATTATTTTCACTTATCTGTAGTTTAGTATATCGCTCTATACTAGCCTAATCCAATACTGCTAGACTACTAAGATGCCTTAGGGTGGATAGAATAACACACTAAATTGCACAAGCTCACGCACAACGGGCAAAATCTTTCTTCTTCGTGCACGGCTTTGCAGTTTTCAACTTCGGAAGTAGCAGCAGCAGCTTCGGCTTCCAGCAAAGTGCGGAAAAAGCTGTGCACGAAGAAAAAGAAGAAAAACTAACCCAATTAATAATTCAACCACAAGATACACAAAACTTATAAGATTGAAAGAAGAAAAAAGAACTTGTAGATTTTAGTAGTTGTTAAACTAAAATTTTATCATAACATTGAATTTTTAATATATCAGTCCCACGACGCTAGGCAACAAGTGCATTAACCTTCATGAGAGTTTAACGTTGATACGCGCGGACGTGCGACCAGTGAGCCGTAACTAGACTATTAAAATTTACGGCGAAATTTATATTTGTCATACAAAAATTTATTTTATAAAACAAAATATTTATTTTATTTATTTATTTATACTTTATTGTACACCACAATCATAAAGTAAATAGAGTTAACAAAATATCAAAAGAAAAACAAAAGTGTGTACAAAGGCCGGTCTTATCGCTAATTAGCGATTTCTTCCAGACAACCTTTGGGTAAAGAAATATGGAAGACTATACAGGGTGGGTGGTGTAAATATTATATACAATACATACCACAATACAACCTAATACTTAAAAATACTACACATATATCTATATATATAATATATATTTATAAATTATACTAATACATATTTAAATTTAAATAATTAATATAAAGGTATTGGTCCAATACATGTTAATTAGACGATTTTTTGTTCATTTACTACCAGAAAAATTCTTCCAGACAAATTGCAAGGTACCTTAGGAACATTACACTTAACTGCTTACGCGTTAACAATTTCCTTTTAGTGAATCTATAGAAATTAAAATATCCCATACAAATTTCAAAATTCATATCAAATTCCACATACTATCTAAACAGACAAATCTGTGTATCAAATAAAAATGCTGACCCCGTGTTCCGTTTCTCTGTCGAGGCGTTAAATGAAATATGGTGGTTCTCTTTAAAAATTCAAGATTTTACAAAGCAATTAACATTGCATAATCGAATACCATTCGTTTCACATTATGGCATACGATTAATCAAACTAGTATTCGCCGATAAATCGAAATTCGGCTAAAATCGTTATTGAAAATTTGAGCAAAACAACTAATATTTTTCTTTCTATATAAAAAAAAAACTCCAATTTTTTTATTGATTACATTAAAGCTCGTCAATAGCTACTAAACAAAAAAATCCGATGACAAACAGAGGAGAAAAAGGTACTAAATTGTTTTGACTTTGTACTTATATATATATATATATATATATATATATATATATATATATATATATATATATATATATATATATATATATAAAGCATCAGCCCCATAGTTTAATAATAATTTGTAATTACGAAATTATAATTACAATTTGGTTTACGAAAAATAGTCACGCAGGGACTACCAATCGTTAAAATTATTCAAATGTCCTGCTTTATATTCAGAACGACTGAGCAGTTCCCATAACTGTATCACTGAAGAAACCGCAAAAGCTATTATCTGAGCAAGTGGTCAATCATAATTATAAAACCGATTTAAGCTGCGGTTGCATTATGCTATCTATTACCTTTTATACTACATATAGGACGAGGTAACTATATCATGAAGGGATCGATTCAGGCGAAAACCTCAGTGATGATAAACCATACTAATATTATAAATGCGAAAGTAACTCTGTCTGTCTGTCTGTCTCCTTTTCACGCTAAATCCGCAAAACCGATTTAGACGAAATTTGGTATAGAGATAGTTTGAGACCCTGCGAAGGACATAGGATAGTTTTTACCCCGGAAATCATTCCTCAAGAGGGTGTAACGGGGGGTGGAACTTTGTATGGGGAATCAATTATTTCTCAAGTAAAGGATATAAAACTCATAATACATACATACATATATATATATATATATATATATATATATATATATATATATATATATATATATATAGACTATATAGTCTATGTATTCCATACTAACCGTCATAAGTACCTTGTTCATCTCGTGGTTACATATTATGGAGACTGTAGATAATGAAGTCCTGAGTTCAGATTTCAAGATTTTCTTAAGATGTACTCAATAGCAGTGTATACTCTCGTTTTTCGGAGAGCACACAAAGCCGTCACTCCTACGCCTCATTTCTCTTTGATGTTGTCAATCAGTCGTAAGTCGATTTACCGGAATATAACAGTAATCAAATTTAAGAGTGCGCTTGCGTATGTGCATTTTAATATCTCCTACACAAAAGGATTTTGTGGGTAGGCTGTTTGTAACAAGTAGTAATGCCTTTGAGACGTGTACCTTAGTCTCTCCCATGACCATGATTGCTGTAAAGCATCGTCAAGAACCAAAAATTAAAATAAATCCGCGAAAAAATCCGAAAAGATAGTTTTACTTAAAGTGTCAAATATTCGCGTAAATCTAAGAAAGTATTAAAAGGGTTTGTATTTTAACATGCCTTTATTTAGGTTTATTTGTATTTAGCATTCGATTTTAACTTACTTCTAAACGCCGTATTCCTATTCGTCATACTCCGCTCAACATTATTCTTGATAATAATAACTTGTTTTGTTTCAATGAAACACATTTCATTCATATTAAATAATATTTTTACACTAGTGACTCACCCTCGTTTCGCTCGTGTTCGTCCCTATGTTTTAATGGTTAGTACGGAATAGACTATATATTTTATATACATATATACATAGATATGATGAATTGTTGTGGGTTGTATTATAACGTGTTTTCCTGTGAGAATTAGATAATCTTCCGTGGTAAAAAGTAGCCTTAACTCTCCAGCCATCTATCTCTACACAAAAAAATCACACCAATCCATCACTGTTTCGATGTAAAAGAAGGACAAACAAACAAACAAATAAACACACTCTTACATACATATTAGGTATATTAAAATTTAATATAAATTATGGATATAGTTAAAATAAACAGGTAAGTACTCTACTTACATAAAATACATCTATACTATGTTCGTATCCAACTACAAATTTTAACGCATTTTTGAACAATTTAACTGATATATTTTTTCAATAGGTATGTAAGTAAAAAACAAAAATAACAGGCTTAACTCGTAACTGAATCAGCCGCTATTAATTATATAAAGAATGCGGTCATAATTACCATGAAAACAAACAAATGCGAACACGATAAGAATATTTTTGTTCCGATAAAATCAGAAATATTAAAAAACATATGGGCATATTTACATAGTTATTATGTCGACATTATTTTTCCATACACCTTTTATACCTACGAAGTTAAGTATAATTTGTAGCTATTTAAATGTTTTAATCGTTAAGGCTTTACCATTTGAGATTTAAGAAAAATATCAACGTTTCAAGATTAATTTGGGGTGATTTAATTTTTTGTTTAATTGTGTTTTACCCGACTGCGCGACGCAAAGGAGGGTAATGTGTTTATCAGTCTCCATAGATTAATAAACTGTATGTATCTATGTTTGTCCCTACATGGCGTTCTAGAAACAAAATGCGTGGGCCGATTTTGATGTTTTAAACGTTGTTAGATTCGTCTCTATAACGCAAGTGTCAATTACCAATTTATATCTTTAACGCCTCCGTGTGAATTTCCGGGAAATCAATTGTTAAAATACACACGGGTATGTGTATCAGAACACGTTAAAAAAGTCTGCCAAACCAATCGAGTAGGGTATTAAAATAAAGGTTTTTAAGAGGCCATCACAAAAATAAATTCAATTTATGTGTTTAAAAGTATATAAGAAAAAAAAGTCTAGTGAAAAAATGTCTAATTGGCAAAAACTAAATGCTGTAAAAAAAATATTATAAAAATAGTTTTTGACTGCGTAAAAGCTAACTAAAAAGATGAAAACAAGTTTACGCAGTCGGGTTTTTTATTTTTATTCTTTTATTTTTATTTGAAATATAACATTTAATATATTGCAGATAATATTTTGAATTCGAAGTTAAAGTTTGTTGTAGGGATTAAGCTTGACCTTGAAACACACTGTCAAGATAATAATAGGCATAGGTAGGTAATCATTATTACTATAATAATCCACTAATTGTAAGGAAAAATTATGCCGCAAAAAGATAAATGACATCGTAATACATGTATGTACTTTAAGTATATTTTTTGTTTAAAAAAAATTGTGCAAAAAATGCTTATGAGCACAAAATAAATAATGGGTATACAAGTACTTCAATCGAAGCAACGCCGGAGTAAGTGGCCAGTTCACTATAATATATGTACCTACCTATACTAAATACTAATATCATAATTATGAAAGTAGCTTTGTCTGTCTGTTTGTTACACTTTTATCAGTATCGTATTTACCCTACTACGTTGGACTGCATGGCCCGGGGCGCCAGGCAAATAAAGAGTTTCGCAAGAATTTTCGAAAGTATAATAATAATTGCTTGATTAACTTACTATGATTTTGCAAAGGAATTTGTACAAAGTGAGACACTCTTTAGTTTGGCCCTTTTTTAATACAACAACAAGGGCGTACAACATACAAGGGGCGTTAAAACTACTAGGCTCAAGGCGCTACTGCATTCACCCTTAAAATACTCAGCAGATTTTGATGAAACTTGACAAAGGGATACATGCATTAGGTTCATCATGGGGACGGACAGAGGCTACCTTTTAGTTCAACTCCACTAACCGACTCGCGGGCAAAAACTAGTTGGTACTAAATAAATACTTCTTGGTGTAACATAAAAACCTATAACAATAATTTCCTATAAATAAATAGTTACATTATAAATAGACATCTAATACTGTATTCAGCACAAGTGTTCATTGATCTTTCTTTGGCTTTTGCTTTCGTTGAATAACAAAATGTAAAGTATGAAAAAAGTCTTGCTTATAAAAAAGCGTGTGAGTTAATCTATACTATAATAAAGCAGTAACTTAGCGAAATCTGTATATGAAATATTTTTTAAAAACAATGACTGTAACGTATTATGTATACGATATAGACCCCAAAACAATAGTTATTAATTTTTTTTTGTCTGTTTGTCTGTTTGTCTGTACGCGTTTCACGCAAAAAGTAATGAACCGATTTCAACGAAATTTTGTGAACTGATAACTTATTACTCGGGTCAACATTTAGGATAACTTTTACTTTTGGAAAATCTTTGTTTCCCGCGGGAAATCGCAATAACTGGTTTTATCGAGTCCTCCTTAGGAACCCTCCGCTGGCTAAACCTAAAGACATACATCAAAACAATGTACTAAAAAATTGTAGATCTTGAAAAGGCCAACAGAAATATCTACAACAGTATATGTCTATCTCTCAAGGTACACTCGCAACACCTATTCTTATCTATACCTATAGCAAAACTAACATAGTTAAATCGATGTGCGCGTTTCACGCAAAAAGTACTGAACCGATTTCAATTAAATTTTGTATAGTGATAGCTTATCACTCGAGTCAACATTTAGGATACCTTTTACTACAGGCACATTTTTCGTTCTCGCGGGAAAACGCAATGACTGGTTCTATCGAGTCGTCCTTAGAAGTTTATATGGCTAACGCTGGCTGAACCTTAAGAGATAAATCAAAACAATGTACTAGAAAATTGTAGGTCTTAAAAAGTTATACAGGGAAGTTCGCAATATTATATGTCTATCACCTAAGGTACACTCGCAATTACTATTTTTATTCACTACTCGCGACTCACAGACTGACTTATCAACGTTTAGCTCAGTTCAGCAGTGAAACGTAACTAGGGACGAACCCGAGCGAAGCGAGGGTGAGTCGCTAGTTTATATTAAGACAATAGGGAATAAGGTGTTATATATATATATATATATATATATATATATATATATTTGTTTTATTTCAATCGGTTCATAAATGAAAAAGTTATGTTAATTTAAAGAGTCACCTAGGGACGAAAACGAGGGAAGCGACGGTGAGTCGCTAGTATCAATAATAATGCAATACGCAGAAAAATAAAGCTGTATTAATAAAGAATGTACTCAATATAGGACATTTTGATACAAATTTATTTTTTAAAGCATACTATGACAAACAGTTTTTTACCGTCCCTTTGGGAATATCAACACGCATCGAGCGGAAACGGTCGAATTTATAGTAATAAAAGTTACTATATAATTACTTTTTTACTAATTCGAAAGGGTGAATAATACTATGAGGTAATTTATTTTTCTTAGAAGTTCTTCAATCTTAATGTACAGTAATATAGCATTATTAAACATAAAACCTGAAAAAAAAAGGTTCCGACGAATTGAGAAACTCCTCTTTTTTTTGAAATCGGTTAATAAAAGAACATAGACACTCCGTTCAGGCAGTTAAATTTTACGGGCTTCCATATAAAAAACGCAGGTTGCGCTTAATAGTTTTGTGTAAACTAGATTTTCAGTAGTGGCTACTGGCCAGTAGGACTGGTTTAAATGATTATTACATATGTATAGATAATGTTTAAAGTAATATGCATCTGGAGACTTGACATTTAGATTTTATTTTGAATCTAATAATGTAATGATTATATCTAATAGTTTATCTATTTATTTAAAAAAAATCACGAATATAGTTTATAATTGGCGTAGATACCGAATATAATTCAGTAGAAACTCGATTAACCGGACTAATTGTTGTCCTTAGACATTCGGATAATCGAAAATCTGGATAACCGAATGTATGAAGAAAAGCAGGTTTTTCCCTGAAACAATTGCTAACTAACTAAAACTACTTTTTATCCCGGAAAAATGTACGGTACCCGTGGGACAGATTTGTTTTTGTTTGTTTAGAGGCGAACCCGAGCGAAGCTTGGATGAGCCGCTAGTGCTTTAGTGCTTGCATAAATTCGACTTGTAGGTTATATAATATAATTGGTCGCGGTTGGTAGTCCGGATAACCGCGAATCCGTATAACTGAGGGCCGGATAATCAGGTTTCTACTGTACACACATAAAAACATACACTCGAATAGTGAATAATGAGGCAGTTTGTCTGTTTGTTAGTTTGTTGGTTTGTGTTTGTTTGAAAGCGCTTATCTCAGGAACTACTAATCCGATTTGAAAAATTCTTTTTGCATTAGATAGCCCTTTTATTGAGGAAGGCTTTAGGCTATCATCATGCTATTACCCAATATAATATCTAGTCGATCTATTCCATACTAACCGTTAAAACGTACCTAGGGACGAACCCGAGCGAAGGGGGGTGGGCCGCTAATGAAAGTATAACAAGCTTTAACTCAAAATCTATTGCAGGAAAGATTCCCCTAAACTCTAAAGGAATAGTAAAGCATACAAATGACGATATAATGATGATATTATTTAAACAATCTCGAACTTAACATTTATTTAAGACACATTGTATAAACAATGTGAAATATTTTTTCTCAGTTTGTACTCGTAACTCAGGTTATAAAAAAATATATAATATCTGTGTAAAGTCTAGACTTTCTAGTGTTTGTTTATTCATACAAACAATAAAATTGTAAATGGATCAAAATTTTGCATCGCATCATATAACAATAGGATGGTATGTTCTATACATATGTTTATACATACGTAATAGTCTAGTCGACACCTAGTACAAAAACTTATATACATACCACTACTTATATACAACGAACTTATGTACATAACGACGCATTAAATGTTTTAAAACAAATTTGCAAATCACGCATTTTTAAATACACCTGTTCATAATATATTTAAGCGATTTTTAATGACGAATTATTAATCATTCAAAACGATGTAGCCCAGCAGAAACCTTTGTACCATATGGACCCATCCAACGATCACCGATAGAATACATAATACTTTTATTTAAATATGTAAATGTGTATTTTATTGCTCCTAAATCACTATCGATTTAGGTGTATAGAATATTAATGGGTCTATGAGTGTTCTTAACCAGTTAGAATCTATTATTGTTAAAACTTAAAGCGTTGAGTCTATCTTATCTATGACATTTTTATATTAAATAAACTAGGGCATAAAAGACAAACATCCAAAAACCGGAGGGATTATACATATATATATATATATATATATATATATATATATATATATATATATATATATATATATATATATATATATATATATATATATATATATATGTGTGTGTGTATATATACATATATAATTTACGCATTAGACTAAGGACGGTATGGATGAATCATTGACTGTGTAAAGAGATAAAGGGCCGATTTCACCGACGTCACAAAGTTTAAGAGATCCCCTAAGCATGGTTAAGGAGCTGTTAGGGGACAGTTTCTGTTTTACCGACAGTTAGGGGTCACCTAAATGTAAAAAGGCCTCCTAAATTTAGGTGCTCGAAATACAGGCTCTTAAACCGGCACATAATTAAGTGAGCTCTCAAACAACGAAGACGGGTCGTGATATATATGAACTTTTTTAGAATTTTGAAACTGCTTCAGCAATTTTCGACGTAAATAACAGTCGCAGACCAAAAATATATCGACAATGACCAAATTATTTGATTGGTAGTACCATTTGTTCTTTTATTTAAAATAATATTTTTGTATGTATACCTATAGCAATTTCACCAACTTGTCTTTCTCATCTATAGTGAAATTTTGACTACGCTTCGTCTTTTCTGACATTATAATAAAACAATCGTTTCTGAAGTAAAACAATGAATAATTATTAATCCCTAGATTTTTTCTCAAAAAATATTTTTTTAGTTACTGAATTTAATATTTATCACCAAAGGTCGCAAAATTTCACGCAACGCACACACAGACAACCTTCACAACAACAAAGCTGAAACTTAAAAGTTAAAGGCATTAAAATGTCACAATTCTGTTGCACAAATTTTACCATAGATTATTAATACGTGAGGTTTTGTAAGAATACACAGAGTAAAAATGCAAGAAAATTAATAAATATATCCATATAAGCGTACAGTTAAGAAAATTTGTTAAAAAGCTATATTGTTTTAAAATATCGATAAATTTGAAGACGAAGTAGCACTAATTTCGAAGCGAAACGTCACATAGTTAAGTATCGCCTAGTTAGGTGTCAAAGATGATGGTGAAACGGAATTTAATTTAGGGGCTAGTTTGGGGGACCTTTTAAGCTAGGGATCCCATACGTAGGTGGTAGTTTACGGGATGTCGGTGAAATCGGGCATAAGAGATTTAGTGCCGACAAGAATGAGAACAAAAAGAAGAAGAAGAAATTAAACATTATACAAAACATTATGTTTAAATTATAAATACCTGATTGGTAGTAAGATCCCACTGGTCAGCTACGAAGGATTGTCTGCTGTATAGGAACACAGGCACTTGGTGGTCCTTCACTGGCGCCGGGTCGCTGTTGACGCGCACCACCGTCAAATGCGTCGTCGTTGTGCCGACTGTTGACAAAGTCATAGACCGTTTAATGGCGAATAATATAGGATAAAATTTCAAAACACTAGGCTTCCAAAATTTTCTTGTTACCCGTTTAAAAAGGGCAAAAATTATTATCACTAGCGGCTCACTCTCGCTTCTCTAAGATTCGTATCTAGGTCCCTTTTAACAGTTAGTATGGAATAGATAGTCGATCCCTTTGCTCTGTGAAAAACAAAAACAAATCTATCCCACGGAAACCGTACATTCTTCCTGGATAAAAAGTAACTTATGTGCTATTCCAGATTATAATCTATCTTTGTGCCAAATTTCATTCAGATCCGTTCAGCCGTTCTAGTGTGATTGAGTAACAAACATTCATCCATCCAAACTTTCGCATTTATTTATAATATTAATAAGATTTAAGTTTTCTTTTCTTTAAATGGCAGCACTCTCAATAGTAAATTCAATTAAAAGTAATCAATAAAATCTGTTTATAATTAATCGACGAAGGACATTATAAGAACATATCTAAAAACTTAATACAAAATATCATTTGAACGTGTCACAACATGCACCACAGGCTTATACACTATCTAATGGAATATAATACTCGTATGTAATATAACATACACGAGACAATATAATTGATAACTTAAGTGTTGATTAAAAATTAATTGCAAGTTTGCAAAAGTTTAAAATTTTACGCCTAGTAGATAAAAATTTAGTTTTTACATTTTCATTGTTACAACATGAGACTGACCGACCGACATGTTACTCTTTATAAATAGCCGTATTGTATTGCTATGCCATGTCCAAAGCATTTAAAATGATGCATGATAAATTCTTTCAATGTAGTCTGCAGATTGGCTTTTTCTTAGCAGATTAAGATGAGTTTGTGTTCTGTTTTAATAGGTATTAAATGAAAAAGAACAAAATATGGTTAAAATATATATCATTTATATGTACGTATGTATTTATGCGTATGTATGTATGTATTCAACCCTTTTTAACGTCCCACTGCTGGGCACGGGCCTCTCTTCAATACGAGGGGGATCAGGCCATAGTCCACCACGCTGGCCAAGTGCTGGTTGGCGGACTTCACACGTCTTTTGAAAACTTGCTAGGTTCTCTCAGACATGCAGGTTTCCTCACGATGTTTTCCTTCACCGTAAAGCAAGTGGTAATCATGTTAGAAATGATTCGCACATGAAAATATCAGAGATCCGGGATTTGAACCCGCTTCACTCGGTTTCCCAAGCGAGCGCGTTACCACTGGGCTACCACTGCCTCAATATACTGTATTTTCATATACAGGCAACAATTTGGCCAGCGCAAGTCGGTGACTTGATATGCAAATATTAAGATTTAAAACTGAAAACTTTTTAAAATCAAAATAAAATATAGCCTATATCCGCCAGGGATAGTGTAGCTTTCTATTAGTGAAAAGAATTTTTGGAATCAGTTAAGTAGTTCCAGAGATTTGTATGTATGTGAAGGACATACATACAAAGTTTACTTCTTCATTATATGTACTAGCATAAACTACGCCAATCAGTTATTACTTAAAATATTTATAAAAAAAAATACAAACGAATTGAGTATATAACAAAAATATTATCGTATTTTACTAAAAACAAACAACTCGTATAGACTATACAAAACTTATCTTGCAAGTTGTGATTGTTAAAAGTAAAAATAAATCTATATTACTTAGATATTACGAGCATAACCTTAACTAGGTTATTAATATTTCACAGCATTAAACTAAACACACATTCATATCAACAAGGTGTCACTAAGAGCTGATAAGCTTGATAAAAATAATATTGAGTTTATAGTGTAAACGCTTTTCCAATATGACTACTGTACGATGTGTAGGTATGTTTGTCACTCTTACAGGCTAAAACGGCTGTACGTATTTGGATGAAAGTACTTCGCTCGAAGTTTTTTTTTGTTATATCGTATTTTTAGATTAAAAAAAAAAACAAAAGTTAAAACTTTGTATAATACGTGCCACGAAGGTGAGACTTGTACTTGACTTGACGAGCGTCAGTAGTGGGGAGCCTGCGCAGGTACAGTCGTGTACGAAATAGTTATGTATAATTTATTTCTATATCTATTTTAGGGATTTTTCGACGACGTCATTCGAAATAAGGTGTATAACAATGTTATATTAAAATAATTAACAATATTTATTACTAAATGATACGCATGTACGTATTTGTACCTGCTTCAAATTTTGTACACTTCCTTTGCTTCTTTTAACATATAAGTGTACATGTCGTAAACTATCTTCCTACTTTGTCTTCTTAATGTTTTATCTCGAGGCATAATCAAAATTTTACAAAATTGCACTCGTATACAACACAACTTTAAACAAAATAGAAAATAAACACAAGTTGCACTCGTCTGTATTCCGGAGGCAAGCGGGGGTTGCACGGGGTGAAGAGAACGGTAAGCAACTAACACGCATGCGCAGCGCCGTACCGCGCTTCCCCCGCAGTTTTCGACGCCCCGATGACGCCCGATCCCTTCTCGCCTCAGCCCTTGTACCGCTAAAGTGACCTATAAATCGTCTTCTGCGCAAGTAAAACCACGTGGTATGTCAAGTCTCATCTTTCGTGGCACTTACTATATACGACCGGGATTCGAAACCGGACACCAGTGATAGTCAATCTTGCACCTTGGCTGCTTGCACACGATGCTTATGCCTGAGCGTAAGAAATTATCGACTATATTTTGCGTGGAATAATGCGAAACAAAACCGCATGAAAACACGCGTTTTCCCAGACATAAGACTAATCTAGATTGATTTTTCGCCCCCGATAACCACCGCATATAAAATTTCAGAGAAATCGTTAGAGCCGTTTCCGAGATCGCCGATATAAATAAATATAAAAGAATTGCTCATTTAAATATATTAGATTTAGTACACAGATAGACCATGACCTGGAGTAACACATAGGTCTCTCCCATGACCAAGATTGCTGTAAACTGTAAAGCATTTGAAACGTCGAGAACCAAAAATCAAAATAAATCCGAAGAGATAGGTTTATTTAAAATTTCAAATGTTCTAGTAAATCGAAAAAAGTATAAAATAGACTACTGTTAGATACCTAGGGAAGCTAGAAACTTTTTCCTATTGGACTGAAATCGCTTTACAGAGCAATTTTGCAAGTAACGTAATGACATTGAGTTATTACGACTCAATGTTAGCTTATCAGTTTTCTTTATATCTAGTTAATAGTTACATAATGTTTAGTAAATTAATATTTCGCGGTCATTATATTATTAGTCAATCTATACAGATAAATAAAATTGGAGTGTCTGTTTGTAATATTAAAATAACCGCTTTTTACTAAATGCATATGGATATATACACGGTACATATACCAAAACAACATTTTTTTACAATTTTTGTCTGTCTATCTGTTTGTTCCGGCTAATCTCTGAAGTGGCTGGACCGATTTTGGCGGGACTTTCTATGGCAGATACCTGATGTAATAAGGAGTAACTTAGGCTACTTTTATTTTAGAAAAAAAAATCAGGGTCCCACGAAAAATATTTAAAAACCAAATTAATTCATTAATTTTGTTTTGGGAAGCAACCGAGGAACGAACCCGAGCGAAGCGAGGGTGAGTCTCTAGTAACTCTATAAAATCTCTTTTAATAATTAATATAAAATATTTGTACCTAATAATTGGAAGGAATTATAGAAAATAAACGAAATAAACGTACGATCATACATAATTAAAATAAACAAAATTAAATCCTTAAGCAAAACTTTTTTCTGTAATGCAGGAGGCTAAAAAATGAAGATGACAATGGTTTGTAACCTCCTCGTAAAACAATAAGTCATGGGCTTCGATACGAGGAAAAAGGGATATGCAATTGATTTTTAATTTACACTAACTTTTTTCTTCAATCTAAAACCTGTATCTAAAACATTTATCAAACTTTAAAGAATGCTGCTTCCTTTAGAATGTAAATAACTTCATAAATTTTGATAGATAGATGATGATAAAACCGTATTAAAATTCTCAATTGGCATACATCGATCAAAAAAGTACTAGATACACAATCCCATGCAAAAGTTCCCTTCAAACTGTCATCAATTGTCTTTAGGTAATTATTCTACTTGAAATAAATATACAACAATGTAAATTGAACTTTAAATGCAATGTCTAAAGTTGTTTTCACAAAAAATAAAAAAATAAAAACGCGCTCAAACGTTCAAATGAGCGCTCATTCGTTGAGGACATTTTTTGTCGCTGATTATGTATCTAGTACTTTTTTGATCGATGTTGGCATAACAATTGTATGCTAGAGTAACTAAAATATATACAAAAATCACATGTGTAACTGATTAATTTTTATCGTGTAATTTGATGATACTATATGTAGTGCAGCTTATCTAGACCTGTCTGGTTTTTTATCGCTATTTGTTTTATCATTGTTTGGGACGGTTTACTTCAAATATTTTATTATATTTTTGTCTAATTCATGGATATTCATTTGACAGTCGTCACTAAGCACGATATGAAAAGTTTGAGCTAAGCTTTACACTGCTTATTAGTGCCATAATGAAATTAAGTTACGATGCAAGAATTATAATATTATTCGCTAATCGCTACTAGCGACTTACCCTAGCTTCGCTCGGGTTCGTTCCTAGGTGATTTTTGTGTAGGTATAGATAATTATATCGCTAGTAGTCGTAATATAGTCGCTAGTTTAAGTATATTTTATTACATAGGTAGCGCCACCTTTTTGCAAACTATACTGTTATTAATATATGCGCCTATGTGCTACTCCAGTGCACTGGTAGCCTAGTGGTAACGAGTTCGCTTGGGAAACCGAATGAAGCGGGTTCAAATTCCGGATCTCGCACCTCTGATATTTTCATGTGCGAATCATGAAGGACAACAGCGTGAGGAATGCATGTCTGATAGAACCTCGCAATTTTTCTAAAGATAATATGAAGTCCGCCAACCTGCATTTGGCCAGCGTCGTGGACTATGGCCTGATCCCCCTCGCATTGAAGGGAAACCCGTGCCCTACAGTGTAACTAGCACAAACTTACACATTCATAGCAGTGTAATACAATAGAAAAAAAATAAATTCATGTATTTTAATTCTACGTAGTAACCAAACAACTTAGTAACCAAGGCACAAATTATACGATTTAACTACATTTTAATTAGCATAGCGACAGCATATTAATTGAGATAAGACGAAACATAGCCTTGTAGCTTGATTTGTTATAAATACAATAATAAAGTTTCTTGATTATATTCATGACCTGTTCATTTACAGCGTACATTATTTAATTAAATAACCGTTATGTTCAAAAACATTTTTAAAGTTATACTTCTTTTGGGACAGGACCGGACGTTTGGAAAAAAATACGAGAGTAAACTTTTTACAATGCGCGCGCACACCGACAGCCAAAAAGCCACATTATGAAATTAGCTGATAACTGTTTGTTGCCATGGTAACCGTTGTTATTGTCTGACAAATGATATATAATATTATAGTTTTTCCTCAAATGATATTCTATAAATATATGATTGTAATATGCCTTATTTTATTAATTTATCAATTATCATTCCTTTTACAAACAGAGAGTTGTGACATACGGGATGAAATCTTTAGCTATTTTTGTTCTGTTACGCCAAAGAAATATAACTTCTTACGTGCGTACATAAGTACACAGACGTTTTTTTTATTCTAATGATATTCCAACCTATCCAAAAGATAATTTTACTTCAAAGTCAACTAGAAAATGCGTAAGCAGTGAAAGTAGAATGTTAGTATCGCTTAAAGCTTTTAAGTGCTATAAAATACAAAACAAATACAGAAATATAAGACTTAGCTTTCCGTTTTCAAATAAATAAGTTGATATAACAAAAGATTCATTTACAAGCTTACCCTTAGGTACCGAAATAAAGCAATCAAAACGACCTCAGGGAACGCGTCGCCGCGCTTCAAAAACGGTTAACCATTCCTTTTTTGGCCTTCCAAGGTCGAAAGTACCGAACTTGCTGATGCCTAAGGTTTAAAAGTTATTCTCATCTATACATATAATTAAATTCTGAGTCGAATCTGTACATTAAATTTTTTTTTTTTTGGAAAATCTTATTGAAATATTCATTATTATCGATACAGAGGCCGAATCTATGTTTTAAGAATTTTTGTCTGTCTGTCTGGAAACGCATCACGAGAAAACCACTGGACTGATTTTGATGTTATTTAGTATGATGATAGCTAGTTGTCCAGGTCAACATATAGGATACTTTTTACTTTAGGAAAGTATCTCTGAGAAATCTAAACTAAACGTTAAAACATAACTAGGGACGAACTTGAGCAATGGTGAGTCGTTAGTGTAATATAAAATAAGGTTTTTATTAAGCGAATCTTTTGGTGAAAGGTGGAAATTTTAAAGATTTTGCTTTAAAAAGTTTTTATGAAGCTTTTTAACTTCTCATTAGAATAAAGCTATACATGTCATAATTTGATTATATTGCTATGTAAAGATTTCTATGAAATAAAATAATAAAAAAAAATATTCATTCACCAAGAAAAACTTGTTTGCGTCTTAATGAAATGAAAAAAAAAAAACATTTGGTATGAATTAGCATGGTAAGATAAATTTAGATAACCACTTTATTTAATTATTTCTAACGCTATTCTTTTCCTGGAAATATCAGTTTTAAAAATAGCTTTAGATAATATAATTTTATAATATAATAATTATATGTGAGTGTGGTTTGTTAGTTCAATCCTTCTTTTACGTTGCTAACGTATACAGGGTGGATTTTTGAGACGGGACAGTAAGGGCAGGTACCTTATATACTATAGTTACAGGAAAACGCTCCTAGGAGACCATCCATAACTTTTTGAGATATTCTGAACTGCATTCACAGATTTTGGAAAAAATGTACAGTCAGCGAGAAAAATGCTAAAATATGAAAAAAAAATATTTTCATGTCAATCGATCCTATTTCATGTAAGGATCAAAAGACTCTATGGGACCATTTAAGGTTTGAGTACTAGAAATGACAGAAATCGCCAAAATCTTTTCCCATACATTTTGTATGGAAAAACGTTTAATCAACTCGAAATATTCTTTGTTGCCAAACGGTCCTATTTTTTAATGTAATCAAAAGACTCTTAACACAAACGTAAATAGGTAACATTTAGGTGATCTACAAAATAAATTGCTTAAAATGGATATCGTGTTTCAAAAAAACACGTTTAGTTGATGTAATTTTATTTTATTTTTATTTGTCAATGCAATTATGATTTTCTCAAAGAGTCTTTTGATCACATTAAAAAATAGGACCGTTTGGCAACAAAGAATATTTCGAGTTGATGAAACGTTTTTCCATACAAAATGTATGGAGAAGGATTTTGGCGATTTCCGTCATTTCTAGTACTCAAACCTTAAATGGTCCCATAGAGTCTTTTAATCCTTACATGAAATAGGATCGATTGACATGAAAAAAATTTTTTTCGCATTTTAGCATTTTTCTCGCTGACTGTACATTTTTTCCAAAATCTGTGAATGCAGTTCAGAATACCTCAAAAAGTTATGGATGGTCTCCTAGGAGCGTTTTCCTGTAACTATAGTATTTAAGGTACCTGCCCTTACTGTCCCGTCTCAAAAATCCACCCTGTATAGATGATTTTTAGCTATGTATTCAGCGCTTTTTACCGTCCCACAGTTGGGCGTGGGCCTCCCTTCAATACGAGGGGGATCAACCCATAGTGCACCACGCTGGCTAAGTGCGGGTTGGTGGACTTCACATGTCTTTCGAAAACTTGCTAGGTTCCCTCAGATATGCAGGTTTCCTCACAATGTTTTCCTTCACCGTAAGGCAATTGGTAATCATGTTAAAAATGATTCGCACATGAAAATATCACTGGTGCGACCCGGGATTTGTAACCCCTTTACTCGGCTTCCCAAGCGAGCACGTTACCACTGGGCTACCACTGCCTTTGCTTTTATTTTTAACTATATAAATAGAAAATTATCTATATATCTAAAATGATATATATATATATATATATATATATATATATATATATATACATATAGCTTAAGGGCGGCCTGACATCGACTAGTTATTCCGACGCTTCCCGTTGAATATGAGCATGATTGCAAAAATTCCTTACGAATTACGAGTTAAATATGATTAAAAAAACATATTTTTACTAAAGCAGAATTCACAAAAAAATAATGATATCAGCCGCCGTAAAGCCTTGATGATCGCTAAACAATCTAACCATCTTAATTTCTAGTTCAAGTGCTAACTGTATGTTATAATGAGTTTATGCTAGCTAAAACAGTTCTCTTACATTGCCTGGTGTTTTATCTATACTAATATTATAAAGCTGAAGAGTTTATTTGTTTGTTTGGTTGAACGCGCTAATCACAGGAACTACTAATCCGATTTGAAAAATTCTTTTTGCATTAGATAGCCCGTTAACTAAGGAAGGCTATAGGCTATATATCATTCCGTAAAAATGTACGGTTCTCGTGGGATAGATTTGTTTTTGTCTAGGGACGAACCCAAAGCGAAGCGAGGGTGAGTCGCTAGTGTATGGATAAAGTAATTAGAGGTACTACGGTTAAATTAGTAGTATAGGAAACTGCTAACATTAGTACCTACTGAAAGACTCAACATATCACCTTACATTTAAAAGAAACTCAACCGTATCTTTAAATCAAATAAATTGCCTGTACAACACTAAAAAATACAATAAATTCCCATTAATCGGCCTCCTATTATAAAAGTGAAAGTATGTATGTGTGTATGTTTGTTTAGCCCTTTCACTGAAACGGACATTTTTATCGAAAAAAGAAATTCGGTTCCGGAAAATTATTACCGATGATTATAAACTTAAAATAACATATTAAAAAATACAGCCGGATTGAGAACCTCCTTTTTGAAGAAGTCGGTTGAAAAGAGTGTAATATTTTTAAAAGCAATCTATACATATAATAAAATTGTAACTAAGCCGAATCTGTACATTAAATATTTTTTGGAAAATCTTATTGAAATAGACATTATTATCGATACAGAGGTCGAATCTATAGTTTTTAAAATTTTTGTCTGTCTGTCTGTTACCGCATCACGGAAATACTACCGGAGGGATTTTGATGAAATTTAGTATGATGATAGCTGGTTATCCGGGTCAACATATAGGATACTTTTTACTGCGGGAAAATATCTCATCTCTGAGGAATCTATACTAAACGTTAAAACGTAAGTAGGGACAAACCCGAGCGGAGGGAGGGTGAGTCGCTAGTACATCATATAAAATGGTTATAAATTAAAATCAACCTAGTGATTTTACAAATGTCACATGACCTCATTATTTGACAAGTTGACATTATTTTACAAAGAATAATTGGAAATTAGCAAACAAAAGGTTCTTTTAAAATATTACGGAAAAACCCTCAAGGATTCAATTACTAAATAAATTCATTCAAAATAATTTATGTTAATTCGATTTTTAACACCAAAAAATACATATGCAAATAACTATAATAGTTCAAAAACAATACGAGCAATATAAAAGAGCAGTGTATTTTAGTACGTATATAATACAAAGGAGGATAAAATTCTTCATCAACACAGTTAAATTTGTTTTTGGTGGTTGTTTAGGAAACATACGTATTCTTGTAGATATATAAAGAGTCAAAGATTATTTCGACATTATCGCCAATTGAATTCTACTAATATTATAAATGCGAAAGCTTGTCGGGATGTCTGGAGATATATATATATATATATATATATATATATATATATATATATATATATATATATATATATATGGATGTTTGTTACTCTTTCACGCAAAAACTACTGAATGGATTTTAATGAAACTTTACAATAATATATGTACATCAGAATAACACAGGCTACTTTTTATCCCGGAAAAATTTACGTTTCCCGTGGAATAGTTTCTTTTTGTTTAATAGTGTTTAATAGCTTATCGCGTTGTGTTATGTTAATATTTATTTATACATTAGTTCAACAAAGGTCAAATGTATACATTTACATTAATAAAGATACTAACACTACCAACGAACAACATTGTAACTAAGAATTGTAGGAAATTGGAACTTTAAATCTATACATTAATAATAAAATTGTAACTAAGCCGAATCTGTACATTAAATATTTTTTGGAAAATCTTATTGAAATAAACATTATTATCGATACAGAGGATAAATCTATAGTTTTTAGAATTTTTGTCTGTCTGTCTGCCTGTTACCGCATCACGGAAAAACCACTGGAGGGATTATGATGAAATTTGTATGATGGTAGCTGGTTCTCCGATACTTTTTACTGTGGGAAAATATCTCATCTCTGAGAAATCTATACTAAACGTTTAAACGTAAGTAGGGACGATCGCGAGCGGAGCGAGGGTGAGTAGCTAGTATATAATAAATATATAAAATATTTTATATTTGCTAATTATTTCTCTTATCTACATATTCTATATTAGCTAAGTTACAATATTTTTCTTTGCAGATGAGCTGTAGACATCGTGATATAGAGAAATATATGTATGCATGCATATCTGACTGGCACTCGTTTTCTGTGCTGACGACAGCAGATTCAATTCCGGTTCGCGATGAATATTAAACTACACGTGTATTATTTCTTGGCTTTAGTAAAAAAAAAGTATGAGAGATGTGTCAATATTATTAGAAAACAGAGAACATAGTAAAAATACATTTTTCTGTCTAAAAAGAACGTAAATAATTTCTCTTATCTACATATTCTATATTAGCTAAGTTACAATATTTTTCTTTGCAGATGAGCTGTAGACATCGTGATATAGAGAAATATATGTATGCATGCATATCTGACTGGCACTCGCTTTCTGTGCTGACGACAGCAGATTCAATTCCGGTTCGCGATGAATATTTAACTACACGTGTATTATTTCTTGGCTTTAGTAAAAAAAAAAGTATGAGAGATGTGTCAATATTATTAGAAAACAGAGAGCATAGTAAAAATACATTTTTCTGTCTAAAAAGAACGTAAATATAACAAATTTCATCCAATACTTTTAATATTTTTTTTATAAATTTCAAAAAGTATAATATATATTCTTTGGCGTAACAGAACAAAAATAGCTAAAGCTTTCATCCCGTATATCACAACTCTCTGTAAAAGGAATGATAAATTAATAAAAATAATTAAATAAGTCATATTAGGCATATTACAATCATATATTTATAGAATATCACTGAAGGAAAGAATATAATATTAAATATCATTTGTCAGACAATAACATCGGTTACCATAGAACAAACAGTTATCAGCTAACTTCATCATGTCGCTTTTTGGCTATCGGTGTGCGCGAGCACTGTAAAAATTTTACTCTCATATTTTTTTCCAAACGTCCCAAAAGAAGTATAACTTCAATAAAAATAGTTTAAACATCTGGTATGGTATAAGCAAGCATAATATTATTTGACTTCAACACAGCGCAAATGGATCTCTCTCGAATGTTGAATTGCTACATTAAGTTTATATTTGGCATAATAACTGTTTACGCTATTTATCATAGCGATAAAACCGTCACATTATAACGTTGTAATGTAATTATTACTATAACTTGAGTATGTATTGTGTGTTTTTTTAAGCATGAAATGAGAATAATTTGCTTAAGAAACAATGGCAAGAGTGTTAAATAGATATGATTTAGGTAATTTGTTAAGTTCCCCCCCCAACGTGCGTTCACCTTGTCATGGTGGGGGGTAGGGGGGGGGGGGGTCATTAGCGTCCGGCAGCTCAGTCGGGCGCGAAGCCAAGAAACGCACAGTGAGATGGCCCACGTCGGTGGGCGGTGTACCATGCGGGTTGCTTCTGGTACTTCTCTGATAACAGAGTGGACTGTGGAGCAACCCCATGGTTGTTTTGGTCTGCTTCGGCAGACCTGCCGTCGGGGCGTCGTAGTTGAGTGCGCAAGCGATCCTGCTACGCCCCATTAAGACGGGGGAGGTTTTGTTGGGTTTTAGTGGGTAGTACTGGCTTTTCTAGCCGCTAAGTCACACATAACCACCTGTATGTCTACAGGTGATATGGGCAAATGCATTTCCCAACATTAAAAAAAAAAAGGTAATTTGTTAATACTTTGAGCGTACCTACTTTTAAAGCATACTTCATTTATATTAACTAGTGTCGCCCATTTGCCGAAATTCGGCCATAATCTTTATTGAAAATATGATAAAAATATATTTGAATATAATTTACTTATCTAGATATAAAAAAACTAACTAAAATATTTCCAAAATATTTTTACTTATAACACACCAAAGCTCATCAATAGCTAGCAAACAAAATAAAAAAAAAAATCTGTTGACAAACAGGTACTGTTTTGACAGGAGGAGAAAGTATACTGGGTACTGTGTCTTTGCCTATTTATATATACACAGATGTTAAAATGCCAGAGATTTAATATAATTATAAATACTTAATGAAAATTAGAAGTTTTTTTTCTCAAATAAACATACACTATACCCGAATTACTAACACTAGGTTATTTTTAAGACACTAGCCAATAAAATATGTGGATTATAGGTACATTAACATCTCACGTGAATTATTTCATAGGAATATTTGTCTCTTAGTAAAGATTTTGTGTTTTGTGCCAAGTTTGCAAACAAGAAGTGACAAATAATCCTCTTTCGTATTTATAATATATATAGCGTTTCGGTTCATGTTTATAAAACAGTTATTTTTATATAATAGATCAAAAATTTCTATACAAAAATAACTGTTTTTCTCATCTTCCTATTTGTAAACTCTGAATTTTAACCGACCTCCAAAAAAGAGGAGGTTCTATGTATTTTTTGACATAAAGCTTGATCTTTATTATTTATATTTATTTTAGTTATTAGGGCATGTACACAACACACGTCTTGTACATTCCTTTGTATCTTTTCGATGCAAGGGAACCATAAACACTCTGTAAAGTACGCAACGTGTAATTATGCGTTTTTGTTACGTTACATGTGCGTCGCGTTAACGCGCTCACTTGGAAAACCGAGTGAAGCGGGTTCAAATCCCGGGTCTCGCACCTCTGATATTTTCATGTGCGAATCGTGTCTATCGAATCGAATTCTAACGTGATTACCACTTGCCTTACGGTGAAGGAAAATATCGTGAGGAAACCTGCATGTATGAAAAAACCTAGCAAGTTTTCGAAAGACATGTGAAGTCCGCCAATCCGCACTTGGCCAGCGTGGTGGGCTAAGGCCTGATCCCCCTCGTATTGAAGGGAGGCCCGTGCCCAGCAGTGGGACGTTAAATAGGGCTGAATACACATGTGCGACGACAACGCATGAAATAGTCGTCGCCTGCATGCCATAATTTTAAGAACAAATGAAACGGCACACTTGTTGTGGTAGCATTACGTCTGATGCGCGTTTTTCGAGTGTATACATATCATCATATGTATGTACGTGTACTGCACGTTAATAGTCGACTATATCACACACGCTTATTATATATGCAATATGTATGACTCCTAAGCATAGAAGGCTTCATATCAACACCGTAAAGGATGTGAATATTGAATATTAATATCAAACATATGAATAAGAACGATGTATTAGTATTATACAATTTTCTATTAAGAAATATTATCAAATCGATATCTGTAAAAATGTAGAGTTAAGTCTTTACATGTACCTACCATAATTTGCGAATAGAAAATTTTAATTCGCAAAAATATATTTTTAGAGATCCCTTGTGTCTCATTGTATGTTTAGAAAACTAACTTCTGCAATTAATTTGACTTATAAAACAAAAAATATAGACATTATTGTGATCTATATATTATACTAGCAGAACCCGCGGCTTCGCCCGCGATCAAACTACGACAAAAATAAACTTTTTCGCAATACATACTGTATTACTTGCAAAAATAAGTTTGTGTAAGTTTTATTATTTGTTAAACTTTATATATTGGAAACAAATTTAATTTTAGCGATCGTACCTCAAAATATCCCGTATTTTAAAAGATGTTAAGCGTATATTTTGTAATTAAAATTACACTTTAGGTATTTAGCAAGCTGCTCTACCTGTATTTTTTGTACATTTTTCTACTCCATCTTTCCAAAGTTAGAGGAAGAGAGTACAATGATACAATCGCATACAATGTTTACGACTTTAGAATCATGTAACATGGCTAATATGGGTTTTTTTAACTAACATACTAACAGGCTAACATCTACGTTATTTTTAAAGACCCAATGCTATGTACACCTGAAGCTTACAGTCTCCTTCCTTCTCCTTCTTTTTTAAGTTACGTATATAATGTGCCATTCTTATTTTGTTGTAGCTTTTTGCCCGCGGCTACGCTCGCGTGGACTAAAAAAATTGCTCAGTTTTAATTTCCATTGAATTTATATATTGTCATATCGAATTTTTAATATTATGTTTAGAGTAAAACTCTTGATTCACTTAAGTTAGTCTACACTAAAAATACCAACCACAAATATAGGTTATGCTCTCTTTCTCGCGCTCTAGGTCTGTTATATGTAGTTGTCGCTGCTGTGGTCAGCCGAAAAGTTATACATAATTTTCCTTTGGATTCGGAATAATTTCCGTTCTCTGCTTTATATCTCACACAGTTAATGTGTACTTACAAAGAACTTGAGCCATGTTACTCTATTTAAATATATTCAACAACTCAAACTTCACCGCCCAGTTTTACCCACTTAGAGGCTGAATAAAAAAAATCTACAATACATGTTTATTTAATTGTACTGAAGAGCGTTAATACCAAGATTCAAGTAATTTTGATCATAAACAAATTTTTCCTCATATAAACAGCACAACCCCCTTTTACCCTTTTAAGGGATAAATTTCGAAAAAAAAAATGATATCTATATTGTTTTAGTTTTCATTTCAAAGGTAAATACCACTTTACGTGCATTAACTATAGAGTTTCATACAAAATTTCATCCCCCATTTTACCCCCTTAAGGGTTGAATTTCAAAAAATGCTTAAATACGTATTTATTTAATTGTATTGAAGAGCATGAATACCAAGTTTCAAGTAATTCTGATCATAAATAATTGTTTGCCCATATAAACTTTATCACCCCCTTTTACCCTTTTAAGGAATGAATTTCGAAAAAAATCTAATACATATATTTCTTATTTTTCATCTTAAAGCTAAATACGAATTACCGTGTATTTCGCGTTAAGAATAACAGAGTTTCATACAATCTTTTATCCCCTATTTTACCCCCTTAGGGGACGAATTTAGAAAAATCCTTTCTTAGCGGATACCTACACTGTATAAGGAATATGTCCTCTAAATTTCACGTTTCTACGACCAGCGGTTTAGGCTGTGCGTTGATCGATCAGTCAGTCAGGACAAAGCATTTTATGTATATATAGATAATAAAATGGTAACCGAGTCAAATCTGTACAATGAATATTTTTTGGAAAATCTTATTGAAATAGACATTATCGATACAGAGGCCAAATCTATAATTTTTTAATTTTTGTCTATCTATCTGTGTGTCTGTTTGGAAACGTATCACGAGAATACCACTGGACAGATTTTGATGAAATTTGGTATGATGATAGCTGATTATCCGGGTCAACATATAGAATACTTTTTACTGCGGGCAAATATCTCACCTCTGAGAAATGTATAATCCTTAAAACGTATCCGAAACGAATCGCTAGTAAAGCTTATATAATATGTATTATTTTCATATGTACTTTAATTTTCTATTGATTATTCTCGATGGATCTTTTCTAACATAAGTTTTGTTTAGATTTACTTAAAGCAACCATTGTTTTGAAATCAAAAACACTTTTAGGTATGCACTTTGTAGGGTCTCTTTAAAAAAAAAAACAAAAAGCTTTGTTCAGTAACATCAAACAGAAGTTCAAGGAAAATAAACGAATTATGAACAAGCTATGGTAATTACACCTTGATTCATTAATTAAAAAGGTAAATTAGTCTCTCCTTAATGTACATACGTCAAAATATTGAAACAAATTCATTTAATGCTTTTGAGTGTTATCAAAGAATAATTAAAGGCGTACGAAATTAGATGTTTTACCACTAATACTTTCTTAGATTTCCGCGATTATTTGACATTTAAAAATAAACTACCTTTTGGGGATTTTTTTTCGTTAATTTATTTAGATTTTTGGTTCCCGACATTTCGAATGCTTTACCGCAATCACGGGCACGGGAGGGATTAAGGTTTTAGCCAAAGCAACGTACCAACAATCAAAACAAAATCCGTAAATTAATTTAATTGATGTAGTATCAATTCATTACACCATTTACATTGTATGACGTTAGATAAACATATCTATCTAATTTAAGAGTTGATCTGAACTAACCTGTTAAAGTGCACATTCTTCGGCTGTTTATATCTTGCATCACTTGCCTCATGAGTCCGCTCAACGCCTTCGCGTCCCCTGACATCGACTGTTTCGATAACCACTCAGTTTCTAACTCCATTGACAACTGACAACAAAATAATATAATTTTATACTAAGTACTATGATATAACTACATTATTATGACGTCTTTGTTTGTTTTAGGTCCAGATTATACAATAAATCCCTCATATATCTTTTTTTTTCAGTCCTCAGTGTGAATATCTCTTTTTAAACCGATCAATTGTTAATCTCCACCGTATCTTCTCCATTCTACACGACATTGGCGAAGTAAATTGTGCCCAAATGGCACGCCAATAAGCCACAGAACAAAGAACATTGACATAATATAACTAGCGACTTAACCTCGCTTTGTTCAGTTGCTTTGCTATGTAATTTAATTGCCATGTGTTTCTCCACGTCATAGTCTAGCTAAGTACTAAATTTAATCCAAACACATTCAGCCGTTTTTAGCGTGACGGAGTAACAAACATACAGACACGTACAAATTTTCGCACTGATAATCGTAGTATAACGATTGCACTTGTATTATTTAGGGCGTGTAATAAATAATAAATACAATCATTTTATTAGTATCGATTTTGATAAAATTTAAAAAATGAAATCGAGTTTAGAGACTTTCCTCTTTATTATAAATATTAGTGTTTTCCAACGGCTACTACTGAATATTTTATTTATGTATAATTGCGCTGTTTCTACGCTGAAGAGTGATGTTAGATAGCCTATGAGACATCCTCAAAACCTAGGCTAGAAATTCCAAATAGGATCGGGAAGAAGTGGACCGGCGTGATTTTTGCATAGCGATAATTTGTGAGTTAGTGTGACATAAACAATAATTGTGATGACAAAAAAATCACGAATTTTTTAACCTTTGGCTCAGAGGGATTAAAATCGGCAATTTATTGATAGACCATCAAAAGATGATATTACAATATAATTTATATGCAAGATCATAATTAATTTTACTTTGTGATAGTTTATACAAAATATAATTTAGCATGTCATGTTACTTACTAGATATTCACTAAGTTTCTTCACTAAAGGCTCTAAATGCACAGTTCTAGCCCAATCATCACACACAAAGCACAAATTGAAATAATATGCATTCCTTGCATATTTCTTGTTATCTATTTTCACAGGGAACCCTAAGATCTTCAATCCCAGGATTGTCCTGCAAAATGAAATAAATATGATAATTTAATTAAAAAACATTGGAATATTTTATTTTTATTTTGTTATATTTTAAAATATTAATATTATTTATGTGAATAGTGGTAATAAATTCTTTATGTGTTGAACAAGTTAATATATTTCTTTTCATTCATATTCAAAGTTGTACCCAATTGAAATTAACTATAAATAATAAAAATATATTTAAAATAAATATTAATAAGTATTTACAGTTATTCTTATCTGACCATTTTGATTAACATAATTATGGATATTCTAAGAATAATATAAAACATCTCATAACAGCCAATTCTTATTAATCTAAATTTAATTTATTCATAATTTGCTATTGAAATATAATATTATAGAATTACATACATCAGTTTTAACTAATCTACATATTTTTTAATTGAATTAATATATCAATAAAATAATGTGAAATTTCAAAACACTGATGATTCTTTAGTTTATAGACAAGAAATTGGTTATAATGAGTACCTATTAAATTTTTTAAGTGCTTTATTTTGAAATTCTTGAATTTAATATAACTATTCAGTTTTAATTTACTTTAGTTTAATGTTCCATAGTTTACACTTAGCATAAATATATTCTTATAATAATAGCCTAACTGACTTATAATTACATTAATTATACAAATAATAAGTATAACATTTTTTTTTTATTTCCAAATAGTATAATGTAGAATAATACTTAAATTAAAATTATCATAATATATTCTTTATAGTAGAAACAATAAAAACTATAACTTACACTGTCAATGTACACCTCTGCAATTGCACTTTAGGAATGATATAATGACTGACAGTATCAAATGTGTCTTTAGATATATAGTTTTCGGGCACTTGATAGTTGATTCTAGGTCCAGCAGTTGGATGAAATTCACACAGAAAAATGCAACGAATAGGTCCTTCCTGTCCACATCCCTCGTAATATTTTGAGTTTCCATCCATCATGAATAGTTTAACTTTAACACATTCACAATATTGATAACTACATTCATTAGTCTTTAACAATAAAAACCCACTTAGTCGTTAATTCAAATTCTTTTTAAACTTGTTATTGTAACATTTCGTAAGATATGTTACGAAATAAAATTCCAACAAGTACACTTCCACCGCGAACGCTTGTAAAAACGGACTGACGTTTTTATTGTTATTGTCACTTGTCAGACTCTTACGGACTCGTTTTTTTTTTTTTTTTTAATTTATTGAGAGCTGGATACAAGTCCTTCGCTCTAAACTGTACAAATCTTTACAACTTAAAGTCTTAAACTAAAACATTAATATTATATAATTATACACAAAATCTTCTACATTTCCAATTTTTCCTTTGTTATATCTTCTCTATTGACGAACGTATAAACTTGAATAATGGTTTAAAAAATCTTGGATTAGCTAGTATATCTTCTGGGCGGCGGGGAATATTTATTTTATTTTCTGCGCAGATGTTATTTATGTCCGAAGCCAGGATTAATCTATGTATCTTCAATGACTCGCATTTAAAAATAATATGGTTTAAGTCAGCGTATGGCTCATTGCATTTAGTGCACTTAGGGTCTTGAATTATTTTTAATTTGAAAAGATGAGATGGAGTAAGACAATGTCCAAATCTCATTCTAGTAATTATGGAGATAAATTTTCTTGAATCATAGCTGATGTTATTATACCAGGGCTTAGTATTGAAGACTTTTTGAATTTTAGCGTACCATTGTCCTTTATTCTGATTTGTTAGAGTCCAATAATCTTTCCAAAGTCTATTAATCCCGTCTTTGATGTTTGGGAAGTAATCAGAGAAAGGAGTTTTAACAACATCTCTGTGGTCCTCATCATATCCATCTCTTGCAGCTTGATCAGCTATTTCGTTACCTGCAATTCCTCTGTGGGAGGGTACCCAGACTAGCACAACGTTAACATTTCTCGCATTTAAATTGTACAGTAAATTTCTTATCTTAAATACTAAATAATTTGTTTTAAAGGTTAATTTACAACTGTTTATAGATAATAAAGCGCTTTTACTATCGCTAATAATAATAACATTTCTAATATTGCTACTGGAATTTACATATAATAATGCCATATAAATTGCGTAACATTCCGCAGTAAAAATTGAACAATTATTGTTTAACAAAACACATTTTGTACAGTCTAAATTACTGTCGAAAAATGCTGCTTTAACTTCTTGGGTGTTTTTCGATCCGTCAGTATAAATTTTACAAAAATCATTTTTGAGATCTAATAATCTAAGCAATTCCGATTTACTATTAATATCTAAGGGTGCGTTTACATCAAACGAGCGAATGCTCATTCTATCCCCACCCTATCAAATTCTTTTAATGTAAACAGAGACAGAGCATTCTTTCGTTGTTCTCTCTGCGTTCGAAAAGATTCTATAGAACATTCTAAGAATGCTCACTCGCTTGATGTAAACGGCACTAGAACGTGCGAACAATTGCTTAGAGCGTTCTTACATGTTCGAACGCGCTCGCTCCCCGTAGCGGTCTTTTCAAAGCGTTCTTGTGTTCTAGCAATTTGAATATTTACGAGTACATACCTACTTATCGAATCATGGATTGGTCTCAAGATAAATGTCTATTAATAAAATTTGTCACCCACCAACGTCTCTTTCTTCTTTTCTTTTTGACTGTTTGAGACAAAATAATAAATGCAAAGAGTATATAACTACACCGTGAAAATTGAAATAATGAAACACTACCAACCACAGAATTGACATGAATGGGCAATGAGCATTCGTTCGGCTGATCTAAACGTCATTGCAAGAATTTTAGTTCTATGTTCTCATTTTGCTCGTTGATCTTTTGGTGTAAACGCTGAAATCGAGATTTCGTTTACACTAAAAGAACAAGAAAGAATGCTCTTGCTCTAGTTCTTTGTTCGTTTGATGTAAACGCACCCTAAAATAATTGTAAAATTTCTTTCCAAAGTACTTTCAAATTTATATTCATAAACAGGCCATAGAGAGCTAGAATAAATAGACTTTGATATATTTATCGTTAAATGTAAAATAGCTGACATTTGCGGAAGCATTGCAGAATTTATTGATTGAGCGTTAATAATATTAGAAGACACTATAGCACTCGATAATTCTTCTGCTAACATTAACTTCCTAACAGGTAAAGAAGAGTTTATTGACAGCATTTTTAGAAAAAACTTCTGTGCTAACATCAATCGTCTTAATATTAAAGGAGGAATACCTGTTTCAATTTCCATTGAGTTAATTGGTGTAGATTTCATAGCTCCAGTAATTATTCTTAATGCCCTATTCTGTATAATGTCTAGTTTCTTTAGCAGAGATGGACTAGCATTTATATAGGCATTACAACTATAATCAAAGTGGCTTCTTACAATGCTTTTATATAAAATACTAAGAATCTTTGCATCAGCACCCCAAAAAACTCCTGCTAAATATCTTAATATATTGATTCTTTTATAAGCTCTTTTACATATACAATCAATATGGCTATTAAAATTAAGTTTCTTATCTATAATTACACCAAGGAATTTTTTTTCCTTTACAATAGGGATGTTTTCGCAGTTATATTTAACTTGAACATTACAATTTGATTTTCCGAATAACATAACAGAACTTTTGGAAGAATTGATATTTAATTTAAGTTTATTATGATAAAAATTTTGCAATTGACTAAGACCTTGGTTTATACTACATTTAGCTATATTTATATTTTGATTAATAGAATACATAACCAAATCATCTGCATATTGTATGATATTTATATTATTTTCTTTTATATAATTTTGGATCTGAGAAGTGTAAAGATTGTATAAAATTGGTGATAAGATAGCACCTTGCATTAATCCTTTATGTGCATACTTAGGCCCATGTATAATATTATTAAATTTTACATATACAGTACGATTATACAAATAATTAAATATCCATCTTAACAGCTTACCAGGTATTTTTAATTCACTTAAAACTCTGATCAATTGAAACAGGTTCACATTATCATATGCACCCTCAACATCCAGAAATACACAGATTGCATTAGAGTGTGCCAGGATAGACTTTTTAATGTCGGCAATGACTGAAACGAAGCCTTCAACTGCACTTTTACCTCTTCTAAAACCTAGTTGATAATCAGGTAATAAAGAATTTATTTCTACAAAATAATCCAACCTTACTTTAATCATGTGTTCAAATATTTTCCCTACACAAGAAGTGAGAGAGATAGGTCGATAAGAGTTATGATCTTGAATTGGTTTGTTATTTTTTAAAATTGGAAGAATACATTGTGTTTTCCACGATTCAGGAACAACTTGAAATGACCATAAAAGATTGTATATATTTAGAAGGACTAATTGTGCTACTTTATGTAACTTTTTAATCATTAAATACGGAAAGTCATCTAAACCAGGTGTCGAATCTTTTCTTGACAGTAAAGCACTATTAAATTCATCCCAACTAAATTGTTTTAGAAGAAATTCATTATTTTTATCTTCTTTTGTTTTAGCAAATAAATTTTCTAAACAAGTAACATTTTCAACTTCGGTCTTTGTAAATTTATCAAAAAATTCTGGTATAAAACTATCATTTTTACTGTTAGAACCTATTTTTAAGCGATTAAATCTTTTTATAAAATTCATTATTCTGCTAATGGGAGTGTATCTATTAAACGTAGTGCATAAATTTTTCCAACTTTTCCTTTTTTCCTCTTTGATAATCCTCTTTTTTTTAGCTTCCATTTTTTTATAGTTAAGATAATTTTCCATATTTAAATTCCGGCGGTAAATACCTAAAGCTAATTTACAATCCTTTACCGCCTTTGCACAAATGTCATTCCACCATGGAGCAGGGGCTTTATTATCTTTCTTTTTTGTACCATATCTCAATTTGGGAACACATTCATCTTTTAGATTATTTAGAATACTACAAAATTTATTGTAAGATCCTACAGGATCTTCATTGGATATCTTAAAATTATTGAAATGACTTTCTGAGAGAAAATAGTATTTTTCCCAGTTAGCTTTATTATACATATATTTATTTAAATTTTTATTAATCTCATAGGTATTTGTAGATGCAATTATATTAGTAAATGTTGGGTAATGATAGCTACCTAATGGATCGACCTCACCAACATACCAATCGCATAAGGGTACTAACTCTGGACTAACTAAAGTGACATCAATGGCCGATATATTGTCATTTGGCCTACGTACAGTAGTGGCACTACCGGTATTAAGAATACATAAATTTAAGTCATCTATCAAATCATATAGATTTTTACCCCTTGTTTTAGTTAAAGTGCATCCAAATGCTACATGATGTGCATTAAAATCACCTGATATTATATATGGTTTAGGGAGACTGGTTATAATATTTTTTAATTTTGACATATTAATTTTATTTTTAGGTGGACAATATACACACAGAATAGTTAGAGGACCTACTTTTGTATCAACAGAAATGGCAATTGTTTGAACATCTTGGAAATTTGGAGTAGAAAGTTGGACATATTTTATTGAACTTTTAATTAAAAAGGCTACACCACCATGTTCATTTTCAGCATTTTTAAAAATAAAATCATAGCCAGACATGTAAAAGTGTGATTGGGAACTTTTTAACCATGTTTCATTTAATAAACATATATCTATTTCATTTTCAAATAAAAGTGTTTGTAACAAAGGTTTTTTATTATTAATACTTTGTATATTATGTTGTACTAATTTTAAAATATCCATTATTCAGCTAAATTTTTAATTAAAATTTCCTTAATATGAGATGTGGTCTTAATAGATTCAGAATTTCCTAATGCTACTAAAGTTTTTATTATCGAATTCATGAATTTTGTATTATTTATAATATCAGAAATATTAAAGTTATTTGATTTTGATGGAACATACTCTAATTCTTTATTTTTATTATTGTCAAATTTTCCTGTGTATTTCTGAATGTTAGTTTTAGGAAGAGCTGGAAAGTTAATAAAATCTCTATTTAAAGTAGCCATTGCATAAGATTGTCTATTTTTTAATATTCTAGCTGCTTTTATTGGACAATCTTTTGAAATAGCTAGATGATTTCCAGAACAATTTGTACATTTTAATGTTTCAGAACTACAATCTTTGTATGAATGATTTTCCGAGCATTTAGAACAAACCTGTTCACTACGGCATACTTTAGCTGAGTGATTGAATTTTAAGCATTTAAAACATTGTAACACCGGAGGAATATAAGTGTGTACTTTATATCTCCATCCGTCTAATAAAATATATTCAGGTAGAGAAGTTCCCGAAAATGTTATGGATACGGTTGTTAATGGGTTTAAATAGTCTTTTTCTCGTTTCATAAATCTTCGAACACCAATGACATCTCTGTCACAACAAATTTTTTCAAACAGTTCTATGTTTCCTATTTCTTTAGGAATGTACCTAATAACGCCTACCCTTTCCACAGAGGATGCAGGAATATATGCTCTTAAGTTATGATCTAATAAACATCGGGATTTCAGGAAATCATTGGCTAAAGCTGCTTGTTTGAAAGATATTTTAATTTTATTTGCATTAATTCTTGCTCGTTCATGAACCCCCTTGATATTTTTAAAATATTTAGAGAGGTTCAAGGGATTCATATTACCAAGTTTTATTTCCATATCTTTATGTTCTACATAAACTATAAATTCCCCATTAGAGCTATTATCGGGGTATTGTCTTGTGTATGCATTTTTAATATATGGCTTATACTTATCGATGGTTACTGGTGTCCTAATTTTTCGTTTTTTGCTGGATGTTGACTTCACAGATCTTTCCTCCTCATCTCCATCGCTTTCTATTTGCATTTTTATTATTTAAGTATTAAGTTTAATTAAAAATACTATAAAATTCAATTTTATTTCTGGGACGATTTAAAAAAAGGCGCGTTTCTCTTCCTCGTCAAAGATGATGTCTACGGACTCGTTATTGTTCCAGTGCTGCCATATTTTATTTTTTTGATTTATGTGGAAATATACATAGTAGTATTTATATAGACATAAAAGTGACAAAGAGGGAGAATTTTGCCTTTTTTCCCGCCAGATGTCGCGATTACTATAGCTCTCAATATATTTAAGGTATATATGTTATGGGCCTCTGTTTACATATTTAAGATCTTTTGTAAATATTGCCTGAAATAAATGATTAAATAAATAAATAAATAAATAAAAAAAATTATAAAGCTCTATAGCGTGGATGAATTTTTTTTCATTTTATTTAAAATTTTATTAAAATGACAATTTGTGTAGTGCCAGGATGCAAAGAAAATGGATATGATTTGTTCCCAAAAGACAAAAACTGAAGAAATTGTGGACTTAAGCAAAAGACGACCAAAATTGGCGTAATCATAATCTTTACATTTAAGACTATGTGGACATTATTTGAAAGAAAGTTATTTTAAAACTCTTAAATGGTCTACAGGTTTCCATTTCTAATAGTAAAAATTTATTGAAAAGAGAGCACTACACGTAAGATCTATTAATATTTTGTCTGAGGTTAAGCAATTTATGATATCTCTTTTATACCTGTTTTTTTGCTTCTATTGTGTTTGCATCTTACCTGTACAGTATATTGTACCTGGAAGTTAGACTAACCGAAGGAAGAATTGAGAAGGAGTGGTGCATCCTGTGGTGGTGCTCCATAGAAACGTGAAATTTGAAGGATGGATTCCTTATATGATATAGGCATCCGATAAAGAAGAAGTTTTTCGAAATTCATCCCCTAAGTGAGTAAAATAGTGGATTAAAGATTCTATGAATCTCTGTCATTCATAATGTGAAACACACAGAAAGTGGTGTTTAGCTTTAAGATAACAAATAAGAAATATATTTATTTGATATTTTTCAAAATTTATCCCTCAAAGGGGTAAAAGTGCGTAATAAAGTTTAAATGGACACAGAATTATTTACGATCAGAATTACTTGAAACTTGGTATTAATGCTCTTCAATAGAATTAAATAATTACGTGTTTTATCATTTTTCGAAATTTAGTTCCATAAAGCGGTAATATGGGGGTTTGTATGAAATTCTGTAATTGATATCTAAAAAAGTACAAAAAAATATAGTAAATTTCGCTAATTTTGGTCGTCTTATTACTTTAGCCCATTATTTCTTCAGTTTTTGTCTTTTAAGAACAAATGATATCCATTTTTTTTTAATCCTGGCATTGCATAATTTGTTATTTTAATTAAATTTTAAATAAAATGAAAAAAAAAAAAAAAACCATTCACGCTATAGAGCTTTACAATATACTGAGGGTCATAGTGATCGCGATATCTGGCGGTAGAAAATGTCAAAATTCTCCCCGAAATTAAAAAAAAAATATTGCGCTAGCACTTTCTTGCCTTGCAAATTGCAATACTAAATGAAATCTGTCAATTATCACAATAAACATGGATGACAAATGAATGGATGACAAATAAAATAATAAACAAACTTTCAAAGATATTAATATGTTTAGTGATAACAGAAAACATCATTAAATGATTAATTTTTATATAAACACAAATTACTATGGATATTTATACATTTAGAGTGCTTATTGGTGTAACAGGAAGTGTAGCTACAATAAAATTACCAGTACTAATCAAATCTTTATTGGACTCGAACTTATCCAATCAAAATATTATTTTTGAGGTTAGCTTTACTTATTACTTCAAA
Source organism: Fabriciana adippe (assembly GCA_905404265.1). Classification (NCBI taxonomy): domain Eukaryota; kingdom Metazoa; phylum Arthropoda; class Insecta; order Lepidoptera; family Nymphalidae; genus Fabriciana; species Fabriciana adippe. The sequence goes on from FR989995.1 coordinate 2,506,863, forward strand.
ACTAAATCCTTCTATTTCTAAATATAAACTATTTTAACTTATATTGATTTTGCAAATGATAATATACAAAATGACATATATAATATAGATTTTAAATAATAAGCAATTTGTATTTTTAGATATCCACAATATGCACAGAGCATTCAAAACATTTTTTCCGAAAAGGCGAATTACCGGCCGAAATTTCTTTGTACGATGATGCATCTGAATGGCATAGTTGGAAAAATAGAGGAGACCCTGTAGTACATATTGACCTTGGAAAATGGGCAGACTTGATGGTGATAGCCCCCTTAGATGCCAATACTTTAGCTAAAATATCACAGGTATTATTAGAAAATGTCTTAAAAGTTAACAACATACACACAAGAAAACACTACTCAAATGTATTCTGTTCAAAATGCAATTCATTAATAATAAATAATAAAAAAAAAAAACATAACTTACCAATTTATAATTAAACACAATTACTTTAAAACCTATTTTATTTTCAGCATTTTATTATTTCTTGAAAAAATTGTTTATTAATTATACTAAAAATATAAGTATATTACTTAAAATGATTATAAGTAATGAAAAAAATATTTCTATTATTTTTAGGGTATTTGTGACAATCTCTTAACTTGTACAGTCCGAGCCTGGGACATGTCGAAACCATTATTATTCTGCCCTGCAATGAACACAAGAATGTGGAACCACCCTATAACACCTAAACAAATAGCTATTTTGAAAGAGTGGGGTTATGAAGAAATTCCGCCTATAAGTAAGACTTTGATGTGTGGTGATACCGGTGTAGGGGCTATGGCTGAAGTTGATTCCATAATAAAAAGAATAAAAGAAATTGCTGAAAAGAAATATATGGACAAAATAGATAATACGAAGACAGTTAAATAAGATTAAAAAAAATGTTTAATAAAAATTATCAAAAGCAATTTCTATATTGCAAATTTTATATACTTTAGTTAAAAAAGTAAATTTATTTTATGTTAAAAAAGACTGAGAATATCTACAAATAGACATTTTATACTTTTCAAAGATTGTTATAAATAAAAGTCAGTAATAAATATAAATGTATGTTTATTGCATCACTGAATACTGTATCTAAAGCTAGCATACATGCAACCAACCAAATTAACTCATGTACACTACACATACAAAACTATACAGATGAAACACTATCTAGTAAAATTGAATTTTTTTAAAAGCAATCATTTGTTATAGACGTTTGCCCGAACCACAAGCAGTTTGCTTGATGGAATTTTCTCCAATATATGGAAAAGCGGAAGTTTAAACATTAATTTCTTTATTTCTAAGTTTAAAAATGGTAAATTTTACGGGAAAATTTTTTAAGTCTTTCCTCACATATAAGGAGTTTTTTAGTGGCTTAAACTACATTGTCAGGTAGTTACTGTTAGAGATTTATTAAGTGGATGAAGAATTATGTAATAATGTAAATCAATTTGCACTTTTCAAAACCTTATACTGTGAATTTTAAACAATATAAAAATAACTGATTAAAAATAACAGATTCTTAATGGAGTTCAATATTTTTCTGCTCAACATCTATAACAAAAAATTGCTTAAAATAATAATAACATTAAAATTCTTTATAAGAATCATTAAAATTATGAATATCAAAGATTACATTGGACATACAATTTAAAAATTTAAATGATCTCCCCCCTAACGTTATTGTTTCAATCGAACCCTGTAGCTAGAACTAAGTGTGGAAACCAACAATTTAAGAACACACGAAATCTTTAAATTTAAAAGTGCGGAAAGCACCTTAATTGGAGATAATAGTATTTGATATCTAACATAAATATTACATGATTACATGAGGTGTTATAAAAAAAGCAGTCATGAGTACTGCCGACAGAAGTGAAAACTTAAAACTATAAACAAATAGTTGTTATTTTTGAACATTCCAATTAATTGTTTGACTTAAATTAAAATGTGTAAATTAAAACTGTTTACATTTATCTGGTTTTGACATCTATCGGCACTCTGAATGTTAGCGTTAACATGTCACGTGACCATGTCGATGACGACTTACATGAATTTACTCCCCATCCAACATACATACATATTATATATATATATACATACCTATAATAACACATGTGATTGGCAAAGACGTTGAATAATCAAGAAGTTAAGTGGAGGAAAGTTGAGGCGTTCAAATCAAGTAGAAGTATCATTTAACCATTACTAGCAAAGTTTTGTGGGAGACATTAAATAACTATCAAAGGCCATATTTTAAAAATATAAAAAAAAAATTAAAAAACCCGCTCAAATACTATTTATATGCGATAGCCTTGATATCAAATACCATGTTCTCATTTAAAACCACAGTGCTTAATAATAAAAATAATATATTATTTCAATTACATTACAAAATTCAATGAGTTAAACCGATTCAGAATAACTATATTTAACATAAAACCTGAATCTCAAGCATCTTGAGCGTAGGAAATGATAAAAATACAATATTTACAGTTTTTTTATATATATGTATATAAAAAAAAATCATTCAAAATTATTTACAAATGAACAAAAATGAACTAAACGAATCAGATCGTATCGATAAATTAATTACAATAAAATAATATACACTTTAATAAGACAGATCTATGAACTTATAAGCTATGGAATTTGTCATGTTGTGGAATAATTAATATAACATAATATGAAGACAGAAGTGAAGCAAATGCATATATGAAGGGTACATGCAAAGAACTTGGAATGTTGTGTTTGTTTTTCTTTTTCTTTTTTTTTTTCTTTTTTACTGGTAATAATATGTACTATAGAGTATAGACCATAATACTACCATAAAGTACTTGCATTCCTATCAGATTTTTACAAATACTCAGCGGGTGACGCTAAAAATACTTTTTTATCTATGCCCAAAGCGAAAAGAACTGGGAATATCCATGACATACACATAAAGAAGGAGGATTGTCCAAAAATGTACACAGCAAAAGTTACTGCATAATTTGATCTCAATAAAAATATTGTGACTTCTAAACTTTAAATTGCTTTTCTCTCAATCTTTCTTAGGACACTCCCTGTTCTTTGGCTATACCCTTCATATAGACTGGTACATTTTGATCAATATCTGGTTATTACTGCCAACTCAGACTAAAATTATATTCTTAGATTTACGCGAATATTTAACATTTAAAATAAAACGAAATTTTTGGATTTTTTCGCGGATTTATTTTGATTTTTGGTTCCCTTTGAGATATCAAACACCTTAGTCTCTCTCGTGACCATGATTGCTGTAAAGCATTCAAAACGTCGGGAACCAAAAATCAAAATAAATCCGCGAAAAAATCCGAAAAGATAGTTTTATTTAAAATTTCAAACTAAAAAGATAAAACAGACAAAGTAAATACAACATCCGACTGTAATATTGTATTTATTTGCATAGATAACGTTTCTATCCAGTATTCAATAACCGCTATCTGGAGTTTGGCTTCACTTTATTATCATCATTCTAATAATACATTCTTAGATTTACGCGAATATTTGACATTTTAAATTAAACTATCTTTTCAGATTTTTTCGCGGATTTATTTTGATTTTTGGTTCCCGACGTTTCGAATGCTTTACAGCAATCGTAATCACGGGAGAGTCTCCCGATATCGAAATCCGAAAAAATAGCTTTATTAAAAATATTCTCATCCTTTTACACTGAGCGAATATTTAAAAATGCTTATTAAAACTCATAATTATGACGGTTTTCGAATACAACCAGACATTGTCAAAACCAATAAGTATAATATAAATCACAAAATGACGCAAATCGTTTCTAATTATCACAATTAATTAAATCTTATTTAATTCATTAAATGCATTACATATATTTATAGCCAATGACCAAAATAGGCAACTTAATTATAACAATTCAATACATAGATAAACGCAAATAATTAGATGTTTGAACTTTATTGGTATAAAATAAATAATATATCTATGAAGAATCCTTACTGTTAGTAGCCTATGGTAATACGATTATAAACGTGTAAAAATTACATGGATCATACAAAAGTTACATTTTACATCAACGATTTGGTTTACCGAAGTTGTGGTTTCTCGTTTTAGTTCGGTTATCCGAGCCCATCGTGACATACGGTTAACCGAATAATTGTATCGGGCAACCGAATTATCGAGATTATTTCGGTTAGTCGAATAAACACCGAACCATTGATACAAATTGTAAAAAGTCGTTAAAAATTGTGCGTATATATTAAAAGGCCATTTTTACATCTAGCGGTCCTACATACTTGTGTCTATCCCGTGCGCAAGCGAGACGGTTTTGTGCCGTTTTTTGTAAAAATTCTAAGCGTTTGTAAACAAATAAAAAAGAAAACTTTTGTATATTTTAGCAAAATATTAAGTGGAATGAATCGCGGGCGTATCAAATGTGTAATATTGTTTTATCAAAATAGCTCGACGGCAGTTGGGTAAATACATCACAGTGTCGACAATACCTTAATATATAAAAAAAAACAAGTATTAATGTTTATTTGTCTTTTGACTATTTAAAGCTAATTTATAACTTAATCGCGCAAACAATGTAATTATCATTTATTACTCGATTAAGTCATCCATTAGCTATATTCGAGGGTTGTAATAAAAAGGCATATCTCGAAACGTTTCAAATACACTGTATACAATACGAGTTATGCCAATATTATTTTTAATACGAATTAAACGACAGTTTCGTTCTGTTTATCGAACATTGCTCTAGTGTACTTGGATATCACTTCATACGTCGACTTTATGAGTTCGCAGCGTTCCTCCACCTCGTAGTCAGATGGCGCCACTTTGTACGTGGATTTCTTTTTAGGAATCTCATTTGGAAAATCAATATTGTCTTCAATATTGTATACGGATATTGGTTTCTTGTGTACCATTTCTAGATCCTTGCGTTTCTTTTTGGTAAAGAAACCGCATTTCGCGTTGATTGATAGAACGGCGTTTTGTACTGAAAAATCCAGCGGTTCGCTGGATTCTTCATATCATACGTCTAACTCTTCCAGCCCTTTGGACAGTCTGTGGGAGTTAATCCTGCGTCTGTGGGATCGTCGGACGGCGTCTGCTCGACGGTAGGGTTCGCTTCGGAGTCCATGCAGTATGTCCTCTAGAGCACCGTTGTACACTTCGTCTTGGTGAAGGAGTTTCTTTTCTACGGCCTGCGATTTCGTTTTTAATTCGTTGATTACAGCCTCCTGTTTTTTTGAAAAAAAAAAATCATTATTTAATATTATAAATTACGTATATAACAATTTGCTTGTATTAGCGTATTTTATAAATATTTATATTGTTTTCTACGATACAAGATATAAAATAAAAATCATGGGGAAACCTAATAGCAATTATCGTGAAAAATTTACCATTTATTATACTGTGGTTATAATTGAATATACGGTAAGGAAAATTTCTACATAGACGTATAATAATATTCTACTGGACTAGTAAGAAAAATGAAAAGGATCTACTAAGAAAAGAAAACTAAAAATAGGTAATAATTAATACTTTCTTATATTTATGCGAATATTTAACGCATTAATAAAACTATTTTTAATCATCTCTGGGTTTTATTTATTTTTTTTTATTTCCGAAGTTTTATATGCTTTACAGTGAACGTGGTCACAGGAGAGACTTGCCTGACGTCACAATTTTGTGGTCATTTAAGATGGTGTCTAATTATACAATAAGTTGAAAACAAAAAGAGAGATAATACTTTTTTAGATTTACGCGAATATTTGACATTTTAAATAAATCTATCTTTTCGGATTATTTTGATTTTTGGTTACCGACGTTTAGAATGCTTTAACAGCAATTATGGTCACGGGAGAGACATTATTGATATTTTAAAATCATTTTTGTAAATTGTGGGTAGGCACTGTCTGTAATAAATATATATAACGCCTTTGAGATGACTAAAATCTTAGTCTCTCCCGTGACCATGATTGCTGTAAACCATTCGAAACGTCGGGAACCAAAAATCAAAATAAATCCGCGAAATAATCCGAAGAGATAATTTTATTTAAAAAAGAGAGATGAAATACTTGTAACTTAGAAAAAAACCAATTAAGGTTGCTATAGTTAAATAAAAATTTAAGAAAGGAATCCGTAAAAATAGTTTTACTACAATTATACTAATAACTAATAAGTCTTTACATGTACATCTGAACATAATAACGATAAAGCATATCTAAGTAATAAAGAGTTGAGCAAATAATAAACATCTGCATATGAAAAATGCACGCATTCTACATTATATCAAGAGCTTATCAAGCTTTTAGTACTGTCAACAAAAAAAAATGTCAATTTTAAAAGCGTATTTAATATTATAAGCAATCTGATTAAAACACATGCCCTGTTAGTTCCATGCAATGTGCAGCGTAGGGAAAAAACATACATATATTATACATAATACACATAAAATGGACGTCAAAAGCTTAAAAATAGTATGTTGTTTGAAATATAAATGTCACATTTTATATAATAACGTCCTTAATGATTAGTTTATTCGCCTCATTTCTTATATACGAGTACAATATTATCTAAGAACCTCACTTTATACTAACAGAATGTTTAACAACCGGCCGCCTGCGGGATATATAATTAAAATACATAATAATAAATGTAGCTGTTTATCTATACAGATAAATAAAATTGAAGTGTCTGTTTGTAATGTCAAAATAACAGCTTTATATTAAATGCATATGGAATTATATATTGTACTTATAAGCAAAACACAATTTTTAAAATTTTTGTCTGTCTGTTTGTTCCGGCTAATCTCCTAAACGGCTGGACTAATTTTAACGGGACTTTCACTGGCAGATAGCTGACATTATAAGGAGTAACTTAGGCTACTTTTATTTCAGAAACAGAATTAGGGTTTCGCTCAAAAAAATTAAAACATGCCCAGGGACGAACCCGAGCGAAGCGAGGGTGAGTTGCCAGTAAATAAATATAAAAAAGAAAATCATAAAATAATGCCGAAAGCACCTACTTTAAAAAAAATGAATTAATGTTATAGCATTTCTTAATTTTGACAGATCTAAGTACAAAATGAACTATGGAATACTCTATTTAAGTAATTTAAAAAATATACTGTATACATATATTATCTAATATTTATTTATTTAAAATACGCACCTTTAGAGACATGTATTTATTAATTCTTTTATCTAAGTTTCAATAGACAAATATATTTTCTTTTTCTTTACAGCAGTTTGCATGTAAAAGTTTCTATGACAGTATCTATATGAATAAGATAATTTTATGCAATATTATGATCAGAAAACACTTTTAAGTGTTTTTAAGTTTTTATTTTTTTATAACATGGTTCTGTCTGTACTCTGTAGTTTTTTTTATTGGCTATCTAACTTCTAAGTAATATGTTATGTTGCTTTCAATAAAAAAGAACAAGAGTAAGAAAAAGGAATTGTAATAACCTTTTTACGTTTAATAAAAACTTTGGTTGGTTCCCCATAAAAACTTTCATCCCCATTTTCACCCCTTTAACGGATGATTTCCGGGATAAATCCTATGTCCCAGGGTCGCAAACTATATATTTACCAAATAGTTTTGGAGCTTATTCGGTACAAACAAACAAAAAGATCTTTTGTCTTTATAATATTAGTATAGATAGATGTACATTGTAGTGTGTGTTCTTTTGGAGAATCGAAAAGTGCTCATTTTTAATTATAAAATGACAAAAAATTGCATTTATTTTAAATTTAAACCAAAAACCAAACTAAGCCATTTCCCTAATTTTGTAGATAAAAGACTTGAGTCAATCAAACCAACTCGCACTTGGCATACTTTTAATAAAAATAATAACGTGAAAGTTTACTAAATATACATATATGTATCCGTATATCCGTATATCTTTGTTAGATGACGGGATGGAGTATGTTTTTTTTCGTGGGATGTGCTTCGTTAGCATATTTTAAAACCTTCCAAGTGTTTTTAAATTCGTGTCATGCGCGATGCCAATTGTTTTAATAACCCTTGTTAGTATCTAGAGCTTTGAATCCGATTATTAAAGTTTATTAAATTGGTGTTTAAATGTGCTTTATTTTACTAAAATATAAATTAATTAATTATTATTGTTTTTAATAATATATCTACATATATATTTTTATATCAATATTAAAATTTTATTGTTAAATTAAAATTCAAAATTAGAAAATAAAATTTAACATTAGACACCAATAAAATAAAATAAAAAATGTTAATTCCTCATCAAACCCCATGTTATGTTAGTACACACAAAAAGTGCCGTAATCGTTAAATTTTCATTGATCATGTTAGGACTAAAACAATGGACCAAACCGGACTGAACCGGTCATGAGTTAGTAAACACACAAAACCCCCCCGTTTAATAACATCCGACTTACTCCTAGTTTTCTAGGAGATCTGGACTAGACCGGACTAGAATGTTCTAGATCGGGCTAGGCTAGGCTAAATCCGGACTGTGCCTCAACTGAGACAAGTGTTGCTGCAATAGACCTGCGCTGACGGCCGCGTAGTTAAACCTCTGTGAGAATTGTATGATTTTACCATCACCGCTACTATTTCGTATAAATGTGGCAACATTTTTAATATCATATAAAAAAATCAAAAATAGTTTATATGTTAGAAGATATTTTTAATGTTGCCACATTTACACTATGAATAATTAAAAAAAACGTAAATCCAGCACCATGTTAACTGATCTAAAAAATCACTCTGTAATATGGCGATAATTAATAATATTAATTATCGAAAACTGAAAATAATGAGATGGGTTGAATATAACTAAATACTTTCAAAATTAATTCAAACAAAACACATAGCGAAGAATTTCTAAATAAATTATATTTAGAAATAAATATTAAAAAAATAATTCAGTGAAAGCATTTAGTTTAAAAAAAAAATAGAAAAATATATTAGTAGTAAAGTGATGAGAACTCAACAACTCTAGCTTTTAATTTTCAAACCCCACATATAATATTTAATACGTTTTTAATTACTCCATTATTTCTTATTAAATCTAGATGTTGCTAGGTTCAAAAAATAAATATCGAGTCTACAGATAATAAAATCAAAATGATATGCAACTCAAGACTACTCAAAACGCACGACTCCATTCACCACTGAAGCAATACAAAGAGCTATTTGTTAAGCGCTAATTAAAAATGCTATACGCCCTACGTACAAAATAATTTAATATTTTTATTTATTGAATAAACTACAAAAAAAAATATGATTGGTGACATCGATTTAAATTTTTATGTACTAAAAAAAAAACAATACTATAGATTTTAAAAATTAAGCAAATTGTTTAAATGTGAAATAAGAAAATGACTGACAAATTCAAATAAATCAGTATAGTGTAGTATAAGTCCTAATATTATAACGACCCTATTTCGGAGTAGGTATTAGTCTTAACATCGAGTTTATTCATTCAGTTAGCAAATGAACGATTATGAATGACGATTAATTATTATAATAATCACAACAATTTAAAAAATATATATAGTTGAAATAATCGATTATTTATATAATCGAATCCCGAAATCGATTCTCGTACGTACATATTATTCTTATATATTTAATCGATAATAATCATTCACAATCGTTCCATCAATATCACTAATCACAAAGCACACATCGATAACGACAGACGCACTCGCACTTTTCACAGCTTGCATACATCTATGTATATACATATTGTATGTATGTATGTATTTATATATGTATGTATGTATTACCTGTTGTTTCTTCTGCACGAGCTTAGCCTTATTGGGGTCGAGATTGTCTGCATGTGCCGCTTGCTCGAGCCTCCGACGTTGTTCGTTTTCCATGTCCGCTTGCTATACAAATATTTGATGATTAGTAAGTTACTTTTGGTAAAAATTAATACAATATTTTTTGTATATTTATTTTAGTGATTATATAGAAAAATAAGAAATTCAACCCCTAGTGGGTTTAATTATCCAAAAATTCTTTCTTAGTGGAAAACTTTTTCTTTTGAGGAATCTACCTGCGTTTCAATTTTGTACCATCTATACATTCCGAGACTTCATAATACGCACGGCTTCGCTTAATTGGTACACACACGTGGGTAAAAAATACAACATAAAGAGGAAAAAAAATGCGATAGTGTGAATTAGTCTAAGCAGGACTAATTCACACTATCGCATTCATAGAGTTATTTACCTTAAAAGCCCTCGTGAACCGGACGAGCAGTGAGAAGAAAGCGTTGGCGTCGCAACTGCGCGGGGCCTCGCCGAAGTATTCCACGCACGCCGCGAAAGAGTCCTACGAAGAATATAACCAAATAATTAAAAACTAGATTTTTGCGTATCTTACTTCTTGTCTTGTCATATATACAAATTATATTATAAGTTTTAGATTCACTATGAAATAAATCATTAAAGTTTTTTAATTACAGCTGTGCCGTCTCATTACTATATTTTTTAAACAGTTGCTATGAAATTCATAATAGGGTTGTAGTTTTTAAGACAAATAGAAAAATTTGAATTGAATGTTTAAAATATTTACTGCGTTCTGGACAATAACATTGATGATTCAACTAAGATGGAGTATGCGGAGTTCGACCCATTGCCTTATGTCGCAGAAGTTTTTTGAACTCTCTCAGGTATTGGTATATAAGGAAATGAGCGAATTATATGTACAATAATGTGAATGTGTATTTAACATCGGTAATAAATTGTACGTGTGTTTAATGTTTTCCTTTAAACAGTCTTTGTTTAAGCAAAATATAAAAAAGCAGACAAGGTATCGTTAATTTTCAGCCAGTGGTGGTGCTTAAACGATCCTGTGATACCAATGTTCGGGAGGTTTTGTTGGGTTTTAGTGAGTAGTAGTGACTTTTTAGCGGTCGAGTCCCACATAACCATCTGTATGTATACAGGTTATATGCATTTATTTTCCAACAATGAAACAATGGCGATGTGAAGTGGTGCGTACCTGCGCCAGCTTGGCCTCGGCGCGCAGGCGGCGCAGCTTGTCGGCGGCGTTGGCCACGAAGTCGCGCAGCACGTGCGCCGCGCCGCGCGCCTCCGCCTCGCGCCGCGCCGCCTCCATGCCGCGCTCCAGCTCGCACGCGTCCGCCATCAGGTTCTCCAGCGACACTGCGCACCACACACACTTATTATATATATCATACTCTACTCGTCTTAGATTTACGCGAATATTCGATATTTTAAATAAACTATCTTTTCGTTTTTTTTCCATTGAGATGTCTAAAACCTCATTTTCTCCCGTGACCATGATTGCTATAAAGCATTCGAAATGTCGGGAACCAAAAATAAAAATGAATCCGCGAAAAAATCTAAAAAGATAGTTTTATTTAGTTATTGTTATTACTCATCACAAATGCCAATAGATGACGTTACATTTATCGATTTGTTGTTAAAGTTATGTTAAATTAACAAAAGATGAAAAAAAACCCCAAAAAGATATATTATAATTTTAAAAAATAACCTAAGTAAAGGGAAACGAAATAATGCGCCCGTAAATCAAATTTGCATAATTTTACTGACTATTGAAATATCAGCAATCAGATGATGATGGGTTTGTAGTGTATGTATATTCACAGATAACGCTTTTGCTTTTTAAAAGTTGTTTATCACGATTAAAAATTGTCTAAATCACTGATATTCGTTTAGTTGAATGCACGATGAATTTAATAATATTTCATACGTCAGTTTGCACCATTTTATATAATAAAACAGTTCAACCATTTACGAATCAACGACATTTATTATATATACAAGCAAAGAAAAATAGCCCGAATTAGCGCTATTCAATTTCTTTGTATGGGATGAGGCACCTGTACTAGTGTAGAATTATGTGATCTGGGCTAACGCCTAATACTATGAACTCGTGTTAAGTTTATGAGGATATATGTTTCTTGCACTTTTACACAAACACTACTAAATGTATTTTGATGATAATTTACAATGTTACATTTTTTATCGAAACAAATAATTTTGTTTTCCTTCACTTCGTTCTTTCATAGCGAAGAACCAGATGATATTACAATACAAAAACTTACGGTATGAGCCATGCTTAAAAAGTTGCAATTGTATAAAAATTAATACTAATATCATAGTTAGTTTTACTAAGCATATTTCTCAAGAAAATAACCTCAAAAAACCAATATCTTAACCAATATACGACATACCTTGCGCAGCCTTATCAATATACATGAGCTCTGTATCGAAATTCATCAGCTCCGGGAAGTTTTGCCTGATGGTGGCCACGATGTAGTGTAGGAGCGAGACTCGCTTATCCGTCGACTTCGTATCCATCAAAGTATCTAGCGACTGCAACTTAAAACCGTACGCCGGGCCACGTTTGCTACTATTCAAATAGTTCCCGAAAGCTAAAATAATTTCCAGAACGTTCCTTAACTTTTGGGACGATTTCACTGATGACGATCCCGATATTATAGCGTGTATTTGGGGAGTAATCAGATGTATATTATCGTAGAAGTTGCCCATATAACTCATTATTGACAGTTTAGCTGAGATCCTTTCGACTTTGGCTAGTTGCATTAAGAACTTATCCTCTTCGGTCAATTGGTTTATATTTTTCTTCTCCGAAACGTATTCTTTGTATGCTTTTTGTTCTGCTTCTGTTGGTACCATTCTTTGTAGGATTTCGACGCTCTCGAGCGGTAGCTGTTTGAGATCCAGCGTTTGGATCGCTGATATTACTTTTTCTACTGGCGTGTCCAGTTTTCTTCGGGAGATTGCTGAAAAATTATTATTAATAAAGATTAAAATATAGTAATAATATTTTTAATCTAGGTTATAAGGTATTTTATGATTTGCGTACAATAAACATATGCATATTTAAAAATAACATATTCATGTATTATGCACTAAATAACACAATATATTCTGCTGCGACATCATGTCTACCGATTTGCTGTATACTCATCTATACATATAATAAAATTCTAAATGTGTCGAATCCGTATATTAAATATTCTTTTTTGGAAAAAATTTATTGAAATAGTTATTATTATCGATACAGAGGCCAAATCTATAGTTTTTGAAATTTTTGTCTCTCTGTCTGGGAACGCATCACGAGAAAATTATTGGACAAATTTTGATGAAATTTGGTATAATGATAGCTGGGTATCCGGGTCAACATATAGGATACTTTTTACTGTGACAAAATATCTCATCTCTGAGAAACCTATACTGAACGCTAACACGTAATATTTGCAACATTTATGTAGGTCAGGTACATCATCTACACACTCATGCGTCTCTGGTACGTTATCTATCACTACCAGCATATCTGAGAGAACTTAGCAATTTTTCAAAAAGCGGACATGCTTAGTCCGCCCCGCATTTGTCCACCGTGGACTATGGCCTGATCCCTTTCATACTGAGCCCGCGCCCAGCAGTGGGACATTAAAAAGGGCTGAATACACATGTACCAGTACACCCCACACAGTCCTTAAAGGCAGACAACGCATTCGGAACTTCTCATATGTTGCAGATGTCCACGAGCCACAGCCACTCGGGTAGATCATTTGCTCGTTTGTCCCTTTTTTTCTATATAAAAAAAAATAAAAGACAGGCTCGATGCCTACCGATGTTCCTGAGGCGCGCGTGCTCCAGCAGCGACACGGTGTCGGGGCGGCGGAAGCGCTTGCTGGGGAAGGAGGCCAGCGCGTCGTCGGCGTGGCGCGCCGCGCCGCCGCCGCCGCCGCCGATGCGGAACTTCTCTTCGAACTCCGCGAAGTTGATGCGCCGCCGCGGCCGCTCCTCGTCCAGCTCGTTGAATATTGTGCCGCGCACCTGTTTGTAAGAACATTTTATTTAAACAATCTACTCGTATTCATTGAAAATGCACCATCAGCTTTTTTTCTACTTCTTTCTCTCTGCCCTATATAAAACTTTAAAATTCCACCTCCAAAGGATTAAAATAAAGTATGAAAATTTCTATCTGACGTTTTTAATGTGAAATTAACAAAAAAGTAATATTTAGCTTTTAAATAAAAAATAAGAAAATACGTATATTAAGTTTTTTGAAATTCGTCCCTTAAAGGGGTAAAAGGGGATGATAAAGTTTATATAACGAAAAAATGTATACGATCAGGATTATTTGAAAATAAACATAAACGCTCTTCAATACAATTAAATAAAAAAATATTTTCGATATTTTCGAAATAAAAAAAAAAACAACAATTAAAAAAAAAAGGAAACACACCTGATTCGGTTTCAGCGCGATCCAATTAAGCGTGGGCAATTTGTACTTGGTGTCCACTTTCCTCTTGATCGTCATCGCGTCCGTGTGGTGCGGCGGCGCCATGAGGCCGGGGGCGGGCGGGGCGGGAGGGGCGGGCGGCGCCGGCGGGGCGGGCGGCGGCGGCAGCAGCGGCGCGGGCGGCGGCGGCGGCGGCAGCGGCGCGGGCGGCGGCAGCGCGGGCTCCGGCGGCGGCGCCGGCAGCGAGTGCGCGTCGCCGTTCGTGAGCGGCGGGGAGACCGGGGAGATGTGCCCGTTCACCGTGCCGTTGCACAGCGTGTGCGCGGATATAGCACCCACTGCGGGAGTGAATACGATTTAAAATTAATAACCACTAGCGTCGCTTCGGATTAATATCCATAGACAAAACGAATCTATCCGATGAGAACCGTACATTTTACTGGGATTAAACCTATGTGTTATTCCAAACTATAATCTATCTTCGAGTCAAATTCTATTCGAATCTGTTGAGCCGTTTTGGTGTGAAAATGTGATAAACTAACATCCATTTCCATCCTCACAAATTTTCACATTTGTAATATTAGTAAGATTAATAGCCTGTTAACTAACAATGAACAATATGTATATCACATTATCAAATTAATATCATAAATGCGTAAGTTTGTACGTTTGTTTCTCTGTCACGCTGAAAAAGCTGGACGGATTTGGATGAAATTTAATACACATATAGATTACGTACGACCTGGAGTAAAACTTAGTATTAAAAATGGCCGAAGCCCTGCATATTAGCACAAAAGGCATAGAGTGACGTACCAAGCGTAGCGTGGGTGAGTTGCTAGTGTTTTACATAACACTTATTATATTCTATAAAACTTCGTAACATAACATTTAAGTATATATTATTCTTAATTCTAACAATTACAGAAAAAATAGATATATAATAATCAGAACGTAACATAAGTATAGGTCAAACTGATAACAGCAGACATTCAATGTTAGTCTGTATTATTTTTTATTTGATAATTCAAAAATATTCTTAGAAATATGGAAGATATCAACAGTCTATACTAATATTATAAATCTGAAGAGTTTGTTTGTTTGGTTGAACGCGCTAATCTCAGGAACTACTGGTTAGAATTGAAAAATTCTTTCTGTGTTGGATAGTCCATTTATCGAGAAATGTTTTAGACTATATATCATCCCGCACGAATGTACGGTTCCCGTGGGATAGATTTGTTTTTATCTAGGAACAAGCCCGAAAGTTCGCTTCGGGGTGAGTCGCTAGTGTAAATATAATTTATGTTATAACGCAATGAAATTAGCAATAGTTTTTAACACGTTAGTTAAAGTACGTACCTACATTTAAAAAAATATTAAGAAAAACTAAAAAATATCTAGATTTGCGCAGAGTCAATATCGTAACTGATGAGATTGATCCGAGGTGAGATTATTGCTAGTTCAACCCAAAATGTAAAACATTTAAAAATAGATAAGATAATATTTTCTCAACTGCGAAGGAGTAACTAGTGGGCACAAACAGGATATAAGCATTATCAGTTGTCTCAACTACCAGACCGATAATCTAATATATAAATATTTCGTGTCACGGTGTTTGTGGTCACACTCCTCCGAAACGGCTAGACCGATTTTAATGATTTTTTTTTGTATATTTTTTAGGTATGAGAATAGATCGTAAAATATTTTCACCCTCCTACTCCCACCCCCCATTTTTTAACCGCGATTTTAGTATTTTTGTATGGACAACATTATATAAATACATAGCATCGTTATATGATATAAAGCCAAAGAGTTTTTTTTGTAGATTGATGTAGATTGAACGCGAGTTCTGCTAATATATATATATATATATATATATATATATATACATACATAATATATATATATATATATATAATGTTGAATACTCACTAGAAGCACCCCGTGGCAAGGATTTAGTGAGAGTTTCCAACTCCTGCACTTTGGACTCCAACATGGACTGTCGGTTGCGAGAGTCTTGCTGAGCTCGCCGTAATGTAGACACCTTGAAATACCACACAAATATATAAATTTTAACACATCTTAATTATGACTTATTTAACAAAGAAGTATTAAATTTTTTTGAAAATATTTTTTTATTTTTAATTAATTTTTTAGAAGTAAAAAAAATAGTGGCATTTATTTTATTATTATGTACATATGTAGTACTAAGTATAATAATTTCAATTGAATTATTTGCAGTTGTAAATATATATACCCCCTTTTATATATCAAAATCAATTACTTGCTGTATGGATTTTTATAGGTACTATGCTTAAACTAATGTAATCTAATGTAGGCCTTATTTACTAAATACTATGTCCTTAAATTGCAGGTCTATTATCTTTGTAACGATGTAAGGTTCTCAAATAAACAAACAAACAAACAAATAAACAAACATTGAAATTCTCAATTTTCTTGTCATAAAACACAAGAACAACTAAGCGCGTACCTCCTCGACGACCTGCCGCCTGGCCTCGGCCAGCTGGTCGCGCTCGTGCCGCACCTGCGCCAGCTCCGCCTCCAGCTGCGCCTGCTTGGCGATGGCCTCGCGCTCCAGCGCCGCCAGCCGCTCGTTCGCCTGCACACCGCACACATACATACATACATAATTATAAATATAAATATGTTCTGACATTAACACACAACACCATCTAATTCCATGGTAAGCTACGAGGCCTGTGTTATGGATACCGGATAGTTGATACACTACACATATATAACGTTAAATACGTACATATTATAAGTATAAACACCCATGATTGGAGTACAAACATCCGTGCTCATCACACAAATGAATACCCCCAGCGGGACTCGAACCCGCGACCGCTGGCACAGCAAGTAGACTCACCTCAAACTGAGCCAAACGTGTCGTCATTATATTATCCTCCTAACCGATTTCCACTACGGCGACCAATGTCACTGAGACTAGCCAATTGCGCTGGAGATATTATAGTGCAGGCACAACGTGCACTAGGTCCTATCACTCTCAAAGTCTACTGCGACGACACTCGACACTCGCGGTGAGAGTTAAGGCTCAGGACCGATGCGACACGTGTTCTCCGATACGGGGTGCAACACTGCCAACATTCAATCTCCAGGCTGTTACTGAGACAGAAATACTCAATAACTAAACCTAGCCCGACCCAGGACTCGAACCCAGGACTTTCGGATCTGCGGCCGTACATGTTAGCCACTAGACCATCTAAGCAATTAATGTATGTAACATTTGACTGTTTTCAGAAAACTATTCAAAATTATTTTTTGACGGTATTCACTAAGCCCACAAAAGTGGTTATTTTTAATCCGTATAAGTATTTCTTTAAAAAAAACATCATTTTTTACTATTTAGCTATACATAATTTAATAACTTTAAAAAGAAAAAACTTGTCAAAACAAGATTTATGAGAATTAAACTTAATAATATTCATAGGAGATCTTAGACTATATTAAACATATTAAAAAACTTTTGTTAAAAGATATACATACATGTGCCAACTCATCCTCTAAATCGTTGACCTTTTCCAAAGCCGCAGTCTTGGTCTCACTGTCCTCCATCAAGGCAGCCACATCGAATACATTGTCGAGGTACGCTGAGATTTGAACCTGTATACCAAAAAATACTATGATTGATAAGTTTAAATGTGAAGATGACACTTTGGGAAGATATTTAGTTGAAAGCATCAATAGATGGCGCTGTTTAAGAATGCTAACCGTTAAACTATATTTAAAACGTTATTATACTAATAACATTTTATTGGGTAGACGCTTTATAGAATATAGATTTCCATTTTCTAAGGAGAAAATTTTAAATTATAAGTTATGAATTTTTTTATTGAATAAAATACACAAATATACCACATACATGCATACAACACATTCAAAACTAATGGTAACAGAACACGATTACCATATAGTTTATTTTTGTTTCATAAAAATGCTTATTATTTTACATATCTATATTCAATTTGTCCTTCACGATAATACAATTAAATCGTTGTTATTTTTTTTATTTTAGCTTTTTTTAAATCTTAATAGTGCCAGGTGTGAAAAACCGCCAACTTCCCAGTTCCGGGCTGTTTCTGAGACTGAAACTCAATAACTAAACTTGACCCAACTCGGGACTCGAAACCGACGACGACGACGTAATGTTAGCCACTAGACCATAGAGACAGTAATAAATAATTAATGTTGCCAAATAATGTCATCCTGAGCCACTTTGGTAATGGTTTTTTTAAGTTTTAATAAGTTTTAGCTATAGTTAATTTCGGAACCGTTTACTATTTAATTAACTGAAACCCGTTTTCTATATATAATGCTTTATGTTATAAACATTATGTTTAGACAAAAATCTAAATATTGACTTTGTCTTTACAAATTACAGACCAAATTAGTTCTTCAACTTGTCGAATATGAAATATTATATATATATATATATATATATATATATATATATATATATATATGAATTACTATCTATCTTCAATATTTAACAAGTCACAAGCATCGATCAAAAAAGTACTAGATACACAATCGTATGCAAAAGGTCTTTTTAAGCTGTCACCAATTGCGTTAAGGTAATTATTCTAGTTTACAACATTGTAAATTGAACCTTAAATGCAATACTTAAAGTTGAGTTCACAAAAAAAAAATGAAAAGCGCGCTCAAATATTTATATGAGCGCTCATTCGGTGAAGATATTTTTTATAGCTGATTGTGTATATAGTAATTTTTGTGCGAAGGTCGTAAGGCGAAAAAGGTAGTTATCTACTAAATAATTACAATACAAACCTGCAAATCCTCACTCTCGCACATTCTTAGCCTCTCCAAGTAGTCGTCTAGCTTTAGCGCCGTGAATTCGTACTGGAGGTGCACCCTGAAGTTCATGTCTTCTACCGAATGGACTATTATATTCACAAATTGCATACACGCCACCTGGTGAGGGAAGGCTCAACATAAATGATTATTTTGTAAACGGTTTAAAAAATCTATAAAAATCTCTTGAAATTAGGTAAAAAATAATAAATCCCAAAAATACAAAAAAAAAAAAAAAAATATAACTTTTTCTTAATTTACAGTAGAGTAAATTCATATACCTTACAAGACATTTCTTAATCATTAATGTTTTTTTGTCTTATTAAAAACTGTCTATAGTAAAAACTAGCCCTACAATTAAAACAACAAATAATAAAAGTGATATTGTGTGGTTTAGACTCACACCATGAATGTGACCCACTACTGATTATAAGTTTCTATGAATTAGTAAATCTGTAACACAAATATACTGTACGGTAATATCGAAAGACTAGTACTCAACCAATTTTTTTGTGTATCTCATATAAATTGCAAAAGATAATAATACAAACCTAAATAAATAAAGTTTATTTATTTGAGTAAAAACTACCACCTTTTTTTTTACATAACTAACACACTTTATATGTGTCCTTTATTTATTTATTTTTTAATTTTACATTACTTGTTTGGAAAATTGTACCACAGTTCAATAGATCAAGTCCGATAGTCGGACGAGCAGTCTTTTACTGCTCTACTTACAAAAGGTTCTCACTGAACCCTTTAGGTACTTAGGGAACCCTAAAAAAAAGATTATAGTAAAACTTACCATAAACTCTATATGGAAGGTGTCATAATTCATGAAATACTCCATCAGTGTGTGAAACCTTCTGGGCTCTCCGACCACTTCTTTGAAGTTATCAAAGGCGGATAATATTATTTGATGACCGCCCTTAACTAAGCAAATGGCAGCCAAAAGTTCTAGAACCAACGCCTTAGTCCTTAGAGAATGGTGGACTAGGGACAGGGCTATGCTGTTGATTGCTTCTCTATGTTGTATGACCATGTTGAAACCGTACTGAAAAGAAAATTTACTTTTTAAAGGAAGGCTTATACGAAAACATCTTATGGAAATTTCTATGTGTTTTTTTAGAATAATATTAGGTTATTTTATTTATGTGTATTTAAACAATGAAACAACCATGTGAAGAATTTACATATATTAGATCACACATCGATCAATGAAATTTCTTGATGCTTATCAAACACATCTTAAATAAAAAAAAAAAGACAATTTATTTTGATTTTTGGTTCCTGATGTTGCCAATGTTTTACAGCAACTATGGTCACGGGATTTTTTAACCCCCGACACAAAAGAGGGGTGTTATAAGTTTAACGTGTGTTCTGTGTGTCTGTCTATGGCATCATAGAGCCCAAACAGATGAACCGATTTTAATTTCGTTTTGTTTGGTTTGAAAAATGAGTGTGATAAATCAAGAAAATCTGTTCAGCTATTTTTGTAAAAATGTTGCATGCCATTAGCTCTTTTCTAGACGGTAAAAGGTATGAGCAATTTCCATAGATCTTATCTATTTGAAACTTGGTATCCCGTTACTTCAATGGCATTAAAATGATATAGTCTTGACCTGATGCTGCAGCGTCACCTAGAATCTTCAACATACTTAAATTCTTACAAAAATACAGATGCAATTGTGTTTAGGCTCATTAAAATGTCTTCAATGAATAGGTCATTGTGTTGTTTTTTTTTTAATTTAATTTCTTTTACCAGCACATACCTTATTATTCATAATAGCCCGCATACACATGATGCACACGTGTATATCGTCTGTGGAGGCGCCCATGTTGAGCCTGGCGGCGTGTCGCGTGCGCCGCCGGGCCGCGGCCGGGCTGCCCACCGTCTCCCCGTCGGAGTCGGCCGACCGCGCCCTACGCCGCCAGGTCGAACTCAGCGTACCATTCGCTTCTGTTGGCGCGCTACAGTCTGACGTTGTTGTGTTAGCTGAAATGGATGGATGTATTTCAATAATAATAATAATAAAAACATACATACAGACGAACATAAAACCTCCTTTTTGGAAGTCGGTTAATAATAATAGATTATAATATACATAGAATAGAAAACAATGGCGGAATCTAGTATCGGAGCCTAAGATCCACTTTCGGTCGCTGAGTATCACTTATGATAATAATCTATACTAATATTATAAAGAGGCAGAGTTTGTTTGTTCGTTTCTTTGAACGCGCTAATCTCAGGAACTACTAATCCGATTTCATAAATTCTTTTTGAATTAGATAGCCCGTTAACTGAGGAAGGTTATAGGCTATAATATATCATCATGCTACTACCCAAGGGAACGAAGCAGACATCATAAATGTTAACAAATAGGCTAGACGTCCGTACATTATTATCAATAGCATTAAGCCATGGATTTTTTTGCAGTTTTAGCGCGAGCGAAGAAGCGGGTTTTGCTAGTATTAAATAAGTACCGTATATGTATTTTGGAAGATATCAACAAAATCATAATAGTGAAGGGCATGACAAAAGGAAGCCAGATCGCTATTATATGTATATATTGTTTTAAATTTATATACGAAAGTATGTTTTTGTTTTACTTTTTTACTACTATTACTCTACTATTACTAAAAAAGGCTATCCTTCACATTTACATATTTCCGCCATTTTAACAAACTTAAGTATTCATTTTTAATTGTTATATCTATATAGGAAACAATTTGAAGGCGAAAATCTAAAAAAATATTACAAAATCTATTACTTAAAAAGAAAAATATACTTTAAATAAAATAATTAAAAAATATATATATTAATGCGCAAAACACTAATGAGTTCCAATCGCTAAATCATAAATATTTTAATAATATCGCATAGAGTTACAGAATGCAGTTAATTAAGATAGTGCTACTTTAACCTAATATTTTCTTTAACCTAATATTTCCATTTGTTTACCTATAAATAAAAATATTAACAAAAACATAAATTCTTATTAGTAGCCCCTATCTAAAGAAACATATTTTTTGGTCTTATTATATATTTTTTTGATCCCGACGTTCCCAATGATTTACAACAAAACGTAGTCGCCGGCATCGTCCGAATGATCGCTCATTTGAACATTTGAGCGCGCTTTTATTTTTATTTTTTTTTATAAAAGCAACTTTAAGTATTGCATTTAAAGTTTAATTTTCATTGTTGTATATTAATTTCAGCTAGAATAATTACCTAAACACAATTGGTGACAGTTTTAAGAGAACTTTTGCATGGGATTGTGTATCTGTACTTTACTTACTTTTTTGATCGACGGTCGCCGGGGAGAATAAAATTTTTGGAGTCGCAAAAATCATAGTTATTACAGACGGAGTCCGAATTACAGTTTCAAATTTGACGACATGTTTGGCTTTGTTTGTAGTTACCCTACTAGCTGTGCCAGCGGTCGCGGGTTCGAGTCCCGCTGGAGGCATCATTTGTGTGATGAGCACGAATATTTGTACTCCAGTCATGAGTGTTTATATTTATAATATGTATGTATTTAAAATTATATAATATGTATAGTGTATCAACTATCTGGTATCCATAACAAAAGCCTCGTAGCTTACCATGGAACTATATAGATGGTGCTGGTGTTAATCTCCCAACATATTAAATATTCGCATAACTTAAAAAAGTATTATGTAGCCAATTTCTATCAAAAATAGATCGATATTAAATGTAATACTGTTAAAAAAATATATGTATGTACAATGTACACAAGTTTTTAGGTGGTTTTCAATTTGCAATACACTTTAGTTCTTTTTATTTGGATATATAATTCAAAGGCTTCGGTAGACAATGATTAATACGTTGAATTGAGGCGCGCAAAAAATAACTGTATGCTTTCAAAATCACTCAAGACTTGTGTACAGTGATAATTTTGATTAATTTATATTTAATGAATGCATTTTTAGTTCCAAATTAGGACTACCTTTAGCCTACGAATCCGCTTACGTATTACGATGATATACATAAATAGGTATTATATTAAAGTTAAATTACTAGAATATTCTTTGGGATAATGAGTATTTTAAGTAAATTTGCTTTACAATTATTCATTCATATACATAACCGTAAGATAGAATTTCCCGCTGGTCATTATTAATCGATATTTACGACGTCTATAATATTGCTTCAACACAAGTGATTCTATTATGAAAATTAATTGAAAAACATTATTGACAAATATGTTATTGAATGTATTATACAGGCTCATTTTTAATTTACTGAAGACCTTTGGGAATATACTATTTAGATTATAACAACACCCCTCCACCCCTCCCACTCCACCGGCCACGCGCTTTCTTTTGCTAATGCTGGATTCTGCTATTACCCTTTAGAAGGTACAATAAAAATATTTTTATTTTTATAAAATTTAAGAAATATTATTTTTTATTCTTACAGATGTTGTTGTTATGATGTAAATAGTATAATATACCCAAAAGGTCTTCAGTAAATTAAAAATGACCATGTATAATGTATAAAAATAATATTAAATGAGCAATTCTCGTATATATTATAAATTTATATGGTGTATCTCGGAAACGGCTCTCACGATTTGGAGCAAATTTTGTATTTAGATAAGGTTTTTCTTATTAAGTAAAGGTGTTTTTTCTGAAAGAAATGCAATTTTAATATCTTGCCCGAAAAACGCCGAGCGAAACTGAGTCACCCAGACACAACAAGTGTACTTAATTCCTAATGAAAAAATATAGTATAAGAAAAATTTACTTTATATGTATTGCCAATTAATTTCAAAAAAATGTATTTAAAGGTCGCGCAGGTTTCATTGCTATAGGCGAATATTAATATTTCTCATACACTTGTAGTTACGCGAGTATACTAAAAATACCAGAATATTATAATTAATCTAATATATAAATATCTCGTATCACGGTGTTTGTAGTCTCGCACTCTAACGAAACGGCTCGATCGATTTTAATGATTTTTTATATTTGGTAGGTACGAGAATAGCTCGTAAAGTATTTTTCATCCCTCTACCCCTATCCCCCATTTTTTTTACATAAGCAATATTATATATATACATAGCGACGAACGCGAGCGAAGCGAGGGTGAGTCGATGTATAACATAAAGCCAAAGAGTTTTTTTTGTAGATTGAACGTGGGCGTAGCCGCGGGATCTGCTAGTTAATAAAAAATCCCGATATATCAAGAACTCCCCTGGTATATTCGGCTATTACAAGTAAAGCGGCATACCCTGGTTGATAGCGTCAGTGGACTGACTCCTGGCGAGCGCTATCCTTTGCTCGTGCCGCATCATGCTCAGCCTGAAGCTCAGGTAGTCGATCAGCACGTCGAGGCCTTGGTTCTCGTCGTTTAGGAATTCTCTTACCCATCTAAAACATATTATGTTAAATTATTAGGTGCCTTTACAGTAGCATTTGACGACACGTTCGGCTCAGTTTGTAGTGACCCTACTTGCTGTGTCAGCGGTCGCGGGTTCGAGTCCCGCAGGGAGCATTCATCTGTGCGATGAGCACGAATGTTTGTGTTCCAGTCATGGGTGTTTATATTTATAATATGTAGGTGTGTACTTAAAGTTATATACGAGTATGTGTAGTGTATCAACTATCTGGTATCCATAACACAAGCCTCGCAGCTTACGTATTTCATCCAAATCCGTCCGTTTCAGAAGTTTCAGCGTGAAGGACCAACAAACATACATATCGTGTATTTTTTTTAAATAAAATAAAATGTTCGAAAAAGTAGAGAGTTTTATTTAAAATACATTCACATTTACAATACTTCGATTATATTATCTACTTTATTGATTCAATTTATTACATTTATATCCACTTTATTTGCAGAGTAAACATATAGAATAAAACGTAAAACTTATCGTATCTGCTTTTTACTTTAAACAAAGCCCAAATTCTTATAGCTTTTACGTAGATGTGATTACAAACAATTTGGAAAATATATGTTACTAGCGACTCACCCTCGCTCCGCTTGGGTTCGTTCCTACGTTTTGACGATTAGTATAGATTTCTCAGAGATGACATATTTTCCCGCAGTATAA
Organism: Fabriciana adippe; assembly: GCA_905404265.1. Lineage (NCBI taxonomy): Eukaryota > Metazoa > Arthropoda > Insecta > Lepidoptera > Nymphalidae > Fabriciana > Fabriciana adippe. Next base: position 2,532,053 of record FR989995.1, read on the forward strand.
AGTATCCTATCATTAAATAAATTCCATCAAAATCTATCCAGTAATTTTCTCGTGATGCGTTCCCAGAGAGTCAGACAGACAGACAAACATAAATTCTAAAAATTATAGATTCGGCCTCTGTATCGATAATAATAAATATTTCAATAAGATTTTCAAAAAAATATTTAATGTACAGATTCGACTTAGTTAGAATTTTATTATAGGTACATTCATTTTTTGTGCAATTTATCTGCTACTAATTATATGTGGCTAAATTTCGCAATAGAAATCGTGACTCTTACACTTAAGTTAGAATAGGGAGACATAATTATTAAACTTTGCGACATATTTGAAATGGCTAGTTGTATTTCCAATTATACAACACATCATATAACATATTTTAGTTAACAATAAAATAACTAGTAAAAGTACTCACTCGATGTGATTGGTTCGTAAAGATATCTCTAAATCCCTAAGCACTTGTGTCGATGTGGAATCCCCGACCATTTTCCTTTTCTGCAAACAATAAAATTATGATAATACAATAAGATTTAATATACATAAAAGAGAAAGCTTAGAAAGTTGCATCTCGTGTGATTTGTCGTGATGCTTTTTTATCAAGATAAGAAATTAGTTTAACTATATTACATAATATGAGGCAGTGGTAGCCCAGTGGTAACGCGCTCGCTTGGGAAACCGAGTGAAGCGGGTTCAAATCCCGGGTCTCGCACCTCTGATATTTTCATGTGCGAATCATTTCTAACATGATTCGACTTTTCTTACGGTAAAGGAAAACATCGTGAGGAAACCTAGACCTACCACCTACCATGTCTGAGAGAACCTAGCAAGTTTTCGAAAAACATGTGAAGTCCGCCAATCCGCACTTGGCCATCGTGGTGGACTATGGCATGATCCCCCTCGTATTGAAGGGAGGCCCGTGCCTAGCAATGGGACTATAAAAAGGGCTGAATACAATACAATATTACATAAACATTTTAGTTATAAGTATTATTCTTTATATTATATGTATAGCGTTACTATAAGGTGGGGTATTACTAGTGATGTAACCTGAAAAAAACTTAGTATAATACTTTGTTTTTTTTTTTTCAGAAAAAAATCATGTATAGGAAATAAATGTTTAATTGAGGTATGTTTTCTGATTTCTTACATTTTATTAAAATTACAAATCGAATAAAGTATGATGAATTAATTAAATAAAAATGAATTCTTCCTCTGTGTTAATGTATCAACTATCTGGTATCCATAACACAGGCCTCGTAGCTTACCATGGAACTAGATGGTGCTGTGTGTTAATGTTTCAACATATTTATAATTTTTACATGTAAGCTTGGCATTATCCAACCAAAAAAGTATGGTAGGTTTAAAAATAAACAGAACACTCTAATATGAACTCTTAAGCATTAATCTTTTACGGAAACTACCTTAATGATTTTGAATTCTGTACTCTTAAAAAAACATGCTCGAGAAAATAAACACGTTTTTTTCATATTTTTTTACGTTTTAAAAAAAAGTTTTTTTTCGCAGCACTACACTAAAATACGGTGGGATATTACACTAATATGTGTGTGAATAACGAATTTAGTAATATATAAATGTTGCTAAAATTTAATCTTGATATTATAAAAATTTTGAGGTCAGATAGTGTAAACTAGTTCTAGTTCGACTATTTCTGACAAACTTCGTCTCTTGAAATCTTAGATTTCATAATATTTTGTTCTTATTCTATAATTTCATAATATCAAGTGTATTCAGCCCTTTTTAACGTCCCACTGCTGAGCACGGGCCTCCCTTCAATACGAGGGCAATCAGGCCATAGTTCACCACGCTGGCCAAGTGTGGGTTGGCGGACTTCACATGTCTTTCGAAAACTTGCTAGGTTTTATCAGACATGCAAATTTCCTCACGATGTTTCACTTCACCGTAAGGCAAGTGATAATCATGTTAGAAATGATTCGCACATGAAAATATCAGGGATGCGAGACCCGGGATTTGAATCCGCTTCTTCACTCGGTTTCCCAAGCGAGCGCGTTACCACTGGGCTGTCACTGCTAGTATCTTATTAAATGCGACAATCACGATTCAGCAATATTAAACTTCTAGGGGATAGTTTGCTAAAACACTATGGGCATAACAAGACGCCAGATTGGCCCAAGTCCTTATAAGCAAACATTCCTTTCATATACTCCTACAAACACCGTACGCCCACCATGATTTTGACATGGCGCAATTAATAGGTGATGGGCTGGGAATATTATACAGATTAATCTTAAGGAATGTTTTAACATTATGAAGACCTTGTTTTAATATTTGTCAGCCTTTCTAACGATTATGTGTAGAATTCAATTTGAGTAAAATGTGAAGGACCGACATAAAATCTAATTCGTTTTTATTTTAAACAAAAATGTATAAGTATGTGTAGGACGATTTTAGTAAAATATTCTTTTTCAGTATTCAATACCTACAATTTAACTTTTATAAAAATTAATAGAGAAAAATGGATATTTAACTTTAATTTAAAAAAATACATACATCTATACTAATATTATAGAGATAGAGTTTGTTTGGAACAGGAACTACTAATCCGATTTGAGAAATTCTTTTTGCATTAGAGGTTTATTGTTTATGAAGGAAGGCTATAAGCTATAAATATCATATAATATATAATCTATCCATTCCATACTAACTGTTAAAACGTTCCTAGGGGCAAACCCGAGCGAAGCGAGGGTGAGTCGCTAGTAACATATTAAAATAACAGTTTGTTCTATCTCTGGGATATCACTTGTGAGGAGAAAGTTTATATAATAATTTATCCTCTACAAATAATGGCTGAAAATATTCGCTGACTCAAATAATTTGGGATGATATAAATCTTAATGTGAGTCAGGGGTTATAATTGTACAACGAATGTGACTCTCGACCTATGAACGTGCGACCTCATTCCAATGATCCCAACGTACAGAAATCAGATGGCACTGATTAGCCTAATATGTTTGAACGCTTGTTGCCGATTAAAATAGATCTTTGTCCTGAATTTTGTTTTTATTAAAACTAGCGACTCACCCTTGCTTCGCTTCGGGTTCGCCCCTAGACAAAAACAAATCTATCCAACTGGAACCGTACATTTTTCCGGGATGATATATAGTCTATAGCCTTCCTCAATAAACGGGCTATCTAATGCAAAAAGAATTTTTCAAATTAAATTTGTAGTTCCTGAGATTAGCGCGTTCAACCAAACAAACAAACTTCAGCTTTATAATATTAATAATAATAAAGTATAGATATATGCCTTATTAAGACAAAGTACATCTCATTAGTTCTCTAGCCATTTGTCCATATTTTAACAGCCATCTGGTGAATTAAGTCAATTAATCTATTACGTTCATAAAGAGCATAGAGCACATAACTATTACACATCAGTATACTGCATAACCGGTGTTATGTGACACGTGTCTAACAATATGTATATTCTAACGTGTCAACTCTAAGTATGTGGTGTGGGTACCTTCATACAGACGAACAGGGACAATAGACCTGACGTCATATTCTCACGGAGGATCTCCAATAACATTGACTACACTCACTCGTGTGAGTCATCAGAAAGACATTTATATAAGGATGACAATTCATCCTGAGGGGCTTATGCTTGGGACCACTTGGGATAAAATATAGTGTTTGCGGTTTACAAAAAATATTTGATGAGTCAATTCGGTTTAGATTAAAAATATGATGATAAAAAGAGTGTTTTAAAAGATTTTTTGTATTTAGAGCTTTTTAATTTCTATGTAGACGTAATAACAAAATGTTTTGATCTTAAAAACTTCTTTGATAACACGTAAATTTTTGCTATTTAACTATATACATATATACATAAGATTTCAAATTATTTTGAAAGGAATTAAACAAAAATTTAATCTCCTCCTTCTTATAAGTCGGTTAAAAATGTAAATCAACAATCTAGTTCTTAGATTTTAGCAATATTTCCTATGAAATAACTTATATTTAACAAAAATATGTTACTTATTACGTAATAATCTATTAATAACACATATAAGGACCAGATAAACAGTAATTCTGACAGAACAGAGGTTAGATTTGCGGTTAGACGATTAGTTACAGTCCCTAGGAATTGTACGCTACAACGCAGTCAGCTGATGTATTGCGCTTTGTGCTAACGGTACTTAATAGGGCACTGTGCAGTATGGAAGGTAGTATTTAAATATCCACTAGGTTTTTATCTCCTTTAGAATTAAGATGTCCTTAGCCAGAAATTGTGCTTGTGAAAAAAATTATACATAGAGCACGTTTACAATATGGAGAAATCAGTTTTTTATAATTATTTTAGATCTTTAGATCTCAAAGGAAAATATGAAAACTTCATAGGGTCATTATGTCTGTCTGAAAGTCTACTTGTCACAACTCCCAGTCTATTTTCTCTAAATCGACGTGTACTTAGTTTAAATTTATTTTTTGGCAAAAGAAAAAGTAAGCCATTAGTTTTTACAGGTCTTTATTTTATGTCAAGGGAAAAAAATGTTACTTAACAAAAAACTACTAAATTAACCAAATGCGGTTTTAAAATGTCGGCAACTTCTAATATTGTCAAATTTTATTACATAAATCTTTATCATTTCGAAAGCATCATACATATAGGAAATCAGTTTGTAGATCATTCAATATGATTATCATAGATTAACTAGCAATACCTGCAGCTTCGACGTTCAAACTTCCCATCACTACTAAACTTCACAGGATCACCCGCTAAACTAACGTGAGGATTACCTCACAATTTCATCAAAATCGCTCCAGCCGTTTTAGAGTAAACATATATTCAGACACCGATTTATATATATATATATATATATATATATATATATATATATATATATATATATATATATATATATATAGATAGACAGGTTAACTAAATAACATACCCTATGACTTCTGGAAGCTTTCGGATCGAGGTAGGTGCGCAGTTTGTTGAGGTAATGTGCTGGCGAGTCCTTTGCTTGGACCATATCTTGATCGCATATAATCTCCCATTTCTTTTCAAGGTCATAATTGCGCAATAACTTCGCTTTATCCGGAGGAAGGTCCATGGACGCCTGGAACAAAGAGTATTGGTTAAACATCTGGCAAAACAACTTATTTCCTCTATTCTAACTCCCACCGTGCAATAAATCATATGAATGTTTAGATGACCCCTGATGATCTTATGATTGCTTGTACGTTATGTCCTTAAGCAATAGTTGCAACTTGTAGGTTTTGATAAATAAAATAAACGCTCCGGGAATCTAAAATATTAGTAACAAAAATTAAACATTTAATATTCCAAAATTCTTATTTTCTAACAAAAAAATAGAAAAATATTTACATTTAAACTATTAACATACGAGTAACTCAAACAAAACAATCATTTAATTGAACATGTTTTTAAATTGACAAGGTGGAAATTATGCATTCCAGCGATGACTTTAAAAAAGCATCAATTAGATTGCCGCCATAGTAGTCATATGTAAATTTTAACTGTCTTGTTAGCATGTTATGTATAACTAGCACTTTACTGAAAGTAAAACGATAAAAACTGGAATAAATTACGTTTCGTATCGAACGCAAACATTATCTAGGCATATTTACCCAACGTGGCCCGGCATTGAACCAGTTAGCGGGCTAACGGTACAAAAACCTAATGGGCTAGGGTTAGCGATGTTTATTTATCTATCGAGCATATCTTTACATGATATTATCGGAGATCAATAAAGATAAGTACGTTTTTAAATTAACATATGCACAAGCGCATCTTTCTTGTCGTTACGCAATAAAAGCTTTTAGATTACGGTAAGTTTTGTATGTTTTGTGCTTTATAAATTACTTTCAAATTTCAATTAAAATAACTTGATTCATCTAATAATAAAAATAGTTTAATGATTTTAAAAATACAAAAAAAAAACATTTGGGATGGAATTGTTTTTTTAAATTTATATGGTGATCCCACATAAATTTTCCCTTACGTGAAAATCCCTTGAACGATAACATATTCGTTAAAAGAATCACGAAAATTGATTCCCAATTGGCAAAGATATCCAAACATAAAAAAATACAGTCGAATTGATTTTTTGAAGCCTCAACCCGGTAAAAATAGGCAGGAATGAGGCAGAAAAGTCAGGAAATGTAAATATTATTAAAAAAATAACACTTTCAAAGTAATGCTTGTTAGTTTTCTTTATGTGTAAAATTGATAAGAATCCAATTTAAAATTAAACCAAAACACTTTTTACATTCAACAAAGTAGATTATAAAAAAAAAAAACAATTAATTTTAATGGCGTGTTTAGGAAAGTAGCTATTATAAACAATGGTTGAGCGAATATAGTCCTTGAACCTATATTCTGTTCTTGTAAGATGTTGCATGAGTTTTTTGAGTTATTCAATATTTATCGCTCGCTCATTAAACCTACAAAAAAAAAAAAATAAGCGAGATGAGATTCAAAAACGTAAAGCATTAAAATATTTCAAACAAACATCTAGATCATCCAATATAATCCTTTCCACTGATAGATCTGACACTGACTAACACTAAAACACAGGGCTTTACCAAACAAAAAGTAATGTTGTTTAAATAATAAAATTTTAAAGTTTAGTCTAGAGATGAGTTAATATCTGTCTTGAAAATAAATATCCTCTTACACTAGGTGTGTTGTAGGTACACGTATGTTGCTTGCGGGCGACAGCTAATAGATTAGGATCAAAATATTACACTTATAAACATGTTCACAAGTTCGTTTTACAATATTATTTTCTTACAAGTGAAATAAAACCGCACCATTAGCATTTGCATGGGGCAATAACTCGAGATTCCAAGATATTACGTTATCTATATTCCCCTGGGAAATATGGCTTCGTCGCCCGTACAATCAACGTTTCTTAGAAATCCTAAGTATATCCTTAAAATATTAATTTACCAATAACTATATTATATCCTCTTTTATTCGGTCAATCTATACTAATATAACAAAGTGGAAAGTTTTTGTTTGTTTGTTTGTAATTTGTACCGAATAAACTCGTAAACCGATTTAGATGAAATTTAGTAAAAAAATAGTGTGAGATCCTGGGAAGGACATAGGATACTTTTTATCCCGGAAATCCCTTAAGGGGTAGAAAATGGGGATGAAAGTTTGTATGGGGAATCAACCTAGGGACGAACCCGAGGGAAGCGAGAGTGAATCGCTAGTATTTAAATAAACTGGTATTCGCCCAGTGATCGAAATTCGACCATAATCATTTTTTAAGTGGAAAACATATATGAATAGAAGTTACTATGTGTTTTTTGATATATAAAAAAGTGTTTCTTTATTGTATTAATAAAACTAACGCTCGTCAATAGTTCTAAACAAAAAAAGAAAATCGTTTGAACTGCTTTGTCTTTACCTATTTATAAATATTTTTATTTACTTAAAATAAAATATTACTCAGGATTACGTTTACATTAGTAAATGCGAATGAAATTTAGGGTTATACGTACATATACGTAATCAAGCGGGTTGCGTACACATAACGCACAGCCCTAGTCGAACATCTCTCAAGTGGAACCTGTTCATCCGTACGGCGATTTTGCATCCGATAAGCCTAATGAGATCAGATGGCTCTCGACTATTACAAATTATTGCTGGGATCATACGAGCTTTCATGTAGGATACGTTCATTTACCGGGATTTACAGGTTGTTTGCAATTTATACGCGTTCAATCTAAGAAAATTAATTTCTATATTGAAATGTAAATTGCTTATTACATTCTATAATTATTATAATATACTTAGTTTGTATCTTATAAAAGGGATTTCAAAGATATTCGTTTGATTATTGAAAGACTTGAATTTGAGTATTATAATATACCTACATAGTAGCGGCTCACCCTCGCTTCGCTCGGGTTCGCCTCTAGGAAAAAAAAAATCTATCCCACGGGAACCGTACATTTTTCCGGGATAAAAGTAGCCTATGCACTATTCCAGACTATAATCTATTTCTGTACCAAATTTCATCCAGATCCGTTCAGCCGTTTTGGCGTGAAAGAGTAACAAACATCCAAACATCTAAACTTTCACATTTATAATATTACATAATATTTTTTTGAAATACTATATAATGTATATGAAAAGAATAATCTGCAAGGGACTCTCTTTAAGAATACTCTCTAACTAAACCTCTTTAATTTAAGGAGAAGATTCAGTAATAAACAATATATATTCAGTTTTTGTCACAATCAAATACATAATAAAACGAAAAGCATCTCCATTTTCTGAAGTAATGAATACACAAACAGGTAATAAAGGATTCGGAGTTTTGTCACAAAACAGGCAATCTGAATGTATTGGGATATCATCCACGTGTAGGACGTAGGTACACGTACAATATTCGCATACAGCCAAATTAATCCTGGTAGTTAATATTATTAATGCGAAGGCTTAGATAGCTATTACTCAATCGTGTAATTGATAAGTGGATTCAGAATAACAAATGTATTAATTAGTTCCACCCTCAACTAAGCCAGTTTTTGGACGCTATTATGTACGTCCACCATGTATTCTATCCAGACCATTTTTAAAATCCCACTGCTGGGCACCGGCCTCCATTCAATACGAGGATCATAGTCCATCACGCTGGCCAAGTGCGGTTTGGCGGACTTCACATGTCTTTGCAAAAATTGCTAGGTTCTTTCAGACATGTAGATTTCCTCACGATGTTTTCCTTCACCGTAAGACAAATGGTAATCAAGTCAGAAATGATTCGATTTGATGATATAGCCCAGACCTAGCACCTAGCGATATTTTCCTGTTTTCCAATTTGAAAAAGAACTTACGGTGCCGGAGATTTGCAGATGACAACGAAATGAAAGCTGCGGTTGATCGTCATGTTGAAGAGACAGATACAGAATATTTTTTAGGTGGGTTAAAGGCATTTTATGCGAGAGGTGAGAAATGTATTTCACTTGAGGGAGATTATATTGAAAAATAAAAAATAGAAACCATATATTTTCTTTCATTAAGTACCTTAGGCCGCGGACCTATCAGCCATCCCTCGTATATTTGTTTTAAAATCTGATAAAAAAATGATTTGATAGGCACAATGCGTGTCAGTTTCTTTACGTGCAGTAAATCTAGGTGATAAAACTAGTTCAACATTAACTGAACCGAAAAAATGAATGAAACATGATTAGTGACACGTTCCGGCTGGTTAATTAGATGAGTGCTTGAGATTGCCTTCACAAAAGCCAACTAACAATACCGTAGTAACGAAATGAGATTCGCCGTGATTCAAATCACGAAAGTTGGTACTTAAAATGAGCGTACGTAACAGTTATTTTAAATGACAAAATAAATTGAATGCAGCCAAAAAGCAACAAACATAAATATATTACATACTCGTATGTAATCTATATATTAATACGTGAAGCAAAAACTTTGTACCCCTTTTTACGAATATTGCACGGACGGAGGAGTATGAAATTTCCCACACTTATAGTTTATATAGAGAAGGAGTGCAGAATGCTAATATTTTTTTAAAATTATACATAAAAAATACAGTAAATCAATAAAAAAACATTACACACACTACCATATATTTGACACACACACGCATACCTATGTACTCTTTTGTTTATTGTTAAAGTCTGTGGTCGAATTGAGAATAGATTAATATTGTAATATACGCAAGACAATAAATATATAACTTAATGAATCATGGTTGATTTTCAACCACACGGCGATCACTAGCATGTGTAAATCCACAAGTGTTACGAGATATTTTTACTAACTTTAAACTTAAAGAAATTAGATCCAAGAGTTATTTATAACCTATATTATATAAAAAATTATATATATATACATAGGTAATGTTACAATGAACAAACAAAATTTTATTACATTGAAAATATTGTGTAGTTTTGTTTATCCAATTTAACGCCTCAACGATTGATCTATTTATCATCGTATCTCAATTACCGCGGCAAATTTAAATCAAATTACTTTTAATATTGAATTAACAAGTACCTTGCGAAACAAAAGCGTAATCTATATACTAATATATTATAGAGCTGAAGAGTTTGTTTGTTTGTTTGGTTGAACGCGCTAATCTCAGGAACTACTGGATGGAATTGAAAAATTCTTTTTGTGCTAGATAGTCCATTTATCGAGGAAGGCTTTAGGCTATATATCATCCCGGAAAAATCTACGGTTCCCGTGGGATAGTTGTTTTTGTCTAGAGACGAATCCGAAGCGAAGCGAGGGTGAGTCACTAGTATTTCATATCAAAATATAAATATCAGTTCATCAGAAACATTCATCATTTCGACATTTTATGTTTTTTTTATGACTTTGCCTGTATATTTTGTAACACCATATGTATATGTAACAAAATCTGTGCTTAAGGTGAACGAACCGTGATGATTAACGCAAATATTGGTAATCCATTCATCGCCTCACGCCCACTCCATTCATTTTTTTCGTAATATGTTCCGAGATGGGAACACTAGTGTTGTTTGCAAGTCTTATGGAATAATTAATGGTGTCCGATTGTTTCAATAAATATATTCACTTCATCTTAATTCATTCATATAACTATCAATTATTGTTTCGATAATAATTATTAGTTATATTCATTTTATAAGTAAAAGAATAACAAATTTCAAGTAATACTTTTTTATATTTACGCGACTTTTGACATTTAATAGTAACACTAAATAATAATTAATAAAGTTTTTTTTTAAATTGTAATATTTACCATAATAACAGCTGAAATAAAATAAATAATATTGATATACCGATTTAATTATAATACTTCACTTAATCTCAGGAACTATTAGTCCGATTTGAAAAATTCTTTTTGCATTAGATAGTCCGTTAACTAAGGAAGGCTAGGATAGGAGGATAGGCTATATATCATCCCGGAAAAATGTACGGTTCCCATGGGATAGATTTGCTTTTGTCTAGGGACAAACCCGAAGGAAAGCGAGGGTGAGTCGCTAGTAAAAAATAATTATCCAGAGTCGTTTATGAAGATATCACTTATTATTCATAATAAATCCATTCTCCCTTTTTCCATGTTGGTTAATAATTGTACAAATAATTTCATATATTGTATTGTATGTAAAGTAAACGCAGTCGGAGGCGCAAAACATTTGGTGATCATAGATGACCTTATGCTATAGGTTCCTGTTGAAAGCCAGAGGTCAGGTCACGTTTACATCAAGTATTGTTTAGCGTTGTATAAACACGATTAGAAAGTCCTTTGAACACCAGTATGATTTTGGAAATTTCTTATTACTAAACTAATGCCAAGCCATTTTGGTGTCCATTTTGTTTCTACATCAACGATATAAAGAAACGGTATGCATTTAGATTTGAATTTCTCAAACGCATCTACATATTTAAAAAACGGTAAAACAAATACGTCCCTATTATCAGAACATCCAGCATCACTAACTGTAAAACCGATTTTATAAGTTATTGACTTAAAAACTAACGGCTTAACTTTAAAACTTGCATTATATGTAATCTCCTTTCGATAAAGACCATATATAATAACATAAATAAAATTCATATTTTTACAATATAATCAGGAAAATGTGTGTGCGATAGCCGATAAAAAGTACTAGGACAAAACACGCGTGTGGGTCGCTATTTTCTTATAAAATGTAATTGATAGTATTTAGAATCAGAGATTAACTTAGATATACACTAGCGACTCACCCGTATACGTTTTAACGCTTAGAATAGATTTCTCAGATATGAGATATTTTCCCGCAGTAAAAAGTATCCTATAGTTTGACCCGGATAACCAGCTATCATCATACCAAATTTCATCAAAATCGCTACAGTGGTTTTTCCGTGATGCGGTAACAGACAGACAGACAGATAGACAAAAATTCTAAAAACTATAGATTCGGCCTCTATATCGATACTAATGTCTATTTCAATAAGATTTTCCAATAAATATTTAATGTACAGATTCGGCTTAGTTACAATTTTATTATATGTATAGATTTTGGTTTTTTGTTTGTAATTAATGTAAATTTAGGTTATTTAGTTAGTTTTGTGGTGAGAAATAAGAATTAAAAACACAGTTTTTTGTCTACATTGACAAACATTCGATTGGAGCCAAACAAAATTACTGTTCAAACAAATGTATCCAAATACTTCAAAACGAGCGTAACGGTGTAACAATCTCTTGTTCAATATTTGACTCTTAACTGTTTTTATTAAGTGTACAATATAAAATGAGACAATAATAAAATGAGATAATAAGGTTTATAGAAATTAATTCATCAACATGAATTAATTATTATTAATTATATTTTATGAGTGATAGCCCAGTGGTAACGCGCTCGCTTGGGAAACCGAGTGAAGCGGGTTCAAATCCCCGTCTCGCACCTCCGATATTCTCATGTGCGAATCTTACGGTGAAGGAAAACATCGTGAGGAAACCTGCATGTTTGAGAAAACCTAGCAACATAGCAGCATAGTGGACTATGGCCTAATCCCGCTCATGTTGTAGGAAGTCTCCGTGCCGGTCCGGATATATGTACATCTTATCATATAATTGCATTTTATATATCTATCCATATAAGTTTATTGAAAGAAGTGTACATTAGATTAAAATTTAAAAGCTTCTACTACTTAACTATATCGCTAAAGTCTACGGAGGATAGACTGCTGTATGAATTTTACGAGTTACCACTTTTACGACGTGGACGGTGGACGCTATTAGTTAAGACAAGCCCGTATAAAGCGACAACGTAATGCCGTTATCTCGCATCTTGCACGCTCGCCCTAACAGTTTTAGAACTATGTGTAAATAAATTATGTTAATTTTTATCGATGTGGCGCCCCGATATTGTGGGAATGAGTTTGCACCCTTTTCATTTTATCTATACATATTATATTATATATTATATATATTATATATTATCTAATATATAAAATTCTCGTGTCACAGTTTTCGTTGCCATACTCCTCCGAAACGGCTTGACCGATTTTGATGAAATTTTTTGTGCTTATCCGGTATCTATGAGAATCGGCCAACATCTATTTTTCATCCCCCTAAATGTTAGGGGTAGTCCACCCCTAAATTTTATTTTTTATTTTTTAGACAAAATTTTTAATTTCTATTTTTTTATGATACAACATACAAAAATACATACAATCCTCAATTTTCAATTTTCCCTTCTACGATCAACCCTTATTTTTTAATAGCCATTTTAGTAATAGGAAATTATTTATATGGCAAAACAACGTTTGCCGGGTCAGCTAGTAAAATTATAAAATTGTAACTAAGCCGAATTTGTACATTAAATATTTTTTGGAAAATCTTATTGAAATAGATATTATTATCGATACAGAGGCCGAATCTATAGTTTTTAGAATTTTTGTCTGTCTGTCTGTCTGTTACCGCATCACGGGAAAACCACTGGACAGATTTTGATGAAATTTGGTATGATGATAGCTGGTTATCCGGGTCAACATATAGGGTACTTTTTACTGCGGGAAAATATCTCATGTCTGAGCCTAACGTTAAAACGTAACTAGGGACGAACCCGAGCGGAGCGAGGGTGAGTTTCTAGTTTAAAATATATTTTCTAATTTAAGCATTATATTACACTAGTGGTTTAACCTTGCTTCGTTTATTTCCACCCCTGGATTTGATTTCGCATTTATGATATTACATCCTCCATTCGCTTCGCTTGACGACTTGATTACAAAATATCGACTATATTCTATAAATATAATATACCATATAATTCTTAAATAATATTAGGATAATTAGGGAATTATGTCAGAAGCAAAACAAAGGACTTTTATACAAACTTAATGAGGCCTTTATGAGAGCGGCGCGGTTTATAAGTATAGAAAAAAAAAATGAAATCATCCCTTATTGTCGTGCTTAAGGAATGATTTGTCAAAAAAGCCTAAAAGCTTTCTCGCCAAATATATAAATATGAATTGTCATATTCCTAACTTGAGAAATGATATGTTCCCCGTATAAACTTTCATTTTTCAGTTTTATTTTTGCAACACAAGTAAAATTTAAAAAATTCAAATGTCCTTCTGAGAGGTCTGATCTATTTTAAAACTAATATTCATCAAAATTGGTTTAGGAATGAAAATGTAACAAGCAAACAAACAGAAGTTAAAAATCTTTATTACAAAAAAGTATGCGATAAAGTTAAGGTTTATGGGTTATTATAAACAAAAATGAACTCGATACCTTTTAATTTGAATAACTTTAATACTTTATTTTACAGCGACGTAATTAAATTAGTAATTCAAGACCAACGACGCCTCTTATTTGCCGGCATACCAAAACTCGATATTATATTCTGTAAGCGTTTAGGAATCGTCAATCGCTTGAAGCTATGCAATAATCATCTTTTATAGAAATTATTGCTCTCCTCTCTTCTCACAGAAGATGATTTGAATTGAAAATTTTCAGCCATAAATCAACTCAACGTAAAAGTGCCTAGATGTCTTAAGAATACAAATAAGTTATTCTATTTGACTCCTACACTTAATTATTTTTAAAAGGTAGGTGGAATAAATAGCTAGATAAAACTAAATTAAAACGTGTATGCGTGTTGTTGAGTCATGGTCTTTATTTTCGATAGCGCCACACTGAATGAGCTCTTATGTAAACCGACAACACTATATTTATAATTTAGTGAAGGGCAGGTGTCGATTAAAAAATAAAAATAAAGTTTTTATAAATTAAATATTAATTGATATATTTATTATATGTAAATATTATACTCTCTATTAGTTTTATCTTTAAAACACACAACGATATGTATTTTGATTAAATTGAGAAGTAGCAATTACAGTGTCTAAGCTGTAATAGGAAAAAAAAAACAACTTTTTGCTGTAATAAATCTTTGTACAAGCTTCAAATTCAATATAAAACCGGTTATATAATTTTTAGGTCGTTGCATATTTAACTTTTCTAGTTAAAGCTACTATTAGAGTAATTATAAAGATGTGGTTAAATAATCGTATTTTTTATGTCCAAGTGGTACGAGTACAGTGTAATTTACATCGCGATATACAGCGATGGTCATTGTGGATGATTCAAAAGCAAAAACTACAAGGAAACATGCACGATTAGAATCCTAATGCGTGTTTCAATGCCGATGTAACCATTTACGTAATATTGCATACATTAGAATAATTCTTAGCTAAATGGCCGAATAAATTATATTATTAAACTGTTGAATAGCTATAAAAACCATAAAATAATGTTAAGTATATTAAATATGTTTATCATTAACGTACAGAAACTTAATGTACCTGCATCAAGCTGCGTACAAACATTTCAGATTCATTATAATTTACGAATACAGTGGTTGAAGTTAATAAAGTTGTTTTAAATAAAACTATCTTTTCATATTTTGTTACCCTACATCTACATTAATATTATAAAGAGGAAAGATTTGTATTTTTGTATGTTTATAACGAATAAACTCAAAAACTACTGGACCAATTTAGATGAAATTTGGTAAGAAGATAATTTGAGACCCTAGAAAGGACATAGGATATTTCTTATTCCAGAAATCATCCCTTAAAGTGGTGAAAATAGGGATGGAAGTTTGTATGGGAAATCAATCAACAAGGTCTAAAATACTTTAAATGTAGGGTCAAATATTTAAATATGGTATGAGAGCAAGGTTTTAGACGACTAATCGAGACGTTAATATAGTTTAATTTGAAATATCAAATATTCCCGTAATTCTAAATAAGTAAATAATGGCGATTATTTCACAAAAATTTCCTCCATACTCACTGTGGTTTAAAATTTGTCTATATACCTATATTACTTGTTTTCATTTTTCAATTTAGTCAAAGACATCTAATGTTTTTATTACATAGGTCTGTCTGTACATAGTTTACGTCATGGGATAATTAAGTGACTTGACAAAATAAGCCGGAAGGAATTTATATTTGCTTTCACATCAACATTTACCAATCAATTGTGACAAATTGGTCGTTACGGTCATTATAGTTATCTATAATATCCCACGGCCATTTGTTAAGAGCAAACTCATCACATATAATTTATGAAAGTGAAAGTTGACATTAGAAAAGTTTTTGGAAAGCTTATTTTAAGCTGTAGCTGTAACTATCCTCCTTACTTGATTTACATTATCGCATTTACTTATATTGTTATTGCGATAATGTAAACTAAGAAGGTTTCAAATTGAGCAAACATTCAATTGTTATGCTTAACGTGGAGATGTTTTGTGTGATGCACATTGAGTGTAACTACTATTAGTACATTCATCTCAGTGCATATAATAATTTAGTTTAATAAGTTTATTAATTATAACTAAGACTAAACAGATAAATGTCTGTGCAAAGAGGTTTTTAGACTTAGATCTTTAAATTAACTGACTTATTAAAGTTATTAATCTTATACTATGAAATTAGAAACAAACAAAATCATAGAAGCCCGTCAAACCAACAATATAAAAAAAATGAACTAAAAATATTTTACTAAACTTAAAGTTATAATAATTAATGCGAAGTTTTATTACAATGATTGTATATAAAATATTATAGGATAATTAAATTAAATGAGAAAGTATCGATACACTTTCCCATCACTGATCACCACAATGATTCAGCCCTACGATACTCGAACGAATATAGACCGCGGCCTTCGACGGAGTCAATCTACGACTCAACAGAAGGGCGGAAATGATAAATAAACTCTATATTTAGAATAAATATAATTTCACAGATAACTTTAACTACACAAAACAAAGTTAATGATAAATGTATATTGTAATTGCAAGTGAATTTAATGATAATTTGCTTTAAATTTATCGAGTTCTGTTTACATGAAGTTCTGAGATAAAGGTTCGGTTACCGCAGAAATAACCACAGTAGGTACATCGATCAAGATATCATATATATCTATCTATATATGTAAATATCTTTAATTAATTGGAGAACTCTACCATTTTAATTACTAGTTAAATAAATATGAAGAACTAGCTACTTACTCTCGCTTCGTTGGGTGCGTCCCTAGGTACATTTTAATTTTTTTGAGCGAAACCCTAATTCTTTTTCTAAAATAAAAGTAGCCAAAGTTACTCCTTATAATATAAGCTATCTGCCAGTGAAAGTCCCGTTAAAATTGGTCCAGCCGTTTCGGAGATTAGCCGAAACAAACAGGCAGACAGACAGACAAAAATTAAAAAAAGGTGTTTTTCTTATAAGTACTGTATATAATTATTTCATATGTATTTATTATAAAGCTGTTATTTTGACATTACAAACAGACACTTCAACTTTATTTATCGGTATAAATGTATAGATAGATATGAAATTGTTATTCTATTTTGATTTCGCTAGCCTAATAGCAGAAATGGGCCTCCGACCTATTATAATTTTGTCATGTCAGTATGTCACAGCCATATCATTCGAAGACTTGAGCTATTTTTCTAGAAAAGGTTAGTTGCTCCGATATTTTTAACTTTTTATTGCTTTAAATATTTTACCTATACTTTGCTTTTATAAACACATTTAAGTCATATTTTATTTTACAATACATCAAATTAAGAATTACGGTACAAGTGGCCCTAGCCATAAGTGTTTAAATTCGCCGATTCTTTTCAACAGAAAAGCTTAAAAGGATAATTATCTTCGCATTTACATAAGTAATACATTTTCTTCGCTTACTATAAGCTTTGAATAATAGTGGCATAACTGCAAAGCCAATAATTACTTCAACTATTAAAATAACATTAGTTGAACTATTGGGAATTATAAATAAAAAGCAGAGTTTTTGTGCAAAGCACTCTAGCGTACTGACGAAATAGCGTCAAAATTCACTCAGTCGTGTTTTTTCCACCTCAGGACATTGACTCCTTGAGGACGTCTTGTTAGAAAGGAGTGAGAGCGTGTCTTAGAATTTTTTGAGACAAAGTTTTCGTATCTGTAATGTTTACATTTTTCCACATTTTCACGCACTTTCTTCATCTTTTATTATTTATATACCCTGTCCATCTATTTGTATGGAATGTTACTAATATTTTCTCAATCACAATTTAATACACGTTATTTTAAGCTATAAATTTAATTTTACATTATATATCTCAAGATTAAGACATTATTTAAAGCGTATTCCATAAAAAATCCAAAGACCCTAATGCTCTAGCTCAGGGGTTCCCAAACTTATTTTGTCTACTGCCCACTTTGACAATAAATTATTTTTTAGTGCCCCCATTTTTTCACCTACTAAGAGTCCTCCTAGCTACATGAAATTACAAATCGCCCCCTAAGCCTCTACACAATGCCCCCATTTTTTCTCTGGGTCTCTTACCGCCCCCCTTTAGGCCTACAGCGCCCACAAGGGGGCGTTATCGCCCACTTTGGGAAAGACTACTCTAGCTTAACTCCTATCTGTTACAAATTTTACTCTAAAATGACATTACTAAACTTTATCGCACTTCCATACTATAATATTATAAATATGAAAGTGTGTTTGTTTGTTTGTCCTTCTTTCACGTCAAAATAGAGTGACGGATTGGCGTGATTTTTTTGTGGAGGAAGTAGGAGGGCTTGAGAGTGACATAGGTTACTTTTTACCGTGGGATATCATCTCATTCCCACGGGAAAAGACATTATAATATAACCCAAAAAATACCTATGTACAGGATTACCTACTTGAAACTTGGTATTAATGCTCTTCCATACAATTAAATAAATACGTATTTAGAATTTTTCAAAATTAATCCCCTAAGAGGGTAAAATAGGGAATGAAAGTTTGTATGAAACCAACCTGTTTTTATGTAGTTTTAACGCGAGCG
Organism: Fabriciana adippe; assembly: GCA_905404265.1. NCBI lineage: Eukaryota > Metazoa > Arthropoda > Insecta > Lepidoptera > Nymphalidae > Fabriciana > Fabriciana adippe. Next base: position 2,550,908 of record FR989995.1, read on the forward strand.
AAGTCGCGGGTTCTGCTAGTTAAAATATAAAATCGTATAAGATATACCACTTCGTCATTACACTGAGTGTTTGCTAGAAACAATGTTACAATCATATATTTACTTAGAATATCGTACTATTGACTCATGGTATAATCTAACAAGACTTGCGAAACTACTCATCCGTTATGCATAATCAATTTTAAACTACAGCTGTTATACAAACTTGTAGACGACTATCTTCTGGAGTACTCTACTAATTACTTTTTAGAAAAATATGACGAGTTTAATTCTTGGTTTAAATTAAATATCATACATATTTTTATTATTTATTAAGGCAGTGGTAGCCCAGTGGCAACGCGCTTGCTTGGGAAACCGAGTGAAGCAGGTTCAAATCCCGGGTCTCGCACCTGTGATATTTTCATGTGCGAATCATTTCTAACATGATTACCACTTACCATACGGTGAAGGAAAAACATCGGGAGGAAACCTGCATGTCTGAGAGAACCTAGCAAGTTTTCGAAAGACATGTGAAGAACGCCAACCCGCACTCGGCCAGCGTGGTGGACTATGGCCTGATTCCCCTCGTATTGAAGGGAGGCTCGTGCCCAGCAGTGGGACGTTAAAGAGGGCTGTATACTAATACTACATATATTTATATCGGTGTGCTATTTAAGTCGCAAAATATCAGCCCAAAATTATGGGATAGACAGTGGAAAGACATCGCTACATCACTTCGTCTTGCCAACTGAATACGTGACAAATTAAAGTTAATATTAACCCGCTTATATCGCTTCTAAAATAAAATAGGTGTTATAAATACTAAATAATTACTTACAACCTACAAAAATAATTGATAATAAAAATTTATTTCTACTTAAGCTAAAAACTAGCTAACGTAAGTTTAAGAAAAATTGATAAATATAAAAAGATCCAAAAAAATCATAGAAGATTAAACAACTACAAATCTCAACGGGCAAAGCACATGAAATGAAACACTGTTATTGCCTTTAAATCGATTAGTTTATAAAATTTACGATACTTTCTTAGATTTTTTTTTTTATAGAAGAAAGGGGCAAACGAGCAAGCGATCCACCTGATGGTACGTGGCTATCGCCGCTCATGGACATCTGCAACAAAAGAGGAGTTGCAAATGCGTTGCCGGCCTTTAAGGGACCTGAAGACACGGCTCTTGAAGACCCCCATGTTATAGCACTCAGGGAAAACCTCAGGAGGAAGATCATTCCACATTTTGCACGTGCGAGATAAAAAAGAACGAGATGCACGAGATTTACGCGAATATTTGACATTTTAAATAAAGCTACCTTTACGGATTTTTGGCCCAATTTAGACTCTCTCACCCGTGACCGTGATTGCTGTAAAATATTCGAAACGTAGGGAACCAAAAATCAAAAGAAATCCGCGGAAAAATCCGAAAAGATAGTTTTATTTAAAATACAACACACGCCTTTAGTTTCCCCAATTATCGCATGCCATTCGCTAGTATCATATGGCGTCGCGTGTGGCACTGTAAGTATCAGAGTCAAGATATAACTAATCTTTATTGACTCTGAGATCGTATTATGTATACCAAGTAACAGACTCCACTGCAATTATTCTGTGTTACTTATTACATTATACGGTAATGTTTATAAATCTATACTAATATTATAAAGCTGAAGAGTTTGTTTGTTTGCTTGTTTGTTTGGTTGAACGCGCTAATCTCAGGAACTACTACCCCGATTTGAAAAATTCTTTTTGCATTAGATAGCCCGTTATTTGAGGAAGGCTATAGGCTATACATCATCCCGGAAAAATGTACGATTCCCGTGGGATAGATTTGTTTTTATCTAGTTTGTGTTGTGAGTCGCTAGTCTTACTATAAATGCGAAAGTTTGGATGGATGGATGTTTGTTACTCAATCACGCTAAAACGGCTGAACGGATCTGGAAGAAACTTGGCACAGAGAGATTATAGTCTGGAATAGCACATGGGTTACTTTTTATCTCGGAAAAATACACGATTCCCGTGGGATAGATTTGTTTTTCACTAAGGAATAACCCAAGTGAAGCGAGGATGAGCCGCTAGTACTATATAAATTATTGAGTTGAACTAATCAAATTAAATTAGATATAGGTACTAAAAGTTTGGTTAACCTTTCTTTCATATCTGAGTCTCATGTAGACTAAAATAGTCTAAATTAAAAAATAATAATTATTGTACACTATACCCATATTTCCCATAATTTGAAACCATTCCCGCGATACATAAAGGAAAAAAGGAAAATCAAAAGAAATAAGCGATCATAACAAAAGCGGTCGGTCATATCAAATGTTTCTAAAACGTCATAAATGGAGAAGTTACCAGGCTACAGGTGACCCTGGACGCAGACAACAATACCGTGTTTGAGGGACATCCGACATGACGTCATTCCACAGTGTTTTTGGACTCCTAGTGTATGCAAATTATACACGAGTAATTTTAACTTCAATCTACATGCACAAAAAAATCTTGTGTACATACCGACATGTGTTCATATGGCAAAAAACTTAAAATAATTTTCACAAAACTTTTTTAATGTCACGTTGTTTTTATTTATCTTTGGATGGATAGAATTTGTGGCGAGACGTTTGGCTCAGTTTGTAGTAACCTACTTGCTGTGCCAGCGGTCGCGGGTTCGAGTTCCGCTGGGGGCATTCATTTGTGTGATGAGCGCGAATGTTAATATATGTATGTTATGGGTGTTTATATTTATAATATGTTATTTTGTATGTATTTAATTTTAAAGTTATACAATATATATGTGTAGTGTATCAACTATCTGGTATCCATAACACAAGCCTCGTAGCTTAAACAAGGAACTAGATGGTGCTGGTGTTAATGTCCTAATATATTTATGTATTCCTGTATGTATTCATGTATAGGGTGCTTCCCAAAACAAAATTATTTAATTAATTTGATTTTTTTTTGTGGGACCCTATTTTTTTTCTAAAATAAAAGTAGCCTAAGTTACTCTTTATTACATCAGCTATCTGCCAGTGAAAGTCCCGTCAAAACCGGTCCAGCCATTTCAGAGATTAGCCGGAACAAACAGACAGATAAAAATTGTAAAAATGTTGTTTTGGTATACATATGTACTGCGTATACATCCATATGCATTTAGTAAAAAGCGGTTATTTTAATATTACAAACAGACACTCTAATTTTCTTTATCTGTATAGATTATTTATTTATATTTTCCAAAAAGAGCACGCTCAAGTTTAAGTTTTACAAGCATTCCCCGACATTTACTGTTTTTTCTGGATTTGTATTACTTTTATAGGTCTTATAAAAAAGACGTAAACGTACGTACGTTTGATTTTTACTATAATATATATAGTACTAAGAAGTAGTATTTTTTTCCTACAAAACCACCAATTAGACGCAATTTAATGCTAATTAAAACACTCATCGCATCTAAAGACATTATTTTCATTGTCTGAAGACGTTATGTAAGTAAACAATTACAAAGAACGTGTATATTTATAATCTTGTGCAGCAATTGATTTGAAACACGAACAACATCAGATATTATAAAAAAAATACTTGTACTTTATTATTATTGTCATAAGATACATTTTGCTAAGAATTTTAGCGATACAAAGCTATCGACTGGTCGCGCTCATCTCACGCGAATCCAACTCACTTTTCTGCTGTATTAAAACAATGATAGATTACTTTTTCTTTAACAAGATAAAAGATCACAGCTATACACCATTTTTATTTTTGTTCTTTATTTCAATTGTTTAAGCTCTTTATTTAAGTGAATTGACTCACTGTATGTATGTTCTTTTGTATATAGATGTAGCTATGTAAATATTTAGAAATCTCTTCACGTACTCTTTACGTAATACTAAAGTTATTCATTTAAATAAAATTGAAGTATTACACGTTTAGTTTACAAATACTTGCTGTTTATTATATGTACTAGCGGCTCACCCTCGCTTCGCTTGGGTTCGCCTCTAGACAAACAATAACAAATGTATCCCACGGAAACCGTACATTTATCCGGGATAAAAAGTAGCCTATTTGTTATTCTGATGTATGAACTATATTATTGTAATGTTTTATTAAAATCCAATCAGTAGTGCTTGTGTACTAGGCTGTATAAATTACTATATTTTTTTAACTATCCCACGGGAACTCTTTAATTTTCCGGGATGAAAAGTATCTAAGATATTGACCGGGGATATAAGGTACCATCGTGCAAAATTTCATTCAAATCGGTCCAACAGTTTCGGAGATTAGCCCGTACAAACAGACAGAGAAACAAAAATTTGAAAAAAAATCTGGATTTGTCCTAATTCTCTTCTTACATCCCCTTGACTGGGTTTTTTAGAATTTTTTTTTCTATGTACAGACATTCGATCTCTACAGTTTTATTATATGTATAGATATTAATTTGGCTATATAATTGCACTAAATCGCTGTTTGACTGAGTCACTGAAAGTAGCTTACTTAACATTCATAAAATTTTCATACTAGTACCTATATTATATTAAAACAGTTTCTAAAGTGTATACTTAGGTAATTTCTGTGCTATCCAAAGTCATTGCTAGTAAGTTTTTCATAAGCATTAAGAACAGAATTGGTAATGTTAATTTCCCCATATATAGGTATTTTATTGCGTCAAACAAAATTCCCTGTAAACATTGTCAACAGTAATAAAAATACATTCATCACCATTATTCACAATCAAGTGAATTGAATAGTTGTTTACCTTCCCCTAGTTTCTTGCAAAATATTATTTTATGAGATTTTTCCTCATACACGCTAAAAATTGCAAGGAAAAACAAAATTAAGATTCAGTTAATATAAATAGTTTATATAGAGCATATTGTATAAAACTATTTTTTCGGATATTTTCGCAGATTTACTTTGATTTTTGAACCAAAAATCAAAATAAATTCGCATAAAAGTTGGTAGATCATGGTGGATCATAGAGAGTTATGTTTTGATATTATAGTTGGAAGTCGATGATCGGTGTTTGAGAACCCGTGTCTTAATTAAATTATTAGAATTACCGTTTGAAGTTTATAACATTGTGATTTCTCTGATGAAATTGTGTATTGAGCATTAGATACTTTATTATTTGAGCCCTGATAACGTTCACAAGATTAGTAACCACGAAAGATGATGATCGTAGAATATGGATAACACGACATCTTACATATTTAAACGAGCAATTCTTGTATATTTATATCTTTATTTATTTATTTATTTATTTATACCAGCGATCTCGGAAACGGCTCTAACGATTTCGCTGAAATTTGGTATGTGGGGGTTTTCGGGGGCAAAAAATCGATCTAGATTAGTCTCATGTCTGGGAAAACGCGTGTTTTCGAGTTTTCATGCGGTTTTCTTTCGCATTATTCTACGCAGAATATGCCCGATAATTTCTTACATCCAGGCATAAGCATCATAATCAAGGTGCAAGATTAACAATCATAGGTATGTGTGAGTTCGAATCTTGATCGGATACAAAGTTTTCCTTTTTTTTATTATCTTTATTCAAGTTTTTAGTTTTTTTTTTTAATCTAAAAAATACGATATAACAAAAAAGAACTCCGAACGTAGCTCGGTTGCCCAGGTACCTACTGTATATTTAAAAATTAAGTAGGTAATATGTTTATATGCAACTTAGTCAAAATTGGAAAGTTTAAATAGTAAGCTTGCGTAGTCGTGTTTAGATGTTTTTATTCAAGCATTAAATCATTGCGTTGGTTTTAGTGACGCTATTCATCATACGGTCGGTTGGCTTCACCGGAACTGTGCCCATTTGTCTCTTTGACGAGTGAAAATACTAGGTACGTGGCTGAATTGTTTTCGTTTTGTTCTGGAAAGTTTACATTCAATGAAGATGGGTATTGTCTATTCACACGTCTGTCCTGAAAGGGAGAAGTATCTTCTACTTATCAAAAGAGCTTTGAGCTTTGAAACTACACTTTTCCTATGTGCTGATTTCTGAACTTATCTTGTGAAAGCGAAAAATTTAATCAAAAAAAATAATCTTGTGCGTTTTTCTACTATAAAATAAATGCCAAATAGATATTATGAATTTTAAAATATTTTATTTTTTAGCATAGTTTTTAAGACGCGATCGGTCGGTCATTTTGACAAATGACACAAATGTTTTAGTGTATTTAAATAATATAATTTTTCCTTTTAAGTATACATTCAATATCAATATCGAATGAGATATTTATTCAAGTGTATTAAAATAAAAAAAAAATAACAAAACATTTATACAACATTTGCAACACACATATTGATGGTAATTTAAGAAGATGTTCAGAAATATCCATACAATTTATCTCTATTGTAATGTAATCATCATGAACAAAAAGCGCAGGACGTCACCGGAAGCGACAGAGACATGGGGGTCACAAGTTCGATGCCCGCGTAGCGCCACTAGTTCTGAAACTAATGGGTTCTGATAATTTATCTGTTATCGGTCTACGATATGACCTTTGTTGTGCTCTATATGGCTTGGTGAGATCGTGGCTTCAAGATATGCCTAATGTGACACAATGGAGCTAAATAAAATATAAATATAGCGTATTATAGAGCATTTAGATTCGACAATTTCTTTGTGTGTAATGCTATTAAACTTAATGTAGGTACTGTTTGTTAATATTTAAATCTTATGAAGGTAAAATCACCTCATTAGTCGACCATTGACTAATATAATACCAAAAAATGGGTGCGTGTGACCTTTACGCGCGGTTGAAGTAAAACTTCTTTGGCACATATCGCAATTAAAACAAATCAATAATAAAATAAGGCATATTACAATCATATATTTATAGAATATCATATACGTGAAGAATATAATATTATATATATTTGACAGACATTAACAACGGTTACCATGACAACATGGTAATGTATCTTATTCTCTCGCCGGCTTAATCCTATATATTTATGTGTTTGTCTCTTATTAGTGTCGCATTTTCGTTTCATCGAGTTTCAAATCACAATGATTCTAAAGAAGTGTCATTTCAAAAAATCCAAAAAAAAAAATCAAAATTTAATATAAAAGGTCCGGACTATGCCAAATTTTCATCAAATACTGTCAAGATTTAGGTCTATTTACTTATAACATTATCTTCCTATTATCTTTATAAACTTGTATTATTACTTACAAAATAATTGGTGTTTGTTTTATGTTTTGTGTTCTCATGAATTACTATATACTTTTATTAACTTGCCACGTCCTTCCATTTATTTTTGTTACTTGCTTTAGGGTCGTCTCGCGTGGTACGTAAAACGTACCTTAGTACGTTAAAGAGTAGCAATGTCTCAGTCAATCCTGGATATAAGCTATCTCTATCCTGAATTTCACTAAAACCCGTAATAACCAACTATCATCATACCAAATTTTATCAAAATCCCTCCAGTGGTTTTTCCGTGATGCGGTAACAAACAGACAGACAAAAATTCTAAATATTTTATGTACAGATTCGGCTATTACATACTTTCACACTGTATTTATAAGTTATTAATACATATGTGTTAGGTAAGTTACTTTTTTAATAAAATATGTAAAATGATGTGTACAATACAATAAATCTTGGGTAAGATTACATCGATTGGTTAATTATTTATGAGCGCGGTACCTATAATGGGGCTACTACACAAAGTCGTATGGAAAGATAAGCCGCTTTGAGTGTCTGACACCAATCCATAAGTTACAGGAATTGATAGTTTCAAATCCTAGTTAGTTCTGCGACACGACGCGAAATGTAAAACGGAGATTTCCTGGTGGAGATAGTGGGTAAAGTGCCCTAGATGCATGTGGAAAGAGCGTTTTAAAATATTTTCGTCATCAATAGTTTACTTATATGAAAACCTTAAAATTTATATCAATTTACGAGCGATTTAGCGAGTCGCTCTTGCTTCGCTTAGGTTTGTCCCTATAGGTACGTTTTGACGCTTAGCATGGAATAGATTTTTTTTCGTGAATTTTTCCGGTGTTTTAATAGTTATTCTGCTATTCGGGATGAAGATAAATCTAACAAAACAAAGATCATGAAAATCGGTCCAGCAGTTCTCGAGTTATAAATGTTGTAACAAACCCGACATTGTTTTATATATATGTAGATATAAATAATAAATCATTGAAATGTGTTGCAAGAACGAGGCTCATTTTCCGTAATAAATAATCCTAAGTCTGAAGTAAAATAAACGTTGAGAGGACAATTTACCAATGATATGGTATTTATATTGCGATGGATTCGAGTGCTATTAGGTTAAGTATAAGTATCGCACTGCCGAGCAACTTTAAAATGTTACTTTTTTCTTTTTTTTTTTAAGATATCTTAAAGAAAATATACTGTTTATTTTATGTTAAGCTTTGATTTTCATTCAAATTTAACTTAAAAAAAAACTTTTTCATAAACAAATTATTTATATAAATAATAAATTATAATATAGGAATGGTGGGAAGGAAAGCAAAGAAAAAAATACTAACGTTCTTGATAAATTGTTTTCACATCAATGAGTTTCGGTCATGTGTCACACGCATGTGGGCTGCGGGTTCGATGCCCGTGTTTAACATAATAACTATTGTCGCTTGGTTAGCCGCCTACAACCTACCTCCTCTTTAAAACAGTAACCATTTTCTTAGACTGAACTAGAAAGTGTAACGTTCTATACAGAAATAAATCATAATTTGTATGATTTATAGCTATTAACGAATCTTGATAAAATTAACAAACATATAAATAAAAAAATATGTTACTACATTAGCACATAGCACCAACTAGTTCCATGGTAAGCTACGAGGCTTGTGTTGACAGACACAGAGACAGTTCATACACTAAACATATAGAACTTTTAAATACATACATATTATAAATATTAACACCCATGACTCTAGTACAAACATTCGTGATAATCACACAAGTGAATGCCCCCAGCTGAACTCGAACCCGCGACAACTGGCACAGCAAGTAGGGTCACTACAAACTGAGCCAAACGTGTCGACATAAATTTGACATTCATTTGTAAATAAATAACGAGATTGAATAATTTAAACAAATTTATATCTTTTTTAATTTACATAATTGATTTTGATTTACTATTATATATGTAAAATCTTTCGAAAGAGGTAAACCGTAATAATCGAAAACAGAACTAAAGTCAAAAAACAATTTCTTAGAGTCAATCAATATTATTCAGAAATATTGTAATCGTTGATGACATAATTCTTAAACTATGCTACGTGTAGTACACCTTTAAAGGTATTACAAGGTTGTGGGTTCCAAGTATGTGTATAAATAATAATATAGTCTAGAAAGATTTTATTTATTGAAGGCAATTACCATTTAATATTTTCTTAATCGATTATCGATATAATCGATCGATAATAAACCTTATTTGCGATGTTTAATAATAAAAATACGCTAGTCTTTCAATGGCTGTCACAACGATACCCTGGTTAAAGTTAGCAATAGAGTGAATAATAATCTTGCGAAATAAGCATTAAGCCTTAAGTCATCAAAAAGGATACATATAAATTTTATTTTGGTTAAAATCGAGTAAAAAAGGGAAAGTCCCTTTTCAACTTTTTCTTAAATAGGGAAAACTTGACAGTTCTAAGAAATCTGCTCTTGAGCCATGCACGTAAGATATCGATCGAAATTTCATTTATACTAATATTATATTATTATATTATTATATAAAGCTGAAGTTTGTTTGTTTGTTTGTTTGGTTGAACGCGCTAATCTCAGGAACTACTAATCCGATTTGAAAAATTCTTTTTGCATTTTTTGGATTATGGACTTAAAGTTAGTAATAAAACGAAACACTTCACTTTATAACTGTTTTATGTATTTTAACTTTATAATTAACACTAGGAAGGTATATTAAACAACACTCACGAGACACTTCAAATAACTGAGAAAAAATAGCAAAGTTACACAGTTTATATACGCTTAGCAAATTAGTCATAACAACTACTTATTCATTTAAGATTAATTTTTGAATATTAAAAATCAATAATACCAACAGCATTAGATAGCCCGTTAACTGAGGAAGGGTTATATATCGTCCCGGAAAAATGTACGGTTCCCGTGGGATAGATTTGTTTTTGTCTAGGGACGAACCCGAAGCGAAGCGTGGGTGAATCGCTAGTATTTAATATTGTTATTACGAAAAACGTGATACCTTAGCTATCTCACATATTTCCGGTATGTTGCAAGTACTTCCTTCGTAGATTTGGTAACTAATTAAACTAGTTTAATCTATTATACTATATTAATAGTCACGCGTGTCCTATCATTGCCTAATAGATATTAAATAAATAAATAGAATATTTCTATGATGCTTCATGCCTTATCTACCATTAATGATGGAATTGTTTTTATTTGTTTTATTATAGCTTTCCTGCCACAAATGCAGTCAAGGTCATATCCGATTGATAACGAATAATACATTAGTTATTAAAATTAATATTTAAAATACATTTTGTATGCAATTAATGAGCGAGTTATCAGCTACTTTATTAATTAGAATACTAATGGTACGGAGGCAAGTGTAAAAAGAGTAGAAAAGTCTCGAATGGCCCGTGTAGCGATATTTTGCAAAATACACCAACAAAGTTATTTATACAGATAAATAAAATTGGAATGTCTGTTTGTAATATAAAATAACCGCTTTTTACTAAATGCATATGGATGTATACACGGTACATATACCAAAACAACATTTTATACAATTTTTGTCAGTCTATCTGTGTTTGTTCCGGCTAATCTCTGAAATGGCTGGATCGATTTCGATGGGACTTTCACTGGCAGATAGCTGACGTAATAAGGAGTAACTTAGGCTACTTTTATTTAAGAAAAAAAACATAGGGTCCCACGAAAAATATTAAAACCAAATTAATTAATTTTGTTTTGGGAAGCAACCTAGGGACGAACCCGAGCGAAGCGAGGGTGATTCGCTAGTTTAAAAAATATCAGGGATCATTGAAAGTCGTAGTGATAGATTGACTATAGTTGAAACAGTAAAGGAGTAAGCTGTGACCAAAGCGCTTAGCGCATCGCTCTCCAAACATACCCTATTAGAAACAACGCGTTAAGATAACAAATAAATAAACTGTCTATATTGCTTCTGGGAAATTTAATTCAACGCTATAATATATAGCTCGACGACTACCCACGCACCACATAGAGACTTCTCACTTCTGTTATGCTTATAAAAAATGAATATTCCTAAAAAATATACGTGGCATATGAGCACATATAGAGTTCACGAGCAAATATTAGTGTAATACAGCGTGATTGTTTAGTAGATCTCCAATCCCCTGTTCTTGAGCGTGAAAGCGTGTTAGTTTGATACTCTCATTAGAACGCTTTTGTCCCGCGAAGAAACGTCAAAAGGATGTTACACTTATGAGTTACAGAGATATGATGAACATATTCTTAGCGTTTGTAAAACCTTCCATTAAGCTTGTCCCGTTTTTTCATTCAAAAACATTTTGAAATAAAATGAGAGCCGAAAACATGGTATCATTTTATTTTGTAGCATATTTAAGTATTAAAATACATAAGAGTTTTCTTTATCAAAGCATTTAAGATATTCAAAGAAAATATCGCGTTGAGGGCCATAAACAAAGCTGCTGAATGCTGAATTGAATGAATAACCTCTTTCATATTTTTTTAATAAAGTTAAATCATATCTATGGTATTATTATCATATCTAATAATCCATATTTGATAGATTTAAATAAAAAGAATTACTCTCATATTAACTATTTATTTATTACTGCAGTTAAATTTTATTTCAGAAGGTTAGTTAGGTAAATAATACAAATAACAAAATATCTATTAGTAGCATCGAAATGGAATAAGCCAGCTGAGGCACGTGTTCCCTGACAGCTTTCTTGACGTATACGTTTCCCATGGACAAATATGGAAATGGGGTGTCAATCTAAATATAGATATTTTAATTTAATAGGATATATATGTATAATAAGATCAATTAAAAAAATACCATAAAGCACAACAATTAAAAAGTTTTGTTGAATGACCATCACTCACATGCAACAAAAAAGGTATACGCTTTTCTCATTTTTTTTTTTAAATAAGAAGGCTCACTTGCAAGTCCTTGAAGTTATGTCATACTGAAGCATGAATAGGCCCAAGTTTTGAGAGCATATCATAGATGTATTGTTACTCCTAAGGCAGTATAATCCATAGTGTATAAAAAAATAAGAGACAATGTTACTAGAATAAAGACATTAAATTGTTTTTTTTTTTTTTTTTGGTAAATGCACCTCTTGACCCTACTTCATTAGGATTTGACAGCTTATGAGTAACTTTTAATAGGAAGTACTTTTCATCTGGTAAGCAAATAGACAAAGTATTTACTACGGATCTTTTGCTATAGATAAAACTTCGACATTTAAGTAATATATTCATAAGGTGCCGTAAAATTAATTAAATTTATAGTGTTAATGTGTAGGCAGTGGTAGCCCAGTGGTGACGCGCTCGCTTGGGTAACCGAGTAAAGCGGGTTCAAATCCCAGGTCTCGCATCTCTGATATTTTCATGTGCGAATCATTTTCAATATGACCACCACTTGTCTTTATGATGACGGAAAACTTCGTGAGGAAACCTCCCTGTCTGAGATAAATTAACAAGTTTTCGAAAGAAAGTCCTCCAACCCGCACTTGGCTAGCGTGGTGGACTATGGCCTGATCTCCCTCGTATTGAAGGGAGGCCCGTGCCCAGCAGTGGGACGTCAAAAAGGCTGAATACATAATGTAATGCATGTAGAATAAGTAACATTGTTTTTTTATGTAAAAATATTGTATTATTGTAATAATCACTGGTGGATGAAAACAAATAAAAAGGCCAACGATTAACACTTCAAACGAAAAAAGTCCTTGTTCAATAAAATGTTCAAGCTAGTTAAACCGCTCTCGCTCCAGCGTATAGCATGAAATGTCAAAAGCCAACCCCTCGGGGTCGACGTCCGGTGTAGTGGGCGGACTGAAAACCGAGCTTTCAGCGCGACACCACTTCGTTGCTGTACCTTGCTGCGGGACTTAGCTAATATGCATGATAAGATTACTTCAAGACCCGGTAAATAATATATATATATATATATATATATATGTGTGTGTGTGTAGGTATGTATCAATAGCAATTTTTTTGAGTAATAAATATTTTATGTTATAGGCTTTAACTATTTATTTTGACTGATGTTTACTTAATATTTTCTATTACCCATATAAATGCAGTTTGGCTATGCCAGAAAACTGTGCATAGATTAGAGACAAAATATAATTTTAACAAAAATTAGAACATAATCGAGTTTACTGCATAATTTAAAAAAAAAACATCTCCATCTCCATTTGTTTATATGACTAGAAAAGAAATATTAAAAAAAGATGATAACCTGTTATCTGCAATAAAATAGGCGCGTCACATGAGTTGGAGAGCTAATTTTAATTAAATTTTAATTTAAAGGTCACGGCTATCTTCTAGGAAACCGCTACGAGCCATAAAAGCATAAAACGCAAAAATAGATAGAGAAATAAACGTTTGTCATTAAAAAACCGATTTAACTTTTTTTTAAACATGCAGCACTATATAAAAAATGACAAAAACGATTGGAGCACAAAATAGCAGTGTCACAGACAGTGCGTGAAACGACGAGGGTGAGGGAAGCCCTGAAACTAATACAGTATGTTATCTTATTTCCACTTACAGCACACTACCCCAACTCTGCTCCCCACACGTCTCAGTCAACATTAATTAAAATTGCTCTTGTAGAAAACGTGCAAAGTGATAAGAGCGGTTGGGAATTGAAATTGTCCATTCATAAAATTTTAATCCTACATTACATTTTTAAAATTTGTTATTAAAAGGTTTCGAATCAATATAATGAAACAAAATTATGAAACTTTACAGGCATAAAAATTTGAAAAAAAAAATCAATGTAATTTATACATATAATAAAACTGTAGAGGTCGAATGTGTGTACATAGAAAAATGCTAAAAACCGAGTCAGGGAGATGTAAGAAGAAAAATAGAACAAATCCAAATTTTTTATTTCAAATTTTTTGTTTCTTTGTTTGTACGGGCTAATTTCCGAAACTTAGACCGATTTAAATGAAATTTGCATGGTGGTACCTTATATACCCGGCCAACATTTTAGATACTTTTCATCCCGGAAAATTAAAGAGTTCCCGTGGGATAATTAAGAATTATAGTAACTTATACAGCTTAGTACACAACTACTTATGCATCTAATTTAGTAAAATTTGGCATGCTGATACCTTAAACAAATCCCACGGAAACCGTACATTTTTCCGGGATAAAATATAACCTATATGCTACTCCAGACTATTTTTGTTAGACTATTTATTGCGACTATTAACCGCTAGTTAAAGTTAATAATAAGCACATTGAATGATTCATAAAGACCTTCCACCTCCTTATGTAGTTGTACACAAATCATCGATACTCATTAGCGTCAATTTGTATAACTTTTTGTTATAGCGTGTGTCGCTTACATTGCATGTTGAGTTGTTTCATTGCGAATATATTATTACAATAAAAGTTACCCATTACATTTGCCTTATATGTATATATAGGTACGAAAATAAAAATTACAGCAGTAAAATATGTTTTGAATATTCTTTTACTACGAAAAATTCTTATTCTTGAAAATGTTAATAAATACCTACACTCATATTGATAAAGTTTAGAAAAAAATAATTATTATTTCGAAAATCTAAAATATATTCTTTTGATAATCTATAATAATGCAAGGAATTCGTTAAAAAACACCTTAGTTCAAACTAAAAGGTATACTAGACGCCATTGAAGACACTGTATAATGTCATCAGCTTGAACATATTACATTATTATATTGTAATCCGGATTTCATATACTCACAAGGCTTTAAATGGATACAACAATTAAAAGTAGATTAAATACCACTTATAAATTTTAATAGTGAAGCTAATAAAAACGTGTTAAAAATTAGCCCACATTAATGAGATTGTCAAAGGGCTTATTTTTTTTATGCTACCTAGATAGAGTCTGTAAAAAAAAGGATTAGATCTCTAATACCTGTCTGATGTGATTATTTCTTAAAACGGGGATTAAAATTAAGAATACTAGATAGAAGTTTACTAGGGATCTACATACATACATATATTGTGAAGAATTGTTTATTCATTTGTAAAGATATTAAATTAGTAAGATAGGTACTAACAAGAAATTTAAGTTAAAAACTGAATTTTAAAACTTTGCACGATATGTTTTTATTTTAAAAACAGCAAAAAAAGATGGTTAAAATAACTTACATAAAAGTTCAGAAAAACAAATATAACGATTTTTCACGTAGTAACTACAGCTATAACAAGCGAGCGTCACTGCTGACATACATAAGGTCGATTTAATCAAAGATACGTATAATTAAACTTGAAAAACTATAAACCGTGGTCTGGAGGGTAATAAAAACTATAAGGACTTTGCAAGTGGAACAAGTCAAGGACCATAAACGTACATACTCGTATATGTTCTGATTCCTGAAGGTTTATTATTGACCGCTATCCTTATAAAAACAAATAAATATCACAACAATAAAAACAATAAAAAATATAAAAAGTGTCATGTTACTTTATTGCTTAACCTTAAAATGCTTCACCATTTTGACTGGGGCATAATCAATTCAAAAACTTTTTTTTGTAGTTATCTTTCGATCGCGATCACCAGATAGCTCAAAGTCATAATTTTATTGTTACTGTAACACATTTTGAGGTATCTATATATATATTCTTTATTGCATATTAACAATGTAACATAGATAACATAGAGACCAATGTGGGCAAAGGTGGACTTATCTCTAGAAGAGATCTCTATTCTCTTCCAGCCAACCTATGGAAGGGAGAAATAGTGTTATATGACGGGCTTAAAAGAGTGCAATTGATTTAAGAAAAAAATATAAATAATTATACACTATACTTGTATATATTGTATATTGTAATGGCAAAATGTTTTTTTTATAACATAGTCTCGTTAAATAAAAACATAGCGCATAAAGAAATAAACAATTATAAGATTTTTAGTTAATATTCTTAAGAACTAAGAAACTCTCCCTAAGTAACATATATGGGGATAAAAATCAGAAGTGTACCTATTACATACATATAATATTTATAGCAGAAATATAAAAAGTAGAAAATATAGCATCTAAATCCACTATTCAATTCACCTTCGATTAATTGTTATTGTTTTATGATCTTAATCTTTGCAAAGCTGATATCTTTCGCCATACAAAAGTCTTGTTTCAGATCGCAGCATGACCAATCTGAAGCTTTCCGTGCTGTGTCTGTCAAGGAGTGCCTTTTAAAGGGCTCGTTACCGCGATCACATAACCTTTGCTCTCGCGTGAAGAGTTCGCTCGATCGAGCCGTTGCGTGCTTAAGTGTAGCTATTCATAGTATCGTATTCAGTGAACTCATTAATATTTTGTAGGCAAGTAGTGCTTTACTTATAGGTTTCAAAAAATAAAAATATCATAGTGTTCATATTCGAAAATGAAGAAGAAGAATAAATGAAATCAAAGAAACTCAATCTTGAATAAGATTAATGATAATTCAGCCATTTTATCGTCCCACTGCTGGGCGCGGACCTCCACTTAATACGAGACTGCCAAGTGCGGGTTAGCGGACTTCACGTCATGTTCGAGTACCTGTCAGGTTCTCTCAGACATGCAGGATTCCTGATGATATTTTCCTTCACCTTAAGGCGAATGGAATCACATTGAAGTTATTCACACATGTAAATTCAGATGTATACCACCAGTATTGAACTGGTTGACAAACGAGCGCGCTACCAATGCCTTTGATTAGAGCGCGCTACCTATAAACAAACTGATTTATTTTATTTATTATCATAATAACACATTTGAAAGGTCAAACGTGAACAAAAAGCAAGGCTAGATATCAAAACTGCGAACCAGTCTAATTACTCGCAATAGCGGAAACTATTATATCGTGCTATTATAATTAGTAGTGTGTTTTCCGTTGCAATTACATACATAAATACATATATAATGTATGTGAATACTACGGACGTATCAAGTTCTTTAAAACATGTCATCATTCTGAAACGTAGTAACATTAGATACAGTCAAATTACACGCTGCCCTACATCTGCACTATTAATTCATAAGGCAATTAAATGATAATACATTAATCGATTTTGTAGTTTATTACACCGCTTCTAGTTAAACAATTCACTTGTAACTTTACCGCGTGTTACTTAAAATTATTGTATTTTTCAACCGACTTCCAAAAAGGAGGAGGCTCTCAATTCGACCGTATACCAGCGTATGGTGCCAGCCAATACAAATCAAAGTACACCGACTTCGAAAATAACTGATTAGATATCTATTCTAAATCAAACCACCCGTTTAGTTATTTTTTACTTTTCAGTGCCTAGAAGTCAGTTAATATTTAAGTTTTTATGATCCAAAAAAGGTGGAAGTACTTATTCAAATCGTCTGTATTTTTGTTGTAAATACGTGTTATACACGAAATCTTTGCTCATCATGAATAATGCTATATTCTCGCTTGAATAGGTTATGACAAGGTTGACCCCATATAAATTATAAAAATATCAACCCCCAACAGTGGAATAGCTATTTTTAAATGATTTTTATAAAGTTAGTGTATTTTAATAAAAAAATAATCATGTATATATATTAAAAAACACTTTATAATATTATCTAATTATATTGGCCTTTAAAATAATTTACGTTTAAATATAACTTCTATAAAAAGTAATAAAAATACAAAAATATAGTATCAATAGCTTAATCTTTCTAGTAAATCCTTCATCCTAAACACTTCTTTTCTACTAATTCTACGAGGGTGGTGATTTCTTACAACCCTAATTCCAATAATTCTGTATTTATTAATAGTACGGAACAAAGATAGAGACAAAACAAACATCCTGTTGAAGTCGTACATACATTGTGGCAGTGCGTAAGTACGCACTTAAAATAACATCATTTGGCGCCACTGACGTACACCGCTGCCGCTGTACTGATAATAAAGCATTATGGTGTACAATATTTCAATATTATAGAATACTAGCGACTAACACTCTCCGCTCGGGTTCGTCCCTGCTTACATTTTAACGTTTATTATACATTTCTCAGAGATGAGATATTTTCCTGCAGTAAAAAGTATCCCTATATGTTGACCCGGATAACCAGCTATCACCATATTAAATTTCATCAAAATCCAGTGGTTTTTCTGTGATGCGGTAACAGACAGACAAACAAATTCTAAAAACTATATATTCGGCCTCTGTATCAATAATAATGTCTATTTCAATAAGATTTTCCAAATAATATTTAATGTACAGATTCGGCTTAGTTACAAATTTATTATATGTATAGATTATGGTGACACAAAATTCATTTATTTAAAATTACACTATTTCTTTTTAAATTACCTATCTGATTTTTTTTGGTTGTTCATCAAAAAGTAAAGATAACTTTTATTATTATTTAGATACAAAATGAAATAGTCCTCTTAATGATATATAGACATATTAAGAAAAAATCTAACATTTGAGCTGTTATTAAGTATCACGCTGTAAATTATTTTAAAATAGGTATAATTTGCATAAAACAAACCAAAATCCAAAAAATATACATTAAGCATATTATATAATATAGATTTTATATTAAAACAACCAAAACCATACGTCAATAACAAAAAAAAAACAACGTCCGCTACCGCTTTGAACTAGAGTCAAGCGCATACGCAGTTGCATTGCATTGAAGTCACGTCACGGACGCAACTTCCTTCCCGTCTGGAGAATCGAAGCCGCTATACACGATTTAATTTAGTTGTTTACCCTAAGGAATTGTGGTATGAATGCTTGATACCCTGGGACTCGTATGACCTGAAATACTTACCGTAGAAGGCCGATCTAGATAAGAGACCTAATAAATGTAATTGTAATTTAACTGTCGCATCGACCAAAACAGAGGTTAAGCCCTAGAGTCAGTACGTGTATCAAATATATGTACATATATTGAAACATATTAGACTGATTTAAAACTGAAATCTATACTAATATTATAAAGCTGAAGAGTTTGTTTGTTTGGTTGAACGCGCTAATCTCAGGAACTACTAATCCGATTTGAAAAATATTTTTTGCATTAGATAGCTATATATCATCCCGGAAATGTGTACGGTTCCCGTGGGATAGATTTGTTTTTGTCTAGGGACGAACCCGAAGCGAAGCGAGGATGAGTCGCTAGTAAAATACAATGAATTAATTTTTAATATAACAAACTACCTGCGACCTAAAACGATTTCATTTTGATAATTTTCGCCAATAAGTTAATACGTTTTTAATATAGTGTAATAAATGATTTATAAACTTCCTAATATTTGCATGCTGTATCTGTCTTAAAAGATAATGCATTTAGAATTAAGCTACACTGTACTTCTTTTTACTATATATAGTATTAACCTCTTGGGGAAGGTATACACGCTGGCGTATCAGTTAACAATTGATTTCTTAAAAATTATCCATAATTTCTTAGAAATTATCCCGGAGGGGTATTAATGTACTTTTCACTGGTGGATCTAAATAAATAAATGATACACATAAGTCTATGACAACATAATGCTATGATTTCTATTAAATTCTTATCTGTCAAATAAGGTATCCATGAATGGAATGAAATCCAACTATATGAAATGAAATAAACTTTATTCAGTTAGACTTATTTACAAGCACTTTTGAATCGTCAATTTAATTTAAGCGTCAGTGTAGTCCGTCCGTGAGGAAGCTACCGCCGGCTCGGAAGGCAGTTCTGCTGAGAAGAGCCGGCAAAAAACTCAACAGTTGCTCTTTTAAAAATCGAAGTTACATTTATTCTATGTACATAACAATATAGATAGCCCGCATATGAGTCAATATTTCTCAATACCACGCATTTCTATTAACAATAAACTCTTGATACTCTTGAAACTATTGATACTATAAATACGGATATATAAAAACAAAATGGAATTATGCAAATATGAAAACGTGTTTCAAAATGAAGTCGTGATCCTTATATCCTTAAAAGATTTGAATTCAAAAATAGTAATCTTCATCAATTGAATTATTTGTAAATTCAAATTGATATTGATTTTAATTGATTGTAAATAAAATTTTATTTTGGACTAGATTTTTTTTTTTCATTTTTTTTCGTGAATTTTTCCGATTTTCAAATAGTTATTCTTCTATTCGAGGTGAAGACAAATCCAACAAAACAAAGATCATAATAGTCGGTCCAGCAGTTCTCGAGTTATAAGTGTGGTAACAAACACGACTTTTTTTTATATAATTATATAGATATATAAAATCACGTTATTTGGATCGCTAGAACTATTAAAGGCACAGATTATTATGAGCATAGTGTTATTTATGCTTTGCAAGTGTATAGAAGGGAGAGAAACAGCTAAATACGTGATCAATATTTCATGGACGGCGATGTAAACAAAACGTTAGATAGTATCAGACGTAGACACAGACAGGGACAATAAGTTGGATCGGGCATTTCGCAACGACGTTGACTCACTCGTGTTTGTAATTGAAAGAGCTAAGTTAGATGTGGTAATAGTACAAAGCTTATTTCGGAGCTAATGCATTACATCCTAGCTACTACTTCTTCAGCTTCGCTCGCTTGTATTTAAGGTTCCTTTAGAATAATTACTAAACATGGCTTGCTTTATGCCTAAAACGAGTGCCTTAAGCTGTCTTCTTTGTACACCTTCGAATAAAATCTAACTATCTTTTTTATACATTTGATTATTTACAGCGTCTGTGAAATCTGTTCAGCCATAGTAAATTAATAGACGATAGTACAAAGATAATATTTCTAAAAACATTGCTTTACAAAAATTGAAAATAATATCAATGTAGAACTTTAACACTGTATTGTGTTATTATGTACTTGTATGTAGATTGTAGATACAATATACATACTGTATTAACAATTCGGTACAGACATATATAATAAGTGTATAACTCCATAAGTCATAGACATATGGAGTGACGGTGTAGCTAGTTTGCGGTGTCGACCGAGGCAGTCTTGGGATTAATCGACATTCGACGCACATTATAATACTACTAGCGACTCACCCTCGCTTCGCTTCGGGTTCGTTCCTAGACAAAAACAAATCTATTCTACAGGAACCGTACATTTTTCCGGGATGATATATAGCCTATAGCCTTCCTCAGTTAACGGGCTAGCTAGTGCTAAAAGACTTTTTCAAATCGGATTAGTAGTTCCTGAGATTAGCGCGTTCCGCCAAAGAAACAAACAAACTCTTCAGCTTTATAATATTAGTATACATTGGTAATTATAAATTCTTATGTACAACAAGTTTAGAGAAGCTCAGTATCTAAAGTATTCTGAATTCGGCGTTAAGTTCAAATTGAATAATTGTAAGTGTTTTCGGATATTTTGGCGGATTTATTTTGATTTTTAATTCCCAACGCGGTTTCGAACGCTTCAACTTTGAAATGGAAAAAATCCGAAAAGATAGTTTGAATTAAACATGTTAAATATTCGCGTAAATCTAAGAAAGGTTGGCTTTTCCTCCTCTGGTCGTTGAACGATTTTTTCTGTTTAGTAGATAAAACTATTAACAAGCTTTAGTGTTATCAATTTTTCAAAAAAAGTTTTGGAAATAGTTTTTTTTTTATTTTATTCATACATGTTTTCCTCAAATTTTTAATAACAAATAAAACGATTATGATCGAATTTCATCCACTGGGCGAATACTAATAATCTTAAATAAGTAGTTTTAACTGATCAGTATGCTGCAGCTTATTTTAATTTTAACCTTAAAATATAAAATATATAGAGAGCTGACTGACTGACTTTGTTTCTTAGGACAGAGTTGATTAATGGAATGCATACAAATGCTCTTCTAGATAGACATTTTCATAATTAGATAGGCATCAGAAGCATTCCATGCGGGTGGACGTAAGCTATGGACACACAGCACATGATAACATGAAAATACAACCAACTGTGAACTGAAGGGTACTGTACTTGTGTCCAAAAAAAAGTTTATTTATGTTAAGATATAAACGAAAATATTAAAATATTTTATATGAAAGATAGTCACAGGTCCATATAAATTTAATGAGAATCTCGCAGTGGATTTTGAAGATAGCCCATAGTAACACATTAATGACGTACCTACGTAAAAATGCGAACATCGTGCTATATTACATGATATAACTTATATCTATACTAATATTATAAAGCTGAAGAGTTTGTTTGATTGTTTGTTTGTTTGGTTGAACGCACTAATCTCAGGAACTACTAATCCGATTTGAAAAAAATCTTTTTGCATTAGATAGCCCGTTAAAACTGAGAAAGGCTTTAGGCTATATATCATCCCGGAAAAATGTACGGTCCCCGTGGGATAGATTTGTTGTTGTCTAGGGACGAACCCGAAGCGAAGCGAGGGCGAGTCGCTAGTCATTAGTACAAACTGAAATTGCTAAAAAATATTGCGTTATTTTGAGCCAGTCCAACTTTAGAACAAATGTAATGTAATTCTGAGTAGGTGTAAAGGAAATACCTAGTAAATTTTAAACACACTCAACATGTCGACAATATGCTGCGTAGGTATAAACTATACACTGACACGCTTGTCCAACGTCATTCATTGTACGGCCGCAGCGTATCAATCCGCAAAATTAAAATCGATGAATCAATGAACACCGCGCTTGTATTCGATTATTATTATCAGGAACAAAGCGTGTCGCCAATATCGAGTATTTAATATTTATTGACTCATACGTTTACGTCATAAATTATCTTTGAAAAGAAAAGTTATTGTTTAACCCAAAAAAAAAACATTAAAAGGCTGTCTACACATAAATAGACAAAGACAACACAGTTATAATATATATATATATATATATATATATATATATATATATATATATATAGATATAATAATTCCATACAAATGTAGTCATCAAATGGAACCAGGAGGTGAATAATGAAACTCAATATTTCATATGAAAATCTTGAAGATTAGGCGCTCATTTGATTAGATTTTCCCATACAGTCAATTGGCTAAAAACGAGTTTTTTTTTAATTATATTTACTAAAGTATATCTATTGATTTTATCACATTAATTCTTCTAGTCTATTAACGCTTGATTTTTGCTATATTCCATCATTTTTACCAACGCATTTTTTATAATCAAAAGGCACGCTATAATAATAAATGAGTGCATCATTTTTCTATAAGAGACGTACTCTATATTCATCGTGTACATACATGTATTGTAGATACATATTAAACCACTGCGGTTAATTCAACTATAAAGCGCTATGAAGTTAATACTTGTGATTGTGTAGAGTTCAGACAATATCGATCGAATTGCAGGCGGATGGCTTACCATTTATGCATAACTGAAATAACGATGGTCCTTCATTTACTATAGAAGAAGTGCATTCAAAACATATGTATGTACGTTTCACATTTCCGCCGTCAATTCTGACGATGACGTGTCCGAATCCGTTTTTTTGCTGTTTTATTATTATAGTTACGTATAACAGATAATCTAAAGTAATAAATATCATGAAAACACGAAATTGTGTTCTTTGGTTTATTGTTTCAAATAGCAATGAACATTATTTTGTATAGAGGAAAGAGATTTTTTAGGGTTATTAAATATTAATGTATTATGGAAATATTAAAAACAATCGAAATGAAAGTGAGTACACTGTGGACCTAAGTTTCTATGATATTAATTTTTGCCCCTGGCTCTACACGCGTTTTAAGTTTGTGTTTAAGAATTACTTTGGCGTGTTAGTCCAAGATATTGGCTACTTAACTATAAATTACACTCAAATCTGTTGAATATAAGAGCTGTTAATAGTCTAAGACGCATTGTTTCTCAAGCATTTTTATATCGCGACCCACGAAAAAGCCAAAAAGTTAAGTAAAAAGTCTTGCGACCCCGTCACTATATTACGTCTTAATATTTAGTTTTATAAAACTACACTAAAAACTCATACCTTTAATAAACGAATCTTTTGTACCTACACATATGTAGTTTGTATTTATTACTTTTCAAGAGAATGCGACCTCTTTAAAAACTAACTCGACCCCCCCCCCCCCCCCTGCTTAAACATTTATTAAGTAGAAAAATGATTTGAATTACTCATCACAGAAAACACAAAAAAACATTTATAAATATAAATCATACAAAAATTAAGCCATTTTCTATTTTAAACATTAGCGTAGCAATAACGCAATGAAATTTTACAGACATTGTTCTATTTAAGTCAACTAACTTGACACAGTTCTATAATTCAATGTGGCCTATAATACTTAAGAATCATACCACAGTCAACCGCATCTGACCTAACGCATCTAACCACATCCTACTTCTTAATGCGAAACGGTTTTATTCATGAAATAAAAAAAATATATTACTACTTGAAAAATATTTTTTATAAGCGGCAATTCAAATATTTTATACAGATTGTCTTTACATTATGAGTTACGTTAAAACATAAATAATATATTTAAATGAAAATTAAACGACGAGTGATGTTTATAAAGTAAACTAGCGACTCACCCTCGCTTCGCTCGGGTTCGTCCCTCGGTACGTTTGCATTTTTTTTAAGCGGAACCCTAATTCTTTTTCTAAAATTAAAGTAGCCTAAGTTACTCCTTATAACATCAGCTATCTGCCAGTGAAAGTCCCGTGAAAATAGGTCCAGCCATGTACGAGATTAGCCGGAACAAACAGACAGACAGACAGACAAAAATTGCAAAAAATGTTGTTTTGGTATATGTACCGTGTAAACATCCATATGCATTTAGTAAAAAGCGGTTATTTTAATATTACGAACAGACACTCCAATTTTATTTATCTGTATAGATGAGAGATTATAATTGAAAACAACTCAGGAAAAAATAATGATTGGGTCTCCTTCCTTCATATCCTTATTAAGTTACAGCACCTGGGCGACAGAGATTTGCTCGGCCTTTTTACGGGGAAGATATAAAAATTGCGTTTATATAAATAAACTCAAAAAGCAAAACCTTAATACTAAATACAACATTTGAGCCAAATCTTTAGGGCGGTTTCTCAAATACACAAAATTTATATATACAAGAATAGCTTTTTTAATATTATACGATACTAGCGACTCATCCTCGCTTCGCTTCAGGTTCTTCCCCAGACAAAAACAAATTTATCCCACGGGAATCGTACATTTTTCCGGGATGATAGCCTATAGCTTTCTTCAGTTAACGGGCTATCTAATGCAAAAAGAATTTTTCAAATCGGATTAGTAGTTCCTGAAACCAAACACGTTTCACAAACCAAAACGTTCAACCAAACAAACAAACAAACAAACTCTTCAGCTTTATAATATGGTATAGATAAGATATTTTAAAGATTTGATTGTGAGATATTTAACATCTTTAAAATACCTTCTTTTATTATATACTTAACTATAATAATGTGACTACGGTTTTCTTGAAACATAATTAAGTTATTCATTTTCAGGCTTCTTTTATAAAAGTTTGATATATATGTGTCTAAACCGCTGGACAGATTTGGATGAAATTTAGAAAACAAATAGATTATGATCTGGAGTTACACATAAGCCACTATTAAACGCCGCAAGACGCACCTACCGAAACGAGGGTAAGCCGCCATTTTGTAAATAAAAATTTAATCTAATCTTATTCTATACATATAATGAAATTGTAACTAAGCCGAATCTGTACATTAAATATTTTTTTGGAAAATCTTATTGAAATAGACATTATTATCGATACAGAGGCCGAATCTATAGCTTTTAGAATTTTTGTCTGTCTGTTACCCCATCACGGAAAAAGCACTGGAGGGATTTTGATGAAATTTGGTATGATGATAGCTGGTTATCCGGGTCAACATATACGATACTTTTTACTGCGCAAAAATATTTCATCTCTGAGAAATCTCTACTAAACGTCAAAACGTAAGTAGGGACGAACCCGAGCGGAGCGAGGGTGTGTCGCTAGTATATAAATAACAGAATATATTAAAAAATAACATAGTAGTCTAAAAATTAACTATTTCCTCACTATCATTACAAGCTGGCGTGACGATACATCACCGATGACAGTCATTGAAGTAATATAGCGGATATTTCGCAAGCCTTTGTTTTGAACAATGTGATTTTGTCACGGCATAATTCAGATTGGGCAACAATAATAATGCCGGCTAGGATGTAACTAGTGCAATAAGCAGTACACAAAATTTTATAAGTCCGTCTAAATGTTTAATCATATTATTTATATTGCAAGTGGACACGCTATCGAGTAATTACACAAAAATTTTGGGTCACATTCGTAAAAGGTTTATTATATGTACATGATAGGAGGATATTATAGTAATTTTCATTTGTTCCGTAGGTTAATAGCTACTTTAAATAGAGAAGGTGTGTTTATAGTTAAAAGGCAAAAAGTTAAGCATAAACTAAAACGTTAATGTTTTATGAAATGAATTAAAAAAATTTCAACTCTCTACCTCTTACGGTTCATGAGATACAGCCCTCTGACAGACGTCCGTCTGTCAGACGTCTGGACGGACAGCGGAGGCTTAGTAATATGGATCCATTGGCACCCTTCGGGTACGTAACCCTAAAAACGTTACTCCATTTAGAGCTATAAAGAGATAAACTTGCTATCTTAGGTCTAGATACCGTAACATAAAGTTTATTCGTTTTAAAAGAAAAGCTCAGTTCTGGCGCACAAATACTCTGAACCACCGTTCCAGACAATTATATAAGTTCAAATAAATAAATAATCCTAAAAATTAATTTAAATAAAATGCATCTAAAAATAGTATTTTATAATAAACCAAAAAGGCAATATGATGGTTGGTTGAAGACAATCTCTAATAGCAGCGTCTGGGACAGGCGGATGGATTGCTTTCAATTTAATTAAGTGGACTCCAAAGTGTTCTTACTGTACCAAAGAACTATTGTTTGTGCACTTCTGTAGTAAAATTTGATATTCAGCATAATATTACCATTTCTTTATAAATTATTTATATTATGTAGATAAGTACATACATTATTTTATATGAAAATGGCAAAGAAAATATTCCTTACGATCACATAAAAAAAACAAAGTAGGTATATATAACATTTTTTACATCAAAATCAACATGATTTTTAAAAGATTTTCTTTTTAAATAAAACTATCATTTGCCTATGCCTTTGAGATATCTCACACCTTAGTCTCTCCCGTGACCATGATTGCTGTATAGCATTCGAAACGTCGGGAACCAAAAATCAAAATAAATCCGCGGAAATATCCGAAACGATAGTTTTATTTAAAATGTCAAATATTCGCATAAATCAAAGATTTTCTTCAAAGTAATAATGCAAAAATAATTTTGATACAACTTTTCTGGAAGACAGGAGGATATAGGAGCTATCATTGCAACAATACATATTTATTGTTATTGTATTACTAATTTAATTATACGTTCATTTGAAATAGTTTAGTACCTATTAATAAATATGTTGGGACATTAACATACAGCACCATCTAGTTCCATGGTAAGCTACGAGGCTTGTGTTATGGATATCAGATAGTTAATATACTACACATATTATATAATTTTAAATAAATACATATTATAAATATAAACACCCATGATTGGAGTACAAACATTCGTGCTCATCAAACAAATGCCCTCAGCGGAACTCAAACCCGCGACCGCTGGCACAGCAAGTACCCTACAAACGTGTTGTCAATAAATCTTACTTGCATAACTTTAAATCGTGTACACTTTTCCCAATATAGTCATTTGCTTGAGCATTTCGTCGCAGAAGGCTCAATAAGAAACGTAAAAGTTTACGAAATCGCATGAAGGTCGTACCTTTTTTCAGCAACATATAAGGCAAGTGTACTTAAGCCCGGTGTGCTGATTGGTGTGTCGTGTGAGACACGCATCGAATGCGAGAAGAATTTTAATTCCATTAAAGATTAATTTAGGTCTCAACTCTCATGTACTAACTGCAGTAGTGTCCACTTACAATACCTTAGACTGACTCATTTTGTCAATATAATCGATTCGTTAAACAGATTTTGATACAAATTAACGATATTAATTTAACGATATTTTAAATAAAACTTTACTATATTTAATTTCAGAATCTAAATAAATCCGCGAAGAAATCGGAAAAGATAGTTTTATTCAAGACGTCAAATATTCGCATAAATCTAAGAAAGTTTCATTAAGCTTTTCTAAAGCTGTCAATATTATAATTATTGTAATCGTTTCCTAACATAAGGGAACGAACATAAAACCACTGCAATGGGAACGGCATTAAGCTCACACTCATATAAATGCACTTCAAACGGTTCCCTACAAAGGAAAGAGTTAAAAGGTCGGCTGGCAGCCACATGTGCCGGTGACGTCAGCCGGTCAGCTGTTTACGAGATAGCTTGCTCATTCAACCACTAAGTATTAGTTGCTTTACGTATTTCATTAACATTTAAAATATAACTCCGTTCATGTCATATTTCATTAACTACAAATTTTTCATCTATACATATAATAAAATTGTAACTAAGCCGAATCTGGACATTAAATATTTTTTTGAAAAATCTTATTGAAATAGACATTATTATCGATACAGAGGCCAAATTTATAGTTTTTAGAATTTTTGTCTGTCTGTATGTCTGTCTGTTACGGAAAAACCACTGGAATGATTTTGATCAAATTTGGTATGATGATAGCTGGTTATCCGGGTCAACATATAGGATACTATTTACTGTGGGAAAATATCTCATCTCTGAGAAATCTATACTAAACGTTTAAAAGGTACCCGAACGGAGCAAGGGTGAGTCGCTAGTTTTAAATAAAATTATTTAAAACGTCAAATATTCGCATAAATCTAAGAAAGTATTATACAAAATTTTATTTAAAACAACTGTATTTTAAAACTTTAAATATATTTTTTAACAATAAAGCTTGTTTTATGTTCTAGACATTTATTTGAACTAAGTTTATTTCAACAAAAATCACAACTCACTATTCATAACAGTACATGTTATAAATATTATAAATAAATTATAAATTAATAAATATTTTTACCGAATCGTTAAAAGGGAAACAAATAATTATCAGGCATTTTTTATTTTTATTAATATTTAATAACATCATTACTTCGCTAAAAACTCAACTCCGAGCCGCGTGTCATTTATTCACTTTTTACCCGTAGGGAGCTGACATACCCGGATAAAGTCAAATGATCCATAAACTATGTCTATATAAAAAAAAACACGTCAATTCATTCCTACGTAAATGGAGGACAAACGGACAAATACAATTTTTAATTAAAACTGAAATAATCGAATACATGATACAAAAATTGAACAGGTGTAACTTTTTTTGCTTAATTAATGAATATCTCAATACAGCGAGTATTCTCATTATGGGAAACTTGATTCAACGTCCTTGTGGTTTCTTGGAGATTTAAATTATAAAAACTTTCTGTGTTTCACATTGAGTAACATAAATTAATGTCAGCTTATTTATGTAGTATAAGCCGTAACTAGGATTTACTTGCACTGAACTCGGTTGTGTATTAAAGAAAAGAAATAAGAAATATCTTAGTAGTATACACAGCATTTACACAAGCTAAATGTGTTGAATCTATACATACATATAATAAAATTCTAACCGAGTCGAATCTGTACATTAAATATTTTTTGGAAAATCTTATTGAAATAGTCATTATTATCGATATAGAGGCCGAATCTATAGTATCAAGAATTTTTGTCCGTTTTTCTGTTTGGGAACGCATCACGAGAAAACCACTGGACAGATTTTGATGAAATTTGGTATGATGATAGCCAGTTATCCGGGTCAACATATAGGATACTTTTTACTGCGGAATAATATCTCTGAGAAATCTATACTAAATATTGAAATGTTAACTGGAGACAAACCCGAGCGGAGCTAGGGTGAGTCGCTAGTATTATACAAAATAAATATTTGTCATTTAAGAACAAAGAAATTAAAAAGTCACGATTTCCACGGCAAATTATGTAGTATATATAGACTATAGAAACATTTAAGTTTGTAGCAATGTAAGCGATCGCTTGACATTTATTCGACACAACTGCGCACGTACCGTAGCACGTTGGAAAACAAAAACCCATCGCTTAACTGTAGGAAAATTACCAAGCACACAGGAAAAAAAACAATGACATATTTTACTGTATATGCATTAGGTAGAATAGAAACGCCGCTATTACATTCTTTGGGGGTTATAGTTTATACTTAGCTTATATTAGGGAAAAAACGCATCTTTTCACGAATAACACTTGCTATAATACGTCAATAATCAATAAATAATTAATATTAATCAACAGTATAAAATATAGACTAAAATACATCGCAGCGAGGGGATTTTTGACAATAGATTTATTCCTAAACTTAATACTCTACATTCAACAGTCCCAAGTTTCCACTTGTAGAAAATTATCGTATTAAACACAATGAACGGACACTCTAAGCTAACAATATGTTTAATTACCGCAGCAAAATTATGCCTTTTGTAAATTGAAATAAAGAGGTATAATTTTCATAAATAGCCTCTCTTTGAATGGAGTTCTCTCTTGGAGTTTCTGAAATAATCACAAATTACAGGGGAGTGTGTAACAAAAGTGGGGTAAATTTAGGGAAAGCCATTCAAATATAGATAGTAAGTATGAGAATACTAGTTTTTGCCCACGGCTTCGCTTATGTTATAGATACGTAGTGTTAATTTTACAAGATAATAATTTTCACGTTACTATACTAACAATTATTGTATAGCTTTATTTATGCAGCACACAATGTGCATGGGACGAATCGATTACCCCCCTCAATTCGAAGGTGGTTAATGACCATAACTTATCAAGTGACGGCTCGTTGGTCCAGCGCCTAGGCCGACCGTAACGCGATATTCTTGAATGTCACCAAGAAACAGAGCGTGGGAAGGTTGGTTTTTGAAAAAAAAAAGATAGCTTTAAGTTGGTATTTATTGAACTTTTCACTCATTTGATGCGCTTTTTTAACTCATTCGATTTAAGTTTACGAATTTGTTTTACTTAAAGTATATATTTGTTTATAAATATTTTTTTTGTAAATGATACTAAATATAAATGGATAATAATAATAATTTGTAACAAAAAAAAAATTAAATACAAATTTGAAAAAATAATCAATTAAAAAAAAAGAACAGAAATCCCGATAACATGATATAAAAACAAACATACAATATTGCATATCCTCCGATACTTTATCTTAATTATTATAAATTACAAATGAGCAAGTAAAAAAAAAACTTAAATAATCGATCATCAGCTTTATTAGAAACTATGAGTTGATTAAAAACGTGAAATTATCATATGACCCGAGTACAAATCGAAACCATCTCTCACTGCATTATAATCTGTAAGGCAATGGGGATAAGAATGTTATTGACACCGTATAGTAGGTACAGTCAATGAAGTCAATGACCCGTTTAAGAAGTGTAATTGAACATCGGCATGTGAAAAGAGCACAAAAACTCATCGTCATGTAAAACATTTTAAGCTGACGTGAATCAGTACTTAGTGTAATGAACGGCAAAAAATTGCACATGGTTTCTATTAATATGATAGTGTATACACATGTGTTATGTATATATTACTAAGATATATGCAATGTGTATCTGTTTGTGATTAAAACGTCTTATTAAAAATTATTATTATTATTATGTAAAGAAGATAGTTGTTTGCAAACAAAATGAAAGAAAAACGACGGCCGTGGTCATACATCGTGACCGCAATGTGTATTTTTATTGCAATCAAGTAAAAAACTTGTGTTGTTAAAAAGCTTGAGTAGCTCTATTAAAATACAAAGACTGTGTTATTATTACGTAAAATCAAAGGTAAACGATTTTATATGAAATGTTTGCTAAAAAATGTTGTTACATTTTACAAATTCTCGAAATTGAATTTATATATAAAACATAGATTTTACTAATATTATAAATGCGAAAGTTTGTGAGGATGTATGGATATCTGGATGTATAGATGTATGGATGTTTGTTACCCTTTCACTCTAAAACTACTGAATGAATTTTAATGAAACTTTACAATAATATAGCTCATACATCAGAATAACACATAGGTTACTTTTTATCCCGGAAAAATGTACGGTTCCCGTGGGATAGATTAGTTTTAGTTGTTTAGAGGCGTACCCGAGAGAAGCGAGGGTTAGCCACTAGTATTTAATACTTCTTAGATTTGTAATGCGAATATTTGAATGAAATAAAACTACCTTTTCCGTTTTTATCGCGGTTTTATTTTATATTTTGGTTCCCGACGTTTCGAATGCTTTACAGCAAACATGGTCACGGGAGATACCTACTTATGTTTTAGACGTCTCAAAAGTCAATATGTTAATGTTACAATCCGAAAACATAGTTTCATTTTAAAACATACATATTTTTATAATTAGATAATTTACATACGTTACCTTAATTAAAAAAAAAATTGATCATTTCAACCGACCTTACCGAGTTACGACGGCCTAGACCGTCACGGCGTGTGCGCACGGTCAAGTGTACATCGCAATTATATTACGTGAGAATTACCCAGAAATTATGTAGGTTATCTTTGAAGATAGCAGATAGATATGTATTTCGTAAACAAAATATACCATAAAATATAGTTACCTTCTATATATACGAGTATATAGCCAAAAACAAAACAGTTCAGTACCTTTTTTCTCCTGTTTGTAAACCGCTTTTCTTTTTTTATGTTTAACTAGCGACTCGCTCTCGCTTCGCTCGGGTTCGACCCTATGTACGTTTTAATTTTTTTGAGCGAAACCCTAATTCTTTTTCTAAAATAAAAATAGCCTACGTTACTCCTTATAATATCAGCTATCTGCCAGTGAAAGTCCCGTTAAAATTGGTCCAGCCGTTTCGGAGATTAACCGGAACAAACAGACAGACAAAAATTTTAAAAATTGTGTTTTTCTTATAAGTACCGTATATAATTCCATATAATGCATTTAGTAAAAATTGTTATTTTGACATTATAAATAGACACTTCAATTTTATTTATATGTATAGATAGCTATTAATTAATGATGAGCTTTAATGTTATCAAGACAGATGTAAAAACATATACATGTTTATGTTTTCTTCAAATTTTAAATAATGATTATGGTCGATTTTCGACCACTGGGCGAACACTAGATAATTAAAATAGACATTTGAAAGATATTTTATGATATTTTATGAAAGATATCAAAAACATTTGTAAGATTATACTGAAACGATTATGTACAGTATTTTTATTAAAAACCCTTTCTTTGCTTACATACGCATGTTTTTTGTGTTTCATAATAAAAACGAAACTTATATTTGGTCATCTATATATATATATATATATATATATATATATATATATATATATATATATATAAAATCAATTGCTGTTCGTTAGTCTCGCTAAAACTCAAAAACGGCTGGACCGATTTGAATAATTCTTTTTTTGTTTTGTTGGGGGTGTGTCAGGGGTGGTTTAAATAACGAAAATTTTTGCGAAAACAAAAAAAAAAACAGCTGAAAAATCAAAAAGTTCTGAACTGCTTATTCTGTATGGGAATCACTAACCGTTTAAACGTACCTAGGTACGAACCCGAGCGACGCGAGGGTGAGTCGCTAGTTTAAAATAAATATCTACCATATTATATTACAACATAAATCTGTGCTTTGACAATTTTGATGGCATTTTTCAAAAAAATAAAGAAATATACATAGGTATATTTAATTAAGGCAAAAATAAATTTCAAATGTTTAGTATACGTGTGCGTAAAGTCGTTGACTGCAATTTAAAATATAAATAACTATAGAACATAATAAAGCTATAATACTTCTACATACACTTAAGGGGAATATAAAGTGCAACTTATTGCAAGCTTATTATACTTTTAAACGAGACGCATTTGTATATGACTCGAGCAGGTGTATTTTTTATGGAAATCCTTGATATTTGATTGTATGTACTTATTTTCTGAAACTGTTGCTTCCTAAAAGTATGAGTAGGTAGGTACTTCAAAAAATTTTAAACTTTATAATTTAAGTAGATTTTAACGTTTACTATAGATTTCTCAGATATTTTTCCGCAGTAAAAAGTATCTTATATGTTGACCCGGATAACGAACTATCATTATATCAAATTTCATCAAAATATGTCCAGTGGTTTTCTGGTGATGCGCTAACAGACAGACAGAGAAAAATTCTAAAAACTATAGATTCGGCCTCGGTATCGATAATACTGAGTATTTCAATAAGATTTTCCAAAAAATATTTAATGTACATATTAGGCTTAGTTACAATTTTATTATACATGTATAGATGTATAGATTACAGCTTAATAGCTTTTATTGTACTACTATAAATGTGAAAGTTAGTATGTTAGCTGATTTAAATCATTTAGGATTTAGATCTAGTATATCAAGAGAGTAGAGATAGACTTCGACCTGAAGACACATAGGCTACTACTGTTAGCCACGAACGAGTAGAATAAGGGTAAGTCGCTAGTAAGTTAATTATACATAGGTACAGACAGGTTTATTTTAAAATTACTCCATTTCACCTTAAAAAGAATTAATTAACATTACATATTACATTTTTAATATAAAAATGGCTACACGTATTTTTCACGTTCGATAACAAACTACAAACTACACCTTAACATTATATATAGGTATATATCATACTCAAAAAAGTGAATTTTGTTTGAATATTTCTTAGTATGGATGATAAAATCTTTTCAATTGTTGATCTCATTCTCAATAAATATGCTAGTGCGAAAGTTAGTTTACAATATTTTCAGAGAAAATTATAACGTTACTAGATTATTTATTGTTGGATACCATCTTATTTATTAAGTACTTGAAGATATTTAATTACCACTATTATTTAGCAATACTTTAATATGAAGCATAAATTAATTTCGATATAAGTGGTGGGCATATTTGCATTACAAAAATATGAGATTTATATTGGACTACATTTGGAGGTACGTTTTAATTTTTTGGGCGGAACTCTAATTCTTTTTCTAAAATAAAAGTAGCCTAAATTACTCCTTTTAACATCACCTATCTGCTAGTGAAAGTTCTGTAAAAATTAGTCCAGCCGTTTCGGAGATTAGCTGGAAAAAAAACAGACAGACAGACAAAATTTTAAAAATTCTGTTTTTCTTATAAGTACCGCATATAATTTCATATGCATTTAGTAAAAAGCTGCTATTTAGATATTACAAACAGACACTTCAATTTTATTTATCTGTATAGATGCTGCGAGTAATTTCCTGTAATATTCTGCCAAGCGTGTACCAGCACTAGTACTATTAATCAACCAATGGTCGATATACAAGTAACCAAGTTGCCTTTAATTTAACCAGAATTTTAGTCATGAAAAGAAAATTAAGAGTTAATCCAATACGATAAACCATTACAAAATAAAGTTTTTATTGATTGGCTGATATAACAAAAAAAAAAGTGTTTGTCTCCATTTCCATTTTCCACAGATGTTCAGTTCGTAAACATGTTAATACTTTCTTAGATTCACGCGAATATTTGACATTTTAAATAAAACTATCTATTCGGATTATTTCGCGGATTTATTAAGGGGGGAGAGTCTCTCCCATGATTGCTGTAAAGCATTCGAAACGTCGGGAACCAAAAATCAAAATAAATCCGCGAAATAATCCGAAAAGATAGTTTTATTT
The DNA here is from genome assembly GCA_905404265.1 of Fabriciana adippe. NCBI lineage: Eukaryota > Metazoa > Arthropoda > Insecta > Lepidoptera > Nymphalidae > Fabriciana > Fabriciana adippe. Next base: position 2,586,801 of record FR989995.1, read on the forward strand.
AAAATCGTAGACGTAGTATATAATATAAATAATATTAAATACACACAATTAAGTTGTAATTATTCCGTCGGCCACTTTGAAACAAGTGGGTACGAACATTAGTAAACGTCGAGTCCACGCCCGTCTCCATGATTAATGGTGTCAAAATAAAACGTCACACGAAAGGAAAAAAATAAACAAACGAGAACCCGTAACGATGATACTGTATATTTTCTAATGCGAACAATGTTTACCCCAGCCTTTATAAAGTAAACAAAAGGATGGCAATTACATTACATTAAAAATAGAAAAAAAAACGTGTGTATGTACTTATGTACGAATGTAAGAAGTTATACTTCTTTGGCGTAACAGAACAAAAATAGCTAAAGATTTCATCCCGTATGTCACAACTCTCCGTTTGTAAAAGGAATGCAGCTAACTTCATCATGTCGCTTTCAGCTAACTTCATCATGTCGCTTTTCGGCTGTCGGTGTGCCCGCGCATCGTAAAAATTTTACTCTCATATTTTTTTCCAAACGCGCCAAAAGAAGTATATAATTTCAATAAAAATATATATTTTGAGCGTATACTTATCTACTTATGTACTATTATGGTTTTGAAGTTATAATAACTGATTTCCTTGTACTTTTTATATGATACACGATTGTAGGCCAGTTTTTTTATCGTGATAAAAAACCTGGTCACCCTACATTCAGACCACTGGTCGCGCTGCATTCCTTGACACCTGGCGTGCATCTACATAACGCGTTCACTATTTTCCAGTAGGCACAGAGAAAATTTAAAACACTCAGACGGTGTTTATTGAGAAACGTGACTTCTATTTAACTAATCTATTAACTTGTAGCAATAAATTTTACCAGTCACATAAATAATCTCGATCTGTATATAAATATATATTATATAAATATATGAGAAAATATATTCAATATAAATATTACTTAGGTACATAAGACTGTAGTAATATAATTATCTTTTTTAATAATAAAACCTTTTTAACGTTCTAAGCAGGAATTTTGCAGCAATATTGCACCCGAGCCGCGGCATTTTGATTAAAGTTACAGCACGGAGCTGTGAAAAATTTTATGGGAATTAAACGAGCGAAAGACCGATAGAAGTTTTTTAATAAATAAATTAACCTTTATAAAGTAATAATATTCTTTAGCAAGATTTTTGTATATTAGAAACTAAACCAATCTTAAAGTTTTAGTGTTTTTGAGTTTCAAAATGTACCTAATTCAGGTAAAAGTATGTAATTTTTATATAACTCGCTCCGCTCGGGTTCGTCTCTATGTACGTTTTAACGGTTAGTATAGATTTCTCAGAGATGAGATATTGATGATGATTGATTGATGTTGATTCGGATAACCAGCTATCATCATACAAAATTTCATCAAAATCTGTTTAGTGTCTTTCTCGTGATGCATTCCTAGACAGATAGACAATTCGGCCTTTGTATCGATAATAATGATTAATTCAATAAGATTTTTTTTTTTTAATATTTAATGTACAGATTCGACTCAGAATTTTATAATATGCATAGATTACATTTTGGTACAATATTGTCTACACGAATGTTAAATATATAAAAGTAGCAGAAATAATAAATACCAATAGGTATTATAAGAACATAATTTATTTCTTTATACCATTCTTGTAAAGGATTAGTCACTATCTATTTTTACACGCTTGCTAATTTATGACAATGAACTAAACAATAATAATTATTTCTATTGTGAGGAAAAAATGGTTGAATAAATATTATTTGTATTATGATTAGAAATCACTGAAATAATAGATGACATTCAATATAAAACTCTAAGGAGAAGAGAGAAAAATTAGTAAAAAAACACAAGCAGACTTGGAATTGTCCATTATGATTAATCTGAATTTCGGTAAACATATCCAATATAAACAAAAACAAAACATTACAAAAAAATGATTTTTCTTAGATTTGACCTTAAAAATAAAATTTGCGGGTATTTTGCATACCATGGTCGTTTGTCAGCGCGTCGAAATCAATATTTGTATCAAAATTCAGTTTAATCGGGTTTATGAGCTATGGGATATATGGGAGAGATATGAACCGATTTGTTTCTGTCTTTTTAACCGACTTCAAAAAGGAGGAGGTTCTCAATTTGATTGATTTTTTTATGTATGTAAACCGATTACGCCGAGATTTATGATCCGATTTACATGATTCTTCTTTATTTTGATGCGGAATAGTTGCCGTTTGGTCCCATAAAAATTTAACATGGTTTGGCCCAGTAGTATTCATTTTGTTTGATTTGAAAAACCCAATACTTTAGAATCAGATTTTAGAGTCAGAATTTTTTGTGTTACTAATAAAAGTGAATTTTAGTTTGTCAGTGGTGCCAGCCGATACAAATCAAAGCACACCCGACTTCGAAAATATTTGATTAGGTATCTGTAGGAAATGAAAAGTACCTATCAGTTATTTTTTTGCTTTTTAGTGCTTTATTTGAAGTCGGTTTTTATTTTTTTCTTAAAAAGTTTTTTGCTACTTAGATAGAGCATCAAAATATGTGTAACAAGAAATCAAAGTAACATCGAATACCTACCGACATCTGATATCTAATCTAAGCAATTGAAAGTAGAACGAATTTTTTTTTTTTTAATAAATGAATGTCGCGTATATTTAAAATACATGCACATAAACATATTACGTGTTGTAACAATTCGATATGATGTTTGAACTGATTAATTATTTGACGTTTGATGTTTAGATTAAAAACAATTTTATCCAGCTGTATTTACGCTTAAATAATTCTTTTTGAACCAGTGTCAGCTTTCAACCGAATTAAAAAAGAAAGAAGTCCATCAATTCAGATGTACGTTTCTTGTGTGGTGTTACGCGATATCTTTGCACATTGAGCCAATTTTAATTATTTCTTAATATTCAATACGTAAAGCTCGCTGAAGTGGAAGTGGGCCGGTCATGTCTCCAGACGTACCGATGGTCGATGGAGCCGAAACGTGTTAGAGTGGAGACCACGTTTAGGCAAGCGTAATGTAGGACGCCCTGCAGCACGATGGACAGATGACCTAAGAAAGGTGGCTGGCAGTGGATGGATGCGGGCTGCCCAGGACCGGGATGGTTGGCGCTCATTAGGGGAGGCCTTTGTTCAGCAGTGGACGGCGATAGGCTGATTGATGATTCAATACGTACTCTATTTCTCAAGGATGGTTCCGTTTTAAACAAAACGTATAAGCTTCTAAAAATACCTAGATATCTAGTAACATTCGATATTAAAAGACAAATCAATAAAATTTTTAAAATTTATTTAGACTGTCTTACTCGTATAGCTCTAGACATGTGGACGGAATTGTATAGGGCTCTCTTAAATATCTAGGTACATAATATTTAAAAATAAAAACATAGCAAAGTTAATTTAATCGGTTAAGTAGAACTAATAATCTCCATTGAGAGTTTAAATAAAACAATCTTTTTGGATTATTTCGCGGATTTATTTAGATTTTTGGTTCCCGACGTTTCGAATGCTTTACAACAATTATGGTCACGGGAAAGTCTAAGGTTTTAGACGTCTCAAAGGTCATTATATCGTTGTTATACCAGACAACCACAAAATTATACAATGATTTTCAAAAATACAAAAATGGCACCAAAGTTTTCTATTGAGAACTGAGCTCGAGCTCCCATAAAAAGAGCGGTTCATATTAAATGGTTGACTGCTGAGGACTTCGTAAAACAAACGCAAGCGAATTCGCAAACCTCAACTGGCATAAATTATAAACTCTAGTTAATAGAATTACAAGTAAAGCTTACAAGTCATGGCTTTTAGCATGGCATTAAAGCAAATGAAGGCATAACGCCTATATGTCCGAGTATTTACATATACGGTTATCTGATCGCGGTGAACTGATATGGATAATCATCATCGTTTATGTGTCCAATCTTAGTACTACGAGCTATAAAAACTTTAATTGTACAACATTCAATCCGGTTCTAACAAGGAATGTCAATTTAAATGTTATCGTACCAACTGGACATTGTTCAATGTTGTCTTTTAAATTAGCTAATCAAAAAAGTAGTACATAAATGCACTTAAAAACTTTAATACTTTTATATAATACTAGCGACTCTCCTCGCTTCGCTCGGGTTCGTTCCTAAGTTGCTTCCCAAAAGAAATGTTTATTTTTATTTTTTTTGGTTTTAATGTTTTTTTCGTCGTAATTTTTTTTTTCTAAAATAAAAGTGGCATAAGTTACTCTTTATAACATCAGCTGTCTACCAGTAAAATCGGTCCAGCCGTTGCCGAGATTAGCTCGTACAAACAGACAGGCAGACAGACAGACAAAAATTCTAAAAAATGTTGTTTTGGTATATGTACCGTGTATACATCCATATGCATTTAGTAAAAAACGTTTATTTAATTATTGCAACCAGACACTCCAATTTTATTTATTTATATAGATTATATTTGACGAAGTATGCATAGTACAATGTATGTATTAAAGACATAAGAACTAACTAGGTACAAGAAGACAAGTATCTACCAATTACCAAGTAAACTAACACTAGTCTGTCCGAGACAAATCCGTGTCGCGTGTATTTTTTTAATCCACATCATGAGAGCGCGTAGAATGAGAACCTTAAGCTTCTTTGGGTCTACTCAACCGATTTAAGTAGAACTGAGATGGTTTTAATTCAGACTTATCCGTATAATAAAATCCTATTAAAATCAATTCAAAACGTTTTCGTATTATGCGCATGCATGGAGTAAAATTGTTAGTTTATTTTAATACGCGTTCAAAACACAAATTGAAAAAATAAGATATCTATACAGATTAATAAAATTGAAGTGTCTGTTTGTAATGTCAAAATAACAGCTTTATACTAAATGCATATGGAGTTATATACGGTACTTATAAGAAAAACACATTTTTTTTAATTTTTGTCTATCTGTTTGTTCCGGCTAATCTCTGAAACGGCTGGACCAATTCCAACGGGACTATCACTGGCAGATAGCTGATATTATAAGGAGTAACTTAGGCTACTTTTATTTTAGAAAAAGAATCAAAAAAATTAAAACCTACCTAGGGACGAACCCGAGCGAAACGAGGATACACAATCAAGTTTCAACATTGACTCTTCTGACGAGCAGTGAGCTTGATGCATGCAATTTCCCTACTTTTAATTTAAAAAATGATGATATTGTATTATCCCTATTCAACTCTTTTAAGGGAAGAATTGAAAAAAAGCCATTGCTTGGGCTCATTTTCGCTATAGGCTACGATTTGTCTGTCTGTCAGTAAATCAGTCAAAGTCAGAGTGCGTTTAAAAGTTTTTTTGTTATGTAAAGCTTTTCATAAACAAAGCTTCCTTTAAACTTTCAAGCAATTTCATATAAATCGATAAGAAGTAATAAGAACTCATGATAATTATACACGTTTATAAATAATATGCTAGTAGAAATTGACATAGCATTGGTTTTCAAATTATGAAATAACACCACGCATAACCGCGTCAGTAGTTAGTACCTACTCAGGTTTAATTTAATATGAATTTAAATGTTTAATGTACTTAATGATTTAAATACTAAAGTAATCTATACTAATATTATAAAGCTGAAGAGTTTGTTTGTTTGTTTGTTTGGTTGAACGCGCTAATCTCAGGAACTACTGGTTGAAATTGAAAAAATATTTTTGTGTTAGATAGTCCATTTATCGAGGAAGGCTTTAAGCTATATATCATCCCAAAAAAATGTACGGTTCCCGTGAGATAGATTTGTTCTTGCCTAGGGACCAACCCGAAGAGAAGCGAGGATGAGTTGCTAGTTTTATTATATGTACATCTTTGCTTTTAAGAATCAATATTTTTAACTACAGGTGCTTTAAATTTGCCTGGCAGATTGAGAGCTGACAGACGCCTTACTTCTGAAGGAAATTACTAACATAAAAAAGAATATAATTATTGAGACGCGTGTCACGAATGCGACTCACGTACCTACATAATGCACCGTATAGTGTAATGGTTTTCAGCGGTAACAGTGAATTGTCAATAATTCGCATCGCTCCGGCTCTAATCGCTATGGGGACAAGCTTTCATAATAGCCTATAGCTGCAGGTCTATTTCTAGATTTCAGTCTTGCTATACGATGCTAGGTATATATCTACGTTGTATAAAATAAATTATTTAGTACATTAACACACAGCACCATCTAGTTCCATGGTAAGCTACGAGGCTTGTGTTATGGATATCAGAGAGTTGATACACTACACATACATAACTTTAAATACATATTACATATTATAAATATAAACACCCATGGCTGAAATACAAACATTCGCGCTCATCACACAAATGAATGCCTCTAGCGGGACTCGAATCCGCGACCGTTGGCACACCAAGTAGGGTCACTATAAACTGAGCCAAACGTGTCGTCAAATTGTACGTATTGCAACTCAAGATTAATTCTAAGGACACTTAAATTCTTTAAAGCAAACCTATTGGTTCGTGTAGTTTCACTTTACTTTTTCCATTTGGAAGTTTAAATCGTTTAATTTTTTTAACTGAAAAGAAGTAAGAAAATATATAGAGTTAAAAATCATTTTAGATAGGTAAATATAACACCTAAAGAGAGGTAAAGTTTGTGAGTTTGTGACGTTGTAGGGGGTAATCTGTAGATCTACTAAACCGATTAAGATGAGATTCGGTAAAAAGATAGTTTTAGACCCTGGGAAGCATACAGGGTAGTTTTTATCCCGGAAATCATCCCTTAAGGAGTTGAAAAGGGGGATGAAAGATTGTAAGGGGAATCAATCATTTCTCAAGTAAGAGATATAAAACTCATCATACCTATGGATCATATTATATATATATATATATATATATATATATACGAGTATATATATATATATATATATATATATATATATATATACAGATTAAATCGTAGAGAACAACCGGCCGGTAGTTTTATATAATATCCTGCGTCAGTGTCCGTTTTCATATTGTTTTGAACTCGTTAGATACAAATCATGTCGTTGAATGAATGGACTGACTTCCCCGCCTTACTGTTTATTGCACAATTCATAATAATTCTGATCCCATTTAGAACAAGGATTTATTAATTAACTATCCACGGGGCTTAGACGAGAGGTCATTCTAAAATCATTGAAGCATAGAAATTAAAAAAAAATATATATTGAAATGACAAAAGTGTTGTCATAGAATCGTAATATCTACGTCATTTCCATATATATTTATTCTAAAACTTCTAAAACGATTGTAGGATGAAATCTTGTTACGTACTGTAATGAATGTTGTGTTTTTACATATATAGCTAAAACCTTATATTATAAATACTAATATACCTATATATATATCTATCTATACAGATAAATAAAATTGAAGTGTCTGTAGTGTCAAAATAACAGCTTTTTACTAAATACATATGAAAGTATATTCGGTACTAATAAGAAAAAAACACACTTTTATAAATTTAGTCTGTCTGTCTGTTTGTTCTGGTTAATCTCCGAAACGGTTGGACCGATTTAGACGGAACTTTCACTGGCAGGTAGCTGATGTTATAAGGAGTAACTTAGGCTAACTTTTATTTTAGAAAAAGAATCAGGGTTCCGCGCAAAAAAAGTCGCTAGTATAGAAATAATTTTAATTAGAAAACATTTAAAAATAAGCAAATTAAATATTTAATGCGCTGTATAATTACAGCTAACAGACTACAATACATAATAAGTTACATTTCGACAATAAATGTCCTATGCTTGAACCGTACTAACTTTAACTATGATTATGTAGCAGAAACCACTATTGTCCAGTAGCTGCAGGTTACTGGAAAGTTGCGACGCATAAGCCATTAACAGTAAAAATTATGAACAAAATTTTAAGGTATATATTATAACTAGCGACTTACCATCGCTTCGCTCGTGTGCGTCCCTATATACGTTTTAATTTTTTTAAGCGAAACCCTAATTCTTTTTCTAAAATTAAAGTAGCCTAAGTTACTCCTTATAATATCAGCTATCTGCCAGTAAAAGTCCCGTTAAAATTGGTCCAGCCGTTTGGAAATTATCCGGAACAAACAGACAGACAAAAAATAAAATTGTGTGTTTTCTTATAAATACCGTATATAATTCCATATGGATTTAGTATAAAGCTGTTATTTCGACATTACAAACACACACTTCAATTTTATTTATCTGTATAGATGTGACATTCTTTAATATTAATGGTGCACATAAAGATTAAGGATTAGCCATAAGCGACATCTAATATACGATATATTTACATTTGTTACCATTGAGTTATTACGCCATATTATAACAATTTTATGTTTTATTTTAGTAAATTTGAGATTTTCCTCGCTTTAATAATCTTAAAATAACTGAAAATAGTGAATTAAGTAAGTACTTTCGTAACTAATTAACTTAGTAAATCTATACTAATATTATAAAGAGGTAAAGTTTGTGAGGTTGTGAGGGGGTAATCTCTGGATCTACTGAACCGATTTAGATGAAATTTGGTACGAAGATAGTTCGAGCAACTCACTCTCGTTTCGCTGGAGTTCATCCCTATGTTGATTCCCCATACAAACTTTCATCCCCATTTTCACCCCCTTAAGGGATGTTTTCCGGGATAAAAACTAACCTATGTCCTTCCCAGGGTCTTGACTATCATCTTAAAAATTTCATCTAAATCGGTTCAGTAGTTCCAGAGATTAATTCCTACGAACAAACTCACAAACTTACAAGCTTTACCTCTTTATAATTTTCTTTACTACAGTGTAGGTTACACTCTAGCAAAGAAATTAATTTAAGTATCATTTGCATCAAAACAAACAAAAACCTTACCCAACTATGTATACAATATGCAATTCTCCATACTAATCTAACGGAACATTATTTTATCGTTTCATCATCAGCTGAGCTAGCATACTCGTAAGTAAACTGCATTATGCATGCGTATCGAATACATCTTCCATCGTTGATACGGAATGCTGAAGGCGTGCATTTTTTGTAAAGTATATGTATACTGGATGTCGAAGGAAATAAGGAAGTGTGCTCATGCACCGACAATAATATTAAAATAGAGGTTTAACTTTTTGTTTAGCAAAAGCTGGCACAATCTGATCGGTGGAACGAAAGATGTAATATATTCTAATACTAGCGACTCAGCCTCGCTCCGCTCGGGTTCGTCCCTAGTTACGTTTTAATGTTTAGTATAGATTTCTTAGAGATGATATATTTTCCCGCAATAAAAATATCCTATATGTTGGCCCGGGGCCCCGGATCATCATACCAAATTTCATAAAAACCCCTCCAATGGTTTTCCGTGATGCGGTAAAAGACAGACAGACAGACAAAAAATCTAAAAACTGTAGATCCAGTCTTTGTATCGATAATAATGTCTATTTCAATTTCAAAAGATTTTTCAAAAAATATTTATTGTACAGATAGATTCGGCTTAGTTACAATTTTATTATATGTATAGATAAGTGTACTTTGCTAAGAAAGTATGTTTACATTTGGTAACTACTATATATGTATGTATATATTTAAACGGGATATTCTCCATGTTTTATTTTTACTTCCATATTAGATTTTTTATATTTTAAAGAAAATATTCACCAAAATCACTTTAAAATAATCATTTCACCACAGTGATGAATTTTTACTTTGAAATTGGAGAATTCTTGAGCGTAGCTGAATTGAGCAATTCCTCTTTTTTGGAAGTTGTGCAGAATTTACCTATATGTGGTGAAACAGTACAAATGATACGTGCTTCAAATAAAAAAGCCAATGCTTAAAGTTTAATTTAACAAGACAAGATTTAAATAGAGCCACAAAATATTGTAGTGCAATAAAACCTCGATGACTCTGGATCGTCTAACAATGATGGCGTCCAGCCAACTGAGTCGCTCGGACCACCGATAACCAAAACGCATGAAGATGGACACGATTACCTTTCTTTTTACCTCTACCTTTTTGCTTTTTACAAAAGAAGAATAATTATATATACTATTAGTTAATAATTTCTTAGATTTACGAGAATATTTAACATTTTAAATAAAACTATCTTTTTGGATTTTTTCGCGAATTTATTTAGATTTTTGGTTCCCGACGTTTCGAATGCTTTACAGCAATCATGGTCTTGTCACGTGTCGTGAAATCCGCGAAAAAATCCTAAAGATAGTTTTACTTAAAGTATATACGATAAGTTTCTTACTTTTGTGTCAGAAAATTATGTTAAAGATTTTCATTCCAGTAAGAAAACTAAAAATAAATAAATATGTTAGAACATTAACACACAGCACCATCTAGTTCCATGGTAAGCTACGAGGTTATGTTATGGCTACTAGATAGTGGATACACTACACATATATAACATTAAATACATACATATTATAAAAAAGCAGCCATATTATTCACATTAATTGAAAGGATATGTTTTTATGACGGTGCCGAATGCCGGGTAGTTTTAACAAGACCAGAATAAGTATCTGCATAATTAACACAAAGATTCAGCCTCTGACGCTTAAGACAATAGATAGTCGTAATCGAGAACGACATTGTCGCCTCTAGATTAAAATATTTTAATGCAGGTAGATAAAATATTTCAATCATTATTTACAAGTTGGTTGAATTGAGATTGAGTTTAAAGTGCAGTGACTAAATTCACTATTATCTATACATATAATAAAATTGTAACTGATCGTTGTCTGTACATGGACAATAATTGAGAAAAACTATTAGTGGGGGGTTTTCATCAACACAATAGAAACCAAAACAATGATTTTTAAAATCTTTGTCAGTTTGTCTGCGCGTTTGTGCGCGCTAATCTCGGAAACGACTCAACCGATTTGGGTGCTGTTTTCACTAATATATTGTGGTAAGCTTCACTTAACATTTAGTATAATATGTTTTATTTCAATCGGTTCATATATAAAAAAGTAATATCAATTTATAGAATCACCTATAATTTAATTACTCATTTTATATACGAGTATTAGCCTTGGCACTATTTTGTTAATCTTACGTCATTTTGAATTAATATATACCAAGTTTATTAATTATTGTTTATTATATCGTCATTTTAATTAAGTCAAGAGCAAGAAAAAAAAATAAAAAACAATGCTATTTATTACATAAATTGTAGTTTTATAGTCAATTAAAGTACTGTTATTCATTAAAACAGCATAATATTTAACGTCATTTTATTATTAGTATAAGATAAAATAACAACAAGCATACAAAATAACAGTCCAAGGTCACATAAGTTCCAGCCAACGGTGAGTCAGTTATAAGGAAATAATGATAAATATTAACATATATTTTTTTTGGATATTTTATAACAATATGTGAAATAACTAACTTTATGTGCCGCTAGTAAAATTTAATACGCTGACATCAAGTTAAATAAATTTTATTGATAAATTTGAGTGAGAAATATTTGTTCTTCTTATGTAAAAGTAAATTAAATACTAATTTAAGTATTAATATGGAATCTATATACCTTCTTATAGATTGTTCACTTTACAATATGAGTATATGAAAATATGTTTCTTTATTATAGCATTTCATCTAGTAAGATTTAAATTAGACTATTTAAAGTATATGCAACAACCGATTAAAGCCAAGGTCTCTTATTAACCCCATTTTACGATCAGAAATGTGACGCATAGACGACCAGCTTACTGTAATTTACTTGTTAATGCCTACCGGACAAAATAGCATTTATCCTGTTTATTACTGACCCAAAAGTAGATCATGACACAGACATTTTCAATATAGATGAACTCATATGAAAATTACAAGATTTACTCCTTATAAAGACATTATCAGACCACATGATTTTAACGAATTTATTACAATTACATATTAGAAAAAAAATTATCTTTCAAGTTATAATTTACAAGTTTTAATAATATAGTCTAATAATAATTAATCAATAAAGTAAGGAATATTTTAGTAAAATAACTTTTAATATTTAAATATTATTTAAGAAATCTGTTTTTAACAAGTATATTTTCTTTAATACTTATTGTTGTTTTACAGCACTGCACGGAGCATACTACAACACATATTCTGAATGAGATTATATTACATCATGAAGAGAAGAAATTCATTCACAACCAAGTAGATAAAAGCAGGAAATGAAACATTGTGTTATCTTAACGTTAGAGCATTCATGAAGAACAATGATTTGTAGCTCATTGATAAGATGTACAGGATATGTGGAGGAATAGGAAACGGATGTAATAATTGCATATAATATTGCAATAATAAAGGAGTCTATGAAATGTACATTCTAAGTTATTAAAATATCATGTACATATATTTTTTTAAAAGTAATTTAAATATTACATTTTAATTATATTATTGCATTATAAAATATTTAGCTATTTAGCTATATCATCACAACCTTTATAGATTTTATTCATAACAACCAAAAAAAAGTCTATGAATAGATTTTATTTTAAAAATCTATTTCACTATCATAAAAATACAAGATAAAGCTTCAATTTTACTATTCATTTTCTTTGTATTATGACTCACGTTGAATAGCGTAAGAAACACGAGTTTTCAATCATAGATATGAATGGGATCATTAATCCTCAGTTTTATATCCTGCATTGCCCAATTAATAGCCATAGACACGACTGGGTGTGTTCTTTCAATGCAGTGTAAACAATACATCGAACGATTCTAACACAACAAAACTAGTATCTATACGTATAAAATTCGATCGACTCATTTCGATTATTACCAACGTAACTAATATAGAATATTTAAGTATAAACAAGAAATATTGAGAAGCGTTTGTAAGAATGTCGCATTCATCGTAAACAATATTGGCGTGTTTGTAAACAAAAGTGCCGGTGAAATTGTTTTTACATACCAATACTTTGATGAATCGGTTCTCCAATTCATCCCTGTCTGGCATGGGAGGCTTGGTGCGATTCCTGGTCGACGGCTGCCGTACATGGTTACTCTTGGTCGTCCCGACCGGTCCGTCTAGCATTGTCTGATCCCTCGACGTTATCAAGCCCATTTTTACACAACACACTTATTAGACACCATCCAACACATTACAATCGCATCAGGTCATTTTTATCACAGAAAATAACACTAAAACACGTTTTAATTTTCAAGTCACATTCTATAACTTGCGAGATTTTAAACCCGAATTCATCAACAAACTGAAAAAACAGCCGCACCGCAGAAAAGCATAAAGCAAAGCACGTCCTCGAATGAAATGCGGGCTGTGGCTATGAAGCGAAGTTAGCGCCTTTTGTAAGCGGCGTTTGACAGATGGTTGGCCAATAAGAATTAGTTACGTTCCATTACACACATTTGTTGCTTAAGCAGATAAAAAGATATAAATATTTTGTAAATATATGTATTAAAATAAATACACTTGTTTAATTAAATATAAAAAATAATATTTATGAATACTATACATATGGGTTTAAGCTTTAGATGATTTTTGTATATAAACTAAGGTTTGAGCAAAATGTGTTCCGAGCAATTATAATGTTAACCCAACACAGCTCTCCGAGGGATGTCGTTATCAAGAAGGATTCCACCAATGTATGTCTTTGTTTATATTAAAATATCCAAAAAAAATCGACTAGAGGAAATATCTTATAAAAATTAAATACCTATTACACAAATATTGTACTTTTCTTCTTCTTTATGTCTTATTAAACATATAAACTAAATAAATTGCAGACAATATTGTAAAAAATTAATCATTTCAACACGAGAGGTACAACGGGCATGTCAAAGATATTTTTTAGAATAAGGTCTCAAGAAATGAATGGTATATTATATTCAAAATTTGATAAATAATGATTAAATAAACGAAATTTTAGCATCTTGCTTGAAGCATTTAAAATTTTGTTGTATGTTGTTTTTAATGTTAAAATTTAGTAAAATTTTTAGTTTTCATAGAAATTGTCTGTAGGTTTAGATTATAAAAAATATTACCTACATGATATTATGGTGGGCATCTATTTTTTAATTTTTTTTGTATATTTATATTTGAACTCGACATAGGTAATTGTACTATATTTTTTTTAGAACTTTGACATACCAGTCGTGTCTTTTATACTAAATCGGTTATGTACTGATATTTTTTTAATAAACTAACTTGGCTAACTTTTTATTAGTCTTAAGGAAATCTAAGTTAAAGGCAAAGAAAAAAAAATTTAGAGAAATTATTTAAAAAAAAAACAAGGTAACGAAATAAAACAACAAATGTTTAATACATTTTATTTTATTGGTTTATGCATAGGTACAGAAAGCTGTATCGAGAATAACATTACCCCGCAGCCGATTAATAACAATATAAATATACACCAATCTTCATGTTAGCACCATTTTTTTATTATTTTTCTTTTTTTAAAAACGACTTGTTTAACCTAGTGTATATGAATGTATTAATGTAATATAAAAGAAATTGACGGTCTTTTGATAATATTCAATTTTAAACTAACGCTTAAATTAACTATTAGTTTCATTTGATACATTGATCACACAACATTCTATAACTAACGTAACCATTTATAAGTTACATAATAAGATCTGAAAGGACAAACAAGCTGTTTTACTGATACTCGAAAGCTCTTAAGATGTACTCGGTTTAAGAAAAGACTTCCTTTGCTATAATAAGTCTAGTATTTTAACACATAAAATATTAATTTATAGCTAAAAGTAATAACTTTTGATAACGGGGGTTCCCCTGTCAATAGATACCGAGAACATTCCGGTAGCAGTAACAATACAAAAGATAATTTGGTCCAGCTTCAACAAAAATCAATTTGAATATGTTAAAACAAATCTCCTTGTGGAAACAGTCTTTGGTTAGGACAGAGAAGATTTAGAAAACTTACATTTATAAAATATCACAAGCATATACATATCCGCAAACTTCAGTCAAAATTATATTTTTGCTCATAAACATAATTAAAAAAAAAACAACAAGCATTATGCAACTAGAGTAGTAATAATATTCTTATAATTAAAAAATAGTTGCATAATAATAAGTTCATTACAACGAACTAATTTTAGAAGCGAAGGCAGCTGTAACCCCGCCCGCACACTGAGCGACCACAATTACGGTTGCAACGACCACGAATGCTGGCTCAATGACCACGATTGCTGCCTTAACGACCACGACTGTGATTCTAGCAACCCACGATTTACATTTATTGTTAGACGGCGACCAGCCTTAAGTGTAGTGTTGTACAAATAATTACGCGTCCACAACCATCACATCAGACAACTAGAGGACATGAAAACCTCCTCTCCAGCGGATAGATGACATTATAGTGTATACTATAATAGTATACTATCGTTTGTGCTAGTAGAAATCTTAAAAAATATATGCAAATGACATTAATATTATTATTTGACGAAGCTTAACACGCATAAATGTGTATTTTCTATACTTTTTATATTTCTATTAGCATAAACGATTATAGACGATTATAATATTCTGCATCGTCAATGACACCGAATTAAGACATGGTCGCGCGACCATTATTCACTTGGGCGACCACAAACCAATGGTCGGGCGGAGCGAGGTAGGCGCTAAGCTACTAACGGTCTATTAGAGAAAAGATGGCAAACTAATACAAGCTGTGAAGACACGACAAAGCGTACAATGCACATAGTACTATGCGTGCAACGTAGAGTAACGTACACCGTACATTTGCCAACAACTACTTATATTACACGTACTGTTTAATACTTTTAGGCATATATCGCTCAATATAAAATACCTTAAATTAGTTTAAACTAACTCTATCTAATGTATTTTCACACTGTGTAAATAAGAGTAGTATAATGTTTGATGTGAGTGAAAATACCCTGCCGTTTTAAGGCACTCAATGAGCTTATGGCATACTTCGCCTACAAAACGTTACGAGTTTATATTGACCTCCTCAAACCAACCAAACACTAACAAGACAAAAAAAAAACAAGAATCCAAACACTCCATAGAAATGCTTTAACCTTTATACAGGCACTAAATACTCATTCGTTCACTGCTACACTCACCCCTCCTCCTAAATTTAATTAAATTTGAAATACAAAGAATTTCTATACTATATATCATGTAATATATAATACCATTAGGAACTTACAATTTCTACTATATAATATGACATTATAATTTATAAATTGCGACAAATCTTATGTCAATTTGTTACAAATTAATTTTCATAATACAGTCTGAAACTTAGTTATTGATAAAATAATCCTTCTCAAACATTTATTCTAATAAAAGAGAAGTTTTATTTACAATTATATCAAAAAAATATCCACCGCAATTCTGACATCATAAGTTAGTAAGTTACAAAATTAAAAGCAATTTTACTTGCGCATACGCATATTGATATAACTATCATATTAAGGGCACATACATGCACTTAACAAGAGTTTTATACTAACATTAGGTATATATATATAAAAACCTCCATTGACATCAGAATAGTACTTATTCTCACACACTTCACCTACAAATGCTATGGTAAAGTAATGCCATTATATTCATTACGTATAGTTTATAATAGGATATTTTATATTTTTGACCGATTTCAAAAACAAATTTATTTTTAAGTGTTTTTTTTTCATTATATATTTATTAAATATCAATTTGATATCTTCACCCATTAAAAATAATTAATTAATGTTGTTACATATATTCTTTGCTTATAGGCGTGTCATTTGGGCACAGTTTACTTCGCCAATGTCGTATAGAATGGAGAAGATGCGGTAAGAGTTGTTAATTAATTCACATCCCCTTAAGGGTGCTGGCAAATAAATAGAAAAAATACCCCTAAAGATGGAAAAAAATACTTTTTAACGATTTTGAAGTCGGTGTACATTTTTTTTATTAAACTAATTATTTAATCTACAAAGCAACTTATGCAAACTAAACAATCAATTATGTGCGGCGTATAGATGGCGCTGTTAAAACATCGACACTTCTACTAACAACAGATGTACAACGTCTTAACTCTAAAAATATAATTCTTCCTATTTAGAACAATAACAAAAAAAATCATGTTATATTTTATAAAGAGGCGTGTTTACAATACAACAGTCAACTTATTTCAAACAAAATCTCAAATCGCTATGATCATGAGTACAGTAACCGGCGGTAAATAATGCACGTCGACCTAAAGAGCGAGACAATCGACTAATTTCGGTTTTGTAGAGCGTCGTCTCATTCACTCACTACATTGTAAAGGTCCCAGTAGATACCAGACTGTTAGTGCTCCGTTAGACAGAGACAACGCTATACGAAGCCGAAACTAGCCGATGTCTCCCTCTTTAGCTCGATGTGCATTATTTATCGCCGGTTAATATAATGCCAAGCATATATTTTATTAGGAGAAGGGGTGTAACACTAATGCAAACGTCCACCAATAACTTAAAAGTAAACTAGACCAACAAAATATATATCTCATAGAGAAGACCATGGCTGAGTGGACCATCCCCATACTCTTCCCACCATCGACCATTACCCAACTTAGAAAAAAGAAGGGTACGTTACTCAAAGTCAAAACACTGAAGACACGTCGTTACTGGTTACAGAATTACAACCCCTCAATAGGAGTAACGTAATTACCCTAAAACAAATCACCCCCCACTTTCTCGACTTAAAAGAGATATAATAGTATAGTATTTAACCAAATAATACACTCTATTTATTTAAAGAGGGTGTTGACATAATATGTACGTATCGTGTACTGTTGTGAGTCGCCGAGTACTTAGGCGCGAATTTGGAGTTCAATTTCGAGGAAATTAAACTGAGCCAGATCTTTTATGGTCCCGTAGGAAGTAAGCTAGTAGAACACTAGTGTTGTGTCTGACATGCGAAGATAGAAGGTCGTTATTGAAGGAGTAGTCAAATATTAGATACAGGAAATAAGTACGCAGTTCCCACTTGGAAGAGAGGGTTGATCTCTGGATGTGAGCCCTAATCTTAGCCCTAATCTCGTGTCAGACGTAAGCAAATAAGCCAGAAGTAAGCTAGGTTTTCCTTTATTTTAGTATAGATCTTACTTGAATTACGGAATAATCCTAGACCTGTGCCCAAACTTATTTTGTGTCTGACATCGGGAAAGAAATTGGAAGTCGTAAAGTTAGTCTCGTTGTTATCGCGTACCAGACATGATAACTAAACTAAAGCTAACAAGTAAGCGTCCTACTTGGAGGACGGGTAGTAGTAGAGCACGGCGCAGCCCGGCAGCTGCCAGCGCGAGGCGTGCAGCTCGATGAGCTGCAGCAGCGTGCGGCGGATGGAGGGCGCGGCCGCCGAGTTGATGAAGGCGTCGCGCACCGCCGACAGCAGGCGCTCCAGGTCGCCCGGCAGCTGCGTCTCCAGGTCGCGCCCGATGTACGTCAGCACGAAGAACAGGTTCTCCGTCTGCGGGAGGTCCGATTATAATACGAGACATATTATTGATGATGATTACGGGAATATTCTACATTTTAGATAACTCGTTTTGAATTTTCTCGCAGATTTATTTTTGATAAACGACGTTTCGATTACTTTACAGCAATCATGGTTACGGGAGAGATTTATGTTTTAGACATCTCAAAGTTATTATACACTAGCGACTCAACCTCGCTTAGCTCGGCTTCGTCCCTAGCTTGCTTCCCCATACAAACTTTCATTCCCATTTTCACCCTCTTAAGGGACGATTTCCGAGATAAAATTTTCACCTAAATTAGTTCAGTATATCCAGCGATTACCTGCTACAACCTCACAAAGTCACAAGCTCACAAACTTTACCTCTTTATAATATTAGTATACATTTATTACAGGCGGCATGATGGAGCACCTCGTACTGACAGGGGGACTTTAAAAAGGGCTGAATACAACTAGCAATATATTAGTACTGGTGACTCACCCTCGCTTCGTTCGGGTTCATCCCTAGTGAAAAACAAAAACAAATCTATCCTCCGGGAACCGTACATTTTTCCAAGATAAAAAGTAACCTATGCGCTATCCCAGACTATAATCTATATCAATGCGCTAAATTTCATCCAGATCCGTTCAGCCGTTCTGGCGTGATTGAGTAAGAACTAACAACCAACCATCCATCCAAACTTTCGCATTAACAATAAATAGTAAGTAAGACTAGTACGAAGGTGGGGTTTAGGCGTGTTGGGCACTAACATCGCTGGGCGAGGGCACGGGCTGGCGGATGCAGTCCTCGCAGCACTTGCAGATGAGCGCGAGCAGCACGTGTCCGGGCGCGCTGTGGCCGCGCCGCTGGATGGCGCGCCGCCGCAGCTGGCAGTACATCTCCAGCAGGAACGACAGGAACGCCATGAGGCGCGGCCGACCGCCGCCCACTGTCGCGCCGAGCAGCTGTTGTCATGGGGAAAGAGAAAGAAAAGTGTTAAGAGTAATCATAAGTAGCACAGGTATCAATAAAAGTGGATATTTCTCTCATTGTTTATTTTTTTCTTTTGCAGATTCGAGGTCGCCCGCCACTTACCGTTGCAGCTAT
The DNA here is from genome assembly GCA_905404265.1 of Fabriciana adippe. Lineage (NCBI taxonomy): Eukaryota > Metazoa > Arthropoda > Insecta > Lepidoptera > Nymphalidae > Fabriciana > Fabriciana adippe. Next base: position 2,606,336 of record FR989995.1, read on the forward strand.
GTCGTTATGCAAGGTCGTCCAGCAGCACATAGCATCACTAAGTACCATCAAATCGCTATCTTGATCAAATAGATAGATACTTTAGTGTACACCGCAAAGAAATATACAAAAACAAGATATAAACAATAAATGATGCACAGGAGGCGACCTTATCGCTATAGCGATATCTTCCAGGCAACCTTAGCGCGTAGGAGAAATTATATGAAATGGTAGGCGGTGTACTTACTACACACAAATGCATATCCTAAATACATACATATATGCATAAATAAATACATACATACATACATAATATCTAAAATATCTAGAGCCGTAACCAACACAAGAGACCCACCTTATCCCTGTCGTGGTACCACTGCTGGCAGGTGTTGAGGAGCGACTCGAGGAAGGTCTCTGTCTGCTCGCGCTCGACCACGGCGATGCAGCGGCGCGCGGCCGGCAGCGCGTAGCGCGGGGACTCCACCGCGCGCGACACCAGGTGCCCCACCGCGTCCATCAGAGTACGCGCGCACACCGCGTTCGGGTCTGCGGATGGGGTCAGCTTGTTATTGTAGACATAACTTACTTTATTGTAGAAAACAGATTATTAAAATAATTAAAAAACAATGGGTGCGTGTAACCTTCACTTGCGTGCGGTTGGAGTAAAAATTCTTTGGCAAATATCGCAATAAAATTAAAACAAATCAATAATTAAATAAGGTATATTACAATCATATATTTATAGAATATCATAATATACGGAATATTGTATATTTGTCAGACAATAACAACGGTTACCATGGCAACATGGAAATGTATTCTATCTCATTCTCTCGCTGGCTTTCCTTTTCGAATGCGTTAAAGATTTTATAGTTTATTTTATAGAGCCAGTAGCCCAGTGATAACGCGCTTATTTGGGAAGATGAGAGAAGTGTGTGAGCTAGAGGTCATATACTTCAAAACTCACGAGGGTTGGTATATATAGCATTCACTACCAATTTCTAACTCAATAGCAGCTGAAGTAGAATGGGACGGAACAAATGTAGTTATACTTTCTACTTAACCAGTCAGTTAAATATTATCTTAATAGCTTATTTTTTATTTTTTTTTTAATTTTCTGTATGGACAAATCTCAGACTAAGAAATTATACTCATATAGACAAAATTTTATAGAACTAAACATGAAGCCAAATAATGTTTTAAAATTGTATACAAATATTAATACTTAATAGAATACTCATTATACTTTCTTAGGTTTTCGCGGTTTTTGAAATTCTAAATACTATCTTAAAGGATACGGGAGAGTCTCTCCCGTGACCATGATTGCTGTAAAGCATTCGAAATGTTGGAAGCCAAAAATCAAAATAAACCCACAAAAAATCCGATAAGATAGTTTTATTTTAAAAGTACTAATATCTATTTAAAATTTCCTTATTTTAAAAAAAATGTAAACAATATGTATGTCAAAATCGTGATTAGTAGCATAAACAGAAAAACACGCTACTATTTTTGACCTTGAATTTTTTTTGATAGACTCCGTTTATGATTCTTTAGTCTGAGAGATGTTTTACAATTAAACAACAACTCGAGCATATTTACAAGGCGTTGTCATGTTCCCGGAAGTCAAACTGTATCTACAAAAACAAAGTACCTAGTTGAAAATATTGAGATAAAAAATATATATTATTTAAATAAAAGTTAACATGCAAGTAATTTAAGCATTTAGCAAGAATAATGCGACAAAAATGTATAGTGACGGAGCAACAGATTTGGACACTATTAAATTACAATTCGTGATATATTTTATGTAAAGCTATTAATTTATCAACTTTATATACATAATATGTACGTTTCATAGTAAAAATGACCATAGGTTAATCAAAAAATAGCCAAATGGCTTTTAAAACATTAAAATTAAATAAATGACTAGCAAATCTAGTAAAAAAATCCTGTATGGATTCCTTTACACAAGTGTATAATCTGACAAAAACTCGTACCTATGACTTTCTCTAAAGAGTCTGTGTTCTTTTTTACCACTTTTGTCACAAAACACTTGCTCTGCTTAACCAAAAAGAAAAATATAAGCAAACGTGATTTACCCTCCGCAGACTAACTTCTACAACCGTACCATATCCCTCAAAGTGCTGGAGATGACATAAAAAAAAAATTAGTTTACACACCATTTTTCTCACCTTCCAGTGCCTTGTCTATACACTCTTGTATCTCTGGCGGAAAGTTTCCCAAGTCTCCTGCATCAGCTGCAAGACCTAGAGCGGCCATACCACTTGCTAGAGTGTCGGCTGATGTCAGAGACTTGGATCTTTTCAGTCCTGGTGTAAAGGACTGTGGTCTGACAGTCTTGCCATTGCCATTGGTCAGGGACGATGGTGGCGATTTCTTCTTCTCTGATATCATTTGTTGAGGCTGGAGTTTGAAGGTTACGCGAGGTCCGACCTGGAAGATCGTTTTCATATTATCAGTAAAAATTACGAATGATATGTACAGTTATCTATGTAAGTATTAATTTGTAGAATCACCTTCTGATTGATTAAACCTTACCCCTCTCTTTTTTACTTTTCTCTTAGTCCAAAGGTTAGAAGAGAAAAGCTCATCGCTCTCTTAATGACAAAACTGTCTTTTGTACTATTTCTACTTTAAATTGTTTATGTAATATAAATTTGTGGTATGTATTAAGAAATATTTAAATTGTATCGAATTAATTTGTGAATAAAGATTTTTTTTATAAGCGGTAAATCAAAAACTCCTTTCCGAAGAAATAGAATAACTTCGAAATAAACTAACCGTGGGCACGTTCCCACTGGACGCGCTCGTCAGAAGCGCGTGGGGCGGCATCACGGGCCGGTAGTGGGACGGTACTTGCGCGTGCAGGACCGCCGAGCGCGAGTGCTGGAGGCCCACGCTCGTGTATCCCATGCCCACCGTTGACCTGGAATGTACGTAGCATGCTATTAATATTTAAACATAATTTATAACAAATTAATATCTGCCTTCTGTAGGTATATTAAAAAAAAAAGATTATGTTAATCGGCCGTCTATACATAAAAATACATATTCTGACTGATTCCATAACACTTTGCAATTGATTTGACAAAATCATAGAGGAATTACCACGACAATTCAAAGTATACTTTCCATCCCCTACGGAGGCGATTCCCGAATACAAGTCATTTCTATACCAAAATTCATTGTTAGCATCGTTAATAGACGGACAGTCCCAAATGCGCATTTATATGTTAGTAGGTAGCAAAGTAAGAATAATAACAATTAATGACATTAATCGTCATTATAAACCTGATTTAATGAATAAGTAAAACCTAAAACAAATTCGGTAACTAGACATTAGACAATGATATATTTTTATTATTCATCCCACGTTTTATCCCTGTTATATAAATGTCGTAATTAGTATAAGTACTAAATACTAACTTTCCGGATATGTCGCGTTATTACCACTACGAATGGCGGACCAAATGATCCCCCTCCCGACTCTAGTGTTGAGTTTGTCGTGGATGTTATACCTACATCTCAAAATACATACATCGGACTAATATTCCAAAGGAACTATTAGTTAATCTGTGCTAATATTATAATTGCGAATGTTTGTATGTGCGTGTGTATGTGTAAGTGCTTATATTTATCATTTCTTCGTACTGAAGCGACGAGTCGGATTTGGATGGAATTTAGTACATAGATAAGACTATGACCTGGAAACTTTACTGTCTCGGTAGTGTAGTTGCTAGCATGCACGGCTGCACATCCGGATGTCCTGGGTTTGAGTCCTGGCTCGGGCCAAGTTTAGTTATTGAGTCTTTCTGTTTAGTAAGCCTCAGTAACAGCCCAGAGTTGTGAAGTTGGCGGTGCTTCACCCCATGCCTCGGAGAGCACGTAAAGCCATCGGTCCTGCGCCTTTTGACCGCCGTGGCCGAAAAACGGTCAAAAGGACTTATTTTATTTATGACCTGGAGTAACACATAGGCTGGCACATAGGCATCAAGTGACGCACCCGAGCGAAGCGAAGGTATGTAGCTTAAAGAAGAAGTGTTCTAATATTACAAATTATTGTACAACTAGTAAATTAGTCAGGAAATTCAGATACATCTACAGACTTTAGTATCCTGAAAATCGTAGGATGGTTTTAGAATACCTACGTCACTTTTAAGTACGCACGTTCAAGACATAATAATATCTAATATTCTAAATATAAAAACAAACACTTTTCTGCTTTATCATTGAATTTATAACCCAAGCTTACTAGACAGTAGACATTAGACATATCTCATGCTTCCTCTTCATGCTGTACATACTCGTAGATAGTTTAGATACCTCGGCTCAAAACAATAACAACAGTCTGCGATGACGGACAAAAACAAGAAGTATATTGAACCTACATACATTATATTGTATGAATATTTTCTGAAATGTTAGGAATTCAAATGTTTGTTACAACATTTATATAACACTTGTGAAATTTGCTGATGAAGTATGATGTTATTTTATAAAAAAACAATTATCTATGTCTGTTTTTTAGTTCTCACGCCCGTTTCTCTCGTTTCAAACAAGCATTGAATGTTATCTCGGATGGATTATGAACGCGATAACAATAGCTAATTTAAGTTCGTTATGACAATTTTCATAGCACGTAGCTTTATTTATTTTACTTTTTCATTTTTTTAGGCTATCTCTATGTACCCGTCTCCTGTGTTACCAAAGGTTTTATAATAAACTAACAGTACCCGCGGCTTCGACCGCGTTCAAACTAGTAAAAAACAAACTCTTTGACACACCGACTGCAGCACCACCTACCCGGACCCGACCAATTGTATTTTAAAACCATCCAGGAGCTAATTGAAATACATAAAAAACTTCACCCAAATCGGTCCAGCCCTTTAAAAGGAGTAAGGTGACAAACACACGTACAGAAGCATTATATAATATATTAAGATAATAATTATTAGATATAAAGGACAACACGTTTGGCTCAGTTTGTAGCGACCCTACTTGACGTGCCAGCGTCCGCGGGTACGAGTCCCACCGCGTCCCGAATTTTCAATACAGGGCCTATACTTTTGATGTCACTTAATAATGATAAATTTTAAAGAAGCATGGCTTTATATAAAAATAACATAATCATATCATTTTTTGCACAATGTAATACCTAAGTACAAACATTTTAAGTTATTTTGGCGCTGACATCTACTCATTTGTATCTATCTATACATTTGCAAAATATATGTATATTTCATATATACTCGTAATATCTTTAAAGTTACCCCAATGTATTTTCAACAAGTTCAATTAACATTAATTAACCAATCAACTGTCGGTGAATTTATTGCAACTATGTATGGTTCCTGTTACACTATACCACTAAAGCAAACATGAGTCGAGGCGGCGCGCTTGCCAACTGCTTGCAAGCTAATTATTTATTCGACATCGCCCATATATTAATACGGAAAACAATAGTCTGCGACCTGCGTCCATTCTCCCTTTTAGCCGTAACAAATAATAAATCCTCGGACACTCCATGATTATATTATTGCTAATGAAAATTCAATGAAGAACAATCTATTTAAGGATGTTACTCTATTGTTGTAGGGTTTCTCTAAGATTGGATAATATACTCGTGTAACTGTAAACAACTAAGATTCTTGTAGTGAAATAATACTTGCTATATATACATATATAGCACTATACACATATATTTGACGACACGTTTGGTTCAGTTTGTAGTGATCTTAGTTGCTGCGCCAGCGGTCGCGGGTTCGAGTCCCGCTGGTGGCATTCATTCATATATTTATAATATGTATGTATTTAAAGTTATAATATATGTGTAGTGTATCAACTATCTGGTATTCATAACACAAGTCTCGTAGCTTACCATGGAACTAGATAGTGTTGTGTATTAATGTCCCAACATATTTATATTTATTTTATTTATATATTATTGCTTCTTTAGGTGATTTCGCCTTGCGAGGCGTTACCTAAATTTGGCCTTAGTTGACTTGACGTACATATATCTACGCTTACTTTTTCCTTTTTTTTGGATATCAGCCTCTGTATATAGACTGCATTCAAATTAACTGCATGCAAATTTGATTTCGTTTATAACACAAATTCTAAGGTTTAATATATTGTAAAACAGTGAAACACTTTTTCTGTTTTAATCGTAATATTGTCAGTAATTAATAAAATTTATACACACAACAGAAAGTCATCAGTCCCGCCCAAACGTCAAATAATATATTCGTCGTCATACTTTTCCTGCCTGCCTGGCAGTTGACACCTGCGTAGACGAACACCACAGAGGTTGTACGAAGGCGCTTGATGTCTTCGACTGTACTAGCGGCGCGTAACAATATATTTATTAATAATATAGCATAATAATAATAGTTTAATAATTTTCGATTTTCTCCAAACGTCGGGACCAAAAATCTAAAATAAAACCACGACAAAATCCGAAAGGATAGTTTAATTTAAAATTTTAATACAAATGAATAAGGTATGTAATAGGTAATCAATTTTCAATATAATCATAAGTAATTCAATATAAGTATACACATCACGTAATATTGATTTTCCAGTTAAGGGCATCGAATCGTGCGTAAGCGACTCTATGCGGGTAGCGTCAAATGGATGTTCGGAAACGTCGAGTTCGACGATGATGAAATAATTCGTGCGGAACAAATGACGAATTGGTTGATCACTTATGTACCTACTTACTTGTTAAAGCTTAGCTTTAGATAAATGTAAGAATTCCTTTTTTCCTACCATCATGTAAATAAAAAAAAATGTACAACAATTGAACGAGATTCGCACAATTTTTATTTTTACACTGACCATACAGTTATACCTAGTTTGCATAACATTTATTTTCTGTATTGGAAAATTATGTTAGAAAATCATTACTCAACCGATTCTAATGCGCCATACTACATAATTATTTAAAAAAATACCCTTTAAGTTTCCCGAAAATGAGGCGAAACATTATTTGGACAAAATGAAGCGTTTTAAGGCCAGTAATGCAGTGAGTGACCTCTAGCAAGTGCCGCTGTGCAATGCGTGGTGAGGTGTGAAATGAGGACAAGTGGCTTGTCCTGTTCGCGGCTCTCTATTGATACTTTGGACTGACCAAGTTAAGTACGATTAAACTGTACTTAGAAATTGAAATATTGATTTAAAAAGTTTCTTATGACGATGTATTATATGACTAGCGACTCACCTCGCTTCGCTCGGGTTCGTCTCTAGCTTGGATATAGTAAAATGGATATAGTATGTTATCCTTAAGAGATAGACATATGACATCGCGGACTTTTTTGTAGACCTTTTTAAGGTGTACAATACTGTAGTATATTATTTTGATCTATCTCGTAGGGTTCAGCCAGCGTTTACAATGTAAGCGCAAAAAAATGTGTTTATTTACGATATCACATTAGAAACTTCTAAAATTATCAGTGTTTCTCTACTATATTATGCATGTATTATACATATAAACGTTCCTCTTGAATTACTCTACTTATTAAAAAACCGCATCAAAATCCGTTGCGTAGTTTTAAAGATCTAAGCATATACATATAAAGACAGATAGCGGGAAGCGACTTTGTTTTATACTATGTAGTGATAATCAAAGTAGTTGAGCACGATATATGATATTTTGGTTTTTGGTTCCCGAAGTTTCGAATGCTTTACACTCTTACAGCAATCATGGTCACGTGAAAGACTCAGACGAAACGTCAGAAACCAAAAATCAAAATAAATCCACGAAAAAATAAGAACACATAGTCTTATTTAAAATGTCAAATATTCGTATAAATTTAAGAAATTATTATGTAAACCAGTATGAACTAGAAACCGCAAACCAAATACGCCGGTTAAAAGATCTAAAGACAAAGCGCGAGATATTTTAGTTTGTACAAATAATTATCTTTAATACCTAGTATAGCATTGTAAGATCTGTGTTATTACGAAAAGCAAGTAATTTAGGTGTTTACGTATAGAGTAGGTAGGTAAGTGTGTCAATTTATATCTGACTTACATATTTATTAATTTTAATTCAATTCTTTGTGTTGAAATGTGAACGCAGTCCTTTATACCTATTGTAAATTATATATAACCTCCTTGTATAACTACATATTATTTTGTTAATTAAAAATAACTGCAGCTCTCATTGTTTTCATGTTCAGTCCTTTTATTTATACTTTTAGCTATTTTAGACCATTTATCATAATCTTATACTAGTTTTCATTACTTTGAATGGAGGCTTTTAGGAGTGTCGGCTGAACACTGTTTATTTCGCCAAAGTCGCGTAGAGTGGAAAAGACAAGTGAAGATTAATAATTAACCTTTTAAAAAGAAAAATTACACTGTACCTATATGTGTATTCTGCAGTTCATCCACCTATAAATTTATCTATAACTTAAAAATATAAATAAAATAGAAGTGTATGTTTGTCATGTCAAAATAACAGCTTTTTACTAAATGCATATGAAACTATATATACGATACCAATAAGAAAAATCAATTTCTAAAATTTTTGTCTGTCTGTTTGTACCGGCTAATCTCTGAAACAGCTGGACCAATTTTGATGGGACTTCACTAGCAAATAGCTGATGTTATAAGGAGTAACTTAATGCTACTTTTATTTTAGAAAAAGAAACAGGGTTCCACGCAAAAAAATTAAAACCCATGAAATTGTAAGTCGTTAGTCCATATAAATAAAAATGAATCACCGAAATGTATGTACCCGCATAACTTCCGATCGACTTCACCAAATTGGATAATTCTTTTTTTTTTGTTTTTTATTGTCACGACAAGCTTTGTATAGAAGAAAATTAAAAGAAAATAAAAGTACTAAAATAAGTTTTTTTTTTAAATCTCATTATATGAAAAGTCAGCGAGTGAAATAGTTTCTATCCCGGAAATCAACCCTTATAGGGGTGAGAATGGGGATGAAAGTTTGTATGGGGAAGCAAGATAGGGATGAACCCGAGCGAGGCGAGGGTGAGTCGCTAGTAAATAATAAGAGTACGTACAAATGAGAGAGAAATCATTCAAAGAGCAAAGCAATAAAACATCCTATTTAGTCTATTGGAAGACTTCCAGCGATTCTAACCCACAATGTTGAAATAAATATCAGCTTAAAGGTGGATTATTACAGGAAATCGGCAAAGTAGTATATCGTTCGACTGCCAAATCAAAATGCGTCGAATATTGAAGGTCTGTTCAGAGATTCAAGGTTTTCGTAAAAATAATACTAATGCTAAATGAACTCCTAAAATAGGTCAAACTAATTATAAAACAGTATTTTTGTGGTCAACCTGAAATTACATTGCTTTCTCACGAAAATTCAGCAAGACAATACAAATATAATGTAATTCCGAGAACGAGTGTTTGTATTATCGGACTACTGTTATGAATGGGAATGTTTTATGTGTATATGTGTTTGTTTGTTTGTTTGTTTCTAACTCTTTGACTTTAAGACATCTAGAAGGATTTGGATGCAATTTAGTAGGTACTAGAATGGGCTAGTATGTTAGGCACCCATTTTTTAGTTAATTCTTTGTGCGAAAAGTACTGGAAAATTAGGATGCTGGCATTACTATTGGGGGCGAGAAAATCACGAACGATTGAGATACGCAGATGATACGACCATATTTGCAACGAGTGAATCGGAAATGGCAACTTTACTGCAGAAAATTAAAGTTAAGAGTGCCAAGCTAAGTCTTAAAGTCAACAAAACGAAGACCAAAGTTATGGTAATAGACCAAGCGAGGTTATTCGCTAATATTAAGGGTACGTTTAATTTAAACTTAAAGTCACTTCTAAATATAAAGGGAGGTCATTTAATCATTTGCATATGTATGTATAAGAATTATTAAGGTTTCTAAATGTATACTACATGTTAGGTACAAAATGAATCTGATACAGAAGGACTGGGCAAGGACATACATATTACATAATATACATATAAATACAAAGTATACAAGTAATATTATACCACATAACGATCTAATTACTCCAATCTAAACCCTGAGTCATAACTAAAGTGTAAACTCTGTGACGCGTAAATTACCGTCTGAGTGACTTCCAACAATGCATAAACAGTAGGTATAGTGGTCATGACTGGATAGTCAGTTGAAATGGTAAAGTAGGTACCTAGTCACTTGGTACCTTTTTTTATGTTGGGAAATGAATTTACGCATACCACCTGCAGACATACAGGTGGTTATGTGGGACTCACCGGCTAGAAAAGCCAGTACTACCCACTAAAACTCAACAAAACCTCCCCCGTCTTAATGGGGCGTTGCAGGATCGCTTACGCACTCAACTACGACGCCCCGACGGCAGGTCTGCCGAAGCAGACCAAAACAACCATGGGGTTGCTCCACAGTCCACTCTGCTATCAGAAAAGTACCAGGAGCAAGCTGCATGGTACACCCCCCACCGAAGTGGGCCACCTCCCTGTGCGTTTCTTGGTTTCGCGCGCGACAGACCTGCCGGACGCTACTAGCCCCCCCACCACGAAAAGCTGAACGCACGTTGGGGGGGAGTCACTTGGTACCTACTTTAAGCCAAGCAATATACTAGCTTTATAAAATATTTAATACTAGCTCCTTCCCTCGATATGACCTGAAGTAACATATGTATATTTACATATAAATATGTTACTTCAGGCCATAGTCTATCTTTTTATTAATACAAATCCGCACAGTCATCTTTTTCAGTATGAAGGAGTAACGAACATACAAAATCAAAAAGTTCCATGTACATATATTTATTTTGGCATAGTTGACAAATATAAATATTTTTTATTGCCAAAACCAAACAGACGTTAGAGAAGTTATATTACTAAGGATCAGCAAAAGTCCTGGCGAGGAATGTTAAACGCATCCCGAGATTAATAAATTGGTCAATTTTCTTAATCGTGCAAACATTTCATGTCTGGGGTTGAATGAATCATGTAATAACACGTCACTGGATAGTGGGCGGTCAACAAAGATGGACATGAATCGCGAAGTATGATGAAGCAAATTAAGCGGTCACTTTTATAAAAAACGAAATAATTAATGATCATTGACATTTGACTATACAAGATATCTAGTTTCTTTAAATTAATTAGGTAATTATTGTGTAATTCTCTTTAGAATACGGCATACATAGTATATGGTGTATAAGAAGGTTGTCTTGATTGAAAAACCTACGTCAATGATTTGGCAAGAGTAGCTATTCATTATTCATAACTCCGGTATCCAAAACACAAATCATTAATGATCAGTAATATTCGTAAGATGGTACCCTAAGGCGAAGAATATTACTGTACTAGCCAGAAACGATATTTGAATGGAAACACGAAAAACTTTGCAGAATCGATGACAAAAATACCTTTATAAAGTACTAAGCTTTCTATTGCCCATCCTGAAGACCTATCCGTAGAGCTATGAGTCTTTGACGAATGACTTCAAAGCATTTAAGTAATTCAATTCAATTTCCTTGTTAATGGTTTCAAAGCGTGCCAGTTAAACGATCACTTCGCCGATGTTATATAGAATGAAGAAGACACGAAGAAGAGACATATTTAATAACATCTCTATAAAAACTGCAAAGTAATGATACTTTTTTACATAGCTAAAGGTATACGAATACATCGCAAGACAAAATTTGTCTAATAGCAGAACTGCGTCATGTTTATAAACGGAAAAATAACATCTACCATGGTGTCCGACCTTGGTTTTCAACGACAGCTCAATGACAATACTAATGAATGGCGAACCGTATGCGCTTCTATATGAGGTTTCAGCTGTAAGGCTAATTGATTTGCTAATGATAATATTCTAAGGCAGTAATTTACTTTTATTGGCGTCGCTCTTAGGACAATATGAACTATTTAAAAGTCGTCTGCGATTTGTTATAGATCTTTACATATTACTTTATATTTCAAAATTTATATTGAAGTACGATGTAAGTATTATATTATAAAAACTATAATCAAAAAATGGATTGGTTTTATCGAAAATAACTAGCAAAAAAAAACTAAGCTAGAGAGTTCAACACACTCACTTTGAACTGAAATAAAGTTAATGACAGGAAGAGGAAACGGCCATTATTTAAATGTTGCCATTCATTATCTACAACAATACGACTTTATAGGTGAACCATCGTAACTAAATCAAATGTACACTTTTTATTGTTGCATATTGTCGATATATTACTCACATATCAGAGGTCGAATATCTCCCACGAACCATTATAAAGGCATCCACAAAATGCACTAGTTTCAAAGCACACGTCAACTATATCACTATTTGATCAAGTGTTTAGATAAAAAAACGTTTATTTACACATCGTTATAATTTATGACATTAACAATTGTTGTGTGAATCTCTGTACAAACTTGGCTTATTGCTGTAAAACCGCGTTTCATTTCATCACATCGCATTTTATAAATAGAAAACCTCATAAAACTACAGGCGTCCGACATAAAAAAACTCCAAAGTTGAACACAAAAAGCTCACTGGTAGTCGATATGTAGAGGCGGACCGTGCGTGTATTTATTAGAAGAGTTTATTTTTCGCGGGTTAATTTCGTTCGAGTGCGTTCGCGTTTGGTTCGTCTTTGTTAGGGCGCGTTCGCAAGACCGCGTGTCGACGCATGCGCAGTTCGCGCGGGCGTGCTCACGTCACCGCGCCCGAGAACAAAGTGATAACAATTGATACTACGCACCTCCGCGGGGCATCAACGGAAATCGCGTAAAATATCCCAAGATTTTTGCTACCGTTGGAAACCAGCCAACGGCGTTGATTTGACGGTCCTTCGCTTGTGAACCGTCTGCATTTTTCTTATCTTCTGATTCAAATATGTTAGGATCACCGAGTACTCCTTTTAGATACTCTCAATACGCTTTTACCCTTTTTCGTAATACATTTGTGTCACAATCATTCGTAACATATCGTGTTCATTTTTTACATCAAAAATGAGAATGGTATTATAATGTCAAGGTTGTCAAACCCTATTTATGGCTTTATGAAGCATGAATTCGCAATAATCTGTCCACCTAATTAAGGAACTTCCACTCGTCCAAAAATATTACATCACAAGCGTTTTATATGTTTTCACACGCCACTACGGTGTGCTTATATATTCTAGGGCTATGTGCTAAATAGATCGTGGCCAAATTTCTCTTACATTTATTACGACAGATCAAGTAATGTAATTAATTATAATAATATTAAAGCCTAAAGATATAGAGACTAGATTATAATGTTGCCAAAGGAATTCGTTATTAGGTATTCGAACTAGTACCTAGTACCCGCGGCTTCGCCCGCGTCTAAACTTTCCGATATAAACATCAGTTTTACAATAGGTAATGTATGGAAGTCTGCCCGATTTGTTGACATTTACGATTACTGCTCCGCTCCCTTGGACAGTAACAAGATGATATATAGCCTATAACGAAAAGGATTTTTCAAACCGAATTAGTAGTTCCTGAAATTAGCGCGTTCAAACAAACAAACTCTCTCTTTATAATATTCAGTATAGATTAACGTAGCACTTGGGGATAATCGTTCTGAATTGTACAGAGTTGTTTGCATTGGATTAAAAAAGATTTCCATAAGATGTTATACAAAATTCTATTATCATGTGAAAAGTACTTGATGTGATTCATATGGATGACCAAAAACCATAATTCAATGCTAGTCTGTGGCCACGGCTCCACTGATAGGTGTGGTAAGCAGTTGATAACAATAGCTTATATGTCAATTCAAAATCTATATTAATATTATAAAGCTGAATAGTTTGTTTGGTTGAACGCGCTAATCGCAGGAACTACTAATCCGATTTGAAAAATTCTTTTTGCGTTAGATAGCCTGTAACTGAGGAAGGCTATAGGCTATATATCATACCGGAAAAGTGTGCGGTTCCCTTGGGATAGATTTGTTTTATCTAGGGACGAATCCGAAGCGAAGTGAGGGTGAGTCGCTAGTATTATATATCTGCATTTATTATTTCATTCAAATCGGTTGAAATTGACGGGATTTGACTGAAATAAGGAATGGAGCGTTAAGGATTAATAACCACGCAGATTTTTTTTTTATTTAGTGTGATTTAGCTTTTTGTGATTTAAGCTCACACGCATACAAACCAACGAACTTTAACTATTTCTATGATGTTCTTGGTCGTATAAGAGTCGCAGTATTCGATATAACAGAGTGATTATCTTTATACGTCGTTTACTTAAGGAAATTATAGATTTTTCCAGGAGTACTTATGTATGTATATGATTATTTTTATGTATAGAAATACGTACCAATGAAGTGGACAAATCTTTATCTATTATTGTAGAGCTTTATCTATACTAATATTTTAAAGAAAAAAAATATAGTTTTTATTTGTAATGGATAAACTAAAAATCCGCTGAACTGATTTAAATGAAATTTTGTATGAATAAGCTTGAGACCCTGTAAAGAACTTTAAGAGGGTGAAAAGGGGGGTGAAAGTTCGTATAGGGAATCAATCATTTCTGAAATAAGGGATATAAAAATCATAATACCTATGTATGATATACTAATATATGGTCTATGTATTCCATATATATTGATAGATATACATACATATATACTGATATATGGTGTATCTATTCCATGCTAACCCGTTGAAACGAGACGAACCGAAGCGAAGCGAAGGTGAGTCGCTAGTAGCTTATAATTAAGTTCTATATCATATACCTACTGATCCCTTTAGGCACAAATCCGTCACGGAAAACTACACATATAAAATTTACTGATATATTGACTAGTAAGCCAAAACAATGGGCAATTATTGTCTTGAATGATTAATGTGATATGTAAATGTTAGTAGCAATGTTACTAGAGTTACTCATCTCTGTGTATTTTCTATAAGTTTTGATAGAATTTTACTAAGAGCATATCATATATAAACAATTAATTTTGTAAACAAATAAAATGTATCTCATGAACGTTTTCACGTTGTAACATTGTCTTAAAACCTGAAAATAAAATCTTTTTATAGACTTTTTACATTCTATTGTGCTATGTGCCATAAAATGTAAATCTGTGAACTAAAAATCAAAATAAATCCGCGAAATAATCCGAAAAGATAGTTTTATTTAAAGTGTAAATCTATTTCTGGTAGGTACACACGTAATCCGTAAATACGTAAATATATTGTGTTGTGCTATGGAACCCAAGATACATAAGTCTGATTCGCACTTCACCATAAAGTTTACCATAGACCAAAAAACAACTCACCTATTATGCAGGTCAGCGGGCTTGGCCATGGTGAACTCCTTGGCGTGCACATTCAGCTTGTTGGTGGATGATGGCGTGGTCGGCGTGGTCGCGCCTGTGGTCGCGGTGGTCGCCACGCCGTCTGTGCGGACACCTGGTGGTCAACGTTGGTCGTCAAGAGAAGAGATGATAGGAAAGGTTAGAATGGATATTAGCGATAACGAAGTGATCAAAGAACGTGAACAATGACTGAAATAACGGAAATGAGATATAGCGTATAAGAAGTGCTGATAGTTTGAAGTGGAATGATGCAAATAGACACTGTAAAAACGTTGGCCTAAATATTGATTCAATTGGAATGAATTAAAAAATGTAGGTTAGACATTATTAGGTCGATTTCAGAAATTGAATGACATAATACAACGTATTGATGAATTTAACTATCAAACGTAATATTTATGATCTTAATATAGTAATAAATAATATTAATGCATTATTATTATTTATATAACTTAAATTAGTAATAACTATTTATATAACTAAAGTTACTTTGTGGTATATTTTGTTTGGTTTCAGCAAATTGAAAGCAGTTGGAAGTGCTTAGATGAGACACGGTGTTTAGAATTTTTCATTTCCTTTATTTAGAATATGTATATTCTTTTCCGATGAATCGTTAAAATTTTCATGTGTCAGCATAATATAGCAGACGATATCCATTTATCTTATTTGAAATATTTGCTCTGTTCTAAAGCGAAACCTAAAAAGAACTCTAAGGTTTTATAATACTTAAATATCTTTTGAATATAATTTAATAATAATATAATTTGAATATCTAATACTGTTAAGATAATACAAAATTATACAGCAAATATGTATGTACGAAATCAATATTTTCTTATAAAAATTTTAGGATAATCTTCGCGCTGACAACTTTATTTAACGTGCGTGACTCTCTTCGTCGCGGTCAAATGAGCAAACTTTCATCCAAGATTTACAGCTAGCCATTCTTTCTTAGCCTCGTTGTAACAAAAGTATACGTCGTTATCTAGATTTTTCTATTATAATCTAGTAGAATATGAAATTAAAAATTTTTGCAACTGTCACTACAAGTGATTGCAGATTTGACCTCTATTTTCAATTATAGCAACTATAAATCAATTGGTTTCAAGGATGTAATTTTTGAACCCACACAATTTTACCGTGAAAGGTGTACTTTACATATGTATTATCAAATGCAACGATAAGCTTTGATGAATAATATTATTTATTCAAAAAATTCCTTGTGACTTAACATTATATACCTACTATACATTTAGTAGTACTGTTTAACTTTGTTATGATGCTATAATAACGTAAACAAACCTGAGGTTTCTGAAACAACTTGAGCAGTCGTCACCTCAGTGATTGATACTGGCACTACAGGAATAGGGGATACAGAGACCGGTACTTGGGTCACTGAGGATGCCATTGGTTGTGCCACTGTTTGTTTCACTATACACCGTGACATTCCCTTATTATACTTATATTATTATAACACATAGATCCTAAACACATACGCGACACGTACACCGCAACAAACATGAGACTGTCGACCCGTTCCAAATATGATGTTTTGTTTATTTTTAATTTTGGCGCCAATTTCGCGTAGTGACGCTTGCCAGCCAGTGCTTCCCGATTCGAATTGAAATCGGAAATATTTATTATCGATATTATTTATAATTTCATTTTATTTATTTATTTTAATAGCTCACCTGGAGGTCTATATATTTCGAGCGTCGGTTTGCCTTTAGCGTTGGTCAGGATCATACTTCGCCGTTTCCCATTGTTCGGAAACTGTGAACATATGGAATTTTGTGAAAGTAAAATATTTTGTGCTGCATACTTCATGTTTTCAGACGTCTTGATGGGCTGTCGCGATTTATTTTCAGATTCTTATACATACATTGGTGACTGGAAGATATTTAATACTGACTAAATATCTAACATCATCGACAAATTTAAAACGAAATCCTTGAACAACGATGAATTCATCGTATTACGCTCAATTTCTGGTTACGATTATGTTATGATCGTAAGCAACTAGCAGAGTGTCTATTTGTTTACTATAAGAAACAAAGCGAGTTCGAGTTCTTCGTAATATCAAAGTCAATATTGAAGGATCGTTCATCCATTTACTTTTAAATTAACTAGCATTTGCCTGCGACTCTATCCGCGTCGTTTATTTATGTATAACTAGCGGCTCACCCTCGCTTCGCTCGGGTTCGCCTCTAGAAAAACAAAAACAAATCTGTATATTTTTCCGGGATAAAAAATAGCCTATGTGTTATTCCAGACTATAATCTATCTCTGTCCCAAATTTCATCCAGATCCGTTCAGCCTCTCTGGCGTGATAGAGTAACAAACATCTATAATCACAAACTTTCACATTTATAATATTTATACAGATATACAGATAATCGCTCCGACTACTAGCGAAATGATAAGTCGCTAGTCCTCAATAAATAGTCTAAAAATGCAAAAAATATTTTGCCAATGGGACTGATAATTCCGAATATTAGGAAGTTCCTCGCATAGTTTATTTCTTAATCCCCTAAGGATCGTAGGGTGATAATACATTATCTATAATATACCACATTAAATAGGCAATAAAGTGCTGACAAATTTTTAAAATAGAATCGGTCGTACCAGAGATTAGCGCGTTCAAACAAACTAATCAGATTTATATGACACTAGCGACTTACCCTCGCTTCGCTCGGGTGCGTCCCTAGGTACATTTTAATTTTTTTTGAGCGAAACCCTAATACTTTTTCTAAAATAAAAGTAGCCTAAGTTACTCCTTATAATATCAGCTATCTGCCAGTGAAAGTCCCGTTAAAATTGGTCCAGTCGTTTCAGAGATTAGCCGGAACAAACAGACAGACAGGCATACAAAAAAATTAAAAATTGTGTTTTTCTTATAAGTACCGTATATAATTCCATATGCATTTAGTATAAAGCTATTATTTTGAAATTACAAACAGACACTTCAATTTTATTTATCTGTATAGATTATGTAGTAGGTACGTATATATTGGACCTTAATAATATAAAAAAGAAAATAGCTTTAAAACAAATCATAAAATCAATTTTGTTTACTTAACACAAGTTTATCCAAGTAAATTGCGTTGTTTCATAGGTATCTATTAAGGTCATCTAGTTTTACAAATCGCAAGTGGGTGTTAGATAGAGGATTGTGCATTCTCCCACGCGTGGACTCGACATTGCCTGTACCTATTTTAAATATCTTTATTATATGTTGATATGTCAATTTTACTTTCATTTCTTGTTACCTACTTAATTATCAAATAGATACATTGATTATGAGTTAATTTAAACTTGTAGTTTATTAATATTTCTTATTCTCTATCCAATTTGCCACGAATATATTATATTTTAATAATAATACATTTCTGACATTTTCGCGGCTTTGTTTTCATTTTTTTTTTGTTTCCGATGTGTTGAACTTTTTTTTTAGTAATCATAGTTACGGGAAAGAGGGAGGTTTGAGAGATCACAGAAAAAACAAATAAAAATTAAACAGGGAAAATATAAAAAAAAAAAAAAAAAAAAAAATAAGTTTTAATTAAAATACTCAGCTTCACAGATAAATATATGAATGAGTCAAATATTGTAGAAGAACAAAGTACCTGGTTATGATGCATATTATGATGAGACTGCGGCCGTATAAAGCTTCGCTCCCTCATGATGACGCCTGGTGTGGCAAAGTTCTGCACCCGGTAGCTCCTTTGCAGGTCACCCCCCACTCCCATTTGAGCTTGCATTTTGCCAATTTTATACAACACTATAAACACTTAAAGAAACGTGCGATTTTATTCACGCGCGTTTATCACTGGACGGTTTTTGCTTCTTTGGCAATTCCTAAGTTTAATATTTAGTTATATTTCCTTCCCTAAGTTTTAGTTAGTAAGTTATAGTAAGTTAATTATATTCTATATCGATAAATAGTTTGAATTTAAATAAATACACTAGATGAATGACTAGTAAAATAGTTACAACGTCAATATTATTTTGATTAATATTTTATTTACAAATTGTAATATTAATAAAACAATTCCACAAGGGCAATATACAAATGCGAGTTATACAAGATTATAAAGTATCACAATATAGTATTGTGACGTCACGTTAGAGATCTGTACTGATTATATATGCATATATAATATCCTAAGACCCCCAGTCGTGGCCACGGAAAGGGGGTGTGGGTTCGAGAATGTTCGTTAGACGAATAGAGCGGTGCAGAAGTGGGCCTGACAGAGCGATTGCTAGTGTATCGAGGGGTTGAAAGTAAGCACTTTGTCAACTCCTTTCTCGAATCGTTTCGTTGAGGGGTCACTTGAACCCCCTATCTGAAACAAAAATACATTTATAAATGCCTTATTGAATAATATCCGACTACTATAATTATGTATATGGGAAAAATTGTATGTGTATGTATATTTGTTACTCCTTCATGCTGAAACGGATGGACGAATTTGGATGAAATTGAGTTTGAATTTAATCATACATAATAGTAATAGTAATAGTTTATCTGTGTAGATGGACCATGAATGGCCTGTAACATGCCTGTGACATATATCTCTGTGACATAAACGTAGAGAATGGACTGAACAATATTGTCATGAAATTGACAAAGAGAGAAAGCTCATTTTTATAATATTATTGAAAATTACAATATTATAATGGAATGTAAAATGGTTATTAATATCTATCTTCTTTTTGGCCGCACATTCGTTTTGTCTCTGTCGCGCTTTTCCGCCATTTTTAGCTGACGGCTGGCAAAGAAATACTCAGTAGGTACACTCTCTGTGTCTATGGTATCTATAATAGGTGCCTAACATCTTGCAAAATGTTAATGTGTAAATCACAGACCACTTAGTTAGGAATCCAGGAAGCACCCGAGCAAGGCAGCGGTAAATCGCTAGTATAAAATAATAATGTTATATTTAATTGAATCTGACTGAGGATTTAGATTGATTTTATGCCGTTTGGTACTTGATATAATTCAGTGACTCTATGAACTTCTTAAAAGACATCTTAGTATTTTAAATAAAACTACCTTTTCCGATTTAATCGATTTTTATTTTTAGTGTCCGACTCCCAGGGGGACTCTCATCGGAGAGACTCTTGACCATAATTGCTATAAAGCATTCGAAACGTCACAAACGAAAATCTATACATATAATAAAATTGTAACTAAGTCGAATCTGTACATTAAATATTGTTTTGAAAATCTTATAATCGACATTACTATCGATACACAGGCCGAAGTCCGAGTCTATAGTTTTTAAGATTTTTCTCTGTCTGTCTGTTACCGCATCACGGAAAATCCACTGGAGGGATTTTGATGAAATTTGGTATGATAATAGCTGGTTATCCGGGTCAATATATAGAATATTTTTTACTTCGGGATAATATCTCATCTCTGAGAAATCTATTCTAAGCGTTAAAACTTAAGTAGGGACGTACCCGAGCGGAGCGAGGGTGAGTCGCTAGTTCAAAATATATTCACAAAAAAATCCGAAAAGATAGTTTTATTTAAAAAGTCAAATATTCGCGTAAATCTAAGAAAGTATGACATCTTAGAAGCGAATTTAAAATGCCAATTATTAAGAAATCGTTGTCAATAGCGCAAGTTATTTGCTAAAAAATTACAAATATATTTGCAAACGTAAACTTTTCATCACATCTCAAATGCCTATGTTTTATACTTGAGTGAAAGGCATCTTGAGTACACTTAAATGTTATTCATCAAATTATTTCTTACAAGTCTTAATATGTATTTCTTTAGACTTTACATCCACAATCCACAATATCTTATATAAATATGTACAGATAAGCTTCTTCTTTTTTGACCGTTTTAATTATACGCTTTCATTTCGTTCTGGAATTCCAGCTTCAAAGTATATGAAACATTAATTTCTAAAATTTAATTTGGATATTAGAATTTTTCTTAGAATTATTAGAAAGACATTTTAAGATGAATGAATCATCTAGTTTAAACTTGGAGAAATCCATATTCTTTTTACGACACGTTTAGCTCAGACCCTGCTTGCTGTGTCAGCGGTCGCGGGTTCGAGTGCCGCTGGGAGCATTCATTTGTGTGATGAGCACAAATGTTTGTACTCCAGTCTTGGGTGTTTATATTTATAATATATATGAATTTATAGTTATATATGTGTAGTTTATCAACTATCTGATATCCATAACACAAGCCTCGTAGCTTACCATGAAACTAGATAGTGCTGTGTGTTAATGTCCCAACATTCTTTTTTTTTTGTACATCCAATTGTTGTGTACATTTTTATATTCAGCCTGAAAGACCTTGATGTACACGTAACAAAGTCCTCATTTCGGACCGGTTTATGGTTTTATCATTGTAAAAACTAGTAATATTGGATAAACACGACGAAGTTGACGGGTTAGTTTACAAAAAAGCATAAAAAAAAACGTTGGTGAATCATATCTTTGTATTTTAATTTTTATTAACATAACAGCTACATAAAGTTTTTCTCTCTTTCAAAACGAAACAGAACGACGAATAGAAAATCTATAAGTACATATAATAAAATTCTAACTGAATCGAATTTATACATTGAATATTTTTTGGAAAATCTTATTGAAATAGTCATTATTATCGATACAGATGCCGAATCTATAGTTTTTAGAATTTTTGTCTATCTGTCTGGGAACGCATCGCGAGAAAACCACTGGACAGACTTTGATGAAATTTGGTATGATGATAGCTGGTTAACGGGGTCAACATATATGATACTTTTTATTGTGGAAAAATGTCCTATTTCTGAGAAATCTATACTGGACGTTAAACGTTTGTATAAGTTTGTTTAAGTACAAACTTGTCATTAAAACCTTTTATATTTTTCATTGCAATCACTTGTAACACTCGTGTGTTCACTTAAGGCTCCTACACACGGTGCCGCCGGCACTGCCGCCAGCCTTGCCGCTGGGCACAGACGCCAGCGGTACGTGCCGCCCAGCAAAAACCGCAGAATTTTCAGTTCTTGTAGTAGTTATAGGTATAGGTGGTAGTATAAATAGGTAGGTACTAGAATTTTTATCTGTAATCTTACATCTCATCCCAACATGGTAATTTTCCTAACGATAAATTCAGGCTTGCTTTTAAGTAAAGGATAACACTCGGAAAACAAATTGTTATTAAATTCTAACTACAACATCTAATGAATTTGTTACCAGAAAGACAGAAAAAAGCAAGAAACTTAAATTATTTTAAAAATACTTATCGAATTTCAAACCTTTTCTTACGAAACAGGCTGTTTTATTTCTTAGAATTAAATAATTAAACAGATAGAGTTGGCAAAATTGTAGACAATTAATGATATTTACTTATACGTGTTATTTAACCTCTGCTAGTACGTGATGCATATGTAAAAATGAATAATGTAAACAATGTCGAAAATGAAGGACAATGTATGCAGGCATCGAAAATTATATTATAATAAAATTTTATTATAAGAAAATTATATATATATATATATATATATATATATATATATATATATATATATAACTTGACCTGTATGACATAGAGCTGATTGTGTCGCAGGTTTGTGACAATACAAAAAAAATTTACAATTTACCAATTACCATAGTGCACGTGTGTGACAGAGACTGCTATATATATATATATATATATATATATATATATATATATATATATATAGTTTTGACTTTTATTTAAACCTAAACATCTGCTGAACAAAATGTTATAAACCAAGTGACCACGTTACAATCTGTTATATACATAATTTAGATTAGGTATGCTAAATTATCATATTGCTGAAATTTGGTAAGCATTTTTAGGTGTTTCATGTTACATGTATTTGGGTGGTGTGATTTTGTAGTCAAATTAATAAAAATAAAAAAGGGTGGCACTTCATATATAATTACTGAGGGGTGAAAATAAAGAACAATGGCAAGTTTTTACCTGAACGTTTTTAAAGCGTCTAAGATTAGGACATATACAAAACTGAATTATTTAATTTGCTCTTTTTTATTACGGCGTTTGTTTTACATGAAAAAGCCACGAAGAAATGTTTACATAATAAGCTACTAATTGATTGTTTTTATGTACTTCCGGCTTCGCCATTTGTCAAAGATGATGTAAAAATTGTTGCCACAGAACAAAATGAAATGCCGTATTTATTTTAAAATATTTTTATTAAAAGTCTTATGTACATAATTAAATAATGATCTATGTTTTGTTCAATAATCTTACAGTTTTACATATAATGGAAACATTATATGTTAAGCTGTAAGTTTAATTGAAGCTATTACAGTTAGTACAGTAATTAAAATAATAGTAATAGCAACACAACAGATGACAGTGAGATTGACTTGATAATTGATATTGACATATTATTATTTAGATTTTACATTTTATTTGTCATCCATGATTTTACGTATGCCTCTGACTACTACGTTTGATTTTGCTGTTACTGTTCCATTTTACTAGATTATTATAAGTTTTAATTGTCGCTTTGCCCACGGACCCGATTACCTGCCCCATGCGACGACTTGTGCATTCTCTCGGACAATCGCCAGTGTATACCTACGACTAATACTGATTTCTCCTAACGTACGACTCAAAGTAGTACCTACCTAGTTTCATCCACGATAAAGAAATTAAAAACGTAACTTATATGTAACGCTAACGTACCTACTTTTTTTTTAATTTATAATATTTAATTTATATTATTCGGTACAATAATCAGTGACAGCTGTCATTGCTAGGTAGGTTTATAACCGCAAATCATAAAATAAAAATGCTAATATCTTTTTTTTGTGACTTCCTAATAAAATAAATCTTTCTGGATAAACTTGTGTTATTTAATCCCTATCGTTTTCGCATTTTTTCATTTCAAGACGCCTCAAATGGATATCAGGTAAAACGTTATATAGAGACCTGCCATTGTTCTTTGAATCCACAATAAACGTGTGGAGTATTTCTAGTATTTCTAGATAGTTCTCTAAAATTGCGATAGGTACATCTTTTTAGGGACTTTTTATTTAAGCTAATAGTTGCGGAGTTATAAGCTAAAGCAATAAACACTAACACATTATATTAATAACTTACAGAACGTTTTAGAAAAAATCACCATACTTATTCTGTATAAACTGTTCATAAAATATATAAATTATTATTCATAATAACTCCTTAATACATATTATGATATTAGTCTTCTTTTATGAGTATGACTTTGAAAATGGATATAAGCCACCTTACGGGCAATTCGCGTCGGTGTCCGTGTCGCGGCGGAGCACTGACTCACCGCCGCTAACGTAGCCATGCCTATATATTTCGAGAGATTGTATTCATCTAATATATTATATAATAAAAATTAAATACTGTTTGTTGGTAAACTTGGTAATAATTTGAGAAACGATTTGACATTTTTTTTAATATAGTCCGAATAAAGTTTTTATGAGAAAAAAGAAAACAAGATATTTCGGGGCAAACTAAAAGTACTTTTTTTAATACAATTTTTGTATTACCTTAAAGATCATTAAATTTAATAAAATTAGGGTCTGTCGAGTCAGCTATTATTTAAATAAATATTATCAAACTAGCGGCTCACTCTCGCTTCGCTCGGGTTCATCGCTAGGCACGTTTTACATAGATATTTAAAATAGTTATTTGCCAGCGTTAGCCATATATTTTTTTTTGATTCTGATGTTTTAATCCTTATTATCCTATTCCGGACTAAGAGAAATCGAAAAAATCAAATATAAAAATTGGCGCAGCCGTTCTTGAGTTATAAATGGTGTAGTAATAAAAAAAATGGTGTAATTATAACACGACTTTGTTTTATATATATAGATTAACAGAATATGATAAATTTTTATACTATTTCTTCATACACTATCTTAAGTTTGTTGAATGAAATGAATATTAGTACTTAATTGATGCCTTAATTCAATCAATTATAATAATTATTTACAAATTAGACTATTTATTGAAAATAAATAATATAAAGTAACAATGTATTGGTAACTGTGCTTGTAATGCAGGTTTTCCTAGTATGAGCCCCTAAGCACTCTTTCTGGATAATTTTATATTATGTTTTAAACAGTTATGTAAAGAGTTTTTGTAACTTGATCTTTTACTACAAATAAAAGATTATTATTATTATTAATATAAAGTATGGTGAGCCTACTCACCGCTCTCTCGTTGTGCGCCGTCAGTCGTTCTCTGCACTCGAGACTCGTTCACTTTACTCGTATTGGTTTCACTGCAACAACGGAATTCTCAGTTAATAACATGGCTGTAATTTAAGCGTAAAACGTTTATTCAATTTGTTTTATAACTGTAATGTTAATTTATATGATCGTGCCTTTTTTATTTCCTTAATAAAATCGATTACTTAACTATCGTTTTGTTAAACTAGTAATGTTCCCTTACTTTGTCTCTTCAATCGCTGATACCGACTTGTTATCCCTACATGTATATTATAAAAATATATTTTCATATTTCATACGCGTATTTTACACACTCGTTAAGGGTCCGTATTAATCGAAAATCCCTGTGTATATATCGCACACCTAGATAAAGAGTAGCATAACTCCAAATAATCCAAATTCGATTTATTACTATTATAAGAATCTGCGTTAAAAACTACATAAACTCCATATGGTTTTGCCATACTAATTTAACTCAAAAAAATAAAAGTATTTTTGGCATTGTTGTTGTTAAATATACCTATAGTTGGTTAACTAACCAACTACATATATTATATTATATACCAACTGGTGTTCCAAATAAATATCTTCAAGTGTTTGATATTGAGTTGGTTACGAATCGATACTGCTATTGGATGACAAGCCATTGATCAAAAAATATCTTCGTAAAATTATAAACAAGAACACATATTACATTATTTTTAATATATCAAATAGAAAAAGTGTAAAACGTTTTTTTTTTCTATTCCTGAAAAAAAGAGATATTTTGAGTTGTGCTACTCTTTATCTAGGTATGCGATATATTTATTTTATTATGTTTTCCCGTAGGCATGAGATATAAAAGAAATATGTGACTACAGCCCTCCAACTATCACCAAACAAAAAGTCCCATCAATCCCTCTAGATGCGAACCAAGACAAATAAATGGACGAAGCCTTTGAATCCTTTGCCAAGATTAGTGAACTAATAAAAATTTCAAATAAAAATATTCTAAAAATACAAAAAAAAAAACAAGATCTATAAGAGATCTAATAATAAGCCTACAATAACTGTGATGTTAATCATATGGTAATGCATTAGAGTATAAGCTATTTCTAGCTCATTAGCAGTAGCAACGGTGTTCATACTTATAACAGTGCCCCTTGTTTTTTGCATAGTATGTTATTATTCTCCAATCTTATATTTATAACTAGCGAACGACCCTTGCTTCGTTTGGGTTCGTCCCTAGTTACGTTTTAACGTTTAGTATAGATTTCTCGGAGATGAGACATTTTCCCGCAGTAAAAAGTATCCTTTATATTGACCCGGATAACCAGCTATCATCATACCAAATTTCATCGAAATCTGTCCAGTGGTTTTCTTGTAATGCGGTCACAGACAGACAGACAAAAAATCTAAAAACTATAGATTCGGCCTGTGTATCGATAATAATGACTATTTCAATAAGATTTTCCAAAAAATATTTGATGTACGGATACGACTCTATTAGAATTTTATTATATGTATAGACTTTTAGTATATTTTCATAATAAAACCTAAAAAAAATGAAATGTGCCACTTTTAGTCGTTATTATGCAAATTTCTTCTCCTGTTTCGTTTTTATATACCCGGAGTCCTTTTTGCATTACAATATTAGATTATGGATATCATAAATAAGACTGATATTTCAATAATAATTAAATTGACTTATTTCTCTTACACTTTTATATGATATTAAAATTAAATATTTACAGCTACTGTTGCAAGTTCATGACTGAAGCTCAAAAAAAATATGATATCATAAGAAAAATAATATCAGTACAATAAAGGCTTAAAGTTCTTACTAGTTACACTACAAAATACAAAATAAAAATAGGTTTATTTAATTACTACCTAACTTACTAGAGGTTTATTTAATTGTATTAAAATCAAATCTTAAAATAGGACAAATTTCTTTTAGTTTCTTTTTTACTGGTTAATGCCATATCTACACCGTGTCTTCTCCATTCTACACGACAGTGGCGAAGTAATCTGTGCCCAACAGGTACCTACGCTTAAAAGTCAAATAACAAAGAATTGAATTGAATTGAATTCTTTTTTTTTAGCTTTTAGATATGGTTTCCGAAGTCATAGTAAAGTTTAACTTCTTGAGAAAATTTTATTCACATATTATTTTGTTTATTTATTAGAGTAAAATGCAAAGAAACAGATGGTAAATTAACGTAAAGCCGGCCCTATAGTAAGCAATATATAACCTGTATACGCTTACATCACTCGGGTTATTACTCGCCAGTTCTGATGTCAGTTTTTTTATATAAATATATATTTTTTTCAGTTCTGATAATAGTACAATCATCCGCCAACCCGCATTTGGCCAGCGTGGTGGGCTATGGCCTGATCCCCCTCGTATTGAATGGAGGCCCACCCCCAGCAGTGGGAGGTTAAAAAGGGCTGAATACAATAGTACAATCCGATTCAAACGATATGCTTTCGGTTGGCATTAATAAAAATGTTGTATTTTTAAGTCAGCTGTGAATATATTCGCACTCCTATATTTCTCATCCGTATGAGGTACAATAGATTTAAAAAGCGGTACAATCAAGTACAAACGTTGTACAATCGAATAGAATTGATAAAAACTAATTATTGCTTAGTTGCTAACTTCACGTAGGTGGTTTCGGGGGGGAGGGGGGATGGGGGGATGGGGGGTAGGGGGGATGGGGGGTGGGGGGGGTAAAGAAATAGAATTAAAAAGGTAGAGTAGCAAATAAGTGAAAATGAAAGGGGTAAGTAGAGTTAAAGAAGAATGGAAGAAAGAAATTAAGGAGGATTTTGGCTTTTTTTATCTCTGTAATTGCCCGTGTGGCTTTGGTGTTCTCCATCTGCTCCTTATTCTACTCTTGCAATCTAGCGATAGCAATGTACGAGTATTATGTTAGCCATATACAGTGCAGAGAAAGAGCACGTCCAATAATATGAATGGTGATCCAATTAGTATGCACGTCTTAAGAACACTCCTAAGGCGGTCACCTTTTAAGCGGCTGTTGCTCGATTACGTTTGTCATAGGCATAGATGTTCTGTTAAAGGAGTTTATTTGAAAATAAGATATCTAATAATTGCTACTGTAATTGATTTTTACTTTACAATAACTAATAAACCCATTTTTGTTATGGAAAATGCATTTAATTTATTACTGTCATTTATTTTAAAACTCAAAACAAATCAAGATAAATCGCTATTTTATTTTTATCTAGTAAAATAAAAAATAAAAATCATTGAAAGCTGTCTGAAGTTTGGGCAAAGTGAGGACCACTTGTTAGTTATCTGTAGGAAGTTGGAGGAGTTTGGAATCCATTACGTTCTCCTTGGTTAGCACACGTATGGATATGTGTATGTGTGCGTCTGCGTGTGTGTGTGTGTGTGTGTGTGTGAATAGTTATAGGTAATATAAATATAACCCTATAGGTATAGCGATATAGAGTTCTTATTTTATATATATTTCGACACCTGCGAGGAATCATTTAAATTTGGATTTTAAATAAAATATGAGAAATTAATAATTTCCATTTTAAAATCATTTCAATATAGTTTCCAACATAATTTCAATTAATCCATAAAAGTTTAAAAAGCCCATAATTCGCACATCCAATCACAAAACAGCAACTGCATTATGCACTTTATAGTCGAATATTTTTATTTTTTAATAATATGTACACTAGAGAATATTGATATAATGTACTGTAGATGACAAATTACCTGTTACGTATGTGTAATCTTTGACATAATATCCGATAACTTATAATATATAATTACTAGCGACTCACCCTCGCTTCGCTTCGGGTTCGTCCCTAGACAAAAACAAATCTATCCCACGGGAACTGTACATTTTTTCGGGACGATATATAGCCTATAGCCTTCCTCAATTAACGGGCTATCTAATGCAAAAAGAATTTTTCAAATCGGATTAGTAATTCCTGAGATTAGCGCGTTCAACCAAACAAACAAACAATCTAACAAACTCTTCAGCTTTATAATATTAATATAGATTTTCACATTTGTTTATAAATAGGTAGATTAGTATATATAAATAATTTATATCTAAAATTGTCACCTTTGATTTCATTAACTCAATAACACTACCGTTGACTAGAAAAATCCTGAACTATTGAATTTAATTTTGAAATGACCCTCGCAATTGCATATTTGTACGGACCATCTACGTCAAATATTGCAATTCTTCACAGAAATTTCAAAACTTCACATTGTAGGCGGTGCCGCATGACATCACCGTGTTTACTGTCTGACACATACGTACTCACAATATATAAAAATAGTAGCTAGATCATACTACAACATAATTAGCACTCTATATCATCGAGTTAAAGTTGAATTTACATGGACTTCTTACTCGAGTCCATTATAAAACAACTGTATACATATTAAGAGTTGGGTTCTAGGTCACTGGGCACGTACCACGACTGTCTTTGTTTTGTTGGTAATCGATAATTGATCGACTTTAAATCAATGGATGTAATCGATTTTGCGACATCCGCATTAAGTAGCTACCTACGCTTCAGTTGTCGTGTTTAAAAAAAAAAAACAAATTATATTCTTAGAAGGTAATATAAAAATTTATCATCTTTTTTTTTAACACGTGACTAATACAAAATCTTCAGCACAAGCTTTCGCTTAGTATAATTTTACAATAAAATAACATGACTAGTGGTTCTATACATATAATAAAATTGTAACTTAGCCGAATCTGTACATTAAATATTTTTTGGAAAATCTTATTGAAATAGACATTATTATCGATATAGAGGCCGAATCTATAGTTTTTAGAATTTTTGTCTGTCTGTCTGTCAGTTACCGCATCACTAGAAAACCACTGGACAGATGTTGATGTTTGGTATGATGATAGCTGGTTATCCGGGTCATCATATAGGATACTTTTTACTGCGAGAAAATATATCATCTCTGAGGTAAACGTGAAAACTAGGAGGCGAACCCGAGCGGAGCGTGGGTGAGTCGCTAGTATAGTTATAAATATATAATACCTATAATGCTATATATAAAATTTATGAGTAACCTAACACATAGCACATAAGCATATCATATTACAATTATATACTCACTACGCTCTTTTTTATTTAGTAGGTACTTTCATTAACTTACGCTATATCGCATAGGTACCTACTAAGTACTATACATAAATTTTCTAGATTTAAAAAAAATTGCAGCACTTTTTCTTTTCGTATGGCAAATTACCAAAATATCCTATTTATATTTTAATGTATAAGATTATACATATAAATAAAATTGTATTGTCTGTCTGTAGTTTCAAAATAACTATGTTCCCTTAAGTACATAGAGTTATTTATATGATACCAGTAACTAAACAACTCTTTTTAAAAATTTTGTCTGTCTGTCTATCTTTCTGTTTGTTTGGGCTAATCTTTGGAATAGATTAATCGATTGTAATGAGATTTTACTAAAATATATGGGCATTTTCTTTTCGGAAATATTTAGGGTTCCAGCTCGAAATTGAAAAATCATTAAAAATTACACAAAATTGAATTTATTTTCAACTATCAATTTCACCCACGCACCAAAATAAAATTTAAATCATATCATACTAAAGTGTGTGTAAGCCGTAAGACCACCTTTAAGGATATTTGCATGACAGCTTCCATGCCTTATCTGGCGGTCTTGGTTTCCAGATACAGAAGGAAAGCTAAATGCTAAACCGATTGCTAAGTAATAAACTAGATCATTACTAGACTAAATAGGCTTTATATTAGGATAGATTTTCCTCATGAATCTGGTATTTTGCCAAATCAATACCTATATTTTGTATATATATTTTATGTACAACTTTAGAATGGAATACAGATGGTCAATCTAAATTTTATTGTGATTGTCTCAGAGTCTTGGACGTAATAATAGGGGACAATAATGAAATATTATATTTTTTAATATCATATTATATAAGTAAGCATCATCTTTACGTATAATTTAATTGTCAAATTAATCAATAAAAATCATTTCTTATTGAAAAAATGTTGCGGCTCAAATCATTACGGCATTCTTAAGTTTCGCAAGGTGTCTATATACTTACATTTATTTACTAAATCTAATAAATGTCTTTGAAAGGAAACCCTTTTCCTAGAAAATTGCTTCATACACATCGCAAGTAAATAAATCCATTTATTCTATAATATTCTGGAATAAGATGAAATGGGTGAACTTCTTAAGTTACGGAAATACGCCTCCCTTAGTCAAAATTATGTTTTTATACCATTTGCTGTAGAAACCCTTGGCCCATGGAGTCAAAGTGCTAAGCACTTTTTAAAAGACTTAACATCTCGTCTTATCGCCTCTACTGGTGACAGGAGAGCTGCCCCAATTTTTTAGGCCCAAAGAATCCGCATTGTCATTCAGCGGGGGAATGCGGCTAGCATTCTTGCCACTATTCTACGCGGACATGACTTGTACAATAATGATAATTAAGTGTACATTTATTTTGCATAATTTAGTATAGTTGTCATTTTCTTGATTGTAAATAAAAGATGAGATGACTTTTTATCTAAGTGATTTATGCCTTAATTAGTGCTATTTGAATATTGGAAATTTGGGTATTTAGTTATTATATATTTAAAATATGTATCATATTTTAATACGACAATCTCTACGTTACAAAAATCTGCTTATACATACATAATTCAAAATGCTTTTAATGATTTGATTATCAACATTTATTATTGTTCAATTCAATTCAATTCAATTTTTTAGTTTCGTGGCTTCTAGGAGTACCTTTGGGCACAATTTACTTCATCAATGTCGCGTAGAATGGAGAAGGCACGTTATATATAGAATGACCGGTAAAAAAGGAGAAAAAAAAACTCTAATCTGATTACATGTAGAGACAGAGCGATTCGTTGTAAAATCAGGACTTACAAACAGACAACACAATATATACAAAAACATAAGATAAAATAAAAACATTTATTATTGTAATGCATTCAATGAATAAAAATGACATAACAGCAGATTGCAGGTGAATATGCGTCATGGACGCCAACTTCCCGCGTTTTTAACAACGCACTAACCCATAATGCATACAGCCATAACAAAAAAAAAAAAATATCCATGTGTAGTGTTCCACTAATTGCAATTTAAATAGTTTTTAATTTAGTAGTGTAATATTGAAGCAATGTATTCATACCGTTATATTAACATTGCAAAATAGATTCTTTAGTAGGATGTGCATAAATAAGTATGTAGGATGTCCTACAAACAGGTAAGTACTATATATTTAGTACTATATAAAATGTTTGCAATATAAACCTAGAATGACATTTATATACGAAGCGATACACACGTGTATGCATGACATATTTTACATATACACACGCATACATATATCTATACTCTTTGCGGGATATATAGAAAGATTTGATGGTTAAGTTCTATATAATCACTACCTACACTGTAAATAACTATTTTCTTCAAACATTTTCGTACATTTTGGATTGCAACATTTCAATGACAATAAAACAATTTTTAAAACCTTCGTAGTAACATTTCTATACATCCTTAACTTATTCTTCTATTATAGATATATATATTTCTACAATCTCAAACGTACGTTTAATAGAGGCGTACTAAAAATTCAATTTAATTACTATTTTAAAAAATATTTTATATAATTTAAATATTTTACTTTGATGTGTCTTCTTTCGTTCTGCTTGACATCAAGTTACTATATTCCCTACATTAGTCAAGTCAAGAGTTAAAGACGACATAAAATTAATAAAAATACAGATGGAATAGACAGAGAGACCAAGCTCTTCAGCTTGCACTTTTTATTACGTTTTGCCTTTAGTTGATACTATAGATTATGATTATTGATTGCTAGGCCAAATATAATTTAGAAATATAAGATACATTTTAATGAATTTATATAAATTATTTTTGTTTTTATGAATTAAATTTTATAATCTTTGAATTTATTATTTAATTTTTTACAATTACTTTAAAAAATAATTAAAAAATATTATAAAATATGTTTTAAACAACAAAAATATAAAAAAACAATAATCATAAACAATAAATAGTAAATACTATCCATAAAATATATTAAAACAGTATACAAATATTTATACCATATATGGTCGTTGCAGCAATGTATTATTATATTTCTCTAATTACTTGAAATATAAATAAAATAATTTCCTTGAATTATTATTCGCTTTAATGTCCAATATTTTTCTATATGTCACAAATATGTTTTTTAAAAAAGGTTAACAAAAAGGTCTTTATAAAAAATGTACATGTATAAAAAAGGATGTATATATGTATATATATATGTATGTACATTTGTGTGTGCCTACATCAAATAATTTCCTTGAATTATTATTCGCTTTAATGTCCAATATTTTTCTATATGTCACAAATATGTTTTTTAAAAAAGGTTAACAAAAAGGTCTTTATAAAAAATGTACATGTATAAAAAAGGATGTATATATGTATATATATATGTATGTACATTTGTGTGTGCCTACACCATACTTTTTACTTTAATAAGAAATAAATTTTAATGAATAAAAAAACAGTGTTTATGGGTTTGAGTTAGCTCAATGGATTTAAGTTCGGAACAGCGAAGACAGCTATAACCCTTGATTAAATCATTTCTTATTTTTGTCGATACTGTACCTACAGGTAACTTTGAATGAAGACGCGGTCGAAAACTTATACTTAATACCTACATATTCTTAGTATATCTACACTGACGCTTACATTATATAGACGACTAGCGACTCACCCTCGCTTCGCTCAGGTTCGTCCCTAGGTTGCTTCCCAAAACAAAATTAATTATTTAATTTGGTTTTAATTTTTTTCGTGGGACCCTGTATTTTTTTCTAAAATAGAAGTAGCCTGAGTTACTCCTTATTACATCAGCTATCTGCAAGTGAAAGTCTCGTCAAAATCGGTCCAACCGTTTCAGAGAAACAGACAGACAGACAGACAAAATTTGTAAAAAATGTTGTTTTGGTATATGTACCTTTCTTATATGTACCTATTTGGTAAAAAGCGCTTATTTTAATATTATAAACAGATACTCCAATTTTGTTTATCTGTATAGATTAAAAAGCACTTGTAATAAGTCTAATTGAATAAAGTTTATTTCATAATTTCATTTCATTTATTATACTGTTATGTAGGTAGTTTAACAACATAATTGTTTTATTAACTTAGAATATCTAACACATAAAATATGTATATGTTAATTATAGGTATACATATAATTTTGCTAGCTATGCATATTAACATTAAAGTCAGCCACAATCAAGTAAAATCAAGGCCATCTCTTTTGAACTTTTCCCACGTTAATAAAATATACAAGTAATACTACAAATTTTTCAATTTTCGTATTTAATTATTGTTTAAATTTTAATCTTGGTTAATATTACAATTAATTTAATTTCGTATTTTAACTTAAATCCACGCCGATTCAGAACGTAATGTTTTTTTATCATTAGGTACATCTTTTAATCAATACTGTAAGTCCGTGATATGTAAATCTATTAAGATGGTGAACTTTTGTTCTTAAAATTACTAAGGAATGAAGGACTAATTAAATTATCAAAAATAATTGCTATTTATAGGTGAATAAAAATTGGCCCTTCAAAAAAGCAGGTACCTATCTTAAATATCGTAAATCTATACTAATATTATAAACAGAAAAGATTTGTTTGTTTGTTTGTGTTTGTTTGTACCGAATAGGCTTCGAAACTACAGAACCGATTTCGATGAAATTTGGTAAGAAGATAGTTTGAAACCCTGGGAAGGACTTAGAATAGTTTTTATCCCGGAAATCATCCCTTAAGGGGGTGAAAATGGGGATGAAACTTTGCATGGGGAAGCAACCTAGGGACGAATCCGAGCATAGCGAAAATGAGTCGCTAGTATTTGATAAAACGATAAAAACTAGTAAGGATACCCTAGTCTAGAAACATATTAGCACTAGCGATTCATCGTCGCTTCGCTCGGGTTCGTCCCTAGGTGATTCTTCAAATTTACATAACTTTTTTATTTATGAACCAATTGAAATAAAACAAATATTAAATGTTAAGTGAAGCTTACTCCAATACATTAGTGAAAACTGAAAAGTGCACCCAAATCGGTGAAGCCGTTTCTGAGATTAACGCTCACAAGCGCACAGACAAAAATTCTAAAAATCATTGTTTTGGGTTCTATTGCGTTAATAAAGTTACACTTTTATTATATATATATGTATAGATTTAAATAAGGCGTTCACGTGCAAAATGAACAAATTAAGAGTATTTATTTCAAACGTAACCATAAAACCGCTGTACCGTATCATATAAATTTAATTTTAGTCAATTAACTCGTACAGAGACGAAGCCATTGTCGGAAAACGGTCGGAAACTGACAAGATTTTAAGAAGTATGTTGCCAATTTGATGCTATTATTTATCAAGACTTTAATAATTGTCATTAAAATATTAAAAAACATTGTAATTTATACTCGTACGTACAAAGAAATTTATACATTAATACGTAAAAGAAGATCTACGAATTTTTTTCGCAAAATTTATCGTTTTACGCAAATATTGACGATAATTAAGTCGTAGGTATCTGCTTTTTTTAAGGGCCAATTTTTAAGTATAAATAGCACATCTTTTTACCCGATTACGGCGAAGCCCAAAGAAAGGTTGTTTTTAATCACAAAGCTTGGGCATAGTAATATAGAGATGGACTCAGGACCGCAGAAAACTTCAGTATGTTTGGCTTTTTATATACCTACCAGCTACAAGCGACTTACCCTCGCGTCGCTCGGGTGTGTTCCTAAGTACGCTTTAATTTTTTTTTGGGGGACCCTAATTCTTTTTCTAAAATAAAAGTAGCATAAGTTACTCCTTATAATATCAGTTATTTGCCAGTAAATGTCTTGTCAAAATCAGTCCAGCCGTTTCGGAGATTAGCCGTAACAAACAGACAGACAAAATTTTTTTAATTGTGTTTTTTTTATAAATACCGTATATAATTCCATATGCATTTAATAAAAAGCTGTTATTTCGACATAACAAACAGACACTTCAATTTTATTTATCTGTATAGATGAGTCTAATATTTTCAGACTACAATAAAGGTCATATTACTGCACTAATGAAAAAAATTAGTCAATTATAAAAGAATTCTGGAAAAAATTGTAAATTCGGAAAATTGCTTTAAATTATATGATTTAGTTATAATATGGTACGCGAAAAAATAATTACCAAACGTTAGAAGCGATTACCGTAATTTATTTTGCCGGCAAACTTCAGGGGTGATCGACCTCGTTCAATGGCCGGTCGCTGGCTAGGTATTGTTACTTAACTTATAAGTTTCCTAAGTTAGCACCAGTAAAAGTGCGAATAATGAGAAAATGTGTTGCAATGATTTTATCTTAAAACACATAATAAAACAGAATTTTAAGTGTAATATTAATACAACAAAAATATTTTTTTTTATAATGTTGTTGCTTAAGAGTATGTGTTTAGTTAGCGTTGTATCAAAAGTCACAGGTTCGATCCCAGCTAAAATAAGTTTATTCGTAATGATTACATACATAGTTACAGTCTAAATGTAGAGTCTCTAATCGCTCTATAGCTTTCCGCTCACACTGTCTTAATGATGATAGAAAGAACATAAAACAGAAAACAATGGTACTTGTGTGTGGCTAATGTCAGTGTTTTCCACGAGGAAACGATGTAAAGCACTTATTTATAAATATTCATTCAACATATTCTTAATTGCACTTAAGAAAAACATTATACTCACAAACAAATAAAAAATTATATCGACAAACATGGATGCATCTTTAGATAAGATTTTTTCGTCAACGTGGGCATATTGCTGTAGCTGCTCTATAACGTGCAAAATGTGAAAAAAATCATATTTCATTGTGTATACGAAAACATATTAGCTATAATATACCCAATACATGTGTACATTATTTACAATCATTAAAAATTGTGTCTGTCTGTCTATATTTTTATATAAACCATAGCCCCTAAATATAACTCGTGCTTTGTATGGGCATTATAAAGCAGGCGGGAGCTCTTTGCTACCAGAGCTTTCTAAAAAATTATACAGCGTAGCTTTATAGAAATGCGCAGTTGTGGTCCGAGCGAAGCGAGAACCTGTAGCTAGTCTATACAGATAAATAAAATTGAAGTGTCTGTCTGTAATGTCAAAATAGCACCTTTATACTAAATGCATATGGGATTATATACGGTACTTATAAGAAAAACACAATTTTTAAAATTTGTCTGTCTGTCTATCTGTCTGTTTGTTCCGGCTAATCTCCGAAACTACTGTTATTTTAGGAAAAGAATTAGGGTTTCGCTCAAAAAAATTAAAACGTACTTTGGGACGAACCCGAGCGAAGCGAGGGTAAGCCACTTGTATGTAATAAATCCTAATAATCATAATTAGATGATCTCTGATTTTAAAGTCTGAAGCTACTCATAGTAGAGTCAGGTACTTCAAAGAATTATTATAAGAGCGTAATTCATTCTAATATAAGTAGGTATATTCCATAAATTTAGACTGCATTGGTGTTTAAACTGATAATCATGAGAATCTTAATAAAATATCCATCCTACTAATATTATAAATGCGAAAGTTTTTGAGGATGCATGGTTGTCTGAATGTATAGATAGTATGGACGCTTGTTACTCATTCACGTAAAAATTATTGAATGGATTTTAATGATACTTTACAATAATATAGCTCATACATCAAAATAACACATAGGCTACTTTTTATCCCGGAAAAATGTACGCTTTCCGTGGCATAGATATATTTCTGTTTTTCTAGAGGTGAACCAGAGCGAGGGTCAGCCGCGAGTATTAATATAATTCATAGCGAAACTAAGAGCCAAAGGTGAAAAATTATAAAGTATTTTATTATTTCTTAAAATTATATTAAAGTACCTACTTAAAATAAATTGAAGGAATCTTTAGTAAAATATATGGAAAGGCATTAATTATGATATTATAGTATATATTATATTATACGTAAACGTTATTGAGAAACAAGCAAGCGGTCGTTAGTCCGAAATAAAAGCTATCGTTAATCTCTAGCTGGCACAGATTTTCATACGGACACAAATGTCAGACATTAAACAGATAAATAAGACTAGTGTTTATCTAAACATGTAATAGTATATATAATAACTACTTTAATAAATAAATAAATAAAATATAAGTATTGGCCCGTGTATTTAGTTAACTCATACATGGTGTCTCTATTACAACTTCCACGGGAACTAAAATACTGAGATACCTATATGTTAGACTGTCATATTCCATTTCCGGTTCATACACATCCTCTCTACAAAAAGTCAATTCGATCTGTTAATGTATCAAAGAATAAACCAAGAAACACACGTACACATGAATATATATCTATACTAGCGACCTGTCCTTGCTTCGCTTAATCCTTTAAGTTCACTTGAGCAACTATTAGAAAAAACCATGTATCATGGTTCTTTATCGCATGGAAGCTTGATATGGGATTATTACTAGAGGAATTTTAGTTTTCAAGACATGTCATTAAGCTACGTAACAAACTTTATCAGGGTCGATTAGAAGTTTAGTAGTTAGTGTCGCCTTTTAATATTCTCAAAACAGTTTTTTACTTCGTAGCTTATAGATGATTCTAGATACTTGAGAGATGTCTAGTCACTCTAGGACGTTTAGACTACCTTCTCCCCCCCTCCTCCCGATATGTGTTCCCCTTGTCGTGGGGTGAGTCAGCGGGGCGGGGGGGGGGGGGGGGGGTGAGTCCCTCATGACCACCTGTATGTATACGGGTGGTATGCATAAATGCATATCCTATTATTAAAAAAACAACCTTTAGAGAGAGACAAATTATGAAATGAAATCTTTATTTTTAGCTATTATATCATAGTTTACTTTATTTACACAATGGCACCTACTACCGAGTACCGACTACTGACTTTGCATCATAATCGTTTATAATGTTTATAAAAAGTCTGAATATAAGAACCATTAGACATTTGGACATTTGGAAAAAGAAAGCCATGTACCTATAGTAAACCTACGTACCTACTTTATATTCTGTAATATCCATAGGAAGACGGGAGAAAGTTATATTATTATTATTTTTTATTTGTTTAATTAATAAATGAATTAAAAATGTAACCATAAAGATGGTAAAAAATGTACTAATCTGAAACTTAATTTGGATAGGTATCTGTTCCATAACAGCTCAAATTTTAAAATTACAAAATTAATTTTATAAAATGATTTTGAAACAATACATATTTTTATTCACACATTTGTATACGGAAAACCTATAATACAAAAAAATCTGGTGGAAAACAATAGAGCAATCTCTTCTTAGATTTTCTTCTGCCATGTTCCTTAGTCATAAAACATAGACCTATTTTATAAGGTCCACTAACTTATATTTGCTTTCACTTTGATAACTCTAGAATATAATACAGTTTAAATATTATTCAGATCGAAATACATGGACTGGAAAGTGATGCTAGACGCGCTAAGTAATCAAGGCCAAAGTTAGTTCAACTAAAAACAGATAAGTCTTAGAACGGAAAAGAATTCGATGACGTAATTTTATAGAAGGAAATGGAAATATTTTAATTAACATTTAACCAATTATTAAAAAAAAAATAATTGGCATCAAAAAGAGAAATTGGGGAAAGCGCTTGCTGAAGAACAATTAAAACTTTCAGTCGAGTTGCTGAAATGTACGTAAAATAAACATTTCACAGGACAAGATTCAAAACGGCATTGGATGGTTGAAAAGTCAGATTCCGCGCTATAGAGACACGGAGTAAATAAATTGAACACCCACAGTCGAATAGCTCCATTCATAAGTCAATGGAAGCAGAGCCGTGCCATGTCCAACATTATCGGTATTTAGGCCAGCGTTGACGGAAGAACACTAAAGAAATTCTATTTTATCTTAAACCAATTAACCAGTACAAATCCACGACTCTTAACCTTTGTAACACTGCATTCCCTCTCTAGCTGTGAATATCATCGAAATCCTCTTCCACTCCGTACTAGATTTTGAAACTACTAATCGGGAAACTTAAAACGCAACTTGCAGCGCCGAAAATACATCACTATATTTAGACCATCCGCTATTCACCGATTAATACTCTATACTATGATATACTTACCAGAATCTTGCGCGTGCGTATTTCAATATTCGTTGGCGAATGCGTTTATTATTTCACTGAAATTATTTATGATCGCCTGTCGCTTGCGCAGATTCCGGTCGTGTGGCGCCCGCCCGGGCGGTGTGCCGACTGACGTCGCGCGCGCACCCGGCCCTCGCCTCGCCATCCGCCGACACACTCGCATACACAACACACCGTGTAGGAAACTCACTCGTTTACTAAAGAAAATCTTCACAGTGCACTCTACACGCTAGTTGATGGAAAACGTCGATGTCTATTGAAGCAATGAATCAACGTTTGCTCTATGAAATTGCACGGTCGCTGCGTTTGAACGGCTTAAGTTTATCGGAATTATTATTGTCGGCAATTATTATAAATATTAAGATTATTCTTTGTTCTGTGATTTATTTTGAAAATATAATATTGTGATACATTTATCTAATTCGCATGCACTTCTCTACATCGGCGTCTCTATATTTTTGAGTTTTTGCTTCCTAACTCACAACCGCCAGACATGATATATGAAAATTAACAAAAATCATTACCTTTTATTTTATTGCTGATTATTTATAATATTCATGTTTTTTTTTAAATATTCTTGAACAAGTGCATTATACATACCATCCATTTCCGATTTTCTAACATTTTGATCATTAATTTATTAACGCTCTACATAATCGTACCAATATAATGAAAATTACCTACTACTAATAATAAGTAAATTTATTTCGCCTGAATTTTTCTGATAAATAGTAGGTATTATTGTTTACGAAAACCAATTTTTTTATGAATTGGATTATCTTTGTTATATTGTAAAGATTTTATATTGTAAATTGTTTTAGAAAAATTAAATTTTTGTCCGGTTTTGAAACGCTGTCTGCTGATTACAATTGTACAACAGCACTTTCGTCTTAAGTCATTGAAATGATTAGTCAAAAAAATGAGACGACTAAAATGAATATTTCGAAGACTACAAAAAATTTAATTTATTTTTAAATTCATATAATAATGACGGATTTTGGTTACGGCGGCCAACTTTACTGCAATCAACTCCACGTGACATATTATAGTGCACAAGTGCACTTGCTATTCCTATAAGTCTTTATATTCCACTGATGACACGACACGACTGGTAAGAGATAAGAAAGACTGTCGACAGATTTTTTTTAGAGATTAACACACAACACTATCTAGTTCCATGGTAAGCTATGAGGCTTGTGTTGTGGTTACCTGATAGTTGATACACTACAAATAACTTTAAATACATACTTATTATAAATATAAACATCCATGACTGGAGTACAAACGTTCGCGATCATCATACAAATGAATGCCCCCAGCGGGACTCGAACCCGCGCCCGCTGGCACAGCAAGTAGGGTGACTAAAAACTGAGCCAAACGTGTCGTCAATCATTAACGTGCTTATATAATTGTATGGGATTAATGTTGAACATAAAATACTTTTGGAAAACGGTAAGTTTGTGAGTTCCTACGGATGTAGTTATTCAAGATGTTAAATTTATAGTATTTAAGATAACTAGCTCCCGGTTGAATCACAGGATCACTCAACAGATATTTTTTGCGGTAAATGAATCTTTTGATAGATTGACATATTAAAGACAAATGTATCAGACCCTCCATTAACTCACCAAATAATCGAAGGTTTGGAACAGGTTATAAACTTTGGCCATCAATAAACTGTAGTGAGAAACTAATTCTTTATTTAATTAGCCGCGTAGATACATATAACAAAATTCTGAGTCGAATCTGTACATTAAATATTTTTTGGAAAATCTTATTGAAATTGTCATTATTATCGACACGGAGGCCGAATCTATA
The DNA here is from genome assembly GCA_905404265.1 of Fabriciana adippe. Lineage (NCBI taxonomy): Eukaryota > Metazoa > Arthropoda > Insecta > Lepidoptera > Nymphalidae > Fabriciana > Fabriciana adippe. The sequence continues at coordinate 2,648,915 of FR989995.1, forward strand.
GTTTTTAGAATTCCCGTCTGTCAGTGACCGCATCGCGAGAAAACGACTCGACAGATTTTGATTTCTTATGATGATAGCTGGTTATCCGGATCAACATATAGGGTACTTTTTACTGAGGGAAAATACCTCATCTTTGAGAAATCTATACTAAACGTTAAAACGTAACTAGAGACGGACCCAAGCAGAGCGAGGGTGAGTCGCTAGTATTGTAACTAATTCAAAGTAAAACGAAAAACACAAACTAGCAAAAGAATAGCCAGTATACAACTAAGCATATAAAACAAAACCATTATATGTGTATGTACAGATAGAAGAAGCCTTGGTATTTACTATGGAATAGGTGCAATAAAAAACGGATTTATAAATATTAATTTACTTATTGCAATTCTGTGCATTCTAATGATTCTATAACTAATGAGAACAAACATACTTATTATATTATTTCTATTCAAAACATCGAAATAAAAAGAATGAAATTTAAATACATCTGTGTAGAAAATAAGATTCAAAAAGCTTAATTTAATTCGAAAAATATAAAGAAAAAATGACATTTTCACAAAAAAACTAACTGCAACACAATAAAGTGTTCTATAACAGAAAATATTAAGCTTCGACACGAGTAACGTCTACGACTCGTTTACTGTTATATTCTAAGAAATAATTATACAATGTAAATAAAATTTTAACAAAAAATGTATATATTAATTAATATAAAAGAAGTTTAATTTTCTGAAAATAAAATGTATTAAAAAATAAATTATTGTACATATTATAATGAGAGGTTTTTCACTGCGACTATTTGTTAGAGATGGCGCCACAGGATTCTAACGTACGAAACGTATACGTAACCTTGTTTTATCGGACTACTATTATAAATGCGAATGTTTGTATGTATGTATGTTTGTTTGTTACTCCTTCAAGCTGAAACACTGTACCGATTTAGGTGAAATATAGTACACAAATAAACTATGGGCTGGAGTAACACATAGGTTACTTTAAACTGCCTGTATACGTAATGTGAATTTGACTAAGTCCTCTAAAGATAATGAGAGAGAACAGTTTTACTCGTCGTAGTTTTATTTTTATATAGTTCAAAAACTTTTTAAGCTAAAAATGTTAATAATTATTCTTTTTTTCAACGTCATATACCAGTGGTGCCATCTGGGGCCTTACCATCACCTATTTTAAAACATTCTTACTTCAAGACTGTTTTGTTTCAAGATTACAATAATCTTACTTTTATTCGTACCATGAACTTTAAAAAGCAAGCTTGCTTTAAAATTGCTTAGTGATGCGACAGAACGAATGATTTGTCTATTCCCTTCTATAAAAGAAAAGAAATAGTGCTATATAAGTCGTATAGCGTTATCCCTGTCACACCGATAGTCGTTCGTAAATATGATTAGTACTTACCTAGGATAAAATTAAAGAAAAACATTATATTATTTAATTTCAAAAGTACATGTTTTCCACAAAATATACGCAATCTATGTCTTTTTTATATTATTTATACGAATAATTTTAGTATAGTTTAAAAAATTAGGAAAACTATTAGAAAAGAAAATAAAATAAATTACGGCTAAATTGTGATACAAAATTCGGAACAAATTATTTACTTGACAACCGTCTGACTATTTGTTTACTTGTCTGACGACGAGCGAAAATTAAAAGTCAATGAGATGATAGTTTGTTTATGTGAGCTTTTAGATTAGAATTAAACATGTTGGACTTATTTTATTAGTAATTTGTACTATATGAATTAACAGCAAGAAACAAGGTAAGGTGTACTGAAACGTTTTATTCATTAAATATTTTTTTAAATCAATATAATACTAGCTAGACTAGGTACATAGTTTCACGAGCACTTCGCAAAGGAAGCATTTGGAGAGACACAAAAAGAAATGCTTTATATTTTTGGCTTTTTTATTTCAATTTAATATTTAATACAACTTATATTATCATCAACTACACTTTTTTAATATTATAAAGCTATAACTTTTCAGCTAGACAAACACAAAAATAAAATAGGCACTTTACAAACGTTTAATTAAAACTGTTTTTTAGGTCTTTAAGTGCTGCTTTTCCCTGAATCAGTGGAGAAAATACCTCCACGTAGCCTAATAATACTGCTGCTGATCAAGGAAGTACTGTGTGGTTGATTACTGCTTCAGTGCTGTAATTGAGTTTCCTTTATTACATATTTTGTTATTTTATAAAAATAAATATATTAATATACATACACAGTTGTTATAATTGTTGTAAGTTCTTTTCCATACCTAAAGGGTCTATATAATACGTATAAAAATCTTTCCATCCAACTTCTTACATAATTTTTGGATAATATAATAAAAAATCATTGTAAGATTATAAATGCGGAAGTAATTCTAATTTCTATCTGTCTGTTTATTATTCTATTATATGTATTCACACCTAAACCTCGATATTTTGTAATGAAGGCATCAAGTGAAGCGAGTAGGGGGTCGAAAATGCGAAAGGGAAAGACTAAAAGTAATAGCACTAAAGGAATTACTAAACTAGAAATAAAGTTTCTATAGGTATTTTTATTTACTATATTTCCTTCGTATATGTAAATTCTCATCAGAGAGTCTCGTAACAGAATTTGTTTTACATTTTATATAATAGATAATGCTAAGTAAATTCTTCTCAATTGATGTCACAAAGGTTATATTCGCAACATAGCTGAAAACGAGATTTAGTGTACTACAAGCTTCTGCGTTATAAGCTTTTAAAATCACAAGTATTTCGAAATTATTACACTTCTAGAATCAAAGTACACATTAATTACCGAAGTACTAAAATTACACGATACGTGTACCAATCGATAGATTTATGAAAATAATAGGTTTTACTCAATCTATCGGGCACAGTTAATTACTTTTTATATTATATATTTTGAAAATAATAATGCATCCGTCACGTATCAACAACTTTTACAAGATTGCTAATTATGACAGAAAAGTAAGAATGCTATTTGTCAAAATTCACCTCATGGTACGAATTGAATGAACGACAATAATATTTTCTTAGTAATTTTGGTGTCGTGACGTCACAAAACTGCTAAGAAAGTAAGAATGTTTCAAGCTTATAATAACCTTGCTTTTAAGACGTCATGGTACGAAAACTCAAAGTAAGATTATAGTATTCATGCTATAAGAGTTCATGGTAAGGCCCCTGAGCTGCGTTTGTGTAAAAACCTCCCGTATTGGAATGTTAACTAAAAGGCGAACTAACAAAACTATCTACTTATCACATAAAAAAATAATAATAAATTAATCAAACGATACTCACTACACACTTCCTCGCTTTGGTGGTATATTTTAATACAAAAAAAAAATATTACACGAAAATCGTCTCATATTATCAAAGAAATGAGAAAACCACTACACTTCTCAAGTAATTTATAACTCACATTGTTAATATTCTGCGAAATAATTGTTATTTTGTTTCTAAAATATGTATTTTGAGTCTTCATGTGAATTTTAACGATATTGGATAATATTAAAGAATTCCATATGTAACACAATGTAATTCCATATTAGACACTATGGAATTCGATCGCGTTTACGAATATCATTAAAATTCGAATAATAAATATCATGTTACTTCTTCAAAATGTCCCAATAATTTTAATACATTCTTTATTTATACACTTTTATAGATTTCATGGCAATATACAATTATGAAATTATGAAACACCTTTATTTCATTTATTTTAGCCAAATTAATTCTGCAATACAATTATAATGAATTTTATTTTTTTAGAATGTGTTTAAGACAGCCATATCAAAGACAAAAGTAATATATATATATATATATATATATATATATATATATATATATATATATATATATATATATATATATATATATTTAATTACCGACAGGAATACAACTATAGAACAGACAATTACATTCGAAGTTATTACTCTCACCATTATTTTTTGAGCTTTGAACAAATTGATTATTTAAGAATAGTATAATTTTTTAAAAAAGGGCAAAATTTTTCAAATTTAATATTTCTTATATCATATTTTTTTATATATATATTTGAGCCATAATTGAATGAAAATGTATAAAAGCACGATTAAATATTATCTAGTTTACTCAAATAAGTCTTTGAATAAATTCGGTATATTTCTACGAAAAATGTCACTACTGAGTTACATTTTTCAAATCCGTAAAAAGCCACAAATTATTAGTAATTTAAATGCCATAGTATGTTACCACTAATCATAATATATATTATCTGTACTAATTACATTTCCCGCCTAGATTTGACATTTTAATTAATCTGCTAAAAAAACTGTAAATCGTTAAAATTAATTAATTTCATTTTTATCCCGATTAAATTAAAACACTATACATATAAAATATTTTAATATTACAATTTTAGAATGAATTATTTTATTGGCAGAAAAACTGTTAGACCTTTAAATGTATTTGTTTTTTTTTATAAATCAAAATAATACTAAAACTAAATTTCTATGTAGTAACACATTTTATTTCCAATCTCACAATCCTTAACAATTTTATTATGAGAGTTTAGCAATTCTTATCAATATTTAGATACAAGTTAAGCTCAATCTAATTTTGCTTAGTATACGTCTGGCTAGTTAAAGTGGCCATATCACATGCGTTACATATTAATGTCAAAGGATATTTCTGAAGGGTACAAGTAGAGAACTGGAAATGTCTCAAATTTTTTTTTCTTGTATCAAATCTGTCTATGGTAGTTGCATTCCCAACCACAGGTTTTTACAAATACTACACGGATGTCGATAAAAATACGTTTTTATCTATACCCAAAACGAAAATAACTGGAAAATGGGAATGTCCATGATAACGGGAAAATCGGAATGTAACTCCTAAACTTTAAATTGCTTTGTTCTTATAATCATTAGGACATTCTCTGGTTCTTTGCCTATACCCTTCGTGTGGGCTTTCAACTGAAAAAGTTTATATGTTATGAATAGTAATTAATCAAAGCTATATATAGTTGTATATGAAGGGAACAAGTATACCAAAAATTATTTCTAAAAGTGTTTTTATCAATTACTTTCACTCTCGTAGCTACTTGTTTGGTTATTTCACTTTTTGTTTACAATGAGAAATTCCATCATAGGGGCCATTCATTAATTAAGTAAGTAAATTTTGGCTAATTTTGGCCGTTTTTGATCCCCCCTACCCCCATGTATGAGCACATAAGATTTTCCGTACTCCCCCTCCCCTTTCTTACGTAAGATTTTATCTGGTTTTAGAAAAGGATCAATTACACTAAAACTCATAATTTGACGTAAATCAAAGATTTTCATTTTTGTAATTAATAATTGTACATTTAAAAAGAAAAAATAGATCTCAGAGTTATTTTCCCTAACGCTTAACTCTCAAATACCCATCATAGACAATATATCATACCCCCCCCCCCCCCCCCCCTCGAGATAAAGGCATTTAGGGATTTTGAGAACCCTCGTAACTAATGAATGGCCCCATATTGATCATGGTATACATTTGTATCGTGTTTTGGTTTAAGTGGCAACTCACTAATTACATTATTTATACTATTTTTTTGCTTCTCATGTGCAAGTAATAAAAAATCTAGTAAAACTCTCTTTCTAGACAAAAATATTTCAACGCTCAAAGCTTATAACTGTAGAAGAGCGATATTAGAAATTGACATCATTTGTTAATATATCCACCTTATAAAACTATTGACAATTTGCATCTCAAAGTATGAAATTTTGCACACGAGTTCCTTATAGGGTCCATTGAATCCTTTATGCTCACTTATTTGAAAATTCATCCCCGGCCTAGACTCTATAGGGTTTGGAAGTATGTTAGAGGGTTTGGAAGTATGAATGGAAGTACGTCATTTGGCGTTATAAAGAATATGGCCAGCATATACAATTATTAATGAATTTCTAATTTATTTAGAGTAACAATGTGTATTCATTTAGTTAGCCTCTGAGATGAAATGAGCTTAATGAACAAATGCTTATAAAATGTTATTGTTTTTATCAAGCGATGTTTTTTTTCATGTAATTAGTTCGTCACCACATTGTTTTCCATTACTCTCCATAAAGTTTACAATTTTTTATTAAAATACAGTATTGTCAACTAATATCTCAAAGTGTTGCCAGGCGGAATTTAAAAACCAACACAAATAAAATCCTGAGTAATAAATACAATTGAATTTCAACACAAACAATGAACAGGCCATCGGCAAAACACCATCATGTCTCTGTCACATACATGCAAAAATTTTAGACATAAATAGGACAGTATATATACGAGTACATATTTCTGATATAAAATATTACTTGTAATTGTTATGGCGGTGCAGGCGTTATAATCTATGGAACACCATGGGTTTTTCTTATGCTTAACACCGATCAAAAAACTACTAGATACACAATCCCATTCAAGTTCTCTTAAAACTCTCAACAATTGTGTTAAGGTAATTATTTTATTCAAAATAAATATACAACAATGTAAATTGAACGTGAAATGCAATGCTTAAAGTTGTTTTCACAAAAAATATTGAAATTAAAAGCGCGCTCAAATGTTCAAATGAGCGCTTATTCGGTTAGGAAATTTTTTGTCGCTGATTGTCTATCTAGTATTTTTTTGATCGATGATGATTAATAACTTCTAGCTTCATTTTGACAAGACCCATCTCTTTTGAACAAAAATCTTTTCTTATTTTATATTAGATTATCTCAAGATTAAATCGTAAAACGACCTGTTAATAATAAATTTTAGACAATCACCATTTTGTCATGTTCCGTATCAATCCACAATTGTATCTACCACAAACTTTCACAGAAAGAAAAGTAGGGTGTCTCGTCAAAACGAAGCTACTCGTGAAGTTTTAGCTTGTTATTAATCATTAAAAAAACACACAGTGGACTTTAGACTATTCTACAATAATTCAAAAATACTATATGGGTGATGTTAATACTTATACTTATAAATACATACATACATAGTTATGAATGTACATAACATTCCAATGTTTTAGTGTGAAAAATATAGTTTGTTCATTTTATATACAGTCTTTGTGTAGTCTGAGAAGGCAGTGTGGTTTCAAAGAAAATTCTCTTTTTAATATATATACATTAATTACTGTCCATAATCTATACTTTAGTACATGTAATGTCAAAGAATTTCATTTCTGAATATTTACAGGAATAATTTTTAGCACTATTTTATTTATTGAATTAATACCAGTCTCATATTTCAAGACATTACAGCGAGTCAAATTATGTTGCCATCAATCAAAATTATTTTACGCAAGAATTTACTACTTTCCTTTACGTTAACACATTATTCTTAATAAGTATTAAAAATACTTAATATTACTTTACAATTTGAAAAAACAAAAATGGCATTGTATTTTTTCCAATAAAGTGTTTTGTTTAAATATAGCATGCGTTAAAGAATTTTTAATCTCATAAGAAACAGAATCAAAACCCGCATTAAACTAGAAACATTTATTAAAAAATGTAAACAATTGAAGCTATTACCATATAATAAATTACAAACCATAGCAGACGGGAATGACAATCAATCTTTGTACACTATCACTACAAATTCATTGTTTCTTAGCACTGTTTATTTCACTATAGTGACTGCACTAGTCACTATTAAAATTTCATAGCACTATTAGTTTTTAAGAAGTCACTAGTCAATAACAATGACGTTCTCGTTGGGCAAGCGTCATTTGTTGGGTGAAGTGAGACCGAGAGCAGCAGACAGGAGGCGCACTACATTCTTTTGTTCCGTTGGCTCATTTTCTGTGAGAAATGAAGTTGTATTAACTTAAATAATACTAAATATATATTTTTATTTCACTGAATATGATTTAAAAGAAAGCGCCAAGGAGGTGAATATGTTTAAAGATAACCAACACTATTTTAATATATTCATATAATATCAACTATGTATAAATTATCTTTACATAATGATTAGAACAGTGTACTTTAAATGGTGAACTTCGATCTCGATGTCAAGAAAGGATAAAAAATAAGAATGATTTTTTATATTTTTTTTAAATTTTAAAGTTGAGCATTGAGTATTTAAACACTGTAGCGTTGTCCTAATTCGTTTGTATAATATATATTTAGTTACCAGTTACCATGACACGCATAGAATTCGAGTATCAAAGAAAATATATCTCATTAGTTCTTTTAATTTTTTGTTATCTTTTATAATTATAACAAAAATATTAAAAAAATAGTAGAAATTATAATTGAGATATTAAATGTACAATAAATATGAACTTACACTATTTGAATACTTTTAAAGACACACACAGTGATTTTATTATTTCAATTTCAGGTGAGGGCAAATATATATAAATCTTTGGTAAAAAAAAACTAACCGTCAGCTCCGGTAACATGTTTTTCGAGATTCAACTTCTCTTGCGCGACCTGGTATATGCCTTCCTCAATGGTGCCAGCACTCAACAGTCTGTAGATCGTCACGGGGCGGGTCTGACCCATTCTGTGACATCTGGAAAGAAAACAAAAATTATATAATAAATATAAATATCCTCCTGAACGATTTTGGCCACGGCGGCCAATCTCACTGAGACTAGCCTGAAACTGAACTGCGCAGAAGATATTATAGTGCAGCGCGTGTACGCGCAGAAACAAGCGCAGGACCGACGTCTTTAAGTGCTTTCCGACTCCGGGATGTTAATGAGAATATCATAACATAAAAACTCAATAGTTAAATTTAGACCGACCGGGGACTCTAACCCATTCCCAGACAGAATTTTAAATTTTTTGAAAAACCGATTTTAGGAAAATTTTAAAAACTATAGATTCGGCCTCTGTATCGATAATAATGATTATTTCAGTATGATTTTCCAAAAAATGTTTAATGTACAAGATTCAACTCAATTAGATTTTAGAATATTTTATTATATGTATAGAGAATATTTCAAATTTGTATTCTTACCTGTCTTCAGCTTGTTTATCATTGTACGGGTTGAAGTCAATATCATGAATGATGACAGTGTCCGCTGCAGTTAGATTAATACCCAAGCCTCCCGCTTTGGTGGACAGTAGGAACACAAAGATATCCTCCGCATTGTATTGGTTTATTAAATCTTGCCTGAAATGGATAATAAACAAAATTTTAAGATTCGTTCTACACATGTATAGACAGCAAAAAAAAATCTCATATTATTTCTACTTTGGCTTTTCCTGATTTTAGAATATTTTTTTTAAATAATTATTATACCTTTAAAAAAAATAGTGCATACATATAATAGTTTAAACTATACTGTCAATGCAGTCTCTATGAACTTCCATTTCTGAGCTCACTCTTTATCTGCATAGGTTATAAAAATTGTTGTAACTTAAGTTTACAACAAACAGAACACACTACACTTTGATGGTTGAAAAAAAAATTAGCATAATATACATATTTTCTTATCAACTATATACATTTATTATTTCTAACCATAAGATCTGTTACAGATTCAAAATTGAATTTTGCTTTTTTCAAATCTCTTTTGTTCATTGTTTTTAGATGACAAAATTAAAACACACGTTGTTTCATTTAAAAAAGTACTTTATGTGGCGTGCCTAAGTTCGACTTTGCCTTTAAACAATTAAAACTTACGATTTATGAATTTTATTCTATGGTTAATATATTAATAACTAGCGACTCACCCTAACTTCGCTCGGGTTCGTCCCTAGGTACGTACGTTTTAACGGTACGAACAATGTACCTACATAGGTATAGAAAATTAGGCAGGTTATTTTATATTTTTTCTCTGTATTAAAACTTTCCGTGTACCTTAAGGAACATACGAAAAAAAATTTAGCTGAATTGGTCGAGTCGTTCTCGAGTTTTGCGCTTAGCAACATTCATTTTTATTTATATAGATTTTGGTATGTCTCATGTCGAACGCAACTTTTTGAAGAGATATTTGTTAGGAAATGTGTACCTATGTTTTATATATAACTAGCGACTCACCCTCGCTTCACTTCGGGTTCGTCCCTAGACAAAAACAAAACTATCTCACGGGAACCGTACATTTTTCCGGGATGATATATAGCCTAAAGCCTTCCTCGATAAATGGACTATACAACACAAAAAGAATTTTTCAATTCCAACCAATAGTTCCTGAGATTAGCGCGTTAACCACACAAACAAACAAACCGAGTCTTCAGCTTTATAATATTAGTATAGAAATAGTTACAGATCATTAACATACTACAACTACTACAAAAAACTCACCTTTCATTAACCGCAGTGCTACCATCCAAACGTAGGTAGCGGTAATTCCTTAGCCTGAGGTAGGGTTCCAGGATATCCAGCATCATGGTGAACTGACTGAAGATCAGAACCCGGTGACCTTCGGCTTGGAGTTTGGGTAACATTTCATCTAGTTTGAGGAACTTGCCAGAATCTTCTATGAGACGGTCGGGCGCGGCAAAGGAACTTATGCACTGGTGAGGAGAAAATACATTATAAATATAAAGGTTTATGATTAGTTTTCTTACTTAATATAAGAAAAACTGCGTCAGTGGTCTAGTGCGGTCCTGGGTTGGAACTTAAATCCAGGACTGATAGACAAACTGAACGACCGAGTCAGGTTTAATTTTTGACCTTTTCTGTTGAAAAAATCTCAGTAGCAACCTGAAGTTGGGAAGTTGGCAATGTTACGCCCCCGAAGCTCAGACAATACGTAAAGCTGACAGCCCTGCACCTTAACTCTCTCTGATCGTGTCGTAGCACCATCCCATCGGTCTTTGCTAGTAAAAGGAATAAAGTGCACTCTGTGTGCACTATAATATTTCCTGCGCAGTTAGCTAGTGACATTGGCCGTTGTAAACAAAATCGGTCAGGAGGACACCATCGTCATTATCACATGAAGAAAGAAGTCCGAATATAATGTTTGTGACATACAAACAGACGGACAAGCAGACACGACAAACTATAAAGATTATTAATACATATTAACATGTACTAATAAAAAACTACTATACACTATAAATCACCTCCTATATCAACTCCAAATCACAGCTCACCTCATATTGCTGAGTTAGAGCTGATGTATCTGGAAGTCGGACATGCACATGAGGTCTTCATACAGGTATTGTACGTTCTCTTTATAGCCCAGATCACGGGCGAGGCAGGCGACCATCTTGCTTGCCACCGCCACTTAGCAGTAGTAGAAACCATATTAAGCATAATTTTAATTCAAATCGCAACTCACCTCATACTGCTGTGTGAGCTGGTGTATCTGGAAGTCGGACATGCACATGAGGTCTTCATACAGGTACTGCTCGTTCTTCTCCTTGTACCCGGGGTCGCGGGCGAGGCGCGCGGCCATCTTGCGCGCGGCGGCCGTGTCGTAGTGGTAGCGCAGCAGCATCGGGTGGTTTGCCAACTTGCGCATGTCCATCATCATCGATATGCCACTTTGCTCTGTTGTTGCGTGGACCTAAATTTTGGTAAATTACTTTTCTTAGATTTATGCGAATATAGAGATTGAGTCTGTCCCGTGATAATAATTGCTATAAAGCATTCGAAACATCGAGAAACAAAAATCAAAATAAATGGATTTAAAGATAAAAATTTTCGACTAGTTTATTGTTTCTTTTTTTTTTTTAAATATTCGATATGGTATCCATAAAGTAAAAAAAAATTAAATAAAAAAAGGGTAATAATTTGCCCTATAACGTACATCGTCACACTTGAATATTCATAAAAAGGCAATTTATAAAATAATAATGTTATAACTAAAAAGCAGTCTTCATAGCCTAGAGTTAATGCACTCTCTCTCAACGGGATTTTTTGCATAAACAAAATTATGAGAAAATCTGCGTATCTAACAAAAACCAACTGGTTTCCAAAAAGCATCTGATGTTTCATCCAATGCCCTATCCAACATACTTGAGCCCAGTATTGCGGCATTATAATAATTATAATTTATTACTATAAAGGCAAGTGGTAGCCCAGTGGTAAGGCGCTTGCTTGGGAAACCGAGTGAAGCGGGTTCAAATCCAGGTCTCGCACCTCTGATATTTTCCTGTGCGAATTATTTCCAACGTGATTACCACTTGCCTTACAGTGAAGAAAAACATCGTGAGAAAACCTGCATGTCTGAGAGAACCTAGCAAGTTTTCGAAAGACATGCTCAATTCACATGTCTGAGCATGGCCAGCGTGGTGGACTATGGCCTGATCTCCCTCGTATTGAAGAGAAGCCCGTGCCCAGCAGTGGGACGTTAAATAGGGCTGAATACACTACTATAAAACAACTCACAGTGCCATCCTTAGCGGAGAACCCGGCAATGAGCTCCTTGTACTGCCTCTGCTGTTTCTCCGACATGGGACATAATTCTGTATGGTTGGTCTTCTTCGGCAAGTCTTGAAGCACATCCCTTTTGAGCCTCCGAAGGACGAATGGCTTCATTATACGCTTTGCTTGAGTTATTTGACTTTGTTCAAATGCAGGAACTTCGTCCTCAGTGTTATCATTTGTTTTTTTATTTGTTTTTGCTTTCTATAAAAGGATGTAATAATTAATTTCATATTACTAATATTATAAGTGCATATCCAAAGAAAATCATTTAAGATATTACTTGTATATGAAACTCATCAATCAAATATTATAGTTAAAGTTGGACTATTACAAATGTTCGAACTGTGTCATAAATCATTTTTATCAGGCCTCTCGCTCGCACTTATAGGCATATCGGAACTCTCGCTCGCACTTCTAATGTTGTGTGTAACAATAAATGTAATAATGTATGTAATAAATTGTCGATAGTCAATAGCAGGTAACGAAGGAAAGGTTAAGAAAATAAGGTAGGATATTAATCTATGTCTGTGTAATCGTCTGAGTAGCAGTCACAATCACATCACATCATTATATAATGACTTTATTTTCATTTATAATAATTAAGTTGATTAATTATACCAAATCAAAATAGTCATTATCATCTCAAATCAAGATTCACTATTTTCTTAACGCGAATGGACTAAAGTCATCAACGATCGCGTCGTCCTATATAAACGATAAAAACTTATTTAAATAAGAACCAACCGCATTCTTCTGGAACAAGTTCTTCAAGTCCTCAGTCTTGCCGGAGAACATATGCGGCATCACGAAGCACAGCAACGACATCAGTTCTATTAAGTTGTTCTGTAGCGGCGTGCCCGTTAATAGGAGTCGATGCTTGGACTGTGGACGACAAAACACTCTTATTAGATTCAATTGTAACTAAAAAACTGGTCAAGTTCGAGTCGGACTCGTACATGAAGGGTTTTGTACCATCATACGACATATAACATTATGTTCTTTTTAAATAATTTTTAATATTTGTTGTTATAGCGGCAATAGAAAAACATACTGTGAAAATTTCTATTCTTTACCTATTACGGTTCATGAGATACAACCCGCTGACAGACAGACGGATAGACAACGGAGGTTTAGCAATAGGGTCTTGGCGGCACCCTTCGGTCACGGAACCCTAAAAACTTAATAAAAAAAACTTTTTTGGACCACCCAAAAAAATCTGAAAAAATAGTTTTATTTAAAATTTGAAATCATCAAAGTTATCGTGCGAAATGCAGCGAACATTATTAACTCTTACAAATAAACAATTAGAAAATCACCAAATGTTGGGGTATAAGTAAACGCGACGTAAGAACCTATGCAGGTCTAACATCGACCAGGTAATCCATCCTCCTTTTCATTCTTTATCCAACATAATACTATACACTATGCAATCAACAGCAAACATACCTTAATCTTTAACAAATTATCATATCTCTGGGTGGACATATTCTTGAGCATGTGTGCTTCATCGTATATGACGTAGTGCATGGGCGTGATGCGGAACATTTTGCGCTCCTCCGGACAACTGCTCACCATTGTGTACCTAGAAATAAAACATAATATATTACACACTGTTTAACATTCTTTCCCACACACATGAGTTGACTGGTAGAGAACTCTTATAGAGGATAAGTCCACCTTTTTCCACTTCACTCTCTATGTATTATCATGGGATCACATCACGAACAAAGTGAAATTAGTTAAAAAAGATGATAATAGATGGCGTTGTATGTATCGATTTGTTTTTATGTTCATGTTATATTCAAAATTTGAAAAAAATTAAATGCGAAAAGCATATATTCTAACTTTAAAAAAAATACCTAAAGTAAGAAAAAAGGAAGTAATGGACAAAAGTATAATGTTTTTGAAGTTTTATAAAATTCAATAATATCGTTATATTTCTGGCGGCAATAATGGGTACTACATTGTGATAGCACGATCTTTGATAATAATTATGTAAACTGTGTTCATAGATGGCGCTCAATATAATAAAAAGTTTTGTAGCACTCAAAGACAATATCTTAAAAATATAGTTCGTAATTGTCATAGTAGCCTTGAGAGACCTTACATAGTTACCTACAACATTGCGCAGCGACAGCTCGGGGATAGATACCCTTAGCTTTTAACGCCATCTATCATTTAGAGTTGCTAGATGTCGCCTTATTTTTAATTCTCACTTGCGCCATCTATTATCATTTTAGGACAAAAAAAATTTGTGTGTCCAATAGCGTGAGTTAGCGATGTCCAAATATTTGTATGGGATGCACTATCTGTACTCTATATATGATCTGTGGTATTATTTTTTATAACTTATCTCTACAATAAAGAATATATAATAATAACTTTTAGTATTTTTCTTAGTCCAAATTTTAGATAAAAAAAACAAATCTATCCAAAGGGAACCATACATTTTTCCGAGATAAAAAGTAGCCTATTTATTATTCTGAAGTATGAACTATATTATGGTTAAGTTTCATTAAAATTCAATCAGTATTTTTTGTGTACTAAGTTACTGTAGTTTTTTAACTATCCCACGGATACGGAACTGTTTAATTTTTCGGGATGAAAAGTATCTAAGATGTTGACTGGGGATATAAGGTACCATCATACAAAATTTCATTTAAATCGGTCTAACAGTTTCGGAGATTAGCTCGTACAAACAGACAAACAGACAGAGAAACAGGAAATTTGAAAAAAATCTGGAATTGTTCTATTTCGCGCAGGGTTCGGGCCAGTTCCAATGGCATCCTGAGGGCATTTGCTGACAGGTTTGATTGTCAGTATCTGAACCATTGTCAAATGGTGCACATGCTGACAAATCGAACCTGTCTTAGATAAGGTTTAGGATTAAATAGGTTAAGTGTGCTACTAACATTAGGTTATTGTGTATCTTTACTAACAAAATATGATCCTTTGATGGTTGAATTAAATGATATTATTATTATTATTATTATTATTTCTCTTCTTACTCCCCCTGACTCGGTTTTTAGCATTTTTTTCTACAGTTTTATTATATGTATAGATATAACAATTGTTAGCTGTATCTCAAAAGTAGAGGGAGTTACGAGTGACAAGCCCTACATAAGTCGGTGAAAACCAACGCCTCGTCCTCTTCTCTGAACAAAAGGCGTGCGCTCGTAGACTCGTGAACGTCAATTCAGAATACCGAATTTAGAAAATTGTATTTGTCTGATTTAATAGAATCAATTTTTTGCTTTTGTATAAATTTTTGTATAAATGTTACTTATTGTTCTGTTACTAATTATATATTTTTTTAATTAAATTTACTTTTAAATTATAAAACAATAATAATAAGAAGGTAATAAGTAAAATAAGTAACATGCTTTGATATATACTTTAGCATCACATGTAACAAACACACAAACACTCACGTAGTAAGAACAATATCGATCTTGTCGAGTCCCCGCGAGTACTCTATCCTGAGCTGCCGCCTCTCCTCCGGGTTGCCGTAGTACTTGCTGACACGCAACGCCGGACACCAACGCTCTAACTCGCCACTCCAATTGTCTGGAAACAGAAAATACATAAGAAATGTATGATATACTAGTAACTCAACCTAGCTTTTATTTCACAGTACACGCCATCTCTAAAGATGTATAAGTCCGTGTCTATAAAGACCTGTTTGTTCTGTATGGATCGGAATGCTGTGCTGTGAAGAGAATGATGAAATAAGATTGCATTCTGCAGAGATGAGAATGTTATGACGCCGAATAATGAGTATTATGGGCAAATTTTTAATAGCTTAGTTTACATCATTGCAATTTTCGTAGGGATTTCTAATTTTTTTGAAAATAAAATATGGCCCATGTTACTCGCTGATAATATAGCTTTATATAGTAGAAACATTGGTCCAGTAGTTTTTCAGTTTATCCATTAAAAACAGTTTTTTTTTTCTCTTTATAATATTATACAAAAGTAGAGCTTAAAAGAACATTGGAGCTAAGAAAAATTTACAAAACACACTTTTGATTAAATCAAAAATATGTAAAAGTATAAATAAGAGGACTGAGTGTGATAACAATGACAGCTGTAGTTTTTTTTATTCATAAAATAGTATGAGTTATACAAAGAGGTTATATTTAAAATAAATTATACAATATTATAAAGAACTATGTTCATATTTCAACAAAAAGAAAAACAAACTTATTTTCTCAACTGAATAAAAAAGTGTACAACATATCATTATAAACAAACAAAGCAACTGCAATTTTTTTCCAATTATTATCATGAAAATGTATACAATTAAGGCTAAAATAAAAATTCTCAAAAAGCCTCATATAAAAATAATAATAATATACATTTGTGATCATTCAATACAAACCTAAAGTAGACGCTGGCACAACAACCAAATGTGTGCCCCTCGCTTGCCCAGTCTCCTTCAAGTGAGCGAGGAAAGCTATCACCTGGACAGTCTTGCCGAGGCCCATCTCATCTGCCAGGATGCCAGAGACACCTTGCCTGTGCAGCACTGCTAACCAGTTGAGCCCTACCAACTGGTATGGTGCAAGTTTCAAGCTAGAATTAAATTTAGAGTATTATATTATAGTAATATAGAGTATTAAATTAAGAGTTAAAAATTTTAAATATTATTTAAAAATTTAATATACTTTATAAAAATGTACAGTATGTAATATATAAATATGTAAATCATAAAATTTTTAAAAATCTCTTGCTTTTAGTATTTATACAGTGGATTGTTACACAATGGACTGTTATATAGCAGACCAGCGGTCGGCAACCCGCCCGCGAGCTGCCTCCATGCGTTCCGCGGCCCATGCCTGTTTTGTAAAGAAAACTTTTTATGCTTTTTTTGTAATTACCGAAAAAATAAATATGTTTCTCGTCTCACAGATAAGCATTTAAGAATCATTTTAGGAATTGTTACATTGAATGTTATAGTTGACATATTTTGTGGTATTTGCTTTTTTTTATTTTGCTCTCACAAGTGCGGCCCGCCTTTACTAGATATTACCACCTTATGGCCCCTGCCTGCTGAAAGGTTGCCGATCGCTGTAGTAGACTATTACACAGTGGACTGTAACACAGTAGACTATTACACAGTGAACTGTCATACAGTAATACACAGTAAGTCACCTCTCATCCAGTATGGCGGGCTGCTTGAGCCGGCCCGCGCCGGCCGCTACCGCCGCCTCCAGCTGCTGCGCGAGCCCCACGCACTTCCTCATCAGCCGCTGGATATTGTTCCTCGTGCAGAGCAGCTCTTGGGTCGCATTCAAGAGATCCGTGCTTAGCATTTTGTTGTTGTTGAACTTTTCCACCTGAAATTAATGTAGGGTGACATTTTGATTTACTGAGTTATTAAATACAGCAAATAATAGGTATAAATTTATTTCATTCATTCACTTTGTACATTCATCTATGAAGGATAGAGATGATCTATCTGTATAATATATACACTGCCACATATGTACACAATCTTTGGCATATGCTAAAGGTTTGTTTTTTATAATCAATACTAAATTAGGAAGAATATCCTCTCAAAATAGAATATCTAACTCAAAGTCGGTGAAAATATGGCTTAAAGTAAATTTATTGTTCAATAAAAATGTATGTATTTTCAAATATTATAAAGGTAATTAGAAATCTTACCATATCCAACCATCCTTTAAACGGTCTTTGGGCAATTATTGCTTCGGCCTTCTTCTGAGAGCACCCACTGAGGAGTGAGAGCTCATTCAGGCTGCTAGTGTTTAAGAATTCAAATACTTTGCGCTTATCACCTCCTAGATCGTCAGTAATTTCATTATCTGAGTCGTCACTGGAAGAAATATTTTTTTATAAATCACATTATTCAAAGTAATGTGTCATTTTTATTTCAATAGTATCAAATCAATTTTATTTTGACGATACGTTTGGCTCAGTTTGTAGTGACTTTACTTGCTGTGCCAGCGGTCGCGGGTTTGAGTCCCGCTTGGAGCGTTTATTTGTGTGATGAGCACGAATGTTTGTACTCCCGTCATGGGTGTTTATATTTATAAAATTATGTATGTATTTAAAATTATGTGTAGTGTATCAACTATCTGGTATCCATAACACAAGCCTCGTAGCTTAGCATGAAACTAGATTGTGCTGTGTGTTAATGTCCCAACATATTTATTTATTTATATTTACTTTTATTTTTATTTAAGAGTTTCTTTTTTATACTAAATATAGTAAACGAATTCCGAATAAGGTTTTAATTTTCTTGAAGTTATATCTGTTCAAGGTAGTAAAATATATGTACATATTAATGAAAGAGATAATATTGAAGTCCATACATACATGTACATAGTATAGTTTATATACACATGCAGGATGCAAAATGATTTAAAAAAATTTATTGAATGCCATTTTTGAATATGCAAGATTTGTGTAGGCACTGTCTGTAACAAGTATATAACGCATTTGAGATGTCTAAAACCTTAGTCTCTCCCATGACCATGATTGCTGTAAAGCAATCGAAACGTCGGGAACCGAAAATCAAAATAAATCCGCGAAATAATCCGAAAAGATAGTTTTATTTAAAATCCCCTGATAATTTTGCGGAATTTGTTTCGACACAAAAGTGCAGAACCACTAACATCCCAACACCCTTCTGATATTTATTTTTAACTATGGAGTATTTCTCCATATATAACCCCAATAGCTCTCTTAGACCTACTCGAAATTTGAACTCAGGACTAAACAATTATCAGTCGAAAAACCTAGCAAAATAGGAACTCACCTATCATAAACTTTATCGTCTTTGCCCTTCCTAACACCATAATCATCATCTTCGCTGCCACTACTACCACGTCTAGCCCGACCACCTTTAGAGGCTATAGGCTTTCTGACGACCACGCTAGGTCCACTGGTCACTCTTACAACCCCCATACCATTAGATCTTGGCATTTGACCAGAAAACCCTGGTCGAGAGGCAAAGAAGGACGGCGAGGCTTTCTCGTCACTTTCTGGGTCGTGTTTGAGCAATTCATCACGCGATCTCTCTTCATTCCATCCATGCTTCACTAGAGTATTTTTTATAAACTGTAACAATAATTTTTAAATTTACAAAAAAAGTAAAGACCACAACATAATATCATGACATTGGCAGCCTATCTAAATCAGATTACCTAACTCTGTAAAACACACAAAACGAAGCACAAATACACTGTGTAATCCTTTCAATCTTAAAGTATGTGATTTTTTTTCTTGATTTTTTTGTTTAAGATAGTAAAAACATTAAATCACATTTCTAAAATAGTCTTATGTTAAATGGTATTCACTATAAGAATACCTTTTTAGGTAAACAATTCAATTTTTACATAAAACTTTACAGTAACTATGTATGCCTGGGTCCCTAGGAAAGTTTTAATTTTTATTGAGCAGAACCCTAATCCTTTTTCAAAAAAGAAGTTGCCTAAGTTACTCCTTATAACATTAGCTATCTGCCAGTGAAAGCCCAGTCAAAATCGATCCAGCCGTTTCGGAGATTAGCCGGAACAGACAGACAGACATTAAAATAAAAAGTTGTGTTTTTCTTACAAGTACCATTTATAATTAATTATGCATTTAGTAAAAATCTGTTATTTTGACAATACAAACAGACACTTCAGTTTTATTTATCTGTATAGATAAAGATGGAATTCACAAATATTGTAACATTGAAGTTCATGAACTTGATATAGCTCTTTGTAGTGGATGTATTGTACTTACTAATGGAGATATATCAGGAAACATTTCCAGCATGTTCCTAAATCTTCTCTCCTTAACTGCTGTAG
Source organism: Fabriciana adippe (assembly GCA_905404265.1). Classification (NCBI taxonomy): domain Eukaryota; kingdom Metazoa; phylum Arthropoda; class Insecta; order Lepidoptera; family Nymphalidae; genus Fabriciana; species Fabriciana adippe. The sequence goes on from FR989995.1 coordinate 2,669,080, forward strand.
TGAGTTCTACAACAGGCTTCTTGGCTGGAGATGCAGAATCATCAGAATCAGAGTCCTGTATTCTGATGCGTTTGTAAACTATTGGTCCATTTCTGTTTGCTGTATTTGGTGCTGGCATGCGGATTTGTTCTGTAATAAAGAGGAAAATGTATTATGATTACATATAATATAAAATTGTGCATGTTTATTTATTAGTTCACAATAACTATAATAAGAATTTATCACAAAAATATTGAAAAGAGAATATGGACATAACACAGACTTTGAAAAAAATAATTATGATTAAGTATTCTTCTCTTCAAACTATTGTAGTAAAGTTTCCAAGGAAAATACCAGACAAAAAATTATAAACATCTTTTTTAAAGATGTTTAAATATGGGATTAATTTAACATTCACATTGTAATAAATCTATGTTATGTGTATCATTATTTCTTTCATCATAAAATTAAATAATAAAAAAATTAAAACCCATGAAATTGTGAACAACACCCATGTAACTAGGGAGACACACCCGAAAAACCGGGGCAAGTAATCAATAGTAATATAAAAATTATAAGTTTAAGTACTGACATTGGCAAACTAAATCATGCCCAACTCCTAGAAGCCACCAAATAAAAAAATTGAATTGAAGTATTAAAGCTAGTCATGAAGTACTTTAATAAACAAATATATTAAATATATTTTGTAAGTAATTTTATTTAATAATGTATTTATGAAATAATAATTTTATGTAAAAGGTAAACAGCTTTCATATAAGTGAAAAAATATACAAATTTACATTTTATTTTTATATTATATTTATTCATTTATTCAATAAGAAATACAGAGTATAATTGAATAAATATTTTTGACTTAAAAAAACATTGCCTTTTTCTTGCCATATTTTACCAAGAGAAACTCATATATATTAGAAACATAAATAAAATTATCACAAAAGCTATAAACATGTGCTTAATTAATACACAATATCTGACAAAAATTTTAGAGGACAGAACACAACCTCAATCATCTTATTGATTAATTTATATGTACCATCTGTTTAAGCACAACACAGACTAGTCACAAGTATTTGCTTTATTTATAAAAGTAATAATTTACTTGTTTTTAAACATATAAAAAGTTTTGAAAGGCCTAGAAGATTTTTGATTTTCTATCTTCATCTTTATCCATATAATATGTAGTATGTGCAATTAAAACTTGTTATGCAATTTTAGGTAATCTATCCAATCAGCAATTATAAAAATCTATAAAATAAAATATAGCATAATGTTTTATTTTATTTAAAAATTATATACTTACATACATTTTTTTTTTTGATAATCATTATACATCAAGATACATAGAGTTTGTATACAAAATGTAAAAAAATGAGTGTTATTTAGTTTTAAATGAGTAATTTATATATCGTGCTACCAAGAACATGGATAATTTCTGGTTAAAGCCCGGTGCTACAAAAAACAAGAACCTTGAAACGTGACTATTAGGTCCGTGGCAAACGTGGTCGGAGCTTTTCATTACCAATATGTCAACTACACGTGCTTTAACATATTCATTAATGGAATAAACATAATTTGTTACTTACGATTAGACATTGGTGCTGATGTTACTGTCATAGACCCGCTGGAACCAGGGGTAGGTTTCCGCTGAAACCTATATTGTCTTAGATAACTTAACACACTAGGGCTAGTACTTTCAGACATCGTATTAGACGATTCTGTAGCAAACCGCACCGAACTATAATAACAAATTATCGATAATGGTTGGAAATTTTTGAAAGTTAGGAAAACTGAAACCCTCACACCACACAGTTGAAGCCTGAAAACAACACTGCGGCCATTTTTATCCGCGAGACTAAAAAAATGTGCTAACCAATGATAGTGTTTAAAATTTGACAGCTGATTATATTTACCAATTAAAATTTTGAATTATATTTTTTAATAATATAAAACAATAGACAATAATTTTATTTTGTTATGAATTATTATTGATAAAATAAATAAACTGTTTTATATGAAATCATATTCCGAAATTGTCCTATAATACCTTAATTACACAAAATATATCCAGTACACTCAGTAAAGTTTTGTTTTATTAATAATCAAAAGGATAATTAAAATAAATACACTAAAATATATGTACTTATTATTGATAATTAATTCATATCAGTCTTATGGTAAATGGATTGGTTTATAAATCGTATAGTGTAAAAAAGATCCTTTAAAAGTGTAATTTAAAATATATATTAAGAAATATCATAGATTAAGTTTCAAATTCTTTTATAAAACAGCGTAAGTGAAACATCAAAGGAAACTTTTGCTATTCTTTTATTACATATTATTCATCTTTATTCACTCAGGTTTATATTTTGTATTTATAAGAACCCATGTTTTATATTATAAATTATGATATTTCTATTATATTTGAATAATATGAATGTCCACAGACAAGCAATAAAAAACAAATATGCACAATATCTATTTATCTGAAGCTATCAAAAAGATGCACAGAAAAGATGTTTCATATTAGTACTCCTCAAAAAGAATATAGGCACTACGTTTGTACTCTTCAATATAGAATATAAGATTATATAATTTATAATAATACATTTTATAATAGATTCAAATATTCGTAAAATTAGTAATGTAGTGAATTAGAATAATTTATTATTAGTGTAATTTAAGTATTTTATTATTATATTGAAATTATATAGTTTATCAAATTTATTTGTATTAATTTGATTAAAAAAATGGGTTAATAACAAGCTTAAAGCTGTCAAAGTCAGATATGCCACACAGTTTTTGGTTGTCACATTAATAGGCGCGGCCATGTTGGTCTGTAGTGAATAAAATCGAGATAATTTGCTTTTAGGGAAATAAAATTGACACAATATGCCCAAATGCGACCTCAAAACGAGATACATCCCCGCGACATTCGCCTGGACTTTACTTTTGGGCACGACGTCTCTGTTTTTTTATTTTCCGTAAGTATACATTATGTCGATCGGATACGAATTCGCTTTGATTTGACAACTTTCACATAAGATTGTAGAATTACTTCTATTTTTATCTCGGGACTACCTTTGCCCTATACTACTTTTTGTGTGCATCATTTTCTCGTATTAAATTCATGATAATAATGTGCATAGATGACACTGCCTTTGATCATGTCAGGGTTGTCATTATTTACACCACAAAGCATTTCATATTCCTATCGGAATGTGTCTTGCTATTCATGTTGTATCCCAATCCATAAATGTTCAACCCATAGCCAAGTTTGTGTAAACAAAAGCTTGAATCAATAAGTATGAATCACAAATATTAATATTTTCAGAAAGTATTATCATAATTGTGTGATTTTTATTGACAACAATATTATATTTTAGTTGACATATATAGTATTTGATCAATTAAATTCAAAATGATAACTAAAAATAAATCTTTGGTTTTTTTAGACTACACTAACATCTAAATGTTATAAAAATTCCATATAGATAGACTTTCATTGATAGAATTTGTAAATATTCATGCATTCTATTTTAATCAACATTGTTTCAAAATTTTACAAATTACTTGAAAACTGCTTAAAGCAACATATTATAATATCCTAATTTGTACATACAATCACTTTATCTAAAGTATTTATAACACACATCATTTCTTTGGATTATGATTTAAAGTATAATAAGTAAAAAGCAATAAGTATAACTTTAATTTATAAACACTGTTTCAAAATATCACTTGGATGATAATACACTTATTAATAAAAACATCGATATATAATCTACATTTATCATATATCATGATAAAGTTAATTATAATAACAACATATATAGGTAAACATAAATTGGATAACTTGCTCAGTAATTTATTTTAAGTTGTATACATTTATATAATATTTCTACTTTTAGAGTGACTATTTCTGTACTAAATATATATTTCTTTTAATTTCAAATGCAATTACATTGTATAAAAATATTAATTTACTTATTATAATATAACTTTAAATAATTTTAGCCATTGATTTTAATCTTCCTTGCAGCTGTCAGTATTACCTTCACAAACACCCATGGGTTCCTGCATACCAAGGTGTCATAACATTTTTTGTTTTGGCCAATTTTACACTGGCCACTTTCATGGACCCGGGAGTTATACCAAAAGGTATGTTTTAGATTTTTTTGTCAATTCTTATAAGATCTTAATAGGATGGAATAAACTTGTATTAATTTTAGTAATGATTGTAATCTGAAATACGTTCAATGACTAATTTGTGAATAATCATGTTATTATGTATATGAATTAGAAATTTCATTTTACCATATCATTAAAACAAACTTTATAATGCATTAGTTGGAAAGAAAGTAGTGACCTTATTATCATACATATATTCTCTTCAAAATTACTTAAGTAGAATATTATTTATTTTTAATGAAGACTTTATTTATGTTTATGATTTGTAGACTATTTGGTCACATTATTTAATAATTTTAATATATTTTATACATTACTGGTTTCTACCTGTAGCATTGCTGCAAGTTGCATACTGAGGTGCCTTGATGATAGTCTTCTTGTTTTTTTTTTGTCCAGGATATACATTATCTTCATTCTGAACTTCATAATTATTCTTTAAGATGTTTCAGAATGTAACAAACACACTAACATTATAATTAAAATATTAGCATGGTTTTTAAATAAATCTGTGTCTATTGTAATTGAATTTTTTGATCTTGATTTTGATCTTTACGGCTTATCCACTGAATTGATGTTGATTAAATGTGATGCAAGTTGAACTTGCATTCCTGGAGAAAGAGATAAAAGTCTAAAATCTCATTAACATTACAATAATGCAGTAGAATATCGTTTTATACTTAAAAACAAATATACAACTATGATAATTTTTAATTACACTCTATGGGAACAAAATTTACATTAACATACTTATACAATATATGTATACTACTACATATAAAAAAATCTTGTTTTACCTATTTCACGGCTTATTAAAAATGTACACAACATAATATATATTATAGAAGTTGTAATTGTTACGATTAATTCTAGCTAATAAATATTTACCTATAGTTTTAAAAAACTAAAAGATGCTTTAGATAAACTATAATGTATGGAAATTGTTAAAACGAATCAAATGAGACCAAAGTTAAATGTTTTCCTAGTGGCTATTGAAGAGTTCCACTATCAGGACATGGTATCATGAATTGCCAGTGGATATAAATTCCGTGGCGCCGTAATTTGACGATGAAATCTTATAGATCTTGAAAAAATAAAACGAAAAAAAAAAGAATAAAATTGTTATTTTATTATCTCGCTTTGTTTTCGAGATATCGATACTCAAAAGTCGAAAAAATATATTTTTTTTTTGGCAGAATTCAATAGATTTTTGAAAAATAAAACGAAAAGTAACAAAATTTTACGATATCTCGATTTGTTTCCAGATATCAATACTGGAGATCAATAATAAAAATAACTACATGTTATTTGTTAGTTTTAATTTTTGGTTATGTGACTGGTCCGACTTGGATAACGTGGGTTGAGAAGTTTTGAGTCGATATCAATATTTTGAAAACAAAGCGAGATATCGAAAAATGTTATTCTTATTTTTAGTTCTATAAGAATTCATCATCGAATTAGGGAGCCACGGCAATCAAAATGTTGCCAATTACCATCTGGATTTTACTTAATTACAAAGTGGTAAATCGATACGACAGTTAGAAGGTTAAAACTAACTTCCAATATCTGATTATATGGTTAGTTAGTGAAGCTATTAAGAGCAAGTTAATAAATATATCGTTATGTCATTATATAGTATTTCCTATACACTTCTATTAGTTAAAGTTTTTTTAAGAATAAGTAGTTCCAGATAACATACAAAAACTGTAAATAAAAATAATAGAGGCTTCAGTCTCCCATGACCATGTATACTGTAAAGCATTCGAAACATCGGAAACAGAAATATAAACACGAAGAAAATTAAAAAAAAAAACGCGACAAAATCTGAAGAGATATTTTAATTCAAAATGTAGAGATTTTCCAAGTGAAATAGAATAACCCACTAATTTCATCACAATCGGATCAATGGTTTAGGAACGTATAGAGGACGGACATACGTACATTCATTTTTATTCATACAGAAGATAGAGTTATTTCACACACTCGAACACCTTCAAAATATACATAAATTGTTGTATCATAATATTAGGAAGATTGTTTATTTAATGGTATGTAATGGCCTCGGTAACTTTGTATTGTGTTATTATCTCGTAATTACACACACGAGATATTGCCGTAGCAAAAACATGGCTGTGTCAATAATGATAGTGCCAATACATGATTAGTGAATGAGTTGTAAATTGGGGTTTGGTGTGGAAATGTTTACTATATAAGATAATTTTTAATTATTTTTTCCTACGATTCTGTTTCTGTAAACAATGATTTCTCATGGGGAGGACGGAGGCTGCGTCATATTAACACTGCGTGACCCACATTTTTTATGATTTTCTCTATATATTTATTTACGTTTTAACTTTTAGTATAATTTCTCAGAGATGTGATATTTTCCCGCAGTAAAAAGTATCCTATATGTTGACCCGGATAACCAGCTATCATCATGCCAAATTTCATCAAAATCCTTCCAGTGGTTTTTCCGTCATGCGGTCACAGTCAGACAAACAGACAGATAAAAATTCGAAAAACTATAGATTCGGCCTCTGTATCGATAAAAAATAATAATGTGTATTTCAATAAGGTTTTCCAAAAAATATTTAATATACAGGTTCGGCTTAGTTACAATTTTACTATATGTATACAATTAGGCATGCTAACACGACATACACACAATGTGACAGAGTAAAATATATTATATTGGAAAAAAAAGTATTACACAGCACATTCCACTTGCAGGCTAGCTCATGATTAAAAATGGCATTCTTTTTACATTACAGCCACTCGAATAAAAGTAATTAAAAGTTATATAAATTAGTACAAAAGAGACTAAATTAGGCATTAATAAAAGTTTTTCTTTGGGAATACCCTTACTCCCTACCGTATTATATATGCGAATGTATGTAATTGCTTTCTTAGGTTGTCCTTCTTTCACGTAAACAACGGATTGACGTGACGTTGATTACTTTAACCGATGTGTTAAGTTCCCATGGGATTGGTCTGTTATAAAGAGTTACGTGGCGACGACACTAGTATTATAATTTAGTATTATATTCACAAAGCTTCTGCAGGCAATTTCGTTTTCATATGCATATTTTATATTTATTTCGCAAATAACAAAAAAGTGCTCAAGTTTTCATAGATCTATTTGACCTATGGATGTGAAGCATGGCTCTTATTCACACTTATTAAAATTCGCCCATCCCTTTTGGACCGAATTACAATGGATAAAAACTTTTCAAATCATTTCTTCAACAAAACATATATCCCTTAAAAATATTAAAAATTAAATGTACAATACCGACCTCGTGTTAGTTTTGTTATGTGAATTGTGTATAGATTGACAAGAGCGTAATAAAAATTTACCCAATAAAGTTCCGATAAAGTACCTACTCTTAGCTCTTTGCCATTAATTGATCGAGCGAGCGAAGAGAGCGAAGCGTCTCTGCTTCAAGTTTTGCAAAATTTGCTTTTCTCTGTCAGTTTGCTGGTGCTACTCTACGGGCAGTATTTTACAATCGATCTGGACGAAACTTGGTATACAGGTTTTACGACTTTATACAATTTTTTTTTTGTTGGGGATTTTTGATTTGGGGGTACTTCCTTCAAAAAGGGTCAAAAAGAAGGTTACTAGATATCTCCGCCTTATGAGGTCTGATTTCGATGGTTCTTTTTTTATTTAAAAGGCAGTAACTTGTAAGTTGGTCTCTTGAAAATTTGGTGAAGATATCATGAGGATCTTCGGCGTGATGAGCAGAATAGCTCCTTAAAATGCAGTTTGCGCACGCGAGGTCGCAGAACTATTAGTTTAAATACAAGTAGGTACAAGTTTGTTACACAATGAGTAATCATACAGATTTAGATAAGCGTTTTGAAGAGTTTAAAGTTTGATAGCCACTCATGCAATTATTATACTAGTAATTAATGTTAAGAATAATATTTTTATCTTAATTAACTTGCTTACTAATTATTATATTCATGCTCATGGTAGATGTACAGCGTTTTATAAGGAAAACACGTTCGATTCTACTCTTTAAAATGTTTTATGTTGTTTTACCTGCCTTGTTGGTCTAGTCGTTAGCAGGCCGCAGATCCGGTGACTAGGTTCGAGCCCCAGGTCTGGATAAGTATGGGTTTTTTTCAGGAAGTTGGCGGTATTATACCCCTCGAGCCTTAGAGAGCATGTATAGCCGCCGGTCTTCTGCCTAAAATCTCATGGGTCGTGTTGAATTGTTTTTTTTTCAGACTTAAAGTGCGAAATTAATAAAGTGTGCACTTATGTTTGTGCACGTATTTGTAAATAATATCTCCTGCATAGTTGGTTAGTCAGAAATCGGTCAGGAGGACATTAATATGTTGTTCGTCGTAAAGATTTGGTTTTGACTTATGTAGATTACTAGCGACTCACCCTCGCTTCGTTCGAGTTCGTCCCTATGTACGTGTTGACTGTTAGTGTGGAATAGATAGACTATATATTATATTATATATAGCCTATAGCCTTCCTCAATAAACGGATTATCTAATGTAAAAAGAATTTTTCAAATCGGATTAGTAATTCCCGTGATTAGCGCGTTCAAACAAACGAACAAACTCTACCTCTTTATAATATTATTTATTTTAGTAAAATAAAACTTCACAATTTTCTATCAACTGGTTAGTATAACAGTAATAACTCTACGGTAAAGAGTATACATTTTGCGTTATATTTCTTATATTTTTGCACGTTTACTAGTACAGTGTTATCAACAAGCGCAGTACATATTTTCTAACTAGAGACTCACCCTCGCTTCGCTTCGGGTTCGTCTCTAGACAAAAATAACTCTATCCTACGGGAACCGTACATTTTTTCGGGATGATATATAGCCTAAAGCCTTCCTCGATAAATGGACTATCCAACACAAAAAGAATTTTTCAATTCCATCCAGTAGTTCCTGAGATTAGCGCGTTCAACCAAACAAACCAGCAAACAATCAAACAAACTCTTCAGCTTTATAATATTAGTATAGATAGGTAATGAGTAATGACAAGCATTCTCGAAGTTGCGAGATCGATTTAAACCCTTTCCTTTCCTTCCTTTCCTTTGTCTCGGCAGAGATGACATTAAAGGACGCAAAGATGCGGAAATAACTTATTCTGTTTTCAACTAAGAAGAAAGAAAATAGATTTCTTGCAATCGTCCATATTTTTATGTATAATGTACATTGTACATAAAAATATGAACGATTTTAATACGCTTTATTATTACAGTTAATATTATTTTTATTTCATGCAATTATTCTATTTATATAGAAAAAAATATCAATGTGTTTCTTCAGAACTGATTTTCTCTAGTGTTCTTTATATTCAATGATGTGTTTCATCTTATCCGGACTTACAATTAGTAAATAATTTAACAAATAAAAATAAATTAACAAAAAAACGACACGTTTAGCTCAGTTTGTAGCGACCCTACTTGCTGTGCCAGCGGTCGCGGGTTCGAGTCCCGTTGGAGGCATTCATTTGTGTGATGAGCACGAATGTTTATACTCCAGTCATGGGTGTTTATATTTATAATATGTATATATTTAAAGTTATATATATGTAGTGTATCAACTATCTGGTATCCATAACGCAAGCCTCGTAGCTTACCATGGAACTAGATGGTGTTGTGTGTTAATGTCCCAACATATTTATTTATATTTATTTATTATTTATTTAAATCCATACTTTTTGAACTACTGATACTTCAGGTAGGTAGGAACGTTCTTATGTCATCAACGTAACCCATTTAAACATAACTGTATGTGATAAAACACATGCCTCGTACAGAATACAGATATTGAACCCGCTTGTTTTAGTTATAGTAAGAGATGTTACTATTATTTAAGAGGCCCTTTATATAATTAACTAGCGATTTACCATCGCTTTCCTACGTTGCTTCCCAAACTTTCATCCCAATTTTATAAAAACTATCCTATGTCCTTCCCAGGATCTCAAAATATCTTCTTACCTATCCAAATCGGTTCAGTAGTTTCGGAGCCTATTCGGTACAAACAAACAAGCAAACAAAAAAATCTTTCCTCGTTATAATGTTAAGTATGATGATGATGTTCTCCTGACCGATTCCGGCTCATTGAGACTAGCCAACTGCGCAGGAGATATTATAGTGCACAAGTGTACGCGCAGACACAAGTGCACTCTCTATTCCTGTCACTCATACTCCGGTGGGACGACTATTCGACACGACCGGTGAGAGTTAAGGCGCAGGACCGACGGCTTTACGTGCTCTCCGAGGCACGGGGGTGAAACACCGCCAACTTCCCAACTCCGGGCTGCTACTGAGGCTTACTAGACAGAAAGACTCTATAACTAAACTTGGCCCGACCCGGGAATGTAAAAACGTAATGTATAATATAAGTATAGACTATGATTAACATGGTAATTTTACTTTATATGGATGGTGTTAACATATACTTGAGTTTGTGACAAACAATTAGTCCACGCAAACCACAGTAAAATAAAAAGTAACCTATACTTATCACTTTTCAGTTTATGGTCTATCATTGTCAATTGTGTAGAGATAGTTTCTGGACCAAACACGCCTTTCGTCAACTTTAATGTATGAAACTCATATGTTAAAGTTGTAAATACTTCAAACTAAATAAAATGAGCCTAAACTCGAAGCTTTTACTTGTCGCCATGAAAAGTTCCAATAACCACTGTCTGGCTCTATCGTCAGTTCAGCTCGATTTATCAAATTAGTCTTTCAGGATTCACATACTGATAAGTTTCAAATCAAGGCAACATTATAATCGAATTCCTAGATTTTATAACATATTTATTGGCGGAAATTATTCACTCCGAGGTGCAAGACCCAGGATTTGAACCCGCTTCACTCGGTTTCCCAAACGAGCGCGTTACCACTGGACTACCACTACCCTTAAACACACACACATACTAACTTTCACATTTATAATACATTAGCGATTCACCCTCGCTTCGCTTCGGGTTCGTCCCTAGACAAAAACAAATCTATCCCACGGGAACCGTACAATTTTCCGGGATGATAATATGTAGCCTATAGACTTCCTCAGTTAACGGGCAATCTATCTAATGCAAAAGAATTTTTCAAATCGAATTAGTAGTTCCTGAGATTAGCGCGTTCAACCAAACAAACAAACAAACTCTTCAGCTTTATAATATTATAGTATAGATATTAGGTATAGTGTGAAGTAAGGATTGTAACCTATGAACTGTGTCTATGTGAATTTTATAAGATTTCCCACATGTATTACGTGGAGTTACGTTGTTAGGTGATTGTGATTAGTGCAGGCATTTTTCCCGACACTAGGAAACTATAAAGAAAGCACTTTTAAGTGCTCTCGCGTTTAAATTAGTTTCACGAAGGCCGACATTAAAAATAAGTCTAGTTATTTTAAAAGCATGAGTTTACTAATTGTTTGTTGTATAAAGTGTGAATTAGAACGCTTATATTCAGAGATCCCTAAAGCATTTCTAAAGATAAATAAATATATCGTGATATTAACGCACAGCACCATTTAGTTCCATGGTAAGCTACGGGGCTTGTGTTATGGATACCAGATAGTTGTTACACTACACATGATATAAAAATTTAAATAAAATACATATTATAAATATAAACCCACGACTGGAGTACAAACATTTGTGCTCATCACACGAATGACTGCCTCGAGCGGTACTCGAACCCGCGACCACAGGAAGTGCGTAAGCACTACAAACTGAGTCAAACGTGTCTTCAAATTTCTAAAAAAATCTAAAAATGACTGGTATAATGTATGACATGGATGTATTTTATGTAAACTGTTATATAAGTGCAGGTTTTGTGATGATAAGTCTTCGGACACAATCGACGATATGCTACTCTCGCAATGGGATTCTTGGGAGTACTTGTAAGGAACGCACAGATGTCAATCGACAGGGTCCAATCGGTTAATCTATACATATAATAAAATTGTAACTAAGCCGAATCTGTACATTAAATTTTTTTTTTTTTGGAAAATCTTATTAGAATAGACATTATTATCGATACAGAGGCCGAATCTATAGTTTTTAGAATTTTTGTCTGTCTGTCTGTTACCGCATTGCGGAAAAACCACTGGACAGATTTTGATGAAATTTGGTATGATGATAGCTGGTTATCTAGGTCAACATGTATGATACTTTTTAATGCGGGAAAATATCTCATCTCTTAAGAAACCTATACCAAACGTTAAGATGCAAGTAGGGATAAACCCGAGCGGAGCGAGGGTGAATCGCTAGTATTTTCTAATAATATCGACAAGTGAAGTTTTCTAGCGTGTTTAAGGAGATTTTTTCTCTCAAGTGGTTTTTAATTTACAATAAATCGCACAGACGACGCTGCCAAGGCCGATTGGCACTACAGTGATAGGTGCTCAGTATTAATTAAAAAATATTTGACGAAAATACTTGTAATGAAGTTGACATTACAAGTTTTTTGTCTGCATTTGAGTATAATATGTATGTAAGTATAATATGAATAGTTTTGAAATATTGATTTCAATTTTATCCTCATTGTATTAAATTCTCTTCGACCGTCTAGAATTTAATGACTACTTCAATATTAGAGTATATTGGATGGAGATACCCAACACTATGTATTGCATAAAAACTTAAAAATAAAAACCGACTTCCAGGCACTGAAAAGTAAAAAATAACTAAACAGGGGTTTTCATTTAGAATTGATACTTAATCAGATATTTTCGAAGTCGGTGCCAGCCAATACAAATCAAAGCACACCGACTTTTTTACTTTTCAGTGCCTGGAAGTCGGTTTTTTTTTTTAAGTTTTTATTTTTCCATTTTTAGTGTAGACGTGATAAGCAGGTAATTTGTAAGAAAAAAGATTTTTAAAAACATATTCGATTAAGCTATTTATTTGAAAACCGCTTGACCGATTTAGATAAAATTTAAATGGGACCACCTGGGAAGAATACCCTTTGAAACAAAAAAAGAATTTTCCAAATCGGTTCAGGCGTCTTCGAGTAATCGGTGAACATTCATAAAAAAAAGGTTCCGACGAATTGAGAACCTCCTCCTTTTTTGAAGTCGGTTAATAAAGTAGACCGGGATCAACTACTGTGCAATCAATGCAAATACAATGCGATAATAAAACACGTGACCATCGACATATTATAAGCTACCGGATAATCCTCTGCACCACAGCAGGCCTTTTATTATGACGAGTTGATCAATTCCACTTTGTCATTCGAAAACATCTGCAAAAGTGTCCTAGGCATGTGGAGTGCGTAACAACTGGAACATATCCACGACCGTAACAAGAATGGCCTTTAAAAGTGTTAAACAGGCATCACTATCTTCATTAATAAAACGACACAATTTACCACGCATTCTTAATCCGTACCTATTCCGTACGAGTATATCGTGCTTCATAAAAACACTTAAATGTTATTAAATGATTATTTTTTTTATCATTGCTAACCGATTTCTACAAAGGAGATTTCTAATGAGTTGTAGTAGGTATAGATAAAAATTGTAGGTCACAAATGTGATTGGTTGTGTTTATTTAAATAAATAAATAAATGTGTTGGGACATTAACATACAGCACCATCTAGTTCCATGGTAAACTACGAGGCTTGTGTTTTATGGATACCAGATAGTTAATACACTACACACATATACATACATATTACAAATATAAATACAAATGACTGGAGTACAAATATTCGTGCTAATCACATAAAATGAATGCCCCCGGGACTCGAACCCGCGACCGCTGGCACAGCAAGTAAGGTCACTACATAATGAGCTAAACGTCTCTTCAAAATTACTTATTAGTTATAACTATTTCATTTAAAAGTGATTATTTCGCTGCATCTAACACCAAATAATACTAATTCTAGGATTTAACTAGACTTCCGTTTTGTTGTTTTTTTTTTATTACAATTTATGGAATCTACTATATCTTATTAAATCAGCTAATCTTATATATACATATGTATATAAATTTTTTTGTGTATCTCGGAAATGGTTCTAATGATTTGGATTAAATTTTGTACTTAGATAAGGTTTAGGGTTTTGTTTTTTAAGTTTATCTATATATGCGTATGTAGGTATCTTATCTAAAGAAAAGCAAAAAGAAAAAATGCCGATCAAAGCTTGGTATACGTGAAAAAAAAATGTACATTTTTTTAATTATATTGCGTATACGGAGTGTGAGCTGTGGCATAGCATTATAATTTGTTAGTTTGTAAGGACTGTAGACTTGTTTTTGCCCGCGGCTCCGTTCACCTACGAGTAGTTTATTTATAACTTCACCGTGTACAATTAATTACTCTGCTTCTAAAAATGCAGAGTGATGTTATCTTCATCAATTTTGTATTATAACGTATAAAGCGGAAGAGTTTGTTTATTTGTCTGCACTTGCGCTGAAATTACGGATCCGATTGGAAAATATCTTCTCTACATTTTGTATTATATGTTAGAGGAAGGTTACATGCTATCTATTTAACTTAGACAATAGAGCCTCAACAACGTTCAAACTTAATGAATTATAGTCGATTTACGACTACAGGGCGATAAATTTCTATAAAATATACTAGCGACTCACCCTCGCTTCGCTTCGGGTTCGTCCCTATACAAAAACAAATCTATCATTACAATTTTTCGGGATCGGGAAATGTATTTTTTTGGGATGATGTATAGCCTATAGCCTTCCTCAGTTAACGGACTTTCTAATGCAAAAAGAATTTTTCAAATCGGAATAATACTTTCTAAGATTAGCCCGTTCAACCAAACAAACAAACAAATAAACTCTTCAGCTTTACAGTATTAGTATAGATTATACAATATACATACATTAATAGGCAAAGACAAAACAGTTCTGTACCTTTTTCTCCTCTGTTTGTCAACCGATCTTCTTTTTTAGTTTTCCGTACCCGAAGGGTGCCAACGGAACCCTATTACTAAGCCTCCGCTGTCCGTCCGCCCGTCTGTCAGAAGGCTGTACTCATGAATCGTAATAGGTAGAGAGTTGAAAATTTTCACAGAGTATGTATTTCTATTGCAGCTACTCGTATAACAACAAATAATAAAAATACAAGAATTGTTTTTTAACGTTCGTCATCGATTAATTATCGAAGTTAATATACTACATACATAGAGTAAGTCATATTAATAAAAAGTATATTTACGATGGTACGGAACCCTTCGTGTGCGAATTAGACTGGCACTTGATCGATTCTTTTGTTTAGTAGCTATTTCGTTGATTTAGTGTTATCGATAAAAAAATCAAAAATTATGTTGGTCGAATTTCGACAAGTAGATATAACATACATAATTAGGTCATCATTTCATTCCTTTACATAACTTCTATATACATAGAATGAAACTCTAGAGGTCGAATGTCTGTACATAGAGAAAAAAAAATGCTTAAAACCGAGTCAGGAGGATGTAAGAAGAGAAATAGAACAAATCCAGTTTTTTTTTCAATTTTTTTATTTCTCTGTCTGTTTGTCTATTTTTACGGGCTAATCTCCGAAACTGTTGGACCGATTTAAATGAAATTTTGCGTGGTGATACCTTATATCCCCGCTCAAGATTTTAGATATTTTTCATCCCGGAAAATTAAAGAGTTCCCGTGGGACAGTTAATAAACTATAGTAACTTATACCTACAGCTTAGTTCACAAAAACTACTGATTGGATTTTAATGAAACTTTACAGTAATATAGTTCATACATCAGAATAACAAATAGGCTATTTTTTATCCCGGAAAAATGTACGGTTCCAGTGGGATAGATTTGTTTTAGTTTGTCTAGAGGCGAACCCGAGCGAAGCGAGGGTGAGCCGCTAGTTTATAATAATAATGATTGTAAAGAACAACAGCGGAGAACGGGCAAATGCACAAGTTAATTAATAATGGAAAGAATAGCTTCATATTTTCGCTTACAATGAACATTTTTTTTTTTTCAATTTAAATAGGTATAACAAATGACGTTTTATGTTGGTTATTGCCGCTTGGTCGTGGGTTCAATCTCTGTGGGAGTCTTATTTAATATTAAAGCCCTATTTTCCGAATTTTATAGGTGGTAATGAGTAAGCATTCTTTTTAATTATATATATTTTTTCAAATGAAATATATTTTTACGTACCCACATTGATCGAGGAAATAATAAAGAATTCGTTTGGGTGTTGCGTGTAGAGTAGGTAGCGAGTCAAAATGCAGAACCAAAATAACTCTAATATCTCTGTATATGTCACGAACTCTAATGTTAAATTCGTAATGAATAATGTTTTTCCCAGAAGGAATACGTGTTTTCCTATTACTGAAGAATTCTAGGTATGCAAACAAATTTCATAATTAATACAAACACATTGTGTCTTTTCAATGTATACAAGTACTTAACAAAGGCAGTACTTAGATATACTAGGTACCTATGTGGGAATTACTAAGTAAGTAATTGTAAGTTAGAATCAGGTGTAGGTGCCCGGTTATAACGGGTTTGGTAAATTCTAAGATTACATCTCACGTGAAACGTTCTTACAATTTGTATGCTTTTAACTCAAAACAATGCGTATTATCGGATATGTTTTGACGTTTATCTTCGTCTTCACGCTTAATAATAAGCCGTGGTAGCCTATTGGAAGCGCGCTTATTTTAAAAAGAGTGAAGCGGGTTCAAATATCTTTTTTTTTAATTTTCATATGTGAACCTCAGTTTCATGTAAAGGAAATGATCGTGAGGCTGGATTATATTATTATTAATATTTATATATCTCTTGATTACACAGGCTCGAATGAGCCCGGTCCCTTAACCCTTTTAAGTTTTAACGCTTGCGAAACTATGGGGAATATGGAAAACTAAATAAAACCATGGAATGGAGTTTGGATGGCCTTTAAAACTACGCTATTGGATGAGATTAGAAGACGTCTGTTTTCTCAACAGTCTCAACATTGGCATTTGGCAGACGATGTCGGATAGCTCTTACTACCATCACTGGCCATCAATACAACAGACGTTGTTTTTTCTTTCGAAATCTCCACCACTCACAAACAACGTGATGCGGGATTTGATATTATTATTTGATCACGCTATACGTTTATGTTGCGGAATAACGATGTTTAGATTGATTTCTTGATTGATGATTGATGCTTCAGTCTATTTTTCCAATCAACTTTTTTCAGTAGTCTTGGAAAAATATGAACGAGGTGTCATTCGATTCGGAATGGCATGTAGATGATTTTTGTAAAAAATCAAGTTCCGCTTGCAAAAATTAAAAAGGTATAAACAATTAACTAAAAAAAGATTCAAAAAGAGGAGGAAATTTGCTAAAAAAATGTCTTGACTCCCGGAACTGTAGGACCAATATTTATAATTTTTCCAGAGGGATGATGAAAATACGGCCGATAACGGGTGCTCTGGCTTGAGCAAGCAGCGCATACTTCGGACACTTTATCAAAAAACAAATATATTTTAATATAATAGTAGAAAAAATTATCATAATTTTTCAATTAGTCATGCAATAGTTAATTAATATTTTTTTTCTGCTTGAACATGAACATTGCAAGTTTGATAATTGTTAAACTATAAATATGAGATTTTTTTTCCTTTCTTGGATCTATTCTTGAAAGGCTTCAGAATAGATCCATCCCCCTTGAAAAAATTAAAAAAAATGTTATTTTTTACTTTGTTATCAACGATTTAATTAGATTAAAAAAAAAATTACTTAGGTTTTAAAATTCGATAAAAAATATAAATAAATAACACAAAAAAATAAAAAAAAATACAAAAAAATAACACAATCAGATTGTTTTTATTTCATTATGTAGAAAAAGAAAAAAAATACATTTTTTATAACAAACTGTTTATGAAAATTTAAATTGTTTGATTTTGTTGTTGAATTTAAAATGTTTGGTTCTTTTTTATCTACTTCGGACTTAAGACAAATTAGGGGAAATAACTGATCAAATTAGAAAGAATAATTGGTTTACATTGGTCAATACAATCATTCACTATGCCCCTCAAACTCTGGCATGGTGGGCACTATATTACTACGACTCTATCTACGTTTTAATTCTTACTAATACTATAAATGTGACAGTTTGGCTGTTCGGATGCCTTTTATCTCGGAAAAATGTACGGTTCCCGTGGGATAGATTTGTTTTTGTTTTTCTAAAGACAAACCCGAGCGAAGTGACGGTGAGCCGCTAGTATATTCTTCTTTACCTTTATTCTCACCCACTAGATTATTATTAACAAGCTCATAATATATTAACGTTATAACGATGTAAAACAGTTATTTCTAATACTAAAGTGGGAAAAAATGAACTTGAAAGTAACGCTCGAGTAAGATTCACGGTCTAATGGAGTCAGCAATTAACTCAGGTTGTGGGGTGACTGTTTGACACAGTTATTGATTTAGCAAATTGCACAAAACACATTTGCATCTTGATTCTTGATTGCATTACGCGGCGCCACACTGGAGACTTACCTACCTTCTTACGATGCCCCAGAATTCTATTAACGTTGAATTGTGTTTCGTTCTTGTCATTGTTTTGTTTAGTTGATGTATAATACTTTTGTGATTATTTTGAGTTTACATATTTATGATTATTTTTCCAAAACTTTGTAGAGAACTACTATTGTGTTAGTGCTGTCGTGTTTTTTTGTTACTTTTTCATGTTGAAATGACTGTGCAGATTTGGATGAAATTTAGTATTCAGATAGATTATAAAATGGAGTAATACATAAGCTATTAGGCACGTAGATATACGTAGACATTAGTGATTCAATTGTAGTAGGTAGGTACATATAATAAAATTCTAACTGATTTGAATCTGTACATTAAATATTTTTTTGGAAAATCTTAATAGAATAGTCATTATTATCGATACAGAGGCCGAATGTATGTTTTTCGAATTTTTGTCTGTCTGTCTGAGAAAGCATCGCGAGAAACCACTAGATAGATTTTGGTGTTTGGTATGTTAATAGCTGGTTATCCGAGTCAACATATAGGATACATTTTACTGCGGTAAAATATCTCATCTCTGAGAAATCTATACTAACCGTTAAAACTTATCTAGGGACAAACACGAGCGGAGCAAGGGTGAGTCACTAGTATAATATATAAATTGTGATATAATACTTTCGATATCCGTATCTATCAATTACGTTAATTGATAGCTAGAAGCTGGTATTATTATTATGACTCATTTAGTTAGAGCATTTGATATATCTAGGTAGATTTTGATATAATTATTTTATGCCTAGACCTCACTTCGTGGAGGCGTGTATGTAAACGATTTTTATTGTTAGATGTACCTGCTTACTGTGTGAAGAGAATCTTACGACATAAAAAAGTGTTATTGTTTATTCAGTTATCTATGAGTAAGCCGCGTTTAAAATGACAGACATAATCCTGTAAGATACAAAACTTGCTCAAATACATTTTGTTTTCATCCATTAAATCTTAATTATAGAAGCTCAAAAACTACGAAATGGACTTTAATGAAATTTTACAATAATATAGCTCATACATCAGAATAACACATAGGCTACTTTTTATCCCGGAAAAATGTAAGTTTCCCGTGGGATAGGTTTGTTTTTGTTTTTCTAGAGGGGAACCCGATCGAAGCGAGGGTGAGCCGCTAGTTTTATAATATTTATGAATATTGATTTACAATGAAAGTAACGTAGTAGTGACTTTTCAAATTGTAGTGAATTATGGAGTTGTCTTCTCTTGGACTTTGTATTGCTCACATATTGTGAACTGACAAAATTTATTCTCGAACTTCGATAAACTTAGTGTTATGTGTTTGCGTAACTTTATATTTATATACTAGCGATTTCCTCTAGCTTTGCTTTGGTCCGTTCGCGAGTGCCTAACAGTAGGCTATTATTCCGTAGTTTATCTTTGTACTAAATTTCATTCAAATCCGTTCAACCGTATAAGCGCAAACAAACAAACATACACACTCATACACACACACACACACTCGCATACGAGTTTTCGCATTTAAAATAGTAGTACCATAATGAAAATATAATATCCAAGATTAACTACAATATTTTGTAGAGCTGTTCGATTTTTTATCTATGCTTTGTATTTGATGTATTAATATATTTTCAATTAGTCTTATAGATTTTATACCATTTTTTAAATATATTCATTAGAAAAAATAAAACTTACCTCGAATTTGGTCGAGTACCTGTTATGGGCTGGATATCTAGCTCATAACTACCTATGCACCAAAGCACTTAAATTTGTCGGACACGCGCACGAAAGGTTCCGTCCCATTATCTATAAAAACGGCAAATAAATCATATCTGTTGTATGGGAGCTCCACTTAAATATTTTTTTATTCAATTTTTTAGTATTTGTTGTTATAGCGGCATCAGAAATACATCAGCTGTGAAAATTTCAACTCTCTAACTATCACGGTTCATGAGATACAGACGGACAGACAGACAGACGGACGGACAGCGGAGTCAGTAATAGGGTCCAGTTTTACCCTTTGGGTACGGAACCCTAAAAAAGTTATTAAAAAAATATTCAGATTGGTAAGACAATATTAAGAAGAGTGATCTTTCCAGCTCCACCTGACGAGGACCGCGAGGACGACTTCCGAGCGCCACTGTACCGCAGCGTGGAGATCAACGGCATCACAGTGCGTATGAAATGGTGCGTCACGTGCAAATTCTACCGGCCGCCGCGCTGCTCGCACTGCTCCGTGTGCAATCATTGTATAGAGGTACGGATGTTGGTCAAGTATTGCGTATTTGTTGGCGCAATTATTGCTTTCTTCAATTACAAATTAGTATAGCTATAATGAGTATAATCGCACCCTTCTGTCTATACATATAATAAAATTATAACTAAGCCGAATCTGTACATTAAATATTTTTTAATCGAAAATCTTATTGAAATAGACATTATTATCGATACAGAGGCCGAATTTATAGTTATCAGAATTTTTGTCTGTCTGTCTGTCTGTTACCGCATCACGAGAAAACCACTGGATAGATTTTGATGAAGTTTGGTACGATGATCAGCGTTGCCAATTTGTGGGGAATTCCCCAAACTGCGGGGAATCTGAAGTCGATTGGGGATTTGTTGGGGATTAGCATTATGTGGGGAAAATGCGGGGATTTTGAACATCGATAGTCAGACCGGTTCCGAACACTTAAGCATTAAATTACTAATAAAAATCATACATAGTTTTCACGTCTGAACCAATTTAGCTTTTAATTTAAGCTATACTAAGTGTTAAAACTACGCAAATTTTCTTAGTCTGAATTTCTTCACTAGTAACAATTAATAACTTAAATGACTCCTAGCAAGTCCTCCTAATTTAAACTTCTATATATTACAATAATAATAATTTTGAAGTTATATTATTTATAATTTTTTTCTGAAAAATTACACTTTAAGGTAATCACAGAAAAAATGGAACTCAATCACAGTCTAATCTTGTTTATTCATTATTCAAAAATATAATTAAAAAAAACAAGTTGATATTTACAAAATATAGTTAAAGTATTGTTAAAAATCATAAAAAAAATGTCAAAAATGGTTATTTTTTTTAAGCTATGGTAAATCTTTGTTGAAAATTTATTCAAATTTTTAACACTACCTTTAATCTTCTGTGCATCCATAAAATGGCACAATATATTTAAAAAAATTTAAATCGATCAAAAATTAATAAAATATCGATAAATTCGAAAAAGTAAAAACTTAAATAGATTCTACGGGAAAATATCCAAAAAATAGAGTTAAAATATACCATCCTCTACCTCCCGAGACCATGAAACATAAATTTCTCGGAAACGGCTAATTATTTCAATTTCAAAAAAAAAATGCTTATTATATGTATTTCGAAAATTATATTCCCCTAGTTTCACTAAAACTAAAAGATGATTGCAGAAATAAAAAATAAAAAACGAAGAAATAATTAAAAACCGAGATTTCTGCCAATATCTCGAAAACTTTGAAGTTATTGTGAAAAGTGTTATCTATAAAAGTTGTAGATTTTTACTAGACCTATAACTTTCGTAGATTTTTTCTTCGATAGGACGTCACAGTAAGCCGGAAATTAAAAAAAACTATTTTTTAATGCTTTGCATCTCCCCATTTCTCGGGGGTAGCTGGACATCGGGGGCATTTTGCGAATTTTAATTCCTTATAAAGCTGCTAACGTTTTCAAAACAAAATTTCAGGTTTTAATTTGTTTGTTTCCAAAACAGATTTCGATTGGACTATATTAATTTTATTTAGTTATTATATTTCTAACATAAAGAAAAATCCGAAAAGATAGTTTCATTTAAAATTATTTAAAAATATAAGAGAAAAAATAAATATTATTTAAATACTTGAAACTTGTTTATTTTTAATTTTTTGAGGGGAATTTGTGGGGAATATAGTGTATTTTTGTCCCCAAATTGGGGAATTTGAGTTAGATTTTCGGGGAATTTGATAAATTGGTATTGGCAACGCTGACGATGATAGCTGGTTACCCGGGTCAACATATAGGATACTTTTTTTTTGTTCTGTTCTATTTCAAATTTCAACTCTTATTTACTGCGGGAAAATATCTCATCTCTGAGAAATTCGTACTAAACGTTAAAAGCGGAGCGGGTGTGAGTCGCTAGTTTTCTGTACTTTTGGTCAGTTCACGGGGAGCTAGAACTCTTCCTGATCAAGTATTGACCTAATTAAATCCATTAAGGGATGTGGCACAAGGTAGAACAATCGTGTGCTATTATTGTTATCCACGGATTGTATTGATTATTGGAATACGGTATGGAAATGATGAGTAGAAATTGTTTTTTTTTTTTTTGGAAAATTATCGTACTGTTTAAGAATTTTTGTCTGCCTTTCATTAAAAGAAGGTAGTCAAAAAATTTCATGTTTCATTTCAATTTTAATTTATTTTGTATCAATATGAACATAGCAATCTATATTTTTTAAAATCAGCAAAGAGTATACATAGACATGTGCATATGTAAAGCGTATTGTGAGGGCTATTGTTTCTGGTGGCACTAGTTGGCGCCACTTGCGAGTAGGTTCCTATCGCTGTCGTTGAAAAAGTATTTGTTAGTGCGGTAGGACCATTTTGATAAAATACTAATAAAAATATTGTTAGCTTGAAGTTAGTTCACCAGGATTTTATATTAAACTAGTGACTCACCAGTATAACGTTTTAACGTTTAGTATAGATTTCTCAGAGATGAGATATTTTCCTGCGGTAAAAAGTATCCTATATGTTGACTCGGATAACCAGCTATCATCATAGCAAATTTTATCAAAATCCCCTCCAGTGGTTTTCTCGTGATGCGGTCACAGACACACAAACAAACAGACAAACAAAATTCTAAAAACTATAGATTCGGCCTCTGTATCGATAATAATGTCTATTTCACTGAGATTCTCCAAAAAATATTTAATGTACAGATTCGGCTTAGTTACAATTTTATTATATGTATGGATGTCAAATATTCTCGTATATCTAAGAGAGAATTATATAAAATCTTATTAATACTATTATTTGAAATAATATATTATTGTTGTTTTTCCAGACGTTCGACCATCACTGTCCATGGGTGAACAATTGCATCGGGCGGCGGAACTACAGATTCTTTTTCTTCTTTCTCATATCATTGTCCATACATATGTTGAGTATATTCGGCCTCAGTTTATACTACATCATGAATAATAATAAGACACTCACGCAGGTCGAGCCTATTGTGTCGTATCCTTTTTGAAAGAACTTTTTTTTTTTACCGTTAAAGTTAGGCTCCAGGAGTAAAGCTAGAAGAGAAACTATGATTTATATTTAACTGTGTGTTGTTTTTTTTTTATTTTGTAGGTTGTAACTTAAAATTAATGTATTAGTATATTGTGTTAAATGTTAACTTTGTCAGAAATTTCATCCAATCAATACATATTACAAATAAAGTTTCGTACTGCGCTAAGTTAATATTTTCCGGCTAATCTCAGAAACTACTGTAGGCATTTTTATATAGTTTTCACCAATTAATAGAGGTATTATGAGGGAAGGTTATAATTAATGAATATTTTGCAGGATAAACTGCTGATATTTTTTGTCTGATTGTTTAAATCAGCAAAATGTCCCTTCTGGGGGCTTACGTGTTGTTAAAAATGCGAAGGGCTTCTAGGGCCTACAAGGCACTACGGTATTACAATAAGAAAAATAATAGACTAAGATTTTCAAAGCAATTGACAGAATGTATGTGTAAAATAAATTTTATTTTAAATAAAAAAAATAAAATAACAAAAAGCGATAACACCCTAACCCCCAAATCAGAATGGTAATAATGGGCATAATAGCCCTCCTCGCGATCCCAATCTTCGGTCTGACCGGCTTCCATATGGTGCTGGTGTCGAGGGGGCGCACCACCAACGAGCAGGTTACGGGCAAGTTCACCGGGGGCTACAACCCCTTCTCGAAGGGATGCTGGTATAACTGCTGTTATACGCAATTTGGACCGCAGTATCCTAGGTGAGAGGGAATTAAATATAAATAAATATGTTAGGACATTAACACACAGCACCATCTAGTAACATGGTAAGCTACGAGGCCTGTGTTATGGATACCAGATAGTTGATACATTACACATAATATGTATATAACTTTAAATACATACATATTATGAACATTCATGACTGGAGTACAAACATTCGTGCACACACAAATGAATGCGCCCAGCGGGACTCGATTCCACGACAGCTAGCACAGCAAGTAAGGTCATTATAAACTATGCCAAACGTGTCGTCAAGAGTCGTCAAATTGGAATCGGGATGAATAATTTGTTACCTAAACTTAAAAGCAGACAAGATAGAAAATCGAACCTGCAATATTATTTTTTTTGTCTAAAAAAACAATATAGCAAAAATTTCTTAACATGGGTAATAATATTTACCTTTAGATAGTTCTCAAAAAAAATTGCAAATATTTGAATTTATGCAATAAGTTTCTTGTCGTCTTTCATAAACAAACGTAATATTTAGTAACTCGATTTAATATAATACGTATCATAGGTTAAAAAATCGACGTATCGAATATGACGTTCCGTGATACGAAGCGACAGGAAACTTGTGTGTAAGTTTGTTCAGTCTGTGTATTTTAAACTTTACATTATATATAATTATTATGTTATATTCTGTACATACATATCGTATAAGTATTAAAAAGAAAAAAAAATAGTATTAATCAGATATTTCTATAAAAATGTCAGTTTGTTTGTAAATGCTATTCTTATAATATGTTTGTAGAGATAGTAAAAAAAATAGGTATTATAAACATTCGTAGTTTTATAAAATATCTTATTTCTTTTATTACTTAGCATAGAACTGATGTTATGATTATGCCGATCTTAAAGCTCATGAAAACGTTTGGAGAAAATGCTTGTCTCTGTTTATATCAGCTATCTAATCTCAGGAACGGCTTAACTGATTTTAATGGGACTTTCATTGGCTGATAGAATAGTCCTGTATTTAATAATATATAAAAATAGTCCTATATTTAATGTTGTCTTAAAACCAAGCCCAAACGAGAACGTTCAATATTTCTTCATGTCTTAACGGATTTGTATAATATCCGAATATTGATAGCTCGCAACAAAATTGTCTAAGCCCCTGGATAAAAACAGAGGTACACTTGCCTCTTTGAATGTATCAAAACTAATTTATATATATATTAAAACATTCCAGCCTGGTCCGTCCGTCCAAATACATATACAAGGGCAAGAAACGCCGTGAAGGCGCGGTTATATCGACGATAGCAGACACGCAACATCACGCGCAGGTAAAGACGTACACAGCAGACAATGGGACCGCGCACCGCCCGATGGGTGCGCATGCGCACTACAACAAGGTGAGAGCCAGACTGCGTGTGTGTACGTGTGTGAGGGTGTTGCTGGGAATGGTAGTTTGGTAGGAATGGTAGTTTTTTTTTTTGGTACCTAGGTTTTTAGGTTTGGTATTTTTTTGGGATTGATTTTGGGTTTCTGTTTTGCAATAACTAATTACAATTGTAATTGTAATTGTACAGATACACGCGAATGTTTGTTTAAAGTGAACTAATTTATTTTTTGCAAAAAATATAGTAGTTTATATTTATATTGTAATTTTGCTATTTCCAGCAACACCTAATAGATAATGCGATGCTAGATATATTGTTTCAGGCTAGACTGGAACTAGACTTTGTTTTCCTAAGTTTATTTATGTCTTTATTTGAAACTATACTCGATATAGAGTAAATCCCTAGTGGCGGTTTTTGGAACTAATATTTCTTTGTCATCTGTTAATACTTTTATAAATATTACTAGCGACTCACCCTCGCTTCGCTCGGGTTCGTTCCTAGCATGCTTCTCATTACAAACTTTCATCCCCATTTTCACCCCCTTAAGGGATGATTTTCGGGATAAAAAGTATCTTATGTCCTTCTCAGAGTACCAAACTATCTTCTTATCAAATTTCATATAAATCGGTCCAGTAGATCCAGAGATTACCCCCTACAACCTCACAAACTCACAAACTTTACCTCTTTATTATATTAGTATAGATGTACGGACTAAATAGTGACTATAGGAAATATGCATATCGGGAATAGAATTAACTGGGTTTAGTTTACTTAAAATAAACCTTAGCTTTCATTGACCACCTCTCTACAAATGAAGTGTGTCTTTCTACCTTTCAGAGAAGAATCTTAAAATCTATACTAATAATATTAATGTGAAAGTACCTCTAGTCTGTCTGTTTTTCTAATTAAAAAGCTTGAACGAATTTTGATGAAATTTGGATATGGCATTATGGGGATAATTATGATACCCGATTACAGTGTAAGCGGAGCCGCGAGCAAAAACTAACTTACAATACATAAATACATATTCTTAAGAAAACATTGTCTTAGTATAGTGTATGTGATATTTAAAAAAGAATGTTTTAGACGTTCCATGTTGAAACTTATTTCTTTCCTTTATAATTTATGAATATGTCTTCTATACTAATAATAGAGTATATATACTCATATTTTTTTGTCTGGATGTATCAAATTATTACTAGTATTTAACTAACTGCCTCGGTGGTGTAGTGGCTAGCATGTACGGCTGCACATCCTGAGGTCCTGGGTTCGAGTCCCGGGTCGGGCCAAGTTTAGTTATTGAGTCTTTCTGTATAGTAAGCCTCAGTAACAGCCCGGAGTTGGGAAGTTGGCGGTGTTTCACCCCCGTGCCTCGGAGAGCACGTAAAGCCGTCGGTCCTGCGCCTTAACTCTCACCGGTCGTGTCTCGTGTCGCCCCGCCGGAGTATGAGAGTGACAGGAATAGAGAGTGCACTTGTGTCTGCGCGTACACTTGTGCACTATAATATCTCCTGCGCAGTTGGCTAGTCTCAATGAGATTGGCCGCCGTGGCCGGAATCGGTCAGGAGGACATTATATTATATAGTATTTAAAACTGTTATCTAAAAATAATAATTATATTATTACTGTATTATGCTTGAAAAACTTGCATTTGAGGAATTTTTGGGACTACATAAAGCTAAGTCAACTGATATTACAATGTCAGTTTAAATCGGATATCATTCGAGCAAGGCTGAATGGATTTCAACAACAGATTATATATTTTTATTGTACAGATTATACCATATCGTCACCTTAGTGCTTATTTGTTCAAACTACAAATACTTGTTGTTCTTTAAAGAAAGAGTTGTTTCCTCTATTTTCAAAACAAAGCTTTATTTAATATTTTCTTAGATTTACGCGAATATTGGACACTTTAAATAAAACTATGTTTTCGGATTTTTTCGCGGATTTATTTTCATTTTTGATTTGGTCCTCCTGTGACCATAATTGTTGTAAAGCATTCGAAACTTGGGGAACCAAAAATGAAAATAAATACGCGAAAAAATCGGAAAATATAATTATATTTCAAAGCTTTATTTTTAAGATTTTTTATTTATATATATAGATAAAATACATTTTGTCAGTTTCTGTAAATTAAAATGTGTATTTTATACCAATAATTCAATCAATAATTCTGTATTAAAAACTCTTTCGGTTAATCGTTTGGATAATAAGCACTGAGACGACGACATATTAAAACATAGCTATGTAAGTTTTTTTTTCAATTGGCTGAATAGATCTAAGTATACTGGTTAAATATATATGGTTACTATGGTTGCTTCCGAAAACAAAATAATTAATCAATTTAGTTTTAATTTTTTTCGTGGGACCCTATTTTTTTTTCTTATGTAAAAGTAGCCTAAGTTACTCCTTATTACGTAAGCTAAATCTGCCAGTGAAAGTTCCGTCAAAATCGGTCTAGCCATTTCAGAGATTAGCCGGAACAAACAGACAGACAGACAGACAAAAATTGTAAAAAATGTTGTTTTGGTATATGTACCGGGTATACATCCATATGCATTTAGTAAAAAGCGGTTATTTTAATATTACAATCAGACACTCCAATTTTATTTATCTGTATAGATTATGACTTCCTCATGTCATGGTTTGTGGCCTTAATTATGAGAAATATACAAGACAGTAAATGATAAAGATATTATATAGGATAGTAGTGTATAGATGTGTTTTTTCATTACTTTTTTCTCACGCTTCATTAGTAAAACAGCCAAAAAAATCATTTAGAAACTTCCATTTAGTTATCACGCTTGTAGAGCAATTACATACCTTCAATTCACTAAATATTAAAAAAAAAAAATATATTTGACATTAATTTTTTTTTTATTTGGATAATGTGAATTGAAGACATGGTATGTCTGGCTCTCTAATATTTTACTTTTAAAAATACACCTACATTTTTTTTTCTTTTAATTAATAATTATAATATATTTGCATATTAATTTTTACGTTAAGCACTAAGACTTATCTAAGTATATTTGTTTTGACAACAGGTTTATCTGAATTACTATCTGTTTATTTTTATTAGTTACTAGCTGACCCGGCAAACGTTGTTTTGCCATATAAATAATTTCCTATTACTAAAATGGCTATTAAAAATAAGGGTTGATCGTAGAAGGGTGAAAATTGAGGATTGTATGTATTTTTGTATGTTGTATCATAAAAAAATAGAAATTAAAAATTTTGTCTAAAAAATAAAAATAAAAATTTAGGGGTGGACTACCCCTAACATTTAGGGGGATGAAAAATAGATGTTGGCCGATTCTCATAGATACGGGATAAGCACAAAAAATTTCATCAAAATCGGTCAAGCCGTTTCGGAGGAGTATGGCAACGAAAACTGTGACACGAGAATTTTATATATTAGATTTTTCAAATTGCCTAAAAGATGGATCCTTTAAGCTTTGTATTTCATGTATCTTTTATATACTTTTAACACAATTTTAATTGAAATAATCGATTTTTCATTTATATAATCTGTAGGTTATTGATACTTTCATATTAACATACTCTTATATTTTAACACGTGGTAAAGTTTTAGTTGATTTAATTATTTTAATATACATAATACTTGCCCAAACAAAGAAGTTGATTTAATTTCAAACATTCTTTTAAAATTTTATATATAAGCACAAATTTTTACATACAGTCAGTTTTTAGGAAATATGTAATATCTGTCTGTCTATAAAGCGTTATCTGAAACGTTAAACTGACCAAAATAATCTATAGTTTATATGCTATATAAATAAGAGAACCCAAATGTTCTCTAAATCTCGATAAATATAAAAATTTGACACCTAATACCTATATTCCTTAAATCCATAAACCACATCCATAACCCCCATTCCACAGTTATCGCCCGGGCGAGAAGAGCACGAGGGCGAGTTGGAGGGCCCCGGGGCCTCCCAGTCGGCGGACTGCGAGCCCACGCCCCCGCCCCTGCAGCGCCGGGGCTCCTCGGCCAACCTGTTCCCACCAGCGGAGCCCCACCACCACCTGCCCCCGCGGCCGCACCATTACCCGAGGTTAAGCCCGCTCTCTAGGAATACGAGGTAAGTTTTGGATTTAGCTTTATAATCACTAGACTCTATTACCTTAGCTCGGATGCGTCTCTATGTAGCCTATGTGTTGCTACAAGTTATAATCTATCTGTGTAATAAATTTTACGCCAATCCGTCCAACTGTTTAAATGTGTACATGTGGTGGAACAAACATACACCGACTTTGTCATATACATATAGTATATAATTGATCTAGACTTTTAGAGGTTCTCAAACGATGATGTCTCGAAATATATGTTACACTAGTAGCCCTGGGTTCAAGTTCAATTAGTTTATTTATAATATGTATGTATTTAAAGTTATATATGTGTAGTGTATCAACTATCTGATATCCATAACACAAGCCTCGTAGCTTACCATGGAACTAGATGGTGCTGTGTGTTAATATCCCAACATATTTATTATTTATTATTATTGAACAACGAGGTTGTTGGTGGTTGTACAGAATATGAGAGTGAAAACTCGAAAACACATTTCAAGCGTAGATGGAATAGTTACAGTGTAATAGGTGACCGAAGACTTCTGTAAACTTCTTCTACAAGATTTTTTCATGTCAAGTTTAATCAAAATTAATTGCATTTTAAGTCTTTAGAAGACATTATCAGATTAAATTGTTTGCTTGTTCCAAGAGTTTCGACATTTTCGACCGGATTTAAAAAAAAAAAACAATATTTATTTATTTATTTATCTATTGGGTCTACCAGCGATATTACATAATTATTTACAAAGTACATTACATGCACAGGGTATGTAAAATCATTAAACACTACATGTTGTCATAATATGCCAACAGTCACGGCGGCACAACGACCTCCGGCTACCGAGTAGTGATGGAGCCGCTCAGATACGACGCGGGCGCCAACGGCGGCGCGCGGCCCTCGCCCACCATGCAGCAGCGCATCAAGGCGCTGGGCGTGCCCACGCCGCTCGCCGTCAATAGCCCCGTCAGGAGGTAGGTCGATGACGGTTGATAGGTTGATGATTGCTGATGATGGTTGAGCGGTTGACGATGGTTGATAGGTTGTGGTTTGTAGTCGATGAGTTGTGATATTTGGTTTCGATTGGTGATGATTTTAAGATTAATAAGTTTGAAGTATTAACAAATTAGAGAATATGTTTTTAATTTTTTTTTTGTATGTTATGTTGATGATTTTGAAAGAATGATTTGAATGAATGGTTTGGTTTGTTATTGTGAATGATTGTGTTTATTTTTTTTTATAATTTTATTTATTTAAGAATGAATGTAGTTGAAAGGTTTAGTTTAGTTATAAATAATTTGATTTTATTGTCTCTCAAATGTATAATACCACGATTTTTTTTTAATCGCGTAATTTTATATGTGAGCGGGAATTCAAAGAACTTAAAAAAAAAACAATGTATCTGTACAATGAATGAGTACAACATTTGTAGTTTCATTTAAACACATTTTCAATTTCCAAGACAAATTGGCTCAAAAACACCATATAAGATAAATTAATGTTTGATGCAGAAACTTAAATGTCTTTGTATTCCCGCTCGAGTAGAATAAAAATGTAGCAACTAATGTTGGGTGTCCACACCTTTTCGAATTGGATACGCTTAAATGTTGCTAGCTCAAAAATTTTATATTGGATTAATTGGCGAAAAAGAAGACTTACCATAGACTAGGTATTTATTTTACATGGCCTCTTCCCATCGCATAACTAAAATGTTCTGGAATATTAACTCCCTCTCCAATATGCATCGCTTATCTGTTTTATTTATTTGGTGTCGAGTTTTTAATCATGGACGTTTCTAGAAAAAAAAAAAGTTTAAGTATATGTTTAACTTAAACTATTTTTGATAGTATAATTGTCTTATAGTGAATTATCGATCGTTAGAAACGTTTATGAATAAGGACTTTAAATATTTTATTTGCATGTATAATGTTTTGCAACACATTGCCATGTTTATTGTTTTGTCGTTTCACGTATAGTTATGTTGTGCGTCGCTTCCATTTTTATCCGAAATTCCGCTATAAATTGAAAAATTTTGCTTAATTTTAAATTTATAAGGGAGAAATAAAAGATAGACTTGAATTTTATAGCGGAATACATTATAACTCAAATATTTGCTTATATATTATAATAATATTTCTTAGCCGTTTTCTAAAGTTCGGCTCGAAGGACCAAAACTTTGTAGAATTAATTGGTATTTTTTTTGTCTATACACTAAAAAATATTCCTAATAATTAATACATGCACACTGACAGGACACAATACAATTTTCTTTATATTATTAAATTCCCTGTTTTTTGTTATTCGTTTAATTAATGCCTCCTAGAAATAGAATAATGTATTCAATTATTTTATAACAGTAAATACATTATTATGCCGCTTAAACAGTAAAGGCCTATAAAATGAAATAGTGCTTATAATAATAACATTTGGTTCCAAAAAATAGCGCAATGAATCCACAGATTATCTACTGCGTAATAATATGAGCTTATCTGTGTATTTAAAAAAAATAGTTTCAGAACATATTTGTAATAATAACTAACCTAACAATGGTGTAAGGTTTTACACTTGGTATATGTGGTTTTTTAACATATGTTCGTAAAATAAATCTATACATATAATAAAATTGTAACTAAGCCGGATCTGTACATTAAATATTTGTGGAAAATCTTATTGAAATAGACATTATTATTGATACAGAGGCCGAATCTATAGTTTTTAGAATTTTTGTTTGTCTGTCTGTTACCGCATCACGGAAAAACTACTGGAGGGATTTTGATGAAATTTGGTGTAATGATAGCTGGTTATCCGGGTCAACATATAGGATACTTTTTACTGCGGGAAAATATCTTATCTCTGAGTAATCTATACTAAATGTTAAAACGTAAGTAGGAACGAACCCGAGCGGAGCAAGGGTTTGTCGCTAGTATTATAATAAATTAAAATTAAAATCACTTAGCTTCACTCCATACTACATACACAACATACAAGAATATCAAAGTCGCTTAATATACAGGGTGGCAGTTTGAGAAATAACTTAAAAAAGATGAGTTTTTCTCAGATGAGTTTTTCTATAAAATAACTTTATAAAAAAAAATATATTAATGAAAAATTAAACATATTTTAGAAAAAGACGAATTATTCAAATACTTATAACGAAGTACTATTATAATAATATTTATTTACTAATCTGTTATTTGTATATATTTTCTATATGCAAACTTTTCAAAACTATC
Source organism: Fabriciana adippe (assembly GCA_905404265.1). NCBI lineage: Eukaryota > Metazoa > Arthropoda > Insecta > Lepidoptera > Nymphalidae > Fabriciana > Fabriciana adippe. The sequence goes on from FR989995.1 coordinate 2,702,466, forward strand.
TCAACATGCCACTTTGATCATATCTATATTTAGGCCCAAAACATACGTAGTTCTCATTCCCTATACATATGTACTTTAGAATAACGCACTCCAAGCCGAACGGAATATGTATGAACCCAAATTCACAGATTGGGCCATTGAAATAAGTCTAATACAGAGAGATTTAAAAATATTAAAGATAGTTTTATATACCTGGGAAATATGTCGTTTATTTAAGAGTTAAAAATCTTGTTTTATTTGATTTAAATATGTTAGAAATGGGAGGTCTCACTGCGTAATTTTGCCGGTAATGGCGTTAAGAGTACATTACGTATAGAAAATTTCAAATAAGGAATGCGAACTTGGCTAAACCTCTGAAGTTTGTTGTCAGATAGATACACGTATTTACTTGGGACAGTTTGATTACTATATATCAAAATCTTTCATAGTTCAAAATAATACTCGAAATAAACATCTTAAAAAAAATATATCTTCTTGGCGTCATGTGCTGGTGGCGCCATCTACGTTGTAATACCTTCTGTTGAAAATAAATAATTATAAATTTACTTTGACGAAAATTAAACACCATTTTTTTTTTATTTTTGAAATCGAAGACTTAGTTCCTTATAAAGAAATTGTTTTCAATAATTTTAAATCTTCAATTAAGACTCCAATTCAATTTACTTGTTAATTAATGGCTTCAAAGCACTACACTTCAAAATGTCACGTAGAATGGAGAAGACGCGAAGGAGATTGTTCGGTCAATTTTGACTTATTTCAATGACTTAGTTTCGTGTGTTTGTAACGATACCTGTTTCTTTATATCTGTGGTGGTATTATGTGTAAATATAATATAAAGTGAATTTACCGCTTACCGCGGCAGATGGACCTAACGCATAGAGCCGACGACGTGTCGACGGTAACTCGTTTGTGTTTGCTTTTTGTTTGTGTGTGCGTGTGTTTGTTTGACATTTTCATTGTGTGGGTTGGTGGTGTTTTTTTTTTGTGTTAAAACTTGTTTTTTTTTTATAATGTAGTTTTTTTTCTAAATCTAAACACAATAGACAATGCCCGTATAGGTGCTTCTGTTCACATTTTTTTTTGTAGGTTTAGTAGTGTATTGATTTTTTTTCAACCCAATAGTAAACAGTTGGTCTAACAGAATCATAGGCGTCAAAAGTTTTGATTTTGATTAAAAACGACCTATCTTAGCTTTTCCACCAACTCACATGTGTTCTTTGAAATTCTATATAGCCTATAGCAATAGTTAGATGCTTTTTATAGGCCATACTTTTTATATATCGACACGGAATTGAAACAAAATACAAATGACTACATATTACTATTAGTTTTTTTTTAGATCTACAGTGTGACATTTTCATATGATTTATGAGCATGTTTTTGATTGCATATAAAATTTCCATCTGTTAATAAAGTATTTATTTGATTTGCTTTAATTTTTGTTTGCTGTCTTTATGCTAGTATAGTTTTTATTATAAGATTAAAATTTTTGAATTTTTAGTCATTTATTAACAGATGGTCTAGAAAGTGTAAATTCTGTCTAGATTTTTCTTTAGAACAATCCTAACTTAATATCTGAAACACTAAAAATTTAGGTGCTAATATTATATTTATTGTTTTATATTCAGAGTTTACACAATTGGTACTAAACATGTACATTTCTATTTTATTTGCAAGCTGTTGTTCCCAAACGGAGCAAGGGCGGAGCGCGACGTATACAATGGCTGGTATCAGATACCAACGTATATCTGTGGTCCGATTGTGATCAGAGACAAGAAAGGGGTAATAGGCATAGACAATACGACCTTTTACACAAATACTTATTACACTTTCTTTTTTTTCTATTGGGCATGGTTTTATATTTATTATCTGTGACATTTCAGAATAAGTAGAAATTTGACAATTGTTTTTTTTTTTATTTTGCACTTGGTCTTTGGAAACTTCTTCAAGTAATTTTTTTTATACGTTCTATCTATTGTACAAAGTAGATTTTTTAAATGTAAATAACCTCTCTATGCAAGAGGATGTGTTCTTCTATCTATACCATTTTTCTTATAAATGAATTATTTATATTTTAGCAGGCAAAACATTAATTTGTACTTTTTCGATTATCACATAAAATCTCTTCAAAAATTCAAACAAAGCTTTCTAAGGTACTTTGTTTTAAAGAAATATTTGCCCTCTAATTCATTAAATTCTAATTCTCTTAGTTTTTTTTTTTAAATATCACCAGCCATTTTATATATTCGTCACACTATCGCCTGCGCTATGTCGCTTTGATATCCTGCTGATATAAACCCTGATGTTCGCGTGTTAGTTGATTTTTGAAATCAAATCTAAAAATAATTAAAAAAAAAGGCTTTTGATTTGCCGCCAGAAAGATATGGACACTTGACAAAATAACAACTCGTTGTTGTTTTTATCGAATTCATTCATTGAGCTAGTTCGTATAAGGTATTCGTCAGGATATTCAGCGATATAAAGACTTGCAGTAGTTTTGAGTAGAATAGTGTAAATACAGCATGGCGTTGGCATGCCCCCCGCAACCGCTGGCCTAGGCTCCACACGTTCAGAACTAGTTTGCTATATGCTTATAAGTTACTTACTGGTTTAACAATGTTGGATGTCAAAGCTTATATAGAGATTATGGGACTGTTGGAGAGGTCTTAGACATTGTCTGTGATGGAAATATTAAAATATGTAATATATTTAGTTTATTATAAATTATATAGTAATATAACATATTGACAAAGTAAAATTAATATTATTTTAAGAATTATTATGTTTTGTATTTGGGCCTCTGAATGTAAGTATTGCCTATATTTAGAATTTTACATATTTCGCTTCTAAGACCTTCCAACCAATATGTTTTGATGAAATCTCTTAAATTTTGAAGTGGTAATAGTTTTTACATTATGTACATATATAGTAAGCATCACGAAATAGACATAGCCGCTTCTCTATTAGACAAAAATAACGAAAACAAGTAATAATATTGACCGAACATTGTTCAACCCGAGACCGTAGCGCGTGCGATACGCGCGCACGCGTCGGCGGCGGCGCCCGCGCGTGCGCGCGTATCCGTTCCGAGCGAGAGAGAAGTTCTGAACGCGAGTCGAGGGGCGGCGACGCTTCCCCCCGCATCTCCCGTCTCCTTCTGTCCGTAGGCCGTACGATAACGATAGCGAGCGCTCGGACGAGCTCGCGCGATTAAACCCCTGACGTGAGCGCCGCGCACAGGTCCAACCCGGGCACGCCGACGCAGCCGCGCCGCCCGGACTTCATCGGCGTGCGCGCCTCGCCGCAGCGCCGCTTCCTCTCCGAGGGCGAGCTGCTGCGCGAGCCGCACGCGCCGCACGCGCCGCACGCGCCACTCGCGGCGCACCCGCCGCCCGCGCAGGACGTGCGCGAGCTGGCCGCGTCGCCGCAGCGCGGCACGTACCTGTGGGCGGAGCGCGCGCCGCCGTCGCCGCACGCGCGCCGCCGCCCGCCGCCGCCGGCGCCCGCGCCCGCGCCGCGCCCCGCGCGCCCCTTGTCCTTCATCCGCGCGCTCGAGGTGCAGGACCAGCTCGAGCGCGCGCCGCCCCCCGACCCGCCCGACCGCGCCTCCGTCTACGACTGCAACTACGAGATCTCCGTCTGACTCACTTTTGACTCCCTATTCTAGGAATAGGCCAGTTTAAAACCCATGCGAGCTCCGGATTCCAAAGATTCAAATAACGCACAACGCGCGACCGCGCCGCCGTGCGGGGAGTGAGTGTACTGTGTCTAGTGGCTAGTGTGTAAGTACCTATAGGTGTAATTAGAGTTTTATATTTATGTATATTTGTGACGTACGACTTACTCGGCCGGATTCGTTGTACATAGACCCCGTGTTGTGATTCTGTGACGTCGTTGTTTTGTTGCTGAATCTTAATGTATCGGACACGTTTATTACGGTTCCAAACGGGTTTCGACTGAATCGTAAATCTGCCTCAATTTATTTTAGCCGATTCGAATGCGCGCATCGATACAAAATTATCGTTACGATATCAGGTTTTTGCTGCTTTTTTTTTTAATGTTTGTCACTGTCCAGACGTGAGAGCGGCAGCAAAAACCTTATCGTGATATATATAGATTTGTGCCAAATATTCAGTAGACGGAGTTAGTTAGCGCAGATGTTATATTTCAGTTCCTAACGTTTGATTTTATATACACAATACGCGTCCAAGACACCCGCATTTAATATAATTACGAACGAGCAATATATTATAGAATAAAGTGAAATTGTATAGCTTATAAAGTTGCAATTTGTTTATGTGATGAGCGTCAGTTTTTGAATCTCCGAATAAAATTGACTCGCCAGATTTTTTATAACATTGACTACTTATTTAGTTTGGGTTCATTTAAAATTATAATTATAGAAAAGTGTAGCTAGATTCGTTAAGGAAAAACAAAAATCAAGTTTGAGAGTGAGTTTAAAGGTTGTTGAAAGGGTCACTCTGTTCCAAAAATGTTAAAGAGTTTAGATAAACTTTTGAACGATCATATTTGTTTAATTCATTAAAATGTGATTAAATTTTACAAATCGGACCCAAGATCTCATCTGACGAATTTTGAAATTGAATGCGTACTTAGAAGACTTGCTTATGGATAAAAAAAAATGGTAAAATACCCGACATTTTGGGTGTATTTAGTATTGTTAGTTGGCATAAAGACGATATTGTCTGGGAAATATTATATATAACTATAAATAGGATGTAAAACAGAGCTGCAATAAATAAATTCTTTTTTTTTTAATATGACATTTTCATTAAATAATTTTTGTTTTTTTTTTTTCTTTTTTTTTAATATATTATGCTGCCTATATAGATACTTTATAATTATGAATAAAGGACACATTTTAAATAATTGATTATTTTATTAACTGCAGCACTGTCTTACTTTGAAAAATATATTTTTATTTTATACTATTGTGCAACTATATAAAAAATATTCCTTAATTAAAAACCTACAATTAAATTGAAAACACTTTAAGACTGGCAACAAATGTCTTTTGTACTGTATTGCCATTTACAGTATTTGAATTTGTAAAAATTAAAAAAAAAAACCTATTTATAACCGTGAGTGACACATTCTTAGATTTAGCATTTTTTTAAATGTTAGATTTTATTGATTTTTTTTTGTACATAAAATAAAATATTTATTATCTACCTTACCACGTGTACCAAGTCGTTAGATAAATAAATTTATTGATTTATAATATGATGACGTTTAGTTTGGGTGACCACTGTAAATATTTTACAAATATAGGATTTGTACAATATAGATATTTCTAGAATTAGATAAAACACAAATGTATCTTCTTCATATATATTGACATAATGTTTAAATGTACAGGCAACACTTCTCTAAAATTAAGTATGTAAATAAATCGTATGATTAAGGATATTGTATGAAAAGTGTACTGTTGTTAATGTTGTATACATTTGCGTGTATTTATTTACGGTGCCAGTAACTAATCGGTTTTTTTTTTCTCTATCGACATATCAGTAACCTTCCCTTGTAGACAACTTGATTTTCTACACTCGATATCGCTAATAGAAATCAAAAATATATAGAAATGGCATATAACGCTTAGATTTGTATGCCATTTCTATATATTTTGATTTCTATTAACAATAGCGATTGTAGAATGTTATTTTGTCTTAACCCTCTTGTTATTCTGGTTACTTGATTAAATTAAAAATATATATTCAGTCATAAAAATATTTGATAAGTAACTTTTAAATTTGACGTTATTTTTTTCAACTGGCAACATTAATTAGTAAAAAAGTTATGTTTAATTATATTTTTGTGATTATCTGTATTTTTTTTTTTATTTTAGTAATCCATAATGAGAATGTATATATGTATACTGGTGTAAACATTTAAATTCAATGTTCTATATTGCAATTGTGCCACTTATTTATATTATTATCGACGTCCACTTTGTACATCACTAAGTATTTTTAATTGATTTGAGTTTTTATTGCAAGGGCAAAGACTTAAGCGATTGTTTGAAATTTTTAATTGCAATTATAAATAAATGAACCAGATTTAAAAATGTAATATTAATTCCTGAGAAATTAATATATATTTATGCGGTTTTAACCATGTCATTTATATCTAATTTTATATATTTATAGAATATGTTAAACATTTAAAAAAATGAATAATTATAATAAAATCGCTTTGGCTATGAAAGCTAAGAGAACCTTCTTTCATGTTTCCACATTCCGTATTTCAAGACTTCTTCGTGTCTGCCATTTTGCGTACTTAATTAACGCATTTTTTTTATGTTTTATTAACTCATCTCTTCTCATTTATATTCACCCAAGAGTTGACAACATATGGTTGACATGATTCCTGCGTAGACTCGCTTGATTCCCTCTTACCAAAGAACATTGATCAATATTTATTACTTTAGACTGTTTAAATATATTTTTTTTTGTAATAATAATAATAATAATTTATCTGTGAAAATTCATCAAAATGTTGTTATCTCGAGATTGTCTTGTTATAGTAAAGTATCTCCCTAAGTTTTATATTAAAAATTAAGATTGATATTGTTGTTGATCTTTTTTAATCAGAATCATTTTTACTTCGACCTAAATAAGGTCTTATTTGAATTAACAGTGTACAGTCAATCTGTGTAACTTTGGATAGCTATGGCTAACGTTATTTGTTTAGAGAAGATACTTGGATGTGTATGAATATTATATATATTCTTACGAATGCAGCTCAAAATCCCAAGATTTCATGTTAAGTATGAAAAGTGCTAATTGATTACTTTGAAAAAATCAGGTTTGTATTAAATATTTTATGGCAATACTGCCATCAGTATCAACTCTACGGTAAAGCATATGTTGAATAGTTGAATAATAAATGATTGCTTCATGTTGTTTTTTTGTACATGTTTTCTATTCACTGTAAGATAATATTTTACATAAGAGTTACAAAGGTAGTTTTTAGTGTTTTGACATTATTATAGCTCAAAAGTGTGTATGGAGGGTCGATGCTAGCAGTCTGCAACGGTTACAAAGACTAACATGTACATTAAAGAGCCTCTCCTCAGAAATCGTTATTACCTATGTGTATGTGACAGTGTTTTATTTTTGTATTTTGATAAAATTTGTGTAAATAATTTTTCTTATTTTATTGATATTAAACTCGATTAATCAAGCAGTGTTTTGATTAAACAGAATGACCTATCTTTTCATTCTTTTTTTATTGTTGGACCTGTTGTGCTGATGTAAAGATGTTAACTGCCTCGGTGGTGTAGTTGCTAGCATGTACGGCTGCACACCCGGAGGTCCTGGGTTCAAGTCCCGGGTTGGGCCAAGTTTAGTTATTGGGTCTTTCTGTATAGTAAGCCCCAGTAACAGCCCGAAGTTGGGAAGTTGGCGGTGTTTCACCCCCGTGCCTTGGAGAACACGTAAAGCCGTCGGTTCTGCGTCTTAACTCTCACCGGTCGTGTCGAGTAGTCGTCCCACCGGAGTATGAGAGTGACAGAATAGAGAGTGCACTTGTGTCTACGCGTACACTTGTGCACTATAATATCTCCTGCGCAGTTGGCTAGTCTCAATTTGGCCGGAATGGCCGCCGTGGCCGGAATCTTTCAGGAAGACATTATTATTATTATAGTGAAGTGTAAACATGGTTTTTATTTATATTATAAATAGACATTTGTTAATGATTTCGCTCGCATATAAGTATTCCACCACGATAACGACTAAATATGAATTTGTGAACGCGAACGCACAGAACACGGCACAAGCTGTATCTTTTCATTTGACAACATAAAATTGCATTATAAAAACAAACCAGCGAACAACACTACTATACTCACGTCTCACGTCAAGTAAAACGTGTATACGGCTATAAGTCTTGCTATAATGAATGTCTATGACTACATATGTATATAAGAAAGAAAATCTATTAAAAAGGTGCCTAAATTCGCTATATTCTCACACAATTAATTTACATAATTCATCAAAATCAGTTAAGCCGTTCGGCAACTACGGGGAACAAGGCATCGCACATACATGTATGTGTATGCATTCAGCCCTTTCCAACTAGACGTGTGTAGCAAAGAGAATGTCACCACTACGTTTTAAGAGGCGGGACTTAGAACAAACTTTTTGACTTCAATTTACATCGCACTTCAATACCAACTGTACGACAGAAACGTCAAAAGAACAAGAGTACCAACCTATACAACCTAACAGACCAACTAGTGCTTTACGCGTTTTTATCGATATCGATAATATTCAGGATCAAAATCTAGGGTCGTAGATACTAAGCAAATATTATTGAAATGAAGATCCAAGTCTACATTTAATTAATAATTAAGTACATTGTTGTTTAGTAGGCAAAATAATTAATGCAACACTGGACTTAATTAAATGTAGACTCGAATCGAAATAAAAAAGTAATGAAAGAATACATAAGGTTTATATTTTTATTTTATTTTTCAATATAATTATATATTATTCAGCATTAAATTATAACAATGTTTTATTGAACGTCATGAGTCTACTACCAGTTCAGAAAGAAAAAGCCTCAGACCTGAGAACTAGCGAAAGAAACTCAGCGGGACTGATAATTATCTTTCTTGTAAGTTAAATTATAATTTACAATATTTTGCTCCTAGTATTAATCTTGTCAGTGACTTCTCTCATGTACGGCAGAACTGCAGGGACGCGCTCGACTGTGACTGGTTACACCGTGTCCCTGTGATGCATAATAATAAAAACAAGAAAATTGTAAAAATCATATTGATGTAAATAAACAGTCAAATAAAAGTAAAAAGAAAGAGACAAACCTGAGTTACTAGGCCCAGCTATTGCTTCAACCTGGTATAGTGAATGTTCATTGTCATGTATCCTTTGAGAGACATTATCCATGGTAGTCTATGTTGGATTGAATATGACAAGGAAATTCAAGTAACATTTCTTCAGAAAGTGACTGACCCAGTTTTAAATTTTTTAATGGCACAGCTAACTTTTTAAGTCAACTTTTTTCTTATTGAAAGCTTTGTTCTCAAAGTGATTTCCACATACATATTTTAATATATGTAATTTTTCTATTAGAACATAATATATTAAATCTTCTTTGCCCACAGCCTTAACTCATTGCCTGCATCTAAAAAATAAATTAATTAAAGTGAAATTGGGTATATGTTTTTTTCCTTTCAATCTGGACTTAACCTGTTATGTATAATTTTATTATCAATATTTACTGTGCATAGGTTAAAGACATTTCTCTTAAAGAACACACTGTTCACTTATACAGAGACTAAGTATACATAAAAAATAATATTAACATTATTTACACAGTAGCATGCATTATATTATAATTCACATAATTCTCATTGTTTTATTCTTATTTATCCTTAATTAATTTGTTACACCTTTATTCTAATTAATTTTAAACATGCGTGAATTTAATCATCTTTTAAATATTGTTTACAGTTTAAGTGTTCATTACAACCTTGACATTTTTTTTTAAATTGAAGATATGCAGTTATAAAATTTTATCTTTATTATGTGATTTTAACTTATTCTTAAAATGCTTATATGATTACAATCTTTTACAGTATTCTGTAGATTATTATATAAAAGTACATCTTCACACATATTTTTATTACCATTAAGATCTCGTCAGAAGCTACCAGATTTGAAGCTTTTTGTTTCTAAGATTATGTAGGTATAATATACTTTGCTATGAATGTTATTATTGAATGTATGTTTTAGTCATTATTTTTTAATATTAATTATGTGTTGTATGCATAGTTGTTTAATTAATATTCAAGAATTTGGTTTTTTTCTGTATAGCTTCTTACTATAGTTCTTGTTAGTAGTTGTGATGAAACAGTGTTTTTATTAGTTTACTTTGTGCTCCTTGTAACTTACATATTTGTGTTTGTGCTGGTTTGTGCAGCTGAGCCCCATATCTCTCTAAGGTACTCCAGGTGTGGCTTGGCTTGTGTATTATACATAGTTGTTCTGATTTTGTATGGAATACAATTAGATACATCGCTAGATAACAACTGTAAAAATCATGAAATTTTTATGAGTTCGTAGCTATATCTGATTTAATACATACCGACTTTCATCTATAGGAAATTTCTCCATATATATCCTTTTCTCGTCCGCCATTATTTCCACAAATTGTTCGATTTCCACAAATTTCACATCCTATAAACCGCGTTTTGGCGGCATTTTAAAAAAACGTATTCACTGAAACAAAACTCGATAACTTGTTGCCACAAATTCTGTAGAATATCTTCTTGCAAATTTATGTAACAAATTATGATATTAATTAGTATTTACGTCTTAATCAAAAGTCATAAATAGTGAAGAACTGTCTATCGATAATGACGAACGGATTAGTTAAAGAAAGAGAAGCTACACGGAGGAAGTGCGATGGAAGATGTCCGCCATTATTTTGCCTGCAAACTCCATAGAACAGTTTTTTTGTTCCTAGTTGCGTTAGACTGGTGTGTAGCTCTTTAGTGAAACGACTCAGTGTTACGAAACATCAATGTGATCCAAATGATTCGGAACATTCATGTCAGTACAAGTGTTTCATTTGGAACTCTCTCATTTATAGTCTGTAGTCACCGTTGGCGTTCGGACAGTTTCGATCGCGCGATGCGATGTCGATTAATGCCGATTACTTCCCGATCCAACGCTGGCACGTGCGGACCGCAAACCAAAACAAAGTATAAACAGGTTTTGTCTTGTTTTGTGTTTTGATTGCGCTGGTGCATTTGAGACATTTAGATTTTTGAGAAATTTGATTCTCGCAAAACTTCTATAGACTAATGTGAATAGTGCGAATAATTAGGTACTTAAATTATATTATTAGAATATTATACTCATTAGAATATATATACTTATTAGAATAATAGCACAATAATTTTATTTTAGCTGTCAGTCCTAAGCCTGTTAAAGTATGAAGGAAAATTGATTTTATTATTGATTGGGTCATTTTGAACCTAAAACATTATTCTATTAATCTAGTGTTCCAAATGTTCCAAATGAAACATATCACTGATCCGGAACTTAGCACTGTTCCAGATGCGATTGTTCCAATCTGGCTAAAGATACATTTTTGCCACGTCTATTTCCAACGTCCCACTCAGTGTTCACAACCTGAAGTTAGGCAATTATCGTACCTAGGGCCGTAAAATTATCGTACTTACACCAAAATTATCGTACATGGATTAAAATTATCGTACATATTAGGAATGTGCCACAATAGTCGAGTTTTATACTAATCGATATTTTTTCCTTCTAACCAATCTTTAATAACCGATTCCCTCCGGTCCGCTGAACGGTCGAACGGTCAGCGACCTGGATGTGTTTACACTTCGAACAGGCGGAAGAGCAAAAAAAAAAAAAAAACCGCCTACTTACACACTTTTCTTATCCTACGACTGCAATCCCTACGAACGGAAGAGCAAAAAAAAAAAAAACAAAAAAAAACAGGAATTTTCATCTTTTCCCTTACTACACATTGTAAATACTTAAAATGCATAACAAACCAATTTTCTTTCTAAAACATTTCCTAATCCTGACTAAAACTTATAACCCATCCCACCTTCACAAATTATCGTACATTTGCTATGTATTATCGTACATCGTACACAGTCATGAAATTATCGTACATGTACGATAATTATCGTACGGTTGCGAACACTGGTCCCACTGCTGGGCACGGCCGTGCAGATAAGGCAAGTGGTATTCATGTTAGAAATGATTCGCACATACTAACTACTACATAACTTTTGGTAGTCACTCCAACAAAAGATATATTAAGCTGGATTGTATTCTGAAGTAAAATAAGTAGTATATAACTTAATGTGAATTAGAAAAATGTAGAGTATCATCTTTCAACAATAAAAGCTTTTTATCGTCAGTAACTTGAATAATGAGAAATCAGATTTATTTTATTACATTGCTAAGCAAACGCGTACAAAAGTATGAAAATGTATATAGTTTACTTGATTTAATAGTATGAAATTGAATAAAGAAAAAAATACAGGTGTATAAGTATTTAATAAACAGTATCTTGAATCCCATTGCCTAAATTTCTTTTTTTAAAGTGCCATCATTCCTAAACTTACTATTATTTTAAAAACTAAAAAAATAGAAGCTAAAAATCCTTCAACTAGACTAAGTTATTTCATAATGGAAATATTTTATTCTATTATAAAACAAAATAATCGTAAGTAAATTAAATTTAAAACTGTGTAAGTATTCTCTTTACCCTTAACCACTTGAACCCCGCGCTTTTTGACATGCAACACCCGTTAAACACCGAGCCCGCGCGTCATTTTTCCCCGATACAACCATGATTTAAAAAAACACTCATAAATCAAATAATATAGCACCGATTTAAAATGTATAAGCTGTTTTGGGTTTTTAAATAATATGAGCATTTATGACAATGTACAAAATACACTTTAAACTATTGATGAATTATAAATAAGCTGACAATATATCAGTGTTAGTTGAAAATGTAGTAGTTGTTGTAATATATTGATTTCTGACAATACCACGGTTTAAACTTACATTAAATTTGAAACACTGTTTTATGAATAAACATGTAATCGCACAAAACCATTTCTTGATTTATTTATATTAGTTGTTAGTTACAATCAAATTCAAAACTATAGCACTCGCGGCTCTTTCGTTGTATTTGCGCAGCTCATCGCGCAATTTTCAAATCAATCATCCGAGTTATAGTAGGTGGATTCATTATAAAACTGATACTAAAATATATAATAGTCCTTGCTTTACAAATATTCGCAAATAAATCTTGAAAATAAGCCACTGTAATCAAAATTCGGATGGTTTTCTTAAAACAGACAAAAATTGAGGTTATTTTTCATAGACGCTCGTGTTGTATTGTAATTAACGTTTCTGTATATAAATTTAGCTCAAATTATAAAAGAACAAGCTAAGCATTATCATCTACATGAAAACTTAACACTTTTTATTCAAAAAACTAAACATTTAAACATGTGAAGTTGACTGTAATAATGTATGTAGTATGTACTGATAATATTTTGATACGTAGTGATGTACCCCACAATACTAAAAATTATCGATTATTTTCGTGAACCGTTAAACACAAATAAACACAATTACAATTCTTATATTTATTTATAACAATAAAAAATAAGTATTTAAAAAATCAAAATAAGTGCAATAAAACAATGTAATTTTTTGGACAAATTAGATAAAAAAATATTAAATAAAGTATGATTTTCATAAAAATATAGCAAATAAAATTATTATAAAAACATTAATAAATGCGAGAATAAAAGTTCTGGCCCGCAAGCTTTCGTATCATGAAAAATTTAATTTATGTAAATTAATATATTACGAAAAAGTAACATAATATATTAATTAAATAATAATTAAAAAAAGAGAAATATCTATCTCAATTTAAAAATTTATACCGCTTATATGGTACTTAAATATTATTTTTCACTAGTTCCATGTACTGGCCCTCCTATCTTGCTATTTTTAAAATAATTTGATAAAATAATAATATTTAGATGAACATAATATTTATTGATTCAAAGATTTCTTTTAAGAAATTTGCTGTTCTCGAGGATTACCAACCCTTTTATTATCTTTTCTAGAGAATCTCTAATCTAGGGAATCATTTAGATAGTCAAAGAAGACTTTAATTTACTCTAAATGCCTGTGTAAAGTAAAGTTACGTTACTTAAATGGTAGACACAAGTTTAATACGTATATATTTTTTTGCCAACTATGTTTTTGAAGTCCCACGTAACATGAAGCGGGCGTTTTGCAAATTACTTAGAGCTTTTCTAAACTATTATTACTGAGTATTTCCCAGTAGATTAACTCAATAATATACTCTACTACTAAAGCTTTTTACAGTACTATTAGACCGACCAGGCAGTCAGGGAACGCTTATGTTATTTCAGACTAGCGACTCACCCTCGCTTATATCAGGTTCGTCACTAGATACGTTTTAACGGTTAGTATGAAATAGATATAACTTGTTTTCCAGTGGGAACAAGATAGTCTCCCGCGGTAAAAAGTAGCCAATTTCATTCTTCAGCCTTCTATCTATCTTCACACAAAAAAATCACAAATATTCAGCACTTTGTTTCGACATGAAAGAAGTACAAACAAACAAACAAATAAAGTCAACGTCAAACTGTATATCGTAGAAAGAGAAAGTGTGAATTTACAAATGTATTCAAGTAGTATATATTAATTTTAAGGTTGGGTTCATAATAATATAGTAATAAGTAAAAAGAAAAATGTGATTTTTACGTTTTTCCGTGATTTTTTTCTATTTTTTTCTCTTCATAAGAACCTTCCTAGGACTTCAATGAATATTTGAAAAAAAATAGGCTAATTAGTCTAACCGTTCTCAAGTTTTGCGCTTAGCAACAAATTTAGCCATTCATTTTTATTTATATAGATATGGATGAACGTCTGTAATAAACTACACTATAATGGGAATACCATTATAGTGTAGTTTATTATGTTTGACTTTGTATGTAGGCTTTTAATATAACTATTATATTTTACAATACGTAAGAGTATTTTATTTAGCATTTTATTCCCCACTATGACATATTTATATTAAAATATTGATATTATCGATATCACATATCGACATGTGTCAATGTCTAACTGGTCTTTGATGAGAGTTCAAATATGTCAAATTTGACAGCTTATAGGTATTATTTGTAAATAAACATATTTTATATAATAAAAATATTGAAATATGCTACAAACAACTGAAAATATGAAATTATATTAGTTTTTCTTTAGTGATTTACCTTTATCAGGCACCAAATCAATGATTAATAGTCAAAATTCATGTTGTAAAATGGCGACTTTTTTTACGAATTTTATACATCAAAATTCGTTGGACCAAAAAACTAATTTTATAACGTGATTATAAACTTATTAGTATCTCAATAGTGGCAAAGAATACTAACAATAAATATTTATACGTTTACGGCACAAATTCACTAGTTTAAATATTTTAAATTACACAAAAACAATAGCGAACCGCGCGCTCTTCACTTGAAATTTAAACAATTTTTAACGCGTTTGTTTTTAACGTTGTCGGCATTTAATTAAAATTTTATTTTATTATATAATTGATAAAACTTCTAAAGTTTGCGTGTATCACTCATTTGGCATAAAATAAACTAATTTCGTCGTGTAATAAGTGATAAAATTGCAGCGGGGGAGGTGGTGCCTATGGGTACCAGCGGGGTTTAACGGCAACGCCGGAAGTGGTACCCATAGGCACCAGCGGGGTTCAAGTGGTTAAAATATATCTTCTGTATACGATAGTTGACAGCGAATGTCAATGTCACATTATAATCTGTGATATTTTCTTTATCTGTGGTCTTTTCTTGTCGACGGGTTAAGAGTGTGAGTTTTGTTAAATTATTAGAGAATAAATCCAATAAAATCTGTGAGAAAAAGTGGAAAGAAAGAAATCTAAATTTATTCAATTATATATTTGTGATTACTATTGTGGCATAGTGTAAATATTTTATTGCCTTTTCAGTTCATTTTCAAGATATCTTACTTTGAAAAGTGACCAATATCAACATACGAATAGTTAAACAAAACATTTCCAATATTATAATATAAATGGAAAATAAAACTGAATTCTATGCATTAAAGCAAAAGTGTTAATAATTATCAACGTATTAAAAAAGTTACAAATCATAAAAACATTATTTTGAAGGTTAGTTTTTGTTTGCAGAACAACCCAACATGGGTAAGATTATGAAACCGGGAAAGGTGGTGCTGGTCCTCAGCGGCCGGTACGCAGGGCGTAAGGCTATCGTAGTAAAAAACTACGATGAGGGGACATCAGACAAACCCTACGGCCACGCTTTCGTTGCCGGCATCGACAGGTACCCCCGTAAAGTGCACAAGCGAATGGGCAAAAACAAAATTCACAAGCGCTCAAAAGTGAAGCCTTTCGTGAAGGTGAGTTAAATTTTGTTTAGGTTATGTTATTGTCAACTTGTCAATAACACTTAAGTACAACAGTTAAAGAGACTCAATAAACTCCTTACTATTGGAAATAGTTCTGAAATATAATATACTAATACTGTTACTTTAGCTGTTCTTGTTTATAATTATTAAAAGAAACATCGTTTCTTTGTTTGCTTTACTATATTATTAAATAAACTCAACTGGCACACTTTGAAGCCATTAACAAGAGAATTGATTGATTATTTTTATAAAATAAAATATATATGATTCCCACAAGCCCACTTATTGACATGTCTTCTAATATATAAATTATTAATTAATGGATATGCGAAGCTTTTTTACATCTTTCCTGTAGAAGTACCACCAAAAATCATCTGAAAAATATAATAGATATTTTTGGCGTATGTACAATTGTTATTTTTATACAAATTATAAATTTCTTTTTCAGGTTGTCAACTACAATCACCTTATGCCAACCCGCTACTCAGTTGACTTCAGCTTTGAGAAATTTAGTGCAAAGGACCTTAAAGATCCCGCTAAGCGTAAGAAGCTTCGTTTCAATACCAGAGTGCGTTTCGAAGAGAGATACAAGAGCGGAAAGAACAAGTGGTTCTTCCAGAAGCTTAGGTTCTAAATACTTTTAATAAACACTTAAAAAATCTGTGAACTGTTTCATTTGATTTGCATAAAGAAATAGATTTGAAATACGTATTGCTATATTTATAATATGAATTTATTATATTTTTTTAAAAGTCAGTCTAATAAAAACTTTTTGAGATTATTGATATAATTCAATATTTTTAGTGTTGCATAAATGGCATATTTAAAAGAATTAGTGTTGTATTATCTGTCTGTTAATATTGGTATTTTCACATTGCATACAATAGCAAAGAATTGATTTTTACAACACCATAGGTAAATTATTTGAAAATAGGAGAACTTGTTAGGTTCTCTCAAACTTCAGGTTTCATCTCTGATGTCCTTAATGGAATTACAAGGGGTATATTATGTTGTGTACATGAAAAATCAGAGAATTGAGTGACCCGAGGTTAAATGCCAGTTCACTAAATTTTCAAACCTAGTGTTCCATAAATGAGGCTATCACAACTTATTAATTTTTACAACAGGTGTTATAAAAATAAGGGCAGAGGTAGTCCAGTGGTAATGCGCTCGCTTGGGAAACCGAGTGAAGTGGGATCAAATCCCGGGTCTCGCACCTCTGATATTTTCATGTGCAAATCATTCCTAACATGATTACCACCTGCCTTACGGTAAAGGAAAACGTCGTGAGGAAACCTGCATGTCTGAGAAAACCTAGCAAGTTTTGGAAAGACATGTGAAGTCCGCCAATCCGCACTTGGCCAGAGTGGTGGACTATGGCCTGATTCCCCTCGTATTGAAGGGAGGCCCGTG
Source organism: Fabriciana adippe (assembly GCA_905404265.1). NCBI lineage: Eukaryota > Metazoa > Arthropoda > Insecta > Lepidoptera > Nymphalidae > Fabriciana > Fabriciana adippe. Next base: position 2,719,928 of record FR989995.1, read on the forward strand.
CCTAGCAGTGGGACGCTAAAAAAAAGGGCTGAATACAGAATACAGTTATAAAATAAAATACAAAAGTCTTTAATAATTGCTTTATTTTTAATTAAATAAATTATTTAAGCAGTCTACCTAAGCTCAGTTGAACATTCGGTACCGAGCATACATTTGTTTATATGTAAGATTGGTTAACAAGTTTAAATGTGATATGATATTATGAGTAATAATAAATTATATGTTAAAAATATAGTGAAAAATGATTTAAGTTACATATAGCTGCTTGAACTTATTTTGCAACTTAAAACTGAAAATTCGTTGGAATTGTGTAGATATGGCGATTTTAACAATACAAATAGATATAACTTATATTTCTATTATTTATTTAGTGGTTGGTATTTTCAGCAATAGCTTTTTTCTCATAAAGCTATCCATTAATCTAGATATTTTATTCTGATATACTATACATTGTTATATAGTAATGATCCGAGTCTAAACTTAAATGGTCCAAAATATTTGTTTTTATTGAAATAAAAATAACTTGCTTCAATTATTAGACTTTTACATCGTCAATCCTCTCATAGTGAGAGGAAGAAACTTAACAATTCTTTTAAAATGCGCTATATTCAGTTGAATTAGTGGTTACAAACTTATATTTAAAATCATACAATTTGTTTATTATGACAAAGTAGCTGTTTCTCAATTTAGCAAAGGGACACCAGCCTTAAATGAATTTTTATATATTTTTATCATTAAATTAATACATATGTACATATATGTATTTCTTTTTTCAGTGCAATTTCAAATAGCCACATAACATTAAAATTTTTAAATAATTTAAAATCGCCAATAGAATATTTTCATATAGCAACCCCCGAATCTAAAGATGATAAATCAAATTTAAGCACATCTATACAATTTTGAACATCACGCCGTAGCCAATTTAGAGATTCTCTCGTCTAATTTCTTAATTTCCTTTTGTAAGCTATCGATGTTGTGTGCAAAGACTTCTTGGACTCCTTGTAACAGTTCTTTGTTGTTTTGAACACCTCCTGCTATGGTACTTTGCAGTGTTTCTAATTCTGTTAGCGATTTGCCGAAGTTACTTGCTGAAAATAAAACAAAATATATTTAAAATTTATGCTATGATATAAATAATGTAAATGTCTTATAGCAGGGCTCAAGCTACCACAGAGAATGGATGTGTAAATTAGTTAAGAGTTATGACTTTTGCTAGATATTCTTTTAATAATTATTTGTTAAAAAAGGGCTGAATACGGCATGTATTCAGCCTTTTTTAACATCCCACTTCTGGTCACTGGCCTGTTTTCAATATGGGAGGTATCAGGCCATAGTCCACCCCACTAGACAAGTGCAGGCAGACTTAACATTTTTTTTGAAAACTTACTAAGTTCTCTCAGATATGCAGGTTTCCTCATGATGTTTTCCTTCACCGTAAGACAAGTTATTTTTTGCTAGCACTTATATATGTATAAGGAAAATAAATCTACACTAATATTATAAAGAGGAAAGATTTGTATTTTTGTATGTTACAAACATATGAATAAACTCAAAAACTACTGGACCGATTTAGATGAAATTTGGTAAGAAGATAGTAGTAGATACTTATGGATTAAGCCATTTTTATCTTTTTTCATTATTTTCTATGATCTTTATCAAAAGGTCTCTATAAATTAAATCTTTTTAAAGTAATCAAAGAATACATTTAATTCACCTTGATTGTGTAGAGCTTCAAGTGCCTCCATGCGTTCCAAAATTTCGGAATGTGATACACCATCTATTTGTACCAATAGTTTGTGTAATTCTTTCACCTGTAAAAGAAAAAATAAAAAAAAATATTTTAAACTATTTAATTATTTTAAAAATTGTATTTAGTTTTTATTATTTTACTAGCAGAACCCGCGGCTTCGCCCGCGATCAATAAACTAAACTTCAATTCGATCAAAAAAATAAACTTTTTCGCAATACATATTTTATTAGGTACTTTGAAAAATAAGTTCGTGTAAGTTTTATCACACACAGTCACACACTCAGTCTAATCCCTTACATAGCTTAGGTGATTTTTTCATTACAGTTGTGCTAACCTTCAGAAGGAGGATATAGATAGCAGGATACTCTCTAGCTAGGTTCTCTCTCTCGTGCTCTAGGTCTGTTATAGTTGTCACTGCTGTGGCCAGCAGAGAAGTTATACATAAACCTTTAGATTCGGAATAATTTCCGTTCTCTACTTTATATCGCACACAGTAAGTGTGCACTTATTGAGAACTTGAGGCATGTTATTCTTTTTAGATATATTCAACAACTCAAACTTCACCGTCCAGTTTTACCCACTTAGGGGTTGAATTTAAAAAAAAACTCTAAAATACATTTTTATTTAATTGTATTGAAGAGCATTAATACCAAGTTTCAAGTAATTTTGATCAAAAATAATTTTTTCCTCATATAAACTGCACAACACCCTTTTACCCTTTTAAGGGATGAATTTAACATATATATATATATATATATTTCTATTGTTTTAGTTTTAATTTTAAAGGTAAATAAGACTTTACGTGCATTAACTATAGAGTTTCATACAAACTTTCACCCCCCATTTTACCCCCTTAAGGGTTGAATTTCAAAAAATGCTATAATACGTATTTATTTAATTGTATTGAATAGCATTAACACCAAGTTTCAAGTAATTCTGATCGTAAATAATTCTTTGCCCATATAAACTTTATTATCCCCTTTTATCCTTTTAAGGGATGAATTTCGAAAAAATCTAATACATATATTTATTATTTTTCATCTTAAAGCTAAACACCACTTTCCGTGCATTTCGTGTTAAGAATGACAAAGTTTCATACAATCTTTTATCCCCTATTTTACCCCCTAAGGGGATGAATTTTGAAAAATCCTTTCTTAGCGGATGCCTACATTGTATAATGAATACGTCCTCCAAATTTCACGTTTCTACGACCAGCGGTTTAGGCTGTGCGTTGATCGATCAGTCAGTCAGGACAAAGCATTTTATATATAAATAACTAGTGACTCAACTTCGCTCCGCTCGGGTTCGCCCCTCGTTACGTTTTAACGTTTAGTATACATTTCTCAGAGATGAGATATTCTCCCGCAGTAAAAAGTATCTTCTATGTTGACCCGGATATCTAGCTATCATTATACCCAATTTCATCAAAATCGGTCCAGTGGTTTTCTCGTGATGCGGTCACAGACAGACAGATAAAAATTCTATAACTATAGATGCCTCTGTATCGAATGTCTGTTTCAATAAGGTTTTCCAAAAAATATTTAATGTACAGACACGCGCCCGTGTACTTTTACGCGCTCTAGATTTAAGCCACGGGCCCTTTATTTGTAAAAAATTAGAATTTATACATACAATAAAATATTTAAAAATGTTAAACGCACAGTAGTGTCTAAAAGGAATGTTAATTGTAAAATAAAAATGCGAGATTTTGTTCATTCGACACCATTCATTGGATAGTCATTAAAGAGGCAAGAAGAAAACCTAAGGAAGAAAATAAAGGAAAAATCAAGTCCTAGTAGTGTTTGTTCAAGTTTGAAACCCCCTAAATACAGTCCACTATAATACTAATATTATAAATGTGAAAGTTTGTGAGTATGTATGGATGTTTGTTACTCTTTCACGCCAGAACGGCTGAACGGATCTGGATGGAATTTGGCACAGAGATAGATTATAGTCTGAAATAGCACATAGGTTACTTTTTATTCCGGAAAAATGTACGGTTCTCGTAGGATAGATTTTTTTTTATTTTTCACAGTTACTAACCGTTAAAACGTAACTAAGGATGAACCTGAGCAAAATAAGGGTGAGTCGCTAGTAGTAGAACTAAGAATAAACAGAAAATCACGCTACTACTTATGACTTTGACATTTTTTTTGGCGGGCTCCGTCCATTATTCTTTAGTCTAAGCAACCAACCTTAGCCTCGACCTCCGGTTCAGCTGGTTTCACAGCTGCTTTAAGCGCATCCACATTCGTTAGGAGGGATGTGATCCTCGCTTCAGCGGCCGCCAAGTCCGCGGGCCGGAGCAACGTGGCTTGGTTCGCGAGGGCTGCGGCCGCGCCACATAGTGTTACCTGTGGGGGAAAAAATAAATTGAACTAGTAGTTCTGACAATAAATTTTGAGGAGTTGTTCTGTTCATCACGCTGAAGATCTTCATCAGGTCTTTGCCAAATTTTCATGAGATTTATTTAAAGTTTACTATCTGTCAAATAAAAAAGAACCATCGAAATCGGATCTCATAAGGCGGAGATATCCAGTCCCTTTTTGAAGAAAGTACCGTTCCAATCAAAAATCTCCGACAAAAAACCCTATAAAGTCGTAAAATCTGTATACCAAGTTTCGTCCAGATCGGTTGCAAAAATACGACCTGTAGAGGAGTACCAACGAACTGACAGAGGAAAGCAAATTTTCCAGACTTAATTGTAGAGACGCTTTGCTCGCTTGGTCAATAAAATGCTTCTATTAATATGTACGTTTCGAACTAATGGGATAGAATCGGCAGTATCGAGTATTGGCAATGTATGTATGTATTCAGCCTTTTTTAACGTCCCACTACTGGGCACGAGGAATCTTCAATACGAGAGGAATCAGGTCATAGTCCACCACGCTGGCCTAGTGCAGGCGGACTGAACATGTCTTTCGAAAACTTGCTAGGTTCTCTCAGACATGCAGGTTTTTACAACCTTTGAGACACGACATCTAAAACCTTAGATTCCCGTGACCATAATTGTTGTAAAGCATTTGAGTCCCAACATGGGAGTCAAAATGAATCCACGAAAAAATCCGAAAAGATAGTTTTATTTAAAATGTTAAATATTCGCATAAATCTAAGAAAGTATTATCAACTTATGCTATAATTCCATTTCAATTTCCATACAGAAATTAATTTAAAAACAAACCTCTCCAGTAGCAGTCTGTAGTCTGCGGAATGCTTCTTCGTCTCTCACACCAGCTGCTTGCTCCAATTTGTGTAGTCTAATAAATAAGAAAACATTAGTGATTAACTTTAGTACTGAGAAAAAGAAGAATATAATAACTGTGTTTTTTCATAGTTTGTCCCATTTTTTTATCATAATCTAAGAATATTTTTTTTATTTCTGAATACCACAAATTATAGGTTAGGGTTAAATGTTTGAGCACATTTTTTAGTATATGGGACCCCGCCTCTGGAGGATAATATATGTATAGTATGGATGTAGATATTACATATATATATATATATATATATATATATATATATATATATATATATATATATATATATATATATATATATATATATATATATATATATGTTAGTTTTTAAGGTATATATGCTATGGGCCTCTGTTTACATATTTAAGATCTTTGTGTAAATATTGCCTGAAATAAATGATAAATAAAAAAATAAAATAAATAAAAAAAAAAAAAATTACCTGTGTTCCAATTGTGCTATCCGTGTCGTCTGTGCAAGGTTGACCTCTGGCTTAAGTTTTAAATGTGCAGTCACAATTTCACCATGTTTCTTTTTACCATTTCCACTCAGGTACTCCCTGGAGATAGTAAAATTTATTATTCATCAAATGTTTCAAAATAAAGTAAACATTTTTCTAAGATTAGCTATATCATAATTTATTCATATTAAATAATTCAATTATCAGACACATAATCTGATATTTTTGAAGCATAATATTATTATATACACACTAAAAGAAACTTTTTCAAAATTTAATCCTTTAAAGGTTATAAAAAGAGGCAGTCATAACCTGAAGTATTAATTTTCTAGCTGGCTTTATTAGCTAGCTATAATTTATTAGAACTTAGGTCTTTGACACCATTTGTCAAAATTTATTTTAGTACTCGATGCCTTAAGGGACACAAGGTGGCTACAAAAAACTATGTATGGAGACCATACTTCTTCAGTAAATTAAAAAAGGCAATCGAGCAAATATGATGATTGCTATTAATATGGTTTTTCAAAAAAAAAAGTGGAATTTGTACTTACTTGAGCTTCTCAGCTTTAGGATCAATGTGCTCTCCTTCTTCTAGTTTTAGTTCTTCTAAAAGTTTCTTAGTTGTATTAATCTGAGCTGCTAATTTTGAGTGTTCTTCCTTCAAAACAATTCCAAAAAATATTTTACGATTATATTGTTCATATACAACATCGAAATAATATGAGTAGTGTTCTCAATTCAATGGATTGCACACTCTTTGCTCCAAAACACAGAACATATCCACTTAAAGTTACTATAAACGCATTATATATATATATATATATATATATATATATATATATATAATATGTGTGTGTGTGTGTGTATATATATATATACACACACACACACATATATGATTCCCATTAATTTATTCAAATGATATTATCATCTCATCTAATTGAATTAATTAATAATTGAATAATTATTTTATATTTTCACTATTATACCTTTTCACTTTCACTTGCTTTGTTCTCTTGTTCTGCAACCTGTTCTAACAATTCCGAAAACTCGCAACGAAGTCTATTGTAGCGCTCCAGTGATGTTTCAGGTTCTCCTTCAGCAGCTAATTCCCATTCGCCAGCTCTACCATATAGTTATATTTTGTTAATTAAACAAATAAAATATAAAACTACCTATGACTATATAAAACTTGGCATAATGTTGCATAGAAAAGCAATTTATTAAGGCATTTGCATAATACATATTAATACCTGTACCCGATTCGAGATTTTCTGCTTAATCTATCCGAAAAGTCAACGTTTCCCGTAAGAAATTTGCCTTTGAATTTATTGAATGAATCTTTAACAGAAAGATGCAGCTGTTCGATCGACTCATTTTCTTCCTCCTCGAATTGTTCTTGCTGGTCAGCCTCTGGCAAATCACCGGTTTCATAAACATCAGGCTGGTCGTAAGCCTACAAAATTTATCGTTTTCATAATAACTTCACAGGTTACAAAATCAATAATTTAACACTGAATAGCCGGAATGTACTTACTATACCAGGAAGATTTTCATACTTAGGATCTGCCATATTATTAATTAAGAAGGAAAATGAGTTTTTAAGACTTATTTTCTAATAAACTTTGAGACTCTCCAAAGTATTCCTTTATTTAGTAAAGATGACGTCAGTAGCTGCGGTGACTAAAGTTATTACCAAACGACAAATCAACTGTCAAAATGACATATAAACTCCATTTTACGCAAAAAAAAAAATTTATTTACTTTTAACATGACAAATGCAATATATACTATACTTTAAATTTTTATTTTTTTAAGTATATAATGGTTAAATCTTATTTTAATTTAATCGAAAAGTATAAAGTATTATTTTTTGTATACCTATTAGATAAGTACACGTCATGTCAATATATGACAAATTTGACTTTGCTCTGTGTTGAGTCACCGATATTCTCGAAGTCATCATATTGCCGCATTGTATTTCATTTATCGTCAGAATTTTAACAAACAGAACGCTATATATTTAGCGAATAGCGACTACCTATTTAGTGGAATAAAAGTATTGTAAAAGTCGCCATGAGTCTTCAGTGGACTATTATTGCTTCATTTCTGTACGCAGAAATAGCATTCGTGCTATTGCTAACTTTACCGATTGCAAGCCCTGCAAGATGGAACAAGTTTTTCAAATCGAAGTTTTTGGCTTATATAAGCGGACAAGCATCAATATACTTTGTGGTCTTGATTGGAGTTTTGATACTATGTCTGCTGGACGCAATTCGGGAAATGCAGAAATACTCAAACATAGAATCAACTGACCATCAACACTTGGACGCCGAAATGCAAGGTAACATGCGATTATTCCGTGCACAGAGAAACTTTTATATTTCTGGAATAGCCCTATTCCTCCTTGTTGTGATCCGTCGCTTGATCCAAATGATTTGCGAGTTGGCTGGTCTATACGCTCAATCTGAAGCTAACTTCCGTCAGGCTCAAAGTGCATCTGCTGCTGCGAGAACGCTTCTCGATAAACAAGGTGCTGGTGATGAAGTAGCAAAGAAAGAACTTGAAGATTTGAGAGGACAAATTTTAGTGCTAGAAAAGGAATTAGCTAAAGAAAAGAAAGATAAAGAAGCTGTAAAATCGCAAGCCGAAAGCCTTAATCGTGAATATGACAGGCTCTCAGAGGAGCATAGCAAGCTGCAGAAGAAAATTACAATTGCTGGAGGCGATAAGAAAGATGATTGAATACCAGATATGAATAAATTAGGCTATTAATGCCAATAATAATAGTATTCATTGGTAAACATATTTTTCTAAAATCTAATTATAATATTCCTATCAGTTAATTAGAGCTAATCACCTTATTCTCTAAATTTAACTGCTGATGTAATGTACTGTGATTCAACATAAGCCTTGAATGTATTGTTTATCTTTGGAATATTTTAACAATATTTACAGCATTTTAAATATTCATAGAATATAAATAATGAAATCTAAACATTAGTAGTTTGAGACTAATTAAATAGCTATTACTTAATAATACATATATTATGTCTGTTTGTGTATTAATAGGAAAAAATTATAACTTTTGAACAAAATATTAGTGTGCGACAGACATGTATCTCTCATTTTTGCTGACATAACGACCTTCATAGTTCATATAATCTTTTTTGTTTTATGTCAAATATACTAGTTGGTTAATTTAGTGATTGTAATGAAAAAGTCTGATTATGTTTCGAGTTGACTTATGTTATATTTTTTTGTGTGTTTAAAGGTTATTTTTAACCTTTTTTGTAGGTAATATTTATGCATGGGAAAGTTGTTTTTTTTTTACTTAAATAATCAACCTTGGCTTGCTTACAAATGTTTACTTCTTAAATTCCAGGTACAGTTCATAGTCTTTTGAAAAAAAATACATTTTGCTTATAATAACTGTTGTGCGAACACAATGCTTATGTAATGTAAGCTTGGAATAATATGGAAAATAATTTGTCCATAGGATATTACAAATATAATATATAGTATGTCACTAAGTTGATCAATGTCAACTTTGGGACAATTTGCATTTTTATACTTCCAGAATTAAATGTCTATTAGTATTTTACTATTGTTAACTAATCAACATTTGCTTAATTAGTTGTTTTTTTAAATATTTATGAAGTAAGATTTAATGGTGTGTGGTTGAAATAAAAGATTTTTATTCTTATCAGACTTTTATTTCTTTCTAAATTTATTTATTTGATAAATCATTTTGTTTATTACATTTATATCATAAGTTCAAAGTGCTTTTGATAAAAAGATGATTAGAAAGAACATGCGAGGTGTTTTCAATAGTGTTGTAAGTAGTAAATGTAAGTAGTTTAGTAATATCTGATATGAAAAAAAGTTGCTGAATTATTGATCTGTTTTTAACAGATTATAAATTTATATAAATGTAAAAAATATTATTTTTATAGTAACTAATTCATAAAATTCTTATTTGAAAAAATCAATACAAAAATTGGAAAATTACAGTTCATCTCTAACATGAACCTTGTAGTTTTCATTTTCAATAAACCCAAGACTGTCCCAGAAGGATTTCTGCCCGAAGTCCTCGCTAGTCTTCATTTGTATATTATTAGGTCCAGCTATCTCTAGATAGTTTATTTCTTTACCCGGCTTCACTTGTTGCCACTCAGGTGCATTTGGTAAACGTGGTACTCTGAAAAGACATACAATTTAAAAACAAGGAATTTTCAAAGAAATTAGTTAACTTCGCTTCGTGGTCTATAGCTCGATGACAGCCGCGGTCGCGGGTTCGAGTCCCGCTGGGGTATTCATTTGTGTGATGAGCACGAATGTTTGTACTCCAGTCATGGGTGTTTATATTTATAATATGTATGTAGGGGAGATGAGTGTAATACGACCCCTCGAGGCAAAATGATTCCCCACCGTATACGAATAACTACTAACGACATCTATCCAAATTCGCAATAAACGTCATCCCCGCAACCCCGCTAGTAGCCTCTCCGATTGTCATGGCGGTGTGAGCACTTTGCGTGGTTTTATTAGAAAAAAAGTAAAAAACGTGCTTCTAATCTAAGGTAAGCCTCTTTTTCGAGTTTCATTACTTTCTGCATGTTAAGGTTTATTGAAATGTTGTTTTATTGGCGGATTCCATTAATGTTCAGCTATATTTAAGCAATGTTTGAATACCGCACGTTGTATTTGAAAGTTATATTTTGATCGATGTCTTAAAATTTGATGTTTGAGGTGAAATGATCCCTCTTCGTGTGAATAAAACGATCCCTGGAATCATATTCCCCCATTAGTATTCTTAAAATCTTTTATTTAACTTGCAATGTATGTCTGTATGTATATATGTACCTAAATATGTGTGTATTTATGTATGTATGTTTAAGGACAAACCTTACACGTGACCCCAATTTGAACATTAAATTTAACCCACTTCCCGGTGTCCGATTAAGCTGAAATTTTGCATACTTATGTAAGTCCGGTGACAAAGCAATATTATGATACCATGAAGCTGATCTGATGGTGGAGCCAGGGTGTAGAGACTGGAACTACTTGACAGCAAATGGTAGGACAGTTGAATTTGGGCTAGTAAGTTTTTTTTTATCATGAGCAATTTCCATTACACATGTAATGAAGATGAAGTCAAAAGATTGAACTGGAAGTAGTCCGCTTTTATATCATATTTTATTTCATATTATTACATTGTATAATAATGTAATAAACTGATGGGTTTGATTTAATTTAAAGTTTATTTTCTTCTTTTTAGAGCATTTAAATAAAAGCTTGTTTATAAAAATTGCTTTTTTACTTTTTATTTTTACAGATCATGCCACGAGCTTACAAACGTAAAACCACTCGCCAAAATTGACCTGAGGAACAAATGCGAAAGGCTCTGGATGCCGTCAAAGATGGTCTTAATTGTTTTTTTTTTAATTATTAAAAAGAGTATATTTTTTATTTATATTTTGTTACTTATATAAACCTTAAAATGTTTGTTACAGTTGTTTAACGTTTAATTTTGTTGATTTAGTAATAAAAAATGATCTCCAATATAACTCAAGACTTAAAATGTTATGTATAACACGCTTAAATATTTTTGTTGCTTTAAGCAATACATATGATTAAAATAAATAACTGGCTGTTTTATTTTGTTAATATTAAATATTGTAGGGTATAAAATGATCCCTGGGATCATTTTAACCCATCCCAGGGATCGTTTTATACACATGTATGTATAAAACGATCCCTTATTAAACTTTTAAAAGATATGACGAAACTAATAAATTACATACATATCATCACAAATAAGTATGCAGATACAAAGACAAGTAAATTCACTATCCTTAACAATTTAAATCTTGTATTTTTGTCTTAAACTTTGAACGAAGTAAAGATTTTCCCTTAAGGGTATCATTTTGCACGCATCTCCAATATTTAGAGTTATATATGTGTAGTGTATCAACTATCTGGTATTCATAACACAAGCCTCGTAGCTTAGCGTACAGATCCGACGGCTTTTGTGATCTCCGAATAACAGGATGTTCAGAATTTACAATAAGTCGTCTGGTCCGACACGAACCCAAGACCTTCACATCTGCAGGCATACTAGAGCGTTTGGCAAATTGATTTTTTTTGGAGAAAGGAACACTGCATTATGGATTTCTGAAAGTTAGATAAATATTATTTATCCATCCAATCAAAACTAAAATTAAATCAGATCACAAGTACTGTTAGTTATTATTATCGTAGACTACATCCTGTTTATATCCTAAAATTAGGTCATACAGTCTAGAATTGGGTATAGATGCTACCCTAAACTATATCAGATCGTGACAAACGAGCAAATATTAACTACAGCCGGGTATCGGGAAGCATATCAAAAAGCCTAATCCAATCCATATTTCTATTGTGTTGGAAAAATACGGCAACGGTTTGCTCAGTCTGAGAGAAGACGTCAATAATACGTTCAAATATTTCCCAAATAAAATATGCATGATACACTATCGCATTCTCGCATAGAGCCTTTGTATATTTTTTTCTGACTTCAAAAAGGAAGCATCTACTTGATAATTTTCTATATATTTTTGTGGATATATCGTCTATTGTGGATTGTACTTTTTTATGAATGGGAAAGTATGCCTTAAGGCAGGCGCGGATCTAGAGTTACATTTTGGGGGGGGTCACATGCTGAACTATACATATAATCTATATCTAATATATTTAATTAACATAATACCTTTAAACGAACTATTCTTGTATATTTATTCATTTATTTATTTATACCTGCGATCTCGGAAACGGCTCTAACGATTTCGCTGAAGTTTGGTATGTGGAGGTTTTCGGGGGCGTAAAACGTATGTCTGCGAAAACGTGTGTTTTCGAGTTTTCATGTGGTTTTCTTTCGCTTTATTCCACGCATAATATGGCTGCTTATTTCGCACCCTCGAGCATGAGCATCGTGGTTAACCGGCCAAGGCGCAAGATTGACAATCACAGGTGTCCGGGTTCGAATCCCGGTCGGATACAAAGTTTTTACTTTAATTTTTTTTGCTCTTTTTTTGTATTTATTCAAGTTTTTAGTTTTAAGTTATATAGATTATCCTCTAAAAAATACGATATAACAAGAAAGAACTTCGAGCGAAGCTCGGTCGCCCAGGTACCAAAACAGTAACTTAGCAAAATCGGTACATGAAATATTCTTAAAAAAAAAACAACTGGAACCGTGTAACGTATAGTGTACAGAATATAGAATCCAAAACAAAATTTATGTCTAAGTCTGTTTGTGTGTGCGGTTTCACGCAAAAAGTACTGATACGATTTTAACCAAATTTTGTGTAAAGAAAATTTATTATTCGGATCAACATTAGGGAAGCCTTTTACTACAGGAAAATCTTTATTCCCGTGGGAAAACACAATAACGGGTTTTATCGAGGAATCTGTTTATTTTTAAGAGAAAAAATAATTATTATTAAAACCTGAAGCTTTGTGACTTTAAAACTTTAGCAGGTATATATAAAACAAAAACCCGTAAAATGGCCCCGCTGTCCAGCTACCCCCTAGAAATGGAGGGATGCAAACAGTTAAAAAATAGTTTTTTTCCAATTTCCGGCTTACTGTGACATCCTATCGAAAAATGTTCTTTATTCACAACGAAATACATTTAATAACCAACTTTTTTTTTGAAATTGAAATGTTTAGCCGTTTCCGATAAATTTATATTTTATGGTCTGGGGAGACTTAAAATCACCCCCAACTTTAAGTGGATGTTTACATTTAAAAAAATTGTCGTTCAATTTTTAGTAATTTCTTTCGTCTTGCACTCTACTTTTTGAAGAAACAAAAACGTAAAACGTCGTCCTGTAAAAACACCCTTAAAAATTGAAAAAAAACTGGAAAAATCGATAATTTTCATTTTGTAAACTACACTTTTTTTAATAATCATTGAAAAAAACGCGTTTTTTGGAAATATCTCGAATAAATGTAACTCCAAAATTGATCAAAAATTATTAAAACATCGTTAAATTCGAAAAAATAATGACATAAATAGATTCTACCGAAAAAAAAACAAAAGAGTACGGGATACTTTATGTGAATTCCAATTTTTATTATTTCTTCAAGATTCGTCAAATTGCAATGTTTGAATGTTTACGGCGACATTGTATAAATAATATGCGTCAAATTAAAAACTTAATGATACCATTTTTTTTGTTTTTCCCGAAATATACACTGGTGTAATTAGTGTATAAAAATTTAGTTAATAAAGTACATTTCTTCAATGATAATGAAAAAAAATGTAGTTTATAAAGTAAAAATTATCGATTTCTCCAATGTTTTCAATTTTTAAGAGTGTTCTTATAGGGCGACCATACAATGTTTTTATTTCTAATAAAAAGTAGAGCTTAGGACTAAAAGAATTAGCCCTATCTGAAAATTGTACAAAACAAAATTTTTAAATGTGAACGTCCACTTGAAGTGGACTACTAGATGGGAGATATTTTCAGTCTCTCGAGACCATAAAACATACTTTTCTTGGAAATGGCTAAACATTTCAATTTCAATTCTTTTTTTTTTGCTTATTATAAATATTTAGAAACTTACATTCCCTTCATTCCTTCCGTTTAATGAAACTTTCATGAAAATCACAAGATTATTCTAGAAATAAAAAATAAAAATCCAATAAAAAATTAAAAACCGATTTTTTTGCAAATATGTCGAAAACTTTGAGGTTATTGTAAAAAGTGTTATCTATAAAACTTGTAGATTTTTACTAAATCTACAACTTTTGTTGAAAACATTTTTCGATAAAACGTCACAGTAAGCCGGAAATTGAAAAAAACTATTTTTCAAAACACTTTGCGTCTCCCCATTTCTCGGGGAAAGCTGAGTATCGGGGGCATTTCTATTCCTTATATACCTGCTAACATTTTCTATACATATTATAAAATTCTAACTAAGCCGAATCTGTACATTAAATATTTTTTGGAAAATCTTATTGAAATAGACATTATTATCGATGCAGAGGCCGAATCTATAGTTTTTAGAATTTTTGTCTGTCTGTCTGTCTGTCTGTCTGTCTGTCTGTCTGTCTGTCTGTCTGTTACCGCATCACAGAAAAACCACTGGAGGGATTTTGATGAAATTTGGTATGATGATAGCTGGTTATCCGGGTCAACATATAGGATACTTTTTACCGCGAGAAAATATCTCATTTCTGAAAAAAAAAAAATACAAAAACTGGTAGGAACAAAACCACGACGATACTATTTGTAAACAGTTTAGCAAGGTAACTTACAAAATATGGTAAAAACTATAAAAATAGCTTATCTTGAAAATCAAATTATCAAAAGCGCTATTTTATCCATTAAAATACTTATTTTAATTAATATTTATTTATGTGTTATTTAGATATTCGACAATAGATGTCGCCATGTGTTTTTAAAATACATAGTTTTAATCCCAAAAAAATTAATGTACAGATATGAACTTTTTTCGATTTTATTAGAATTACTACTAAATCACCCGCGGCTCCGCCCGTGTTTAAATTATCAGTAAAGCAAACTTTTTCGCTTCATAAATTAGTAAAGTTTATACATACAATAAAATTGTAACTAAGCCGAACCCCTAAATTCAATATTTTTTCGGAAAATCTTATTTAAATATTCGTTTTTAGTAATATAGAGCCCGAATCTATAGTTTTTAGATTTTTTTTCTGTCTGTCTGTATGTGACCGCATCACAGAAAAACCACTAGAGGGATTTTTATGAAATTTGGTATGGTAATAGCAGGTTATCCGGATCAACACATAGGATTCTTTTTACCGCAGGAAAATATCTCATTTCTGAGAAAAAATACAAAAACTGGTTAAAGTAAAAGCACGATGATGCTATTAATATTTTAGCAAGGTAACTTACTTATATATTATGTTAAAACTATTAAAAAAACTTATCTTAAAAGAAATATTAACAGCGCTATTTTATTCATTAAAATAGTTATTTTAATGAAAATTTATTTATGTGTTATTTAGCTATTTGACAATAGATGTCGCCATGTGTTTTTGAAGTATGTAGTTTTATCCAAAAAAAAATGTACAGATATAACCTTTCTATGACTTTACTATAATTACTACTAAATTACCCGCGGCCCTGCCCGTGCTTAAATTTTTAATAAAACAAACTTTTTAGCTTCATAAATTAGTAACATATTAGTAATATTTTGTTAGCCGAAACAATTTTCAAATGAGAATATTTGTAAATTTTTATTGTTTAGTAAATAATGTTAATGTTTTTTAATCTTTTAATGTAAAAATTGGGCAAATGTAAATCCAACTTGCGCATTTTAGGTTTCGTATAGCAAAATGCAATTTTGTTTTTCTTACTTACGTGTTTTGTATGGTTAACACTAAAATAAATACAAATAATATTTACGTTTCCACAATACCTACTCATTTTTTGCACCGTAAAAATAAGTTCAATTTATATTATTTTATAATATTTTATGGAAAACAAGTTTATGGCTGTTAAACTGCCAAAGCGGGTAACTAAAAATATTTCATATCTCAAAAACTATGAAAAAGTATTTTAGGAACTGTTATATCTCAAATTTTTCACTTTTTCTTGACACCTTTTCTTGGGAGGTAAAGGCTTAAAGGACACAATAAAATGCTTACGACTTTAATCATATTATTAGCAGAGCCATATGAAATAAAAAAATGTATTCGCTTAGAATTATTTACTTATTACACTTTCTTTTGAAAATCGATTTGGAAAATATTACTAACTAGCGCTAATTAAGAAAAGTTATCATTATGTAATTTAAATAATCAGCTATATATTAAATTAATCTATAGCTGTCTATTAGTAAAAAATGATTAAAATTAATTCCGTAGTTTGAGAGTTTATCGTGAAAAACTAAAAAAAACAAACAAAACAGAAGTATAGACATACATAAATGTTATTGCTAAAACAAAAAGTTAAATTTAACGGAGGAACCTATGTGGCATTGTCAATCTCTGCCATTATTTACCAATCATGCGGTGCGCAATGAAAGTAATGTATAATGTAAGAGTATACTAATGTGTAAAACCTAAGAATTTGGTTTTTGATCATCTGAACGCGGGCGGAGCCGCGGGAAATGCTAGTAAAATCATAAAACTTCAGTTTTTTAATATTTTGTTCCCAAACCGCATTTCGATTGGACTAAATCTGTATAATCCGTATTAATTAATATTATAGATATGAAAGTTTATGAGTATGTATGGATCTTTGTTACTCTTTCACACCAGAACGGCTGAACGGATCTGGATGAAATTTGGCACAGAGATAGATTATAGTCTGAAATAACATATAGGCTACTTTTATCCCGGAAAAAGCTACGGTTCCCGTGGGATAGGTTTGTTTTTGTTTTCCTAGAGGCGAACCCGAGCGAAGCAAAGGTGAGCCGCGAAGTAGTAACGAATAAAAACTTAATTTGTTTCGAATTAGGTACTTAAAAAATAATTTCGTATTAATCCTTCTTTTCTTAAACTTCAAACTTTTTAAAGACGTATTTTTGGCTTTGGGGGGGGTCATGACCCCCATGACCCCCCCCCCCTGGATCCGCGCTTGCCTTAAGGGTAGTCCGTAGTGTAATCTACACTAATATTATAAAGATTTGTATTTTTGTATGTTTGTAACTAACAAACTCAAAAACTACTAGACCAATTTAGATGAAATTTGGTAAGAAGATAGTTCGAGACCGTGGGAAGGACAGGGGATATTTTTTATTCTGGAAATTATCCCTTAAGGGGGTGAAAATGGGGATGAAAGTTTGTATGGGTAATCAACCTAGGGACGAACCCGAGCGAAGCGAGGGTCAGTCGCTAGTATAATTTAAAGAAAGCCCCTAACGGTGGAATAATTTTTCCTTTAAGCTTTTAATTTTGACGTCTGTGAATTTTTGTTTGGTATTTTAGTTATTTTACCACTTATTAGAGACTTAACAGATTTCGTAGCAGATGCACATTTTAATAGTTTAAAGATTAGATTAGATTAGTAATTACTCATTAGGCTATAAATGATGCTATAATATACGATCTCAGTATTTTTATAGATCTATTATTGCGTTATACTAGTTTTTATGCTCGACTTTGCTCGTGATTAATGATCATGGCTTACGTGTTACATTATACGTAGCCACTTAACAATGTATATAATCTATTAAGCTCAATTTATGTTTTTAGACTTAACAAAAACACTGAATTGTTTAATAAACAAATAGAAATTCAAAAAGCAAACAACTACAAAATACAAAAGTTCCAGCCGCGCCCGCATCAAATATTTAAATTTAATTTTATTACAAGTACTTTTATGTCTTAAGTACTAGAAGATTCTTAGAGTGAACATTAGGCCGCAATGTGCAGGAAAAGAAAGGAGTATGTGGACTATTTAATTTGGGAAAGGAAGTCGCAGTACGTTACGGTAAGAAAGAGTGAAAAGTGTAAGAATAAATAAGTCCTCAGCCATAAATAGTACCTATTCTTGGCTATATATTTTTATTAAATACAATATATTTTTTATCTGGTAAGCCGATAGCTCACAGATGACCTTACTTCGAAACTCAAGACTGTGTACTTATTTACATAATAGTTCAAATTACATTTTTTGCTATGCTTGAACAACGTACCTACATCTCAATTTATCTATATATCGCCTCTTTGCTTCAATAACGTGACAAGTCCGAAAGAGCCAAATTTTTTTTATTTGATATTTAAAATCGCCGTATCTGATTTTATTTTTCCAAAAAACGTGGTACCTTTTACACGAATAATAGCGAAACTATGAGTGGAAGAGACGGCGGTACTGTGCTAGATCGCGATATCGCGTTGTTGTTTTACAACGAGGAGTTTTGTTTCATCAACGAAACAAAACAGTTGTCGCTGTGGAAGTTGCTCTCGGATTTTAGTAAAAATGTGACATCTCAATAATATCACATTCTGGTTGCAAAGGTAGGTGTCATTCAATAATATAATATTTTGCATTTCATAATGTGATATGCGTGTTTAACACAGTGTTGGTGAAAAATGTGTTTAGAATGTTCCCTGTTAAAAATACTTATGTCACATTATTGCCGAAAGAACGAAAATTTTACTTTATGTTATCTTAGGATGCTACATTGTAGATGATGAAACTTTTTCTAATACAAAAATCTAATTGTAGTTATTTGCTCATGTAACGTTATTGGATAAAAAATAAAAATTTATCGAGAATTATTCGTACATAATATTACGTTGTTTATACTATAATAAATACTTATTTGTACTTATTTTTTCAAAACGCGATGGGATCTTGTTGTAAAAAATACTTGAACTTGCAATAGCAACTGCAAATTTAAGTGCTCCCGTAGCAGTGGGTAGTACAGGTTTGTATATTGTATTGTATGTGTATTGACCAAAATATACCATTTGCCTCATATTTAATGTTTTACCGTAGGTATATTTACGCAAGATTTTAATATTTCATTCTTTGTTCCTAAAAAGGACTTACGTGATGAATTTGAAACTTGTAAAAATAAAGCACTGAAGAACAGAAAGAACGTCTAAAAGAAAGCTACGACACACATCAAAATAAAAAAAAGTTCTGTCTCGTGCAGAGAAAGATTATAATGAAAAAATCATGAAGTACTTGTTGCTGTGTACAACCTACAAGCAGTTTTTCAATGCCCCAAAGGAGACATCTCTGTCTTCTGTTATAAGTCTAAATTGAATGTATTTAATTTAACTATATAAAACATTTAGAATAAATGCTTTGAAAGCTATGTTTGGGATGGGTCAAACGCTAACAGAGGTGTGAACGAAATCGGTACATGCGTTTACAAATATCTCGACAATCTGGATGTTGTGTTCTATTACGATAATTATGCTTGCCAGCAGAAAAATAAAATGATCTGTATGTATCTTTAATAAAAACAATAGCAAATCTTAATTCAGTTACTCATAAGTACTTGATAAAACGGTACATACGAGTGTGTACATCTCGCGGCAAGGATGAAACGTGTATGTCTCCGACTGCATATTCCTTCGTGAACTTTCATCTTTTTAGTAAGCTTTTATGCAGTCGTGCTTTTTTTATTTTTATAATATATTTATTTATTTCCAGCTTTTTAAATATTTTTTCTTAATCATCTTTAAATCATTATACCTATAACCTAAATTGTTACTTCAAATGAATAAGACAGGGATGCTATACCTTTTTGGAATCCTTGTTATGAGCCCTTTAATTTGATACCCATATTGCAGAAATAGAGTATTTTTTTTTACCTTAAACTATGAAATCTAGCAGCCCTCTATATTTTTTTTTGACGTCACCTATCTAAGAACACTTGGACTAATGATACGTATCTAACGATAGCTTAATAAAATAAATCTATCGAGTGGTTTGAAAGATATGAGGGAATAAAGAATATTACGAACTAACAAACATACAAAGATAGGCGTGAAAAATATAATAGTTTCCTCGCTGTCGTGTAAAAAGAACAAGAATTTGGAATTAAAAAATGCTTACGATGAAAAACCTGGTTTATTCGATAAAAAAAGCAGATCTTATGGATTTGGTTAAGAAAAACCTAATTAATAATAATTATAATATCACAGGCCATTTTATGAATTTTTGTAGAATTGTGAGAATAGTGATTTTATAGAACTACTTAAAAGGGTGCTCATGACACATATACCAAAGCAAACCCAACACTAATAAAAAGACAATATGTGTGTGACTGATGCAAAGGGCTATAATTATAAGTAAACATATGATTTTAAGTTAATAAACTGTCCTGACATTATGTGCCATGCCATGGCCACTAAGTGCGTTTAGTTGATTTATTTTGATCTGAGTATGTTAGATACTTGATTTGGTTAACTTGACTGGTTATAAATGTTTAATTTTTACTTAATTATCATAGTCTGATTAATTTTTAAAGATTGTTAGCTTTTTGTTTAATTTTAAGCTGATATTTTAATTTCTTTAGTGATAAATACCTGCGTATTAGTTTTTAATGTACAATACGACTTGTGATGATTTTTTTGTGATATCAGTCTGACTAAGTACTTAATAATCATAATATTTTGTAATAGAAATAAACGTTGTGGTTGCAATTACACTTTATTCCAATAAAAAATGGTTCTCAAATCTAAAAGCTTTCATTTCAACAACGTTTCTTTATTAATATAACTCAGTAATATCACAAAAGTAATATCATCAAAACCGTGACAAACTAGTTTGTAACAGTCATCTTACTAAATATTTGCAGCAACAACGTGACATAATTTCCCACTTTTTATAAATATGTCAATTTCTTGCTCAATTTTCAAATAGTCAGATATTTTGATGTATTTTCAGATAGTTTATTTGTCTATAATGTAATCAATTTTAGGTCAATGGATAAAAAGCTATTCATTTAGACACGATAATTTTTTGAAACTTAAAAAACGTTCTCCTGTAAAATTGCGTTTTTCATGATAACACATTATTGAAGCAAAGAGGCGATATACATAAAATGCTTTGTCCTGACTGACTGATCGATCAACGCACAGCCTAAACCGCTGGTCGTAGAAACGTGAAATTTGGAGGACGTATTCATTATACAATGTAGGCATCCGCTAAGAAAGGATTTTTCAAAATTCATCCCCTTAGGGGGTAAAATAGGGGATAAAAGATTGTATGAAACTTTGTCATTCTTAACACGAAATGCACGGAAAGTGGTGTTTAGCTTTAAGATGAAAAATAATAAATATATGTATTAGATTTTTTCGAAATTCATCCCTTAAAAGGATAAAAGGGGATAATAAAGTTTATATGGGCAAAGAATTATTTACGATCAGAATTACTTGAAACTTGGTGTTAATGCTATTCAATACAATTAAATAAATACGTATTATAGCATTTTTTGAAATTCAACCCTTAAGGGGGTAAAATGGGGGGTGAAAGTTTGTATGAAACTCTATAGTTAATGCACGTAAAGTCTTATTTACCTTTAAAATTAAAACTAAAACAATAGAAATATATATATATATATATATATATATATATATATATATATATATGTTAAATTCATCCCTTAAAAGGGTAAAAGGGTGTTGTGCAGTTTATATGAGGAAAAAATTATTTTTGATCAAAATTACTTGAAACTTGGTATTAATGCTCTTCAATACAATTAAATAAAAATGTATTTTAGAGTTTTTTTTTAAATTCAACCCCTAAGTGGGTAAAACTGGACGGTGAAGTTTGAGTTGTTGAATATATCTAAAAAGAATAACATGCCTCAAGTTCTCAATAAGTGCACACTTACTGTGTGCGATATAAAGTAGAGAACGGAAATTATTCCGAATCTAAAGGTTTATGTATAACTTCTCTGCTGGCCACAGCAGTGACAACTATAACAGACCTAGAGCACGAGAGAGAGAACCTAGCTAGAGAGTATCCTGCTATCTATATCCTCCTTCTGAAGGTTGGCACAACTGTAATGAAAAAATCACCTAAGCTATGTAAGGGATTAGACTGAGTGTGTGACTGTGTGTGATAAAACTTACACGAACTTATTTTTCAAAGTACCTAATAAAATATGTATTGCGAAAAAGTTTATTTTTTTGATCGAATTGAAGTTTAGTTTATTGATCGCGGGCGAAGCCGCGGGTTCTGCTAGTAATAAAATAAAAAACAAATTAAGCTTTTGGTCGTTTGCTGTAAATCTGGAATTGATTAGATCATAAAAATTCTTAGGCGAATCATTTGGTATCTCTAGGACACATAAGTGTATACTGTAGGGCAGGGTTCTCAGCGAAACAAGAGAGACTGTTTCCATTTTACGAGACATTGACGAAGTAATCTATAACAGCACTTTTTAAAGTCCCACTGCTGGGCACGCGTTCCTTCAATATGAAGGATATCAGGCCATAGTCCACCACGCTGGCCAAGTGTGGGTTGGGGGACTTTACATATCTTTTGAGAAATTGCTAGGTTTTCTCAGACATGAAGGTTTCCTCACGATATTTTCCTTCACCGTGACACAAGTTGTAACTAATCATTTTCGAAATGATTCGCACATGAAAATGTCAGAGGTGCGAGACCCGGGACTTGAACCGGCTTCTATCGGTTTTCCAAGCGAGCACGTTGCCACTAGGCTACCACTGCCTTAATATCTGAAGTAATATGTGTTCCACTGAATAAGAATTAATTGATTTTTTATTTATTATTAATGTTTGATAAGTGCTTACCCAACTGTCATATAGCTTTCTATCATATCAAGAAGTGCGTCCCTCATCAAGAGATCATCCTGATTTGTTCTCTTTTCTTTAAAGTAATTGAAGAGCAGTAATACATCATCTGCGTGGCTTACACCTAAATAATGAAGAAAAAAAAAATGTATTTAATTGATAATGCTTGACTTTTTTACTCCAACTTATACACAGACACATAGAGATATCTGTTACAAAATTTTATTCAAATCCGTTTCAGCGTGAAGGAGAAACGTATTATACACACACAAACAAACTATAACATTTATGTATACCTACCTATATATAATATTTTCGTAATAGTAGTCCGATTTAAATTCAGGGTACGTAAAACCTGGGTTTAGAGTTTTAGCCTAATAAAATGGTTACCCATTCAAATTGATTATACGAAAACCTTGTTAGGTAGGTACCTATTAAATGTGTAACCCACGTTCTAACAAATAGAATGTATTAATCATTTGTGATGATAACCCCATTATATAATTAACCCTATCGAAAGGGTCACATCGATTATATATAAGTCAATCAATGAGGTTAACCTGAAACCTCTTTGTAGTCTCTCCAGGATAATTTCTAAGAAATCCGTGCGAATTTCCGAGAATTCAATTGTTATCGTACACGCCGGCGTGTACGCGGTCCTCGAGGGGTAGGAGTTGTATTGGAATATAATCCTTAAAGTATAGGTAAAGAACTCTGTTTTTGTATATTATTGTTTTTGTAGTAGTTTTATTAGCGGGAACTTCGATCAACAAATCTTGATCTTCAACAGATCTTGAAAAATTGATCGAAGAGCGGGAATGATTTTTGCTATTTACCATTTCGTCTAAAATATCTATACATGTCTGTGGTCGCGTTCTGAGATTCTCTTCACTTCGTTCTAATATGTATTTTTTGTAGATCATTATAAAGTCTAATATTGTATTACATTTTTTATTCGGTATACATTATAGATAGGGTTATTTGGTAACCCTAATGAAAAGAGGTGACCGTATGAAGAAAATGATTTCATTAAGCCTGTTGACTGGGTAACCATACTGAAAGGATTGTGACGACACGTTTAGCTTAGTTTGTAGTGATCCTATTTGCTGTGCCAGCGGTCGCGGGTTCGAGTCCCGCTGGGGGCATTCATTTGTGTGATGAGCACGAATGTTTGTATTCCAGTCATACTTATATATGTATAGTGTATCAACTATCTGGTATCTATAACACAAGCCTCGTAGCTTACTAGATGGAACTAGATGGTGCTGTGTGTTAATGTCACAGCATATTTATTTATTTATTTATTTAAAATACTTTACAATAAATGAAGTTATAGGCACCTTAAAAAGTAACCAAATCGGTTCTTGGTTTTAATACAAAACTCACCGTAATTCTTGTCATTATTAGCCATTAGATGAGACAAACTTAACTGTCCATTGAATGAGTATCGATATAGATAGGTTGGTTCTCCTGACTGTGCGTGGATTTGAGCCAATTGTCCAACATGGGCAACGAAGAGGCGGTCTCCAAGAGCCTGGTAAAGATAAGTCAGCTTAGAAGCTTAGCTTTTTAAAGTAACATTGTAGTAATACAAAATTTATTGAAGGATATTATGCGAGTTGTATTTAGGGTCTGTGTAGAGGTCGAATTAATAGTCTTTTATAAACCGACTTCCAAAAAGGAGGAGGTTCTCAATTCGACCGTATATATCTGATTAGGTATCTATTTTAAATGAAAACCCCCGTTTAGTTATTTTTTACTTTTCAGTGCCTGGAAGTCGGTTTTAATTTTACTTTATAACTTAGTAGGTACTCCTCGCTTCGCTCTAGCGCGTCCGAAGTAATTTGAGGTAAGGTTAGCATGGAGTAAATAATATGATATTGTTATCTACGTATATTATATTAAATCTGTGACAATGTATTTGTTTGGTTAGATATAAAGGGCAATTTATCGACATTAAATACTTGTAGGTAAGAAAGATATCGGTAAATGGATTAGGACAAACGCTCGAATTGTCGTTTTGTGAAGGAATATTATTTGCAAAGGAAATTACAAAATACAAATAAAAATATAATAAAACGAAAACAAATCTACCCTACGGGAACCGTACATTTTTCCAGGATCAAAAGTAGCCTATGTGCTATTCCAGACTATAATCTATCTCTGTGCCAAATTTCATCCAGATCTGTTCTGCCGTGATTGAAAAGGTACCTAACATTCATTTAAACATCCAAACATCTGAACTTTCACATTTATAATATTAGTATAGATATTTAACGCATTTGTACATAATTCATTAAAGGTAGGTTAGGATGGGGACTAAAGATGTACCTTTAAATTTGAATTTCAATACTTAAAAGTCTGCCGATTCTATTATAATTGGTAATTAGACATTTTAAATATTAAAATATGAAATATATTTCATTATCTATACTAATATTATAAAGCTGAAGAGTTTGTTTGTTTGTTTGTTTGGTTGAACGCGCTAATCTTAGGAACTACTTATCTGATTTGAAAAATTCTTTTTGCAGTACATAGCCTGTTAACTGAGGAAGGCTATAGGCTATATATCATCCTGGAATAATGTATGGTTCCCGTGGGATAGATTTGTTTTTGTCTAGGGACGAACCCGAAGCGAACGAGGGTGAGTCGCTAATCATCATATAAAACTAATTAATTACACAAGTATCTTACCTGGACTAACTGTGGGAAAGTATCTTGACTAACAGCCCTTCCACCTAAATAATGATCTTTGATCTTCTTCGCCACGATGGGCCTCATGTCTAAAGGCAGCGTGTCATTGTACTCGAAAATGTTGCTCGCGAGATGTTCCCATCTAGATTCTAGATCCAAAAGTGTTGTAGGATCTTTTTGATAGTCTGTAAAAAATGATAGATTGTAATGAAAAATTTAATATTATTTATGATGCTGTTGAAACGAGTATTTTAAGATATAGGTATTTGTAAATGTAGATTGCTTGCTTTCCAGTTTTAACAGTAACTGACTAAGTAATTATAGTTCAGTCAAATTAAACTAAAAATTAAACAAAATTAAAAAAAAATAAACAAAAAATAAGCTAAATTTATAAGCTGAAAATTGGTGAAATCGTTCAAAATATAATTATAAATAAAATTTGAAAGTTCCCCATCTTTCACCTGTATGGAAAAAAAATATTCAAGTTCAAAGGTCAAAAAATGAGTTTTTTCGCGATTTTCAGCAAAACGGTAAGTTTTATCATAAAAATACCTCAGAAAAAAATTGTAGATCATAAAATTATCTATAAAAATGTATAAATACTTTTTTCCTACGAGCCATCGTTTCTGAGATATAAAGATTCAAAAATTTGTAAAAGTTGTATTCGTCATAATATGCACACGTTTCCACGCCACCTATGTGGTAGGCGCGTTTTTTTTAACGTGGTTTGTCCAGTAGGCCTATTCCACGGGTCCATGTACTAACCGTCAAAATCGGTCCAGCCGTTTCGGAGATTAGCCGGAACAAACAGACAGACAGACAAAAATTGTAAAAAAATGTTGTTTTGGTATAATATGTACCGTGTATACATCCATTGCATTTAGTAAAAAGCGGTTATTTTAATATTACAAACAGACACTCCAATTTTATTTATCTGTATAGATGTACCTAAGAGCCACAAACAAAAATAATAAAGAATTATAACAACATGAATATTTAAACACATGCTTGTTTATTATTTACATAAATATAGTAAATATTATGAAATTTTTGAAGAAAAAATTCTTTACGCGCGCTTGACTTGGGGGGTAAGCTGGCGAATGCGTTACGAAAAAATGTACGTACGTTTGTTGCCATGGTAACCGTTGTTATTGTCCGACAAATGATATAATATAATATTTTATTCTTTCCTTAAATGATATTCTATAAATACATGGTTGTAATATGCCTTATATGAGTTATTTTTAGTATCACACCTATCCTAATTATTTAAAACATAAATTGAATTTCATAAAGAATACCGATAACCAATAACAGAAGTTTTATTTTATTTATTTGGAAAAGCACACTTATAACATACATACATAGCAAAGTAGTTTTAGTTCTTGCGCGTGTACACATTCATACACATCTTTAATTTTTTTTAAACAAACGAGTTATTAACCGGATCTAAAATTTATAAATAAATATATAAACATATGATAAAAGTAAATAACTATATAGTGGAAAATTTTCTAAAGCAAGTTTTAAGGTCATAGGTCAAAAAAGTGTTATTTTTGGATATGATAGGTATTTTCACGTAGTAATAAGGTAAATAACATTAGTACAAAATATATATTTGTTTATGTAAATATTATAAGTAGGTCTGTACGTGTAAGAAAGATAAGATAAGGGTACGTCTGCAAAGTGTACAAGAGAAATGAACTTTGTAATACTATGAGATATCTACATATCTATATACATAT
The DNA here is from genome assembly GCA_905404265.1 of Fabriciana adippe. NCBI lineage: Eukaryota > Metazoa > Arthropoda > Insecta > Lepidoptera > Nymphalidae > Fabriciana > Fabriciana adippe. The sequence continues at coordinate 2,747,095 of FR989995.1, forward strand.
GTGAAGTTTAAATGTTTATATTTTAATAATAGTTTGTAAAACTGTTTTCTCGTAAGTTATCGTGGTTTTATTTTGATTTTTGATTCCCAACTTTTCGAATGCTTATAGCAATTATGGTCGAGGAAGAGACAAGCATTCGAAAATTACAGCAAAAAAATCCGAAATAAATAGTAGTATTTCATAAATATCAAATATTCGCCTCAATGTAAGAAAGTATTGTTTGTAGTTTTAGATTTTACCAGCAGCCGGATACAATCCTTCTTCAGATGTGACTGAGGTGATGAGCGGTAGTCGCTGCATGGCGCCGGACTTGCTCGCGAGGTACGGGTATTGTGACAGGAAAGGATCCCGCGACCCGGGCGCTTCAGCAGTAGGCGTGAAGACCGTGAACAGCTTAGATTTCCAATCCTGTGTTTAAATTCAATATTTTAAACTTAAAGTTAGGTAAAGCCCTTTTTCAACGAGGACATAATACGAAGATGTTGATTTGATTAAGTACTACCCTTTGCTCGCGGTTTTGCCCGCTGAATTTGAATATAACGGATTTTCATACAAACTTCCGAGCCCTGATTTCCATCTTAAGTGGTCCAATTACCAAAGAGCCTTTCTTAGCATTTATGCTTAGCACCTATGAGGAATTTACTTGCTTTTCAAGTTTGTGGCTTTTGTAGTTTGAGATTTTGTGATTAATCAGTGAATGGTATTTTACTATGTATAGACTAGAAGAAGAGGAGGTTTTTTAATCCATTTGCTGTAGAAACCCTTGGCCCATGGAGTCAAAGTGCTAAGCACTTCTTAAAAGACGTAACACCTCGTCTTATCGCCTCTACCGGTGACAGGAGAGCTGGCGCATTTTTCAGCTTTCGGAGAATGCGGCTAGCATTCTTGCCACTATTCCATGCGGACATGGCTTGTACAGTAATAACTAAGTGTACATTCGTTTTGTATATATAATTAAGTATATTTGTAATTTTTCTTATAATAAATTAAAAAAAAATTGTAAGACACCAAGTTACATATGTGTTGAATATTTTTGGTAAGTATTTTAGTTAAGTACTAACACGATAGTATATAAATTCGATGTATTAAACAGTTATGAACCGCTGCTGCCATCAGGAAAGTAATTTAATAAAGTCTGGTGACCATTAAGTGTAAAATTAAAGAACACAGAAGTTAAAATCTTTATTAAAATAAGCTGAGAACAATCCGTGCTTATAGCTTATTTTTATAAAATAGAAACAGAATATTCGCCTGAAAAGGCAAGGAAATCTTCGTTATTATCATGTCTTCTAAATATAGCCGTGTTTATTTAGGTATTTCAGTTAATAGCTTCACGCTCCTATAAAGATGTATAGACTAGCTGCCGGGGATGTCAAAGGCTATAGATATAACGTAGCTGAATTTAAATTAAACTGTATTTCTTGAATTACTATGTTTTCAAACATTTTATTTTATAACCGATCTCAAAATCAAACTTCGGTGGGACGACAATTGGACATTCGTAGGTCAACACAGTCAACTTTCCAAGTCCAGAATATTACTAAATTTCTTGATAGAAAAACCCAGTAACTAAATTGATTTGACTAAGGACTCGAACGCTAGAACAATTAACAACGAATGAACTTACAAGCATCTCGACTTGGGCCTTCACCAGTACTTCTCCAGGTCTGTATTTGAGGCATTCCGCCATTTCGCGGCTAGTAGATGTAGGGCAGCCAACTATGGCCGATAAAGATTGGGCCTTTTGACGTGGCTTCACTGCGTGTGTCCATGACGAGAGTGCAGATCCACTAAAGGCTATACCGCGGTGGAATGTATCTGTAAAGAAATATGAAAGTAGTAATACTGTCTTCTCTTAAGCCAGTGAATCCCACATAACCAGCCCACGTAACCATGGTATGCGTGAATGCATTTCCATGGAGCGTCGCAAGTTCGCTTACGCGCCCAATCACGACGCCCCCACGGTAGGTCAGAAGCAGACTACACAACCAAGGGGTTGCTCTCACGATCCACTCTGCTGTCAAAGAAGTTCCAGGAGCAACCCGCATGGTACGCTGGTAGTGGGCCACCTTCCTATGTGTCTCTTGGCTTTATGCCCGGCTGGGCTGACGGACGCTAATGAGTTCCCCCAAACACGACAAGATGAACACAGATCGCGGGGGAGGAAGAACTATATATGGGATTTCTAGAAAAAGTCGGTACAATCTAAATACGCAAATTATCATAGAAAAATTGCTATTTATTTCAAGCCCAAAACTCAGCCTAAAAGTCATCATAAAAGAATGTCTGCGACATATTAGGCAACAGGATTGTGAATTACTAGCGATTTACCCTCCCGTCTGTCCCGTTTGAAAAACAAAAATAAATCTATCCCACGGGAACCGTACATTTTTCGGGCATAAATAGTAGCCAATGTTCTATTTCACACTATCTATCTCTGTGCCAAATGTCATCCAGATCCGTTCAGCCATTTTGGCGTGAAAGCCGTTCTGGCACAAAATTCTGGGCACTAATTGAATGGTCTCCTTATAGCTTTTTGCAGTCCTTTTCCATATAAACTTTTAACTATGTTAAAGCTACTCCGTATGCGCAATTTATATACTTAAAAAAGGGTACAGAGTTTTCTCTCACGTATGAACATACACATAGCTCATTAAATAATACTAATAATAATTCTTATTCTTCTATATATTCTATATATTTGGTGTGAAAAAAAATATTATAGGCGATAAAAACCTTATGATGATGAATAATTAAGGCTACATGTTATTGCGCAAAGAAAGTCTAAGACGAAATTTATTTTGTAAAGGAAGTGAAATTCTTTGGAATTTATTGAAAGAAACGGAAAAGAAGAAGAAGAATACAATGATAATAAATTCTAAAGTGGTATGCTATGATCAATATAACGATACTACGATATAAAAAAAAACGTGTGTGTACTTGTCTGTACGCACGTAAGAAGTCATACTTTTTTGGCGTAACAGAACAAAAATAGCTAAAGATTTAATCCCGTATGTCACAACTCTATGTTTGTAAAAGGAATACAGCTAAATTTGCGCGCGCGCATCGCAAAAATTTTACTTTCACATTTTTTTCCAAACGTGCCAAAAGAAGTATAACTTCAATAATTGAGAAAATATTCAAATTCTGTATTAATAATAATGTTTTTTTTTTTTTAAATAATGTTTTGATAGACGTTTTGGATGCGATAGATGTCAACGAAATCTCTTTTATGCGCTTAACTATTCAATAGAAAAAGTAAACAAACAATTAAGTTTCATTTTAAAGAGTCGAGTACTGCCTAGCTTCTTGATTTAACAAAGCCTTCTTATACAAAGCGAGATAGGTTTAATGGTTGTTCAGTAAAAACACTGGCAGTTAGTAAATATTTATTATCTTTTCAAGGCTCAAAGATCGTTCACCTGGATGTATAAAGTAATCTCATTGACATAGTTTTGACAAAAAACATTGTGTAATAGAAGTATTTTTATTTACATCGTCTGTTATTTGGAAGTTAAGTTTATAGTATGTGAGGAATATCATTTCTTAACCTACTGATTCAATAGTAAAAATTCGTTCACCAATAAACTTTCACGGAAGCCTTGTAAGTTATAAACTTCCAGGGAATTCTTGGGATGGGAAACCTTAGTATATACGACAATTAGTAGGTATATATGTAAGTTCCCCCCAACGTGCGTTTACCTTGTCGGGGTGAGGGGGCTCAGTAGCGTCCGGCAGTTCAGCCGGGCATGAAGCCAAGAAACGCACAGGGAGGTGGCCCACTTCGGTGGGCGGTGTACCATGCGGGTTGCTCCTGGTACTTTTCTGATAGCAGAATGGACTGTGGAGCAATCCTATGGTTGTTGTGGTCTGCTTCAGCAGACCTGCCGTCGGGGCGTAGTAGTTGAGTGCGTAAGCGACCCTGCGATGCCCCATTACGACGGAGAAAGGTTTTGTTGGGTTTTAGTGGGCAGTACTGGCTTTTCTAGCCGGTAAGTCCCACATGACCTGTACGTCTACAGGTGGTATGCGTAAATGCATTTTCCAACATAAAAAAGGTATATACGTAAGTTTATTTTGACTAACTTAAAAAACGGAGGTTGATACAGTTTAGTTCAGTTCATTATTTTTATGTAATCTTTAAAAGAATAATAAAACAGCAATAATAAATCCCCAATACAAGGCAACCCCTGTATGTACCTACCATGTAAACATAGCACACAATATAAATAGATTTATGAAGATGTTTTTTTTATTTAAAATGTGCTGCCTATAGTGTCTAATAGAGGATGCTAAGTAAGGTTGAAAGAAAAAAAGCGAATCCGCAGTAGAAAATTGTATAAGATATTTTTTGATAATATAATAATCATATAAATGTATAATATTTGTCTCACCTTTAGACAGTGGAGATAGATAATGATAATGTACACTCGCGCCGCCGGCGGAGCACCCGGTCAGCGTGATGCTGTCGGGGTTTCCTCCGAACATCATGATGTTGTCGCGCACCCACTTAAGGGCGAAGGCCTGGTCTTTTAGTCCAGCGTTACCCGGTATAACGTCGTCGCCTGTGCTCAGGAAACCTGTATAAAAAAATAAGTTTCAAAGAATATAATAGTATTTTATAATACAATATAATACAAATAAATTAGACAAAAACAAATCTATCCCACGGGAACCGTATATTTTCCGGGATGATATATAGCCTTCCTCAATTAACGGGCTATCTAATGCAAAAAGAATTTTTAAAATCGGATTAGTAGTTCCTGAGATTAGCTCGTTCAACTAAACAAACAAACAAACTCTTCAGCTTTATAATATTAGTATAGATTTCATTGTGTTATTCAATATTAAGAATACGCGTAGTTGTCGATTTCCAAGTTTCCAAGATGCCAAGTCAGTAGATAGTCCTGAGAGTTTATTTATAAAAACAAACAACATTCAAAAATAAATTTAAAAACACAACTATTACTTATTTTTTTTCTGCTACAACAATGTTTACTATTTATATATAAAACTTCTAAATTTAAACAGTCGAGTTATTTACACAAAGCAGATAACTTAGGATAAAATGAAGTTCAAGATTTGACTTGGCTAGTTTTCACGTACAAATAATCTTATATTTGGCTAATCAACATATATATTTTTTATGTCATACGCAAGTTACTGTTTTTATATTGTAAGGTCAACATATGTTATTGTTCTAAAAGTTTGGTTTCCTGGTAAAGACTAGCCAAGTCAAATCTTGAAATTCATTTTATCCTAAGTTCAGGTAACTTAATTTTTAATTATTTACTTATTAATTAGAATAATCTTTTATTACTCAAAATATTATTTTAGGGTTAATTAACTAAGTATATTAAAAAATGGGTTCCCGATTTCAACAAGAAATACGGAACCCTTTTTGAAACCGACTCCGGGTTACTACTGAAAATATCTTAACAGAAAATATAAGTAAAAAAACTTGGCCTGACCCGGGACTTGAACCCAGGACCTCAGCATCTGCAGCCGTATATGCTAGCCACGTGACCATCGAGACAGTTTATCTACATATTGAAGAGTAAAACAACCCAGTGAAGGGCTTTCTTGATAAATTTGCAATAACGATAAGTCGTTAAGATTTTAGGGTCACAAAATTTTTTTTATGGTTGAATCGAAAATTTACGAGTCGTTATGTTTTGTTAGAAAATGAAAGCCCAATGAAGTTGACGTTTTAACTTTATTCGAAGCTGTCATGATCTTGTAGATAAGATCCAAATATATGACAGTTTAGTCTTTTATAAAAATATATTCAAGCATCTTTTTATATTTTTTCTAATATTTTTCTTAAACTGTCGACAACAGGTGAACGTTTAGTATTAAAGGAAAAAGCTAAACTTATTAAATAGCTTTTTAGTTTAAATATTGATTCTTACCTAAAGGTCCCAATCTGTAGTTAAAAGTGACAACGACCATGTCTCTATCCATGAAATTTGAAGGGCCATACAAATCGCCACTGCCGTACATAAAGGCACCTCCATGGATGAATATCAGCACGGGGAGAGACGCCCCAGCCTTGACGTTTGGTGTGAAGACGTTGACGAAAAGACAGTCTTCACTTCCTGTAAAGAAATGTACGTTTGAATATTTATATCATTTGTTTCGCCTTTAAGAAGATAGTTATAAATAAAAATCGGACAAGTGCGAGTTCGCACACCGAAGGTTCCAGGGTTCCATTTTGTGATTCTAGGTCAACGGGACCCTATAAGTTTTGATTCCCTTGCGAGCGTCAAAATATGCGGCATAAATAGCCGTATCTTTTGATTGCGCTGACGTAAAAGTTTGATTTTTCTCACAGCTCCAAGGGATTGGGGCTCCGAGTATCATATAATAAAATATACATATAATAAAATTATAACTGAATCGAATCTGTACATTAAATATTTTTTTGAAAATCTTATTGAAATAGTCATTATTATTGATACAGAGGCCGAATCTATAGGTTTGAAAAGTTTTGTCTGTCTGTGACCGGATCACGAAAAAACCCCTGGAGGGATTTTAATGAAATTTTGTATGATGATAGCTGGTTATCCGAGTCAACATATAGGATACTTTTTACTGCGGGAAAATATCTCATCTCTGAGAAACCTATGCTAAACGTTAAAACGTAACCAGGGACGAACCTAAGCGGAGCGAGGACGAGTGCCTAGTTTGATATAAATTTCAACATGATATTTGTAAACAGAATGACTCGTCTTTATGTCTCTAGTAGAAAAAACATAGGAGTTTCATATAAATTTACGATAGCCTCTCCACCCCCTTTAATCGGCATTCAGCCCAGTCGTAAAATTCTTAGCTGACGTCTCCTATAGACTCCATTCCTGTCATATTGTAGCGATATAGGTCAAGTAGTTTTCGAGATTTCGGGTTTAGTCAATAAGTTTTCGCCTTTATATAGATTGACTTTGTTTTTTTTTCTTTTCTTTATCTTTATTAGTTTTTTAGTACTCCGTATATAGTATTAGTCCAAGCGAAATGCAGTTTGGGTACAAAATATTGAAAACCTGAAGTTTTATGATTTTAAAATGTTGGCAGGTATATAAGGAATAGAAATTCATAAAATGCCCCCGATGCCCAGCCACCCCCGAGAAATGGGGGGACGCAAAGCGTTGAAAAATAGTTTTTTTCAATTTCCGGCTTACTGTGACGTTCTATCGAAAAATGTTTTCTACAAAAGTTGTAGGTCTAGTAAAAATCTACAACTTTTATTCATAACACTTTTTACAACAACCTCAAAGTTTTCGAGATATTTGCAAAAAACTCAGTTTTTAAGTTTTTCTTGGTTTTTCATTTTTATTCTAGAATAATCTTTTAATTCTCATGAAACTAAGGTAATGTAATCTACAATATATAGAGAATAAATAAAAAAAATTGAAATTGAAATGTTCAGCCATTTCCGAGAAAAGTATGTTTTATGGTCTCGAGAGCCCGAAAATCACCCCCTACTTCAAGTGGACGTTTACATTTAAAAATTTTTTTGTACAATTTTCAGATAGAGCTCATTCTTTTCGTCTTGAACTCTTCTTTTTGAAGAAATAAAAACATTGTAAGATTGCCCTGTAAGAACACTCATAAAAATTGAAAACATTGGAGAAATCGATAATTTTTACTTTGTAAACTACATTTTTTTAATTATCATTGGAAAAGTTTACTTTATTAACCATTTTTTTATAAACTGATTATACCAGTGTATTTTTCGGGAAAAAACAAAAGAAATGGTATTCTTAAGTTTTTAATTTGACGCTTATTATTTATACAATATCGTCGTAAACATTCCAACTTTGCAATTTGACGAGTCGTAAAGAAATAATAAAAATTGGAATTCACGTAAAGTACACCTTTTCCTTTTGTGTTTTTTTCCAGTAGAATCTATTCATGTTATTATTTTTTTGAATTTATTGATGTTTTATTAATTTTTGATCGATTTTGGAGTTAAATTTATTGTTTTCTTTTCTAAAAAATTAGATTTTAAGGTAATTACAGAAAAAAATGAAATTCATTTGTAATCTAATCTTGTTTATTCATTAGTTAAAAGTATAATTAAAAAAAAGTTGATATTTACAAAATTTTGTCATCGTTTTGTTAAAAAAATCATAAAAAATGTAAACTGACTATATAAGGAATGACTAATTATATTATTTCTTGCCTCATATTTGTTTCTTTTAGTTTAAGAAGTAGAATATAATGCAGATGGCCAATTAAGAATTGTTTTAATGATTCCTTCTTATGTAATATGTTGTAACGATGTTATTAAATAAGACAACTTTTATGTTCCAAGTCCTGTTTATTGCTAGCTTTAACAGATCTTACATCAGTGGATACTATGAGCCACACTACAATGTTAATGATGCTTTAAAGAAAACTCTTACTTTCAAGAAAATTTTTCACCACTAAGAGTGGAATAATTAGATATCATTTTTTTAAATAATACTAAAGTCGGAAGATACCTTATAAGTTGAAATGTATTTACTTTTTGTTATAGGAATGGAATACAGTATATAATCAAAATAAATGTGAACATAGTATCTAAGTTATTATCATGTGCTTCGAAATAACAACGTTTAGTTACGTCAACAAACTTACCAATAACTTTATCTATAAAGGGTTCGTACTGTAGACATGCCGAGAGCGGCTTAGTGGCGTCCCACGTCCCGAGCCATGGTTTCATTTGCTGCGGCTCCTGAAGAAAAATATGTTTTTTTATATTAATGACTAGCGAGTTACCCTTGCTTCGCTTAGGTGCGTCCCTAGGTAAGCGGATTTTATTTATAACTAGCATTGCTTGCGGCTCCGCCCGCATTCAGATTTCAGATGGCCTAAAACCAAATTCTTAGGTATTACATATTAGTATACTCTTATATTGCAGTTTTTGTATTTTTTCTCAGAAATGAGATATTTTCCCGCGGTAAAAAGTATTCTATATGTTGACCCGACAGTCAGCTATCACCAGTCCAGTCAAAATCTGTCCAGTAGTTTTCTCGTGATGCGGTAACAGACAGACAGACAGACAAAATTTTTAAAAACTATAGATTCGGCCTCTGTATCGATAATAATGACTATTTCAATAAGATTTTCCAAAAAATATTTAATGTACAGATTCGGCTTAGTTAGAATTTTATTAGATGTATAGATTTCATGGGTTTTAATTTTTTTAGTGCGGAACCCTAATTCTTGTCCTAAAATAAAAGCAGAGCCTAGGCTACTCCTTTTCCATCATCAATCTGCCAGTGAATGTTCCGACAAAATCCGTTCAGCCGTTTCGAAAATACAATCAAACTATACTTGTCCCGACCCGCGACTAGAACCCAGGACCTTTAGAGTCTAGGACCAACGAGGTAGTATAATATTATTTTACTAAATTACCCACATCATCGACTTCTTATGCAATCGTTACATCGACCAAACTGTTTAATCGAATTGTATGCTTGTGTCGATTTCATGACGATCAAAAAGTTTAGTCGACGATGGTACGCAATACGTATACAATCAATCCAGTCGTAATTAATTTATTTTAGTTTTCTTAGTTTCGTCTATTAAGCGGTTGCTTTATAGAACTCAATTATATTTGATAACAATGGCAATGGTAATTGAAAAATATTCCGCAAAACACGTCTGTTCCCTACAGAGGTCCGGGAGGGCGGGATGGGAGGAAGGAAGAAGGGAAGTCTGAATAAAATAATTCAAAATATTTAAATCAACAGCCAAAGATATCGTGTAACATAGACACACTTAAAAATCTTCTATGGGTAAAAAGAAATAAGCATGTCTGCAAATTCGGAAATAGACAATGAGACAATATTATTGAATACTAGCAACTCACCCTCACTTCGCTCGGGTTCGTCCCTAGGTTGCTTCCCAAAACAAAATTAATTAATTTGGTTTTTTTTCGTGGGACCCTATTTTTTCTACAATAAAAGTAGCCTAAGTTACTCCTTATTACATCAGCTATCTGCCAGTAAAAGTCTCGTCAAAATCGGTCCAGCCATTTTGGAGATTAGCCGGAATAAATAGACAGACAGACATAAATTGTAATGCATTTAGTAAAAAGCAGTTATTTTAACATTACAAACAGACACTCCAATTTTATTTATCTATATAGATTGCTATATGTATCACTAGCAGAACCCGCGGCTTCGCCCGCGATAAAACTACGAAAAAAATAAACTTTCTCGCAATACATAAGGTATGTATTACTTGCAAAATTAAGTTCGTGTAAGTTTTATTATTTCTTAAAGATATATGGATAACAAATTAAATTTTAGCGATCGTAACTCAAATTATCCAGTACCTTAAAAGATGTTAAGCATATATTCTGTAAATAAATGTACGCTTTAGGTATTTAGCAAGCTTCACTACCTGTGTTTTTTGCACATTTTTCTACGCCATCTTTCCAAAGTTAGAGGAAGACAGTACAATGATACAATCGCATACAATGTTTACGACTTTAGAATCATGTAACTCGGCTAATATGGGTTTTTTAACTAACATACTAACATGCTAACATCTACGTTATTTTTAAAGACCCAGTGCTATGTACACTTGATGCTTAGTCTCCCTCCTTCTCCTTCTTTTTTAAGTTACACTTATAAAGTGCCATTTTTATTTTGCAGACCCGCGGCTACGCTCGCGTGGAATAAAAAATTTGCTCAGTTTTAATTTCCATTGAATTCATATATAGTCATATTGAATATTTAATATTATGTGTAGAGTAAAACTCTAGAATAACTTAATCTACGCAAAAAAAAAAACATAAAGTTCAACGCCCAGTTTTATCAACTAAGGGGCGGAATTAAAAAAATCTACAATACATGTTTGTTTAATTGCATCAAAGAGCATTGATACCAAGTTTCAAGCAATTCTGATCATAAATGATTTTTTCCTCATATAAACAGCACAGCCCCCTTTTACCTTTTTAAGAGATGAATTTCCAAAAAAAAATATATTCGTATTGTTTTATGATCATTTTAAAGGTAAATACCATTTTCCGAGCATCAATTACAGAGTTTCATACAAACTTCCATCCCCTATTTGACAGTCTTATGGGATGAATTTCAAAAAATGCTAAAATACGTATTTATTTAATTGTATTAAAGAACTTTCACACAAAGTTTCAAGTAATTCTGACCATAAATAATTGTTTGCCCATATAAACTTTATCACCCCTTTTTACCCTTTTAAGGGATGAATTTCGAAAAAAATCTTTTACATATATTTGTTATTTTTCATCTTAAAGCTAAATACCACTTTTTGTGCATTTCACGTTAAGAATAACAGAGTTTCATACAATCTTTTACCCCCTATTTTACCCCCTTAGGGGATGAATTTAGAAAAATCCTTTCTTAGCGGATGCCTACAATGTATAAGGAATACGTCCTTCAAATTTCACGTTTGTACGACCAGCGGTTTAGGCTGTGCGTTGATCGATCAGTCAGTCAGTCAGGACAAAGCATTTTATGTATATATAGATAGAAGATATCGTTGTCTTATTCAAAACAACGTAGATCAGGGGTGGCTAACTTGACTATAATAGACCCAAGATCTACTGTTTACGAACAAAACTGTGTGCGATCTATCATCTACTATGCTTCTTGAAATTATAAATGATACAGTATTGTTCAGTATACTCTTTTATTTTACTAAGAGGGGAAAAATAAAATTTAAAATTACTTATTCTTAGATTTTGATTACGTAAATATGTTGAACCAAAACACAAATGCATGAATAAATAACGTGATGTGGTGTTGAAAAATGTTATAAGATGATGCGCGCAGTAGTTGGTACGTTGCACTGTCTGTTTGTTTAACTAGCGACTCACCCTCGCTCTGTTCGGGTTCGTCCCTAGGGTGGACCACCCTTATCACTTAGTGGTATGAAAAATAGTTTACGTCCTGTTCTCAGACTTACTGAATATACACACAAAATTTCATAAGAATCGGTCAAGCCGTTTCGGAGGAGTTTTGTTACAAACACTGTGACACGAGAATTTTATATATTAGATTAATATTATTGGATATATTAAACTTATATTATTTGCCTTGCCACGATCGACTGGATAAATAGCCACGATTGATCTGTCGATCGCGTTCGACTGATTGGCGACCCCTGACGTAAATCATGCATAACGTACAAGACTGATATTAAAACATATAAGGTATTCAATTCGGGTATACGTATTACATATGTATGTATTTGGTATTTTTTTATATTTTTCCTGGACTTTTTTAAGTTTTTTTTCAAGAATAATTCTTCAGGATTGAAGGGTGGAACTAAATTGAAGTGATATCCGATCCTTTTAATTAAAATAGATATTTATTGTAAAAATTCAAAAAAAATATATTGTTTTTATAATAGTTGTCAGTAAGTAATAGTCACTGTATTTATGATAAATTATTATATACTAGCAGAACCCGCGGCTTCGCCCGCGATCAATAAACTAAACTTCAATTCGATCAAAAAAATAAACTTTTTCGCAATACATATTTTATTAGGTACTTTGAAAAATAAGTTCGTGTAAGTTTTATCACACACAGTCACACACTCACAGTCTAATCCCTTACATAGCTTAGGTGATTTTTTCATTACAGTTGTGCCAACCTTCAGAAGGAGGATATAGATAGCAGGATACTCTCTAGCTAGGTTCTCTCTCTCGTGCTCTAGGTCTGTTATAGTTGTCACTGCTGTGGCCAGCAGAGAAGTTATACATAAACCTTTAGATTCGGAATAATTTCCGTTCTCTACTTTATATCGCACACAGTAAGTGTGCACTTATTGAGAACTTGAGGCATGTTATTCTTTTTAGATATATTCAACAACTCAAACTTCACCGTCCAGTTTTACCCACTTAGGGGTTGAATTTAAAAAAAAACTCTAAAATACATTTTTATTTAATTGTATTGAAGAGCATTAATACCAAGTTTCAAGTAATTTTGATCAAAAATAATTTTTTCCTCATATAAACTGCACAACACCCTTTTACCCTTTTAAGGGATGAATTTAACATATATATATATATATATATATATATATATATATTTCTATTGTTTTAGTTTTAATTTTAAAGGTAAATAAGACTTTACGTGCATTAACTATAGAGTTTCATACAAACTTTCACCCCCCATTTTACCCCCTTAAGGGTTGAATTTCAAAAAATGCTATAATACGTATTTATTTAATTGTATTGAATAGCATTAACACCAAGTTTCAAGTAATTCTGATCGTAAATAATTCTTTGCCCATATAAACTTTATTATCCCCTTTTATCCTTTTAAGGGATGAATTTCGAAAAAATCTAATACATATATTTATTATTTTTCATCTTAAAGCTAAACACCACTTTCCGTGCATTTCGTGTTAAGAATGACAAAGTTTCATACAATCTTTTATCCCCTATTTTACCCCCTAAGGGGATGAATTTTGAAAAATCCTTTCTTAGCGGATGCCTACATTGTATAATGAATACGTCCTCCAAATTTCACGTTTCTACGACCAGCGGTTTAGGCTGTGCGTTGATCGATCAGTCAGTCAGGACAAAGCATTTTATGTATATATAGATAAGCCAATTAGCCTTGACAGATACGATCATATTATTATAGAGTAACAGCGTGTGGATAATACGATGATTCGCGTTTCGTGTGGATAGGCGAAATATCCAGATTAAATAGTGAAATAAATCACAATCAAAATTACACTAGTTGTTAGCTGTGGTTCTACTCGCTTTAACGATTAAAAACCGTCAAAGCATTACAGCATCTTGAAACATTGGAAATGGATTGGAAACGGATTTCGCTGTAATTAAGTAGACTAGTGTGTAACTTAACTTATGACTAGACTACGACTTTTTTTTAATTTTGGGAAATGTATTTACGCGTACTACATGTATACATACAGGTGGTTATGTGGGACTCCCGGCAAAGCCAGCATTTCCCACTAAAACCCAACGATACCTCCCTTATCTTAATGGGGCGTCGCAGGATCGCCCACGCACTTAGCCATGATGCCACAACAGCAGATCTGCCAAAACAGACTACAACAACCATGGGGTTGCTCCAACAGCCCACTCTGCTATCAGAGAAGTACCAGGAGCAACCCGTATGATACAACCGCTCACCGAAGTGGGCCACCTCCCTGTACGTCTCCTGGCTTGCGCCCGGCTACATTGCCGGAATGAGCCCCCAATGAGTAATGAGCCCCCTCACCACGATGGAGTGAACAGACAACGGGGGGAAATGACTGGAGTAACCCATAAGCTGTGTTTATGCAAGTAGGGACGCATCTGAGTGAAGCGAGGGTAAGTCACTGGTACAATAAAGAATATATTTTTTCCGAACTCAAATACATTGGTGATCTGTAAATAAAATATCATTTAAAATAAGCTAAAGTCGGAACCCTCGCTTCAATAAATGGCGCGCTTGACATGCGAACCATGTCCGTGTTGGCAGCTGTATAATATATACTCCCATTTTTTATTCTGCTACATGTCAATGTCGGGACAATCATTTTAAAGTTTGCATATTATTTTTATTTATTGTACCTACTGAACCTAATAGTTTAATAGCTTGAAATATTGTACACGTTTACAGTTTTTATTGTCTGTCTGTCTGTCTGTCTCCACATTACATGGAAACCATTGGGCTGGACACGGTAAAACGAACTGTGTACAAAATGTACCTTCATACTTACAAAAGTTTTTTTTTTATTTCACCTTTCCTTATACAAGTGGGTAGTAAAGTAAGTATTGTACAAGGGGTGTACAATTTAAGGGGCGGTCAATTTATGCTTTTAAATAAAAGTTGATTGATATAGGCACATACAGTAATGATTAAAACTCGTTGGATATTTTATTATGTCTAACAAGTACTAAAGTAATATAGTTAGTAGTAGTAGTGTCATTATATAATAATACGCGGCTCACCTTCGCTTCGCTTGCGTTCGAATCTAGAAAAATAAAAACAAATCTATCCCAGGAAATGCTGTTCCAGACTATAATCTATCTCTGTGCCAAATTTCATCCAGATCCGTTCAACCGTTATGGCGTGATTGAGTAAGAAACATTCAAACATCTAAAATTTACATTTATAATATTGATTATGTTAAGAGCTAGAGCTCATTAGTCTTGATGATAAATAAGTTACCTATTTAGACGATAATAATAATTGTTTTTTTTCCTTCATTTTTTTATATGTTTATGTTATTTTTTATATTTATATGTTTGTTCTTTCTATTAGGTGTATAAAAATCAAGGTCTTGAGTCAACACGATAAAAAGATATGGACAAATTTAGATTTTCGCGAAAACTTTTAAGTACCAAAATTTACCCACCTCGAGGACCGCGAGCACACCGGTGTGCTAGATAACAATTGAATTCTCGGAAATTCGCACGGATTTCTTAGAATTTGTCCGGGAGGGATTAATTTACAACTTTTTTATTTTTCGGAATTTTCCCTTTACTTGTGCTGTAAAACCTTGTTTTTAACCAAAATTGACAATTCTAGGTCAACCGGAACTACCCTATAGGTTTTGGTTCGAAAACCTATATGGTAGTTCCCGTTGAGCTAGAATCACAAAATTTGGCAAAAAGCAAGGCCTTACAGCTCAAAAAAAGGAAGAATTCCAAAAAATTAAAGAAGGTTGAAAGTTAAAATTAAACAGATTTCCTACTTTGTACGGAACCCTCAGTGGGCGAGTCCGACTCGCACTTGTTCGGATTTTTTCTAGTAGATACTAATTGATGCAAGACAAACAAAAATGATGTATAAAAAGTAGCGTGTAGTGAATAATCTCCACAGAATCTGTGAAAAAGCAATAGAACTGAAACATCTGTGCTTTATTGTGCGATTTATATCTATAGACCACTTGATATATGTAGGTAGAAATAAATCTTGTCAAGATATTTAATGGCCATTAACCAAAAAAAAAAAAAAAAAAACTACTACGTGGATTTAATTTGGCACAAGTTTAGTATATGGGACGCGGCCCCTGGAGGAGTGGGTGGTATTTTCGGATAGGGGAGGTGACAGGGAGCCCAAAGTTTTATAGTTGAATATTGAATATTATATATTTAACTTTAATTTATAAATATGTAAATTAAGGGATGATTTCCGGGATAAAAAGTATCCTATGTCCTTCCTGGGGTCTCAAACTACCTTCTTACAAAATTTCGTCTAAATCGGTTCAGTAGATCCAGAGATTATTCCCTACATCACAAACTCACAAACTTCACCTCTATAATATTAATATAGACTATATATTGCTGTAAAAAAATCAAAATAAATCCGCAAAAAAAAAAAAAACCGAAAAGATAGTTTTATTTTAAAACTAACAAAATTTTACTTTTACAATAAATAATACCTACCCTCCAAATCTACATAAAAAAAAAAAACAATTTTAATACTTACAATGTTGTAATATACTAACCTCGCTTCGCTCGGGTGCGCTTCGCGTCGCTCGGGTGCGCTTCGCTCACTTTATGTCGACCAGTAGACAGTGTGTTCCTCTATGTCATAGTCTAGCTGTTTACTGAATTTCATCCAAACCCGTTCAGCCGTTATAGCGTCATGAAGTAACAAACATACAACTTTCGCATTTATAATGGTCGGATAAAATACTAAATTGTTTTAACTTGTGAAAATTCTGTAATTTTTGTGTTAAACTCACCCTAAATCTGTATTTGCCGATCGGAGGTCGAGCGTAGGGTATACCGTAAAAGCTGGCATAATTTCTTCCGTTAGTGGACACTTTCCAAACCCCTTGCAAAACACCATTGGCTACTCTCACTAAAGGGTTCGGGCCTTGACCGCTAACCAAGACAGCTAGCAAAAGAAACAAAAATAATTTTATATGCCCCATTGAAACTGTTATATAAAACACATGCGCACGCGTCTACCTCCAATTTCATACTAAACTTCTAAGTTCTTATTTCTAAAGTAAGACCGGTCAAGTCATTTATTACATTTTACAGATAATGAACTTTTAATGGTTGTGGTAAAGCGATCTTGTTTTTATTTATTGTTTCGATTTTTTTTTTAATTTAAAATCGATTGAAACAATTTGGAAATTTTATAACGAGTTTTCTTTATTGGATAGCTTAAAATAATAATTAGTTATTTATTACAGTTTTCGTCTATTTGCAAGTTTGTAAAGTTTTTCTATTATGGCTAACACTTTGATGATTAATGTTAGTGTAAAGCTAATAGATTACTGTTATATATAAAAGGAAATATATATTTTTGTTTATATTTTGTTATTTAAAGATGTTACATAAAAACAATTTACAAGGGTTTTGTACAAAGATTAAATAAGATTTATTATAGACTAGCGACTTACACTTGTTTCGCTCGTGTGCGTCCCTTGGTACGCGGTTTTTGTTCAATTTCATGGGTTTTAATTTTTTACGCGGAACCCTAATACTTTTTCTAAAATAGAAGTAGCCTAACTTAGTCCTTATAACATCAGCTATCTGCCAGTGAAAGTCCCGTCAAAATCGATCAAGCAGTTTTGGAGATTAGCCGGAACAAACAGACAGACAAAAATTTTAAAAATTGTTTTTTTTTTCTTACTAGCGACTTAGATACGTTTGAATTTTTTTTGAGCGAAACCCTAATTTTTTTCTAAAATAAAAATAGCTTACGTTACTCCTTATAATATCAGCTATCTGCCACTGAAGGTCCTGTTAAAATTGGTCCAGCCGTTTCGGAGATTAGCCGGAACAAACAGACAGACAGACAGACAAAAATTTTAAAAATTGTGTTTTTGTTACCGTATGTAATTCCATATGCATTTAGTATAAAGCTGTTATTTTGACATTACAAACAGACAATTCAATTTTATTTGTCTGTATAGATAAGCTAACCTTAGTAGGTAGATATCAAAGGTTAAGTAATATATGTAGATCTTTTTGGCAGGAAACCTGTTTTATTTATTTTTTTGCTTTTAATGTTCGACATGGAGGACGGTGGAGCGTCAACTTTTTTTTATTATTTTCAATATTGAATAGCACTAGAATATTGTATTGCATTCTTAATTACATAAAAAAAAAAAATAAAAAAAATATTGGATACTATTTTCAGCCCTCTACTGCCGTCTGAAGATTATGAAAAATCATCAAATCGAGCTATTTATAAAACTTCATATAATAAGAGATAAACATTTCTTTTATTGTTATTGTAAATCATAATACTCTAAATATCACTAATTTTATATATAAAATGACAATTTAATGATAAATTTAACACAAAAATTATAATAACACAACGTGAAAGTTAGTAAAATAATAAAAAATCGCGGGTATTTTTGTGAGATGAGTTGTTGATTTTTTATGATTAATTTAATTTCTACCTCACATTTAGTTTACATACACTTAATTCATTACTGTAACTTGTAAGATCAAGTCCATTTTAAGGCGCGAGTTTAAAATTATATCGACATAATGTTAAAAGGAGTTACGCGAAACGAAGCAGTCTGTCCCATTTTAGGATCACTTTGTTTGATTAAATCAGTGCTTCTAAGAACAGCCGACATATTGAAGCATATTATTTTTGTTAGAAATAAAGAAAAGTATAAAAGCAATGGCAAACAACCTTTTATCTCTAAAGTATTGGATACAATAGCAATTGATGTTATACAAGTGTGAACTACAGCTTCATTACTAATTGTTAACTTACAACGCGTAAAACAAATGTTGAAAATTAACTACGATATTATGTACCTACTTACATTTTTTACGCTATCCAAAATCTAAGCAAACTGAAAACTTTTAAGTCAAGTTACAAGAATGGAAACAAAAAAGTGTTACAGAATTGTTTGATATTTGTAACTGTAAATGTATTGATTTTAACAACTGTAGTTGTCCTCGGGGACGAGTCGAACGAGAGTATCTGCACTTGAAAGGGCTTTTCTGTATGACCAAAGACAGGAGAGTTTATGCTTCGTGTGGTTTTGTATAAAGAAAGAAAGTTCATTTAAGCAAGACCCAAACCACGCCTACAAATTAATTCAATTCTCTCAATGTTTGAGCTATAGCGTTAAAAAGATTATCGATCTAGTTATACAAAGAAATTCATTTTTGTCACTTTCCGAAAACCTATTATTAGCAATTCTATGCGACAACCGACTGATATATAAAAGAATTGGGATTAAGGCGAATAATTGCACCTAGAAAAAATTTTTTAACCTGGGCTAAAAATATTTAAAGTTCCGAAGTTAAACTTTGAGGCCAATGACTATATTGATATGATTATATGGAGTGAATTACAACTTAAGTCTCCTCCAATGCTAAAGGATATCAGGGACAAAAAATTGGATCACCTGATTGCATTATACTCCCACATTTTGATCGACTTGCTGGATTACCCTTGTCACACACAAGCTGTAGAGCGGTGTGTAAAGATGGTCAGTGAAGCATCGATTATTGTGGCTGGTGAAGAAGCCAGAGATGAATGAATTAGTTCTAAAGACAAATCGCGCGCAAAAATGCTATATTTTGAAACAAAAAAGAATGTGAAAGTACAGAAAAAAAACTGAATAATTTACATAATTTCTCACGATTTTGGCTTTCCATAAAATATGTATTTTTTATGTTTTTTCCTAAATAATGAATTTGGTTTATAAAATAAGTATATTTGTGTTACCTATACTCTAAAATACACTAGCATTTTGATTTTTGTAACATTCTCTATACGTTTAAAGATATACCTAATTTAATTAAATTATTGCATCTTTAAGCTAAGGTAGAGGGCTCAAAATATGTGAAATAAAAATAAACAAAATTATATTTACATATGATTTAACCTAATACAACTTTGTGCAAGTATTCAAAATCGATTTGATGACTTTTTTTTCTCCATACATTGACGCTCCACCCTAGACTGGAGGTGGGTTATATTTTTGAATATGATGTGGCAGGAAATTTTTCATATATAATAATTTTAAAGCCTCATTTGCTATGAAAGAAGTTCCACTGTGGGTTTTTGTGAGTGGGAGTCTCAACCAGTCGAGGTAGTCAGTACCCACTACCGGCAGACATGGCCCCATGATGGGTTTCATGAAACTGTGGTGCCAGTTGTCATATATACGCCCGATAAGGGTTCCTTTAGCATACGACAGGACATATTTTTATTATTGATAACATATAGTATTATATGATCTGTAATAGCACTAAAGCTCATCAATAGATACTGACAGAGGAAAAAACTGTTTTTTGCCTATTTATAGATTATCTTACTTACCTACGCGTAATATCCATATTATATTATTTATGTGTATAAGAACTTTTTATCTAAGAAGTGTATGTATCTGTAAAACTTTAACCCTTTACAAGTCACTGACATAAAATAACGATTAAATTTAAAATTTTAAACATCCCTAATACAATATTATACGTATTTAATGTGGCCATTTCAATGAGCCTAAACATGATATCTCTGCAGTATTTTAGTAGAGTAAGTAAGAGTAAGAGTTAAATATCTTGCAAATTCCAGATGAAGCTGCAGCATTAGGCCTATTTTACCATATCGTTGCAATGTCGTTGAAGTAACAGGATACCGGGTTTCAGATCAATTAGATCTATGGAAGTTGCTCTTCTTCTTTTACCGTCTAGAATGGAGCGGATAGCCTGCTAACAGCTGAACAAATTTTCTTGATTTGTAGCTAAGAACACTCTCGATCAAGTCACCTTCAAACAAAACAAACGAAATTAAAATTGATTTATCCTTTTGGGCGCAACAAAGCCACACAGATACACAGATACACACGTTAAACTTATAACACCCCTCTTTTTGCGTCGGAGGTTAATAAAAACGCATCTTTATTACACTTTCAGATATACACAAAATCATTGCAAAACATTTAATCAAATTACATTGTAATTATTATTTAATAATAATTATAATGATAACCCTCTTAGATCTAGTATCTGAGTAAATATGTGGGCTTTTAGAGTAATAAAGATATAAAGTGTCTGATAACAGCTCAGTTTCTAACCCTAAGAACTAGGCCGTTACTTCATCTGTGTAGATACTAGGTAATTAGGTATGCATTAAAATAAAATTCAGATATAATGAAACTTTGACGTTAAGCGCGCCAGGAAAAAATTCTGATGTAGACACTGAGTGTACCTTATTCAGTTGTAAATTGAATGCGGGCAGAAAAGTGCAAGAGAGACGAAGTGATTATGCGGCCAGTAGTTGTCTCTTTCTAGATTTGTGATTGGTCTTCGTCCCAGCCTTAACTAATAAAAATAACTATTAAATATTAACAGCCTTTTTAGATGTAAGACACCATGCATCTGCATCTGAATTTCCTGAAGAACAGAAAACAAGAAAAAACACAAATACAATTTTGTTTTTGCATCAATAAGTTGTTTATGTACGACTTAATTTATAATTTGTTGAATTTACACGTTTTCAGATGAATATGTCATAGTTTAGTTATGTTGAATATTTTCTGTGCTTGTATGTTCACATATTTAAATTGATTTATTAATAAATATCTCCAAATTCCTATATCACTTACTTTATGTATTTTTTTATTAATAAAGAAAATTACAAATATACTTAATTATATATACAATACAAAAGTACACTTAGTCATAGCTGGGCATCGTTAATCAAATAGTTAACTTCGTTAATTAACGATTAACGGATTAACGAGTTAATGCCCAGCTATGCACTTAGTTATGTTTATATATTATAAATGAGACAGGTATTAGGTGCACGTTTCCTTTTTCTTTTTCTAGAGAGTGACCAATTTCAGGAGGGTATCGCTCAGTCCATTCTGTATGTTTATGATCCGGAACCGTGAAAAGAAGGTTTTATTTCACGTAATGGTTGTTTTTTTTTATATCGTACGTTGATAGAACTACATCAGAATTTTTTTTCCTTATATCTGAATTTTATTTTAATGCATACCTAATTACCTACATCCTGTACAAGTTAGCTTGATCTTTTTGACAGATGTAAATTTTTCTGATCGACATAACTTTACAATGACGAACATATTATTTTCTTAATTTAATGATTTTAAAAATTGTACAAATATTAAAAAAATACATACAACACAAAAGTCCCTAAAGATTCAAGAGTTATTCGAAAATTTTAAGACTTTTTATTGCTTCAAAGTAAAATTTAAATAGGAACACTGAAAATAATAGACGCTTGTACAATGTTACATCGGTCGGTACATATGGATGGGACATGAATAACAGGCAGTAACTGTTACAAATATCGATTACAAAAAATCATTATTAAGTTATTGTTACGAACGGGGGTCCTTTTGGTTGGGGTCTCTTTGGCTAGTGGTTGGGGTCTCTTTAGGTGGTATAACTCTTTTTAGATAAATAAGGTAAAAGAAAAATTGAATTCTAATTTGAATTACGCATAGAAAACTGCTCATCATGTGGTCGATTTCGTATGGCAGGCCTGAATTTTTTTTTTCACTTTTCGATCCGCGTTTGTTTGGGAAAGTTGTTTACTTTCATGGTCTGAACTACCTATTTAAATTTGGCGGGAGGTCCAAAAATAACCCTGTAATATAAATAGGTACTTATTATGAATATTGACCCACCGTCGCTTATCTACCCAATGTTTTATAATATAATATATATTGTCTAGTGCAATAAAGAATTTCACACATAACACACCCACACCATCTCGTCACAGTTACAAGTATTTTAAAACGTTATTTTTTGGACTACTAGATATTTTCTGTTTCCCATCACTAGCCCGTCTGTCAAAAAGATCAAGCTAACTTGTACAGGGTATAGTATCTACATTTTACACAGATGAAGAAACGGCCTAGTTCTTAGGATTAGAAACTGAGCTGTTATCAGACACTTTATATCTTTATTACTCTAAACGCCCACATATTTACTCAGATACTAGATCTAAGAGGGTTATCATTATAATTATTATTAAATAATAATTACAATGTAATTTGATTAAATGTTTTGCAATGATTTTGTGTATATCTGAAAGTGTAATATAAAGATGCGTTTTTATTAACCTCCGACGCAAAAAGAGGGGTGTTATAAGTTTAACGTGTGGCTTCGTTGCGCCCAAAAGGATAAATCAATTTTAATTTAGTATGTTTTGTTTGAAGGTGACTTAATCGAGAGTGTTCTTAGCTATAAATCAAGAAAATCCGTTCAGCTGTTCGGGTATCCGCTCTTTTCTAGACGGTAAAAGTACATGAGCAACTTTCACAGATCTAATCGATCCGAAACCCGGTATCCCGTTACTTCAATGACATTGCAACGATATGGTAACCTTGGCCTGATGCTGCAGCATCACCTGGAATCTGCAAGATACTTAACTCTTTATTAAAATACTGCAGAGATATCATATTTAGGCTCATCGAAAAGACCACATTGAATAGATATAATAATGTATTAGGGGTGTTTTTAATTTTTTTAAATTTAATCGTTATTTTAATTCAGTGACTTGTAAAGGGTTAAAGTTTTATAGATAAATACACTTCTCAGATAAAAAGTTCTTAAACACATAAATAATATAATATGGATATTACGCGTAGGTAAGTAAGATAATCTATAAATAGGCAAAAAACAGTTTTTTCCTCTGTCAGTATCTATTGATGAGCT
Source organism: Fabriciana adippe (assembly GCA_905404265.1). NCBI lineage: Eukaryota > Metazoa > Arthropoda > Insecta > Lepidoptera > Nymphalidae > Fabriciana > Fabriciana adippe. The sequence continues at coordinate 2,770,721 of FR989995.1, forward strand.
TTAGTGTTATTACAGACCCATATAATATAACCTATATGTATAATAACCTATATGTTATCTTGTGTATGTTAACTCTGTCGAACACTAGTTTTATGAAATGTATGTCCTAGATAAAGTTAGGTTATTGACTTTAAAATTATCGGATACTATTTACACGCCATCTGTCGTATGCTAAAGGAACCCTTCTCGGGCGTGTATATGATAACTTACCCCAGTTTCATCTTAATCATATACATTATACATATACTTCACAAACAGAAAAAATACGCATTCGTACCTATACAGGGTAGATTTTTGAGACGGGACAGTAAGGGCAGGTACCTTAAATACTTTAGTTACAGGAAAACGTTCCTAGGAGACCATCCATAACTTTTTGAGATATTCTGAACTACATTCACAGATTTTGGAAAAAATTTACAGTCAGCGAGAAAAATGCTAAAATACGAAAAAAAAATTTTTCATGTCAATCGATCCTATTTCATGTAAGGATCAAAAGACTCTATGGGACCATTTAAGGTTTGAGTACTAGAAATGACAGAAATCGCCAAAGTCTTTTTCCATACATTCTGTATGGAAAAACATTTAATCAACTCGAAATATTCTTTGTTGCCAAACGGTCCTATTTTTTAATGTGGTCAAAAGACTCTTTGAGGCCAACTGAAGTTTGAGTACAGAAACACTAAAAAAAATTATTTTATGCCCGCTGCATAAAATGCCTACGTGTAAACCCGGTCTTGTGACTTACCGTAATTTCTGTACGCAAACTTCAGTTGGCCTCAAAGGGTCTTTTGATCACATTAAAAAATAGGACCGTTTGGCAACAAAAAATATTTCGAGTTGATTAAACGTTTTTCCATACAAAATGTATGGAGAAAGATTTTGACGATTTCTGTCATTTCTGGTACTCAAACCTTAAATGGTCCCAAAGAGTCTTTTGATCTCTACTTGAAACAGGATCGATTGACGTGAAAAAAATTTTTTACGTATTTTAGCATTTTTCTCGCTGACTGTACATTTTTTCCAAAATATGTGAATGCAGTTCAGAATATCTCAAAAAGTTATGGATGGTCTCCTAGGAACGTTTTCCTGTAACTATAGTATTTAAGGTACCTGCCCTTACTGTCCCGTCTCAAAAATCCATCCTGTATATAAAGATATTATATTTATTAATTATAATAAATAAGTCAAACTGTTGTATTGGAAAGTTTGTGTGTGTGAAAGTTGTTTTATACTCAAATAATCCACCTTGGCTTACTTACAAATGTGTACTTCTTAAATTCCAGGTCCAGTTCGCCTTGTCTTTTGAAAGAAATTACGTTTTGCTTATAATAACTACTGTGCGAACACAATGCTTAGGTATATAATGTAGCATAGCAAAATATATTTGCAACGAAAAAAGTGTGTGCTTTTACATACGCACCTAAGAAGTTATACTTTATTGGCATAACAAAAATTTTATCCTGCATGCCAATACTATTTGTAGAAAAGACGATAAAATAATAAAATAAAAATATTAAATACAATTGATAAAGGTTTAATAAAAAAACAAACGTGTGTGTGTACTTATGTATGCACCGAAGATTCTTTGGTGTAACAGAACAAAAATTAATTAACTTTATCATGTCGCTTTTCGGCTGTCGGTGTGAGCGCGCATCATAAAAGTTTTACTCTCATATTTTTTTCCAAACGTGCCAAAAGAAGTACAACTTCAATAAACAAGTAACTGAATTATTGATCTGTTTTTAACAGATGAAATATAAATAAAAAAAAAATTGTTGTATCTTATTCATTTATTTATTCTAAAAAAATATATTACAATAATTAATTGGAAAATTACAGTTCATCTTTAATATGAACCCTGTAGTTCTCATTTTCTATAAACCCTAGACTGTCCCAGAAGGATCTCTGCCCAAAGTCCGTGCTGGTCTTCATTTGTATATTGTTAGGTCCAGCTATCTCTAGATAGTTTATTTCTTTACCCGGCTTCACTTGTTGCCATTCAGGTGCATTTGGTAAACGTGGTACTCTGAAAAGACATACAACTTAAAAACAAGAGTTTTTGAAGAAACTAGTTAATTTCGACTTCGTGGTGTATAGCGAAAGAAAAGACGTGAGCAAAATCATTTTCTTAAAGTAAAAGGAAGAATGAGAGAGAGATGAAGCGCTGACTCGATGGCTTTTGTGCTCTTCGAAGAACAGGGTGTTCAGAATTTGCAATAAGTGTTCGGGCCCGACTCGATCCCAAGACCTACAGTCGTACTGTACTACGTTTGGCAAAGAAATTGTAAAAATATTTTTTGGACAGAATGCTGCATTATTATCTTACAAGGTAACGTAAATATTGTTTATCCGGCAAGTAATTTTTTATTTAATTAAATCAGATCAGAAAGAAGCACAGAAAGTTATTATTATCTTATTAGACAATATCTGCTTATATCCTAAAATTAGGTCATACAGTCTAGAATTAGGTACAGAGGCTTGGCGAAGTAATATGGGCTCCATTTAATAAGAAAATTGATCGTTTTTTTATTTATTAGTAATGATTGATAAGTGCTTACCCAACTGTCATATAACTTTCTATCATATCAAGAAGAGCGTCCCTCATTAAGACATCATCCTGATTTGTTTTCTCTTCTTTTTCTGTTGTTGTTTTTGTTTGTTCTCTTTTTCTTTTGAAGACTAATAGTATATCGTCTGCGTGGCTTACACCTAAATAATGATAAAAAGTAATAATTTAAATAGTGCTTGATAGTTGGCTTATCGTGTTATGACGTAGTTGTGTGGCATTTTTGAAAAGAAAAATGTTACTTATTATTTCAGTAACTCAAGTGTTTTCCGAAGTTTAATCTGTTTGCAGCGGTGTATTCTGTAGGTTTTAGACGTCTCAATGGTAATTATATCATTGTATATATAATAACTGTACTACGGAACTTAAACCAGTCGAAACGTCGGGAACAAGGTATATAGCCACTTATTCACGCGTTAAGTCCCGTAGTATAGTTATTATATAAATATGGAACGCGATAATATAAAAAGTTATATTATATCATTGTTGCAGACAGCACCTATCCATAAAATTATATAATGATTTTCAAAATACTAAAACAAAATTTTTGATAATGAAAATGTATTTCTTCATAAACACGAATTATGTTAAATGCTTAATAAACATGTTTACCATTATTCTACTTTCTAGCAAAAATATTTGTATTATTCATAGCTTTATATATAAAATATTCAAATTTAAACATTACAAATGTTTACATATTAAGCGTTGAAAAGGTTTACAAATGACCCGGTTTGAGTGCTTATTTTCATTAAAAGGAGTTAAACGGTTTAAGAGTTTCCAACGGATTAAACATTTTAGCCTTTAGGTGCTTAGACACTTTACAGCAAACAGATGAATTTGCAGTGCCGTCTTAACGTAGTTGCTCTTAAGCTGGTTCTGCCTCTATTGAGGATGGACTTGGCTTCGATTCTCATTTGGGATTAACCATTGTTCAATTAAACGTAAAAAATTTGATCAGTACTAGCGAATTATCCTTGCTTCTCCTACTAAACTTTATCCAAATCCATTTCAGTACAAAGGAGAAACGAACGTACACACATAAACAAACTATAGCATTTATAATTATTCCGATTTAAATCCAGGGATCGTAGAACCCGGGTTTAGAGTGCTCATTCAAAATGATTTTAGAAAAACGTTGTCAAATATGTAACCCACTTTCTAGCAAATGGAATGTGTCAATCATTTTTAATGATAACCCTATTATATAATTAACCCTATCAAAAGGGTTACCACATCGTTTATAAGTCTATCAATGAGGTTAACCTGAAACCTCATTTTAAGGTGTGATAATGGAATGTAATCCATAAAGTATAGATAATTTCTACATTTGTGTACTATTTTGTTTGTCAGATTTAGTGCGGGAATGATTTCCGCTATTTACCTATTCGTCTAAAATGTCTGTACATGTCTGTGGTCGTGTGCTGAGGTTTTCTTCACTTCGTTCTAAAGTCTAATATTGTATCACAATTTTTATTGGGTAACACATTATATAATTACTTTTATACTTTACAAGACGCGATGTCACTTCTGCGAGTTTTGTTCTACTTCAACGGTAGGGCTGGTAAAGTGCCTATAACTTTGCCGGGACAGTACTATGTTGCCGATTTTGGCTAAGGTCGATAAACTTATGATGTAATGTTGTTTATTATGATGTCCATAGATTGTCCATGATTTTTATTGTATTGATTTTTTTTGAAAAATGCATTTTTTTTGGAAGGTATCTTTTTCATATTGGTAATTTTTAAAGACTTACATATATCATCTCACACTACCCTTCAGTTTAAAGGAGCGTTGATTAAGCATCACTACCCTGTAGATAGGGTAAACTTTTAGTTATTGATTTAATCTAATAAAAAGGGTTAAGTTATGAAGGAAATGATGTCATTAAGCCTGTTAACTGGGTAACCTTATTGAAAGGGTTTCAGTTAAAACACTTACAATAAACTAAGTTATAAGCACCTTAAAATTTGATTACCAAATTGTTTCTTGGATTTAATATAAAACTCACCGTAATTCTTCTTATTATTAGCCATTACATGAGACAAACTCGTCTGTGCATTGTACGAGTATCGATATAGATAGGTTGGTTCTCCTGACTGTGCGTGGATTTGAGCTAATTGTCCAACATGGGCAACAAACAGACGGTCTCCAAGAGCCTGGTGAAGATAATTCAGAAAATTTATTGAAGGATATGTGGGTTGTAGTTGTCTGGGAATGATGGCATGAAAGGGTCTGTGCAGAGGTCGGATTAATAGTCTTTTATAATTTAGTACTCCTCGCTTCGATCAGACGGGTTCCGATGTAACTTTGGTAAGGTTAGCATGGAGTAAATAGTAAATACCCGTATTACGTAGCAAGATTGAACCGTGTTATTCAATATCGCATTAATAAATTACAGTAAGCACTTTACGGCTTACAGCTTCATATAGTTTTTGTTCAATTATCCTTGTTACGTAATTAATGGCCCATGTCAATACAATATCGCAGATTGACCAATAAAATTGTTATAATAGGCATTGATATTGTTATTTACGTATATTTTATTAAATGTGTAACATTTTATTCTTTTGGACATTACATAAAGGGAAATTTATCTACATTAAATACCTGTAGATAAGAATGATATGGTAAGTGGATTAGGACAAACGCTGTGTCTTTTGCTGTCTATATCGAATAAAAAAAGCGTATTTGAAAAGGAATTAATAAAATATATTTAATGCACTTGTACATAATGCATTGTAGGTAGGTATAAATACCATAAGAACTTAAATGTATACCTTTAAATTTCAATACTTGAAAGCCTGTTTTATCATATAAAATTAATTAATTACACCAGTATCTTACCTGGACCAATTGTGGGAAAGTATCTTGAGTAACAGCTTTTCCACCTAAGTAATGGTCTTTGATCTTCTTCGCTACGATGGGCCTCATTTCTAAAGGCAGCGTGTCATTGTACTCGAAAATGTTGCTGGCAAGATGTTCCCATCTAGATTCTAGCTCCGAAAGTGTTGTAGGATCTCTTTGATAGACTGAAAAAGATTGGCAGATTGTACTGGACAAGTAAGTTTATATATGATGCAGTTGAAACGAGTACTTCATGAACTAATTGTAAATGTAAATTACATGCTTTCCAATTACAGCAGTTTTTATAGTAAAAGGAGAAACTGACTAACTAGTAATTTGCAGTCGAATACGACACCATAACTTATTTAGACGTGTCAAAATTTCTATTTATGCTAAAATGTATTTTTGTTTTATATGTTAAGTAATTAACTAGCGACTACATCTCACTTTGCTCGGGTGTGTCCCTTAATAGTAACTTATGTTTAGGAATAAGAAACGCATACACACACGCACGAACACACACACGCACATAAATACACTTACACACACTCATAGTGCCCTCCTGACCGATCTCCCAATAAAGGCCAATATCACTAAGATTTGTGAACATGTAATCGTTCAGGCACAAGTGCTTTTTTTATCCTGTCCAATGTCACTCTCGAAATCCACTGGCACGACAATTCCAGACGAGTTGACATCGCCAGTGATGAGATGCAGGAACAATAGCTTCACGAATACGTGCTCTCCGAGCCGTGGAGTCGAAACTCTTGGCTGTTTTGGGTATTCTACTCAGAATTTCTTGTCAGTAACCCAATACTAGAACCCAGGACCTCAGTATCTGCAGCCGTACATGCTTATCACTAGACCACCGAGGCGATCCACAGAGAGTAATATACACTCATACACATACTCACACTCTCATTCTCACTTATGCATTCATAATAGTGGTGTGTGTATACACATAGCCTAAACTCGACGCAATCGCGCCGGCGACTGGCGAACTAGGCTAGCGACCACAATGCACGAACTCACCCGAACGAAGTGAAACAATTCATGAACAATAAGTTTCGGCGCCGCCGAAGATTCAGCTTGTTTGTTTTTGGCCAAAACCGAAACTATGGCCGAAACTAGTTTTTTTGGCCGAAACTTACCGAAACATCTTCGGTCGGTCATTATAGTAAATATTATGAAATTTCTAAAAAACAAACTATTAACCGGATCCAATCAGTAATAACTTTACAATTATATAAATGTGTAGGTAGGTATGTGGTATAAATAACATACCTCATAACGAAGAATTTTTGAATGTCAAAGTCGTGTTTTTATGGATATGAGAGGTATTTTCATGGAGTGATAAGGTGAATAACATTAGTACTAAATACATATTTATTTATGTAAATATTATAAGTAGGTCTGTACGTGTAAGAAAGATAAGGATACGTATGAAAGGTGTAAAAGATAAATTAACTTCGTAATGTAAGATACTTATATTTATGTGTATGTGAAGTTTAAACGTTTATGTAATAATTGTTTGTAAAACTATTTTTTGGGACCATATCGCGGTTTCATTTTGTTTTTGACTTCCGTCGTTTCATATGCTTATAGCAATTATGGTCACGGGAGAGACTAAAGAATTCGGAAGGTCGGAAATTAAAAATCAAAATAAAACCCCTAAAAAACCTGTATTTAAAATGTCCAATATTCGTGTCAAGCTAAGAAAGTATGAATTGTTTATAATTTTAGGTTTTTTACCAGCAGCTGGATACAATCCTTCTTCAGATGTCACTGAGGTGATGAGCGGCAGTCGCTGCATGGCGCCGGACTTGGTCAAGTGGTACGGGTATTGTGACAGGAAAGGGTTCCTCGACCCGGGCGCTTCAGTAGTAGGCGTGAAGACAGTGAACAGTTTAGATTTCCAATCCTGTGTTTAAATTCAATATTTTATTCTATGTTTAGGTAAAGCACTTCTTCAACGTGGGCATATAAAGATGTTGATTTGATCAAGTACAACCCTTTGCCCGTGGTTTCGCCCGCGTAATTTGAATATAACGGATTTTCAATGAAAATCCATTATATTGACAATTTGTCACACAAACTTCCAACCCCTAATTTACTCTTTTACTACTTAGTTGTAAAGAGTACTTTTACTAATACTTAGTGGATACTATATAACCCTATCAGGAATCTACCTGCCAAATTTCAAGTTAGCAGCATTTATAGTTTGAGATTTCTTGATTAATCAGTGAATGGCATTTGGTTGTCACATATAAAGATTAGAAGAAGAGAAAGTGGTATGACAGAGAGATCGTATGGCCCGTATTCTATTTTCTCTAGCTACCAGCCAGGTTCATAGCGTGAAGATACGTAAGTTATGTATATTTGTATATTTAATATTCAATCAAGGCATGTTTCTTGCGATATACTCGGTAGGTAGCTCCGGTGCGCAATTTTCTGTACACATTCGTCTAACGTGTACTACATTTTTCGAATGCTTCAAGTGAGGAATCAAAATATATAAGTTACGTGTGGAGTATTTGTAATAAGTATAGGAAAAGTACTAAAAAGTACTAAAAAGTACTAATAAAATAGTATACAAATTAGATCGTTTTATAAAGCAATTATGAACCGTTGCTAGGAGTAGGAAAGTCATTTACTAAAGTCTGGTGATTTTTGAGCTTACGCTCAAAAAGGAAAAAGAAGAAGTAAGAATCAAAAAAAAAAAAAAAAAAACAGCCAAGAGCATTCAGGTTGTTGTGGCTTACTTTTTAATGAATAGAAGCAAAGTAATCTTCTCAAGATAACCGTGTTTATTTAGCTATTCCAGTTAATAGCTTCACGCGCGTTTAAAATGATGATGAGTTTAGATGATGGGAACGCTAAAGGATATTTATATTACATTGAAGAATTTAAATTAAACTGTATTTCTTGATTATATTTTGAAACATCGTATTTTATGACCGGTCAGGAATTTAACTCCGATGGGAGGATAATTCGGAATTCGCTTTCGACTTTCCAACTCCAGTTTATTACTGAAACTCTTAATCCAATAACTAAATTCACCCGACTAGGGTCTCGAACCAAGTTCCTCCAGAACTGCGGCTGTACATGCTAGTCACTACACCAAAGAGGAACGAATGAGGAGGAACTTACCAACATCTCGACTTGGGCTTTCACCAGTGCTTCTGCAGGTCTGTATTTGAGGCAATCCGCCATTTCTTGGTTACTGGATGTAGGACAGCCAACTATGGCCGATAACGCTTGGGCCTTTTGACGTGGCTTCTTTGCGTGAGTCCATGATGAGAGCGCAGATCCACTAAAGGCTATACCGCGATGGAATGTATCTGGAAAGAAAATTGTTTTGTTTATTAAATTTGAAATTGAAGAAAGCAAATCAATAAGGGAGAGTGGAGATCATTTATGTTTTATACTCACAACCAGTAGGGCACAAACTTTATTTGCAACCATTCCTTCAGCTTATTTATTATTTTTGTCATATTTACTCTGTTGTTTTGATTGAAATAGAAAAGGTCAACAATGAAAATAAGCAGATTAGATATTATCATAGAAAAATTGCCATTAATCCAAGAGTAGAATTGTCAACCACGTAAAAAAAATGTGTATGATATATTAACCTACAGAATTATGAATTATTTTAAAACACTTTTTATATATTTTGAACGTTGATTATATTTTACTAACACGATGCCTATATTTTTCCGCGGAAGAGTAGTTGTTTTTTATCTTCTGTGTATTTTTCCATAGGCTAGCACTGACTTCAGGGCCCTAATTGAATGGTCTCTTTATGGCTTTTTGCAGTCCTTCCCCATATAGACTATGCCGAACTATGCCGAAACTCATACTCTCGATATGCGCAACATTCTTAAAAAAGGTTAAAGTTTTCTGTCACGTATCAACATATAGATAGCTCATTAAATAATAATAATAATTCTTATTCCTCGTGGTGTAAAAAAAAATGTATTTTTTTATTGGAGACAAAAACCATATGCTCAATATCGTCCATGAATAATTAAGGCTACAATTTATTGCGCAAAAGAAGCCAAAGGGGAAATTTATTTTATAAAGAAAGTAAAATTCTTAGGAATTTATTGGTAAAAACGGTAAAAAAGAAGAAGAAAAAAAATGATTATACATTCTAAAAAGGTATGTTAAGATCAATATAACGATACTACAATATGAATCGGCTAAAAGTATAATGTACTTAATTGAGTAATAATTCTGTATTGAATATTTATTTAAAACTAGCGACTTACCCTTGCTTCGTTCGGGTGTGTCTCTAGGTACGTTTTAATTTTTTTGAGCGAAACCCTAATTCTTTTTCTAAAATATAAGTAGTATAAGTTACTCCTTATAATATCAGATATCTGCCAGTGAAAGTCCCGTTAAATCTGGTGTAGCCGTTTCGGAGATTAGCCGGAACAAGCAGACAGTACCGTATATAATTCCATATGCATTTAGTATAAAGCTGTTATTTTGACATTACAAACAGACAATTCAATTGTATTTATCTGGATAGATAATATTTTTGAAAGACGTTTTGGATGCAATAGATATTCGATAGAAAAAATAAACAAACGGTTAAGTTACATTTTGAAACTTCCAGAGAAATCTTGGGATTGGAAACCTTAGTATATATGAGAGTTAGTATATACGTAAGTTTGTTTTGACCAACTTGAAAAACGGAGGTTGATACTTATCAACAGTTCTGATGTTTATTTTTTTATGAAAACTTTAGAATGAATAATAAAACGGCTAACAATTGTATCCTCTGATATAGGGCAACCCCTGTATTTACATAAAATTCATGTAAACACAGGAAATAAAATAAACAGATTTGATTTTGTTTTCCATCAGGGACGAAACCAAAGCAAAGCGAGGGTGAGTCGCTAGTCATATATGTATAATGTCTATCTTACCTTTAGACAATGGGGACAGATAATGATAATGTACACTCGCACCGCCGGCGGAGCACCCGGTCAGCGTGATGCTGTCGGGGTTTCCTCCGAACATCATGATGTTGTCGCGCACCCACTTAAGAGCGAAGGCCTGGTCTTTTAGTCCAGCGTTACCCGGTATAACCTCATCGCCTGTGCTCAGGAAACCTGTATAAAGAAAAATAAGTTTAAAATAATATATTATGTTGTTTTCTTTCATAGTGTTATTCACCAGATTTTTTTTCATGTGTCAAGATGTTAATATGGTCATTTTTTTCAATTTTAAGAGGTTAGCTTATTAATTTAATATATCAATCTATACAAATATTATAAATGTGACAGTTTGTGAGTATGGATGTTTGTTACTCTTTCACGCCAGAACGGCTGAATGGATCTAGATGAAATTTGGCACAGAGATAGTTTATAGTCTGGAATAACACAAGCTACTTTTTATCCCGGAAAAATGTACGGTTCCCGTGGAATAGGTTTGTTTTTGTTTTCCTAGAGACGAACCGCTAGTACATTATATTTGCAAAATGAAGGAATGTACTTAAAATTTATAAGTAATCGAAGAGAAAGAAATGTAAGAGATTATTATTAGTGAAGAAAAATTTTACCTTAACAATCTATGCGAAAACTTGTATCCTATACTACTTTATTGTATTTTGTTTACTTTTGTTTGTACTATTTTTAATTTTTAATAACATTTATAATGAATAGGTATTATTAATTAGAATAATCTTTTATTATTCAAGATATGTTTTTATCTCTTAAAAAATAGGTTCCGGACTTCAAAAAGAAACACGGAACCCATTTTGGAATTAGAAATATTATGATCACTCGTACCAGTAATCATATTCCTTCAAAATCTACTGGTACAGGTTAATTTTCAGAACAAAAAAAAAAGCTAACATTTATTAAATAACTTATTACTTTACATATTGATTCTTACCTAGAGGTCCCAATCTGTAGTTAAGAGTGACAACGACCATATCTCTATCCATGAAATGTGATGTGCCATATCCATCGCCGCTGCCGTACATGAAGGCACCGCCGTGGATGTATATCAGCACGGGGAGAGACGCCCCAGCCTCGACTTTTGGTGTGAAGACGTTGAGGAAAAGACAGTCTTCACTTCCTGTGAAGAAACGTACGCTTGAATATTTATATCATTAGTCTCGATTTTAAGGAGATAATTATAAATAAAAATTAAAACAAATGTGAGTTCACACACCGAAGGTTCCATATCATGGAATATTAAATTAAGTTTAAATTCGCTTTTTTTTAGTCATTTTTTTACATTTTTAGTAAATGTACGGTTTTCGGATTTTTCCCTTTACTTGTGCTATAAGATATTGCTTCTTGCTACATTTCATGATCCTAGGTCAACGGAAAGGCTAATTATTAGCGTCCGGCAATCCAGCCGGGCGCGAAGCCAAGAAACGCATAGAGAGGTGGTCCACTTCGGTGGGCGGTGTGCATTGCGGGTTGTTCCTGGTACTTCTCTTATAACAGAGTGGACTGTGGAGCAACTCCATGGTTGTTGTGGTCTGCTTCGGCAGGCCTGCCATCGGGGCGTCGTAGTTGAGTGCGTAAGCGATCCTGCGACGCCCCTTTAAGACGGGAAAACTTTTGTTGGGTTTTAGTGGTAGTACTGATTGATAGTACTGATTTTCTTAGCCGGTGAGCACTATATACACACACACACATATATATATATATATATATGTATAATATATATATATATATATATATATATATATATATATATATATATATATATATATATATTATCTGTCTGATTTTTGTAAATTAAGTATATGCCGACCGATATATTCCAATCACTCAATATTACGAGAGACTTTAACGTAACGGAAAATCACCGACGGAAAAACCACTTCAAGATTTTGGCATGAATTTTTGATGTTATCACCAATTATCAATTTCAAATTATTATCATTCCATCAATCATATAGTTGGTTTTTTGTTATCTAATAATATTATTTAATAATAATTTTATATATATACAGGTAGTGGTAGCCCAGTGGTAATGCGCTCGCTTGGGAAATCGAGTGAAGCGTGTTCAAATCCCGGGTTTCGCACCTGCCAGCCTAGCGGTGGGACGTTAAAAAGGGCTGAATACATATATACTATCTTTTATAAGCCTCTCAACGTATGAGTATTTAGCTATTAACTTCGTACTAAATTATGGTACAACTGAAATTTAAGGCCTTACAATTTGTGGCTGCAATAAATAAGGCAGAGGAACATTAACATTGGATGTTCATACACTTTCAAGATCACCAAAGTTATTCGACACTTACTAACCGATTTCCAAAAAGGAGGTTCTATTTTCCTTCTTGATCTTCATCTAATTAATAATTAAAAAATAGGGACATTTTTTACGAATTTGGAAGCATATAACTCGGCAACTACTGGTTTGAATAAAAAATCAATTTAGAAATACTATATTCATTTAAAACACCTTTCCAGGAATTTACCTTCAGACTTGAAATTTGTTTTAGCCCTCAGTTACATGTGTGGAGTGCCATCTCTATTTTTTATTTTCCATCTTTTTTCTAAAATAAAACGAGTCTAAGTTACTCCTTATTACTTCAGCTATTTGACAGTGAAATTCCCGTCAAAATCAGTCCAGCCATTTCAGAGATTAGCCGGAACAAACAGACAGACAGACAGACAGACAAAAATTGTAAAAAATGTTGTTTTGGTATATGTTCGGTACATATACATCCATATGCATTTAGTAAAAAGTAGTTATTTTAATATTACAAACAGACACTCCAATTTTATTTATCTGTATAGATGCTTTTTTAAACAAAAGCAATAACTAAAAGCTCGAATTGCACATTTCCATTTTTTAAAGTCAGTTAAAACAAGTCTTTTGAAGTACTTTCATGATATACAAAATGTACGTACATGCAAAAGTTTGTGTACCATTCACTGTAAGAATGTGGTTATTAATTTGAGCTCTCAAGGTTTTTACAACTTTTAACCGAATTGAAAAGAAAGGAGGTTATCAATTATTGGAACTACAAAATATTTACATATACCAATCTATTGTATAGGTGTAGGTATATATGTATAATATCAAGTATATCTATCTTCTTCTATCTATACATATAATAAAACTGTAGAGGTCGATTGTCTGTGCATAGAAAAAAAATTGCTAAAAACTGAGTCCGGGAGATGTAAGAAGAGCAATAGAACAAATCAGTTTTTTTTTCAATTTTTTTGTTTGTCTGTTTCTCTGTTTGTCTGTTTGTACGGGTTAATTTCCGAAACTGTTGGACCGATTTAAATGTCGTATTGTGGTATCTTATATACCCGGCCAACATCTTACATACTTTTCATTCCGGAAAATTAAAGAGTTCTCGTGGGATAGTCAATAAACTGTAGTAACTTATACAGCTTAGTAAACAAAAACTACTGATTGGATTTTAATGAAACTTTACAATTATATAGTTCATACGTAACAAATAGGCAACTTTTTATCCCAGAAAAATGTACGGTGTCACGCATTTCTCCGAAACTAGCAATCGGATTGTGATTATTGTTTTTTATATGCTTACATTTATTTCAACTTAGGGAATAGTAAGCATTTCATCAAAATCGGTTCAGTAATTTTTATGATATGGACTAAAACGTGTGACGATTTAATGATACGAGTTACGGATATGGCGCAAAGGGAAAATAACTCAAAAACTTGGTCAAATTTTATTATGTAAGAAAATCAGAACTGCCGAAACCGAACTGGCCTCACGATACAAATCCGCGGCGAGAACTAAAAAATAATAAGATTGCCGGGCCATTTGATACGAGCTACGGGAGTAGATTATTATTACTTAACGGTAAATTAGATGATGTTGTAGCAGTAGGACTGCTACGTAAACGCAATATTTCTTGATACGCTCTTAGATTGTGAGTTTGTTTCAAAAGTTTGTTAGGATCTAATTTATCTATGGCAAGGCCATTAAGCGTCTTTATCCTACTCAAAGCAACATAAGTAACAAAAAAATCTCTAAATACTTATTTATAATCACCACCGACTTCGAAAATATTTGATTAGGTATATATTCTAAATGAAAACCCTCGTTCAGTTATTTTTTACTTTATAGTGTCTGGAAGTCGGATTTTTTTTAAATTACTTTTTTATTATCATTTTGAGTTCGTAAATTAGATGCTAATTTAATTGGCTGTTGCTATCGGTACTTAAGATAAGGATGAATAAAAAAATATTATTAGTACTTTAGTAGGACGAATAATAAATAAAGAACGCTGTTGCTATTCGTCCGATAATCGGATGAATAAAAAATATATTATTCATCTGACTATTGTCGGTTTTAAATTAAACTATTTTTTCGGATTATTTCGCGGATTTATTTTGATTTTTGGTTCCCGACGTTTCGAATGCTTTACAGCAATCATGGTCACGGGACAGACTAAGTTATAGACGTCTCAAACCGGAAATCAATCAAAAATCAAAATAAATCCGCGAAATAATCCGAAAAGATAGTTTTATTTAAAATTTCCAATATTCGCTTAAATCTAAGAAAGTATTATTGTCGGTTTGTACGAATATTTACCACTTTTTATTGTTTTCTAATGTAAAATATTAAATAAGTGATTAATTTAGGTGCAGGAGTTTCTATATGCAAAAAAATAACCCTAAACTACCGAGCTGAAAACTTATTCTTTTAAATCCCAACGATTTTTAATTTCAAGAGTTTTTAAGGTTAAAAAATTATTTTTAGGCGCTGGAGTTTCTGTATGCGAAAAAAAAGATAACCTTAATCTACCGCGCTGAGTCGAGCTAATTATTCTACTTATTTATTAGTAGGTATATTCGACCTTCTTTATAATTTATATATTTTATAAAAGACAAATAATTATTTTATATTCGGCCTATTAAAGGACGAATAGACATTCCGAATTTAATCTCAAACAAATATATATTAAATGACTAGATATAGATTCTAGTTTTTATTTTACTTCTAAAGAGAATTTATTTGATTTGACTCTCGCACCAATGTACGTTACTATGTCAGAAATATAAGCGGCCGGGAGCAAAACAGCTCATCAAAATTTCATTGCAAACGAAAAAATTGTATAATAAATGCATTATTAAAGATACATAAAAATACAAACAAATATACGTACCATATAAATATATACTATATAAATTTGATTTAAAGAATTTGTTTTTTATAACATTATTCACCTAAAAAATATAAATAGCATTTGCTCGCGGATTTACTACAATATTTTAAGCACTTAGACGTCCCAGAATTCAGTCTATCGATATCAGTATATGCTCTGGATGTTAATGCGAGCCGGTGGTACATTCCTCACGGACTTACATACACACTGATATTTAAATAATGTACTCGTAATAGAAAAATTTAAAAAGTGACGATTCAAGAGTTGTGTAAAAGTCTATTTGCGTAAGTTACTCCTTATAATATCAGCTATCTGTCAGTGAAAGTCCTGTTAAAATTGGTCCAGGCGTTTCGGAAATTAGCCGGAACAAACAGACAAAAAAAATAAAAAAACGTGTTTTTCTTATAAGTTCCATATGCATTTAGTTAAAAACTGTTATTTTGACATTACAAACTGACACTTCAATTTATTTATTTGTATAGACTAGCGAATTACCCTCGCCTCGCTCGGGTGCGCCCCTAAGTAAATTTTACGTTTTACATAGATAAAAACAGTTATAGTGAGCATACCTTAGGAGATAGACACCTGCTATCGCGGATTTTTCTGTAGACCTTTTTAAGACCTACAATTTTCTAGTACTTGTTTTGATATATTTTTAATAATTTACCCAAGCGTTACTCGCTGTGAGCAATTAATAATTTTAAATCTGTAATATCTTCAAAGATATTAATTTTAATGAAATGCTGTAATGGGCAATTTTTATCTACAATAAATGCAATTTTAATACCTTGTATTCAATAATTGTATAAGCGATAAGCATTAATACTCTATTGTTTAAAATAGTTTCGTAAAAATCCATTATTTTATCCATTATTCCATTATTTTTTAAATCCATAAAAAAAAAAAACCGACTTCCAGGCACTGAAAAGTAAAAAATAACTAAACAGGGTGCGGGGCGGTGTGCTTTGATTTGTATTGGCTGGCACCGACTTCAAAAATATCTGATTAAGTATCTATTCTAAATGAAAACCCCTGTTTAGTTATTTTTTACTTTTCAGTGCCTGGAAGTCGGTTTTTATTTTTTTTTAAAAAAGTTTTTATTTTTCCATTTTTAGTGTAGACGTAATAAGCAGGTAATTTGTAATTTATAAGAAGAAAGATTTTTATTAATAAAAACATATTTGATTTAGCCATTTATTTAAAAACCGCTTGACCGATTTCGATAAAATTTATATGGGACCACCGGGGAAGAATACCCTTTGAAACAAAAAAAGAATTTTCCAAATCGGTTCAGCCGTCTTCGAGTAATCCGTGAACATACATAAAAAAAAAGGAAGAAAAAAGATTCCGACGAATTGAGAACCTCCTCCGTTTTGGAAGTCGGTTAATAAAATAATCCATCCATTATTTTTAGTTATATTTAAAAGATAACAATGGTTAATATAGCTTACTGAGGATATAGACATACACCATCGCGGACTTTTCTATGGACCTTTTTAAGATATATAATTACGTAGTACATATATCTCGTATTTTTTAGCAATGTAAGCGTCTAAAATATGTTTTATACGACGTCATTACAAAACTTTCAAATTCTTGGCTTTCCTGGATTATAATATGCACTAGCAACTCACCCTCGCTCCGCTCGGGTTCGTCCCTAGTAATTTTTTAATGTTTAGCTCAGAGATGAGATATTTTCCCGCAGTAAAAAGTATCCTATATGTTGACCCGGATATCCAGCTATCATCATACCAAATTTCATCAAAATCTGTCCAGTGGTTTTTCCGTGATGCGGTAACAGACAGACAGACAGACAGACAGACAAAAATTCTAAAACCTGTAGATTCGGCCTCTGTATCGATAATAATATCTATTTCAATAAGATTTTCCAAAAAATATTTAATGTACAGATTCGGCTTAGTTACAATTTTATAATACGTATAGATGTATCATATATAAATCTTCCGGAAGAAAATCTCTACATGATAATCAAAACCGTATCAAAGTCTGTTGCGCGGTTTAGAAGTTACCGGAGAAACAGACGGACGAAAACAGCGACTTTGCTTTATATTATGTATAGATTATGTAATCACAATGAATCGTCTTTATGTCTCTAGTAGCAAAAACATAGGAGTTTCATATAAATTTACGATAGCCTCTCCACCCCCTTTAATCGGCATTCAGCCCAGTCGTAAAATTCTTAGCTGACGTCTCCTATAGACTACATACCTGTCATATTGTAGCGATATAGGTCAAGTAGTTTTCGAGATTTCGGGTTTAGTCAATAAGTTTTCGCCTTTATATAGATTGGCATTGTTTTTTTTCTTTACTTTAACTTTATTCTTTTTTTAAGCATTCTGTATTTAAAATTAATTAATAATAATCCTAGCCTCAAATTTGTTTCCTTTAGTTTAATTAGTCCATATCATAAACGCTACTGAACTTATTTTGATGATATTTTTACTATTTCCTAAGTTGAAATAAATGTAAGCAAATAAAAAAAGAATGATCACGATCTGATTACTGGCTTCGGGAAAACGCGCCGACAAACATACATATGTAAATACCAACATACGTACTTATACATACGTATACTCCTATATGTTTGGAACCCCTAATAGATTATCATATGTAAATATTTTGCGGTTCCAATTATATTACATACATACGCGTTGAAATGATAACCTCCTTTTTTTTTTAAAGTCAGTTAAAAAGTATAACTTAATGCTGATGGCCAATTAAAAATCGTTTTAATGGTTCCTTTTTTAATAAATATATTAATGATGCTTTAAAGAAAACTCATATTTTTAATGAAAAACTTTCTGCTATTAAGGTTGGAGTAATTAATTATTAACATTTTTACTAATATTGAACCCAGAAGATAACTTTTCAGTTAAAATATATTTACTTTACTTTTTATTATAAGAAAGCAATTAAAATACTATAAAAATAAATATGAATACGGAAACTATGTTTATATCATGTGCTTTGAAATAATAACGTTTAGTTACGCCAACAAACTTACCAACAACTTTATCCATAAAGGGTTCGTACTGTAGACATGCCGAGAGCGGCTTAGTGGCGTCCCACGTCCCGAGCCATGGTTTCATTTGCTGCGGCTCCTGAAAAAAATATGGTTCTTTTATTAATAATAATTAATCTACACAAATAAATAAAATTGAAGTGTCTGTTTGTAACGTCAAAATAACAGCTTTTTACATTGCATATGAAAGTATATATAAGATAAAAACAATTTTTAAATTGTTTTGCCTGATCCCTTGATAGATAGCTATTTGTTTGTTCCGGCTAATCTCCAAACCGTCTAAGCCGATTTTGACGGGAATTTCTCTGGAAGATAGCTGATGTTATAACATCAGGAGTAACTAAGGTTAGTTTTTCGGGAAAAGTATTAGGGTTCCGCGCAAAAAAAAAAGAAATTGTGAAAAAAATCCGCGTACCTCGGGACACACCCGAGCGAAGTGAAGAGAAGCCGCTAGTTAATAATAATAATTGGTTGTAATAATTGGTTGTAATCTGTTTGCACAAGCAAACAGATTATCTTCTCCAGACCAATTTCGGCCAAAACGGATAATTTTATTGAAACTCGTCAATTAACTGGGCATGAGATATAATATTGCACAAATATGTTCCATATACGCTTAAACGCAAGTGCAATCTTTTCAAATGTATCCCTTTGATTGTCAAAATACTATTCGAGTATAATTTGACACAACCCTCGAGTCATCAGTCATAGGACTAACGGCTTTACGTCTTCTCTAAGGCTCAAAGGGGCTTTTCATTGAAAATTGGGAATTTTTAACAGAAAATATGAATAAACTACATATATTGGACCGATCATCTTGTTGAAGACATGGAAAACAACAATGTTGAAAGACATCTTTGGAGAAGAATGATTAGGAGAGCCGACCCCAAATGAAGATGGGAAAAGGCCAGAAGAAAAAGATATTGGACCGACCCCTGACTGAAAACCTAGGACTATAGACCAACGAGGTAATGTAATATTATTTCACCAAATTACCCACATCAGCGTACAAAACCGACATTAAAACGTGGAAGATTTTGAATTCGGGTATACATTACATTATGTTATGTATTAAGTGATTTTTAATATTTTTCCACCCCCATGATTGGACTTTAAAATTATAGAATATATTGTTTTCGAGTATACATTTGGTACACAATATATTCGCTGTTTTTTTTTTTAATTCAATAATTTCACGAATTTCCAAGATATTCAATTATAATTTTCAATAATTTCAATTCCACACCCGTGTGTGGAAGGGTGGAACTAAATTGACTGAAAAGACATCCGGTCTTTTCAATCAGAATCGATATTTAATTCTAAAATAAAAAGATATTGCCTCTACAATAGTTGTCAGAAAGGTATTACAACTGTAAAAATGACAAACTATAAATAAGCCAATTAGCCTTGAGAGATACGGTCATATTAAATAATGTAATAAATCACAAGGTTATAAACTAGTTGTTAGCTGCAGCTCCACTCGTTTTTATATACGTAGAGCATTCATTAGAAAGTGAGAATGTGATACAAATCCTTTGGAACCGAAAATGTTAATACTGGCTGGTAAAGTACATATATGGTTGTAATATTGATTAGATTTAAAAAAAGGAAATAATTTGAATATCTTTTGTTTTTTTTTTTTTTAAATGGAAGTCTTATGTTTGCAGTCTGCTGTAGTGTGTTGCCGAAAATGTAAAAAAATGAAATGCGCGCGGTTATTAATCTATTAAGTATCTGTGCTTGAAAAATTTTACTACGGAACACAGTACGCACTACATGCTACAGTAGCACGTTGGTGCTCCGAATTTAAATGTGGAAGAATATCTACCAAAGACGACTCTCGCTGGAGTCGCCTCACAACGGACAGTCGAAAACATTGTTTTAGCAGATCCTTGTGTCACAAAGATTTTGACTGGTAATGTGCATAGCATTTTACACGAACTATTGAGGACAAAAAAAGGATCCGTGCGCTGGTTCTCCAGAATGTTTACCGATGCACAAAAACAAACCAGGCTGAACATATCACGAGCTTCTTTGGAACTCTTACAACAAGATCTTGATCGTTTTTGCCTCGATTTACAACCATGGATGAAACTTAGCTTCACCATTACGATCCAGAAATAAAATTACAGTCTATAATTTGAAAAATACCATCGTTTTCAGTCCCTTAAGAATGTAAGGCGAGTAGTTTCCCCGGGAAGATCATGGCTCTCTTTCCTTAAGGGCTGGTCATGATGGAATATTTCGACCATGGATCTACTGTTACTGGCTATGCAGAACAAGTAAAAAATTGTGTAATGAAATTCGCGTGAAGTGACGAGGAAAACTAGCAATAATTGTTTTGTTCTATCAAGTTAATGGCCCCGGCTCAGATCCGCCGTTGCTATGGCTGCAATTAGAGATGCTGGCTTCGAAATACTTGAGCATTCTCCATATTCACTCAATCTTCCCCCTAGTGATTTCTATTTTCCAGGTTGAAGGAGTCTCTGAGAGAAGAGATTCGAAAATGATGAAGAAGTAGTCGCTGTAGTACAGGCATTTTAAGGTGCTAGAATGGAGTTGTTTAAGAAAGGAATTTTAAGTAAGAGATTCCAAGTGTCCTAAGTTAAAAGGTGACTATATCGAAAAATGAAATAACATTTAATAAAAGGCAACATCTTCATTCTCACTTATTATTGAACATCCCTCGTAATCTTCATTTCCAAATTAATTCAAAGCCGTCGAGCCGTTACAGCGTCAAGAAGCGGGGGCGGTGGGAGGGGTGGGGGGGGGGGGAGATCCAGTTGGACCCGAAACCTAGAAACGCACTGGAAGGCGGTCTGGCTCGTTGAACGGTGTGCCATGCGGGTTGTTTCAGCTACTTCTCTGATAGCAGAGTGGACTGTGGAAGCAACCCCTTGGTTGTTGTGGTCTGCTTTGGTAGGCCTGCCCGTCGGGGCGTCGTGGTTGAGTACGTAAGCCGTAAGCGATTCTGCGACGCCCCATTAAGACGGGGGACGTTCTGTTAGGTTTTAGTGGGTAGTAATTTCTTTACTGGCCGGTGAGCCCCGCATAGCTAGCTACCTGTGGTATGCGTAAATGCATTTTCCAACATTAAAAAAGGGGACTTCTAACAGAGTAATAATGTCATATACTCGTTGGATATTTTATTATGTGTAACAGATACTAAAACTAATGTAGTTAGTAGTAGTAGTGTAGTTATATAATAATTAAGATTTGATTGATGATAAATAGTTATTTAAACGATAATAATTGGTATTTTTTTCTTTCACTTTTTAACCAATTATAAAAATGTATTAGGGTCGTATTGTATTTTGTTTATATGTTTAAAGGAACTAAATCTATAATTTTATTTGTCTCTTTGTTCAATTGTGCACTTATTTCACTAGACGCTAGACGAATTTAAAACAAGGTCATCTCAATTTATTTAAGAGGTATAAATATTCTTAGATATACTCAAATATTTGACATCTATACTAATATTATAAAAAAGAAAGATTTGTATTTTTGTGTGTGTGTGTGTGTATGATTGTAATGAATAAATTCAAAAACTACTGTGCCGATTTCAAAAATTCTTTCACTATTGGAAAGCTACATTCACCCTGAGTGACATAGGCTATATTTATTGGTAGAAAAGATTAGGGATCCTTACTAAAACTTAAGTAACGTAACCCAAGGTGTAAAAAAAGTGCCCTAAAACGTTTTTCGTCGCATGCGCTGCGGAAACTATTGATGATAGAACAAAGGTATGTTCAACAATATTAAAGAACATAGTTTTTCTGTCTGTTTGTCTGTTTATCTGTTTGTCTGTTTCTACGGGCTAATCTCCGAAACTGTTGGACCGATTTAAATGAAATTTGGCATGGTGGTACCTTATATTCCCGGTTAACATCTTAAATACTTTTCATCCCGAAAAATTAAAGGGTTCCCGTGGGATAGTTAAAAAACTATAGTAACTTATATAGCTTAGTACACAAAAACTACTGCTTGGATTTTAATGAAACTTTACAATAATATAGTTCATATATCAGAATAATAAATAGGCTACTTTTTATCCCGGAAAAATGTACGGTTCCCGTGGGATAGATTTGTTTTTGTTTGTCTAGATTTTTAAATAAAACAATTTATTTTGGGATTTTCCACCGGTTTTCTTTTGATTTTTGGTTCCTGACACTTCGAATGCTTTACAGCAATCATGGTCACGAGAGATATAAAGATTTTGGCCGTATTGATTTATTTTAATTATAAAATTATCACAGTCGGCGTCTGCCTACAAAATATTACATTGATTTGAAGAAAAAAGAAATGGCGCCGAGACACCTATCAATATCTATTATATCAATTTGAAAAATTCATTAAATAATTCTCTACAGTGACCATGATTGCTGTATGTATTTAAAACTTCGCAAAAAAAAAAAAAACCGAAAACATAGTTTTATTCAAAATAGTGTTACTATAGCTTAACAATTTGAAATTCATAAAATCATTTGAATTTATTGAAATTCAAAATCAAAAACTCATAAGAATTGCGTAGGGCATTGAACCATCCAACGCTCAATCGCCAATGAGACATACTACTGCGCCAGGAGGCAAAAGTACCGAGTAATAATTCCCCAAAATTAAAACAAGAATCATTTAAGATTGTTGTTCCGAAATGGCCATTTTACACATCATATGCAGTAAAGGCCATGAGGTCAACAATCAAGAAAAAAATAAATAATGTATTATTTTTGTGCTTAACTCACCCTAAATCTGTGTTTGCCGATTGGAGGTCGAGCGTAGGGTATACCGTAAAAGCTGGCATATTTTCTTCCATTAGTGGATACTTCCCAAACCCCTTGCAAAACACCATTGGCTACTCTCACTAAAGGGTTCGGGCCTTGACCGCTAACCAAAATAGCCAGCACAAGAAACAAAAATAATTTTATATGCTCCATTTAAACTGTAATACAAAAAACGTGCGCACGCGTCTACCTCCACTTTAATACTAAAGTAAGTGCGGCATCAAGTCAATTATTAAATGTTACAGATAATGAGACTTTAATGATAGTGGCGAAGTAATTTTGTTTTTATTTATTGTTTAGTTTTTTTTTTTTTTATCTAAAATTGATAGATAACATTTAAGTCTTTGAACTTTCATAGTCACTGAGAATATTATTGTGATGTAAAACAAGTAAAAATCAAGTGATAAACATGCTATATATGGAAATATCCAGTTATACAATACAATAATATAGATAAGATTTATTATACATATACATAGATTTTGCATCATACAATGAAATATTTTTTTACGATGTTCTTAATTATTATCCATCTCTGTAATAGTGATGTGAAGTTTATTTATTTAACATAAGCTATATATTTTTACCTTTTTTTCTTTAACCTTAATTACTAAGTAGTAATTAACCTAAATTATTATCTGTGATTTGTAAACATTAAAAATGTGTATTGGCTTTTGGATATATTTTAAGTTTCTAATCCATTTTGTATAGTCTCATAACTTATTTAAATAAAAAATACGTACGAACTTGATCTAGACCTAACATCTCCCCCAAACGTGCGTTCACCTTATCGTGGAGGGAGGGGGGGGGGGGCTCCGGGTTTCTCCTGGTACTTCTCTGATAGAAGAGTAGAATGTGGGAGCAACCCTTTGGTCTTGTGATCTGCTTCGGAAGGCCTACCGTCAGGGCGTCGAGGTTGAGTGCGTAAGGGATCCTGTGACGTCCCATTAAAAGGGAGAGGTTCTGTTGGGTTTTAGTGGGTAGTACTGACTTTTCTAGCCGACGAGTTCCAAATAACCACCTGTATGTGTAAAAAGATGGTATGCGTAAATGCATTTCTCAATAAAAAAAAGGAGTTGACAGGTAGAAATCGTAACTTAACAAGAAAGCGTTACAAGACGTTCGGTTCCTTCGATCCGGTGTAGTTCGAATATTACTCTTATACACCGATGGGACGAATACTTGACACGACCAGTGAAAGTTAAGGCGTAAGACGGATGGCTTTACGTGCTCTCCGAGTGGGGTGGAACACCGCCAACTTCCCAACTCCGGGCTGTTACTGAGAATTTCTTGACAAAAATACTCAATGACTAAACTATTTAACTAGTTACAGTTAGTATATGCCCGTCCCCCAGATGTGCTCTTGTGAAATATGATTTAAATCTATTCAGACGCTTAAGGGCAGAAAAGGCAACAAACAGACAGAGCTTCACTTACACTTACAATATTAATAGGCTTTAGATATTTAGAAAAAAAAACAATATTTAAAAACTACAACATCGCAAACGTTTTCAAGAAACAGATTTAGAATTTTAAGGATTCTAATATTTAGACCGTATAAGGCTCAGCTGAAGCTACTTTAAAATTCTATTCAGCAAGCATTACGGCGAGTGCACTTAAGAAATTCTTTTATTCGCATGAATGTAGATAGTTTTTAAGCTTTTAAACTAACAGAATTCCGTAAGAGGACGTCACTATATAGTTGAAGTTACTCATTTTAATCTGTATCTTTTCGTTACTTAGAAATAGTATAGTTTTCTATTATTTCGTAAAGATTTTTTAGATTCAGGAATATTCCATACATAGATCACATATGTTTTACTTATGATGACGTATGTTGGGATATGTTGGGACATTAACACACAGCACCATCTAGTTCCATGGGCTACGAGGCTTATGTTATGGATACCAGATAGTTGATACACTACACATATATTAACTTTAAATACATACATATTATAAATATAAACACCCATAACTAGAGTACAAACATTCGTGCTCATCACATAAATGAATACCTCCAGCCGGACTCGAACCCGCGACCTCGACGACTCGTTGGCACAGCAAGCAAGGTCACTACAAACTGAGACAAACGTGTCGACTTAGATCTATAGATTACCACTGTTTCACTAGAAGTCTATTGATGCTACTAAAAACTGGGGAGGTTGATGTATCATGTGAGCTGCAGTCAAAATAAGAAAAGCCAAGAGGCATTCCATGAATATAAATGAGGCATGAAAGAAATTTAAAGTGAACATATTATGGATTTTTTCCAAAAGAATTTAAAGTTAGATACCTACTTTTTTATTTAAGTCAAGAGTTGTTTAGTTATTATGCTTTTTAAATTGCAAATATTATGTTACCACATCTTCCTCTATATTTTAAAGTAAAGAATGAATAGTCAGACGTCGTCTGCCTCTCAGTAAATTTTAAAGTTTATTACCACAACTAGTGACTCACCCTCGCTCCGCTCTGGTTCGTCCCTACGTTTCAAGGTTAGTATAGATTTCTCAGAGATGAGATATTTTCCTGCAGTAAAAATTATCCTAAATGTTGACGCGGATAACCAGCTATCATCATACCAAATTTCATCAAAATCCGTCCAGTAGTTTTCTCGTGACGCGTTCCCAGACAGAGAGACAAAAAAAATCTAAAAAGTATAGGCTCGGTCTCTCTATCGATAATAATGACTATTTCAATAAGATTTTCCAAAAAAATATTTAATGTACAGATATGATTCAGAATTTTATTATATGTGCTTCTTAGATTTGCGCGAATATTTGACATTTCAAATAATGCTTTACAGCAATCATGGTTAAAAGAAGAAGGTTTTATTGAACGAACTACTTATTAGTTGTATTTTTTTAATATTCAGCCCAATGTATCCCAAGCTATGCCTAATGCTATTAAACGCACGTACGTTAATAGAACTACATCAGAATCTTTACTGGCGCGCGTACAAGTTATCGCCAAAATTTCATCACAATTCAATTTTATATACGCATACCTAGTACCTAAACAGTCAAACAAACAGAGAAACGGCCTAGCTCTTAGGGCTAGAAGCGTTGACACTTAGCTGTTATCAGACATTATATAATATCTTTATTACTCTAAAATCCTACATATTTACTCAGATGACAAAGTGAAGAGGGTTATCAGTGTTATTAATATTATATGTATGTGTATATTTATCTGTAGTGTAAAACAAAGTAAATTGTTTAAATGATTTGCAAAGATTTGTGCATATCTGAAAGTGATTATATATCACGGAAAATCGAACTCAACAGTACTTTAGTGTACGTACGTGCACTTTAGTATACTCGGTAATAGGGTGGTAATACTTTAGTGATTTTTAAAAAGAAGTTTTTCAAAGTAATGTACGCTAAACAATAAAGATGCGTTTTTATTTTATTTGAGCGACTTGTATAGGATTAAAGTTTTACAGATACCTATATAAATTGTTTGTTTTTTTTTTTATTAGTAGTTTTAAGCATTTTAAAATACTATTTTATTATTATATATAACGGATGATGTGACCTTTAATAGGTAATACATAAAAATTTAATTGTAAATCTATACTTTAATATTATAAAGCTGAAGAGTTTGTTTGTTTGTTTGTTTGTTTGGTTGAACGCGCTAATCTCAGAAACTACTAATCCTTCTTTTTGCATTAGATAGCCCGTTAACTGAGGAAGGCTATAGGCTATATGTCATCCCGGAAAATGTACGGTTCCCGTGGGATAGATTTGTTTTTGTCTAGGGACGAACCTGAAGCGAAGCGAGGGCGAGTCGCTAGTGTAAAATATGTTTACTGTTGGAGATTCGTATAGATAAATAAATAAACTTCTTATACGTATAAATAATATTATATAGGTAATACGCGTAGGTAATGTATTTAAGTCTATAAATAGGCAAAAACAAAACAGTTCAGTACCTTTTCCTCTTCATAACAACTTCCCACAGTTTCATCTCAATAACATGAACGTCACGAACAGAAAAATACGCATTCATACGTAAAGATATTATATTTACTAATAATAATAAATAAGTCAGAAGACTGATGTTTTACGAGAAATGAAGTAAAATCATTATAAAGAAAATAAATCCAACTTTTCGATAGACCAGTCTCTCCCGTGACCATGATTGCTGTAAATCATTCGAAACGTCGGGAACCAAAAATTAAATTAAATCCGCAGAAAAAACCGAAAATGTAAGTTTTCTTTGAAATATAAATGTTCGCGTAAATCTAAGAAAGGATCATAATAAAAACGAAATTAGGGTAGAGATCTGGACTCATTGGACCTTTAAGGGTTTCAAGGAGTTATAGGTTTGAGTAAGCTTAATCCTAAAACGACGTCAAAGGCACTCGAATGTTTGTCCTGAAAACATCATGCTAGGTTACATTCGGGTGGGTCCTGCGGCTTCTCGCCGGTTACCGTTCGTGGCTTAGTTTGCTATGCGGGGCCTATCTATATGTCTTAAGTGGATTGTGAAGCTGTAAATCTTCATACAAAAAGCGATAACGTCCCCCCCCCCCCATTAACATAATCTAATTTTCGTAATTTATGGAAATGTTGTAGATATAATGAAAAACTAGGTCCGTACGTTTTTATTTTAAAGAAATATTGCGTATGATAGAAGTTATTAGCATCTAAATATCTGTATTTTTGACTCAAAAATTTCCTCGAGCGTTTTTATTTTTTTTAATTAGACTAAACTGAATTACTAAAAAAGAAAAACGTACAGACCTAGATTAAGGTGTACTAAATCTAGTGAGACCAAAATTATCTTATTTCGTAAATGTTTAGGGGGGTGAAAACGATATCGCCCGAAACAATATTTCAAACAGGAAATATAGGTAATTGCCTCTAAGATTTGCAACTCTCTCTATCGCACCATACGGGTTGGCAAAGCGAGTGGTATGAAACAGATAGCATTTTTTTAAAAACCTACTCGCGCCGCGTATCGACACTTCACAATCCTCTTAATGTATAAAGTTTCGTGCTTCTGACTGTTGTTGCTGAAAAGGTGAAAATTTGACAGTTTATTTTATCAATGACACGTAGCCGCTATGGAAATATTTTTTTGTATGTAAGCTCTAAAAGAGTGAAGTTGACGATTTTATGAAGAATAAGAAGTTCGGCAAAGCCGGGATATGCTACTAGTTTGAATACAAAAGTTTGAACGCAGAGTTTTGATTTATTTGATTTTCGCTTTACAATTAGTTTAGGGGTATAATTTATGGCATTATTTAATTTATTTATGAAATAACACTTGTAAAAATTGTATTTTTAATGATTATAAATAAAATTAATTCATTATACGGTTTATGCAGGACCTATTTAAGTGTAAAATTCTAATTGCTTAAAAACGAACTAAAACATGAAAGAACATACGAGGGGGATTAGGCCATAGTCCACCACGCTGGCCAAGTGCGGATTGGCGGGCTTCACATGTCTTTCGAAAACTTGCTAGGTTCTCTCAGACATGCAGGTTTCCTCACGATGTTTTCCTTCATCGTAAGGCAACTGGTAATCATGTTAGAAATGATTCGCACATGAAAATATCAGAGGTGCGAGACCCGGGATTTGAACCCGCTTCATTCGGCTTCCCAAGGGAGCACGTTACCACTGGGCTTCCACTGCCAAAATATTTTACGCAAGTTAACTTCCATTGTTGCAGAAAATTGTTCTGTATTTCAAAATGAAAAAAATATTTCATATCTGAACAAAAACGTGTAAATAAGACTTCGGTTACAAGTTTGCCTTTGTACAGTTTCTTAGAAAGTCCGAAGCCGACAAAAATAGCTCACAAAGATATTTACTGTATTTATGAAACAAGTATTTCATGAAGAAATCCAACTACGAGTATATCTAAAAACCTTTATATAAATAGAGTATCCCTAGCAATATTTTGTACCGTTTTATCTATACTTATAAATACAGAATATTTATGAAAAAAGACGGACAAAATATTTTTTTTTTTCATATTTGCTGCTTTATTATTATTTATTACTAAAGACTTACCCTCGCTTCGCTTGAATTCGCCTAATTCTTTTTCTAAAATAAAAATAGCCTAAGTTACTCTTATAAAATCAGCTATCTGCCAGTGAAAGTCCCGTCAAAATCAGCCCAGCCGTTTCGGAGTTTAGCTGGAACAAACAGACAGACAGACAAATTTTACAAATTATGTTTTCCGTATAAGTACCATATATAATTTCATGTGCATTTAATAAATAGCTGTTATTCTGACATTACAAACAGACACTTAAATTTTATTTATCTGTGTAGATTAGACTATATTTATCAAATATGTAGTTCTGTTTCATTTGAAACAACTAGTTTTCAATTTACATTTTCACATCATTTACATCATTGACTCAGTGACGACGCTTTGGCAGTAAATCAACGTCCATTTTGATTGACAAAATTCATCTGAACCGAACATTGTACGGACCACCACGTAGAAGAGCACTGGAGCGCTTATTTGAACACGTACCTAAATACATTTTAGATATAGTAACAAAATGGTTATTTATAAACAATGTATTATGTTGAAAATTATTAGTAAAAAAAAAACCTCATACGTAAATATAAACTTTTGATAAACTGGTTTACACGGAGTCGTAAAATTGCACATAATAAAATAATATACATAGTTAGAAATCATGAATAATAATATTTTAATTAAAAGTCATTGATAAATTAATATAATTAATGGCAGATAATTTAACTACGATTTTACTTTTAAAACATATTAATTTTAATATATAATGATTTAACAGTTAATATCTTAAAATTAAACTTATTTTCGAGCTACTAATTTTGTAATTATGTGCTTAAAAATAAATGTTTAAAAAAATAAATCAAATAGTAAGACGTTAATGATTTTCAAATTATATTATTACATTTAAAAATTCTGAAATACTGTTGTGTTAATTAATAAATTTATATTATAAATTATGGATACTTAACTGATTTTTAGGATGATTTTATAAAATTTTAATTAAAATGTCATTTCCAGCTAATTGATATAAAAGCATAAGGTAACCGTTGAAAGAGGCAGTTTCTGGACAGACGTTCATTACGACAGAAAAGATAAGTATTAGTTGTTAAAATAATATTGAATTTATGTTGGCAAACTTATTGATCAAAGTAGTGTTGAACTTATGTGTAAAAAGTGAAAACATAAAGCGCTTTCCTGTGATTAGTTAAATAGTAGTAACATAAAGTGATGGTTAAAATTAACTTGAATTTTGTTATATTAGATGGAAATACGAAAATTGAAGTAACATTATAAAACATATAAAGTAAATAAAGAAAAAATAAAGCTTATTACATTGGTTTACTGTGTTCTTATTTTCCTCATCTTGAAATTATATGATTATTTATACATTGTTTCAACACTTTTATCAACTTTCAAAGCTTCTTTCTGGTTTGCAAAAGTATTTCTAATTATAATTAGACTGTAACCAATAAACAGGGTCCCTGTTACGTATAAACGAAAAATCAAGATGAATTTTTGGTCAAGATGAGTAAAATAAGCGATTACTTGGTTACTTCAAGTAACATAACATACAATCTCCATCCCAATCCCAATATTTTTTGCATATTTTGCGTGATATCATTTCAGAATATAACTCCTAGTTAGGTCATTTAAAAAAAAATTAAGAGTGCGTGTATGAATGTGTACACGTGCAAAAAGTAAAACTTCTGTAGGTCATCGGTACTTTTTATGAAATTCAATTTATGTTTTAAATAATAAGGATATGTGAGATACTAAAAAAATAATTAAATAACACATATTAGGCATATTACAATCGTATATTTATAGAATATCATTTAAGGAAAGAATATAATATTATATATCATTTGTCAGACAATAACAACGGTTACTATGGCAACAAAGGTTCGCCTCGCCCGATTACACTTTTCGGAACGCTCTCGTCACGAATTCACCAGCTTACTCCCCAAGTCACACACACACACACATCAGCCTCTATCCGTCCACTGCTGGACATAGGCCTCTCCAAATGCACGCCACTTCGATCTATCTTGGGCTTCTCGCATCCAGCTCCTGCCAGCCGTCTTGCGTATATCGTCACTCCACCGTGCCTGGGGACGCCCTCTATCCCGTTTGCCAGTTCGCGGTCTCCACTCCAGGACTCGTTTACCCCAGCGGTTGTCGGTCCTGCGACTGATATGGCCAGCCCACTGCCACTTCAACTTGCTAATCCGGTGGGCTATGTCGATCACCTTGGTTCTCTGCCGGATCACCTCATTTCTGATGCGATCACGCAGAGAAACGCCGAGCATAGCCCTTTCCATAGCCCGCTGAGCGACTTTGAACTTGTGGACCAGCCGTACCGTCAGTGTCCACGTTTCGGCTCCGTAAGTCATAACGGGTAGGACGCACTGATTGAAGACTTTCGTCTTTAGGCACTGTGGGATCGACGCTGTAAAGACTCGACGTAGCTTCCCGAATGCTGCCCAACCCAACTGAATTCTTCTGATCACCTCCCCCTCGAAGTTGTTTTTACCCAGCTGCAATGTCTGCCCGAGTCAAATGTGCGTAAAGAAGTTTTACTTCAAAAACATCATATTCGAGTGTCATATATGCATAGAGGTCAAGTTCTTAAAATTATGTTTCATTTGACGTGACACGCCATCCACACGACCTCGTCTCGACATTGGCGGATATTTAAGGTAGCTAAAAATAGATAACTATTCTTCTAAATATTTAACTGTGATACTATTATGTGTAACTAGCGACTCACCCTCGCTTCGCTTTGGGTTCGTCTCTAGACAAAAACAAATCTAGCCCACGGGAACCATACATTTTTCCGGGATGATATATAGCCTATACTCTTCTCAATTAACGGGCTATCTAATGCAAAAAGAATTTGCCAAATCGGATTAGTAGTTCCTGAGTTTAGCGCGTTCAACTAAACAAACAAACAAACACTCTTCAGCTTTATAATATTAGTATAAATATTACCTAATACTTTTCTTTCTATTTATTTTTTCTTATTTCCAAAATAGCATCGTCAGTATCTATTATTCAAACACCAAATTTTCACCAAAACCATCATACACCAAAGTTTAATTAAACCTGGAGCGTCTCTCACTGTGTTAATGTTCAACCATGGTGCCATAGTTTTACAATCAAAACTGTGGCAGTGCCTTCATATTCAACAGTGGCGATTTGTATAATCCTCTATTAATGGACCAAGCTATGGTTGTTGTCTTGGATTACACATTAGGTCTTCTAGTTAAGGAAAAATTTTTCTAGTAGTTCTTTCTTCTTTTACAGCATGCGCCTTTGGATATATGTATGCTTTTCTAATTATTGTATACTTCTTGGTCTGTAACCTTTTCTGATATTGAAACATCCTGTGGTAAATTAATAGTGTCGCACCATCTGACGTCTAGTTAGTAAGTCGTGAAGCCAAAAGAAGTTGAAGTAAAGCAGCAAAATATTTTCCCCCAATTTTGTGATTTAACTCTTTTTCACCAAACAGGTATAAAAGTATGGCACAGATACCTGAACCTACAATTATCTATACAGATAAATAAATAAAAAAACTGAAGTGTCTGTTTGTATGTCAAAATAACAGCTTTATACTACATGCATATGGAATTATATACGGTACTTATAAGAGAAACACAATTTTTTAAAATTTTGTTTGTCGTCTGTTTGTTCCGGCTAATCTCCGAAACGGCTGGACCAATTTTAACGGGACTTTCACTGGCAGATAGCTGATATTATAAGGAGTAACTTAGGCTACTTTTATTTTAGAAAAAGAATTAAGGTTTCGCTCAAAAAAATTAAAACGTACCTAGAGACGCATTCGAGCGAAGCGAGGGTACGTCGCTAGTAATGAATATAGTAGTGTAATGAAAAAAAAAACCAGAACTTTAAATTTAATTCAATGTTTTTCGAAACATACAATAATATAATGGTAGGCTTTAAGATATACATATATTATTCTATTTATAAATGTAAATGTTGAAGTGACTGCTACGAGTAAGTACCTATGTCAACAGAGGCGTACATAAATTCATTTTTAATATTTAATTTATATGAATAACTAAGACGTCTTGGATTAACTAAGCCTTATTAAGCTTTACTTATTTAACTTTTAAATAAAACTATCTTTTCGGATTATTTCGCGGATTTATTTTGATTTTTGGTTCCCGACGTTTCCCGACGTATATAACGCTTTTGAGATGTCTAATACCTTA
The DNA here is from genome assembly GCA_905404265.1 of Fabriciana adippe. Taxonomy (NCBI): domain Eukaryota; kingdom Metazoa; phylum Arthropoda; class Insecta; order Lepidoptera; family Nymphalidae; genus Fabriciana; species Fabriciana adippe. The sequence continues at coordinate 2,804,335 of FR989995.1, forward strand.
GTCTCTCCCGTGACCATGATTGCTGTAAAGCATTCGAAACGTCGGGAACCAAAAATCAAAATAAATCCGCGAAATAATCCGAAAAGATAGTTTTATTTAAAATGTCAAATATTCGCGTAAATCTAAGAAAGTATTATTTAACTTTGTTGAATATCACGTCGTGTTCTATAATTAGCAGAACAGAGTAATCCTTGTTCAGGTTTTAAGTGAGAACTGCTGAGTTACGAACTTTTAATAACGCTTCCTCGTTTAAACTAATATCGATCGTGTGAAGTTTTTTTATCGAGTTTCTTATGGACAGACAGATATACTGTGAATATTCAGTGGCGATTATTGAGTTTGAGTGAGTTGTGTGATTTCAGTGAGTGCGTGTATGCTTGTGTGTGTGTGTGTGTGTGTGTGTGTGTGTGCGTATGTGAGTGTGTCCGTCTATCTGTCTGTCTAGGAACGCATCACGAGAAAACCACTGGACAGATTTTGATGAAATTTGGTATGGTGATAGCTGGTTATCCGGGTCAACATATAAGATACTTTTTATTGCGGAATCTCATCTCTCTCTAACTAGGGATTAACTCATTGATACCTGGATTACCTGGAAGCAATAAACATATAGAACAAAGCATTACTTTGTTACATAGAGTAATCCTTTTAATAAATAATTTACAAATATTATAAAGCTGAAGAGTTTGTTTGTTTGATTGGTTGAACGCGCTAATCTGCGGAACTACTAATCCGATTTGAAAATTTATTTTTGCACTAGATAGCCCGTTAACTGAGTAAGGCTATAGGCTATATATCATTCCGGAAAAATGTACGCTTCCCGTGGGATAGATTTGTTTTTGTCTAGGGACGAACCCGAAGCGAAGCGAGTCGCTAGTAATTTATATACCTACATGTTTCTATAATAAGTACCCAGAAATCGTTCTATAAATTATTAAAAGAAAAAGAAAAAGTTGAAGCTTAATTATTTATATCTAAATACAACATCGTAAATGATTTCTTAAAGATAGCGAATCTTGAGAAAGATATGATCGCTCTCAGGCTGTGACATTATTGGATAAAATTATATTATATAAAAAGGATAACAAACAAGATATATAGTCCCGCTGAGTTTCTTTCAAGAGTTATTTTCAGACTTAAGTCATTTTTCGCCTAACTGTCTTTGACAAATAATATGTTTAAAAAAATGAGTTTATGAAATACCAATATCAAAAATCTTTTTTTAATCATAAATTAAAAGTCAAATTGCAGAGAGTAAAAATAGACAAAGCAAGGTCAATAATAATAGTGTCTCATCTATTATTGAATACACGTGCCGTCAAAATTTAGCTCGGCGATACTAACGAAGTTAATTAACCATTTGGGGCTTATAAAATATGTAAGTGCCTGCTATATAAATGATTTTAGAAACTGATTTCCTGATGACGATTAGGGAATTAAAAACTTAATAAATAGTGTGTGGGTTTTAAAAGGATTGGATTTTAATAAAACTTTACAATAATATAGTTTAGGCGAACCCAAGCGAAGCGAGGGTGAGTCGCTAATAATAGAATAAAACCAAACATACTGTATTGGAACAAAATTTCAAGAAAGAAAATTTCAAAGAAACGTTACAGATTATCTTTGTAGCTTCATCAGATCTAGGATACGATCTAATTTCTAGACCATAGATTTTATGTATATGTAGCATATTTTAAATCAATTTGTAAATAAATTTCATTATAAAAATAAAATCAAAAGCCGTTCGTCTGTAAGCTCATTAAGTACTTAAATATTCAGAAAGACTGGACCGATTTGGGCAAATCCCAATCGGGCAAAAAAAATTTTTTTAATGTTCATAATATTCGGGATAAAGTTAACTGTTCATACTCGTAGTAATTAAGCAAAGCACATTTCTTTTTGTATGTATTTTACCGAGGCACAGTTTTTTCGTTAGATAACTAATAAAAAAGTCAACATATCAAAGCACACCGACTTCAAAATTATCTGATTAGGTATCTATGATAATTGAAAACTACTAACCAGTTATTTTTACTTTTCAGTGCTTTGTTTTGAAGTCGTTTTCTATTTTTTAACCGACTTCCAAAAGGAGGAGGTTATCAATTCGATTGGTATATTTTTTTTTATGTATGTACATCGATTACTCTGAGATTTATAATCCGATTTACGTGATTCTTCTTTTGTTTGATGCAGAATAGTTGCCATTTGGTCCCATAAAAATTTAACATAGTTTGGCTCAGTAGTTTTCATTTTATGAAAAAAAAATTATGAAAATTTTTGTTTACGTGGATGTAATTTTATGTATGTTCGCGAATTGCTTCGTCGTTCATAAACCGATTTTAATGATTCTTTTTTTGTTTGAAAGGAGATATCTCAAGGGTGGTACCATAATAAGGAAAGCAGGATCTGATGATGGCATCTTAGAGAAATCGAGGGGAACCTTCGAAAACCGTAGTAACGACTAGTGCGCTTGTTATTTTTTTTTCATTAAGTATTTTAAAGCACTACTATTTAATGAAGGTCTGGAGTCGATCTGATAATGGAACCGAAAGACAGTCGAGGAAACTCCTCAACGATTTACAGCAATTACCTGGTGTTTGGGCTTGATTAATTTGTATTGATGAGAACTTTACACCTAGATGGGTTGTGAGTGTCATTAGGGGTCTGAATAAATGGCTTAATCGCATATGTTTTTAAAAATCTTTCTTCTTACAAATTACCTGCTTATTACTTCTACACCAAAAATGGAAAAATAAAAACTTAAAAAAAAAAACCGACTTCCAGGCACAGAAAAGTAAAAAATAACCAAACGGGGGTTTTCATTTAGAATAGATACCTAATCAGATATTTTCGAAGTCGGTGCCAGCCAATACAAAACAAAGCACACCGACTTCAAAAATATCTGATTAGGTATCTGTTCTAAATGAAAACCCCCGTTTGGTAATTTTTTACTTTTCTGTGCCTGGAAGTCGGTTTTTATTTTTTTTTAAAAAGTTTTTATTTAATCTAAGCCCTTTCAGCTAATTTGTTATGATTTTCTTTGAGTTAAATCTAAATAGACGAAATTATACTATAAAATAAGTGTAAAAAAATATCACATTTAATTAGACCAAGAGATGTTTGTCTGTGGATGAAAACTAAAATATAATTTTATGCTTTCCATATTGTGGGATGGAAATAATAAACTGTATTTGCTTTTAAGAATTTTAATTTAATTTTCTAACGCTGTACTAATTACACCTTTCGAACGTAACTTCATTCTCTCTAAGACTCCCCTCTCATTCCAAAAACAACCAATCATAACCATTCTGGCTTCACGTTCCATTCCACGCTAATTTAAATCCTACAGATTCGGTCATCCTGCTGAAGTCTGACCCCAGACTTCTTTTTTTTATACAAATTACAAACTAAAACAAATATAAATATTTATGCAAATAAACTTTTAACAATTGAAACATTATGTTTCTTTGCAATTTTTTTCTTCATATTCTCATAAATAGCCAATTTTTCTTTTAGAACAGAATACGTAGTCACACCATACAAAATAGCTTTATTTGGTTCATAATCGACGATCCCATCCACAATATACTGAATCGCTATATAGTCGGCGAATTTGCCTCTTTTGCCTAACTCCTTCATAACGAGCATATACTCGTAATATGACTCGTCTTTTCTCTTCTTTCTTGCCGACATTAGCTCATGTATTTCTTTAACATTCCAGCTGTCTGGGAATTCTTTTTGCAACGCCACCTTAAAATCCTCGTATGATTTGAATACGCGTTCTGATTTCACCCATAGCTCCGCCGTCCCCGTCAAACAACGCCGCGCCACAATAAGTTTTTGCGTCGATGTCCAGCCGAACAATTCCGCGTTCTCATCGATGTCTTGTAGCCACTTTGAGGAGCTTATAGTTTTATCCGTGCCATCAAATTGGGCGATTAATCCATCATACCACATGGCCGTCATATAGCCGTCCGCATGACCACGCCCTCCTTCACCTTCGCCTCTTTTCTCTTCTTGCATGATTTTTATTTTCACCTTTCCGCCTTCTACACCTTACAATCACCTTATATTTCACCTTTGTTGTTTGTTGAACCTCTTCTACTTCATCCGCCTTCCACCTTTTCCTTTGTTACACGCGCCACGCCACGTGCACGTGCCGGTCAGTCGGTAAAAATAGATTTTACGCCTTCCTTTTTCCTAACTATTTTTTATTTCCATTCCGGACGAGCCCCCAAAAGTTGTGGGATGGAAATAATAAACTGTATTTGCTTTTAAGAATTTTAATTTAATTTTCTAACGCTGTACTAATTACACCTTTCGAACGTAACTCCATTCTCTCTAAGACTCCCCTCTCATTCCAAAAACAACCAATCATAACCATTCTGGCTTCACGTTCCATTCCACGCTAATTTAAATCCTACAATATTATTATTATTTTATTATCATCCATTGAAATAAAATTTTATTAGGTACTTTAACTTTTCAGCAAATTATGAGCTTGAAGATTTCAGTAAAAATAAAATAAAATTTTAAAGACGCAGCGATACTTGCTTCAGAAACAAAATAAGATATTATATTGAAACTGAATAAATTATAGTTTGTTTGACGGAGGTTCAAAATTTACCCATTTAGTACAAATCCTGAATACAATGTTGAGTACATATTTTAAAAGAGTGAGCTCTTCTAAGTAGAATTGCACCCAACCGAGGGTTGCTTAGTAGCTCGTATTTAGCACTTTTTAACGTCCCATTATTGGGCACGCGTCTCCCTCAAAGCGAGGGTGATCAGTACATAATCCACCACGCTGGTCAAGTGCAGTTGAGTCTTGATAACTTAAATTATTAATATCATACAGTATCATCATACAGTACCTATATATCAGAGATCTAACAATATTTTCGGAACTTGATTTCAGATGGGAAGATCTCGCCAGCAACACTTTCCAGTACAAAAACATGTTGCCTTTAGCTATGAGGACCAACGTGGCGAAGAAGATTAAAGCATTACATCGGTTAAAGAGCTGTTGCTCAAGTTAGTTTTCCACACTTAGTTCAGGTCATAATAACACTTAAAGATATATTATGTAAAAAAAAAAACAGTCTTAAAATACCTTTATACAGGCTCTTGGAGCGTTTCTTTACATGTATGTCTGTCTGTACACCTTACATAATACATGTATATTTCAGGTTTAAGCCATATGGATGATGCTCTGTTGATCTTCAATTACTTTAAAGAGAATGTAATAAATCTAAATGATATTAAAATGAAGGATATGCTCATTGACATGATTTAAAGTTATATAATAGATGTTAGCTTTCATTGTTTGTATGCATACATGAAATTGGTACACACAAAACAAAGGTAGACTAAAATATTTTAAAAGTAAATTATTCTTTTGAGTGATTTTTTTCCTTGATGGGATGTTTTATTTTTTATGGAACAAACCTTTGAAATAATAAGCTCTTTGTTTAAAAAAGGGTTGTTTTGAAAATAAACATTTTGTACAGTTTTATCAGTCTTTTAGAATTTAATGTGTCATTTGAGCTTCGATTTTAAAAAGGAGTAAATATTCAAAAGGGCTATTTCATTTTATCCTTGTGTGTTACGTAATACTTCGACAATTATGAATATATGACTTTTTTTTTCAAATATTTAAAAAAAAAACAACTTTTAAGGGCGGAATAATGATTTTAAGGAGATATTTAGATTGTTGTCCTTTTTTTTAATAATTATTATTTACATTAAAATCCGAATCAAAAACTAAACTAAGATTTATTAGTAGATTCAACTGAATAGTTAATTAGGATTCCGTACCTCTAAAGGAAAAAAGGAACCCTCATAGGATCACTTCGTTGTCCGTCTGTCGGTCAAGACACTTTTTCTCAGTAACGCGTAGAGGTACCAATATGAAATTGATATCAAATACTCAGGTTTGCAATTCTTTGGAGGTGTAAATAATTTAAACTTCTTAGCCAACGTATATGCCGCATATTTTGACACTCGCGAGGGAATCAAGACCTATAGGATATTTTGACCTAGAATCATGAAATTTGGCAAGAAGCAATGTTTAGCAGAATAAAGGGGAAAAATCCAAAAACTGTAAATTTGTACTATGTTTACGCATTTATTTTTGCGATTATATTAATATTATTTTAATATTTCCTCCTACGGAACCTTCGGTGTGCGAGTCAGGCTCATATTTATCCAATTTTTTAGTTACTCCGAATTTTGACGGACGACGACTGACGGTTGGATATAATTTTTTTATTTATTGCTTAACTCAATGAAATTACGAAGCAATCTGGTCGAAATTCGCACCTGTGGACTAAATAAATGAATTTCCTTGATGGTTTAATATTTTAAGGGTGTTTCATAAAACCAGAATGTTCTTCTCGTTTGTGCTTTAGATAGGCAATGTTTTCTTAACTTTAATCCAACTGAATCTACAATAGATCACCTTAAAAGTAATCATTAACATCCATTAAAATTTCCTTTTAATACTGAGGTAAGCAATGACGTAAAAAAAATTCACTAACTTAGAAGACATCGTGTTATTGTAAAAAATTGTTTTGTACATACATACGTACAGAAAGTATCTGAAACCTATCCGAATTGAATACCTTCTCCTTTTTTGAAGTTGTTAAAAACAAGTTCTAATGTAGGTTTAAATGGTACTTTGAATATTCTTCCACACTATAGCTCTTACTATTTAAATTGTTTTTTTTTGTCACGAACAATGTCTACATTTAAATTGTACTGTATTTTAGACATTTTTGTACTTATGCTACTAGTTTGTATAATTGATTCATTGTATACAATTAATTTTAGTTTTGGTTGGAACTAAAAGAATATCCAGAAATTTCCAAAAAATATGATAAAGGATGTTATATAAACGTTGTGTTGTATTTTTTTAGAGTGATAAATAAGTGAAGCCGGGTGAAGAAATAAACTATCTTGAGATAATTGGATCTAACAATATACAAATGAAGGACCAACGCGGACTTCGGGCAGAAATTCTTCTGGGACAGACTAAATACTAAATACCGTCTTACATATCATAAAATATAAGATAATATCGGTAAACATGAAAGCTTAAAGACTTATGTAGAACATACTGTCTTAGACAAATCAATAAAATAATCATGATATACAACGCTAGTATATCTATTGAATATCATTTGAATTATCGTATTTACTTAAAACTTTCCAAGTATATCAATTTTCTATTAAAATACAATAACTTGGACCCTAGGCTGATCTATCGGTGGTGGGCGAGATGAAGATTTAAGTTTACAATTGATTCCAGTAAAAATCTCCGAGCTTGGGTTCATTAAGTTTATTTTAAGAAGTGTAATAATATGTTATATTATTATGACTTAGATATGAGAAAATTATTTTGAGTTTTTTTCAGTAAGTAGATGAGATAACTATTATAAGATTGAAAAGATATAAACACTCTCTTAAACACAGATTATATTATTTTTAATTGCTAATCAAGGATAAGCAATTTTTATTTCGAATTTCCATATTCATAGAGCCATTAAAGCGTAAAGAAGTAACAAATGTCCTTATTTATAAATGTCTGGATCTATATCATTATACTGATATCAATTAATGGAAATAGATAAATTATAAATTTTATTTAACCATTTATCATTGGCATCAAATTAGCTTATTTATACTTTCTTGTTTAAAATAAATTGCTATTTTAATGCAGCATTTAAACTAAAGAACTTGAATCAAATCTACTAAAAATTGTAGTGAAGACCTAATTGAAATATGGAGTATAGTGAGATAATATTGACACTTTAGTGAGATGTTGCATATGTTACATAGAATTTTGACAATGAATTGTGATTAATATGCTAGAAAACTCCCGATGGAGACGCTCAGAAAAAGACTTTTGTAAGAAGTTTCTAGGTTTGGGTAAATAAAAATATTCAGCGTTGAAGGGAATCTTTCGGATCTTTTTTGGCTGAGCTGTGAGATCTTAATAACACGGAACAACCTGCTAAGAATACTTGCTTAGGTAGACTGTTGAATCACCATGTTATTATTTGATTCCTCCAAGCTTCACATAGCTACCATGACATTCCTGGGATCGAGGGGGCATATGGTAGGATAAAAACGCGACAATATTCAAATCAAAAATATGATTATTTGTCTATGTATGCTGTGTAAAAAGGGTGTCAAAGGTTGAAATGTAACAAATATGTAAAAATTGAAAATTTTAACAAAAACAAAAAACAAATTGGAAAACACCTGAGTCGTGCCAAAGCGGGTTGTTAGTATAAATATACTATCTGGACTGTAACCCTTTACATAATTAAATCTCCGACCTAGATAGGTCCGTGTAGAGTTATCTAATCTGTAATTCAGATAAGAAAAAAATACGGTTATTATATAATAATTATATTAAATTTATATATGTGCACACACACATAGGTATGATGAGTTGTTATGGTTTGTATTATAATGTGTTTTCCCGTGGGAATGAAATAACCTCCCGCGTAAAAAGTAGCCTATGCCACCCTCCAGCCCCCCAACTATTCCCACACAAAAAATAACGCCAATCCCTCACTCTGTTTCGACGTGAAAGGAAGGACAAGCAAATATACAAACAAACACATTTTCACATTTATAATATTATTATTATAGTATGGATTATATGCATTATAGAATTTAATTACATTAAAAAACTATTAACATTCATATATTAACATAAATGCTAAAGAATTCGCCAAATGCACTCGCTGTAATGTTGGCTGAATAGAATTTCAAAGTAACTTAAGCGGAGCATTGTGCCAAATGTTGAAACGGTGCCTACTTAAAAGATTAAAAACTATTTCCATGGATGTGTTTGCAGTGTTGCGGTTTTAAGATAAAGTTACTATTGGAAGGCCGTTCTAATCTATATACATATACATATATACTAGCGACTTACCCTCGCTACGCTCGGGTTCGTCCCTAATTACGTTTTAACGTTTAATTCAAAGATGAGATATTTTACCGCAGTGAAAACTATCCTGTATGTTGACCCGAATAATCAGCTATTATCATATCAAATTTCATCAAAATCTATCCTGTAGTTCTCCCGTGATGCGATACCAGACAGAGAGACAAAAATTCTAAAAACTGTAGATACGGCCTGTGTAAATATAATGAAGTCTATTTCAATAAGATTTTCCAAAAAATATTTAATGTACAGATTCGATTCACTTAGAATTTCATTATATATATATATATATATATATATATATATATATATATATATATATATATATATATTTATACTAGCATTTCCCGCGGCTTCGCCCGCGTTCAGATTATCAAAAACCAAATTCTTAGGCTTTACACATTAGTATACTCTTACATACCTATACCACTTTCATTGCGCCCCGCATGATTGGTAAATAATGGCAGTGATTGACAATGCCACAAAGGTTCCTCCGTTAATCTCATATTTGATTTAGTAATATTGCACTTTTTGTTATAGCAATAACATTTATGAACATAGGTCTATACTTCTGTTTTGTTTGTTTAATTAGTTTTGGGCGATAAACTCTCAAACTACGGAATTAATTTTAATAATTTTTTACTAATAGATAGCTATTGATTAATTTTATATTTAGCTGATTATTTAAATTACATAATGGTAACTTTTCTTAATGTTAATTTGTCGCGAAACAGGAATTGGTTAGCGCTAGTTAGTAATATTTTCCAAATCGATTTTCAAAAGAAAGTGTAATACCTAAGTAAATATTTCTTAGCAAATGCTTTTTATTATTTCATATGACTCGGCTAATATGATTAAAGTCGTAAGAATTTTATTATGTCCTTTAAGCCTTTACCTTCCAAGAAATGGTGTCAAAAAAAACTGAAAAAGTTTAGGTATAATACTTTTGCAAAGTTTTTGAGATATGGAATATTTTTAGTTACCCGCTTTGTCAGTTATTTTTATGGTTGATAAAATGAGTCGATATTGCGGAAACGTAAATATTATTACTAAATATTATTAAACGTATTTATTTTAGTGTTAACCTAACAAAACCTAACGTAAGTAAGGGTGCGTTTACATCAAACGAACAAAGAACTAGAGCTAGAGCAAGAGCATTCTTTCTTGTTCTTTTAGTGTAAACGAAATCTCGATTTCAGCGTTTACACCAAAAGATCAACGAGCAAAATGAGAACATAGAACTAGAATTCTTGCAATGACGTTTAGATCAGCCGAACGAATGCTCATTGCCCATTCATGTCAATTCTGTGGTTGGTAGTGTTTCATTATTTCAATTTTCACGGTGTAGTTATATACTCTTTGGTTATGTCCGACTCTGACAGCGATATTATATTTGCAAGTGCTGCATTTATTATTTTGTCTCAAACAGTCAAAAAGAAAAGAAGAAAGAGACGTTGGTGGGTGACAAATTTTATTAATAGACATTTATCTTGAGACCAATCCATGATTCGATAAGTAGGCATGTACTCGTAAATATTCAAATTGCTAGAACACAAGAACGCTTTGAAGAAACCGCTACGGGGAGCGAGCGCGTTCGAACATCTAAGAACGCTCTAAGCAATTGTTCGCACGTTCTAGTGCCGTTTACATCAAGCGAGTGAGCATTCTTAGAATATTCTATAAAATGTTTGCGAACGCAGAGAGAACAACGAAAGAATGCTCTGTCTCTGTTTACATTAAAAGAATTTGATAGGGTGGGGATAGAATGAGCATTCGCTCGTTTGATGTAAACGCACCCTAAGAAAAACAACACAGAATTTTGCTATACGAAACCTATAATGCGCGAGTTGGATTTGCATTTGCCTAATTTTACATAAAAAAAAAAAATATATATTAACATTATTTACTAAACAATAAAAATTTACAAATATATTCATTTGAAAATTGTTTCTACCAACAAAATATTACTTATATGTTACTAAATTATAAAGCCAAAAAGTTTGTTCTATTGATAATTTGTATACTGGCGGGGCCGCGGGTAATTTAGTACCTAGTAATTCTAATAAAGTCATAGAAAGGTCATATCTGTACATTATTATTTTTTTGGATTAAAACTACGTATTTTAAAAACACATGGCGACATCTATTGTCAAATATCTAAATAACACATAAATAAATTTTCATCAAAATAACTATTTTAATGAATAAAATAGCGCTATTGATATTTCTTTTAAGATAAGATTTTTTTAATAGTTTTAACATATTAAGTTACCTTCCTAAAATGTTAATAGTATCATCTTGCTTTTATTTTAACCAGTTTTTGTATTTTTTCTCAGAAATTAGATATTTTCCCGCGGTAAAAAGTATCATATATGAAAATTGACCCGGATAACCTGCCATCACCATACCAAATTTCATCTAAATCCCTCCATTGGTTTTGCTGTGATGCAGTTACATACAGACAGACAAAAATTCTAAAAACTGTAGATTCGGCCTCTATATCGCTAATAATGAATATTTCAATAAGATTTTCCGAAAAATATTGAATGTACGGATTCGGCTTAGTTACAATTTTATTATGTGTATAGTTACTCATTTATAAAATAAAAAGTTTGCTTTATTGATAATTTTAACACGGGCGGGGCCGCAGGTAATTTAGTAGTAGGTAATTCTACATACATTCATACAATCATTATTTTGGAATTAAAATAACGTATTTTAAAAACACATGGCGACATCTATTGTCGAGTATCTAAATACCTACACATAAATAAATATTAATTAAAATAACTATTTTAATGAATAAAATAGCGCTATTGATAATTTGATTTTCAAGATAAGCTATTTTTAATAGTTTTTACCATATTAAGTAAATCACCTTGCTAAACTATTTATAAATAGTATCATTGTGGTTTTATTCCAACCAGTTTTTGTGTTTTTATCCTATATGTTGACCCAGATAACCAGCTATCATCATACCAAATTTTATCAAAATCCCTCCAGTGGTTTTTCTGTGATGCGGTAACAGACAGACAGACAGACAGACAAAAATTCTAAAAACTATAGATTCGGCCTCTGCATCGATAATAATGTCTATTTCAATAAGATTTTCCAAAAAATATTTAATGTACAGATTCGGCTTAGTTAGAATTTTATTATTTGTATAGTTACTAATTTATAAAGCCAAAACGTTTGCTTTACGTATAATAATTTGAACACGGGCGGGGCCGCGGGTAATTAAGTAGTAATTGTAATAAAATCGTAGAAAGGTCATATCTGTACATTCATTATTTTGGAATTAAAAGTACGTATTTTAAAGACACATGGCGACATCTATTGTCGAATAACTAAATAACATATAAATGTATATTAATTAAAATAACTATTTTAATGGATAAAATAGCGCTATTGATAATTTGATTTTCAATATAAGCTATTTTTAATTGTTTTTACCATATTTAGTAAGTTACCTTGCTAAACTGTTTACAGATAATATCGTCGTGATTTTGTTCCAACCAGTTTTTGTATGTTTTCTCAGAAATGAGATATCTATATCTAGATATCTATAATCTATAGTTTTTAGAATTTTTGTCTGTCTGTTACCGCATCACGAAAAAACCATTAGACTGATTTTGATGAAATTTGGTATGATAATAGCTGGTTATTCGGGTCAACATATAGAATACTTTTTACTGCGTGAAACTATCTCATCTCTGAGAAATCTATACTAAAAGTTAAAACGTAAGTAGGGACGAACCCGAGCGAAGCGAGGGTGAGTCGCTAGTAATATATAAAGTATAAAGGCATTTGAGGCATTAATATTATAAATGTGATTTTTTTAAGTGAGTGAGTCAGTCTGTTTGTTACTTTTTATTGGGTAAAACTGAATGAAGCCATACCACGTGAATGAAGCTGCAGGCAAAAGTAGTATGTTCATATATACTCGGAGTAGGCAAACTTGGACAAGTTGATTATTTACAATAGTCTTTAAATTTACATATATGAATGGAAGCTGACGCACTCACCGTTAATGACCAAGCAAATGCTATTACTGTTTCATTATACATTGTATGTAGGTATATGTACATAAATTATAATATCTTTTCGGTTTTAGGAATTTAGGTACTTATCATAATTTTATTAATATGAAGATTTTTCATGTATGTATGTTTTTGTCACATTATCATGTTTTAAGGGATCAATTTATATGGAAGACAAGTTATGTTAAGATATAAATATACAAGAATTGCTCGTTTAAATATATTAGATTATCAAATTCAGGCGAAATTGTCTCATGTCTTCATAACTTTCATAAATATCATCTTAATATAAATGTTATATACATATATGCTAAGGTTATAGTCCATTGAAAAGTTACATTTGGGGTTGCATTTATCAGAGGACGCAATTTTATTTTTTAGATATCAAGGAGGGGTTAGTGTAAAGTTAAATCCAAGTTTGTGGGGTTGCTGTCCTTGTCCCACGGCCGCCATCTTGGAAAAAGTGGTACAAATGGTTTTTATGGTTTATCTGACAAACTATAGGTCTCACAAAAATTATGTTAAACCATTTTTGGTTGCAAATAAAATTCTCTACAACTTTGATCAAGTAACTTTTAGTCGTAGTACCAAAAATAACGAAGTTATAAGTCAAACTCGATGAAAATTTGAGAAAAAATTTATATTGGTCGTTATAACTTTTTTTCTGATCATTTTACAAAAAAATATATATCAGACCATTTTTATAGAGGGCTTTTTAAGGAATAATTTTCATTATGAACTTTTTAAATTTTATTCATTAATTAAGGTTTCACAGCGCTGCGAAACGAATACTATTTTTCAGTATTCATAACTATATGTACATAAATATTAATGATTTGTCATAATTTTCAATTATCTCTTCATTTTTAGGGTTCCCTACCTCAAAAGGTAAAAAAAGGAACCATTATAATTATAAAATCACTCTCTTGACCGTCTGTCCGTGTGTCAGGAACGGGTGGTAGTGGTGTCTCAGGAACGAGTGAACCTGATGTTTAGTTTTGTTACCATTATTATTATTTTAATGCAACACACATTATACACTTGTCTCATTTATTTTATATTGTATATAATATATCTATTTCCCTCCCACTACTTAACGGGGATTGGTTATCCGCCACGCTCGCGTGTGTTAATTGGCTAGAAGAAAGCATGGACACAATGGCCGCCGTTACAAAGTTACGATGTTGTGCAAAACTTTATGTGGACTTTAAAAATTAGAAAACCATGCATAATTTTAGTTGAGTCAGTGTTAGTGCGCACTATATAGATAAACGCAGCCAAAGGGGTGAGTTTAGATATAATTCAATATATATTTATTATTTTCTGGTATTTTTCATCTTAACATGTGCCGCCAAGGTAATCTAAGTATCGCGTATAGCTTTTAAATACCAGCGACCTAAAATTCCTACAACCCAGGGTGTAGATCCAATCCGAGGTTATACAACTAAAGAAGGTTTACCCCACATACTTTTTGTTCCTTCGAGTCGGACGTCCATTCGAAGTTTTAAATATATACCTACTTAGTTTGCTTTGGCAGCCTTACAAAGAATACTCCTTTGTGGGATTGGTTTATCGAATTAAAGTGCATAATTTACACTACACGTAATATTCACCAATATATTTATATTACATATATTGTGTTTAAGTTTATAAAAGTCCCGCTATAAAGTTATAAGTCTATGTAGTCTATACCAACATTATTGCATCATACTATTACACGCGCACGTTGTTACATGTCTTGAGGTTCAGATGGTAACAAAAGTAAGCATTCTTGTAATAAGTTGTAGTTTTATATATTTACCTATAAATTGGGTTAAAGGTATTGTTCAATAATCGGATAATATTGACTACTTTTAACGATTATAGTGTTTGGGTATAATTTTGTTGTGTTGAGACAGACATACATAGGCAGTTTATAAAGTTATTCTTATTATTTACATTTTTTAAAACGTAGTTTTTAAAGATGGGCGGTAAAAGGTTAATGTCTAAATTGCGTTATGATATAACCATTACAAATATAGAAGCCATACATTCTCTTTCCCATACGGCGTTGGATTCTAATGAGAATGCCTTACTATTTAAAACCAGATGTTTGGATTTAGAATCGGTATTTCAAGAATTTCAAGAATTGCATATACAGTTGGCATCAGATTCAGGCTTAGATTTAAGTCCGGAAGAACACATGGAAAAATTTAAATATATTAATGATATTTACTATATTTCTAAAGCTAAGTATGCTGAGTTGTTCCAAACTAGTGATCTACCTAAAGCAAATATATCTTCAACCCAAGCTCATAAAGCTAGGTCAAATATTATGTTGCCAAGTGTGCAATTACCTGTGTTTACTGGTAAAATTGAGGAATATGTCCATTTCATTGACCTTTTTGAATCTATGATTGGTAGTGATGATAATATATCTGAGTCTCAAAAAATGTATTATTTATATGGATCTTTGAAAGGGGAGGCAAGGTCATTAGTTCAACATTTGTCCATAACAGGTGAAAATTATTCAGTATTGCTTGACATATTAAAAAATAGGTATGGAAATAAGAGATTCCAAGCTGATAAATTACTTCATACTTTATTGTCAATAAATCATATTGGTAAAAATTTAAATTCACTTAAATCTTTTTTAAATATTTTATTAGAGACTTCTAAAGGATTAGAAAAATTAAAATTTCCTATTGGAGAATGGTCATATTTATTGTTGTATATTAATTTAAATAAAATTGATTTATCTTTAAAAAGACAATTTGAAGACAAGTATGGAGGGACTTCGGAGCTACCTACTTTTGATAACTTTATTTCATTTTTAACAAAAGAAGTACAAATTTTGGAGACTACAGAGGGTCATAGAGGTACTTCACATAAAGTACATGTTTCTTATTCTCATAGTATTTCTCAGAAGCAGGTAATAAAATGTTTATGTTGTAATGGTTCTCATTATCTTAATAAGTGTGAGAAATTTATTAAAATGAATCCAATGACCCGGAAAAGGTTTATTATTGGAAATAAATTATGTTTCCGTTGCTTAAATAACCATAGTATTCATGATTGCAGGGTTAAATTGACATGTACTAAATGTAATTCTAATAGACATCATTCGTTAATTCATTTGGAAACCCAGGTTGAAAATGGGGCAGTAGTGGACGGTCCTACTGTAGGTATTGTGTCTCAGGCAAAGACGGGCTTGCCGGAGACAAATTTATTATCTCCTGATAAAGAGTTAAACTCTGTGTCTAATGTTTTACATGCTGCTGCGGATAATACTAGATGCGTTGTTTTGTTGTCCACGGCAGTTATTCGTGTGGCAGATAAATATGGTAATTTTCAAGAGGCCAGGGCTTTAATAGATGGCGGTAGTCAATCCACTTTTATTACTGAGAAATGTGCATCTCGGTTAGGGTTGTGTGTTCGTGGGTCTGGTTGTATTGAGATCAAGGGTATTGGAGGTAATGAATTGTTTGGATGTTAAGGCTGGCGTGGGATGAATGTCCACCGCCAGAAATTTTGAATCAGTGGGAAACTATTTTCAAAAATTTAACATTTTTGGAATCTATTAGAATAGATCGTTTTATCCTAGCAGATGAAATAGTTAATTGTTCGCTTCATGGGTTTGCTGATGCTTCAGAGAAAGCGTATGGAGTTTCAGTCTACTTGCGGGTGGTAGATAAGTGTGGTCAAGTTAAGATAAGTCTAGTGATGGCCAAATCTAAGGTGGCACCTATTAAATCTAAATTGACTATTCCCAAATTGGAATTATCCGGTGCGGCTTTGCTGGTTAAACTAGTTGCATACGTGATAGAAGCTATACAAGATAAAATTTCTGTCGACGACATATTCTGTTGGTCTGACAGTACTATTGTGCTTTCATGGTTGAAATATCCACCTCATATGTTGCAGACATTTGAAGGAAATCGTGTTTTGCAGATTAACAATAGTAATTTAAAATTAAATTGGCGATATGTTCCTTCAGAGCTAAATCCAGCGGATGTTGCAAGCCGTGGTTGTACAGGGAAAGAGCTCCTGTCGCATAACCTTTGGTGGGGGCCAAATTGGTTGAAATCAAGCCTGGATGCTTGGCCATGTAATGTGGTTAAAATGGCAGAACCATTGCCAGGGTTACGAAAGCAATCTTCTAAAGTTGTTTCGTCGATTGCTGTGGTGGATACGTCATTTATAGAGAAATATAGTTCGTTATCAACTTTAATTTCCGTAGTTGCTTATTGTTTACGGTTTTGTCATAACACTCTTAACCTTAAACATAAAATTTTCGGTCCTTTATCAGTGAAAGAGCGTAATCACGCTTTGGAAAGACTGGTGCAAATTGTTCAAGCTCAAGCCTTTTCGAAAGATATTGATTTATTAAAGAAAAATAAAGTTTGTTCAGTTTCATTAAGAAGGTTGAAGCCATTTTTTGATGAGGTTGGCTTGCTTCGAGTCGGCGGTCGTCTCGAGAGATCTAATTTAACCTTTAACTCTAAGCATCCATTGTTATTGCCTAAATCGCATGCTCTTACCTCATTAATCGTGATTTATTATCACAAATTACATTGTCATGCTGGGACAACTGCCCTTCAGGCTATATTGCAAACTAAATTTTGGATTATTTCTGCACGTCAGGTTATTCGAAGTCATTTGTTTAAATGCATTTCATGTTTTAGGACTAAGGCCAAGCCAGTTGAGCCTGTTATGTCAGACTTGCCAGCGGATAGGGTGAATGCTACTGGCGTTTTCCATACGGTGCAAACTGATTTTTCCGGACCTTTTCTCATAAAAGCCTCTCGGCTCCGACAGGCAAAATCTTTTAAAGTTTATTTGTGTGTTTTTATTTGCTCTGCTATTAAAGCAGTTCATTTAGAAGTCGTAGGTGATCTATCGACGGAAGCGTTTTTAGCGGCGCTCTCCAGATTTACGTCTAGACGTGGTTTGCCCAGTGTAGTTCGATCGGACTGTGGAACCAATTATATTGGTAGTAGTAGACATTTAAACGAAATTCAGAAATATTTACGTGATCGGAACGTCCAAGAAGCGCTAGCAGATAAGGCCGGGGCTCAGGGTATTACTTGGAAATTTAATCCACCTGCAGCTTCTCATTTTGGAGGATTATTCGAAGCGGTTGTAAAATCGGCTAAGACTTTGTTAAAGCGTGTTATTGGAGAACAGGTTCTCACTTATGAGGAGCTCTCCACAGTTTTTACCCGCATAGAAGCAGTGTTGAACTCGAGACCTTTGTCTCCTTTATCTCACGACCCAGAAGAATTTGAGGTGTTAACCCCTGCCCATTTTTTAATAGGCCGACCTTTGTTTTCCGTACCAGAGTATAAATGGGACCAGATTCCTAATTCTCGACTGGGACGATACCAATTAGTACATGCAATTTCTCAACGGTTTTGGATCAAGTGGAGTGAACAATATCTTCACACACTTCAGATGCGTCACAAATGGACCTTAGTTACTGATCCTCCTAAAGTAGGGGATCTGGTGTTAATAAAAGAGGACAATCTGCCTCCATTAAGATGGAAGATGGCTAGAATTTTAGAATTATTGCCTGGGAAAGATAATGTAATTCGAGTAGTTAAATTAAGAACTGCTTCAGGTATTCTGACTCGACCAGTTGTTAAGATTTGTAGATTGCCTCTTGATTAAATGAATAAATAGAATAGCTTATTCATAGTAACTAAATTAAGTTAATATAATTGGTTTATTATTATTATTTTTTTATTATTTTTTATTTTTTTTTTATTCTCTGATCATACTGTTTGGTTTTGATAAAGGCTAATCCAGCCTTTCTCGGGGGGAGGATGTTTAGTTTTGTTACCATTATTATTATTTTAATGCAACACACATTATACACTTGTCTCATTTATTTTATATTGTATATAATATATCTATTTCCCTCCCACTACTTAACGGGGATTGGTTATCCGCCACGCTCGCGTGTGTTAATTGGCTAGAAGAAAGCATGGACACAATGGCCGCCGTTACAAAGTTACGATGTTGTGCAAAACTTTATGTGGACTTTAAAAATTAGAAAACCATGCATAATTTTAGTTGAGTCAGTGTTAGTGCGCACTATATAGATAAACGCAGCCAAAGGGGTGAGTTTAGATATAATTCAATATATATTTATTATTTTCTGGTATTTTTCATCTTAACACGTGCCGCCAAGGTAATCTAAGTATCGCGTATAGCTTTTAAATACCAGCGACCTAAAATTCCTACAACCCAGGGTGTAGATCCAATCCGAGGTTATACAACTAAAGAAGGTTTACCCCACACCTAGCAAGTTGAAATTTATACCAGATACTGAGGTCTAAAGCCCCTATTAGGTGTATAAAAATCAAGGTCCTGAGTCAATACAATAAAAAGATATGGGCAAATTTAGATTTTCGCGAAAACTTGTAAGTGCCATTTACCTTAATTTTCAACTTTTTTTAATTTTCAGAATTTTCCCTTTACTTGTGCTGTAAGACCTTGCTTTTTGCCAAATTTCGTGTTTCTAGGTCAACGGAAACTACCATATAAGTTTTCGATCTACAACCTATAGGGTACTTCCGGTTGACCTAGATTTGTCAATTTTGGTTAAAAGCAAGGTCTTACAGCACAAGTAAAGGGAAATTTCTGAAAAATAAAAAAAAAGTTGAAAATTAAGGTAAATGGTAGTTACAAGTTTTCGCGAAAATCTAAATTTGCCCATATCTTTTTATCGTATTGACTCAGAACCTTGATTTTTATACACCTAATAGGGACTACAGACCTCAGTATCTGGTATAAATTTCAACTTGCTAGGTTCACCCGTTCCTGAAACACCACCACCACCCGTTCCTGATACACGGAAAGACGGACAAGAGAGTGATCTTATAATTAAAGGGTTCCTTTTTTACCTTTTGAGGTACGGAACCCTAAAAATGAAAATATGATTGAAAATTATGGCAAATCATTAATATTTATGTACATATAGTTATGATTACTGAAGAATAGTATTCGTTCCGCAGCGCTGTAAAACCTTAATTAATGAATAAAATTTAAAAAGTTCATAATGAAAATTATTCCTTAAAAAACCCTCTATAGAAATGGTCTGATATATATTTTTTTGTAAAATGATCAGAAAAAAGTTATAACGACCAAGGGAATTTTTTTCTCAAATTTTCATCGATTTTCACTTATAACTTCGTTATTTTTGGTTCTACGGCTAAAAGTTAAATAACCAAAGTTGTAGAGAATTTTATTTGCCACCAAAAATGGTTTAACATAATTTTTGTGAGACCTATAGTTTGTCAGATAAACCATAAAAACCATTTGTACCACTTTTTCCAAGATGGCGGCCGTGGGACAAAGGCTGCAACCCCACAAACTTGGATTTAACTTTACACTAACCCCTCCTTGATATCTAAAAAATAAAATTGCGTCCTCTGACAAATGCACGCTAAGGTCAAAAAAATGTAACATTTCAATGGACTATTATGCTTAAACAAAAACCTTGTTACTGAACGGAAAAACATTTACTAACACTTTTTATTCACATTATTTTTTCAATTATAATATAAATTTTCTTGTTATTATATATTACTAAGGCAGTGGTAGCCCATTGGTAACGCGCTTGCTTGGGAAACTGAGTGATACGGGTTTAAATCCCGGACCTCGCACCTCTGACATTCTCATTTACGAATCATTTCTAAGATGATTACTACTTGTTTTAAGTTGAAGGAAAACGTCGTGAGGAAACTTGCAAGTCTGAGAGAACCTAGCAAGTTTTCGAAAGACGTTTGAAGTCCGCCAACCCGTACTCAACCAGCGTGGTGGACTATGGCCTGATCCCCTTCGTATTGAAGGGAGGCCCGTGCCCAGCAGTGGGACGTTAAAAAGGGCTGAATACAAGGTTGTATTTATATAGCCATTAGTTAGCAATAGCTTACATATATACTTCAACATCATTTCGATTTTATTGTATAACATCTTTGAAGTTGGATTTATATTTAATTCATTGGCAAAGTTCCATAGAACTTTAATTTTTTTAGAGAGAAATAAAATGGTGACCCCACAAGCTGTTATTTGCCACAACAATAATTTATTATTTCCAGCTCTAGCTCTATATTTTAAAGCCTTTAGTAAATCGAGACAATCGGCATCGTTTGCCTCAGGCGGGCATTAAATATGCGACCTCTAGGTCTGGTATAGAAAGAAGATTTTACGACAATTAGTCCCGAGGCTATTTTAATGTTCGACAAAAGAATTTTGCTAAATTGAAAGGCTTATGTAAAGTAAGTATAAAATGATATTTTAATGTACCTAAATATAATTAATTAGTGAAATAGATTCTGAATTTTTTAAATTATTTTATTCATTTTTATGATACAAAATAAGATTAAAAGTATTTTTTTTTCAAAAGTAATGTAAATTCGTTTTTATTCTAACTACTTTTACGATTGTTTCGGGTTATTTTGCACAAAAATCAATTATTCATAATTTCAGTACAAATTTCTTAAAAATTCAATAATTTCGACTTCCATAACTTAATTACACTTACCTAATTTAAATAAAAACCCGGTTAAGTGCGAGTCGCACTCACACACGAAGGGTTCCATACTATCGTGCAATATAGCACTATGTACCAATAGATTGTTTTTAATTTGCATGGCGGCCATTTTGAATCGCCATCTTGGTTTTTTATTATTTGTTGTTATAACGGCAACAGAAATAGACACTCTGAAAATTTCAGCTGTCTACCTATTACGGTTCATGGGATACAGCCCGCAGACAGATGGACAGCGGATTTTTAGTAATAGGGTCCTATTGGTCCTTCAGATACGGAACTCTAAAAACGCTAAGTTACTGATATTATTTACAATTTCTACTTCAATGTACTCTTAGTAAAAACCAATATGATTTTCGTTCTAAATCCGGAACACTGTCTGCTACTATAGATCTAGTTACTAAAATAAAAAAACAATATTCATAATAAAAATATTGTATTAGGTGTATTTTAAAAAAAAATTTTTCATTTAAAAAGGCATTTGATACAGTTACACATTCATTACTATTACAGAAAATAAGAAAAATTGGAATATACCAGCTTATGAAATGATTGCATCTTATCTTACAAATCGCAAACAAATAGTTAAAATCGATAATTTACAAAGTAATTTAGCGCAAATTATATGTGGAATACTACAAGGTTCAATTCTGGGGCCTCTGCTTTTCCTAATTTACATTAACGACATAAATATTTTCTTTCTGAGGAAATATCACTGTACGCCGATGACACAAGCTTGTTTTACTTTGGAGAATCTATTCACACTCTTATAAAAATTGCCCAAAACGATTTAAATGTCTTAAACGAATAGCTACAATATATTTACTTACTATGAGTGTTTCGAAAGCATCGTATATGATATTTTCAGCAAAAAATAAACCTATACCGTCCTATGAAGAACTTAAAGTTAACAAAGAAATCATCCGACTATCAAACGCTGAAAAATATTTAGGTTTGAACTTAGATAAAAACTTGACATGGTGCCCTAACATAGACTCCATACATACAAAAATAATTTCATTAACTGGAGCTCTTCGAAGATCGGTGAGCTACATTCCGTTTAGAGACAGAAATATTATTTATAGTACGTTATTTAAGCGTAGACTAGAATGTTTTATAGAAATATGGGGTAGCGCAGCAAAAACTAATATAAAAATATTCGGGTTTCTCAAAACAAACTTCTCAAAATTTTATTTTACATGGATTATCGTACGCCTACAAAAGTCGTCTACGAAAAGACAAAAATATTATCAATAAAACAAATCTACAAATATAAAATACGTATTCGAAAAATAATAACAAATGCCTTACACTCACAGCTTACGTTTGAAACCAAATCTCACTCATATCGCACTAGAAATAGAAATAAATTGGAGTTACCAATAACTAGAATAAATATGGTTTAAAAACGATTATTTTTGAAGGAGCTCAGCTATACAATTCGTTAGCTAAAGATGTAGAAGATGCAAAAATTTAAGAAGAAATTATAGCACCACATATTTTCGGAAGATCCAATTATGTAGCATCACTGCATGATTAGTGGCATAGGTTTTTTTTTATTATATAACTTTCCTAATATTAAATGAAGTGTGTTCCTTTTGGGAAGTCAATGTCTCTAAACCTAATTAATGTATGCATTTCTAAATAACAATATTATTATCATATATTTGTCGTCATATAACAGTTTGGAATGCGAAATTAGCGAAGATACAGAACGAGATCAGCTATAGATTTTATAATTAACGCATTTCCATCTTAAAATTCTCTCGATTCCAGACATATTGACCTAATTAATTATTATTCAATTATGTTTTACATTGATTTTATAAAGATTGAAACAAAATACTAATCCTAGACTACAGACTAGAGACATGAAATTTCAAGGATGTGTTCTTTGTGAAGTGTATGTAGGTATCGACTAGGAAAGGGTTTTTTGAAATTCCAGCCCTAAGAGGGTGAAATGGGGGATTGAATTTTTTGGGAAACTTTTTATTCAGGTAAAAATAAAATAATGTAGTAAATAACAAAAATTATGCAGGCATATTATATCTTAATTAAATACCTACATTTTTTCGGTCTAAAATTCCACGCAGATGAAGTCGAGGTTAAAAACATGTTCTACGTAACAGCAACAACTAATAGTTTTGCTACTCGTCGTTCGGAGGAAATTAGATTTAAAGTTTAAAACCCAGGTCTTCGGTAAAGACCTTTTATCCAATCCTGACTCAAATATGTCGTGATTTTCTTCTATTTATGTTGTAATAAATATCCTTGTGCAGAATCGAGTTTGTTCAAAACAAAAGCTTCTCTGTAACAATATTTCGTTCGATACTAATGTTACTGCGTGTTAGTTCAACTCTAAGGGCCTATGCACATCATATTTTATAAACGCACGTATTGTAAACGCACGTCGTCTGCGCGTATTTTGCACTAATACAATTAAAAGATCTATGAACATCACCTTTCTTAAACGCGTCGATGACTCGTATTCTGAAACGCACGTCATTTGCGCGTGTTCTGAGCTGCGAAAAAGAAATACAGATTACTTGCGTTCGTAAGTGTAACGCGCCACAAGCATGAGTCAACAGCACGTTGTTTGCGCGTCGAATGGGCGTGAAACGTGCGTTAAAAAGTCATGGTGTATTTACACCCTAGGGTATTTTGTAGCACAAAAATGTGTGATTTGGAAGATTGTATATATACTTACGAATTCAAGTATTCTATTTATCTTAGTCAAGCAAAGTAGTAATCTAGCGCCTTTAAATAATTTTGACCTACATAGACTAAGTGGATGTAATCTCAATGTATAAATGAAAACCCTAATATATCTATTTCTATTCAAAAACACGTCAATATGTTGATTTGTTGATGAAAAATCGTATCTATAGTATCGGAAAACATTTTATTTTGCTAACCTGTCCTTGCGTTGCTTTTCTAGCTACACCGCCTGTGGCCGATTCATTTTGAATGATTGTTAGGTATACCCTACGGAAACCAATTTTTGTTCAAAAATTCCAAAGGAAAGTTTTATTTAAAATGTGAAGTATTTACGTAAATCGTGTGAATCGTAAGATATATAAAAAACTAGCCACTCAGCCTCGCTTCGCTTCGGGTTCGTCCCTAGATAAAAACAAAAATATATCACGGGAACCGTACATTTTTCCGGGATGATATATAGCCTATAGCCTTCCTCAGTTAACGGGCTATCTAATGCAAAAAGAATTTTTCAAACCGGATTAGTAGTTTCTGAGATTAGCGCGTTCAACCAAACAAACAAACAAACTCTTCAGCTTTATAATATTAAGTAGAGATATGAAAATAAGAGCACTTAAAACGAAGAACTATAAAAATTTATTCACTTTTATGTTTAGTATTTTTAAAGAAATACTTTAAAAATAAAGGTCATTAAAAATTGGAATTTTTCTGGTTATATGAATATAATCAGCATTCTTTTTAACCTTTTGACAAATTTTATTAGGTAGATATATTTCATTTAAAACAGTACCATTAAAGTATGATAGGATCAAAAATAAAATTTTGAACATTAATTGAAAATTGAAATTGATATAATATATGACGTCCAATTCAAAATTAAAAAAAAAAAAACTGTGTTAAAAATATGTTAAGATATCTTAATACACATAATTTTTGATTACAAATTGGCAAGATAAATTGTGCCTAACTGAGTTAAGTTCACTTGAACGTTATACGTTAACTTTGTAATTTGTTGAGGTCTCAAAAGGTAATTTCAAGGATCCATTTGGTTAACCTTTAAGGGGTTTATAACCTTGGTTTTAAATAGAAACTGTTTTAATATACATGGTCAACAACCTTAATTAAATCATTTACTTCATAGGATTAAACACAGTGTCGCGTAGCGGAGAGTGTGTAACGTCTTTACCCAAAAAATAAATTAAAATGGTACGTCTGAACCATGTAAGCTTAACACATTATTTTTCATTGTTTTTTTTTTATGTTGAGAAATACATTTACGGATACCACCGGGTGGTACCATACAGGTTGTTTGGGCGTCGCAGGATCGTTTATGCACTCAACCACTACGCCTCGACGCAGGTCTGCCAAAGTAGACCACAACGACCATGGGGTTGTTCCAACAGTCCATTCTGCCGTCAAAGAAGTACCAGGAGCAACTCACATGGTAGAACAGTTAATCGTAAATGTTGTGAGTAAGAGAGGAACAAAATATCCAGAATGGAATTCAGAGAAAGGGCGACAGTGTGTCGAGAGTTCAGTTGAATTTCGGAATAAAGTCGTAGTGCAAGAGTAATTAGTGCTAGAATATATTGCTCAGAAACTGAGTTAAGATATGTACTGTGTGTCTTGTGAAGTGGCTAAAGGAACTTTTGTGAACCAAAAGCAATAAAACATCTATAGTGCAAAAGACTGACTTCAATTTCCGATCCCAAAACTCATAGATCGTAACAATAGGTTACCCTATTTATAATGTGTTATTGAATAAAAAGTGTGATACAATATTAGACTCTAAAATTATTTACAAAAATTACATACTGCTATTTCTACTTATTCTGGTACAAAAAAGTAACACAAAAATTTATTACATTTCATATAATCAATAGATTGCATTTCATCAATACTCCTTAAAAAGAAATTTCGGGTTAACCTCATAGATTGACTTATAAGCGATGTGGTAACCCTTCTCATAGGGTTAATTCTATAATAGGGTTATGGATTACACATTTAATGGGTAAGAAGGTTTTTCTAAAATCATTTTGAATGGGTATTTTATTAGGCTTAACTCTAAAACTGGGTTTTATGGTCCCTGGATAACATACGAACTAACTATTTTCATACTATTAGTAAAAATTGTACAATGTACTTGATTAAAATCTGTTCATTGCTGTTAGATAGTAGCAATTACACACACAAATACACGCGAATGCGCTTTACGTTTCAGTAAATTCAGAACTACGCTGACCGCATTTACGATTAATTAGACCCATACGTGCTTCCCTTTGCCAAATGATAGTTCTGCCTTATTATTGTAACAGTTATGAGTAGAACGCACCAATCCTTTACTTAGGCCCGAATGACTACATTTTATCATGCGTCGTTGGTCCAAACCTTAGCTAGTATGGTAGTAGATTGAGAATTCCGGGTTTAATCCAATAACTATACTTGGGACCAAGTATAGTTAAGTCCCGTCGAAATCGGTCCAGCCATTTCGGAGAATAGCCGGAACAAAGAGATAGACAGACAGGCAATTTTTTTTTAAATTGTGTTTTTCTTCTAAGTACCATATTACATACCAGTATTTAAAAATCATTTTTAGGTTTCTTTCATCATTTTTCATTTTAAATAACAGTTTAGGATATATAATGATTTAAAGCTGGTTAAAAACCATTCTCGCTAATTCTGTCTAATTGGCAAAAATTAAAAAGCTGTAAATAAAAAAAATATGTTATAAAAATAACGTACACGTTTAATCCTTTCCGCGAGATGTACATTCGTGTATATATATATATATATATATATATATATATATATATATACTAGCATTTCCCGCGGCTCCGCCCGCGTTCAGATGATCAAAAACCAAATTCTTAGGTTTTACACATTAGTATACTCTTACATTATACATTACTTTCATTGCGCAACGCATGATTGGTAAATAATGGCAGAGATTGACAATGCCACAAAGGTTCCTCCGTTAAATTGAACTTTTTGGTTTAGCAATAACATTTATGTATGTCTATACTTCTGTTTTGTTTGTTTTTTTTTAGTTTTGGGCGATAAACTCTCAAACAACGGAATTAATTTTAATCACTTTTTACTAATAGACAGCTATTGATTAATTTAATATTTAGCTGATTAATTAAATTACATAATGATAACTTTCTTAATTAACGCTAGTTAGTAATATTTTCCAAAACGATTTTCAAAAGAAAGTGTAATAAGTAAATAATTCTAAGCGAATACATTTTTTTTATTTCATATGGTTCTGCTGATATGATTAAAGTCGTAAGCATTTTATTGTGTCCTTTAAGCCTTTACCTTCCAAGAAAAGGTGTCAAGAAAAAGTGAAAAACCTGAGGTATAACAGTTCCTAAAATACTTTTTCATAGTTTTTGAGATATGAAATATTTTTAGTTACCCGCTTTGGCAGTTTAACAGCCATAAACTTGTTTTCCATAAAATGTTATAAAATAATATAAATTGAACTTATTTTTACGGTGCAAAAAATGAGTAGGTATTGTGAAAACGTAAATATTATTCGTATTTATTTTAGTGTTAACCATACAAAACACGTACGTAAGAAAAACAACATAGCATTTTGCTATAAAAAACCTAAAATGCGCGAGTTGGATTTACATTTGCCCAATTTTTACATTAAAAGATTAAAAAACATTAACATTATTTACTAAACAATAAAAATTTACAAATATTCTCATTTGAAAATTGTTTCGGCCAACAAAATATTACTAATATGTTACTAATTTATAAAGCCAAAAAGTTTGTTTTATTAAAAATTTAAGCACGGGCAGGGCCGCGGGTAATTTAGTAGTAATTATAGTAAAGTCATATAAAGGTTATATCTGTACATTTTTTTTTTGGATAAAACTACGTATTTTAAAAACACATGGCGACATCTATTGTCAAATAGCTAAATAACACATAAATAAATTTTCATTAAAATAACTATTTTAATGAATAAAATAGCGCTGTTAATATTTCTTTTAAGATAAGTTTTTTTTAATAGTTTTAACATAATATATAAGTAAGTTACCTTGCTAAAATATTAATAGCATCATCGTGCTTTTACTTTAACAAGTTTTTGTATTTTTTCTCAGAAATGAGATATTTTCCTGCGATAAAAAGAATCCTATGTGTTGACCCGGATAACCTGCTATTACCATACCAAATTTCATAAAAATCCCTCTTGTGGTTTTTCTGTGATGCGGTCACATACAGACAGACAGAAAAAAATCTAAAAACTATAGATTCGGGCTCTATATCGCTAATAATGAATATTTCAATAAGATTTTCCGAAAAAATATTGAATTTAGGGGTTCGGCTTAGTTACAATTTTATTGTATGTATAATTACTAATTTATAAAGCCAAAAAGTTTGCTTTACTGATAATTTAAACACGGGCGGAGCCGCGGGTGATTTAGTAGTAATTCTAATAAAATCGAAAAAAGGTCATATCTGTACATTAATTTTTTTGGGATTAAAACTATGTATTTTAAAAACACATGGCGACATCTGTTGTCGAATATTTAAATAACACATAAATAAATATTAATTAAAATAACTATTTTAATGGATAAAATAGCGCTTTTGATAATTTGATTTTCAAGATAAGCTATTTTTATACTTTTTACCATATTTTGTAAGTTACCTTGCTAAACTGTTTACAAATAGTATCGTCGTGGTTTTGTTCCTACCAGTTTTTGTATTTTTTTTCAGAAATGAGATATTTTCTCGCGGTAAAAAGTATCCTATATGTTGACCCGGATAACCAGCTATCATCATACCAAATTTCATCAAAATCCCTCCAGTGGTTTTTCTGTGATGCAGTAACAGACAGACAGACAGACAGACAGACAGACAAAAATTCTAAAAACTATAGATTCAGCCTCTGCATCGATAATAATGTCTATTTCAATAAGATTTTCCAAAAAATATTTAATGTACAGATTCGGCTTAGTTAGAATTTTATAATATGTATAGATATACATATATTTATTTCTTCTTATATGAAAAAAATAATACAAATAATTGATATTCTTATTCCAAAGTGAAGTTACAATATGTATTCACTTTCGTTTTAAGTTTCTGCAAATCCTCGTAAAAATAACAATATCGAGAGCATAAGTTTATTTTCTTAACATTTATGATCTTTTATGAATTTAGGCTAATCTTAGTTTATTATTGTTGGGTTATTATTCTTGTATATACTTTGCATAAATAAATTTTAATCAAGAATGGCCAATAAACTTACCAAATAGAAAGTTATTACTGATTCTAGCGAAATAACTTTTTACGCGGGAGTTTACTGAACACGTACTCGTATGTAATAAACTTTTCTTATTTATCTTAAATTTTTTATCATGGCAGTTTTTGGTGGCAGAACTGACCTGGTTTCTACCCATGGGTTCTTGCTATTTATCCACGTTGACATTACTGATATAGATATATTTAAACTAAGATTATTATTACTTTTAGATTCTCTAGATTTAAAGAAAATCATCACATTAGTCTGGACTACATATTGGTTGTCTATCTATCTGTTCTTAGTTTTAAGGCTTTTGGAGTAGGTACTAATTGGACAAAGTATTTTGGTTGTAACTTGCAAACGTAAGGTAAACGCAAATTTTTATATTTAAAAATTTTGATATTTTAGGTTGGTTTGAATGTCAAACTAATTTAAAAAGTTAGATATTACAAAATATTTGGTTATTTGTTCACTGTCCTATAAAATCCCAATTCCCATATCAAGAATTTAGATTAATCGCTGAAAAGCAAAATAAGTTGTTTGAAGCGCTGCAACATTTTAATAACCTGTGGGACTAAGACCGTATATAATTTGAAAAGTAAAATTAACAAATCTAACAAGGCATCTATCTATATCATTTATTTAGTGCTAGCGACTCACCCTTGCTCCGCTCGGGTTCGTCCCTACTTACGTTTTAAAGTTTAGTATAGATTTCTCAGAGATGAGATATTTTCCCGCAGTAAAAAGTATCCTATATATTGACCCGGATAATCAGCTATCATCATATTAAATTTCATAAAAACCGTCCAGTGGTTTTTCCGTGATGCGGTAACAGACAGACAGACAGACAGATGGACAAAATTTCTAAAAAGTGTAGATTCGGTCTCTGTATTCCCGGAACAATACAAACACTAGAGAAGACAGATACTTTTAAACGATCAAATGTAATAATAATGACTTATAAGTTGTAGTGTAAGATCCGAAATAATATTTATTTTATGTATTTATTGAAATATTAGCACATCTATAGCAAAAACAGATATAAATGATAATAATTGCAGAAGTTAAGAAACTGTGTCGCAAGTATTTGCGCCCTCCATCAGCAACATTACAGAAAAAAATATGTACATTCAAAAACTATTCAAAAATAACATTTATAAAAACAAAAAAAAATTAGCTAAATTAAATAAGTTTACAAAAAATTAAATTATTTTAAGTAAATAAAACTATCTTTTCGGATTATTTCGCGGATTTATTTTGATTTTCGGTTCCCGACACCCAAATTCCCCAAAACAACCAACACTCCCACCACCTCCCCTGTTCTATTTTGAAACCTTAAATACCCAATTCTTTCACGCGTTCCTAGGAACTCCGAAACCTCATAACTTACGAGAATAATATACAATGGCAGCATCCCCCGACGGAATTCACTTACTATAATGGAATTGAATTTAAGTAGTTGAATTTTGTGGCGAAAAGAAATTTTCATTATTTTTAGCAAAAATCCTAAAATTATCTTCTTTTATAATATATATGATTCTTACTTATTAATATAAAAACATAGTATCAATAGTGCAATTTTAGATTGTTTCCAAATGTTTTTCCAATATAGTTTTCAATGTTTATTTACTAGTGACCCGTTCTCATTTTGTTCAGGCATCAAAGGTCAGTCCGTATTTGAGTTCATATTTCACTTTCAGACATTCGTGTAATATCCTATATTCCGATATTAATAACTAGCGGCTCACCCTCGCTTCGCTCGGGTTCGCCTCTAGACAAACAAAAACAAATCTATCTCACGAGAACCGTACGAACCGTACATTTTTCCGGGATAAAAAGTAGCCTATTTGTTATTCTGATGTATGAACTATATTATTGTAAAGTTTCATTAAAATTCAATCAGTAGTTTTTGTGTACTAAGCTGTATCAGTTACTATAGTTTTTTACTATCCCACGGGAACTCTTTAAATTTCCGGGATGAAAAGTATCTAAAATGTTGACCGGTGATATAAGGTACCACGATACACAATTTCATTTAAATCTGTCCAACAGTTTCGGAGATTAGCCCGTACAAACAGACAAACAGACAGAGAAACAAAAAAATTGAAAAAAAAACTGGATTTTTCTATTTCCCTTCTTACATCCCCCTGGCTCGGCTTATAGCATTTTTTTTCTATGTACAGACATTCGACTTCTACAGTTTTATTATATGTATAGATAAATGCATTTAGTTCAATACAACGAATACATACTTATTGTTACGATCTTGGGTCTAGGGTCGGAAATTAAATTGGTCACTTGCAATAGAGATGTTTTATTGATATTGTGTGCTCGAGAGTCTCTTATACAAGTTCTCGTCCATTCGCGGTACACGCACAGTCGCTTATTTCACTTATTGAGCACATTATACCAATACTAGGTATTATTTCACTTTAATTAATTTATCAATTTTAAATATCTATTCTCAATCTTCTTGAACTACATATCATTAGATCACTCGACCTTTTTAACATACTACGAGTATAAGAAAAACATTCTAGTAATAAAAAAATGGATCTTTTTATTTTCTGAAAAGTATCTTTAAGCATTAATTTATGATGAAATGATATCAAAGGCATAAGGTTTTAGAAAACAAATTTATTAGAGAATAATTAATTGACAATATATAATATGTAAAATCTAATGACAGGCGACACTAATATAAAATAGTTCCTATATTAAAGCGTGTAGTCGTCCATACTTCCATCAATTTATTTTTAAGCATCGCACGGCGTGTTATTTTTGACTGACTTCCAAAAAGGCGGAGGTTCTATGTTTGTCTGTATGTATTTTTTTAACGGTTATTATGGATATCCTACGGAAACCGTATATTTTTCCGGAATGAAAAGTTACCTGTGTGCTATTTGAAATATCTATCTCTGTACCTTTCAGCCGTTTTGGCGTGATTGAGTAACAAACATCTATCCATCAAAATTTTCGCATTTTATAATATTTATGGGATAACTTTGTATTTTTAAATAAATATGTTGGGACATTAAACGCACAGCACCATCTACTCGATATTAAGCTAAGAGGCCTGTGTTATGGATACCAGACAGTTGATACACTACACATATATAACTTTTTAAATACATATATATTATAAATATAAACACCCATGACTGGAGTACAAACATTCGTGCTCATCACTCAAATGAATGCCCCCAGCGGGACTCGAACCCGCGACCACTGGCACAGCAAGTACGGTCACTACAAACTGAGCCAAACGTGTCGTCTTTATTTAGTACGAGTTTATTATCTATGAAGAAACAATTGTAAAATACAATTTAATTTATCCATTTAAACATTGTTTGATAAAACAATGTAACCGTGTAAATACTCAGTACTTTCAAGTCGTCTCGCTGGCGTTGTATGCACTTTGTTTGTCATTGCAAACACTCGTATTTCGTATTTATTACTTAATAAAACTCTCATATTATATTGTACTAGAGACTCACCCTCGCTCCACTCGGGTTCGTCCCTACTTACGTTTTAACGTTTAGTATAGATTTCTCAGAAATGAGATATTTTCCCGCAGTAAAAAGTATCCTATATGTTGACCCGGATATCCAGCTATCACCATACCAAATTTCATCAAAATCCCTCCAGTGGTTTTTCTGTGATGCGGTAACAGACAGACAGACAGACAGATAGACAAACAAAAATTCTAAAAACTATAGATTCGGCCTCTGCATCGATAATAATGTCTATTTCAATAAGATTTTCCAAAAAATATTTAATGTACAGATTCGGCTTAGTTAGAATTTTATAATATGTATAGATATAGAATAGATAGATAACATTATACTTTAATACTCTGCTACTAACATTTTTATTGCACAACTAGTGGCTCACCCTCGCTACACTCGGGTTCGCCTCTAGACAAACAAAAACAAATCTATCCCACAGGAACCGTACATTTTTCCGGGATAAAAAGTAGCCTATTTGTTATACTGATGTATGAACTATATTATTGTAAATTCTCATTAAAATCCAATCAGTGGTTTTTGTGTACTAAGCTGTAACTATCCCACGTGTTTTAACTATCCCACGGGAACTCTTTAATTTTCCGGGATGAAGAGTGTTTAAAATGTTGATCGGGTACCACCATGTAAAATTTCATTTAAATTGGTCCAACAGTTTCAGAGATTAGCCCGTACAAACAGACAAACAGACAAAGAACCAAAAAAAAATGAAAAAAATCTGGATTTGTTCTATTTCAAAAATCTATTATTACAATGTACTATGTATCCTCAAATATTTAAGTGAACTGTGTACTTTTTTTTGAGAAATAAATTCTTAAACTGTAATATTCACCTGTTTTAGAGCCTTATTAAACAAAGAATATGGTAGATTGACACATCAATTTCCACATTAAAACTTCAAAAATGATGTATCTCCATACATTCTCTCATGCCGTATTTAATTATTATAAATGAGTAATTTTCAAAAATTCCTTATTTACTTATGTTATATAAGACACGCTTGTGTAAAATTTCATGTTGGAGAATTAAAACCTCGAGTCGGTGGGATTATATGTATATATGTCTGTCTGTCTGTGACTGCATCACAAAAAAAAACCACTAAAGGGGAGGGGACGTTTCACTGGAGGGATTTTGCTGAAATTTGGTATGATGATAGCTGGTCATCCGGGTCAACATATAGAATATGTTAAAACGTAACTATGTACAAACCCGAGCGAAGTGAGGGTGAGTCGCTAGTAAATTATATTTATCATTATTATCATACCATTTCTACTACGATTTTCATTTAAATACATTTTCAAAGCATACTGAAGCCGTTTGTACAAGGTAAATAACTCGCATAGCAGAAATGTTAGCGGTTGTAACTTAACTGAACTAGCTGGATTTGTTAAATACAGTTTTGTATTATTCATCATCTAAAATGGTCGGAGACTAAAATATAGATATTAATTATATTTTCAATGTTTAATTTTTGATGTTTTAATTGAAAATAATATATAATAAATAAATAAATATGTTGGAACATTAACACACCACACCATCTAGTTCCATGGTAAGCTAGGAGTCGTTTGTTATGGATACCAGATAGTTGATACACTACACATACAATTAATGTGTCAGAGAAACAATGTCTTAACTAAATATTCTGCTCTTTTTAACGTCCCACTGCTGGGCACGAGCATCCCTGCAATACGAGGGGGTTCAGGCCATAGTCCACCACGCTGGTCAAGTGCGGGTTGGCGGACTTCACATGTCTTTCGAAAACTTGGTGGGTTCTCTCAGACATGCAGGTTTCCTCACGCTGTTTTCCTTCACCGTAAGGCAAGTGGTAATTATGTTAGAAATGTTTCGCACATGAAAATATCAGAGGTGCGAGACCCGAGATTTGAACCCGCTTCACTCGGATTTCTAAGCAAACACGTTACCATTGGGCTACCACTGCTTCACTTAACTAAATAAATAAGTATTATTTTTCGATTCAAAAGTTCTGCTTACGCCATTAATAAGAATCTTACTTTATCGATCAATTTTCATTGTACCATTTTCATTCTTGACATAGACGAAGTATATAAATTGTGCTCAGACGCGTAAAAGCCATTAAAAGGAAAATTCAATTGAAACCTCATATCGAGTGTCGCTATTTTTCGATACTAGGTTACTTTTAGTTTGTAAATAGTTAGATTTTTTCAATTACACTCCAAAGGCTTGTGCCTAAGTTTATATAAGAAATCATTTTGTCTTTGAGTATTAGCTACAAACTTTACATATATTTGTATTTAACCTACTTTACATAACGAGTATGTGCACAAAATACTCGTGTATGCGTGCGATTTCGCTTTCAAAATAAGCGGGTATGAAAGACTATTTAGATTTTTTGCCAAAAGCAACCTTTACATAGCCTTAAACCTGAAAAAGTAACAGACAGACAGACAGAATAACTTTGGCATTTGTAATATTACTATGCAATACGAATGTGAACATTAAAAAGTAGTAAAATTGTGTAAAATAATGGTAGAAATCTAATA
This sequence comes from Fabriciana adippe, assembly GCA_905404265.1. Classification (NCBI taxonomy): domain Eukaryota; kingdom Metazoa; phylum Arthropoda; class Insecta; order Lepidoptera; family Nymphalidae; genus Fabriciana; species Fabriciana adippe. Next base: position 2,839,897 of record FR989995.1, read on the forward strand.
TAACATAAATTGATTGTAAATTCAGGTAAGTAAAAGTTGTAACGTTCAACAAGACTTCTATGAACATAAAAGTTAATTAAAGTAATAAAACAAAGATTTTAACGTAACATTTTCTCTTATTAAATTTAATAATCCAGCTTCTTTTAGATCATTTGGAACTTTGTTTTCATGCGCTAACAAATATGAGTAGAATACGAGTATGTCTTCCTCTTATTTTATTTTTCTAGATAGATATAGATAGCATAGAAATGGGGATCTACATTAGTAATCTATACAAATAAATAAAATTGGAATGTCTGTTTGTAATATTAAAATAACCGCTTTTTACTAAATGTATATGGATGTATACACCGTACGTATACCAAAACAACATTTTTTACAATTTTTGTCTGTCTGTCTGTTTGTTCCGGCTAATCTTTGAAACGGTTGGACCGATTTTGACGTGACTTTCACTGGCAGATAGCTGATGTAATAAGGAGTAACTTAGGCTACTTTTATTTTAGAAAAAAAATAGGATCCCACGAAAAAAAAAATTAAAACAAAAAAATTAAATAAAAAAAAAAAAAACATGTTTTGGGAAGCAACCTAGAGACGAACCCGAGCGAAGCGAGGGTGAGTCGCTAGTTTAAAATATTGATGGGATTTGGATAAAAGATAATCGTTTACGAATAGAAATCTAAAGAAGATATTAACATTATTTGTCTCTGTCTTCACTTTTGTCATTTCATTCTTAAAATTCTTTATGTAAGCGATTGTAGGACGTCATTTTCAGTCCGATAAGAAAGTCATTTTCTTCTTCTCTCCTCTTTTTCTTTAAGCATCCAGTAATTAATATACTTCAAAAACAAAAATGTACTTAAATTGAGTGCTTTTTTAATTTACTTAGTTGGTATGCTACCGATTTTTACATAGATAACAATAAAATACATTCATGTAATACTGTGTAAACTCATATAAAAGCAAACACTACATGTATATTATAAATAATCACCCTGTAATGAAACTATATATATATATATATATATATATATATATATATATATATATATATATATATATCTTCTTTATTTTCATCTTTTTAAATTCATTCATTGTCATCGTGTTTAACTGACACGTTTTACTTTACGTTTGGCCCAGTTTGTATTGACCTTACTTGCTGTGCCAGCGGTCGCGAGTTCGAGTCCCGCTAGGGGTATTCATTTGTGTGATGAGCACGAATATTTCTACTCTAGTCATGGGTGTTTATATTTATAATATGTATGTATTTAAATTTATATGTGTAGTGTATCAACTATCTGGTATCCGCTATACAAGCCTTGTAGCTTACCATGGAACTATGTAGATGGTGTTGTGTGTTAATGTCCCTACATATTTATTACTAGCGACTCACCCTCGCTCTGCTCGGGTTCGTCCCTACTTATGTTTTATCGTTTAATATAGATTTCTGAGAGATGAGACATTTTCCCGCAGGAAAAAGTATCCTATATATTAACCCGGATAACCAGCTATCACCATACCAAATTTCATCAAAATCTGTCCAGTGGTTTTCTCGTGATGCGTTCCCAGTCAGACAGAGAGACAAAAATTCTTAGAACTATAGATTCGGCCTCTGTATCGATAATAATGTCTATTTCAATAATATTTTCCAAAAAATATTTAATGTACAGATTCGGCTTAGTTACAATTTTATTATATGTATAGGTTTATTTATTTACTGAGATAGCCTAGTTACCAAAATTGCTTCAATTACGTTTGAGATGGATATGTAGATGAACCATGCATATATTTCATCTAGCTTTAGTTTGAGGGCAACGTTAGTACCAACTACAATTCGTGAATCCCACTATAATATTAAAAAAAAATTAGCCAAGTGCGTGTTGGGCCACACGCAATTTAGGGTTCCATAGTTCCATAGTTCCATAGTTGCATAAAAAATTAAAGAGTGCGTGTATGAATATGTAAACGCGCAAGAAGTAAAACTTCTGTAGGTTATCGGTACTCTTTATGAAATTCTATTTATGTTTTAAATAATTAGGACGGGTGAGATACTAAAAAATAATTAAATAACGCATATTACGTATATTACAATCATATAAATGTTATATATCATTTGTCAGACAATAACAACAGTTACCATGGCAACAAGCGTACGTACATTTATTCGTAACGCATTCACCAGCTTACCCCCCAAATCAAGCGCGCGTAAAGAAGTTTTACTTCAATAATGCGAACTAATAAGAGGGCTTTTTGTAAGGATGTTATGATTTTATTTTTGTATATTTCTACATGGTTCATATTCATATTCATCACCTTATATTTACTATGTTATAAAAGTTATTGTTTTTAAAAATTCTCTAAGTGAAGGGAAAACAATGAGCGTCCGTAAATCAAATTTGCGTAATTTTACTGATTATTGAAATATCAGCAATCAGATGATGGGTTTGTAGTGTATATTCACAGGAAGCGCTTTTATTTATGCTCTTAATAATTCTTAAAATCACTGATTTTTTATTCGAATGCAGAATGAGTTTTATAATTTTAGCAATTGTTACTTCGCACATATTTTTAAAATAAAACAGTTTAGCTATGCGAATCTATACAATATTATCTATACAAGCAAACAAAAATAACCTGAAGTATAGCCCGAATTAACGATGTCCAATTTTTTGTATGGGATGAGGCATCTGAACTAGTATAGTATTATGCGATCTGTGAGTAGTACGTTGGATATAATAAAGTGTTAATAAGATATTTGTATAACTATTAATTATTTATTTAGCTAAGGAAATAACTGTATATTTACTTTTGTGCTCAGATATCTCCCATAGGAATGGAGATGATCTATTTGATGTAACGGGATAAAATGTATCCTGTCACACTGTTCGGCAAACCATTTCTATGCGTAAAATCCGATGGTGCGTAAAAAAAGGAAACCGGTAAATATTTTCGCATTTATAATTTTACAAGCACAAGCCGCGGTTTTACTCGCGCTAAAACTACAAAGGTTGGTTTCATACAAACTTTCATGTCTTATTTTACCCCCTTATGGGATGAATTTCGAAAAATGGTAAAACACGTATTTATTCAATTTTATTAAAAACATTAATGCCAAGGTTCAAGTAATTCTGATCATATTTTATTGGGTTGCATTGTAAGGTGTTTTCCCGCGGGAATGAGATGATCTCTCGCGATAAAAAGTAACTCCATGTCACTCTTCAACCTTTCAACTATCCCCACACATTAAATCACGCCAATCTGTCACTTTATTTTGACGTGAAAGTAGGACAAACAAACAAACAGACACACTTTCACATTTATAATATTATAGTAAGTATGGAAGTATGGATTGGCTTGGGTTGTTTTAATTTATGTTTTAACTACCGATTCTAGATAACTTTGCGCGCATGTCGCGATCTGTTTCATATTTCATCATCTCAATTTTATCATAGGTATATTTTATTCTGTAAAGGGAAAATTTTACGGTACGTTGACTTCTTTGTGGAATTGTTAGAGGTGTCTAATGCGGCAAAATATGATACTCTAAAATCTTTCTAAGGAAATGAATAAGATAACAGGAAAAAACTGTATCCTGTCATCTCCAGGTTAGCTCGTATATAACAGATAGAAGCTTGCCGACTAATTCCTTTTATATACGTAAATGACATAATTAAATAACGATTAAGAAAAACATTATTATAACACTACATTTTAAGTATCTTTAGGGCTCTATTACATTACATTAATTAATTTTTTTGACGACACGTTTGGCTCAGTTTGTAGTGACTCTACTTGCTGTGCCAGCGGTCGCAGGTTCGAGTCCCGCTGGTGGCATTCATTTGTGTGATGAGCACAAACGTTTGTACTCCAGTCATGGGTGTTTATATTTATAATATGTATATATTTAAAGTAATATATGTGTAGTGTATCAACTATCTGGTATCCATAACACAAGCCTCGACGCTCACCATGGAACTAGATGGTGCTGTGTGTTAATGTCCCAATATATTTATTTACTTAATGATGAGAAATAGAGAAAAAAATCCATACAATCTATTACAGAAAAATTACGTTACGAAATTATTTTTTTACATCACACACATGAAGATCGAAGAGTTGAGAGACCCGGGGTTTTACCCGCGCCATTTTTCAAAGCGGGCGTATTCCCAATAGACTACCATTGTTTGATAATATGACATTTTTTTTATTTCGCGGCCGTAAAAGGAGTTTCGTATACGAGTATATGTGTATTGTGAAAAAAGTATTATAACTAAATTGGTACACCAACTTCAAAATGGCGTTTATTTTAATTTTTCTGTCAAATATTCATGTCAAATATTTGACATTATAAATAAAACTTTTTTCGGATTTTATTACGGATTTATTTAGATTTTTGATTCCTGACGATTCGAATGCTTTACAGCAATCATGGTCACGGGAGATACTAAAGTTGTAGACGTCAGTACTGCTTCGCTAGCTCTAAAATACAACAAAAACTCTAAAAAGGTAGGTTTCATACAAAGTTTCATCCCCTATTTTACCATCTTAGGGGTTGAATTTTGGAAAATGCTAAAATACATAACACATCATTTTTGCCGTACTCAATTCATACGAAATTTCATGCAAATATGTCCAAGGAATAAAAAGTTTCATACAAATATTTAACCACTATTTCACCCCCTTGGGGGTTGAATTTTAAAGAAATCCTTTCTTAGTAGATGCCTACGTCATAAGAAGAATACGTGTGTGAAAATTCAATTTGCTAGCCTTAAGGGTTTGGTCTTTGCGTTGATACATCAGTTAATCACTTTATATTTATAGTTAAATCTCTCTCTCTCTCTCTCTCTCTCTCTCTCTCTCTCTCTCTCTCTCTCTATATATATATATATATATATATATATATATATATATATATAGATTTAACTCTCTGATCTACTGTGTTTTCATTGATAATACAAAAGCTCGTCAATAGCTACTAAACAAAAAAGAAAAAAGAAGATTGGTTGACAAAAAAAGGAGAAAGTGGTACTGAACTGTTTTGTCTTTGTCCATTTATATATATAAAATAGTACATCTGAATATATACAAAAATACTGTAATATTTGCATAATCCCAAAATTAGGATGTTTTAATATATGACGACGTACTTATGATATGTGAGTCTACGACATCCCTCCGATGGCAGCATATTCTTAGCCGTAATATATTAGTCCGGTCAAGTTAGCCCTAAAAATAGGGGTACCCTTGCATAAATTCCCAAGAAGCTGAAAATTCACATTAACTAACGTTAACGTTATGTAAGGATACCAGGGATATAATGAAATTGTGAAAAGTCCCCATCGATCCCATGTGTGCAAAAAAATCTATGCGAAGTCAAAGTTCGCAAAAGCGTTTTTTTTTGGATTTTTGAACGAAATGGGTAATTTTATGATAAAAATTTAGTTCAGATTAAAATTTAAGATCATACAATTATGTACAAAAATTGTGCTTACACTTTTTTCCTAAGATTCACCATTTCTGAGAAAAAACTAAACTAAAATGTATTAAAGTTGTATTCTCTATAATATGCATGAGTACGCTGCCTTGTACCTCTAATATATAATAAAAATATATCGTTATTGCAAGTGTACTCTAGGAGATAGACATATACTGTTGCGGACTTTTCTGTAGACCTTTTTAAGATATACTCATACCTACAATTTTCTAGTACATTGTTTTCATGTAAGTATCTCTTAGGCTACGTCCGCACAGGCAGGCGGCTTGCTTAGCGCCTAGAGCCTAGCGAGTCACCCAGCTAGTAGCTTAGTGAAACGAACGTTTTAAAATGTACGCGACCGGCCGCACTGCGCTCTTGGCGCTTCTTGCTAAGCGACTAACTAGACGCCAAGCGCGCAGTGCGGCCGGTCGCGAACATTCTCAAACGTTCGTTTTACTAAGCTACTAGCTGGGTGACTCGCTAGGCTCTAGGCACTAAGCAAGCCGTCTGTCTGTGCGGACGTACCCTTAATGTTTAGTCAGCGTTAGCCATATAAGGCCTAAAAGGTATCCTAAATGTTGACCCGAAAAAACCCTTTGAAAAAAAAAAACAAAAGTAAAACTTTGTATCTGACCGGGATACGAACCCGAACACCTGTGAATGTTAAATTTGCGCCTTTAATCGACGATAATTATTGACCATATTTTGTGTGGAATAATGCGAAGAAAAACCGCATGAAAACTCGAAAACACGCGTTTTCCCAGACATAAGACTAATCTAAATCGATTTTTCGTTCGATCGAAGCGAAATCGTTAGAGCTGTTTCCGACATCGCTGGTATAATTAAATAAATAAATATACAAGAATTGCTCGTCTATACATATAATAAAATTCTAACTAAGTCGAATCTGCACATTAAATATTTTTTTGAAAATCTTATTGAAGTAGACATTATTATCGAAACGGAGGCCGAAACTTTAGTTTTTAGTATTTTTGTCTGTCTGTCTGTCTGTTTGTCTGTTTGTCTGTTTGTCTGTCTGTCTGTTACCGCATCACGGAAAAACCACTGGAAAGATTTTATTGAAATTTGGTATGATGATAGCTGGTTATCCGGGTCAACATATAGGATACTTTTTACTGCGGGAAAATATCTCATCTCTGAGAAATCTTTACTAAACATTAAAACGCAAATAGGGACGAACCCGAGCGGACCGAGGGTGAGTCGCTAGTTTAAATGTATTAGATTAGTTACTACTCTGCACACAACAACATCGAATATACGAGTATAATAAATAATTCTCATAGATTTTTTCTTCACTGTGCACCCTACATTTTACCTAAATCTATACTTAAGTACCTGGCGACCGAGCTTCGCTCGGTGTTCTTTTTTGTTATATCATATTTTTTAGATTAAAAACAACTAAAAACTTGGATAAATACAAAAAGAAAGTAGAACTTTGTATCCAATATCCAATATGATCCATATAATGTTAATCTTGCACCTTGGTCGCTTGACCACGATGCTTATGCCCGAGTGTAAGAAATACGAACATAAATATCGAACATATTCTGCGTAGAATAATGCAAAAGAAAACCGCACGAAAACTCGAAAACACGCGTTTTCCCAGACATGAGACTAATCTAGATCGATTTTTCGCCCCCGAAAGCCCCCACATACCAAATTTCAGCGTAATCGTTAGAGCCGTTTCCAAGATCGCTGGTATAAATAAATATATAAAGATATAAATATACAAGAATTGCTCGTTTAAATATATAAGATATTATAAAGCTGAAAAGTTTGTTTGTTTGCTTAGTTGAACGCGCTAATCTCAGGAACTACTAGTTGGAATTGCAAAATTCTTGTTGTGTTGGATAGTCCATTTATCGAGGAAAGCTTTAGGCTATATAACACTAAGCTACGACTAATAGGAGCGGAGCATAAATGAAAAATGTTGCAAAAACGGGAAAAAATTATTCCTTTTGAGAGCTTGCGTTGCGTGCGCTGCAGTAAACAGGTAAAGTTACGCAAAAATAGTGTATGACGGAATTGTTCCCCTTTAAAAGTTTTAAAAAAAAGTCCGTGACAGCATATGTCTATCTTTTAAGGTTGACTCGATGTAACCCTTTTTATGGTAATCTTTGTTCTAAAATAATGCATTATTTTCGAAGGTGTTTTTATAGGTGTTTGATTTCAATGAATATCTTATCAGGCACGGATCTAGAGTTAAATTTGGGGGGGCGGAGGAGGGGAGGGGGGGGGGGTCAGAGGCTGTAATTATATAATCTACATCTAATATATTTAATTAATAATACCTTTAAACGAGCAATTCTTGTATATTTATCTATTTATACCGGCGATCTCAGAAACAGCTCTAACGATTTCGCTGAAATTTGGTATGTGGGATTCTTGGGGGGCGAAAATTCGATCTAGATTAGTCTTATGTCTGGGAAAACGCGCGTTTTCCGGTTTTCACGCAAAGTATGGTCGCTAATTTCGCACTCTCGGGCATAAGCATCGTGGTCAACCGGCCGAGGTGCAAGATTGACAATCACAAGGGTCCGGGTTCGAATCCCGGTCGGATACAATGTTTTTACTTTAATTTTTTTTTGTATTTATTCAAGTTTTTAGTTTTAAATTATAGATTGTCATCTCTCCGAGCGAAGCTCGGTCACACAGGTACTAAAACAGTAACTTAGCAAAATCTGTACATGAAATATTTTTTAAAAACTCGTATAGTGTACAGAATATAGAACCCAAAACAAAATTTATGTCTAAGTCTGTTTGTCTGTTTATGTGTGCGGTTTCACGCAAAAAGTACTGATTCGATTTTAACCAAATTTTGTGTAGTGAAAATTTATTATTCGGATCGACATTAGGGATACCTTTTACTACAGGAAAATACAATAACGGGTTCTATCGAGTCGTCCTTAGAAATTTACATTGCTCACGCTGGCTAAACCTTAAGAGATACATCAAAAGAATGTACTAGAAAATTGTAGGTCTTAAAAAGGCCTAAAAAATCTGCAATAGCATAAGTTTTTCTACTAAGGTACACTCGCAATAACTATTTATATTTATTCAAAACGCACCTACTGCCTAGAAGGACGCACCCGAGCGAAGCGAGAGTAAAACGCTAGTTATAAATGATAGAAACAAAAATAGTTTTATGCTTTTAGACCGATCGGAATCTGTTTATTTTTAAGAGAAAAAAATAATAATAATTAAAACCTGAGTTTTATGGCTTTAAAACTTTAGCAGGTATATAAGGAACAAAAACCCATAAAATGTCCCCGTTGTCCAGCTACCCCCAAGAAATGTAGGGATGCAAACTTTGAGGTTATTGTAAAAAGTGTCATCTATATAAGTCGTAGATTTTTACTAGACCTACAACTTTTGTCAAGAATATTTTTCGATAGGATGTCACAGTAAGCCAGAAATTGAAAAAACTTCTTAAAAAAGTATTTTTGGCTTGGCGGGGGGGGGGGGGGGGGGTCCATGACCCCCATGCCCCCCCCCCCCCCTGGATCCGCGCTTGTATCTTAGGAGATATCATAGTTTTAATATATACATATTTAACTTTACGCGGACTATGGGTGAGAGCGGTCTCGGCCCGATGCAAGGCGAGGGCGGGGCGGTCGTGAGGGGGGAGGGCGCTGGCCGCCGCCCGGTAGCTCTGCGAGCAAAGTCACTATTCCACGCGGACGAAGTCACGGGCAATAGCTAATATAATATAAATTTCTTGATTATAATTTTATTTCGGTCAATTTAACGGTATTATCAATTTTACGGTTTAATAACTGTTCTCAAAATATGTAAATTTTATTAAAATAGCTTAAATGTGTAAAAAACAAATATTCAATTACTGTGTAATAGTAATAGATATAACTGGAGGATGATAAAACAATTTCCTTAAAATTATGTGTGTGTATGAATGTGTACACGCGCAAGAAGTAAAACTTCTGTAGGTTATCGGTACTCTTTTTGAAATTCAATTTATGTTTTAAATAATTAGGATAGGTGAGATACTAAAAAAAAATAATTAAATAACGCATATTAGGCATATTACCATCACATATTTATAGAATATCATTTAAGGAAAGAATATAATATTATATATGATTTGTCAGACAATAACAACGGTTATCATGGCAACAAACGTACGAACATTTTTTCGTAACGCATTCACCAGTTTACATCCAAGTCAAGCGTGCATAAAGGAGTTTTACTTCAAAAAAACCGCATCAATATCGCTCCATTCGTTCAGGAGCTACGATGCCACAGACAGTCTACAGACACACAGATACACAGACACAGACAGATACGTCAACCTTATAACACCCCACATACTCTCCACTATAAAAAAGAATAACGTAAATGTTTAAAATCAATTCCGTTTAGAAAAGAACGAATGCCGAAGATATTTTTTTTTAGTATATGACTAGCGACTCACCCTCGCTTCGCTCGGGTTCGTCCCTAGGTTACGTTTCACTGCTGAACTGAGCTAAACGTTTATAAGTCAGCCTGTGAGTCGCGAGTAGTGAATAAAAATAGTAATTGCGAGTGTACCTTAGGTGATAGACATATAATATTGCGAACTTCCCTATATAACTTTTTAAGACCTACAATTTTCTAGTACATTGTTTTGATTTATCTCTTAAGGTTCAGCCAGCGTTAGCCATATAAACTTCTAAGGACGACTCGATAGAACCAGTCATTGCGTTTTCCCGCGGGAACGAAAAATGTGCCTGTAGTAAAAGGTATCCTAAATGTTGACTCGAGTGATAAGCTATCATTATACAAAGTTTAATTGAAATCGGTTCAGTACTTTTTGCGTGAAACGCGCACATCGATTTAACTATGTTAGTTTTGCTATAGGTATAGATAAGAATAGGTATTGCGAGTGTACCTTGAGAGATAGACATATACTGTTGTAGATATTTCTGTTGGCCTTTTCAAGATCTACAATTTTTTAGTACATTGTTTTGATGTATGTCTTTAGGTTTAGCCAGCGGAGGGTTCCTAAGGAGGACTCGATAAAACCAGTTATTGCGATTTCCCGCGGGAAACAAAGATTTTCCAAAAGTAAAAGTTATCCTAAATGTTGACCCGAGTAATAAGTTATCAGTTCACAAAATTTCGTTGAAATCGGTTCATTACTTTTTGCGTGAAACGCGTACAGACAAACAGACAAACAGACAAACAGACAAACAGACAAACAGACAAACAGACAAACAGACAAAAAAATTAATAACTATTGTTTTGGGGTCTATATCGTATACATAATACGCAGGGCCGGATTTAGGGGTGTGGAGGCCCCGGGGCAACAGAAGAGTGGAGGCCCCTAATTATATTCCGAATAAAATGAACAATTTTTTTTACAAAAATAAAAAAAAACCGACTGACCGACGAAATTTTTTTTTCAATATACACATACTGGCACCTATAATTCGCCATTTTGACTTTTAATAATATCTGTATATGACACTCGCATTATCAATACGAATCGAATTACGTATGTATCATCAAAATCAGATAAGCCATTTAGTGATTCCGAACGAATATAGAATCAGATATACATACAGGTTAAACACATAATCCTGTTTCGCCGCAGTCGGGTGAAAAAGCAAACATCTATATTATATAATATCAGCAACAGCATATAAATAAACCTTATTCACTTGTTTTAACATGATATACCATATGGAAACTTTTAAATTTAAATATAGTGGACTGCATTTAAGGGTTTCAAAATGAAACTTTCGTTGGTTGATTCTTCCTTAGCTTTTCTTGCTAGTTGCCTCTTTTATTGCTATCCAACGAATGGTACACAATGAACAAAACCTTGTTTTTTTTTTTAATTTCTAATTAACAATCTTATTAGATAAGCTACTGTTCGTTAATTCTTTTAGATATGCAGATGCTCCTGTGAGTCTAGATTCTTATTGTATTTTACACTTAAGCTGTAGGTATTTTATCTATACCTACAGATTTTATATGTCTGTTTGTAATGTCAAAATATCAGTTTTTTCTAAATGCATATAAAATGCATATACGGTTTAAATTTTTAAAAATTTTGTCTGTTTGTTCCGGCTTATCTCCAAAACGGCTAGACTGATTTTGACGAAACTTTCACTGGAAGATAGCTGATGTTATAAGAAGTAACTTAGGCTACATTTATTTTAGAAAAAAAAACATCATGGTTCCGCGTAAAAAATTAAAACCCATGAAATTGTGATTAAAATCCATGTACCTAAGGATGTACCCGAGCGAAGCGAGGTTAAATCGCTAGTTGACAATATGTGTTAAAATATTTATAATAAAAGGTTAAGTCCCCATGAGCTCTTTGTTTACCTTTAGTTAACTACCTAATCCTATGAAGTAGATATAGATATGTGCATGCACTCAAAAATACGAAACACAAAAATAGAAAAGGATCGAAAAATTTCTTTCAAATTTGAATTAACAAACGTGAATTTACCTATAAAACATTGGCATTTGATGATAATATTGCAGACCTAAAAATTATAAAATAAACTCACGCGAAACCAAAAAAACGCATGATAATTAATTAAGGATAACCGCTCTGTAACTTCTTTTTACCCGACCGCGATGAACTGCGGTGAACGAATATGGATAAATTGTTTTTAATATTTAAGAATAATTATACATATATAATCAATCATATTTGTTAAAAATAAAAACGAAAAAGTTGTCGACCACTCAGAATTTGTTTTTTTTTAAATCTCTTTTGTGGGGGCCCCTCTCTTGTGGAGGCCCCAGGGCTGCAGCCCCGCTTGCCCTCCCCTAAATCCGGCCCTGATAATACGTTACAGTCATTGTTTTTAAAAAATATTTCATGTACAGATTTCGCTAAGTTACTGCTTTATTATAGTATAGATATCAAAAGTTGGTAACGAAATTGGAATTGATTGGTACAACAAAGGTTATGTAGTATTGACCGTAGATAAGTGGTCACATGTGTAACAAAAAATAATTGATACCATATCAATACTTCTTGAACTCGGAAACGGGCATTATAATATGTAATAAATTATGCATATTGATGAAAAATTGCGTCAACTTTCAGCTTGAAAAACTGTAATTTGTAATTTTCAACTAATGTTATTCAGAAAAGTTTATAATCTATATATATACATATATAAAAATCAATTGCTGTTCGTTAGTCTCGCTAAAACTCAAAAACGGCTGGACCGTTTTGAATAATTCTTATTTTCTGTTTTGTTGGGGGTGTGTCAGGGGTGGTTTGAATATTAAAAAAAATTGCGAAAAAAAAACAGCTGGAAAATCAAAAGGTTCTGAACTGTTTATTTTGTATAAGAATCACTAACCGTTAAAACGTACCTAGGTACGAACCCGAGCGAAGCGGGGGTGAGTCGCTAGTAACTCAATAAATTATACTGTTTCTTTATAGATGTTTTCGTGTTGTATCATTTACGATTTTACTATCTTATATAAAAAACTAGCGACTCACCTTCGCTTCGCTCGGGTTCGTCCCTAGGGTACACTACCCTTATCACTTATGGTATGAAAAATAGTTTACGTCCTATTCTCAGAGTTACTGAATATACATACAAAATTTTATAAGAATCGGTCAAGCCGTTTCGGAGGAGTTTTGTTACAAACACTGTGACTCGAGAATTTTATATATTAGAAGAAGACTAGCGTTGGTTCGTTTTAACGGTTAGTACTTAGTATAGATTTCTCAGAGATGAGATGTTTTCCCGCAGTAAAATGTATCCTATATGTTGACTCGGATAACCAGCTATCATGATGCGTTTCCAGACAGACAGACAAAAATTCTAAAAACTGCAGATTCTACCTCTATATATAATAATGACTATTTCAATAAGATTTTCCAAAAAAATATTTAATGTACAGATTCGACTCAGAATTTTATTATATGTATAGAGAGATAGATATAAAAGATAAGATGAACTGATTGACAAACTATGATCATCCACATAAATATAATATTAAAAAAACTAAGGAGTGAACACCATGAGTTGTTTTAATAATTAACTAAAAAATTACACTGACCTAGATTATTTTAAATTAATAATAATATATAATAATTATCTTTATCGTATATTAATTGGAAAAGTTAGAGACATCGCAAAGCGCTGTTTTAAAGATATAATTCAGAGATTTTTCAGGCGTCATTGTCATATCGGATGGCATTTTAAATTATAAATGTTGACGACGATGTTTGACGACGCGTTTGGTTCAGTTTGTAGTGACCCTACTTGCTGTGCCAGCGGTTGCGGGTACGAGTCCCGCTGGGGGCATTCATTTGTGTGATGAGCACGAATGTTTGTTTATTTAAAAGTTATATATACCTACCTATGTGTAGTGTATCAACTATCTGGTATCCATAACACAAGCCTCGTAGCTTACCATGGAAATAGACGGTGCTGTGTGTTAATATCCTAACATATTTATTTATTATTTATTAAATGTGGGAAAATAATAAACAAAATTAGGGGAATTACTACAAGTACTTTACTCGATACTTTACTCGATATTTAGTTTATTAATTACCTAGCGACTTACCGTAGCTTCGCTCGGGTGCGTCCCTATCTAAGTTTAAAATAGTATGCCTGAAAGTTCACTGCCGAAGAAAAAAATTCCGGAGCGAACTAAATCTAGAAATTCAAAAAAATATAAGGTAAACTTAAAAAAAAATTCTTATTAAGAGGTATATTTTGCATTTCTTTTAGAAAAACAATGTTGTCATCCTTTGTTTCAAAATAATAAATAAATATATAATATGTATAAATAGTTATTAGTAGCGTTAGCCATGTAGTTTTTTTTCCATGATTTTTCTGATGTTTTAATAGTTATTCTGCTATTTGTCCCCAACAAATCCAACAAATCAAAGGTCATAAAAATCAGTCCAGCCGTTCTTGAGTTATAAATGGTGTAACTAGCCCGACTTTGTTTTATATACATATTATATAGAAGACTAGCGATTCACGCTCGTTCCGGTCGGGTTAGGTTAGGTAAGGAGTTAGTTACGTTTTAACGTTTAGTACCGACTTCTCAAAGATGAGATATTTTATTTTAAAAAGTATAATATATGTTGACCTGGATAACCAGCTATCCTCATACGAAATTTTATCAATATCCGTCCAGCGGTTTTCTCGTTACGCGTTGCCAGACAGACAGAAAAAAGACAGACAGACAAAAATTCTAAAAACTATAAATTCGGCCTCTGTATCGATAATAATCACTACTATAATAAAATTTTCCGAAGAAAATTGAATGTAAAGATTCGACACAGAATGTATAGAAGATTATTATCTACTTACTAGCAAAGGCAAAAGGAAGACAAGGGAAAATAATGTTTAATACTAAACAATTAATTTCTTTATTTATACAGTGACGCTATTTAATGGAATTTCTAAAGAAATATGTTGGTCGCATACTTTAATTTAAATTAATAAATGCGACATTTTTTTATTAATATAAGGCAATTACATGGCAACATCATGACCGCTGACATCTCCTATCACACAATCAACGTTATTGCTGTGATATAAAACCTCTGAATGCTGTAATGTATATATGTAAAAAACTAATATATAAACAATTTTCGGATAACATTAAAAACAAACTATGTAATAAAATATAATCATTGCATTATAGTATTATATATCAGTGTTTATAGTTATTACTGCATCGCCGCAATGTATTAAATTATATACAATACTTTTTAGATAATCGATAAACTTATTATATATATATATATATATATATATATATATATATATATATATATATATCTAAATGTCTGCAGTCCAAGGAGGTTCAACATCAACTTATAGATGGTAGTTCCAGTTCCCTCTTTGATAGCAATCAACCCATTTTTATTAAATACCCATTTTTATGAAAAACAAAATCAAATGTATCCCACGGGAACCGAATTTTTTTCCAGGATAAAAAGTAACCTATGTGCTATTCCAGATTATAATCTATCTCTGTGCCAAATTTCATCCAGATCCGTTCAGCCGTTCTGGCGTGATTGAGTAACAAACATCCATCCATCCAAACTTTTGCGTTTATAATATTATTTATAGGATTCTTGTTTGTCTTTATATTTAGTTCTATGACACTGTCTATATTATTATTCCTTAGTTTATTATAAGTTAGTATATTTTGCTCACTGTTGAAAACGAAACCAGATTGAATTGCACGTTAAAAATATTTGATAAAAACACCCTTAGAGTGTCGAAATCCATTTATGGAATGATAAAACAATTGAATTAATTTTTCGGTACTTATCATTCACTAAATTTTACCCAAATACTGGTATCTATAACGCAAAATATGCACATAATGATTATTGTTATTATGCTTTCGGGTACATTATACCTAGAAGAAAATGTATTTTGTTCGGTTAGTTTTCTTCATTGTTGGTATATACCTAGTACCTATGTAGCGCGTGGGTATAAAAGGATCGCACCGACAGCCAAAAAGCGACATGACGAAGTTAGCTGAAAGTGACGTGATGAGGTTAGCTGATAACTGTTTGTTGCCGTGGTTTTTATTATTTGACAAATAATAATTAGATCGTAGTGATAAAGAAAAATGAATGAAAAGCGTGGATATGACAATAATGGATTCGTTATATCGGAAAAAAACATGTTTGGATGGAAAAGGTACTAAATATTTGTTACTTTTTACAAGCTTCATTTGGATATAGACCAGGGTCGATCATTTTTGAAACCAAAAAAAATAATAGTAGGATGAAATATTTCCAATGAGTTTCGTATTACTATTTTTTTTTTGTTCACTTTTTACCATTTTCAAAGGCTTCAACCCTGTGACATACGGGATGAAATCTTTAGCTATTTTTGTTCTGTTACGCCAAAGAAGTATAACTTCTTACGTGCGTACATAAGTACACACACACGTTTTTTTGTTTCTAAAAATAACCTTTTATTAGTAGTTCATAAAAAAAAACCAACTAAAAAGTTGAAAAAAAAAAACAAAAAATGATTCCGATTGGAAATAAGCCGTTTAATATTTCTCAACCTTTAAACGATAATGAAGCTCCTTCGTCTATGTGAAAATCATCCCATATCATCTATCTATATATACAGGCTGGATTTTTGAGACGGGACAGTAAGGGCAGGTACCTTAACTGCTATAGTTACAGGAAAACGTTCCTACGAGACCATCCATAACTTTTTGAGATATTCTGAACTGCATTCACATATTTTGGAAAAAATGTACAGTCAGCGAGAAAAATGCTAAAATACGTAAAAAAATTTTTTCACGTCAATCGATCCTGTTTCAAGTAGGGATCAAAAGACTCTATGGGACCATTTAAGGTTTGAGTACTAAAAATGACAGAAATCGCCAAAATCTTTTTCCATACATTTTGTATGGAAAAACGTTTAATCAACTCGAAATATTTTTTGTTGCCAAACGGTCCTATTTTTTAATGTGATCAAAAGACCCTTTGAGGCCAACTGAAGTTTGCGTACAGAAATTACAAGACCGGGTTTACACGCAGGCATTTTATGCAGCGGGCATAAAATAAATTTTTTAGTGTTTCTACATTTCTGTACATTAAATACTTTATGGAAAATCTATTTAAAATAGTCATTATTATCGATACGGAGGTCGATTCTATAGTTTTTTGAATTTTTGTCTGTCTGTCTTTCTTTCTGTCTGGAAACGCATCACGAGAAAACCACTAAAAGGATTTTGGTGGGTATGATGATAGCTGGTTATCCGGGTCAACATATAGGATACTCTTTACTGCGGAGAAATATCTCATCTTTGAGAAATCTATACTAATCGTTAAAACGTACGTATCTAGGGACGAACTCGAGCGGAGCCAGGGTGAGTCGCTAGTAATTATACATTTTCAAACTTTGAAACTTTATACCATAAATTAAATCTTTGTGTACCTATCACAGTCTCAAGTTTTCAAATAAAAGCGAGTTACACCCTGATTTTTTCCCTCTTGCTGTTAAAATGTAACACGCTTTCCACTTTTATGTCTGACCCACTCTATAGCGCCACTTACGGCTCGTTCTCAGTCCGATATCTGTCTGGTAAAGTTTTATACAATAAACAATGAGGGCATTCACATCATCAGAAAGAGTCAAATTCCGGTTGAATTACAGCAAAGTTTTCACAGCAAAGTCAGCAAAAAATACTCTACCAGAACGATATCGTACTGAAAACGGACTGTGATCGGCACTATAGTGTGGATCGGGCTTTAACGTTACAATGAATTAATTATCATGTTAGTCTAAGCCAGGCTGGAACAAATGCTTAGATGTAAGCTGGTCTGACACTTACCCACGTTATAGTAGGTACGATAGCATTCAACTGTGTGTGTGGGTGACTCTCATAAATTTAAACACTATTTCATTACGTAAAATGCTGAGAATAAAAAAGTACTCCAGTAAAAGAAGATCCGTTTTTAATAGCTGCTTTGGTTTAACAGTGCCTATTCACTTTATTGGTTACTCTAAAACAATAGGGTTTTATGAATGCTTTTACATAATTAATTTTAACTATACCAAATTGTTATTCAAAATTTTGTGGTATTTAATAACATTATAGTACTTGGTTTAGTTATACAACGTATATGTAATGTAAGTATATGTAAGTCGTAGGATGATTTGATGATTCGAATTTTCGCGAAAACCTTAGGCATATTGCGAAAATATAATTAGATAATGGTGAAAACATTTCTCAATCTTACTGGAAAAAGATTTTTACTGGAAATGTGTTTACAGTCGTTCTAGTTCTAGTCGTTTATGGCACTCGCCGGCTGCTGCCGCGGCAGTACTACCCACTAAAACCCAACGGTACCTCCCCCGTCTTAATGGGGCGTCGCAGGATCGCTTACGTACTCAACCACGACACTCAGTGAAAAATTTTAAACACACAAACAAACACACTTAGTGAAAAATAGAGAAATGTTTTCACCATTGTCTAATTATCCGTGTTTTCGCAATATCTCTAGGGTTTTCGCAAAGATTCGAATTATCAAATCATCCTACGACTTACATAAATATAACTAAACCAAGTACTATAATGTTATTAAATACCACAAAATTTTGAATAACAATTTGGTATAGTTAAAATTAATATATATATATATATATATATATATATATATATATATATATATATATATATATATATATATATATATATATATAATAACTAGATATTATGTATGTTTATACTAATAAAATTTGTAACATTTTATTAGTTCTAGTCAGGGAAGCTTTAGAAAATGTGACGCAGCGTGATAAATGGTGTTCAAAAAGACGACGTTTTACATGCCACGTTATCCATACGTATAAGAAACGTTAAGCGAGGTTTAGTTTGTTACACTAAATATTTTTTGTATGAGTCTAGCAAATAACAGATATTTTTGTCTGTTTGTTTAATAACACATAGCTCGATAGATCAATGTTAAAACATATTTTTTTATATATAGATTTAAAATATAAAATCAAAGAATAAAACTTTAGCTCACCATTGTACGTATCTATGTATATAAAATTCAAAGTCCTGACTGATTGATATATCAATGCACAGCCTAAACCGCTGATCCTAGAGACATGAGATTTGGAGAGCGTGTACTTTGTGAAGTGTAGGTATCCACTAAGAAAGATTTTTTTTAAATTCCACCCCTAAGGGGTGACATGGGGGGGGGGGGGGGGGTTAAACTTTCTCTGCAACTTTTTATTTTTTTGGTCGATTGACTTGAAAATTAGTACACATACTCTTCAATTAAAATTTTGCGATATGTGTATCTCAGGTATTCCAAAATCATCCCCCAACAGAGTCAAATAGGGCTTCGAAAATCCTACATGGCATGGTAGACGGGCGCATGGCGCGAGGGTGGCGCAGGGCGTGCGGGGGAGCGGAGGTGTTTCTGTATTAGTAGCTTATAATACTGTATAAATCCAAAGAATTTTTTTTGTAGTTTTAACGCGAGCGAAGCCTTGGGTTTAGCTAGTATGTATATAAAAGTGAATTACGACACACTCATTAATTACGAAATCTTGTATACATAAATCTTGTGTGAAGGTATAAATGCTACAAACTTTAAATTTAGCTTATAGTTTTTTCATAGGGAGTAGGTATGTGCTAAGAAGGAATTTTTAGAAAGGGGTAAAAATGGGGTTCGAAGCTTATATAAAAATCCTTTATTTTTAAGTTTAAGCCGAGCCGCGGGCAAGTACAAGTAGATAATAATCGTCAAACATTTCTTAGTAAAGATGCATGAAACAGGAATTTTGCCAATCTCAAAGATCCATATCGGAAGGAGGAATTTCATTTTGTAAAACGGAGCTATCCTCACTCCATAATTTGCAACTGATTTGATTTAATTAAAAGATAGTAGCATATTATATTATAGATACATATTTTTAGTACTATGGGTTTTGTATTAGATTAGAGACCTAGAGACGTGTTTACCCATCGATTGGGACCTAACTACGTTCTACGTTTCCTTCCAGACCATTCTAGATACCTACATATATTAGAATATTAAGATGAATCCCATCCAAAGATCTTATTCAAATTAGTAGAGTTTTCAATATCTAGTTAACATTGATTGGATACTTCCCTGTGTAGATAAACAAGAATATAATATTAAAAATAGGTAAATCTCGCGACAATCTGTTATATAATATAAATTGTGTAATGTAATGAATTGTTGGGTTTGATTTATTTTAAAGTTTTTTTTTTTCTCTTTAGAACGTTTAAATAAAAGTTTATTCTTAAAAATGTTTTTTAATATTAATGTATAATTATAAAATTTACAAACTTGTCTTGCCTGTGAATTTTCGATGTACCCAATAAAGTGTTAAGTTAAGCTTTAGCTAATGTGATTTCTCATATAAGTGAATTGTAATATTCTTTTGAGAAATAAATGATCTTAAACCTGAACTTCGTTTTCGTGGGGATACCATTTTATGTTTATTGATCAAACTAAATATTTTATTCTAAAAGAAGTAAAATAAAGTATAATGGTATGATGATACTCACTGAAATAGTAACATTTATTTATTAATTGACGGTAAATAAAAAAAATATATAAATATTAATAGACTAAAAATACACACGAACGTTAGTTTTAGTAATTGCAATTTTATTTTATCATAATTAGGAATCACATTATATGTAATGCAGCAGACTGTCTGTTATTTTACTTTAATTAAATACCAGAGGACAATTCCTAGACTTGGTTATTTAACAATAACGCCTTAATTTTATTCGTTGTCATCGTTTAATCCAAGCGATTTTGTTGGAGACTCTTATAGGTATTAGAGTCTTCGCATAACGAGGTCTGTGTGTAGGGCACATTGAAGTCCTATTTATTAGTGGAAAGTAAGCCAATTTCATTATCAGTATAAAGACTTATGATATCGACCGAGACCTTTCCCTTATTATATGCTTACTTCTTTAGATTAAAAGCTTCGCTTCTCTAGATTGAAAGCTTTCTTTAGACAGAAAGTCTGCAATGTGTCTCTTTCTACAAATTTTACGATTTAATAAATTTTAAATGTCAAACATCGTATGACAGTTTTAGATACTGCCGGTATGATAAAGATTTATGAACCACGTGATTTTTTTGCTAGCTAGCTAGATTTATATTTATTAGCAACTCAGCCTCGCTCTGCTCTTGTTCGTCCCTACTTACGTTTTAACGTTTAGTATAGATTTCAGAGATGAGATATTCTCCCGTAGTAAAAAGTATCCTATATGTTGACCTGAATAACCAACTATCATCATACCCAATTTCATCAAAATCCCTCCAGTGACAGACAGACAAAAAATCTAAAACTATAGTTTTGGCCTCTGTATCGATAATAATGACTATTTCAATAAGATTTTCCAAAAAATATTCAATGTACAGATTCGACTCAGTTAGAATTTTATTATATGTATAGATAGAATACACAATACACATAGAATAGCTTGTGTAATTTTTAAGTTATTCTTTTCTTTACCCCAGTGGGATCCAATCTTTTTCTTGACACGAAGGTGCAGTTTGAGAACAATATAACAACGTAATGGGCCATTACAAGATTATTGGAGCACATTAATCTATACATATTATAAAATTCTAACTAAGCCGAATCTGTACATTAAATATTTTTTGGAAAATCTTATTGAAATAGACATTATTATCGATGCAGAGGCCGAATCTATAGTTTTTAGAATTTTTGTCTGTCTGTCTGTCTGTCTGTCTGTCTGTCTGTCTGTTACCGCATCACAGAAAAACCACTGGAGGGATTTTGATGAAATTTGGTATGATGATAGCTGGTTGTCCGGGTCAACATATAGGATACTTTTTACCGCGAGAAAATATCTCATTTCTGAAAAAAAAATACAAAAACTGGTAGGAACAAAACCACGACGATACTATTTGTAAACAGTTTAGCAAGGTAACTTACAAAATATGGTAAAAACTATAAAAATAGCTTATCTTGAAAATCAAATTATCAAAAGCGCTATTTTATCCATTAAAATAGTTATTTTAATTAATATTTATTTATGTGTTATTTAGATATTCGACAATAGATGTCGCCATGTGTTTTTAAAATACATAGTTTAAATTCCAAAAAAATTAATGTACAGATATGACCTTTTTTCGATTTTATTAGAATTACTACTAAATCACCCGCGGCTCCGCCCGTGTTTAAATTATCTGTAAAGCAAACATTTTCGCTTCATAAATTAGTAACTATACATACAATAAAATTGTAACTAAGCCGAACCCGTAAACTCAATATTTTTTCGGAAAATCTTATTGAAATATTCATTATTAGCGATACAGAGCCCGAATCTATAGTTTTTAGATTTTTTCTGTCTGTCTGTATGTGACCGCATCACAGTAAAACCACTAGAGGGATTTTTATGAAATTTGGTATGGTAATAGCGGGTCAACACATAGGATTCTTTTTACCGCAGGAAAATATCTCATTTCTGAGAAAAAATACAAAAACTGGGTAAAGTAAAAGCACGATGATGCTATTAATATTTTAGCAAGGTAACTTACTTATATATTATGTTAAAACTATTAAAAAATACTTATCTTAAAAGGAATATTAACAGCGCTATGTTATTCATTAAAATAGTTATTTTAATGAAAATTTATTTATGTGTTATTTAGCTATTTGACAATAGATGTCGCCATGTGTTTTTGAAGTACGTAGTTTTATCCAAAAAAAAATGTACAGATACAACCTTTCTATGACTTTACTATAATTACTACTAATTTACCCGCGTCCCTGCCCGTGTTTAAATTTTTAATAAAACAAACTTTTTGCCTTTATAAATTAGTAACATATTAGTAATATTTTGTTGGCCGAAACAATTTTCAAATGAGAATATTTGTAAATTTTTATTGTTTAGTAAATAATGTTAATGTTTTTTAATCTTTTAATGTAAAAATTGGGCAAATGCAAATCCAACTCGTGCATTATAGGTTTCGTATAGCAAAATGCTATTTTGTTTTTCTTACTTACGTGTTTTGTTAGGTTAACACTAAAATAAATACGAATAATATTTACGTTTCCACAATACCTACTCATTTTTGCACCGTAAAAATAAGTTCAATTTATATTATTTTATAACATTTTATGGAAAACAAGTCTATGGCTGTTAAACTGCCAAAGCGGGTAACTAAAAATATTTCATATATCAAAAACTATGAAAAAGTATTTTAGGAACTGTTATACCTCAACTTTTTCACTTTTTCTTGACACCTTTTCTTGGAAGGTAAAGGCTTAAAGGACACAATAAAATGCTTACGACTTTAATCATATTAGCCGAGCCATATGAAATAAAAAAATGTATTCGCTTAGAATTATTTACTTATTACACTTTCTTTTGAAAATCGTTTTGGAAAATATTACTAGCTAGCGATAATTAAGAAAAGTTATCATTATGTAATTTAAATAATCAGCTATATACTAAATTAATCTATAGCTGTCTATTAGTAAAAAATGATTAAAATTAATTCCGTAGTTTGAGAGGTTATCGTGAAAAACTAAAAAAATAAACAAAACAGAAGTATAGACATACATAAATGTTATTGCTAAAACAAAAAGTTCAATTTAACGGAGGAACCTTTGTGGCATTGTCAATCTCTGCCATTATTTACCAATCATGCGGTGCGCAATGAAAGTGGTATATGTAAGAGTATACTAATGTGTAAATCCTAAGAATTTGGTTTTTGATCATCTGAACGCGGGCGGAGCCGCGGGAAATGCTAGTTTGTTATAAAATCATAAATGCATTGAATTTCAAGTGGAAAAGCAGCAATCGATCGACGAGGAACATAGGATATATTTTCACAATACACGAGAACAGAGAGAATACTGTTGAAACATTAAGTGTTTGAACGTCAATCTATACAGATAAATAAAATTGGAGTGTTTGTATGTAATATTAAAATAACCGCCTTTTACTTAATGCATATGGATGTATACACGGTACATATACCAAAACATTTTTTACAATTTTTTTCTGTCTGTCCGTCTGTCTGTCTGTCTGTTTGTTCCGGCTAATCTCTGAAATGGCTGGACCAATTTTGACGGGACTTTCACTGGCAGATAGATGATGTAATAAGGAGTAACTTAGGCTACATTTATTTTAGAAAAAAAATAGGGTCCCACGAAAAAAAATAATGAAAACCAAATTAATTAATTAATATTGTTTTGGAAAGCAACCTAGGGACAAACACGAGCGAAGCGAGGATGAGTCATTAGTAGTCAATATCATCTATACATATTATAAAATTCTAACTAAGCCGAATCTGTACATTAAATATTTTTTGGAAAATCTTATTGAAATAGACATTATTATCGATGCAGAGGCCGAATCTATAGTTTTTAGAATTTTTGTCTGTCTGTCTGTCTGTCTGTCTGTCTGTCTGTCTGTCTGTTACCGCATCACAGAAAAACCACTGGAGGGATTTTGATGAAATTTGGTATGATGATAGCTGGTTGTCCGGGTCAACATATAGGATACTTTTTACCGCGAGAAAATATCTCATTTCTGAAAAAAAAATACAAAAACTGGTAGGAACAAAACCACGACGATACTATTTGTAAACAGTTTAGCAAGGTAACTTACAAAATATGGTAAAAACTATAAAAATAGCTTATCTTGAAAATCAAATTATCAAAAGCGCTATTTTATCCATTAAAATAGTTATTTTAATTAATATTTATTTATGTGTTATTTAGATATTCGACAATAGATGTCGCCATGTGTTTTTAAAATACATAGTTTAAATTCCAAAAAAATTAATGTACAGATATGACCTTTTTTCGATTTTATTAGAATTACTACTAAATCACCCGCGGCTCCGCCCGTGTTTAAATTATCTGTAAAGCAAACATTTTCGCTTCATAAATTAGTAACTATACATACAATAAAATTGTAACTAAGCCGAACCCGTAAACTCAATATTTTTTCGGAAAATCTTATTGAAATATTCATTATTAGCGATACAGAGCCCGAATCTATAGTTTTTAGATTTTTTCTGTCTGTCTGTATGTGACCGCATCACAGTAAAACCACTAGAGGGATTTTTATGAAATTTGGTATGGTAATAGCGGGTCAACACATAGGATTCTTTTTACCGCAGGAAAATATCTCATTTCTGAGAAAAAATACAAAAACTGGGTAAAGTAAAAGCACGATGATGCTATTAATATTTTAGCAAGGTAACTTACTTATATATTATGTTAAAACTATTAAAAAATACTTATCTTAAAAGGAATATTAACAGCGCTATGTTATTCATTAAAATAGTTATTTTAATGAAAATTTATTTATGTGTTATTTAGCTATTTGACAATAGATGTCGCCATGTGTTTTTGAAGTACGTAGTTTTATCCAAAAAAAAATGTACAGATACAACCTTTCTATGACTTTACTATAATTACTACTAATTTACCCGCGTCCCTGCCCGTGTTTAAATTTTTAATAAAACAAACTTTTTGCCTTTATAAATTAGTAACATATTAGTAATATTTTGTTGGCCGAAACAATTTTCAAATGAGAATATTTGTAAATTTTTATTGTTTAGTAAATAATGTTAATGTTTTTTAATCTTTTAATGTAAAAATTGGGCAAATGCAAATCCAACTCGTGCATTATAGGTTTCGTATAGCAAAATGCTATTTTGTTTTTCTTACTTACGTGTTTTGTTAGGTTAACACTAAAATAAATACGAATAATATTTACGTTTCCACAATACCTACTCATTTTTGCACCGTAAAAATAAGTTCAATTTATATTATTTTATAACATTTTATGGAAAACAAGTCTATGGCTGTTAAACTGCCAAAGCGGGTAACTAAAAATATTTCATATATCAAAAACTATGAAAAAGTATTTTAGGAACTGTTATACCTCAACTTTTTCACTTTTTCTTGACACCTTTTCTTGGAAGGTAAAGGCTTAAAGGACACAATAAAATGCTTACGACTTTAATCATATTAGCCGAGCCATATGAAATAAAAAAATGTATTCGCTTAGAATTATTTACTTATTACACTTTCTTTTGAAAATCGTTTTGGAAAATATTACTAGCTAGCGATAATTAAGAAAAGTTATCATTATGTAATTTAAATAATCAGCTATATACTAAATTAATCTATAGCTGTCTATTAGTAAAAAATGATTAAAATTAATTCCGTAGTTTGAGAGGTTATCGTGAAAAACTAAAAAAATAAACAAAACAGAAGTATAGACATACATAAATGTTATTGCTAAAACAAAAAGTTCAATTTAACGGAGGAACCTTTGTGGCATTGTCAATCTCTGCCATTATTTACCAATCATGCGGTGCGCAATGAAAGTGGTATATGTAAGAGTATACTAATGTGTAAATCCTAAGAATTTGGTTTTTGATCATCTGAACGCGGGCGGAGCCGCGGGAAATGCTAGTTTGTTATAAAATCATAAATGCATTGAATTTCAAGTGGAAAAGCAGCAATCGATCGACGAGGAACATAGGATATATTTTCACAATACACGAGAACAGAGAGAATACTGTTGAAACATTAAGTGTTTGAACGTCAATCTATACAGATAAATAAAATTGGAGTGTTTGTATGTAATATTAAAATAACCGCCTTTTACTTAATGCATATGGATGTATACACGGTACATATACCAAAACATTTTTTACAATTTTTTTCTGTCTGTCCGTCTGTCTGTCTGTCTGTTTGTTCCGGCTAATCTCTGAAATGGCTGGACCAATTTTGACGGGACTTTCACTGGCAGATAGATGATGTAATAAGGAGTAACTTAGGCTACATTTATTTTAGAAAAAAAATAGGGTCCCACGAAAAAAAATAATGAAAACCAAATTAATTAATTAATATTGTTTTGGAAAGCAACCTAGGGACAAACACGAGCGAAGCGAGGATGAGTCATTAGTAGTCAATATCATCTATACATATTATAAAATTCTAACTAAGCCGAATCTGTACATTAAATATTTTTTGGAAAATCTTATTGAAATAGACATTATTATCGATGCAGAGGCCGAATCTATAGTTTTTAGAATTTTTGTCTGTCTGTCTGTCTGTCTGTCTGTCTGTCTGTCTGTCTGTTACCGCATCACAGAAAAACCACTGGAGGGATTTTGATGAAATTTGGTATGATGATAGCTGGTTGTCCGGGTCAACATATAGGATACTTTTTACCGCGAGAAAATATCTCATTTCTGAAAAAAAAATACAAAAACTGGTAGGAACAAAACCACGACGATACTATTTGTAAACAGTTTAGCAAGGTAACTTACAAAATATGGTAAAAACTATAAAAATAGCTTATCTTGAAAATCAAATTATCAAAAGCGCTATTTTATCCATTAAAATAGTTATTTTAATTAATATTTATTTATGTGTTATTTAGATATTCGACAATAGATGTCGCCATGTGTTTTTAAAATACATAGTTTAAATTCCAAAAAAATTAATGTACAGATATGACCTTTTTTCGATTTTATTAGAATTACTACTAAATCACCCGCGGCTCCGCCCGTGTTTAAATTATCTGTAAAGCAAACATTTTCGCTTCATAAATTAGTAACTATACATACAATAAAATTGTAACTAAGCCGAACCCGTAAACTCAATATTTTTTCGGAAAATCTTATTGAAATATTCATTATTAGCGATACAGAGCCCGAATCTATAGTTTTTAGATTTTTTCTGTCTGTCTGTATGTGACCGCATCACAGTAAAACCACTAGAGGGATTTTTATGAAATTTGGTATGGTAATAGCGGGTCAACACATAGGATTCTTTTTACCGCAGGAAAATATCTCATTTCTGAGAAAAAATACAAAAACTGGGTAAAGTAAAAGCACGATGATGCTATTAATATTTTAGCAAGGTAACTTACTTATATATTATGTTAAAACTATTAAAAAATACTTATCTTAAAAGGAATATTAACAGCGCTATGTTATTCATTAAAATAGTTATTTTAATGAAAATTTATTTATGTGTTATTTAGCTATTTGACAATAGATGTCGCCATGTGTTTTTGAAGTACGTAGTTTTATCCAAAAAAAAATGTACAGATACAACCTTTCTATGACTTTACTATAATTACTACTAATTTACCCGCGTCCCTGCCCGTGTTTAAATTTTTAATAAAACAAACTTTTTGCCTTTATAAATTAGTAACATATTAGTAATATTTTGTTGGCCGAAACAATTTTCAAATGAGAATATTTGTAAATTTTTATTGTTTAGTAAATAATGTTAATGTTTTTTAATCTTTTAATGTAAAAATTGGGCAAATGCAAATCCAACTCGTGCATTATAGGTTTCGTATAGCAAAATGCTATTTTGTTTTTCTTACTTACGTGTTTTGTTAGGTTAACACTAAAATAAATACGAATAATATTTACGTTTCCACAATACCTACTCATTTTTGCACCGTAAAAATAAGTTCAATTTATATTATTTTATAACATTTTATGGAAAACAAGTCTATGGCTGTTAAACTGCCAAAGCGGGTAACTAAAAATATTTCATATATCAAAAACTATGAAAAAGTATTTTAGGAACTGTTATACCTCAACTTTTTCACTTTTTCTTGACACCTTTTCTTGGAAGGTAAAGGCTTAAAGGACACAATAAAATGCTTACGACTTTAATCATATTAGCCGAGCCATATGAAATAAAAAAATGTATTCGCTTAGAATTATTTACTTATTACACTTTCTTTTGAAAATCGTTTTGGAAAATATTACTAGCTAGCGATAATTAAGAAAAGTTATCATTATGTAATTTAAATAATCAGCTATATACTAAATTAATCTATAGCTGTCTATTAGTAAAAAATGATTAAAATTAATTCCGTAGTTTGAGAGGTTATCGTGAAAAACTAAAAAAATAAACAAAACAGAAGTATAGACATACATAAATGTTATTGCTAAAACAAAAAGTTCAATTTAACGGAGGAACCTTTGTGGCATTGTCAATCTCTGCCATTATTTACCAATCATGCGGTGCGCAATGAAAGTGGTATATGTAAGAGTATACTAATGTGTAAATCCTAAGAATTTGGTTTTTGATCATCTGAACGCGGGCGGAGCCGCGGGAAATGCTAGTTTGTTATAAAATCATAAATGCATTGAATTTCAAGTGGAAAAGCAGCAATCGATCGACGAGGAACATAGGATATATTTTCACAATACACGAGAACAGAGAGAATACTGTTGAAACATTAAGTGTTTGAACGTCAATCTATACAGATAAATAAAATTGGAGTGTTTGTATGTAATATTAAAATAACCGCCTTTTACTTAATGCATATGGATGTATACACGGTACATATACCAAAACATTTTTTACAATTTTTTTCTGTCTGTCCGTCTGTCTGTCTGTCTGTTTGTTCCGGCTAATCTCTGAAATGGCTGGACCAATTTTGACGGGACTTTCACTGGCAGATAGATGATGTAATAAGGAGTAACTTAGGCTACATTTATTTTAGAAAAAAAATAGGGTCCCACGAAAAAAAATAATGAAAACCAAATTAATTAATTAATATTGTTTTGGAAAGCAACCTAGGGACAAACACGAGCGAAGCGAGGATGAGTCATTAGTAGTCAATATCATCTATACATATTATAAAATTCTAACTAAGCCGAATCTGTACATTAAATATTTTTTGGAAAATCTTATTGAAATAGACATTATTATCGATGCAGAGGCCGAATCTATAGTTTTTAGAATTTTTGTCTGTCTGTCTGTCTGTCTGTCTGTCTGTCTGTCTGTCTGTCTGTCTGTCTGTTACCGCATCACAGAAAAACCACTGGAGGGATTTTGATGAAATTTGGTATGATGATAGCTGGTTATCCGGGTCAACATATAGGATACTTTTTACCGCGAGAAAATATCTCATTTCTGAAAAAAATACAAAAACTGGTAGGAACAAAACCACGACGATACTATTTGTAAACAGTTTAGCAAGGTAACTTACAAAATATAGTAAAAACTATAAAAATTGCTCTTCTTGAAAATCAAATTATCAAAAGCGCTATTTTATCCATTAAAATAGTTATTTTAATTAATATTTATTTATGTGTTATTTAGATATTCGACAATAGATGTCGCCATGTGTTTTTAAAATACATAGTTTTAATCCCAAAAAAATTAATGTACAGATATGAACTTTTTTCGATTTTATTAGAATTACTACTAAATCACCCGCGGCTCCGCCCGTGTTTAAATTATCAGTAAAGCAAACTTTTTCGCTTCATAAATTAGTAACTATACATACAATAAAATTGTAACTAAGCCGAACCCCTAAATTCAATATTTTTTCGGAAAATCTTAGTGAAATAATATTCATTATTAGCGATATAGAGCCCGAATCTATAGTTTTTAGAATTTTTTCTGTCTGTCTGTATGTGACCGCATCACAGAAAAATCACTAGAGGGATTTTTATGAAATTTGGTATGGTAATAGCAGGTTATCCGGGTCAACATATAGGATTCTTTTTACCGCAGGAAAATATCTCATTTCTGAGAAAAAATACAAAAACTGGTTAAAGTAAAAGCACGATGATGCTATTAATATTTTAGGAAGGTAACTTACTTATATATTATGTTAAAACTATTAAAAAAAACTTATCTTAAAAGAAATATTAACAGCGCTATTTTATTCATTAAAATAGTTATTTTGATGAAAATTTATTTAAGTGTTATTTAGCTATTTGACAATAGATGTCGCCATGTGTTTTTAAAATACGTAGTTTTATCCAAAAAAAAAATGTACAGATATAACCTTTCTATGACTTTACTATAATTACTACTAAATTACCCGCGGCCCTGCCCGTGCTTAAATTTTTAATAAAACAAACTTTTTGGCTTTATAAATTAGTAACATATTAGTAATATTTTGTTGGCAGAAACAATTTTCAAATGAGAATATTTGTACATTTTTATTGTTTAGTAAATAATGTTAATGTTTTTTAATCTTTTAATTTAAAAATTGGGCAAATGTAAATCCAACTCGCGCATTTTAGGTTTCGTATAGCAAAATGCTATGTTGTTTTTCTTACTTACATGTTTTGTATGGTTAACACTAAAATAAATACAAATAATATTTACGTTTCCACAATACCTACTCATTTTTTGCACTGTAAAAATAAGTTCAATTTATATTATTTTATAACATTTTATGGAAAACAAGTTTATGGCTGTTAAACTGCCAAAGCGGTAACTAAAAATATTTCATATCTCAAAAACTATGAAAAAGTATTTTAGGAACTGTATACCTCAACTTTTTCACTTTTTCTTGACACCTTTTCTTGGAAGGTAAAGGCTTAAAGGACACAATAAAATGCTTACGACTTTAATCATATTAGCAGAGCCATATGAAATAAAAAAATGTATTCGCTTAGAATTATTTACTTATTACACTTTCTTTTGAAAATCGTTTTGGAAAATATTACTAACTAGCGCTAATTAAGAAAAGTTATCATTATGTAATTTAAATAATCAGCTATATATTAAATTAATCTATAGCTGTCTATTAAATGATTAAAATTAATTCCGTAGTTTGAGAGTTTATCGTGAAAAACTAAAAAAACAAACAAAACAGAAGTATAGACATACATAAATGTTATTGCTAAAACAAAAAGTGCAATTTAACGGAGGAACCTTTGTGGCATTGTCAATCTCTGCCATTATTTACCAATCATGCGGTGCGCAATGAAAGTAATGTATAATGTAAGAGTATATTAATGTGTAAAACCTACGAATTTGGTTTTTGATCATCTGAACGCGGGCGGAGCCGCGGGAAATGCTAGTAGTAATATAACATTAAATAGTAACTAAATAATAATATTTGGTCACTTTTAACGTCCCACTGCTGGGCATGGGCTTCCTTTTCTGCGAGGAGAATCAGGCCAAAGTTCATTATCATGCTGACCAAATACCGATTGGTGGACTTCACACGTCTTTCAAAAATTAGGTTCATTGATCTTTGGTCATGATGTTTTCCTTCACCGTATACATAAAAACAGTAGTAAGTTAACCTTAAATAAAATAATTCTTCAACGTTACCGACATAAATTCATGCTACTAATGTACAATTCATGAGACCATTCTATCGCGACTCTTCTCGTATATGAGAACGCACGCAGCATGGAAATCAGCTTTCTATTATGTAAAATTTTCTGTTACACACATAACCAATACACCAAGATACTGAGTGTTATAAATTCTGATTTATGCATTACTTTATATAATAATTTCAAATATGTATGTACGTATGTGTAACATTGTAAACTAATAAACATTTGAAACTGGCTATATAATATGTAATTGATTACAATGTTTAAAAAGTATCGAATTTATACGATACCACCGAAGTGCGTATGCTGGGATGGGCGAGAGGAGTAACACTCAAAGACAAAGTACGCAATGAATATATAAGAAGAAGCTTTAAAGTTGTACCCATAACCGACAAAATATTAGAATCAAGGCTCAGATGGTATGGACACGTAGTGCGTAGGCCCGACGATTACGTGGTGAAAAAGTGCCCTTCCATGGCTACAAGAAAGAGGGACAGGGGAAGACCGCAATGTACTTGGATGGCAAATGTTCAAAGGAACATGAAATGCCTCGGCCCCACCGATGAGGACGCGAACACATGATCTACGTGGCGTCGCATGATAAGGACCCCGATGAAGCTGACCCCGCGTAACGGGATAAGGCGACGGTAAAGAAGAAGAAGCGTTTATATACGATTATCTTAAATTCTAATTCAACAAGTATCATCCTAATTCGAACCCATTACATTTGGAAACCAGGTTCGATTATCATTCGTTGGTAAGCTCGCGAAAGCCTGTATTAAATTAGGATGCTGTAGAAAGTAATATTTGAAAATAAATCAACCCCTAATTATAAGTATCTAGTGTTCGATTAGTGGGTAAGTAACTAAGACAAAGACAAAGAAAACAGGAGCAAATATAAAAAACCAAACAAACAGTATGCAGTTACTTATTTTAATATTACGAATATTTCATACGATATAATAAGTCTTGCAAGATTTTCCCGCGGCTGTAGTGTTAAGTACATCAATAAGTATTTCCTGTGTTGGTCAATCCTGGATATGATTTATAAGCCATCTCCTTTTCTACTTAGCTGTTACAGCGTGAAGAATGAATATATAGTATACTCATTTACTCACCGACAAATTCATCTATACGTGATCTATGTATATGTGAGTTTCTGAGTTTGTGACGTTGTAGGCGGTAATCTCTGGATCTACTGAACTGATTTAGATGAAATTTGGTGAGATGATAGTTTCAGACCCTGGGAAGGACAAAGGATACTTTTTATTCCGGAAATCATCCCTTAAGGGGATGAAAATAGGGATGAAATTTTGTATAGGGAATCAAGCTAACTTTAATATAATTATAATATTATTATAATGGTCATTTTCTATTTTGAATAACACGTATCAATCATAATATATAGAACAAATAGCGGTCCCTGGTCTCATTAAAAATTCTGTTTTATGAATGTATGTGTACGTTCAAATACGGCACGGAGGCTGCGCTCCATTCATCTGTTGGGCAGTTTTGCCGCGATCTTTGCGTCAGGCGCTCGTGTTCTGAAACTGTTTTAACCAAAAAGGTTTTACTTACGTTTAAAAATATTTAAAATGAAATAATCACACTGATTTATTATATAAAACAAACATCTTGTGAACTAAATTGTGTTTAAAAAGAATGCATATCTTAAGTTATCGTTGTATTCTAAAGAAAGGATTAAAATTGAATGGGTAAACGTCATAAATCATTAGAAGGCATTATGCGAAAGTGTTTGTACGATGAAAATAAAAAAAATAACTGTCAAAATAATGGCAGCAATATTTCATAAGTGCTAAAAGTTAAAATGTTTAAACAACACATTGGATTTACTAATATTATTGAAAATAATACATAAATAGTAGCTTATTTTAGGAATTTTAATTTAAAGGTAAGTTATATGATAGTTTTTCTTAGATATCAAATAAGTTGAGTTTTTTTCATAATTTAGATGCGTTCGTTAGTCGCCGGGACGCTAGACGCTCTAATTTATCTATGACGTTAAGAGTTTTCTTGACTTCGTAATGAGATCAGTTCTATAGTATTTTTACTTTAACTAGTTTTTTTCATTTTATTTTTTAGCTTACGGATCCGTTCGCATATAATATCGATACCAAATTATTCACGGATAGAATAGATTAATAACAGTAAAAGAATCCTTAGAATCAGAATAGTTTTAGATATTATTATTTAAATAAACGTACTAATTTTACTTATTATAGTTAACAAGTATATTGCTTTATGTACATTTAAAATTTCAACGTTATTTATGTCACTTTTATAGACACATGCATAAAAATACGAACAAGCAAACAATAATATAGAAAAAAAAATTATAATGGTGTATCTTGAGTTTTTGTATATCTATACATATAATAAAACTGTAGAGGTCAAATGTCTGTACATAGAAAAATAAAATCCGAAGGAGTGCGAGTTGGTCTCGCCCACTGAGGGTTCCGTACAAATTTGTAGGAAATCTGTTTAACACTTCCTGGTTAATTTCTAAGAAATTAATTGTTAACTGGACCACCGGTGACTCGGCGGTCGTTGACAGGTAAACTTTAATTTTCAACTTTTTTTGCTTTTTGCCAAATTTCGTCATTCTAGGTCAACGGGAACTACCATATACATAGGTTTTCGACCCAAAACCTATAGGGTACTTTCGGTTGACCTAGAATTGTCAATTTTGATTAAAAGCAAGATCTTACAGCACAAGTAAAGGGAAAATTCCAAAAAATAAAAAAAGTTGAAAATTAAGGTAAATTTTGGTACTTAAAAGTTTTCGAAAATCTAAATTTGCCCATATTTTTTTATCGTGTTGACTCAAGACCTTGATTTTTATACACCTAATAGGAACTATAGACCTCAGTATCTGGTATAAATTTCAACTTGCTAGGTCCACCCGTTCCTGAGAAAATCGGTGGTGACGCACGGACACACACGGACAGACAGACAGACGGATAGATAGACAGACGGACAGTCGGATAAGAAGAGAGTATCTTATAAGGGTTCCTTTTTTACCTTTTGAGGTACGGAACCCTAAAAATGCTAAAAACCAAGTCAGGGGATGTAAGAAGAGAAATAGAACAAATCTAATTTTTTTCATTTTTATTGTTTCTCTGTCTGTTTGTGTGTATATCTGTTTGTCTGTTTGTACGGGCTTATCTCTGAAACTGTTAGATCGATTTAAATGCAATTTTGCATGGTGGTACCTTATATTTCCGGTCAATATTTTAGTTACTTTTCATCATTGAAAATTAAAGAGTTCCCGTGGGATAGTTAAAAAAGTATAGTAACTTATACAGCTTAGTGCACAAAAACTACTGATTGGATTTTAATGAAACTTTACAATAATATAGTTCATACATCAGAATAACAAATAGGTTACTTTTTATCCCGGAAAAATGTACGGTTCCCGTGGAATAGATTTGTCTCTGTTTGTCTAGAGGCGAACCCGAGCGGAGGGAGGGTGAGCCGCTAGTCAATGCATAAAAATGTCATATTTATATAATCGTATATTTTGAATTTTCTACTAATTTTTGTACGACATTTATATTATTGGAACAAAGTATTTTTGTCCTATATCTTTTTAGACTGGAGACGTTCATTCATTATTATTTACAAAGGTACCCAATGACACTCGTAATAATACTTAAGATAAATCCAAGGACATCTCATAATGTTAAATCCAATAAGCCGCTTAGACTACAGAGCGTGTTAAAGTATAAAGAAATAACCCACCCTCCTTATTGGGCAGTAGGATAAAAATAAACAAAACTGCAAGCAATTTTAGAACAGTCTTTAAGCTTTCATGGCCATTGGCATTACATTTATCCTGAGAACGTTTATTTTCTTCTTTTGATGACACGTTTTGCTCAGTTTGTTGTGACCCTACTTGCTGTACCAGCGGTAGCGTTTGGGGGCATTCATTTGTGTGAAGAGCACGAATGTTTGTACTCCAGTCATGGGTGTATATATTTATAATATGTAGCTATGTATTTAAAGTTATATATGTGTAGTGTATCAACTATTTGGTATTCATAACACAAGCCTCGTAGCTTAGCATGGAACTAGATGATGCCGTGTGTTAATGTACCAACATATTTATTTATTCTTGTTCCCATAAATCGTTTTCAATAGTACCATGGTCACGAGCACAATAAAACCTAGTAGGTATATTTTGAACTAGAATGCGAGTAGAAGCTTTGATATGTGAACAAAAAAATTAAATAAAAGTTTATAAAAAGAAATAAAAACACTACAAAAATACAGTAGTATCATGACAGGGAGTGTGAATAGCATTGGGAACAAGTGTTGTAAAATTATTTTTATGATGTGAAGCGGAATATTTATTATGTTTTCGCTTTCTTGTTTGAGTTCCCGATATTTTGGAACTTTTACTATTACCATGGTCATGGGTGGTGGGAGGGAGGTGCAAAGGGGTGCACTTGCACCCCCCTGCCATTAAAGAAAAAATATAAAAAAAAAAAATAAAAAAAAAAATATATGAGTAAAATCCCTGTTTAAATTTAGATATCTTTAGAAAAAATATAAATATGATATGAATGAAAATTATAACGTTAATCATTTAAAAATTAGTAGTTTAATGTGAAGAAGCAGATGCAGATGCTCTCCCGGTAATAATTCTGCCGCCGCCCTTGGCCATGGTCACGTATACACTAAAACGTGTACCCAAAAACTGTAGGATTCGTTGAAGAATGAAACACGAGGCCGTATATAAAGATGTAGGCAGGCTATAACAAATCTTATCTATACGTACTAATATTATAAATGCGAAAGTAACTCTGTTTGTTTATTTGCTTGTTTGTTTTCACGACTAAACGGCTGAATCGATTTAGATGAAAATTGGTATAGACACAGTTCGAGACCCTGGAAAGGGCATAGGATAGTTTTTACCCCAAAAATCATCCCTTAAGGGGGTGAAAAGGGGAGTGAAAGTTTGTATGGGGAATCAATCATTTCTCAAGTAAAGGATATATATATATATATATATAGTCTATCTATTCCATACTAACCATCATAAGGTACCTGGGGACGTACCCCAGCGAAGCGAGGTAGAGTCGCTAGTTTACTTATACATTATATGATTCAGACGGAAGTTCCAAAAAATATATTTATTGAATGTAATAAATATTTATTAAAGTTTAGTTTTAGCTTGTTCTAAAATCGTAAAAACGTTTAATTTTAACGTTTTGGAAAGCGTTGCTTATTCTTTAGATATACGAGAACGATGTAAGTTAAATAACACGTACCTACTTAGTATGTCTTCCCGGCAAATTGGATATCCTCCAAGTTAATTTTTTTATAGGTACTATAAAGAAAAATAAAAATATTTGGCTGAGAACAATAATGTGAATAAGCTTTTTTTTTAAATTTTGGCCATTTTAGTAAGGAATTTACGTATATAAGGCTGATGATCCACCCATTCGGTCTTCTAAATTGTGTCGACTGTCATTAAAGATTCCTATATGAGCAAATGATATTGCATTTCTATATGACGTCAACAAAGAACATGGCGTCAGCTAATGTAAAAGCAAAATATATTAAGGTGTCATTATAAAAACTATACTAGATACTTTACCCGACTTCACCTATACACCTTTATAATCTACAACTCCTTTTTTATGTTATTTTATGTTATGTTACAAGTCTAACACTGGCTAAACCTTAAGATATACATCGTAGCAATGTACAAAAAAAATGCGGATCTTAAAAAGGCCTATAGAAAAAACTAGGATAGCGTAATATGTGTATCTCCTAAGGTACACTCAAAATAACTATTTTTTTTTATTTCAAACGTCCTTAGAGACTCACATGAGAGCTAGTAATAAAGTAAGTTTTATACAATAAATCATTTTATCCACTCGACTGAATAAAATGACACTTAGCTATGTTTTTAATTCATGACCTTTTAAACAAAGGTCTCCCTCTAATCTGTCCAACCCTTCTGGAGTAAAAAGCAATTAAAAACATTAAAAAAATCTTAAAATTCTTGAGCTTGGCTATTACATTCTAAGCATCATTTAACCCTTTAAAACTGTTTATTTTTAACACATTTATTTGAACATTAAGAGTAGTATTAATAATAAAAACTCATTTTTAGTATAATAATCAAGTTAGAATTTAATGTAAAATATCGTGGGTAGGACAGGGTGCTGAAGTATATATAAACAACCGTAACTTCCATCTCCTTCTTTTCCTCAAAATATTTTTTCTATAATTATACTCCCCATCGCCTTCTCTATACAAAAATATAACCCATTCCAGGGACAGCGTATCATATAATAAATGGCATCCAATAGCCGTTAAAAATCTTTTTTATTGGTTTTGTGTAATATAGGCATCTTCTGGGTTCTTATGCTTGAGCCCGGTATAGGCATAATATTGTGTCGTCACCGAGTTTACATAGTTATTATGCGAAATTTCTGTTTTAACCAAATATCAAACTATGTTAAAAAGTAGATTCTGAGTATATTTTGAACCAGAAAGGCAGTTATGCAAACGAAGAAAATTAAATAAAAGCTTTTAAAAAGAAAAAAGAAAACAAAATAAGATAGTATGTAGACTGTGTATTTTATATTACAGTACCTGGGCGACCGAGCTTAGTTCGGAGTTTTTGGTAAAAAGTACAATTTTATTTTCTAAAAAACTAAAAACTAGGATAAAAACAAAAAAAAACACAAAAGTAAAAACTTTGTGTCCGACCGGGATTCGAAAAGGGATACCTGTGACTGTTAATCTTGCGCCTTGGCAGCTTGACCACGATGCTTATGTCAGAATGTAAGAAATTATCGACATACTTTGCGTAGAATAATGCGAAAGAAAACCGCATGAAAACTCGAAAACACGCGTTTTCCCAGACATAAGACTAATCTAGATCGATTTTTCGCTCCCGAGAACCCCCACATACCAAATTTCAGCGAGATCGCCGGTATGAATAAATAAAAAAATATGCAAGAATTGCTCGTTTAAATATATTAGATTACAGTGAAAGAAAGCCATATACTATTTTATTCATCTAATATAAAAGGTTTTCAAAAGAAATCTAATTACTCTTGCAATTGCAAAGTTTGTGTGTATGTGTGTATGTATGTATAAACGGCTAAACAGATTTGGATAAAATTTAGTATACGGATATATTATGACCTGAAATAACACATAATATGTAGGTTATTGTTTGGTGTCTAGAAAAGCATCCGTACAAAGCGAAGGTACGTTGTTAGTCTATACTAATAAATAAAAAGAGGCAAAGTTTGATTGTTTGAACGCGCTAATCTCAGGAACTACTAATCCGATTTAATAAATTCTTTTTGCATTAGATAGCCCGTTTATTGAGGAAGGCTATAGACTATGTATCATATAGTATATAGTCTATCTATTCCATACTAACCGTTAAAACGTACCTAGGGACGAACCCGAGCGAAGCGAGAGTGTCGCTAGTTGAATATAAAACAATGTCGTATAACAAGTAAAATTATATAAATAAAGTTTCCATATTATATTACTCAGTACAATCAGTTGACTTACGCCGCGTCGTGGCATGTTGTTAGGAATATCGGAAATTGTTAGAAACCGAAGTTAGGCGATTGCCGACATTGTACATTTTTCTTTTTAATTCTATTGGAACTTTTAGTACATTCTACTTGCTTTATTCCGATATGTAACAAGAGTATAGTAAGTAATGAATTTTAAAAATACGTAAAATTTTCAAAATTTATCATCTACGATAAGCATAACTACATATTTATCTAAGTTTCAAGCGAACTGAAAGCCATGGCTAGACTTTTAATAGCTGAAGTGTACGGAACCCTTTGTTCCTAACACGAACTCGCCTTGACCGCGTTTTTTTAGCACTTTGCACGGGGAATGTACCGCAGGGTCAAGGTTACATCTATAAACCCCGTCGGCCGCAAAAATGAATATTTCACGCCACTGTAGACGCAAGTTGTCTATACCACGATTATCTCAAAATAATTCATCTAATTTTGCTTATGGACTATACATAATACAAGATTTTAAGAAAATATATTCATTTTGTCAGTATGTTTATTGGCTATAATTCGATTTATATCAAGTCAAATAATTAGAGTTATAGAAAACAGAACAACACATTTTATGATCAGGACTCGTCAAAACATCAAAAGAACTAAACTCGACGGTTTTAGTTGCCAATAAAGAAATCCAATATCCATCTCCTGGCATGATCAGGTTAGAGGCGATAGTTGTAAATAAATATGTTGGGACATTAACACACAGCACCATCTAGTTCCATGGTAAGCTACGAGGCTTGTATTGTGGATACCGGGTAGTTGATACACTACACATATATAACTTTAAATTATAAATACACACATATTATAAATATAAACATCCATCGCTGGAGTGCAAATGTTCGTGCTCATCACATATGTAAATGAATCCGGGACTCGAACCCGCGACCGCTGGCACATCAAGTAGGATCACTATAAACTGAGCCAAACGTGTTGTTAAAT
Source organism: Fabriciana adippe (assembly GCA_905404265.1). Classification (NCBI taxonomy): domain Eukaryota; kingdom Metazoa; phylum Arthropoda; class Insecta; order Lepidoptera; family Nymphalidae; genus Fabriciana; species Fabriciana adippe. Next base: position 2,880,536 of record FR989995.1, read on the forward strand.
AAGTATACACATATAATCACTTTTATACATACTCATAGAGTTACAAATCGATATCTTAATATATAAAATTCCCGTGTCACGATGTTGGTCCGCGATGAAGTCCGAAACTACATATCTCATCTTAACGATTTTTTTTAAATGAGTGATTTGTTCCAACTTAAAAGACAGGATAGTTTTATACCGATTATTTCCTTTTTTTATTGCAAAATTAACGATTATATCTTTCGATTTTTATATCTTTTTTATCGATTCCGGAGAGAGAATCTGAGAAACAGCTACCCTACAGCAACGTGTTATAATAAAATTCTAACTAAGTTGAATCTGTACAATTAATATTTTTTGGAAAATCTTATTGAAACAGTCATTATTATTGATACAAAGGCCGAATCTATAGTTTTTAGAATTTGCGTCTGTTTATCTGTCTGGGAAGGCATCACGAGAAAACCACTTGACAGATTTTGATGAAATTTGGCATGATGATAGCTGGTTATCCGAGTCAACCATATAGGATACTTTTTACTGCGGGAAAATATGTCATCTCTGAGAAATCTATACTAATCGTTATACAAATATAACATTGTTTTATATATACAAATAAAAATCGATGGCCAGAATTTAATTACATTTCTTGTAGCAAGTAAAGCTAATAAAAGCATGATCGTAAAAATATTTTTTTAATAGGAAAAAACTTTGGTTGCCGACGCATTGATTAATTCTCTCGCAGTGGAGCTGTATGGAAAGTTTGAAAATTATTGAATTTCAAACTCAACTTCAAATTCATATATGCATTCTTGTCGGAAATTAAACCATTAAGCTCCTTTGTCGGAGGGTTTCATCTTATACTCGGTAATGTTGTTCCTACCACATCTTTACTTATTATATTCAATTTAATTAATTAATATCTATATATTATGCTAGATATATTTATTGTTTACTAGCAGAACCCGCGGCTTCGCCCGCGATCAAACTACGAAAATAATAAACTTTTTCGCAATACATACTTTATTACTTGCAAAAATATGTATTAGATGTTAAGCGTATATTCTGTAAATAAATTTACTCTATATCCCACACTTGAGCCATGTTACTCTATTTAAATATATTCAACAACTCAAACTTCACCGCCTACTTTTACCCACTAAGGGGCTGAATTAAAAAAAATCTACAATACATGTTTATTTAATTGTATTGAAGAGCATTAACACCAAGTTTCAAGTAATTCTGATCATAAACAATTTTTTCCTTATATAATCAGCATAACCCCCTTTTACCCTTTTAAGGGATAGATTTTGAAAAAAAAAGATATTGGTATTGTTTTATTTTTCATTTTATAGGTAAATACTATTTTCCATGCATCAAATACAGAGTTTCATACAAACTTTCATCCCCTATTTGACAACCTTATGGGATGAATTTTAAAAAATGCTAAAATACGTATTTATATAATTGTATTAAAGAGCATTAATACCAAGTTTTAAGTAATTTTGATCATAAATAATTGTTTGCCCATATACACTTTATCACCCCCTTTTACCCTTTTAAGGGATGAATTTAGAAAAAAATCTTATACATATATTTCTTATTTTTTATCTTAAAGCTAAATACCACTTTTCGTGCATCTCGCGTTAAGAATGACAGAGTTTCATATAATCTTTTATCCCCTATTTTACCCCCTTAGGGGATGAATTTCGAAAAATCCTTTCTTAGCGGATGCCTACATTGTATAAGGAATATGTCTACCAAATTTCAGGTTTCTACGACCAGCGGTTTAGGCTGTGCGTTGATCGATCAGTCAGTCAGTCAGGACAAAGCATTTTATGTATATATAGATAATATTAAATGGGCAATTCTTGTATATATGCATTTATTTCGTATATCTCGGAAACAGCTCTAACGATTACGATTTTTGGTATTTACATAAAGTTTTGCTTTTTAAGTACTATATTAGAGCGCTTTTTGAAACGAAAAAACGTAACTTTATATCCGTCACCCAGTCTATACTAATATTATAAAGAGATAAAGTTTGTGAGTTTGTGAATTTGTGAGTTTATGAGGTTGTAAGGGGGTAATCTCTGGATCTACTATGAAATTTGGTAAGAAGATAGTTTGTGTGTTTTTATCCCGGAAATCGTATCCCTTAAGAGGGTGAAAATGGGTATGAAAGTTTATATGGGGAATCAACGTAGGGACGAACCCAAGCGAAGCGAGGGTGAGTCTATAGTTTATAATATTAATATATATATACAGGGTGGATTTTTGAGACGGAACAGTAAGGGCAGGTACCTTAACTACTATAGTTACAGGAAAACGTTCTTAAGAGAACATCCATAACTTTTGAAATATTCTGAATTGCATTCACAGATTTTGGAAAAAATGTACAAGTAACGAAAAAAATGCTAAAATACAAAAAAAAAATATGTCAATCAATCCTATTTCATGAAGGGATCAAAAGACTCTATGGGACCATTTAAGGTATGAGTACTAGAAATTAAAGAAATCGCCAAAAACTTTTCCCATACATTTTGTACGGAAAAACGATTAATCAACTATAATTAAACGGTCTATTTCTTACTGCGATCAAAAGACTCTTTGAGGTCAACTGAAGTTTGGGTACAGAAACTACGGTAAGTCACAAGACCGGGTTTACACGCATTTTATGCAGCATAAGATAAATTTTTCAGTTTTTGCTAAGCCGGTCTCATATCATACTGTACCTAGAAGCAAGAGTACATACCTAAGTAGAAAATCATAGTTGCATCGACAAATAAAAATAAATTTAAATCAACTAAACGTGTATTTTTAAATACGATATCCATACAAGATAATTATCGGCTGTTACTTGCTCAGTACTAAACGAGTATAAACGAGTGAAGTGAGTTATGTATTCGTGAGAACGGCAGTCATTTTAGGCAATTTATTTTGTAGATCACCTAAATGTTACCTATAAATTACGTTTGTGTTTAAAAATACATGTTTAATTGATTTAATTCTTTTAGTTCTTATGTTATAGTAGATTATTGATGCAAATGTGATTTCCCACTCAAGTAGGTACTTTTGCGTCTAGGTACAGCCACATGCCACGGGATCGATTTAACAAAAACTGTAAAAGTTATTTTACGCCCGCTGCATAAAATGCCTGCGTGTAAACCCGGTTTTGTGACTTACCGTAGTTACTGTACTCAAACTCCATTTGGCCTCAAAGAGTCTTTAGATCACATTAAGAAATAGGACCGTTTGGCAACAAAGTATATTTCGAGTTGATTTATCGTTTTTTCGTAAAAAATGTATGGGAAATGTTTTTAGCGATTTCTGTCATTTCTGAAATAGGATCGATTGACACAAACATTTTTTTTTGATATTTTAGCATTTTTTGCTGACTGCTCATTATTTCCAAAATCTGTGAATGCAGTTCAGAATATCTCAAAATGTTATGGATGGTCTCCTAGGAACGTTTTCCTGTAACTATAACAGTTATGATACCTGCCTTTATTGCACAGTCTCAAAAATCCACTCTGTATATAGGTACATAATGTATATATTTGAATAAAAAGCATAAGCGATATTGATTGTTAAATATCAAAAAAATATTTTCTAATCGACTTTAAAATAATCTCATTAGATATTATAAATGGAAAACTTTTCTTAGAAGCCGATTTGCATTTTGTTAAAGTTTTATTTATATAAGCTTAGGCTTGTATTTTAATAAGCTCACAATTAAATAATATGTTCAGATATTTGTAATATACATAATATGTTTGCGGCTTAGAGGCGTCTTTATTGCTATTTAGTTAGTTGTCATCAAATAATCGTAATATTTGAGTCTTTGCTTTATATGGGACCGCACTAAAAATAAACACAAATTGTATTTCTGGATAAGTTTAAAACAGCGTGTTAAAAGACTGACAGGCAAAAATTGTAAAAACACGATCATTTCAAAACCTTATAATGAATTTTTTTACACAATACATAACAGTCACTGTTTTTAAATAATATTTCATGTACAGATTTTGTTTTTTAAATATTTTATTATATTATCAGACACTAACGTTTATCCGTCGCTTTGCTCGCGTATAATTGCACCATTCGAGTCATAGCGTGATAGCCTTTAAAGTTCCTCATCTATACATATTATAAAATTCTAACTAAGCCGAATCTGTACATTAAATATTTTTTGAAAAATCTTATTGAAATAGACATTATTATCGATGCAGAGGCCGAATCTATAGTTTTTAGAATTTTTGTCTGTCTGTCTGTCTGTCTGTCTGTCTGTCTGTCTGTCTGTTACCGCATCACAGAAAAACCACTAGAGGGATTTTTATGAAATTTGGTATGGTAATAACAGGTTATCCGGGTCAACACATAGGATTCTTTTTACCGCAGGAAAATATCTCATTTCTGAGAAAAATACAAAAACTGGTTAAAGTAAAAGCACGATGATTCTATTAATATTTTAGCAAGGTAACTTACTTATATATAATGTTAAAACTATTAAAAAAAACTTATCTTAAAAGAAATATTAACAGCGCTATTTTATTCATTAAAATAGTTATTTTAATGAAAATTTATTTATGTGTTAGTTGTTACTTAGCTATTTGACAATAGATGTCGCCATGTGTTTTAAAAATACGTAGTTTTATCCAAAAAAAAAATTGTACAGATATAACCTTTCTATGACTTTACTATAATTAATACTAAGTTACCCGCGGTCCTGCCCGTGCTTAAATTTTTAATAAAACAAACTTTTTGGCTTTATAAATTAGTAACATATTAGTAATATTTTGTTGGCCGAAACAATTTTCAAATGAGAATATTTGTAATTTTTTATTGTTTAGTAAATAATGTTAATGTTTTTTAATCTTTTAATGTAAAAATTGGGCAAATGTTAATCCAACTAGCGCATTTTAGGTTTCGTATAGCAAAATGCTATGTTGTTTTTCTTACTTACGTATTTTGTTAGGTTAGGTTAACACTAAAATAAATACGAATAATATTTACGTTTCCACAATACCTACTCATTTTTTGCACCGTAAAAATAAGTTCAATTTATATTATTTTATAACATTTTATGGAAAACAAGTTTATGGCTGTTAAACTGCCAAAGCGGGTAACTAAAAATATTTCATATCTCAAAAACTATGAAAAAGTATTTTAGGAACTGTTATACCTCAACTTTTTCACTTTTTCTTGACACCTTTTCTTGGAAGGTAAAGGCTTAAAGGACACAATAAAATGCTTACGACTTTAATCATATTAGCAGAGCCATATGAAATAAAAAAATGTATTCGCTTAGAATTATTTACTTATTACACTTTCTTTTGAAAGTCGTTTTGGAAAATATTACTAACTAGCGCTAATTAAGAAAATTATTTAAAATTTAATAATTTAAATAATCAGCTATATATCAAATTAATCTGTAGCTGTCTATTAGTAAAAAATGATTAAAATTAATTCCGTAGTTTGAGAGTTTATCGAGAAAAACTAAAAAAACAAACAAAACAGAAGTATAGACATACATAAATGTTATTGCTAAAACAAAAAGTTCAATTTAACGGAGGAACCTTTGTGGCATTGTCAATCTCTGCCATTATTTACCAATCATGCGGTGCGTGAAAGTAATGTATAATGAAAGTAATGTATAATGTAAGAGTATACTAATGTGTAAAACCTAAGAATATGGTTTTTGATCATCTGAACGCGGGCGGAGCCGCGGGAAATGCTAGTTAATAATAATTTTCATCCCAGATAGGTACTTCCCGAGATTAATTAGCACGTTCAAACAAACAAAAAAAAAACAAACTCTTCAACTTAATATATTAACATAGATTTTTATGGTGACTAGAATATCAACACTGAGTGGTCAAATAACATATTTTATTTTCATCTATACATATAATAAAATTCTAAGTGATCCGAATCTGTACATTAAATATATTTTGGAATATCTTATTTAAATAGACATTATTATCGATACAGAGGCTGAATCTATAGTTTTTAGAATTTTTGTTTGTTTGTCTGTTTGTCTGTCTGTCTGTCTGTCTGTCTGTTACCGCATAGCCACATACCACTGGATAGATTTTGATGAAATTTGGTATGAAAATAGCTGGTTATCCAGGTCAACATATAGGATAATTTTTACTATGGAAAAATATCTCATCTTTGAGAAATCTATACTAAACGTGAAAATGTAAGTAGGGACGAACCCGAGCGGAGCGAGGGTGAGTCGCTAGTACTAAAATGATGTAAATTGTCACGTACCTATACGTATAATATGTAAGTTTAATCGTCTCTTTAATGCTTATTTATCCAAACGAGCAATACTTGTACTTTAAAGAAGAGACTTTTTTCCTCTACTTTCAAAACAAAGCTTGAAGCACATTTTTCGCCCTAAATTAAGTACAATTTTTATTTAATACTAATAGAATTGAGATTTAAAAGTAAATATTCGCCAAGGAACCATAATCGAAATGTCATGTGCAATGGAAATACGTAGTTGTTATGTAAATGCTATAATCAGCTTCGGCACTTCATCACGTCTGAACAGCCAAAGCTTTAACTGGAAATTGGTTAATGGCCCGAAATTCGAGATATACTCACCTCTATTTGAAATTCCTCAATCATTTGAAATTTGATTCGTAAGTATGTCTTAAAGTTTTAAACATTATTACACGCTAATTAATTATGTTGGGATGTTAACACACAGCACTATCTAATTCCATGGTAAGCTATAAGGCTTGTGTTATGGATACCAGATAGTTGTTACACTACACATATATAACTTTAAATACATATATATTATAAATATAAACACCCATGACTGGAGTACAAACATTCGTGCTCATCACACAAATGAATGCCCCCAGCTGGACTCGAACCCGCGACCGCTGGCACAGCAAGTAGGGTCGATAAAAACTGAGCTAAACGTGTCGTCAAATTATATTCTTTCTATGTTAAGTAAATTCTATCTATATAATATAAAACAAAGTCAGTCGGGTTAGTTACACCATTTATAACTCAAGAACGGCTGGACCGATTTCTATGATCTTTGATTTGTTGGATTTGTCGCCGCCCCGAATAGTATAATAATTATAAAAATATCGGAAAAATTGAGAAAAAAAAATATATGGCTAGCGCTGGCTAATAACTATTTATATCTAAGTAAAGCGTACCTCAGGATGAACCCGAGCGAAGCGAGAGTGCGCCGCTAGTGTATTATATATAAGTATTATACATATATTTTGTATATTCCTTAGTCAAGAATATTTTGAACATCAGTATTACAAGTTCAATTATTTTAGTCTCCAAGCTCAGTCACACTTTTCATTATTTCATCAGATCAGATCGATTATATACAGATAAATAAAATTTAAGTGTCCGTTTGTAATGTCAAAATAACAACTTTTTACTTACTGTATATAAAAATATATACGATACTTATAAGAAAACAGCAATTTTCAAAATTTTTATCTTTCTGTTTGTCTGTCTGTCTGTTTGTTCCGGCTAATCTCCGAAACGGCTAGACCGATTTTGACGGGACTTCCACTGGCAGATAGCTGATGTTATAAGGAGTAACTTAGGCTACTTTTACTTTGGAAAAGAATTAGGGTTCCGCGCAAAAAAATGAAAACCCATGAAATTGTGACTGTAATCTGCGTACCTAGTGACGCACTCGAGCTAAGCGAGGGTAAGTCGTTAGTTAAATTCTATAAGTATAGTTATCAGGAAGTATTGTTGAAACAAAATTTCAGGTCGATACGATACTTAAGAATTTGGTATTCAAGATTTAATTAGTGAAGTTAATAAAAGCGTGCAAAAATGTTGAAAGACGTTCGCGAAACGGAATGTTGACTTGATTGTATTGTGTTGTCTGAACCATAGCAGCTTCCTCACTAAGTGAAAAATGTTTTTTCAATTTTAAGATTCTAGTAATCGTAAGTCTAATTACTTTATTATATATATATATATATATATATATATATATATATATATATATATATATATATATATATATATATATATATATATATATATATATAACGTGGATCTCTCCCATTAGATAGTCCATCATTTAAAATGTCAAATATTCGTGTGAATCTTTGTAAGTATCGACTTTTTGTTTTAAAAAAACGTAGAATGTTTTCTTCTGTGTTGGTCTTATTTCCATGTGTATATGTTTTCAGCCCTTTTTAACGTCCCATAGCTGGGCATGGGCCTTAGGAGGCCTAATAGAGCAATACGAGGGGGATTAGGCCATAGTCCACCACGCTGGCCAAGTGCGGGTTGGCGGTCCATGTATAATGAAAATATGATTTTAAGCTTGTTTGGGTAAAGCTTAGCCTATTATGATAACATATTTGTCGGCTCAATACAATTTTTGATTTTAATGACGTGGACACATAAGAAAAAAGATAATATTTTTTTTAAATTAACATGTTAAATATACAAGCGATACCTACAGTAAATTGTTCACTTTATATCACGACACAAACATTTTGATTTCACTAATCTATACAGATAAATAAAATTGAAGTGTCTGTTTGTAATGTCAAAATAACAGCTTTATTCTTAAAGCATATAGAATCAAATACGGTATTTATAAGAAAAACACAAATTATTGTTAAAATTTTTGTCTGTCTGTCTGTTTGTTCCGGCTAATCTCCGAATCGGCTGGACCAATTTTAACGGGACTTTCAGTGGCAGATAGCTGATATTATGAGGAGTAACTTAGGCTAATTTTATTTAAAAAAAAAAAGAATTAGGGTTTCGCTCAAAGAAATTAAAACGAACCTAGGGACGAACCTGAGCGAAGCGAGCGTGAGTCGCTAGTTTAAATTAAATTTACAAATGAATGAAATTAACGTAATATATTTAAAGTTTAATTGCAGCTGAAAATGATTTGCGACAATGTTCTATATAAAATTCTCAGTTTATAGGCTCTACTGTATCGTAGTATGGTTTTGTATACGTAATTGAATATGTTTTGCCGTTGCTTTTATTATACTCCACAACTATTCGTTTATTGTACGGAAAAAGTGTCGCAAGGGCATTTATACTTGTTTTTTTCTAAAAAGATACGCTGACTTCAGAATTACTATATTTATTCTCTATTTACGAGTGTTTTTAGGGTTCCGTAACCGAAGGGTGCTAAAAAATACTATTACTAAACCTCTGCTGTCCGTCCGTCTGTCTGTCAGCGGGCTGTATCTCATGAACCGTAATAGGTAGAGAGTTGAAATTTTCAGTGAGTATTTCTATTGCCGCTATAACAACAAATAATAATAAAAGAAGATGGCGAATTTAAATATGGCCGCCGTGGAAATAAAAAAAAACTATTAGTACATAGCGTTATTTTTGTTTATATGAAATTTGTGGTATAAAAATCATGACTATTACGTATAAACACATACACACTTATAATAAAAACTTACAATCTAATTAATACTTGTTTATTGAAGTCGGTCAATAATGTAAAAATATTGTATTTTAAACTAACTACTTTTAGTGGTTTCGTTCGTATTTGTTTAAGGGGTGTGTTCCATCCTCATCCTCTAATCATGAATTCCATTTCTAATACAGCGCAATACTGGAACCTTTATCTGTTATTTTGGCTTTCTTGTTATTATTATTAACGTTAGACTTTATTGTTATACCAAGAGTAAGAGACAATAAAATATATAAAGAAAAAATAAAGAAAAAGTGTACAGGTGGCCTTATCACTAGCATGATTTCTTCCAACAACCTTGAGGTGGAAGAGTAAGTTTTCATAAAACGATGGCCGCTTTACTTGCTTCATAGTAAACATATAATAAAATTCTAACTGAGTCGAATCTGTCCATTAAATATTTTTTCGAAAATCTTAATAAAATAGTAATTATTATCGATACAGAGGCCGAATCTATAGTTTTTAGAATTTTTTGTCTGTCTGTCTGTGACCGCATGACAGAAAAACCATTGGAAGGATTTTGATGAAATTTGGTATGACGGTAGCTGGTTATCCGGGTCAACATATAGGACTTTTTACCGCGGGAAAATATCTCATTTCTGAGAAAAAATACAAAAACTACAATGTAAGAGTATACTAATATGTAATACCTAAGAATTTGGTTTTTGGTCATCTGAACGCGGGCGGAGCCGCGGGCAATGCTAGTCTATATCTATATCTCGGTAGCTGGTTATCCGGGTCAACATATAGGATATTTTTTATTGATATATCTCATTTCTGAGAAATATATACTAAACGTTAAAACGTAAGTAGGGTCGAGCCCGATCGGAGCGAGGGTGAGTCGCTAGTATATAAAATAAATTGTAAATAATAAATTCATATTGGCATTTTTTGTGGCATTTGTGTGCATTTATAATTCTATAATTGTATATTTATTTGCTTTTTCACGCTGTAAGAGCTGGACAGATTTGATGAAATTTTAAAAATACATAATCTTATGGCCTGGAGGACAACACATTTGTCTATAACATTATAAATACAAAAAAAAAAACATCTAAGGACGCACTCGAGCGAAGCAAGGGTAAGTCGCTAATAAACAATCTTGCTTCTAGAACAAATAAGTTCCACGTAGGCCTCTTTGAGCGAAACGCTGTTACTTCTTAACTGAGAAAGTACACTAACTTCAAATTACTTCAAAAGTGATTATTTCACTCTAAAGAGTATTATTTTTCTTTGTATTTCATCGGGACCTCCCTTGAGATATACACTAATTACTAAAAGGAAAATCATGAAAATGTAGTTCTGAACAATTCCTAAGTCAATATTTTTATATGAATAGTAGTGTTAGAATTTATAATATATTAACTAGCGACTCACCCTCGTTTCGTTTGGGTTTGTCTCTAGGTGATTCTTTAAATTTACGTATCTTTTCTATTTATGAATCGATTGAAATAAAACAAATACTAAATGTTAAGTGAAGCTTACCACAATACATTAGTGAAAACCGCACCTAAATTGGTTAAACCGTTTCTGAGATTAGCGCGCACAAACGCACAAACAGACAGATATAAAAGTTAAAAATCATTGTTTTGGGCTCTATTGCGTTAATAAAGACCGATAATGATAGTTTTTCTTAATTGTCTTCCATCTACAGACAGAAATCAGTTACACTTTTATTATATGTATAGATATAGATAGATATATAATAGGCAATTTCTGCACGTGCTTTCGACGTGAAATGTTTTTTTGGGTTCCGCAGGAAAATGGCACAAATAAATAGTAATTTCATTTACGCTATTTTACTCGGAGACTATTGGTGATGTTTGAAAGTTGAAAAGGTTTATCTTATGTGAGTCACTGGATAATTTTATTGTCCATACAAAAGCTTTCGAGATATTTTCTCAATCACTTTTTTAAGCTAACAGTTATATGTTTCCATAGTTTTAAACATCGAAACAAAATTCGTTTAAATTAAAATTTAAATCCAAGCTAATCCAAACTAATATTATAAATGTGAAAGTACGTAAGGATGGATGGATTGATGTTTGTTGCTCTTTCACGCGAGAACGGCTAAACAAATCTGGATGAAATTTGGCACAGAGATAGATTATAGTCTGGGAAGGCGCATAGGTTACTTTATATCCCGGAAAAATTTACGGTTCCCGTGTGATAGATTTATTTTGTTTTTAGACGAACCCAAAGCGAAGTGAAGGTGAGTCGCTAGTAGCCTGTATACTGGACTAAAAAATATTTAAATGTGATGGTTGGCTTTAAGAATCATCAACATCCGGTTAATTCACTCAATTCAAAATATGGAACAAATAATAATCGTCTAAAATAAAATAATTTTATTTTTAGCATGAATGAGCATGCATGAAAACCAAATAAAAAGTTCATTATATAAATACATTTTAACACGTAGAAATAGATCGAGAAAAGGGCAACAATCATATAACAGAATTACACAGAGGTCGTATTTTAAAAGGGGCGCTACACGTGGAATGTGAATAAAAACTTAGGTGTTATTTCAATGTTTCACTTCATTCTTTGTTTTTTGTATATACCGACCAACATTCAGCTTGTTTTGTTCTGTAAATATTTTGTTGGATCCAACAGCGCTAAGCCTTTTAAAATAACATCGAACATCTGGTTAAACGTATTTTGAACTAAGTTTTTTGAATTTTGCGCATGCTACAAAAAGTATAACACTACCCGCGTATTTAAAGCTGATTCTGATTTCATATGATTGTATGTTATACAGAAACGGTTATATGGTTATAATAGTTTAGTACCTGGGAGATTGAGTTTCGGTCGGAGTTTTTGGTCAAAAGTACAATTTTCTTTTTAATTTGGCTTAAAAAAAAAAAACAAAATAAAAAACTGAAATAAATACAACAAAAAAAAAGTAAAATCTTTGTTATACGACCGGGATTCGAACCCGGACCCCTGTTAAAGTTAATCTTGCGCCTTGGCCTCTTGAAAACGATGCTTATGCCTGAGTGTGCGAAATTTTTAATATATTTTGCGTGGAATACTGCGAAAAAAAATCACATGAAAACTCAAAAATACGTATTTTCCCAGACATAAGACTAATCTAGACCGATTTTTCGCCCCCGAAAAACCCCCATGCACCTAAATTCAGCGAAATCGTTAGAGTCGTTTCCGAGATCGTCAGTATAAATAAATAAATAAATATACAAGAATTGCTCGATTAAATATATTAGATAAATAGATATGGGAGTGTATAAATGAGAATCTCAACCTATATGTTTGGATCAACTGATTAAAAGAAAAATTAGCTATGGTTTTGAATAATAATTATTATAAATCAACATCCCACTGTTGGGCATGGGCCCTTTAATGTGTTAGGGTCACCTTGAATCACGCTGGCCATATGAGAGCGAACTTCACAAGTCATTCGTAACCTAGTTAGGACCTCACAACGTTTTCCTTCATCGTATTAGCAAGGGGCAATCATGTTGAAAATGTAATTCGCACGTGAAAATCTGAGGTACGATGCAATATCCGGCTGGAAAATGTTTCACTCCGTTTCTAGTGTGAAGGTTCTCTCAACTTTTTAGCTTTTTTTGATTTAAACTATTACAGCAAAATTATTAACAAAATATCTTTTAACATAAATTAAATAAAAAAAAAACTTTTTTTTTTAATATAATAACAACTGTTAAAAACAATGATGTTTTACAATAAGTACATATTACATTATTTTTCGGTTGTAAAACATAGATTTTAACCTCAAGTGAACCTCACGTAATAAATATCTTTGCCTCCTTTCTAAGTGATTCGGAAAATCTGATCTGAACTACGGTCGAATTTTCCGACCGGACGGGTCGAGTACGCAGGAAAATTTTCGCTTCCCCTATATAAGAGTCCTTTGTAATATTCCTTTTATTTACGCTCTTTTCACGGTCATCGAGAAATTTAATGTTAAATTGTGTTATCTAATGTCATATTATGTCATCAACGGAGAAACAAAAATCATATTAGTTATCAAGACCATATTAATATTTACCTTGAACAAAAATCAAACCTAGTATAAAGCTTATATTTTATCATACTTCAGAGGTATGACAAAACTTGAGTGTTTCTTCTTTATATTATTATTTCTTTTCTCTATGTTTTATATTGATATGTATTCAACCCTTTTGGACGTCCCACTGCTGGGTACGGGCCTCCCTTCAATACGAGGGGAATCAGGCTATAGTCCACCACGCTGGCCAAGTGTGGATTGGCGGACTTCACATGTCTTTCGAAAACTTGCTAGGTTCTCTTAGACATGCAGGTTTCCTCACGATGTTTTCCTTCACCGTAAGGCAAGGTGGTAATCACGTTATAAATGATTCGCACATGAAAACATCAGAGGTGCGAGACCCGGGATTTGAACCCGCTTCACTCGGTTTCCCAAGCGAGCGCGTTACCACTGGGCTACCACTGCCTTTTTTTATATTGATATCGAGAAATTAAATTTAAAATAGTGATATACAATGTCATATTTTATAAGCAGATCCTTTATTTATGATAACACTTAGGTACTTCGAGAAACAATAAAAACCAGTCAATGCTGCCATAAATGAACACGTGTATCTAAAAAAGATTTATATTCCAGTTAATTAAACAATAAATATAAGTATTGACAATTTGATAGCAATCTATACATATAAGAAAACTGTAGAGGTCAAATGTCTGTACATAGAATAAAAGTGCTAAGAACCTATGTAAGAAGAGAAATAGAATAAATCCAGATTTTTTTTTATTTTTTTTGTTTCTCTGTCTGTTTGTTTGTTTGTTTGTACCGGCCAATCTCCAAACTGTTGGACCGATTTAAATGAAATTTTGCATAGTAGTACCTTATATCCTCGGTCAACATTTTAGATAGGTACTTTTCATCCCGGAAAATTAAAGAGTTCCCGTGGGGTAATAAAAAACTATAGTAACATATACAGCTTAGTACAAAAAACTATTGATTGAATTTTAATGAAATTTTACAATAACATACATACATCAAAATAACAAATAGGCTACTTTTTATCCCGGAAATTCCGGCTTAAAAGGTAGCCTATTTGCTATTACATATATTATCCGGGTCCCGTGGGATAGATTAGATTTTGCATGTAAATAAAAATCATAATCGTAAATCTAAGAAAGTATTAAAGTGATAGGAAATCTAGATTTCGAAATTATATGATACTAGCGGCTCACCTTCGCTTCGCTCGGGTTCGTCCCTAGATAACGTTTTAACGGTTAGTATGGAATAGATGGACTATATATTATATAACATGTTTTCCCGTGGGAATGAGATAATCTCCAGCAGTAAAAAGTATAAAGCCTTTGTTACTCTTAAGCCTCCAACTATCTCTACACAAAAAGTAACGCTAATTCGTCACTCCGTTTCGACGTGAAAGAACGACAAAGAAACAAACAAACAGACAACACACACTTTCATATTTACATTTTTGAAATTGTACATACAAAACGTAAGCATCGCCATTTCTGAGTTATATCCTTTTCTATTATCTATTTGATATAGTACTTAAAAATTCAAAATTTCAATCAAAATTTAAAAAAAGTCATAAAAAATGCCTTAAACTTTACGTTCGAATTGAAAAGCAAATCTCTGTGACAGTATGGAGATACGCTGTGACTATATCAAATGGCGGTCAAATTACGAGTACGTATTATGTATGCCATGATTTATTTATGAGAGGACACTCACTGTAACACAATATTTAAAGCTATTAAAGAGGTATTTACTCTACCCAGATACTGTTTCAGCGTTACTATTTTTGACGTTGTTACGTAGATTCTTACGGGAAACGGAAAGTTTTCTCATGTCATTAATTATACATTCTTTTTGATTAAGAATAAGTTGATGAACGTCTAGAATATATGAATCTATACAGAAAAATTAAATTGAAGTGTCTGTTTGTAATGTCGAATAGCTTTATACTAAATGCATATGGAATTATATACGGTATTTATAAGAAAAACACAATTTTTTTAAATTTTGTCTGTCTGTCTGTTTGTTCCGGCTAATCTCCAAAATGGCTGGACCAATTTTAATGGAACTTTCACTGGCAGATAGCTAATATTATAAGAAGTAACTTAGGCTACTTTTATTTTAGGAAAAGAATTAGGGTTTCGCTCAAAAAAATTAAAACGTTCCTAGGGACGAACCCGAGTGAAGCAAGGGTGAGCCGCGAGTGTCGAAATAAAAGCTTTTTACTAAATGCATACGAAATTATATAGGGTACTTATAAGAAAGAACGCAATTTTTAAAAAATTTGTCTGTCTGTTTGTTCTGGCTAATCTTCGAAACGGCTGAATTGATTTTGACGGGACGTTCACTGGCAGATAGCTGATGTTATAAGGAGTAACTTAGGCTACTTTTATTTTAGAAAAAGGATTAGAGTTCCGCTCAAAAAAATTAAAACATACCTACCTAGGGGCGCACTCAAGCGAAGCGAGGATAATTCGCTAGTCAATTTTATTTGCACTCTAAGATGTAAAGGTGAAAGATGTAAAAGCTATTCGACACAACCGGAGTGATAACAGTCGCAAGACCGATGACACTACAAAGATTTTTCTCAGACTAACAGATTGAGATTGATCGAGCCCGCCTAAAACAATATCAAAGTAGAAAATGGTATTGTGATTTGCGCTGTTCATAATATTCCGACTTCCCGTCACTGCGCGCTTAGTATTCAGGGGCCGCGTTCGGGAGCATATGTCAATAAATACAATAGGTTGAAAAAGTGTAACGAATTTTGTTGTATTGTATTGTAACAACATATAAAAACTCATCTGCAAACATTCAAAGTAACAATTAATAGATATTTCTACGATTATAATTAAAAATATTATTATGAGAAAATTCTATGTTATCTATCTATACATGTAATAAAATTCTAACTGAGTCGAATTTGTACACTGTACATTAGATATTTTTTAGAAAATCTTATATATAGTCATTATTATCGATGCAGAGGCCGAATTTATAGTTTTTAGAATTTTTGTCTGTCTGCCTGTCTGGGAACGCATTACGAGAAAACCACTGGGTAGATTTTGATTAAATTTGTCATGATGATAGCTGATTATCCGGGTCAACATATAGAATACTTTTTACTGTGAGAAAATATGTCATTTCTGAGAAATCTACAGGTGAGTCGCTAGTCTTAAAAAGACTAAACTTTAGTCTTATAAAGACTAAACAGTTCCGGTTTAAAACGGTTTTAGGCGATCCAAAATTGATGAGGTCAATTTTTTTGTGTTAAATCCATTCAATAATTGTATTGAATACATTTAACAACACCTGGCGGCCAATCGCACTAAGACTGGCCGCACTGATGACTTTTTTCTTTTAATGTTGGGAAATGCATTTACGCATACCACCTGTAGACATACAAGTGGTTATGTGGGACTCACCGGCTAGAAAAGCCAGTACTACCCACTAAATATCAATAAAAGACAAAAAATTATCAATAAAATATAATAATAAATAATGTTCTCCTGACCGATTCCGGCCACGGCGGCCAATCTCATTGAGACTAGCCAACTGCGCAGGAGATATTATAGTGCACAAGTGTACGCGCAGACACAAGAGCACTCTCTATTCCTGTCACTCTCATACTCCGGTGGGACGACTATTCGACACGACCGGTGAGAGTTAAGGCGCAGGACCGACGGCTTTACGTGCTCTCCGAGGCACGGGGATGAAACACCACCAACTTCCCAACTCCGGGCTATTACTGAGGCTTACTATACAGAAAGACTCAATAACTAAACTTGGCCCGACCCGGGACTCGAACCCAGGACCTCAGGATGTGCAACCGTACATGCTAGCCAATACACCACCGAGGCAATTCAATAAAATATATATATAGTATATTATCAATAAAAGACAAAAAATTAAATGTAGACCAGTCACAATAAGTAGAATTAATTCATTTAAAGAGAAAGTGACACGGCACTTGCATAAAATGGAAATGATTATAGATCACCCAAATAACTACTATGACATTTTTTTCAATTCACTTTTAAAGTCATTTAATAACATTTTTAAAGAAAAAACTTTTTATAAAAATCCTAAACTCAAATTTAGCGACTGGGCAACTGTCGGCATATACCGAAGTAGAGATAAATTATATGAATTGTATAGTGTGAGGCAGTGGAATCATGACCCAATGTTCCATAGTCGAGTAAGAGCGTATTCAAAGATTTTTAAAAATGTTTGCATTCAAGCTAAGTCTATATTTATTAGAAATAAAATTATAAATTCAGATAATAAAATTAAAACAACTTGGGATGTAATTACTCGTACGGCTGGAAGATCTAAGACCGATAGTCAACCTGTGAAGTTAACAATAGACAACGTAGTACTGAACTCAGACGAAGATGTTGCAAATACTTTTGAGAATTATTTTTCTGAAATCCCAATAAAGGTCACATCTTCTTTAAAATCATCTTCACTAGACTCGATTAACATCTTACATAAACATACTCATCACTGTGATCACCAGTTTAAATTTTCGTATGTAGATGCACGAGATATTATTAAAGTATTCAAAACCATTAACCTTAAGAAAACTGGTGATTTGTGGGGCATGTCTGTTAAATTACTCAACTCAATAATAACTGACATTGCACCACATTTATCCCTTATTTTCAATAAATGTGTAGATTATGGAACTTTCCCTGATCTTATGAAATTCAGTAAGATAATACCTCTTTTTAAAAACGGAGATAAAAATGATCCTGACAATTATAGACCGATTTCTATATTGCCATCTATGAGTAAAATTTTTGAAAAACTTATCCTAAACCAATTATTAATTCATTTTAATATTAATAGTATCTTCCATAGTGAACAGTATGGTTTTACCAAAGGTAGGTCTACAGCCGATGCGGGAGTTGCTCTTCTTAAACATATTTATAACGCTTGGGAAAAATCACAAAATGCAATTGGTGTTTTTTGTGATTTATCTAAAGACTTTGATTGCGTAGAACATGAAACCCTACTGCTTAAACTAAGTCATTACGGTATTCGTGGCATTGCTCTTGATCTCATTGCTTCATATCTTAGTGATAAGGTTCAGAAAGTCTCTGTAAATAACGTTAATTCTTCCGGATCCCCTCTGAGAATGGGTGTTCCGCAGGGATTTATTTTGGGTCCATTTTTGTTTCTAGTTTATATAAATGATCTTCCTTTCTATGCTACTGAATTGTGTGATATTGTACTGTTTGCGGATGATACCTCTTTAATTTTTAAAGTGGATAGAAATATAGCTGATTATGACAAAGTAAACAGTGCATTATCTCACATACTTAAGTGGTTTAATATTAACAACTTAGCATTAAACACCTAGAAAACTAAATGTATTCAATTTACCCTACCTAATGTAAGGAGACACAATTTTAGTTTGTTTTTAAATAATGAGATTCTTAATACTGTAGATTCCACAGTATTCTTGGGCATAACGTTGGACTCGGGTCTTCAGTGGAGCCCCCATCTGTCATCTCTCGCGAGTAGACTGAGCTTCGCTGTGTTCGCGGTTAGGAAAGTAAGGCAGCTAACAGATGTTGATACTGCTAGACTTGTTTATTTCAGTTACTTTCACAGCATCTTGACTTACGGAATTTTGTTGTGGGGTAATGCAGCCGATATAAAATCTATATTTATACTTCAAAAAAGGGCCATTCGGGCAATTTATAACATCGGAGCTCGGGATACCCTACGAGATTTGTTTAAGGAAATTGGTATACTTACGGTAGCATCGCAATATATATATTGTAATATTATGTTTGTCCGACAAAACATTCATTGTTATTTAAAACACAG
The DNA here is from genome assembly GCA_905404265.1 of Fabriciana adippe. Lineage (NCBI taxonomy): Eukaryota > Metazoa > Arthropoda > Insecta > Lepidoptera > Nymphalidae > Fabriciana > Fabriciana adippe. Next base: position 2,899,828 of record FR989995.1, read on the forward strand.
TGATAGACACGAAATAAATACTAGAAATAAGGAAAAACTGGTATCGCCTAGCTATCGCCTTCAAAAAGTGAATAGATCGTTTATGGGGCAAGGTATACGCATGTATAATAGAGTTCCACAATCGATTTTGAGCTTGCCACATAAACAATTTAAAACTAAAATTAAAAATGTATTAGTGAATAAGGCTTATTATACAGTCACGGAATACTTCGGAGATATCAATGTGTGGAACTAATCTGGTTGGGTCTCACGTAGGATAAATATATAATAATTATTGTATTACAATATTGTACACAATTATTATTTTAAAAGAGCAACTGTTGAGTTTCTCGCCGGCTCTTCTCAGCAGAACTGCCTTCCGAGCCGGTGGTAGATTCCTCACGGACTGACTACACTGACATTTAATTTAAATTTAATTTCAATGTAAAATTGACGATTCAAAAGTGCTTGTAAAAGTCTATTTGAATAAAGTATATTTTGATTTGATTTGATTTAAAACCCAATAAAACCTCTCCGTCTTAATGGTCGTTGGGGGGAGCTGCACCGATGACTGGTGCAACTTCCCAACTCCTGGCTACTACTGAGAACACACTTAGTAGTTAAACATGGCACGACCCAGGATTCGTACCCAGGATCTCTAAGACTACCACTACCACTTAGACCACCGAGGTACCAATAATTATATTAATTAAAAAAAATACATTTTCTATTCGAAACTATTTATTCTAATCAGAACTCCCACCCAAAAACATAAATATTTGCTTTGGAAAAAGTAATAAATCTAATCTCATTTTCTGTGTCGTTAGAGCCTTAGTGTTAGGTTTAATTTGCTTTAGCATTAGTACGAATTAATATTTTAAGAACGCATTTCAATTCTCCTTACGACAAGTGATATAATCTAATATATTTAAATGAGCAATTCTTGTATATTTATTTATTTATACCGGCGATCTCAGAAACGACTGTAACAATTTCGCAGCAATTTTTTTATGTGGGCGTTTTCGGAGGTGAAAAATCGATCTAGATTATTCTATATCTGGTAAAATGTGCGTTTTTGAGTTTTCATGCAGTTTTCTTTCGCATTATTTCACGCAAAATGGGGTCGATCATTTCTTACACTCGGGCATAAGCATCGTGGTCAAGCGGGCAAAGTGCAAGACTGACAATTCCGGTCGGATACAAAGTTTTTACTTCTGTTTTTTTTTGTATTTATTTAAGTTTTTAGTTTTTTTTTTATCGAAAAAATACGATATATAAAAAAAAAAAAAAAACTCCGACCTCGGTCACCCAAGTACTATTAATTAATACTCGCCATTTTATATAGCTCATTTAGAAGTCAAAATACGATCGCACACGTTACTTCCCTCTTGAGGGAATTAACATGATGGTAATTTTTTCGCTTTAGGATAAACTAGCGACTCAGGCTCGCTTCGCTCACGTTCGTCCCTAGGTACCTACGTTTTCACGGTTAGCTATGTTTATATATAAATAGTAGTTTGCTAATCCTAAGATTTTTAAATTATATAGCGATTTACCCTCGCTTCGCTCGGGTACATATACCGTACGCGGATTTTGTTCACAATTTTTTTCTTTTTTTTTAAAGGGATTTAATTTTTTTTCGCAGAACCCTGATTCTTTTTCTAAAATAAAAGTAGCCTAAGTTACTCCTTATAACACCAGCTATCTGCCAGTAAAAGTCCCGTCAAAATCGGTTCAGCCGTTTTGCAGATTAGCCGGAACAAACAGACAGACAGACAGACAAAAATTGTAAAAAATGTTGTTTTAGTATGTGTACCGTGTATACATCCATATGCATTTAGTAAAAAGCGGTTATTTTAATATTACAAACAGACACTCCAATTTTATTTATCTGTATAGATTAAAAAAAATCTGTTAAGTACGAGTCGAATTCGCAAACGAAGGGCACCATCGTACATATACTTTTTATTAATATGATTTTTACTCTATGTATGTAGTATATTAACTTCGATGATCGATTATGAACGTTAAAAAAAAGTTTATTACAATTTATATTTATTTTTACTATTATTTGTATAGCGGCAATAGAAATACATACTCTGAGAAAATTTCAACTCTCTACCTATCACGGTTCATGAGGTACAGCCTTCTGAGAGACGGACGGACGGACAGCGGAGACATAGTAATAGGGTTCCCTTGGAACCCTTCGGGTACGGAACCCTAAAAATGATTACCTAAGTCCCTTTTTATATTAAAATTATATACTTATCAAAGGAATAAATATTTGTTTAGTTCTATTAGATTAAGAAAGTAATAAAGATATAAATATAAATAATATTATAATACAGTTTAAGAAAATAGCTTATAATATTTTTATAATTTATTATTAAAAAACTAATTGTAGTTAACTGTAAATTGGACGATTATATTTTTTTATTAAACTTGTATAAAATTGTATAATTTTTAAGAGCTTATAATCAACATACCATCGTTAAGTTCTATCTTATTCTTTCATTCTGCTCGACATTTTTTATTTAATTTCAGTCAAATTTCAGTCTCTCAGTCAATCTTTAATCTACTCAAGATATTTTTTTTATGAAGGAAAAAAATCAGACAAGTTCATGTCTGACTCGAGCACGGAGAGTTCCCTAGCATCAAAATATTATGTTTTAAGTTAAAAGCATAAATTACATAATTTACTTTTAGATCCTAGAACAGTAGTTAAAAGTAAATTGAAATCTTAATAATAATGCTCTCTCGACCGATTCCGGCCACGGCGGCCAATCTCACTGAAACCAGCCGACTGCGCAGGAGATATTAGATTGCACAAATGTTTCTAAAACTAATCTAATAAAACTTAATAAATCTTCATAAAACTATCTTTTTGGATTATATCGGAAGAAGACAACTTGTCTGTAACAAGTATATAACGTCTTTGAGATGTCTAAAACCTTAGTCTTTCTCATGACCATGATTGCTGTAAAGCATTCAAAACGTCGAGAACCATAAATCAAAATAAATCCGCGAAATAATCCGAAAAGATAGTTTTATTTAAAATGTCAAATATTCGCGTAAATCTAAGAAAGTACTATGCACAAATGTTCTCATATACCTACATAATGTGCACTATCTATTCCTTTCGCCCTCAAATTCTGATGGGTCGGCATTTCGACACGATCAGTGAGAGATCAGACAGGACCGAAGTCATTACGTGCATACGTGTAAAATATCACCAACTTCTCAGCTCCGGGCTGTTACTGGGACTTTCTAAACAGAAAGACTCAACAATTAAGCTTGAACTGACTCGGGACTCGACCTCAGGACGTCCAGATGGGCTGTGAGTACGGCTGTACTCACTAGCCACTACACCACCGATGCGTTTAGGAAAAGGACTATTAAGTATACAAAGCATATCTGAGGGTAGATTACATTTCTTCTATTTATTTATAAAGCTTTTTATTCCTTTTTTTTTATTAAAAATTCTACGAACGTATCACAGAATTTATTTAGCTAACTTTTAATAATGTCACTCTTGAGTCCCCGAACGCTCCCAAAATCGCCATTTACTGTTTATTTCGAGAGCTGAGCTTACAATAGTTGTGAAAATAATCAGAATAAAAAATAAAAATATTTTCCAAGTTTTTCTCATATAGATGTTCTTTGTTGGGAGTACTAAGAGGATTTACTGATATATCATTATATATGTATGTAATGTCTAAAAGTGTGCAAACCTTTTCTCTATACGTTAGATGTCAGATAAAGTCAACACTTAGGTAAAAAGATTTTTTTGGATAGACTGTTGAAGTTAATTTTTCTCATCAAATGTATCTCTCTGTTGAGTTATCAAAAATATGCATATTTTATTTATGTGTTTAATTCACTTTTTACTTCGTTATAACATAATAAAAATATAAATAGGTACTGTTGTAAGTGTTTAAATTAATTTTTAAAATACTATATAAAATACCGACATAATAATAAAAGCTAAAAAACATTTTATAGATATTCTCCAGTACTGGAATGCCGAAACACTACTAATAAGTACACCAGATAAAGTATTTTAGATCTAGAGAGAAAGTCGCTAAAACGGCAACACTACTCATATCGTGCCATGTGACGTCATGCTTCAGTTCGAGCAATGGTGATGCGTTTCGCAAATTTGAATTTCGCTCGCTTATTTTGCTCTTTTTGATTAAAGTGTTAGATATGGAATTAAATACAAATTATACTATAAATTATGCAATTGACCTGTATATACCTGTCTGACTTTCACTCCTGTAATTGCCTCGGTTGTGTAATGGCTAGCATGTACGGCTGCACATCCGGAGGTCCTGGGTTCGAGTCACGGGTTGGGCCAAGTTTAGTTATTGAGTCTTTCTGTTTAGTAAGCCTCAGTAATAGCCTGGACTTGGGAAGTTGGCGGTGTTTCATCCCCGTGCCTCGGAGAGCACGTAAAGCCGTCAGCCCTGCGCCTTAAATCTCACTGATCGTGTCGAGTACTCGTCTCACCAGAGTGTGAGGGTGACAGGAATAGAGAGTGCACTTGTGTCTGCGCGTACATTTGAGAATTATAATATCTCCTGCACAGATGGCTAGTCTCAATGAGACTGGCCGCCGTGACCGAAGTCGGTCGGAAGGTCATTATTAATACATTATGTCTGACCCTATTCCCTCGTAATTACTAAACAACTTAGCCGATTTTGATATATTTTGAGATATTAGATGTAGTTACTTTCGTTAAAACCTTTGCAAGACCTGCAGAAAATATAAATCAAGTGTCCGACATGTTAGATAATATGTTCCTACGTCAACTTGTTTCCATGTTTTTGTAAGTTTTTTAAGCAGTTAAGTTTTTTAGGTAATTTTACACTTGAAAAGGTCCTATATAAACCGTAGGTTGAATTAATTTTGTTCATTATCATTAAAAATACAATTATTACAAGCGTTATTTCATAAATAAATTAATAATGCCATAAATTATACCCATAAACTAATTGTAAAGCGAAAACCAAATAAAACAAAACTCTGCGGCCAAACTAAACTTCTGGCACGGTTTCAAATCAGTAACATGTCCTGGCTTTGCCGAACTACTTTTTCTTCATAAAATCTTCCATTGTTTCACTAATTTAGGGGTTATAAAAACATATTTTATTAGCGGTTGGTGTTATTAAGAAAAGAGACTGTCAGATTTCACGTTTTTAGTTCTAGCATCAATCAGTCAGTAGTAACTTTATACATATAGATATAGTAGATATGCCCCGCATAACAAACTAAGCCACGAACGGTAGCCAGTGAGAAGCCGTAGAACCCACCTGACTGTACCCCGAAATGATGTTTTCGGAACAAACATTCGAGTGCCTTTAACGTCGTTTTAGGATTAAGGTTACTCGAACCTATAACTCCTCGAAAAACTCCTCTTAAAGGTCTAATGAGTCCAAATTACTACCCTAATTTCGTTCCTTATTGTGATCCTTTCTTAGATTTCATCAAAACAATTTGCATTTAAAGTATTTTGGTAGATATTGTTTGAAATGGCTCATTTGTTTAAGAATTTTCTACCTCATAATTTAAAAGTGCACAAAAATGACAATATTTACAGTAGAATACTCGGCAGATGTAGTCTCCAAGTAAATTTCAGACATTTAAGAGTTCAAGATATTTGTATAGATGAACAAGAAGACATGACGAAACTATAGGGGATCCGTTTTTGCCTTTTATCTACGGATCTCTAAAAAGAGGGGATTAACCCACAAGAGAAAAAGGGTGAACATATAAAAAAAAACAAATATTTTAATCTTATGGTATACAGTATATTTGTATATAGTTTTATCCAAATCGGTATATTAAGCCGTTTTATACATCACTAGCAGTACTCGTGGCTTCGCCTGCGTTCAAACTTCCGATCGCTACCAAACTTCACAGGATCGCCCGATGCAGATTACTGAAGACTGCCTGAAAATTTCATGAAAATCGCTCCAGCCGTTTTGGAGTCCATAGGGAACGTACACACGTTAATTTATATATAAGTATATACATATATCGATTATGCGTATGAGATAAAAATGAATTGTGTTTTTGTTATAAAACTTTTGAATATGTATTGTCGATACAAAGTTATTGCAAAGCGATTTCTGTTGGCAGCTAAATCAAATAATGTTTGGAATTTATTGTAATTTCTTTTTATAAATCTTTTATTTATTCCTTCTAAGCTTTTTAAATACTTATTTTTAACTATTGTTTATCCAGCACGTGTGTATGTCTATTTGGTTTCAGTACCTGGGTGGTCAAGCTTCGTTTGGAGTTCTTTTTTGTTAAATCGTATTTTGAGATAAAAAAAAACTAAAAACTTGAATAAATTAAAAAAAAACAAAAGTAAAAACTTTGTATCCGACCGGGATTTGAACCCGGACATCTGTGATTGTCAGTCTTGCGCCATGGCCGCTTGACCACGATGGTTATGCCCGAGTATAAAAAAATTGCGACCACATTTTGCATGAAAACTCGAAAACACGCGTTTTCTCAGACATAAGACTAATCTAGATCGATTTTTTGCCCCCGAAAATCTCCACAAACCGAATTTCTGCGAAATCGTTAGAGTCGTTTTTGAGATCGCCGTAATAAATAAATAAATATACAAGAATTGATCGTTTAAATATATTAGATATACATAATATGTAGGTATAACTGATATAAATGATACTGGAATGACGAATGATAGAGTGCTCGGAATGTATGTACGAGTATGTCTATGGAGTTACCTAGTTAGTTAAATTTATCATTATTTTCAATTTTTTAGCAAAGTTAATTTTATATGATGTAATGTAATTAATAGATTTCCAAATCACCTATCATAAATGGGCAACGGACAAATATTTTCGGTTTCTAGATTTACTGGATTTGAAATTTCTGTTATTAAACTTAATTATGTAAAAAATCCTCATCCTAATAAATAATTTTTGCTAAAAATTTATAATATAGCATAGGTAGTTTGAACCATTTTAATTGCTTACAAATTAAAATAAACGCGCGATAGCCCTTAAAGTCATGTCCCGAGCTGCTAACTAATTCGGGCGGCAGAAATGTATGCAGCTCGGGCTCGCCCACTCGCGTCTCACCCCTCACACCCCGCACGATTGCCCTGTCTAGACGGCTTCGTTGGATGACTGTATTGTTTTATAGACTGTGGGTGCGATCGAGAGAGTTGCAAATCTTAGAGGCTTTTTTATTATATCTACATTTCCAAAAATTTAGAAAATAAGACTATGTTAATGGGGGGAAAAACGTTATCGCTTTTTGTATGAAAATTTAATTTTTTATTCAGCTTCACAATCCTCTTAAAAAGAAAAGAAAATCGGTCGAGAAACAGAGTAGAAAATGGCACTGGACTTTTTGTTTTTGCCTATTTATACAATAGAAATATATTGTGTAGACCGATTTCTTATCCATAATAAACGAATTTCATTATTCAAAAAATCAGAAGGGCAACCATTATTAGTACAAATTCACATTCATTAGGTAATAAATGTGAATTTGTACTAATAATGGTACGAGTTGAAAATACAAAATTAATTTAAAAAGATTATAGGCCCATGAGAGGATGGAACCCGGGGCTTTTGCGGATTTATTTCGATTTTTGTTGATCTCCTTTTGTCTCTAGAGTTTTTCCGTAACCATGATTGCTGTAAAGCATTCGTATCATCAAGAATTAAAAATTAAAATAAATCATCGCAAAAATCCGAAAAGATAGGTTTGTTTAAAATGTTAATTATTCGCGTAAATCTAAGAAAGTAGGTACTAAGTGAATATTGGTAGAAAGGCAAAGGCAGGATCCCTTATATATTCATTGTTACTATGGTACATTAAAAATTTACACCGATTTTAAAAATATTTAACCAAACCTAAACTTTTAAAAAATTCAAAAATGGCACCAGAGTACCTTACAATCTTTGTTGATCAAATATTGTAAGGTACACTGGTGCCATTTTTGAATTTTTAAAATCATTTTTGTAAAATTGTGGGTAGGCACTGTCTGTAACAAGTATATAACGCCTTTGAGATGTCTAAAACCTTAAGTCTCTCCCGTAACCATGTTTGCTGTAAAGCATTCGAAACGTCGGGAACCAAAAATCAAAATAAATCCGCGAAATAATCCGAAAAGATAATTTTATTTAAAATGTCAAATATTTACGTAAATCTAAGAAAGTATTATGCTAACCTAAACTTGCCGTAGGAACGGTTTTTTTTTTAAAATTACAATCGCCCTTAAGGGTACACCTATTAATCAAAAGAAACAAAATGGGTTTATAATATTTGTCGAAGAAATCGCTAATTAACCCAATTTTCATGATTTATGTTTGGTTCAGAATTTATAATATGCTTTAAATATTATGTAGCCGTACTAATATTATAAATGTGAAAGTTTGTGAGTATGTATTGTTTGTGAGAACGGCTGGACGGAACTTGATGAAATTTGGCACAGAGGTAGATTATAGTCAGGAATAGCACATAGGTTACTTTTTATCCCGGAAAAATTACGGTTCCCGTGGGATAGATTTGTTTCTGTGCTTCTAGAGGTGAACCCCAGCGAAGCGAGGGTGAGCCGCTAGTAACCCATATTTATAACTTAAATAACAATATTCGCATAAACTAGTAAAATAAAGAACAAAAAGAGAAAAGTTAATATATATTGTCGAATTTTACTATAAAAGTAATGATATAATTCTTTAAATAATGCCTAGCAGTAGTCTATGTGCAACCATAGAATAGCAAACGTACACACACAGAGGCTTTCACAGCTATACAGATAAATAAAATTGAAGTGTCTGTTTGTAATGTTAAAATAACAGCTTTTACTAAATACATATGAAAGTATATTTACAGTACTTATAATAAAAAAAACAATTATAAAATTTTTGTCCGTCTGTTTGTTACGGCTAATCTCCGAAACGGCTGGACTGATTTTGACGGGACATTGACTGACAGATAGCTGATCTTATAAGGAGTAACTTAGGCTATTTTTATTTAAGAAAAAGGATTAAGGTTTCGCGCAAAAAAATCATGAAATTACGAACAAAATCCGCGTACCTAAGGGTGCACCTAACTGAAGTCGCTAGTTAATAATACGAGTATGTCTAATAGAAAACACTTTCAGTCAACCCATGAACATGTGTGGGAATAATATTTAGCAATTTTTTATCCTAAATTACTTTTAAACATATTGGCACCTGAAATCCGCCATTTTAATTTTTAACTACTTTTTTATATCCTATAACGCTCGCGTTATCAAGACGAACCTAACGAGGTATGAATAACCAAAATCGGCCCACGCGTTTGGTCTCTAGAATGCCATATAGAAACAAACATACATACATAGACCGATAAACACATTACTCTCCTTTGCGTCGCGCGGTCGGGTAAATAGTGTTAAATTGTTAAAACACCATTAATCACATTATAATGTACTATTCGTAATGTAGAATTCTTTTTCCTGCCCGACGTTAGGTAGACGTAAGATTATAAGATTATTCACATGAAAAAAATTAAAAATAATTTTGTACGTCTGTTTGTCTATGCATTCACTTAATTAAACATTAACTTCCGGAAGAGCTAAGCCGATTTAAACGGGACTCTGGGAATGGGAATGTTATTTTTTTTATCGTCATAGCATATGAGTAAAAATGCAGGCACAACTTTGCAGGAAAATAAAACTGAAGCACAGTTGAGGGAACCGTAGCTTTTTCATACAGTTAGAATTATCAATTCATTTAGAATTTCATGCAATCTCTGTGCTCTTAGCTCTTCTTTTAGTCAGAGAATAACGTATGTAATTTAAAATGTATGTTAGTATAAAATTAGGTAGTGTTTAGTTTAAGCGACTCACAATCAGATATGGTTGGACTTAAATTACAGAGTAGATAAAAGTTTTCAAGTTTACTGAATATATTAATTATTTAAGCAAATATTTATTTTGTGGAAAGTTCAAGCTTAAAATGACCTTAAAAGTTTACCGAATCTACTTAAATGTCACGTCGATGACAGCCGACAATGCTTTAAGATATGAATATCTAATGGCTGCTGTACATATTGGGCCCAAGTGCTGGGCCAGCATGTTGGGCCAACATGTAGAGACTTAGCAGTATGTTGGTAGTTGGACACAACATTGGCCGGCGAACCGAAAATTATCGGTTTTTCTTGCACACATCAAAGGATCTTGGCGCGCACCGCAAACAGTGTTCACACGTTGGCGTCTCATTTTGTTGTTATTCGTCAGTAAAAACAGGCGTGTTGTTGTTATGGCGATGACGACGGAATGGGCAAGCAATAAGGAACCAATAATATGAATCCGAAGCATACACAGAAAAAGATCAACGTACTGTATTAATAATTTGCCGCGGCTGCAAGAGATTCCACGTCCATTTTTGTCAAAGTGCCAAAGCAGAATGATAGTGGTGGTATGCCAATGTATAAAAAGCGGCTTTTAGGATTCCGTATTTTCGCTCAACATGCTGGCCCATTATCCTGGCCCAATGTGTACAGCGGCCTTAATAGGCCTAAATAGGAAAAATCTTATTGAAATAGTCATTATTATCGATACAGAGTCCGAATCTATAGTTTTTGAATTTCTGTTTGTCTATCTGTCTGGGAACGCAATACGAGAAAACTGGACAGCTTTTAATGAAATTTGGTATGATGATAGCTGGTTATCCGGGTCAACATTTACTTTTTACTACGGGAAAATATCTCATCGTTGAGAAATCTATACAAACCTTAAAACGTAGGGACGAACCCAAGCGGAGCGGGGGTCAGTCGCTAGTTTACGTACATATATTTTTCCAGTGGTATCAGAAATAATCTTATAATAAATTACTGTTTGCTTTGTTATTGTTCGTGAGGACCTTGATATAATATTTATGAAATCTCTGAGATTAAAATATAAAATGATACAATAGCAATATAAAATGAAATAGACAGTGTTATCTTAGTAATATTATTCCGTTTGCATTCAAAACCTTTTTTGGCTACGAAACCCTAATATTAATCATAAAAAGTAGGATACACTACCGCCGCGTCTTTGCTCGCGCCCAGTTTGATTTTTAGACTATTTATCTCGTATTCATTCCCTAACACATGTTTCGTACTTTTAAAAATAACCCCTTGTTTTTAAAAAGTACGTACGAAACTGGTGTTTTATAATTTGATGACAAAATTCTACGAATTTTCGAATGGATACATCTCTGTTATATGATTTTTCCATACAGATTTTGAACCCCCGTTTCATCCCTTAGGGGTTGAATTTACAAACATCCGTTCTTAGCTATGGCCACGTAGCGTCTAGCCTACGCCATAATAACAGTCTGTGTGTTAAATTTCAACCCAATCCGTTCAGAGGTTTGAGCTAAATGTTGATAAGTCAGTCAGTCAGTCACGGTTTCCTTTTATATATACGGATATACAACATTCCTTAAAAAACTTTTATCGCATTTTAACATATTTCTTTCTCAAGGCTATATTTCGCGAGAAACAGATTATCGTTACTCTGACCTTCAGCAACTTTTCTGGCAAAAGCGATATTCCTTTAAATTTTTTACTTTTATAAACTCCTCAAATAGTATTATGAATGCGAAAGTGGAGATTTTTGTTGTCTCTCAGCACTTCTCTTAAGCCAAAAATACTAAAATTTAGCACGTATTTTATACAAAACAAAGTTTCCACAAATAAACAACGACCAAATCAATTATACCAAAAATGGTTCAATATTGACTTTATTTACTTAATTAATTTTTGCTTTTGCTCGCAGCTTTGCTTGGATGGTAGCAGGGCGGGGATGAAATGTATTCATGCTATCATGCTAGTCATCATAATACAATCTAATTTTATCGAAATCAGTTCAGCGATTTAAATATGAAAAGGAACAAACAGACAGATGGAGTTATTTTTACATCTATACATATTATAAAATTGTAACTAAGCCGAATCTGTTTACATTAAATATTTTTTGGAAATTCTTATTGAAATAGACATTATTATCGATACAGAGACCGAATCTAGTTAGTATAGTTTTAGAATTTTTGTCTGTCTGTCTCTTACCGCATCACGGAAAAACCACTGGAGGGATTTTAATGAAATTTAGTATGATGATAATTGGTTATCCGGGTCAACATATAGGATACTTTTTACTGCGTTAAAATATCTCATCTCTGAGAAATCGATGCAGGCTCGACGACTTCCAGCCTCCCGAACAAGCTGGCTTCCGTAGAGGTTTTAGTACCGTAGACCACATTCATACGTTGCGGCAGGTTATACAGAAGACCGAGGAGTATAACTTGCCTCTTTGCTTGGCGTTTGTGGATTACGAAAAAGCCTTTGATTCGATCGAGACTTGGGCTGTGCTGCAGTCTCTCCAGCGGTGCCAAGTTGACCACCGGTATATCGAAGTGTTGAAGTGTTTGTACGAAAACGCCACCATGTCAGTCCGACTTCAGGACCGGGACTCGGGACCCATCCAACTGCAGCGAGGAGTACGACAGGGCGATGTCATCTCGCCGAAATTATTTACCGCTGCATTGGAAGATGTATTTAAGGTCCTGGACTGGAACGGACTGGGCATCAACATTAACGGCGAGTACATCACTCACCTTCGGTTTGCCGATGATATAGTGGTTATGGCTGAGACCATGGAGGACCTCAGTATAATGCTCAATGACCTCAATGGAGTCTCCGAACGAGTTGGTCGAAAAATTAACATGGATATGACGAAAATTATGCCAAATGTCCATGTTGCAACCACTCCAGTTTCTATCGGCGATTCTATGCTCGAAGTTGTAGACGAGTATATATACCTGGGACAAACTGTCCAGTTAGGTAGGTCCAACTTCGAGAAAAGGTCAATCGACGGATCAAACTCGGATGGGCAGCTTACGGGAAGCTACGTAGCATCTTCTCGTCCCGAATACCACAGTGTCTCAAGACAAAAGTCTTCGACCAGTGTGTGTTGCTAGTGATGACATACGGCACAGAGACGTGGCCGCTTACGATGGGCCTGATAAGAAAGCTCAAGGTTACACAGAGAGCAATGGAAAGGGCTATGCTCGGGGTTTCCCTGCGAGATCGAATCAGGAATGAGGAGATACGCAGAAGGACCAAGGTCACCGACATAGCCCGCAGAATATCCAAGCTCAAGTGGCAGTGGGCAGGGCACATCGCTCGCAGAACAGATGGTCGTTGGGGACGCAAAATTCTCGAGTGGCGGCCAAGGACCGGAAGGCGAAGCGTGTCGTGGAAATCTTTGGGGGAGGCCTATGTCCAACAGTGGACGTGTTTGGGCTGAAACGAACGAACGAGAAATCTATACTAAACGTTAAAACGTAAGGGACGAACCCGAGCGGAGCAAGGGTGAGTCGCAAGCTTATAATATTAGCATGGATTATGTACATATCAATTTCTACTGGAAGAAAGTAAATTGAACCAAACCTTAAGAGTCTTTAAAACAAATAAAATTTATAAAGTTGAGTTTTCAAAGTCTTTTAGTGTTTATATGTTTAGAACACTCCACTTGCTTCGCTCCGATTATTTCGATCAGTTTGCACCTGTGTACTTACTTCAATTACGAGAAGATATTCTTTATTTTACCCGCTTGTCATAAAAAGTTGTTACAGTTCCATTAATATTATTATTGCGGCTATTAAGCATAATTTTACAGAGTACAGCCGTGGAAAATTCCACCCAGATAGAAACTTATTCAATGAAATTCTAATATAATACAAGCAAAAGTTGATCATTGATTTTCTTTCTTTCAACAGAACATTTATTGGAGTAGTTCTAAGCTCTAACTTAAATTACGTCGTGTCAGTATGTCACAGTCATTTTCTTTTTAGAGTACTTGTATTGATAATGGGGTGGCACTCACATGTAACAGAGAGGTAAAAAAATTGAGGAGGAAGAAGCGTAAGGTGTATTTTTACAAATGAGATGGAGGTTGATAAACGACCTTTTTATTTAAGTCAATAGTTGCTAAGTAATACACGTCTGAAGTCGTAAGCATTGTGTTACCTCATCCCCTTCTCTCACACCCTCTAACTTGGATGAGATATTTTCGGTTACACGCATTGTTAGATTAGCGAAATTATCTTTCTTTCCCATGGTATATTTTTCTTGGTATATTTTCTATGGTACATTTTTCATGGCATATTTGAGGATTATTATGATTGTTAAAATGAAAAGCTTGAAGCTCAGGGTGGAGTTACGGTCTCAACAATGCGAGAACGGATCCCTAAGCTATATATTGGAAGTTTTGTGTGTTCAGGATGTTTCACGTTAAAGAAAGGCTTTTAAAAAGTCCTCTTTGTTTTCGCCATGCTTGTGATTTTGCTCCATTTCAATTACGTAGATTCAAAGATACAGATATTTTTTTTTTCATAATACTCTCGTAATACAAAGCAGGTGTCATTTGTATGATGTTAACAGAACAAAATAAACATATGTCTATAGCCGTAAACCTTTGATGTATCTATATCTATGATATACTAATATCATAAAGCTGAAGAGTTTGTTTGATTGTTTGTTTCCTTGTTTGTTTGTTTGAACGCGCTAATCTCAGGAACTACTGGTTGGAGTTGAAAAATTATTTTTGGATTTGATAGTCCATTTATCGAGGAAGGCTTTAGGCTATATATAATCCCGAAAAAATGTACGGTTCTCGTGGGATAGATTTGTTTTTATCTAGGGACGAACCCGAAGCGCAGCGAGGGTGAGTCCCTAGTTCATGATAAAAATAAAAATAATATTTAGTATTTAATATAGATGGATATTTTTATATTTATATAATTTTTCTTTTTGTTTATATCAACAAGATGACTTCGCATGCCTTAAAAGTTGACAACTGGTCGCACTGCACTACGCCTTCAGACAGGAATCCGCCACCGATGGTGTCCGTCAAAGTTGGGTGTTTCCACATTGATCCAGCGTCCGTGTAAGTTGTAATAACGGTATTTACACTCGTAGATACACAAATATTCATCTTAACAAACCATTCCATTTGATATCCATATCCTGAGGGTGCATAAAAAAATATAGTCCGCCATCTTTGGGAGTCCGCCATATTGAATTTAGAATGACATTACTTAGCTAAACATGCATTGTCATCCAAATTAAACGTGTATGCAAAATTTCAGCTCAATCGGTTGCTTTAAAATTCAATTGCAAGATTTGACCCAAACAAATAAACAAACAAACATCACACTCAGCAGCAAATTTATCCCTTCCTACCGTCAATAGAGTTACCCTTGCTTCGCTCGTATGTGTCTTTAGGTGCTACACTAGTTTATTCGTTACTCCTAGATCATAGTCTACGTTAGTACTAAATTTCATTAAAATTCGTTCAGCCGTTTCGACGTAAATGAGTAATAGATGTGTGTATGGCTATTACATCGTTACCTCCAGCGTATAATAGTACTTTAAGTCACTTTTGTCACTGGTAGCTCTAAAGGTGTCTGACCACTACACCGTCTCATACCATAACCGTGCTGTGAATGTATCAGGCACGGAAACAAGCATGACACGGACTACTCTGCCCACTAGAACGTATCAACAACGTATCATTCCTGTACATAACGGCTTTAACGACCGTAGCATCCGCGTATCATCCGCGTGTCATATCCGAAAACGAACGAGAAAACGGGAACCGTACGGATATGACACGCGGATGATACGAGGATGCTACGGTCACTAAAACAGATATGTACAGGTATGATACGTTGTTGATACGTTCTAGTGAGCATAGTAGTCCGTGTCATGCTTGTTTCCCCGCCTGATATGTGCATAGCACGGTTATGGTATGAGACGGTGTAGTGGGCAGATATCTTTATAAATTGGACATAACTCGTCTTATTTTCTCCACGGTGAGAAAAAGTGGATTTTTAATATAAAGTGCTGGCATTAAGTGCAGTATACCTTTAGTTTCATTGTAATTTCATCTTGTGAATTAAAATCATTAATATATTAAAGAAAGTAATAAAAATACCGTTCTTTTTTTTAATTTTAAACGGTAGTACCACTGAGGTGTGGGGTGCGGGGAGATTTTAATAGAAACAACCGCTCTGGATAACGCTCTGATTTATTCTACTCGTTCACTCTAAGACTAATACATTATATATGTAATATATATGCTAGATATGCTAGGCATGCTAGGCATCCCACTACATCACCGGGGTAGAAAAAAAGAAAAAAAAATAATTAAATTTACTTTTTTTTCGTTACATTATATTGTTACTATATTTTTATTTCTTATGTATTAAAAAAAACAAAGAGTAGCAGTAGCAGTAGCAGTAGCAGTAGGTACCTACTTAAAATTATTATATTCTAATTAATCATACAATACATTTTCTTATTTCTAAGTTAAGTATGAATAATACTATCTATCTTTTACAAAGGGTTTTGTTCTATTTTTATGAATAATTTCAATTTTACCGTTTCTCAAAATTTTTACATTCGGTTCTTGTTCTTCAACAACAACATACGGGCCATTATACAAAATATCAAGTTTACTTCCTGTTTCATTTTTTACTAGTAACATATCGTTTGGATTATATTTTATTCGATTTACATATTTATCATAATTCTGTTTCCTTTTCTCTTTACATTTTAATAAATTTTCTTTTGCATCCCTGTTAGCTACCTGTAACCTATATTTTAATTCTAAACTATAATTATCTGGATTGTACAAAGGTTCTATGTCAGCTGAAATTCTACTAGGCATTTCACAAGGTTTCCCGAAAACTAGCTCATATGGTGGATATCTTGTACTTGAATGAATTGTATTGTTGTATGTAAAGCACCAAAATGGTAACCATTGGCTCCAAGTTTCTGGATGATTATCGCACTGTATGCGCAAAAATGAACCTAGATGTTTATGTGCATTTTCAAGTGAACCAATAGTCTGATGATGGTATGCAGTAGAATTTAATTTTTCTATGTTAAGCAATTTACATACCTCTTCCATTGTCTCAGAAATGAATTCTGTTCCACGATCCGTAGCGATGATCTTTGGAATTCCGAACCTTAAAATGAAATTATTCACAAAACTCTTAGCTATACTTACCGTTTCCTTATTTCTAAGAGGATATGCCTCGACAAACTTACTTAACTCGCACTGTACTGTTAATATATATTTATTATTTTCTATGTCTCTATCTAATGGTCCGACTACGTCTAGAAAAACTTTTTCTAAAGCATAACTTGCAGTAGTTGTAATAACCATAGGTTCTTTAATATACCTAGAATACTTCATTTTTTGACATTTTTCACATTTTCGAACATAACTCTTAACATCATTTTCGATTCCTGGCCAGTAGAATCTACGTTTTATGTTATTTATCATTCTACGAATCCCAGCGTGTCCGCTTGTGGGTAGCAAATGATAGTCATTCATAATAAATTTCTTTTCTTCGTCATCATCTATTCTCTTTATACCTCTCAAAATACAAATGCGTGGTCCGGACCACTTATCAATGCTTTTTATTTCTTCTACAAGATTCTTGATAAACAATACGTTATCTTCTCTTTTAATAATGCATATTTCTTTAATTTTTAATTTTTCACATATTTTCCTCAATTTTTCCACAAAAACGTCTCGCGTATAATGTGCTTTAAAATCGAGATTAACATATAATATATTTTTATTTTTTATAAATGCGAAACATTCAGATTCGACATCAATATCTTTTTTCTCTTTAATTTTTTTTAATTCTTCTCCTTTCAGTAAACTTAATTCAACTGCTCCATTCGGTATCCTAAGTATTTCCACAACTTTTGGTTGATCAGGCCAATAATTCGGGTTAATACTTGGGATATCGTCTATTCTATCATTTCCACTTTCATTCTCTCTTTCATCCTCTTTTATTATCCTAGCTTGCGCTCTTGTTATTACTGTTACTAACCTTTCATTCATAACTTTCAAATCTTGGGACGTTATGCTTATTCGTGATAAAGCGTCTGCTATTACATTTTCTTTTCCTCTCACGTATACTATTTTAAAATCATATTCTTCTAATGCTAATCGAAATTTTAAAAGTCTACTTGACGGATCTTTCATCCCAAACAAGTATATTAAGGGTTTATGATCTGTCATAATTGTAAAAGTACGTCCATATAGATATGGTCTGAAATATTTCACACTCCAAACTATGGCAAGTAATTCTTTCTGTATTGTTGGGTAATTTAACTCTGCCTTATTTAAAGGTCTACTAGTATAAGCTACGGCCTTCATGTTACTATTACAAAGTACTGCACCTATCGCTGTGCCCGAAGCATCGGTCTGTAGTATAAATTCTTTCGAAAAATCAGGGTATTCTAAAATAGGAGGAGTTGTTAAAGCGTTTTTCAAAAAATTAAATGATTTTTCACATTGCTCAGTCCATTCATACTTGACATTTTTCCTACAAAGTTTATTCAAACAATTAGTTATATCAGCAAAATTTTTAATAAACTTTCTATAGTAGTTACACATTGCAACAAAACGTCTGACTTCATCAACGTTTGTCGGTGTTGGATAATTTTGAATAGTTTTGATTTTCTCTGAGTCTGGTTGAATACCTTGAGAAGATATCGTATGGCCTAAATATAATAGTTCTGTTTTTAAGAATTGACATTTACTCGGATTTAATTTAAGATTAACTTTACGTAGGCGTTCGAAAATTTCTATTAAGTTTTTGTTATGCGATTCAAGATTTCGTCCAAAAACAACACAATCGTCTAAATAAATAAAACAATTTATATAGTTAAGACCTGACATAGCTACTGACATCACTCTAGAGAAAGCGCTGGGACTGATCTTTAGTCCCATAGGTAGACGCTTCATTTGATACTGACCTGTACTAGTTGTGAAAGACGTGATTGGTCTACATTCAGGTTTTAAAGAACATTGATAATATGATTGACTAAGATCTAAATGAGAGTAATAAATTGCACCTGATAGCGAATCTAAAATTTCGGTAATATTTGGTAATGGAAATTTATCATCCTGTATTACTTCATTTAACTTTCGGTAGTCTATGACTAACCTCCACTTTTTATTATTTTTATCATCAGATTTTTTAGGTACTAATAATATGGGACTGGACCATTCACTTTGTGAAGGTTCTATGATGTCGTCGTCTAACAATTGCTTGATTTGTTTGTCTACTTCTGTTTTTAAACTATGTGGTAACCTATATGGCTTTACATAAACTGGATTTACATTTTGTTTCAAATTAATTGATTGTTCGCATAAATTATTAGTAGTGAGTTTATCACCGGGCAAGTGGAATACGTCAGCATACTTTGAACAAATACTCTCTATACTGCTTCGTTCGCTCGTACCTAAGTGATCAAGTTTCAAAGATTGCAACAATGTTTTTGCACGTGTAGAGTTCAAAGTACACTTATCAAAGAAGCAAACATTATACTCTTTCAATGGTAACAATTGAGGTTGAAAAATTGGAATAATTATTTCCCTATCACTGGTATTCATTAATCTGATAGGTATTATGTTATCTTTAGGTTTTACTATCAAACCAGCCAAAAACAAATTATCCTGTAATTCTTTCTGTACAATCACACTGTCTTCTTTCACATCTGAATTTAACTTTATATAATGAATAGTTTCATATCGTGCCGGTATCGTTATATATTCAGTACATAGTTTAGGCGAAGTATACAAAGGTATTTCACTTTGTTTTTCATTTGTTAACGTTAATATATTTTTCTCTAAATTGATAGTTGAATTGAAATTGTTCAGAAAATCTAACCCAATTATTCCATCTGATTTACAAGGTAAGTTCTCGAACAAGTAAAACTTGTGTTCATAAGTAGTACCGTCCGATGCGTGTAAAGTTAAATAAACATAGCCGTCTGAATAGGTCTTGCCACCTATACCGTTTATAACTATAGGGTCTCTATGTATGCGTATTTGTTCCGATAAGATATTACTACGAATTGCCGATAATGAAGCACCTGTGTCTAGCAACCATGAACATTTTTGTCTATCTAAATTTAAGTACACATATTTTACGTTATCATCGCAGGTCAAAATATAATTTTTAGGTCCGAAAAACTGATTCAGTTCAGTAGTTTTCTCTTGCGTTGTACTTTCGACCTGTGCCGAACAAATATTTCGTTGATTGCGATTACCACTACTACTGTTACCTCGACCACGACTCGAACTCACAAAATTGTCACGATAACCTCGCGTCGACCGGCCATTGTTATATCCTCGATTATAATTATTATTTACGTACTTACCTCTCGTATAATTGTTGAAGTTATTGTAATTCCGCCTGTGATTTGAATAAAAATTACCTCTAGTATTCATTCGTCCGCCTCTACCTCTTAGCGAAGACCTGTAGTAGGGGGGTTGGTTACCTCTCCTTTGCACGTTGAAGATATTGTTGGAAGACGGAAGCTGTCCCAGCTCCTCATCCTCAGCAGCACGCACTGCGTCCTTCAGCTCTGAGTAGTTTCGAGCTGAGATAATTGTACTTAGTCGCCTGTTGCGTAACCCATCTGCAAATCTTTTAATTGCAAGGTTTTCATTTATAGGTCTCAATATCTCACAAGACTTCGGATTTCCGTCGCTCTGTGCAATAGTGAGGCCTACAAATAACTCAGACAATTTATCTCCGTACTCACGAATCGACATATTATTCTGAGATAAATTATTTAATCGACTAAGTATCGCATTTGCTGATTTTTTTGTTAATAAAAAGTCCCTAATATCTTGTATTAAGCTCATTACGTCATCATATTCACTTTTTAATTTCAATTTAGCGGTTTTAGTTAACCTAGTTTTTAATACAAAAGAGATAAGTAATTTTTTCTGTGTAACATTTACAAGATATTCGTCATACATTTCAATTCCGTCAATAATTTTTTCAATAGTCTCTTCCGTATTGTCCATTACGGGAATTAAAGAAATTGCCGTCTTTATATCAAATTTATCCATTTTTGTAATATCTGATTTTGACGTTTCCATTGTACAATTAATTTTATATGTTAAAATTTTATTATATACGAACTCAATACGTTCCTTTAATACTTCGTAAACATAACCTACTAACTCTACTTTACTTTCTTGTTTAGCAATAATATTAATAATATCTTTATACGTTAAAAATAACTTTTCTGCTTCTAAAATCTTATCATTAACTTTACCTTCATATTTTAACCTTCTAGTAGGGCCCAACTTTCTTAAATCAACTTGAATTATATTTAACTTATTTAAAATAAACTCTAAATTCTGTTCCATATATCATAGTTATTCACTTACACTAAATATTATAGTCCTTAAAATAAGTTCTAAAATTTATGTATTTATTATAGTCCTTAAAACAGTTCTTAAATTTCTGTATTTACGCACAAAATAACGGCAACGAGAGATAAAATAAAAAAAAAAAAATAATTATAATAATGGGGGGAATTTTGGTTGACACATTTTAACACTTATTTTCACTTCACTTTTCACCTTCACTCAAGTAGGTACTCTGGCCGTCTAGCACTAGACATGCGAATCAGATCCTTGCGTCATTAGGCAGCATCACTCCCAGCAGCATCTGTAGCATTGAATCTCCCTGAAAGCCTTTGTCGAATTCTCCTAATAAACTCTGTCTGCATCCTCTTTTCCATCCATTTTCTTTCCTTCTTTCTCCAAATTTTACACCCCAAGCATACTGTAGCAGCAATGAATACCACCAAAACCACTGAGATCAGGATGTTGTTGGTCAGGATATGGGTCTCTATATCCTTATCTGAAATTCCAGCACCGTTGCTGCCGGCTGTATTTTGCGTAATCATTACTTCTTTGTCTTCCGTTTTTGAATATGATTTCCCCATTTTGTTTATAATTATTTTCCGTTTATATAAATTAATTTAATCCACTTCACAAGTTATAAAAGTTAAAGTGTTCTATAACTTACACCGAGGCACACAGGAATCCGCTGCGTTGCGAGATTCGCCGGTCACCCGACACTCGCCCACGCCACGGCATGGCAGGGTCGCCATGAGGTGTGGGGTGCGGGGAGATTTTAATAGAAACAACCGCTCTGGATAACGCTCTGATTTATTCTACTCGTTCACTCTAAGACTAATACATTATATATGTAATATATATGCTAGATATGCTAGGCATGCTAGGCATCCCACTACACCACAAATAATTTAAGTTTTTAAAGTTTAAGAAATAATAAATAATTTACAAGTATACTGTGGGACGCATTTGGATAATGGTTGCTTGTTGGCAAAACAATTGAGTGACTTTGCTTTGTAAGGAATGTTAAGCTCAATTAGTTCTTTTGACTCAAAATAAAGCTTTCATCACAATGACAATTTGTAAAAGTAAACAAAAAAAAATTATGGAAGAACAAGAATATAGCATTTAGCTCCCGCTTCGCTTCTATTATATTATATTATTATATAATAAAACTGTAGAGGTCGAATGTCTGCATATAGAAAAAAATGCTAAAAACCGAATGAGGGGGATGTAAGAAGAGAAATAGAACAAATTCAGACTTTTTTCAAATTTTGTGTTTCTCTGTCTGTTTGTACGGGCTAATCTCCGAAACTGTGAGACCGATTTAAATGAAATTTTGCATGGTGGTACCTTATATCCCTGGTCAACATTTTAGATATTTTTCATCCCAGAAAATTAAAGACTTGCCGTGGGATAGTTAACAAACTATAGTAACTTGTATAGATTAGTACACAAAAACTACTGATTGGATTTTAATGAAACTTTACAATAATATAGTTCATATATCAGAATAATATATACAGTTATACATATATACAGTAGGCTATGTGTTACTCCAGGTCATAGTCCATCTGTGTTTTCTTTCTAATCCGTTCAGCGGTTACACACCCACGCACAAACAAACACATACTTATACTTTAATTAAATTAAAATATTCAGATTACATGTTGAAGAATATATAACTATTTCAAATACTGTTTTATAAAAACATATGCATCAAATGGTTTACACGTTTGTTGTTAAAACTCGCATATCGATTCAATAAATTCATGAACAAAGCTTTTATGGTTAGCTTTCAGTTATTCCACTGTAACGAATGTAATACAGTTGGAATGAATATAAAGTAAATGGTGCTAACTGTAAAACTGCATGTTGGATAACATTTTATATAAAGTATATTAATATGGTTTAATCTCATTTTAAAGTTAAACATATGACGTATCAAAAACATTATCAAAGAATTCGTCAAGAATTATGCGTTGTCATTATTAATAGACCAGTGTCGATAATTTTTGAAACAAAAAAAATATAATAATATTAAGATGAAACCTATTGGAAAAGGAAGAGAATATAATTTTTTTTGGCATATTTTTTTCCTTTTCCAATAGTTTTCATCCTAATATTGTTTTTTTTTTTTCACTTTTTAGCATTTTCAAAGGCTTCAGCTCTGGCCTATAAGTTTATTTCGAAAGTGAGCTTACCTACATATATGTCGAAAAAAGAACTCATAACAAGAAGAAGAAGAGTCTCAGAATCTTATCTCACTCTTAATTAATCAAATTATAGCAAACTAGTGTTTTCCCGTTGCTTCGCCCCCATTGTTTATTTATATTTATTATATATATACAAGCGACGGACCCTCGCTTTGCTCGGGTTCGTCCCTAGCTTGATTCCCCATACAAAATTTCATCCCAATTTTCACCCCCTTAATTGATGATTTACGGGATAAAAATTCTATGTATATAAATTTCATCTAAATCGGTTCAGTAGTTCCAGAGTTTAGTTTCTACAAACAAACTCACAAACATACAAACTTTACCTCTTTATAATATTAGTATTATTAATATGTTTTTATAAATTATAGCCTCTGTGGTACTTTGATGCTATGAACTTAATATATACAAAGTTTCATCATAATACGTTTTGTAGCGTTAGCATCAAATAGTAACTAACATAAATCCATCTATACTGTATACTTCTTCAAGCTAAAATGGCTGGACTGATTTGGATGACGTAAACATATGGACTATGACCTAGCATCTGGGGACGAGCCCAAGCGAAGCGAGTGTAAGTCGGTAGTAATTTATAAAACACATAAAACATTAAAGTCAAGATGGCTTCACTGAGAATGAATCTCGTTGAAAAATAGGAATCGTCGATATCGTACAATATTAGGATTCTAAGGCACACAACGATTTTTGTTATTGCAATATGATTTTTAAAAATATCCTACAACTCAGACTTAGGAATAATATAGCCAGTGTCTAATAAATGTCAATAAACTAAGCGCAATAATAATTTTACAATACTTTTAAAAGAATAGGTATATAATGTTTTAAAATAGTATGCGAATGACAATTTGTAACTAATATATAACGATATCAGCGACTCACCCTCGCTTCGCTCGAGTTCGTCCCTAGGTTGATTCCCCTTACAAACTTTCATCCCCATTTTCACCCCCTTACAGGATGATTTCCGGGATAAAAAGTATCCTATGTTCTTCCCAGGGCCTCAAACTATCTTCTTTTACCCCCTACAACCTCACAACATCACAAACTCACAAACTTTACCTCTTTATAATATTAGTATAGATGTATGACAAATTCGACAATAGTAGCATAAACAGCAAATTACGCTACTATTTGTCATTAATTATTTTGGCAGACTCTATCTGTATAATTCTTTAATCTTCTACAACTGGATAAAACAGTATAAAAAAAATTGTTTTTGTTTACAGACGTGGTCGGAGAATGTTCCTGCTACAAATGGTAGTGCTCTGCTTCGTTCCTCACGCCGCTTTGATTGTGCAGAACTGTTCGATCATGGCGCAGCTCTCACAGACCTTCGATTCTTCATTATTTTTGAATTCAGAGGTAAATTTAATAATGTATGTATGTATGTATTGTATGTATTTAGTCCCTTTTTTAACGTCCCACTGCTGAGCGTGGGCCTACCGTCAATACGAGGGGAACAGGCCATAAGCCACCACGCTGGCTAAGTACGGGTTAGTGGACTTCACACGTCTTTCGAAAATTTACTAGGATCTCTTAGATATGCGGGTATCTTCACGATGCTTATCTTCACCATAAGACAAGTGGTAATTATATTGAAAATGATTCGCACATGAAAATATCACAGGTCGCGTGGCCTGAGATTTGAACTCGCTTCACAGTTTCCCATGCGAGCGCGTTACCATTGGGTTGCTTAATAAATATATTAAACGATTTTCTTATTACCCTCCTCCGAAGAAGGGGTTATGTTTTTCGAGTGCATGTATATATGTATGTATGTCCATTTCTTTGGCACGCACTATACCGTCTTGAAGGATTTTAATATATGAGAACTAGGATAATCATTTATAAAATACTAGTGCTCGCCCAGTGATCGAGTTTCGACGATATTCATTATAAAAAAATTGAGGAAAACATAATACATGAATAAAACTTACCGACTTATATAAAAATAAAAACTAACTGTTTCCAAAATGTTCTTATTAATAACACTAAAGCTCTTCTCAATAGCCCCTAAGCAAGAAAAAAGAAAATCTGTTGACAAACAGAGGAGGAAAAGGTACTTTGCCTATTTACATATAGATATGATCTTATTACACGTTTTTATGCATTAGGTTGTACTCCATAACAGTTTCTTTTATATAATACAAGCGACTCACCCTCGCTTCGCTCGGTTTCGTCCCTAGCTTGAATATAGTAAAATGGATATAATATGTTATCCTTAAGAGATAAACATATGCCATCGCGGATTTTTTTGTAGACCTTTTTTAAGGTGTACAATACTGTAGTACATTATTTTGATCTATCTCGTAGGGTTCAGCCAGCGTTTGCAATGTAAGCACAAAAAAATGAGTTTATCTAAATAAACCTAAACCTAAGTACGACATTACATTAGAAACCTCTAAAATTATCAGTGTTTCTCTAATATATTATGCATGTATTATACATATAAACCTTCCTCTTGAATCGCTCTATCCATTAAAAAAACGTATCAAATCCGTTGCGTCGTTTTAAAGATCTAAGCATATATAGGGATAGACAGACAGCGGGAAGCAACTTTGTTTTATACTATGTAGTGACTAGCTACTCACCCTCGCTTCGCTTAAGTTCGTCCCTAGGTATGTTAGTTTTAACGTTTATTGCCGTATAGATAGACTATATAATATGAATATATATATATATATATATATATATATATATATATATATATATATATATATATATACATATTACATAGGTATGATGAGTTGTTGTGGGTTGTATTACAACCTGTATTCCCGTGGGAATTGAGATAATATTCTGCGGTAAAAAGTAGCCTTTGTCATTCTTAAACCCTCCAACTACCTCCACACAAACAAACAAGCACATTTTCACATTTATAATATTTACTAATATGGCACTAATTGCCAAAAAAAACACGTTCATAATTAGTTTATTTTTAGTAATTGTTATTGTCCTGATATACCGATATTTACCCGTAAATATCTCAGAAATGTGATACTTTAAGGTTATACAATGCTGTTTATATTAATAGCCATGACAACCAGTTGGTGGGATGAAGTTGACACGTTTATGCCAGCTATAGAAAAATATTCAAACAATCTTTTCAATTCATATATATAGATATTCATATATTACTAGCGACTCACCCTCGCTTCGCTTCGGGTTCGTGCTAAAACAAAAACAAATTATCCCACGGGAACCGTATATTTTTCCGGGATGATATATAGCCTATAGCCTTCCTTAGTTAACGGGATATCCAATGCAAAAAGAATTTTTCAAATCGAATTAGTAGTTTCTGAGATTAGCGCGTTCAACCAAACAAACAAACAAACTCTTCAGCTTTATTATATTAGTATATAAATGTATGATCCGGGAATACAAATAAAAGGCCCTATAACAAACCGACTATTTATTTTATTCAAACTAGAGAAAACAATGTATAAGCGTAAGGCGTACGTGTTATGACAAAACAACCTTCTTTTCTTTTATTCATCTTTCATTTCATTCTATTCTCAAAATCATTTAATATATCTCTTTTTACTTTTAAAATATCATTTCACGCATACTAATTTAATAATAATAGCTGACTCAGATCAGCTGAAAATGTTGTCTTGTCGTCTTCTATACATACTCGTCGTATAATAAAATTCTGTGTCGAATCTGTACATTGAATATTTTTTGGGAAATCTTATTGAAATAGTCATTATTATCGATACAGAAGCCGAATATATAGATATTAGAATTTTTATCTGTCTGTCTGGTAATGTATCAGGAGAAAACCACTGGAGAGATTGTTATAAAATTTGGTATGGTTTGGTTTAGGATACTTTTTATTCCGGGAAAATATCTCTTAGAAATCTATACTAAACGTTAAAGCGTAACTAACCCGAGCGGATCGAGAGTGAGTCGCTAGTAATTGCTATAAATTTATTTGTTATCTTTGAAGTCATACACTTTATGAGCACTTTTCATTTCTCCATTTTTTCCAGATTTCTTGAAAAAAATGTAAAAAGTCTTTTTTAAAACTAGCATTTTAAACTAACACTTTAAAATCAAAATTACTTAAAACGCCCATCCTTTTTCAAGTGATACGCTTATAAACGAACAGCATTTCATTTTTATTATATAGATTTTCTTATCGTAGACAGGGAACTTTCTTCGTGTTTTTAGGGTTCCGTACCCAAAGGGTAAAACCCTATTACTAAGACTTCGCTGTCCGTCTGTCCGTCTGTCTGTCTGTCCGTCTGTCACCAGGCTGTATTTCATGAACCGTGATAGTTAGACAGTTGAAATTTTCTGTTGAACTGATGTATTTCTGTTGCCGCTATAACAACAAATACAAAAAAAAAAACAAAATAAAATAAATATTTAAGGGAGGTCCCATACAACAAACGTGATTTTTTTGCTCGTTTTTGCTGGATATTGATAACGGTAACAGGTAGACGCTTGAAATATTTACAGAATATTTAGTTATATATTCACTTTAAAAATAAATAATTAAATTAAAATAAAACAAATATTTAAGGAGACATGATTTTTTTGCCGGTTTTATAGATAATGGTACGGAACCCTTCGTGCGCGAGTCCTACTCGCCCTTGGCCGGTTTTTTCTTTAAGTTTTCACTGTGAGTATTCAGTCTCTGGTGTATAAGTTAAAGTAAGCAAGGTCAACTTCTTGGTCCATTGCATGCTGTAATTTTACATCTACATTTATAGACTAAGTAACATTATGCTTTAAGTTAAAATAAAGTAACATTTTCTACTATTTTAGAAAGGAAAATAGAAACCACAAATAGAAAATATTTAGCTAAATGTACAGAATTTCACTGAAGCTCGATATTACTAAATAAATACTATTTCTTTAACAAGCTTTTTAAAAGATTTTGTTGTAATTTCATTCATTTCATTTTAACAACTGATGTATCTACTTAAAACTTTTGATAAGTAACATGTATCGCTATTATAAGAATTTGATGCTATATATTGAATGACCAATGACTCAAAACCAGGAGGAAATGTATAGTGAATCTTTTAGTGGGTTACTAGTAAAATCTCGGAGCTTAGACAAGGCGTCTTGCAATTTATACTATAAAAAAATTATAGAAAAAATTATAATAATATATGAAATATTATAAAGCTGAAGAGTTTGTTTGTTTGTTTGGTTGAACACGCTAATCTCAGGAACTACTAATCCGATTTGAAAAATTCTTTTTGCATTAGATAGCCCGTTAATTGAGAAAGGCTATAGACTATAGGTATATCATCCCGGAAAAATGTACGGTTCCTGTGGGGTAGATTTGTTTTTGTCTAGGGACGAACCCGACGCGAAGTGAGGGTGAGTCGCTAGTCGTAGAAGAAATCTAAAAAATATATAAGAAAATGACATTAAATGATCCCAACGATTAAATTTGTTATTTCAGCACAATTTTCACAATTTCTATCTTTTAAAGATTATAGAATGTTATCTAGACTGCACCTCATTGGTTAGTTTGAAAAATTCCATATATTACAGTCAATCAAAAGCCTGTTTTTTAATTTACTAAAACTATTTTTTTTAATGTCTGAATACATATTAGATAGCTGTATTGTAATATTTAACAAAGTGTATTATATTTATAGCTGATTGTAATCGTTAACAAAATTTTGTACCGTTGAAGAGGCTTAATAAAACAATAGAATGCTAATGAATGTGGTAACCGCTACCTAGAGGCACATTGTCTCGACATCAACGTTAAGCGAGCAACGATGGCTTCCCTATACACTCTTTATGAATCCCGCAAGGAAAAGTATATTGGATTTAGTAACTTATTGGTCTTTTTCATATTGGATCGTCTACCCATGATAATATTTTTATATATTACTAGCGACTCACTCTCGCTCCGCTCGGGTTCGTCCCTATAACGGTTAGTATAGATTTCTCAGAGATGAAATATTTTCCTGCAGTAAAAAGTATCCTAAATGTTGACCCGGATAACCAACTTAACCATAATTATATTAAAATTACACTACGGGACTTAACGCGTGAATTCATAAATGGCTATATACCTTGTTCCCGACGTTTCGACTGGGTTGCTATATAGCCTCTTAGCTTTAAGTCTAAAATTAAATTAGTATAATTTTGAGATCAAAATTTTTACATAATATGTTATAAGATGTTTATATTTTTGTAATCACCTATAATCTTTCCATTCTGATACCACACTAAGTAGATTTGAAAGAAAAAAAAATAAGACATCCAAATTGATACCTTATATCCGCCATTTTGATTTTTATAATTTTAATATACCCTTTAAGCCTAAACACTCGCATAATCAAGACGAATCTAACGTAGGAGGAAATACATAATTTTCCTTTAGGCTTTCCCGCAGAGAAAGTTTAAAATTATAATTCCGGGTCTAAATTAATATTTAATTAATTGTAATTTCATTTACTATAGAAGATAGTCTTTTCATGAAAATAATCATTAAAATAATCAAATGTGTTAACAACAACTAAAAATATCGCGTTACATGCCGTATTGTGTTCGTAACTACTGCTGTTAGTATTACACTCGAGCCTTCCTTATCAATTTTCACCAAGATTTTCCCTTTTACGCCCTGTCACGTCACATGGAATGATTGCCGGAAATTAAAAGTTTTCCATTCGTGTGGACCGTTAACATAGGGATATATGGGATAGGAATCCTGGGATAGGAAGCTTCGAGTAACTGTTTAAAGAGTATGAATGCAAACAAAATGTTAATTATAACGCAAAATTAATTTTCATATTACGTAAACACCCAATAATTGTTACATAACGTTTGGGTTTGTTATTATTTTATAACTGGTTTCTCGTCCTTTTGCAAAGTTGCGGCTACAATTTACGTTTTAAATCAAAGCTTACATTTTAAATTGTACTTTGAGATAGGATGGGTGATTAATATCGTGTGATAGGTCGTAGGTTGGATTTTTGGACGAACCCAATTATACTTAACTATTTATTTTATATGTATCCTTCCTTCATGTCATGTTTGGCAGACGTTCTACTCGTCTAGAGTGGTTTGTGAATTACTATGGCCGAGCCTGGTTCTATTTTGTCTATAATACTGTTGAACCAATGTTCAAAATTATGAGCATCCATTTCACCGTGGTAATATCCATCACTGTTTTTTGCTTTAAACACCCATAGAACCTCATCTAGAAACACATTTGATCTGCCTACGTCTTTTCCCTTTTGCGGATTTTTTAAACCCGTTGACAAATCTTTCATAAAGGTTTGTGGGTAGCAATCAACATTTTTACCCGTCCATACATAACTTGTCGCATGGCCGTTTACCCACGTCTCATCTAAATAAAATATTTTTTATTTTCTTTTTTAAATTTGTTATTTGACGCAAATGACGCCTTCGCAAAATCATAAGATCAGGACGATCTAACAAAATACGTGATTTTTTCATGTAAGCAAAATTTATTTTCCTTAAGATTCTTTGAAGTGTCGTCCGGAAGAACGTGGGTAAATCTTCGTCCGCATTAATAGATGCCAAGTTTTTTTTAATGTAGGCAGTTCGTTATTAAAATAAAATTGATGTAATTTTCCGCCTTACTCGTGCAAATTTCCAATGATGTTTCTAAATGACTTCTTTTTTCTAGATTCTTCGTGAATAGCGCCTTTTTTTTATGCATTTTTAAAATTTAGTACATGGTACTTTGAGAAACGTTTATTTAGAAGTTGTCTCAACTAATTCTGTTATGTAGGTATAACCTGTCATCCTATTTTTTACATAATTGTAGATATTTACCGTTGTTGAAATGTTAATTTGAGATATTTTTGCTTTCTTTTTTGGTGAGGATAATAAAAATGATGGTCCTGGTTTGGCATAATTTTTAGCACCTGAAAACATATCAGAATGATGTATTACAGATATGCACTACAGCTATGAATTGTATGTTTAGACAAAAAAAAAATAATACATACCACAATCATGAAAAGAATAAAAATTAAGAAATTTATCTCGTCAACACCAAAAAAAGAAAAAAAAAATTACAAATCCACTCGAAGGCAAATCGCACTTCGCGTTAAGCGTAGCCACAAGTTGTTGTTCCAATGGTTAACATCATCTTAATCACAAAGCAAAATCAAGTCCAAAAGAGAGCCAAGTCGTTGGAGGATAGCAAACCGAATAAGAACACCCGTTCACATTGACTTAAATAAAGACAAGCGACGAATTAACATAAGATTAATGTTTGACAATTTCTATTCGACATTTTGACTGTTGCATTTTTTCAATAGGTCTCTCTCTCTATTAATAAATGGTAACAGTGTTTATCTCTTCTACACCGTCTTTCCGAGTCGCCAAGTAGGTTTTAAACTTAGCGAACGGGCTCACTAGCCTGCCCCTCCTGTTCGGCGAATTTGATAAAAAGAAAAGTAAAGTCATAACTCATTCGGTCTACGGCTCGCTCGGACACGCTTCCACTTGGGAACGGTTACGGGCACCTGAGCGCACTCCGACTATAACCTGAGTATTACCCGATTATAGCACGGTCATAATCCACCTTGGATCCGATATCCAACTTTCGCGTCATCTACAACTATATTATTGTTGGACGATATGCGCATATCGTTTGTATTGGGCTAATTAAAGAAAGGACATTAAATATATTTGTTACGGTTTACGAGTGGCTTCATTGGAACAATACCTTACAATGGCGCACAACGTGGAGCTCGATAAGATAATTATTAAGGCCCGACTGACTCTTAAACCTTATCGATATTGAAGCAGTGTTCCTGACAAAATGGCTTTTAACATGTCAGACAGCCAATTTAAAGAGCTCAGTCTTGTAATCACCACCAGCATACGGGAAAAAGTACTTTTGCTCAAGGAAGTGAAAAAAAAATCCGATGCCAACGCTCTTGAGGGTCTGCCGCTGGTTATGGTTGGTGACGCAGCTATTTGGTGGCGAAGGCGTAAAAGGTCATACATATATATATATGTTTTATAACAGCTGTGTGTGTGTATGTCTCCGACTGTATAATACTATGTTCCTTCGTCAACTTGTTTTCATCTTTTTAGTTCGCTTTTTACGCAGTTGGGTTTTTGTTTTTGTAAATTATTATTTTATTAGTTGTTTTTTAGCATTTCTCATTCCTAATTGCATTTAAAAATATGAGTTGAATATATTTTAAGCCATTTATAAACCCTTTATTTTGATACCCCACTCGATAGGTTTGAGAAAAAAAATTAAGACATAATATAGCGCCAAAAATCGGTCATTTTAATTTTTATAATTTTGATATACCCAATGTCACTCTCACAATTAAGACGTATCTAACGACACCTCTCAAGCTAACATCCATCAAAACTAATCTACAGAGCGTGCAAAAGAAATACACATACATACATATGTACAATGTACATACATGAACTCGATAAACACAACCCTCCTTCTGGTGCAGTCGGGTAAAAAAAGCAATTCAATTTCGAATTGTGCATTTTTGAGGACACTTTTGAGACACTAATTGTGTATATTCAGTTTTTGAATATCAACGTTAAAAGTACACATTATATGTTTCGTTAAGCAAATATTAGCCTTTCGACGAGGCTTGCGCTACCCCTCACAACCTGCAGCCATTGGCCCTACCGCAGTAGGGTAAGCAAATTAATAAAAGGGTTTTCAAATTATCTCAATTCGTTGATTCTTTACTGTGTCACGTATTTTTTAAGTAAGGATTAGATAATATTTGTAGGTATTTCGTCCGATCTTGTTAAGATTAAGTGCAGCATGTGTACCGCTATCCGACCGAGGAATATACCGAGGAAGTAAAACCTATACATGTTTTAATAAAAGACTAAGTTATTTAACTCTTATATTTTTTATTCAGTGAGGTCATAATTTAGTTGATAATTCTTCATATTTATAATAAATAAATATGTTGGGATATTAACACACAACACCATCTATTTCCATGGTAAGTTACGAGGCTTGTGTTATGGATACCAGACAGTTGATACACTACACATATGTAACTTTAAATAAATACACATTATAAAAATATACCCATGACTAGAGTACAAACATTCGTGCTCATCACACAAATGTATGCATCCAACGGGACTCGAACCCGCGACCGCTGGCACTAGCGCACGTCAATATTGTGGAAGCTCATATTAGAATATACTATTTTCGACTTAATTCACAAATATCATCATACCGTTGACTTATTTTCGCAAAATGTTCATAAATTATTTCTCATATTCTTTATAGATTCTCTTTCTATTGGTGAAAAAAACATTTTTTTTTATACAGCATTAAATTATTACGATTTTTTATCTACTACCGGAAAGAAAAAGCCTGCATTTCTAAATATATTCTAACGTTTTGCAAATTACGTATACAAATCTGTGCGAAGTTGTTACTAGTAATAACAACTAACAACGCAGTACAATTACAGTAACGTAATACATATATATACATATTACATATGTACGTATGTAGGTTACGACCTATGACCTTAGACTAAGGAATACATAGAGTGTAATAGAACTACACAAGATGTCAAACAATAATGTTTTGAAATAGTATACAAGTAATCTTATTATGTAAAAGGCAAAAGTGATTGACTGATGTATCAACGCACAGGCCAAACCCTTAAGGCTAGAAAATTGAAAATTCGCAGACGTATTCCTCATATGACGAAGGCATCCACTAAGGAAGGATTTTTCAAAATTCCACCCCTAAGGGGGTGAAATAGAGGATAAATGTATGTATGAAACTTTTTATTCCTTGGACATATTTGCATGAAATTTCGTATGAATTGAGAACGGCAAAAATAATGGGTTATGTATTTCAGCGTTTTCCAAAATTCAACCCCTAAGAGGGTAAAATAGGAGATGAAAGTTTGTATGAAACTTTTTATTTCTTGCACATATTTGCATGAAATTTCGTATGAATTGAGTACGGCAAAAATAATGAGTTACATACTTCAGCGTTTTCTAAAATTCAACCCCTAAGAGGGTGAAATGGGGGATAAAAGTTTGTATGAAACTTTTTATTCCTTAGAGATATTTGTATAAAATTTCGCATTTTTCGTAATTTGGTCGCGAGCGAAGCCGCGGGTTGTGCTAGTTATTTATATATCGATTGATAAGTAAGCAACATCTATATATATAAAAATGAATCCCTATTTTCCTTGGTCACGCCATCACGGGTGAACGGCTGGACTGATTTCACTAATTCTTTTTTTGTTGTGTTTGTTATTCTCAGGAGAAGGTTTTTACATTAAAAAAAATTAAAAAAATTGCGAAGGAACTTAGAAAATGGAGATGAAAGTTTGTATTGGGAAGCGAGCTAGCTGACGGTTTTTTTACATTAAAAAATTAAATAAGCTAAGCTATCTCTTATTCAAGAGGAAGAGAACTAATTCCTAAAAAATCAAATAGAAATTGGAATTATTTTTATTCTTTATAATTTTCTTTTTAAAATCACGAGTACCTACCTAATAGGTACCTTAATACTTTGGTGACCGAGCTTGGCTCGACGTTTTTTGGTAAAAATATAAAACAAAATTTGAACCCAATCGTTTGAGCTGTTTTCGAGATGCAAATCACGCTACTATTTTTGATTTAATTATTTTTTTGACATTTTCTTTGGCGGATTCCCCTTACATAATTCTTTAGTCTGAGACGTGTTATATAATATATATGTATATATTTAAAGCTTTGTTCTTACAACAACGAAGTAAAGACGTCTTAACTTTACCTTTATGGCTCACAAAGGAATCTTAAATACCTATGAAAATTATTCTTCTTTGAATAAATTAATATTAGTTGTTTTATTGTTTTGTTCATACTTAGAAATTATATAACAAATAATGATTACCTGCGGCTTCGTTTTGGTAAACGGTGCGGAGATTCTGCAGATATTTATTCTTATAATTTTATCTAGGTTTTCACCGAATTTCATCGAAATTTTTTCAGCGGTTAAAGCATGAATAGACAAACAGATAGAGTTACTTTAACATTTATATTATTAATACGGATATTTATATTCTATTCAGCCCTTTTTAAAGTCCCACTGCTGGGCACGGCTCTTCCTTTAATAAGAGGGGGATCAGGCCATAGTCCACCACGCTGGTCAAGTGCGGGTTGGCGGACTTTCGAAAACTTGCTGGGTTCTTTCAGACATGCAGGTTTCCTCACGCTGTTTTCCTTTATCGTAAGGCAAGTGGTAATCATATTAGAAATGATTCGCACATGAAAAATCAGAGGTGCGAGACCCGGGTTTTGAATCCGCTTCACTCGGTTACTTAAGTAAACGCGTCACCACTGGGCTACCACTGCCTATATACAACTACTATGGCGGCATCAAAATTAATGCATTACTAATTTAAATAAAAAGTGAAATTTCCTGTTGTTAAAACGTACTAATACGGATATGAATAAGGCTAATTTATTACGATTTTATTTCAGTTATGTAAAGTATATTTCCGTACATTTTCTATCGTGCTTATCACATCAATGAGGTCTTGATGTATGTATAAATCGAGTTTTGTAGCTGAAGAGCTTTGTATTTCGAGACTTGCAAAGTATATTATTGTAACTCAGTATCGTAGCAATTTGCAACTTAAGCTTCAATTTATGAGAAAATCTATTTCTATTTTTAAATTATCTCCATATTGAGTTACAGTGTTGTTCATTGCAGGTATTGATTTGTTCTTTTACCTATTTATTCACCACAATCGATAAATGGTAAAAGTATTTGATGTACAGATTGACTAAGTTAGAATTTTATTATATTATGTACATATATGGGTCGTTCTTCGTTTTTAGCGAAAATGATCTGTCACTCACCTCATTTTGTGTCATATTAGAGTATAGATTATTATGTATTCATTGTTCGAATTTACATCCTCATCGCTTTATACCTTTTAATATTAAATAATTTTTAACTTTCTCTAGCCATAGTTTTTTTTGCATGTGTTTATTTTTCATTAAATACCGTAACAGAGTAGTAATTCATAATGATGACGAAAAAAAAAACACTCTGTCACAGTGTTTTCTCGAAAATCGCCACAAAACAAACAACATTACGGGCATGAAAATAAAGAATAAATGATCCAAATGAAAATTAAATGCATTTGCAAAAAAATATCTAACACTGAAATCAAAATATTGTTACTTGAAAAACTCGAAAAACTGAAAAACACCAATTCATTGGCGCAAGAAAAGAAGAACGACCCATATATATGTAGATTGCCTTAAAATGTTACATAAGACTTTTAAAAGTTCAATCTTTCTCAACATAAGCTGTTAAAAGTAGTTAATTAAGAAATTGTTTGTATCGAACGGGGAGGTGTTTCATCCACTACGTTCACAGTGTTCAAACTTTTCGACTACCACTGTGAGACTTGGTTACTTTATAATAAAAACTAATGACAAGAAATATAACTTTTGAAAGTACTCGATCTTTGCTAATGTAACGAAGAAGTTGAAGCTAGCTTTTTGTTTAAGAGCAATTTCTAAGTTAAATCGACTTGTTTACTAATTAAGTTTATATTATGGGGATATTTGTAGAGAAATGTACCTTCTACTTTCAATTTTGAGTTAATTTTTATTTAAAAAGTACTTTGAAGTTACTAGTAAGTAAACCGGATTACTCAGAAGTCAATTGACAGGAGCAGTATTAGAAATCTATATAAATAAAAATGTATGTTGGTAAGCGCATAACTCAAGAATGGTTGGACCAATTCGGCAAATTTATTTTTTTGTATGTTCCTTAAGGTCCACGGAAGGTTTTAATAAAGAGAAATAATGAAAAATTAACAAGGAAAAATTAAAACTTATATGGCTAACGTACCTAGCGACGAACCCGAGCGAAGCGTGTGTGAGCCGCTAGTATTAGAATATAAATATGTATATGATTGTGATTAAAATATGTGTACAGCGTAGTGGTACCAAGTTCCCGGTTTTTTAAATCAACCCTCCTTCGATTCTTTTGCCTACATAAATTAGTACATACATCTGTTGTTTGAAATGTGCCTAAATTTCCATGAAAATATTGATGGCTTCCATACTTCCGTACCGTATTTTGTAAATGATGTATGGCGAAAGCCATAAGCCATATATGTCATATCTATTTAGTGTTGAAAGTAACCTTTGAATTATATAGATTACTAGCGACTCACCCACGCTCCGCTCGTGTTCGTCCCTGCTTATGTTTTAAAGTTTAGTATAGATTTCTCAGGGATGAGATATTTTCGCGTAGTAAAAAGTATCCTATATGTTGACCCGGATAACCAGCTATCACCATACCAAATTTCATCAAAATCCCTCCAGTGGTTTTTTTGTGATGCGGTAACAAACAGACAGACAGACAAAAGTTCTAAAAACTATACAGTTGGCCTCTGTATTGATAATTAATTGATCCATATAATGTCTATTTCAATAAGATGTACCAAAAATATTTTATGTACAAATTCGGTTTAGTTACAATATTATTACATGTATAGATATAGATAAAAATACAGTGTTTTCTACATAATATAATTACGTGTTAAATAATAATACGCTAATATAATATATTATTACGATTGATGCTCAGACCACCTCAGGTGATTTTTATATAACGGAAGGTATTGGACTGTGAGAAAAATAACCCACGTCAATGTTGCTACCTTATGTTACATATTGGAAAATGTCACAATTACTTGAAACGTCAAAATACAAACAACGACATTTCCTATATATAAACTAGAGACTTACCCTCGCTTCGATCGGGTGCGTCCCTAGATATGTTTAATTTTTTTGAGCGGAACTCTAATCCTTTTTCTACACTAAAAGTAGCCTAAGTTACTCCTTATAACATCAGCTATATACCATTGAAAGTCCCGTCAAAATCAATCCAGCCGTTTCGGAGATTAACTGGAACAAGCAGACAGACATCCAGCCGTTACGGAGATTAATCTTGACAAGCAGACATACAGACAGATAAAAATTTAAAAATTGTGTTTTTTTTATAGGTGGCATATATAATTGCATATGTATTTAGTAAAAAGCTGCTATTTTGACATTACGAACAGACACATCAATTTTATTTATCTGTATAGATAGTGTTTAGTATTTTTTATATATGGTATTATTGTCTTAAGTCATGTTTGAAATGACAGTTGTCAATTGGATTCGGTATTGTTCGGTCGGTGTGACGAGTGCTCCTCTCGTTTGAATTGTTTCGGTTACAAAGTAAAATAAGTATTTTCGGTCGGATTAATTATGGGCTTATATATTTATACATCACATACACACAAACACCCCTAGTGATCAGTGCCTACGCAGGATTAAGGATTCCGGGCCCGGCAACGCTTCCACGGCTAAGTCCACGTACAAGGTACACTTTATATTATAATTTATTAGCGTTAGTTTTATATATATTTTACTCCGCGTAACGCGGATCATACATTTTTGGTAGCAGAGCGTAGTTGTATTTTCGGTCTTTTACGTGTATAATACACGATATCTTTAATTTGCGAGAAATCGGTAATTTATATCTACCCCTTATTGTGTTAACATTTTGTCACGCGTTGCGGAGACAGCTGATACGGCGTTGAACTGTGTTCGTTACCTTTATACGTACATTGTCAATATAATAATTATATAATAAACTTATGATGGTTATCGGATTATATCTTGGTGATTTTTGGATTTATGTATGTTACTAATCGTGGGTTCATTATTTCATTCAATGAAATTAGCATTAAAATTGCATTAATTGAAATATAAATATTATTATAAACTTGGAATAAGAAGTAAAAGGTTGTTCGTGAAATATATAGGATAATTATTATCGAGTTGTTTCATACGGTTTAAGATGTCATTGTTGAAAGTTAAATTTATGATATAAAGTATTATATACTTTATATTATACTGTGTTTAAAGATTAGCATCAACGGTTTATAGAAATTATAATATATGATCAAACGAACTTCTCAAGTGAAGTTCGATCATTATTATATGAGTCGCTTCATTCGAAGATATAATATAACCAGGTAGTCCTTTTAACCTACAAGGTAGCTTTCGCACACATTTAAGAGATTTTTTAAAAAAGTCGATACATATATCGATTTTTAAATCAATTCATTACTCGTCAATGTCTACATCCCTACTACTCAGTGCCGTCATTCTTTTAGAGATTCATACCACCAATAAATACAAAACTAAGTTCGGGAACGGGTTGGGGGGGTCCTTATATCTTCGAATGAAGCGACTCATATAATAATGATCGAACTTCACTTGAGAAGTTCGTTTGATCATATATTATATTTCTTCGCTTCATTCTTCAGATATAATATAACCAGGTAGATGTTTAGAGAAGTTTTGTATTTATATCCATCAAATCAACCAGTATCAAGGGAGTAAATTTAAAATGTATTACCAACTATATTATATTAACTATATAATATAATAATGTGAAAAGTTTAAAAGATATATCAATACTAATATTATAAAGCTGAAGAGTTTGTTTGTTTGGTTGAACGCGCTAATCTCAGGAACTACTAATCCGATTTGAAAAATTCTTTTTGCATTAGGTAGCCCGTTAATTGAGGAAGGCTATAGGTTATAACATCCCGGAAAAATGTACGGTTCCCTTGGGATAAATTTATTTTTGTCTAGGGACGAACCCGAAGCGAAGCGAGGATGAGTCGCTAGTTATACATATATGCCGCACAATGTAAACATGTAAACGCATGTTGTGGGTACTGCGGCAACCAGAATAAAGACCTTTCTGTAACAAGATTTTTCACAATAAAAGGTTTCCATATTAATTCAGACTTATTCACCATCGTTATGAACGGATGCCAGGCCTGAAATGACAAAAAAGAATTTTCATATATAATATTTCGAAGATACTTTAGAATAATTGGAAAAAAAAGAAAAGCATAAAAGTATTTAGTATTCTAGTTTATTGTGAAAGCATCAATAACTAGAGAGTACGGATCTTTTTTCTATTAAAATATAGCTCTGTTATTTGGCCCTAACCATAGAAGTAAACAAATTAATTTTAGATTTTCTTAATTGTATTAATATTCAATTAAGAGCTAAATTAGACAATTCACTTTTTTTTTTTCAGATTATTTCCAGCTTTAAAATTTTCTTTCGTGTTTTTAAGCCAAATATTTCTTTTTTGATTTTTAATATATTGTGACTTCACGAGCTTAGATCTTCTAACGAGGGACAAAGTTTTAACTTGCTTTCACAATAAACAGAATTTTATACCTTTTGTAAAACGATTATCTTTATATAATATATAATACTTATATTTTAATATAGATCCAGACACCTTTAGCGGCATAACGTGCATCAAATTTCAATTGCATATTACTTCAATTGATGAAATTTCCTGATTAAATATTTTTGCAAATGTAAAATATTTTTTGTTAAAAAATATTCATGGTTTTATGACATTTTTCGGTTCGCAAAGAAATGGTTGATTAATGAGCCAAACATGAATCAAAATTTTCAAAGTGACAAAATTTTCAAAGTGCAAAATCTTAAAAATGTAACAGTTTTAAAGAAACGTTTTGGCTTTCATTATAGTTATTTCTAATACAAAGAACACAGAGCCTGATGAATGAGTTCAACACTTTAGTAAATGTTCTATGGGCTACTGAAAGGCCGTAGGGTATATTACTAAATTCATATGTGATCAAATTGAATTCTCTTCTTCTCAAATTGAATTCGTCTTCAATTTGAATACTGCACATAGTGTTATTTACTGTACTCATGTTTGCTTTCTCAAAAATAGATAACAAATTTGAAGGTAGGTATATCAACTTGTGTTACTAGCGTTGTTGTAAACAACGAAAGAATTAAAATTAAATTAATAAATTTTTTTTTTAGAATTAAAATTCTAGCAATATGGGAAAATTCTACCTAAATTACAAAGTTATATTACGTTTGTAATATTAAGTAAGCAATGGTGAGAGAGGCTGTTAGCGTGAAGTACAGACTTACTGGCGAGATGCAGACGGCCGCGGTTTGTTTGAGCGCGCAGCGCTGAACATTTGCCGAGCTGGCATCTGGCGGTTCAGAGGGCCTCTGCTCGGGCCTTTGCACCTCTCCTGCTGTTTTGCTGATAACACGGGGGTCTGTTCCAGTTTTCCTGACAGGCCACGTATACGTTGCTAAGTTTATTAGTGAAAAACGTCAGCATTCCATATTGATCGTAACTTTTTAACTTAATTATCGTTTAATTTTATCATTTACAAGTACTACTGTTGATCAGCTTCTTGACAATCGTCAATGAGATTAGAGAGGTATTAGAAATTGCCTCATTATTTAATTTTTGTGCTAACAGAAGGTAAATTTAAATATATAAGTAGGTAAAAATAAAGGTACCTAATCTTTTAATAGATTATGTTTAACCTCTTTTATTATATTTAAGAATAGGCTAAAATTTGCGCCAAAGTACTGTGAATTTCCTCAACAAATGGATCATTTTCAGTCTCCTTTCATAGTGCTATGAGAACTTCTGTATCGAATACTGTACCAACATTGGGACCACCATTTTTGAAAAACGAATTTCTGCGCTAGGCATAAAAGTGTCCTGATCGGAATTTCGAATTGTCATTAATTTTAGCCTCATTAATGTTTTGATCTAGAATACGTCGCTCAGTAATGAAAATTACGATGGTTAGGTACCTTTGTGTTTAACATACAATTAACCGCCAGGTTAAAACTTATGTGGGTTATTGCAAAATAATAATGTGTCGTTATTACTTTTTGAACATGTTATAAAATTAATAAAGCCGTCGTGTTAACTCACGGTTAACCGCCAGGCAAAAACGTTCGAAATAAACATTACAATATAAGGTATAAATTATATATTTTATAATTTTCAATTTTATACGGCCATCGTGTTAACGTACGGTTAACCGCCAGGCGAAAATGTTCAAAATGAACATATTACCATATAAGATACAAATTATATATTTGATAATTTTCAATTTCATACGGCCATCGTGTTAACGCACGGTTAACCGCCAGGCGAAATGTTCAAAATGAACATATTACCATATAAGGTATAAATTATATATTTGAAAATTTTCAATTTTATACGGCCATCGTGTTAACGCACGGTTAACCGCCAGGCGAAAATGTTCAAAATGAACATATTACCATATAAGGTATAAATTATATATTTGATAATTTTCAATTTTATACGGCCATCGTGTTAACGCACGGTTAACCGCCAGGCGAAAATGTTCAAAATGAACATATTACCATATAAGGTACAAATTATATATTTGATAATTTTCAATTTCATACGGCCATCGTGTTAACGCACGGTTAACCGCCAGGCGAAATGTTCAAAATGAACATATTACCATATAAGGTATAAATTATATATTTGATAATTTTCAATTTTATACGGCCATCGTGTTAACGCACGGTTAACCGCCAGGCGAAAATGTTCAAAATGAACATATTACCATATAAGGTATATATTATATATTTCATAATTTTCAATTTTATACGGCCATCGTGTTAA
The DNA here is from genome assembly GCA_905404265.1 of Fabriciana adippe. Taxonomy (NCBI): domain Eukaryota; kingdom Metazoa; phylum Arthropoda; class Insecta; order Lepidoptera; family Nymphalidae; genus Fabriciana; species Fabriciana adippe. Next base: position 2,942,840 of record FR989995.1, read on the forward strand.
CGCACGGTTAACCGCCAGGCGAAAATGTTCAAAATGAACATATTACCATATAAGGTATAAATTATATATTTGATAATTTTCAATTCTATACGGCCGTCGTCCAGGTAATTGAAATATACTTATATAAGGTGCTCAATAAGAGTGCACTATTTCATTTAAAAATAAAAACACGAAGTTTTCGATGACTTTTTGACAAAGATGTAGCTGTATCTCACCGATGGCGCGTGGGCTATCGACCTTGAGCTCAGGAATTATTTCTGGTTTATTTTTAATAATCTAGGTAACAGCTGTCAAATTTCAAAGTTGTCACATGCACGAAACGATTAACGAAATGACGCAAAGTTTAAATAGTGCCTTCTTATTGAGACACCCATTATTTATTATTATCTTAATAGAAATTTTGTTTTAAGGTTATATCATTCTATGTGGCCCTCGTGATAACTTTCAGTTAGCCGCCGGGCTTTAAAATAGGATTATAAATGTATATCTAATATTTAAGAATATATAATATCAGAATTTATACCCTAAAATAAACATTTCCCATATAGTTTAATTGTTCATTAAACAAAATTACACAAACAAAACTATTTTCATCTATAGTAATCGAGTGATTATAGAATTTCGCGAATAATTTCAAAGTACGTTTTAATACATAAACGACTGGTCGTCTTCCTTATAGTATCAACAGAGACGCCTCGTCCAGCAAGTGTGGACATCACGGAACGTCGCGTGCTGGTGTACTAGATGACGTCACGTCCACACCACTCTATTAATACCTGCTTTATCCGCCTAATTATGGACGCCTTACAGTTATTAAGAGGTTAAGTATATTAGGAGGACGGTCATGTTGTGGAACAAACATATCATATCTTCAAGTCATATTGCAGAATATATGCAGAATCGAGATAAATTATCTCGAAAATACTGCAAAATTAGTGTTGGTTAATCTCGACCGACTACCTACGTCTTTATAATATTTTTGATTAGTATATTAATTCCAATATATATAATATATCATATTTTCGTATTTTGTCAATAAAAGGCTTTGTACGCGTTGGGCTGTATATAAAACTAAGAAAATTACAAATTTATTCGTAATTTTTCTCTCCTTATATTCCTTATAACGATACCAATCAGATAAATTGTGGATCCCATCTACTATGAAACAGTGGAAAGCTGGGTTTTAATTTAAATATTTTTAAAATACTTTTAACACGTTTATCAGATCCAATATTGCTACTTAACAGAAGAGATAATGTGGATCTCTGGCTGTGAAGAATTCCATACCTATAGTTCCTTTATTATACTGATTACTTAAAAGCATAAAATATCCGTTACAAAGCTATGAATAATATGGTAATTATTACCATTGCAATTCTGCAACCACTGTTTAATAAAATATGACGACAAAATGTGGGTAATCGTAAATAGATAATATGTAGGTACATACCAAAGGGATTCTAATGATGATTTAATTTGAATCCGACGACGTTTAAACAATTATTGTTCCTTAAGTTTTTTGAATTCCCGTTTGTATTAGTTAATATCTTCTTGAACATTTTCACTTTTCTTTGTAATTTTTTACGCGAAGAGTGTACGTGTGCTTGCTACCTCGCACGAAAAAAGAATGACGGCACTGAGTAGTAGGGATGTAGACATTGACGAGTAATGAATTGATTTAAAAATCGATATATGTATCGACTTTTTTAAAAAATCTCTTAAATGTGTGCGAAAGCTACCTTGTAGGTTAAAAGGACTACCTGGTTATATTATATCTGAAGAATGAAGCGAAGAAATATAATTGTAATAAAATATTATATATAGTTTAATGTTCGGAATATTTTAATATTTTATTTGAAATATATATATATTTTTTTTATTTTTGGTTTGGCTTGATTAATAATAGTTATTTATCATGTCTGTACGGTTTCATTGGTCCCAATTTAGAGTAAAGTTGCAATGGTTGTTAGATAGTGCTGATCTTATAGACAGGCCAGAACTTTCTATGCGTTTATCGGTACGGCTTTTAACGGTGAACTCGGAATTTACGGCTTTTGAGACGTCTTACCAACGTATTCTTGAACTCGCGGATGAGACTATTACGGCGGACAGAGAAATAGTGGTTGCGGCCCGGGCGGACTATACTCGTGCTTTGGAAGCTTTTGATAAATTAATGACGATAAAATTGCAACAATCTCCTCCTACGTCGGCTTCTACTTCGGAAAATATTAAATCGGATCGGATGGAACTGGATGCTCTGTTATCACATTTACCAGGACTTCGGCTCCCATCCTTTGATGGTGATATGGATCAATGGGTTGGATTTAATAATCTTTTTGATAGCCTTGTAGATAAGCGGTCGGATTTATCTCCTGCGCAGAAATTAGCATATTTAATGTCATGTCTTTCCGGTGAACCTCGCGGTTTGGTTCAACATATTAGAATTTCGGATGAAGGTTACAGTATTGCTCGGAATCTTTTGATGAAGCGTTATCAAAATACTAGACGGCTGGCAGATGTTCAGGTTGACCAGATTTTAAAATTACCTGTAATTTCTATTCGCCTTAATGGACTTCGGACTCAATTTTTAAATCCATTAATTATGGCGGTAAATCAATTAGAGCGGCTTGGTTTTCCTGTCGAGGAATGGTCATTTTTACTTTTACATATATGTTTGTCAAAATTGCCTACTACACTTAAATCTCGGTTTGAACAGAAATTCGGATGTGAAACAGATATTATACCAAAATATTCGGAATTGGTTGAGTTTTTGGAAACTGAATGTCGGCTTTTAGAATGTGCAAGTTCGGAATCTACGCATGGTTTGTATAATGAATACAATGCGAGGCAAACAAAGCCTTCACGTAAGGCTGGTCATTATGCTGCGGTTGAAGTTTCTCCTCCATGCGCTTGCTGTGGTGAAACAAAACATTCTGTTCTGAATCATTGCTCTCAATTTAAAGCAATGACACCTTTCGCAAGAAAAGATTTAGTTAACCTTAAACGTCTTTGTTTCTTTTGCTTAGGTCCTCATTCTTATCGAGTGTGCAGCCGAATTCCTCATTGTCATTGTGGTAGTAATAAGCATCATCCAATGCTTTGTTTCAATCGGTCGGGAACCCAACAAAGGCGGGACATTAATCGGAACTCTACGGAACGGTCACCTCCTCGCATGGGCGGGGGTGGTCGCTATTATAATAAAACAGTTAGAAAATTCTCCTCGGAACTCACCTACTCGTACGTCACCTTCTTTGCCGCACCAACGAGGAGAAGTGGAGCGAGGTGGTAACTCTAACGGTCGAAACCATGGTCAACATTATGATGAACGGAACGCTACACGTGAGGCTGTTTATACTGACTCACGTGGTTACTCACCAGGTCGGCGCTAGGATACGGTCCCCACCTACCCTTTTGAGACGTGCCCTAAAGCTACTGTTTTATTACCTACAGCATTGGTTAAGGTTTATTTTAATTCGGATTCGGAAAGGGGCATTACAGTTAGGGCTTTATTGGACGCAGGTTCTCAAGGGTCATTGATCACCTCTAAGTTATTGGGTAGGTTGGGGTTATGTTTAGAAAAATGTACGGAACGGGTTAAAGGAGTAGGAGGTATTGAAAATATTAATATTATCGGAAGGTCCTCGGTTACATTTTCTCCATTAAATAATTCATTTCCTAGAGTAACCACAACGGTAGTATGTATGGATACAATTGTCGGTGATCAACCGTTAATTTGTTTGAATAAATCGGTAACGGATTTAACTATGGGTTTAAGTCTCGCAGACCCAGATTTTTATATTCCACAGCCAGTGGATCTTTTACTTGGTTCGGATGTTTTCGGTTCACTAGTCGGAGGTGATAAAATTATATTAAATTCTTCTGGTCTTACGGCGTATAGTACGGTTTTCGGATACATTATTTTAGGTCCAGTGGAATATATTGAATCGAGCTTAATTGATAATTCGGAATATTTCGGTGTTTCTATTTCGGATACCTTACAAAGGTTTTGGGAGGTGGAAGAACCACCAATGGCATCGCGTTTGGGTTTACCTGATGAGGAGTGTGAACTCTTTTATATTAATAATACTTTTCGGTTAGAAAACGGTCGGTTTGTTACTAAGTTGCCTTTCTTGTCTAATAGACCTTTATTAGGTGATTCGAGAGTGTTGGCGGACAAAAGATTTTTTGCCTTAGAAAAACGGTTTACTAAAAATCCCGTATTGCGAGAAAAATATATTGATTTCATGCGTGAATATTTAAAGCTCGGACACATGTCGGTATCAAACTTTGATTTTAATCGTAATCCAAAAATCATCAAGGCTTACTTATGCGTCTTTGTATGTCTGACCACTAAATCTGTTCATTTAGAATTGGTTTCGGAATTATCAACGGAGGCTTTTATTGCCACTCTTACTCGGTTTGTTTCTAGGCGTGGCCTACCTTCGGTTATTCGGTCGGATTGTGGTACTAATTTTAAAGGAAGTGATAGATATTTAAAGGAAGTAATTAGTTTTTTGGATAAAAGTGAAGGTCACATAGGTCAAGATTTATCTCGACGTGGAATTACATGGATCTTTAACCCACCTGGGTGTCCATAGTGGGGAGGCTTGTTTGAAGCTGCAGTTAAATTGGCGAAAACTCATCTAAAACGTGTTATTGGGGAAACTACCTTAACTTTTGAAGAGCTTAGCACTCTATTCTGTAAAATTGAAGCGGTGTTAAACTCACGGCCCTTATGTCCTCTTTCGTCGGATCCCAATGATTTGGAAATATTAACTCCTGGTCACTTTCTAATTGGCCAGCCGTTGAATGCGGTTCCCGAATATCCGCTAGAGGATATAAAATTTTCTAAATTATCTCGGTTTCAACTTCTACAGCAAATGTCACAAAGAGTTTGGCATAGATGGCATTTGGAGTATCTCCACACTCTGCAGCAACGTTTTAAGTGGAATGATTCAATAAATCCACCTAAGGTTGGAGATTTGGTTTTACTAAAGGAGGAAAATACTCCTCCTCTTCAATGGCGTCGAGGTCGGATAATAGCTTTACATCCAGGAACAGATGGTGTGGTCAGGCTCGCGGAAGTACGGATTGCTAAAGGTACGATTTTGCAACGTGCAGTTTCTAAGCTGTCACGTTTGCCTTTAGATTAGGATATTAGTATTTAGGCTGGTGTTAGGGTAATTTAAGATTAGTTTAATTTCGGTTAAAGCAGTTTGGGACTGCTTGGGCGGGGGAATGTTTAGTATTTTTTATATATGGTATTATTGTCTTAAGTCATGTTTGAAATGACAGTTGTCAATTGGATTCGGTATTGTTCGGTCGGTGTGACGAGTGCTCCTCTCGTTTGAATTGTTTCGGTTACAAAGTAAAATAAGTATTTTCGGTCGGATTAATTATGGGCTTATATATTTATACATCACATACACACAAACACCCCTAGTGATCAGTGCCTACGCAGGATTAAGGATTCCGGGCCCGGCAACGCTTCCACGGCTAAGTCCACGTACAAGGTACACTTTATATTATAATTTATTAGCGTTAGTTTTATATATATTTTACTCCGCGTAACGCGGATTATACAGATAGGCAAAGGCAAAACATTTCAGTGTCTTTTTCTCATTTGTTTGTCAAACGATTTCCATTTTTTTTTTGTTTAGATTGCTGAATAGAGTGATGGAGTTATTGATGAGATTTAGTGTCACATACTAAATCATTACATTTTGTTTATATATATATATATATATATATATATATATATATATATATATATATATATATATATATAAATTGAATTTATAAATTACGAGCGACTCACCCTCGCTTCGCTCAGGTTCGTCCCTAGGTTGATTCCACATACCAACTTTCATCCCCATTTTCACCCCCTTAAGGGATTATTTCCGGGATGAAAATCCTATGTCCTTCCCAGGGTCTCAAACTATCTTCTTACCAAATTTCATCTAAATCGGTTCAGTAGATCCAGAGATTACCCCCTACAACCTCAAAAACTCACACAAACTTTACCTCTTTACAATATTAGTACAGAATATGAATTATTATTAAATTATAATTTCAATTATTGAGCGAACACTAGCATTTATAAATGCTATTATAATATTACTAGTAAGAATTATTTGAAGAGCTTTCAAGTAAAATGTGGATTTTAAGTTATGATAAACTCTCCTTTGTGGCTTTGGCTTTATATAGTTCCCAAAGGGTTTAACATTACTATTGTATTGTACCATCAAAGCTGGAATAACGACGTATTTATGTTATACTAGCAGAACCCGCGGCTTCGCCCGCGATCAAACTACGATAAAAATAAACGTTTTCGCAATACATACTTTATTACTTGCAAAATTAAGTTCGTGTAAGTTTTATTATTTCTTAAAGATATATGGAAAACAAATTAAATTTTAGCGATCGTAACTTAAAATATCCGGTAGGTACCTATCTTAAAAGATGTTAAGCATATATTCCGTAAATAAATTTACACTTTAGGTATTTAGCAAACTCCACTACCTGTGTTTTTTTGCACATTTTTCTACTCCATCTTTCCAAAGTCAAAGGAAGAGAGTACAATGATACAATCGAATACAATGTTTACGGCTTTAGAATCATGTAACTTGGCTAATATGGTTTTTTTTAACAAACATACTAACAGGCTAACATTTACGTTATTTTTAAAGACTCAGTGCTATGTACACCTGAAGTTTACAATCTCCCTCCTTCTCCTTATTTTTTAAGTTACACATATAAATTGCCATTCTTATTTTGCTGTAGCTTTTTCCCGTGGCTACGCTTGCGTGGACTGAAAAATGTACTGTTTTAATTTCCATTGAATTTATATGTTGTCATATCGAAAGGCAGTGGTAGCCCAGCTTTAACGCGCTCGCTTGGGAAACAGAGTGAAGCGGGTTCAAATCCTGGGTCTCGCACCTCTGATATTTTCACGTCCGAATCATTTCTAACATGATTACCACTTGCCTTACGGTGAAGGAAAACATCGTGAGGAAACATGCATGTCTGAGAGAACCTAGCAAGTTTTCGAAAGACATGTGAAGTCCGCCAACCCGCACTTGGCCAGCGTGGTGGACTATGGCCTGATCCCCCTCGTATTGAAGGGAGGCCCGTGCCCAGCAGTGGGACGTTAAAAAGGGCTGAATACATACATATACATATCGATTTTTTTATATTGTGTCTAGAGCAAAACTCTAGATTCACTTAACTTAGTCTACGTTAAAAAACCCAACCACAAATATATAACACTGATGGATGTTCTGTCTAGTTCTGGGTTGTGCTAAAATGTCCCTGTGAGAAGCTGCTACTTTTCATGACTGACCCTGAGATACATACATATATTATTGGTCATTTCAAAGCAAACTTTGAGAAGGAATTACAATAGATTAAATTCAAAGGCGTAGTCAGAAGTTATCAGTGGTATTCGAGGTGTGAATTTGGAGTTCCCCCGAGCACATCCAGCAAACACAATGACCACTATAATGTTTAATTAATTACTCACAGTAATCCCGTTACATAGCTTAGGCGACTTTTTTATTGCAGATGTGCCAAACTTTAGAAGGAGGATATAGATAGCAGGATACTCTCTAGCTAGGTTCTTTATCTCGCGCTCTAGGTCTGTTATAGTTGTCGCTGCTGTGGCCAGTCGAAAAGTTATACATAATTTTCCTTTGGATTCAGAATAATTTCCGTTGTCTACTTTATATTCCACACACAACTTGAGCCATGTTACTCTATTTAAATATATTCAACAACTCAAAGTTGTATGCCCAGTTTTGATCACTTAGAGGCTGAATTAAAAAAAAAATCTACAATACATGTTTGTTTAATTGTATTAAAGAGCATTAATACCAAGTTTCAAGTAATTCTGATCATAATCAATTTTTTCCTCATATAAACAGCATAACCCTCTTTTACCCTTTTAAAAAAATTATATTTGTATTGATTTAGTTTTCATTTTATAGGTAAATACTATTTTCTATGAATCAATTACAAAGTTTCATACAAACTTTCATCCCCTATTTGAAAGCCTTATGGGATGAATTTCAAAAAATGCTAAAATACGTATTTATTTAATTGTATTGAAGAGCATTAATATCAAGTTTCAAGTAATTCTGATCATAAATAATTCTTTGCCCATATAAACTTTATCACCCCCTTTTACCCTTTTTAGGGATGAATTTCGAAAAAAATCTTATGCATATATTTCTTATTTCTCATCTTAAAGCTAAATATCACTTTGAGTGCATTTCGCGTTAAGAATGACAGAGTTTCATACAATATTTTATCCCCTATTTTACCCCCTTAGGGGACGAATTTCGAAAAATCCTTTCTTAACGGATACCTACACTGTATAAGGAATATGTCTACCAAATTTCACGTTTCTACGACCAGCGGTTTAGGCTGTGCGTTGATCGATCAGTCAGTCAGTCAGGACAAAGTATTTTATGTATACATATATAGATTATAAAATAGCTTACCGTTACCTTTGTATAAAGACATTATTTTTGATGGATTGCATAAGTCAGAGCTTTGTTTGTTATGTTCAAAGTTGTACGGAAAAATTTCGGCAAGTTAGAATTTGTTATTTGACGGAGGGTTCCGTATGAAACATACATTTTGTTATTTTTAACTTACGTAATTTGTAAATGTTTACGCATCCATAAAAGTAATTTTATGTACAGGAAAAATACCTGTGTATATATTTTACATTATTTCTCAGTATGAATAACAAAGTTATTTTTAATAGTCGTTGAAATAACAATGCGGATATCAAAAACATCCGATCACTGAAAAGTTGGCAAAAAACGTCCTTGACATAATAAATCTTTCTTAAAATAGTTTTATTACCTATTATTTTATTACATGTATTCAGCCGTTTTTAAGATCCCACTGCTGGGGGTGGGCCTTCCTTCAATACGAGGGGGATCAGGCCATAGTCCACCGCGCTGGCCAAGTGCGGGTTGGCGGACTTCACATGTCTTTCGAAAACTTGCTAGGTTCTCTCAGACATGCAGGTTTCCTCAGGATGTTTTTCTTCACCGTAAGGCAAGTGGTAATCATTTTAGAAATGATTCGCACATGAAAATATCAGAGGTGCGAGACCCGGAATTTGAACTCGCTCCACTCAATTTCCCAAGCGAGCGCGTTACCACTGGGCTACCACTGCCTTTTTATTACATATTAGATTTTAAATTTTAATTGTTTATTTTAATTTAAGGCCAGGAGGTGTGCGGGTGGGGGTTGTTAGATCGGAGTCATAATATTTATTTATGTACTTATTGGCTTAAAAAATCGTTTAGAGATATCTCTCTTGGTATCATTTAAACCAGTGGTCGGCAACCTTTTAGCAGGCAGGGGCCACAAGGTGGCTATACCTAGTAAAGGCGGGCCGCACTGGTGAGAGCAAAAAAAAAACATATACCACAAAATATGTCCACTACAACATTCAATGCCACAATTTCTAAAATGACTCTTAAATGCTTATCTATGAGACAAGGAACATTTTCATTTTCCCGGTAATTACAAATTCAAAATACTTAAAAAACATAAAAACTTTTCTTTATAAAACAGTTACAGGCCGCGGGCCGCATGCGGCCCGCGGGCCGCGGGTTGCCGACCGCTGATTTAAACTATCTAATACTACGTTATATTATAATAGTGCTTCACCCTGCATCCTCATACAAAATTTCATCCCCATTTTCACCCCCGTAAGGAATGATTTCCGGAATAAAAACTATCCTATGTCCTTTCCAGGATCTCAAAATATCTTCTTATCAAATTTCATCTAAATAGCTTCAGTAGTCTCGAAGCTTATTCAGTACAAACTTACAAATAAACAAACAAACGAAAAAAATCTTTCCTGTTTACGAGTATAATATTAGTATGAAATCTCACTATCTATGACTTTTGGTTATTGTTTTCATGCATAGCGATAACAAAGGGACCCCTAAATCGGTTTAAGATAATGGATTTTTGGGTGGTGAAGCGCAATGGTTCTAATTTGTTGGACCGAAACTAGGATAAACATCTAAGTTATGGTAAGCTTTACGAAACTTTCACCCTCAGAAATCGAACCCACTACTTTTAGTATAGTTAATTGTATTATCTGACGAAAGGAGTAGTGCAATCTTTTACACAATAATTTAACAATGTTTTCGTTCTAAAATAGACGTTATTTTTTTTTATAGTATACTGAATTAGTGCTTGACTACGTTCCACTTAATGGTAAGTGGTGACGCAGTCGTAGATGGTAAGTTGCACTAATTCAGTAGCCACCTATTCACTCTTGCCTTGAAAACACCCATATTGTAATCGGATGGAATCACCGACGCAGGCAGGTTGTTCCAATCCTTAGCCGCACGTATAATAAATGACGTAGCGAAACGCTTCGTCCGGACGGGTGGAATGTCCACGACGTAAGGATGGAGGCTAGCCGTTCCTCGGGTTGTCTGATGATGGAAAGGGGATGGGGGAATTAAGCAGTGTAGTTCCTGCGCACACTCTCCGAAATTTAACCTATAGAATACACAAAAGCTGGCAACCCTACGTTTTACACATTTATGTCAAATTTTGAGGTCCTGAACTTCAAGTCAACAAGGCTTTTGTTATTTTATTATTATTTTTTAATAGTTCAGGACTATAAATAATAATTATATTATCATTTGGCATAGTAGTAATGGAACTTCGTCTATTAATAAAGATAATTTAATTAAAAGCATTTCGAGATGGCCTTTGATGCTATTTGAACAATGTTTAGACTTAAGCGATATTAATCTTCCAGGCTATTGTCTGTTCCTGAAATGAAAAGTTATGCATATTTTTAGGTGAAGTTTGATGGTGGATGGTGGAAAAATAAAGCTTTTTCTCTCTAGATTGATCTAAATAAACTAGTAAGACAAGTAGTAATTAAATACAATGTACAGCCAGCATCATAAATTGTGTATCAGTCAACGTGGTCAAATAATTTAAAACATTTTCCTAATTCGAACATTCAGAAGTACGAATAACGTCAAATTATTCAAGAAAATAATGTCAAATAACTCTAGAAATTGCAACAGTACTCTGAAATTCCATTTCTCGGAAACTAAATTTCCAGTCAATGGATCAAGTCAATTCAAGTCAAGTCAAGTAAGCTTTCTAGCTTATATTGATATAGCTTTATATTGATTTCTATTAACGCCTATCGACTATCTATCACTACATATTATAATATTACTAGCGACTCACCCTTGTTTTGCTCGGGTTCATCCTTAGGTACCTACGTTTTAACGGTTAGTATGCAATAGAGTATGTATTATATATATGTACATACATAGGTATAATACATAGGTAAAAATAAACAGTTCTGAACTTTTCAATTTTCCAGCTGTTTCTTTGGGTTTTCCGTACTGGTTTTTTCTACTTAAACCATCCCTGACAAACCCCCAACAAAACAAAAAAAGAAATATTCAAATCGGTCTAGCCGTTTTTGAGTTTTAGCGAGACTAACGAATGGCAATTGATATATATATATATCGAGATCTATATCGAAAACTAGTTAGGTATATATTGTGTCACACGTACAGATCTTCATGATGTTTTTTACTATATTAGTATATGGTAATCTTTACTAATATTATAAAGCTGAAGAGTTTGTTTGCTTGTTTGGTTGAACGCGCTAATCTCAGGAACTACTTATCCGATTTGAAAAATTCTTTTTGCATTAGATAGCCGTTAACTGAGGGAGGCTATAGGCTATATATTATTCCGTAAAAATGTACGGTTCCCGTGGGATGGATTTGTTTTTGTCTAGGGACGAACCCGAAGCGAAGCGAGGGTGAGTCGCTAGTTAAGTATAAAAATAATTGGTCCATAAATACTCGTGATTTGAACCCGTTTCACTTAATTGATTTCATCCAAAATGCTCTACTATACTAACGGTATAGATGTTATAATCAGTAATTACCTAACAACCAACTGTCTGTCTGTGGGCTTAGTTAATAATTAATTAAGCGCTTCCAAGGCTTAATTATTATTATCTCGTTAAGCGTTAGTATGACCACGATTTAACGTAAAACTTTTGTTATGGCGTACATGTATAATGCGGTTAGGCGTTATGCCAAAGCGATAACATGAATTACGGTCTTTTTACCCATCAAAGGGGTTTAACGTGTCAATTGAGGACACTCTTCACACTAGCGTGTTTTATTAGGAAGCATGAGCGCGACAAGATCGGACGTGTGTAAAACATAATTTAGATTATCATGATGGAAATATTGAGTTTAAATTATTCTGTATTATAACGAAGGTTTATATGTTAATTATAATTAAAACTTACTCAAAGTGATATGAATTAGCCACGTTAATATAATATTATACAGCTTAATGTTCGCCTTAATTGAAAGTTCGCTTAGTTTATTGGTAAGCATGAAAATATATAGGGATATTGTATATAATGAGTTCTTTATAGCTCCTTATTCTATAGTTTATTCATAAGTAACTGTATGATGGTGCAAATTAGAATATCGAATTAAAACAAACAACATTGAATCCTTAATTATATGAATGCATACTAATATTATAAAGCTGAAGAGTTTGTTTGTTTGGTTGAACGCGCTAATCTCAGGAATTACTAATCCGATTGGAAAAATTCTTTTTGCATTAGATAGTCCGTTAACCGAGGAAGGCTATAGACTATATATCATCTCGGAAAAATGTTCAGTTCCCGTGGGATAGATTTGTATTTAACTAAGGACGAACCCGAAGCGAAGAGAGGGTGAGTCGCTAGTTCATAATAAAAATAAAATGAAGATTTATTGTGTTGAAGACCTCTTTAAGAGCAGTAACGTCTTTCACGTACTAGGTAGCCACGGCTGCCTGGCTATTGCAGCCATTAGAACGGGCCTGATTGCACGGCAGCCTATTGGCTGCGCGCAGCCAGAGCGAGTGTATGCGAATGTATGTGGCTGCCGTCAGTCTCCGGCAGCCAGACGTATTTTGCATTGCGAAGCTTTCTTATAAAATGACTTTCGACACGGAGATATTTATTCGTTAAATTGAAAGCCGTAAGGCAATTTGGGATATATCTTCAGAAGAATACATGATATAAAAAAGAAGATGGGAAGAAGTCACAAATATAACATGCGAGGACAATTTGACAGAAAATGAAAAAAAAAAAGAATTCGTCCATATCGCTCGACGGAATGGTCCCAACAGGCCGTCTTATGGCCGTTAAAACTGGCTGCTTAATTTTTGGTTGCCCGGCTTGGCTGCCTAGTGCGTGAGCTTCCTTATTAATATTTAAATTACCAATATTCTTAGAAAATGTTATATTTTCTATAAAATTCTATATATTATTATTTAGCAAGAAGGTTTAATAACCAATGGTGTACCTATTTATAAAATTACATTGTACAAGATAAATCAATAAACGTTTTATTAGTTCCACTTCAACCGTCAATTTGGAGGATTAAAGTATCTCAAATTTCTGATAAGCAAAAATGAAAATAATTCTGGGGTATTACTTTAATTTCTTTATAATAATTATTCATCCTTACTTAACTAAGATATAAAAACTTTGTATTTGGTAACTTACATAGGAAATTAAAAAGAGTAGTTCATAATTTTCAATGAATAAAGAATATATATATATATATATATATATATATATATATATATATATATATATATATATATATTCATATATATACAGGTGTCCCAAAAGTCAACGTCAAGCCGGTGTCGGGTGATAAGTCAAATAGTTACAGTATTCAGAAAAATAATAAAAAAAAAATCTTAGTCATTTACTTAAAATTTACCACCTTAATTTTTCTAATGTAACCTTGAACAATAAATGCAAATACATTTTTATTACTGGAGGGAATTTAAAGTGTACTCCAAGTTCCTTACTATATTAAAAACTAAGAAAATTCTGCGTTTATTCTTCGAATCATTCGGATGTGAGGTCTTCTAGTGAGTAGACATGTCGCTCGACGCTCTATTGACCTACATATGTACATACATGTATTGCCCTTTCGTGTGCAATTATAGTGTAATTGACAAATCTTAATACTTTTATCAAATGTAAAATATACGAGTAAATATACATTGTTATTTAGTAATAACTTTTTAAATAAAGCGAAATAAAGTGAAACGAAAAAGTTTCGAATAAAGCTAACTGTTTTAATCTCTAAAGTTTAACTTACATTTTGCTTACATTTATGATTCTTTTTTTGTTTCAGTAAAAATCTAAATAAAGAAGCGTACTCATAATATTTTAAAACTAGCGGAAAACAAAAACAAACCTATTCCACGGGAACCGTACATTTTTCCGGGATAAAAGTCTAAGTGTTATTTAAAACTATAATCTATCTCTGTGCTAAATTTCATCTAGATCCGTTCAGCCGTTCTGGCGTGAAAGAGTAACAAACATACATCCATACTCACAAACTTTCACATTTAAAATATTAGTATAGATTATACACGATATTCGCTTCAAATACCTTTTATTGACGTTGGAAAATGCATTTACATGCATACATACATGTGGTTATGCGGGAGTCCCACAGCTAGAAAAGCTAGTATTACCCACTAACACAACGGAATCTCCCCGGCGAACGGCGTCCAAGGATTACTTACGTACTCAACCACGACGACCCAAAGTCGGGCCTGCCGAGGCAAACAACAACAATAATTTTGATATGATTTTCAGAGACCTTTTTATTTGATACTAGCGACTCACCCTCGCTTCGCTTCGGGTTCGTCCCTAGACAAAAACAAACCTATTCTACGGGAACCGTACATTTTTCCGGGATGATATATAGCCTATAGCGTTCCTCAGTTAACGGGCTATCCGATGCAAATAGAATTTTTCAAATCGGATTAGTAGTTCCTGAGATTAGCGCGTTCAACCAAAAAACAAACAAACAAACAAACTCTTCAGCTTTATAATATTAAGTATAGATTGGATATTTACAATATTCAAAGGATCAAGTTAATTTGTTTCTCTATATTAAAAGAAAACACACACATTCACATGATATCCTGTTCTCCTGTGTGAGTAAAATTTGCCTAAAGACGTCTCATTCCGGGCGAAGCGTTCTTAAGAAAGGTTTGCAAAAGTTTATATTGAAAGTCCTTTAAATCTATACATATAATAACATTCTAAATAAGTCGAATCTGTACATTAAATATTTTTTGGAAAATCTTATAGAAATAGTCATTATTATCGATACATATATGGTTAATACCGATATTTCTCAGGATTAGGTAATATTAATATTTTTTTCTGGCAATATTATAATATTCTAACTAATACTTCATTAATAGTGATATTTATCACAGATGTGTTACTACTGTATTCCTTTGCTTAATTTAGTTTAATTAATTGTTATTAGGTTGGAACATAAGTATTTAATATTGGGACTAGTATAGTAATATAATCTGTGATATTGGTAATAAATGCCATCTACGGGAATAAATAATTTTGTAGGCACAATAAGATCGTACTAGCAAGGAATGAGATCATTTTTTGCTTGACGTTCCCTTGACGAATCCGAGAATTCTAACTGACACTGAATCCGAACGATATAATCCGACTTATTTTGAATGGTTATTGCAGGCATTATGTGAATATGAAATATTAGCATATCAGAAGTTGACAGATTACTAATTTACAGTTCCTTCATTACTAATCTCTTAGCGCATACTAATATATCAGTCACACTACATTTTTTTATAATACTTACCTACTTTTCTATATCTTTGTACGTACGTTATATATATACATAGATAGTTGTATATTTTCAACTAGTTTTTGTCCACGGCTTCGTTTGTTTGATAATTCGATAAAAAAGTAGTGAATACTATTTGAAAAGCAGTATAATATATTAATATAGGATATTATTTACTTATTTATCAAATAAAACAAAACATTTATTACAAAATCTAAGACGCTCGTATTAAGTGAATTGGTATTACGAGCGCCTTACCTTTCATCTTGAACAAAATACAAACAAAATTACAAGTTAAAGAAAATACAAGTAGCAATTTTATACTATTACGAGTACTAATTGAACAATAGCAATAATACGTATAAATGTAATGTGTATCCTGGGTTCGAGTCCCGGGTCGAGCCAAGTTTAGTTATTGAGTCTTTTTGTTTATTAAGTTTCAGTAATAGCCCAAAGTTGGGAAGTTCACGATTTCCCACCCCTGTGCCTCGGAGAGCACGTAAAACCGTAGGTCCTGCGCCTTAAGCTTAACTCTCACCGGTCGTGTCCATTAATTGTCCCACTGGAGTATGAGAGTGACAGGAATAGAGAGTGCACTTGTGTCTGCGCGTACACACGCTGCACTAATATTCCCCGCGCAGATGGCTAGTCTAAATGAGACTGGCCGCCACGGCCGAAGTTGGCCATATATTTGGTAAATTAATGTTCTTATCTAACGAAACGTTCGTATAAAATATAGCGGTTTCCAAAAAAATATTCATTAAAGAACAAAACTTATCGATGAAAAGTGTGTTGCAGTTGTTTTTGTAAGGTTTTTTTTTATAAAACATGTTATCTGGCTAACTAAAAAATTTAAAGGTATACTTGTATAGCACGGGTAGGTGCCGTTGGGGTTCACTAAAACTCACTGATACTAATATATGTTTAATGTGTACACTTCTACACACATGAGAAACGATATTGTAACAGAAAAGAGTCTTAAAACAATCAAAACACATTAAAACCAGGCGCGAGCGCGGGAAATCCTGACAGCCCGGCGAAACGATTCTAAGCTACACCGTCGACTAGTGGTGTGACTGATATATTAGTATTCGCTAAGAGATTAGTAATATTGAAGGATCTGTGTATTAGTAATCTGACAAATTCTGATATGCTAATATTTCATATTCACATAATCTTTGTGATAACCATTCAAAATAAGTCGGATAATATCGTTCGGATTCATTGTCAGTTAGGATTCTCGGATTCGTCAAGGGAATGTCAAGCAAAAAATGACCTTATTACTTGCTAATACAATCATAGTGTACCTACATTCATTTATTACCATAGATGACAAATAAAATTTATTACGAATATTACATGATATTCCTATATTAGTTCCAATTTCAAATACTTAGTAACAAACCTAATATAAGTAATATTGAACAGGAATACGATAGTAAGTGACATACCTGAGATAAATATCACTAATATTAAAATATTAGTTACAATATTATAATATTGCCCGACGAATATATTGTATCAGCCCTTTTTAATGTCCCACTGCTGGGCACGGGCCTCCCTTCAATACTAGGGGGATCAGGCCATAGTCCACCACGCTGGCCAAGTGCGGGTTGGCGGACTTCACACGTCTTTCGAAAACTTGCTAGGTTTTCTCAGAGATGCAGGTTTCCTCACGATGTTTTCCTTCACCGTAAGACAAGTGGTAATCATGTTAGAAATGATTCGCACATGAAAATATCAGAGGTGCGAGACCCGGGATTTGAACCCGCTTCACTCGGTTTCCCAAGCGAGCGCGTTACCACTGGGCTACCACTGCCTTATATTACGATAGCTAGATAGATAAGATTATAGCTGACGAATATATTAGTATTACCTAATTCTGAGAAATATCGGTATTAATCCATCTCTACTGTCGACCAGCGCCTCTGGCGGTGGGTCGTCGCAACATTTACACAGATAATTAAATAACCTAACTTTTAAAGACGGTACCACACGCGCTATAGGTATCATATTTCATAGTGGAATGTATGAACAAAATACAGTAAGTAATAAAGCTTTTTTATAGCTTTACTAAAGTAGCTAAAAACTTATCGTAAAGTTCAAAAGTTATTATTGACTTAGACCAAAGTACTAAGCTGCCGGCTTCTCATTTCTTATTCCATGTAAATTTGTATTGCTTATTATGTATTTTTTCTGTTGTGTAATAAAATGTATATCTTTTAAGTCGAGTTTCCTGATTGACTGACACTGACTTTTCTTAAATTAAATTATCGATTCAAAAGTGCTTGTAAAAGTCTAGATAAGAAACGGCAATTTTCATTATTTAAATCCTCATTTACATTGGTTATAATTATCTCATAATAAAAAAAATCATAGTATTTTAAAGTAGATATAGTAAAATGCTATTTTTTAACGATATAATGTATAAATATATATATATCTGCTCATATATATATATATATATATATATATATATATATATATATATATATATATATATATATATATATATATTGAAAGTAGATTAGAATAGAATGTTGATTAGAATAGAGTAGAATGTTGAGTTTTTAATCATTTTCAAAAATTCATACTTCAGCTCCTATAAAACTTAGAGATTCAATTAAGGCAGAACTATTCTTTCTCAATACTATATTTTAGAGATTTAAGAAACTTTTAGATTTAAGAAAAAAAAATACCTAATTGATCTGAACTTAAACCCGGCTTGGCTGTGGTTTTCTAACTAAGCCACTTTTTGAGCAATTTTTGTCCAATTTACAAAGTGCTTTCAAATCTGCAATTTTTAGAGTAGAGGAATGATCAAGGACTCAAAGTTTTTGTTAAAATATTCTCTGTTGATTTTCATCCTAATTTTCTCTGGTTGCTGCTATGTCTTTGAAATACAGCCACGTAAAGCCGATCGATTTCTCAAAAACCGTTTTTTTTAAATACCTATAACTTTTTTCCATTAACTCGAAATGTTTTGAAAATTTCAGGGATTACACTTTATTTTATTCTCGAATAGCCCTAATAATTTCAATTTTGCTTTTGACCTGGTTACGGAGCTATGGATTTTTAAAATTTTAAAATTTTCAATTTAATATGACGTTTTTCGGACTTTTATCATCAGTTTTATAATTTTACGGTATAAATTAAAACTTATTCGAAATCTTGTAGTAAAGTAGGAGGCTAAAAGGTTTTTTTATAAGTAAAATAAATAATCAAGATGTCTGATTTTGTTTTTTTTTGCGAGTTTTATTAATTGTATTTAATTTATTTGAATTTATATATACTTTTTGCGTTCATCAAACGATGTAATGCTCATCGTCGGCCTAATTCGTTAACTTGCTAAGTCCATTTTTGAGCAATTTTATTTTTTATGCCGGTTAAAAAGTTCAGACGATTACCTACATTATGTTAAAGGAATAGCGACGATATCAATATAGAAAGCTTAGAAATATCACGCCCGAAAACCTGCTTTCTGTTGAATAGCATATTTACACAAAGGAAAACTGCTAAATCCTATAGGGGCCTCAGTTTTTGACTGAAAATGATCACTGACTCACGTGCGCTGTGGCATAGTTCAAAGTTTTATCATGATTTATAGTTAAATATTTTGTTTTATTTGAATCGATTCTTTATAAAACAGAATAAGGATGAATGGCGACCTTTACCACAGAGGAGGTCATTACAATGTAATCCTTGTGAGATTAGTGACTGAACGCAGTTGCACCAGAATCGATGTAAAATTGCTGCACGGAAGTTTGAGGACTTGCAGGAAATATAAAAGACTCTTCCATCTAACTATCATGCGTATTATGACAATTTATGTACCTCATGAGTAGTACTAATGAGAAGAAATTAAATTAAATTACAACTTTATCGAGCTATTAATGAAATCATAGAAAAAACATCAAGAATTAAATATACCATTGTAGGCCTACCTCGTCTTCGTCAATTATTCAAAAGCGTTTGATAGCATATCACATAATGCTGTTTTTAATGTTCTTTATTGCCAAGAAATAGAATTTACCTACATAAATTTGCTCCACATTATATACGCCCATAGCACAACTAGCATCAAAACACACACAATCGGTCCTTCTTTACACATTCAAAAAGGTGTTAAGCAAGGAGTCACCTAAACTTTTTACGAGCGCATTAGATGAAGTTTTCAAAAAACTGGCACCTAGCTGCGAACGCGGAGGCATTAATGTCGGTGGACCGCAGTTAACCAACTTTTGCTTTGCTGACGATATTGTCTTCTTTTCTTCAACAGCGAACTGGAGCTAATGTTACAACAACTTAGTGATGTAAGCCTTGAGGTTGGACTGAAGATGAATATATTGAAGACCAAGCTGATGTCTAAAAGCACCCAGAACCGCCCAAAAGTGAACGGAGAGGAAGTACACTATATTCAAGAGTATATTCATTTGGGCCAGATAGTTTCTTTTTATTCCAGACAAGAGAAAGACCTATCAAGAAGAATTGAAAATGCCTAGAGGAGCTACTCGTCCATGAAAGATCTTATGAAGGGTGGCCTTCAATTGCCACTAAAGCGACAACTTAAGGATAAGTGCATACTTCCCATACGGAGCTCAGACTTGGTCTTTGACAGACACTCAGATGTTAAAACTGAGAATTTACCAACATACAATAGAGCGTAGCATTTTAGGCGTTAAATTAACTGATAAAATTCGAAACATTACACTACGCTCTAAAACACAAATCACTGACGTGGCTTAAAAAGCCAAAAATCTTAAATAGGACTGGGCTGGCCATGTCTGCCATATGCCTGCAGAACTGTGGGCCAAAGTGACCACAAAGTGGAATCCTGAGACAGGAAGGCGTGTTGCGGCACACCACGAACTAAATGGTGAGATGAATGGGTCAAATTCGATCTAAATTGGCCTATTCTTGCGGGATGATGTAGGCCAACAGTAACAATTTTATATTTTACCAAAGTTTCAGACTGAAATGACAAATTTTTGAGGGTTGTTAATTTAAAGTATTTAGAATATTGTTTATGTGTCATTTTCTAATATTTAATATGCTAATTGCATTGATCTGATTAAAAACGTCTTAACTAATTTACATTCCATACCTACTCATTTAAGTCTAAAAAAAATTGTTTTCTTTAATTTACTGAGTTGTGCATAAGATATACAACAATTATCACTTTCAAAATATCAAGGAAAGTTATAGGAACCAACGGTATTTTTAGAATTTTGTAATCTAAAAATGAAATGATATAATTCAGTTTTTTCTTCGTCCTGTAAACTTTGCAAAACTACACTTAGCAGGTTAACGAATTAGGCCGACGTCATGTTGATGATGTGTTGGATACCAGATATTTGATACACTACACATATACAACTTTAAATACATACATATTATAAATATAAACACCTATGACTGGAGTACAAACATTCGTGCTCATCACATAATTGAATGCCCCCAGCGGGACTCGAACCTGCGACCGATGGCACAGCAAATAGGGTCACTACAAACAGCCAAACGTGTCGTCAAACGTATATAATATAACGTATATACTGAAAGCTTTTGTTATATAATTTACTAATGGTAGATAATTCTATATTATAAAAATAAAAAACTACTTTCAATTTTCCTAAAAGTTATCAAGTCTCGGGTGAATCTAAATTATAGATCAAGTTACGATCGGACGTCCAAAAGAAAAAGCTTATACATTTTTAAATTGCTACCGATTTTCCAATTCTGAACTTCGAAACGTTAAGTGGAAGTGCTATTTTTGTGTCTATTTTTATTTACATTCAATATAACTTTCAATGTTTACATCTTTCATTTTATTTTTTTTATGTAAATACTAGCGGCTCACCCTCGCTTCGCTCGGGTTCATCGCTGGGTACGTTTTATATAGATATTTAAAATAGTTATTTGCCAGCGTTAGTCATATATTTTTTTTTGAATTTGTCTGATGTTTTAATACTTATTATCCTATTCCGGACTAAGAGAAATCCAAAAAATCAAATATCATTAAAATCGATCCAGCAGTTCTTGAGTTATAAATGTTGTAACTAACACGACTTTGTTTTATATATATAGATTATATTGGTAAGATTGAAGAGTAGATATGTAATCTATCTAATCTTCTATACTTATAATAAAATTGTAACTAAGCCGACTCTGTACATCAAATATTTTTTGGAAAATCTTATTGAAATAGATTTTATTATCGATACAGAGGCCGAATCTATAGTTTTTAGAATTTTCGTCTGTCTGTCTGTTACCGCATCACGGGAAAACCACTGGATAGATTTTGATGAAATTTGGTATGATGATAGCTGCTTATACGGGTCAACATATAGGATACTTTTTACTGCGGCAAAATACCTCATCTCTGAGAAATCTATACTAAATGTTAAAACGTAAGTATTTTATATAAATTTGTTATATGCAGACCTATTTTTATAAATGCAAAAGTGTGTGTTTGTTACTCCTTCACTCTGATACAGCTAGATAGATTTTGATGAAATTTAGATTACTTTATAGATTATGACCTAGAGTAATACATAGAGTAGTATTACAAATAAAAAATTACAAAAGATGGCATTGCGTCTATATAGTATACTAGCGGCTTACCCTCACTTCGCTTGGGTGTGTCCCTATGTACGTTTTAATTTTTTTGAGCGAGCGGATTGGACTTTAATTTTTTTTTCTAAAATAAATGTAGTGTAAGTTACTCCTTGTAACATCAGCGGTGTGCCAGTGAAAGTCCCGTCAAAACCAGTCCAGTCAAAACAAACAGACAGACAGACAAAAGTTAAAAGAAAATGAGTTTTTCTTATAAGTACCGTATATAATTTCATATGCATTTAGTAAAAAGCTGTTATTTTAACATTACAAACAGACACTTTTATTTTATTTATCTGTATACATTATGAGTACAAAAGGTGTCACAGTCACGGAACGCACCTGAGCGAAGCGTGATTAAGTCACTAGTACATATTATATAAAAATTATTTTGTAAACATGTACAAACGATTTATTCAGATGTACTCGATGTTTCAAGGAAAATATGAATGTATGTATTCAGTCCAATGCGAGGGGGATTACACCATAGTGCACCACGCTAGCCAAGTGCGGATTGGCGGACTTCACATGTCTTTCGAGAACTTGCTAGGTTCTCTCAGACATGCAGGTTTCCTCACGATGTTTTCCTTCACCGTAAGGCAAGTGGTAATCATGTTAGAAATGATTCGCACATGAAAATATCAGAGGTGCGAGACCCGGGATTTGAACCCGCTTCACTCGGCTTCCCAAGCGAGCGCGTTACCACTGGGCTACCACTGCCTTTTAAGGAAAATATATCAAGATAGAATAGAAAAGTGCATAATTTTTCAAATTCTGAATCAGTATCTACGTGAGGAGACTTCGTACAGACGATATTGTGCTAAAAGCCATCAAAATACCTTACTCCATTTCCAACTGTACAAATAAAACAATACATGTAAAAAATAAAATCAGGTAAGTACCGATGAAACTGATGAACTGATCGATTTACGGATTCTTTATGTGTGAGTCTGACTAGCGTCAGCAGCGTATGATATTGAATTTAATGTTTTAATTTTTTTATTTACTATATTAATTTTATGTACGGTATAAGTAAGTTTGTATTTCATAGAATTACTATAAAAAACAAAGTTAACGAAAAGTTTGGCTCAGTTTAAAGTGACCCTACTTGCTGTGCCAGCGGTCGCAGGTTAGAGTACCGTTGGGGGCATTCATTTGTGTGATGAGCATGAATGTTTCTATTTCTACATTAGTCATGGGTATTTATATTTATAATATGTATGAATTTAAAGTTATGTATGTGTAGTGTATCAATAATTTGGTATCCATAACACAAGCCTTGTAACTTACCATGGAACTAGATGGTGCTAAAAGCAAGCGTTCCGTTTTCTTAGCTATGGAACCCTTAAAAGAGATATATTTCTTAACACACGCGAGTATTTATTTTTTGATAAAAACACTCTAGTTGATCGCGACTGTTAGCGCCGTATTGGCGCGTCCACTCCACTAGTGATTGACTAAAGCCGATAACCGTCTATATTTTAGAAAACATGTACATAAGTTAAAAATCTTAAACAAAAAATATATTCAATTTTTACAACAGAAAAGAATATCTAATACAATTCTGCTTTACTTTATTGTTAATCAATCTTCCGCTTATATTTTATGACGTTATTTGTTGTAAGGAGTACTTAATTTTTCCTAATGTCTATCGATGTCGATAATTGTATCAAACTGTCGCTCTCCTCACTCAATGACGTCAGCATAAAGGGCGTGATTTGTCCGAAAATCGGCACGCGCCAGTTAAGTTAAATAGTGATTATAACCGTCCGGATACTTCTGTGCTGTTCATATTTCGTTACTTGAATGAAGTAAGCTTGATCGATTTTAACGGAATTCTCTTTGGGTTTTAGTATGTAGTGTTTTGGGTTTTTAGTTACTAATAAGTTAAGTCCCACATAACCACTTGTGTGTATGTATGCAGGTGGTATGCGTAAATGCATTTCCCAACATTAAAAAAGGCTATATTAATCTCGGAAAATTCCCACGGCATAGGATAAAATTTGTAAGTTTATGCTCTATCCATACTTCTTTATATAGTATAAAATGAAGTCGCCTCCGCTGTTTGTTCGCTTAGATCTTTTAAACTAATCAACGGATTTTAATATAGGTTTCTGCAATAGATAGAGTGATTCAAAAGGAAGGTTTATATGTATGTATATTATAGTACAGAAAAGTAGAGAAATTTAAAGATTTGTATTTCATACTAACCGTTAAAACGTACCTAGGTACAAATTAGAGCAAAGCGAGGGTGAGTCGCTAATATATTATTAATAAGTTAATAACAGAACAGTTTTACTGTATAGACATATTTTATCAAATGTATAGATATGTATATGCTATTTGAAATACACTACCATAGAGTTATACTAACTTGCCATTTCATCACTTAATAAGTTTTCTGCTGAGGTGACTTAATATTTGAATTTAATACATATTCAAGGAGAATAACTGTGGATTAAAATAGGAGCTAGCTTCTTCAACAACAATGCCTTCTTTCTATTCAATCTGAATGCACGACAACGTTAGTGAAGTATATAATATGAATACGAATGCAGGGATGAAATGAAAGTGTCACAACTTGAAAGCGACGTACTGAAATGATGTTAGCGTGATTAGATTAATCCATACTAATGTTATAAATGTGAAATTTTGTGAGAGGATGTTTGTTACTTTTCCACGCTAGAACGGCTGAGCGGATCTGGATGAAATTTGGCACAGAGATAGATTATATTCTGGAATAGCACATAGGATACTTTTTGTCCCGGAAAAATGTACGGTTCTCGTTGGATAGATTTGTTTTTGTCTAGGGACGAACTCGAAGCGAGGGTGATTCGCTAGTCTAATTTATAGGTAGCTAGGTAACCCAAGATGTTGTCGTATCCCAATTTGAACTTATTTGTAATTGGTCATACAAAGATTGTATAGAAAATCCTACTTCAAGTTTCTCTCGAATTCCCCAAGTTTTCTGGCAACTTTAACTTTCTTGTGTTTCTTCTTGTTCTAAAAATCTTATTCGGATTATTTATTACAAGCATTAAAAAATGGCCAAATACGCCTAATAAATTTCAATTTCCCTTTTTTTAATTTTATTACAGTTTATTTTTGTGATATGTATGCATATAATAAAACTGTAGAGGTCGGATGTCTGTACATAGAAAAGAAATGCTAAAAACCGAGTCAGGGGGATGTGAGAAGAGAAATAGATCAAATCCAATATTTTTTTTTCAAAATTTTTGTTTCTCGGTTCTGTATGTACGGGCTTATCTCCGCAACTGTTACACCGATTTAATTGAAATTTTACATTGTGGTACCTTATATCCCCGGTCAACATTTTAGATACTTTTCATCACGGAAAATTAAAGAGTTCCCGTGGGATAGCTAAAAAACTATAGTAACTTATACAGCTTAGTACACAAAAACTAATTATTGGATTTTAATGAAACTTTACAATAATATAGTTCATACATCAGAATAACAAATAGGCTACTTTTTTCCTGGAAAAATGTACGATTTCCGTGGGATAGATTGGTTTTTGTTTGTCTAGAGGCGAACCCGAGCGAGGCGACGCGACGGTGAGTCGCTAGTAATAGATAAATCTCTTTCCCCTTATAGTCGTATTAAATTGTTAAATTACTTATTATTGATACAAACAAAAAATCATATTCTATATGTATAATGAGCGTAAACTATAGGTATCTCATTTATTAGTACATTTGTATAAATGCTTTAGTTTGTGATTGAGTATTCTTTACATTGTTACGAGAAAAAGAATTAAAAATTCTGGATAAAGATAGCTTTTATCCTGGATAAAATAGGCATAAAAGCCCAGCCTTTTCATGTACACTAACAACTCAACCTCGCTTCGCTCGGGTTCTTCCCGAGATACGTTTTAACGATTAGTATGGAAGAGATAGACTATATATACTATATGATATAATATAGCCTATAGTCTTTCTAAATAAACAGGCTATCTAATGCAAAAAGAATTTTTCAAATTGGATTAATAGTTCCTGAGATTTGGGCATTCAAACAAACAAACATACAAACTCTGCCTCTTTATAATATTAGTATAAAGTACCTATAGATTCCGTAATAGCGGAGTCGTGAAAATTTGTTTAGTATGTATATATAACTTCGCTTTATACTTTGTAAAGCTTAATTACATAAATTAATGTATCATATAAGCCAACTCCATTCAACTTCCAGCATTCACATGACCTTATTGTTATCTTACCTTTGTCCTCTCATAAGTATTATGAATAAACATGTCTGAAAGGGACTTGGGGTAGGAACTACTTATATTTTAATATTCATTGACGTAGGTATGACGTTATAATCTAAGAGTAACATTTAGACACTACAGTGAAGGAAAACATCGTGAGAAATCTGCAGGTATGAGAAAAATTAACAGGTTTTCGAACTTGGATCAGCGTGGTGGACAATGGCCATGTCCAGCTGTAAGACTTTAAAAAGGGCTGAATAAAATATAACGTTACGGTTATAGTTAACGTTATTGCTTTATTTTTTGTCTACAATATCAAATCAAATCAATCAAATCAAATATTCTTTATTGTACACCAAAATATACACGACATATGTATATACATAAAAGAAGGTAGGTATAGCACAACAAGCGGCCTTATCGCTAAGTGAGCGATCTCTTCCAGGCAACCTTTGGGCAGAGAGAAAGAAAAAGATTGGGAAGGGGTGCAATCAAAAATTTTACAGAATATATATTTATACAAATAATACATACACGAGTACATACAAACATATATACAAATACAATATCATTAAGTTTTTCAAAATTTAATATACCTAATAAGCGAACTATTTTCATAATGCGAGTCAGTTGTTAGTCGTGTATATTGCACCTATATTTGAAACCTAGAATTATTATATTTGAGACCTAGAACTACTCATAAGTGCTTTATTTTTTTACTTTACAATTTACAGTGTGCTTTATTTTTTTACTTTACAATTTAAAGTGGGAGGTTTCTATTATTGACTGATAAAACAGATAAAATTTTAGAGCTTGCCTTTTTTAGCTTAATACCATATAAATATATTTTTGAGTGTGTAAGCCATACTGCGATATCCCAAGAAGACGGGGGAGTTTTATTGGGTTTTAGTGGGTAGTATTTATCGACTTTTCTAGCCGGTGAGTCCCACATATAGACCTATATGTATGCAAGTGGTATACTTAAATGTATTTCCCAACAAAATAAAAGACTTAGTTACATAAACAAAAATACAAACTTAATGCCTTATTCCAGTCTCCTAAAGTTACTATGTATCGTAAAATAATTGCAATTCATTCTTACTTTATAACTAAAAAAATTAACACTTGTGGCCGTTGTACCAAAATTGGCACACCAATGTTTATGTTGCTATATTTTTTATACATACCTATATTATAACTACAATTTGATGACTTTAAATGAGATATAAGTTTCTTACTTTATCAAAATACTCACAATAACTACGATATGCATTACCTGGATTACATAATAATTATATAAGTGCGGCCAGGTCTAGGGTCGTGTAAATGACCGATTTCGACAAATCAAAAAAACGGTGTTTCTCGATAAAGGTCTAATAACATACACTATAATTAACAATCATACTTTCGATTACACAAAAAAAATAAAAATGTACTAGCTATGGTACACATTTTTTATAAGCCCCAATTTATCAAGTATTCCCAAAATGGCACAGCGTTCGAGAATGGGTTAAGCATTTATAATGGTAGTATGATATCACAATATGGAGTTACAATATTGTTCTTCGCAAGTATCCAAAAGTACGGTATTATCTTACATACTACAGTATCAGACTTGTGTTATATTTTTAAATTTGCATAACAGATTTTACTTTTCTGCCACTATTTATTAATTTTCCATCTCGTTTCTTCCTTTTGTTCAAATCATTTCCATCACCATAAGCTCTTCCTAGAAAATGTCTTGTTATCAATAAAGTGTTGATTTTGACAACATATCTTATGCCACAGACAATAAGTCCAGCGCGTTTGACAAATATCATACATCACTCACGATATACAGGATAGTATGTATTGATTTACAGTCGATTAAGGAAGACGGATAAACACGATAATAGAGCGGGGTTTGCGGGGTAAGATGTGGATAGAGCACTCCCTATAGGGAATGTCATATATACTTTTATAGGGGCTGAAGCGGTTCTCTATGTCTCGTCGAGACATCCCGAGACATGCTAAATGCAAGTGTCTACTAATCATATCATGGAGAGCTTTCACGGAAGCGACACTCTCGTTTTAATCGACTTTTTTAGTTATGTTAGTGAGTTTTAGTTTTTAGCTACAGACGTTGTATCTCATTTAGGTGTTGGCTTTTAGGATTAACGGGTGTTTTCTTATATCTTATTGTGTTTTTACCATTTGTTTTTATTTTAACGTTTATGGCAATTGAACAATTTATTTATTAATTAATCTATACTAATATAAAGCCGAAGACGGAATAGTTTATTATTTGTATGCGCTTGTCTCTGAAAGTACTAAATTCATTTGAACAATATTGTTTTATTAAAAATCCTATTTATTGAAGGAGACTATAGCCTATAGCCCACGGCTCCGCTCGCGTATAAAATAGCGCTATTTTATAGGCAAGCAGAGCCGTGGGCTAAAGCTTGTAATTAATAAATATTATATGACTGACTACATTTATACAAGTTATTTTCAAAATAACAACAATGAATTCGGCTAAATAATATTGGTAACAATGTTTAGGAAAATTGAATCTGGAGGACAAGTCACGTGTTTAAAATACGTGTGGGTTCCTTTGCAAGGTTTAACAGTTTACAACATCGAAAATTGTAAAGCTACCTTTTAATTAAGTCCCTGGGTAACCGAGCTTCGCTCGGCGTAGACGCTTGTTCAGTAGGTTATCAATTTTGGCGTTATGGTGGTTATCAATTTTAATTAAAATATTAACATTAGTAACATAAACATTAGGTTAAAACATTAACTGTAATCCAAGTATTACAAAAGACACTGTGTATATGAATAAACTTAAAAGAAAAACCCTATCTAAATACAAAATTTGATCCAAATCGTTAGAGCCGTTTCCGAGATACATGAAAAAAAATTATATATACATATATACAAAATTTGCTCATTTAAATATTATAAGATAATAGATGGATTCCCGGCTACGCCCGTGTTCAATCTCCAAAAAAAAAACTCTTTGGTTTTATGTTATACAGCGACTCAGCCTCGCTTCGCTCGCGTTCGTCGCTATTTATTTATATAATATTGTTTATACAAAAATACTAAAATCGCGATTAAAAAATGGATGGTGGGGATAGGAGAGTGAAAAATACTTTACGATCTATTCTCATACTTACCAAATATACAAAAAAAAAAATCATTAAAATCGGTCGAGCCATTTCTGAGCAGTGCGATCACAGACACCGTGACAAGAGATATTTATATATTAGACTAGCGACTTACGCTCGCTTCGTTCGGGTGCGTCCATAAGCAAGTTTTAATTTTATTGGGCGGAATCCTAATTCTTTTTCTAAAATAAAAGTAGCCAAGTTACTCCTTACAATATCAGCTATGTGCAAGTGAAAGTCTCGTTAAAATTGGTACAGACATTTTGAAGATTAGCCGGAATAAACAGACAGGCAGACAGACAGACAAAAATTTTAAAAATTGTGCTTTTCTTATAAGTACCGTATATACTTTCATATGCATTTAGTATAAAGCTGTTATTTTGACATTACAAACAGACACTTCAATTTTATTTATTTGTATCTGTAACAATACAAGTATGTATAAGAAATTAAGTACCAACTATATAAAACAACAATTAATTCAATTATACGATTATTCTACATTTAGACGTATTCAAAAGGATTAAGGAAGGGCATGGATATGTAATGAGTTGAATGAATGCCAACTCAGGATGTAACAGTTAAGCAACATTATTTTATTAGACCTGCAAACAGTATATAGAAAAATAAGTCCCGTTTGCGTAAACAACAATTAACTGTGTTTTCTGTAATAGACTGTGGTATACTATTGTATGACTACATATTATACTAGCGACTCACCCTCGCTTTGCTTGGGTTTGTCCTTAGTTGCTTCCCCTTACAAACTTTCATCCCCATTTTTACCGCCTTAAAGGGTGATTTCCAGGATAAAATCTATCCTATGTCCTTCCCAGGGTCTCAAACTATCTTTTTACCAAATTTCATCTAAATCGGTTTTGTAGTTTCGGAGCTTATACGGTACAAACAAACAAACAAAATCTTTCCTCTTTATAATATTAGTATAAAAAAAGAAAATCCCGTCTGTCTAAATGAGATGAGCTCAAAAATTACCGAACGGATTTTCACACGGTTTTCATAGACAAAGTGATTCATAAGGAAGTTTAGGTTTCTAATTCAGTGGTGTAAATTGGTTGAAATATGACGATGATTGTTGGAGATGTTGGAAAAATTATGGCGACTGAGCTTTATAACTTGCGTCGAGTAAACCAATTAATTTAAAAGAAATCAATCTATTATCGAATTTTTCCGTCCAAAAAGGTCTATTTTAAACTGTAGTAACGCTATATATAACGTAACTAGTTATAGGATAAAGGTACTTTTTTAACCGACGAAAAAAAGGAGGAGGTTTTCAATTCGACACGTATATTTTTTATGTTCGACCACGCATAATTTTTTACAATGTAGTCCGTTTTCGATGATTTTTTTTGTTGGACAAGGTTTACCTCAAAGTTGGTCTTATTTAAATTTGAAAAAAATCCACCACTAAGTGTAGAAAATAGGGGTTGATTGATTTTTCACCTACTGAATTTTTAAAAATATTTTCTTCTTACTTTGCTACTACTATGTCTACACTAAAATGGTAAAATAACAACTTAAAAAAAAAAAACTATCTTAAAAGATCGGTATGCTTTGATTTGTCTGGCACCGACTTCAAAATATCTGATTAGGTATCTACAGTAAATGAAAACTACTAATTACTTATTTTTTACTTTTTAGTGCTTTTGTTTAAGGCGGCTCATATTTAAAAAACAATTTTCAAAACTAGTTTAGGAACACAAAGTGTGTCAGTAGTTTTTGTATGAAAGAGTAACAAACGTATATCCTTACATCCTCACAGACTTTTACGTTTATAACATTAGTAGGATGGAGGATGGAGGATGGAGGAATATAAACGGCGTTGCTATGTTTTGCATATTTAGTTGGATGTGCCGTTAATATTTTTTTTAATCATTTTTTAATTTACAGACGACATATTTTACTCATATAAATATAAATTTAATAATACGTCACAATATTTTGTTGAAGATTAAACTATAGTTACAGATTATGCCAAAGAAATATATACATCCGTATATGTACGTACATACACTAAAAAAAATAATATTCCTTCTGGAACATTCAGTCAGTTATAATAATTATTGAAAAGTTTAGGAAAATATAAATGAAATTACAAAACTTTTTTATTGATATCACTAAAGCTCGCCAATACCTACTAAACAAGATACTAAAAAAAGAAAAAGAAAATCTGCTGACAAACAGAGGAGATAAATGTACTGAACTGTTTTGTCTTTGCCTACTTATATATAGATAAGTTTCATGAATAATATAGACTGTACTGAAAGCGAAAATACGCCAATCTAGGTCTTAATTCTAGGTCTGTGTTTTTGATTGCGTTGTCTTAGAACCTTGCTCTTTTACACGATTGTTGATCTAAGTACTTAATATTAATTTCTTGAGAAATATGTCTTGACAGACGGGCAAATAGATGAAATCACCTTATAAAAGTTCCATTTTTTCTTTAGAGATGCGGAACCCTAGAAAAGAAATCTGAACAACCCATGACATGAAAATAACTAACGTGAGATACAACAGACGGTCTTATCGCAAATTAGTGATTTCTTTCAGACAACTTTCGGGTTAGGAAATGTGAGAGACTTGGGGAAGTCATGTTTAGGTATATGAGTAAGTTAATACAATTGGATGGGATAATACAGTATAATAGTTAAATATATAATACAGTATACATGCACACATATACTAATTGTAGTACCTGGGCGACCGAGCTTCGCTCGGAGTTCTTTTTTATCCGATCGAGATTCGAACTCGGATACCTGTACTTGTTTATCTTGCACCTTGGTCGCTCGACCAGAATGCTTATGCCTAAGTGTAAAAAATTATCGACCATATTCTGCGTGGAAAAATGCGGATAAAAATGCATGAAAACTCGAAAATACGCGTTTTTTTGACATAAGACTAATCTAGATCGATTTTTCACCCCCGAAAACCCGTACATACCAAATTTCAGCAAAATCGTTAGAGCTGTTTCCGAGATCGCCGGTATAAATAAATAAATAAATAAATATACAAGAAATGCTCGTTTAAATATATTAGATATGAATTTAAATTGTCTACATTAATGTAGTAATGATGATATATATATTATGTCTTTATGTTACTGTACTCTTCAATATGAATTGGCAAACTATTTTAGAATTTAGTTGCCTGTACAGCAAATTAATGCTCGGTGAATTTAATTGAACTTCAAAGAGGTTTCCTGAGGTTATAAATTCTCCTGAGGATGTAAATTCCTCCTAAATAAAAAATTCTATTTTAAATTTAATAATTTAATCACTTGATTAATCGTAGAGGGACAAATTTCGTCAACATATTGAAGACTAGCAGAACCCGCGGCTTCGCTCGCGATCAAACTACGAAAAATACGAAATTTCATGCAAATATGTTAAAGGAATAAAAAGTTTCATACAAACTTTTAAACCCTATTTCACCCCCTTGGGGGTAGAATTTCGAAAAATCCTTCCTTCGTGGATGTCTTCGTCATATGAGGAATACGTGTGCGAAATTTCAATTTTCTAGTCTTAAGGGTTAAGCCTGTGTGTTGATACATCAGTCAATCACTTTTGCCTTTTATATATATATATATATATATATATATATATATATATATATATATATATATATAGATTAAAATATTTTTGTATTTTAAAAGACAATTTTAGAGACTATTTCATGCTAAAAACATTAAACTCTGACTTTGATGGTTATAAAATAAATCAACAGTCATTTTCAGGGAGTTCTGTCTCATAAAAATGGGCAGAATTTTTATTTATTCTTTACAATTTCTTCTTCCATATTTACTTTCATATTATATCCACTTAACTTGAAACATCAAAAAATAATATAAAGTAAAAGTCTCCCTTAATAGAGCAACATCGTAAGCAAAACTCATGATGAATATTTATATTTATCTAGATTCTAGACAATCTTTTGCAATGAAAAATTTTAAGGTGATAAAAGCTGTTAGTTCAATTTTAGTGCTAAAAAATAAGTAAGTTTAATTCATTAAATAAAAACTTTAAAAAAGAAAAATAGTCGATGGCAGCTGACACAAATCAAAGTACGACATCGTCGAAAATATCTGATTAGGTATCTATAGTTAAAGAATACTCCCACTTGGTTATTTTTTACTTTTTAGTGTTTTGAAGTCGGCTGTTAGTTTTTTTTTGAGTTTTTATTTTTCCATTTTTAGTGTAGATGCAGTAGTAGAAATCGCTTCAAGTGTGCCTATAAAATTTGAAGAGTTCCCTCGATTTCTCCAGGAACTCATCATCAGATCCTGACCTGATGACCATGGGACTCACTGGGAAGTATACCATTTTAAACAAAAAAGAATTTTCCAAGTCAGTCTAGGCGTCTTCGAGTAATCGGGGAACATACATAAAAAATAAAAGATTCTGACGAATTGAGAACCTAATCCTTTTTTGAAGTTGGTTATAGGTATTTTTTTATTATGAATCAGTCGGAAATGATATTTCCAGCTCCAGCTCAATTTCCAGCAAAAGCGATAAAGATATGAGATGGCAAAGTGAAAATTTTGAAAGAGTAGATCGAAGTCATAAGAATATCATTTTCCAAATTTCCCGAATGTGTGCGTAACCTGTGACCTGTTTTGTAGAATGCACATTAATTAACAATAAAGCTACTGGTACATACTAATTAATATGTACAGTCTACAACATAAGTTACGAACGATGGATATTAATAATATCTATACTACGAGTATAATAAAGCAGTAACTTAGCGAAATCTATACATGAAATATTTTTTAAAAGCAATGATTTTAACGTATTATGTACACAATATAGTTATTAAAATAGTTATTAATTTTTTTGTCTGTTTGTCTGTTTGTGTGTGTGCGTTTCACGCAAAATGTAATGAAACGATTTCAACGTTTGGTGAAGTGCTAACTTATTACTTGGGTCAACATTCAGGATACCTTTTAATACAGGAAAATCTTTATTTTCCACGAAAAAAAATAAAAACTGGAATAATATAAAAACCTCCTTAGAAAATTTCCGCTGGCTAAACATTAAGACATACATCAAAACAATGTACTAAAAATTTTAGGTCTTGAAAAGACTTACGGTAAAATCTGCAAGAGTAAATGTCTATCTTTTAAGATACACTCGCAATACCTGATCTTATCTATACCTATAATAAAACTAACTTATAGATAACAAATAGATGCGCGCGTTTCACGCTAAAAGTACTGAACCGATTTTAACTAAATTTTGTGTAGTGATAACTTATTATTCGGGACAACATTTAGGATACCTTTTACTTCAGGAAAACTTTTCATTCCCACGGGAAAACACAGTAACTGGTTCTACCGAGTCATCCTTAGTTTATATGACTAACGCGGGCTCAACCTTAAGAAATTAACCTTAAGAGAGAAACTAGAACAATGTACTAGAAAATTGTAGGCCTTAAAAAGATCTACAAGAAAATCCATAATAGATATAGATATATCTATCTCCTAAGGAACACTCGCAATAACAACATATTTTTATTATATACGAGTATTATTATATTTAAGGCGATGTCGCGACTCACTGACTGACTTATCAACGTTCAGCCCGAACTGATGATGATAGAACAGCACCACTAAAAAGCCAGCTTTATATGTCCATACTAATATACTATAAAATGTGAAAGTAACTCCGTCTGTCTGTCTATCTGTCCGTCACTTTTTTACGCTTAATCTGCTGAACCGATTTAGATGAAATTTGGTATGGAAATATTTTGAGTCCCTGGAAATGACATAGGACAGTTTTTATCCCGGAAAACACTCATATTAAGGTGGGTGAGGGAGAGGGGGGGTAGGGGGAGGGGGGGGGGGGGGGGGGTTGGGGGAGATTGTATGAAAAATCAATCATTTCATGGGATATATATTTTTTTATTTTTATAATATTTACCTACTTCTCTATACCTATATATGTACATTGTACATATACACAATATATACATATGTATATATTGTCTATTCTACACTTACCGTTCAAACGTACGTAGGGACGAACCCGAGCGAAGCGAGAGTGAGTCGCTAGTATTCTATATTACGCTTTATTGTCCTAGGTTTCTTTTTAATTTTGAATTTATGTATTATTTTCGACAGCGAACGACGAGCGGTGGTTTTAATACTGGCTTTTTATTTTATATAAACCGGATCAAGAATTAATGACCATTATAACATTTTTATAAAAATATTTGATTTTTCCTCCTTCTAAGTAGACATTGACATGCTGCTGTTATGCTAAACAATTGTCTTAATTTAAATGCGATTTAAATATACTTTACATATTTTATAAATGTGAATTTCATAAGCTTGAGTGGTTTGAAAATATTTTATAGGCCTGCTTGTACGTTTCAACAAGAGAAAATTTTATTTTTTATTTTGATTAGTAAAACAATAATTCTGACGATACCATGGTAATTGTATAATTCCCTACAATGAAGATCCAGGGTTCGAGTCCCAAGTCGGGATTTATATGAATGTGACTGTGATAAAAAATAGTGGTATGTTCGTCTTAGAGCTTATTTTTCCAGTCGACCAATTTACCGAAAGGGTTTTTAGTACAGAATTATTGACTTTTAAGTATCAATTCTTTTGGTATAAAATACACATTTTACTTTAAAAAAGCCGAAAAGATGTAGTTTATATATATTTATACGAATCTAGGAAATAAAGCTTAATTTTTTAAATAGACGAAAAATCTCTCTACTGTAAAGTACAACAAGTATTAGTTGTTTGAACAAATAAGAACTAAGGCAACTTATTATTAACGCATTTGCTTGAAAACTTTCTTAAATTTGACATTTACTTATAATAAAATAATAACTTAGCGAAATCTGTACAATAATGTACGTGGAATATTTTTTAAAAACAATGACTGTAATTTATTGTTTACTGGTTATATGTAGATTATAGACCCGAAAACAATAGTTATTACATTTTTTGTCTGTCTGTTTTCTCTATGTCTGTTTGTCTGTATGTCTGTTTGTGTGTTCACGTTTCACGAAAAAAGAACTGAACCAATTTTACCTAAATTTTGTGTACTAAGTGATAACTTATTACGCGGGTCAACATTTAGGATACCTTTTACTACAGGAAAATCTTTCATTCCCACGGGAAAACTCAATAACTGGTTCTATTAAGTCATTCTTAGAAATTTACATGTCTAACGCTGGCTAAACTTTAAGAGATACATCAAAAATTGTATTAGAAAATTGTAGGTCTTAATAAGGCCTACAGGAAAATCTGCAAATGGTATAAGTGTTTCTCCTAAGGTACAGTCGTAACTATTCATATCTATTTTAAACGTACCTAGGGACGCAGTTTCATTTCGCACTTTCGCACTTTCGCAGAAGTCACTAGTTTTAAATTAAACTGTTTTTAACCGACTTCAAAAAAGGAGGAGGTTCTCAATTCGTCAGAATCTTTTTTTTATGTATGTTCTCCGATTACTCGAAGACGCCTGAACCGATTTGGAAAATTCTTTTTTTGTTTCAAAGAGTATTCTTTCCCGGTGGTCCCATATAAATTTTATCGAAATCGGTCAAGCGGTTTTCAAATAAATGGCTTAATCGAATATGTTTTTAAAAATCTTTCTTCTTACAAATTACCTGCTTATTACGTCTACACTAAAAATAGAAAAATAAAACATTTTTGAAAAAAAATATTAAAAACCGACTTCTAGGCACTGAAAAATAAAAAATAACTAAACAGGGGTTTTCATTGAGAATAGATAACTAATCAGTTATTTTCGAAGTCGGTGTGCTTTGATTTGTATTGGCTGGCAACGACTTCGAAAATATCTGATTAGGTATCTATTCTAAATGAAAACCGCTGTTTAGTAATTTTTTACTTTTCAGTGCCTGGAAGTCGTTTTTTTTAGTTTTTTTTTTCGTTTTTTTTTTTTGCGGATTTATTTTGATATTTGATTCCCGACAATCAGCAATCATGGTCACGAGAGAGGCTCTTCCGTGAAAATAGTATTATTTAAAGCACGTTCAAATATACTACACCTGCATCTGTAACATAATCATATTATGTAAATCACTTTTAATATGAAGACCGCTTGCTAAACGCTAAGTCCGCTAGTCCATATTTAGCCAGCGTGGTCCGTTTATGACCCTTTGAATCGAGGTCTGTGTTTAGCAGAGAGCCATAAAGTACTGAGTTATTAGGTATATGATTATGATCTCCGTATATTTTACGAACACATAGTTAGCCTAGTGGCTAAATATAATAGTTTATTATCTTTACGTGAATACTCGTATGACTTTAAATAAAACTATTTTTTTTGTTTTTCGATTTTATATTATTTTTTGTCCACGATGTTACAAATGCTTTACAGCAATACATCCCATCATATTATAAATGTGAAAGTTTAGATGGATGGATGTTTGTTACTTAATCACGCCAGAAAGGCTGATCGGATCTGGATGAAATTTGGTACAGAGATAGATTATAGTCTGGAATAGCACATAGGTAGTTACAAGAAGTATGTTGTCCTGGAAAAATGTACGGTACCCCTGAAATAGATTTGTTTGTGTTTTTCACAGAGCAAGTGATCGACTATCTATTCTATACTAAATATTAAAACGTACCTTTTTTCATATTTAATCTGGTGAGAGTTCTCTATGAAGTGGAATTAATTTAAAATAATTTAATTTTAATTCTATTATGCACTTTCCATTTTATACATTTCCATTATTGTTATGAGAAATTATGTTAATAAAATTTCAAGTT
This sequence comes from Fabriciana adippe, assembly GCA_905404265.1. NCBI lineage: Eukaryota > Metazoa > Arthropoda > Insecta > Lepidoptera > Nymphalidae > Fabriciana > Fabriciana adippe. The sequence goes on from FR989995.1 coordinate 2,981,330, forward strand.
AGGATTTATTTGCATATCTTATTTATATGCTGATCCCGGAACTGCTTAAACTTCGTAACTTGAAAATAGTTTTATGTGTATTTTAATGCTATTTGTTAGCTTAAAAGTTTCAAATTAAGACAGTCAATAGTAGATTGTATATAAACTCAAAATTGCTTTAAAGCTTTCGTGTAGCTTTTATTACCCTACATTTAATGATATTATAAACATTAATATAATATCATTGCGTAAATCTAGAGAAAATAAGACATAAACTGTTAAGTCACCACACTCTCTATATCTTTTCTACTAGCCCTAGGGTGAGTCACCCTCGCTTCGCTTCGGGTTCGTACTAGACAAAAACGAATCTATCCCACGGGAACCGTGTATTTTTCCGAGATGATATATAGCCTATAGCCTTCCTCAATAAATGGACTATCTAATGCAAAAATAAAAAAATCAAATAAGATTAGTAGTTCCTAAGATTAGCGCGTTCAAACAAACAAACTCTGCCTCTTTTTAATATTAATAATAATATAGAAATAACGTTATTCTATAAATTGTAAGTATTGCAAAAAGATTTATATCACTTTATCTTTCATTTTATTTATTTTTTCTAAAATGTATAATTTCCACCATTTTCTGCTTAGCATTTCGAATTATTTTAATATTTAACATATCTTCTAGGTTAATACAACATTATCACTCGGTGAGATGGTGCTTGCTGTTCAAGAGGAGCGTTTCTTTGTCACCAGATATCTATTTTCGAACTCCCAAGCTGCAGACATACCGAACAGGTACGTGGTTTTTTAATATAAAGATATCAATAATATACTAATCTCCAAGGATGTTTGTATACCATTTGCTATGTTACATTTTTATACTATACTAGCAGAACCCGCGGCTACGCCCGCGTTCAATCTACAAAAAAAAACTCTTTGGCTTTATGTTATACATAGGGACTCATCCTTGCTTCGCTCGGGTTCATCGTTATGTATTCATATACTATTGTTCATACAAAAATACTTAAATCGCGATTAAAAAATGGGGGGTGAAAAATACTTCAAGACCTATTCTCATACCTACCAAATATCCAAAAAAAAAAAAAAAAAAAAAACATTAAAATCAGTCCAGCCGTTTCGGAGGAGTGCGAGACCACAAACACCGTGACACGAGATATTTATATATTAGATTAAGTTTTACAAATATGAGTATTTACTTGTCTAAGGGCTTTTGCACACTAACTTATATGAACGGTTTACGACGCGGGTATTAGAACGTACTTCGTCTTCTGCACATACTCTGTGCTGATGAAATAAAAATGTAGACAACAGTTAGGAGTTGCCCGATTTCTGAGAAGATAAGTTTAAAAGAGCATATTTACACTTTGCTACATAAAATCTCCGATAACGTGCGTATCATAAACATACGGCGTCTTGGCATATTCTGAGATGATACATTAAAAAATGCAGATTTTTCCGCGTTGTCGACAATCGTGTGTGTAGGTCCTTATTGTACGTATCAATACAAATGCGTGACAAGCGCGTGTCGATATGACATAGAAAATTTGTCGTATGCCCCGTCCCTAATATGACGATCTTAATGAGTTTGCTTCGTATAGGTAACCTGATGCTTTAATAAGAAACTGGTTCTGTATTAAAAAAACATACTACAGTGGCATTAAACTGGGTCTTGATGCGGAATTATTTAAAAAATGTCATGCTTCGTAAAATAGAATAAATAATATTATATTAATTGAAGATAAATAATATTTGTTTTATTTTCGCTCCGGCACATCCCTAGATATCAAACGGCAGCCTAGATGTATTACTTCAGACCATGGTATAGACAATACAATAAAATTCTGAGTTGAGCCTGTACATTATTTTTTTTTAAAAAATCTTGTTAAAATAGCCATTATTATCGATACAGAGGCCTAATCTCTAGTTTTTAGAATTTTTGTCTATCTGTCTGTCTGTGACCTGGACATGGACAGATTTTGATGAAATTTGGTATGATAACTGGTTATACGAGACAATAAATAGGATATTTTTTACTGCGGAAAAATATCTCATCTCTGAGAAATTTACATTAAACGTTAAAACGTAACTAGGGGCGAACCCGAGCGGAGCGAGGGTGACTCGCTAGTCTATCTATATAATAAATATCATCCAGATCGAACTAGCCGTTTCAATGTGAAGAAGTAAAAGTCACACCAACTTTTTCAATTACAATAGTAGTCAAACAAATACACTATTTCAAATATACCTACTTATATGTTTTGGATCGGGTACGAGAAAGCCAAGCTTGATGGTAGCATTCGATGCACCAGTTCGTTTTAATATAGATACGAATTTTTCGTATTTTAGTTGTTGGTTACCCCATCTGCTGGATTATAAACTTATTATATGAAAATCGGCTCTAAAATTTTGACATTGACAAATAAACAGGATAAAATTTCGACATTTTTGTTCTAAGGCAAAAATACGCTAACGTTCATTTATTATTTACTTTTTGTCGTAAATTAATAGAATTTTGTCGTAAAGTAAATTAATATTAACATAATAATTGTAATGTTCGGCGTTTTTGACTTATTTTTTTCAGGAAACAAAGGTTTTTTATTAGATAGCCGCTAAATACAATTTCTTGTTAATTTTATGTAGCACAATACGCAAAAATATGGTAATGAATAACTAGAACAAAGATTGTCTGACCTTAAGCAGAAGGATATCATTTCCAGCAATATTCTAAATATGTACATATATGAAAAACATGAAAATATATGTAGTGTAGAAAGGATAACACTTTCTTATACTAAAAACAAAAATTCATAATAAAAAATCGTATATAAACATACCTATATCGTTTTAAATAACATGTTTTTTAGAAAGGTATCGTCTTTAAAATCAAAAATATATGCAATCATATATTTGAATACCTCCCTTCTTTGAATTTGGTTAGAAACAGAAAATTAATTTATCTGAGTACGAAAACACTGCTTCAATATATTTAGTCGACATTTAGATTCCAAGGATATAAATAAAATTACGAGGTGCGGATGATGAAATTACTTTAGTACCTATATGGAGACTACAGAAAGAATTTCCCTATGTGTAATATGGGTTGGTTATAAAAATCATTAACCTTATATTTCCCTTTAGCTGTATACGAAAAACGTTTTATTAATAAACTAGCGACTCACCCTTGCTCCGCTCGGGTTCGTCCCTACATATGTTATAACGGTAAGTATAGATTTCTCAGAAATGAAATATTTTCCCGCGGTAAAACATATCCTATATCCGGAAAACCAGCTATTATCGTACCAAATTTCACTGTAACTAAGTCGAATCTGATTGAGTATAATTTGTACATTAAATATTTTTTGGAAAATCTTATTGAAATAGACATTATTATCGATATATATATATATCGTATATATCGAAGCCGAATTTATAGTTTTTAGAATTTTTGTCTATCTGTCTGTGACCGCATCACGGAAAAATCTTTGGACAGATTTTGATGAAATTTGGTATAATGAAAGCTGGTTATCCGGGTCAACGTATAAGATGCTTTTCACTGCGGAAAATATCTCATCTCTGAGCCAAACGTTAAAACGTAAGCGAGGGTGAGTCGCTAGTCGTTTAATATTGTACTTAATTTTAATTGTACATTTTACTGATTCTAGAAATTAGTATGAATATAATTACAGTTTAACTGGAAAGTAACGCAGTGGAGTTTCGCTGTTATTACAGCGTCCGCTTATTATTATACGTTTAACTAACAGCAGTTTTGCTTTTGAAAGCCAGCTATTGTTACTGGTAGAGCTAATGTTGCTAAGAAATGACTATGCTTGATATTTTATAATTAATTTTTCAATACAATTTGAAATATGACGTTTTAGAAATACACTTTGAACGGGAATTGGTAACCTATTACAAAGATTTTCAATATAATCTTCATATATTCCACATGTAAAATTTTGAGCATATTTACATACGTTTGCTATGTAATTACGAGTACGTTTATGCTACGATGGATGAAACTTGGCACACAGATAGACCGTATCCTGGACTACATTATAGGATGCTTTTTATCCTTAAAAAGCGTTGAAGTAGGATAATAATAATTTAGCTTTATAATAATATTATACATCCACATTAGTTTTGAATTTATGAATGCATGTAGTCAATACTCAACAATGTTGAATTGAAAACAAAACAAAAGAGAATACTTTTTAAATAAAACTATTTTTTCGGATTATTTCCCGGATTTATTTTGATTTTTGGTTTCCGTCGTATCGAATGCTTTACAGCAATCATGGTCACGGGAGTGTTTGACATCTCAAAGGCGTTATATACTTGTTACAGACAGTGCCTACCTACAATTTACAAAAATGGTTTTAAAAATTCAAAAATGGCACCAGAGTAGGGGAGACCGGGGCTGGTTGACCAAGTTTCAGCTTAAAGGTTTCTATTTCTATTTCTTTAGAGTATATTAATTTAAAAACGGGTTCAGTTCATAGAATAACTATTAAGCTTTGCAAAAAAGTTGCAAAAAGCACGTTATTCATTATGATTTAGAGTACAGGCCAGTTTTTGTAGAATAGGAAAAACTGGTCAACCTACCCCATGCTTGGGGTAGGTTGACTATTCACCTGGGGTAAGTTGACCTATGAAGTTGTAAGGACAAAATCTACGAGGAAATAGGATAAAAGACACAAAAATGTATTACTCATTTTTTTTATTGAAACCAAGACGATCTTCCGCCACATCAAGTAAACACAATAAAATTCAAATTATAAGAATAAACAATCAGACATTTAAACATTAGGCAATTTGAGTACCTAAAAATAAACAAAGTTTTTTCACAAAACACAAAATACTTTCTCATTAAGTATTTAAAACAAAATGAAATAATTTCTTGCAAACTTTAACCATTTGGTAACAAATTATCATATCTAATATATATATATATATATATATATATATATATATATATATATATTTGTGTATATGTTATAGGTATATTATTTTATTAATAAAATAAATTATTTTGAGATCATACTATCCAATTAGTCTTCTAAATCGGAGGTGCAATTTTTGCATTCATAGAACAATATGTTCCCGTTTACAAATTTTGTGTATGCCCGCAACTTGCACACAGTGCACTGAACCCATTCTTCTCCAAAAATACTGGAGCGATAAGATTCAGTGCACTCCATACAAAATGTTTCATCCACATCACTTTTCTATTACATCTTTGGATGTACTCCCTCTATTAGTCTTTCTTTTGTATGTTCGCATGGTCCTGAAACAATATCCATAATATCATGTTGCTGGTTGACCAGGTGGTCAACCAACCCCCTTATACATTAGTCTACTAGCCCCGAACCACTTTTTAACTTTTAACCACATTCCATAACCTCAAAACTGCGACGAAATCAAATAGAATAATACATAAAAGAAAGAACATGAATCAAACATTCGTTATAAACTCTTTGACAATCAATAACCATGAATAAATAGGCGTTATTACAAATAATATTACGACAAAAAAAATTACTTACGTGTGTTGTTTTTCAATATTACGTTCCTTCTCTCAAACGACGTGCGTGCGCGACGCCGCGTTCCCGGTGGCGAAGCGGGGGGAGGTGACGGTCTTTCGTGTCTCACTGGTTAGCTGAAGGCTATTGCCTCGGATGAGTTTTTGATAGTTAGTCAACCTACCCCTATAGTCAACTAGCCCCGGTCTCCCCTACCTTACGATATTTGTTGATTTTAATTCTAAACATATTTAAAAAAAATAATAAGTATTATAATTAAACATTATTTATTAAATTTTATCTGTTATTAGTATAAATATTTTTATTTTTTATTTTTTAGAAAGTATTAAAAGAGAATACTGTTTTAATATTTTTTAAAAGCTACATTTTCTATTTTTAAATCTATGAGTGGATCAGACATTTGCTGGTCTAATAAACTATTGAGACGCGTATATTAACTTAGTGGCGTCGTATTTAACAGATTATTCGTAATATCGTGGCTGCGGTCGAGTTATTCAATTTGTCATGACAATGTTGTAATTAACGTCCTACTTAAGATACAGTGTTTGCAAATGATCTCGAAGATTCTACTGTATTTGTCACTAGCGACTTACCCTTGCTTCGCTCTGGTGCGATTTTGTTTACAATTTCTTAGATTTTATTTTTTTCGCGCAGAACCCTAATTCTTTTTCTAAAATAAAAGTAGCTTATGTTATAACCTGAGCTATTTGCCAGTGAGAGTTTCGTCAAAATCGGTCCAGCTATTTCGCAGGAATAAACAGACAGACAGATAGGCAGACAAAAATTGTACTCTATACATAGAGTATACATACTTTCAAATATATTAAGTAAAAAGATGTTATTTTGACATTACAAGCAGATAATTCAGTTTTATATATCTGTATAGATAAAAGTACATTTTAACCAGAATAATTCATAAGTAATCTTTGAGATATTTAAAAAAAAATAGGTGGGTTTTTTTAAAGGACTTGAAACATCTGAAAGGATGACCATTTAATTTCTATTATATTATAGATAACACTATGAACAGCATAAAACATTTACGGTTGGTACACAAAATATGTATAAATAAAGAAGTATAACGATCTATCTGTATGCACTATATATAGAGCTATTAAATTTTTAAAGCTATAATTTACAAAGTCAATATTGACTTTTCAAGTGTACTGGTTGGCCTTTCAAGTGTATTGTCATAATAACGTTCTCACTCATTAAAATCTGTCAAAAAATATTTCTTTTTAGTGAAAATATGTGCCATTATTATCTTCAGTTGATCCTTAAGAATTTCCCAAGGCATTGGTGCGAACTTTTTGTTTATTAAGAAATTGAGATGTACCCATTGGGATGAATTTCAAATGGCAATACTTTGAGAGATAACAGAATTTTACGGTGTTATGTGTTTATGTATGGGAGCATGCGAGGGTGCATGTGTGTGTAAGGGCGTACGTGTAGGTGTGAGTGTGTCTATTTGTTACACCTTCACACTGCAACAGCTGGGCGGATTTGAATGAGTAAACAGATAAAATATGACCTGGAGTAGCTTAGACGGACATGACTTCAGGCACATAGGGACCTGAGTGACGCGAGGAATTTTGGAACTATTATAAATCTGAATGTTTCTGAATGAATCCGTGTGTGTATGTCTGTTATGTTAAAACGGCTGGACTGATTTGTGATGTACACAGATAGACCGGAAGTATCGCTATACAGTATATAGTAACTACTGCACTGTAAGGCACCTAGGGACTAGGGAGGCACCCGAGTTAGTAGGGTATAATTTTTTTATAGCATTAGTAGTACTATTGTATATCTACTTCTAATATAAAATTTTAATTAAGGCGACACATTGTACACTACAAGAAATGGTATTGGACAGTTTGGAGATGATCCAAGTTTAAATTTCCAACGTGGGCGACAATATTTCCTTAAGACGTGATGAGACATGTGCCAGATTTATGACTTGTTGTTTAGTGACGAAATAACATCTTCCTCCATTTGCTTTATATGGAATAAAGGCCAAAGACAAAAGCTATTAACCGCCATATGCAAGATATGTAGATGATGAACGAACGTCGATAGAGATGTTTAAATATATGATAGTGGCACTGTCAAATAAAGTCGTGGTTCTGGGTCCTCATTAGCTATACGATAAAATGAAATGGTAGTGCTCTTGCAAAAGAATCAAGAATTGATGCCTAAACTTGAGTCTTAGTGTTTCTAAAATTAGTTGAAGAATAGAAATCTGAAAAATATGTGGGAATGAAATATTATGTACCTATGACAAAAATATTATATTTTCCAACATTCAACCATTGAAGACGCACGTCTTATTTAAAAATCTCGTCGCGTCTAAATATCATCGCGCTGTAAAGAGTATAATGTTACAGTTGAAAAGTACTATGGTATTCAGTTTTAGTTACATGATCTCTATTGGGCACACTTTTAAAGATCTTCAACATACTTTCGAGGCGAAGCCAAAAAGAAGGCTGCTTCTGTCGCAGCGCTCCATCTCATGCACGCAGGTTGAAAAGTAGCACGAGTCGTCAGATTCGAACGCCAGGAGTTACAGCTCGTATCGAATATACGGTACGGCGCTCAAATACCTAACGCGAACTGTCCTGTCATCAGTGTTGTGCCTGTACATAAAAATAAATGTATTAGCCGCAGCAAAACCTAAATCACTCAAGTAAATGTATAGAATAAAGTCCCTCACACGTTTACAACATATCTATACTAATATTCAAGAGGTAAAGTTTATGAGTTTGTGAGTTTGTGAGGTTGTGGGGGGTAATCTCTGAATCTACTGAACCGATTTAGGTGAAATTTTATCCCGGGACTTTTTACGATACTTTTTATCCCGGAAATCATCCCTTTAGTGGGTGAAAATGGGAATGAAAGTTTGTATGGGGAATCAACCTAGAGATGAACCCGAGTGAAGCGAGGGTGAGTCGCTAGTCATCCATAATTTAAAAACTATTATGTACTATGCTATATAAAGTAATTGTAATTCTTTTTAATTTATCGTATGCTCGGTCTAACTTGACCACGACTTCAACACAAACAATATGAATATGAGTCATAATATTGATGAGGCAGGATTCGCTACACTTTAGTTTTGTTTTTCGAATGCGATTTTAAATTAGCAGCTACTAGCAGGTAAATAGTTACGAGTATACGCGAATGTTAGTCTGTGACAGCTACTTTTACATTTTACGTAAGTGAAATACAATGAACGGTCATAAAAGTAAATCGACGTATCGACAAAACAAAATTAAATAAACGAGACTTGAATTACTGATGATCTCGTTTAACAATAAATTCTATTTTAACTAACAAGAATGACAAAGCGGTATTTATTAGACCCCAAGGGCTGGAGGTTATTCATCCCACTTTAGTTTTAGGGTAGCGATGGGATCTAATTTCACGCGTATCATTTATAGACCAATCGAAATGCGGTTATTTTTAAGAGAAAATAGAATATTAAAAACCTGAAGTTTTATGATTTTAAAATATTATCAGGTATATGAGGAATAAAAATTCGTAAAATGCCCCGTGAAGAAATAATAAAAATTGGATTACACGCAAAGTATACCTGTATCTTTTGTATTTTTTGTCCTTATAGAATCTATTTACGTTATTTTTTTTCGAATTTATCGATGTTTTATTAATTTTTGATCGATTTTGAAGTTAAATTTATTGATTTTTTCTGAAAAATTAGATTTTAAGGTAATTACAGAAAGAAATGAAATTCATTCATAGTCTAATCTTATTTATTCATAAGTTAAAAGTATAATTTAAAGAAATTAAAACAGTTAGCCGGTTATTGAAAAAAACAATTTTTCAACGCTTTGCGTCCCCCCATTTCTCGGGGGTGGCTGGGCATCGGCGGCATTTTACGAATTTCTATTCCTTATATACCTGCTAACATTTTAAAATCATAAAACTTCAGGTTTTTAATATTTTGTTCCCATATCGCATTTCGATTGGACTATTAGGGTACATCGCGACTACCCGCTTGTCTGTGCACCTATGTTCATACCAATTAGTTTAAATGGAATATAATAATTTACCATACATTTCTTTAAATTCTGATTTTAGGAACCAGAGGTAAGGTGTGAATAAAAAGAAGAATATTCGTTTTATATGAAACCTAAAACCAATTCAATTCCATTTTTTTCCATACAAACCAATTCCAACGAGAGAATTTACAACGATAAAATATCTATAGCTAGTAAATCTATTCGACAGCCTGTCCATGTAAGCCACCTGCATACATACAGGTGGTTAGGTGGGACTCACTGGCAAAGCCAGTACAACCCATTAAACCCAACGAAACCTCCTCCTTCTTAATGGGGCATCGCAGGATCGCTTACGCACTCAAAACGGCACCCCGACGGCAGGTCTGTCGAAGCAGACCACAACAACCATAGGGTTGCTCCAGCAGTCCACTCTGCTATCAGAGAAGTACGAGGAGCAACTCGCATAGCACACCGCCCACCGAGCTGGGCCATCTTCCTGTGCATTTCTTGGCTTCGCGCCCGGCTTGATTGCCGGACGCTAATGAGCCTGCCCACCACGACAAGGTGAACGCACGTTGGAAGGATTCTGGCCAGGCACATGGTATTTTTTCTCCAAGTATCCTAATAGTAATATATATTTTTAATTCTATACTACATATGTATACTTCTACAATCGATAGTATTCTTTCAATCTGAGTTCGTAGTGTATAGTGTATACTGTACATATGTACAATGGATATGTTAAAAAATAAACATGAATGTATAACAAAAAATACACATATTCTTTCGATGTATACAAAATTCTTCTCGATCATATGAAAGCATTTTGATCATTATATGTTTAGAAAAGCTAATTTGAAGGAATGTTTTACTCTGTTTGCTTTTCAAATATTATCAATAGACCGTCTAATAGAGATAATGATAATACAACAAAATTAATCAAATAAGGGTCCTATTTCAACTAAATTCAATTACGAGTTCGCAAAAAATGTTCAAAAGCTACCTTCTCTATTATGTTACTCGTATTTATTTGGTTTTATATTTTATCCGGTTCGAAATAGTGTTTTATTATCCAACTGCGGCGAATTCCAAAGAAGGGTCATATGTTTGACCTATATGTATGTATGTATGTATGTATGTATGTATGTATGTATGTATGTATGTATGTATGTATGTATGTATATATATATATATATATATATATATATATGTCCGAACCTATGGATATTATTAAAATTCAAAATGACAGATTGCAGGCGCTAATTTGTGTGTCTTAAAATTCTATCTACATACGTGTATGTACAATATATATATATATATATATATATATATATATATATATATATATATATATATATAATAAAACTGTGGAGGTTGAATGTCTGTACATAGAAAAAAAAACTAAAAATCGAGTCAGGGGGATGTAAGAAGAGAAATAAAACAAGTCCAAATTTTTTTTCAAATTTTTTGTTTCTCTGTCTGTATGTTTGTACGCGCTAATCTCCGAAACTATTGGATCGATTTGTGGTACCTTATATCCTCGGTCAACATTTTAGATACTTTTCATCCCGGAAAATTAAAGAGTTCCCGTGGGATAGTTAAAAAACTATAGTAACTTATACAGCTTAGTACACAAATACTACTGATTGGATTTTAATGAAACTTTACAATAATATAGTTCATACATTAGACAAACAAATAGGCTAATTTATCCTGAAAAAATGTACGGTTCCCGTGTGATCGAAGCGAGGGTGAGCTGCTAGTAGATACATATGTTTCCAACTGCATAATACAAATTTCCTTTATTAACTTGTTGCCTTCTTTTTTTTAATAATCGGGTCGGTTTTTTTACGTAATAATATATTTTTCGAGGAAGTAAATTAAATTTTAAAATCTAATAGTTCGGAAAGAAAAAGGCTCATTCTTGCGAAGAACTGGCGAAACAAACTCAGCGGGACTAAATTAATTTTTTTATGTTTTTTTGTAAGGAAAATTATAAATTATAATAATTTTACAATATTGAAGTGGCCTGGAGGCGATTACATAATTCTTAAAGCGTGCCATCTTCTATAAAATCATTAATTGAATAATAACCTTTAGCCCGCAAACGCACTTTATCAATTTTTTATAGGCTATTTTAAAGAACACTACGATCTAAGAGCGAAGTTATTCTAAATAATTAAACGACACAAAAGTAAGTTTAGTCAGTAAAAATATGTTTACAAAAATTAAAATATAGTTTACAAAGAAATATCCCTTAAAAAAAATCAAGGGTTGCTAGGGTGCCGCTACCCGTCAGCCATACCTCGACTATCTTATTTAGGGGTCCTTCAAGGAAAATTACAAAATTTTCTGTAGTGTCTCAAGAACCTACCCTAAAATGTTCACCAGCTCTCCTACAAAAACGTGTCGATCTACAAGCGAAATGAATATGAATTACTTATCACTTATGCTTATATTAATGTACGCCAAAAGAGAATTTAAATGAATGCCACGATAGAAGAAAGTTTAATTAAATTACAACAAGAATTAAGAGAACCAATTAATTCGGTCCATATTAAATAAACGTAGTTATTATGGTTTCTTTACTGCGTAACATTTTGGGATGAAAGCCTTTAATTTAATTTTTGACCGACCTCAAAGGGAAAGAGGTTAAATTCGTCAATTATTGAATGAATAGGTCTATATTAGGTCTCAAAGGTTCTGTATATTGAATAAGAAACAAAGTCCTGAGGGTTGGAAAATTACTTTTAAAATTAAGTGGTTTTCAAATCATTTTTCTTTTTCAGTTAAAATATAATTGATTTTTTTTTTTCATAAAATCCATAGTCTATATAAAAATCAATTGCTGTTCGTTAGTCTCGCTAAAACTCAAAAACGGCTGGACCGATTTGAATAATACTTTTTTTTTTTTTGGGAGTGTATCGGGGAGGTTTAAATATTAAAAAAAAATTTGCGAAAAAAAAAACTGCTGGAAAATCAAAAAGTTCTGAACTGTTTATTTTGTATGAGAATCACTAACCGTTAAAACGTACCTAGGGACGAACCTGAGCGAAGCGAGGGTGAGTCGCTAGTTATTATATAAAGATTACAATGTATATTGTCTACATACATTGACAATCTATATATGTATATATAAACAGATTTTAAGTCCTGTTTGTACCTAAAATCAGCAGAAAATTAATTGGTGTTAATTTTTGCAACAGAATAACATGCCATCGGATCCTAATGTATCGGAGTGAAAAATAATTTATCTGTACACACATTAATAAAAATGTAACTGAGTCGAATAAATATTTTTTGGAAAATCTTATTGAAATAGTCATTACTTTCGATACAGGTAACTTACAAAATAATGCAAAAAATAATTATAAATTGCTACTCCTGAAGAAAAAAATATCAATAGATAAAATTTTATTCCTTAAAATAACTTCAAAAATATTCATTTGTGTAATTTAGAAAATCATTAATAGATTTTGCCAAGTGTTTTTAAAATATGTAATTTATATACCAAAAAAAATTATGTACAGATATGATATCTTTTTATGATTTTTTTTACAATAACTAGCACTAACCGCGACAAATATAAATTATATGGCTTTATATATTAATAACTAGCGGCTCACCCTCGCTTCGCTCGGATTCATCGCTAGGTACGTTTTACATAGATATTTAAAATAGTTATTTGCCAGCGTTAGCCATATAAATTTTAATATATATTTTTGATTTTTTCTGATGTAATACTTAACCATAGACAAAATTACGTTTAGCTGTCATTTGCGTTTTGTTATTCCACGTCAGATGCGCTTTTGTTATACCACGTTTTATAGGGACTTGACGTTTTATGTCACGTCACTCGGGAACGCGGTTGAATGGGATAAAAATATCCTATGTCCGTCTCCTGGTTCTAAGCTACCTCCCCACCAATTTTCAGCCAAATCGGTTGAGCCGTTCTTGAGTTATAAACACTAAAAAGTGTAACTAACACGACTTTCTTTTATATATTCATATAAGTTTCAAAAGAGTTTCATTTGTGAGATTCGTCTCATGTGAAGAGAACAGGCTGGTTTTCAAAGTGGATATGGCACCATAAACCTCATTCACACAGTATGACAAATGAAACAGAAGCAAGAAGTGTATAATCAGCTCTTATGCCTAGCATTTGTGGACTATGAAAAAGCCATTGACACTAGTGAAAGCTGGTCAGTTTTAGAGTCTTTGCAACGGTGCCAAGTCGATTTTCGATATATTCAAGCATTGAAATGTCCTCCAAGTCTGCCCGATAGTCTGACCAATCCTCCTGCATTGAGGAGTTAGACAAGGAGACGTAATTTTTCCCAAATTGTTTACAAATGCAGTGAATATGTTTAAGATTCTGGACTAGAAAGGGCGTGGAATAACTATAAACAGTGAGTACATTTCGTACTTGAGATTTGAAGATAATTTTATCATTATGGCTGAAATCGTTCAAAACCTACACTAATTCTTCAGAACACATCGGCCTCCGGGTGAATTTAGACAAAACCAGGATCATGTCAAGACTACGTCTACCTTGGACAATTACTGTACTCCTAAGTTGGTACAAATACTTCGAGAAAGAAACTCAAAGCAGAATGAAGCTGGGCTAGGCAGCATATAGTAAACTCCTTCGAGTCTTTTCATCAACAATATTGCGAAGCCTAAAGACAAAGGTATTTAATTAATGCATCCTACCTGTTATGACATATGGAACGTCAAATGAGCTTAAGGCGCTCAGCAAGCTATGGAGAGGACAATGCTCGAACTACCTCAAGGATCGGATTCAAAATGAAGAGATCCGATATAGAAACAAAATTTTTGACATATTAGTAGCTGAAGTGGCAATGGACTGGTCATAATTATCGCTGACCGATGACCAATGACCGATGGAGTAGATGGATTCTAGAGTGAAAAACATGGCTCGGCAAAAACAGCAGCTAGGTGGAGCGACAACATGTGTAAAATAGCTGGCAGCAGTTAAATGCGTAGAGCTGAAGATCGATCTCAGTGGCTTGCCATAGGAGAGCCCTATGTCTAGCAGTTGACGAAAGCAGGCTGATTATGATGATAATGATGATGAAAACAGTTTGGTTATTGCTCGTTTGAACGCGGTCGGAGCCACGCGCAATTCTAGTATTATCTAAAAATAACAGATAAAATACTAGATAACCAGCTTCCTTATTATAAAAAGATAAAAATCTTCCAGATTGATAGTTTCATTTGGCTTTTCAGGATTCTAATATATCGGAGTAAAAAAGTAATCTATATTGTTATCTATCATTCACCTTTTCATATATCATTTCTATGAAAAAAATAACATTGATTTGTTATGTTGTCGTTACGGGAAAGAACAAATCAATAAAAACACTTTTACCTTTATAATATTACTAGTGTCTGCTCGCGGATCTGCCCACGTACATTATTTATTGACGACCCGTTTGGCTGAGATTGTAGTGATCCTACTTACTGTGCCAGCGGTCACGGGTTCGAATTCTGCTGGGGGCATTCATTTGTGTGATTAACACGAACGTTTGTACTCCAGTCATGGATGTTTATATTTATAATATGTATGTATTTAAAGTTACAAATGCGTAGTGTATCAACTATCTGGTATCTATAACACAGGCCTCGTAGCTTACCATGGAACTAGATGATGCTGTGTGTTAATGTCCCAACATATTTATTTACCTATAATCTATATGTACCTATATAAATAGGTAAAGAAAAAATAGTTCAGTACCTTTTTCTCCTCTCTTTGTCAAGCGATTTTCTTTTTTTCTTTCTAGTAGCTATTGACGAGCTTTAGTAATCTTTAGTTATCAATAAAAAAGTTTTAGAAATTCATACATGTCTTCTTGAAGTTTTCAATAGGGTTATGGTCTTTCAACCATTTTTTTTTTAGTGTTGAGAAATGCATTTACGCACACCACCTATATAAAACAAGCTACAACAGTCCACTCTGCTATCAGAGAAGTACCAGGACTAACCCGCATGGCACACCGCCCCCCGAAGTGGGCCGCCGCCTAATGCGTTTCGTGGCTTCTCGCCCGGCTGGATTGCCTGGCGCCAATGATATAGTATTATAAATACAATAAAAAAATATAAAAATTTACAATATTATAAGGACGTATATTACTGAAACTCCTTGCTTTCCTTTAAGTTAATACACAATTCTGAAAACAAACGCGATAGAATATAAGTATATCCAAAGGTTTAAAGTAGGTCATGTTGACTATGTAATAGCAAAAAGATCAAATTAATACTGCCTTTGTCTTCTATTATCACACGGAGTCTCGTTAATTGGAATAAGTGGGTAAAGAACATAAGACTAAGAGTAAAATACGTAGCGGCCTTTGATATTCAATTTTCGTTTATTAAAATACTATTGTTGAGTATAAAATGCTTTAAAAGACTGTACATAATCTTAACTATAAACATTTTGTTAGGCGCCATCCACTCTCATTGTATTATAACTTACTAGCGGCTCAACTTCGCTTCGTCCGGGTTCACCTCTAGAAAAACAAAAACAAACCTATCCCATGGGAACCGTACATTTTTCCGGGATAAAAAGTTATCTATATGCTATTTGATACTATAATCTATCTCAGTGCCAAATTTCATTCGGATCCGTTCAGCCGTTTTGTCGTGATTGAGTAACAAACGTTCAAACATCTAAACTTTCACATTTATAATATTAGTAAGATACTAACGTCTAACAGTTGCAAAATTCAAGTCATACAAAGCACATGTATTTTTATTTCATTTAATTCATTTAACTATCACAGGCAAAAGCAGTGACAAATTAACTTAACGAATACAACAACTATATTTAGAAAAGAAAGTTCTATTCAATTCTCCAGATACATATAAACAGACAAGTAGATAAAAACCCAAAAATGAACTAACAAAATCTACATAAGATATCGCTATATCCTGTTGAATGTCAACATCCAAAACATATTTCCCCGATGTAGCAGAAAAAACGAAGGGAAAGGAAGGAAGTTACTAAATCGGAAAGAGGAAATTGCTAAATTTTATGTCATTTTTTAACATTTTTGATCAATTCAAGCCTTTATATAAATTACTAGCGACTCACCCTCGCTTTGCTCGGGTTCATCCCTAGCTTGCTTCCCAATACAAACTTTCATCCCCGTTTTCATCCCTTTAAGGGATGATTTCCGGAATAAAAAGTATCCTATGTCCTTCCCAGGTTCTCAAACTATCTTCTTACCAAATTTCACCTAAATCGGTTCAGTAGATCCAGAGAATACCTCTTACAACCTCACAAACTCACAAACTTTACCTCTTATAATATTAATATAGATATAGTGTTCATAATTTATCATCCAAAACATATTTCCCCGACGAAGCATAAAAAATGAAGGGAAGGAAGTTACGAAAATCAGAAACACGAAATTGGTGAATTTTGTGTCATTTTTTTAACATTGTGTATCAATTCAAGCTCATATATGAATTCTGTAATTCATGACGGCTTATACTCGTGCGTCTGATAACTGATAAGGTGATTAAACCTAAATATTTGACTTACACTGGATTCAAAACAACAACAAATAAATTTAATTAACTTATATTTTAATATTTTTGTTTTATTTTATGGGGAAGTTTAGGTAGCTAAAAATACATTTAAGGGCCGTCGATAAGATACGCCACTCAGAATTTCCCGTTTTGTATCCCTTCCTCCCCTTTTGTCACGTAAAGTCACACTTTCAGCGACCCCCTAACAAATAATAGGTCACAAAAGCTAGCCCAGCCCATTGTAAATGATTTCTTGTGATTAAAGATAGCGTACGTACAGATACTAGTATATTATTATGTGATCAGTATAGGCAGTGGTAGGCCCAGTGGTAACGCGCTCGCTTGGAAAACCGAGTGAAGCGGGTTCAAATCCCAGATCTCGCACCTCTGATATTTTCATGTGCGAATCATTTCTAACATGATTACCACTTGCCTTACGGTGAAGGAAAACATCGTGAGGAAACCTGCATGTCTGAGAGAACCTAGCAAGTTTTCGAAAGACATGTGAAGTCCGCCAATCCGCACTTGGCCAGCGTGGTAGACTATGGCCTGATTCCCCTCGTATTGAAGGGAGGCCCACCCCCAGCAGTGGGACGTTATAAATGGCTGAATACAATATATCTTTTTTTGTATAAAACTTAAATAGATGTTTACTTTATTTTGACAATTTACATACTTTTTTAATTCTTAACTATTAAAATTCAATGAAAATAAAAGATGGAAACATCGATTTCCTGTAAAAAATGTTCCTAGTCTCGTACTTCAACTTACGCTTTTCATTTTTATTATTATTTTTACAGTAAATATTCTTTTTAGTATTTTACACCTACAAATGGATAAACTATTTAAAAAATTAATACAGTTTACGGAACTAGGATAAGTGGTCTAGATTTTTTATTAGTATTTTCCCGTCACGCGGCATATATAATCGTATTTTAGGAGCGTGGGAGGTGTAAACATACAATTTTAGGCGATAAAACGAGTGAGACATACCCCCTTCCCTCCCCTCCTTCCCCTCCCGGGGCTTTGAGGGTTAAAATACATTATATTAAGTTGTCCCTATTGTGACCAAACAAGTTAATAAATGAGTGTATACAATCTGATCTCATATATCGATATCTCGACACGCTGAGCAATATCCCTCCCTTCCTCTTATTTGCGAACGTATTAAATGAACGCACCTTATTACTTAATGTAATTAGTACGTGGGCGACCGAGCTACGATCGGAGTTCTTTTTTGTTATATCACATTTTTTAGATGAAAAAAAAACTAAAAACTTGAATAAATACAAAAAAAAAACAAAAGAAAAAACTTTGTATTCCGACCGGGACTACAAAGTTTAGTATAGTTATAGTTTTTAGAATAATATTTGTCTGTTTGTATATCTGTCCGTCTGTATGTCTGTATGGCTGTCTATGACCGCATCACGAGAAAACCACTTGACAGATTTTGATGAAATTTGGTATGATGATGATAGCTGGTTATCCGGGTCAACATATAGGATACTTTTTACTATCAACATATAGGATGAGAATATCTCATCTCTGAGAAATCTATACTAAAAGTTAAAACGTAACTAGGGACGAACCCGAACAGAGCGAGGGTGAGTAGCTTGTCTATATATAAAATAACAAAATACCTGTACAAAAAAATTATAACTAAATTATGAAATATATTGAAATATTCAACCATTTATCCGGTAGATTTAAGTCAAACTTGACTGTACTATATCATATTTCTAAAACGTATGAATGTTATGGATGTCGGAACGTGGACCAAAATAAATATATCAGTAGTTGTTTGCGACAACAGTAGCAAATTCCTTTATTTCCAACTTTTCCCTATAGGTGATGAGTAAACATGGATAAATTACGACGCTGCACACACAATATTATATTTTAAACTCTATCACATGGTGAATAAGGTTTACAATGGGTTATTTATATATGTGATATTTACACACTTCACTGCACAATTCTGTTAATCAAAGTTTATTTTCTTCTATTGAATGAAGTGAATTCTCACAAGGAAATCTCAATCCTTATTGCTTGTTCAATTGTTGCGTTATATATAAATAAATATAGTAGAGCGGAATTATTATTGTTTTTGGAAAAACGCGAATATTATCAATCTCAACCGACGTCAAGATCGATTTTCTTGGAATCGTTGTGATTTGAAACTCGATGAAACGGAAATTCAACACTAAAAAGAGACAAACACATAAATATATAGGATTAAGCCGGCGAGAGAATGAGATAGAACACATTGCCATGTTGCCATGGTAACCTTTGTTATTGTCTGACAAATATATATTATTTAAATTATTTAGAATTACTTAAACAATTAATAAAATTAATCCCATTAATATTACATATTCGAAAAGTTTGTAAGTGATTATATTACATCCTCACGTTGTTTGTCACAGGGGTTTGTGAAATTCAGAATGGAAATGACTATCCTAAATTAACATGTTAGCATTCTAACACGTTAATTTAAGTATAAACTAGCGATTCATCCTCACTCCGCTCCGGTTCGTTCCTACTTACGTTTTAACGTTTAGTATAAATTTCTCAGAGATGAGATATTTTCCCGCAGTAAAAAGTATCCTATATGTTGACCGGATAACCAGCTATCATCATACCAAATTTCATCAAATTCCATCGTGTGGTTTTTCCGTGATGCGGTCCTAGACAGACAGACAAAACATCTAAAAACTATAGATTTGGCCTCTGTATCGATAATAATATCTATTTCAATAAGATTTTAGAATAACTATTTAATGTACAGATTCGACTCAGATACAATTTTATTATATGTATAGATTATTGTTAAGTTTTACATTATAATATAACACAGAGCATTAATTTGTATCGAAATAAATTAAGTCTCTTGGGTAAAATAAAGAAAATAAAACCAACTTGCATGTTGTTGCAATGGTGCAGAAATAAATATGTCACAACGTTAAACTTTTCTCAGCCATAAACAATATGCATATATACGAGTATGTACATACGTATGTACGTATGTATCTTTGTTTGTGATTGGCTCATATAAAACATATAGAAACGTCTTTATGTAAAACTACAAGTACATAACTCTGCTACTCCCTGCCTGAAAAGTGTTTATTTCCGAAGTTTTAAAGCACCTACTGATAAGTTTAGGACGAGCTGGTGGAACTATCCATATGTCTCAGGCCACGGGAAAGAAATAAAAGTACCAAGATAAAAATTCTTAAGTGTGTTATGTTAATAAAATGTATAAGATTTTTTTTGCGGTTTATTTTGATTAAGTATGTATTCGTATACCTATAGTAACTGTAAAGTCGAGATTGATCTTTTAAAAATAGCATAAAAATGTTGCTTCCGAGGATAGCATAATCATTTTTAAGGTCACCATAACCTTAATTATTTATAACTCAACACTCAATTTCTGCTTTTAATCTTTTTGTTAATTAGTGTTTATTATAGTACCTAGATAATATCTGTTATAATCATCAATTCAAATTATAAAGCACTACCAAATTACCCTCGCTTCGCTCGGGTTCATCCCTACTTATGTGTTAAAGTTTAGTATAGATTTCTCAGAGATGAGATATTTTTCCCCAGTAAAAAGTATGTATATTATATGTTGACCCGGATAACCAACTATCATCATACCAAATTTTATCAAAGTCCCTTCAGTGGTTTTTTCGTGATGCGGTAATAGTCAGACAAAATTTTAAAAACTGCCTGTATCGATAATGATTTGTATTTCAATGAGATTTTTCAAGAAAATATTTAATATACAGATTTGGTTTAGTTACAATTTTATTATATGTATAGATTAGATTTTTACAATTTTTTACTTAACGTCTTGACTCTACTACCAGTTTACAAAGTAAAATACTCAATTCTGAGATGTACTGACGAATAAAAAAATATTTTTGTACCTTTTTTATAAGTAGTAATAACATTCTTGTTTTAAAATATATAGAAAATTTTAAAATCAATATCTGTTTTCAATTTCACCCATTTTTACATACTTGTTGAGTGGCAGTGCGAACGTTGCGGTTTCTATCTAGATTAAAACAAGATTCGACTCGATACTTGTAAATAAAATGCCGTCACGTATGAAATTGAATATATAACTTTCGTATTCCAGTAAAACTTAAAATGTAGGTTATTGAAAAATACATTTTCATACACTTTCCAATCGTCAACTTAATATTTTTCCCAAGATTCCGTGTCACAAGTCCCTTGGGAAAATGAAACTGAAACAAGCTTAGAGCATTATTCTGCTAAGAAGTCAAAAACCCAATTAAAAATTTCTGATAGTGATTTGCAACATATAAACCTATAGTTTATTTAAATTGATTTTCTCTCAGTAACTAAACTTGGTCTAACCTAGGACTCTAACTTGAGTTATTCGGATCTGAGCAAAGTCAATGTGATATATATACATTATACATGTATTCAGCCCTTTTTAACGTCTCCCTTTAATACGAGGGGAATCAGGCCATAGTCCACCACGCTGGCCAAGTGCGGATTGGCGGACTTCAGATGTCTTTCGAAAACTTGCTAAGTTCTCTCAGACATGCAGGTTTCCTCACGATGTTTTCCTTCACCGTAAGACAAGTGGTAAGTAATCATGTTAGAAATGATTCGCACATGAAAATATCAGAGGTGCGAGACTCAGGATTTGAACCCGCTTCACTCGGTTCCCAAGCGAGCGCGTTACCACTGGGCTACCACTGCCTTATATATACTATAATATAATATATAATATATATATACACGTTTATATGTGATATATACACCTACATACGTTTATCTATTTGTAACGTGTGCGCCGTGCATACCATTCATGTAATTTAGGCAAAACTTTAGCGGGTTGTTGTGTGCACACCTGTGAATGTTATATAATACCATTAACACACAATAGGTCGCGTGATTTGTACCGGATAATTTGAGATTTAGTATCCCATACCGCTAAGTAATTTAGATGTATGTGCACGTACATTATGTATATATAGGTATTTGTGTATTTCCTTAACTTTACACTAGAATGTAAATCAGGCAAATAGCGACTTAAAGACGTGTAATAAATTAGCAAGGTAACATTTAAAGTAATCTTCATAAAAGCGATACTATTTTAGAAAGTTATAAAGAAACTAATATTATAAATGCGAAAGTACTGTCTGTCTGTTTGTTACGTTTTCATTAAATCGCTGAACCAATTTTTATAATGATATATTGAGTATGGAGAGGAAGGTCCCATACCATGGAGAAATTCTGAAACATAGGATACTTTCTGTCGTGAAAATGAAACTTAAAAGGGGTGAAATAGGGGTTGAAAGTTTGTATTGGGAACAAATTATTTTTCAAACTAAGGACAAAAAAAATCATTACATCCCATAATTTTGGTAATAATTAAAGAATGTTTCGCCGTTTATGACCAATCAAGGTAAAATAGGGGATGATTTCAAGTTCTTTTAAGTACTTACTACTTTTCTATACCTATGTATATAATATGTTGTATAATCTATCTGTTCCATATTAACCGTTAAAACATACTTACGAAGCATGGACGAACTCGAGTGAACTGAGGGTGAGTCGCTAGTATAAAAATAACCATTAAAAAACCTTGACTCTACTAAAAATTCATTTGGCTTCGACAAATTCCAGACTGTCCAAACTCGCTCTTGATCTGCTTTTCTATATAACATAAAATATTTTTCGAGACCAATTTTCAATTAAAATTTCAAACGAGGTCACTTCAAAGTTTTATATTATTTTGAATTGTATAGCTCATTGATATTTGATAAATAAGTCTTTCTAACCAGAATATTTGATACAGATGACTTATTTTAAATGATAAGAGCTTTCAAATTCTAAAACATTCCAACCCTTTATTTTGGATGAAATACCAGTTTTGTTTTATAAAACAAAACTGGTTTCGATATTTGCGAAAATTTCATTTAGAGAGTTTTTTCTCCCTTTTTAAATCATTGACTTTCAGATTTTTAATAATGAAAATTTTTAAAATCAAAGGAATATAGTACATTAATACTAATGTTATAAATGTGAAAGTTTGTGAGTATGGATGTTTGTTACTCTTTCACGCCAGAACGGCTGAACGGATCTGGATGAAATTTGGCACAGAGATAGATTATAGTGTGGAATAATACATAGGCTACTTTTTATCCAGGAAAAATGTACGGTTCCCGTGGGATAGGTTTGTTTTTGTTTTCCCAGAGGCGAACCTGAGCGAAGCGAGGATGAGCCGCTAGTAGTTTTATAACATTTTAGTTTATCTAATAATAATAAGGGATCTTTGAGTAATATTATTTGAAGTACCATTTAGTTTTGATGCCAACACAATAAATATAATAAGCCAAGAAGGTTCTTAACTTTAATTACATTTCCTTCTCCATATGTTATATACTAGATTATATTACATTTTGTAAATATTACTTAAATGTAAAGTAACACGAATTGTAATAAACATAATCGGTTATCTATACATATTATAAAATTCTAACTAAGCCGAATCTGTACATTAAATATTTTTGGGAAAATCTTATTGAAATAGACATTATTATCGATGCAGAGGCCGAATCTATAGTTTTTAAAATTTTTGTCTGTCTGTCTGTCTGTCTGTCTGTCTGTCTGTCTGTCTGTCTGTCTGTCTGTTACCGCATCACAGAAAAACCACTGGAGGGATTTTGATGAAATTTGGTATGATGATAGCTGGTGATCCGGGTCAACATATAGGATACTTTTTACCGCGGGAAAATATCTAATTTCTGAGAATAAATACAAAAACTGGTTGGAACAAACCACGATGATACTATCTGTAAACAGTTTAGCAAGATAACTTACTAAATATGGTAAAAACTATTAAAAGTAGCTTATCTTGAAAATCAAATTATCAATAGCGCTATTTTATCCATTAAAATAGTTATTTTAATTAATATATATACTTATGTGTTATTTAGGTACCTATTCGACAATAGATGTCACCATGTGTTTTTAAAATACGTAGTTTTAATTCCAAAAATATGAATGTACAGATATGACCTATCTACAGTTTTATAAGAATTGCTACTAAATTACCCGTGGCCCCGCCCGCGTTCAAATTTTCAATAAAGCAAACTTTTTGGCATTATAAATTAGTAACTACACATATAATCAAATTGTAACGAAGCCGAATCCGTAAATTCAATATTTTTCGAAAAATCTTATTGAAATATTCATTATTAGCGATATAGAGGCCGAATCTATAGTTTTTAGAATGTTTGTCTGTTTGTCTGTATGTGACAACATCACGTCGCATCGCATCACAGAAAAACCACTGGAGGGATTTTGATGGGTATGGTGATAGCAGGTTATCCGACTCAACATATAGGATAGTCTTTTATTTCTGAGAAAAAATACAAAAACTGGTTAAAATAAAAGCACGATGGTACTATTAACATTTTTGCAAGGTAACTTATATATGTTAAAACTATTAAAAAAAGCTTATCTTAAAAGAAATATCAATAGCGCTATTTTATTCATTAAAATAGTTGTTTAAATGAAAATTTATTTATGTGTTATTTAGATATTTGACAATAGATGTCGCCATGTGTTTTTAAAATGTGTAGTTTTAATCAAAATAAAAATGTACAGATGTGACCTTTCTATGACTTTATTAGAATTACTACAAAATTATCCGCGGCCCCGCCCGTGTTCAAATTTTCAATAAAATAAAGACAAACAAGCTTTATAAATTAGTAACATATTAGTAATATTTTGTTGGTCGAAACAATTTGCAAATGAAAATATTTGTAAGTTTTTATTTTTTTAGTAAATAATGTTAATATTTTTTAATCTTTTAATCTAAAAATTGGGCAACTCCAACTCGCTCATTATAGGTTTCGTAAAGCAAAATACTGTGTTGTTTTTCTTACTTACGTGTTTTGTTAGGTTAACACTAAAATAAATACAAATAGCATTTACGTTTCCACAATATCGACACTTTTTATCAACCGTAAAAATAAGTTCGATTCATAATTTTTTATAACATTTTATGGAAAACAAGGTTATGGCTGTTAAACTGACAATGCAGGTAACTAAAAATATTCCATAGGTATCTCAAAAACTATGAAAAAGTATTTTAGGAACTGTTATATCTCAACTTTTTTAGTTTTTTTTTGGACATCATTTCTTGGAAGATAAAGGCTTAAAGGACACAATAAAATGCTTACGACTTTAATCACATTAGCCGAGCCATATGAAATAATAAAAAGTATTTGCTTAGAATTATTTACTTATTACACTTTCTTTTAAAATCGTTTTGGAAAATATTACTAACCAGCGCTAACCAATCCCTGTTTCGCGACAAATTAACATTAAGAAAAGTTACCATTAAGTAATTTATATAATCAGCTAAATATTAAATTATTCAATAGCCGTCTATTAGAAAAAATATTAAAATTAATTCCGTAGTTTGAGAGCTTATCGCCCAAAACTAAACAAACAAACAAACAAAACAGAAGTATAGACGTACATAAATGTTATTGTTAAAACAAAAAGTGCAATATTACTAAATCAACTATGAGATTAACGGAGGAACCTTTGTGGCATTGTCAATCACTGCAGTTATTTACCAATCATACAGTACGCAATGAAAGTGGTGTATGTAAAAGTATACTAATGTGTAAAACCTAGAATTTAATTTTTGATCATCTAAACGCGGGCGGAGCCGCGGGCAATGCTAGTTAATTTTATAATTTTGAACTCACAATGTGGCATATTTATTTTAAGATCAAGATGATTTCGATTAGACCATGGAAAATAATATAAAGACAAGCAATGTAATTAAGATCAAGTAGCAGTACTGAGCGTAATTTATTATAATTATAGTTTTAAGGACCGTAAAAAACACGCCTTTTATTAACTGTAATGTCGCTTACACTTATCTATCTGTACATATAATAAAATTGTAGCTAAGCCGAATCTGTATATTAAATTTTTTTTGGAAAATCTTATTGAAACAGACATTATTATCGATACAGATGCCGAATCTATAGTTTTTAGAATTATTATCTGTCTGTCTGTCTGTCTATCTGTCTGTGACCGCATCAAGAAAAACCATTGGACAGATTTTAATGAAATTTGGTATGATGATAGCTGGTTATCCGGGTCAACATATAGGATACTTTTTACTGTTGGATAATATGTCATCTCTGAGAAATCTATACTAAACGTTAAAACGTAAGTAGGGATAAACACAAACGGAGCGAGAGTGAGTCACTAGTTCAAAATAAATTAAACGTTTTGCAAAAAATAAATAAATTAACGTTGCAGTTATAGTTCAAAAGTTGAATAAGGTACAAAGGGACGAGACCAAGCGAAGCGAGGGCAAATTATCAAAAGCAATATTTATCAAAAGCATATATCATTGCAATATCGAATAGCGGAAGAGATTGAATACCAATATAATAACTTTGGAATTTCTATGACATTCTTCTTTTTTATTAAAAGATTGGCTTTTTATGTGGGACAAGCTTCATCTACGTTCAAACAATTTTGTAGTAGGTATATATGTAATAAAAATTAAATGCTGTTTGTTTGTAAGTGACAGCTGACAGTGACAGTTGACAGCTGGACCGATTTGACTGTTTAAGACGTAGACAAAGAATACTTATCTGTCTACGATTTTAGATTGTTTGTAATAATAATTCGAGTAATGTTTTTAGGAAAACTAGCAAAGTCGGTAGTAAATATTTTGTCATTTTTGTATACCCTCAAAGATTTTTTTAAAATAAAAGTATCTTTTCAGGTTTTTTTGCGGATTTATTTTGATTTTTGGTTCCCAACGTTTCGAATGCTTTACAGCAATCATGGTAACGGGAGACCTAGAGACCAGTTTGTCAAATAGAGATTTTTTTTTTTAATTTATTGAAATGTCAGTACATATATAGGAAAAACAGGTATAAACGATAATATAATTGATATAATAAGAAACTGTGTCGCAACTATTAACGCCCTCCACCAGCAAAATTACAGAAAAAACATGTACATTTCAAATAGATAGATATAGTTTTATTTTCAACCGACTTCTAAAAAGGAGGAGGTTCTCAATTCGACCTTATATATTTTTTTATATATGTTCGCGGATTTCTTCGTCGTTTATGAACCGATTTTGATAATTCAGTGCCAGCCAATACAAATCAAAGCACATCGACTTCAAAAATATCTGATTAGGTATCTATTCTAAATGGAAACCCCCGTGTAGTTAGTTGTTTTTTACTTTTCAGTGCCTGGAAGTCGGTTTTTTTTAAGTTTTTATAAAATATCAAATATTCGCGTTTATATTCTTTATATTGCGACAGAAATCTGGGGGTCAGATAGTAGAGTATATCAATATAACCAATCTCTCTGGTACTAGGTAAATACGATTGATACATTATATTAAGTAAATGTGTGCACAAACACGTGCATTCTCGATTTCTATCGCCTCATGGGACGGCAATTGGACACGGCCGGAGAGAAATCAGGCGGGGGGCCATAAACTAGTTGTAATGGTGTACATAAAATAGCCAGTATAACAACTCAAAGCGTAGCATCTATTATATACATATAATTTTGTTTTTACGTTTGTCTGTCTGTTTTTTTTAATTCAATGGCTAGATTTTTAATAATGAAACGTTTAGAATAATTTTCAAAACGTAGGTATTATTTTGGTTATATGTCTTTTGGGTGTACGTAACATACATAAATGTTACGCGATATCTTCGTAAATTCAAAACCAATTTTCATGATAGTTTTTGAATTAAATAGTTTATCAAGGTGGCTGATAATTACATATAAAGTATCTAGAAAGTCAGTATACATTTGTATATAGTTAATAACGATTTCCGCTCGGGCGCGTCCCTTCGCTAAAATGGTTGAGGAGCACATAAAACACAAATTTCTGAAGAAAATTTCTTTTTTTTTGCACCGGGAACCTTCGCAGGCGTATACAGAACGAACCACCAGAGTTTCATCACAATCGGATTAATGGTTTAGGAACGCATAGAGGACCAACATATGAACATTAATTTTTATTTATATGTATGTAGACTAGCAGAACTTGCGATTTTGCTCGCGATCAAACTAGGAAAAATACGAAATTTGATGCAAATATGTCTAAGGAATAAAAAGTTTCAGACAAACTTTTATTCCATATTTCACCCCTTTGGGGGTTGAATTTTGAATAATCCTTCCTTAGTGGATGCCTTCGTTATATGAGGAATACGTGTGCGAAATTTCAATTTTCTAGCCTTAAGGGCTTGGCCTGTGTGTTGATACATCAGTCAATCACTTTTAAATATATATATATATATATATAGATTAAGATTATAACAGTCGAGTATATTAAAAGAAAACAACCAAGTAAATAAATGTAAAGTATATAGAAATATACAAGCAGGCAAACCCGCAAGCATAAACAAGTATCTGAATATTAAATCGTCCCTGAGTTTATTTTCTCTAGATCGTCTAAAGAAACTGCAACTGACAGACAATATAATCTATTTTTGTTGGTATTATTCTGCTGGCTGTAAATAATTACTTTTTGCTTATTTTTTTCCTCACGTTACTAGAGTCGTTTATTCTTAAATCAGTAAATATGATTACACGTAAATGTCATTTAGAAACCGAATTTCATTTTCGTAATGAAATATTTCAGAGGTGTGATTTCATGCATAATTAATGGAAAATATTGGCATTCTAAAATGTTTGTATTTAATTTTAAATGAACAAAATATCACGATATGTTATAAAATAAAGTCCCCCGCCACGTCTGTCTGTCTGTCTGTCTGAACGCGATAAACTCAAAAACTACTGAACGGATTTTCATACAGTTTTTACCAATGGACAAAATCATTCAAGAGGAAGGTTTGAGTGTGACGACACGTTTGGGTCAGTTTGTAGTGACCCTACTTGCTGTGGCAGCGGTCGTGAGTTCGAGTCCCGCTGGGGGCATTCATTTGTGTGATAAGCATTAATGTTTGTAATCCAGTCATGGGTGTTTATATTTATAATATTTATGTATTTAAAGTTTATATATGTGTAGTGTACCAACTACCTGGTATCTATAAAACAAGTCTCGTAGTTTACCATGGAACTAGATAGTGCTGTGTGTTAATGTCCCAAAATATTTGTTAAGTGTAAAATTCATTAAATTTTGTGTAAATTAGCTGATATTTGATGAACGTATCATAAAAAAACAAAGTCCCTCACCGCGTCTGTCTGTCTGTCTGAACGCAATAAACTCAAAAACTACCGAACGGATTTTCATACAGTTTTCACCAATGGACAGAATCGTTCATGAGGAATATTTAAGTGTATAATTCATTAAGGTTTTGTGTAAATTCGCTGATATATAACGTAGATTGTTGAAGACGTCGGAAAAAATCAAGCCGACTGTGAGCTTTATTGGCGTGCGCCGTGTAAACCAATAGAGTTATATGAAACCAATGTATTACGGAATTATTCTTTATAAAAATATCTAGTAAACTGTAGTAAAGCTATATATACTTACCTTACGAAGCGAGCAAAGCGAGGGTAAGTCGCTAGTTTTAAATAAAAACGTATAAACGCTTAGTGTTGCATCTAAATTTTCGTACTGCCCATAAATCCGAACTTTACAAAACAACATGCACAAATAACTACTTTCACGTAATCGCTACGATATACTGCAGTAAATAGCCAAAGTGCTCAATTTATATTCTCCCATAGATATCGGTTTTATTTCATGGTAAAAAATTATCCTGATTTCTTATACAGGAAAAATTAGTTTGTTTTTCATCTTTTATGATACAAATATACTTAATTATATATACAAAACAAATATTCACTTAATTATTACTGTACAAGTCATGTCCGCGTAGAATAGTGGCAAGAATGCTAGCCGCATTCCACCGCTGAATATGCCGATTCTTTGGGCGAAAAATGCGCCAGCTCTCCTGTCACCAGTAGAGATGATAAGACGAGGTGTTATATCTAGTGATTGCAATCCGGCGTCATTTTCAGTCCGGCCGGATCCGGACTGGATTACCATCGATCCGGCCGGATCCGACCGGATCCGGCCGGATTGATTAAATCAGGATGATTTTCGCTTTTCGGTTCAAAATGAACTGTTAGTAAGTTAATCATGTGTCATTGTACTTAATATAGGTAGTTTATAAAAAATAAAACATATATAAACACAACTTTGACGCCTTGGTGACTTTGGATGGCCACGACAGACGTCCATCGCCTTTGCCGCACCCACCACATTTCGACAGCTCTTATAAAAGTATTTCATTATGGATTATCTTGAATTGATTATAGAAGAGGAAGAAGATAATGACCTTTTAATTCGATACTATCTCAGTGTAAAAAGGGTCTTCAACTCATCCAATTTTCATCAAAAAGTCGAAACAATGAAGGTTTCTACGTTATTAATTATAAAACTATATAAAAAATAAATTATAAAGCAATGGATACCAATGTAATTAAAATTTCATCATTTTCAGTAAACGCTTCAACAGATGCCATTTTATGATTTTTTATTAAAAATACCTCAAAATACACGTGGGCGGCGGCGACAATGCGAACATGAGCGCTGCAGTAACGCTAGGGTCTAACATCACAGTCGCAGCGACACTGACACAGTGTTAATGACGCTGTGCTCGAATGTCGTTTTCTACATATTCATAGTGCATTAATCTGCCGCCCTGTCGCGACCTCACTGACGCTTGCACTATGTAAATGTAGGGAACGACATTCGAGCGCAGCGTCACTGACGGAAATACTTTTAAAAGAGCTGTCGAGATGTGGTGGGCGTGGCAAAGGCGGTACGATGATGGACGTTTGTCGTTGCCATCCAAAGTCACCAAGGCGTCACTGACGCCAGTCGACTTACGCGGCGTCGGTAACGCTATAAACGCCGCGTTATTCAAAATTCAAAATTCAAAATATTTTATTCAGCATTAAATTATTACAATTTTTTACTGAACGTCATGAGTCTACTACCAGTTCGGAAAGAAGAAGCCTCAGACCTGAGAAGAACTGGCGAAAGAAACTCAGCGGGACTAATATTTTTTTAATAAATTATAATTTACAATATTACTATAAAGTTGAAGTAGCCTGGAGGCGATCACTTCATTCCCAAGGCGTGCTATCTTCTATAAAATCATTTATCGTATAATAGCCTTTAGCACACAAACGTTCTTTAACAATTTTTTTGAATTTACCGATGGAGGCTTTTTGAACATTTTCTGGGATCCTGTTGTACAAGCGTATACATTGTCCATAAAAAGAATTACTGACTCTCTGTAGACGAGTCACAGGCATTACAAGTTTGTGTTTGCTCCTAGTATTAATGTTATGCATGTCACAATTCTTGGGAAATTCGTGTATATTTTTACGAACATACATAACATTTTCGTACACGTACTGAGAAGCAACAGTCAATATTTTTATTTCTTTAAACTTATCTCTTAATGACACTCTAGGACCTAAACTATAAATTGCACGAATAGCTCTTTTCTGCAGGACAAAGACCGTATTAATAGTTGCTGCATTTCCCCATAATAAGATACCGTAGGACATAATACTATGAAAATAACTGAAATATACTATGCGAGCTGTATCTACATCAGTAAGAAGTCTTATTTTTTTTACCGCGAACGCTGCAGAGCTGAGTCTATTCGCTAGTCCCTCAATATGGGGGCCCCACTGCAGTTTGGAATCTATGATAATACCTAGAATGATGGAATGGAATCTATGATAATACCTATTGACTCTTGCTTCGAAATCTACCTTTAACATGGTCGAATCTCTTCTGCATAGGGCCTATACATGCAACTATTATTATTATATTATATACATGCAACATCTCTATTATTTTGCCAAAAATTGCTAGCACCGGATCCGGTCGCCGGATCCGGTATATTGGTACCGGATCCGGTAAACGTTCAATGGTGCCGGATCCGCCGGATTACCGGATCCGTTTTTCCGGATTGCAATCCCTAGTTATATCTTTTAAGAAGTGCTTAGCACTTTGACTCCATGGGCCAAGGGTTTCTACAACAAATGGAATAAAAACATATTCTTAGTTATTTTAATTCTTTAATCTAACATTTGAAAGAAATTCTATATATGCTTTAAAATAAAAATAAAACTTTTTACTTATTTTTAACTTAGAGTAAGATTTTTCTTTGTTCATTTAATTTATTAGCTCAGTGGTACTTAAATTAATTTTACGTTCGTACACAGTAGAATAGAAAAGAATTTTTAAATAACCTTCTATCCAATTTTCAAATAATTTCCAGCAGGAACTCGTTGTTTTTCTCAGACATAAAATTACTTCGAACGATAACTCTAATTAGCTCTAAGTAGGTATTGCCTTGTGTCTTTGCTTGAGTTTAAATTTCTTTTAAATGTAAGAGCATTACTAAGAAGGCTGTCTTATAAAAACATACTTGTTTTAATTAATTATTAATATTATCTTTAAATACCTATATCATTTATAATAATCTATACTTAATATTATAAAGCTGAAGAGTTTGTTTGTTTGTTTGATTGGTTGGTTGAACGCGCTAATCTCAGGAACTACTAACCCGGTTTGAAAAATTATTTTTGCATTAGATAGCCCGTTAACTGAGGAAGAATCCCGGAAAAATGTACGGTTCCCATGGGATGGAGTTGTTTTTGTCTAGGGACGAATCCGAAGCGAAGCGAGGGTGAGTCGCTAGTATAATATATGGGAAGGTGTTTTAAATTTATATTATGAAGAAGTATAGGAAAAGTTAAGCAGAGATAAATTAGACACTATTTTCACATTAACACACTTATATTGTCACACAGTAGAAATTACACAGAGAAGGAATAACAGAAGTACAGAGATAGATTAAGAAACGAAATATGAACAGAATACGAAATACGGAAACGATAAAACGTGACAAGGCATAAACTTAAGCGAGCGCGTGCGCGACCTCCCGGCGTAGTACTCGGTAAGCGACTAGCGGACGGGGAAAAAACGATCTCGCACGATGAAGCGCGATGCGCGCCCGAGTGCAGCGTCGGCTGTGTAACGGTATTTTTACCGACTCTCATGATGTGAGGTATTGAGTTTAATGACCGCTACATCAGCCCCCCCGGAGACCGTTAAGGTCGAAAAAAATCTGTAAATCGTACTCGTCTTCCTGATCGAGTTCGACGATCCTCGATATTCTTATACAAGCATGTCTCGGGTACTTTCTGGGCTTCATGCTCAGGCGGAGCTAGGTCGCTAAGCAGATACGCTGGTTTCAACCTGTCAATTGAAACGGTGGTAGGTTTCCCTCGAATATCTATCTTGAAGAACTTGTCTCCACGTTCGATGACGATAAAAGGTCCAGCGTAAGGTGCTTGCAAAGGCTTTCGAATAAAATCTTGCCGTAAGAAGACCTGTGGCGCAGATTTTAGATCCTTGCTGATGAACACGGGTGCTTTTCCATGGTGAACTACTTGCGTGGGCTTCAGCTTTCGTATGTTATGCCTCAACCGGGAAAGAAAATCGGTGTAGTCCGTTACTTCTACGGGAGAGCTATCGAGATCGAAAAATGCACCAGGTAAACGTAGGGTTTCTCCGTAGACGAGCTCGGCTGATGATGAGTTTATATCTTCTTTCCAAGCCGAACGTATTCCGAGGAGTACTAATGGAAGCACTTCGACCCAATCGTCCTTGGCGTGGCACATGATCGCTGCCTTGAGTTGGCGGTGGAATCTCTCAACCATTCCATTTGCAGCCGGGTGGTACGCTGTTGTCTTTAAGTGGTTTACACCTATTATCCGTGAAAGTTCCTTAAATAAAAATGCCTCGAACTGTTTACCTCGATCTGTTGTGATCTTCTCCGGACAGCCAAAACGTGATATCCAGCCAGTTACAAAAGCGTTCGCCACTGTGTCAGCTTTGATGTCATGGAGCGGTATTACCTCTGGCCAACGTGTAAATCTGTCCACGGCTGTGAGACAGTATTTATAGTCTTGTGACACGGGCAAAGGTCCGATGAGGTCTATGTGCACATGACTGAATCTGTTCGATGAAGGAACAAAAGTATGTACAGGGGATCGAGTATGTCTTGAAACTTTCGAGCGCTGGCATGAAAGACAGGTGCGAGTCCACACAGCGCAATCCTTCTTTATATTAGGCCACACGTACTTTTGTGTAACCAATCTGATTGTTGCCTTGATACCGGGGTGACTCAAGCCGTGAATACAGTCGAACGCTTGTCGACGGAACTCTGGAGTCAGGTAAAGTCTCGGCGTTGAGCAGGAAAAATCACAATACAGCTTCTTACCAGAGCCAGAGAGGTCTATCTTCTGGAGGTCCAGCGAAGAATTATTGTTCTGTAAGATTTTCTTTAGCTCGTCGTCTGTCAACTGCGATAAGGAAAGTGCGTCTAAGTCTATGGCGGTAGAAATTTCATAGGTGCGTGAGAGAGCGTCAGCGACTACATTGTTCTCACCTGCGATGTGCTTAATATTAGTCGTGAACTGAGACACGAAATCGAAGTATCTAAATTGACGTGGTGAACAATTTTCTGAGGCCTTTCTAAAGGCCGAAACAATAGGCTTGTGGTCGGTATATATGGTGAAATCCTTACCTTCAACCATATGACGGAAATGTTTCACACCTTCGTAAATTGCTAATAGCTCTCTGTCAAACGGACTATATTTTTGTTGTGCGGTATTAAGCTTTTTAGAGAAGAACGCAAGAGGCTGCCACTCGGAGTCTATCATCTGTTGTAATACAGCACCAATCGCGTTGTCTGAAGCGTCCGTCCACAGCGTTAACTCAGCTGTCGGATGCGGATGTGCTAAGAGAGTAGCTTGAGCTAGACTTGCCTTGCACGCGTCGAAAGCCTTCTGAAGCTCGGTCGACCAAGTGATAGGTGTACTAGATTTGACAGCTTTACCAGATAAGAGTTGATGCAATGGAGCCTGGATTTTTGCTGCGCTTTTAACAAAACGACGATAAAAATTTGTTATACCTAGGAACCTTCGAAGTTCTCTGATGGTTTTCGGCTGAGGAAAGTTCTGTATGGCTTCAACCTTTTGTGGGAGTGGCCTGGTACCTGCTGCTGATACGATGTAACCCAGGAATTCCACTTGTGGCTCTCCGAATACGCACTTCGAGGCATTGATGACGATACCGTGGTCCTGTAAGCGCTGGAAAATTTGTCCCAGGTGAATTCGGTGTTGCGTCTCGTCCTGGGAAGCCACAAGGATATCATCAATATAAGGATAGCAGAATTCTAAATCTCTAAGTATTTCGTCCATGAAGCGCTGGAATGTTTGAGCTGCGTTGCGCAGACCGAAGCTCATGAATGGAAACTCAAACATTCCGAACGGAGTCGTAATGGCAGTCTTGGGTACATCAGCTGGATTTACAGGGATTTGATTATAAGCCCGGATTAAATCTATTTTACTAAAAATTGTACAGCCAGATAAATTATGAGCAAAATCAGCAATATGGCGAACCGGGTATCGGTCAGGTATAGTGCGTGCGTTGAGCGCACGGTAGTCGCCGCATGGCCGCCACTCATTGTTTTTCTTAGGTACGAGATGTAACGGGGATGACCACGGACTATCGGACCTTCTAGCAATACCTGTTCTTACCATATCCTCAAATTCCCTGACGGCGATGCGAAGTCGATCCGGTGCTAACCGACGAGGACGACTATGTACAGGGGGTCCTGAAGTCGTGCGTATGTAGTGAAGGGTGTTGTGCTTTATCACCCGTGAAGACAGGTCTCCAGCTGGACGAGTGAGATCCGTAAACTGTGATAGCAGGTCATGGAATGGTAAGGTACCTGAAATAGATTTTATTTGGCACAAAACATTTGATGCGGGCTTAGCAAAAGTACTTAATGACGTAATATTGTCTATTAAGCGATGGTGTCTAGTATCCACAAGTAAATTATAGTGTGATAAAAAGTCTATGCCTATAATAGGTTTAGTGACGTCAGCTATGACAAAACGCCACGTAAAAGCCCGCCTGAGTCCAAAGTCTAAAGAAAGGTTCACCCAACCGAAAGTATTTATTGTGGACCCATTGGCGGCAAACAACTTATAGTCTGTCTCTATACACTTCCTATCTCGAATATACTTATGTGGATACACGCAAAGGTCTGAACCGGTATCTACTAAATATTGCACTTTACTCTTACTGTCTGTAACAAAAACGCGGCCACCACTTACACTATCACAGTCACGCGTTGGTCCCGAATGAAACGAACACGGGGAGCGGCACTTCGTTGACTGGTTGCCGAAACGTCGGTGATACCAGCAATGCCCCGGGCCAGCATTAGAGCGGCTCCGGGACCGTTGACGCCATTGAGGAGAACGCGCTCGACTTCTCGAACGCGAGCGGGGCCTGATGGGTAGCTCCGCAACTTGCCGTGATAGGTCATCGACCCGCTGAACAAGCTTTTCTATGAGTGTCATCGGATTTCCCGTCGATGTTGGAGTTGATGTCGACGCTGCTGCTACCTGGGGTTGTAGAGATACCTCGTGAATCTTGTCCACTATTTGCGCCACTGTGTCTAAAGGGAGATCGACTTGGGCTGCAATAATCGCCTGGATATGGTTAGGCAATCGGCTCGTCCACAGTGAACGTATAAACTCGTCCGGTACATCAGCTCCAGCTAGGCTCCGCAAATGTCGGAGAAACTGGGATGGTTTTCGATCTCCTAACTCTTCGTGAGTAAGTAATTGCCTTACACGCTGCTCTTGTGATGCTGACAAGCGCGAAATTAATTCTGTTTTTATTTTTTCATATTTATTTTCAACCGGCGGATTCGTTATTACGTCTTTAACTTCGCACACGTATTTGTAGTCCAAATTGGCGATTACGTGGTAGAATTTTGTCGCATCAATCGTTATATTAGCTAAAACGAACTGACCTTCCAATTGAACGAACCATAACGCCGGTTCGTTTGGCCAAAATGGCGGCACCTTAACGCCAACACGGCACACCTCTTCCTTTCCGTTAGGGTCAGCCATTTTCAAAATAAAAGTTTTTATAACGTACACGAATGTTCTTTATCTCGGAATGTTCGTCAAGGTCACCAGTTATGGGAAGGTGTTTTAAATTTATATTATGAAGAAGTATAGGAAAAGTTAAGCAGAGATAAATTAGACACTATTTTCACATTAACACACTTATATTGTCACACAGTAGAAATTACACAGAGAAGGAATAACAGAAGTACAGAGATAGATTAAGAAACGAAATATGAACAGAATACGAAATACGGAAACGATAAAACGTGACAAGGCATAAACTTAAGCGAGCGCGTGCGCGACCTCCCGGCGTAGTACTCGGTAAGCGACTAGCGGACGGGGAAAAAACGATCTCGCACGATGAAGCGCGATGCGCGCCCGAGTGCAGCGTCGGCTGTGTAACGGTATTTTTACCGACTCTCATGATGTGAGGTATTGAGTTTAATGACCGCTACAAATATATTTGGCGATGAGGGAAATTCTATATTTTTAAATTATGTATTTAAAGTAAATAATAATTAATTGTAATAAGTACGCTTTTAATTGATAGACGTTGCTTAGGAACCCTATATCATTAAGAACCTTTTTTTTAATGTTGTAATGCATTTACGCATACCACCTGTATACATACAGGTGGTTATGTGGGACTCACCGGCTAGAAAAGCCAGTGCTACCCACTAAAACCTCCGCCGACTTAATGGGGCAGCAGACCACAACAACCATAGGGCTGTTCTAATAGCCTACTCTGCTATTAGAAAAGTACCAGGAGCAACCCGCACGGCACACTGCCCACCAAGGTGGGCCGCCTCCCAATGCGTTTCTTGGCTTCGCGCCCGGCTGTATTTGGCGGACACTAATGAGCTTCCCCTACCACGACATGGTGAGGGGGGGATCACATTAAGTACCTAAACTTGAATGGCAATATTAAATAGAAAAATGTAGAATGTGTTGATATGTTAGTGGAAATAAAACTTGTGCTATTCACAATACGTATTTATTGTTACATATATTTTAGACAACAGTGACAGGCGAAGGAATAATATAGTAAAATTGAAAAAGTGTCCAACCTCAAATACTATTTTTGAATTTTTCTTTTCCATTTTTACCATAAGAATAACATTAGCGTTCCTAATACTTAACAGAATGGGTACGAGTAGCTTAAGCTCTATGAGTCCACTTACTTTTTAGCAACGTTTTTAACTAAAATTCAAATATTATAACTATAAAAAACGTTCTACGTTAGTTTAACTAACGTTAGTTTTTAGGGTTCTATAGTCTGTAGTGGCAACACGAAACCCATATAAAAAAATAGGGGTGGCGCTCCATATATACAGGGTGGATTTTTGAGACGGGACAGCAAGGGCAGGTACCTTATATACTATAGTTAAAGGAAAACGTTCCTAGGAGACCATCCATAACTTTTTGAGATATTCTGAACTGCATTCACAGATTTTGGAAAAAATGTACAGTCAGCGAGAAAATTGCTGAAATACTAAAAAAAATTTTTTATGTCAAACGATCCTATTTTATGTAGGGATCAAAAGACTCTATGGGACCATTTAAGGTATGAGTACTAGAAATGACAGAAATCGCCAAAATCTTTTCCCATACATTTTGTACGGAAAAGCGTTTAATCAACTCGAAATATTTTTTGTTGCCAAACGGTCCTATTTTTTATGTGATCAAAAGACTCTTTGAGGCCAACTAAAGTTTGAGTACAGAAACACTAAAAAAAAATTTCTTATGTCCGCTGCGTAAAATGCCTGCGTGTAAACCCGATCTTGTGACTTACCGTAGTTTCTGTACGCAAACTTCACTTGACCTCAAAGGATCTTTTGATAACATAAAAAATAGGACCGTTTGGCTGTACCTGCCCTTACTGTCCCGTCTCAAAAATCCATCCTGTATAACTGAGGAGTGAAATAAAAATTTAGGTCGGTTTAAGCTTTAAATTCATATAAGTAGATGTTTCTATGTAACTTTCTTGTTCAAAACAAATGGTTGTAGTATATGCTTCTTAAGTCTTAAATATCCTATGACTGTTGTGTTGTTTACATATTAGGATAGATCTGAAAACAATAGTTGTTGTAATTTTTCTCTGTTTGTCTGTATATCTGTATGCATTTCCCGCAAAAAGTGCAGAACAGATTTTAACTTAATGTTGTGTTTACGGTTATAACGGTTTAATATTTAGGATAAGCTACAGGAAAATCATTCCCACCGGAAAACAATATCTGGTTCGTCCGAGTTGTGCTTCATACAAAATTCCAATTATTTATTACAAAAATTTATTAATAGCAGGGATAAAAATTAACATATTATTTAACAATTTAATGCGGTAAAATCTCTCATTTTCATGGGAAAATACAAAATTTTGTTCGGGTCCAAGTCGCTCATCTATATATGTACATATACAGTATCTATAGGAGTACGAATAGTAATAAAACAAAGTTGTTGTCCGCCTTCGTCTGTTTCTCGGCTAACTTCGTCTAAATCACGTAATGGATTTAGATAGGGTTTTCACTAATTGAAAGAGTGATAAACGGACAAGATCTGTGTGTATAATTTGTAAATATTTTGTACAAAATGGCTGAACTATGACGGTGGTATCTCAAAAAAAAACTGTTTTCTTATATTTAAGGCAGTGGTAGTCCAGTGGTAACGCGCTCGCTTGGGAAACCGAGTGAAGCGGGTTCAAATCCCGGGTCTCGCACCTCTGATATTTTCATGTGCGAATCATTTCTAACATGATTACCACTTGCCTTACGGTGAAGGAAAACATCGTGAGGAAACCTGCATCTCTGAGAAAACCTAGCAAGTTTTCGAAAGACGTGTGAAGTCCGCCAACCCACACTTGGCCAGGGTGGTGGACTATGGCCTGATCCCCCTCGACTTGAAGGGAAGCCCGTGCCCAGCAGTGGGACGTTAAAAAAAAGGGCTGAATACAATATTTACACGGCTGGGTATTTGACATATTGGGACATTAAGAGATACATCAAAACAATGTACTATAATATTGTAGGCCATAAAATGGCCTACAGGAAAGTCCGTGATAGCGTGTGTCTATCTCCTGAGATACACTCACAATATCTATTTTATCTATTCAAAACGTACCTAGGAACGCACGCGAGCGAAGTGAGGGTAAGTCAGTAATATATAAGTAATTAATATTTTATGCTAAGGATTATTTTATATTTACGCGACAATTTGATAATTTAAATAAAAAAATATCCTGTTTTTTTTACTCCCATAAAACATAATAAAAGCTTGTAAAAAACAGTAAATAGTAAGCACTTATGTATATTTGGAAATAATGGTAATTTATGTACATACATACGTGTATGTAAATCTATTATATACATAAATCCTTTTCACTTTATACGTAACGTAGTAAAATATTTTTTGTGTAATTTCTTTCCGGGATGAAAGAGCTTTATTATGTCCACATCTAAAATACAAGTGAGTATTAAATATAAGGTACAGGTGCTTAAACTGCGTAGAACGATTTAGCAGATAATAGAATATATTTTAAATATATTTTGTCACATCATATTCTGGCAAATTAACACACAGAACCATCTAGTTCCATGGTAAGCTACGAGGCTTGTGTTATGGATACCAGATAGTTGATACACTACGCATATATAACTTTAAATACATACATATTATAAATATAAACACCCATGACTGGAGTACAAACATTTGTGCTCATCAGACAAATGAATGCCCCCAGCGGGACTCGAACCCGCGACCGCTGGCACAGAAAGTAGGATCACTACAAACTGAGCCAAACGTGCGGTCAGGATAGAATAGAAGAACAATTAAAAGATATTCGAGCAAAAAGCATATATTTCTAAGATATTCCTCGAATATCTAGACATTTTATCGATATTCGAAATTGAATTAATGCAAATTTATAAGTTTTACAAGTCGACTGAAACTTTATGATAATATTGTAATAAGTAAGAAAGTGTATAAAGTAAAGGAAATTCATTTAATTGGAACTTTGGTTAAGACTAGATATAATTTGACAATTTTATTAAAGAATTAAAATAATAGCCTTCAAAATTATTTATAAAGAATAATTCTTTAAGCCTTTGTAATATTTACACCTTAAAATTTGCAAGTTTAAATCATATTTGAATAAAAGACTAATAAAACTTAAAAAAAAATAAATAAAACCGACTTCAAAAAAAAAAAAACACTAAAAAGGAAAAAATAATTGATTGGTAGTTTTCATTTACTATAGATACCTAATCAAATATTTTCAAAGTCGGTGTGCTTTGATTTGTATCGGCTATATATAGATAGATATATACCATCGCGGATTTTTCTGGAGACCTATATAAGATACACAACTCCACCATACATTATTTTGTTATATCTCAAAGGCAGCGTTTTCGTTGAAAACTCCCAGACGGCCTGTTTTTTTCCGACACCTCCAACGAATATCGTTATATTTTAGCCAATGTATACAAAAACTTAACAAATTATATATTAAAACCTTCCTCGAGAACCTCTCTATCTATTGGTGAAAACAGTATGAAAATCGGTGCAGTAGTTTTTTAGTTTATCATGAACAGACAGACAGACAGACAGGCAGGCAGACGCGGCGGAGGACTTTGTTTTATAATATGTCGTGATTCGGTAAACGGTTATAGGGCAGGGCTCGGAAATCCGTTAAATTTTTAAATTAGTTTTGGTCATTGACCCCAAACCGAAAGGAATTCGGTTTAGGGTTTCGGTTAAGTTCTTAAAACGGTTAAAATCCTGAAAATAATTTTTGAATTTAGGTTCCATGATCGAAATTAACCAGTTAAAATGAGTTTTACATTTGGAGAATTTTTGCTAATGGCGAATTGCTTAGAAGAAGTATGAACGAATTAGTCGGTTTATTTCGGTATCGAAACCTAAGTTTAACCTTTCTATAAAAATAACCGTTGACCATTATTATTTCTGTTAAACCGTTCGTTTTTAATCAACGGTTAATGAACGAGTGATGAATCGACCTTTACATTACTGAAATTAAACGTTTTTTTTTTAAACTAGTTCCGAGCCCTGTTATAGGGTTGGTGGATACAACTGTAACGAGATGGCACTACAGTGTTTTAATTTTGAAACATTAGATTCTATTATACGACATTAGAGTCGATCGAAACTCTATTTTTTTCACATTTTAAAAGTATAATAAAATATTATCGATATTATCGATCTATTTACCACACGAGAGCGGAACATTTATAATTGTATAATAAATGCTTAACTTCATCCGCGTGCTTTATAACATTACTTGTTTTTGTTCAAGGGTCTACGTCCAAACAGCTGTTAAAGGGTGAAAAGATAACAGATAGAGCTACTTTCAAATTTATAATATCAACTAGCGTTGCCCGCGGCTCCGCCCGCGTTCAGATGATCAAAAAGCAAATTCTTAGGTTTTACATACATAATATTAGTATACTCTTACATATACCACTTTCATTGCGTACCGCATGATTGGTAAATACTGGAAGTGATTGACAATGCTACAAAGGTTCCTCCGTTAATCTCATATTTGATTTAGTAATTTTTTTTAGTAATAACATTTATGTACATATGTCTATACTTCTGCTTTGTTTGCTTATTTATTTTCGGGCCATAAACTCTCAAACTACGGAATGATTTTAATCATTTTTTACTAATATATAAGCTATTAATTAATTTAAGATTTAGCTAATTATTTAAATTACATAATGACAACTTTTCTTAACGTTAATCTGTCGCGCAACATGGATTGGTTAGCGCTAGTTAGTAATATTGTCTAAAACGAATTTCAAAAGAAAGTGTAATAAGTAAATAATTTTAAGCAAATACTTTTTATTATTTCATATGGCTCGGCTAATATGATTTAAGTCGCAAGCATTTTATTGTTTCCTTTAAGCCTTTACCTTCCAAGAAATGGTGTCAAAAAACACTTTTTCATAGTTTTTGAGATATGAAATATTTTTAGTTACCCGCATTGTCAGTTTAACAGCCATAAACTTGTTTCCCATAAAATGTTATAAAATAATATGAATCGACTTATTTTTACGGTTGATAAAATGAGTCGATATTGTGGA
The DNA here is from genome assembly GCA_905404265.1 of Fabriciana adippe. Taxonomy (NCBI): domain Eukaryota; kingdom Metazoa; phylum Arthropoda; class Insecta; order Lepidoptera; family Nymphalidae; genus Fabriciana; species Fabriciana adippe. Next base: position 3,024,583 of record FR989995.1, read on the forward strand.
AACGTAAATATTATTTGTATTTATTTTAGTGTTAACCTAACAAAACACGTAAGTTAAAAAAACAACACAGTATTTTGCTATACGAAACCTATAATGCGCAAGTTGGATTTGCATTTGCCCATTTTTTACATTAAAAGATTAAAAAATATAAACATTATTTACTAACAATAAAAATTTACGAATATTACTAATATGTTACTAATTTATAAAGCCAAAAAGTTTGTTTTATTGAAAATTTGAACACAGGCGGGGCCGCGGGTAATTTAGTAGTAATTCTAATAAAGTCATGGAAAGGTTATATCTGTACATTTTTTTTTTGGATTAAAACTACGTATTTTAGAAACACATGGCGACATCTATTGTCAAATATCTAAATAACACATAAATAAATTTTCATTAAAATAAATATTTAAATGAATAAAATAGGGCTACTGATATTTCCTTTAAGATAAGCTTTTTTTAATAGTTTTAACATACAGAATTAAGTTACCTTGCTAAAATGTTAATAGTATCATCGTGCTTTTATTTTAACCAGTTTTTGTATTTTTTTTCCAAAAATGAGATATTTTCCTGCGGTAAAAACTATCCTGTGTGTTGACCCGGATAACCAGCTATCATCATACCAAATTTCATCAAAATCCCTCGAGTGATTTTTCTGTGATGCGGTCACATACAGACAGACAGACAAAAATTCTAAAAACTATAGATTCGGCCTCTATATCGCTAATAATGAATATTTCAGTAAGATTTTCCGAAAAATATTGAATTTACGGATTCGGCTTAGTTACAATTTTATTATTTGTATAGTTACTAATTTATAAAGCCAAAAAGTTTGCTTTACGTATAATAATTTGAACACAGGCGGGGCCGCGGGTAATTTAGTAGTAATTCTAATAAAATCGTAGAAAGGTCATATCTGTACATTCATTATTTTGAAATTAAAACTACGTATTTTAAAGACACATGGCGACATCTATTGTCGAATAACTAAATAACATATAAATGTATATTAATTGAAATAACTATTTTAATGGATAAAATAGCGCTATTGATAATTTGATTTTCAACATAAGCTATTTTTAATTGTTTTTACCATATTTAGTAAGTTACTTTGTTAAACTGTTTATAGATAGTATCGTCGTCATTTTGTTCCAACCAGTTTTTGTATGTTTTCTCAGAAATGAGATATTTTCCCGCGGTAAAAAGTATCCTATATGTTGACCCGGATATCCAGTTATCATCATACCAAATTTCATCCAAATCCCTCCAGTGGTTTTTCTGTGATGCGGTAACAGACAGACAGACAGACAGACAGACAAAAATTCTAAAAACTATAGATTCGGCATCTGCATCGATAATAATGTCTATTTCAATAAGATTTTCCAAAAAATATTTAATGTACAGATTCGGCTTAGTTAGAATTTTATAATATGTATAGATATGGATATGGATTGTGCATTTTCATACAAAATAGTCTAAATTAATAATTTCTTCGTCACAGGACATCTTATAATTTTTAAGAATTTTGTTTGTCATTTGTAATATATATTTTTTTTACAAAAAAGCTTTTAAAAATGTAGTAGAATAGTGCTAGTAGTACAGTACCGACGGCTTCGCCCGCGTTCAAACTTCCGATATAAACATCAGTTTTACAATAATGTATGGAAATTTGCCAGATTTGTTGATATTACTGCTCCGCTCCCTTGGGTGCATGATAATATCTATACTAATATTATAAAGCTGAAGAGTTTGTTTGTTTGTTTGGTTAAACGCGCTAATCTCATGAACTACTAATCCGATTTAAACATTTTTTTTGCATTAGGTAGCCCTCAACTGAGGAAGGCTATAGACTATATATCATCCCGGAAAATGTACGGATCCCGTGGGATAGATTTGTTTTTGTCTAGAGACGAACCCGAAGCGAAGCGAGGGTGAGTCGCTAGTATAGTATATAACCTTTCTCAATAAATGGGCTATTTAATGTAAAAAGTATTTTTCAAATCGAATTAGTAGTTCCTGAGATTAGCGCGTTCAAACAAACAAACAAACTCTGTTTCTTAAAATATTACCTATAGTATAGATTCATCGTCTACCAAAAGCTTTTACACTTAAGATTTGTAACAACGTTGAACGTATATGTTTTGATGTAAAATTTTTATTATCATAGATTTATTTTGAGCCATTTTAGAACTTTGTCAGGATTACACTCGTACTATAAAAATGCTTTTATCGCTGATTTCATACTTAAACCAACTTCAAAAAAAGGGGAGGTTAACTATTTTTTCTTTATGTTACATAAAGACAAATATGACGAATATTTTTCAATAAATGATACTGGATAAGAATTATTTATTAAAAATTGCACCTTAAAATATAATTTTGATTTTCATTGAATTTTTAGTTAAGAAGAAATTATTACATACATATATGTACATTTATAATGCGATTAATATTTTTATATGGAATTAGCAACTCACCCTCGCTCCGCTCGGGTTCGTCCCTAGATACGTTTCAACGTTTAGCTCAGAGATGAGATATTTTCCCGCAGTAAAAAGTATCCTATATGTTGACCCGGATAACCAGCTACCATTATACCAAATTTCATCAAAATCTGTCCAGTGGTTTTCGCGTGATGCGGTAACAGACAGACAGACAGACAGACAGACAGACAGACAGACAAAAATTCTAAAAACTATAAATTCGGCCTCTGTATTGATAATAATGTCTATTTTAATAAGATTTTCCAAAAAATATTTAATGTACAGATTCGGCTTAGTTACAATTTTATAATATGTATAGAATAGATGAGTTTTGAAATGATTTATACGGAGCTAGCTGTTAATAAAAGAATATAAACACGTATTGTGCAAAATATTCGTAGAAGGTTGGAATGTTATGGGGAGTAATACCAGGTGTCCACGGGCTATATTGTTTTAAGCTACGAAAAAAGGTTTATTTTTTATCTACATTAGTAAGATTTTTTTATCGATGGACGGTCCTTGAGTAAAAATGCTTACAAACTAAGTAAAACTACTTCCGGCCATTTTACTTAGGGGACTTAAATTAGATTTATTTTTTTATTATTTATATTAATATATAAAAATCGAGGTGTGTTTGTATATTCCCTGTGGACTCCAAAACGGCTGGAGCGATTTTGATTAAATTTTCAGGTAATCTTTAGATTAGCCTAGTGGGTGAGCCTGTGAAGTTTGATAGCGATCGGAAGTTTGAACGCAGGCGAAGCCGAAAGCGAATTGTATTGAAATGACTTTAATTGTTGTATCATAGACTTATAATACGTCATTTCCGTGTATTTAGTTCACCGTATTACGAGTATTAAGCTCGCTTATAGCACTTAGCCGATTGGTATTTGAATAATTTATTTTTATCTCCACTCTGTCCTAATGTTTTAGCCAAATTTGTTTTGTTACTAATAATAATGGTTAAGGCAGTGGTAGCCCAGTGGTAACGCGCTCGCTTGGAAAACCGAGTGAAACGGTTTCAAATCCTGGGTCTCGCACCTCTGATATTTTCATGTGCGAACCATTTCTAACTTGATTACCATTTGCCTTACGGTGAAGGAAAACATCGTGAGGAAACCTGCATGTCTGAGAAAACTTAGTAAGTTTTCGAAAGACATGTGAAATCCGCCAACCCGCACTTGGCCAGCGTGGTAGACTATGGCCTGATTCGCCTCGTATTGAAGGGAGGCCCGTGCCCAGCTGTGGGACATTAAAAAGGGCTCATACATACATACATACTAATAATAATGGTTAAAACTCATTGTAGGTAAATATTTAATATAACTTTGTGAAATTTTCCCTACTAGAGATAGAAAATTGACACAAACTCCATACAAAATATGTCAAATTCTTACCTTCAGTAAGGGAAACTACAAATAGGTAGGATCCACCGTAAATTCGCCAATCAGGCATTCTATTGACATATGTAACTTTAACATAGTTTACTAGCGACTCATCCTCACTTCGCTTCGGGTTCATCCCTAGACAAAAACAAATCTATCCCACGGGAATTGTACATTTTTACGCGATAAAAAGTTATTTGTGTGCTATTCCAGATTATAATCTTTCTCTGTGCCAAATTTCATCTAGATCCGTGCAGCCGTTCTGGCGTGAAAGAATAACAAATATCAATACTCACAAACTTTCACATTTGCAATATTAGTATGGATTCAGGATTTGTTTTACCTATGGATTCTTGGAAAGATCTTAGTTTCGATTTATGGAGTTTAGACAAGATGACAATCTACAATCACTTACGATTATGAAAAATTTTAATAATATATGTACATATAAGAAAAGCTTAAAGATATATATACCTATATATTATGGACTCATTTCTAAACATTTTTATTGTTTTTTTATAATCTTATATATATTTGCGTAAACAAACTATTTTTGAATGCATTGTTTATCCCTCGTAGTTTCCGACATATTATATACTAGCGACTTACTCTCGCTTCACTTGTGTTATTTTCTTATAAGTACCGTATATAATTTTATATGCATTTAGTAAAAACCTGTTATTTTGATATCATAAACAGATACTTCAATTTTATTTATCTGTATAGATATATGTACAATCAAAAAACCTCCTTTAACGATATGACATAATATAACAGTTTTTCCGACAGTCAAAAAAAGCGGTAGGTACCAAAACTTACTAAGGCTGTTGTGTGCTATTTGTCTCAAGTGTACAAACACAAGTTCACTCTCAAAATCCGGTGGGACGTCAATTTGACACGTCCGGTAACAGTTAAGACAGACCGACGACTTAATGTGCTCTTGGAGACATAACCCTATAAAACCCCACCAACTTCCCCACCCCGTGCTGATACTAATGTTGTTGACATAAAACCCCTTATATCTATATATAAGAACCCTTATATCTATATACACGAGGCTCAACCCGGAACTCGAACGTAGGACCGCGGAATCTGCTGTACATCCTTACCACTAGGGCAAGTCAATTTTAATGGTTTAACGACACGTTTGGCTCAGTTTGTAGTGACCCTACTTGCTGTGCCAGCGGTCACGGGTTCGAGCCCCGCTGGGGGCATTCATTGTGTGTTGAACACGAATGTTTGTACTCTAGTCATGGGTGTTTATATTTATAATATGTATGTATTTAAAGTTACATATGTGTAGTGTATCAACTATCTGGTATCCATAACACAGGCCTCGTAGCTTTAACCATGGAACTAGATGGTGCTGTCTGTTAATGTCTCAACATATTTATTTATTATTATTTAATGGTTCTCTTGTACAATATAAATCGTAGTGCTACTATAACATAAGTCGAGTAGCTGTAATATATCTAAAATTTTAATATATTTATTTCAGGACCACATTGCAAGGGGTTTTTTTGCTCACAGACCGTTGGTTAGAGGATGCACCGCAGTCCCTCGTCCCCGATACGTTGAAATTCACATTATAGTAAGTATTGACTATATTAGAGTAGTTTTTTTTTAAATTGGAATTGTTTTTTTTTTTATAAAACAAGGACCCTGTTTAGATATAAAAAGTGATATAGAATTTATTTGCTTCGTCTATATACATGTTATCTCGGTTCAACAATTTGTAACATATTTTTTAAGCATATGCCAGCAGCAGATTGAGTATAAAATCATAGCCATCTAATTTTCGTGACAGAGTTATGAAGCTTAGGAATTTATAAGCCTTCTTTTTTAATTTATTACATACAGAAATATATAAGATATTCAAGAAGTACAATAACTATAGAAAACCAAAATATATTTATAGCTAATAGCTAAAACCTATCTAGACAGAATCGAATAATGGTGGGACAAACAGAGAGATAGATAAAAGATCTAAGAATCGTTGTTAATAAAACCTGAAACATACTTTAAATAGGTGCAATATATAATTATTGAAAAAAAAATTTTGACTTCCATACAATATCATATTATTACGTATGTACTTCGCTCGGGTTCGCCTAAAAACAAAAACAAACCTTTTCCGCGGGAACCGTACATTTTTCCGGGATAAAAGTAGGCTATGTGTTATTCCAGACTATAATCTATCTCTGTGCCAAATTTCATCCAGATCCGTTTAGCCGTTCTGGCGTGAAAGTATAACAAACATACATCCATACATCCATACTCACAAACTTTCACATTTATAATATTAGTATAAAATATAAATTTAGTTGTACATAACTTATGTATCTTATCTGTTAATTCGCATTTGGCCAGCGTGATATTTTACATCACAGTTAACTATTTCCTACGCCTAATAAACGTATGGAAGATATCGCTACTTTAGCGATAAGGCCGCCTCTTGTGCATTTCAAACCGGTTTATATTATCTCTCTTTCTCTAAGAACTATTACTATTATATTGTTAAGATTAAGACGAGATATTATTATAACATATTTATAATTTATTTTCATCTATTTTTAGGGTTCCGTACGTCAAAAGGAAAAAAAGAACCCTTATAGGATCACTTCGTTGTCCGTCTGTCTGTTAAGACCCTTTTACTCAGGAAACGTGGAGGTATCAAGTTGAAATTGATATCAAATACTCAAGTGTACAATTCCTTGTAATTGTGAAACAATCAAATTTCTAAGTCAACGTAATCAAAAGATACGGTCGTTTATGCCGCATATTTTGGTACTCGCCAGGGAATCAAAACCTATAGAGTACATCCCGTTGACCTAGAATCATGAAATTTTGTCAAGAAGCAATGTCTTGTAGCGGAAGTAAAGGAAAAAAAACCCCAAAAAACCCTAAATTTGCGATTATAAACTCATTTTCACGTCTTATTCTACGGAACCCTCGGCGTGCAAATCGGAGTCGCACTTGTCTGATTTTTTATCACTAAAATCTTACTTATATTATAAATGTTAAAGTTTAGATGTTTGGATGGATGTTTGTTACTCAATCAAGCCATAATGGCTGAACAATTCTCGATGAAATTTGGCACAGAGATAGATTATAGTTTTTAATAGCACATAGGCTTCTTTTTATCCTTAGGCTTCTTATTATTTATATTTCTAGAGGCGAATACGAGCGAAGCGAGGGTGAGCCGCTGGTGTGCCATAATTGATCTAATTTCTAAATATTAAAATAATCCAGAGTTCGCTTGACGTATTTTATTCTTCATTGCCTTTCATAATTAGGCTCGAGTTAACAATTTATATGCTTAGTAGCTTTAGTCCAAGAAGTATAAATCTTTGGCCTTGTTTATTTTTAGTCTAGTGCATTAATTAGAAAATTTTTCCCTATAATTTAAATTGATAGTAGGTTTATTATACTTGTATATTATACTTGTAAGGTTTATATATGTAACAGTATTTTTTTTTCTCTTTGATGTATCTTTTGGCACTTAATGGACCTGCAACTTAACACTATCTCTCACATCCATGGGTTGACTGGAAGAAAACTCTTTTAGGGATAAGTCCATCTTTGCCTTTTTCCTCTAATTTGCAATTACAATATTTTGTTTCATAAGTGCAATAAAGAATATACTGTTTATAATATAATCGATTATAATAATATAGGTATGTATTTTAAAATACTTGATGCTATTAAAATCTTTAGTCCAGTTTAAAGATTAATATTTTTAAATTGTAACGTTAGAGTCGTTCAAAATAAAGTCCAAAGCAACCATTTTTTGATTCATACCGATTGTGTTTACATGAAAAATAAATCACAGCGACAGAGCCTCTGGGGTATATTCATTTTAAATAAAAATTATAATGTATAGCTCTATATAAAATCGGTCAAGTGTAAATTCGAATTATGTATACGATCCCTACTACAGTTAACAGTAAGTACATTATAAATGCGAAAATTTGTAAGTGTGTATGTTTGCATATCATACGTTCGTAACCTGGCTACATATAGGCCACTGTTAGTATTAAAAAAATTAAAAGATTGCGATGTATAATGTATATAATATTACAAATACACAAGTATTTATAGTAAGTTTCTAATTTTAATAAAAATTTACTTCCTCTAGCCAGTAATAGAACCGGCGACCTCTCGTATTAGACAGCGATAACACATGTCAGACTGAACTAAATTGGTAGAGTGAATTATTAATGTCCACTTGCGAAATAGTATTGGAAAACAGGAAGGAGCGGTGACGTCAGTTTGTGCGTCATTTGACAATAGTTAAAAAGTTGTTTGTTACTAAAATTAGATTACTCCTTTCGTTATAGTTTAAATTTAATCTTTTAGCTTTTTTTTATGTTTAAACAGAATTATATTATTTTTTCCTGTTTCATTAATTACATTAGTTAATAAAAATGAAATTCGTATTAGGTATATGCGATATCTGTTAAACTTGACGAATTTGACTACATGTTTGGCTCAGTTTGTAGTGACCCTCCTTGCTGTGCCAGCGGTCGCGAATTCGAGTCCCGCTGGGGGCATTCATTTGTGTGATGAGCACGAATGTTTGTACTTCAGTCATGGGTGTTTATATTTATAATATGTATCTATTTAAAGTAATATATATAGTGTATCAACTATCTGGTATCCATAACACAGGCCTCGTAGCTTACCACGGAACTAGATGGTGCTGTGTGTTAATGTAAAAAAAAAAATGTCAAAAGAACAAAACGATGTTTTAAAAAGATAAATGAGCTTAAACTTATATAAGATTAAATATAAAGAGTCTATGTTAGTGTTCCCTACTCGCTTCATTAAGGTGAAGTGGTTTTAAGCAGTAAAGTACTTTATATATGAACAATAAAAATACTATTAAAATCCATTTGACTATTGACCGTAAGCTTTCACGCGGTGAGGCTATCGGTGAGAGTTGTTAGCTATTCATATATATTAACTAGCGACTCACCCTCGCTCCGCTTCGGGTTCGTCCCTAGACAAAAACGAATCTATCCCACGGGAACCTTACATTTTTCCGGGATGATATATAACCTATAGCCTTCCTCAATTAACGGGCAATCTAATGCAAAAAGAATTTTTCAAATCGGATCAGTAGTTCCTGAGATTAGCGCGTTCAACCAAATAAACAAACAAACAAAGTTTTCAGGTTTATAATATTAATAATATATTATTAACAAGTGTTTAGTAAGTGGTCAAAATTTTCCCACGATATGTCCAGCCGGACGCGAATCCAAGAGATACACTGGCGGCAGCCCGACTAGGTGGGCAGCACCGTAGCAGAGTAGACCTTTGGAGCAATCTTATGGTTGTTGTGGTCTGCTTCAGCAGACCTGCCATTGGGGCTCGTGGTTGAGTACGTAAACGAACCTGTGATGCTCCAAACAGGGGAGATTGTTGGGTTTTAGTGGGTAGTACTGGAATTTTTCAACATTAAAAAAAGTAGTCGAAAATTCGACAATATCATCATTATTACTGAACTGTTTTATCTTTGCCCATTTATAATGCAAGAAAGGAAAACTTTATATCACTTTCTAAGCTTATTGTGCGTTCGGAGGAATATGAGCTTTGGTTAAAGTTTATGCGAAGAAAGCTTAAATTTTTTGACTTGCTCTTGCCCGTGGCTCTGCTTGCGTAGTTTAATTACGTACAAATAATTGATCTGCTTCTATAAGCTTCAATGTGATAGTAAAGAGCCTATACACAAAGAGTTTGTCTTTTTGTCTTCACGTAGTAATCTCTGCAACTATATATCCAATATGCAAAAATCTTTTCGCTATAGTCCATCTACTGAAGCTTACAGCCTATATATGTAACTTTGGCAAAATAATCTCCACGATTTTCAAACTCAATCAATAATGACCTATTCCAACCACGGGACAATCACTACTAAATGTAAAATCGTTGTAAATTCATTTATGGGAAAAATTGAACTTGTTCCAAGTTTTATTTCCATTGTGTTTGTGTTCTTCTTATTATCATCCAACTTCTGATTCAAACAATATTCAAATTCGTACAATACTGAGTTATAATCTCGCTCCTTCTAGATGTCGATATAAGAATGGATTTTTTAGGATTCTCAAGCTTCTGTAAACTTATATTAATATAATTCCAAAAAAAAATATCTCTGATTGCAAAGGATTAATAATATATGTATTTTATTTATATATACTCAAAAGCGATTGAGTACAGAATTTAAACTTTTTATTTGTCAGTTCGTTGGGATCCTACCGCTAACTGGAACTAGATGGTGCTGTGTATTAATGTCCCAACATATTTATTTATTTATAGCTTTCGTTAGCGATTAGTGAAAGAATTTTCACAATCCGATCAGTCGTTTCAGATATTACCCCCTAAAGTTACGAGTAGACACTATCCATGCAAATATGTATGTCAAATCTATACAATGTATACAAATATGACAAATAGGCACTAAAAATTGATAATGTAAATAATAAATATTATATAAAACTGATGTTAACTTACAAACAAAATATAATATTCTTTAATAAAGAAATATAACAAACAAATATATAAGTTATATAGAAATACTAGCAGAACTCGCGGCTTCGCTCGCGCTAAACTAGACCAAAAACAAAGGTAGGTTTCATACAAAGTTTCATCCCCTATTTTACCCTCTTAGGGAATGAATTTTGGAAAGCTTTGAATCATGTAACTCATTATTTTTGCCGTACTCAATTCATACGAAATTTCATGCAAATATGCTCAAGGAATAAAAAGTTTCATACAAACTTTTGACCCCTATTTCATGGGGGTTGAATTTTGAAAAATCCTTTCTTAGTGAATGCCTATGTCATACGAGGAATGCGTGTGCGAATTTTCAATTTTCTAGCCTTTAAGGTTTGGCCTGTGCGTTTATACATCAGTCAATCACTTTTGCCTTTTATATATATAGATAACAGCTATGTTCTATCCATATATAATAATATACTTGTTCGGTCCAAAGGTCGTTACCGAACACATAAGCAATAATGCTTAAACGGTGCATTATAAATACATGAAAACACGCCTTAAAAAGTCAGTGCACGTTCGGATAGCAATCAAATCGGCTGCATTCATTATCATTCATAGCAATTCATTATCAGTGTATCATTAACTTTAAATCAATAAACTTTACGACGATTTCGGACTGTATTATTTTATCAAGCAATTAGTAGTAGGTCGCGTCCCCTACAATACTCGTAGTTTGCGAAAGATTTAACAACATTTTTCCTTATTGATTTTCATAGTTATTGTTATATCACTTGCCAGATCGTTCTGTAAAATTATTTTGTGCGTAATCATTAAAGAACTCAATGGATTTGGATCTCATTGAGATTACACATTAAACATATATATTTTTTGGCGTTTTAATTTATGTTAGTGTTAGTATAGTTAGTATAGAATTACTAATAATGTTTGACACATAATAATGGCAACCTGACTGATTTAAGACATGACGGCCAATCTCACTGAGATATGCTTAGCATAAACTATTCATTCCTGTCATGTATTTCATACTCTAGTGGGACGACAATTTTATATTACCGGTAGAAGATCGGACGCAAGACCAAGCGCTTTGCATGCTCTCCTAAAGACGGAAGTGAAGCACCACCAACTTCCCAACTCTGGGCACCTGTCGTTCTGTTTGATTCTAAGAAACTAGGTAGAAAAACTCCATAAATAAACGTGGCTCGACCCAGAATCGAACTCAGGACCTTCGGATCTGCAGCCGTACATGTTAGCCGCTAGACCACAGGCAGGCACACACATAAACATATATTGTATGGCGAACTGAATTAAATGTCGATTTAACTACACTATTAGGCTTGAAATATTGCTATAATAAATATAGCCTGTACGCTTTAGTCAGATGATTTCATGGACACTGTGCACGTCCATTTAATACAATTTGAACGGTTGATATGTGAAAATATAGTTACATTTTCTATTTCAAACACTCATTTCAAAAATTTACCAAGGTTTTATTTTTTACTCTTTGCGGTATGTTACTAACTAGAACAATGTTTTAATTTTTTTTTTTATAGTTTTGAATTTTATTCATTAAATATTATACATTCTACGCTCTTTTGTGTTTAACTAATTAGCAAGTTGTAGGTTCTTTAATTAACAAATATAAGGTTAAACATAGAAAAAATATTATTTTGAATCTACAAAATGTTTAATGAAATCCTTAAAGAATGTACATTGTTATTTTCTGCGTGATTAAAGTAAAATCTCATCAGTATTATTTGATTTTGTTCTTGGTTTATATAATACTAACGACTTACCCTCGCTTCGCTTGGGTTCGTCCCTAGGTACGTTTTAATGGTTAATATGGAACAGACTATATTATATTTGAAAATATAATATATATATATATATAGGAATGATGAGTTGCTGTTGGTTCTATTATAGCGTGTTAATGGATATATAGCGTGTTATAGGAATGATATAATCTCCCACGGTAAAGCCTATGTCATTCTCCAGCCCTCCAATTATCTCCACACAACAAATCACGCCAACCCGTCAATCTGTTTTGACGTGAAAGAAAGACAAACAAACACACTTTCACATTTATTATATTAGTATGGATATGGATATACATGTTATTACTATTCTCCTATAATGGAGGACCTCGGTGGGCTTTTGAAGACCAAATGTTTTAAGACTTAAAGAATGTCAAGTCTACCGAGGAGAATGTATGAAGAGAATGATAACAATAAATAAATAATAAAAGAAAACGATGAAAGAAGCGAAAGAGATATTTATTGTAGAAATCGTAAATTGCTTGGCAGTGTTTTCTCTACCTGAAGGTTATGTGTGTAAATACATTACATATCTGTGGGTAGACCCACATAAAAAAACACTTGCTCTACACTTGGCTAAACTTAGTTTACTTTTCTTTTTTTTTTTGTTGGGACATTAACACACAACACCATCTAGTTCCATGGTAAGCTACGAGGCTTGTGTTATGGATACAAGATAATTGATAAACTACAACTAATTATTCATTAAGCATTAGCCAATCATATTTAGACTAGTGCCTCTTAAGAAATGTTTGTCAAGTTGTGCAATCTTACTGACTCTATCCAAATGCACAGGAGATATTAAAGTGTATTCACAGACACAAAAGCAGCCTCTGCTTCTTCTTATTCTATTGGTATGAAAACGTGTCATGATCGGAAAGATCAGGCGCGTGATCCCTCTCTATGGGGCACAGAGTGCACATTACAACTTTGCAACATTGCAACTCATTTCAACTCGAACCCAGGACCAAGAAATAAATCCCCTTAATCAAAATAAATCTATTAAAAGTATAACTTCAACAACTGAATTCTTATTAAAATATTATACTACGTATTATATAAGCATATTTTAAATATTAAAACAAAAATAGTGCCTCTTGAATTCATACGGTCTGCGTCAAAAGAATTCCACACACTGGATCACACAATTGATGCCCCCAGCGGGACTCGAACTCGTAGCAAATCGAAGACGTAGCAAAAATCATAATTACTTTGATTGAAGTCGGAATAACTAAACAGTATTAGGAAAATTGTAAATATATTAAAGACTAGCGGCTCACCTTCGCTTCGCTCGGGCTCGTCTAGTTGATTCTTTAAATTGACATAACTTTTTTTATTGAGAAACCGATTGAAATAAAATAAATACTTAATGTTAAGCACACCACACTGCCTACATACCACAATACATTAGTGAAAACCGCACTCAAATCGGTTAAGCCGTTTCTAAGATTAGCGCACACAAACGCACAAACAAACAGACAAACAGACAAAAAAACTAAAAATCATTCTTTTGGGTTCTATTGCGTTAATAAAGATCCCCACTAATAGTTTTTCTCAAATATCTTCCATGTACAGACAGCGATCAGTTACAATTTTATTGTATATATAGATTTTCTACTTTCAGTAATATCTGGGTTAAAAGCAATAAATTTTATAGCAAGAACTAGCGTTGCCCGCGGCTCCGCCCGCGTTCAGATGATCAAAAAGCAAATTCTTAGGTTTTACATACATAATATTAGTATACTCTTACATATACCACTTTCATTGCGTACCGCATGATTGGTAAATACTGGAAGTGATTGACAATGCTACAAAGGTTCCTCCGTTAATCTCATATTTGATTTAGTAATTTTTTTTAGTAATAACATTTATGTACATATGTCTATACTTCTGCTTTGTTTGCTTATTTATTTTCGGGCCATAAACTCTCAAACTACGGAATGATTTTAATCATTTTTTACTAATATATAAGCTATTAATTAATTTAAGATTTAGCTAATTATTTAAATTACATAATGACAACTTTTCTTAACGTTAATCTGTCGCGCAACATGGATTGGTTAGCGCTAGTTAGTAATATTGTCTAAAACGAATTTCAAAAGAAAGTGTAATAAGTAAATAATTTTAAGCAAATACTTTTTATTATTTCATATGGCTCGGCTAATATGATTTAAGTCGCAAGCATTTTATTGTTTCCTTTAAGCCTTTACCTTCCAAGAAATGGTGTCAAAAAACACTTTTTCATAGTTTTTGAGATATGAAATATTTTTAGTTACCCGCATTGTCAGTTTAACAGCCATAAACTTGTTTCCCATAAAATGTTATAAAATAATATGAATCGACTTATTTTTACGGTTGATAAAATGAGTCGATATTGTGGAAACGTAAATATTATTTGTATTTATTTTAGTGTTAACCTAACAAAACACGTAAGTTAAAAAAACAACACAGTATTTTGCTATACGAAACCTATAATGCGCAAGTTGGATTTGCATTTGCCCATTTTTTACATTAAAAGATTAAAAAATATAAACATTATTTACTAACAATAAAAATTTACGAATATTACTAATATGTTACTAATTTATAAAGCCAAAAAGTTTGTTTTATTGAAAATTTGAACACAGGCGGGGCCGCGGGTAATTTAGTAGTAATTCTAATAAAGTCATGGAAAGGTTATATCTGTACATTTTTTTTTTGGATTAAAACTACGTATTTTAGAAACACATGGCGACATCTATTGTCAAATATCTAAATAACACATAAATAAATTTTCATTAAAATAAATATTTAAATGAATAAAATAGGGCTACTGATATTTCCTTTAAGATAAGCTTTTTTTAATAGTTTTAACATACAGAATTAAGTTACCTTGCTAAAATGTTAATAGTATCATCGTGCTTTTATTTTAACCAGTTTTTGTATTTTTTTTCCAAAAATGAGATATTTTCCTGCGGTAAAAACTATCCTGTGTGTTGACCCGGATAACCAGCTATCATCATACCAAATTTCATCAAAATCCCTCGAGTGATTTTTCTGTGATGCGGTCACATACAGACAGACAGACAAAAATTCTAAAAACTATAGATTCGGCCTCTATATCGCTAATAATGAATATTTCAGTAAGATTTTCCGAAAAATATTGAATTTACGGATTCGGCTTAGTTACAATTTTATTATTTGTATAGTTACTAATTTATAAAGCCAAAAAGTTTGCTTTACGTATAATAATTTGAACACAGGCGGGGCCGCGGGTAATTTAGTAGTAATTCTAATAAAATCGTAGAAAGGTCATATCTGTACATTCATTATTTTGAAATTAAAACTACGTATTTTAAAGACACATGGCGACATCTATTGTCGAATAACTAAATAACATATAAATGTATATTAATTGAAATAACTATTTTAATGGATAAAATAGCGCTATTGATAATTTGATTTTCAACATAAGCTATTTTTAATTGTTTTTACCATATTTAGTAAGTTACTTTGTTAAACTGTTTATAGATAGTATCGTCGTCATTTTGTTCCAACCAGTTTTTGTATGTTTTCTCAGAAATGAGATATTTTCCCGCGGTAAAAAGTATCCTATATGTTGACCCGGATATCCAGTTATCATCATACCAAATTTCATCCAAATCCCTCCAGTGGTTTTTCTGTGATGCGGTAACAGACAGACAGACAGACAGACAGACAAAAATTCTAAAAACTATAGATTCGGCATCTGCATCGATAATAATGTCTATTTCAATAAGATTTTCCAAAAAATATTTAATGTACAGATTCGGCTTAGTTAGAATTTTATAATATGTATAGATATAATACCGAAAAGTGAGGGTAAGCAACTAAAACAGAAAAAATTGAGTACCTCTTTTTTTTGAAGTCGGTCAAAATATAAGGAAATGGTATAGAAAGCGCTATGTCACGTGACTAGAATACCTTATTCTCATAATTTATTACTCAATTAGTGAATGATATATGTATACCTCAATCAATTTGTCTTAGGGAACTGAATGGAAGAGGAAATGAAGATAAACAAAATGAACAAATTATATTTTTTCATATACATATTATGGTCAAAAATATAGAAAATATTTTAATTACATGCAGCCATTTACGAGAGGACGTAATGAGTATAATGTAAGTATAATGATATTTATTTGTTGCTATTAATTAATATATAGTTACTAGTGTATATATATATATATATATATATATATATATATATATATATATATATATATATATATATATATATATATATATATAAATTATTATATACCAGCGACTCACCCTCGCTCCGCTCGGGTTTTAACGTTTAGTATAGATTTTTCAGAGATGAGATATTTTCCTGCAGTAAAAAGTATTCTATCATACCGAATTTCATCAAAATTTGTCCAGGTCCAGGTCACAGACAGACAGATAGACAAAAATTTCAAAAACTATATATTCGGCCTCTGTATCGATGATAATTTTATCATCATTAATTTTATAAATTTAATCGATGACTATTTTTAACAGATTTACCAAAAAATACTTAATTCGACTGTATTATGAGAAAAACGGAAATAGTATAAAATCAACTTTATTTCAATATTACTTATTTATCTGCTATATAAATAAAAATGAATATCTGTATGTTTGTTCTCTATGCGTTCCTAATCCATTGATTGGATTATAATAAATATGTGGTGGGCTATTCTGCATACGCCTGCAAAGGTTTCCGGTGCAAAAAAGATTTTTTCTTTGGACGTTTGTCTCTTATGGGTTCCTAAACAATTCAAGCTTAGAGACGCTCCCGAGCGCTAGTATTAAATAAAAAATCGAGCTATTTAGTTATTTTTTAATTTGATACTGCCGAAACGAGACAGGCTTAAATAAGTGAATATAAATATTAACTTTTAAGTAATAATGGTATAAAAGCATTACCAACTTTAAAGCTTTCCCCCTTTAAATTACTTTTAGTGGTCAAAAATCTAAAAATCCTTTATAAGCGTTACCTTTGTCAAAATCGACTGTCAGCATTTTCCTTCCTTCAAATACAGTGGTTTGCTTCGGAAATCGGATGCTTATGAATTAGTTAGGATAAGCAAGTTTATATATAAACTAGCGACTCACCCTCGCACCGCTCGGGTTCGTCCTAGTTAGTTTTAACGTTTAGTATAGACTTCTCAGAGATGAGATATTTTCCCGCAGTAAAAAGTGTCCTACCTATATGTTGACCCGAATAACTAGCTAACATCATCCAAATTTCATCAAAATTTGTCCAGTGGTTTTCTCGTGATTCGGCCACAGACAGAGAGACAGACATACACAAATTCAAAAAACTATAGATTCGGTCTCTGTATCGATAATAATGACTATTTCAATAAGATTTTCCAAAAAATATTTGATGTACAGATTCGATTCAGTTAGAATTTTATTATATGTATAGATTATATGTAAACATATAAAACATACAATAAAAATTGAGTGAAATATTACCATAACCTTCAAGACAAGGGTGAGATAAATTAGTGATTCCTTCCGATCTGTGAACGAAGTTTAGTTATTTGTAATACTACGATATCCCTCGAGTCATAGGAAGACTGAGTTTATAAATAGTATAAAAAATGTATATATAGTAAAAATATTGTAGGCACAAATGTACACACACACACACACATATATATATATATATATATACATATGTATATATATATATATACATATGTATATATATATATATATATATATATATATATATATATATATATATATATATATACTTGTACATTTTATATTAAGACCTTTTTATTAACCTTTTTTTTATAAATAATATTTGTCAATTATGAGAAAAACATTGGACATTAAAAGGCGTATAATAATTCAATGAATATATTTTATTTATAATTCCAATAAAATAGAGGAATATAATAATATATTGTCGCTACGACCATAATATAGTAAAAAAATGAGGCACCCCAAGTTTAAGATACTTTTTTGCTACATAATTCTTCTATTATAAATGCTGATAAGCATTCTAATATAAGCAAGTAGTTTTTTAACTTTGACGCGGTCAAATTATTACAATGCCCCGCTTTAGAATTCTAACGTAACGTAAATGGTCGCAGCCCCACAAAAACAATGAGTATTGAATGATAGCGTTTATTCTTGTTTAACAGACCTGCGGATTTCCCATTGGCTTAGTCTTACTGAGCCCCGCCTGATAATCCAATGAGTGTGCGTGAATGGCTAGACATGCGCAGGAGTAGATGAATAGAATTAGTAGCATTAATAAAGTGGGTGGAGAATAAAATACTGTAAAGAACTTTGTTTCCTTTACATGTTACTTTGTACAAAAGATGGCAATTACTAGTTGCTAGATAATATACGTATTTTTTTTTTATTTAATGTTTCAGTAGCAAGCTCTAAACCTATACCTAATGTACTTCGCACATTTGTTATAAAAAAATAAAATAAGTTCAACACTTGTTGATATTTCAGAATTTTTATCAAAGGTTAACTGCTTCAAGCTTCCGTAGTTCCGAATGTTCGGAACATTACTTTTACATTCATTTTTAATTGTCTAAGGTATTCAATTAATAAATAAAAAAAATGTATTTTTTATGTTAAACGGTTTTATTGAAAACAAAGATAATAATGATGTAGATATGTAATAAAAGTAAAAAAATAATCAGATAGGTACCAGTCATCACACCACTCTTCTTATTATTGATCAGACTCAAAAATAAAATCGTGGGACGTAGCGTCACCTGCATAAATATGTAACTTAAAAAATTACCTAATTCATTTTCAAGTTTTTTTATTTTTTATATTATAGATGATCCGGCATGCACTGTGTTCTACTTGTAAAGTCCTTTCATTTAATACCCATATTGTAGGAGTTGTGAAAAAATATGTAATGGACCATTTTGTTGGCGGCCATATTGGATTTGGTTTTTTTTTCATAGTGTACTATATTCTACTAGCCTATCATTTGATACCCATATTGAGAGAGTTGTGAAAAATATGTAATCCGCCATTTTGTGGCGGCGGCCATCTTAATCAACAATGATACTGAATTTATTAAATTGTATTGTCATCAGAACTAAATGTGTCCCAAATATCAGATCAATCTGTCAACAGGAAAAGGGTAAAATTCCAATTACTAAATTTGACCCAAACAAACAAGGCAAGCTAAATAAAACCGTATAATGAAAAGCGACATGTTATTATTTAGGACATACTAAAATATTCTAACTTCACAAGGAATGTTCGTTTCTACATTTAATCAGATAGTGTTTTTTTTTTCGTGTTTATTTACTGTGTATATAACGTGTCTTCTTCATTCTACATGATATTGGCGAAATAAAATAGGTATACCCAAATGACACTTCTAGAAACCACTGAAATAAAATTATAAAATAATAATATCGCACATATCGTCTATTCGTCGCATCACCAAATCGCTACACGTTGGTCGGATAAAGTGATTTGCTCGATATATAGTTACTTCAGAGACCGATATATCGATATACAATATCAATACAATATAATATAATTTCTAAAACTATATACAAATAATTGAATTGAATTGAATATTGAAATATTATGAAATGAGAATTATCAGAAGGACCTAACGTAGGCAAATTATAAATTAGGGCCTTAGTTTACATGATAATCTTATTCTCTCTCTGCTCTCATATAATAATTTTAATTTACTAAATAATATTAAGGTATTATCCATGATTATTATGTAGGTAATTAAATATTTTATACATTTTCATATTTCAGGAATTTACAAAAGAAAGACTCGTTGAAGAGGATATCCATCTACCAACAAATAAATGCGATACTACTCGTTTATATGATGAAAAGCGTGAAGTCTACGAAATCTCCATTATGGAGGTATTTGCTAAAATAAATTAAATATAATTTTTTACCAATATTTATACTGTAGGTACAATATGATCAGTATATTGTTCTGCACTCCCGTCTGTCTAGACGGGTTCTGCTTATAGAAGCTTAGCCAGTTTATGCCCCTGATTTATTACTTTTGAAGTAAAGATAAGTATTAAATAATTCTACTCAGTAAAACTCTAATACTCATTAAATAACACGATATTTAACGACGTTAGAACCATAATGGTACAAGTCACATTTTCATCTTAAGCACTTGGATCAGTGTGGCATGAAAAATATACGTTTGTTTAGGATGTTAATGACAAAAAGTTCCTTTTGACAAAAATGTCGCTTGGATCACTATGGATGTGACATCGTCATTTGTACTCTCTACCTCTTTGTTCAACTAAAAATCTCTCTCTTTCTCTCCTTCTTAAAATTCATCCCCTAATGATATTGGGATGAGAATGAAACTTTGTATAGAAGTGCAACATTTTAAGGGAAACGTGCCTATAGTGAGTTAGCATTTGGGAATTTGGGTAAAGGATCCTATTGGGCATGTGTCCGATGTGCTAATGAGCGATAACATATATCTTGTATTTAGCCCTTTTTAACGTCCCACTGCTGGGCAAGGTCGTCCCTTCAATACGAAGGGGATCAGGCCATATATATAACTTATTTCTTAATAATTATTTCAGACAATTATCAGCATGCTACGAACTAGTGCATACAATAGATGAACTGTCCATATCCTTAACACAAATAACATATTCCCTTATATCTGGAGATGTGGAAGCAATATTGGATGTGAAACACAATCTTGTATTGGTGATAGAATATTTACGGTCGGCAATACAGTATTTAGAAGTTGACAGGATAAATGTTAAAATCCTGGAGGAAGTTTATGCTTTGTAAGTACCTATAGGAAAATTTGTGACCATTTAGAATAGCTTATAGAATATATATAGATAGTGTTGATAAAACTATTGTTACGGATTTTTCGCGGATTTATTTTGATTTTTGGTTTCCGATGTTTCGAATGCTTTACAGCAATCATGCTCACGGGAGAGACTAAAGTTAAGGAGAAACTAAGGAGAAAAAATCCGAAAAGATAGTTTTATTTAAAACGTCAAATATTCCGGTAAATCTAAAAAATATTTTAGTTATAGTTGATTTTTCATTTATTAGATAAAAATGATAATCCAAATTATAATGAAACTGAACATAAAATTAAGTAATTTCACTGTATAATAGTAATTCTTTATTAGTATAAATAATTTGATTATTTAAGTGTGATACATGTAATTGAAAGATGTCAAAAACCTTCCCAAATTCTCCCCCATGACCACATTCGCTGTAAAGCATTCGAAACATCAGGAACAAAAATCAACCACGACATACTCGTTTTATTATAATCATTACTATATAGCTAATGCTTATGGTATTTAATGCTACTATTATTTATATTTCAGTTATACAACGTCATCTTTTTTTTCAATAAATGATACTTCAAAAGAAGACAAATGGAGAGTTGTGACTAGCAAGTATATGGACGATACGTATTCCTTGTTGTTCCGGTTGAGAGAAGAGCAAGTTAATTTATGGATAACTGTTAGGTGAGTCCTTTTGTAGATTAGCAGTTCTTATAATTAAAGTCCTTTATATATAATATAAACTAGCGACTCACCCTTGCTTTGTTCGGGTTCGACCCTAGGTACGTTTTAACGGTTAGTATATATTTCTTAGAGATGAGATATTTTCCCGCAATAAAACGTATTTATGTAATCTTGATCCGGATAAACAGCTATCAACATACCAAATTTTATCAAAATCTGTCCAAAAGATTTCTCGTGATGCGTCCCCAGACAGGCAGACAACAATTCTAAAAACTATAGATTCGGCCTCTGTATCGATAATAGTGACTATTTCAATAAGATATTCCAAAAAATATTTAATATACATATTCAACTCAGTTAGAATTTTATTATATTTATAGATATTGATAATGTCCCATAGCAGTGGTAACCGCGCTTGGAAATATGAATAAATTGCGTTCTAGCCCCGAGTTTCACACTACAACTATGAATAAATTCAATATGATAATCATGTGCCTTACGTCAAAGGAAAACATCATGAGGAAACCTGCATGTCTGAGAGAATTTACATAGTTTCGAAGAATATGTGAAGTCTGCCAACTCGCGTTTTCACGTTGAGGGGAGGCCTAATTAAAGAGGGCGAAACTAATTACGATCATAAAATACATTTATTATATTAGATAAACTATTCAGAAGTTTGTTTAAACATTGGGAAAAAAAGATACATATATAACCATACTTTGTTTATGATTGACATTTGGAAAACAAAAACAAGCCTATTCCACGAGAAGCGTACATTTTTCCGGGATAAAAAGTAGCCTATGTATTATTCCAGACTATAATAAATCTCTGTGCCAAATTCCATCCAGATCCGTTCAGCCGTTCTGGCGTGAAAGAGTAACAAACATCCACACATCCATACTCACAAATTTTCACATACTGAAGTACTGCTGGTTCGTTATCTCGATAAAAATAACTAAATAAATGAAATAAACAATGCTAAGTATTCAATCGCTTCCATTAAGCTACCTTGTGACAAGGGTCCGTGAAGTATATACAGAACATCGAGATATACACTTATATCGCGACAAATACGAGATGAATAAAAGAAACACTTGTTTCTAGTTCGAGTGTAATTCACGACGAGATACTTATAATAATAAGAGTGATCGTAATCGATTGAAAGTATTATAATTTGAAACATTGAACTGTTTTATTATCAAAACACATAAAAAATTAGAAAAACACTATTATATATTACTTTCTGCCTGCAGCTCTGCTCGCGTGGTAGATCTGTCAAGAAAATGTAGTTAAAATAGGTTATCTCCATTTCGATTTTCACTCAAATCAGTTAAGTTATAACAGCGTTAAATTACTCGCAAACTTTCCAGTCTGTATTAATATTGTAAAGAGGTAAAGTTTGTAAGTTTGTATGTAGAGGTATGTAATCTTTGAAAACATTGATCCGTTCTGAAAATTGAAAATTCTTTCACTAATAAGAAGTTTTATTACGGTTGAGGGCTACAGGTTCCTTTTTATTCCGGTAAAAATGTGTTTACTGTCAGAAACCATAATAACATAAATTGAAGTCAGATGGATGATCGTTGAGCTTTATTGGCGTGCGCTGCCTAATCAGTTTCAAATAAAGCAATAAAATATATGGTAAAAATACATCTAGGTGTGCATGCAAGTGATCCTTTTTTTTAATGTTGGGAAATGCATTTACGCATACCACTTGTAGACATACAGGTGGTTGTGTGGGACTCAAAGGCCAAAAAAGCCAGGACTACCCACTAAAACCCAACAAAACCTCCCCTGTCTTAATGGCACATCACAGGATCGCTTACGCGCTCAAACTATGATGCCCCGAAGGCAGGTCTGCCGAAGCAAACCACAACAACCATGAGGTTGCTCCACAGTACACTCTGCTATCAAAGAAGTACCAGGAGCAACTCCCTGTGCGTTTCTTAGCTTCGCGCCCGGCTGAACTGTCGGACGCTAATGAGCCCTCCACCACGACAAGGTGAATGCACGTTGGGGGGGCATGCAAGTGATCCTAGGGTAAGTCGCTAGTATGTAACATTAGTGTAATAATTATTTTTATTTTATATAGAGAATCTGCGGCCGCGGAGATATGGGCGGCGCGACGAACTCTAGTTCTGGGTATCTCAGTACTTGGAGTGGTCATTTGTGCAGCGCCCGTTCTTGTATTACTACTGCGGCATACGTTTCGTACACTACAGGTAATGACTAAATGATATGAAATGAAATGAAATAAACTTTATTCAATTAGACTTATTACAAGTGCTTTTGAAGTGCTTTGCTATGAGATAAAGTTAGATAGGCTGAGATAAAAAAAAAAAAGCTATGAAAAGATGAGACATAGTAAAGTCACTTTAGATTACAAAGTCGGGCTTGTTACAACACTTATAGGTAACTCGAGAATTGCTGGACCGATTTTTATGATCTTTGTTTTGTTGGATTTTTCTTCACCCCGAATAGCAGAATAACTATTAAAACATCGGAAAAATCACATAAAAAAACATTCCATACTAAGCGTCAAAACGTACCTAGGGACGAACCTGAGCGAAGCGAGGGTGAGTCGTTAGTATTCATATAACATTTTTTCAAATAGTAATCTAAAACACAAAAAGGTCAACAAATCCATAAATGATTTTATATCCGGTCTATATAATTTAATTTGAATATTTTAAACATTTTAAATTGTCGCTACTTATCTTTATTTAATTTAGTATTCATAATAATAATAAAATAAGTAACAAATGTAGCCACTAAAAATTTAAAAAAATATATATTTGTGTCGACACCAGATTTCCTATCGTCGACCCTATTACCCTTAGCATAAAGCGCTTTATTATATCGAGCCAAACACACAACCAATGGAACTTCTCAAATACATCTTCGTCACTCACTACGTCTATCACACATCATCTATATAATATTATATTCTTTCCTTAAACGATATTCTATAAATATATGTCGCAATGTTACTTTTAGTATCTCACCTATCCTAATTATTTAAAACATAAACATAAATTGAATTTCATAAAGAGTACCTACCGATAACCTACAGAAGTTTTACTTCTTGCGCGTGTACACATACATACACGCACTCTTTATTTTTTTTAATAGTGTACAGTTTACCAAATAACTCATTTTCAGGCGTTCACAGAGTCCATAGAACATAGCACACAACAGGTGATGATAGAAAAGCAAAAGAGTGATCTATTACTGTCGAGGATGTTGCCAATACCAGTCCTGAGGAGACTAAGAGCCCAAAGAACTGTACCAGCGGAGTCCTTTGATGCAGTAACGATATACTTCAGTGATATTGTAGGCTTTACAAATATAGCTGCTACGAGCACACCCATGGAGATAATTAACATGTTAAATATGTTATACAGGTCGGTACTGTTAAATTATGTTTTAAAACTTTTATTTTTCTTTTTATTAGTGTTCATTCTATATATATATATATATATATATATATATATATATATATATATATATATATATATATATAAAATATTCTTTTTAATATGAGTAATGAAACTATATAGTTACTCTTATACAGGGATATTTTTAATTTACTGAAGACCTTTTGGGAATATACTATTTACATCATAACAAACAACATCTGAAACAAAAAAAAAATATTTTTTAAATTTTACAAACATGAAAATATTTATATTGCACCTTCTAAACGGTAATAGTCCAACATTAGCAAAAGAAAGCGCGTGGCCGGTGGAGTGGGAGGGGTGGAGGGTGCAGGAGGCGGCTCTTATTAAAACTTGACCAGATGCTAGGACTATTACCGCTTAGAAGGTACAATAAAAATATTTTTACTTTTGCATGAAAAAAAAAAATTTAAGAAATATTTTTTTTTGTTACAAATATTGTTGTTATGATCTAAATAGTATATAAAGTCAGTAAAGGTCCTCAGTAAATTAAAAATGACCCCGTATAGTTAATTTATTATGATATTCTGATATACTTGTTATTATATAATACATACGTGTCTAATAATAAAAGATACTTATGACTGAAAATTTGTTATTACTGACATGAAATAGCCTGTGTTACTTTTAGATAGTGTAGCTTTTCATTGATGAAAAAATTATCAAAATCAGTTTAGTAGTTTCAAAGTTTATCGATTAAATAAATATGTTGAGACATTTACACACTATACCATGTAGTTCAATGGTATATGCCTGTGTTACCAGATAGTTGATACACTTCACATATATAACTTTAAATACATACATATATATTATAAATATAAACATAATTGGAGTAAAATATTTGTTCTCATCACATAAATTAATGCCCCCAGCGGGACTCGAACTTACGACTGCTGGCACAGCAATTAGGGTCACTACAAACTGAACCAAACGTGACGTCTACATACAAACAAACAAATGAAATCCTCTTATAGATCTTTCAAAATTTACTATAAAATAATGTAAATAATATGTTGTAGTAAACATAATGCCCAAAAATATAGTAATTGGATTATTAATTAATTGTAACTTTTAACATAATATAATATATATACATAGGTGTACATAACCGTAAATATGTCTGTAACTGCCATACACACATACACGTTACACATAACACACATACACACACATACTAACATATACACACACACGCTCGCACATACATATGTACATGTAAACACAGCTTGTTTGATGTGCGTATCATTAGCATAATGAATTTAAATAATCAGACTTTTCTTTTCTTTTTTCTTTCTTTTTTCAATGTAGGAGTGGGTACTTTGTTGTTTATTACATATATGTATATCACAATAGAGTAATCTAATTTTGGCCGTACTTTTCAATAATTTTGTGCTCAAACTGTATTTCTATAACGCTGTTTGATTACCGAATAAATAAATGAACATTTTTTTAGTAGAATATAAGTGCTTATTTTCAATTGCAATTTATTTGAAACTAAATATTTTTTAGGATGTTCGACGATAAAATAATGCAGTATAATGTGTATAAAGTGGAAACGATTGGAGACGCTTACATGGTTGTGTCAGGACTGCCACAGAGGAACGGTATGCATATTTATTGAAACTATTTCCACTGAAATCAATTTATTGAAATTCTCAAATAAAACCATCTCAACAGGCAATCGCCATGCATCAGAAATAGCAGATATGTCGCTAGCTCTAATGCGCAGTTTGGAAGGTGCTCGGATCCCACATCGACCCGATGATCTGCTTCGAATCCGGGCAGGTGTCAATACCGGGCCGTGTGTAGCGGGTGTCGTCGGTGCCACTATGCCTCGGTACTGTCTGTTTGGAGACACTATCAATACCGCCAGCAGGATGGAGAGTACTGGGGAACGTGAGTTTATATTTGCTTTTAATAGAATTATTCTTATTTGAACAGGGTATACTAACATAACGTGTTAGAGAATTAAATAATTTTTAAAAAAATCAACTAAAATTGTACAGTTTATTGCAAATAATATAAAATATATTTTAGCTAATTTGATTTTTTCATCTGTAATGGCTATTTTTTTCATGATTTTTCGTTAATTTTAATCAGTCTAGTAGTTTTGATTTTACCTACATTATTAAGTGTACATACATATATTGACATAACATTTTTTTGGTAAATTTTATTAGTTCATAATAGTTCTTTTTACCGATTTAAAAAAAAGATATATAAAATGAACCGGTGACAGGTGATGGTACTAAAAGTATATAATAATGATGTTTGTTTTGTATGAAAGATTTTTTTATTAAATAGCTCATACCATTGTAATACAAAAGAAAGAAATGAAATTTAAGGTATAATTATAAGCTATATCGAGTCTTATCGTGCATGAGCGTCAGTTATTACGAGTATATATTAAAATATCCTTAAATAATTTACAGCAATGAAAATACACATATCGCAAACGACGAAGGCGGCGTTAGAAGAGATTGGCAATTACATTATGGAGTCGAGAGGAGTGGTGGATGTGCAGGTAAAAGTTGACTTTTGGGGAAATCAATAGATATTATAGTTTTCTTCCTAAATATCCATTAAATGATCAGATAATTATGTAAAATATGAGACTCTACTCTCAGATATATTTTGTTTCCATAGGAGTTTAAGTTTTTAGGATTAAGTTTTTTTGGCGTTTGTTACACAATATGATTTTTAAATAAGACAACACATACATGCAATACTTGCAAAAATCCACTTCATAGTTAGGAACTTAAGCAAAATATAGTTGTTTGTATAGGATAAACATTAGATAGATATATAAGATAGTATGGACTATAATAATGTCCAGCCATTGGGCACGTCGTCCAATCTTTCTGAGACTAGCCATGTGCGCAAGAGATATTATATATGTACATATATGTAAACATAATTTTCAGTCCTAAACTTTGGCGGGAAAACAATTCGACATGACTCGTGTGAGATCAGGTTCAGGCCGACATTTTTACGTGCTCTCCAAGGCAACGCCCTACTTCACAACTCAGGGCAGTTAGTGAACATTTTTTACAGAAAAACCCTAATCTTGACCTGAGCTGGAACTCGAACCCAGGATCTTCGGGTTTACAGCTAGTATGTTCCAGAACAACTTATAGTATTTATTGTGTAACAATCAAATAAACAAACAGTAATACTTTTCTCATTAAAATGTTTTGTTTTCAGGGCAAAGGTCCAATGGAGACTTTTTGGTTGGTGGGAAAAGTTGGTGAGATGGTGATTGAGAGTCCACGATGTCTACGCCTCGAGGACTACGACCAGAATGTATTAGAGCTTTTAATTAAGTGATGTTTCAAGACTTACCTATTTCTGTGTCAAATGTTAAAAATCATAATATGTAAATACACATAAATCAGAAATTTAAAACGTAGCTCTTTCTGTCATCATCGATTTCTTTAATGTCTTACATAAGATAAATATTTTTATTTGAATGTTACATTATATATGAGTATTATTCAATGTTACAATTTGATACAATGGTCCAATCATATATATATATATATATATATATATATATATATATATATATATATATATATATATATATATATATATATATATATATCAATAACTTCGCGATAATTCAAATAAATGTCCCTATCCGTATAGGTTTCATATTAAATGTCAAAAAAACAATCGGTGGCGACTTAAGCTGTGCTAGGGTGGGCCGTAGGTAAAAATATCGATTTTTTGTTATATAATAATATTTATTCATTTTTATTTTATTTGACAATATTTTTACTTTTTTCCTACGCAGCGCGGAATTTTTCGGAGTTATCAATTTTTTTGGCTATTTTAACTACGGAGAGATTTGACGCAGGACTTGCGGCTTTACAGGCTTAATACTACTTACCAAATTCTGCATTCAATTACTTAGCAGACTGAGATTCAGTGACAGAACGCTTGGCCTAGCCCGGGATTCGAACTCAGGACTTCATGATTAGATTGGAACCATTGACCTAGCGCGGCGTTTTAAATATACAATTTTATTACTATCGAAAATGTCACTACTCTCTCTTTTTAACCGACTTCCAAAAGGAGGAGGTTATCAATTCGATTGGTATATATTTTTTTTATGTATGTACATCGATTACTCTTATATAATTAGCTCTATTAAGAACAGGTTCCAACTTATAAAAGTTTAAGGTGAGTTCTAATTTCGATATTTGTATAATTTGATGTTAATGTTCTGAAATTACGATTGATGCTGGCATATTGGATACATACGTAGGGCCAAAAATTAGTTTTTTGGCATCTTCTCTCCAAGCTCAGTTAAAATAATATCTCTTATAATGAAAATGAGCTTAAAATTTCCTGGAGCTTATTTAAAAAAAAATAACATCAATTATTATTTATTATAATTATTCGATGTCTTATGTGTTTTTATTGATTGGACTAAATTGACTCTGGCAATTGATAGATAGAGAATAGACACGACTTGAGACGACGCAGTCAAAAATTGCGATGGATGTGTAGCAGTTTTATAATGTCTCTTAACATCTCTTCATGACATGACTTTGTGATATCCTATTACTATGTATGTATAAACAATAGTCTAAACCTTTGAACTTAGTTCTGTACATTCATGATTATAAATCTTAATAATAGGAGGTTCGAGAGAGATTAAAATATACGGTTAAATAAATTTATTTTACAAAATTAAGCATATTGTTTTATTTATATCTGTACTGCGCCTCTACAGAAACAAATCTATCCCACGGTAACTATACTTTTTTCCGGAATAATAAAAAAATTTTTTTTTGTTTGCTTCACTTTTGTGTGCAAACCATATTAAAATTAATTAAATAAATAAATATGCTGGGATATTAACACACAGTACCTTCTAGTTCTATACATATTATAAATAAAAACACCCATGACTGGAGTACAAACATTAGTGCTCATCACACAAATGAATGGCCCCAGCTGGACTCGAACCCGCGACCGCTGGCACAGCAAGTAGGGTCACTACAAACTGAGCTAAACGTGTCGTCGTTAATTTAAAACTTTGCACATTAGCTAATTGCAGTTCGTTAGGTGAGATATTTCATAATAAGCTCGTAGATATTTCAATTTTAATAAGAATGAATTAAAATAAAACAAAAATTGAAAAATATTTTTTATTTACTTTATGATATTTAACAATTAAAATAAATAATCACTAAAATATGGAATCATAATTATTTAATAAAAGATTAGATTTAATTAAAGCCAGACTGAGCGCTTACTACTATACCGTTAACTTATTAACATAAAGTACATAGCTACTCTTAAATACATAATGTACATATAAAAAACTCTATACAATAAGTATAGAGGTTTTTATAAGGTTTCAAAACGACCATTATCTAAATATCTTTAAATAGTAAACAATCCTTCAAAAGCTACACTATGAATAATATGAAATAACAATAAGTAATATGCAAATATTTTTACAAAATACCATCTTATTTTATATTTATACGAGCGACTCACCCTCGCTTCGCTTAGGTTCGTCCCAAATACCATCTTATTTTTATTTAGGGATACATTTTGACGCTTAGTATAGATAGATAGGTTTTTTTTTTCATTTTTTTTTTCATTTTTTCGTGAATTTCTACGATGTTTTAGTAGTTATTCTGCTATTTGGGGTGAAGACAAATCCAACAAAACAAAGATCATGAAAAACGGTCCTGACGTTCTTGAGTTATAAATTATGTAACTAACTCGACTTTGTTTTATCTATACATAATATAATAAAATTCTGAGTCGAATCTGCATATTAAATTTTTTTTTTTTGGAAAATCTTATTGAAATAGTCATTATTATCGATACAGAGGCCGAATGTATAGTTTTTAGAATTTTTGTCTGTCTGTCTGTATGTTTCCGCATTAGGAAAAAACCACTGGACAGATGTATATGTAGACATATTGAAGACTTAAAGAAGAGTGATGTAACAGCATCTTAGTATAAATAAAGTTCAACCAAAAATAAAGATACGAATTTTGTTTGGTAAAATCAGTAACCTTTTATATTGAAACCACATGTTGATAAGTTGTGTGGGACAGAATTGCATTATCCTTTAATTTCATTTCCCTTAATTTTCGTTTTATTATCTGAAACTAAAATGATATTTGATTATTATACAAATATAAATCAGCAATTAGATAAGAAATAATTATAAAGCAACTAAATTAATTATTAAAAATATTTTTAACTCCTCATACAAAAAGAGGGGAGTTATAAGTTTAACGTGTATGTCTGTGTGTCTGTGGCATCGCAGCGCCTAAACGGATGCACCGATTTTAATTTAGTTTTTTTTTATTGAAAGGTGATTTGATCGAGATTGTTTTTAACTATAAATTAAGAACATCCATTCAGCCATTTGCAGGGTATCAGCTTTTTTCTAGATGGTAAAAGTATATAAACAACTTCCGATTTGAAACTTGGTATCCAGTTACTTTAATGACATTGCGATGATATTGTAACCTAGGCCTAGTATTGCAGCGCCACCTGGATTTTTTGAAGATACTCTTTACTAAAATACTGCAGATATATCATGTTTAGGCTCGTTGAAATGATTTCAATAAATAGGTAATTTTAAAAAAATAATAATTAAGAGTTATACTCAGCTAAACTTTAACTAACTAAATTACATTAAAGTTACTAAATTGAGCCTGAAAATAGGTTTCTGTCGGACCTACTATTAATATATTGTATCATATTGTCAGCATTATTAGTGTGAAACAGCATTTATTAATATGTTTATAAATAAATAGCAATATAATATACTTACTTTCTATGCAGTTAAATAGAATACGTGTATGTTCTTTAGCACATTTACCATCACTGATAAAATAACGTTTAATCCTTATTAGCTCATTGCTTTCACTAGTCACAAGCTTTTGTGTCTGCATGCCCGATGACACTTGCGTGGACAGCGTCCGACACTCGGTGCACTTTAGCACGAGAGCCCACAAGACCAACCAAATTATGAAACACTTTATCGTATTATTAAGAGACATGATGAGATATATAATAGATTGATAAACACTTTAAATATTAATAATTACTTTTAATTATTAATAATAACTGCAACACTTGGTTGATCTGATAAATGTTCCAATTTGCTGACACTTTTTCGCACTC
Organism: Fabriciana adippe; assembly: GCA_905404265.1. Classification (NCBI taxonomy): domain Eukaryota; kingdom Metazoa; phylum Arthropoda; class Insecta; order Lepidoptera; family Nymphalidae; genus Fabriciana; species Fabriciana adippe. The sequence continues at coordinate 3,056,915 of FR989995.1, forward strand.
ACAGTGCTATAAGTTAAATTCAATTTGCTGAGAAATCCGACTTTGATACACAAAATTATAACTATTTATTTATTTACACTTTAACCCTCAATGTTGGGTGGTTTGAAGAATTACTGGTAATTATTAACACTTTCAATGAATACGATTTTTCTTTAATAATAATTTATATGTACAGCTAAGCTCTAATACCAGGTAAACGTTATTTCTTCTGATACTCGTATTTGAATACTGTCTGTGGTGTACAGTATTGGGTAATATATACAATAATTGTGTGATTCATTTCACCAATAATGAGTATACCTTATAGGGATATATAATATATTATGCATTTTTATTAAATTACGCATGCCCATATTTACATTGTAGGTGAAGTTGAATTTGCGAAATTTTGATTTACCAAAAATATTAAAATTTTAATTACGTATCTATACTATAATAAAGCAGTAACTTAGCGAAATTTGTACATGAAATATTTTTTAAAAACAATGACTGTAACGTATTATGTATACAATATAGACCCCAAAACAACAGTTATAAAATTTTTTGTCTGATTGTCTGTTTGTCTTTTTTTCTGTGTGCGTTTCACGCAAAAAGTAATGAACCGATTTCAACGAAATTTGGTGAACTGATAACTTATTACTCGGGTCAACATTTAGGATACCTTTTACTTTAGGAAAATCTTTGTTTCCCGCGGGAAATCGCAATAACTGGTTTTATCGAGTCCTCCTTAAGAACCCTCCGCTGGCTAAGCCTAAAGACATACATCAAAACAATGTACCTACTAAAAAATTGTAGATCTTGAAAAGGCCAACAGAAATATCTACAACAGTATATGTCTATCTCTCTAGGTACACTCGCAATACCTATTCTTATCTATACCTATAGCAAAACTAACTTAGTTAAATCGATGTGCGTGTCTCACGCAAAAAGTACTGAACCGATTTTAACTAAATGTATAGTGATAGCTTATCACTCGGGTCAAAATTTAGGATACCTTTTACTACAGGTAAATTTTTCGTTCTAGCGGGAAAACGCAATGACTGGTTCTATCGAGTCGTCCTTAGAAGTTTATATGGCTAACGCTGGCTGAACCTTAAGAGATACATCAAAACAATGTAGTAGAAAATTGTAGGTCTTAAAAAGTTCTACAAAAAAGTTCTTAATATTATATATCTATCACCTAAGGTATATTCGCAATTACTATTTTTATTCACTACTCGCGATTCACTGACTGACTTATCAACATTCAGCTCAGTTCAGCAGTAAAACGTACCTAAGGACGAACCCGAGCGAAGTGACGGTGAGTCGCTAGTGTTCAATAAAACTTCTCATGGGTGTGCATTTGCACGTATGTATCTATTGAAAAATGTCAAAGACTATGGAATGGATTATGGCCTGTTCCCCTTTGTATTGAAGGGAGGCGTGTGCCTAGCAGTGGGACGTCAAAAAGGGCTGAATATATATGAAACAAAGTCGGGTTTGTTACATCACTTATAACTCGAGAACGGCTGGACCGAATTTTATGATCATTGATTTCTTGGATTTTTCTTCACCTGGTGTAACTAACATGACTTTGTTTTATATACATATAGATGTACATTGACTTTAATTATTAACTATGTTCATTTATGTATTATCTTGTTTCTTATATGTATATTTAATTTGAATAAAGAAATAGTCAAGTTTGATACTACTATGCACGTTGGTTTTTAACCCCCGACGCAAAAACAACAGGGTGCTATAAGTTTGACGTGTCTGTTTGTGTATGTGTGTGTCTGTCTGTGGCATCGTAGCTTCCTAACGGATGAACCGATTTTCATTTTGTTTTTTTATGTTATAGTTATGTTTGATGAAAACCGGTCCAACATGGTCGGGAGTTATTTAAATTTTTAATTTATTATTTGTTGCTTACTTCGTTTTAGAGTTTACAAGTATGATGATATTTTTTTATTAATATATTTTTTTTAATCTCTGGTACTAGTTGCAAAAAATTTTGGGGTTAGTTGTCACAGTGGTAATTTACATGAAAGTATACGACTATTTCCAAAAGCTCCAATTATACAAATAACTTCGAATCAAAGAAAGATAATTTTCGAAGTTTTAACGGACATCCCGGTTAAAAATGCGTTTGCCGGATAACAAAAACAAAAAAAAGCTAATGGCGAGGTTCTGAAAAGGAAAAGGAAGACCAAGAAGCATGTAAGTAGCAGAGAAGATAACTATTCTGAAGATACGTCATTTTAATATGTTGTGAGAACTGAGACTTAGCTAAATAGTAAACCTAATGAAAATGGGTTTAGTGTACCAAGTGCAAGATGTGGGTGCACGATAATTGTGCTGGGCACAAGGAACGTCGGCGGTAACTTGACACTCGACTTGTTTTTGTATACTTATAATTATTCGTACTATATGTGTTTTTCTTAAGAAATAAGTGCAATTAATGAAAGCCGATCAAACATATATACATAATATTGAGAAAGAAAAATTGTCAATTTTATTGCAAGTTTTTTAATTAAATTTGTTAATTTAAATTTTGTGACAACTACGACCCGTGTCCCTAACATACATACATAAATGAAACACGTAATTCTCCATTGGGCTTCACCACAATCGGGTAAAAATAAAGTACGTTGCCACATCGGTCTACGTAAGCAACATTACGCAAGGATTCAGCAAGGAAATCCTAAACAGTTAACATTAAGTGATTTCAATATTTCGAGAGTTCAAAGAGGAAGAAGATTTTTTTTGAAGTTATACTTCTTCTTGCACGTTTGGAAAAATATATGAGAGTAAATTTTTTATGATGTATGCGCACACCGACAGCCAAAAAGCGACATGATGAAGTTAGCTGAATATACAGCATATTCATATATGAGTAAAATTATGACTCAAGCATTAAAAGTCGTAACTAATTTATTTGAAATAAACCCGTTACATATTATAGTACTCGTCATACTACATACGATTTCCTCTTAAGTAGACACTACGTAGTGTGACGTGAGCTTTGTCCTTTTATGGTAAGTATCTGGGCGCTATTTCAGTAGGTTATCCATTGGCCACAATGCAAGTACCACAAACATTTACGAGATCGCTCTATATGGCATTGTTAAAAAAAATTGTTTGTCTGTCTGTCTGTCTATCTGTCTATCTGGGAACGCATCACGAGAAAACCACTAAACAGATTTTGATAAAATTTGGTTTAATTATAACTGGTTATCCGGGTTAACATAAAGGATACTTTTTACTGTGAAAAAATATGTCATCTCTAAGAAATCTATACTAACTGTTAAAACGTACCTAAGGAAGAACTCGAGCGGAGCGAGGGTGAGTTGCTATTGATGTTAAATATGCGGGATGATATTTTTGGCATATTGGTGGACTGAAAAATTGAAGAATAAAGAGACTTTCACTGTTTATTGACAATACAACAGATATACCTAAATTAGGAGTAGTGTGAATTTTTTTTATGTAAAACTTTTGTAATTTAGTAAATTGATTTTATTTTTTCACTTTCCTGTTAACTAGGTAGGCGTTTCGCTATAGTGCAAGTGAAAATGCGTAAATATAGACGGATGTACAATGTATCTATACATAAATGGTATAATTGGAATAATATTTACTTCTACACTTTATTCACTTATGTATGTATATAATAATAATAATGTCCTCCCGACCGATTTCGGCCACGGCGGCCAATCTCATTGAGACTAGCCATCGGTGTAGGAGATATTATAGAGCACAAGTGTACGCGCAGACACAAGTGCACTCTCTTTTCCTGTCACTCTCATACTCCGGTGGGACGACTACTCGACACGATCAGTAAGAGTTAAGGCCCAGGACCTCCGGATGTGCAGCTGTACATTAAATATTTTTTGATTTTTTTTAAATCTTTATTATCAATGTGAACTACAATATATGTAGCAATTAAAAAAAATGTCAGTCTATATGTGAGTTTTATTCGCATTTTACAGAAACTACTAGACGGATTTTAATCATTTTTTTTATAAAAATAGTTAAGTTTTAACATTGAAAATGTTTTTTTTGTCGCTTCGGTATAGGCCCGATTTTCAGCGAAAGTGCGACATCGCCCTGGTGTCGTGGCTTTTGGGACTACGAGACTGATTTTGATGTCAAAAGACGCGTCATGACAAGGGCTACAAACTGCATAAAAATTTTTTGAATAAACTCACTTACTTTTTTTTTAAATCGAAATAGTGTGAAAAATGCGGTCGTTTTTCGCCCGGTTTTGCTCAGAAAATAATTCATATCTCGAAAACGAAATGAGATATCGAAAAAATGAAAAAAACCCCTAGAGATACGATTTTGGGCTACATTTAAAAAATCATTGGAGGTGCATATCATGGCTGGGTTATTCAGAAGTTGTACCTTTGTGACGCAGGGTTTACGCCCGAAGAGCGCCTGAGCGCAATCTTCATGGTGAATAAATGTTTTGGAACATGATCATGTGTTTGAACGAGGTGATTCTTTATGCATAAACAAATATGTATTTAAACTAATATCTAACTAATACCTATACACATAATAAAACAGTAACTTAGCGAAATCTATACATGAAATATTTTTAAAACAATGACTGTAACGTATTGTGCACAGACTATATACCCCAAAACAATAGTTATTAAAATGTTTGTCTGTATGTCTGTTTGTCTGTTTGTGTGTATGCGTTTCACGCAAAAATTACGGAACCGATTTTAACTAAGTTTTGTGTAGTGATAACTTATTACTCGGGTCATATATAATAGAATTTAATCCCATTAATAAAATATTATAATTAATTGAAATATTATAAATGCGAAAATTTGGATGGATGTTTGTTACTCAATCATACTAGAACGGCCGAACGGATCTGGATGAAAATCGCAGGGATAGATTATAGTCTGGTATAGCAAATTGATTATTTTTTAACCCGAAAAAACGTACGATTCCAATGAGATAAATTTGTTTAGATCGACTATCTATTCAATACTAACCGTTAAAATGTACCTAGGGACGAACGTTTTTAGAAGTTTTGTCCGTCTGTCTGTCTGGGAACGCCTCACGAGAAAACCGCTGAACAGATTTTGATGAAATTTGGTATGATATTAGCTGGTTATCCGAGTCAACATATAGGATAATTTTTATTGCGGGAAAATATCTCATCTTTGAGAAATCTGTACTAACCGTTAAAATGTATCTATAGGTACATATAATGAAATTCTAACTGCGTCGAATCTGTACATTTAATATTTTTGGAAATTCTTATTGAAATAGTCATTATTGTCGACACAGAGGGCGAATCTATAGTTTTTAGAATTTTTGTCTATCTGTCTGTCTGGGAACGTATCACGAGAAAAGCACTGGACAGATTTAGATGAAATTTGGTATGATCATAGCTGGTTATCCGAGTCTACTTAAGTATACTTTTTACTGCGGGAAAATATTTCATCTCTGAGAAATCTATACTAGACGTTAAAACATAAATAGTATATATATTAAAGGCTTTGTCCTGACTGACTGATGGATCAACGAACAGCCTAAACCACTGGTCGTAGAAACGTGTATTTTTGAAGAAGTTATTCCTTATATGACGTGGGCATCGGGTAAGAAAGGATTTTTCAAAATTCATCCCTTAAAGGGTTAAAAGGGGACACCAAAGTTTATCTGTGTAAACTTAGTATTAATGATCTTCAATTCAATTAAAGAAACACGTGTTTCATCTTTTTTTATAATTCATCCTGTAAGGAGTTAAAAAAGGTGATGAAAATTTGTAGTTTATTTGTATTAAAGTCTGTAATTTTTAATGTAAAATGCACGGAAAGTTGTATTTAGCTTTAATATAAATTATTAAAATACGTATGTAATATGTATATTAGATTTTTTTGAAATTTATCCCTTACAGGAGTAAAAGGGGATGGTAAGATTTATATGGAGAACAAAATGTTTATTGATCAGAGTTACTTGGTATTAATAAACTTGGCTTTGTGAACGTGCTACACTGACCCCCAAAAACAACAATGCTACTGATTTTAATAACAAAAGTGATTTTGATTTCAATAACTTAAGTCCTTTGAAGGGTCAGAAATAGATATATGTATAGGTCTGCCGTTTCAGTGATGCAAATGGATGAAGCAGTTCATTATCCTGTAGAATTCCTTAACAGTATTCTATCCTTCTGAAGACTGGCACACCTATTGGCTGTTATGAATAAGCCACCAAATCTGTGTAATCGGATAAGACTGCTAGTTATCTATTAAAAATTATTGTGGCCACTGTGTTTGCAGGATGTACTCGAGGGGAATCAGTATTCATACCTCGAATAACACCACTGATAACCTCTGACTATGGCTTTGAATTTAATCTATTATAATTCCTCCTTAAAATTTGTATTGCAATGAGTATTAATAAATGTCAGGGCCAGTTGTTAAAAGTAGCAGGTATGGACTTTAGAGATTTGCTCCTGACATGGACATTTTAACAGAACCAAGAAACCAGACGGAACATCCACCAATGTGGTATACAAAGAAGCTCTCAATCAAATTTTAATTCTTTGGGTTCTCATAGTAATTAATATGTTAAAAATGATTTAATTCAATTCATTTGGCAGATTCATTTTCAATGTACCCGAAGGTCGTGGTAGACACGAGATCTGTGGATTTTTTTTTGTACCCAAGTAATATATTTAGTATAGTAGTTTTTATTCCGGTAAATATTAAGTCTTAATTTTTCCCGCAAAATGAGAAAATTTATATGAACATTTTTGAATTTTGGAAAAACTATTTACATCAATTTTCATACAAAATAGCTTTCTACCTTTTGATAGTTCACAAAAGTTGGACTACTAAATTGGTTTAACCTAAACCGATAAATACAAAATTGAAGTATCTGTTTGTAATGTCAAAATAACAACCTTTTACTAAATGCATATGAAATTATATACGATACTTATAAAAAAAAAACACAATTTTAAAAAATTTTCTCGGTCTGAACTTTACTGGCAGATAGCTAATGTTATAAGGAGTAACTTAGGCTACATTTATTTTAGAAAAAGAATTAGGGTCTTCGTTTAAAAAAAATAGCGAGGGTAAATCGCTAGTTATTTATACGAGTATTAATTTTTCTGTTCTTCAATTCAATTCTCTTGGTAATGGCTTCAAAACGTGCTTCTTGTTCTTAAAAACAAAAACAAATTTATCCCACGGGAACCGTACATTTTTCTGGGATGATATATAGCCTAAAGCCTTCCTCGATAAATGGACTATCCAACACAAAAAGGATTTTTCAGTTTCAACCAGTAGTTCCTGAGATTAGCGCGTTCAACCAAACAAACAAACAAACAAACTCTTCAGCTTTATAAGATAGATTATAAATGCCAACGCATTTTTCTTGTTATTTTTTACATAGAAATTGTTTAAAAGCTAAAGAAAAATCAAAAGCCATTACGGGAATATTTTATTTCGGTACATTAAGTTGGTACTATGAGATGGGAGCATTATTTTAAAAGGCGCCCAAGGTCTAAGGTATAAGATTGACTGCCCCTTATATTGTACGCCCTTTGCTCCACTAAATAAAGGCGAAATAAAAAAAAATATAAGAACCTCAGTTTGTAATGACCCTACTTGTTGTGCCAGCGGTCGCGGGTTCGAGTCCCGCAGAAGGCATTCATTTGTGTGATGAGCACGAATGTTTGTAATTCAGTCATGGGTGTTTATATTTATGATATGTATGGATTTAAATTTATAAACGTGTAGTGTATCGACTATCTGGTATCCATAACACAAGCCTGTAGCTTATCATGGAACTAGATGGTACTGTGTGTTAATGTCCCAACATATTTAAAAAAAAAAAAATTAATAAGGTCATATGTATTGCTCATTTTGTACAAATGTCTTAACAAATTTCTTAATAAGATTATCATAATAATAAAAAAAGCAAATAGAAAACAGAGTACGAGGGTTGTGCCGCCCATATTAGTCTACGGCCCTGGGCAATGGATCGCACCGCCATTAGGATAAATACTAAATACACCATTGGATGTAGTGTTGTTGTAGTTTCCAGGGTAGGTATTTACTAGGAGATGTTGAAGAGTTCCATAGTCCACCTTCTAGCTGTATCGATAAAAATGACTATTTCAATAAGATTTTCCAAAAAATATTTAATTCCATTCAGAAATTTATTATATATATAGATAAAATTTTTTTTAATAACATTAGATCTCTACACTTTCTGCGGCATAGGCCCATAAAATATTTGTATATTTTCTTTATATCAGAGTTATTTCTGATTGAAGCCAGCAATTTGACTGTCGTATATTTTGCCACTTATAATGTCTCGTGTTCTTCGAGAGGAACAGGAAAATAAAACACGCTTTTCATTATTTATAGATATAATAAAAATATCATTTTGTATATTTGTTTTGCTGTTAATACACAGTTTTTATAGCCATCGCTAGTTAAGCTTGACTCTTAATAAAAACTTAAATAATTAACTAAAATATGTCATTTTTCTTTAAGAATTAAAATCGTGAGAATGAAAAAAATACAGATTATAGTTTAACAAATAAAAACAGAATATATTTGTGTATTTTACATAACATTTATGGTTTAAATTAATTAAAAGCTTTTATTTTAAACTTAAAGCTTCTCTTTAACAACCACACACATATATTATGCCACAAATTCAAATATACTTATTAGTAGGTTCTATCCTGATATCTTGGAGATGTTCTTCCTTGATGAATCCTGGCGAGGAAACTGGGAGTACAGTCTAAGGAAGTTGTAGGCCTCACGGGAGACGGTCCAGTCCTGCCATCCAGCCAGTATGTCATCATTTCACCTTTGCCCTGAGGTACAAACAATATCATGATAAACGGTCAACAATTAAAAAGTTTTTTTTTTAATTCTACATTCTACAGGCTATGCATAATTTTTGTGACATTTATGAATATTTGAGCAAAAATATTCTATAATGTATTTTCAATAAAGGAAATTACAAATATACTTAATTATACATACAAAAAAATATACACTTACAATATATATATAATTCTTTATAAGTTTAATAGAAGAAAAACTAGCTAAAGTCGGTCAAGTTAGTGAGCATTTTTGTATATGAAATATGAATTTTAATATCGTATTGATATAAAAGATTTTGCAACTATATATGATAAATAAATTAAATTGTTGTATTATAAATCTCAGAATATCCATCAACTTTTTCCAAGCATCTTAGCTTTTGTATCCTTTATATTGTACTCTTATGTATGAGGAGGTATTTCGGATCTTCTATTATAATACGATATTTATTAAAATGTAAGCAAACCTTGACATCAACAACTCCACGTGGTGTTGTAATGAATTTCCCAGTCTTATCCAGAGCTCTTTTTAAGTCTTCCGATATTTGGATCTTCATAGCTGAAAAGATTTACACAAAAGAACAATTTAAGTAAGCTTATTTCTGACTTGTACATTTGGTTTTAAAATAAAAAAATTATATGTTTGGAGATTAACACACAGCTCCATCTAGTTCCATGGTAAGCTACGAGGCCTGTGTTATGGATACTAGATAGTTGATACATTACACATATTATATAACTTTAAATACACACATATTATAAATATAAACACCCATGACTGGAGTGCAAACATTCGTGCTCATCACACAAATGAATGCCCCAGCGGGATTCACACCCGTGACTGTCGGTACAGCAAGTAGGGTCACTACAAACTGAGCCAAACGTGTTGTCAAAAGTTTTATGTACAGTCCTTTGTTTATAATAAACTACATTTATTAGCCTTTTTCCTCAATGAGCCTACCGATAAGCAAAGATTTAATAAAATCCATCAACTAAGTGCAAGAATAGGATATATGTATATATTGCATGCATTCAGCCCTTTTCAACGTCCCACTGCTGGGCACGGGCCTCTCTTCAGTGCGAGGGGAATCAGGCCATAGTCCATCACGCTGGCCAAGTGCGGGTTGGCGGACTTCACATGTCTTTCGAAAACTTGCTAGGTTCTCTCAGACATGCAGGTTTCCTCACGATGTTTTCCTTCACCGTTAAGACAAGTGGTAATCATGTTGGAAATGATTCGCACATGAAAATATCAGAGGTGCGGCTCTCGGGATTTGAACCCGCTTTACTCGGTTTCCCAAGCGAGCGCGTTACCACTGGGCTACCACTGCCTTTTATATTAGCTCAACACATTTATTTTATCGTACTACTATTATAAATGCGAAAATATTTGTGTGTATATATATATATATATATATATATATATATATATATATATATATTTCTTACTCTTTCACGTTTAAACGGATTTTGATAAAAGTACACAAAACTATTACCTGGAGTAACACATAGGCTGTTAGCCATCTAAGGACCCCCGTGCTAGGTGAGGATGAGCTTCTAGTAAAATACAAAGTAAATTTCAACAAAGGGCACTTGTATGGACGCTGGGCCCTTGTCCGACAGCTATAAGACCCATGTCATAGAAAAGCTCTTATTGTGATTCGTTCTAAGCAATTTTTCTTTAATATCAAATTGTTGCCACGTAAATATTTATATTGTCATTACCAACAACAGGGTTTTTCCACGATATTTATAAAAGACTAGCGACTTACCCTCGCTTCGCTTCGGGTTCGTCCCTAGACACAAAAAAATCTATCCCACGGGAACCGTACATTTTTCCGGGATGATATATAACCTATAATATCTTTCCTCAGTTAGCAGGCTATCTAATGCAAAATTTTTTTTGTATATTTCTGCGATATGCTGTAGTTGATTAAAATATATTATACTTTTATTATTTATATATGTAAATAGTTCATTTTTCATATTATGTTAAAAAAAAAATCAGTATAAACTTATTATGACATTGTTTTGACCACGAACATTGATAAAAAACTCTTAATAAGATAAAAATGTTAAGTAGATGAAGACTTACGCTCTCCAGTACTCTCCATGCGGCTCGCAGTGTTGATGGTGTCTCCAAAGAGGCAGTACCGTGGCATTTTAGTACCCACAATCCCAGCTACACAAGGTCCGGTGTGGATACCACTTCTCATACTGAGCGTCTAAATGTAAAGTAGGTATTAGTATTGTTTTCTCTTACTGTTTGAAGGTTCAGAGTTCGATTTTTGCACATGGCAACTATGCTCTGGAATTTATTTATATTATTTTTATTCCAAGGAGTTTCCAATAGTATCCCAAAGTTAGCTCTAGCAAAGCAATTTCATCATCATATCCCTGCCTATTTCCCAATTACTTGAGGTCGGCGCAGTACATCTTCCGTAATGCTGATAGGATTTCGCAAAAGTTTTACGACCGGTCGCTTGCGTGACACCAATCCTCCTTGGGAATGCTATTGTTTATTATTACTGGCAAAGTTGTTTGTTTCGGAAAATATGAGTGGAAAAATTGAAAATGCTTATATACTTCTAATATCTTCTAGTAGTAAAAAGTAAGAAGTAAGATAAGGTGCTGTGGCTGAAGTTCAATCTGGAGGACTTAGAACTTTATAACATTCACGATGTAAGGTTAGATATTAACTCTTGTATAGCTGTACAAGCATTTTTTTATTTTATTTTTATTTTTGGGAAACATACAGTACAGTATTACATAGAAATAAATAATTACATATTAAACACAAACCGGTGAAGTTTCCACTTAGAAATATTTCGTAAATTAAGCAGTGACAATTAAAAAAAGAAAATAAAGTGAAAAGAAGATTATTATTATTAGTATTAACTAGAACTGATCAATAGTAGTTCTAGTTAAAACTATTAATAACAGTAGCAATTAAATTACAATAACGAAAATAATTATAAATATTAATAACATCAATTCTAATAATAACCTATTTCATATTATAAAGACTTAACAGATATTATTATAATAATCATGAAAAGATGGTACGTCAAGATTTTATTGAGTATTCCAGGCTCGTCAACCAGCGACTTTCAAGTAATTATATAGTGGAGCAAGTTAGCTTGCGAAAAGGCATTTCCATGCGATATCTAAATAGTGATAAATAAAATTGAAGTGTCTGTTACTTACGGTATACCTACTATACGGTACGGTACTATACGGTACTTATAAGAAAAACTCAATTTTTAAAAATTTTGTCTGTCTGTATGTCTGTTTCGGCTAATCTTCGAAAAGGCTGGATAAATTTTAACGGGACTTTCACTGGCACATAGCTGATATTATAAAGAATAACTTGGCTACTTTTATTTTAGAAAAAGAATTAGGGTTTCGCTCAAAAAAATTAAAACGTAGCCGGAGCGAAGCGAGGGTAAGTTGATAGTAAAGAATAAATAAAAGAGGGAACCAGTGTAGATTCAGATTGGCAACTAAGATCATATCAATATGTGTTTTATGTATACGTAATTCACATCTACCTATGTTTATATAAAAAATATAAAATCAAAAAGCATAAGCTAAATAGTGCGTACATGTCTAGTCCATACATGCATTTTCTTATACAGGGTCATTTTTAATTTATTGAAGACCTTTTGGGAATATACTATTTACGAGTATATCATAACAACAACATGTGTAAGAAAAAAAAGTGTTTTTAAAATTTTACAAAAATAAAAATATTTTTATTGCAGCTTCTAAACGGTAATAATCCAGCATTAGCAAAAGAAAGCGCGTGGCCGGTGGAGTGGGAGGGGTGGAGGGTGCAGGAGGCGGCGCTTACTCATTTAAACTTGACCAGATGCTAGGACTATTACCGCTTAGAAGGTGCAGTAAAAATATTTTTATTATTGCATGAAAATAAAAATTTAAGAAATATTATTTTTTTTTGTTACAGATGTTGTTGTTATGATTTAAATAGTATATTCCCAAAAGGTCCTCAGTAAATTAAAAATGACCCTGTATAATAATAATTTATTATGATATTCTGGTATACTTGCTATTATATGATACATACGTGTCTAATAATAAAAGATACTTCAGACTAAAGATTTGTTATTACTGAAATGAAATAGCCCGTGTTACTTTTAGATAGTGTAGCTTTTCATTGATGAAAAAATTATCAAAATCAGTTTAGTAGTTTCAAAGTTTATCGATTAAATTAATATGTTGAGACATTAACACACTACACCATCTAATGGTAGAGGCCTGTGTTATAGATACCAGATAGTTGATACACTACACATATAAAACTTTAAATACATACATACATATTATAAATATAAACATGATTGGAGTAAAACATTCGTGCTCATCACACAAATGAATGCCCCCAGCGGGACTCGAACTCGCAACCGCTGGCACAGCAAGTAGGGTCACTACAAACTAAACCAAACGTGTGGTCTAAATACAAACAAATGAAATCCTCTTATAGATCTTTCAAAATTTACTATAAAATAATGTTGTAGTAAACATAGTGTCCAAAAATGAAGTAATTGGATTATTAATTAAATATAACTTTTAATATTTTATAGTACAATATAAGTGCTTATTTGCAATTGCAATTCATTTCAAACTGGATAATTTTTAGGATGTTCGACGATAAAATAATGCAGTACAATGTGTATAAAGTGGAAACGATAGGAGACGCTTACATGGTTGTGTCAGGGCTGCCACAGAGGAACGGTATGCACATTTATTGAAACTATTATTCGCCCAGTGAAATTAATTTATTGAAATTTTCAAATGAAACCATCTCAACAGGTAATCGCCATGCATCAGAAATAGCAGACATGTCGCTAGCTCTAATGCGTAGTTTGGAAGGTGCTCGGATCCCACATCGACCCGATGATCTGCTTCGAATCCGAGCAGGTGTCAATACAGGGCCGTGTGTAGCGGGTGTCGTCGGTGCCACTATGCCTCGGTACTGTCTGTTTGGAGACACTATCAATACGGCCAGCAGGATGGAGAGTACTGGGGAACGTTAGTTTATATTTGCTTTAAATAGAATTATTCTTATTTAAACATTGTATACTCATGATGTGATAGATAATTAAATAATTTAAAAAAAACAACTAAAATTGTACAGTGAATTGAAAATAATACAAAATATTTTATAGCTAATTTGATTTTTTTCATCTGTAATGGCTATTTTTTCATGATTTTTAGTGAATTTTAATCAGTCCAGTAGTTTTGATTTTTCCTATATTACATTTTTTATTATTAGCATTTTTTGGTAAATTTTATTAGTTCATAGTATTTTTTTACCGATTTAAAAAAAGATATATAAAATGAAATGTTTGTTTTATATAGAAGATTTTTTTATTAAATAGCTCATATCATTATAATACAAAAAAAAAGAAATGAAATTTAAGGTACAATTATTAGCTCTATAGAGTCTAATCGTGCACCAGCGTCAATTATAACGAGTATATATTAAAATATCCTTAAATAATTTACAGCAATGAAAATACACATATCGCAAACGACGAAGGCGGCGTTAGAAGAGATTGGCAATTACATTATGGAGTCGAGAGGAGTGGTGGATGTGCAGGTAAAAGTTGACTTTTGGGGAAATCAATAGATATTACCTATAGTTTTCTTCCTAAATATCCATTAAATGATCAGATAATTATGTAAAATATGAGACTCTACTCTCAGATATATTTTGTTTCCATAGGAGTTTAAGTTTTTAGGATTAAGTTTTTTTGGCGTTTGTTATACAATATAATTTTTAAATAAGACAACACGTACATACAATACTTGCAAAAATCCCCTTCATAGTTAGGAACTTAGGCAAAATATAGTTGTTTATATAGGATAAACATTAGATAGATATATAAGATAGTATGGACTAATAATAATGTCCAGCCATTGGGCACGTCGTCCAATCTTTCTGAGACTAGCCATGTGCGCAAGAGATATTATATATGTACATATATGTAAACATAATTTTCAGTCCTAAACTTTGGCGGGAAAACAATTCGACATGACTCGTGTGAGATCAGGTTCAGGCCGACATTTTTACGTGCTCTCCAAGGCAACGCCCTACTTCACAACTCGGGGCAGTTAGTGAACATTTTTTTACAGAAATACCCTAATCTTGACCTGAGCTGGAACTCGAACCCAGGATCTTCGGGTTTACAGCTAGTATGTTCCAGAACAACTTATAGTATTTATTGTGTAACAATCAAATAAACAAACAGTAATACTTTTCTCATTAAAATGTTTTGTTTTCAGGGCAAAGGTCCAATGGAGACTTTTTGGTTGGTGGGAAAAGTTGGTGAGATGGTGATTGAGAGTCCACGATGCCTACGCCTCGAGGACTACGACCAGAATGTATTAGAGCTTTTAATTAAGTGATGTTTCAAGACTTACCTATTTCTGTGTCAAATGTTAAAAATCATAATATGTAAATACACATAAATCAGAAATTTAAAACGTAGCTCTTTCTGTCATCATCGATTTCTTTAATGTCTTACATAAGATAAATATTTTTATTTGAATGTTACATTATATATGAGTATTATTCAATGTTACAATTTGATACAATGGTCCAATCAAATATGTGTATATATATATATATATATATATATCAATAACTTCGCGATAATTCAAATAAATGTCCCTATCCGTATAGGTTTCATATTAAATGTCAAAAAAACAATCGGTGGCGACTTAAGCTGTGCTAGGGTGGGCCGTAGGTAAAAATATCGATTTTTTGTTATATAATAACTAGCATTTCCCGCGGCTCCGCCCGCGTTCAAATGATCAAAAGCCAAATTCTTAGGTTTTACTCATTAGTATACTCTTACATTATACATTACTTTCATTGAACACTGCATGATTGGTAAATAATGGTCGTGATTGACAATACCACAAAGGTTCCTCCGTTAATTTGCATTTTTTGTTTTTTTTTTTTATGTCTATACTTGTTCTGTTTATTTTTTTAGTTTTGGGCAATAAACTTTTAAACTACGGAATTAATTTTAATCATTTTTTACTAATAGACAGCTATTGATTAATTTAATTTAATGATAACTTTTCTTAACGTTAATTTGTCGCGAAATTGGGATTGGTTAGCGCTAGTTAGTAATATTTTCCAAAACGATTTCCAAAAGAAAGTGTAATAAGTAAATAATTCTAAGCAAATACTTCTTATTATTTCATATGGCTCGGCTAATATGATTAAACTCGTAAGCATTTTATTGTGTCCTTTAAGCCTTTACCTTTCAAGAAATGGTGTCAAGAAAAAGTGAAAAAGTTAAGGTATAACAGTTCCTAACATACTTTTTCGTATTTTTTGAGATATTAAATATTTTTAGTTACCCGCTTTGTCAGTTTAACAGCCATAAACTTGTTCTCCATAAAATGTTATAAAATAATATAAATCGAACTTTTTTTTTTGGTTTATAAAATGAGTAGATATTGTGGAAACGTACATATTATTCGTATTTATTTCAGTGTTAATCTAACAAAACATGAAAGTAAAAAAAACAACATAGTATTTTATTATACGAAACCTATAATGCGCGAGTTGGATTTGCATTTGCCCAATTTTTACATTAAAAGATTAAAAATTTTTAACATTATTTACTAAACAATTAAAATGTACAAATATTCTCATTGGAAAATTGTTTCGGCCAACAAAATATTACTAATATGTTACTAATTTATAAAGCCAAAGTTTGTTTGATTGAAAATTTAAACACGGGCGGGGCCGCGGGTAATTTAGTAATTCTAATAAAGTCATAGAAAGGTCATATCTGTACATTTTTTTTTTTCGATTAAAGCAACGTATTTTAAAAACACATGGCGACATCTATTGTCAAATATCGGAATAATTATTTTAATGAATAAAATACGCTATTGATATTTTTTTACGATAAGCTTTTTTGAATAGTTTTAACATATATAAGTTACCTTGCTAAAATAGTAGTATCATCGTGCTTTTATTTTAACCAGTTTTTGTATTTTTTCTCAGAAATGAGATATTTTCCTGCGGTTAAAAGTATCCTATATGTTAAGCCGGATAACCTGATATCACCGTACCAAATTTCATTATCTATCGCTCTACATTGCTAATAATGAATATTTCAATAAGATTTTAAGTAAAATATTAAATTTAGGGATTCCGCTTAATTACAATTTTATTATAATATGTATAGTTACTAATTTATAAAGCCAAAAAGTTTGCTTTACTGATCATTTAAACACGGACGGGGCTGCAAGTAATTTAATAGTAATTCTAATAAAATCGTGGAAAGGTCCTTACAATCATTTTTTTGAAATTAAAACTATGCATTTTAAAAACACATGGCGACATCTATTGTCGAATAACTAAATAACACAAATAAATATTAAATAAATAACAATTTTAATAGATAAAATAGCGCTATTGATAATTTGATTTTCAAGATAAGCTATTTTTATAGTTTTTACCATATTTAATAAGTTATCTTGCTAAACTGTTTACAGATAGTATCATTGTGGTTTTGTTTCAACCAGTTTTTGTATTTTTTCTCAGAAATGAGATATTTTCCCGCGGTAAAAAGTATCCTATATGTTGACCCGGATAACCAGCTATCATCATACCAAATTTCATCAAAATCCCTCCAGTGGCTTTTCTGTGATGCGGTAACAGACAGACAGACAGACAGACAGACAGACAGACAGACAGACAAAAATTCTAAAAACTATAGATTCGGCCTCTGTATCGATAATAATGTCTATTTCAATAAGATTTTCCAAAAAATATTTAATGTACAGATTCGGCTTCGTTAGAATTTTATAATATGTATAGAAGATATTTATTCAATTTTATTTTATTTGACAATATTTTTACTTTTTTCCTACGCAGCGCGGAATTTTTCGGAGTTATCAATTTTTTTGGCTATTTTAACTACGGAGAGATTTGACGCAAGACCTGCGGCTTTACAGGCTTAATACTACTTACCAAATTCTGCATTCAATTACTTAGCAGACTGAGAATTCAGTGACAGAACGCTTGGCCTAGCCCGGGATTCGAACTCAGGACTTCATGATTAGATTGGAACCATTGACCTAGCGCGGCGTTTTAAATATACAATTTTATTACTATCGAAAATGTCACTACTCTCTCTTTTTAACCGACTTCCAAAAGGAGGAGGTTATCAATTCGATTGGTATATTTTTTTTTATGTATGTACATCGATTACTCTTATATAATTAGCTCTATTAAGAACAGGTTCCAACTTATAAAAGTTTAAGGTGAGTTCTAATTTCGATATTTGTATAATTTGATGTTAATGTTCTGAAGTTACGATTGATGCTGGCATATTGGATACATACGTAGGGCCAAAAATTAGTTTTTTGGCATCTTCTCTCCAAGCTCAGTTAAAATAATATCTCTTATAATGAAAATGAGCTTAAAATTTCCTGGAGCTTATTTAAAAAAAAATAACCTCAATTATTATTTATTATAATTATTCGATGTCTTATGTGTTTTTATTGATTGGACTAAATTGACTCTGGCAATTGATAGATAGAGCATAGACACGACTTGAGACGACGCAGTCAAAAATTGCGATGGATGTGTAGCAGTTTTATAATGTCTCTTAACATCTCTTCATGACATGACTTTGTGATATCCTATTACTATGTATGTATAAACAATAGTCTAAACCTTTGAACTTAGTTCTGTACATTCATGATTATAAATCTTAATAATAGGAGGTTCGAGAGAGATTAAAATATACGGTTAAATAAATTTATTTTACAAAATTAAGCATATTGTTTTATTTATATCTGTACTGCGCCTCTACAAAAACAGAAACAAATCTATCCCACGGTAACTATACTTTTTTCCGGAATAATAAAAATTTTTTTTTGTTTGCTTCACTTTTGTGTGCAAACCATATTAAAATTAATTAAATAAATAAATATGCTGGGATATTGTCACTCAGTACCTTCTAGTTCTATAAATATTATAAATATAAACACCCATGACTGGAGTACAAACATTAGTGCTCATCACACAAATGAATGGCCCCAGCGGGACTCGAACCCGCGACCGCTGGCACAGCAAGTAGGGTCACTACAAACTGAGCTAAACGTGTCGTCGTTAATTTAAAACTTTGCACATTAGCTAATTGCAGTTCGTTATGTGAGATATTTCATAATAAGCTCGTAGATATTTCAATTTTAATAAGAATGAATTAAAATAAAACAAAAATTGAAAAATATTTTTTATTTACTTTATGATATTTAACAATTAAAATAAATAATCACTAAAATATGGAATCTAATAATTATTTAATAAAAGATTAGACTTAATTAAAGCCAGACTGAGCGCTTACTACTATACCGTTAACTTATTAACATAAAGTACATAGCTACTCTTAAATACATAACGTACATATAAAAAACTCTATACAATAAGTATAGAGGTTTTTATAAGGTTTCAAAACGACCATTATCTAAATATCTTGAAATAGTTAACAATCCTTCAAAAGCTACACTATGAATAATATGAAATAACAATAAGTAATATGCAAATATTTTTACAAAATACCATCTTATTTTATATTTATACGAGCGACTCACCCTCGCTTCGCTTAGGTTCGTCCCAAATACCATCTTATTTTTATTTAGGGATACATTTTGACGCTTAGTATAGATAGATAGGTTTTTTTTTTCAATTTTTTTTTTCGTGAATTTCTACGATGTTTTAGTAGTTATTCTGCTATTCGGGGTGAAGACAAATTCAACAAAACAAAGATCATGAAAAACGGTCCTGACGTTCTTGAGTTATAAATTATGTAACTAACTCGACTTTGTTTTATCTATACATAATATAATAAAATTCTGAGTCGAATCTGCATATAAATTTTTTTTTTTGGAAAATCTTATTGAAATAGTCATTATTATCGATACAGAGGCCGAATGTATAGTTTTTAGAATTTTTGTCTGTCTGTCTGTATGTTTCCGCATTACGAAAAAACCACTGGACAGATGTATATGTAGACATATTGAAGACTTGAAGAAGAGTGATGTAACAGCATCTTAGTATAAATAAAGTTCAACCAAAAATAAAGATACGAATTTTGTTTGGTAAAATCAGGAACTTTTTATATTGAAACCACATGTTGATAAGTTGTGTGAGACAGAATTGCATTATCCTTTAATTTCATTTCCCTTAATTTTCGTTTTATTATCTGAAACTAAAATAATATTTGATTATTATACAAATATAAATCAGCAATTAGATAAGAAATAATTATAAAGCAACTAAATTAATTATTAAAAATATTTTTAACTCCTCATACAAAAAGAGGGGAGTTATAAGTTTAACGTGTATGTCTGTGTGTCTGTGGCATCGCAGCGCCTAAACGGATGCACCGATTTTAATTTAGTTTTTTTTTTATTGAAAGGTGATTTGATCGAGATTGTTTTTAACTATAAATTAAGAACATCCATTCAGCCATTTGCAGGGTATCAGCTTTTTTCTAGATGGTAAAAGTATATAAACAACTTCCGATTTGAAACTTGGTATCCAGTTACTTTAATAACATTGCGATGATATTGTAACCTAGGCCTAGTATTGCAGCGCCACCTGGATTTTTTGAAGATACTCTTTACTAAAATACTGCAGATATATCATGTTTAGGCTCGTTGAAATGATTTCAATAAATAGGTAATTTAAAAAAAATAATAATTAAGAGTTTTACTCAGCTAAACTTTAACTAACTAAATTACATTAAAGTTACTAAATTGAGCCTGAAAATAGGTTTCTGTCGGACCTACTATTAATATATTGTATCATATTGTCAGCATTATTAGTGTGAAACAGCATTTATTAATATGTTTATAAATAAATAGCAATATAATATACTTACTTTCTATGCAGTTAAATAGAATACGTGTATGTTCTTTAGCACATTTACCATCACTGATAAAATAACGTTTAATCCTTATTAGCTCATTGCTTTCACTAGTCACAAGCTTTTGTGTCTGCATGCCCGATGACACTTGCGTGGACAGCGTCCGACACTCGGTGCACTTTAGCACGAGAGCCCACAAGACCAACCAAATTATGAAACACTTTATCGTATTATTAAGAGACATGATGAGATATATAATAGATTGATAAACACTTTAAATATTAATAATTACTGGTAATTATTAATAATAACTGAAACACTTGGTTGATCTGATAAATGTTCCAATTTGCTGACACTTTTTCGCACTCACAGTGCTATAAGTTAAATTCAATTTGCTGAGAAATCCGACTTTGATACACAAAATTATAACTATTTATTTATTTTCACTTTAACCCTCAATGTTGGGTGGTTTGAAGAATTACTGGTAATTATTAACACTTTCAATGAATACGATTTTTATTCAATAATAATTTACATGTACAACTAAGCTCTAACACCAGGTAAACGTTATTACTTCTGATACTCGTATTTGAATACTGTCTGTGGTGTTTATTATTGGGTAATATATACTATAATTGTGTGATTCATTTCACCAATAATGAGTATACCTTATAGGGATATATAATATATTATGCATTTTTATTAAATTACGCATGCCCATATTTACATTGTAGGTGAAGTTGAATTTGCGAAATTTTGATTTCCCGCAAACGTTAAAATTCTTAATACGTATGTTCAAAAAAACCTTCTCATAGGTGTGTGTTTGCGCGTATGTGTATGTATTAAAAAATGTCAAAAACAATCTAAATCCCAACATTTTTTTAATGTTGACAAAAAATAAATGATGGATATAAATACTGGAATGTACACGGCAAATTTCATTTTTTTTATATACAGGTTGGATTTTTGAGACGGGACAGTAAGGGCAGGTACCTTAAATACTACAGTTACAGGAAAACGTTCCTAGGAGACCATCTATAACTTTTTGAGATATTCTGAACTGCATTAACAGATTTTGGAAAAAATGTACAGTCAGCGAGGAACATGCAAAAATACGAAAAAAAATTTTTTTTATTGTAATCGATCCTATTTCATGTCAGGATCAAAAGACTCTATGGATCATTTAAGGTATGAGTACTAGAAATGACAGAAATCGCCAAAATCTTTTCCCATACATTTTGTACGGAAAAACGTTTAATCAACTCGAAATATTTTTTGTTACCAAACGGTCCTATTTTTTAATGTGATCAAAAAACTCTTTGAGGCCAACTAAAGTTTGAAATTGATATAAATAGTTATTTATATCAATTTCAAAAGTACCTATATAATATACGTACATATATAATATATCCTTTGACTTTTGTATTATCAAGAGGAGTCTAACGACGTATGAATCATCAAAATCGGATAAGTCCCAGCCTGCTGTCGGGGTGTCGCGGTTTAGTGCGTAAGCGATCATGCCCCATTAAGACGGGGGAGGGTTCTGTTTGTCTACAGGTGGTATGCGTAAATGCATTTCCCAACATTAAAAAGGGTGCCCCGTGCCTGAAGTACTAGTTGTCACAAGTTCAATAGTCAAAAAAATAAAATGATTTATGTAACGCGAATACTGGTAAATTGGTACACTCCCCAGTGCTAATTACATTAGGAAGTGTCATGGTCGCCAAATTATTGTATTGAAGTGTGTTTTTAAAATAAAAATAATATATCAAAGATAAGTAAATTTTAGTAGGTATGTACATTGAATTTAATTATTGACTATGTTCATTTATGTATTATCTTGTTTCTTATATACTTAATTTAAATAGAAAAATAGTCAAGTTTAATGTTACTATGCAAGTTGTTTTTAACCTCCGACGCAAAAACGACGAGGTGTTATAAGTTTGACGTGTCTGTTTGTGTGTGCGTCTGTCTGTAGCATCGTACCTTCCTAACGGATGAACCGATTTTCATTTTGTTTTTTTTTTTTATGTTATAGCTATGTTTGTTGAAAATCGGTCCAAGATGGTCGGGAGTTATTTAAATTTTTAATTTATTATTTGTTGCTTACTTCGTTTTAGAGTTTACAAGTATGATGATATTTTTTCTAATCTCTGGTACTAGTTGCTAAAAATTTTTGGGTTAGTTGTCACAGTGGTAATTTACCTGAAAGTATACGACTATTTCCAAAAACTCCAATTAAACAAATAACTTCGAATCAAAGAAAGATAATTTTCGAAGTTTTAACGGACATCCCGGTTAAAAATGCGTTTGCCGAATAACAAAAACAAAAAAAAGCTAATGGCGAAGTTCTGAAAAGGAAAAGGAAGACAAAGAATCATGTAAGTAGCAGAGAAGATAACTATTCTGAAGATACGTTATTTTAATATATTGTGAGAACTGAGACTTAGCTAAGTAGTAAACCTAATGAAAATGGGTTTAGTGTACCAAGTGCAAGATGTGGGTGCACGATAATTGTGCTGGGCACAAGGAACGTCGGCGGTAACTTGACACTCGACTTGTTTTTGTATTCTTTTAATTATTCGTACCGAATGTGTATTTCTTAAGAAATAAGTGCAATTAATGAAAGCCTATTAAACATATATACATGATATTGAGAAAGAAAAATTGACAATTTTATTGCAAGTTTTTTAATTAAAAATGTTAATTTAAATTTTGTGACAACTACGACCCGTCTCTCTAACATACACACATAAATGAAACACGTAATTCTCCATTGGGCTTCACCACAGTCGGGTAAAAATAAAGTACATTGCCACATCGGTCTACGTAAGCAACATTACGCAAGGATTCAGCAAGGAAATCCTAAACAGTTAACATTAAGTGATTTCAATATTTCGAGAGTTCAAAGAGGAAGAAGATTTTTTTTGAAGTTATACTTCTTCTTGCACGTTTGGAAAAATATATGAGAGTAAATTTTTTATGATGTATGCGCACACCGACAGCCAAAAAGCGACATGACGAAGTTAGCTGAATATACAGCATATTCATATATGAGTAAAATTATGACTCAAGCATTAAAAGTCGTAACTAATTTATTTGAAATAAACCCGTTACATATTATAGTACTCGTCATACTACATACGATTTCCTCTTAAGTAGACACTACGTAGTGTGACGTGAGCTTTGTCCTTTTATGGTAAGTATCTGGGCGCTATTTCAGTAGGTTATCCATTGGCCACAATGCAAGTACCACAAACATTTACGAGATCGCGCTATATGATATTGTTAAAAAAAAATGTTTGTCTGTCTGTCTGTCTGTCTGTCTGTCTATCTGTCTATCTGGGAACGCATCACGAGAAAACCACTAAACAGATTTTGATGAAATTTGGTTTAATTATAACTGGTTATCCGGGTTAACATAAAGGATACTTTTTACTGTGAAAAAATATGTCATCTCTAAGAAATCTATACTAACTGTTAAAACGTACCTAAGGAAGAACTCGAGCGGAGCGAGGGTGAGTTGCTATTAAATATGCGGGATGATATTTTTGGCATATTGGTGGACTGAAAAATTGAAGAATAAAGAGACTTTCACTGTTTATTGACAATACAACAGATATACCTAAATTAGGAGTAGTGTGAATTTTTTTTATGTAAAATTTTTGTAATTTAGTAAATTGATTTTATTTTTTCACTTTCCTGTTAACTAGGTAGGCGTTTCGCTATAGTTAGTGCAAGTGAAAATGCGTAAATATAGACGGATGTACAATGTATCTATACATAAATGGTATAATTGGAATAATATTTACTTCTACACTTTATTCACTTATGTATGTATATAATAATAATAATGTCCTCCCGACCGATTTCGGCCACGGCGGCCAATCTCATTGAGACTAGCCATCGGTGTAGGAGATATTATAGAGCACAAGTGTACGCGCAGACACAAGTGCACTCTCTTTTCCTGTCACTCTCATACTCCGGTGGGACGATTACTCGACACGATCAGTAAGAGTTAAGGCCCAGGACCTCCGGATGTGCAGCTGTACATTAAATATTTTTTGATTTTTTTTAAATCTTTATTATCAATGTGAACTACAATATATGTAGCAATTAAAAAAAATGTCAGTTTATATGTGGGTTTTATTCGCATTTTACAAAAACTACTAGACAGATTTTAATCATTTTTTTATAAAAATAGTTTTTTTTTGTACCCAAGTAATATATTTAGTATAGTAGTTTTTATTCCGGTAAATATTAAGTCTTAATTTTTCCCGCAAAATGAGAAAATTTATATGAACATTTTTGAATTTTGGAAAAACTATTTACATCAATTTTCATACAAAATAGCTTTCTACCTTTTGATAGTTCACAAAAGTTGGACTACTAAATTGGTTTAACCTAAACCGATAAATACAAAATTGAAGTATCTGTTTGTAATGTCAAAATAACAACCTTTTACTAAATGCATATGAAATTATATACGATACTTATAAAAAAAAACACAATTTTAAAAAATTTTCTTGGTCTGAACTTTACTGGCAGATAGCTAATGTTATAAGGAGTAACTTAGGCTACATTTATTTTAGAAAAAGAATTAGGGTTCCGTTTAAAAAAATTAGCGAGGGTAAATCGCTAGTTATTTATATTAATTTTTCTGTTCTTCAATTCAATTCTCTTGTTAATGGCTTCAAAACGTGCTTCCTGTTCTTAAAAACAAAAACAAATCTATCCCACGGGAACCGTACATTTTTCTGGGATGATATATAGCCTAAAGCCTTCCTCGATAAATGGACTATCCAACACAAAAAGGATTTTTCAGTTTCAACCAGTAGTTCCTGAGATTAGCGCGTTCAACCAAACAAACAAACAAACAAACTCTTCAGCTTTATAAGATAGATAATAAATGCCAACGCATTTTTCTTGTTATTTTTTACATAGAAATTGTTTAAAAGCTAAAGAAAAATCAAAAGCCATTACGGGAATATTTTATTTCGGTACATTAAGTTGGTACTATGAGATGGGAGCATTATTTTAAAAGGCGCCCAAGGTCTAAGGTATAAGATTGACTGCCCCTTATATTGTACGCCCTTTGCTCCACTAAATAAAGGCGAAATAAAAAAAAAATATAAGAACCTCAGTTTGTAATGACCCTACTTGGTGTGCCAGCGGTCGCGGGTTCGAGTCCCGCAGAAGGCATTCATTTGTGTGATGAGCACGAATGTTTGTAATTCAGTCATGGGTGTTTATATTTATGATATGTATGGATTTAAATTTATAAACGTGTAGTGTATCGACTATCTGGTATCCATAACACAAGCCTCGTAGCTTATCATGGAAGTAGATGGTACTGTGTGTTAATGTCCCAACATATTTAAAAAAAAATTAAAATAAGGTCATATGTATTGCTCATTTTGTACAAATGTCTTAACAAATTTCTCAATAAGATTATCATAATAATAAAAAAAGCAAATAGAAAACAGAGTACGAGGGTTGTGCCGCCCATATTAGTCTACGGCCCTGGGCAATGGATCGCACCGCCAGTAGGATAAATAAATACTAAATACACCATTGGATGTAGTGTTGTTTTAGTTTCCAGGGTAGGTATTTACTAGGAGATGTTGAAGAGTTCCATAATCCACCTTCTAGCTGTATCGATAAAAATGACTATTTCAATAAGATTTTCCAAAAAATATTTAATTCCATTCAGAAATTTATTATATATATAGATAAAAAATTTTTTAATAACATTAGATCTCTACACTTTCTGCGGCATAGGCCCATAAAATATTTGTATATTTTCTTTATATCAGAGTTATTTCTGATTGAAGCCAGCAACTGACTGTCGTATATTTTGCCACTTATAATGTCTCGTGTTCTTCGAGAGGAACAGGAAAATAAAACACGCTTTTCATTATTTATAGATATAATAAAAATATCATTTTGTATATTTGTTTTCTGTTAATACATACATAGTTTTTATAGCCATCGCTAGTTAAGCTTGACTCTCAATAAAAACTTAAATAATTAACTAAAATATGTCATTTTTCTTTAAGAATTAAAATCGTGAGAATGAAAAAAATACAGATTATAGTTTAACAAATAAAAACAGAATATATTTTTGTATTTTACATAACATTTATGGTTTAAATTAATTAAAAGCTTTTATTTTAAACTTAAAGCTTCTCTTTAACAACCACACACATATATTATGCCACAAATTCAAATATACTTATTAGTAGGTTCTATCCTGATATCTTGGAGATGTTCTTCCTTGATGAATCCTGGCGAGGAAACTGGGAGTACAGTCTAAGGAAGTTGTAGGCCTTACGGGAGACGGTCCAGTCCTGCCATCCAGCCAGTATGTCATCATTTCACCTTTGCCCTGAGATACAAACAATATCATGATAAACGGTCAACAATTAAAAAGTTTTTTTTTTAATTCTACATTCTACAGGCTCTTAATTATATATACAAAACAAATACACACTTTATTATTATTAAATATTCTATTGCAAAAATTCATTAATGTTTTTCGTTTTGCTCGCCAAAACAAGCATTGTTACATTTAATTTCAATGTTAAAATATATCCTGTATATATATATATATATATATATATATATATATATATATATTTCACTGGATGAAACTAGTATTTATATATTTATAAATCCGGTCCGGTCAAGTTAGTGAATATTTTTTTATTGAACTATGTCATAAAATATGAATTTTAATATTGATATGAAAGATTTTGTAACTATACGTGATAAATAAATTAAATTGTTTTATTATAAATCTTAGAATATCCATCAACTTTTTCCAAACATCTTAGCTTTTGTATCCTTTATATTGTACTCTTATGTATGAGGAGGAATTTCGGATCTTCTATTATAATACGATATTTATTAAAATGTAAGCAAACCTTGACATCAACAACTCCACGTGGTGTTGTTATGAATTTCCCAGTCTTATCCAGAGCTCTTTTTAAGTCTTCCGATATTTGGATCTTCATAGCTGAAAAGATTTACACAAAAGAACAATTTAAGTAAGCTTATTTCTGACTCGTACATTTGGTTTTAAAATAAAAAAAAAATATGTTCAAACATTAACACACAGCACCATCTAGTTCCATGGTAAGCTACGAGGCCTGTGTTATGGATACTAGATAGTTGATACACTACACATATATAACTTTAAATACATACATATTATAAATATAAACACCTATGACTGGAGTGCAAATATTCGTGCTCATCACACAAATGAATGCCCCAGCGGGACTCAAACCCGTGACTGTCGGTACAGCAAGTAGGGTCACTACAAACTGAGCCAAACGTGTCGTCAAAAGTTTTATGTACAGTCCTTTGTTTATAATAAACTACATTTATTAGCCTTTTTCCTCAATGAGCCTACCGATAAGCAAAGATTTAATAAAATCCATCAACTACGTGCAAGAATAGGATATATGTATATATTGCATGCATTCAGCCCATTTAAACGTCCCACTGCTGGGCACGGGCCTCTCTTCAGTGGGAGGGGAATCAGGCCATAGTCCATCACGCTGGCCAAGTGCGGGTTGGCGGACTTCACATGTCTTTCGAAAACTTGCTAGGTTCTCTCAGACATGCAGGTTTCCTCACGATGTTTTCCTTCACCGTTAAGACAAGTGGTAATCATGTTGGAAATGATTCGCACATGAAAATATCAGAGGTGCGGCTCTCGGGATTTGAACCCGCTTTACTCGGTTTCCCAAGCGAGCGCGTTACCACTGGACTACCACTGCCTTTTATATTAGCTCAACACATTTATTTTATCGTACTACTATTATAAATGCGAATATATATATATATATATATATATATATATATATATATATATATATATATATATTTCTTACTCTTTCACGTTTAAACGGATTTTGATAAAAGTACACAAAACTATTACCTGGAGTAACACATAGGCTGTTAGCCATCTAAGGACCCCCGTGCTAGGTGAGGATGAGCTTCTAGTAAAGTACAAAGTAAATTTCAACAAAGGGCACTTGTATGGACGCTGGGCCCTTGTCCGACAGCTATAAGACCCATGTCATAGAAAAGCTCTTATTGTGATTCGTTCTAAGCAATTTTTCTTTAATATCAAATTGTTGCCATGAAAATATTTATATTGTCATTACCAACAACAGGGTTTTTCCACGATATTGATAAAAGATACTAAAAACGAATATATTTTAGGATTTGCTTGAATGCACATACATACATATGTATGTTATAAAGAAACTTTAAAAATGTTAATGTTTTGTATACTCCTACGAGATGCTGTAGTTAATTAAAATATAGTATACTTTTATTATGTGAGCAGTTCATTTTTTACATTATGTTAAAAAATATTTTAGTCTAAACTTATTATAATACTAGTGACTTAACCTCGCTCCGCTTGGGTTCGTCCATACTTACGTTTTAACGTTTAGTATAGATTTCTCAGAGATGAGATATTTTCCCGCAGTAAAAAGTATCCTATATGTTTACCCGGATAACCAGGTATCACCATACCAAACATTAAAATCCTTCCAGGGGTTTTTCTGTGATGCGGTAACAGACAGACAGACAGACAGACAAAAATTCTAAAAACTATAGATTCGGCCTCTGTATTGATAATAATGTCTATTTCAATAGGATTTTCTAAAAAATATTTAATGTACAGATTCAGCTAATTTACAATTTTTTTATATGTATAGATTGCTCTGACCACGAACATTGACAGAAAACTCTTAATACGATAAAAATGTTAAGTAAATGAAGACTTACGCTCTCCAGTACTCTCCATGCGACTGGCTGTGTTGATGGTGTCTCCAAAGAGGCAGTACCGTGGCATTTTAGTACCCACAATCCCAGCAACACATGGTCCGGTGTGGATACCACTTCTCATGCAGAGCGTCTAAATGTAAAGTAGGTATTAGTATTGTTTTCTTTTACTATTTAAAGGTTCCAAGTTCGATTTTTGCACATGGCAACTGTCCTCTGGAATTTATTTATATAATTTTTATTCGAAAAAGTTTCCAATACCATCCCGAAGTTAGCTCTGACAAAGCAATTTCATCATCATATCCCTGCCTATTTCCCAATTACTTGAGGTCGGCGTAGTACATCTTCCGTAATGCTGATAGGGTTTCGCAAAAGTTTTACGACCGGTCGCCTGCGTGACACCAGCCCTCCTTGGGAATGCTATTGTTTATTATTGCTGGCAAAGTTATTTGTTTCGGAGAATATGAGTGGAAAAATTGAAAATGCTTATATATTATAATGTTTCCTAGTAGTAAAAAGTAAGCAGTAAGATAAGCCGCTGTAGCTGCAGTTCAGTCTGGAGGACTTAGAACTTTATAACATTCACGATGTAAGGTTAGATATTAACTCTTGCATAGTTATACAAGCATATTTCATATATAGACTTAACAGATATTATTATAATAATCATGAAAGGATGGTACGTCAAGATTTTATTGAGCATTCCAGGCTCATCAACCAGCGACTTTCAAGCAATTATATAGTGGAGCAAAAAGAGGGTGCGAAAAGGGATTTCCATGCGAAATCTATACAGATAAATAAAATTGAAGTGTCTGTTTGTAATATCAAAATAACAGCTTTATACTAATTGCATATGGAATTATATACGGTACTCATAAGAAAAACACAATTTTTGAAATTTTTGTCTGTCTGTCTGTGTGTCTGTCTGTTTGTTCCGGCTAATCTTCGAAAAGGCTGGACACATTTTAACGGGACTTTCACTGGCAGATATCTAATATTATAAAGAGTAACTTAGGCTACTTTTATTTTAGAAATAGAATTAGGGTTTCGCTCAAAAAAATTAAAACGTAGCCGGAGCGAAGCGAGGGTAAGTTGATAGTAAAGAATAAAGTAAAAGAGGGAACCAGTGTGGATTCAGATTGGAAACTAAGATCATATAAATTTGTGTTTTATACGTAATTCACGTTTACCTATAGTCTGATTTTTAATTCCACGGAAATATGACAGCTGTCATTCTTTGATAATTCAGATATCATAAACCTTTTCTGCTTTGAATTTTTTAATTTAAAATAACAAAATATATGAAACAGAATTAGATCAACTAAACTATAATATGTATGACATTGTAAATAGTCTTTGTTTTGTGCATTCAATGCACACTAACTATAAATGTTTAATGGTTAAGTGAAAAAAAAAAAAAACAGAGTAAAACAAGATATTTCTTAAATGAAAATATTTATAAATCATTATCACTTACGAGTATATCATCATTGTCGTCAACATCGTCATATAATCCGAATGTAGATTATAAAAGAATCACTAACACTATCCATCAAAACATTAAAAGGGCACATTTTATCCTCTTCTTTAATAATATGTTCTTACAAGAAGCAAAGATTTTACAAACAAAGGGGTTTTCCTAAAAAAGGCTTGCAACCAATGGATTATTGGACAGGGATTCCTGTAATAAAAAAATAATTTCCATAATAATTATTGTAACTTCAATAATATGATATTAAAAAAAATAATTACCATTTTAGAATTATCAATCATTTTTTTAGTCTTAGTTTTTCTAATTGAAACCTTAAATTCAAGATACGTTTATTTTTTTATTTTGTTAAAATGCTTTCCGTTTTTAGTGACAATGTTTCAAAGTTGACAACACTTCTGAAATGTCAGAATTCCGTCGAATTAAAAATCAGACTTTATGTGTATGTAAAACATATAAAATAAAAAAGCATAAGCTAAATAGTGCGTACATGTCTACTCCATACATGCATTTTCTTATACAGGCTGGATTTTTGAGACGGGAGAGTACCTTAATTACTATAGTTACAGGAAAACGTTCCTAGGAGACCATCCATAACTTTTTGAGATATTCTGAACTGCATTCACAGATTTTGGAAAAAATGTACAGTCAGCAAGAAAAATGCTAAAATACGATTTTTTTTATGTCAATCGATCCTATTTCATGTAGGGCTTAAAAGACTCTATGGGACCATTTAAGGTTTGAGTACTAGAAAGGACAGAAATCGCTAAAAACTTTTCCCATACATTTTGTACCGAAAAACGTTTAATCAACTCGAAATATTCTTTGTATTGTTGCCAAACGGTCCTATTTTATAATGTGATCAAAATACTCTTTGAAACCAACTGAGGTTTGAGTACAGAAACTACGGTAAGTCACAAGATCGGGCTTACACGGAGGCATTTTATGCAGCGGCACATGGTAATTTTTCTAGTTTTTGTTAAGCCGGTCTCATGTCATACTGTACCTAGAAGCAAAAGTACCTACCTAAGGGGTAAATCATAATTGCATCGACAAATAAAAATAAAATAAAATCAAATCAACTAAACGTGTATTTAGTTGTAGTATAAACGTATCCCGTCTCAAAAACCCACCCTGTAAATGTAAGTGTGTTTTTGAGAATTACTTCATAATATTTTATTTTCTAAAAGCAAATTAAGCAAGTGCATAAGCTATGAGGCGAAAACACTGAGACGAATATTACCTATGTACCTGATCAGGCCTGTGAGGCAAACGGCACATAGAAGTCGCTTCCAATAATTCCAAGGCCATACTTGCTATCTCAGTCGCATGTTTGTTACCTATATTGAAAAGATTTTGGTATTTCAGTAAATATCTCAGATATTAAATGTTATTTTAAATGAAACCATATTTTTTTGTACTTTGTCGAAGTTTTATTTATTATAGAGTAGAGAATATCTATATTTAAGAGGCCGAATATATAGTTTTTAGATCTTTTATCTGTCTGTCTGGGAATGAATGCATTGCAATGCATCACGAGAAAACTACTGGACAGATTTTGATGAAATTTGGTATGATGATAGCTGGTTATCCGGGTCAACATATAGTATACTTTTTATAGCAGAAAAATATCTCATCTCTGATGATAGCTGGTTATACGTAACCAGCTATCATCATACTAAATTTCATCGAAATCTGTCCAGTGATTTTCTCGTCATGCGTTCTCAGACAGACGGATAGACAAAAATTCTAAAAACGATAGATTCGGCCTCTGTATCAATAATAATGACTTCAATAAGATTTTCCAAAAAATATTTAATGATTCAAAAAAATATTTAAGAGATTCGACTCAGTTAGAATTTTATTTTAAGTATACATGAAAGTTATCATCGTATATTATATAGTGAGAACAGAGCAGTGCATTTATATAATCCTTCAGTATACCAAACAAATTGCAATATAAAAAAATACATATAGGTAAATATTTTAGTGTAAATGCGGCCTTATCAGCACTCATATATAATGGTTGGCGACCATTTAGAAGGAAAAAAGTGGAGTAACAAAAATTTCTATTAGCAATATGAAAGTACGCACCATTCCTGACTGGTAGTCCTGAAGCCACCATATATGAGTCCCCTATAGTTTCTATCTTGTACACATCGTAGCATTCAATCCTCTCATCGAACAGCTTATACACTGAGTTAAGAAAACTGATAACCTATAAAAAGGATATATTAGTTTTTAGAAAAAAGAAATTTAATATAAATTGTTTTGACATTGATGTGGAGAAGGTGCTGGTTGGGTTATAAAACCATATTTTCCGAACCGGCTACTTCTTTCATAGAACTCAGAGTCAGTCAGCTATTATTTAGTTTGAGCCTTGTGATCGTGTATAATGTAATTCTTAAACCTTTGTTGACTTATAAAGTAAAAAATTGAGAAATTTATATATGTACCTGATATGGAGTTGAGACGGCCGCAATAGCAGTGAAACCGACGATGTCGCTAAAGTACACAGTAACAGATGCAAAGAACTCAGCTGGCACCTGAAATAGATTTATGTATACACTGTTAGTTATAGTTGCTCAATTGATTCTTGTTAATAATAGTATCTCAATTGATTATTGTTCATTATTTATAGATCATATTGATGCTTCATATTTTGTCATAATATGAGATTAGCGCGCAAAACGCAACATACGGCAATTCTAAAAATCATTGTTTTGGATTCTATTGCGTTAATAAAGAATAATAGCTTTTCTCAAATATCTTCCATTTTTTTATATCTATAGATTTAGTTATGCTGGGCTTCAATATCATAAATATTATATTACCATTTCCTTTAATTTTATTTTGACTTGAAATTAAAAACTGAATTAAGCAAAGGGAATCCTTGTAAAGTTCCTGAGTACAAATTTTAGATTGATGGTCGAAAGCATCCTCCCAAGCGAAGAATCGTAATTACAAAAAAATAATAAGATTTTCTAGAAAAAATCTTTGACAACTAATATTATGGAAATGAAAAAACGGAGTTTTAATAAGATTTCCGGTTTTCAAATTTCATTATACCAAGTCTCAAATATTTCTTTTTTCGGTCTTTTTGTAACCACCGGACTTTGAACACCTAAATCGATTTATGGATACGTTTATAGGCAATATAAGCTAATTTAAGAAACCGAAATAACTCTGAAAAAAGAGGGATATTTGCCTTTTTTAGGGTACAGAAATTTTATGAGTTTACTATCTATGAGGTGTAAGAAGCGAGGGCGGGTCCAGCTGGTTGTATACTAGCAATTTATATAATCCATTTTTTAATCCATATTTTTTTCCAATTTAAGTGATTAAGATCGTATTCAAACAGTATAATTTTTGTAATGACTAGCGACTTACTCTCGCCTCGTTAAGGTGCGTGCCCTAATATTGAATGATTAAGAAATGCTTAAAAGACAAACGTTTAAAGAAAAATTCTTCTTTTGCGCGAGGAAACTTAAACTGGTATTTACAGAATAACCCACCAGAGTTTCATCACAACCGAATCAATTTTCAGATTTAGGAACGCATAGAGGACAAACCTATGAACATTCATTTTTATTTATATAGATAGATATTACTTTACCTGCTGAGTTTGTTTTAATTGCTTTGCAACGCTCGCTGGCAGCATTTGGTAGAGCAGTGAATCACTTAGTTCTTTTTCATATTCAAGTTCTCTTGCTTTTTCAGATAGATTCCGGGCATACACCTGAAAATAAAAAAAAATACACTATATTAACTTTGAGCCTACAAAAAATACTCAAAATACCTATAATATAATTCTTATTTATTTAGATTTCTTTAACTCAAAAACTATTTGCACTTCACCCAAAGAGGTCAATATATAAAACTATGAACTTGCCACTGTACATTTAATTATCAATCAATCAGCCTATCGCCGTCCACTGCTGAACAAAGGCCTCCCCCAATGAGTGCCAACCATCCCGGTCCTGGGCAGCCCGCATCCATCCACTGCCAGACACCTTTCTTAAGTCATCTGTCCATCGTACTGCAGGGCGTCCTACACTATGCTTGCCTAAACGCGGTCTCCACTCTAACATGTTTCGGCTCCATTGACCATCAGTACGTCTGGAGCTTCAGCGAGCTTATTCTGCGCGCGATGTCGGTTACTTTAGTTCTCTGCCGAATGAATTTAACTTGAATTGGAAACTTGCTAAGTTCTCTCAGACGTTCAAGTTCCCTCAATATTTTTCCTTCACCGTAAGACAAGTGGTAATCATGTTGATGATGATGATGTATTTATATTATTTAACCTGTGGATATCCTATCTCTTTTTCAGTCAGATAATAAATAACCTATATATTTCTCGCCTGAAACCTCAATTTGCTTATTGACCGTTTCGGAGGTTAGAAGATACATGCATATATACAAACATATATTTACCTATTGTTTCGGCTTTGTTAAAATTATTATATTGTTTAGTGAATAATGAAATGAATCTTTATTTATTTGGGTTTTATACAAGTATATTTATTATTTATATGTTCATTACTTTATTTATACACGTAATAGATCCATAGTTTGTAACAAAACAATATAAGCCATTCCACGAAGTTATATTTAAAACTAGCGACTCACCCTCGCTCCGATCGGGTTCGTCAATATTTACATTTTAACGTTTAGTATAGATTTCTCAGAGTTGACATACTTTCCCGCAGTAAAAAGAATCTTATATATTGACCCGGATAACCAGCTATCATAATAGGTACCAAATTTCATCAAAATCCCTCCTGTCGTTTTTCCGTGATGCGGTAACAGACAGACAGACAGACATAAATTCTGAAAACTGTAGATTCGGCCTCTGTATTGATAATAATGTCTATTTCAATAAGATTTTCCAAAAAATATGTAATGTACAGATTCGGCTTAGTTACAATTTTATTGTATGTATAAATAATTTAATTATCACAATACATAATTTAATGACAATAATTTCATGACTTGTTGTTTTGTTGGTTTAACTTGTTGATTGGGCCTTTCCCTGCATGACTAGTAAGCATGGGGTCACATCACGAACAAAGTGAAATTAGTCAAAAAAGATGATAATAGATGGCGTTGTATGTATCGATTTGTTTTTATGTTCATGTTAAATTCAAAATTTGAAAAAAATTAAATGCGAAAAGCATATATTCTAACTTTAAAAGAAATACCTAAAGTAAGAAAAAAGGAAGTAATGGACAAAAGTATAATGTTTTTGAAGTTTTATAAAATTCAATAATATCGTTATATTTCTGGCGGCAATAATGGGTACTACATTGTGATAGCACGATCTTTGATAATAATTATGTAAACTGTGTTCATAGATGGCGCTCAATATAATAAAAAATTTTGTAGCACTCAAAGACAATATCTTAAAAATATAGTTTGTAATTGTCATAATAGCCTTGAGAGACCTTACATAGTTACCTACAACATTGCGCAGCGGTAGCTCGGGGATAGATACCTTTAGCTTTTAACGCCATCTATCATTTAGAGTTGCTAGATGTCGCCTTATTTTTAATTCTCACTTGCGCCATCTATTATCATTTTAGGACAAAAAAAATAGTGTGTCCAATAGCGTGAGTTAGCGATGTCCAAATATTTGTATGGGATGCACTATCTGTACTCTATATATGATCTGTGCTAGTAAGTTACATATTTTAAGTGTTTATTTGTAGGTGCTAAAAATACCATCCTTAAAAGTGTTTCTTTTTTGAATTTATATGGGTGTTTTTTTTTTTTCATTAGTCTTTTTTTAAATTGGTTACCAAAGACGAAGATGTATCTTCTCTTCAACCTCTGTAATTACGATACCTATTAATGAATTTTGAATATCTGTGGCGTAATCCAAAAGTATTATATAAAATAGGCAAAGTATTAAAACATGAAGATATTAAAATTGGTTCTCTTAGAAAATAAAAGTTTAAGGTTATTAGCAATGATTCATAACATCAGTACCTGGGCGACCGAGCTTCGCTCGGCTTTCTTTTTTGTTATATCGTATTTTTCAGATAAAAAAACCTAAAAACTTAAATAAATACAAAAAAAAAACAAAAGTAATAGCTTTGTATTCTACCGGGATTCGAACCCGGACACCTATGATTGTCAATCTTGTACCTTGGCCGCTCGATCACGATGCTTATGCCCGTGCGTAAGAAATTATCGACCATATTTTGCGTGGAATAATGCGAACGATAACCGCATGAAAACTCGAAAACAGCGTTTTACCAGACATAAGACTGATCTAGATCGATTTTTCGCGACCGAAAACCCCCACATACCAAATCGTTCAGAGCCGTTTCCGAGATCGCCAGTATAAATAAATAAATATACAAGAATTGCTCGTTTAATATATTAGATATGGAATTTTCGACTATCCATTACAAGGTTTTTACAAGAATCAGAGCTCGTTAGGTAGTTTCGTTACTCAAATAAAATGATAACCAATTTGTAATAAAATGTATGAAGGTATGTAGTCAGCACTGAGATAAGAAGAATTCTACGTCACTCTCCGGCCTATAATATCTATACATAAACGGGTAATCAAATAAGTAAGATATACTCATCATATAAAGAAAACGGCCGTGGTGGCCCAGTGGTGTTGTACTCACTTGGAAAACCAAGTGATGCGAGTTCAAAACGGGTTTCGCAGCTCAGATATTCTCATGCGCGAACTATTTTTAACACAATTACCTAAGTGATAAATCATAATTGTCTTTAGCGGTGAAGGAAAACATTGTGAGGGAACCTGCATGTCTGAGAGAACCTAACTAGTTTTTAAAGGACATGAGAAGTCCGCCAACATCCGATTAACAAAATCCGGTTTACTTTAAAAATACTACTAATTTATTCGATGTTGAAATAGTTTTCTATTATATTTTTCAACAGTTTTATACTAATTTAGTCTGTTTTCAAATAATTACTTATGTTAATAACGACTTATCGCTATCCTTTGAAGGACAGTCAAAGAGAACAGAGTTCTAAGCGCTACGATATCTATTATCTATATACCACTTTTGCTTCCGTCCTTCTTTTTAAGCACGCTCATCGGAGATTCTTCAGACTTCTGATTTTCATTAGTGTATGGACACTTTGTCAATTCAAGTCCTCCAAGATCACTCTTTAGTTCAGCTTTTACACTTTTACTAAATTTCTTTCTGACCATCCGTTTGTCTTTCGAATACTAGCAACTTACCCTTATTCCGCTCGGTGACGTCCCTTAGAACTAAGCAGTAGCCTATGTGCTACTCCAGATATACTATGTGTATACTAAATTACATCCAAATCCGTCCAATTGTTTAAACGTAAAAGAGTAACAAACATACACACTCATACATAGTACAATACAATAATAGCTTTAACAAACTTTTAGTAATAGTAGCTTTAAAGATTACCTGTATAGTATTCACAGCATTCCGAACTAGAGCTATGATGATAGGAGATACGACGCATACTAAGATGAGTATACCCGCGCAAACTGCTTCGCTTCTACGAGCTTCTCTTAAGCTTTCATTTACGCCCTCCCTAGGAAAGAAAAGATTTTGATGATACGTTATATTATTTTAATTTGTGCTGGTTTCGAGATTGAGGGTCTATTCTATTGTAAGCGATAAAATTTTATATTTTATTTATGTAATATTTTCATGAATGAAAATGGTGTCTTTTGTTGCAAATTGCATTGATTGCAATAAATAGAATAGATATTTTTTTCTACGGATCGCCATTTCCTTTCATTTCTTTCTTAGGTCTTTTGTTAATTTGAAAACCACTGAATCCAATAAATAGTAGGAAGTTTTCTATTGTATCGTCAAACAAATAGCTAGTCGGAAAGCTCATATTCAGTTTTATTTTATTCGCTTGCATCCTTTTTTAAAACGTAAGTTAGTTCGTAGTAGGTGAATTTACGTATTTTATGTAGGTTCTAAGTTATTACTCTTTAAGCAAAAATTTATATAAAAAATCTTTAATTTCAATTTTTAACTTAATCTTAAATTTTTAACTCTTATAATCTATTTAATTTCTAATTTAATCTTAAAGGTAATTTTTTATATATAAAAGTGTTCTTTTTTCTTAAACTCCAACTCTTAAAATATAGTCCTATATGAATTTAAGTTTTACACCTTTAAAAAAAACCGCACTTTTAAAAAAAAAACGCATTGGAATATCTTCTTTAAATTCGCTTAACAATTTAAAATAACACTCACTCAAAGGCTTCCATTGTAGACTTTAATCATGAAATCTAATTAAAATCAGAGTAATTGGCACAGTATGAAGCAGGTGAAAAGAGAGAAATACGATATTGTATTCTATAATATAATGTACTCTGTATTGGAAATTATATAATCCGTTTAATTATTTATGTAGTCTCTGCTTCATTAGTTTACTGACTACGGCTTTAGATCCGAAGGTCCTGGGTTCACGTCTTGGATGGAGCCAAGTATAGTTATTGCGGTTTTCTGTCAAAAAATTTTAGTAACTTTTGTGAAACTTGCGGGATTTCACCATCGTACCTCGAAAAGCATAATCGTTTAGTTGGTCCTACGCTTCAACTTCACTCTCCGTATAGGATTGCCTATTACTCTTTACATAAATAGTCCGAAAATATATGTATTCAGTCTTTTTTAACCACTGCTGGGTACAAGCCTTGCTTAATACGAGGGGGATCATCAAGCCATAGTGCACCACGTCTTTTGGAAACTGGCTAGGTTCTCTCAGACGTGCAGGTTTCCTCGCGATCTTTTCCGTCACCGTTAAAACAAGTGGTAATCATGTTGGAAATGATTTACACATGTACATTAGAGGTGCGAGACCCGGAAATTGAACCCACTTCACTCAGTTTCCCTAGCGAGCGTGTTACCACTGGGCTACCACTATTTAAGCACTATTTAATAGTGCAGTAGATAGTTAAATTACGTGATATGTATATGTGAGCAAAACAAAGGAATTTTTATGATATTTTTTCCTTTATTCATCCTTATTAAAACTCTTTATAAATAAATATGCATGCTAACAATACACGATTTGATATTGTCGTAATTGGTTCGATGTCGACGACCCACGCAGCAGCTCATACTGCATTATCATTCAATGGAAAAACCAGTATTGAACCCTTAATTAATTCTCTCAAGGAATCAATAGTTAGGTATATAATCACATTTCTTTTGCTTTTCTAACATTTTATTTCTATAATTTCTTTTAATTTACTAAAACAAATATAGCTTAAACCATTTAAGTTGATTTTGCTAAAAAATCTTATAAATAACCATGAGAACCACCACATATATAAAGAAAAACTAGCATTGAATGTGGAACTTCCATAATCTGGAACAAAATTATGGCACGTGGTGAAAATGGTGTCAATGGACGTCCAAGCTACTCGTATGAGAAAAATTTCAAATTTATTCGACAATGACAATGAACTTCTCAACTCTTTTAATGTATATAGAAAAACTCTCTAATGTATATAGAAAAAGATCATCTTAGATTTGCTCAATTAATTTTGAGATACATTTAATTTCGATGCGTAAATATGAAAAGAAGTAATATAAAATATTTTTAAAACCCATTGATTTCCCCATTCTATTCCTTTTCACTCTCAAAGTCCGATGGGACGACTTGTACTTCAACACGACCGGTTTCAGTTTCAGAGTTACGGCGTAGGGACCGATGGCTTAAGGTGCTTCCGAGGTACGGGGGTGTACCACTTCTACTGAGAATTTCTTAATAGACGGACTCAATAACTAAGTTTGGCCCGACTCGGGACTCGTACCCAGGACTTCCAGATCTGCGGCCGTACATACTAGCCACTACACCGAGACAGTAAAGGTTAAAACATAATAATATAAGAACATAATATCGGTTCAAATTTCCCATCTAGCATGAAAATAAGTCTATAAAATAAAATACAGCGCAAATCTGGATTTATTGGTTAAAGTCAGACACTGTAGTCACGTATCGAATAAAACTTCTTTGTGTTTACTTTGAAGCGATTGCTGTGAATGCAATAAGGGAGAAGTATTTATTTAATCAATATATTTAAAAATAAATGTGTTTTTGTCTATCCGTTTGTTTGTTATACAAGAATATAATTTGCTAAGCCAGCGGTCAGCAACCTTTTAGCAGGCAGGGGCCACAAGGTGGCTATACCTAGTAAAGGCTGGCCGCACTTGTGAGAGCAAAAAAAAAAATCTTAAATGCTTATCTGTGAGTCGAGAAACATTTTCATTTTTTCGGTAATTACAAATTCAAAATACTTAAAAAACATAAAAAGTTTTCTTTATAAAACAGTCACGGGCCGCAGGCCGCATGGAGGCACCTCGCGGGCCGCATGCGGCCCGCGGGCCGCGGGTTGCCGACCGCTGTGCTAAGCCATTATATCGGCTATTATGAAATATAGATGAGTGATAATCATATTCTAGGCCGTGTATCAATCATAATTTCTATTCGTTCCCTTATAAGGATATTTAGAATGCCAACTGCTGACTTCATAATTCGTGTTTTGAGGTAACTACCATTATTTTAGGTTTTATCGTTTAATTCATGTTTGAAATTAAGGAAAAATATAGACAGAGGGTAATAGAACTAGATAAGCTAAACAATTGTTTTAAAATCTATACTAACACTATAAAGCTGAAAAGTTTGTTTGTTTGTTTGGTTAAACGCGCTAATCTCAGGAACTACTAATCCGATGTGAAAAATTCTCTTTGCATTATATAGCCCGTTAACTGAGGAAGGCTATAGGCTATATATTATTCCGGAAAAATGTACGGTTCCCGTGGGATAGATTTGATTTTGTCCAGGGACGAACCTGAAGCGAAGCGAGGATGAGTCGCTAGTATTACATAATGTTTTAAAAAGGTATATAGTTGACAATTTGTATACTGAGTGATAAGTAGATAAATGTTAATAAAATTTTCTCTAAATTTGTAAATTTAATAAACTATAAAAAATTTCCCTTATTCTTTGAAGAAAGTAAACGATCTCTATGGAAAAACTAAGAACAGTAGCATAAACAGTAAAATTCACCCTATTATTTTTGACTTTGACAGTTTTCTGGCGGAATCTGTCTACATATTTATTCAGAGTAGAAGAAGTTACACTAATGATACTAGGCTATGAGTGATTTTGGACTCGATGGCTAATCGCATTAAGTCTAGACATCTATATGGGTTCCAATAACTTCACACGTAAGCAATCGTTGCTAAACTAAACCTAAAGTACAGTTATACTATGGCTATAACTTAAGATAATAGTGATGTACCTATGTTTGGTGAAATATCTTAATATATATAATAAAATTTTATTTATTTTATTTTTATTTTAATCGGGAAACAAACGGTATAAAGTAATATAATTAAAAAAAAAAACATAAAATATAAATCATTGATCAATAAAGTTTCCACAATTAATACGTAGAATAATGCGAGCAAATTAATTACAATAAAAAAAATAAGTACGTTGAATAAAAAAAAATATCATATTAAAAGAAAATAATTAAAGATTTTAGTAATAATAACATAATTATAGTTAATAAAAAGATGCAAATATAATTTAATATAAATAAGAATAATTAAAACTAAGACGTTTTCTTAATTTTTTCAATTAACTTTTGTAACGCACCTGTAAACTAATCAATTGAACAGTGCATTCTTTGGTGTATAATAAACAAGAACGATGAATGAAGGCATTTTGTGCATATTTATTACGTGTAGTATGTAAATTAAATAAAGATTTAATTCGTGAAGATTTCTGGACATCGGAAGTTTAGGCAATTAAGAACGATCTCAACGTATTTTTTTTTAAATGTGTGATTTGTTCAAACTTAAAAGGTAGGTTTTTTCCCGATTATTTCCTTTTTTTATTATAAGTTTAACGATTTTCATATGTGCGCTCAGCAACGCGTGGCCGGGTCTGATAATAAATATATAAAAAAATTATCGATACCTGATATATTCTCTTAGCTGCTTTTGAACAGCTCTGAGTTTTCCAAGTAGAGTAGCGGTCTGATCGAAGTACTCTATTGCTTCACTGACGCTGCCTGGTTGTTGCTTATTGTCGACTATTTGTTGATTCCTAAAATCATTAAACACAGATAGGATTTTAAAAATCTATCTTTTATCTTTCCTCTTTCCTAAAATTAATTCAATTTTAACTTAAAATTATTGTCTGAATTCACTTTATGTAATATTTCATAGAAACATCATCATCCTACTAATATTATAAATGCGAAAATTTGTAAGGATGTATAAATGTTTGTTACTTTTTTACACAAAAACTACGGAATGAATTTTAATGAAAATTTACAATAATATAGCATTAAATACATCAGAATAACGTATATGCTACTTTTTATCGCGGAAAAATGTACTTTTCCCGTGGGGTAGATTTGTTCTTTTATTTCTGTAGTAATTAGTATACATAATATGTATAATGTCAGTAAATGTATATACTTATATTTAATAGTTCAGGGCTTCTCTTCTCTAAACCTCTAATATGATTATGGTCGAATTTCGACCACTTAGCGAACATTAGTTTACATAATTAAGA
The DNA here is from genome assembly GCA_905404265.1 of Fabriciana adippe. Lineage (NCBI taxonomy): Eukaryota > Metazoa > Arthropoda > Insecta > Lepidoptera > Nymphalidae > Fabriciana > Fabriciana adippe. The sequence goes on from FR989995.1 coordinate 3,100,566, forward strand.
GTTTGTGCGGACTAGATATTATAGATATTGTACGTATTTTTATTTATTTTCTGTACTAATATAAAAATTACCTAGAATATAGGAACTAGATGGTGCTGTGTGTTTAGTTCCATGGTAAGCTACGAGGCTTGTGTTATGGACACCAGATAGTTAGGTACACTTCACATACATAACTTTAAATGCATACATATTATAAATATAAACACCCATGACTGGAGTACAAACATTCGTGCTCGTCACACAAGTGAATGCCCCCAGCGGGACTCGAACCCGCGACCGCTGGCGCAGCAAGTAGGGTCACACAAACTGAGCCAAACGTGTTTTCATTATCGTCATTCATCATAATAGGTAGTCCAATTTAAACATTGTTTTTTGGTACATCTAATCTATACTAACATTATAAAGCTGAAGAGTTTATTTGTTTGTTTGTTTGTTTGTTTGTTTGTTTGTTTGTTTGTTTTTTTTTTGTTTGTTTGGTTGAACGCGCTAATCTCAGGAACTACTGGATGGAATTGAAAAATTCTTTTTGTGTTGGATAGTCCATTTATCGAGGAAGGCTTTAGAGTCTCTAGTCATAAATTAATCTACATTTTTAAACAAAAAGAAATCCTAGGAAAATCAATAGAACTTTACAATTTAATTAAGACCTCATTTCTTTCCTCTCACGAATTCGATTCAGCTATTCGTGGGTGGAATTAATGTGTTTTTCTCGAAGGAAGATAACGTATTCGCAAAATATAATAATGGGGACAACGTATCTACATTTTCACTCGTTTACTTCAACAATAACATTATTGGATTTTTTTATAAAAGAAAATAAATGTGACTTACATGACGAAATTATGAATTGTAGCAATAATATCTAAAACTTTATGAATGAGAATGTATGTATGTATGTATGTATGTATATATATGTAGGTATGTATGTATGTATCTATATATGGATTTGTATATGTATCTATTTATCTATAAGTATATATATATGTATATATATATATATATATATATATATATATATATATATATATATATATATATATATATATATATATATATAAACGTGTAAAAGCAAGTACACCGCCTACCGTTTTTATGAAACTTACTCCTCCACCTCAAGATTGCCTGGAAGAGATCGCTTTCAGCGATAAGGCCGTCTGCTGTGCATCTTTTCTTTGTGTTCTTTTTTTATGTTTTTTGTTTCTTTTTTAGTGTACAATAAAGGATATTATTATTATTAATATTATAGTAGGCGAAAGCATATTTATTTTTTAATAAGATATACAGTTACCGTGATACATACGTATACACATACATACGTATACATTAACATTATTTAGGTATTTTTATTTAAAACTTAGTTGTTCATGTACTTTGTTGAGTGTATTGGTATCTTCAATACATTCGATAAAATACAAAAACACCATCTGGTGAAATCCGTAATTGTACAAAATACTGAAAAATGATTATGTGTGATTCTGTTTTAAATAATGCCTTATTGAAAGAACATGCCCGCTTTTTGTATGGACGCTTGTTTCTTATTCTAAAAACGTCCCGCATATTACTATATAAAAATATTTTACTATATAAAAGCGATATAAATGTTGAACAAGAAACCATTATAAAATAACATATTTAGTTATCACCCCCTCCCCCCTCTCCTCCCCGCATCCCTTTTCTTTGAAAGAAAAAGCTATTTATTTATTATACATATTTTATTTAACGATCCCCAACGCCAAAACCATACCCTCATATTTTACTGTACTCGTATTAATTTCAGTGTTCATGTGCCCTTTTTATAATAATTAAATAGTTATTATTAGGTTATTTTATATAATAACTTACAAAATGACTTTACACTCAAATAAAATTCGATTTTTTTTTAAATGTATGAGATTTATTACCAAACGCTTACTTGCGTGCTGTCTGTCCTTTTCATTTATTCCTGTAAATTGTGAGTAAAAAAACCTTTTTTTGGACATTTATTTTCTTCTTCTATAAAGAAGAAAAATTCCATACCAAAAAATACTTACTTTTTTTCCAGCACTTGATATTCTGGACTGTCTTCTTTGATATCCATATGTAGAGGTATTAACGATGGGACGAGATTGAGCGTATTGTCTAAAAGATCTCGACCTAGAACCATGTGGCTAATGTACCTAGAAACGTTTAAAATGATCATAATATAACTGCAAACAAATTCATCATTTATAAAATATTTTTACTCTATACTAATATTTTAAAGACGAAAGATTTTTTTGTTTATTTGTTTGTTTGTACCAAATAAGCTCCGAAACTACTGGACCGCTTTAGATGAAATTTGGTAAGAAAATAGCTTGAGATCCTGGAAAGGACATAGCGTAATTTTTATCCCGGAAATCATTCTTTAAGAGCGTTAAAATTGGGATAAGAGCTTGTATGGGGAATTAACCTCCCTAGGTTGTCCTTACGAACCGGAGCGAAGCGAGGATGAGTCGAAATTTTTTTCTAAAGCGTTTTTAAGCGGTATTTTCAACAAAGAAATTTTGTTACTAGGAAAACAGAGTTTTAATGAGACTTATTAAAAAATCTTGTGCCGAAAATAAAATCTATTGTATGATATAACATTCGAGTATTTGTTTAAAAGTCATAAGTATATTTATACAAATTTATTTGAATCAAGTAAAAATTAGTTGGCCTATTTAAATAGTTGGTAAGAATTTTTATATAATACTAACGACTCACCCTCGCTCCGCTCGGGTTCGTCCCTAGTTACGTTTTAACATTTAGTGTAGATTTCTCAGAGATGAGATATTTTTCCGCAATAAAAAGTATCCTATATGTTGACCCGGATAACCAACTAACATCATACCCAATTTCATCAAAATCTATCCAGTGGTTTTCCCGCGATGCGGTAACAGACAGACAGACAGACAAAAATTCTAAAAACTATAGATTCGGCTTCTGTATCGATAATAAAATCTATTTCAATAAGATTTTCCAAAAAAATATTTAATGTACAGATTCGGTTTAGTTACAATTCTATTATAGGTATGTATAGACGACAGCTGAATCCGAGATGATCTGTAACACGTGTATGGATTATGTTCCCTGGTTTAGCTGTGGAGGAGCGTAAAAGTTCGTACAGAATGGACCTTCAAATTCAATAACGTCAAATTTCCTTTAATCTTACTAATATTATAAATGTGAAAGTTTACATGTTTGGATGTTTGTTACTCAATCACGCCAGAACAGCTGAACGGATCTGGATGAAATTTGGCTCAGAGATAGATTTTAATCTGGAATAATCCATAGGCTACTTTTTATACCGGAAAATTGTAAGGTTACCGTGGGATAGATTTGTTTTTGGTTTTTTCGGCGAATCTGAGCGAAGCGAGAGTGAGTCGCTAGTTAGTAAAATAAACAATACTTTCTTAGATTTACGTGAATATTTGATATTTTCAATAAACCTATGGTATGGTATGGTATGTTCGGGCTGGTTTCCGCAACTCGATGACTGTGCGCCTATTTTGCGTGTGTGGGAATTTATTCTCATGTTACTCTTGACATTCCAATTCCTCCAGGAAGTTCAGCAGCCTCTTCGTCTTACTGAATATTTCTAGGAGTGTACTAGAGGTGCTAAGATGTAAATAAACGTATCTTTTCGAAATCTCCCATTACTATATAATTACTGTAAGGCATCCTAAACGTCGGAAACAAAAAATCAATATAAATACGCGAAAAGCCCGAAAAGATAATTTTGTTTAAAATGTCATAAAATAAAGTTAATTTAACTTTATAACATTGTTCTTCTTTGTTCATATCTTACCTTTCATGCGCTCGAGACTGCAAAAAGCCACGAGCGAAGTAATTAATGCCAAGTACAGAAGCTATGCCTTTACATTCTATACTTCTCAGTAGATTTTTAAATCCCACCAAATACCTGAAAAAAAAAATACCTCCTAAATAAATAAAACTATAAATATTTGAATTAATTGGGTAAAGGAGTTGAATTTTTAGTCAAGCGTAGTTTAAATCTATATACCTATATATAAAACAAAGTCGTGTTAGTTACACCATTTATAACTCAAGAACGGCTGGACCAATTTTTATGATATTTAATTTTTTGGATTTCTCTTAGTCCGGAAGTGGATAATAAATATTAAAACATGAGAAAAATTAAAAAAATAAAATAAAATTTATATGACTAACCCTGGCAAATAACTATTTTAAATATCTATGTAAAACTTACCTAGCGACAAACCCGAGCGAAGCGAGGGTAAGCCACTAGTTTTGTCTAAATTAACATTTTCTATTTAGAATTAATAACACTTAGGATACTTCAACTGTTCTAATCATCTCTGACATTCTTCAAATCTAATTTTCCTTTCAACTTCAACCATTTGTTTTGCACTTATTAGATTTGTATTACAGAATATGCAAATTTTGATATTATAATTAATTTAGTTTAATTTTGAAAGTGTAAATTATTTTCAAGGAGGAGGTAACTAACCTAAGGGGTGTTTGTTCTTAAAATTTATATAAGTATCATGTATCTACACGTTCAAAAAGAATTATGAAAATTTTGATACAAATAAAACTTTCAACTAAATTTAAACTAATATTGTTTAAAGATCAGGTTCTACAAACAAAGTAATTGAAGGGACCCAAGTAAATATTTTTTTAAATAGTATAACTATAGAAAACTAAATAGAACTATTTTATCAATAATTTTAATTATATTATGATATATCGATGTCATCTCTCTACTTTTTCAAAATTTATTATACATAGATAAGGTCTGTAATAACCACGAGAATTATGACGATTTGCTTTCAAGCATTCAAAACGGAAAATAGTTTTATCTATACAGATAAATAAAATTGGAGTGTCTGTCTGTAATATCAAAATAACAGCTTTTTACTAAACGTATGAAATTATATACTCGTACTTATAAGAAAAACACAATTTTGAATTTTTGTGTCTACCTATCTATCTATCTATCTGTTTGTTTGTTCCGGCTAATATCCGAAACGGCTGGATTGATTTTGACGGGACTTTCACTGGCAGATAGCTAATTTAGAAAAAGAATTAGGGTTCCTAGCAAAAAAAATATGTACGCACCCGAGCGAAAAAAGTAAGTCGCTAGTTTTAAACATAATCTCATTTTTTAATGTTTTTATTAAGATATCTATGTAGATTAAAACTAACGATATTAGAAATGATTTTGATTGAATTAAATTATTACTGATACCAATTAAATTTCATAATAATATTGAGTCATGCCAAATTCCAAAAAAAACATTGCTATCATTAATATGACTAAAATGACTAAAAGAGAATTGAATAATGTCATCGTATGTATCACAATGAAATTGTGTGATACACTCTATTGTTTTAACAAATTCATTTTTTCATAAGAATAACTACCTCATTTATATAATACCAATATTTTTTTGACTCACCAAGTTTCACCAAGTTTATACTGTATTTTTTTTTAATAATTCAATGAGACAGAACGAATTGGAAGCCATTCTACGGTACTCTAATATGTTTATGATTGAAAACACATCTAGACATTTTATTTATTTTATTTTTATTTTGTTAAGGACCTCCAACAAAAGATACACACTTTACATCTTTTAAGAACATAAAAATAAATAAAACTTACAATGTGTGTGCTCCTTCACTTATAGGAGACCACAGCTTGCACATTTATGTATTATAAGTTAAAACTAAGTAAACAGAAAAAGGTTAAGTAGGTACAATTCGAGAAACATTTCTTAAATCATTTAAGAAAGACAAGAATATAAAATACGATGTCAAAGCCCAAACCTGAAAGTGTAATAGTTTATCAGTAAAGTGTACCAGAAAAATGCATGGATTGTGTGATAGTGTATAATAATAGAGACTGTGAGTTTCCGGAAGTAGTATGTAAAATTTCTAACATTGACAACCTTGCATTTAGTAAACTAGATAGCTTTTGTATTATTCCATCCATATACTTACTATTAGTTTATAGTTTGAGTTCGATCGGCTGTTTCTTTTTCAATTTGACATCAGAAAGATATGATTTTCCATACAATTTTGCCTCTCCTTTTTACTTTAAGGCTTAAGTTTTAAAAATACCTTTTTTAGGGGTTACATAAGTCTTTTGCATTAGGGATCACCGTGGTGGTTTTAGTGGGTAGTCTGTCGCGCTTTTCGCGACAGGAGTCCCACATGCCCCGCGTGCCCCCGCATGCGGGTACCCGCAAATGGGTTTCCCCACGAATAAAAAAAAAAAAAAAAAAAAAAAAGGGGTTACATAAGTTATTTAAGGTCCTGCCAAATCAGGATCGATTATTCGCGAAAACGGATATAAAAATTTGTACAGGGTCTTTTGAGATTATCCCACGAGCAAACGTAAAGGTCAGTGTGGTGAGAGGATTTTATTTATAATATGTACTGATAGTATATTTCAGGGACCTTTGGATTTGATGCACCGGGATAAGACTTAAAGCTTACATCGCTCTATGGCCCAAATACTGTCTATACATAAAGAGATACATAATATACGTTATACATAAACAAAAATACTTTCCATACAAATTATAAAGCCTTATGATATCATAACTTACGTATATTATTTTAAAAATCCTAGGTAAAAAGAACTTTTCGAACTTTCATTTATACTGTGAGATGTAACATATAGAAAATCATATAATCTCTCAAAATTTGTCCAAAAAATATCTCGAATTTAAAAGTAGTTTAAAACTAAAACAAAGTATCAAGATATTAAACTTCTGTTATTCTATTTAAATTGATATGAGTCAGACAGTAGTTATAGGTCACTGATAGGAGTGTAGGGTACACGCGATCCCATTGAGTATAGAGCTTAAAGTAATTACATTCCTAAGGCGAATCAATGGCGACGTGATAGCAAAATGTCGGCTTTTGATAACGTATTAAGTGATTAATATATAGTGAGGTCATATTTAACAAGGGAAGTACGTGTATTTTCTTCCTTGAAATACCATAATTGCAAACAAAAATTGTATTTTAATTACTGTATTTATTTTTAAGTGCAAAAAAATCCATACTATAATATTATAAACGTGACAAATATGTTTGTTTGTTTGTCGTTCTTTCACGTCGAAACAGAGTGACGAAATGGCGTGTTTTTTTGTGTGGAGATAATTGGAGGGCTGGAAATTGACATAGGCTACTTTTTACCGCGTGAGATTATCTCATTCTCACGGGAAAACACTTTATAATACAACCCAAAAAAATATTTAAAATTAGAATTACTTGAAACTTGGTATTACTGTTCTTTAATACAATTAAATAAATACGTTATTTAGTATTTTTCGAAATTCATCCCATAAGGAGGTAAAATATTGATGAAAATTTATATGAAATCTACCTTTTTGGAGTTTTTTTGTAGATTTAACGCGAGCGAAGCAGCGAGTTCTGCTAGTAGAACATAATTATATTTCATTTAACACTTCTCACCGATTAGATTTTAGTTAATTAATTTTCTTAGATGATTTAACAAATTAAACTTAGCTGATTACTTTTTTTAGCTTTTTAAATAAATTTGGATAAACCATATTTGACATTATTATTTAGAAAATGATTCTCTTGAATATCTCAGTGGTGCGCGATCTGGGGTTGGAATCCGGGTTGTTTGGTTTTACAAACAAAATTGTACTATCATTGCCTAACGCGTTTTTCATTTTCTTTTTTAAATTCCTAATAGTTAGATACTGTTGCAAACACATTGCTATTGACAACGGTTATGCTTGCGACTAGAAAATTCCTTAATGAAAATACATGATGGTGAAAAACATGTTCTATATATCAGATTCACATCATAAAAATAAAAACTTTTTAAGAAAAAGAATAAAAACCGACTTCAAAAAAAGCACTAAAAAGTAAAAAATAACTGATTGGTAGTTTTCATTTACTACAGATACCTAATGAGATATTTTCGAAGTCGGTGTGCTTTGATTTGTAACGGATGGCTTTTCTTGAAGTCGGTTTTATTTTTTCTTCAAATGCCTTTATTTTTCCTTTTTTAGTGTACACATATTAGAAGTATCAAATTATGAAGACTGACAAATTAAAATTCACTTTTATTACTAACACAAAAAATTCTGGCTTTAAACGTATTCTAACGTATTGGGCTTGTCAAATCAAACAAAAAAAACTACTGGGCCAAGCTGTGTTAATTTTTTATGGGACCAAATGGCAACTATTCTGCATCAAATTAAAGAAGAATTACGTAAATCGGATCATAAATCTCAGCGTAATCGGTGTACATACATAAAAAAAAATACCAATCGAATTGAGAACCTCCTTCTTTTTGAAGTCGCTTAATAATCTCTTATGATTCATCAATTGGGTAGTTGACACCATTAACTAACATTCCAAGACTTCTCTAAATAAAGATAGAAATAATTTATTTTAGCCATGAAAACTGATAAATTTTTAATTAACTGTAAAAGTAGAATTTTAGTTGCTTAGATAAGAGATGTCACAAGTTATTATCGCCATATAAAATCTTTGGGGAATCGCGTTTTGGCAGCTCATTAAAAGTATGTCAATTAATTGGAGGTGACAACTACCCAATTGTGTAGGCAATCCAAGAATTTTAGATTTGAATTGTAGGTGACTTATACATATATCATAATATAAATAACTAGCATTGCCCGCGGCTCCATCCGCGTTCAGATGGCCAAAAACCAAATTCTTAGATATTACATATTAGTATACTCTTACATCGCAGATTTTATACTTTTTATCAGAAATGAGATATTTTCCCGCGGTAAAAAGTATTCTATATGTTGATCCGGATCGCCAGCTATCAGTATGTAGGTGTGTGTATATGATAAATTAAACATTAAATAAAATATAAATATCATTAAATGAATAATTTAATATGTAAATATGATAAATCTACTACATATAATAAAATTGTAACTAATTCGAACTGTACATTAAATATTTTTTGAGAAAATCTTATTGAAATAGACATTATGATCGATACAGCGGCAGAATCTATAGTTTTTACAATTTTTGTCTGTCTGTTTGTCTGTGACTGCATAACGCAAACACCACTGGAGGGATTTTGATGAAATTTGGTGTGATGATAGCTGGTTATCCGGGTCAACATATCGGAAACTTTTTACTGCGGGAAAATATCTCATCTCTGAGAAATCTACACTAAAAGTTTAATATATTTATTATGTTAAATTTATAAGTCACCTACATGAATCTTATTATTATATTATTATTATTATACAACAACACAAGAACACAATTTCTATCTGAGGATATTTAAGTTCAACTTTACAGATTCTCATTTTGCATATATGTACATTTAAAATAGATGAAAAATCTCAGAAGTGTTAAATTAATGAAATAAGTTCAAAATTCGCATTTCAATAGTCAGGCATTTATTCGACCTATCAGAAGTGACTTGTATTAAATTTTTCAATGGCACATGATAAATAAATGGCAAATGATAAATAAACCAGGACTGAAGCCTTTGAAAATGGTAAAAAGTGAAAAAAAAAATTTTTTGGTTTCAAAAATTATTGACACTGGTCTAAAATAGAAAGTGACGAACCCAGTCTATGGTTGACTGAGCTCTAAAATAAATCTTTTCCAGTCGACACATGTTTGTGTCTTTTGTTATTTAAGGAAGAAGTTAATTTACCAAAGTAGGGAAAGCAAATAATTTTAAAAAAATAATATGATCGTTGAAGAAGATAAATATAAAATAAAAGACGGATACATCCCTAATAAACATTGTATTTGACGTGCACGAGAATCGAACCCTATTATAACCATAGTACAGACAAGTTTCAAGATTAATTGGCTAGCGCGTTTGTAATCTTTAAAGCAACAAGCTAAAGACAAAAATAAAACAATAATAAAGTTTATTTCCTAATAATTAATTCTCAGATGTTGGAATGTAGCTGGTAACTTAAAGTCCTGGAAAGGCGAGTTCCTTTGGCGAAAGCTCAAAAGAAGATTCTAGAAAACCTTTTCAGCCTTTTTTTCCGTTGGTTGAATTTTCATTTCAAAGTTTTTATATTATTATAGCTTAAATCTGTAAATTAATACTTACAAACAATAGAATAGGTTACTACAATTAGGGGATGAATTGTTTTTTAAATGAGGATTTGACTTTTGATGTTCCAATGCAATAAAATCCAATAAAAAATTTATCAAATTCAGACTAGTGTATAAAAAGTTATGCTTGGTTATACATAAAAAATAAATTTACACGTCGACAAAAGAACCTTTTTTTCCGTCGGTTAAAGAGAACTGGCACAGTACCAAATGTTCGCTTCTAACAAATCTCGAGAGTAATAGGGTTAACTTGACTTTTGCCTAGGATGTTGCATATTTATGAATTTAATTTTACTCTACAACTAGTAAATGTCATAATGTTTTAAAGTTCATCCATACTAATAATATAAATTCGAAAGTAACTCTGTCTGTCCGTCTGTCTGTTGCCTTTTCACGCTTAATCCGCTGAACCGATTTAGACGAAATTTGGTATGGATATAGTTTGAGACCCTGAGAAGGACATAGGATAGTTTTTATCCCTTTAAGGGAAATCATCCCTTAAGGGGGTGAAAAGGGGGGTGGAACTTTGTACGGGGAACCAATCATTTCCTAAGCAAAGGATATAAAACTCATCAGTCAGGTATGATGAGTGCATAGTCTATGTATTCTATGCTAACCGTCATAAGGTACCTAGGGACGAACCCGAGCGAAGCGAGGGTGAGTCGCTAGTAGTATATAAGTGCTCATACAAAGTGAACATATATTTATAGAAAAATTAAAAGTGGAATAGCGGAAGGTATGCATGTTTTCTTATCCGAAATATAAATTTTGTATAGTATTCATATTTTTCAATTTTACTAATAAATATATTTGTTTTTTTTTTCATTTTATTTTTTGGCGTTACTCCCTAAATTAAATAAGTACTACGATTATGACGTCTGTCACTGCAATCTCTCCCGCACCCAAGTCTGCTGTAAAGCATCCGAAACGTCGGAAATCAAAAATCAAAAAAGAAAGAATCGAAAAGTTAGTTTTTTTTTATCTACATTAAATAAAATAGTAAAAATACGTGCATTCAAATAATTACTACAGAAGTTAAGTTCAAACCGACTCTTATAACTACACTAGCTGCATTCCCCGTTGGATTCAATACTTTAGACGGAAAACGAGCCACCCCTCTTATCTTTGGTGGAGACCATAAGACGTAATTACGTCCTTTAAGAAATTTAGCACTTCGACTTATAGACTAAAAGGTTTCTCACCCTCGCTTCACTCGGGTTCGTCGCTAGTTACGTTCTACATAGATATTTAAAATAGTTATTTGCCAGCGACAGCCATATAAATTTTAATATATATATATATATATGTATAATTTTTTTGATGTTTTAATACTTATTATCCTATTCCAGGCTAAGAGAAATCCAAAAAAATCTAATATCATAAAAATCGGTCCAGCCGTTTTTGAGTTATAAATGGTGTAACTAACACGACTTTGTTTTATATATATAGATTATGTATTATTATACACCTCAATAAACACATAATTAATTGAACACAATAATTATTGGAATCAATCAATTATTGTACACTTCAAAGGCGCTTATCGTTTATCTATTACCCTACAACCTAGTGCGTTACGTCATTCCTGAATAACTCGATATCTGAAGATTAGTTCTAGGCGTATTATATCGACTCTAGTTAACCCAGTTATGAGATTGCTTGGAAATGAGCGCAATCTTATGTTTTAAAAATTATAAATGATTTAATATTTTATAACATGTGAAAATATTTTATAACAAGATTTTAAAGAATAATAAATATTGATGTATTGTACATACATATGAATATATATTTTCATCGGAAAATTAAATCTAGTAATAGGTGTAAAAATCTACTTTGAGGAGGACTATTTTGAGGTATTGAAAAATATACATTTGAATTGAGTACCAACGACGATTTCGAAATCTTGGTATAATATAATATAGACTACTCTTAGTTAAAAAAATTATGTGTATATATATACATACACACACACACACTTTATATTTATATATAAAGTGTATGTGTGTGTGTGTAGGTATATAAAGAATAATTCAATTCAATCAGCCTATCGCCGTCCACTGCTGAACGAAGGCCTCACCCAGTGAACACCAACCATCCACTGCCCGCAACCTTTCTTAGGTTATCTATCCATCGTATTGCAGGGCGTTCTTCCTACACTACGCTTGTCTAAACGCGGTCTCCATTTTAAAGCCGGATACAAAAACTTGCCAAGCCTCGATAAGTGATCACATATTTAAACATATGGAGATGGCGTTTGGTTGGCTTGTCTTAGGTTTTTGTACACATGTCTACAGGTGGTATGCGTAAATGCATTTCCCAACATAAAAAAAAAGGTTTTTTGTGCACAAATCAAAGAAATTTTGCGGCAAGTGCATGCTTACGTTTGTGCGTTTGGAGAGATTTGTAATTTGTGACAAATAGCAAGTGTAGAGCCGGTATAAATTATGTTGTATATCAGAAAAATAATATTGATTTAAAAAAAAATAGATTTTTTTTTCTTTTGACAAGCCTTGCCTAATAAAAATGTCTAGACGTTCTTGATTAAAGATCTATTCCAAGCTTTTATCTATACAGTGCCTTAAGTATGTTTGATAATAGTTATACTCATACAAGGATAGTTAATGAGAAATTGTCATGAGTGAGAAAGAGACAAAACTTTTTCTAGAAAGAAATACTTCTTAGAACATTTTTGAAATTCATAATTTTTCATAACTAGATTTTTTCTTATTTTATTTATATAAAGAGGCGATAGTTTATAGTATAATCAGTACGAGTTCAGAAAGAGAAGTGAAAAGTAAAGTAACAGTAAATATATTTTGTAGATATATATAAAATGTAATGATAATAATTTTATTGGACACCCAAACTCCAAAAAGAAAAAAAAAGTCTAAAATAGTAAGATAATTTTTCTTTTCGTAGATTCTAAGAAAAAGGCAATGACGGATTGTTGAATAAAGATGTGAAACAGCTCAGAAGGATTTTCCAGGAAAACAAATATTTGGCAATCAACAATAATTATATTTGCTACTTTTTCTGAATACTCGTATTACATTTATATTAGAATGCCAATCTCCGACTGTCCACTTGATACATCAAAAATCCATTGTCAAATCCACAAACGTGCACATAAAATAACTGAACCTAACAGATGAAAATCCATCTAGGATTACCTGTTTTGATGCTAGACCCGCATAGGTTCTTTCATCGCGCTTGTTCACCAAATATTTGAACATAAACGTTTATGGCCGTTGCAGTAATATTAGATTGTTTACTTCTATTTTATTGGAATAGAGAAATAAAAATGATGCATATCATAGCACGCCTTTTAATGTCAATACTTTCCGTTTTTTATTCGAATCTGTCACAAACGTAATTTATGAAAAGGTAAATAAAAAGGTCTTAATTAAAAATGTAAAAGTATAAAAATGATGTGAATGAATTTGTGTGTATATTTGTGTCTACGCATTGATTAATTTGTTAAATATTTAATTTAAAACACTTTATTGAGCAGTAGAATGGTAATACAAAAAAAAACTATTAAAGAGATATGCAAAGGCGGCCTTATCACTTACTAGCGACAAAAAAAATATCCCACGGGAACCGTACATCTTTCCGCGATAATATATAGCCTGTAGCCTTCCTCAGTTAATGGACTATCTAATGCAAAAAGAATTTTTCAAATCGGATTAGTAGTTCCGGAGATTAGTGCGTTCAACCAAACAAAGAAATAAACAAACTCTTTAGCTTTATAATATTAGTATAGATAAGCGATCTTTTACAGGCAACCGATAGATATATAAAATAATATGAGAGATGAGAGAAAAAGATGTTTAATTGTAAGAGTTCAGAGTCGCCACTGTATTGCGCACGATAACTTTGATGACTTTACTAAGATTTAATAGAGTGCATGCGGAACTCGAGCCATTGCTATACGCTGCTCTAGAAGTTTTTGAAATACCCCCTCAGTTATGGGATATTGAAAATGACAGGATTATGCGTTTAATAATGTAACTGTACTTACCACAGATAGACTAACGTTTAGAAATTAAAGTGTCGATTCGAAATTTTCAGATTCGAATACTCTTTCAATCTAGAAAATGATAAAATAACGAAAAAAAATAATAAAAAAAAAATCATTTTTTTAAAGATTGTGATTGTGAGTGATCTCTAAAAACTTATTTTTTTAAATCATCATAAAAAAAGGAGGCTCTTAAAGTATGAAAATCTATACTAATATTATAAATGTAAAAGTTTGTGAGTATGGATGTTTGTTATACTTTTACGCCTAAACGACTGAACGGATCTGGATGAAATATAACACAGAAATAGATTATAGTCTGGAATGACATATTGTAGGCTGCTTTTTATACCGGAAAAATGTACGGTTCCCGTGGGATAGGTTTGCTTTTGTTTTCCTAGAGGCGAACCCGAGCAAAGCGAGGGTGAGCCACTAATCTAATATATTTTCATAAGAGACACGAAAAAAAATTACAGTTTTATGCGCCACTCTTATGTATACAGTGTTACGTAGTTTTCAGTCATAAATACTAAAATACCTTTCATAACATTATTTTTTTAATACCTTGTAATCGAATTCCTAATTTTATAACGCCCTCAAATATATTCTGATCTAATATTTTTTATGGCTCATAAAAAGAATGAAATGTACTCATATACTTTTTATTGTCCATATTGATGGTTTCAGGTATACTTGTGATTTGAGCGGAATATTTCAAGATGTTTTAATGAAGTTGTAACAAAGCAATATCGACATATACATGTTTTTACTGACTTTATACTTTGTATTTCCACATAGTAACTTTTTACTCCAGGTACACTCGCGTATATAGTTCTTTAGAGCGGTTTCCATATATGTATATAATTAATTAATCTTTTTTTTTATTTAACAACTTTTTAGTTTTGGTTAGACATTTTTAGTTTTATTTAAAAACTAGTGACTTCGTCTAGGTTGCTTCCCAAAATAAACTTAAAAAAAAATCGTTTTAATTTTTCTTTCGTGGCGCCCTATTTTTTTTTCTAAAATAGAAGTATCCTTAGTTACTCCTTATAACTCTAGCTATCTGCCAGTGAAAGTCCCGTCAAAATCGGTTCAGCCGTTTCAGAGATTATCCGGAACAAACAGACAGACAGATAGATAAAATTGTAAAAAACGTTGTTTTGGCATATGTACCGTGTATACATATCCATATGCATTTAGTAAATAGTGGTTATTTTAATACTACAAACAGATACTCCAATTTTATTTATTTGTATAGATTTTTTATCTTAAATTATTTTTTAACATATATTTGTATAGTTATATACATATATTTTTATAATTACCTCTCTTAAAAGCCTGTATTTTGATACCCCACTCAATCGACTTGGACGAAAATTTTTCTCAAGACAAACAAATTGGCGCTTCAGATCCTCCATTTTGACTTTTAATGATATCTATAGACTATAATAGTCGCGTTATGAAGACGAATCTATCGACGTATTAATCTTCAAAATTGATTGAGCCGTTTAGTAATTACGTGGGAACATAGGGTCGGAGATACATACATCAAACACATAACTTAACTTTGGGCTTCACATTATGTATGTGGGCTCTTAGCTTATTTAATCAATAATTTCATATTAGCATAATATGTCTATCGCGCTACGGCGAGATGTCTGACATTGTATACCTACTATAGTTAAGGATGCAGTTTTATTGGTTAGAGATAAAATTTACAATACGCTTTTCTAAATTATTCTTGATGATGATCGAAAGAGAAAAAAACGTTAACAGTTTTAGGATAAGAAAAATTAGATGTTACCTGTTTCATCATATTTACTACTAGTGACTTACCCGTGCTTCGCTCGGGTGCCTTTTATATTTATAACTAGCGATTTATCCTCGCTTCGCTCGGATGCGTTCCTATGTACGTTTTAATTTTTTGAGTGGAACCCTAATTGGTTTTCTATAAAGTAACTTAAGTTACTGCATCAGCTATCTGCCTGTGAAAATCCCGTCAAAATCAGTCCATCCGCTTCGGAGATTAGCCGGAACAAACAGACAGACAGACAAAAATTCAAAAAAATTTTTTTTTCTTCTAAGTACCGTATAATATTTCATATGAATTTAGTAAAAAGCTGTTATTTTGATATTTCGAACAGACATTCCAGTTTTATTTAGTTGTATAGATAGGACTGTTTGTAAAAACAAGTAGGGACGACCGACCATCTTACCTATGGTGTGACAGGATACCTAGATAGTACTTGCCACTAACAGCTTACATTATTTGACAATCCTTTCCCAATTATAAGATATAGTAAAAAAATAGAGCAGTTAGTTTTAATATCTTTGGTTTTAAAAGTGAACTTACCTCCATATAGTGCTGCTATCGGTATCTTTTATTTCCTTCGTGAGATGAGTCAGTAAAGCCGCATTTGCATTAGTATACCATTCCACTACTTCTGTCATTGACGTGCCGGGGTTGATCTTGGCTCTGATGACAAAAAAAAACACAAAATCATACTTTAAGTTATTAAAATATCTTATCGACATCTTTTTTATAAATTATTTAAGTTAACAGTGGCACAATGTAAAATGAAATAAACTTTTTTATTATGGTCTCTGCCGGGTCTCGCATCTCTGATGTTTTCATGTGCGATGATTTATAACATGATTACCACTTGTCTTACGGTGAAGGAAAACATCGTGAGGAAACCTATATGTCTGAGAGAACCTAGCAAGTTTTCGAAAGACATGTGAAGTCCGCCAAACCGCACTTGGCCAGCGTGGTGCACTATGGCCTGATCCCCCTCGTATTGAAGGGAGGCCCGTGCCCAGTAGTGGGAAGTTAAAAAGGGCTGAATACATACATACAAACTTTTTTATTATGACTTTAGTTGCCTCAATGCTTATTTGTCCAAACGACCAGTTTGCTAGAGTTTAAATATAGAATTACTGAGTCTTAAATGTCAATTCTATTGGTATAATACACATTTTACTTTAAAAAGTCGACTATATGTATTTTATCTATATACTATCGACTCACCCTCGCTTTGTTCGGGTTCGTCTCTAGGTACATACGTTTCAACGGTAAGTACAATGTATATAGAAAAGTAGGCAGGTTATTTAATATTTATTTATTATTATTTAATAGTTATTTAAGGAACATATAAAAAAAAGAAAGCTGAATTGGTCGAGCCGTTCTTGAGTTTTGCGCTTATCAACATTCATTTTTATTTACATATATAGATAATGTATGTACAATAAATCAATTTTTTTGTTTCGTGGCTTCCAGGAATAACAGTCGGGCACAATTTACTTCGCCAGTGTTACGTAAAAATTATGTATGTACATAACAATCTTTATTTTTATAATAAAGGAAAAATACTCTCTACTGTAAAATACAAGAAGAATTTGTGCTTTCAATAACTACAGCGACTCTTAAATAAACTTTAAATAACTTCCTTTGAGTGCGGTTGTTGTCCGATTGATTCATAGACCGAGAGGACTTTTTTTATCTTTTACAAGGTTATTTGACACTTTAGTCTCAACAATTTAGAAGAAATTTAATTTTTAACCTTATTTAACTTCTAAAACAACAAAACGCTAGTTTTTAGGACCAAGTGAAAAACACTTTTGTATTTGTTTAAAGTTTTGCTTTTCAATTTTGTATTATGTATTCATTAAAATGATACAAATTGTGTACATACTCGGACAAATGCTCACCAGCTGCCCATTAGGGTTAAAAAACAGTCTTGTAATGAACGACAGAAGCTAAAACCTAAGTTTCGATTCAATGAGCACGGAACCCTTATTAAGAAGTAAAACATCTGAATGAATAATATATGTAAGTTTTAGAAAATATTCTATTTAAAATAGCCTCGTATAGAAGTAGCGACCTAAAAGTCATAGGGTGATATATATATATATATATATATATATACTAGCATTTCCCGCGGCTCCGCCCGCGTTCAGATGATCAAAAACCAAATTCTTAGGATTTACACATTAGTATACTCTTACATATACCACTTTCATTGCGCACCGCATGATTGGTAAATAATGGCAGAGATTGACAATGCCACAAAGGTTCCTCCGTTAAATTGAACTTTTTGTTTTAGCAATAACATTTATGTATGTCTATACTTCTGTTTTGTTTGTTTTTTTAGTTTTTCACGATAAACTCTCAAACTACGGAATTAATTTTAATCATTTTTTACTAATAGACAGCTATAGATTAATTTAATATATGGCTGATTATTTAAATTACATAATGATAACTTTTCTTAATTAGCGCTAGTTAGTAATATTTTCCAAAACGATTTTCAAAAGAAAGTGTAATAAGTAAATAATTCTAAGCGAATACATTTTTTTATTTCATACTAGCATTTCCCGCGGCTCCGCCCGCGTTCAGATGATCAAAAACCAAATTCTTAGGATTTACACATTAGTATACTCTTACATATACCACTTTCATTGCGCACCGCATGATTGGTAAATAATGGCAGAGATTGACAATGCCACAAAGGTTCCTCCGTTAAATTGAACTTTTTGTTTTAGCAATAACATTTATGTATGTCTATACTTCTGTTTTGTTTGTTTTTTTAGTTTTTCACGATAAACTCTCAAACTACGGAATTAATTTTAATCATTTTTTACTAATAGACAGCTATAGATTAATTTAATATATGGCTGATTATTTAAATTACATAATGATAACTTTTCTTAATTAGCGCTAGTTAGTAATATTTTCCAAAACGATTTTCAAAAGAAAGTGTAATAAGTAAATAATTCTAAGCGAATACATTTTTTTATTTCATATGGCTCTGCTAATATGATTAAAATCGTAATCATTTTATTGTGTCCTTTAAGCCTTTACCTTCCAAGAAAAGGTGTCAAGAAAAGGGAAAAAGTTGACGTGTAACAGTTACTAAAATACTTTTTCATAGTTTCTGAGATATGATATATTTTTAGTTACCCGCTTTGGCAGTTTAACAGCCATAAACTTGTTTTCCATAAAATGTTATAAAATAATATAAATTGAACTTATTTTTACGGTGCAAAAAATGAGTAGATATTGTGGAAACGTAAATATTATTCGTATTTATTTTAGTGTTAACCATACAAAACACGTAAGTAAGAAAAACAACATAGCATTTTGCTATACGAAACCTAAAATGCGCGAGTTGGATTTGCATTTGCCCAATTTTTACATTAAAAGATTTAAAAACATTAACATTATTTACTAAACAATAAAAATTTACAAATATTCTCATTTGAAAATTGTTTCAGCCAACAAAATATTACTAATATGTTAGGTACTAATTTATAAAGCCAAAAAGTTTGTTTTATTAAAAATTTAAGCACAGGCAGGGCCGCGGGTAATTTAGTTGTAATTATAGTAAAGTCATAGAAAGGTAATATCTGTACATTTTTTTTTTGGATAAAACTACGTATTTTAAAAACACATGGCGACATCTATTGTCAAATAGCTAAATAACACAAATAAATTTTCATTAAAATAACTATTTTAAGGAATAAAATAGCGCTGTTAATATTTCTTTTAAGATAAGTTTTTTTTAATACTTTTAACATAATATTAAGTAAGTTACCTTGCTAAAATATTAATAGCATCGTCGTGCTTTTACTTTAACCAGTTTTTGTATTTTTTCTCAGAAATGAGATATTTTCCTGCGATAAAAAGAGTCCTATGTGTTGACCCGGATAACCTGCTATTACCATACCAAATTTCATAAAAATCCCTCTAGTGGTTTTTCTGTGATGCGGTCACATACAGACAGACAGAAAAAAAAAACTAAAAACTATAGATTCGGGTTCTATATCGCTAATAATTAATATTTTAATAAGATTTTCCGAAAAAATATTGAATTTACGGGTTCGGCTTCGTTACAATTTTATTATATATATAGTTACTAATTTATGAAGCGAAAAAGTTTGCTTTACTGATAATTTAAACACGGGCGGAGCCGCGGGTGATGTAGTAGTAATTCTAATAAAATCGAAAAAAGGTCACATCTGTACATTAATTTTTTTGGGATTAAAACTATGTACTTTAAAAACACATGGCGACATCTATTGTCGAATATCTAAATAACACATAAATAAATATTAATTAAAATAACTATTTTAATGGATAAAATAGCGCTATTGATAATTTGATTTTCAAGATAAGCTATTTTTAATAGTTTTTACCATATTTAGTAAGTTACCTTGCTAAACTGTTCACATGTAGTATTATCGTGATTTTGTTCCAACCAGTTTTTGTATTTTTTCTCAGAAATGAGATATTTTTCCGCGGTAAAAAGTATCCTATATGTTGACCCGGATATACAGCTATCATCATACCAAATTTCATCAAAATCCCTCCAGTGGTTTTTCTGTGATGCGGTAACAGACAGACAGACAGACAGACAGACAGACAGACAGACAGACAGACAGACAAAAATTCTAAAAACTATAGATTCGGCCTCTACATCGATAATAATGTCTATTTCAATAAGATTTTCCAAAAAATATTTAATGTACAGATTCGGCTTAGTTACAATTTTATAATATGTATAGATGGCTCTGCTAATATGATTAAAATCGTAATCATTTTATTGTGTCCTTTAAGCCTTTACCTTCCAAGAAAAGGTGTCAAGAAAAGGGAAAAAGTTGACGTGTAACAGTTACTAAAATACTTTTTCATAGTTTCTGAGATATGATATATTTTTAGTTACCCGCTTTGGCAGTTTAACAGCCATAAACTTGTTTTCCATAAAATGTTATAAAATAATATAAATTGAACTTATTTTTACGGTGCAAAAAATGAGTAGATATTGTGGAAACGTAAATATTATTCGTATTTATTTTAGTGTTAACCATACAAAACACGTAAGTAAGAAAAACAACATAGCATTTTGCTATACGAAACCTAAAATGCGCGAGTTGGATTTGCATTTGCCCAATTTTTACATTAAAAGATTTAAAAACATTAACATTATTTACTAAACAATAAAAATTTACAAATATTCTCATTTGAAAATTGTTTCAGCCAACAAAATATTACTAATATGTTAGGTACTAATTTATAAAGCCAAAAAGTTTGTTTTATTAAAAATTTAAGCACAGGCAGGGCCGCGGGTAATTTAGTTGTAATTATAGTAAAGTCATAGAAAGGTAATATCTGTACATTTTTTTTTTGGATAAAACTACGTATTTTAAAAACACATGGCGACATCTATTGTCAAATAGCTAAATAACACAAATAAATTTTCATTAAAATAACTATTTTAAGGAATAAAATAGCGCTGTTAATATTTCTTTTAAGATAAGTTTTTTTTAATACTTTTAACATAATATTAAGTAAGTTACCTTGCTAAAATATTAATAGCATCGTCGTGCTTTTACTTTAACCAGTTTTTGTATTTTTTCTCAGAAATGAGATATTTTCCTGCGATAAAAAGAGTCCTATGTGTTGACCCGGATAACCTGCTATTACCATACCAAATTTCATAAAAATCCCTCTAGTGGTTTTTCTGTGATGCGGTCACATACAGACAGACAGAAAAAAAAAACTAAAAACTATAGATTCGGGTTCTATATCGCTAATAATTAATATTTTAATAAGATTTTCCGAAAAAATATTGAATTTACGGGTTCGGCTTCGTTACAATTTTATTATATATATAGTTACTAATTTATGAAGCGAAAAAGTTTGCTTTACTGATAATTTAAACACGGGCGGAGCCGCGGGTGATGTAGTAGTAATTCTAATAAAATCGAAAAAAGGTCACATCTGTACATTAATTTTTTTGGGATTAAAACTATGTACTTTAAAAACACATGGCGACATCTATTGTCGAATATCTAAATAACACATAAATAAATATTAATTAAAATAACTATTTTAATGGATAAAATAGCGCTATTGATAATTTGATTTTCAAGATAAGCTATTTTTAATAGTTTTTACCATATTTAGTAAGTTACCTTGCTAAACTGTTCACATGTAGTATTATCGTGATTTTGTTCCAACCAGTTTTTGTATTTTTTCTCAGAAATGAGATATTTTTCCGCGGTAAAAAGTATCCTATATGTTGACCCGGATATACAGCTATCATCATACCAAATTTCATCAAAATCCCTCCAGTGGTTTTTCTGTGATGCGGTAACAGACAGACAGACAGACAGACAGACAGACAGACAGACAGACAGACAGACAAAAATTCTAAAAACTATAGATTCGGCCTCTACATCGATAATAATGTCTATTTCAATAAGATTTTCCAAAAAATATTTAATGTACAGATTCGGCTTAGTTACAATTTTATAATATGTATAGATATATATATATATATATATATATATATATAAAATTGTAACTAAGCCGAATCTGTACATTAAATATTTTTTGGAAAATCTTATTGAAATAGACATTATTATCGATGCAGAGGCCGAATCTATAGTTTTTAGAATTTTTGTCTGTCTGTCTGTCTGTTACCGCATCACAGAAAAATCACTGGAGGGATTTTAATGAAATTTGGTATGACGATAGCAGGTTATCCAGGTCAACATATAGGATACTTTTTACCACGGGAAAATAACTCATTTCTGAGAAAAATACAAATACTGGTTGGAACAAAATCACGATGATACTATCTGTAAACAGTTTAGCAAGGTAACTTACTAAATATGGTAAAAACTATTAAAATAGCTTATCTTGAAAATCAAATTATCAATAGCGCTATTTTATCCATTAAAATAGTTATTTTAATTAATATACATTTATATGTTATTTAGATATTCGACAATAGATTTCGCCATGTATTTTTAAAATTCATAGTTTTAATTCCAAAAAAAATGAATGTACAGATATGACCTTTCTACTACTTACTACTAAATTACCCGCGGCCCCGCCTGTGTTCAAATTATCAGTAAAGTAAACTTTTTGGTTT
Source organism: Fabriciana adippe (assembly GCA_905404265.1). Classification (NCBI taxonomy): domain Eukaryota; kingdom Metazoa; phylum Arthropoda; class Insecta; order Lepidoptera; family Nymphalidae; genus Fabriciana; species Fabriciana adippe. Next base: position 3,123,624 of record FR989995.1, read on the forward strand.
TATAAATTAGTAACTATACATATTATAATAAAATTGTAACTAAGCCGAATCCGTAAATTCAATATTTTTCGGAAAATCTTACTGAAATATTCATTATTAGCGATATACGAGTAGAGGCCGAATCTATAGTTCTTAGAATTTTTGTCAGTCTGTCTGTATGTGACCGCATCACAGAAAAACCACTGGACGGATTTTGATGAAATTTGGTATGATGATAACTGGTTATCCGGCTCAAAATGTAGTATACTTTTACCGCAGGAAAATATCTCATTTCTGGGAAAAAAAATACAAAAACTGGCTAAAATAAAAGCACGATAATACTATTAACATTTAGCAAGGTAACTTACTTATATATGTTAAAACTATTAAAAAAAGCTTATCTTAAAGGAAATATCAATAGCGCTATTTTATTCATTAAAATAGTTATTTTAATTAAAATTTATTTATGTGTTATTTAGATATTTGACAATAGATGTCGCCATGTGTTTTTAAAATACGTAGTTTTAATCCAAAAAAATAAAAATGTACAGATATAACTTTTCTATGACTTTATTAGAATTACTACTAAATTACCCGCGGCCCCGCCTGTGTTCAAATTTTCAATAAAACAAACTTTGGCTTTATAAGACAGTAACATATTAGTAATATTTTTTTGGCAGAAACAATTTTCAAATTAAAATATTTGTAAATTTTTATTTTTTAGTAAATAATGTTCATATTTTTTAATCTATTAATGTAAAAATTGGGCAAATGCAAATCCAACTCTCGCGCATTATAGGTTTCGTATAGCAAAATGCTGTGTTGTTTTTCTTACTTACGTGTTTTGTTAGTTAACACTGAAATAAATACGAATAATATTTACGTTTCCACAATATCGACTCATTTTATCAACCGTAAAAATACGTTCGATTCATATTATTTCATAACATTTTATGGGAACCAAGTTTATGGCTGTTAAACTGACGAAGCGGGTAACTAAAAATATTCCATATCTCAAAAACTATGAAAAAGTAATTTAGGAACTGTTATACCTCAATTTTTTCAGTTTATTTTTGATACCATTTCTTGGAAGGTAAAGGCTTAAAGGACACATTTAAATGCTTACGACTTTAATCATATTAGCCGAGCCATATGTAATAATAAAAAGTATTTGCTTGGAATTATTTACTTATTACATTTTCTTTTGAAAATCGTTTTGAACAATATTAGTAACTAGCGCTAACCCATCCCTGTTGCGCGACAGATTAATATTAAGAAAAGTTGTCATTATATTATTTAAATAATCAGCTGCAAATGAAATTAACCAATAGCTGTCTATTCGTAAAAAATAATTAAAATTAATTCCGTAGTTTGAGAGTTTATCACCCAAAACTAAATAAACAAACAAAACAGAAGTATAGACATAATATGTTCATAAATGTTATTGCTAAAACAAAAAGTGCAATATTACTAAATCAAATATGAGATTAACAGAGGAACCTTTGTGGCATTGTCGATCACTGCCATTATTTACCAATCATACGGTGCGAAATGGAATTTTTATATGTAAGAATATACTAATATATACCTAAAACCTAAGAATTTGGTTTTTGGTCATCTGAACGCGGGGGGAGCCGCGGGCAATGCTAGTATATATATATATATATATATATATATATATATATATATATATATATATATATATATATATATATATATATATATTTGATTAGTAATTCTAAACAGTAATGCGATATTCAAACAAAAAAAAAACAAAAACAAAAATCTCTCTTTTCATTCATTTTTTTTTCATCTCCATGCCATCTACTGACAAACAACATCGTTGTAATCTTACTTCATGTTTTCTAAGATATTATTTTCTAATGATGTAATATTATATTACTATTGTTAACATTAATTTAATAGCTCAGTGAAATAAGGATTTAACACCGTAATTTCAGGTAATAATAATAATAATAATAATAATAATTTTTATTTCAGGCAAAACCCATAAAAATACAAAAAGACATACAAGGAAACACATATACAATTTATCTAATCTAAGAGTTAGTGATACAAAATACTTAACCTATGTTAGCTTAAAAATAACTAGATTGCCCTACGTAATAAGGCCACACCAATAGCATGAGACCCGTTACTCCCGCCTCGTGGCTACATGTACATTATTCCAATGCCTCCAGAGTGGGCTATCCAGCTTGACCGCCAATGTTCCGAGGAGGGTGTTGGAGCTGCTCAATAACCTGCTTATTATGGACGCGGTACGCTTGCGTATGATCGCGTAGAAATCGTCTACATAAATAAGCTATAAACTGTACAATATATCTCTATTTTGGCAATTTATATGTAGGCTTAAAGGTCTCATTTAATCTGGTGTCCATGTCACAACTTGTCAAAGGTCAAAGGGTCACGAATTTCTTTTTTGCATATGTTTTGGTTTTTTTTTATATCCAATCTGAGATTTGGAGTCATTATAAAAGTCTTAGGGCAGAATATATTTATTTATTTACAAGCGGCTCACCCTCGCTTCGCTCGAGTTCGACCCTAGATGATTCTTTAAATTGACATAACTTTTTTTATTTAGGCACTGATTGAAATAAAACAAATACTAAATGTTAAGTGAAGCTTACCACAATACATTAGTGAAATCGCATCCAAATCGGTTAAGCCGTTTCTAAGATTAGCGCGCACAAACGCACAGACAAACAGACAAAAAAAATAAAAATCATTGTTTTGGATTCTATTGCGTTAATAAAGATCCCCAATAATAGTTTTTCTCAAATATCTTCCATGTGCAGACAGCGATCAGTTACACTTTTATTATATGTATAGATTTAATATGATTTGCTAGCGGTTATTACATGTTTTACAAAAAAACATTTAAGTTAAATAATTAAAATACAGCACAAATATGCATAACCGTAATATAAAGTATAATATTAAAAAACGTTACATTAACATTTAGGTTTTACAACCCTCATTAACGCCCTTTTTAATGAAAAAAGATATTCGTTAGAATCATAGTATGTCATTTCCATAATTTGTCTAGATTTTATTCTTCAATATTTTAAAATAACAACTTGTCCAACCTTTAAGTGTATATGCATTAACACTGAGAAAAATACTACAAACTTTTCTAGTCACTTTGTACGTAATATTTCTTTATGTTATTCAACCACTTTAACATAGCCTAATAAACCTATATATTTGAATTTACTAGAACTAATTTAAATAAAGTATTCAGCCCTTTTTAACGTCCCACTGCCGCACTGAAAAAATACGAGTGCCAGGCCATAGTCCACCACGCTGGCCAAATACGAGTTGGCGGACTGCACATGCCTCTCGTAAACTTGCTAGGTTTTCTCAGACATGCAGGTTTCCTCGCGATGTTTTCTTTCATCTTAAGACAAGTCTTAATCATGTTGGAATTATTCGCACAAGACAATATCAGAGGTGAGACCCTGGATTTGAACCCGCTTCACTCAGTTTCCCAAGCGACCGCGTCACCAATAGGCCTTCAGTTCAAATAAAACGTAGCTATATTATTTAAACGATAGAAAAATTAATTAGCCGAACTGTTCTCACAGACATGTTCATTTATTTTATATTTCTTTTTTTAAGTACTTGCTACTCACCCTCGATCCACTCGTTGTCCCTAGGTACGTTTAAACGATTAGTATAGATTTTTCAGAGATGAGATATTTTCCCGCAGTAAAAAGTATGCTATATGTTAACCCGGATAACCAGCTATTATCAAACCAAATTTCATCAAAATCTGTCCAGTGGTTTTCTCGTGATGCGTTCCCAGACAGACAGACAGACAGACAAAAATTATAAAAACTATAGATTCAGCTACTTTATCGATACTAATGACTATTTCAATAAGATTTTCTAAAAACTATTAATGTACAGATTCGATTCTGTTAGAATTTTATTATATGTATAGTTGTAATTATTTTGCTGCATTTTTAACAATTCGCATGTAATTGCAAAATGTTTAATTCCAAAACCATGTAACCCAGTCCTTTCTAATCAGCATCAGCAGTATTAATTAAAACATGACTTAAATAACCTCTAGCATTATAAAAAGATTCAACGTCATAACTTTAGCAATGATAAAGCTTTTATTAACTTGGAATTGCTCTGTCAAAGGAAACTGATTTACGATTTTCATCGCAGACAGCACTGAGAAAAAAGCTTAAAAAGCCAAAAGGAAATTTTGTCTTCACGACAGTCGGTTTTCACGTCGGAAGTTGTTTATAGATGATTTATGATTATGGTATGTTTTGAATATGTAAATATATGCAAATTATTTTTGTTTTATTTAGAAACTAGCGATTCACCCTCGCTTTGATCGGGTTCGTCCCTAAGTTGCTTCCCAAAACAAACTTTTCATTTTCAAACAAATTTTTTTCGTGGGACCCAATTTTTTTTCTAAAATTAAAGTAGCCTAAGTTACTCCTTATTACATCAGCTATCTGCCAGTGAAAGTCCCGTCAAAATCGGTCCATCCGTTTCAGAGATTAGCCGGAACAAACAGACAGACAGACAGAAAAAAATATAAAAATAGGTCGATTACTGTCCTGTAATACAATAACCAAATAGTTTATGGTTACAATTTTTGTTGTTATTAAAAAAAATCTTCTAGAAGAATTAAAAATAGTATAAAATGCACGTAGGTAAAAATGCACATGTTATAGTTGTGGAACACGTATAGGGTGGTTTAATATCATTAATGCGGTTTTTAAGTAATTGTTGCTAATGTATGTATTCAGATCTTTTTTTACGTCCCACTGTTAGGCCCGGGTCTCCCTTCAATACGAGAGGGATCAGGCCATAGTCCACCACGCTGGCTAAGTGCGGGTTAGTGAACTTCACATGTCTTTTGAAAACTTGCTAGGTTCTCTTAGCATGTCTGAGATTCCTTCGCCATAAAATAAGTGGTAATTATGTTGGAAATGATAACATCAAAGGTGCGAGACCCGGGATTTGAACCCGCTTTACTCGGTTTCCCAAGCGAGCGCGCGCTACCATTGGGCTACCATTACCTTACATTATTTATTGCTAATTAGAAGTTAAGTAACTTCAATATTTAGAACATTACTATATTGACAGTAAGGATTTTTGTTTCTTTGTTACCCCTTGACGCGTCAAGGGTAAACTTATATACTATCTATTTATATAATAATAAACAAAAAAATATTGATACAAATTAAAAAAAAAACTATTTACAAAAGTGAAGTCCCTGACTCCTAAGCTAAGTGTAGAACCCGTCCACCCCAACGTCGTGGTGGTTTGGGGGGGCTCAGTAGTGTCCGGCAACCCAGCCGGGCGCAAAGCCAAGCATAAGCCACCATGACTAAAATTAGAAATAATTCTTCTGATTTGATTTAAAATATGAATTTTCTAATTCAAAGTTTTAGACAGTGCATATGTACATTCAATAGGAATGAATAATAGCAAAATAAGCCATTATACAAAAACTCGAAAACAAAAACGCGCAGCTGGGAAACGTTAGTGTTACTATAATATGTTTGTCAAGTTTTTCCCATGGGATATTAAGATGTAATTTAATGAATAATTAATAAGGATAAGGGGAAGGCGACCCACCTATATATCCGAAATTTGATAGACCCATAATAATCATTTCATCTAAAGACAATTGGCGTTGAAAATGAGTTAGTGTGAAATATCAAAGATGAACCCAATTTAGCTGCAGAAGCATAAGAACTTATCATATTTCTATAGAAACGCTTCAAAATTTTAATTTTCAGCATAAGAAATAAAAATAAAAGCTACTAGACTACAAGGCATTTAAGCCAGTTGAATATTGGTTACTTTACATATCTATACAGATAAATAAAATTGAAGTGTCTGTTTGTAATGTCAAAATAACAGCTATATACTAAATGCATATGGAATTATATACGGTACTTATAACTAAAAGACACAATTTTTAAAATTTTTGTCTGTCTATCTGTCTGTCGCTCTGTCTGTTTGTTCCGGCTAAACTCCGAAACGGCTAAACCAATTTGAACAGTACTTTCACTGGCAGATAGCTGATATTATAAGAAGTAACTTAAGCCACTTTTATTTTAAGAAAACAATTAGAATTCCACTCAAAAACATTAAAACGTACCTAGGGACGCACCTGTAAGGTAACTGGTAAGTCGCTAGTGTCAAATAGAATGGAGACGGCACGAGGGAGATTGGTAAATTAAGATAACTATACTATACTAGAGACTCACCCTCGCTTCGCTTCGGGTTCGTCTCTAGACAAAAACAACTATCCCACGGGAACCGTACATTTTTCCGGGATGACATATAGCCTAAAGCCTTCCTCAATAAATGGACTATCCAACACAAAAAGAATTTTTCAATTCCATCCAGTAGTTCCTGAGATTAGCGCGTTCAACCAAACAAACAAACAAACAAACAAACAAACTCTTCAGCTTTATAATATTAATAATATTAGTATGGATTAGTTTATAACCTCTCTAATCTTCACTAGGGAACGTGTACACAATATAATAATATATTAACAAAAATATAATAAACCTGAAACCAAAATATTTGCATGTGAACTACGTGGTATGACATGACACGTGCCTGACATAATCAAAAGGTAAAATAATTAAGGTTTTTAAGCCTTCAATTTAGTACTCACTCATATTAAAGTCATTTACTTAAAACGTTTTACATTGTTAAGCCAATTCATTATATAGATGTATGTCAAAATGGATGGAAATGTTTGGGTAATGACCGGCGCGCCTTACGCAAATGTGTGCATAACTGAAGCATAACGAGCGTGCATTAAATTATATATATATATATATATTTATGGATATTCTTCTAATAAACAGCGTTTTTAGCTAGGCCCTGTTTGAAGAATTTTTGCTTGTTTAAATGTTGTATTAATCATAGATTATAGTAAAGCTTTAAGGTTTCTAGTGCTTAAAAGTAATACTTTAAGTAAAGCTAGTTTTTTTAGATAAGTAATATAAGGTGTTAGTCTGGATAGATCTATAATTTTACCATAGCTGCGACAGTTACTCTATAATTTCAATATATAATAGCGCAATAGTTAAGAGATTTACTCTGGAAGTACATAAACATATTATAAATATTCAGATACACACCTACACACACGCACAACACGCACACGCACACGCACACGCACAACACGCACACACACACACACACATTTTGTTGGTCTGAATATTATTATATTATAAGCTATATTATGTTGATTAAAATACATTATGTTTTAATTCGTTTAATAAAAGTGTAGCAAGTAAACTTGGAAGTTTCATGACGGCAGACTTTGATGAATGAATGTTGCCAGAGCTTTTAAAAATAAGATGGATTGAGGAAAGTATAAATTAAATATTCATTTAAAAGTTTACAATATATAATTATTTTTATTGCGAAGAGTATTCGTTGTTTGAATATATTTTAAGGATTATTTTGTCACTTCGATATTCAAGAAATTCCTAGTTAGTAAATATTTTATTGCTAATAGTTCTTAGTTAGTTCTCGTACTCAATTTCATCTAAATCCGTCCAGCCGTTTAAGGGTAATGGTATAACAAATGGACACACATACACACATACATACAAACTTCGAAATAGTGTGATTATAGTCGTTCGAGACCTTTGAACAAATGACGAAAGTTCTAAATTTTGTTATTTGACTTTCATCATCCTTGTCTCTTCTCTTCTACAATACTTTCTAAGAATTTCTGTTGAATTTTCCAAATGAATTATTCATTCAATTATCTTTACACACCCTTTTCTAGCGGTCTGGCTAACACTTAATCAGTTTTTTTTATTATTTATTGTTTAACTTTAGAGTTAACCCTACAATATTTACAAAATAGCCGTTCTTAAATAAATAAATAAATATATTGGGACATTAACACACAGCACCATCTAGTTCCATAGTAAGCTACGAGGCCTGTGTTATGGATATCAGATAGTTGATACACTTTAAAATACGTACATATTATAAATATAAGCACCCATGACTGGAATACAAACATTTGTGCTCATCACACAAATGAATGCCCCCAGCGGGACTCGAACTCGCGACCGCTAGCACAACAAGTAGGGTCACTACAAACTGAGCCAAACATGTTTTTACAATAAAGCGAAATGCAACCGAAAAAAAAAATTAATAACCCTTTAAAGTGTTGTTAATTATTGATTATTCAACCCTTATTGAATTCGATAAAGGTTCTAATACAATCTTTTTAGCTTAGACGAACCGACGGATAAATTGGCAAACAGTATACGCTTAATAAAATTCCGTTCCCATTCCGACCTTTGAGGTATTTACAGTAATAAAGGATTTTTTTTCTGAAAAGCACAAATAACATATTTAATTTCAAAGGTGAAATACTCGTATTTCATTTTTTAAGTTGAAATACTTTGTTGAATATTTCATCTTAAAATCAAATTTAATATCTATATATACATAGATATAATATATGTATATAAAATTCTCGTGTCACATTGTTTGTAACAAAACTCCTCCGAAACTGCTTGACCGATTCTTATGAAATTTTGTGTGTATATTCAGTAAGTCTGAGAATAGGAAGTTAACTATTTTTCATAACGCCAAGTGATAAGGGTGGTCCAATTTGAAGACGAACCCGAGCAGACCGAGGTGAGTCGCTAGTATTATATAAAATGTTATAACAAAATGAAATGTGTTTATTATGAACATTTTTGCTTACTTACCATACTAATATTGCTGAGACTCGTGTAAACAAAATCTCATGTGAGATTATTTGTGATAAGGGTGGCCCACCCTAGGAACGAACCCGAACGGAGCAAGGGTAAGTCGCTAGTATATGTATAGATATTGAATTTATTTTCTTATAATCATTATTTTAATACAATACCAATAAATGCTATTGAATATAACCTACATGGGCTTTATTATAATATCATAATTTATTACTTTAATCTCACATAATTGTCCTCTTATATAATTAAACTATATATAGATATACTGGATTTTTTTTCCAGTACATTTTATTTTTGCACCTTGTAAAGATTAGCTGGGATACAACATTCACTGTACATGAAGATTAATTACATCAGTACGGTCTGTTTGCTTCGAGAAATAAAGAGCTATTGCGCTTGGATCAGCAATCGTCCTCGATTTAAATAAATGTTTTTGATTGGACTTCTAACTTACTGCCTTTAGGTCGAAAAACCTATTTAGATTAATGCTTCTCCAAAGTGAAAGCTTTAAATTTTGTTTACGATCTCATATTGTTTTTTACCCAGACTTCCAAAAAAAGGAAAAGGTTCTATATTCGTATGTATGAAAACGAAGAGGGTCTACGTTCGTCTGTATGTATTTTTTTATGTACGCTCACCGATTTTTTGGAGACAGCTTGATAGATTTTGCTACTTTAAATTGTTTTGTTAAAATAGGCCCCGAGGTGGCCCCATAAAATTTTCTTTGATATAGAGCAGCGGTCGTCAACCTTTCAGCAGGCAGGGGCCACAATGTGGCAATATCTAGTAAAAGCGGCCCGCACTTGTGATATTAAAAACGAAAAAACATTTTATTTGTGTTTTATTTAAAGAAATGAGCAAAAAATAAGCAAAAAATATAAACATATACTACAAAATATGTAACTACAATCTTCAGTGTGACGATTGAGGCTGTATTTGAGCGGCTATTTGTTATAAGTATCTTAGCTTTCATGTTAGTAGTTACAATTCGTAAAATGTCTCTTAAAAGCTACATTATTTTCGAGAAAATCAGGAAAAACTATGAATTTTTTATGTACATATATGTTAATAGATAATTACAAAGTTAAATTATAAGTTTTTTTTACCTACTTCTAATTGTCATATCGACTTGAAACTTTGAGTTTTTATTTCTAATGATAGTACAGTGATTTGGTATCATCGAGGAGATTTGATGGTGAAACCAGAGGGTGGAACTCTTTAATGGCTACCAGTAAATACTTTCGAGTTTGGGCTTAATTAGTTTGATTTGAGAAGCCCACTACGAATATTTATGTATACATTACAATGGCATTTAAGATCCTGATTTTTAGTAATACTAATAAAAGCAAGTATTTTAGTCTTCGTATAAAAATTGGTTGATTAGAATTACATTATAAACACGAATTAATATTTTAAGTATTAGGTACTATTTTATTTTGGTCATTATAATTGGCATCCAATTGAACATAATTGCTAAGCCATATTAAGCGAATATTTTATTATAAAAACTTTAAAAAAAAAAAAAAAAAAACCGACTTCCTGGCACTGAAAAGTAAAAAATAACTAAACAGAGGTTTTCATTTAAAATAGATACCTAATCAGATATTTTCGAAGTCGGTGTGCTTTGATTTGTATTGGCTGGCACCGACTTCGAAAATATCTGATTAGGTATCTATTTTAAATGAAAACCTCTGTTCAGTGCCAGGAAGTCGGTTATTTTTTTTTTTTTTTAAGTTTTTATTTTTCCATTTTTAGTGTAGACGTAATAAGCAAGTAATTTGTAAGAAGAAAGATTTTTAATAAAAACATAATATTCGATTAAGCCATTTATTTAAAAACCGCTTGACCGATTTCGATAAAATTTATATGGGACCACCGGGGAAGAATACTCTTTGAAACAAAAAAAAAATTTTCCAAATCGGTTCAGCCGTCTTCGAGAAATCCGTGAACATACATAAAAAAAAAAAGATTCCGACGAATTGAGAACCTCCTCCTTTTTGGAAGTCGGTTAAAAATACTTTCTTCTTACAAATTTGCTACGCCTAGCATATTAAAAATGATAAAATAACAACTTTTTCTTATAAAAAGCGGCTCACCTCGGTGGGTGCTCCTGGTACGTAGCAGAGTGGAGCATGGGAGCAATCCCTTGGTTGTTATGGTTTGTCTCGACAGTACAGCCGTCGGAATGTTGTGGTTGAGTGCGTAAATGATCCTGCGACACCCCATTTACATGGGGATGATTCCCTCAGGTTTTAATAGGTAGTACTGGCTTTTCTAGCCGATGAGTCCCACATAACCACCTGTATGTATACAGGTGGAATGCGTAAACGCATCTACCGATATAAAAAAGGTGATGGTATATGTTTAGGAATACTCATATAAAACAGTATGTAGAATTTTGTAATCAATTCAAGTAATAAAATATGAAACTGGATGACATTTTGATGTAGTCATTTACATATTAATGAAATTTTATATTCGGATAGAATGGTTTTAAATTAGTTAGTGTCTGTCGGAGCGTTCAGTATGTTCAAAATCTAATGAAACGTGTCTCATTTTTGTTAATAAATATACATATTTATCGATACTAATAATTTAAATACAAAAGTTTATCTGTCTGTTACTCTTTTATGGTTAATTTTCGATTTAATAAAAAAAAAAAACGATACGATATTTAAAAATATTTCGCTTTTTGTTATTTTTGGAATCATTTTGTTCATTTATTGTAAGCTTGCATAATTATCAAACATTTGCATTTAAAAATTCAACTTGCCTCATATTGAAGTATATATACTGTGATAATATGACATTATACAATAATAAATAAATAAATAAATATATTTGGACATTAACACACAGCACCATCTAGTTCCATGGTAAGCTACGAGGCTTGTGTTTTATGGATACCAAATAGTTGATACACATACATATATAACTTTACATACATATATATTATAAATATAAACATCTATGACTGGAGTACAAATATTCGTGCTCATCACACAAATGAATGCCCCCAGCGGGGCTCGAACCCACGGCCGTTGGCACAACAAGTAGGGTCACTACAAACTGAGCGAAACGTGTCGTCATATATTATAATATGTTCCATGATATTGATAATATGATGAATTTCTTGCGATAACTTAAAACATGTCATGGCTTTTAGCAGTGCACTATAATTTTTCATTTAACTAGAAAATTGGTAAAGCATATTTCGAAAGTTTACTAACCAATGTCTATCATATCTTCTTCTTTAACCACATATACTTCGCAAATATCACGATATCTTTATATAATCTATGCCCAACTAGCAGGTTTAATAAAAAAATTAAAATCGGAAACGAAAAAGTAAAATAAAACCGTAAAAAAAAATATATTTAAATACATTACCCTCTTTTTAAGGCACTTGGATAAACAGTTAATACACATGAGTTTGTCATTCAAGTCGCGTCAACTTCACGATTGTTTCTACCCCATCCCCTTTTCATGTAAAGCATGTAAAGCGTAATTGCTGCCAACTCTGTTTTTGTGTACGTATTTTATAGTCGGGTTCAAGGGATCCATAAAAAATAAGTATGTACGTGAAATCTGTCATTATGTTAATAGCATTTACTTTAGGATGTCTATTTGTATAAAAGCTCTGTTTATTTTGCGTTGGTTACTATTAAATAGGTATGTATGTTTTCAGCCCTTTTTAACGTCCCACTGCTGGGCACGGGCCTCCCATCAATGCGAGGGAGATCAGGAAATCGTCCACCACGCTGGCCAAGTGCGGATTGGCGGACTTCACATGTCTTTTGAAAACTTGCTAGGTTTTCTCAGACATGCAGGTTTCCTCACGATGTTTTCCTTCACCGTGAGGCAAGTGGTAATAGTGTTAGAAATGATTCGCACATAAAAATATCAGAGGTGCGAGACCCGGGATTTGAACCCGCTTCACTCGGTTTCCCAAGTGAGCGCGTTAGCACTGGGCTACCACTGCCTATTAAATAGGTATTTCAAGGTAATATTTAATTTTGTACTCTTACTTAGACAATCGCAATATTTATTTCACTTTTGCTTAATACGATCTATTTGTTTAACTCGCCACTTATTGCATTTTGAGTGTTCACCATAAAACTTTAAAAAGGATCATAACATAGAAATAAAAATTATGTTTTCTTCTCCATTCTACACGACATTGGCGAAGTAAATTGTGCCCGAATGGCACGCCTATAAGCCGCAGAATAAAGAACATTATAAATAAATAAATATGTTAGGATATTAACACACAGCACCATCTAGTTCCATGGTAAGCTACGAGGCTTGTGTTATGGATACCAGATAGTTGATACACTACACATATATAACTTTAAGTACATACATATCATAAATATAAACACCCATGACTGGAGTACAAACATTCGTATTCACCACACAAATGAATTACACCAAATTCAAACCGCGATTCATCAATCAAATCGCGGGATTCAAACCTGCGAGCGCTGACACAGCAAGTAGGATCACTACAAACTGAGCCAAACGTGTCGTCGAATTACGTTTTACACTAATTTGTTCCGTTAAAAGTAAAATAAAACATTTACTCTACGACTTAACTTTATATTTCGTATTAATACCAACTTCAAAAGTTAAGAGGGAATGGGCGGTTCTTGCGGTGTAATGTTTAAGCATATAACTTTGTAACTGTTGCCTTGATAAAAAAAATCACTTAGAAACATCTGTTTCATCCCATCACATGTATCGAGTGCTACCCCTATTTTATTATTTCCTGGAATTCAACTACAGAATTGTCCAACGGCTTACATCTACCTAGTATTTTTTGTCAAATAGCTTCAATAGTCTTTGAGTAAAATGGCTGTGACATGATGAAATTATAAGGATCTGTTGTGGCTTTTTAGCTAAGGCTAAGACTTCTTTTTAACTTCCTAATTTCTACCTTAAGCTTGTCTGTAAGAAATCACTGATGAGATTAGAGACTAAACAAGAATTTTTTTGGTAAATTTTTTTATATTCTTCGTTCTGTTTGTGGATAATGATGTATAAGAAATATTTTCTTTACTTCTACGAGTACTTTAAATATAGCCCAAGCGTAGATGTTCGAAATAATTACTATCTTACAAAAATATAAGTTTTATTTTCACTTAAATATCAACAATAGGCTTTACGATACAAAAATGTAAATTGGACTTTTAGTTTCTCAGCGAACAACTAGTTATATTTTATTTATTACTAGCGACTCATGCGGTTCTTCCCTAGCTTGCTTCTCGAAACAAAATTAATTAATTAATTTGGTTTTAATTTTGTTTTCGTGGGACTCTAATTTTTTTTTCTAAAATAAAAGTAGCTTAAGTTACTCCTTATTACATCAGCTATCTGCCTGTGAAAGTCCCGTCAAAATCGGTCCAGCTATTTCAGAGATTAGCCGGAACAAACAGACAGACGACAGACAGACAAAAATTGTAAAAAATGTTGTTTTGGTATATGTACCGTGTATACATCCATATGCATTTAGTAAAATGCGGTTATTTTAATATTACAAACAGACACTCCAATTTTTTTTATCTGTGTAGATATATCGAAATATTGTTAATTTTGATGAACCTCAAGTACTTTACGTTTAAGTGAAGTCCTTGAAATAGAAAACGCTTCAGTTTGATCGTTTGATAAAATATTTATAATTTATTTCCAAAGCAAATATTTTACTAATAATTAATTAAACCTCTTAATAATTGTTGGAGTTCGAGAGTGAATTGGAGAGTTTAAACAATAATAATTGGAGACCGAAAATAAAGTTTTACTTCTACCCTAGCTATTAACTCAACGTACCTTGTATTAGACGTAATATGTACCTAAATAATTATATCATAGACTAGCGACTCATCCTCGCTCCACTCGGATTCGTCCCCACTTACGTGTTAAAGTGTAGTATAGATTTCTTATGGATGAAGATATTTTCCCGCACTAAAAAGTATCATATCGATACCTTAATTCGCAAACCAGCTAACTCCATATGAGCAAATTTTTCAGGTGACACTTAAAACTTTATAATATTTTTTTGTACACTGCTTATTAAAAGTCTAAAATATCGTTGGTAGATAATATCGTAAGCTGATTTTTTGATACTGTAAAATCCTACTAAAATAATCCTACTGAATTACTGTTGCGTACAATCTAAACCAAAAAATATTTTTTTACGAAATGTGGAGTTGGCTGGTTTGCGAATTAAGGTATCGATATATGATGATCCGGATAACCAGCTATCATTATAACAAATTTTATCAAAATCTGTCAAGTGGTTTTTTTGTGACGCGTATCCAGATAGACAGACAGACAGAAATTTGAAAAACTGTAGATTCGACCTATGTATCGATAATAATGACTATTTCAATAAGATTTTCCAAAAAATATTTTTAATGTATACATTCGACACAGTTAAAATTTTAATATATATGTAGATATAGGTGATATTATAAAAAAATATAAAACCATTTAACGCTTTTGTGATTGTTTTTAAAATTTTAGCTATAGGGTTTTACCACTCATTATTTTGGACATTTTTTTATTAAGCAACCTATCTCCAATATATTTTTTTCAATTCTATGTAAATGGGTTCGATGATAATTTAATAATGGACCACATTACCTGGAAAGTTCAAAAGGGAATTCCTTGGAATATTTTGTATGCTGATGACATTGTACTGATAGAGAAAAATAGTTCAGAACTTTAGAAGTAAAAATACACACATTCTTTATACTTTATGTATATATATAATACGTAAATATGGTAAATATTACACCTAAACTATTTTGATTTTAGACCCTAAGTTGTTCTGTCATAACTAATCTGACATAACTACATAGGGTCTAAAACCAAATCTTTTTTTTGCTCACTAATATAAACTATTATTACTAAGTTATTATGTTGTTGTCTTATTAGAATGCAGTGTTCTTTACAATTAGGGCGTCATTTAGTCTAGATTTTTTGTTTATTAACATATACAATTGTAAGAATGTATGCTCTGTTAGCAACCTTTGTAATAAATAAATAAATAAAACTTGCAACGTATGCTCATAGTACTCTACTAGAAATGTTTCCGAGCGTATATGTGTAAATTTGTATATGTGTGCTAGTGTCTGTCTACATGTACGCGTTCTATGTGTGAAAATGGCTGGACAGATTTGAATGAAATTTAGTACACTATCAATAAACTATAACCTATGATATAAACAATAATAATTGGAGATCGAAAATAAACATTTACTTCTATCCTAGCTACTTACTCGACGTATCTTGTATTAGACGTAATATGTACATATACATATATATATATATATATATATATATATATATATCATGAAGCTAGTGAACCGCTAGTAAAGATATAATGAGATAGTTGTGTGGATAAATAATAAACTGTAATTGGACTGTGCTAATTAACGACGGATCCTAATAAGCTATCTATATATGTGTTTTTCCTTACCAGAGATATACATCTATACATATAATACAATTCTAACTGAATCGAATCTGTACAATAAATATTTTATGGAGAATCTTCTTGAAATAGTCATTATTATCGATACAAAGAACGAATCTATAGTTTTTAGAATTTTTGTGTGTGGCCGTGACTGCGACCGCATCACGGAAAAACCATTGGAGGGATTTTGATGAAAATTGGTATGATGATAGCTGGGTATCCGGGTCAACATATATGATACTTTTTACTGCGGGAAAATATCTCATCTCTGAAAAATCTATACTAAATTAAAAGTACCTAGGGACAAACCCGAGCGGAGCGAGGGTGAGTCGCTAGTTTAATATAAGATCCATACAAATTATGATAAATTCCTATTATTTAGTTAGGTCAGAGATAGATAGGTTATTGGAATTCACCGTCAGTCTTACCTGAGGTTAGATAGCTCTTTGAGAAAGGCTTCACCATTGACGGGCTCGACGCGGTTCTTGAACAGGAGAGACGGTAAGTCACCCATTTGTTCGATAGCCATGTCTGTTCCAGCGAAGCGTTGTGTTAGGTTTGATCTATATAAACAATAGATAGTCAAATTAAATGCGGTTTTGTATGTTAATTATTATCGCATTACGATTATATTAATACACTAGCGACTCACCCTCGCTTCGCTTGGGTTCGTCCCTAGGTTGTTTCTCAAAACAAAATTAATTAATTAATTTGGTTTTAATTTTTTTTCGTGGGACCCTATTTTTTTTTTAAATAAAAAGTAGCCTAAGTTACTTCTTATTACATCAGCTATCTGTCAGTGAAAGTCCAGTCAAAATTGGTTTAGCCATTTCAGAGATTAGCCGGAATAAACAGACAAACAGACAGACAGACAAACATTGTAAAAAATGTTGTTTTGGTTTACATATATGTACCGTGTACACATCCCTATGCATTTTATATTTAATTTAAGCGGTTATTTTAATATTACAAACAGACACTCCAATTTTATTTATATGTATAGATTAATTTACTGCGTTATATATGTTTAAAACTTGATATAACACTAAAAAACTGTTAAAATATGATGCTGCTGCGAAAGCAAATTTCGCATAAAACATCACTCATTTGGAGCAAAGTAAATTAGTTCAAATTAAAGTCAAAAGGTGTCAGGTCAAGTTAGCCCGAAAAATAGGGGTACCCTTGCATAAATTCCCAAGAAGCTGAAAATTTACATGAACATTAGGGATACTATTATAATGAAAAAGTCCCCATCCAATGAAGATCTGTGGATTTCATTGTTAAGTTAGTGAAAGGACTCCATTTTTTTTTTTCGGCATAAACATAGAGATCAGATGATTTACCAACTCGCCAGTTACGCCACCACGCTGGATATGTATAATTACCCATGAGAAAGCAATTGTTTTCTCAGAGATGTAATATTTTCCAGAAATAAAAATTATCCTATAGGTTGACCCAGATGACCAGCTATCACCATACCAAATTTCATCAAAATCCGTCCAGTGGTTTTTTCGTGATGCGTTCCCAGAGAAACAGACAAAAATTCTAAAAACTATAGATTCGGTCTCTGTATAGATAATAATGACTATTTCAATAAGATTTTCCAAAAAATATTTAATGTACATATTCGGCTTGTTAAGATTTTTTTAGGTATATGTACAGAATGATCACTCTTTATTGAATGTATAAGACAAGATAATTCTCTTGAACATTTAAAATACATTTTACGTCAATGACTAGACGTCAAAAGAATTTCATTCAAACTCGTTCCCTGTCCCTTTTACTTATTAAAGCATAACAAAAATGTATAAACAACTGATGTAAAGGGTGAAATAAAAACGTAAGCGACGTTTTAACTATCATTAGTACTGCTACCGACAATGTTATAAAAATTGTTTTTTTTTTTTTTTTCAGAAATACATCCGTATCAATATTATAATATTATATATGTGAAAGTTTGTGAGTACGTATGAGTGTTTTTTACTCTTTCACGCCAGAATGGCTGAACAGATCTGGATGAAATTTGGCACAGTGATAGGTTATAGTTTGGAATAAACATAGGCTACTTTTTATTCTGGAAAAATGTACGGTTCCCGTGGGATAGGTTTGTTTTTGTTTTCCTAGAGGCGAACCCGAGCGAAGCGAGGGTGAGCCGCTAGTATATATTATATACATGTTATATATATGTAATATATAAACACACTATACAAATATACAAGATTCATATATATACAAGAATTGCTCTTCAATATTATAAGTTAAGATGAGATGAATGCAAAAGTTTGTACGTTTGTTATTCTTTCTCGCTGAAATGACTGAATGGATTTGCTGCAAAAGCCGCCTGTATATAATATTATAACTACAAAATTCACCTAGAGATGCACCCGGGCGAAGCAAGTGTATTGCTATGGGGACCGTGAGCGTAATATAAAGGGCAGCCTCATTGTCCCCTTAGTGTATTATTCCCGAAGATAGTGGGATCAAAGCATTCATTTATAAACACAGAGTATTTATAAAAATGAAAAAAATAATAAAATATGGACTTCAACCAGTCATCAATAACATTATACATGGTTCAACCATGTTTATGGTGTAGTAGAAAAAAGTAATAAAATTGAAACTGTCTTAACCCCAAAAGTTGTACCACAAACGAGTGTGATAAATGTTTATGATGTGAAAATTATGGTAGGTATTAAAAAATACTTTAAAAATACTTAGTGTGATCAAATTAAAAAAAACAATATTTTTTTCTTGACGTTGACATTATTGAAAAACGATCCCAATAAATTAAGATATTTATCACTAGTTGGCGTAAAAGTCTACACGCACAGTGTCCATAGCGGAATAATTGAAAACAGATTGCAACATACATTGAAATACATACATTCAACTATTTATTATGTTAATTAATTATCTATACATATAATAAAACTGTAGAGGTCGAATGTCTGTACATAGAAAAAAAAATGCTAAAAACCGAGTCAGGAGGATGTAAGAAGAGAAATACAACAAATCTAGATTTTTTTCAATTTTTTTGTTTTTGTTTTTCTGTCTGTTTGTCTGCTTATACGGGCTATTCTTCGAAACTGTTGGACTGATTTAAATGAAGTTTTGCATGGTGGTACCTTATATCCCCGGTTAATACTTTAGATACTTTTCATTCCGGAAAATTAAAGAGTTCCCGTGGGATAGTTAAAAAACTATAGTAACTTATACAGCTTAGTACACAACAACTACTAATAGGATTTTAAGGAAACCTTACAATAATAAAGATTATACATCAGAATAACAAATAGACTACTTTTTATCCCGGAAAAGTGTATGGTTCCCGTGGGATAGGGATATTGTTATTGTTTGTTTAGGGGCGAAATTAGCAAAGACAAAACAGTTCAGTAGCTTTTTCTGTATTTGCCAACCGATTTTCTTATTTTTTGCTCAGTAACTATGGACGAGCCTTAGTGTTACCAATAAAAAAAATATTATTGTCTAATTTCGACCACTGAGCGAATACTAGTTACAAAACTAATTATTTGATTTAATCAATCGCCTTGTAATATCTTAAATATTTTGATATTTTTGTATTTTAAATTTATATAGGCCTTTTCCAACACCTCGTTTTTCATTTACTTTTGCATCATCAATCTTATCTTTCGAGCTTTCATTACTCATTTCCGTTTTATTTGGAAGTCAAATCCTTACTTAATATTTTGTCAAAAATTTGTGTGTTTTTTATTCCTTTATCAGTAAGTCAGTAATGGAATGATGTGACTGTCTGTATGGATATTAGATTATATTATTGTGAAATCGTGTACTTTTTCAGCTAAAAAGCTTATTCTTTGTTTGATTGCAAAACAGAAGACGTACCCTCTTCAATTCTATTATACTTTTATTATTGTATATTACTCGATGTTTTTCGTAATTGTGAATCCATCTATATATAAGAATGTTAGATGACCTTTTTGTTAGAAATATATATATATATATATATATATATATATATATATATATATATATATATTTCTAACAAAAAGGTCATCTAACATTCTTTAACCGTTTTAATAAAAAAAATCCTAAGGTTGGAACAATTACGAGATTTTGAAGTGACTTACCTTTAATGTTATTAATTAATATTAATTTAAATATTCTTTTCACTCTAGTAAAAGAGCTTTCATTTTGAATAACTTTTAAAATTCAGTAGTTAAAATGTGTATATTATTTATGAAAGAAATATTTATTCGAAGAAAAGAAGCCCAGACAGGACTTTTGTACACCATAATTAAAGCACTAATATAAAGAAAACTGATTAAGAAAGAATTATTCTCAGTCTGAAAATATAATACAAATATAATTCTTATGTTTTGGATATATAATATCTCTTTTTCTGTATCAATGAATAGAATATAGGGTACCTAATCAGTCGAAGAGATATAATATGTATTTGCAAAGTAAAACTATGTATATGGAGGAAAAACAATCTAAGCATGTAGCAAATCTTGTAACTTTATGGAAAAATGGATCATTCTATCCTAAATTTTTGTCCGTCTGTTACAACTTATTTTAGATCTACTTAGAAAAAGGTATATTCAACTCGGGTTAAGACTATTTGTGTAATTGTCTGTTAGGTGCCGACCGATGCAGTTGCAATGGTCGCAGATCGAAGTCTTGACTTCGAGTCCCGGACTGACTTCGGACTTTGAGAGTGAAAAGAATAGTGTACTGGTGTATGCACGTACACTTATACACTATAATATTTCCTGCGCAGTTAGCTAATCTCAGTGAGATTGGCCACAATCGGTCACAATATGTTGGGACATTTACGCACAGCACCATCTAGTTCCATGCTAAGCCACGAGGCTTGTGTTATGGATACCAGATAGTTGAGTTGATACACTACACATATATAACTTTAAATACATACATATAATAAATATAAGCAGCCATGACTGGAGTACAAACATTCGTGCTCATCACACAAATGAATGCCCCCAGCGGGACTCGAACCCGCGACCGCTGGCATAGCAAGTAAGATCACTACAAACTGAGCCAAACGTATCGTCTCAGAATATCATAATGACACATATCTTTATTAAGATTGTGAATTAAATACGATATCGTGTTTTATTTCAAAAAGACATTGTTTTTGGATGAAAATACATTATTTAATAACAAAAAAAAAATTGAGCCTTCTAGATATTTTAATTTAAATAACGAAGGTATAAATCAAAGTTTGAGCTGAAGATCGAGCTCAGTGGCGTACCATAGGAGAAGAATGTCCAGCAGTGGAAGAAAGCAGGCTGAATATGATGATGAAGATGATGATGAAATCAAAGTTTATTCGTTGCTTATTGTGATGACAGCATAATCTTAAATAGGAAACTATTGTCTGGAATTTCTTATCCCAGCAGAAAAGTGAATAACCGTGTAAAGGTAATATTGTACGAGTCAAAGCGTAAGCTAATCGTGAATGGGCTGTGTAGATAGATACATTTAACTCGGTAAGTCATTTAAGTTCACAATTTATTGTAGATTTTAACTTCTAGTAAATGCAAGTAAATAAGAAATACTTTGCAACCATTGCCTAGATTTTTTACTGCAATATAGCACTGTAAATGGTTATTTTAATGAATGATTTTAAATGTTAAAAATACTTTATTTCTGGATGCAATAATTATTTTTTATGTATTTTCGAAATCAGTGCACACCTCTTCGCAATAAAATTTCTTCTTAAATATTTGGAAACTAAAATTTCAAAAATCTATATATCTAATTGAAACTAAGGACCGGTCTAAACTTTTGACAGTTGCGACGACCTCTACTTTATTATTTACAGCGACTTTGCCTCTAGAAAAACAAAAACAAATCTATCCCACGGGAATCATATATTTTGTCGGATACATTTGCCTATGTGCTATTCCAGACTATAATCTATGTTGGTATCAAATTTAATCCAGATCCGTTCAGCCATTTTGGCGTGATTGAGTAAGAAACATCCATCCAAACATCTAAACATACATTAATAATATAATAATCAATAAAAAAATGGAATAGTTTTTTTTATATTATGACTAGCGACTCACCCTCGCTTCGCTCGGGTTCGTCCCTAGCTACGTTTGATTTTTTTGAGCGAAACCCTAATTCTTTTTCTAAGGCCTAAGTTAGCCTTAGCCTAAGATAGCCTAAGTTACTCCTTATAATATCGGCTATCTGCCAGTGTAAGTCCCATTAAAATTGGTCCAGCCATTTCGGAGATTAGCCAGAATAAACAGACAGACAGACAGACAAAAATTTTAAAAATTGTGTTTTTCTTATAAGTACCGTATATAATTCCATATGCCTTTAGTGTAAAGCTGTTATTTTGACATTACAAACAGACACTTTAATTTTATTTACCTGTATAGATTTCATTTCCAACACTGGGTGAACTTCAGTTATTATTTTTCCTACTTACCTAAGAGTACTTCCGTTAGTAAAGATGAAGAATGCTACTTCGGATCGCTCTTGCTGCAACCTGGTTACCAGCTTCCCTAGCTCAGTTGCTCGGCTCACCTGCAAATATATGCTTTTTAAGAAGGAATTATCAATAAGTAAGAAGTTATTTGGAATTTATTCATATTTTTGTGTACTAAGCTGTGTAAGTTACTATAGTTTATTAACTATCCCACGGGAACTCTTTAATTATCCGGAATGAAAGGTATCTAAGATGTTGACTGGGGATATAAGGTTTCACTATGCAAAATTTCATTTGAATCGGTCCGACAGTTTCGAAGATTAGCCCGTACAAGCAGACAAACAGACAGAGAAACAAAAAAATGAAAAATTCTGAATTGGTTCAATTACTCTTCTTACATCCCCCTGATTCGGCTTTTAATTTTTTTTTCTTATGTACAGACATTCGGCCTCTACAGTTTTATTATATGTATAGATAGATATAAAAAAGTATAAAGTATTAATATATATGATATTACCTATATTCCTTTTATATTTAAACTGATTTTTAGTTTATACTTTTGAATATGTTATGTTTTGTAAGTAATGCTAGATTTTTCCTAAACATTCGACTTGTTAGTTTTTATTTTATTTCATTGAATAGAACATAATAAGTAAAATATTTGGTAAACATTAATACATACGTAAGAACTATACTTATAATAATACTGTATATAAAATATTTTATCAATAGAAGATGAAAGTCACCCCAAATGTTCAGTAGAGCAAATGAAAATGACTCATAAGTTAGTGTGAATAGAAAAAGAATGATTTGATCTTCAACCTTGTTCTGATTCTGAGGAAAATTTTACCAAATTTCTTATAAACATATTAATTTGTTTGGTAAATCTTTTGTATAAATCAATATTAAAAGAAAATTATACAATACACATACTAGTGTTTGTCCAAATTCGGTCTTAACGACTATTGAAAATATATGAATAACTAGCGGCTAAACCTCGCTTTGGTCGGGTTCACCTCTATCAAAACAAAAATGAATCTATCCCACGGGAATCGTACATTTTGTCGGGATAAAAAGTAGCTGTGTTATTCTGATATTTCTTTTTTTATTTTTCTCTCTTTTTTTTCTTTATAGATTCTTTAAAATCCATTTGTATTATAACGTGTTTTCTCATGGGAATGAGATAATCTCTCATGGTAAAAAGTAGCCTATGTCACTTTTCAGCCAAAATCACGCCAATCCCCCACTCTGTTTCAACGTGAAAGAATGACAAACAAACAAACACACTTTCACATTTATAATATTATTATGGATAATACTGAATTGTTTTGTCTCTACTATTTATATAAAAATCTATATCAAAAATGTTTTTATTGATAGCACTAATAAAGCTACAAACCAAAAAAAAAGCAAAAACAGTTTATGAAACAGAGAAAGAAAATGTTCTAAAGCTGTTTTGTCTCTGTCTATTTATATATGTATTAGCAGAACCGGCGGCTTCGCTCGCGCTAAAACTACAAAAAAAAACTAATAAAGTAGGTTTCATACAAACTTTCACCCCCTATTTTACCCTCTTATGGGGCGAATTTAAAATGCTAAAACATGCATTTATTTAATTGTATTGAAGAGTATTAATACCAGTAATTCTGATCATAAATATTTTTTTGGGTTGTATTATAACGTGTTTTATTGTGGGAATGAGATAATCTCCCGTAGTAAAAAGTAGCCTATATCACTCTCCAGCTCTCTAACTATCTCCATACAAAAATCAAGCCAATTTGTCACTCTGTTTCGACGTGAAAGAAGGACAAACAAACAAACAAACACCCTTTCACCTTTATAATATTATATAAGTATGGATATGTAGATTAGGTTTTTATTGTTAGCTAACTTTGAAACTGATTCTCACTACGATTTCTTGAGTTTTTAAAAGAAATTCTAGTTCTTTTAGATATAATTACATTTTTGCGGGATACATGGAGTAAATTAAATTTTAAGTCAACGTATACAATCGGTAGTCGAAACATATATTTCCTCTTCACGGAATTGAACTGGTTAGCTCACACAATCGGTAGTACCAGTCTAGGATAAAATATGCCATTACACTCCAACGTTATAAGTTTAAAGCATATTCACGAGTAATTTATCTCATAATGCATCCATTTTACTCCATTTATTTATTAAAGTAGAGACCCTATAATAAAAACAAATATAACGATACAGAGTAAATTGCAGATAGAGTCACTCTTGCTTATATTATAAAATAAATGCGTAAAACAACTATTGTTTTTTCTTCTGAACTGAATAACGTGAGTTTTTAATGAAAACGGATCTACAGAATATCTATACTAATATTATAAAGATGAAAAATTGATTTGTTCGTTTGTACCGAATAAGCTCCGAAACTACAGAACAAATTTAAATGAAATTTGGTAAGAAGTCAGTTTGAGACCCTGGGAAGGACATAGGATAGTTTTTATCCCGAAAATCAACCCTTAAGGGGGTGAAAATGGGAATGAAAGTTTGTATGGGGAAGCAACCTAGGGACGAGTCCAAGCGAAACGTGTCGTTAGTCATATATATCAGAACAGGATTTTCGAAAAATTACCTAGAAATGCGCACATATACACACCTGAACAAAATAGGGTAGATAACTAATTTTAATATGTAAAAAGAGCAATATTTGACCAGACATTAGGAATATTAAAAATTATCTTAATATTATCATTTAAATGTTATAGTAAATTGAATGAATGATAAGGAATAAGTTCCGGGCGACCGAGCTTTGCTGGACGTTTTTCGGAGTGGATATAAAAATTGCTGTTTTTCAGCAAAGGCACCTTACATAAAAAAAGTAAAACCATATCTAAATAAATATAAAAGATCCAAATCGTTAGAGCCGTTTCCGAGATACACGAAATAATTTTGTATATACCTATACAATTAATAATTGCTTACTGAATATTGTAAGATATAAACATAAACTGGTCTTCGGTGAAGTAGGCCAACGCTTTTACCATTAGGCCATTCAGATGGCGGCGGCGACGGAATTACGTACCATATTACGCGGGCAATACTTTTTGGGTGAAAATACGGAGAAAACGAATTTTCTCAGATATGAGACCTAGCTAGATCGACTTATCGCCCCCGTAAACCCGTATATTGCAAATTTCATCGAAATCGTTAGAGCCGTTTTCGAGAAAGTGTTGTGAGTATAAATATATATATATATATATATACTAGCGTCTCACCCTCGCTTCTCTCGTGTTTGTCCCTAGCTACGATTTAACGGTTAGTGTGGAATAAACTATATATTATACTCGTGGAAATTAGATAATCTCCCATAAAAAAGTAGCCTATGTCACTCTCTAGCCCTGCAACTATCTCCACACAAAAAATCACGCCAATCCGTCACTCTGTTTCGACGTGAAGAAGGAAAAATAAACAAACAAACAAACACACTTTTACGTTTATAATATTAGTATGGATATATAAATATGCTCGTTTAATAGTATAGGATGGGATAAATTTAAATAGTGTTTTAAGGTGAAGTTTTTTTAAGGTTAGGGTTTATATACTCGCAATTTTAAACTTAAACTTTATAGCAACCATATAGACTATTGGTTTAAAAATACAATAAATTCGCAATAAGATTATTCTCTACTAGCTATTCTGGTTTTCCTTGTATTAAAATGTCGGATATTTGCCCAGAGTTCTTTTTTGTTATATCATATTTTTTAGATAAAAAAAAAACTAAAAACTTGAATAAATACAAAAAAAAGTAAAACTTTATATCCGATCGAGGTTCGAGCTCGGACACACCTATGATTGTTAATCTTGCACCTTGATCGCTCGACCACGATGCTTACGCCTGAGTGAAAATTATCGAGCATATTCTGCGTAGAATAATGCAAAAGAAAACCGCATGAAAACTCGAAAACACGCGTTTTCCCAGACATGAGACTAATCTAGATCGATTTTTCACCCCCGAATACTCCCACATAACAAATACAGTTTCCGAGATCACTGGTATAAATAAATAAATCCTACTAATATTATAAAGGCGAAAGTTTGTAAGAATGTATGTATGTATGTATGTTTGTTACTCTTTCACACCAGAACGGCTGTACGGATTTGGATGAAATTTGGCACAGAGATAGATTATAGTCTGTAATAACACATAGGCTACCTTTTATTCCGAAAAAATGTGCGGTTCTCGTGGGATAGGTTTGTTTTTGTTTTCCTAGAGGCGAACCCGAGCGAAGCGAGGGTGAGCCGCTAGTAAAGATATATATATACAAGAATTGCTTCTTTAAATATATTAGATAGATAGATTAAATTCGTACAAAGAGCATGGCACACGAACATCTCTTTCACGAAACCAATGCATAAAGAACTAAGCATCTTGATAGTCCCTTGCTTTTAAAATGTAGTAGATTCACAGTGTGTCTTCTATTTTTTAATATCTGTGCATCGACCAATCGTTGTCGCTTAGGTTACAGGAGCTGACACCAAATGATTACAGTTTTATTTCTCAACGAGCGAAACTAGAAATGGAAAATATATTTTATAAATAAATTGCTTTCATTTACTACAAAGTATTACGTTTACTTTTTTATTGACAAGAAAAAGTTTATATAACGTTTAGAATATATACAGGTTACATATTTTTTTTTCTTTTCATCGGTCTAATACATCGCTTGAGAATGACAGATAATAAAATGGGAGTTTCTACAATCCGTATTATAAATGTGAAAGTTTGTATGTATGGATGTTTGTTACAATTTCACGCCAGAACGGCTAAACGGATCTGGATGAATAGTCTACTTTTTATCCCGGAAAAATGTACGGTTCCCGTGGGATAGGTTTGTTTTTGTTTACCTAAAGGTGATCCCAAGCGAAGCGAGGATGAGCCGCTAGTATATAATAATAATTTAATTCAATAATTAATTAATAAAGTAAATAAATATAATGAATTTAATGTTAAACTGACAAGTACGAGTAATGTTATATTAAAGTTGTATAATTATATAATGAGTTTTTTTTTTAACATCTAAGAGATATTGAAAATATATTAATACAAAATTCGACTTCATATGCTAACATGGAATATCAATAAATACACGATAATCTAATATACAAAATTCTCGTGTCACACACAGTGTTTGTAACAAAACTCCTCCGAAACGGCTTGACCTTATGAAATTTTGTGTGTATATTCAGTAAGTCTGAGAATAGGACGTAAACTATTTTTCATACCCCTGCGTGATAAGGGTGGCCTAATTTAAGGACGAACCCGAGCAGAGCGAGGGTGAGTCGCTAGTATTATATAAAATGTTATAACAAAGTGAAATGTATTTATTACGAAGATTTTTGCTTACTTACCATACTAATATTGCTGAGACTCGTATGTAAACAAAATCTCATGTGAGATTATTTCTTTTCTAACGGATTACCCTCATTTTACACGGGTACGTTCTTATATTATAACTTTTCTATTTATATATATAATATTTACACATAAAAATGGATGTTCGTATGTTTGTTCCGATCCGATCATAATGAAAATCTGGTGGGTTATCTGTATACGCTTGCGAAGGTTCCAGATGCAAAAAAAGATTTTTTCTTTGGACTTTTGTTTTTTTTTTGGTGGGTTCCTTAAACATTCAATCTTAAGAATGCACCCAAGCGAAATGAGGGTAAGTCGCTAGTCTATACTGTTATAAAGCAGTAACTTAGCGAAATCTGTACATGGAATATTTTTTAAGAACAATGACTGTAACGTATTATGTACACAATATAAACCCCAAAACAATAGTTATAAATTTTTTTGTCTGTTTCACGCAAAAAGTATTGGATCAATCACTTCTCAAGTAAGGGAATTTTTATTTTTTATTTTTTTATAATACTTACTTACTTTTCTATATCTATATATGTACATTATACATATATGTATATATGTATATAGTGTATTCTATACTTACCGTTAAAACGCACCTATGGACGAACTCGAGCGAAGCGAGGCTGAGTCGCTAGTATTATATAAAGTCATGCTGCCTTTTGGCAAATATTATTACTAATTAGCCTACGTGTTGTTCCAGGTGTGATGAAGTAACGAACATACACGTAGAAGTTTCGCATTTATAATAATACTTGTGTGATTACATAATTTAAGCAAACGCTATCTATATAATACTCTATATGATACTCAGTGTATCTAACGTATAAGTCTTGCGATTCAGCTTTTCTATACTACCTTATCACAATATTAGTTCGCCTCATTGAGTCGTAAGCAAAACAGAAATGTAAATCTGTCCATTTATAGTCAGTTGGTTATTGTTTTAGATGCGTCTTTACTTACCTGTATCGATGATATTTTAGAATAGAGTATAATAAAGCTTTATTTGCACAGGCGGCACTGACAAACAAATAAATGACATATATAATTTGATTTTATAAAAGCCTTTTGAAAAAATTAATGTAACCACAAAAACGAACCATCTCTATGGAATTAAAAAGTACAGAAAGGATGGGATTATTATAATTAATATAATAAGTACCTAATCTTATTAATATAATAAATGTGAAAGTTTAGATGGATGTTTGGATGTCTGTTACTCAATCACGCCAGAACGGCTGAACGGATCTGAATGTAATTTGGCACAGAGATAGATTATAGTTTGGAATAGCATATAGGCTACTTTTTATCCCGTAAAAATGTGCGGTTCCCGTAGGATATATTTATTTTTGTTTTTCTAGAGGTAAAGCCGAACGAAGCGAGGATGAGCTGCTAATCTATACTAATATTATAAAGAGGTAAAGTTTGTGAGTTTGTCAGGTTGTAGGGGGTAATCTCTGGATCTACTGAACCGATTTAGACGAAATTTCGTAAGAAAATATCCGAATATCCGGATCATCCCTTAAGGGGGTGAAAATGGGGATGAAAGTTTGTATGGAGAATCAACATAGGATCAAACCCGAGCGAAGCGAGGGTGAGTCGCTAGTCAGATAGAAAACACTTCACTGTATCATAAAACAAGTCGCTGTAAAAAAACAAAGTTACTGAGCCTATGTTGGTCATCAGGGGCAGTATTATTGTCTTGTATTTTTGCAATTCGAATAATTGGAATGAAGTGGCTTATAAAATAACTTCTATACTTTAAATAATACTATTTTGTACCTAACACTTAGTCTTACCACTATTCCGTGCGAACATGACTTGTACAGTAATAATTAAGTGTACATTTGTTTTTTTTTTATATGCTATCAAGTATTTTTGTGATTTCAATGTATTTCCGTTATTATAAACTAGCGAATCACCCTAGCTTGATTCCACATACAAAATTTTATCCCCATTTTCACGCCCTCAAGGGATGATTTTCGGGATAAGAATTTCCTATGTCCTTCCAAAGGTCTCACACTATTTTCTCAACTTTCATCTAAATCGGTTCAGTAGATCCAGAGATTACTCCCTACAACGTCACAAACTCACAAACTTTACCTCTTTATAATATTAGTAGGTATAGATAAAACTTTTGTACCTGTTCTTCCACATCAGCTACTTCCACGCCATTCGTGAGACTGTTCTTTAAAGAAAAAGTAGTTTGGACGATCAGGGCTAGAATAGGTATAAAAGGTAGCAGTAAAAGCCTCCAGAGTTGACAGTTCCCACTTTTGCACCAACGTCGGACTTTGAAGCAATTTGTGTGGTCGTCTGGCTTGAGCTGCTTTGGAGATGCTGAGAACAAAAGAAACAAAAACATAATTTTTTGGTTGACCGATTTCAAAGGAAGGAAGTACTGAGTTTGGTTTTATGATGTTTTTTCCTGTTTGACGTTTAGGATTTTAAGTACACTACACATTTACTACTTTTATATTTATAATATGTATGTATTTAAAGTTATATATGTACACTACACATATCAACTATCTGGTATCCATAACTCAAGCCCATGAAATTAGATGGTGCTGTGTGTTAATGTTCCAACAAATTTATTTATTTATTTTATTATCTGTGTTTAAATGAAATATAAGTTATAAAATAAATTTAGGGATATGATATGTTTTTGCTGTGCCTAATTCAATCGGAAGTGATTAAGTAAACAACGTTTAATATTGTTATTAGCTTAGATTAATTTAATTCCCATGTATATTTTAAAGTTATTTGAATAAAAAAAACATATGTTGGGACATTAATATAAAGTTTTTTTTTAAATCGATTAGAACGTTAAGGAACCTTTTTTTCTGTTTTTATCTAAAAGAATTTTCTTGGTAATGGTTTTAAAATGTGCCAGTTGAACGCAGACATCCAACTTTTAATAAATATAGAAAAAAGATAAATCTATTAACTTTCATCCATTTTTTGCCCGACGTTTCGAATATAGCAAATCAAACTTTTGGATTTTTAATAGTAGTCTGATTATCCTAATAAATATGAAAAAAAAGTAAATAATATACTAAAAATGTTAATATAGTAAAAATTATAAAAGTGTCTTTTGTATTCAAGAATAATTTAAATGAAATTATGGGCAAAACAAAAGTTTTAACGTTGTTTTGAAGTTCAAGTAGGTACTTTAACCAGGGCTTGAGTCAAATTAATTTTGATTTGTATGTTGAAACATGATTGAGCATAGACTTACCCTGACTCTTGGACTAAACAAATAACACAGTTAAAAGTTATATTTATTAGGCTTTGATTACTCCGTCTACAAGAATAAAATTATTACTTTAAAGTTCAAAATTGGACCACCCTCGAAGTCTCTTTTTATCAAAAAGAACATTAAAATCTATGAACCAGCCAAAATCCCATGGTAAGTAAGGCTTGTGTTATGGATACCAGATAGTTGATACACTACACATATATAACTTTAAAAACATACATATTTTAAATATAAACACCCATGAATGGAGTACAAACATTCGTGCTTATCACACAAATGAATGCCCCCAGCGGAACTTGAACCCACGACTGCTGGCACAGCAATGATTATTATTATTATTAATTTTAGTTTAAGTGAATTTGCCTCATTTTAATAATATATTAAGATAAAAATAAAATAAAATTATAGAAATAATGGTTTGGAGAAAACTTGAAGAGAACGCGTATTTCCTTTGTTTTGTTTTCTTATCTCTTCTTTGTATGGCAACGAGAGGATGAAAATATGCATAATATATACAATATACATATATTAGCCTGACAGCTTTTTATAGTCTCAATGATTCACTTCTAAAAGAGTCCTGTGTCCTTTATGGATGTATCTAAATATAAGGCTACTTGTTTGTGTGCCTCTTATTTTTGCCAATTTTCAAATAAAATGAATAAGGATTATCGTTAAATTCAATAATATGTCTGAATTCAAAATTTATTTTTTATAATTTAAAATATGAAAGACTTCTATACAGTTTTAATCCCCTTTTCATCCCTTTAGGGGTTAAGTTTCTTAATCCTTATATTGGACAAAGATTCGGCTGCAAGATTGCTACGTTCATCGATTATTTAATCATAATCATCTACACAGATAAATAAAATTGAGTGTCTCTTTGTAATATTAAAATAACCGCTTTTTACTAAATGCATATGGATGTTTACACGCTACATATATCAAAACAACATTTTTTACAATTTTTGTCTGTCTGTCTGTCTGTTTGTTCGGGCTAATCTCTGAAATGGCTGAACTGATTTTGACGGGACTTTCATGGCAGATAGCTGATGCAATAAGGAGTAACTTAGGCTACTTTTATTTTAGAAAAAATAATAGGGTCCCACGAAAAAAAAATTAAAACCAAAATTTTTTTTAAAAAAGTTTGTTTTGGGAAGTAACCTAGGAACGATCCCTAGCGAAGCGATGGTGAGTCGCTAGTTTTTATATATACAATAATAAAAGGGACAATATGTTTTGACCGGGGTGCCTATTAAAATGTGCCCGCTAAATAAATAATAATTGACTTTTTGGAACAAAATCGATGTACTTGTTATTAAAATAAATTATACTCCACTTCACAGAAATATACGTAGAGAACTTGAAAAGTAATAGCTGCCGTTGCGGACTTGGCCGCAACTTCTTCGCAGCCAGGTGTAAGCGGGTCATATTTTGTTACATTTATACGTTCATGGCGTATATTCATCATTTATATATCAAATTAAAGCTACTTTTTTTTATGCATGATAAAATATCTCTGTCTATATAAAAGTGGCCTCAAGTAGGGCTTACTAGCTGTTAAAAATAGATTAGAAGGTGTGCACACCTAGATGCTAAATGTGCTCCAGGTCACAGTATATATATATATATATATATATATATATATATATATATATATATATATATATATATATATATATATATATATATATTTAGTTTAGCTATTTTAGCATAAAGAAGTAAAAGTACATACTTTTGCATACACAAAAACTTTCGCAATTATTATAATAGTTCGCTGTTTTTATAGAACTTAAAAAATATAAAAATAAAACAGAGAACAATGTCGGCAAAATTAGTTAAATCTAGAACAAATCTTTTCTAGACAATGGGAGTGAGAAAAATTGTTATAAATTGTTTATTACTGTTCGACGACACGTTTGACTCAGTTTGTAGTGACACTACTTACTGTACTAGCGGTCGCGGGTTCGAGTCCCGCTCGGGACATGTTGTTGGAAAATGTTGAGGGAAAATGTTGTTTTGGTATATGTAGCGTGTAAACATCCATATGCATTTAGTAAAAAGCGGTTATTTTAATATTACAAACAGACACTCCAATTTTATTTATCTGTATAGATGATTTCGATTAAATACTCGATGAACGTAGCAATTTTGCAGCCGAATCTTTGTCCAATATAAGGATTAAGAAACTTAACCCCTAAAGGGATGAAAAGGGGGTTAAAATTGTATAGAAGTCTATCATATTTTAAATTATAAAAAATAAATTTTGAATTCAGACATATTATTGAATTTAACGATAATTCATTTGTGTGATGAGCATGAATGTTTGTACTCCAGTCATGGGTGTTTATATTTATTATATGTATGTATTTAAAGTTATATAATATGTGTAGTGTATCAAATATCTAGTATCCTTAACACAGGCCTCGTAGCTTAACATGGAACTAGATGGTGCTGAGTGTTAATGTCCCAACATATGTATTTATTGCAAGTTTGTATATAAATAAATGGTAAGTCTAAAATCTTTATCTAACATTTTTTGAATTTTTCCGTAATATATTATTACTAAGGAAAAAGTGGAAGCTGTCAAGTAACTAAAGCAAACAATTCCATTATGTTGGTATGTAAATGAGAGCTAGAATAATGTTTATATCCTATCCTTTACCACATCCATTAGACTTAATACGACAGTTTTGAATGTAAACACATCTAAAATATTATATATATTCAAACTAGCGACTCAACCTTGCTCTACTCGGGTTCGTCCCTAGATACATTTAAACGGATATATATATATATATATATATATATATATATATATATATATATATATATATATATATATATATATATATATATGTACGCAACGCAACAACGCAAAAAAAAAATATGAATATAAATAAATTAAATACATTTAATAAAACTCGCAAAAAAAAACAAACTCAGACATCTTGATTATTTATTTTACTTATAATAAAACCATTTAGCCTCCTTCTTTACTATAAGATTTCGAATAACTATTGATTGATACCGTAAAATTATAAAACCGATGATAAAAGTGCAAAAAGCGTCATATTAAATTAAAAAATTTGTCAGTTTTAAAAATTCATAGCTCCGTAACCAGGTCAAAACCAAAGTTGAAATCTTTAGAGCTATTTGAGAATAAAATGAAGTATAATCCCGGAAATTTTCAAAAGATTTCGAGTTGATAGAAAAAACTTAGGTGTATCCAAAAACAGCAATTTTTGAAAATGACTAAGAAATCAACTTTTTTTAGATTTCAAAAAATTCTCCAGCGGCTGGATCAAATCGTATCAAGCTGAAATTTTCAAGATCTTCTCCTTTTCTAATCTACTTTCGATAAAAAAATCAGCGTCCAAATCGGTGATCTACGCGTGCACACTTTTGTCGAAAAGTAATGGATCTGCCCATATATATATATATATATATATATATATATATATATATATGTATATATATATATATCCCTTACTTGACAAATGATTCCTCATACAAACTTTCATCGCCCTTTTCACCCCTTTAATATCTACATACCCTTCCCAACTATCTCCATACCAAATATCATCTAAATCGGTTCAGCGATTTAAGCGTGAAAAGGGAACAGATAGACAGATAGACAGACAGACAGACAGGCAGACAGACAGACAGGCAGACAGACAGACAGAGTTACTTTCGCATTTATAAAATTAGTATAGACTTTGTAAATTTGTAAATACATAAGTGAATGAGACGACACGAGTGCTGTTAAAAATATCTAATCCGTGTCACGTTCCGTACGTCATTCCATGGTTGTGTGGAAGAAGGATTATAAAACAATTACTGAAGTCCTTAATACATTAGACACATACAACTTACTATCACCCACATAATATGTAAAATTTTACTTCGTTTAGGTGTATCTCTAGGTTTATTTTGTATTTATGTTTGTTGACGACAGGTTTGGCTCAGTTTGTAGTGACCCTACTTGCTATGCCAACGGTAGCGGGTTCGAATCCCGCTGGAGGCATTTATTTGTGTGATGAACACGAATGTTTGTACTCCAGTCATGGGTGTTTATATTTATAATATGTATGTATTTAAAGTTATATATATTTAGTGTATCAAGTATTTGGTATCCATAACACAAGCCTCGTAGCTTACCATGGATTTCCCAACATATTTATTTAATGATGATGGTGATGTCTTCATGACCAATAGGTAATTCATAATATATCTAGTTTAATATATATATATATATATATATATATATATATATATATATATATATATATGATAATATATATATATATATAAGTTGAAGCTGGTTTTTTTCTGAGTTATCCTATAACTAAATAATATACTAGCGACTCACCCTCGCTTCGCTTTGGGTTCGTCCCTAGACAAAATACAAATCTATCCCACGGGAACCGTACATTTTTCCGGGATGATATATAGCCTAAAGCCTTCCTCGATAAATGAACTATCCAACACTAAAAGAATTTTTCAATTCCACCCAGTAGTTCCTGAGAATAGCACGTTCAACCAAAGAAACAAACAAACTCCTTATATAGTATAGACATATAGGCATTTCCCAAAGAATTAATATAATCAAAAATAGTACTCGAAAGCTCCACCTTTTCTAGAAGAGTGAACTAAAATTGCCTCGCCTTATATAAGAGTCCGCATTGCAACGAAACTTGAAATACAAACTATATTTCTACAGTAAAAGGATATTTATCAGGCTTATAGTAGATATTGAAATAGCTAATCGTGATATATATTTTCTACATATAAATTAAAGTTCTAACTGAGATAAATCTGTATAATAAATATTTTTTGGAAAATCTTGTTGAAATAGTATTTTTTATCAATATTGAGGCCTAATCTATTGTTTTTAGAATTTTCGTCTGGCTGTCTGTCTGAGAACGCATCACTAGAAAACCACTGGATAGATTTTGATGAAATTTGGTATGATGATAGCTGGTTATCCGAGTCAACATATAGGATACTTTTTACTGCGGAAATATACGTCATCTCTGAGGAATCTATACTAAACCTTAAAACGTAGCGAGGGAAAATGGAAGCGGAGCGGGGGTGAGTCGCTAGTTCTTAATAAGAGGCTTAAGTATAAAATCATCAAGGTTTGTTTTATAAGACTGAAGAGTGATTGATGTCATCTGAGCAGGCTGCTAGGCTTAAGTATATATATATATATATATATATATAATAAAAATTATCTTATACTGACAGTCGTCAACATGTAGATCAAACCACTAGAGGGCTAACGTTTTAAATCCTGCTAATTTTTGCCCGTGACTTTCCTCGCGTAGTAAATGTTCAAAAGTAGCTCATGTCCGTCCCCACGATGCAATCTCCCTTTAATTATCCTTATTAAATTTTATCGAAATGTGTTTAGTGTTTATCGTGAAAAAGAAACTTTCACATTGATAATATTACAAGTAATCATTGTATTGTGTGTATGTATGTTTGTCATAATTATTTTTTTTTAATAAAAAGGTTATATACAAAAAAGGGGTCTCATAGTATATATTTTAAAGAATCCATCCCCTAGTGGAAAAATTATTTTATTAAGTTATTTTTTTAAAGCAAAATAACTTAAAACTAAGTATAATATGTAATATTATATAAGTATGTATTTAGTTTCATTTTCCTTTTCTTACTTCACTTCAAAAGAAAAATAAGTTAATACAAATAAAATATTATTTTTCTAGCCATCTTTCGGTCACTAGCCTTACGTGATATTTATTGTAGGAGAAATTGTAGTACGCAAACACTAGAGCCCTCTCGTCTTTACAGTCAACGTTCGATAGAAAGAAATATTTTATTAGATTTCTTTATATAATAAAATCTTACTAGATTTATTATTAATTATAAAATGTAGATTTCTTAATGAAATAAACATGTATTAAATTTTTTTACTAGTTTTTTTCTAAATTGATATAATATGTATGTATGACATTGGTAGTATGTATCACAATCTACTAAACTGTGGTAGCCCAGCGATAACGCGCTCGATTGATACACAGAATGAAACAGGTTCAAATCCCGGGTCTCATATCTCTGATATTTTCAAGGTGAAGGAAAATATTGTCAGGAAGTTTTCAAGGAAGAAAATTTCGCAACTTGGTGGTGGACTATGGCTTGATTCCTCTCGCATTGAAAGGAGGCTCTAGTCCAGCAGTGCGACGTTAAAAAGGGCTGAATATGAA
Source organism: Fabriciana adippe (assembly GCA_905404265.1). Taxonomy (NCBI): domain Eukaryota; kingdom Metazoa; phylum Arthropoda; class Insecta; order Lepidoptera; family Nymphalidae; genus Fabriciana; species Fabriciana adippe. The sequence goes on from FR989995.1 coordinate 3,161,183, forward strand.
TGATATATAACAATTATGGATATGGATGGATGGTGTGAAAAGCGGAATCCGAAACTTTGTGGGATGCTAAATGCTTAAATTATTCACGGTACATTTTACGATCAGTTTTAATACTGCACCGTTTAGCTTTATAATAATAATAGCAATGCACACTTTTAAGTTAAGGAAACTAGCGACTCACTCTCGCTCCGCTTGGGTTCGTCCCTATTTACGTTTTAACGTTTAGTATAGGTTTCTCAGAGATGAAATATTTTCCCGCAGTAAAAAGTATCCTATATTTATATATACACGGATAACCAGCTATCATCATACGAAATTTCATTAAATCTGTCCAGTGGTTTTCTCGTGATGCGGTAACAGACAGACAAAAATTCTAAAAACTACAGATTCATCCTCTGTATCGATAATAAAGGCTATTTCAATAAGATTTTCCAAAAAATATTTAATGTACAGATTCGACTTAGAATTTTATTATAATGTATAGATATGACGCTTTTGATAAAATGATTTCGAGGTCGATATACTTACATATTTAGTTAATCAAAATACCTTCCTTTCTCCTTCAGGTAAAAAATTACACAAATCCTTTGGAAAATACTTTCATAATTATTATATAATGATAAGATGACGTAATATTATACTGTTATAATATGTAGTTATTAATGTGTTTACTTTATTCCTACCCTTGTTTCTATTTAGCATTTCTCGTCCATAACATTACAGCTTGTTACATGTTCATCGCGCTGTTATTCCTAAATCCATAGAGGGATGTATCTATGCTGTAGAATAACTGATATTATTATTATCAAGCTGTGCCCCGCGGTTTCACTTGCGTTTTTGTTTGATTATAAACATCACTTTTACAATAATGTATAGAAGTGTGCCCGATTTGTTGACATTTATTATTACTGCTCCGCTCTTTTGGGTAGTAGCATGATGATATATAGCCTATAGCCTTTCTCAATAAATGGGTTTTTGGTCAAAAGTACAGTTTTCTTTTTAATTTGACTTATAAACAAAAAAAGCTAAAAACTTCAATAAAAACAAAAAAAAACAAAAGTAAACATTTCGTATCCGACTGGGATTCAGACCCGTCCGTCCGTCCGAAATAATGCGAAAGCGAACCGCATGAAAACTCGAAAATACGCGTTTTCCCAGACATAAGACTAATCTAGATCGATTTTTCGCCCCCGAAAACTCCCACATACCAAATTTCAGGGAAATCGTTAGAGCCGTTTCCGAGATCGCTGGTATAAATAAATGAATAAATATAAAAGAATTGCTCGTTTAAATATATTATACTAGATGGTGCTGTGTGTTAATGTCCCAACATATTTATAGCGACTCACCCTCGCTTCGCTCGGGTTCGTCCCTAGCTTGCTTCCCCATACAAACTTTCATCCGCATTCTCACCCCCTTAAGGGATGATTTCCGGGATAAAAACTATCCTATAACCATCCCAGAGTCTCAAACTATAATCTTACGAAATTTCATCTTAATCGGTTCACTACTTTCGGAGCCTATTCGATGCAAACAAACAAACAAACAATCAAATTTTTATTCTTCATAATATTAGTATAGATAGATTAGATTAGGTATAAAGAAGCACGTTATTACATCACGTTTGATCAATGGCAATTGAGAGATAGAATGAGTTCAAAGAAATCTCGAAGTAATTGATGGACTAAAAAAACTTATTGTAAGTTATATATGTCTGTATATATGTAACTTTTGACGGCACGTTTGGCTCAGTTTGTAGTGCCCTAGACCCTACTTGCTGTGCCAAGCGGTCGCGGGTTCGAGTCCCGCTGGAGGCATTCATATGTGTAATGAGCACGAATATTTGTACTCCAGTCATCGGTGTTTATATTTATATTATCTATGTATTTAAAGTTATATATGTGTAGTGTATCAACTATCTCGTATCCATAACACAGGCCTCGTAGCTTACCATGGAACTAGGTGGTGCTGTGTGTTAATGTGCCAACATATTTATTATTATTTATTTACCTACATGGTTATGCCGCACTCAATTAAATTTTCTTTTTTTTTCTCACGTTCGAGGGTTGCTAAGAGCAATCTCTTAAAGAGAAAAGTCATCCTTTGTATAATGATATCTGGTTTTTGTTTGTATATGATATTATTTTTTGTGGTATATTTATTTATACTATTTGTGGTATATTTAATCCATACAGATAAATAAAATTGAAGTGTCTATTTGTAATATCAAAATAACAGCTTTTTAAAATAAATTTTTGTCTGTCTGTCTGTCTGTCTGTCTGTCTTTCTGTCTGTTTTATAATCTCCGAAACGCTGAACCGATTTTGACCACACTTTGACTGGCAGATAGCTGATGTTATAAGGAGTAATTTAGGCTTTTATTTAAGAAAAGGATTAGAGTTCCGCGCAAAAAAATTAAAACCCATGAAATTGCGAACAAAATCCGCGTACCTAAAGACACACGCGAAGCGAGAGTAAGTCGCTAGTAAATAAATAAAAAGAAACTTCATAATTTATATCAGCGCTGTTAATTTGAAAATTTTAAATTATATCCAAGAATTCTCTGTATATTTTTGAAAATTTTAGTTCATCTTAGTTCATCCCACAAACTTTGAACGGTATACAATTTTATTATAATATGTATGTATAGAATGCATTACAAGTAGAATACGACGCCAGTATTACATTAGTATGAAAAACGAGCAAATAATGTTAAAGGAAACCTAATCTCTGTCTCGAAACTGCGTACTAACGATTAACGTACTTCAGAACTGTTGTGATGTTGAGCTAAGATAATGATTATATATATATATATATATATATATATATATATATATATATATATATATATATATATATATACTTGGTCAATTAAAAAACAGAATTAAATTAGCTCTTAGTCTACCAACATAATATCTTGACGTTCAAGAGGAATATAGAATCTATGATCTTATAAAGTCCTTCTTATCGATCCGTGACCAATCTCATTGAGACAAGCTATACATTATATTATAATGCACTAGTATGCGAGTACATTTGTATCTAACAAATGCACTCTATAATTCTGTCACTCTCTACTCTGGTGAAACGATAACTCGACACGACTTGTCAGTGGAGATTAGGCGCAAGTCCGACGGCTTAACGTGCTCTCCGAGGCACAAGACGAGTCCGGATTCTAACAGAGTATTTCTTAGTAGAAATACTCAATAGCTAAACTTGGCCCGACCTGGGACTCGAACCCAGAAATACTGAATCGCACCTACTCGCCACTACACCGAGGCATTTATATCCTTATACGCAATAAGTAATTCTTAATTAATCTTCAGAAATTTTTTATTCGCTAACATTTATAAAGCTAATGTACTAATATTTCACGGTAAAAAGTAGACCTGCTATGGGACACGTGCAAAATTTCATCATGATTGGTCGAGATGTTGAGGCATTAAGTTCAAACTCATTTAACTTCCTTTTACTTTTTTTATCCATCACTAGTAAAAAGATGGAACTTTGCATGTGTGCGTGTGTATATATATATGCATTTGCGTGCACGTGTGCCTGTGTGTATGTGTGTGTGTCTGTGTATGTGTGCGTGTGTGCGAGCATGTACTTATGCGTCTGAATGTATTTGTCACTCTTTCAAACTAAAAACGGTGGCGCTACCTGTACATATATCTATATATATGTATATAAAACGTAAAAGTGATTGACCGATGTATCAATGCACAGGTCAAACCCTTAAGGCTAGAAAATTGAAATTTCGCACGTATTTCTCATATGACGAAGGCATCCACTAGGTAAGGATTTTTCGAAATTCAACCCTCAAGGAGGTGAAATAGGGGATAAAAGTTTGTATGAAACTTTTTATTCCTTAGACATAATTGCATGAAATTTCGTATTTTTCGTAGTTTGATCGCGAGCGAAACCGCAGGTTCTGCTAGTAATATTACAAATATGAACCATCATCTAAGGGTAAGGCGCTTATAGCTAAGGCTATCATACAATTATATATAACAGAATATAAGAATCATATTTTAACAATTTTCCTACAGCTGAATTCATATGTTTTAGAAAAATTTAAATTTTCATAATTTCGATAAAGTTGTAACTTTTCATGAAAAGACTACCAAATCGCAAGGTAATAACTACTGGAGTTTGGATTTTATAACAATTTTCAAGTTGGCGGTGAACCAAAACTTGGCTGCGTTTGTGCCAAAAACGTTTTATTCAGAAAGGAAAGTGACTTGTTATTTAACATAATTAAATACTTCGCGTAAAACTTGCCACATGTCGTGAACTGTATAAATGTTCCAATTATTGCCAGAATTTAAATTAAAGATGGCGCGTTCAATTCTCATGTAATACTTGTAAACAATTTACATTTTAAAAAAGGATCGCTATAGTTGATTATCTATACATAATATAATAAAACTGTAGAGGTCCTATGTCTGTATATAGAAAAAAATGCTAAAAACCGAGTCAGTGGGATGTAAGAAGAGACATACAACAAATCCAGATTTTTTTTAATTTTCTTGTTTCTTTGTCTGTTTGTGTGTACGGATTAATCCTGGAAACTGTTGGACCGAATTAAATTAAATTTTGTATGGTGGTACCTTATATCCTCGGTCAACATCTTAGATACTTTTCATCCCGGAAAATTAAAGAGTTCCCGTGGGATAGTTAAAAAACTATAGTAACGTATATACACAAATATAAAACGCTTATTACACAAAAACTACTGATTGGATTTTAATAATAATTTACAATAATATAGTTCATACATCAGAATAACAAATAGGTTACTTTTTATCTTGGAAAGGTGTATGGTTCCAGTGGGATAGATTTGTGTTTGCTTGTTTTTTTAATAAAATGCTACACCGATTTCGAAATGACTTTAAAAGTGCCACCTTTAAGGATATTAATTAAGATCGATAATGTATTCTTCTTTTTACTTTTTAAAAAAATAACTTTTGTAATTATTTTTTAAATGCTTTAAATATTTATAAGATACGAGTATCTTTATCAAACAACCGCTATGACGTAATAGTTCATTAGCTGTGATGAGCTTAGCCTACTATACAGGAAATCACGAATTCAATTCTCAGATAAAACATTTATATTGAATATTACATTCACATAAATTAACACTAAGTGGTACTTCCTGTATTTCTCAGAGTTAAATTTTCAGCTTAAATAAAAAAAAAGTTTAAAAAAATTACTTCTATTTTTAGATTTATATTTTTTTGTGTTTGTCTGTCTGTCATTTAGTAAATTAACTCAATATTAAAATAATATATTGATTTTTGGAGATGGCGCTATCTAGAATTACGTACCGAGTTATTTCACTAATACAGAGCTGCACTATCCCTTGCTAATATAGATATTATAGTAATTAGAAAAGACTAAAATCTACGCTTAATATAATTACTAAACTTCTAACTAAATTTGAAAGTAAATATTCCACCCTTATAGTAGTGGAGTGTTTTATTAGGGTGCAATATGTTTTAATTTTTTGTTGGATAAAATAAGCCCATGAAAATTTCAAAACTTCACGAAAGTTTCCAAGCTAACGTTTAATACGGATGAAGTTCGTAAATGTAGCGTTGTATGAAATTAAAACATGACTCATATTTTGGAAACTTTGAGAAAGCTTTAAAGTATGAATGCAAAAAGCTTTTCATTAATATAATAACATCTATACAGATAAATATAGTGTCTGTTTGTAATGTCGAAATTAAATCTTTTTACTAAATGTATATGAAATTATATACGGTACATATAAGAAAAACACATTTTTTTAAATTTTTGTCTATCAGTCTGTTTGTTTCAGTTAATCTCCGAAAAAGCTGAACTGATTTTAATGAGACTTTCATTAGTAGATAGCTGATTTTATAAGAAGTAACTTTGGCTAATTTAATTTTAGAAAAATAATTAGGGTTCCGCTCTAAAAAAAATAAAATATAGCTAAGAACCCGAGCGAAGCGAGGATAAGTCGCTAGTATTAAATGATTTCGTTATTAGTACAGTATATTTGATTTAATACTGATAATTGTATATGATAACTAGCAATATATCCTCGCTTCGCTTGGAGGCGTGTATTTTGTTATTATAATCTATACAGATAAATAAAATTGGTGTGTCTGTTTGTAATATTAAAATAACCGCTTTTTACTAAATGCATATGGATGTATACACGGTACATATACCAAAACAACATTTTTTACAATTTTTGTCTGTCTGTCTGTTTATCTGTTTGTACCGGCTAATCTCTGAAATGGCTGAAATGATTTTGACGGGACTTTCACTGGCAAATAGCTGATGTAATAAGGAGTAACTTACGCTACTTTTATTTTAGAAAAAAAATAAGGTCCGACGAAAAAAAATAAAACCAAATTAATTAATTAATTTTGTTTTGAGAAGCAACCTAGGGACGAACCCGAGCGAAGCGAGGGTGAGATGCTTTTATTATGCATTAAGCCCTAACTCCTGAACTAGAAAACTGTGTTTCAGGAGTTAGTGACAGATCCATTTCAGATGTACATACATATTAAATGCTCATACAGACATAATGTAATGAAAAAACAGTTTACAATAAGGTAAGTTAATGTTAACAAAAAAAATTAAAGAAAAGAAAAAAGTGTGTGTTTGTAAGTGTGATGACAGGTGTTTTATATTATAGTGCATCACTATTGATACATAAATCCAAAACAATAGCTCGGGCTTATCTCACGCTTGGCTTTGTGTTTAGAACTTCTAAAGATTTTAATCAATCTAGCACTCTGATTCTTTTGTATAATTCATTAGTTTGACCTATACTTGACTATGGCTCTACCGTTTGGTAAAGACCATACTATAAAAACCAGATAAAACCGATTGATAGTGTCCAGAAAAAATCATTAAATTTGAACGTCTCAGATACTCAATCTATATGTATAAAAATCAATTGCTGTTCGTTAGTCTCGCTAAAACTCAAAAACGGCTGGACCGATTTGAATAATTCTTTTTTTGTTTTGTTGGGGGTGTGTCAGGCGAAGCGAGGGTAAGTCGCTCGTGCTGGATCAAAGTAATGACAGGTTAAATATTTTGTCGCTCGCTGATAGAAGGTCGATCAGAGACCAAATTTTATTATTTAAATTAATCAAAAACCTCGTAAACTCCCCGTTCCTCTTAAATTGCATCAACTTTAAATGTCCCAGAACAATGGCACGCAACCAATCCCTATTACATCCATCAATTACCGAAAGCAACTATGCGCAGAATATTTTTGTATATCGAGCCTGCACCAGTATAATAAACAATTTGGTAATGTTGATTTTTTTTCAAAACTGAGAATATTGATAGTATTAAGAAATTGTTGTTGGAGTGTTTGAGTAATAACGAATAATATAAGTTTATATTATTTGTTATTATTCGAGCATTCCGAAGATTCGAGTTTTTTAAAAGGCAAAGTGACTGACTTTCTATTTTAAATTTAAACAAAACTTAGTTTTTATTGCTATAAAAATCAGAATTTTTAACAAAATAAAGCTGTAAGCTCAAGTTCCATCACACTTTTAAAAAATCTATTATAAAGTATCATATTCTAAAGCGTAATTAATACATTTGCTTTAGAAAAATAAAATAATTTTTCACAAACATCGACTTTAAGACCACTTATGCGATAAAATCTTCAAATAAAGCTGTTAGATATTATTACATACCCATTATAGTTAAACGAAATTCACAAACAAGTTTTATCGTAAACTTAATTCACGTTATAAAACCAACGTCCACCCTCAACGGGGGTTGAAACACTACTGAGCTACAATAAGGGTAGTTCAAATGAGAACGAATATATAATCACAAAAATATGTTTAAAGCGTTTAAAGTATCTATATATAAATAGACAGAATCAAAAGAGTTCGGTACCTTTTTCTCCCCTGTTTGCTAATCGATTTTTTTAATACTTACTTAGATTTACGCGAATCGTCAGAAACGAAAAATCAAAATAAATCCGCGAAATAATTCGAAAAAATAGTTTTATTTAAAGCGTTTTTTTTTGTTTAGAAGCTCTTGGCGAGCTTTAGAGTTATTAATAAAAAAAATTTTGGAAACAGTTTTTTTTTTTAATTATATAAGTTTACTTTCATATAATATGTTTTTCATATACTTTCAATAATGATTATGATCTAATTTCGACCACTAGGACTTCGAACTTCGAACAATGGCAATAATAGTAAAATTATCTTTTTAATTACTTACTTTTTCCTCGGTCTGACACTTTTTTAATTCCAAACGGCGATAAGCTAAATAGCTGCGATATCGAGCGTAGAGATTATAAAAATTGACGATTACGATTTTGACGACACGTTTGGCTCCGTTTGTAGTGCACTTGCGGTGCCAGCAATCCCGGATTCGAGTCCCGCTGGGGGCATTCATTTGTGTAATGAACACGAATGTTTGTACTCCAGTCATGGGTGTTTTTATTTATAATATGTACATATGTATTTAAAGTTATATATGTGTAGTGTATCAACTATCTGGTATCCATAATACAGGCCTCGTAGCTTACCATAGAACTAGATAGTGCTGTGGTTATGTCCACACATATTTATTTATTATTTATATTTTTTTGACTGTAAGTATTTTTTTTTAAACTGTAAGAATCTTAATAACGGCTTCATGAATAACTTATTATGAAATTGTAAACTACATCTTAATAAAAATTATTCAAAAATGTTTAAATTACAATTTACAAAGAACTTTACAAAGTATGTAAAGTACAACTAATGTGATGGCACCGCCTGTAATTACTATGACTTTTGATGCGTCAAATACCTCGTCTCTCTCGTGACCAAACTTACTGTCAAACATTTGAAATATCGGCAAAAAAGTCGATATTGAACCGCGACAAAATTCAAAAACATCCAAAATGAATAAGAAAAAGAAAATTTTATTTAAAATGTCAAATATTTGCGTAAATCTAAGAAAGCATTATATGAGTAATGTGTGCGTGGCTGTGTACGTGTCTGTTTGTCTGTTTGTTACTTCATCACGCAGAAAGATAGCTTATATCTTGAGTAAATCCAAGCAACTTTTTACTGACACACCACACGAGTAAGACTGCGGATGAAAACTGTACATATAATATGTTGTTATTGTTATTGGGACAATAACACACAGCACCATCTAGTTCCATGGTAAGCTACGAGGCTTGTGTTATGGATACCAGATAGTTGATACACTACACACATATAATTTTAAGTACATACATCTTATAAATATAAACACCCATGACTGGAGAATGAACATTCGTGCTCATCACACAAATGAATACCTCCAGCGTGACTCGAACCCGCGACCGTTGGCAGAGCAAGTAGGGTTATTCCAAACTGAGCCAAACGTGTCGTCGAATAATATATAATAGTTAAATTCAAGTTAAAGGATGAAATAAATAGATTATAGATATAGTAAATATCTCATAGCGACATCAAACAATTGAAAAATACGATAACATTGTCAAATATTTTGTACATGATGTTGTGGATACGGCGAACGTGGGAAAGTGAAATATGACGCGAAACCAGCAAGTACTAATATATTAAAATAATCTCGACAGCGATTACGTAAACATTTAAATACAATATAAGGCTTACGGTATTAACTGTATCGGTAGCTTAGTTGCTAGCATGTACGATTGCAGATCCGGAGTTCATGGGTTCGAGTCCCGGGTCAGGTCAAGTTTAGTTATTGAGTTTTTTGTGAATAAATTCTCAGTAACAGCCCGGAGTTGGGAAGTTGGTGGTGTTTTACCCTCGTGTTCTGAAGAGCACGTAAAGGCGTTAGTCTTACACCTGATCTCTTACCGGTCGTGTCGAGTTGTCGTCCTACCGGAGCTTGAGAGTGGCAAGAATAGAGAGTGTTTGTACTATACTATTTCCTGCACAGTTGGCTAGGCTCAGAGAGATTCCCCTCAATGTGCGTTCACCTTGTCGTGGTGGGGTGGGGTGGAAGGGGGTCATTATGTCTACTTGTGGTATCCGTAAATGCATTTCCCAACATTAAAAAAAAAGGCTCAGAAAGATTGGCAATCGTGATCGAAATCGGTCTGAAGGACGTTACTGTTTATGGCTTAAACAAGATGTCATTCTACAATACAAAAATTTATTCGTATTAAAAACATCTATCTTATAAAACATTTCATTATTTCTAATCTCAAAGGAAATCCGTGGTTCATTCGCACATCACAAATGCGATTTTATTAATTTCAAAGGGTATTTGTGAACACGCTTTCATTAAATTCATTTATTGAAAACTTTTTAAGTATGTTTTTTCATGACAATATAATAATTCATTAGGCTTGTTTCATGATATAGCCTAGAGGTGGAGAGTTGAAGTAAAATATTTGACTATTGATATTTTATTAACGAGTCTCTTACGTTACAGTTTTCAATAATCGTGTTTGCTGTAATTTTTTATAAAAAAAAAAAACAAAAAATAACAAAAAATCTATCCCACGGGAACCGTACATTTTCTTTGTAAGACAAAAAAGGCTAAAAACTATTGATATACGTAACTTAACTGTACTTATTTTTAAATCTATACATATAATAAAATTCTAATTGACTCGAATCTGTACATTAAATATTTTTTTGGAAAATGTTATTAAAATAGTCATTATTATCGATACAGAGGCCGAATCTAAAGTTTTTAGAATATTTGTCTGTCTGTGTGTCAGTCTGTCTGAGAACGCATCACGAGCAAACTACTGGACAGATTTTGATAAATTTGATATCATGATAGCTAGTTATCCGGGTCAACATAGGGTAAGAGCCGGATAGTTGCCCTACCTTTTGAAAATCTTCAATTACATAAAAATTAAGTATCTACTTACAACATGCTCCGTGTATAATAAAACATTGGTCTTTAATCTTTCATTGTGACCTATTTTTTTAAACACAATCAATATTGTTTTTCAGTAAATCCTGTTTTATTTGACCTCTACAAAACCGGATAGTTGCCCTCTGTGGCGGATAGTTGTCACATGTTAAAATTGCTTTCGGGGATACTTGCCTCATGCGGGGATAGAAGACTCATTATGAAATTGCTTCGTTTTTTTTTATTAAAACAAATTTATGTAATCAACCATTATTAATTATTGATATCAATTTATTAAGTGGGTAATAATCGAAATACTAATCAATACAACTTTTAAAATACAAATAAAATCTCCAAAATTTAAGTTATAAATAATAATTAATTTTAAAGATAAAAATAATATGGCAATCGACTTTGGCACAAATATTAAAATTAGTGGGTAAGCCGATATCATCAAGAAAAATTTTAAAATCAATTACGAAGCCAGAACTTACAATTTTTCACATCTCACACAATATTCTTTGAACGATGAACAAGTTTCCTGGAAACAATCCTGTCTGATTTGGATTTAGTATTATTGTAATTTTCAAAACATTTACAATAATCATCAAATGAACTTTCTTATTCGTATTTTTTTATTAATGTATTATAATATATATATATAATAAATAGTATATATTTTTGTATTAATGTTTATAACTCTCTTAGTGTCTTTTCAGTGTCTTTTATCGCCTTTAATTTCTTACTCCTTTTTTTGTACTCCATTAGTAGCTTTTTCTTTGGCAATTTTTGTATTTATAACGCTTTTTTTACTTTCACTCTCGGAACTATAAAATTTTATTTGTCATCCTTTATCTCTTTCTTCGTTCAGTTTAATTAAATATATGTTTTCACATTCTGTTACACTGCTAGAGAAATCGATATATTTTTTGATCTTTTACTTTCGTTTCGACCTCTTTTCTTCATAATTTTCATCTCGTTATCAGCTGATTTATTTTCTATCGTCTTATAATCTTTTTATTTCTTTGTCTCCATTCTAGTTCTTTATTCTTTTTTGGACAATTTTTTCGTTGGAATTTAAAACTTCTGCAAATTGTTTACCCCTTTTAGACATGCTAAACTCTTGCTCATATTTGCGAGGCATTTCGCCTACTTGCAACTCTAATTGCCCTTAGGGCGACTATCCGCAAAGTTATATGGGGCGACTATCCTTTTCGGTACGGATACTTGCCCTTATATTTTGAAAAAAAAGTAAAAGCTATTTAACAGTATTAGGTGATAGGTAGTGTAATTTAAACTTCACTGCATGCGTAGAAGCAAAAAGTTGACTGAACCGACAACCGTAACAAAAAATATTCAATAGTAAATACTCACAAATATTAATGTAACGCTCGTCAACGTCCTACCGCGGAAGATTTTCGCTCACACAGACAAAACACGTGTACCTAGTCCTACTACTGGCATCGAGCTAAGGTCTGTAGAAGAGGCGCTTCAAATTACAGAAGAGCGCTAACGTCAGGGACATCTCTAATATAGCGATTTTCAAATCAGGGCAAGTATCCAACTGAGGTGACTATCCGGGTTGTACCCTATAGGACAATTTCTACTGCAGGAAAATATCTCATCTCTGAGAAATATATACTAACCGTTAAAATGTACGTAAGGACGAACCCAAGCGGAGCAAGGAGCAGTCGCTAGTTAATCTATACTAATATTATAAAGCTGAAGAGTTTGTTTGATTGTTTGTTTGTTTGTTTGTTTGTTTGTTTGTTTGGTTGAACGCGCTAATCTCAGGAACTACTGGTTGGAATTGAAAAATTCTTTTTGTGTTGGATAGTCCATCTGTCGAGGAAGGCTTTAGGCTATATATAATCCCGGAAAAATATACGGTTCCCGTGGGATGATTTGTTTTTGTCTAGGGACGAACCCGAAGCGAAGCGAGGTTGAGTCGCTAGTACATAATATAGTTATTGCGACTTGTTATTGATAATCAACGAACCTCTCCAAGTGAAGATTTTATAACTCCCTCGAGAAATTAACGTCTTCAGTAATAATTGAGTAATAAATAATTCAGTTACTTATCAAATTATTCACAGTCAAGACTGCGATCGTATCTTGAAATCGATTTTTAAGATGAAAACAATACATAACAAAATCAGCTTCCCTATCTACGTAATTAATTGAGTAAATATAACGCTATACGTTATAGAGGCAGTCGTAGCCCAGTGGTAATGAGCTCGCTTGAGAAACCGAGTATAGCGGGTTGAAATCCCGGGTCTCGCACCTCTGATATTTTAATGTGCAAATCATTTTCAACATGATTATTACCCTTTTGTTAAACAAAAACATCGTGAGGAAACCTGCATGTCTGAGAGAACCTAACAAGTTTTTGAAAGACATGTGAACTCCGCCAACCCGCATTTGGCCAGCGTGGTGCATTATAGCCTGATCCCTGATCCCATATTTTGCGTGGAATAATGAGAAAGAAAACCACATGAAAACTCAAAAACACGCATTTTCCAGACGTAAGACTAATCTAGATCGATTTTTCGCTTCCGAAAACTCCCACATACCAAATTCCGGTGAAATCGTTAGAGCCGTTTTCAAGATCTCTGGCATAAATAAATAAATAAATATACTAGAATTCCTCGTTTAAATATATTAGATAAATATAATAAGGACAGTGAGATGCCACCGAGCAAAGTACGGGTAAGTCGCTAGTTTAATAATAAAATAGAAGTTTAAATTAATAGTGCTTAAAACCCCTACCATGATTCTGACGCACGCTCGTTCAGTTAATATTATTAGATGTTTTACTTCAGGGCATGTGATATTATTAAAACAAGTTGATTGCTTTACGTATATCAGTTTTTATGATGAAGCAAAAATATAACTTAACTTTAAAATACTTTTTTTGTAACTTAAAATCCCATATATAGGGATAGATAGGGATACTGTATAGTCTGTGAAAATGTTAACCTATTGTTGTGCCCTTTTTGTCTTTTAATCGTACTAGTCTTTGCCAAAATATGTTGGGACATTAACACACAGCACCATCTAGTTCCATGGTAAGCTACGTGGCTTGTGTTATGGATACCAGATAGTTGATACACTACACATATATAACTTTAAATACATATAAACACCCATGACTGGAGTACAAACATTCGCGCTCATCACACAAATTAATGCCCCCAGCGGACTCGAACCCGCGACCTCTGGCACAGCACTACTTGCTGTGTGTCGCTACAAACGGAGCCAAACGTGTCGTCATCTATATTATAAAATTGTTTCCATAAATATTAGATACCACTATAGATAGATAGATAGCTCGTAAACAACTACTAAACAACTAAAAAGGAAATTCGGTTGACAAGCAGAAATATTTTTTCTTTGCTTATTTATATGCAAATATCTAAACTTTCCAACAGAATACGGAACTCTAAAAAATGACGACAAAGCATTAACTAAACGACGTCAGATCTTTACTTTTATAACTTCCGACCTTATATTATGAAAATTGTAACTCTTCAAGTTTTCTTTTCTGGGGATACTTTGAGCCTGAGCTATAGAAACATGTACTTTATATCCCACAGTAGAGTAACGACTGTGTAATCTATACTAATATTATAAAGAAACAGAGTTTGTTTGTTTGAATGCGGTAATCTCAAGAACTACTAATCAGATTAAAAAAAAACCTTTTTGCATTAGATAGCCAGTTTATTGAGGAAAACTATATGCTATATATCATAATGCTACTACCCAAGGGAGCGGAGCAATAATAATCATAAATATCAACAAATCGGGCAGACTTCCATACATTATTGTGAAATTGATGTTTATATCGGAAGTTTGAACGAGGGCGAAGCCGAGGTTACTGCTAGTGCAATACATGTACTTATAGTGTGTACGTTTGGCGCTTACCTCTAGACTGGATATTGAGTTGATTCTGTGTTAAAAGTGTGAACTGTACATATTGTAATCGTTGATGAGTGACAATATAGAAGAGGCAAATAATATGTATTCATGAAAATGTTATCTATACTAATATTATAAAGAGGAAGGATTTGATTGTTTGTTTGTTTGTTTGCACCGAATAGGCTCTGAAACTACTGAACCTATTAAGATAAACCAAATTTCAAGAAGATAGTTTGAGACCCTAGGAAGGATATAGGATAGTTTTATCCCGGAAAGCATCCCTTAAGGGAGTGAAAATGGGGATGAAAATTTGTATGGGGAATTAACCTAGGGACGAAGCCGAGCGAAGCGAGGGTGAGTCGCTAGTTATAATTAAAATATATAGGAGAAAAATTGTTTTGTTTCTGTTATTTTTAATGGCAGCTGAAATAAAAGGCTTTTAATTTTTTATTTATTTTATTTTAATGTAAGAAACGTAGAACATTTTAGGGATACATTGAATTTCGATTTGGATAGTTTATTGACTGTCACCAAGTAGATCAAAAGGGTTGGCAATACGCCCACACTGTTTATTTAGCAAGTTCATTGAAAGTATTTTTGGCTAAAAAGATTTCAATGGATATTGTTGTCACATGTTTTGTATGTTTACTATATTTAACTTATATTTGAAATTTTGAGCGTAGTATGTATTCAGCTCTTGTTAACGTCCCACTGCTGGACACAGGCCTCCCTTCAATACGAGGGGAATCAGGCCATAGTCCACCACGCTGGCCAAGTGCGGATTGGCGGACTTCACATGTCTTTCGAAAACTTGCTAGGTTTTCTCAGACATGCAGGTTTCCTCACGATGTTTTTCTTCACCGTAAGGCAAGTGGTAATCATGTTAGAAATGATTCACACATGAAAATATCAGAGGTGCGAGACCCGGGATTTAAACTCACTTCACTCGGTTTCCCAAGCGAGTGCGTTACCACTGGGCTACCACTGCCAGTGAAAGTATAAATATAACTGCTAGTATAAGTACATTAAAGTAAATAAAACTACTAATAAATATTAATTTTAGCAATCAATCACAAATATATATAAAAAAAAAACTTTTATCGACACATATGAGGTAACGCTACGTTATTACTTTTATTAGATTTCATTAGAGACTAAGTGCACGATTATGTGCTAAGAAATCTGATCTATATCAAAAGAACTGAGAGGTGTAAAGAGCTAAGTGTCTTCTGTACATGTATTAAATTGCACATTCTCTCAGAAAATTCTCATTAACTACAAAACTAAATTACTCGGTAAGTAAGCCATTTAATACAGCTGTTCTCAAAAACTCAGATATATATACAATACATAAACTATGTAGGTACATAAATGTAAATGATTATATTTCTACTATTTTAGTATTTCCTTGAAGTATGCGATTAGCTTGGTGCGATTCCTTCGTGATACAATATAATACTTACCATTTACTAGCCACTATTGTACATATTTGGTTAAAAGAACAGCTATTGAACTCATATTTTGGTTATCAACTGTTAGAAAATCTTATGTCCATATCTGTACCTGTACCAGCTAATCTAGAAAAGGATGGAATTTTTTTAACACGGAAGAGGGCTTAGGTTAATGTGATTTTTTCCCGGTAGTTTTCCCGGAAAAAAAATAAACAGCCTTAAGTAAAAAAATAAAAGCTAGTGAGAAACATAAAAAAAAAACAGTTTTATGTTTAGAAGAAAGGATGTTTTCACAAGACCATTAATTCTTTGATAAAAATAATTTAAAAAAAAAAAAAACAATTAAATAAATCTGACATTAGAAATGGAATTGGTTAGTTCCCCAGGATTTTTTCCAGATCTTCATATCTTTAGTATACCTTATTATCCGACTGCGCGACGCTAAGAAGGGTAATGTGTTTATATATGTTATATGTTACGCTATATTTGTTATACTACATCGGCTAAACCATATATAAAACATTACAACTACGAGTATATCTAACTTTGCCTGCATATGTGAGACCAGAAAGCATATTATAGCGATGAATCCCACTTATGCTAGAACACTGAGAACCTCAAGTACAGCTGATCAAAAGACATAGCTTGCTTAACCAGATGACATGAATTCTAACCTACTTGTTTAAACAATAACAGGTCAAGAAATTTAGCTGAAGTTATCAGAAACGGAGTATTAGTAAAATTGGACAAGTTTAGAGATATCGTTGTAACATTTGTAACTGAACCAATTCCACGGCACTTACCTAAACTTATATTACATAGTACTCTCCGACTAATAGCTATTAATTGCACCTAAGTTCCTTCTCGAACCGTACTATACAGATAAATATTTTATCTTAAAATAAATATTTCAATACGACATTAAAAGTGTAATAAATAAATATGTTGGGACATTAACATGCAGCACCATCTAGTTCCATGGTGAGCTACGAGGCTTGTGTTATGGATACCAGATAGTTGATACACTACATATACCTCTATAACTTTAAATACATATATATTATAAATACAAACACCCATGACTCGAGTACAAACATTCGTGCTCATCACACAAATGAATCCTCGCAGCGGAACTCGAACCAGCGACCGCTGGCACAGGAAGTATGGTCACTACAAACTGAGCCGAACGTGTCGTCAAAGTGTATGGAAACAATTATTATAAAAGAATTTAAATATTTTGGGCGTGTCAAGTCAATAAACGTATATATCCCAAGAGGCCAAGGGAAAATGAGGCGTCCTAACAAAAGCGGAAAAAACAACATTAGCCGCAGACCTAGCTATCAAGTACTTAATACTATCTTAGAATTATGCGAATATTTGACATTTTAAATACAACTATCTTTTCGGATATTTTCGCAGATTTATCTATATCTATACATATTATAAAATTCTAACTAAGCCGAATCTGTACATTAAATATTTTTTGGAAAATCTTATTGAAATAGACATTATTATCGATGCAGAGGCCGAATCTATAGTTTTTAGAATTTTTGTCTGTCTGTCTGTCTGTCTGTCTGTCTGTCTGTCTGTTACCGCATCACAGAAAAACCACTGGAGGGATTTTGATGAAATTTGGTATGATGATAGCTGGTTGTCCGGGTCAACATATAGGATACTTTTTACCGCGAGAAAATATCTCATTTCTGAAAAAAAAATACAAAAACTGGTAGGAACAAAACCACGACGATACTATTTGTAAACAGTTTAGCAAGGTAACTTACAAAATATGGTAAAAACTATAAAAATAGCTTATCTTGAAAATCAAATTATCAAAAGCGCTATTTTATCCATTAAAATAGTTATTTTAATTAATATTTATTTATGTGTTATTTAGATATTCGACAATAGATGTCGCCATGTGTTTTTAAAATACATAGTTTAAATTCCAAAAAAATTAATGTACAGATATGACCTTTTTTCGATTTTATTAGAATTACTACTAAATCACCCGCGGCTCCGCCCGTGTTTAAATTATCTGTAAAGCAATCATTTTCGCTTCATAAATTAGTAACTATACATACAATAAAATTGTAACTAAGCCGAACTCCTAAATTCAATATTTTTTCGGAAAATCTTATTGAAATATTCATTATTAGCGATATAGAGCCCGAATCTATAGTTTTTAAAATTTTTTCTGTCTGTCTGTATGTGACCGCATCACAGAAAAACCACTAGAGGGATTTTTATGAAATTTTGTATGGTAATAGCAGGTTATCCGGATTAACACATATGATTCTTTTTACCGCAGGAAAATATCTCATTTCTGAGAAAAAATACAAAAACTGGGTAAAGTAAAAGCACGATGATGCTATTAATATTTTAGCAAGGTAACTTACTTATATATTATGTTAAAACTATTAAAAAAAAACTTATCTTAAAAGGAATATTAACAGCGCTATGTTATTCATTAAAATAGTTATTTTAATGAAAATTTATTTATGTGTTATTTAGCTATTTGACAATAGATGTCGACATGTGTTTTTGAAGTACGTAGTTTTATCCAAAAAAAATGTACAGATATAACCTTTCTATGACTTTACTATAATTACTACTAATTTACCCGCGTCCCTGCCCGTGTTTAAATTTTTAATAAAACAAACTTTTTGCCTTTATAAATTAGTAACATATTAGTAATATTTTGTTGGCCGAAACAATTTTCAAATGAGAATATTTGTAAATTTTTATTGTTTAGTAAATAATGTTAATGTTTTTTAATCTTTTAATGTAAAAATTGGGCAAATGCAAATCCAACTCGTGCATTATAGGTTTCGTATAGCAAAATGCTATTTTGTTTTTCTTACTTACGTGTTTTGTTAGGTTAACACTAAAATAAATACGAATAATATTTACGTTTCCACAATACCTACTCATTTTTGCACCGTAAAAATAAGTTCAATTTATATTATTTTATAACATTTTATGGAAAACAAGTCTATGGCTGTTAAACTGCCAAAGCGGGTAACTAAAAATATTTCATATATCAAAAACTATGAAAAAGTATTTTAGGAACTGTTATACCTCAACTTTTTCACTTTTTCTTGACACCTTTTCTTGGAAGGTAAAGGCTTAAAGGACACAATAAAATGCTTACGACTTTAATCATATTAGCCGAGCCATATGAAATAAAAAAATGTATTCGCTTAGAATTATTTACTTATTACACTTTCTTTTGAAAATCGTTTTGGAAAATATTACTAGCTAGCGGTAATTAAGAAAAGTTATCATTATGTAATTTAAATAATCAGCTATATACTAAATTAATCTATAGCTGTCTATTAGTAAAAAATGATTAAAAAAATTCCGTAGTTTCAGAGTTTATCGTGAAAAACTAAAAAAATAAACAAAACAGAAGTATAGACATACATAAATGTTATTGCTAAAACAAAAAGTTCAATTTAACGGAGGAACCTTTGTGGCATTGTCAATCTCTGCCATTATTTACCAATCATGCGGTGCGCAATGAAAGTGGTATATGTAAGAGTATACTAATGTGTAAATCCTAAGAATTTGGTTTTTGATCATCTGAACGCGGGCGGAGCCGCGGGAAATGCTAGTCTATACTATACATATAATAAAACTATAGACATCGAATGTCTATACATAGAAAAAAAAATGCTAAAAACAGAGTCAGGGGGATGTAAGAAGAGAAATAGAACAAATCCAGTTTTTTTTTTTCGATTTTTTTTGTTTCTCTGTCTGTTTGATTGTATGTACGAGCTACTCTCCGAAACTATTGAACCGATTTAAATGAATTTTTGCATGGTGGTACCTTATATCCCCGGTCAACATTTTAGATACTTTTCATCCCGAAAAATTAAAGAGTTCCCGTGGGATAGTTAAAAAACTATAGTAACTTATACAGCTTATTACACAAAAACTTCTGATTGGATTTTAATGAAACTTTACAATAATATAGTTCGTGCATCAGAACATCAAATAGGCTTCTATTCATCTCGGAAAAATGTACGGTTCCCGTGGGATAGATTTGTGTTTGTTTGTCTAAAGGCGAACCCGAGCGAAGCGAAGGTGACCCGCTAGTTTAAAATAAATGTATAATTTTGTAAGTAGATACTGTCTGTAACAGCTTTTTACTGCAATCTTTGAGAAATCTGATAACTTTAAGACTCAGTCCTTTCCGTGACCATGATTGCTGTAAAGCATTCGAAAGGTCGGGAACCAAAAATTAAAATTAAACCGCAAAAAAGTCCGAAAAGAAAGTCTTATTTAAAATATGAAACTCCTTTTTTATTTCCTTAATTTCAGGTAAAAGTGCGCGAATGATACCCTGGTGATGTACCTACACTGTACGTGCTGCCATTACTGTTTTTCATGTACGCCATATTCTTGTTAATCGCTTCTGAGGTATCCATGAACGTTTTATTTTTTCTAGTACTTTTCGAGTTATGAACATTCAAACAGATTAACAGACCAGCAAAAGTTTTTGGTTCAATACACTGCAAAATCTTTTGTTAGACACTATCATTAATTAATTGATTGTTTTATATATAACTCATATCTTTTTAAATTCAGACAAAACAGGAAAACAGAGCTTGTTTATAATAAATAAGGAAAACATGCAATAACTCCTGGAATGATTACTTCAGGCCGTTTATTTAACGGAGATTAGCTCGCTAATTGATGTCCAGTTGCGAATGGTCCAGCGACCTCATTGACCTAGTTTTAGACCATTATGATAGTATGGCTCATATTATATTTGCTTTCATAATATAGTATTGAATAGGTCAGTCCACTTGATTGGTGATTTCTGAGAAAACTCATCTAATATGTATGAAATGCACATTAAAACATCGTTAGATATTAGATTATAGTTCTTCTTTCTTAGATTACGTATTTTGTAATAGCTTGCACGTGAATCAGATCACATAATTTGTTTACCTAACTCGGGAACCGTATATTGTTCCGGGATAAAAAGTATATGTAATAGCCTATGTGTTATTCCAGATTATAATCTATCTTTGTGCCAAATTTCACCCAAATCCGTTTAGCTTTTCTGGCGTGAAACAGTAACAAACATCCATACATACTCACAAACTTTCACATTTATAACATTAATACGAATTCCGTCAATGCCTCTATAATTTTAGGTTAAATAAGCAATATTTTTACTAATTTTCACACCTTACTATTATTTCATTAATATCTTTCTTACGAGTTCACTCTATTTCCCCTATTAAAAATATAAATTTCCAAAAATCCTTTCAACGCCATAACATAAACCCACATTACACGAACGAACAACCTAATATCTTAATAATAGCTGTAGTAGTTAAATGAAAAATTAATGAGTTAGTCAGTCAATGAGTTATATTTCGCTTTTGTAAATCTATGTAAGTTTTTATATCATCTTTTTAGGGTTCCGTAAATAAATGGCTAAAACGGAACCCTCATAATTTCGCTATGTTTGTCTGTCCGTATGTCGCAGCTATTGCACTATAAGATTATTTGAGTTACATTGTTGAAATTAAGTTTATATAATATACCTATATATGTCTCATGTCCGCTAGACAAATCTGAAATATAATAAACAAAAATTGGGATGGCACTCTATAAATAGGTATAACTGAGGAGTTAAAAAAAAAACATAAACGTGCGATATATTTCTTAATTCCTAATTCTTAAAAGTCTTTAAATTCCAATAGATGTTTCTAAATTACTATTTTGTCTAAACAAATAGCAGCAGAGTTATATTATGCTTCTAAAGTCGCAAACATTGTCTTCCTCCATAATTTGAAATATTCGAGCTTCCAAAATACTTTTAAGGAAAATTATTTTATTAGTAATTTTTGAGATACAGGGGAAATTTTCCATTTACCGCAAGTTAATTTTGTTTCTATGAGATATAAATAAACAAAGTGTTAAAGAATAACAAAATTTATCACGTCAATAAACGACTGACGTAACAAGTTAGTATATGTGACGTGATAAAACAAAACATAATGTTTCATGCTACGGAACCCTCGGTATGCGAGTCAGACTCGCACTTATATACTGACGACTGAAATAAATAGTATCTCTTGAGCGAATCGAATCTGCGACCATTACGGAATAAAAATATCAAGCACATAATAATTGTTACAAAAATTTAATTAAACTAAACTTTTCGATTTATTAACATTACCCATCAAAAGGCAAACAAGTTTATGACTCGATTCAAACTGTTATATTTATGCCATATAATGTTCAAAGTCCATTAATATGGTAATAGCGATTTAAAAATAACCGAGTCTGTTAGCAATATAACGTGAGGAACAGAGGAAAAACTCGGGTTATAGACTTAAAGCAAATCATTAAGTTTATAATAAACCAGCGACTCAACCTCTCTCCGCTCGGGTTCGTCCCTAGTTACGATTTAAGGTTTAGTATAGATTTCTTAGAAAAGACATATTTTCTCGCAGTAATAAGTATCCTATATATTGACCCGGATAACGAGTTATCATCATACCAAATTTTATCAAAATCTGTCTAGTAGTTTTTTCGTGATGCCGTCACAGACAGACAAATAGAAAAACAGACATACACAATTCGAAACACTATAGATTCGGCCTCTGTATTGATAATAATGTCTATTTCAATAAGATTTTCCAAAAAATATTTAATGTACATATTCGGCTCAGAATGTTATTATATATATTATAGATTAGTTTTTGCACGCGCCAATTTTTAACTAGCGACTTACCCTCACTTCACTCGTGTGCGACGTGCGTCCCTAGCAGTTTAGAAACGTAAATTCAATTTTTTTGTAATTTTTAAGGATTTTCGCCTTAAATATTTTAGGAAAAAAAAAATAAAAATAAAAAAAATAACCCGACTGCATAAAAGCTAACAATAAAGAATAACTATAAAGAATATATAAGTTCACAAAGGAATATACCTAGTGTTATGCAGTCGGAGACATACACGTTTCATCCTTGCTGCGAGATTCATGTACATACTCGTATGTATATATGTATGTACATCTCGCACGTATCAAAACCTAAATCCAACCGTGTTCTAAGAATAACCGTTAACAATTATTATATCAGTTTACCAAACCTTTCGTTTTTGAGCTCTAACCAATACTAAGTTCCTCTTGCTTCGTTCGGCGCGTCTCAGTTTATCTAACAGAAGTACAATATATTTTATAAGGTTTATAATCTGTACTAAATTTCATCCAAATCTGTCCAGCCGCTCCTTTGTGAAGAAGTAACAAACATACATATACAAATTTTTGTGTTTATAATAAAAGTTCTTAAAGGTTTTAAAAATTAAAGATAAGCTATAGATTTCGTTCAAAGTTTGCGTTATCTATACATATAATAAAATTGTAACTAATCCGAATCTGCACATTAAATATTTTTTGGAAAATGTTATTGAAATAGCCTTTATAATCAATACAGAGGCCGAATCTATAGTTTTTAGAACTTTTGTCTGTCTGTCTGTCTGTTACCGCATCACGGGAAAACCACTGAATAGATTTTGATGAAATTTGGTATGATGATAGCTGGTTATCCGGGCTAACATATAGGATACTTTTTACTGCGGGAAAATATCTGATCTTTGAGAAATCTACACTAAATGTTAAAACGTAACTAGTGACAAACTCGAGCGAAGCGAGGGTGAGTCGCTAGTTCGGCTATAAATCACAGAAACGATGCGATAAATCATATTATTATCATGAGAATAACAACAAATCTTTTCGTTTATTCATCAATTATATTTCATAGTCCCCATTTAGCGATTCTTATCGAAACTTTCTTAAGAAAGTCCAAACAAAAAGTAGTAAATAAATCAAATTTTCAATAAAGACATACATTATTCTGTCTTGACTGTAATATGATAATATCTATTGTGTTATCATATATTACGTCTATAGCGATGTATCTACATATACTAGTGATAGCCGCGTGGTTGAAAATCAACCATAATTCATTAAGTTATATATTTATTGTCTTGCGTATATTACAATATTAATCTATTCTCAATTTGACCGCAGACTTTAACAATAAACAAAAGAGTACGTATGCGTGTGTGTGTGTCAAATAGATGGCAGTGTGTGTAATGTTTTTTTATTGATTTAATGTATTTTTTATGTATAATTAAAAAAAAATATAAGCATTCTGCACTCCTTCTCTATATAAACTATAAGTGTGGGAAATTTCATACTCCTCCGTCCGCGTAATTTTCGTAAAAAGGGGTAAAAGTTTTTGCTTCACGTATTAATATATAGATTCGTGCTAAAAATTTAGATATTTATTCTGTGACTTATATTTTTAAATACAAATATACTATAATGAAGCCAAACTTGTTTTTTAAGTTTATTTATTAAATAAAAAATAAATTTAAGCTCAGAAAAGATTTATTGGAAATTTTACCTGTTTCCTATCAAATTACAAAGGTATCAAAACTTTCTTACTTGACTTACGTGATATTATTATTGTTAAGATATTTAAAAAGCTTTATTGAAAAAAAAAATGTTTTTTATTACGATAAAAAGCTTAAAATATTAATATAGAAGGGAAAAATTAATGTTATTGATAATACGTACTTAATATATAAAATATCATGTGGAAATTTTACACTAAACACATGTAGTGCTGACACATTACTTGGTTGATAATATACACAAAACGTTTAGCAATGTGCTGTGTGACATTGACAATACGATCGAAAACGTGATCAAGGAAACAGCTAAAACGTACAAATAATCCTATTATAGTATACGAAATCTTAAAAAATAATTCTAATATATATATATATATATATATATATATATATATATATATATATATATATATATATATATATATATATATAATCTGTACCTACGTGAAAATAAAAATTATATATATATATATAGGTATATATATAATGATAAATATATAACTTTCTTAGACTTGCGAATATTCGAAATTAGTTTACTAGCGATTCACCCTCGCTCCGCTCGGGTTCGTACCTACTTACGTTTTAACGTTTAGTATAGATTTCTCAGAGATGAGATATGTTCCCGCAGTAAAAAGTATCCTATAACAGTAAAAGTACCCGGATAACCTATCATAATACCAAGTTTCATCAAAATCTATCCAGTGGTTTTCCCGTGATGTGGTAAGACAATCAGACAGACAGACAAAAATTCTAAAAACTATAGATTCGGCCTCTGTTTCGAAAATAATGTCTATTTCAATAAGATTTTTCAAAAAATATTTAATGTACAGATTCGGCTTAGTTACAATTTTATTAGTTAAAATATTAATTATTATTAATGTAAACGCCAATTGCATTTTTAGAAGAAATTCTTGAAAATGAATTGAAATCTTGTTTCTTGGAATTTATGCGGAATCTCTGTAGATGAATAAAACCTATTTATTAAAAAAAACTATTACACAATCTCTATTTTCTTTTGTTTGTGTTATATACATTTGTGAGAGCACGTAAAGCCGTCGGTCCTGCGCCTTAACTCTCACCGGTCGTGTCGAGTAGTCGTCCCACCGGAGTATGAGAGTGACAGGAATAGAGAGTGCACTTGTGTCTGCGCGTACATTTGTGCACTATAATATCTCCTGCGCAGTTGGCTAGTCTCAATGAGATTGGCCGCCGTGGCCGGAATCGGTCAGGAGAACATTAAAAAATTATTAAAATACATTTGTGATGAAAATGGAAAGAAAAAATAAAGAGAACTCGTTTTTGTAAAAACTATTCATCTGAATTAAGTATCTCCTGGATTTTAAAGTCATTTTACATACTTACGCACTCTTATCATATTATGAAATAAAAAACATGCAATATATGAGAAATAAAAACCTCATTTGATTAAACTATGTTGCATAATAACTAACCTAGCTGATTCAAAAGATTTCAAGGAATGTATAATGATTACTATATCGACATGTTTATCAAAGTACTGTTATGTAAATCTATACAGATAAATAAAATTGAAGTGTCTGTTTGTAATGTCAAAATTGCAGCTTTATACTAAATGCATATGGAATTATTTATGGTACTTATAAGAAAAACACAATTTTTTAAATTTTTGTCTGTCTGTCTGTTTGTTCCGGCTAATCCACGAAACGGCTGGACCAATTTTAACGGGATTTTCACTGGCAGATAGCTGATATTATAAGCAGTAACTTAGGCTACTTTTATTTTAGAATAAGAATTGAAACGAGACCTGGACGCTCCCGAGCGAAGTGAGGGTAAGTCGCTAGTCTTTACTAATATTATAAAGAGGCAGAGTTTCTTTGTGTGTTTGTTTATTTGTTTGTTTGTTTGAACGCGCTAATCTCAGGAAATACTAATCCGATTTAAAAAAATATTTTTGCATTAGATAGCCCGTTTATTGAGGAAGGCTATATATATCATCCCGAAAAAATGTACGGTTCCCTTAGGACAGATTTTTTTGTCTGGGAACGAACCCGAAGCGAGGGTGATTCACTAGTAAGAGTATATAAAGAAACGTTACAGTTACAGCTTGTAAGCATGCAATAAACGAATCTGTACGTGAAAATAATTGTCCGGAGTTTCGAAACCGCGTGTTAACATATTCTGTAGCACGCATCCATATAGCAATGAAACACTTGCTTACCTCTAAAATATCTGGCCAATAAAACATATTTGTCAAATAATAACAAAAAATATTCCAAAAATGCTACTTATTTATATATGTACATTTTCCATGGTCATCCTCCAGCTTCATAATACCGCATAATATATTTATTTAGTTAAGATGATGATCTCTCATTAAAAACAAGTTTTGAAAGCAATTACTGATCTTTAAAAGGGTTGATAATTATCATAGACATAATATTCATTTCAGGGAAGCACAGTATTTTTAACTAATTCAAAGTATTTGATTCAAGGCTAACCCACCGTTGTTACATTTAAAGGTAAGTTAGAAATTAATTATTTGCTTCATTATTTGCTTTAAATTGCTTTATCTGTTTTGTTTTGTCTTCTGCTTCTTATTTGAATTAGTTAAACGTGGAAACTTAATTAGTTTATGTGTCGTATTATTATCTATACTTCTATACTAATATTATAAATGCGAAAGTTTGTGAGGATGTCATGTCTAGATGTATAGATGTATGGATGTTTGTTACTCTTTCACGCAAAAACTACTGAATGGATTTTAATGAAACTGTACAACAATATAGCTCATACATCAGAATAACACATAAGCTACATTTTATCTCGGAAAATTGTACGGTTCCATGGGATAGATTTGTTTTTCTAGAGACGAACCTGAGGGAAGCGAGAGTGAGCCGCTAGTTATTTGTAATTTATGTACTGTTATACTGTTTGTTTCCTTTAAAAATAAAGTTTTTAAAGTAATAGTTGTGGCTAGAAGCAAGCATAACTGTTTAAATATGAGAAAAACGACATAATCAATACTTAACTGTGCCAATTTCGATTCAGTAGATTGTGTGAAAACAAAACAGACAAACTTTCACATTGGAATATTATTATAGGTTATTTTATTAATGGAGGATAAATAACAAGCCGTTAATAATTCAATATTTATTAATTTATACATATAATAACATTAACACAATTCGAAAAAAAAACATCTTCAAATCATTATTAACATCTCAAGTTATATGACTTATAATACAAAGAGTACTTTTACAATTTTTGCGGCAAACATGAATATCACATATTTTTTATATATTGTATACAATACTATATATACCTATATATATATATATATATATATATATATATATATATATATATATATATCGTTTTAATATCCTCAAAAATGTATAACTTTATACAAAAAATAAATTATTAATAAGTTCATGTTTTAATTAATGAGAACCTCTTCCTTTTTGAAGAAGTCGGTTGAAAATAAAAATATTATGTTATATTATATATTTTATGTTCTCGCTAAGTCAGCCAGTCTCATTTGGACTAATAAATCTACTATACAGAAGATGTTGGAAGTGCAGAACTAATAAAAAACAGATATATTCAGTACTTACTTAATCCATGAATAACATCAATACATAATATGATAAAATTGTAACCGAGTCGAATCTGTACATTAAGTATTTTTTGGAAAATCTTATTGAAATAGTCATTATTATCGATACAGAGGCCGAATTTATAGTTTTTAGAATTTTTGTCTGTCTGTCTGTCTGTTTGAAATTTGGTATGATGATAGCTGGTCCGGCTCAACATATAGGATACTTTTTACTGCGGGAAAATATGTCATCTCTGAAAAATCTATACTAAATGTTAAAACGTATCTAGGGACGAGCGGAGCAAGGGTGAATCGCTAGTTAATTAATAAAAATACTAAATAAATAAATTATTAACTGTGTCACGTTAGTTATAAAAACAACCTGTAGACCTGCGCTCTATTTCCTTATCCTTATATCTGATACTACAGAAGTCCAATATAACTTTATGTGCTTTTTGAAACGTGAGATTGTAATATTTGCCTACTTCCTGTTTCCGCCTATTACTAAAGTTATTGCGATGTATGAACGGCGTAAGTTAAATTTCAATTACAAAGATAGAGAGGAAAATATTTTGTTAGTATTTATATTAGACTAGCTTTTTTTGCGACTTTACTCGCGGTACTTACTTATATATGTACTTGTATATATTTTGTAATTATGGTCATAAAGTGATATTAGATTTCTTAGCATAATAGCTAAAAACTTTCAAATCTCATTTTTATTTCCAAATATAAGCTTTCAAAGTAACAAAAAAGCTTTGTAATATTAGTACTTTGGGTTATTTTTTCAATAAGTTATATGTTACAATATGTTTTGTGTGAACTTAATAAAACACTATCACGAAGGAAAGAAATTGTTTTTTAACAGGATTGATTGAGCTAGTTCCACAACCAATGGAAATTCAGATTGCATCGTCATATGGAATTAAATTATAATATTATAAAGTTTATATATTATTATTTTAGTTTTTGGCACAATTATTTTTATAATTATATACTTAATTTAAATAATTAGAGAGTCTTAGACGTACTTATCACAAAACTCCAAGTTCTACAATGGAAGTCGAAGTTTTATTAATAGATACATTTATATTTACTAATAGTAGGGGGGCCGAAGAGGGGATTTTGGGATTTAGTCAAGCGCGGCCGGATATTACATAAGGGGGGATACCTTGCAGTCTGTTGAGTACCTCCACCATCTGTATAAGATCGCGCGTCTAGGGCAGTCGATCAAATATTTAAAAAATATTTTGATAAGTTAGAAATACTTGAAACCATCAGATTAAGGTGTGTTTGGCTAATTACATGGTGAAAAGTGTGCAATTCAATAATCTACTGTTTTCCATAAGTCGAAGAAATAAAAAATCGTAAATAAACTTTATGGACGATTTGTGTTTATCAAAATATTTTTTTAAATTCGCGACATTTTCACTTTATAGGACTTACCTATATATGGTGGAGGTACTCAACAAAATGCAAAGTATCCCCCTTTATGGTAATCTACCACGCTTGAGTAGGTAAATCCCGAAATCCCCTCTTGAGCCTCCCCTACAATAAACTTACTTGGAATATACATTATTAATTATTATCAATCCAAATTATACCATATATATTACATAGTTTTTTTTTTGTTATTGAGCAATAATTAACAATTGAAGCTCATTCTATGGAATGTAAGTTATTTTTAACATTAAATTAAGTAAAATTACATTATACATTATATTACATTAAATTAATACATTATACTGTATGAAATGAGCATCTTTTATTTGATATTTTAAAAACATTATTTTTATATTACAAAAGAAAAAGACTGCAGAAAATGTATTATTTTTACAGTATTTGTAATAAAAAGTAATTAAATACTGTTATAATTAATAGTAATTTTGCTGTAATATGCAAGTTTTTTGGCGTTTCATACTAAAAATGTTCGATATATTATTAGTAAATCAATACAACTCATCAGTTTGTTTGTCTATGAAAGTAATATTAATCTTGCCTTTAAACTGTATTATAAAATCATACATCACTTCCTATCGATATAACGGAATTAATATTAATAATAACATGGCTTAGCTCTTTTAAAATTACTTCAGACAAACAAACAGTCAAAGCAGTATTGTAATGGTTTGGGTTATAAATAAATAAATAATAAATAAATGTCGGGACATTGAACACAACACCATCTAGTTCCATGGTAAGCTACGAGGCTTGTGTTATGGATACCAGATAGTTGATACACAACACATATATAACTTTAAATACATACATATTATAAATATAAACACCCATGGCTGGAGTACAAACATTCGTGCTCATCATACAAATGAACACCCCCAGCGGGACTCGAACCCGCGACCGCTGGCACCGCAAGTAGGGTACAAACTAAGGGCTATGGCATTAAAATAAATATTATGTAAACATAAGTACACTAAAATGATAGACTATTCGATGTATGTATTAATATGGCATATGTGTATATTATAACAGATATTGTAATTTCACTTCTAAACAAAAAAACATTATTTAATAAGCTAGGTACTTATCATAATACATATACAAATAAATGGCAATAATCAACTATCTAAAATAAATTACTGTCTTAAAACCTAAATAAAACAAAGTACTTAAAGTTAAGTCCTTGATAGTCCGATCACTTCGGAGTCGCTCGCAGTTCTCTTGCATTGTCCTTAGCACTTTTTTAATATGTTTTTATTGGCTTCATGACTGTATTTTGGAAATCGATTTTAACCTTTTAACGATTTGAATCCATTTTTCGGAATAGATATGATTTTTCTAAGTATATGGATGGCAATGCAATATTTTAATGCCATTGAGTTGATTATTTAAGACAGTGGAACTCTTCTTTTCAGTTTGAGCTCATTTTAGTAGTTTTTCCACATATCCATACATAAAAATTGATTAAAAGCATATTTTTTCTGAACAACATTAATATATTACGAGTATTATCGAAAATTCTAGTTTGCTTGGAATTTTGCTAAAGGCGCTGCGATGTATAAGATGTCAATGTTTAAATACTGTATTTATTTTTAAACTTGTTCTAAGGAACCTTTGCAATCGCCATACTTGATTGCTCATACGCATATATGGTACCGTGCGATCATTAAAAACTTGTCGCTCTATATTTGATGTACTCGTATTAAGATCTGTCAACAAGGCTTTCCAGTACTTGCAGTGTAGCTGAAACAAAAACATAATATTAATTTTGATTATAAATATTTACATTAAAATTGTATTATAAGTAATCTCGCTTGAGTGGCACGTGTCTGATATTAAATGAATTTTAATGATCTGAGTAAACTGATAACCGTTATATATTTATACTTTATAGTATACTAGCAAATTAGCCTGGCTTCGTTCAGGTTCGTACCTAGGTACATTTTATCCCCATGCAAAATTTCATCCCCCTTTTTACCCCGTTAAGGGATGATTTTCGGAATAAAAACTATCCTATGCCCTTTCCAGGGTCTCAAACTATCATCATAACAAATTTCATCTAAATTGGTTCAGCGGATTTTTAAGTCTATCCATTACAAACATACAAAAATACAAATCTTTTCTCTTTATAATAGAAATATTATATAATATTCAATTATTCGAAAATATTCAAAATTTGCAAGTAATATTTGTATTTTTTTTTAATATTGTGATAAAGAGTTATCTAACTTTAAATACAGATAATTAAATACTTAAGAAATAAATGTATATTTTATACGCGTTAACAATTAACTATTTTTAAATAAAAATATGTGCAGATGTCTTAATTAAATTGATTTATAAGGACATTAGGAACTTTAAGTATACCTAGCCATAGGGCTAGAATAGGGCTAGAAGCCCTATTCTAGTGTCTATATAAGTTCTAAAAGCTACCTTTATTATTATATAACAGAACCCGCGGTTTCGCTCGCTCTAAAACTACAAAATAAACCTCTGGTCTTATGCAAATGGCATTTTTGAAATGGGCTCAATAGTTTCTGTTTAATGCATTTAAACATATTATAAACATCAGTTTTACAATAATGTATGGAAGTCTGCCCGATTTGATGACATTTATGATTACTGCTCCGCTCCCTTGAGTAGTAGCATGATGATATATAGTCTTCCAGATTAAACAGGCTATTTAATGCAAAATTAATTTTTCAAATCAGATTAGTAATTCCTGAGATTAGCGCGTTCAAACAAACAAACAAATTCTGCGTCTTTATAATACTAGCAGTTCACCCTCGCTTCGCTCGGGTTCGTCGCGAGGTACGTTTTACATAGGTAGGTATTTAAAATAGTTATTTGCCAGCGTTAGCCATACGATTTTTTTTTGAATTTTTCTGATGTTTTAATACTTATTATTATATTCCGGATTAAGAGAAATCCAAAAAATCAAATATCATAAAAATCGGTCCAGCCGTTCTTGAGTTATAAATGGTGTAACTAACACGACTTTGTTTTATATATGTACATATATAGATTAGTATAGATTCGTGACACCTACATTCTAACCAATTACTGAGCTTTCACATTACTATTGACATAGTCATAATGTTTTATTTATAAACAGGTAGTGCAAGTTCAGAGATGATTCATTGCCACGACTCGAGCTACTATATGAGATCCTATTTGAAACCTTCGAATGATTCATGTTTGAAGACGCCAATTTATATATTATAAAGTAAACACATAAAATGTGTTCGTTTTGTCGTAAATATTTTTTGAGAAATTGACTGTTTTGAAATTTAAAAATATTTACGTAAGTCATTACATACACGTCGTCGCAAAGGTTTTTATTGGATAGGAAAAAAACTTTTAAGTTTAGATAGATAGGTACTCTCTGTAACTTTTGAGATGTCTAAATCCTTAGTTCCTCCCGTGACCACGATTGCTGTAAAGCATCCGAAACGTCAGAAACAAAAAATCAAGATATATCCACAAAAAATCCGGATAATAGTTTTTGTTAAGTTTGACTCAGTTTATAATGACCCTAATTGCTGCGCCAGCGGTCGCGGGTTTGAGTCGCGCTGGGAGCATTCATTTGTGTGATAAACACGAATGTTTGTACTCCAGTCATGTGTGTTTATATTTATAATATGTATGTATTTAAAGTTATATATTTGTAGTATATCAACCATCTGGTATTTATCTATATAGTACTGCTTGAAAAAACATAATTGTACAAAAAAAATGCCGAATCTCAGTCGCCTAGATTACTTCATTATAATAAATTAAATTTGAATACTAGTATTAGTGTTCTTTTTTTGTGCTTAGAGATAAGCGGAGGTCATATATATTAGAACTGGACTAAAAATAAATGAAACCCTAAGTAGTTATAACTGGCAAAACCAATTGATAACGAGATAATACGAAAAAGCAGCTTGAATATGTAAAATATTTAAAAAATTATATGATAACAACATATATGTATGTTAAATTAAAAATAAATTAATCGCTTTGCGCTTCGCATCGGCCCTCACTAGCATCCGTGTCAAAAAGTGAGAAATTCTGTATCTCGTGGAAACGCTATCATTTTCCTGGCACAAAGTGTAGGCTTTATACTTAATTAAATCTTTTACACATACTTGTATTTTGTTATATTCTGCATCTATACTAATATTATAAAGAGGCAAAGTTTGTTTGTTCGTTTTGAATGCGCTAATCTCAGGAACTTCTAATCCAATTTGAAAAATTCTTTTTGCATTAGATAGGCCTTTATTGAAGAAGGCTATAGGCTATATATCATATAATATATAGTCTATGTATTCCATACTAACCGTTAAAACGTACCAATAAACGTATTTAACTCTCGGTGAATAAATAATTTCCCTAAAGGCACATTACGTAATGAATGTGATGAGTGATGACGTTTGTATTACGCGTTCGTGTATTGATTTTAACGAACAGATCTCGCTTATTACTAAAATTTATATATTCCTAATTTAAAAAAAAAACTGTTTTCATATATATGAATCGTGGAAACTTTTTGGAACATAATACTATCTGTACTATGTACACATATTTATTATAAATTTTTGAAGTTATACTTCTTTTGGCACGTTTAGAAAAAAATATGAGAGTAAAATTTTTACTACGCGCGCACACCGACAGCCAAAAAGCGACATGATGAAGTTAGCTGAAAGCGACAAGATGAACTTAGCTGCACTCCTTTTACAAACATAAAGTTGTGACATACGGGATGAAATCTTTAGCTATTTTTGTTCTATTACGCCAAAGAAATATAACTTCTTACGTGCGTACATAAGTACACACATATGTTTTTTTTTTGTTTTTTTTTTTACAATACATTTCGAAACCAGCTGTATTTAAACATTTTACAATGATATTTGTATTATCAATTTAATTTCTGCTGATAAAAGGTTTCGTAAACTCAAAAGTTATTTAAGTTGTTTCTATTCAGTTTTATAAAATAAGTTCATTATCCTTGTTATTGAATCAATTTACTTCAATTCTTCATCATTTTATCTGTAAAATTTTCTTATACAGAGATGTAAAATTCTTGGATTTTCAATTTAAACTTTGAACTTGTTAAAGTGGTATGTGCTAAGAAATTTTTTTAACGAAATTTTTTTATTGAAATATATCGATTTATTTATATGGAACCAAGCATACTTAAAATGACTTTTACAATAACGCTTAATTACATGTATATGTTACAGTCAAAACTATTTTTTAGTCAAAACTACTTTTCACTAAAGAGGTTGGTCAAAAGTAATTTTGACTGCAGGCTTTGGTTAATAGCAGTTTTGACTGGCATATGGATCAAAACTCTTAAAAGGTTAAGGAGGTAAGTAGGTTAAAGGTTACTCGGAAGAACCCTTTCTTTCTTTCGAGGTCTAGAACAGTTTATAGCAACGCATAAGCCGAGCGAGCGAAGCGAGCGTGCCGCGGTAGCGGCCGACGAATGTCATAATTTTAAGAATTTTGACCGATATGCCAGTCAAAACCGCTATTGACCAAGGCCTGGAATCAAAACTACTTTTAACTGTTTTTTGTCAGTCAAAAGTAGTTTTGACCACGAGAGTGTTTTGACTGTAACATATATAATATTCTCGTACTTCGAATAACAATCACTATCTTAATTAAATCAGTAAATATTTGATTTTCTATATAAAATATACAATGTTAGTGCAAACTTTAGCGCAGTTTTGTGTACTTTATAGATTAAGTATTAACGTCAAGAGCATTGAAATGACGTGAAGTGATATGAACAAAAACCACCCACAATTTTATTGTAAGAAAAAATACAATTCAATTATAAAAAAATAGTGTCATGAAGAAATATATATTAAAATGTTGAAGTTTAATTTATTTGTTGGTATAATACTCCTTTTTTTTAATATGTAGAGCTCTTCGTGCTGACATTTTATATCAAAGACGAGTATAGTTGATTGACATTTATATAAACAAAATCGGTCAAGTGCGAGTCGAATTCGCACACGAAGGGTTCCGTACCATTGTACATATACTTTTTATTAATATGACTTCTAGTCTATGTAGTGTAGTATACTCGTATTAACTTCGATGATCGATTACGAACGATAAAAAAATGTTTCTTGTATTTTTAGTTTTATTTATTTTTATTATTTATTATTAAAGCGGCAATAGAAATGCATACTCTGTGAAAATGTCAATTCTCTACCTATGACGGTTTATGAGATACAGCCTTCTGGGAGACGGACGGATGGATGGACGGACGGACGAACAGACAGTGGAGGCTTAGTAATAGGGTTCCGTTGGCACTCTTCGGTTACGGAACCTTAATAAAAACTAAACACTGTTGTTTGGTTAATGCTTCACATAAAGACAGCTAAATCGATTAAGATGCTATTTTTTAAATATTCATAATAATCCGAATAAGATTTTTAGGGAGGCAAATTGGTAAAATTTCTTGACGAATGTTGGGGAAAATTAAATATTATTTAGTACTAGAGACTCACCCTCGCTTCGCTCGGGTTCGTCCCTAGGTTGCTTCTCAAAACAAAATTAATTAATTAATTTGGTTTTCATTTTTTTTCGTGGGACCCTATGGTTTTTTCTAAAATAAAAGTAACCTAAGTTACTCCTTATTACATCAGCTATCAGCCAGTAAAAGCCCCGTGAAAATCGGTCCAGCCATTTCAGAGATTAGCTGGAACAAACAGACAGACAGACAGACAAAAATTGTAAAAAATGTTGTTTTGGTATATGTACCGTGTATACATCCAAAGGCATTTAATAAAAAGCGGCTATTTTAATATTACAAACAGACACTCTAATTTTATTTATCTGTATAGATCGGGACAGCAAGTATCAAATATATATATATATAAACTAAAAAAGAGCTGTCAGTAGAAGTATTATATATGAGTAATAACTAAAACATTAAAAACCTTATATAATATAATAATCAATTAAAATAATGATAACGAATTCTTCAATTACTTTGGAATTGTAAGAACACGTTTGTGAGGACACACTTGTTTTTATCAGTATGTGTGAAACTGAGAGCTGTTCTATTAATAGATAGAGTATATTACCTTCGACCAACTATGTCGTCGATCGAGTCGGTGCATTGGCACTGTTGTAAATGAAATGATTCACTGTATTGAAGTTATAATATCTTCGAAGGATTTTCTTGTATTTTCTAAATCCAAATGAAAATAACAACTTTGACACTAATTTGTTTATAATTTTAATCAATACTGTATAATGACGACACGTTTAACTCAGTTTGTAGTGTACTTGCTGTGCCAGCGGTCGCTGGTTCGAGTACCGATGGGGATATTCATTTGTGTAATGAACACGAATGTTTGTACTCCAGTCATGGGTGTTTATATTTATAATATGTATGTATTTAAAGTTATATGTGTGTAGTGTATCAACTATCTGGTATCCATAACACACGCCTCGTAGCTTACCATGGAACTAGATTGTGCTGTGTGTTAATGTCCAAACATATTTATTTATTTAACTTTAAAAACAACACCAAATTTCAAAACAACACAAAAGTGTTTGTAATAGGTCTAATTGAATAAAGTTTACTTCATTTCATTTTATCGGTATAATATACACTAGTAACCTTTACTTCACTTTGACCCTATCTTGAAGGGGTGATATTTACACCCTAACCCGTGAAAAAAAATCTTTTTACCTAAATTTTATGAATTGTGATAATGCTGTCAAAATCATCAACCATTTTTGAACATCTTCTCAAATATTTGTATAATTTCCATATGGAATAGCTTTAAATAACAGAATAGTAAATTTTAATTGAAATAATAAAATAATAATTCAATTTTAGTTTATAGATGAATAGTTCTGACTAACAATGTCAATAATCTTTGAAAATAATAATTTAGCTTTCCTATCACGAGCAAAGGCGATAAGATTAAGTCACATTGAAATTCGCTAAGCTATTTAACATAAATTATACTCGCATTTCAACCAAAATAACGTTATTTTAACCGATTTCAACCACTCACCTATCTCATTGAGACTATCTAATTGCTCAAGAGCTGTTATACTGCAGACGTGTGTGCGAGTGCACATTCTCTATTGCTTTTTAACCGACTTCAAAAAAGGAGGAGGTTCTCATAATTTCTTAATTCGATAAGACGACAATTCAACATGACCGGTGAAAGTCTAAGTCAGGATCCATGGTTTTAAATATTTTCTGAGTTTATTAGCATATTCAAAATTCGGCTGGTTAACAGGATGGTGAAAAAAAAAATCGATTAATTAATTTAAAAATAGCCTGGTAAGGATTTCGATAGGCATGTTATTATAGGTCGCGGTCGAATGCGCAAGCGATCCCGTGGCCCTGTCTTTTGCATTAGGGATCACCGTGGTGGTTTTAGTGGGTAGTCTGTCGCGCTTTTCGCGACAGGAGTCCCACATGCCCCGCGTGCCCCCGCACGCGGGTACCCGCAAATGGGTTTCCCCACGAATCAAAAAAAAAAAAAAAAGGCATGTTATTATAGGCGTATTTATGTATCTATTATTGAAACTTTATAAAAAATATGTTTCATATGGTTAACAGATCGGTGAAGGTCTAGGTGTATCCGGTTCTCGGGCTATGAGCAAGCAACTAGGAAGCTTCTCGAGTGGAGCTTGGTTGTCACTAGTACTAACATAATGTTAAAAGCATACATAATAAGGTCTTCCAGTCTCCATATCATGAGTTGCTATAGTTTATGTTCCCTTGCAAAATTAATTATAGACCATATGTTAAGAGTTACCATCTAAGGGGTCACCCCCCTAAACATCGACATCAAGAATGATATGAAAGAATGTAATATGTAATAGGGGTAACACCATGAAATTCCTTACACCATGATGTTATTGATAATTTCATATATGAAAAACCATATAACTATACTTTTATCGACCCAGGACTTTAACAGCTGTTCATATTAGACACTAAGCCAATAACACATTACATTATTAATTAACATACATGACGTTAGTGTGTGTTTTTCTAAGGGACATCTCTACACGTAATGAAATTAGTCATAATTTTTACTATGTTTTATGCAATAAGTTAGGTATGGAAGAGATAATATGCTTATTTGTTTAAGAAATTTAAGATGTATGATTGACATTTTCAATAAAACCATGTTATAGATTTTTTCGCGTATTTATTTTAATTTTTGGTTACCGGCGCTTAGAATACTTTACAACAATCATTTGTATGGGGCGATCCCATAAACTGTGCTAGTTTTGATGGGGTTTTAAATGGTATGTGGATGATATGAGTGAAAATAGTGTAATTTTTTTTTTAGTAAAGGTAGTCTTTGATTAACCTTGAAGAGTTAATGAAATCTTGTAAGCTGCTTCTATTACACTTTTAACTGTTTAGATTAGTATATACATACATATGGGAATGGGTCCTTTTCTGAAGAAAGGTAATTTTTTTAATACTTTAAAAATACTTACAAAACTTAACGTACAAATCAATTTTAAAAAATAAACTACAAATTACAACAATATTATTTATTTACTGCCGCAATAATTATATAGTTCACCGCAATCGGAGACAAAAAATGTTAATTTATAATTGACTTTTGTTGGAATGAAGCTGTTTAACCGCAAACCGCAAACATATTTGCGAAGTGAATATGAGTCATTATAACCTTTTAATCGGACTAATGTTAGAAATGCGACAGTCTGTATGTGTGTTTGTGTGAAGTTTGCTACTTTTTCACGCGGTAGCCGTGGCTAGTTATTTGGATGAAAAGTACACAAATAGATGGATATCCCAGAATGTGCGTCTTATGTATTCAGCCCTCTCTAACGTCCTATTGGTGGGTACGGGCCACATTTCAGTACGATCAGGCCATAATCCACCATGCCGGCCAAGTGCGAGTTGGCGGACTGCACACGTCTTTCGAAAACTTGCTAGGTTTCTACCAGATATGCAGGTTTCCTCACGACGTTTTCCTTTACCGTAATACAAGTAATCTTGTTGAAAATGATTCGCACATGGAAATATCAGAGGTGCGAGACCCGAGGCTTGAACACGCTTCACTCGGTTTCTCACGGGCGCGTTACCACTGCGTTAGCATTGCCTTATCCGTGAGTAGCACAGATTAAGTCGCTAGTTAACCAATATTAAAAAGCTGAAGTATGTATTATTTGTTTTAACACCTTAATCTCTGGAACTTCTGTCTATTGGTTCAATTTAAAAATTTCTTTTTCTTCCGGTAGTGAGACGACTTTTTGTTGGAGAAATTAAAACAATCTGAATCTATAAAGAATTGTTAAGTGAGGCTATAGCCTACCTAACTATAATACGACGACCCCTAGGTGCGAAGTAATCCATACTAATATTATAAATGCGTAAAGGCAATCTGTCTGTCTGTCTGTTACCTTTTCATTAATCCACTGAACCGATTTAGATGAAATTTGATATGGAGATAGTTTGAGACCCTGGAAAGGACATAGAATAGTTTTCATCCCGGAAATCCTTTCTAAAGTGGGCGAAAAGGGGGATGGATGTTTGTATGCGGAATCAGTCATTTCTCAAGTAAGGGATATAAAACTCATCATACCTTTGTATGTTGATATATATGAGGGACAAACCCGAGCGAAGCTAAATTGAGTTGCTAGTTTTATATAAATAAGTATTAACGCTGACGCTAGCAGAGCCACGTGCAAAAGC
The DNA here is from genome assembly GCA_905404265.1 of Fabriciana adippe. NCBI lineage: Eukaryota > Metazoa > Arthropoda > Insecta > Lepidoptera > Nymphalidae > Fabriciana > Fabriciana adippe. The sequence goes on from FR989995.1 coordinate 3,201,588, forward strand.
TAGTATCAATTAGAATATCAAGGAAACGACATAATAACATAAAAAAGTTATATCTATACAGATAAATAAAATTGGAGTGTCTGCTTGTAATATTAAAATAACCGCGTTTTGTTAAATGCATATGGATGTATACACGGTACATATACCAAAACAACTTTTTTTTTTTTTTACAAGTTTTGTATGTCTGTCTGTTTGTTCCGGCTAATCTCTGAAACGGCTGGACCGATTTTGACGAGACTTTCACTGGCAGATAGCTGATGTTATAAAGAGTAACTTAGGCTACTTTTATTTTAGAAAAAAATAGGGTCCCACGAAAAAAAATTAAAAACAAATTAATTGATTACTTTTGTTTTGGGAAGCGACCTAGGGATGAACCCGAGCGAAGCGAGGGTGAGTCGCTAGTGTAAAATATAATGCATATTATACTCATATGTATATTACCGATAAGAAAGATGAAATCTATACTATAATAAAGCAGTAACTTAGCGAAATCTGTACATGAAATATTTTTTAAAAACAATGACTGTAACGTATTATGTATACGATATAGACCCCAAAACAATAGTTATTAATTTTTTTGTCTGTTTGTCTGTTTGTCTGTTTGTCTTTTTGTCTGTTTGTCTGTTTGTCTGTTTGTCTGTACGCGTTTCACGCAAAAAGTAATGAACCGATTTCAACGAAATTTTGTGAACTGATAACTTATTACTCGGCTCAACATTTAGGATAACTTTTACTTTTGGAAAATCTTTGTTTCCCGCGGGAAATCGCAATAACTGGTTTTATCGAGTCCTCCTTAGGAACCCTCCGCTGGCTAAACCTAAAGACATACATCAAAACAATGTACTAAAAAATTATAGATCTTGAAAAGGCCAACAGAAATATCTACAACAGTATATGTCTATCTCTCAAGGTACACTCGCAATACCTATTCTTATCTATACCTATAGCAAAACTAACATAGTTAAATCGATGTGCGCGTTTCACGCAAAAAGTACTGAACCGATTTCAATTAAATTTTGTATAGTGATAGCTTATCACTCGAGTCAACATTTAGGATACCTTTTACTACAGGCACATTTTTCGTTCCCGCGGGAAAACGCAATGACTGGTTCTATCGAGTCGTCCTTAGAAGTTTATATGGCTAACGCTGGCTGAACCTTAAGAGATAAATCAAAACAATGTACTAGAAAATTGTAGGTCTTAAAAAGTTCTACAGAAAAGTTCTCAACGGTATATGTCTATCTCCTAAAGTACACTCGCTATAACTATTTTTATTAAATGATATTACTGTTTTCTTATACGAGTACGTTATCTATCTATACTATAATAAAGCAGTAACTTAGCGAAATCTGTACATGAAATATTTTTTAAAAACAATGACTGTAACGTATTATGTATACGATATAGACCCCAAAACAATAGTTATTAATTTTTTTGTCTGTTTGTCTGTTTGTCTGTTTGTCTTTTTGTCTGTTTGTCTGTTTGTCTGTTTGTCTGTACGCGTTTCACGCAAAAAGTAATGAACCGATTTCAACGAAATTTTGTGAACTGATAACTTATTACTCGGCTCAACATTTAGGATAACTTTTACTTTTGGAAAATCTTTGTTTCCCGCGGGAAATCGCAATAACTGGTTTTATCGAGTCCTCCTTAGGAACCCTCCGCTGGCTAAACCTAAAGACATACATCAAAACAATGTACTAAAAAATTATAGATCTTGAAAAGGCCAACAGAAATATCTACAACAGTATATGTCTATCTCTCAAGGTACACTCGCAATACCTATTCTTATCTATACCTATAGCAAAACTAACATAGTTAAATCGATGTGCGCGTTTCACGCAAAAAGTACTGAACCGATTTCAATTAAATTTTGTATAGTGATAGCTTATCACTCGAGTCAACATTTAGGATACCTTTTACTACAGGCACATTTTTCGTTCCCGCGGGAAAACGCAATGACTGGTTCTATCGAGTCGTCCTTAGAAGTTTATATGGCTAACGCTGGCTGAACCTTAAGAGATAAATCAAAACAATGTACTAGAAAATTGTAGGTCTTAAAAAGTTCTACAGAAAAGTTCTCAACGGTATATGTCTATCTCCTAAAGTACACTCGCTATAACTATTTTTATTAAATGATATTACTGTTTTCTTATACGAGTACGTTATCTATCTATACTATAATAAAGCAGTAACTTAGCGAAATCTGTACATGAAATATTTTTTAAAAACAATGACTGTAACGTATTATGTATACGATATAGACCCCAAAACAATAGTTATTAATTTTTTTGTCTGTTTGTCTGTTTGTCTGTTTGTCTTTTTGTCTGTTTGTCTGTTTGTCTGTTTGTCTGTACGCGTTTCACGCAAAAAGTAATGAACCGATTTCAACGAAATTTTGTGAACTGATAACTTATTACTCGGCTCAACATTTAGGATAACTTTTACTTTTGGAAAATCTTTGTTTCCCGCGGGAAATCGCAATAACTGGTTTTATCGAGTCCTCCTTAGGAACCCTCCGCTGGCTAAACCTAAAGACATACATCAAAACAATGTACTAAAAAATTATAGATCTTGAAAAGGCCAACAGAAATATCTACAACAGTATATGTCTATCTCTCAAGGTACACTCGCAATACCTATTCTTATCTATACCTATAGCAAAACTAACATAGTTAAATCGATGTGCGCGTTTCACGCAAAAAGTACTGAACCGATTTCAATTAAATTTTGTATAGTGATAGCTTATCACTCGAGTCAACATTTAGGATACCTTTTACTACAAGCACATTTTTCGTTCCCGCGGGAAAACGCAATGACTGGTTCTATCGAGTCGTCCTTAGAAGTTTATATGGCTAACGCTGGCTGAACCTTAAGAGATAAATCAAAACAATGTACTAGAAAATTGTAGGTCTTAAAAAGTTATACAGGGAAGTTCGCAATATTATATGTCTATCACCTAAGGTACACTCGCAATTACTATTTTTATTCACTACTCGCGACTCACAGGCTGACTTATCAACGTTTAGCTCAGTTCAGCAGTGAAACGTAACCTAGGGACGAACCCGAGCGAAGCGAGGGTGAGTCGCTAGTTAAGGAAATATAATTATATACTACTATGAATTTCTCTATATAAAAGCCAATAGATAAGGCATAATTATTATGTAGAAATCAAAATGTTACTGTAAGTTTAATACTCGTAGCTAATTTATTAAATGCCAACTCATTCTTGCCTAGTTCGGTTATCGTGAATTCGATTCTGGATGAAGTAAATGTATATTTGCTGTATCAATAAATAAATTAAGACAGTAAACTGACGTAGTCTTCACTTCCCTTTTATTATAAATAATAAATAAATATATATGTTAGGACATTAGCACATAGCACCATCTAGTTCCACGGTAAGCTACGAGGCCTGTGTTATGGATACCACATAGTTGATACCCTACACATATATAACTTTTAAATACATACACATTATAAATATAAACAACCATGACAGGAGTACAAACATTCGTGCTTATCACACAAATGAATGTCCCCAACGGGACTCGAACCCGCGACCGCTGGCACAGCAAGTAGGGTTACTACAAACTGAGCCAAGCGTGTCGTCATTATTGAGTAGTGATTAAAATTATAAACAAACTAGTGTCTTACCCTCGCTTCACCCGAATGCATCCCTAGGTACCTTTTGTCCTATTTTTTATAGTAATAGCAGTGCCATCTTATGGAAAATTTAATTAATAACAGTAGCTTACATGTTACTACAAAACCCAGTCTATCTGTGTACTAAATTTCATCCGAATTCATCCAGCATTTTTAGCGTGTAGGAGTAATAAGCATACAGACAATCATACAAACTTTTGCATTTATAACAATAACGAAATAGCACAAGCCTGGAGTAAAAAACTTGATGTTTAGATTGTCTCACATCACGTCACTCACGAGCAAAGTATTTTTTGGAATTCCCTTGGTTTTACCCTATAAATAAAACGGCTAAAGCAATAAAAATCAAGCGATATATTTTATTGTATTATTCGCACATTGTTGGAAAAAACTAAGGAAAACTTATTCTATAAAATATAATGCTTTATTACCAATTAGGTACTGTTAAAGTGCGTAACACATAATTTTTACGTTTCATTTAATTTATATTTAGATTCATATGTTATCTATACATATAATAAAATTCTGATTCGAATCTGTACATTAAATATTTATTGGAAAATCTTATTGAAATAGTCGTTATTATCGATACAAAGGCCGAATCTATAGTTTTTAGAATTTTTGTCTGTCTGTCTGGGAACGCATCACGAGAAAACCACTGGACAGATTTTGACAAAATTTGGTATGATGATAGTTGGTTATCCGGGTCAACGTATAGGATACTTTTTACTGCGGGAAAGTATATCATCTCTGAGAAATCTATACTAAACGTTAAAATATAACTAGGGACGAACCCGAGCGGAGCAAGAGTGAGTGGCTAGTTTGTTATAAAACTATAAGTAGATATAACTTTTTCTTAGTACTTAAAATATCTAGAATCGAAGACATTCGAGCATGAACTCTCATATCTTCTTAGAAGCAAAAGATTGAGATGATAACGTCAGGTCAAGTATACATATGTACTGTATAAGGCTAGTTTTACACTATTAAACTGAAAATTTATTTTTTAGATTTTGTACATTTTTATTATACACACGTGCAGTATACATGACATTTTATTACATTGCTAAAATAATTAAACATTATAATAATAACTTTTGAATAAAATTATACATTAACTTTTTTTACTTAAAAGTTCCACTCATCTATACTAATATTATAAGGCTGAAGAGTTTGTGTGTTTGTTCGTTTGTTTGTTTGTTTGTTTGTTTTTTTGAACGCGCTAATTTCAAGAACTACTAATCCGATTTAAAAAATTCTTTTTGCATTAGCGTGCAGTGGTAGCCCAGTGGCAACGCGCTCGCTTGGGAAACCGAGTGAAGCGGGTTCAAATCCCGGGTCTCGCACCTCTGATATTTTCACGTGCGAATCATTTCTAACATGATTACCACTTGCCGTACGGTGAAGGAAAACATCGTGAGGAAACCTGCATGTCTGAGAGAACCTAGTAAGTTTTCGAAAGACTTGTGAAGTTCGCCAACCCGCACTTGGCCAGCGTGGTGGACTATGGCCTGATCCCCCTCGTATTGAAGGGAGGCCCGTGCCCAGCAGTGGGACGTTAAAAAGGGCTGAATACAGATACATTAGATAGCCCGTTAACTGAGGAAGGCTATGGGCTATATATCATCCCGTAAAAATGTACGGTTCCCGTGGGATAGATTTATTTTTATCTAGGAACGAACCCGAAGTGAAGCGAGGGTGAGTCGCTAGTATTAAAATAAATAAAAAATGTAGCCCTTCGAAAATTCCTTGGAATCGGTCAAAATGATATAATTCAAAAAGGTTAATATTTACATTAAATGTTTCTTTTTTTTGTCTATATTTGATATTAAATTAGTTATTAACCCATCATGCTAATATTATAAACGCAAAAGTTTGTGTGGTTTAATGTTTGTTATTCGATCATGCCAGAACAGATAAACAGATGAAAAAAATTTGCTACAGATATATGTAGATTATAGTCTGGAATATCACATAGGTTACTTTTCATCCCGAAAAAATATACGGTTCCGGTGGGATAGATTTTTTTTTGTTTTTTTTTACAGAGTTTTCTTTTCCATACTAACTGCTAATAAATAGTCATACAAACGTTAAGAAATACCTTTTTCTTCTATATACATATATAAATGTAGTACACCGTATTATATTCTCTATATTTTACATAAAGTGTGAGTCAAAACATTGTATATTTTTAACAAAAATAAACACTGGTTTTCAACCAAAACCTGTTATGTATGTACATCAAGCCTTAATCGGTATGTCCTATAAATGTCAAGTTTGCTTTTAGACCAACAATACTTTCACTTGACAGTGGATGTAACTGTCATTTAAGTATATCTATAGTAATATTATAAAGAGGAGAGATTTATTTTTTTGTTTGTTTGTTTGTTTGTTTGTACCAAATAGGCTCCGAAGCAACTGAACCGATTTAGATGAAATTTAGTAAGACAATAGTTTGAGACCCTGGGAAAGATATAGGATAGTTTTTATCCCCAAAATCATCCCTTACGGGGGTGAAAATGAGGGTGAAAGTTTGTATGGGGAAGCAATCTAGGAACGAACCCAAGCGAAACGAGGGTGAGTCGCTAGTCATACATAATAGTGTTTTAGGTACTTGTTATTGTGATAAACTAGTTTTTACTACTGGTTTCGCGTAATTTTTCTTTTATTAATAACGTCCTTGAGCCGTATCATTTATTGTAAAGTTCACAATTAAAACAACAAATTAGAATATATTTAAAATTAAACAAATATAGCGAGATTATATTCTTGATTGATTGAAAGGAAAGAGAAGGTATACAATTAGAAGAGAGAAGAATGTATGTTTGGTTATATGTTACGCATATCTTCGGTTGATATGATTTGTTCAGTAATTATTTGATGATAGGTACCTCAAGGAAGTTCTTATATAAATTTCAACAAAAACATCCACTTTTAAGGAGAAAATAAATATTTTAAAGTAAATTTTAAGTCGATATATATTTAAAATTAAACTTTTTTTTACAGTAATTAAATATTAATATAACAATATTTCATCATATTAATTATTATTGCAGCATAAAAAGAAGTGATAGACTCGTATTGCTTAACTGGCATATAAAGAATTTTAAAATACATAAAAGCCACTTAACTCATAAATATTAAAAAAATTGGTCAACGATATCTATTTTGTAATAATTATTAGATTGTATAAATTTTGTCTCAAAGCGGTGGAAGCTCAGTGGAAACGCGCTCGCTTGGGAAACCGAGTGAAACGGGTTCAAATCTCGGGTTTCGCAACTGTGATATTTTCATGTGTGAATCATTTTCAACACGATTACCACTCGTCTTACGGTAAAGGAAAATGTCGCGAGGAAACCTGCATGTCTGAGAGAACCTCGTAAGTTTTCGAAAGACATGTGAAGTCCGCCAACCCGCAATTGGCCAGCGTGGTGGACCTGATCCCCTTTGTATTGAAGGGAAGCTCGTGCCCAGCAGTGAGACGTTAAAAAGGGCAGAATGCTATACATAATTTTTGACTATTATATGTGACATTTTTATATTAAAACTAGCGATTCACCCTCGCTTCGGTTTCGCCCCTAGACAAAAACAAATCTATCCCATGGGAACCGTACATTTTTCCGGGATTATATATAGCCTATATTCTTCCTCAGTTAACAGGCTATCTAATGCAAAAAAAATTTTTCAAATCGGATAAGTAGTTCCTGAGATTAGCGCGTTCAACTAAACAAACAAACAAACTTTTCAGCTTTATATTAATAATAATATGTATACAGATTTATTAAAAGTACGAATTCACCCATAATGACATGTGTTACTTATTAATTGCCATATATGCAATTCTTTTAAACTGAAAAGATAAATATATACCACGAATGTTTCTCCCTGAATAAAATATAAAGACATTTTAGAGTTTGTTCAGATGCACAACGTGCAAAAATTAATCGAATACGGAGAATGGAATAAAGAATCCTTAGATATACTCGTATTCTTTAGTAAAGGGTTTTATTTTTTACTCTCGTTAGACTGTGAGTTTAACCGCGATCGTGGCGTTTGTAGCATTGTCGATATATTGAAGGCTTCACGATAGTAAATAAAATTAAATAAAAATAGGTTCATTTTTCTTTAAAATTTTAAATTAGAAAACATAGAAAATCTTATACATAAGGTATGCAACTTATAAAAGGTAGGTATTGTATGTAATATTCTGTGTGTATATATATATATATATATATATATATATATATATATATATATATGAGTGTGTATGTTTGTATTTTGTGCCTTATTAGGTATAGTTTAGTAGTTTTAGTACGTACGTAATGATAGTTATATTAGTAATGTTACTTCACAATAATAAACTACATGAAACATTTAGTTCCGTTGTACATATTTCAATTATACTAGCAAGTTACTTTTTCTTCACTCGGATGCCTCACTAGGTGGGTTTTTTTGTTTAATAATAGGGAGTTACCCTCGCTGCACTCGGGTGTGTTTAAACGTTTAGAAACGTAAATTCGAATTTTGCATAATCTTTAAGGGTTTTTAATTTTTCCGTTGAACGTATATTTAAACTAAGTATATCTAACCCTACAAATTCCTCTGTCTTTAAATGAAAGTCCAATCTGAATCGGTTAAGCCGCTCTAAAGATTACCCTGGTCAAACAGAAAGACAGACAGTCAATAAATTTAAAAATGTCCTGGTGTCTGGTATCATATAAAAAAACTTTTTATACTTAAGAAAACATAGTTATTTTGAAATCAGGCACAGACACTTCAATACACACAGACACTTCAATTTTATTTATATTATATAGTATACACAGATAGCGTCATCTTGTGGCAAATTTTATAACTAAACGTATCCTATGTGTTACTCCAGGTTTTGGTCGATCTGTGTATCATTCAAATCCGTCCAGCCGTTCGAGCTTGACGGCGTAACAGACGTACATACAGAAAAACAAACTTAAAAAAAATATAACTATGATTATTTAGGAAAGGCTATGAGAACTTAAGAACTAAAGAAAATATAATCTTATGAAAAGAATGTAAGAAGAAAACTGAAGCAACAAAAACACTATTCTAAGTTCAAATTATAAGGGTTAAGAGTTAATATATATATATATATATATATATATATATATATATATATATATATATATATATATATAAAACAAGTAATTTAGAAGGAGGAAAAGTCGTATGTATGTAATTAGTTACACAATAATGTCCTTGTACAACGTGTTTTGTATACATTTTTAATGTCACTTTTATACAAAAATACTACGAGTTAGAACTGTTTTTATTATGTTGTTTGTTATCTATACAGATAAATAAAATTGAAGTGTCTGTTTGTAATGTCAAAATAACAGCTTTATACTAAATGCATATGGAATTATATATAAGAAAAACACAATTTTTGAAATGTTTGTCTGTCTCTATGTTTGTTCCGGCTAATCTCCAAAATGGACCAATTTTAACGGGACTTCCACTGTCAGATAGCTTATATTATAAGGAGTAACTTTGGCTACTTTTATTTTAGAAAAGATTTAGGGTTTCGCTCTATACATATAATAAAATAGTAACAAATCGAAATCTGTTCTTAAATATTTTTCAAAGACTAGGTATTACTGTTACGTATTGTCTACACTATAAAGAGTATAGAGCCCAAAATAATAGTTATTGAATTTTTTATCTGTTTGTATGTAAGTTTATCACTCATAATAACTATTTTTATCTACTTAAAACGTACCTAGGGACGAACCCGAGCGAAGCTAGGGTAAATTGGTAGTATATAACTGACAATTTTATTTAATTGCCAGTCGTTTTAACTGTCGTGCGTCCTCTGGTACTAATTACGGAGAACATGCTGGCTCTAAGTAGTTGTTTACATTATATTACAATCGAAGAAATTAGCAGTGTATGTTACGTAATTCTAAGCCACTTGTACCAAAATTCTTAATCCAAACGCAAATTGAACGGTATATCTTTTGAATTTTTTTTTTATTTGTAATGTATTCGTACTTCAGTGCCATAACATTCTTTTTTCCATATCCAATTTTATTATAAAACGGGAAAAAATAAAGCAAATTATATATCAAACTAGCGATCCACCCTCGCTTCGCTCGGGTTCGTCCCTAGGTTGATTCCCCATACAAACTTTCATTCCTATTTTCACCCCCTTAAGGGATGATTTCCGGAATAAAAAGTATTCTATGTCTTTTCCAGGGTCTTAACTATCTTCCTACCAAATTTCATCTAAATCGATTCAGTACATCCAGAGATTACCCCTTCAACCTCACAAACTCACAAACTTTACCTCTTTATAATATATTATAGTATACCTAGATATTCGCGTAAACTTAAGGAATTTTGAAGTGTCTGATCCCAATCTTTGTAGCTTAAGATTAATTAAAGATTTCACTTACACCTTAACTTTATTAAAAAGTTCTACTTTTAGCAAAAGAAATGTTTCATAGTTTTGTCAAATGCTTACTTTACTTTAGAACACCGTACTTACTACTTTCATTAGTAAAATTCAGGTTATTAAGCTTACAAATCTTACTATTCTACTAATATTATAAATACGAAAGTTGATGGATGTCTGGATGTATAGATGTATGGATGTTTGTTACTCTTTCACACAAAAACTACTGAATAGATTTTCATGAAACTTTACAATAATATAGCTCATAGATCAAAATAACACATAGGCTACTATTATCCCGGAAAAATGTACGGTTCCTGTGGGACAGATTTGTTTTTTAGAATTAGAGGCGAACCCGAGCGAAGCGAAGGTGAAAAGCTAGTATTTCATATGTAAATCTAAACAATATATACGACCTATATATCTAAATTACTGATAATAAACTTCAGAATATCCATATCACTTCGCAAAGACGTCTTTGATTTATAGTAAAGCTAGGACTATGCTATACTATGCTATCCAGACATCCATACATCCTCACAAACTTTCGCATTTATAATATTAGTAGGATCAGTAGGATTAAAATACCCAAAGAATTATTTCTTTTAAATTATTTCTTAAGAATTATTTTCTTCTCTTCATTGTTTTGACACTTATTACTGAATTTGTTATCATTTATCATCATTACATCATCTAATACAAGTAGCGACATGTATCTATGTAAAAACTTACATTTTGCAAGGCACACATCTTATCAGTCTTTTAAAACCTATAGGGCACTTCATCTTATCATCTATAGTACTTCTTTTAGTTATTTTTTTCATAAAAATTAATTTTTCACTTTTTAACTCAATAACACTAGTGGCCAAAACATTCATCATTTCAATTTCACTAATTTGAGCCATCGATAAGACTATTGAGAAAACACACATAAACAAAATAGCACGAATAAGATTACGCTTCATCTTTACGCGTTGCAAGTTTTTAAGACACTGAAGGCTGACTAAGAATACTACATAACATATATACTCGAAAGCATATGAGTCATATCGATTTTATAGTTTTCTTTATTTATAATAATCGATTTTTTAATACAATTTCTTTTTAATATATTGTTTTAATCATAATGTGTTATGACTCGAGTATAACGAATGTGAAAGTTTATCGGTTTATTCCTTCTTTACGCTATAACACCGTAACTGATTTGAGTAAACTCACATGCGCTGATCCGCGGTCAAAACAAATATTTTAGAGTTGAGACAATAAGTTAAATTGTCAGTATTTTTATTACGTTACTAGTAACTCACCCTTGCTCTGCTTGGCTTTATCCCTAGGTACGTTTTAACGGTTAGTATAGATTTCTCAGTGATAAAATATTTTCCTGCAGTAAAAAGCATCCTATATGTTGACCTAGATAACCAGCTATCATCAGACCAAATTTCATCAAAATCTATCCAGTGACTTTCTCGTGATGCGTTCCCGGATAGACAGACAGACTAAAATTCTAAAAACTATAGAGTCTGCCTATGCATCGATAATAATGACTATTTCAATAATATTTTCTACTAAATATTTTACTGTTCGACTCAGTTACAATTTTATCTAATCTAAGAAAATGTTATCAATTGTCTGTCATTTAGGCTCGTATAAATGAATACATAATTATTCATATTTTCTATTGATGTATTGACATTTATTTTTTAAATACATATTTAATTTTGGTTGAATATATGTATGGTATATATCTCGCGCCAATATTTCAACAAAAAACTATAAAAATATGTATACTTGTGCCCATGGCCTTGTTTGTAATAGCGCAAATTTTGGAAATTCAGAAATGTGGAAAACATGATAAATATCCCATTTTACATCATATACATATATATATATATATATATATATATATATATATATATATATATATATATATATATAAAACAAAGTCGGGTTTGTTACAACACTCGAGTTAATAACTCGAGAACGGCTGGACCGATTTTTATGATATTTGTTTTGTTGGATTTGTCTTCACCCCGAATAGCGGAATAACTATTAAAGCATCGGAAAATTTTACGAAAAAAAAGTAAAAAAAAAAAATATCTATTTCATTTTAAGCGTCAAATAAATGCTAGTTTTTTTTTCATAATTACGTCACTTAGTACTTTATGATGATATTGTTGTTTTAACATTAAGTCTAGAAACAACCATTATTATAGAAATCAAGCATTTTGGTCTAAACATTTATGACCAAATACCTACTTTAAATATATAAATATTTAAATGAAATATTATTATATAAAGAATTAGAATGATAAAATATAAAACTCGTGATGTGAATAATATTAATTTTTTTTATTTTTTATGTAATAATTTAAAGGAATCAACAAACTATTTTAGGATATATTTTATATATTTAATAGTTATTTATAGTAGGTAGAAGTAGCACAGTGGTAGCGTGCTTGCTTGGAAAACTAGGAGCGAGTTCAAATCTCGCGTTTTACACCACAGATATTTTCATGAGCAAATCATTTTCAACACGATTATCACTCGCCTTGCAGAAAGCTTCATCTTGAAACATCGTAATTCGTACGGGATTCTAGATTCAATAGTAAAGTCCGCTAACTTGCATTGACACTATAACCGATTTTCCCCTCACATTGAAGGTCAGTTGGACGCAAAAAGTGCTGTATGATTAAAACAGGAAGATCGACACTTAGTTTCAACTTCATTTTTGAACGATCACTGAACTTTATTTGTTTGTATGTTTGTATCTTCGGAACTACTGAACCAAATCTAGTTAATTAATGATATTTTATTACTACACAGTACACTATCCTAAAATAGCAAAATCTTTTTTTTGTCACTTTATTCTGCAAACGGAACCACAGGAAAATATTAGTAAATATTGAAAATCTTACCGATTACAAGGTAAACATAACAATTGATTAAAAATAAATATTTTTTTATATCCTATAGGGCATTTTCCATCACTTATTGCACTTCTTTTAGTTCTTTTAGAAACGAATATTCCGTCAGTTCTTGTCTCAAACACACTGGGGTCCAATTCATTGAATTTTTTAACTTCATTTTTATTAGATATTGGCGAAGCGTTGATTGTGAAAATAAAAATGCATAAAAATGCACATAATATAATAAAACACTTCATCTTGACTTATCGCTTTGCAGGTTTTAATAATACTGAGGTGTGAGGAAGAAAACAAGATAATATATACACAACGGCGTATGAGTCATACCGTTTTAATCACGATTTTCTGTTATCTATCGAATAATTTTGTAGGATACTATTTAATCCATATACTAGGTAATCTTTTTGGTCATTCTCGATATTTTTTTAAAGGATAATTTTTTTATAAAATTATTTACTAGTTTTCCGCTACTCTGAAGAGTTCATTTGACAAATATAATGATTTTGTGAACAATTAAGAATTTCAGTGTTTTTTGTTTTGACCATTTTTGGAACCCTTCTCTTTAAATTGCAATATTTGCTTAAAATTATTAAGTATAATTGTGTAATACAAAATAAGTAAAGCTTAATGAAATACTTTTTACTCCTGTTTTTATCAACCGATTTTATTTTTTTATTTTTTTTGTTTATCAATACAAAAATTTGGAAACAGTTGCCTAGGTGGTGTTGTTGCTGCGGAGGTCCTGGGTTCGAATCACGGGTCGGGTCAAATTTAGTTTTTGAGTCTTTCTGTTAAGTCCCAGTCAACCCGAAGTTGTAGAGTTGGCGGTATCAAAGTTGTCGATCGTGCGGCTCGTTTCCAAGTATCGTCTTATCGGAGTTTGAAAGATATAGAGTGCACTTGTGCCTGCGCGTTAGCGATGAGCGTTGAATGAACGGACTAGTCGAAGCAACCGGTCGATGATGTGACGATGGTTCGACGGTTCACGTACTTCAAATGGACTACGAGTAGTTCAATTCATAGAATGAGATAGAGGTAAACGAGGAGTTCGTTTGTCGTCCGTTTAAAACAGAATGTAAACTAATTTCAACTCTAACGTTTACTACAGTGGTTTGATATTTGAACGCGAGCTTTAGAGAGAGATAGGCCTATTATATTATTGTTTTTGTCGAGTATCAATGTAGCAAAGAGATGCCATAATTATAGTTGCAATTTTTTGCAAATGATAATATTTTGATATGCGCGTAAATTTTAAGAATAATTTATTCAGAATAAAATATCATCATTAGGAATTAACAAAGTCTAATCTAACAGCGGTAGCGACGAATCGTTTCATCTCGCAACATAAGCCAGTAAAGAAAGACTGTCTAGCGTCTACAACTACATTGAAGTCGGAATCGAACCACAGTCTACGATTTGAACTAGTCGATCGACTAGTCGATGAAAGAAAATGAACGGTCTAGTTTCAGTCACGCTAAATAAAATTTATTAATTATTAATTAAAATACAAAATACAAAAAATATATTTATTTTTGTATAATTATAATATTTAGTTGTTATATTTTAATATTAAGTTTTTACCATTTAATGCTACAGCATTTTATGAATGAATGTACTGTACTTACACCGCTCTAAATTAAATAAAATTTACTTATTTTCTCACTATTGAAGGGTTTCTGGAAGAAATCTCTTAAAGAGATAAGTTATCCTTTGTCGACATTCTGTTACTTTATTTTGTATAACATATATTTTATGATACATAAATAAATAAATAAATCGCTACTGTGCGTACACTTGTGCACTATAATATCTCCTGCCCACTTGACTAGTCTCAGTGAGATTATTTTTTATGGCTAAAATCGGTTAAGAGCACATAATATAAATCTATACTAATATTACAAAGAGGAAAGATTTCTTTGTACCGAATAGGCTTCGAAAGTACTAAACCGATTTAGATAAAGTTTGGTAAGAAAATAGCTTGGGACCCAAGGAGGACATTTCCTGTTTTTTATTCCGGAAATCATCTCTTAAAGGGGTGAAAATGGTGATGAAAGTTTTTATAGGAAAGCAACCCAGGGAGCGAAGCGAGGGTGAGTCGCTAGACGTAATTTATAAAATTAATATAAAAATTAAGTTGTTTTTGAATTAGGTAAAATTACTTAAACTACCTGATTAATAAAAGTAGTATATGCATAGCGGTCGAAATTCGACCATTATCATTATTGAAAATTTGAGAAAAATATACATAATATGTGTGTATATGAATAGAATTTATCTGTCTATATATTAAAAAAAACCAGTTTCAACTCTAAAGAGGTACTGAATAAAAGAAAATCGAAAAGCAAAAAAAGGAGGAGAAAGTACCTACTAAACTGTTTCGTCTTCGCCTATTATAGATAACTAGCGACTGACCCTTGCTCCGTTCGGATTTGTCCCTAGATACGTTTTATCGATGAGTATAGATTTCTCAGACATGAGATATTTTCCCGCAGTAAAAAGTATCCTTTATGTTCACCCGGATAATCAGCTATCATCATACTGAAATTTCATTAAAATTTGTCCAGTGGTTTTCTCGTGACGCGTTCCCAAACAGACAGATAGACAGAAATTGTTTAAGCAATAGATTCGGCCTCTGTATCGATAATAATGACTATTTCAATAAGATTTCTAAAAAATATTTAATGTATAGATTCGACTCAGAATTTTATTATATACAGGTATAGATGTCCTTTTGAACGAAAATGTTCGCGGCATCCGATGTTACGGTGACTATGTAAGCGCGGATCCAGGGAGGGGGGGGGGGGGGGGTATTTTTGGCCTTCGGGGGGAAGCCCCCGAAGAAGAAAAGAAGGATAATTTTTTAAGTACCTAATTCGAAACAAGTTTTTATTCGTTACTAGCTCACCCTTGTTTCGCTTGGGTTCGCATCTAGGAAAACAAAAATAAACCTATCCCACGGGAACCGTACATTTTTCCGGGATAAAAGTAGCCTAGGTGTTAAGCGAGACTATAATCTATCTCGGTGCCAAATTTCATCCAGATCCGTTTAGCTGTACTAGTGTGAAAGAGTAACAAACATCCATACATACTCACAAAATTTCACATTTATAATATTAATACGGATTATACAGATTAAGTAATTTCCTTAATTTAAATATGCGCTATACAAATAGTCCGATCGCGATATGCTATACAAAAAATTTAAACCTGAACTTTTATGTTCTTAAAACATTAGCAGGTATATAAGGAATAAAAATCCGTAAAATGCCCCCGCTGTCCAGCTACCCTCGAGAAATGGGAGGATGCAAAATATTGAAAAATAGTTTTTTTCAATTTCTCGCTTGCTTTGACATCCTATATTCTTGACAAAAGTTGTAAGTCTAGTAAAAATCTACAACTTTTATATATGAAACTTTTTACAATAACCTCTAGTTTTTGAGGTATTTGCAAAAAACCCGTTTTTAAATTTTTTCAACTCTCTCTAACAAGAAGAGAGTTTTTACTCTCGAAGTCATGAGCGTATGACATTTGCAAGCTTTCGAAGAATTTTTTGACAGAAAACTCGAACTGGCTCGACTCGGAACTCAAACCCAGGACAGATCTACAGCACACTAATCTGTCTATCTATGCCCTGGCTCTTTAGTTTAATATATGTGGCTTTAAAACAAGGCTACACATCAGCAAAAGGACTCAAAGTAAACGTTGAGTAATAAGTTACCGTTATATTTACAGGTATCTCAGGTATCATACTGGCCAAATTGAATCGTGTACTAAGTAGGTTTTTAGGTTACTACCTACAAAATTCTACAAATTTCATTTCATTTTGTTAGTTAATTATCAAATTTGAAATTTTCAAAAATCCTTTTTCACTGTACCTCAAAGTATGCAAGAAATTAGAATTGACATCTTTTTAAATTATAGCTCACGAAAACTCAGATGCTTATGTATTAAGCATGGCATGGTATAGCTATGTCAATGGTATTAAGTCACTTTTTAAATTTTTAAGGCTTTTTCTGTTTTTTCGGATTTTGTCGCGGTTTTCTATACATATAATAATATTCTGAGTCGAATCTGTACATTAAATATTTTTTGCAAAATCTTATTAAATTAGTCATTATTATCAAAACCGAAGCCGAATCTAAAGTTTTTAGAATTTTTGTTTGTCTGTCTATCTGTCGGGAACGCATCACCAGGAAACCACTGGGCAGATTTTGATGAAATTTGGTATGATGATAGCTGTTTATCCGGGTCAACATATAGGATACTTTTCACTGCGGTAAAATATATCATCTCTGAGAAATCTATAATAAACGTTAAAACGTAACTAGGGACGAACCCGGGCGGAGCGAGGGTGAGTCGCTAGTATTTTATACTTTTAATCCCAATGTTTCGAATGCTTTACAAAAAACATGGTTATGGAAAAACTAAGATATCTCAAAATAATTATAGTGTTGTTACAGACAGTACATACAAAAATATATTATTAATTAATTAAAGTCACTTGTTACTTATTTATTTTTAGTTGTAGATACTCGTTACACTAAAGATTTTACATATTATAAATGTCTTATTAAAAATCTCTCTATATAAATAATATATTTAAATATAAATATCTATTTGCTTTTTAAAGGTTAATTATATGCGGTATGTGACATATCGAATTTCATCGATTTATGTTTTTAGTTTTTAGCCATAATAGCAGGTACGTAGATGAAAAGATAACATTGAGTCTTACCCAAGATGTTATTCTATAATGTTTAAAGAATTCAAATTATCAAATTTGTATTGAAATTATATATCATTTTATGTTGAATTTTTAAGGTGGTAGCTCAGTGGTAACGCTCACTTGGTAAACCAAGTAAAGCGCGTTCAAATATACCTATGGCGAACCTATGGCATGATCCCCCCTCGTATTGAAGCCAGGTCAGCAGTAAGACGTTAAAGAGGGTATGATACGTTTTTTTTTCTATTCTTCAACGATTGTAGAATTACATCTTGTTTATGCCCAATAATTATTAGTTTGGATAAAAACTTATAGTTAAAAACTTACCTTTCACAAGTCACACATAACATATTATGGGATGACAGTCTTTTATACCCTAAAGGACATTTCCCATCACTTATCACACTCCTTCTAGTTCTCTCCTTCGAAATAACAAAATCTTCCGTATTTAGTTTAAATACACTTTGATCTAATTCATTAACTATTACAGTTTTACCAATTTTAGCAATTGATAAGGCATTAATAGTTATAATAGAAATTAACATAGTACATAATAAAACGTAGAACTTCATTTTGATCTACTGCTTTGGAAGCTGTATTCACACTGAGGTGTGAGTGAAAATGGTCTTCTGCATATATATGAGAGAATGAGTCATGTTAACATCTCGTGGTTGAGTTTAAAAATTAATTGAAAGTGAATCATCCTTAGGGAACAACGTTACATAATTTTTCAAAAACTATTTGATGTCATCCCATGGTCAAAAACGACCACATTTTTTTTGTCAAACTTAAAAAAGTTGCCTTAAGAACCTTGACTGTCTGAATAAATAGAGAATAAAATACAAAGAGATTTTGATTTTAGGGAAATAAAAATCACAAGGCAAAGTTCTAAAGATTTTTAGCACGTATAGACAAACCGAACTCTTGACTTTTATATATTAGTATACATAGATGAAGGATTTGAAAGATAGGTTATGAAAAAAAATTGACTAAGCGTACGGTGCCTTGATTAAAAACAAGTCAATTTTTTTTAACTTTATGCATTCCTTCTCCATATAAACTTTCACTTTGTAAAAGCTCACAAGCCTCCATACGTAATAAGCTTAAAAGTTCACTCTCCACATATTACTTACTAGCGACTCATCCTTGCTCCGCTCGGGTTCGACCTTACTTTACTACCGTTTTAACGATTAGTATAGATTTCTCAGAGATGAGATATTTTTTTGCCGTAAAAAGTATCCTATATGACCCGGGTAACCAGCTATCATCACACTTATATACTACTTACTTTTTTTTATTTTATCATGTAAAAACAGAAACTAACAGTACATTAATAAAATAAAACTAAAAAGTTATCAATACTTAGTATAAAACAAAGTCGCTTCCCGCTGTCCTTCTGTCCCTATATATGCTTAGATCTTTAAAATTACGCAACAGATTTTGATGCAGTTTTTTTAATAGATAAAGTGATTCAAGAGGAAGGTTTATGTGGATAATACATGCATAATATAGTCGAGAAACACTAATAATTTTAAAGATTTCTAATGTGATGTCGGAAATAAACACATTTTTTGCGCTTACATTGCAAACGCTGGCTGAACCCTACGAGATAGATCAAAATAATGTACAACAGCATTATACACTTTAGAAAGGTCTACAAAAAAGTCCGCGATGGCATATGTCTATCTCTTAAGGGTAACATACTATATCCATTTTACTATATCCAAGCTAGGGAAGAACACGAGTGAAGCGAGGGTGAGTCCCTAGTAAATAATAAAATCAATTACATCACAGAAAACCCGACATGCATGTAATGTAGTAAGACTCACAGCGACTCGTTTCCATATTGCACAATTATTATAGTAATTATAAATGTATGTGAATTAAAATACTATAAAAATAAATTAATATCAAACTTTGTTAATTGTACCGTTTCAATTGGAAGCATTTTATTGTGTCAGTTAAACCCTATAATGAAATCATCTCTAAGTCTTATATTTTAATTTTGAAGGTTTTGCTTAGGAAAATCAAACGGTTATCTCATTTACCTGCTAATTTAACATTCACATAGACACATGATTACAAAAATAACTCAGGGAGATTCCCAAACAAAAATAACTTTATAGAGTTTTATAGGATATTAGAAACAAGCGTTATAAGTATGTGATTAAATCATACTATAATGATTACTAAAGTAGAACATTAAATGATGTAAACCGGCTAAGTGTGAAACGGATATCACTTGCTATTCAGTACAAGACATTGTTGCGAAGGTGGAAAATGTTTGAAGCGCTAATCCAAATCGCACTTGACAGATTTTTATTTTTTGCACATCTATGCTAATTATTGTAGAAAATTTGAGGAAAACATATATGAATAGAATTTACCTATTTATATGAGAAAAACTGTGTCCTTTTTTTTTATTGTAGCACTAAAGCTCGTTAATAGCTACTAAACAAAAAATAATCGACAAACAGAGAAGAAAAAAGTACTGAACTGTTTTGTCTTTGTCTATTTATATTTAGATCTACATATTAATATTTTGTATCAATATCAATACATAGTATAAAACAAAGTCGCTTCCCGCTGTCCTTCTGTCCCTATATATGCTTAGATCTTTAAAACTACGCAACGGATTTTGATGCGATTTTTTTAAATAGAGTGATTCAAGAGGAAGGTTTATATGTATACTATATGCATAATATAGTAGAGAAACACTGATAATTTTAGTGGTTTCTAATGTGATATCGTAAATAAACACTTTTTTGTGCTAACATTGCAAACGCTGACTGAACCCTACGAGATAGATCAAAATAATGTACTACAGTATTATACACCTTAAAAAGGTCTACAAAAAAGTCCACGATGGCATATGTCTATCTCTTAAGGATAACATATTATATCCATTTTACTATATCTAAGCTAGGGACGAACCCGAGAGAAGCGAGGGTGAGTCGCTAGAATATAAATAAATGTACAACCAAGTATTTTAAATACATAAAATGTGTCACTTTTCTAACTTATTGTCAACGTCAAACGATTGTCATTAACTTTGTGGATTCTAAGAAATACTTATTAGCGTCCTTACAATATGTGGAAAACTTATGTGTATATCAATTTACATTATATATATTGGGTTAAACCAATTTCGATACTTTGACATATAAAATACCGTAATAGTGGCCAATTAATTAAAGTCATTTTGTATTTAAAGCCTGCGATAAATATTAGACTTAGGTATACATACATAATTAGGATAATTGAATTGAAAAGGAGCCAAAGTACTTAAGCAATGACAAAATTTCATATTGTAATCTATACATCTATACAGATAAATAAAATTGAAGTGTCTGTTTGTAATGTCAAAATAACAACTTTATAATAAATACATATGGAATTATATACGGTACTTATAAGAAAAACACAATTTTTAATTTTTTTGTTTGTCTATCTGTCTAGCTGTCTGTCTATCTGTCTGTTTGTTCCGGCTAATCTCCGAAACGGCTGGACCAATTTTAACGGGACTTTCTTTTTCAGATAGCTGATATTAATAGAACTAACTTAGGCTACTTTTATTTTAGAAAAATAATTAGGGTTTCGCTCAAGAAAATTAAAACGTATCTAGGGACGCAGCACGCTAGCACATATATGTAATTAGAAATAACAAAATGTACTTATTTATATTGGCAGTGATTTTAGTCTAGTTTAGTGGATAGCATGTACGGTTGTAAATTGTGAGGACCAGAGTTCGAGGATCAGATCTTGCAAAAAAAGTTCCGGGTTTTCCTTCATTACGAAATGCTTAGTAAAAACCAAGAAATAGGAAATTGGTGGTATTTACAGAGTACGGAGCCTGAGTAAAAACAAGTCAATTTTTTTTACCTTTATGCATTCCTTCTCCATATAAACTTTAACTATGTAAAAGCTCACAACGCTCCATACGCGTAATGAGCTTAAAAGTTTACTCTCCTTATATTACTTACTAGTGCCTCAAGTCGCTACTCCCTACAAGACGTTAAAACTATCAATCCTGCACCTAATATCTCAACTGTCATAGAAAGAATAGATAATAATTAATTGAGGACTCGTTTACTAAATACCTATGCGGTTCTTCTCGTGGTTTCAAATATGTCCGATAGGATATTGATATTTCACAAGGTTTCAAATTCGATACCCAGTGTGAGTCAAATGTATATATGTAATTTATATTGACTATGCAGGTATTTGTCTAATTATTTTGGATTTTGGAACCACTATGTACCTTTCATCTACAAGAAAATAAGAAAAGTACGGAGGTTTTATTATTTTTGTTTATAAACCTCGTAAGGGAATCAACCTCCCGGCTAGAGTAGACGTCTACAAGTCGGGTCGCGGGTTTGAATATATTTAATATATCCGACTAACCGTCGGTGCAGAAAACATTATTGTATGTATTCTTGCCACTCAAGCTCTGGTGGAATAACAATTCGACATGATTGGTTAGAGATCAAGTGTAGGATGCGAAGGCTTAACGTGCTCTATAGTAATAGTAGTAGTACTCTATAGTGTCTATGTAGTATCATCTTTAGATCTTATTCAGTTTTAACTTAAATGTAAATAATAATGTCCTCTCGACCGATTTCGGCCACGGTGGCCAATATCATTGAGACTGGCCATCTGTGCAGGAGATATTATAATTCACAACTGAACTATAATATCTGTAGTGCAGATGAGCGATTTAGATTTATTACATAGAGCAGTGTGAAAGTCACAAGTTGTGTACTTTTGTCTTTCACGCTCTCTATTCCTGTCATTCTCATACTCCAGTGGGACGACTACTCGACACGACCGATAAGGGTTAAGGCATAAGTAGATAATACAGCATCTGTGGCAATTATTAATAAAACCTAATCTATTGACTATGAAAATGGATACATGAATGACAAACTCTTTCCCACGTAGAGCACACATTAAATGCTGCGACACATATTCTTATGTAATCATCTGGTATGCGACATTGACCCATAGTGACGCTGAGTATTTGTCATGAATACATTACACCTCATACAAAAACGTTATTACGTAGCTCATTTTTTTATACTGTCATAGTCCTTTTAAGACGATATTTCTTTCTTTATATAGGGGTTAGGGGTACAAATATTTCTCTATAACAGATTTTTTACTACGGAACTCTAAAAAAAATATTAGTTACGTTTTAAAATTTAATTTTGGTTGATGAGACTGTGTTCAAAAATAACATACCTACATATATTGCCATTGTTGATTTAAGATACATATTTATAAGAATAGAAGTTTTAAATAAAACTATCTTTTCGGATTATTTCGCGGATTTATTTTGATTTTTGGTTCCCGACGTTTCGATTGCTTTACAGCAATCATGGTCACGGGAGAGACTAAGGTGTTAGATGTCTCAAAGGTATTATATAGTTGTTACAGACAGCCTACCCACAAATAACAAGTGTGCGGATCAAAATGACAGTCATTTAAATTAGTATTCAAATTAATAATTCAAATTAATATTTTCATTGCAAATAGTAATTCTTAATTAATTTTAATTTTTAAATTACACATAGAATAATAATGTGGCTTAAATAATTAATAATTTATTTTTTCGTTATAGTTATAAATATAATAATGGCAACACTAAATATAGATTATTAATCAATAAAAAAATTTCTAAAAAATTGTAATAATTATAATAATAAAACTATAATTATATAAATAATATGAAATTATATAAATATAAAAGTAATTAAAATTATAAAAATGTTTTAAAATTAAAATTAACAAATATTGTAAGGTACTTTGGTGCCAATGTTCAAGTTTTTTGAATTCATTTTGTTATTTGTGGGTAGGCTGTCTGTAACAACTATATAATACCTTTGAGACATCTAACACCTTAGTCTCTCCCGTGACCATGATTGCTGTAAAGCAATCGAAACGTCGGGAACCAAAAATCAAAATAAATCCGCGAAATAATCCGAAAAGATAGTTTTATTTAAAACTAGCATTTCCCGCGGCTCCGCCCGCGTCCAGATGATCAAAAACCAAATTCTTAGGTTTTACACATTAGTATACTCTTACATTATACATTACTTTCATTGCGCACCGCATGATTGGTAAATAATGGCAGAGATTGACAATGCCACAAAGGTTCCTCCGTTAAATTGAACTTTTTGTTTTAGCAATAACATGTGTGTATGTCTATACTTCTGTTTTGTTTGTTTTTTTAGTTTTTCACGATAAACTCTCAAACTACGGAATTAATTTTAATCATTTTTTACTAATAGACAGCTATAGATTAATTTAATATATAGCTGATTATTTAAATTACATAATGATAACTTTTCTTAATTAGCGCTAGTTAGTAATATTTTCCAAAACGATTTTCAAAAGAAAGTGTAATAAGTAAATAATTCTAAGCGAATACATTTTTTTATTTCATATGGCTCTGCTAATATGATTAAAGTTGTAAGCATTTTATTGTGTCCTTTAAGCCTTTACCTTCCAAGAAAAGGTGTCAAGAAAAAGTGAAAAAGCTGAGGTATAACAGTTCCTAAAATACTTTTTCATAGTTTTTGAGATTTGAAATATTTTTAGTTACCCGCTTTGGCAGTTTAACAGCCATAAACTTGTTTTCCATAAAATGTTATAAAATAATATAAATTTAACTTATTTTTACGGTGCAAAAAATGAGTAGGTATTGTGGAAACGTAAATATTATTCGTATTTATTTTAGTGTTAACCATACAAAACACGTACGTAAGAAAAACAACATAGCATTTTGCTATACGAAACCTTAAGCGCGAGTTGGATTTACATTTGCCCAATTTTTACATTAAAAGATTAAAAAACATTAACATTATTTACTAAATAATAAAAATTTACAAATATTCTTATTTGAAAATTGTTTCGGCCAACAAAATATTACTAATAATATGTTACTAATTTATAAAGCCAAAAAGTTTGTTTTATTAAAAATTTAAGCACGGGCAGGGCCGCGGGTAATTTAGTAGTAATTATAGTAAAGTCATAGAAAGGTTATATCTGTACATTTTTTTTTTTTGGATAAAACTACGTATTTTAAAAACACATGGCGACATCTATTGTCAAATAGCTAAATAACATATAAATAAATTTTCATTAAAATAACTATTTTAATGAATAAAATAGCGCTGTTAATATTTCTTTTAAGATAAGTTTTTTTTAATAGTTTTAATATAATATATAAGTAAGTTACCTTGCTAAAATATTAATAGCATCATCGTGCTTTTACTTTAACCAGTTTTTGTATTTTTTCTCAGAAATGAGATATTTTCCTGCGATAAAAAGAATCCTATGTGTTGACCCGGATAACCTGCTATTACCATACCAAATTTCATAAAAATCCCTCTAGTGGTTTTTCTGTGATGCGGTCACATACAGACAGACAGAAAAAATTCAAAAACTATAGATTCGAGCTCTATATCGCTAATAATGAATATTTCAATAAGATTTTCCGAAAAATATTGAATTTAGGGGTTCGGCTTAGTTACAATTTTATTGTATGTATAGTTACTAATTTATGAAGTGAAAAAGTTTGCTTTACTGATAATTTAAACACGGGCGGAGCCGCGGGTGATTTAGTAGTAATTCTAATAAAATCGAAAAAAGGTCGTATCTGTACATTAATTTTTTTGGGATTAAAACTATGTATTTTAAAAACACATGGCGACATCTGTTGTCGAATATCTAAATAACACATAAATAAATATTAATTAAAATAACTATTTTAATGGATAAAATAGCGCTTTTGATAATTTGATTTTCAAGATAAGCTATTTTTATAGTTTTTACCATATTTTGTAAGTTACCTTGCTAAACTGTTTACAAATAGTATCGTCGTGGTTTTGTTCCTACCAGTTTTTGTATTTTTTTTCAGAAATGAGATATTTTCTCGCGGTAAAAAGTATCCTATATGTTGACCCGGATAACCAGCTATCATCATACCAAATTTCATCAAAATCCCTCCAGTGGTTTTTCTGTGATGCGGTAACAGACAGACAGACAGACAGACAGACAGACAGACAGACAGACAAAAATTCTAAAAACTATAGATTCGGCCTCTGCATCGATAATAATGTCTATTTCAATAAGATTTTTCAAAAAATATTTAATGTACAGATTCGGCTTAGTTACAATTTTATAATATGTATAGATGTCAAATATTCGCGTAAATCTAAGAAAGTATTATAAGAATAGAAGTGTTTGAAATATAATAGAAACGGCATCAACTTTGATATTTATTTTATATCTATTTTTATTTATTTACTTTTTTTTTTAAATAAGAGTTTGGACTGTTTTATATAAGAACAGGTTATTTCTAGGACATCACTTTAAATTAATTAGTAATCAATGTCTTTTGGTAATAGCATACGTAGTCGTATTGTATAAATATTGTGTTATATGTACATACTAGCGACTGACCCTCGCTTTGCTCGAGTTCGTCCCTAGCTTGCTTCCCCATACAAACTTTCATCCCCATTCTCACCCCCTTAAGGGATGATATCCGGAATAAAAACTTTTTAACTCACTTTTTATATCATGAGATTTAAAATAAAATTTTGTAAAAAACATTTTTTCTTTTAATTTTCTTTTATACAAAACTTGTCCTGACAATAACAAACACAAAAAAAAAGAAATATCCAATTTGATGCGGTCGATCGGAAGTTATGCAGGCACATACATTTCGGTGATTCATTTTCATTTATATAGATTACATAATATAACATAACTGACTCGGTGGTGTAGTAGCTAGCATGTACGGCTACAGATAGGTCCTGGGTTCGAGTCAAGGGTCGTGCCAAGTTTAGTTATTGAGTTGTTCTATTAAGGAAGTCCCACCGGTGTTTCACCCTACGCCTTAGAGAGCACGTAATGCCGTCGGTCAGAATTTGAGAGTAACAGGTATAGAGAGTGCACTTGTGCCTACGCATACACTTGTACACTTGTTGTACACTTTATAATATGTGACGGAAATAAATCAAGAGGACATTATCATATTACAATTAAAAACACTTGAATAATTTTAAAAAGACATAAGCCATTACTTTACTTTCAAGTGTGTGATGTAACACTTGAAAGTAAAGTAATGGCTTGATAAGTGGTTACTATTTGAACACGATTTTATTAGCTTCACCTATATCTATCTATGTAACGGTTTTTTTTTATTATTAAAAGGGAGCAGCCACTGAAAGTCTAAAAAAATAAAAAAAAATAAAAAAAATAAGCGACATAAAAACACACAAAAAATACAAAGCTAATATTTATTAAATTAAGAATGTTAAATCAATGCAATGAACAGAATCATAAATTTTTTTTTTCGATTATACATTTATGTAATATTATGAAATTTCTTTAAAATTTCACATTATAGGACAAGTTAAGAATATTCACCAAAGGATACAGTATTAAAAATTATAAAAGTATATTTAAAAAAACTAGCGGCTCACCCTCACTTCGCTTCACAACTTCACTTCGTTCAACAAACAAAAACAAATCGATTCATTCAAATCGGACCAACAGTTTCTTAGATTAGCCCGTACAAACAGACAAACAGACAGAGAAATAAAAAATTTGAAAAAATCTGGAGTTGTTCTATTTCTTTTCTTGCATCCTCCTGACTCGATTTTTGGCATTTTTTTTCTATGTACAGACGTTCGACCTCTACAATTTTGTTATATGTATAGATAGGCAAAAACAAAACAATTCAGTACTTTTTCTCCACTGTTTGTCAACCTATTTTCTTTGTTTTGTGAAGTGGCTATTGACGAGCTTTAGTGTTACCAATAAAAAATTAAACAGTTTTTTTTTATATACATATATAGGTTAATTCATATAATATGTTACCTCAAATTTTCAAAAATTATTAATATGATCCAATTTCGACCAATAGGCGAAAATCAGTAGTATTCAATATCTCCAATGTGTTTGTTTTCTTGGAATTTGCTTTCGTTGAATCCATTGTTGATCATGAAATCTTGATATTTTAAATCCGTATTTATACTCTTATATAAACATACTGTTAGTTACGTCTCAATTGTATGAGTCATTGGTCGTTTACTGGCGGAAGGGTTTAGTCAGTTTTAGATTACGCGTAGGAATTGGTGTCCTTATGGCTTTATCCTACGGGAACTCTTTATTGCCGTTAAATTAAAGTACCTTTAGGTACTATTATGATTCATTTACTCTAAATAGTTATGTTATTATATTCTTGTGCTATTTCCTACACCTTAAGGGTGCCTGGAAAAAATTACCATTTGAATGAATTTGAAATTTGCATTTTCTTTCCTTTTTGGGTGTACAATAAAGAGTTTTATTATTACTATATTTTAGTCTATATAAAAGTACCGGCTGTACATCTTTTCTTTGTGTTTATGTTTTTGCTTTATCTTGATGTTCAGACCAAGAGAAAAATAAAAACAACATAAATTGTTTAAATAATAAAATAACTATTTAACTTAAATGATATAGCAAAATAATAATTTCAGAAAGTTAAATACTATAAACTTGAAATTTGGGCAGGTTATTTCGGAAGAGATGTTCGTAAAGATAAATGTAAATATAAAAATAAATAATAAATATGTTGAGACATTAACACACAGCACCACCTAGTTCCACGGTAAGCTACGAGACTTGTGTTATAGATACATACATACTAAATACATAAATACATACATATTATGAATATAAACACCTCTGACGGGAGTATATATTCATGCTCATCATACAAATGAATGCCCCCAGCGGGACTCGAACCCGCGATCGCTGGCACAGCAATTAGGATAACTACAAACTGAACGAAACATGTCACAAAGTAGGGTTAAAAGTTTGTAATAAGTACCCTTATGTTTTAACTACTCTTACAAATACTTTTTAGCTTTAAACGACTTCAAAATCATTGTAAAAAATATTCCATGCTGCCTCTAAAATGTGAATAAAATAATTTTACTTTTAAACTAACTTAGGAGTCAGTCTACCTTATTGTTTGCTTGAAAGTATTGAACAGATCATGTCCTGAGTTCTGACGTCGACTAGTTCGTCAATCAATTTTACAAGTACGAACGTCTTTCGTAGCGTTACAAAGACTGCATCATATTTTTTTATTCATTGTTGATTCATTCATAGCTGTTGATGAATTTGATTCGTTCGAGCAAATGGTATGACCGCAGTTAATCATACATAGTATGATAGTGTAGAAGTGATATTTTTAATTCTTAAAAACTTCTTTGCGTTCTATATTAAAAACTAACTACTTACCCTCGCCCCGCTCGGGCTCGTGTCTAGTTACGTTTTAACTTTTAACCTTTAGCTCAGAGATGAGATATTTTCCTGGTGACAGGAGACCTGGCTCATTTTGCACCCAAAGAATCCGCATTACCATTCAGCGGGGGAATGCGGCTGGCATTCTTGCTACTATTCCACGCGAACATGACTTGTACAGTAATAATTAAGTTTACATTTGTTTGTGTGTATAATTAAGTATATTTGTAACTTTCTTTATAGTAAATAAAGTATAAAAAATATGTTACTTAATGCGTATGAAATTATAAGGTACTCATAAGAAAACACAAGTTTTTAAATTTTTATCTGTTTATTCCGGCGAAACAGCTAGACTGGTTTTGACCGGACTTTCACTGGCAGATAGGTGATGTTATTAGAAATAGCTTAAGCTACTTTAAATTTAGAAAAATAATTAGAGTTCTGCTCAAAAAAATAAAATGTACCCAGGGACGCCCCCGAGCGAAGTGAGGGCAAGTCACTAGTCTATACATATAATAATCTATACATATAATAAAACTGTAGAAGTGGAATGTCTGTACATAAAAAAAAATACTATAATCCGAGTTAGGGGGATGTAAGATAGATAGAAAGAAGAAAATAGAACAAATCCAGTTTTTTTTTTCAAATTTTTTTTTCTGTCTGTTTGTACGGGCTAATCTACGAAACTGTAGAACCGATTTAAATGAAATTTTGGATGGTGATAACTTATATCCAGGGTCAATATTTTAGATACTTTTCATTCCGGAAAATTAAAGAGTTTCCGTGGGATAGTTAAAAAACTAAAATAACTTATACAGCTTAGTACACAAAAAGTACTGATTGGATTTTAATGAAACTTTACAATAATATTGTTCATATATCAGAATAACAAATAGACTACTTTTTATCCCAAAAATGTGTGGTTCCCGTGGGATAGATTTGTATTTGTTTATCTAGTAGCTAGTACTATACATCAGTTTGTATATAATTATGCACATAATAATTACAGATTTTAAATTAACTATACTTACATAACTGTAATATATGGGAGACAAAACGTATCAACCTGTCTCCATCATCAGATCCGTTCGATCATATACTCGTAAAAATATTGTACTAAATATATCTATACTGTATTCCAACTAATATACCTACTAAGTTTCAAATCAGTATCATAATAGGTAAGTTAAAATTAACGTACAAGATTTAATTAAATGTTTAGTTGAAAACTAAATTAATAAAAGTGTTTTAATAGCATTTAAACAAATTCGGTTACAATATACCTACTTCATATAATGTATTCTGACCTCAAATTATGCACTATTTCTAGATGCATTTTATTCATATTTTGTGGTTTCTAATCAACGATTTAACTATCATGAGTCATCGGAGAATCCAAAACAATAACCAGTATAAACTTAATTTAATTATAAAGGAAAATACAAAATATGTTCTTATAATATTATTTTTAATCTTAAAACCGGTAAAGTCGTTGAAGGCAGTGGTAGCCTAGTGGTAACGTATACGCTTGAATAACCAGAGAAATTAAGTTCATACCCTGAGTCTCGCACTTCTGATATTCTTATGTGCTAATGATTTTCGACTAATATCATTCGTCTTACAGTGAGGGAATACATTGTCGTACAATAAAACGAAGTTTAAATGAAGTTTATTTACGACTAGCATTTCCCGCGGCTCCGCCCGCGTTCAGATGATCAAAAACCAAATTCTTAGGTTTTACACATTAGTATACTCTTACATTATACATTACTTTCATTGCGCACCGCATGATTGGTAAATAATGGCAGAGATTGACAATGCCACAAAGGTTCCTCCGTTAAATGGAACTTTTTGTTTTAGCAATAATATTTACGTATGTCTATACTTCTGTTTTGTTTGTTTTTTTAGTTTTTCACGATAAAGTCTCAAACTACGGAATTAATTTTAATCATTTTTTACTAATAGACAGCTATAGATTAATTTAATATATAGCTGATTATTTAAATTACATAATGATAACTTTTCTTGATTAGCGCTAGTTAGTAATATTTTCCAAAACGATTTTCAAAAGAAAGTGTAATCAGTAAATAATTCTAAGCGAATACATTTTTTTATTTCATATGGCTCGGCTAATATGATTAAAGTCGTAAGCATTTTATTGTGTCCTTTAAGCCTTTACCTTCCAAGAAAAGATGTCAAGAAAAAGTGAAAAAGTTGAGGTATAACAGTTCCCAAAATACTTTTTCATAGTTTTTGAGATATGAAATATTTTTAGTTACCCGCTTTGGCAGTTTAACAGCCATAAACTTGTTTTCCATAAAATGTTATAAAATAATATAAATTGAACTTATTTTTACGGTGCAAAAAATGAGTAGGTATTGTGGAAACGTAAATATTATTCGTATTTATTTTAGTGTTAACCATACAAAACACGTAAGTAAGAAAAACAACATAGAATTTTGCTATACGAAACCTAAAATGCGCGAGTTGGATTTACATTTGCCCAATTTTTACATTAAAAGATTAAAAAACATTAACATTATTTACTAAACAATAAAAATTTACAAATATTCTCATTTGAAAATTGTTTCGGCTAACAAAATATTACTAATATGTTACTAATTTATAAAGCCAAAAAGTTTGTTTTATTAAAAATTTAAGCACGGGCGGGGCTGCAGGTAATTTAGTAGTAATTATAGTAAAGTCATAGAAAGGTTATATCTGTACATTTTTTTTTGATAAAACTACGTATTTTAAAAACACATGGCGACATCTATTGTCAAATAGCTAAATAACACATAAATAAATTTTCATTAAAATAACTATTTTAATGAATAAAATAGCGCTGTTAATATTTCTTTTAAGATAAGTTTTTTTTTAATAGTTTTAACATAATATATAAGTAAGTTACCTTGCTAAAATATTTAATAGCATCATCGTGCTTTTACGTTAACCAGTTTTTGTATTTTTTCTCAGAAATGAGATATTTTCCTGCGGTAAAAAGAATCCTATGTGTTGACCCGGATAACCTGCTATTACCATACCAAATTTCATAAAAATCCCTCTAGTGGTTTTTCTGTGATGCGGTCACATACAGACAGACAGAAAAAATTCTAAAAACTATAGATTCGGGCTCTATATCGCTAATAATGAATATTTCAATAAGATTTTCCGAAAAAATATTGAATTTAGGGGCTTGGCTTAGTTACAATTTTATTGTATGTATAGTTACTAATTTATGAAGCGAAAAAGTTTGCTTTACTGATAATTTAAACACGGGCGGAGCCGCGGGTGATTTAGTAGTAATTCTAATAAAATCGAAAAAAGGTCATATCTGTACTTTATTTTTTTTGGGATTAAAACTATGTATTTTAAAAACACATGGCGACATCTATTGTCGAATATCTAAATAACACATAAATAAATATTAATTAAAATAACTATTTTAATGGATAAAATAGCGCTTTTGATAATTTGATTTTCAAGATAAGCTATTTTTATAGTTTTTACCATATTTTGTAAGTTACCTTGCTAAACTGTTTACAAATAGTATCGTCGTGGTTTTCTTCCTACCAGTTTTTGTATTTTTTTTCAGAAATGAGATATTTTCTCGCGGTAAAAAGTATCCTATATGTTGACCCGGATAACCAGCTATCATCATACCAAATTTCATCAAAATCCCTCCAGTGGTTTTTCTGTGATGCGGTAACAGACAGACAGACAGACAGACAGACAGACAGACAGACAGACAGACAGACAAAAATTCTAAAAACTATAGATTCGGCCTCTGCATCGATAATAATGTCTATTTCAATAAGATTTTCCAAAAAATATTTAATGTACAGATTCGGCTTAGTTAGAATTTTATAATATGTATAGATTTTTAACGTACGTTATAAATATAAATACGATGGGACATAAACACACAGCACCATTTGGTTCCATGGTAAGCTACGAGACTTGTATTATGAATACCAGATAGTTGATACACTTTACATGTATAACTTTAAACACATACATATATTATAAGAAAAATGGATATTAAATTTGATTTTTAGATCTCTCTCTATTTCTCGCTCTCTCTCTCTCTCTCTCCTTTCTCTCTCTCTCCTTTCTCTCTCTCTCCTTTCTCTCTCTCTCTCTCTCTCTCTCTCTCTTTCTTATAACCTCCGTGACCATTATTGCAGTAAAGCATTCGAAACGTCGGGATTCAAAAACCAAAATAAATCCACGAAATAATCCGAAAATGGTTCAGTCTGGTTAAAATAGCGGGTTATCGTAAAGTGGATAGCACGAAAATATTATTCGTACTCAAAACTTAATAGTCCATACTAATATTATAAATACGAAAGTTACTATGTCTGACTGTCTGTCAGTTCGTCTGTTTGTCTGTTATCTTTTCACGCTTAATCCGCAGAACCGATTTAGATGAAATTTGGTATGGAGCTAGTTTAAGACCCTGAGAAGGACATAAGATAGTTTTTATTCCAGAAATCATACCTTAAGGGGGTGAAAAGGGGAGTGAAAGTATGTATGTATGTAGGAATATAAAACTTATCATACCTATGTATATAGATATAGTTTATCTATTCCATACTAAGCGTCAAAAAGTACCTAGGGACGAATCCGAGCGAAGGCTTGTCGCTAGGTACCCACATGTATTAATTGCAACGGTGTAGAATTTGATGTTCTACACAACACCATGTTGAGGCGAGAGATAACAAAACGAATAGCGTAAAAACATTCTCGAAGTGAAAACAATTGTCTCAAAATTTCAATGTCCAGATATTATGTATTTTCAAAATCAGTACTGACTGTGAACAGAAATTTGATATTTTGCACAAACAAACATTTATATAAAGGTGTGTATTTATATAAAAGATAGGTAAGGTCATGTTATTAGGTATGTATATATTAAACTAGTTGATAATATATTGAAATGACTAATATTTTTTTATGTTATAGAGAAAAAATAAATTAACATTCTATAATGGGACAAATGTGAGTCTGACTCTCACACCGAGGGTTCCGTAGCACGGAATATTAAAATAAGTTTATAATCGCAAATTTTTTTTTTGTGAGATAACTACAAAACGGTCTTCGGATTAGTTCCTTTGCTTGTGCTACAAGACATTGCTTCTTGCCAAATTTCACCATTCTTGGTCAACGGTGTATTGTATCATATTGGTTTTGATTCCTTCGCGAGTGTCAAAATATGTGGCTTAAACGTCCATGTCTTTTAATCGCGTTGACTTAGAAGTTTGACTTTGTCATAGCTCCAAGGTATTGTTGACTTGAGTATTTGATATTAATTTCAACTTGATACCTCCACGCGTTCCTGAGATAAAGGGTACCTATTGACAGATACACAGACAGACGTACGGTTAACGAGGTGGTCCTATATAAGTCTCTTTTTTCCTTTTTAGGTAACGGAATCCTAAAAACGACATGAGAACCGTTTCCTAACATGCCACTAATAAAAGCTGGAATGCAACAAAATTTATTAATCAGCCAGCGAAGTTCTTATCGTGATGGGTGTTAGTAAGTGTGTAGGAATGCATTGGAGATGACATCATAACATAATCGAATATTCTAATATAATATAAAAAAATACATTAACATTTTTGCCGTGCAATTCTCATTTAATTTTTATTTATAATCATAATCTATAAATATAATAAGTACATGTTTTAAAAAAACAATAACTCTTACATATTGTGAGATTTTTTTCTTTTTTGGAGCTATTTTTGAAAGATCTCAGAAGAGATTCAAGAAAAGAAAGCAAAAGGAAAAATATCTCAGATTTGTTATTTAACTATTATCGCACTTGCAATGTGCGATTGCAATTGCAATTGCAATTGTTAATTAAACTGATGCATAATTAATAGAAAAATCGTGATAAAAAATTTTTAACCGCCGATTATTGTTCATTTATCTATCCAGTAAGCCCCTGAATCTTTTCATTTCTTAAATTTAATATTTAATATGTTAAAATAATTTTTATTGATAAAGTTTCCATCCAAAGTAGGCGTGGTTTACGCAAGTCAGAACACCCGTTTTCGGCAATATTTTCATCCCTCTGGGAAATTATAATAAAATATTTAATATATATAATATAAAATATTTGTCCTACAGTTCCGGGAGTAAAAACTTTTTTTTACAAAATTTCCTCCTCTTTTGGAATCTTTTTTAGATTTGAAAAATCTCAATTAGTTTATGACATAATTGTAAAAAACTAAACAACCTTGTTTTAGTTAATTGTTCATAACTCTTGCAATTTTTGTAAGCGGAACTTGATTTTTTTTAAATCATCTTCATGCCATTCCGAATCGAATGACATCTCGTTCATATTTTTCAGTAGGTCAGTCAAAGTTGACCAAAACGGCACTTGTTGACTAGACAATAGCTCCAAAGCTTTTACACGCAATTGCAATCGCGCATATTATTTTCTTTTCTTCCAACAGTCTTTTTCAACGCTTTCTGTAGAATTTAGAACTAATCATTAAATAACATCAAAGTTAAACTATTATCCACGTCACTTGTTACCGTTATAATAAGCTATTTTCATATGCATTTAAGCCCAGGACATGGTCTATTTGTGCGAAGTCTGATCCAAATTACGCCATACTTGAAACGACGCGTTGGACCCACAATTCCTTAAAAATCTTTATAAATAGGCAAAGACAAAACAGTTCAATAATTTTCTAATCTTTCTTAGATTTACGGGAATATTTGACATATTTAAAACAAAACTATCTTTTCGGATTATTTCGCGGATTTATTTTGATTTTTGGTTCCTGACGTTTCATGTCGGGAGTTGAAAGTTTTATTTAAAACTTTCTACTCTATTTATCAATCAATTTTCTTCTTTTTTCTTGTTTAGTAGCTATTGATGAGCTTTTGTGTTATCAATAAAAAATGTTTATGTCTGTTTGAATGACTGAATTAATAACTAGTGTAACTACTACGCCCTTGTAGTTGTTACTAGGAAACTAAACTTTATGTCCTGAGGAACAAACACATAGGACTTTGATATAAACTTACTTTAGACACTCTTAACAAAGGTCAAGTAGTTCACGAGATGTCGAGTTTTGTTAGTTTTAGTACTTTTCGCTTTTATACTCTGTAATGAATGGTCTTCCGACCGACTTCGGCTACGGCGGTCAGTCTTATTTTTTCGAGATTTTTAGCATTTTCAATAGTAATTATTTTTTTAATAATAATACCTTTTAATTTTAACGATAATATTTATAATATAATATCTTCTACATATATAAATAAAAATGAAAGTTCGTATGTCTGTCCTCTTTACGTTCCTAAACTATTGATCCGATTATGATGTACCTTGGTGAATTATCCTATTATATACGCCTGCAAATGTTTTTGGGCTAAAGAAAAGTTACTTTTTCTTCGGTTCGTAAACCATTCAAGCTTAGGAACACACTCGAGCAAAACGAGGGTAAGTTACTAGTATGTTATAAAATAACCTATACAATGCCGACAATGTTAAGAAATGTTCGCACAAAACTATATATTATATATATAAGAAACCTTTTTTTGTACCGTTGTAAATTTTACAATGTAAGTTTCGAAGGTACAGCTCATCTCTTATAAGTTAGAATGTAATTTTTATTTTAGTACATTTTGCTAAAATTAAAATTACTTTATCTTGTACTATAATTTACCTTAATATAAATATTTTAACAGGCAAAACCGTAGGTAGTGACTAGTATGTCATATGTACAATCAATATTATTATAAGCGATGAATCATTTGATAGTGTGGCGCCTTTTTGTTACGATTGGTGCTAACTCAAAATTTAGTTCAAATGTCTAGTCATCAATTTAGCCGACTTCAAAATAGATGGAATAAATAATACTGTCTTAGATTTACGCGAATATTTGACATTTTAAATATAACTATATTTTCGGATTTTTCTCTCGGTCTCTCCCGTGATCATGATCGCTGTAAAGCATTCGAAACGTCGGAAACCAAAAATCAAAATAAATCCGCGAAATAATCCGAAAAGATAGTTTTATTTAGAAAAATGAGGTATTTAGATCTTAGACAATCTTTCGCTTATTTTTATCTAATTTTAAATTCCATTTTGCGACAATCTCATTTCTGAATAAGGGGTTGTTCGCAGGGTACAATATTAAACGCAAAATAACAACGTAATAAATGACGCTAAGTGGTGTTTTTTTTTTTACCCGACTGCAAAGAAAGGGTTATGTTTTTCGCGCCTATATGTATGTTTGTAGTTTATTATATAATTTTTAATGTATAGGAAAATCTAATCGCAATTGGAGTAAATAACTCTTTTCTTAAAATGGTACATGGAACGAATGATTGTTGAAAAGGCTAAAAATTTACCAAATTATGAAAGTTATTCAACTAACCCTTGTAAACTTTCCAATCAATTTGAAACAATTAGAAGTTTGTTAAAATCGGTTATGTACGTTTGTTTATATACAGTGTTTGTTATATAATTAATGGGATAAAAATTTAAATATTGTTTTAGCTTTTTTCCCTTGCATCTACACAAAATCTAACAATATCCCAGAGGCTATATAACTCAACATACACCGTTACTACGCAAATATGGAGATATATTAGACAAAAATCCCTAACTATTTCAAGAATGATTTCTATTGAGTTCTCGTTAATTTTGATTCGATTGTAGGACAATGTGGTGATTAAATTATGGATATATTAATTACTAGCGACTCACCCTCGTTTCGCTCGGGTTCGTCCCTAGGTACGTTTTAACGGTTAGTATGAAATACAAATCTTTGAATTTCTCGGCTTTTCTGTACTATAATACGCATGTATTATACATATGAACCTTTCCCTTGAATTATACTATCTATTGAAAAAACCGCATCAAAATCCGTTGCGTAGTTTCAAAGATCTAAGCATACATAGAGACAGACAGCTGGAAGCGACTTTGTTTTATGCTATGTATTGAAGCAGCAGCAGCCATAATATAGCTAAAGGATAGCGATAATTAATCTATAATTTTTACAGAAAAAAACGAATTCAAAACGAGAAATAGCTAAAATGGTTATCATTTTTAATAATGTCTTAGGGATCTCTGGCTACATCATATTTAGTAGAAAAAAGATTTCTCCATAAAATTGCTAATTCTGGTGAATCAATTGCCACGTGCCGACGATCGATATCTCTTATCTACGGATGTGTTATCTGGCGTTTGTAATATTGATTTTGTAACGATCAATGATTCATGATTTGACAAATTTAAAAATAGCTACTGACAAATTGTTTTCTCGGATTTTCTTGCCACTAGTTTTTACTTGCAACTCCGCTAGCTTGGCTGTAGACCAAGGATAAAAGGTATCCTATATCCGTCTTTATGATACAATCGTTGTAATAGTAAAATTTCATTGAAATATCTTTGGCTGTTTAGTAGTGGAATCCTAACAAATAGACAAGATTTATTTCACTTATGTAATATTAGTAGACTAACTAACATATACATATATAATAATATAATTAAATAAGTAATAGGTACTATTAATGTATCGTATTGAATAATATTGTACAGAAGTTTTAGCAATTTTCCATCAAGATATAAAATTTATATGCTGAAGAAAAGTCTGTAGAATCAACGTTTAGTCATTGTCTAAATCATTTACGACTAAATAATGACAAAATTGTGTTAGTCAACGCGTTTTAATTAATACTAATTAAATTGGAGTAACAAGTGGAGTCATACAGCGACGTCACTGTAAAAAATATGAATGCTGGTATACAAAATAGTTTTTTCTGAGGTTTCTAATAATTTTTGTCACGTACGTTTGTCCATCTGTTTTTATAACACGGTATATTTATTTAGAAAATATTTAATGTAGCTGAAATTGAGTAGGCGTCATCTGTAAAGACTGCTACTCGGTGATAATTAGTTTTTCAGGTATGGGATATTTTCAGTTATATTTTACACTTTTTTTCAGTTATATGCTTTTTAGTATTCATAGAGTTTTTATGAATTACTATGATACGTGTGCTATTATTGCAGCTGATAACATAAATATTTCGATTTGTGCAAGGAACAACATTGTAATTAAATATTGTAGCAATTTTGAATTTTTGCGATCAGAAATTAATGTCTTATATTAAATTATTTTAAAATTGAGTTACAATGTTATTCTTTTCAACTATTGACTAACATGCGTAATTTACTATTGTCATGCTTGATTAGAACTTAACTACCATGTAATGAAATAAAGCACACCTCTAGAAATTGGCGAACGATTTAACACATAGACCTTATTATTAATCATTAGTATATGTATATCTATGCAGGTAAATAAAATTGAAGTGTCTGTTTGTAATGTAAAAATAACTGCTTTTTACTAAATGCATATGAAATTATATAAGGCCCTTATAAGAAAAACCCCACTTTTAAAACTTTTGCCTGACTGCCTGTTTGTTCCGGCTAATCTCCGAAACGGCTGGACCAATTTTTGATCGAACTTTTACTGGCAGATAGCTGATGTTATAAGGGGTAACTTAGGCTACTTATTTAGAAAAATAATTAGGGTTCCGTTAAAATAATTAAAACATATCTGGGGACGCATCCGAGCGAAGCGAGGATAAGTCGTTTTTATATAATAAAGAAAAGAGTAGGTATTTCAAAAAAAATATATATCCAGTTTGATACTCAGCTCTCATATATTAAAAGATTTGCTAATAATATAAATATTACTTAAACAAAATACAAACAAATGGTTCTATAAATAATTTATTAACCTACTATATTGCCTAATATCATAATTTACTCGTACATGTAGTTAATCCAGAGCCTATACAAGCTGCGTATGCTATTGCATGCGGAATGAAATTTTGTTCATAGTTCCCACTAAAAAGATGTGACCATGGGCCCTTAGCGAAAACCGCTACATCTTCTCCACCATGAGTTTCCC
Organism: Fabriciana adippe; assembly: GCA_905404265.1. Classification (NCBI taxonomy): domain Eukaryota; kingdom Metazoa; phylum Arthropoda; class Insecta; order Lepidoptera; family Nymphalidae; genus Fabriciana; species Fabriciana adippe. The sequence goes on from FR989995.1 coordinate 3,241,572, forward strand.
TTGGTATAGGAACAAGTGAGGGATATGTATAGTTCAAGTCATCTGAAAAAAAGAGTTTACATATACTTACTAAAACTATTACGATTTAGAATATAGTTGTAATTTAGGCAACCGAGTTTTGCTCGGAGTTTTTCGGTACAAATATAAAAATTGAGGTTTTTTTTTCAGTAAAGACACCTTTATATATATATATATATATATATATAAACTAAAAGCTCACATAAAATTGTTAGAGCCATTACAAAATGCACGAAATAGAATGTAAGAGAGATATCAAGAACACACTATTAAATTACATGCAACTACAATTAAATGCAAATGCTTAGTAATAAAAACAAAGTTTTCAGCGTAATATTTGATTCATTAGGGTTCCGTACCTCAAAAGGTAAAAAAAGGAACCCTCAGTGGCGGATTTACCGGGAAGCAAAGGAAGCAATTGCTTGGGGCCCCGCTTGGACAGGGGCCCCAAAATTTGCAAAATTTTGAAAACATATTCGCAAATTTGAAAAAAAAATACAAAATACAAAATAAAAAATCCAAAATAAAACAATCCAATCTTCAAAAACTTGACTTTGATGATGTCATTCATCAATTTGCGACTAAGAAAAGTAGGAAAAAGTTGTAATTTAGTTAGTAAATTATAAGTAAACTGAATAATATATTGATTTTGCAAAATTAACTGGTTATTTATTATTTTGAAATATTCGGGGGGGGGGGGGGGGGGGTTAATGTCAGAATGAGGGCCGTCTTGTCCGTCTGTTTGCCCGTCACCACCAATTTCCTCAGGGACGGGTAGACCTAACAAGTTGAAATTTATACCAGATACTGAGGTCTATAGTCCCTATTAGGTATATAAAACTCAAGGTCCTGAGTCAAATCGATAAAAAGATATAGGTAAATTTAGATTTTCGCGAAAACTTGTGAGTATCAAAATTTACCTTAATTTTCAACTTTTTTATTTTTCGGAATTTTTCCTTTACTTGTGCTGTAAGACCTTGGAACCAAAAATCAAAATAAATCCGCGAAAAAATCCGAAAAGATAGTTTTATTTAAATTTTAAAATTAAATTTTCAAAATTTTATTACATAGTGACAAGTGAAGCTACTAAAAATTTGTTAATATTTACTTACTCATATCGTCCAGCATAATGTTGTGCCTCTTGAAGTCTGTGTTAGCTTTGAAGCCCGGTCCATTAGCGTAACTCAAAATAGTATACGGTAAGTTATCAGATGCATTATACTGAAATTAAAAACAATATGTAAGCAATATTAGCTATGGATATTTTAATTAAAATTTAGTCTTAAGTAACTATGTCTCTGGCTGATAAAAAGAAGAACAGCCTTGACGGATTTTTTGATCTGTTTCAAAAAGATAATCAATTCGGTTATATTATTTTGTGTGTCTTAAGATACTATATCTTAGCTATTTGTAAATCTTTTCTTTTTTAGATTTCCGTAGCCTTCAGTCAAGAACCTATAATGAACCCTTATAATTTTGCTACGTTCATCTGTCCATATATCACAGCGATTTTATTTGGAGACTAAAAACGGCAGGACCGATTTGAATAATTCTTTTTTCGTTTTGATAGAAGTGTGTCAGGGGTAGTGTAAGTATAAAAAAATAGGGAAACCCAAAAAAAAAACAGTTAGAAAATCGAAAAGTTCAGAACTGTTTATTTTGTATGGGAATCAATAACCGCTAAAACGTACCTAGAGACGAACCCGAGCGGAGCGAGCCTTTGTCGCTAGTATTTGATAAATATATGTCTCATGCGAACAGCTACATTATTTGCAGTAAAATTACGAAAAATAAAAAATAAGTGTTTGCACGATTTTTGAAAACGTGTAACGTAGAACTATATAAAAAATACAAATATGCAAGTAAGTTTGGGATCATTATAATATGTTTAATAATTTCGAAGCCTGTTTACCTTTTTAGTATAACTTTTTCTTAATTTCATCTATTTTTTTTAATTTCATCTATCATAAGGTTTTTTTATATTGTTGAAAATTTTTCTTACATTTGTTAATCGTTTACAGCTTTTTCTCATACTTTTGAACATACAAACAAATACATATACCTTTTTTAATATGTGTTTATATCGATTCAAATAAAACGTTTATATTAATTCATACCAAAAGAAAAAGATCGTTATTGCTAACATATTATCTTTGTAACAAATAGCAGTTTTCAATAAGATAACGATAAATTACGATCAACAACTCACGTTATTACAACGCCAAAATCCCTCAAATTCCTGTGTTGTAAGCCGCTTAATTCAAATAATTTTTAACGTAATCTGTCCCTTTATTTCACGACGCAATCCCACCCTTTAATTAAGAGAATTGAGATAAAAATGACCGAAAACCTCCCCTTTGGCTATAAAAAATTACCTTCTAACATTATTTAGGCACAATTACACTTTTTAGCATAAAAAACTGTTGAATCTTTTAATTTGTTAAAAGAAAATGCAGTTTTTTTTTCGGTGTTTATTCTACTAGTACTATACTATACCTATTAAAACGTTACGTGGTTGTGTAAGTGTAGAATGTCTTTATATCAAAATAGCATTTTTTAAAGTTATGTTTTATGTGAGATTCACCGGCTAGAAAAACCAGTACTACCCACCAAAACCCAACAGAACCTCCTCGGTCTTAATGGGGCGTTACAGAATCGCTTACACCCCGACGGCTGCCATTTTTATATTTTTTTAAGGTTGGGAAATGTATTTACGCATACCACCTGTAGGCATACAGGTGGTTATGCTGGACTCACCAGCTAGAAAAACCAGTACTACCCACCAAAACCCAACAGAACCGTCTTAATGGGGCGTCACAGGATCGCTTACGCACTCAACCACAACACCCCGACGGCTTCCTGCCGAGGCAGACTGCAACAACCATGAGATTGCTCCAACAGTCTACTCTGCTATTAGAAAAGTACCTGAAGCATCCCGCATGGCATACAGCCGAACGCACTAGGCCTCGACCGCACCAGGCCATGAAAGCGCTAGGCCACGAACGCACTAGGCCACGACCGCACTAGGCCAGGAAAGCACTAGGCCACGACCGCACTAGGCCACGAGCACCCTAGGCCACAACACACTAGGCCACGAGCGCCCTAGGCCACAACGCACTAGGCCACGAGCGCACTAGGCCACCACGCACTATGCCACGAGCGCCCTGGGCCACAAGGCACTAGGCCACGAGCGCCCTAGGCCACAACAAAATAGGCCACGAGCGCCCTAGGCCACAACGCACTAGGCCACGAGCGCGCTAGGCCACAACGCACTAGGCCACGTGCGCACTAGGTCAGGAAAGCACTAGGCCACGAGCGCCCTAGGCCACAACGCACTAGGTCACGAGCGCCCTAGGCCACAACGCACAAGGCCACGAGCGCCATAGGCCACAACGCACTAGGCCACAAGGCACTAGGCCACGAGCGCCCTAGGCCACTACGAACTAGGCCACGAGCGCCCTAGGCCACAACGCATGGGCCACGAGCGCCCTAGGCCACAAAGCACTAGGCCACGTGGCACTAGGCCAGGAAAGCACTAGGCCACGAGCGCACTAGGCCACAACGCACTAGGCCACGAGCGCCCTAGGCCACAACGCATTAGGCCACGAGCGCACTAGGCCAGGAAAGCACTAGGCCACGAGCGCACTAGGCCACAACGCACTAGGCCACGAGCGCCCTAGGCCACAACGCATTAGGCCACGAGCGCCCTAGTCCACAACGCACTAGGCCACGAGCGCCCTAGGCCACAACGCATTAGGCCACGAGCGCCCTAGGCCACAACGAACTAGGCCACGAGCGCCCTAGGCCACAACGCACTAGGCCAGGAAAGCACTAGGCCACGAGCGCACTAGGCCACAACGCCCTAGGCCACGAGAGCCCCAGGCCACAGCGCACTAGGCCACGAGCGCCCTAGGCCACAAAGCACTAGGCCACGAGCGCCCTAGGCCACAACGCACTAGACCACGAGCGCCCTAGGCCACAACGAACTAGGCCACGAGCGCCCTAGGCCACAACGCACTAGGCCACGTGCGCACTAGGCCAGGAAAGCACTAGGCCACGAGCGCCCTAGGCCACGAGAGCCCTAGGCCACAACGAACTAGGCCACGAGCGCCCTAGGCCACAACGCACTAGGCCACGTGCGCACTAGGCCAGGAAAGCACTAGGCCACGAGCGCCCTAGGCCACGAGAGCCCTAGGCCACAACGCACTAGGCCACGAGCGCCCTAGGCCACAAAGCACTAGGCCACGAGCGCCCTAGGCCACAACGCACTAGGCCACAAGGCACTAGGCCACGAGCGCCCTAGGCCACAACAAACTAGGCCACGAGCGCCCTAGGCCAGGAAAGCACTAGGCCACGAGGCTTATGTATACAGTAGACATGAACATGGGAAAGACCTAGAAATATTATTAAATATATAATTAACCAACTTAGACCTCATTAGTGCTTCCCAGTTGATTGATTGTCATCAAGCGCAAGTCTATCTAACAATAAAAAAAAGAGCAACGTCGGGAACCAAAGCAAAAATAAATCTGCAAAATAATCCAAAAAGTTAGTTTAACTTTTATGTAATTTTAAAGGCTTTTTTAGTTTGCTTATAGGTAACTAGCGCCTCACTTCTCTTCGGGTTCGTCCCTAGACAAAAACAGATCTATCCCACGGGAACCGTACATTTTTCCGGAATAAATTTAAACTAAGTGCTATTCTAGACTATAATCTATCTCTGTTCCAAATTTCATCCAGATCTATTCAGTCGTTCTCGCGTGAAAGGAACATCCATCCATCCTCACAAACTTTCACATTTATAATATTAGTATGGATTGTTAAAATCTCTATACAGTGGGGGCAATTATTTGAAAATGTCGCATTACAACGTTATTAAAGGTACTTATCAGCGGCTTTAGAGTTGAATTATAATGTAGAGCGTGTATTTGGTACGAGGTGAGATGATTACTGAGCGTGAATACACTTTTTTAAATATATACCTATATTTGTGACCAAATTTTATTACAAATATATGGAAATATGTAGAGTAGTATATTTTCATTAATCTAAGTAAGTTTTTAATAAATACTTGGTTGCCCATTGGTTGCAGTTCGATCATAATCATGATACAATTTTTTTGAAGTTATATTTCTTTTGGTACGTTTAGAAAAAATATGAGTGTAAATTTTTTACGATGCGCGCGCACACCGTCAGCAAAAAAGCGACAGGATGAAGTTAGCTGCATTCCTTTTACAAACAGAGAGTTGTGACATACGGGATGAAATCTTTAGCTATTTTTGTTCTGTTACGCCAAAGAAGTATAACTTCTTACATACGTACATAAGTACACACATGTTTTTTTTTATATTGAAAACACTAAAGCTCGTCAATATCTATTGAACAAACAAAAAAAGAAAATCGGTTGACAAACAGAGGAGAATAAGGTACTGAACTGTTTTGTTTGGCCTATTTATATATCGATGTAGTTAGATTATATCAGTTTAATATGTAGATTGTAGTTATATCCATGTAGGTAATAGATATGGAATTTGCCACCATAGTACCTATTGTTGTTGTAAAAATTATTTTCAAAGAAAATAAGAAAGTTTCAAATCAGACCTGTAATTATAGAATAAAACAGCATCATCTCGCCCAAGGTAATCCACAATTATCTAAACTACTGTTTTTATATATTACGTAGATAATACGTATATGTACTACATGTATAATGTACATAATATGTACATCTATACTGATAAATAAAATTGAAGTGTCTGCTTGTAATGTCAAAATAACAGCTTAATACTATAAATGCATATGGAATTACATATATACGGTACTTTAAGAAAAACACAATATTTAAAGTTTTAGTCTGTCTGTCTGTTTGTTCCGGTTAATCTTCGAAATGGCTGGATTAATTTTAACGGGACTTTCACTGATAGATAGCTGATATTATAAGGAGTAACTTAGGCTACATTTATTTAAAAAAATTAAAACGTACCTAGGGGCGCACCCGAGCGAAGCGAGGGTAAGTCGCAAGTATACGAGTACATAATGTATTATGTCATATATACTTTGTTTATTTGATTGAACGCGCTAATCTCTGGAACTACTAAGCCGATTTGAAAGTTTCTTTTTGTATTAGATAGCCCGTTTATTAAGGAAGGCTATACGTAATATATCATCATGATACAACCCAACGGAGCGGAGCAGTAATCATGAATGTCAACAAATCGGGCAGACTTCTATACATTATTTTAAAACTGATGTTTATAATCAAATAAAACATGGATAAAACCGCGGGGCACAACTAGTATAGTATGAAATGAACGATTTTAACCTGCTTTATAACACTACTTGTCACTACCATAGGTTGGCTGGAATATCTCTTCAAAAGATTAGTCCACTTTCGCAAACTAATTATTGTCTTTTAATTACAGTATTTCATTTAATATTTAAATATTTTAATAATTTTATATATAATTTTAATAAAAATATGCAAACCTAAAATGTTAATACAATGGCAAATGATATGTTGTACACTTTCAAATTAAATTTTAGTCTCTTACTATTTAAAATCCTCACGTTTTTGTCGAGAGCGATGAGGCAACTTCAAGTATAATACCAATTAGCATATTAATTGCGTTTCAACAACACATGGCGCAAATCTATATTAGAGCGTTACATTATAATTTTCATATCATGGCTTTTTCATTTTTAATTTCTTCAGGGATGTCATATTTTTATATGCTTATTTAATTAAGCTATAGAAATAACTATAATCAAATCCCATATACTATTTTTAGATTTCATTGTCCGATGAATAAATAAACTTGATCCGACGCGGGACTCGAACCCCTGACCTTTGGAACTGTGTACTTGTGCACTATAATATCTTTTGTATATATAGCTTGTCTCATTAAGACGGGCTGCTGGAAATCGGTCATGAGGAGATTATTATTATTATTATTTTAAATGTTTCTAATTCCACTCTCTATTCCTTTCTGATCATGCTAACTACTAAAGCGACAAAGTAAATAACTACCTAAATGAATTATGATATACAAGTAGTTTAAGGCAGTGGTAGCCCAGTGGTAACGCGCTCGCTTAGAAATCCAAGTGAAGCGGGTTCAAATCCCGGGTCTCGCACCTCTGATATTATTATGCAAGAATTATTTTCAACCACTACATTACGATGATAGAAATCATCGTGAGGAAGCCTACATATCTGAGAGAACTTAGCAAGTTTTCGAAAGACATGTGAAATCCGCCAATCCGCACTTGGCCAGCATGGTGGATTGTGGCTTGATTGAAGGGGCCCATGCCCAGCAGTGGGACGTTAAAAAGCTCTGAACACATAATTATACAAGTATTACCATCAAGTTTTGCTTTTCTTAAATGCCTTTTATCTTACCTTTGCATTAGCAATTCCTAGAATATCCGAACCCCGTTTACTATAGCCACTGTAACTCATGGTATGACTATGATCCGATGTCACCACTATTAAAGTTTCGTCAAGATTAACCATTTGTAGAGCTGATTCTACTGCCTTCGCAAATTCTGCCGTCTCATCCAGGGCTTTCCGAGCCTTTGTTTCATGATGTGCTGTATCTATCCTTCCACCTATGCAAAAATATAATTTATTATGTTGAGATGTAAAAAGGACTTATTATTTTTGATTAATCATCCCGCTCCTTAAACAAGAATTGTAAATATTTGTTTACACTAAACAACATCGTGTAACATACACAAAAAATATCTTACGACTGAATGTAGTACCTCTGCATTTTTTACATCGGTCCAAATAATATTCTATATTGAAAAGGATTTATTCTTTATTTTTAGTAATTTGTCGACAAAAGACCAAAATTTGACACTATTATTTTATTCGAAGACTATTGGAATTACGTGTAAATGGCTAAAATTTGGTAAATAGGTCTCATATGAATCGTCACTATGATAAGTGAAAATTTTTGCCAAATGTTCCAAGCGATTTTCATATAAAATAATAAAACGAAAATATCAGATATAAAAAAAATACTTAAGATTTTAGAATAAATAACTACCTTCCACGAACAGCACATAGCCCTGATTTTTCCGTGACAAAATTTCTATAGCCTTTTGAGTCATCTCACTCAATGTTGGATCGTCTTCCTCCGCTTCAAGGTGGTAAGGCATGTGGTCAAATGAAAATAATCCAAGGACACTATCATATTTATCATCCAATTTAAAAAGTTCTTGCTTATTATAAATATATTTTGGATAAGAGCCCAAGATTTCTTTCTTAAGAAGCCACTCTCGAATCAGGTTTCTTCCATCATTCCTTATTCCATAGTGGCCTTTATTGTCTTTCTCAGTGCGAGGATAGAAGTTTTTTCTGCCACCTCCAAAAACAACCTGTTTGCAAAAGAAATTATTAATTAACTAGCGACTTATTCTCGCTTTGCTCGGATGCTTTCCTTGGTACGTTTTAGGTTTTTTTTTGAGTGAACCCTAATTCCTTTTTCTAACATAAAAGTTACGCTGCTTTTACTCCTTATAACATCAGTTTCGGAGATTAGGCGGAACAAACAGACATATTATACATAACAAATAAAAAAATAAGTGTGTGTGTACTTATGTACGCACGCAAAAATAGGTAAAGGTTTCATCCCGTATGTTATGACTCTCTGTTTTTAAAAGGAATGCAGCTAACTTCATCATGTCGCTTTTTGGCTGTCGGTGTGTGCGAGCATCTAAAAATTTTACTTTCATAATTTTTTTCAAACGTGCCGAAAGAAGTATAACTTCAAAAATAGTTTTTCTTATGAGTACTCACACTATATGATTTCATATGCATTTAGTAAAAAGCTATTATTTTGATATTATAAACAGACACTTCAATTTTATTTATCTGTATAGATAAAAACTTTAATAGTTCTTTTTTTTTATTAGTCTTAATTTCAATATTTTCACCAATTCGGTAGCTAACATCATTAAGCATAACATCGCATAGGTAATATAAATTTAATTCACCTTGCATCATTGGCGTGAAATATTTATGAAGGAGGAAAATTGTAGATTAGTCAGCGAGAAAATTCCGATTACACTGATTAAATTAATATGTTTGCCTTAAAAACCCTAAAGAATTTACGTTGTTCGTTTGATTATGTAGTTTCATCTAGTAACAGCAAACTAAACAACTTCTTTTTGCTTAGATATTTATAGCTAACTCAGATGGATCACTAATTGCTTATATGAGCGCAAAATTCATACGAATTTTTATATTTGCTTTCTTCCACAAAAAAAAACCGATCAAGTGCGAGTCGAACTCGCAAACGAAGGATTCCGTACCATAATTGTTTTTTTTAATTTGCATGATAGCCTTTATGAAATTTTCCATCTTAGTTTTTTATTATTTGTTGTAATAGCAACATTCTGTGAAAATTTCAACTGTCTACCTATTATGGTTCATGAGTTATAGCCCTCTGACTGACGGACAGAAGGAAAGCGGAGGCTTAGTAATAGGGTTCCGTTGGCACACTTCGGGCACGAAAATCTAATAAATAAATAGATGTTATGATATTAATGAAACCGTGTCTTTTTTTGATTCTATAAGCGCTCAAACGAACATACAGATACGTCCATTTCTAAATGATATATCTGATGCAAAAAATCTCTAACGTTTAAAAGAATTTGCTTTAGTATATTATTATTATAGACATCCAGGTATTAAATAACATCAATTCATTTCAATTGGTCGTTTTGTGACCTTTGAGCATATTACGAGTAATCATCTCATTGATACATATTTTACATCACACATTCAGGAAGACTTACGTCAATACTGCTGCCCACCCGGCCCCTAATAAGCTGGCTGGCTATGTCCTCACACCGAAGGCCATGTCTGGGCATGTCTACATCCGCTTCCCACTTCCTATCCGCAGAGTGCGCGTACGCAGCCGCGGGTGACGCATGTGTTACTCTAGTAGTAGTTACTATACCTAAAATGTTGAAGTTATGTTAAAAAAACACTTCTTAAAAGACAATACCTCGTGTTATCACCTTTACTGGTGACAGGAGAGTTGACTCGTTTTTCGACCAAAGAATCGGCATTGCCATTTAACGGGGGAATGCGGCTAGCATTCTTGCCATTCCACGCGGACATGACTTGTACAGTAATAATTAAGTATATATTTGTTTTATGTACATAATTAAGTACGTTTGTAATTTCTTTTATTGTAAATAAACTATTTTTATGTTAGGGTACTGTAACCAGATAATAAAGTTTAGATTTTGAGTTAACTATTTAAAATGAGAGTTCAATGATAACTGGAAATCAATTTAGATCGATTTTTTATACGAGTTAAATGACATTGTACAAGGAAAATGCCATTTAAAAAATGACATTTTCTCATGACGCACAAGCAAATAAAAAAATTAAACAGTTTTCTTATTTCTGGAATTTTTGATCAAACGCAAACTTATCAAAATTATTTGATTAAACCATTAGTATCCTCGTTTCGCTCGGGTGACGGGTGTGTCTATGTTTACCTTTTGTATATATAATAATACTAGCAGAACTCGCGGCTTTGCTCGCGGTCAAACTACGAAATTACGAAATTTCTAGCAAATATGTCCAAGGAATAAAAAGTTTCATATAAACTTTTATCCCCTATTTCACCCACTTGGGGGTAAAATTTTGAAAAATCGTTCCTTAGTGGATGCCTACGTCATATGAGTAATACGAATGCTAAATTTCAATTTACTAGCCTTAAGGGCTTGGCCCGTGCGTTGATACATCAGTCAATCACTTTTGCCTTTTATATAATAAGATAATAATACTATTAGCGACTTTATATTATTTTGCTCGGATGCGTCCCTAAGTACATTACAACTTATATTATAGTCTATCCGTGTGCTTAATATCATCCAAATTGGTCTAGCCGTTACACAACATACAAACTTTCATAACGTACCACAAACATGTACAATACTAATGCGATAATATGCCGGAAATACTGACAGCGTATTTCTATAGTGACAATAATAATCTATACAGATAAATAAAATTGGAGTGTCTGTTTGTAATACTAAAATAACCCCTTTTTACTAAACGCATATGGATGTATACACGGTACATATACCAAAACAATATTTTTTTACAATTTTTGTCTCTCTGTCTGTTTGTTCCGGCTAATCTCTGAAATGGCTGGACCGATTTTGACGGGATTTTCACTGGCAGATAGCAGATGTAATAAGGGGTAACTTAGGCTACTTTTATTTTATAAAAAATAGGGTTCCACGAAAAAAAGTTAAAACCAAATGAATTAATTATGTTTTGGGAAGCAACCTAGGGACGAACCCGAGCGAAGCGAGTCGCTAGTCTAATATAAAAATATCTTGTGTCACGGTGTTTGTCACTCCTCCAAAGTGGCTCGACCGATTTTAATGATCTTTTTTGCATATTTGTTAGGTATGAGAATAGGTCGTAAAGTATTTTCACCGTTTCATTTTTTAATCGCGGTTTTAGTATTTTTGTGTGAAAAATATCTAAATAATTTAATATTATATAAATAAATAGGGGCAAACTCGAGCGTAGCGAAGATGAGTTGTTATATAACATAAAGAAAGAGAGTTTTTTTTGTAGATTGAACGTGGACGAAGCCGCGGGTTCTGCTAGTAGTATATTAATGTCTTCGGCCAATCACATTAATACTAGTCACGTCCGAAGATGTACACAAATGTTATTTTTGTTACAGTAATATAATATAGTACACAAAATGCGCGCAAACACGAGTGCACTCTATTCCATTCACTCTCAAAGTTTAGTGGAACGAGATAATCACACTATTGGTGAAAGAACAGGCATAGGAAAAGGCTCTCTGAAGCACGAGGGTGTAAATCCGCCAACTTCCCAACTCCGGGAAACTGCTGAGAATTTCTTAACATATAAACTCAATAACTGTTCATGGCTTGATTCAGGAATTGAACCCATGACAGAAACCAGAGGTTAAAGTTGAAGTTTAAATAATAAATTTTGGGTTGAAAAAAAAAACTTGTGGGAAAAATAAAGTCTTACATAGCTCATTCTTAACTTTCCTTGCCCCTTTTTAAAGTTTGTAAAATAAATCATAATAGAAAATCCTATAAAAGTATAAATAAGTTTCAATGTATATAAAAAAATATGAAAGTATGCATTTGTGTGTACACACATACCCTACACAACCACTACAACACAACCTACAGTTAATTTACCCTTTCTCGCAGCAACGAGTAACTAATCGATATCATTTTTTACCATATTCTAAGTAGGTACTGCTCTAAGAGTATTTCTTCGATGCAAACACTTGTACAACCTAAGATGGCAAGTTTCTATTAAAATTATGACAAATACAGTAATAATTTCTTAGACTTACGCGATTATTTGACATTTTAAATAAAAATCTTAAATAAATTTTAAATAAAAAAACTTTTCTGATTTTTTCGCAGATTTATTTTGATTTTTTGTTCCCAAAAAACAAAAATCCAAATAAATCCGCGAAAAAATACAGTAATATTTATATTCAGAATGAAATTACTAAATCTTTTTTTTCCTTTTTCTAAAACACGCAATCAAGTACTACCTGTGTTACCAAACTTAATAATTCACCTTGGAAGTAAATAAAGACTTTGTTTTACGTTCTATAATTATTAGTCTGTCAACTACAACTGACCTAGTATCTATTTTGCATAACACATACATTATTTCTAAATTAACTGACATTGTAGACTTGATTTTTTTTATTGTAGCAAACGTTATGATGTTATATTTACACAGCACAGCACCATCTAGTTCCATGGTAAGCTACGAGGCTTGTGTTATTGATACCAGATAGTTGATACACTACACATATATAACTTTAAATACATATATAATATTATAAATATAAACATCCATGACTGGAGTACAAACATTCGTGCTCATCACACAAATTAATACCCCCAGCAAGACTCGAACCCGCGACCGCGAGCACAGTAAGTAGGGTCACTACAAACTAAATCAAAAGTGCCGTCAATCTAAGTTTAATAATAATAAATTAGCCCTGTCGACTTTTAACGACGGCTTTGTCCTCTCCTCAATAGTCAATAGGATGGAAATAAATAGGTCAGACTCCATCACACATAAGTGCAGATTTACAGACTTTACATGTCTTTCAAAAACTAGATTTTTTATGTATGTTTGTTTCCTCACGATGCTTTCTTGCACCTTATTAATAAGTGGTTATCATGTTGAAAATGATTTGCACTTAAGCGATCTAGCAACTGAATTCTCTGACCAAGTGTTAATCTTTACAGATAAATAAAATTGGAGTGTCTGTTTGTAATATTAAAATAACCGTTTTTTACTGAATGGATGTATACACGGTACATATACCAAAACAACATTTTTTACAATTTTTGCCCGTCTGTCTGTCTGTTTGTTCCGGCTAAGCTCTGAAATGGCTGGACCGATTTTGACGGGACTTTCACTGGCAGATAGCTGATGTAATAAAGAGTAACTTAGGCTACTTTTATTTTAGAAAAAAAAATAGGGCCCCACGAAAAAAAATTATAACCAAATTAATTAATTAATTTTGTTTTGGGAAGCAACCTGGGGACGAACCCGAGCCAAGCGAGGATGAGTCGCTAGTAATACATATATATTAATTGTAAGATTCCATCTTGTTTTGGTTTCGTTTTTCGGCACCATAGATTTTAGAAACTTAGGTTATTTATAGTAGGTACTCGGTATATTCCGTAGAGGTATTATTTAGGAAAGAACTACCCTACCCCGAAACGGACAAACCGTTTATCTTACTTATTGGACAATTGATATACATTAATGTAATTGAAGTGAGAAGTGTCCTCAATCTATTATTTCAAAACAACTTCTCTATTTTAAGTCTATGTATTATTTGGTATTAATCAATGAATGAAACAATAAAACTATAAAAAAAAATATATTTTTATTAGTCTGTTTGGTTACCTACTAATCTCCTGTATGGATAAATTAACGTCGTGTGCTATAAGCTAGTATATTTAAAAAAATATGATGGAAAATATGATTTAAAATAGCATAAACCTTTATAAAACCTCCACAATCATTGAAGCGTTACCGTGTTTTCTACACATATAATAAAATTCTAATTGAGTCCAATCTGTACATTATTATTTTTTGGAAAATCTTATTGAAATAGTCATTGTTATCGATACAGAAGGCGAATCTATAGTTTTTAGAATTTTTGTGTATCTGTCTGTGATCGCATCACGAGGAAACCACAGGACAGATTTTGATGAAATTTGGTATAATAATAGCTGGTTATCTGGGTCAACATATAGGATACTTTTTACTACGGTAAAATATATCATCTCTGAGAAATCTATACTAAACGTTAAAACTTATCTAGGGACGAACCCGAACGAAGCAAAAGTGAGTCGCTTAGTATACTATAATTTTAAATACGGGCGCCTACAACAAAATTTAAGCAATTACAATACTAAACACATTTGATAACTTGTATTTAAATAAATAAATAAATATGTTGGGACATTAGCACACAGCACCATCTAGTTCCATGATAAGGCTACAAGGCCTGTGTTATGGATACCAGATCGTTGATACACTACACATATATAACTTATAATACATACATATTATAGATATAAACACCCATGACTACATTCGTGCTAATCACACAAATGAATGCCCCCAGTGGGACTCGAACCCACGACCGCTGTCACAACAAGTAGGGTCACTACGCACTGAGCCAAACGTGTCGTCATTTGGTATTTATATTATGTTCAATAAATAATAACAGTTATTTTGACCTGGAAGAATAACGCATAGGCCACTGTTACCTGTTAGTAATATTTACAAAAAGGTGCCGTGATGAACATGTTATCCATACCAATATTATAAATGTAAAAGTAACTCTTTCTGCCTTTTCACTATTAAACCGCTGAACAAATTTTGATAAAATTTGTTAAAGACATAAATTGCACTCTAGAGACGGTCATAAGCTACCTTTGATTCCCGCCTCACTCACCACGCGAAGCCACGGACAAAAATCTTTACAGATAAATAAAATTAGAGTGTCTGTGTATAATATTAAAATAACCGCTTTTTACTAAATGCATATGCATGTATACACGGTACATATACCAAAACACCATTTTTTACAATTTTTGCCTGTCTGTCTGTTTGTTCCGGCTAATCTCTGAAATGGCTGGACCGATTTTGACGGGTATTTCACTGGCAGATAGCTGATATAATAAGGAGTAACTTAGGCTACTTTTATTTTAGAAAAAAAGGTTCCACGAAAAAAAATTAAACCTAGGGACGACCCCTAAGCAACCTAGAGTTAATAATAAATAAAGAAAAGTGAATGTTTTTTTTGAAGTCGTAAATGGTACCTACGGACAGTAAGTCACTAGTTTCACTATATATCATACTTTATTCCAAATATTTCTCTTTCGAAAAGCAATCAGGTAAAGGACGACCTTACTTCGGATCGTATATTGATTGTAAGTACGCAATTGGAGTCGTGATATTTTTCGCACAAATATCGCTTTCACATACTTCACCTAGTTATTTTTATGCTATAAGGCATGTTAGATCATAGCAAATTATAGAATTTATCTTAGAAAGCATGTTAAATTTTAGAATACCTATGAATAAGTCATTTTAATATTTTTGTTGAAATTATAACGCTAAGCCTCAGTTGCAGAAACAAGTTTTTATGCAAATGCTTATTTAATATTTGTATTTAGCCCTTTTTAACATCCCACTGCTGGGCACGAACCTCCCTTGAATACGAGGGTGATCAGGCCATAATCCAACACGCTGACCAAGTGCAGATTGGCAGACTTCACATGTCTTTTGAAAACTTGCTAGGTTCTCTCAGACATGCAGGTGTCCTCGCGATATTTTTCTTCACCGTTATGATAAGTGGCAATCGTGTTGGAATTATTCGCACACACACAGACATACACACATATAGGTCAAATACATAACCTTCCTTTGGGCTTCACAGCAGTTCGGTAAAAACTAGCTTACCAGTAGATTTTCCAGCTCGTTGAGCCCAATCCATCAAGCCAGTGACAGAGTTTCTAGTGTCCCTCTGACCCTCGCAATCTCCTCTTTTGACTGCACCACTCAAGCCCACTGTGCCACTATTTGCTTTTATTCCTGAGAGGTAAGCCGTACCGCTGCAAGCTGAATCAGCAACGTTGTGATCAACACAGTAGGTCTGAAAAAGACATCATACAAAAATTTTAGTTGGTACTATAGTATAGGCATTTTTATTATTAACTTGTAAGTTTAGTGTTTAACAACTGTAAATTGTGAGATCTAGAGTTCGATTTCAGAGTCTACACCGGTTAGGTGTTAATTCTACACCTATAACACTCTCTGGTTAACTGGAGTATAAGAGTGAAGAAATATACCGTCGATAATATTTATTGGGGAAAAAATTGTTTTAAAAGTTGTGTTGGATGTTTATGTGGAAACAAATGATTAATAGCATTCTAAACATTTCTCTAAAATAAGGAAAGTGCTTAATGTATTGTCGAAGATAGGTTCTGTGAGGTAAACAATGTACTTTTTATGATAATGATACTAGAAACAAAATTTGAAAGTATAAATAAAATTTGTTACAAAGCACTTATATTAAAATACTAGCGATACACCCTCGCTCCACTTGGGTTCGTCCCTACTTACTTTTTAATGTTTAGTATAGATATTTCAGAGATGAGATACTTTCCCGCAGCAAAAAGTATCCTATATGTTGACCCGGATAACCAGTTTTCATCATACCAAATTTCATCCAAATCTGTTCAGTGGTTTTCCCGTGATGCGGTAACAGACAGACAGACAAAAATTCCAAAAAATATAGATTCGGCCTTTATGTCAATAATAATATCTATTTCAATAAGATTTTCAAAAAAATATTTAATTCACAGAGTCGGCTTAGTTACAATTTTATTATATGTAACGATCATGAAACAAAGTTCTATATTAAAGATACCTTAGCTAAGCCTGTAAATGGGAAATTTTCGAAGCTTAATTTTACATCTTCTCCCATATAACCATACTTCCTTCCAAGGTATACTCTGGTAGCAGCTATGGTGGGTATACTCATGCCGTCACCTAGAAATAGGATTACATTCTTGGCGATTTTGGTATTCAAAGGCGATGTTGCCTGAAAAAAAATATTTAAGTTAAAGCAAAATCTTAAGAATGTCTACAATTATTACAATACTAGCGACTCACTCTCGTTTCGCTCGGGTTCGTCCCTGAGTACGTTTTAACGGTTAGTGTGGAATAGACAGACTATATTATATTATATGACTAGCGACTCACCCTCGATTGCTTTCCAAAACAAACTTTTTTTTATTATTTTTTTTTAGTATTATTTTTTTTCGTAAGACCCTATTTTTTTTTCTAAAATAAAAGTAGCCTAAGTTCCTTATAACATCAGCTACCTGCCAGTGAATGTCCCGTCGAAATCGGTCCAGCCATTTCAGAGATTAGCCGGAACAAACAGACAGACAGACAGACAAAAAATTGTAAAAAATGTTCTTTTGGTATTTGTACCGTGTATACATCCATATGCATTAAGTAAAAAGCGGTTTTTTTTAATATTACAAACAAACACTCCAATTTTATTTATTTGTATAGATATATAGCCTTCCTCAATAAACGGGCTATCTAATGCAAAAAAAAATTCAAATCGGATTAGTAGTTCCTGATATTAGCGCGTTCAAACAAACAAACTCTGCCTCTTTATAATATTCATTAATTCAAATTATTTCTAATACGAGTTTGTGTATAACTTTCTAACGTCGTAACAAAATTACAGAAGTATTATAAACTACATAAGGTGAGCTTTCGAGGCATCTATTTCCGTGGGATAATTCAGTATTGGGAACTAAAGTAACTCGAGTTATTTAAAGAACGTTGAGTCTTGAGCAAAGCTAGGTAAATTAAATTAAAAAGTTCAAGAAAATCAATATATGAGAAAAGCACTGCTACTAAAACTATAAATAGTTACCTAAAATCCTACATCTGTAGGTTTTAAGTTTATCTATGCTTTTATTACCCGCAACGGCCACGGAGACGGTATATGCGTTTGGGGTAAGAGGTGTTTGTGTGTCTGTTATCATTTCTCTGAAACGGCTGGGCCGATTTTGAAACGGTTTTTTGCTTTGTATAATTCTCATTCCTGAGCGTATTCTTAGCTAAGTTTCATAATGTTACAGAACGCCAGAAGGCGCTACAGTATATACATGTTTCTCCAAAACGGTTATTTTTGTTTTACTACTAAAGTAAAAATAAGACAGTTTAATATTTAAATAAATGCATTGCATTTACTATTAAAATAAACAATTAAAAAAGCCATAAATAAAACATAAATTAAAAATTAAAAAAAAAAACCCGTCATGGAAAAATGTGACTTTAAAAAAAAACTATTATTTTTTTATATGTAGGTATATAATAACTTCTCGTACCTATTTAAAAATATTTAATACCTTTAATTTTAGCACCCATTGCGCTTGGATCCTCCAGTGATCCTTATTTTTTTCATCAAATAACGTCTTTGGAGGACGAACTGGAAACAAAAAGATTATTTAAGTTTTACTTAAATACTATAAGATACTAGCAGAACCCCGCGAGTACGCCCGCGTTCAATCTACAAAAGAACTCTTTGGCTTTATATTATATAGCTATGTATTTATATAATATTGTTCATACAAAAATTATAAAATCGCGATTAAAAAATGGGGGCAGTAGGGAGGGGGGAGGAGGGAGGGGGGTAAGTGGGTGAAAAATACCTACTTTACGACTTTTTCTCATACCTACCAAATAAATTAAAAAATCATTAAAATCGGTCAAGCCGTTTCGGAGAATTGCGACCACAAACACCATGACACGAGGTATTTATAGGTATATTAGATAATAGAAAAAAAAATCATTGACTGGCATACGAATATGAACTTCAAAATAATATTATCTATTTAATTAAGACAATGTACCATTACTTTTTCACTGTGATTTAAAATTATTATAAAATACTATATAATAATAATATAATAATAATAATAATTTTATTGGAATACTTTTACAAAATTATATAATATTTACAAAATAAATGAACAAGGACCAGTAGAATTTGGAATCTACCTGAACTAGGTTAACAACCTGTGTTTCAGGTTATGGTTCTACCATGCATTTCTTACAAGGCTTAGAGCAGAGTACATTTTGAAAATTATATATAAGCGTATACGATGAATAATATGACAAGTGTTAAAACTTATATAACTAGCTAGGCTTACATCTACGTATATGTATACAAATTTATAATTAAGGTTATTTTATTATTTCTAGCAAATTTTCTGTGTCTGTGTAGTTCAACTTTTGAAGAAATTCCGATATTATTATTTTACATTTTTTATTATTTATGCTATTAAAATCCAGAACTCTATTAAGTTTGTCGTACAAATAAGCTCCTAAAAATATATAAAACCTATTAGCAAAGCTATGTTTGGTTCGTGGCTTAGTACAGACCAAATCTTTTCTTCTCTTGTCTGAAGGAAGTGGGTAAAAAGGTAATTCAGTATGCTGTTTTAATGTAACGTGCAGTATAAATAATTGTCGGACCGTTAGTACCTTGCATTCCAAGTAAAGTATGTTTGTGGGAAAGGAATAAGGGCGATAGGTGGCTACTTTTAGGATTGCTCTTTGAGCACGTTCAAGTGGAAGCAAAATGGTTTTCGCAGCACCACCCCATGCAGTTATGCAATAGGTAAGGATGGATTCACACAAGGTTTGATAAACTTGTTTGATTAATTTATAGTCCGCGATATTACGTAAGAATTTAAAAATATATATTAATTTACGGACTCTATTGCATAATAATTCAATATGATGTCGAAAATTTAGATTTGAGTCGAGGGTAATACCTAGATATTTAATATATTTCAATTCTGTGCGTCAAGTTTAAATCAACGTAGTAAAAGACTAGTTAATTGTTTAAAGTGGAGAAGCAGTACACCTAAAAGACCCCCCTCCCCCGCTCTCCCCCGCTCATACACATATTTTGAAACGTCGGGAACAAACACTTAAAATATAACGGCTTCGAAAAGGATAGTTACATTTAAAATGTTAAATATTCCCGTAAAAAGTGTTTGTTTGACTTAAGTATATGGGAAATTAATTTATGTTTTTAATTGAACTAGTGATTTACGCCTGATTCGCTCGGGCTTGTCTCTAGCGCCACACACACACAAACCCGCACACGCACACGCATATGCACATGCACACGCACACGCATTTATAATTGCAATGCCATTATTTCATTTGTCCTGATCCTCGTAATACACTTGTGATAACAAGTGTACATGATAATGTCCTAATTAATAGTAGTATCTCTTGTCAAAAGTAAGGATACTGCGCATTTATTTTCTCTTGACATAGTAATTATGTATGTAATACATACATACATAATTACTATATCAAACTTGAAACAAAAAGACATGATGACAAAAAATGAATTTAACTCTAAATTTAAAAATTTTGAGTAATTTTTTTTTTTTTTTGGAGTGCACAGTAGATCATTGGTAACGCGTTTGTTTAAAAACAAAATGAGTGGATTCGGGTCTCGCATCTCTGATATTTACATGTGCAAATCATTTTCAACATGATTACCACTTGCCTTATGGTGAAATAAAACATCATAAAGAAACCTGCATGTCTGAGAGAACCTAGCAAGTTGCATGTTAAGTCCGCCAACTCGCACCTGGCCAGCTTAGTGGACTAAGGTTTGATCCCCTCAAATAGAACGAAAATCCGTGCCCAGCAGGGACGTTATAAAAGGGCTGAACACTATAATTTTATGTCATTTGGCATCTCGTTTTTTTTAGTTTTCTATTTTTTTCCCTTAGGTTTTTATTACTTATTTCCTATAACCTTTGAGTACGGCCCTATATTTAATATTTTCCGAAATTCCATGTTTATTATTTTAGAAAATAAAGTAATGGTTTTTTTTTGTTATAACAACCCCTTAATCCTTTCATTTGATATGTCACATGATGCAATCGATGATGTAATTTATATTTAAAAACAAAACGCTCATTGTAGTTGGATGCTGTGGGAGATACCACCAGAACATCTCATGGTAAAGCCATCTCGCGAGATAACGAAGAATCGATAATTAATTTAGTTTGTTAGGTTAGAGTTGAATAAAATACGTAATATAACAAAAAATTTAAAACTATTTATTTTTATCTGCTATTTCATTTATTTATAAAGCAAAAAATATATACATAAATATAACGAGCAGTCTTCATCACGTTAAATTTCGCCACACAACATTAGGGCAAGGCTGTATATTAGAAAATATGTACAGCGATTTCAATAAATCTATTACGTGAGTCTATGCCACCTTGACACCTTTGAACCTGACTTTTAACTATTAATTGCATGTAAAAACTTTATTTTTCTTTTTACTTTTTGTATTGACATGGCGTGAGTATCCTATATTGTAGAATTAAAAATGAGAAATTGTAAAACATCATTTGGCAAGGTTTTGTAATTCATAAAAGTTAAACCCCTGAACCATGTTTTTTTTTTATAAATATTTGGGACATTAACACACAGCACGATCTATTTCCATGGTAAGCTATGAGGCTTGTATTATGGATACCACATAGTTGATACATTACACATATATAACTTTAAATACATACATATTATAAATACAAACACCCATGACTGGAATACAAACATTCGTGCTCATCACACAAATGAGCCCAACGGGACTCAAACCCGCAACCGCTGGCACAGCAAGTAGGGTCACTACAAACTGAGCCAAACATGTCGTCAAATGATTGAATAATGGACATTGATTGACACAATTTCAAATTACGTGCAGTCCGAGGAAAATTCTCGTATTGACGTATTATAGAAAATGCCAACCACAATCCAAAATTGAGAACACTTTTTCACTTTTCACATTGAGTTTTGAGAAACATAAAGCATGCAAAGTTCTGAGTATGCGCTTGATTGAAGTGAGCGCGGGTCGATAGTTGCATTATAATTTGTACTAATCCATACTAATATTTAGTATCTGGGCGACCGAGCTTCACTCGGAGTTCTTTTTTATTATATCGTATTTTTTAGATTAAAAAAAAACTAATAACTTAGATAAATACAAAAAAAAAAACAAAAGTAAAAACTTTGTACCCCTGTGATTGTCAATCTTGCACCTTGACCGCTTGACAACGATGTTTATGCCCGAGCGTAAGAAATGGTCGATAAGACCACATTTTACGTGCAAAAATGCGAAAGAAAACCGCATTTAAAACTTGAAAAAAAAACGCGTTTTCCTAGACATAAGTCTAACCTAGATCGATTTTTCGCCTCCGAAAATCCCCACATACCAAAAATCAGCGAAATTGTTAGATCCGTTTCCGAGATCACCAGTATAAATAAATAAATATACAAGAATTGCTTTTTGTAATTTCCCTTATCTATAAATATAATCTATTTTATCTATAGAATTGCTCGTTTAAATATATTAGATTAGATAGATAAATATGAAAGTAACTCTATCTGTTATATTTTCACGCTAAAACCAGTGAACTGATTTCGATTTTTGACAACGATTGCATCCTGGGATTAGATATAGGCTACTGTTGATCCCGACCCCATTTATTACGTGAGCGTCGACGGCAAAAATTATTATATAATAAAATATGACATCCAATATTATCTTTACATATAATAAAATCCTAGCTGAGTCGAATCTGTATATTAAATATTTATCTGTACATTAAATCTTATTGAAACAGTCATTACTATCGATACAGAGGCCGAATCTATAGTTTTTAGAATTTTTATATGTCTGTCCGTCTGGGAACGCATCACAAGAAAACCATTGGACAGATTTTGATAAAATTTGCTATGATGATAGCTGATGGTTATCCGGGTCAACATATAGGATACTTTTTACTGCGGGAAAATATCTCATCTCTGAGAAATCTATACTAACCTTTAAAATATAGGGACGAACCCAAGAAGAGCGAGGGTTAGTCGCCAGTCTAGTCTAGTGTTATAAGTTGAATAGAAAAGTTAACATTTCGCACGCTTAATAAAATACTGACTTAACTTAAAAAAACTAGATAGTTGATAAATCAAGTAAGATGTTTTTGCAATAAGGATCTTGTTTGTTTATTCTTAAATATAATAAAAGTTTATAAAGTAAATTAATATATTTTAATTATTACAGATAGTCTTTAAACATTTGATTCGTTTCGTGTAATTATTTTGACCTAATAAGTCAATTCTGACCTAAGTTGTAATTGGCCAGTTTTTTATTATACGTGCAATTTGGTAAAGTAACTATGCATAGGTCTTGGTATGTGTTGGTGGTTTACATAATATTATTGTGGTAGTGAATTTTGTGTTTTAGACCAAAAATGTAACAAAATTTAAATTTTCAAATGAAACTTATTATAACTAAGTAATTATTTTTATATGAATTAAATCATACTAATATTATAAATATGAAAGTTTAGATGGATGTTTGGATGTTTGTTACTCAATCGCGCCACAACGGCTGAACGGATCTGGATGAAAGGCATAGAGATAGATTATAGTCTGGAATAGCACATAGGCTTTTATCCCGGAAAAATGTACGGTTCCCGTGGGATAGATTTATTTTTAGTTTTTTAGAGGTAAACCCGAGTAAAACGAGGGTGAGCCGCTGGTAAATTAATAAAAAAAACTGAAAAGTTTACATGTCAGTTACGTTAACAAATAAAATAATAAATAAAATAACCACAAAGAAAATATATTTTTCATGAAAGCAAAACCGCAGACAGAAACTAGTATGTAATAAAAAAATATACATACACATAATTTGTTATACATGGGTATCATTGTGAAATATAAAACAATAATTTGCTACGTGAGGTAGCGTGGAAACCGAACCTTGGCCTTCTTGGGAATCGCCTGTCAATGGTTGATTGAATTTGCTTTTTATAAACGATTGTTATTATGATCATTATTATTGTCATTGAATAAACGTACAGTAAAGTATTATTTAAACACAGATTTAAAATTTAAATGATAATAACTTATAAAGAGATATGGGAGTTGGATAATAGTCATGGCACAGTGGTTGTGATGTCTACACTGTCTCATACAACGGGAGTTGCTGGTTCAAATCAGGCTTAAAGACAAACACTTAAGAGCTAGGCGATTACACTAACTGATATAGGCTTACTAGTTACAGAGATTGCGTAATTAGATTGAAAATTAATGTAGATTTCTAGGAATTAATTTTAAAGGAACCAATTTTTAAAACTTTATTTACTACAATAGTACTTGTCTATTCAGGCTAAAGACTCATTAATCAAACAATGTAAAATAACTTAATATACTTTTATTTATTATTTTAAATTACATTATTTATACACAGAACAATAAAAAAAAAAGTTTTAGACGAAAAAAAAAACAGAAAATGAAAAGATATCTACGCGTTCGGCTGTCTTCAAAAAAAAATTGAGATGACAAAGAAGAGAGCACATGTGTACGTGACACTAGCAGTATGTAACGACGCAATTCTAAAACCTTTTAAAGGAAAAAAATATCAGATGTCACTATTATATGACTAAACCATAGACATGAAGAGGATTAATCAAATGACAAGTCAAAAGTCAAAAGTCGCTAATAATGTACAGGGATAAATAGTTTTTGGTTTATTAAATTAAATAATATAACGTCAAAGTCAAAGGGGAAACCATGATTACTGTCAGGAACCAAAAATCTAAATAAATCCGCATACGCGAATAGATAGTTTTATTTAAAATGTCAAATATTTACGTAAATCTAAGAAAGTATTAAATTAAACATTTTTAAAACCAAATGTAGCACATAGTACTCGACAGAACGAATTATATAACCCAGCACTTGCTAAATGTAGATGGTTTTATCTGTACTGCCGTCATAAGAAACAAGGCCGTAACAAACAATTTGGTCAAAAATGATATGCAGATTCAGAATCAGTAAACAAATTGCTACTTGATAGTCTTACTCATAAACCTCTAAATCTTATGAATCCGGAGATACCATAAGCATTTTAATCGTAATTACGTCAAAACTAGTAGTAATTTTGACGTAGTAGTAAGAAAAAACTTTAAATATCTCAAAATCAACTTTGACGAAGCTACAGCCTTCTTTCTTATGACGGCAGTATAGCCATTGGGATGTTCCACTATCATTAGATCAGTTCAATGGAATCAAATGAAAGCAAATCAGGCCTGCAAAGTTTCAAATCTATACTAATATTATAAAGCTGAAGAGTTTGTTTGTTTGTTTGTTTGGTTGAACGCGCTAATCTCAGGAACTACTGATCCGATTTGAAAAATTCTTTTAGCATTAGATAGCCCGTTAACTGAGAAAGGCTATAGGCTATATATCATCCCAGAAAATTGTACGGTTCCCGGGGGATAGATTTGTTTTTTCTAGGGACGAACCCAAAGCGAAGCGAGGGTAAGTCGCTAGTTATTAATACAAAAGTAATCTAAACACATTTTAGCCATATCTATGCAAAATATGACATGATACTACATAAAATATGGACACAGAAAAAACTAGCACGCTTTATGTAATTCAGAATTTACAATATTCATATTTATTCATGATACATATTCATATTATGACGACACGTTTGGCTCAGTTTGTAATGACCCTTACTTGCTGTACCAGCGGTCGCGGGTTCGAGTCCCGCTGGGGGTTTTTATTTGTGTGATGAGCACGAATGTTTGTACTTCAGTCATGGGTGTTTATATCTATAATATGTAACTATGTATTTAAAGTTATATATGTGAAGTGTAACAACTATCTGGTATCCATAACACAAGCCTCGTAGCTTACCATGGAACTAGATGGTGCTGTGTATTAATGTCTCAATATATTTATTTATTATTATTTATTTATTTATTCAGTGTCATTATTATATTTATAGAAAATGACAATTTAATATAATAATTCAAGTTAACAATCAATTATTTCTACATATATATGTATACTTTTATTATATCCGGCACTTCGATTGACGTTGATACGTTCACTGGCAATCCTAAATGAGATCCTGTTTTATTTATTATAACGTTAATATAATAGTTTTAACGTTTTAACGTTTAATATAGATTTCTCACAGATGAGATATTTTCCCGCAGTAAAAAGTATCCTATATGTTGACCCGGATAACCAGCTATCATCATACCAAATTTCATCAAAATCTGTCAAGTGGTTTTCTCGTGATGTATTCCCGGACAGACAGACAGAAATAGAAAAATTCTAAAAACTATAGATTCGGCCACTGTATGGATAATATTCAATTCAATAAGATAATCTAAAAAATATTTAATGTACAGATTCGACTTAGTTAGAATTTTATGATATGTATAGATTAAAATTGTGTTAGTCGTGGTATTCCTTTCCTGTAAGACCTGAACTTAGTCGTTAGTTATTTAGAAAAGGGCCATGGTGGATTTTGGGATGCCACATATCACTTTACATTAACATTTTGAATAATTAGACTTGCCTTATTAATTTTATCTATACTTTTAATATTATGAAGCTGAAGAGTTTGTTTGTTTGTTTGGTTGAACGCGCTAATCTCAGAAATTACTAATCCAAATTGAAAAATTCTTTTTGCATTAGATAGCCCGTTAACTGAGGAAGAATATAAGCTATATATCATCCCGGAAAAATGTACTGTTCCCGTGGGATGTGTTTTTGTCTAGGGGCGAACCCGAAACGAAACGAGGGTGAGGTCATTTTGCCTCTTCTTACGCGGCCATGAAATAATTGATCAATGTATGTTTCATGGGCCGCAAAGTAACAATTTTTTTTCCAGTACCTACTTACATATAACGAAAATATGGCAACTTATTATCTACTATTATCAGGAAACTAAAGTGTAATATATTGGACCATAGGCTATACTTTATTTGGACATTGCTTCTGATTTGTTGGCTAACATGCAAGGCTACATATCCGGGTTCCCGGATTCGAGTCCCGAGTCAAGCCAGATGTAGATACTTGGTTTTTCTGTCAAAAACAACTCAATAATAGCTTGAAGTTGATGGTGTTAGTCAGTCCTACGTCTAACCTCTCATCGACTACTGGACTTTGAAATTGAGAGTGAAAGGAATTAGATAGCTTAGGCTTAGGCATACTTGTGTAGGTACTATAATATTTCCTGTGAAGGTCTCAATGTGATTGGACGAAATCGGCCAGGAAGACATTAATATATTATTATTGCAAAATCGATCAAAAATCAGATCTGAGCGAAATTACAAATACTAAAATTACCACGTTTCATATCAAAAAGTATTATTTTTTTGGTTGTTTGGTCCATACTAATATTATAAATGCGAAATTAGCTCTGTCTGTCTGTCTGTTACCTTTTGTTGAAGATAGTTTAAAACCCGAAAATCATCCCTTAAGGATGTCAAAGAGAGGTGGAAGTTTGTATGGGGAATCAATCATTTCTCAAGTAAGGCATATAAAACTCATCATGTATATATATATATATATATATATATATATATATATATATATATATATATATACATATATATATATATATATATATATATTATAAAGAGGCAGAATTGGTTTGTTTGAACGCACTAATCTCTCTACTAATTTGATTTGAAAAATTCGTTTTGTATTAAATAGCCCGTTCATTGAGGAAGGCTATAGGTTGTATATTAGGGGAGACTGGGTACGGTTGTGCCAATTTTTGTTTGATCGCCAATAATTTTGTTTATTTACTAGTTAGCTCATAGAAAAGCAACTTGTATCGTAATTTGTACATTTGTCTGCGTAAAAACACTAATATATTGCCCCTAAATACGATGTATTTACTCATAAAATCAAATTAAAAAAAAATGGGAAAGTGTCACAACCGTCGACATACCAAGGACGGTTGTGACAGTGTTTGGGGTCGGTAGTGACATGCATAAACATACACCAAAATGGTCTAGAATGTCTTTTATTGCTAGAAATATTTAATATAATATTCTTTCAAACATAGTTAATAGTCTTAGGTATAGCAAATGAACTAAAATCTGAGATCACTTCAATTTTTATAATTAATACCTAAGGCACTGTAACATCTCATGTGATTATAACAGTATTCTTAGAATCAGATAAAATGCTTAACAAATTTTAATAAACGGAAACATCTAACGTTATTACAACAGCCTCCTTATAATCAGTCAAAATTTTGCAACGACATGCGATTAATGTCATGCATTTCCGCGGCTCTTCGTAAAGAAGTCCCGCGTTTCACTTCTTCATAGGCATCTTCATATTTGCTGATGTCACACGCGTTCTTTCGGTCTTCCGCAAACGTATTCTGGGCGTCTAAAAGCAAAAAAAAAATTATATATATATGTCACAACCGTACCCAGAAAAATTGTCACAACCGTACCCAACATACCATTTTAAAAACAAAAAATTGCCATGACTTTGCCAAATGAGTTACGTAAAAAGTATTCATTCGCCATTAACTATTAATGTTCAACTTATAACAAAAAAAATAACGAGATAATCTATCTGTATACAAATAACAGTAATTATGAAAAGAAATCGAACAAAAATACTTACTTTTGATTGTTGAAAAGCAATGTGGGCTCCTAGATACGTTAACATCGCGCGCTGGCTGACGCAATGCTGGGAAACATGTTTAGACTTGCAAGATGCATCTTTTTTCTCTTACATCCTCCCTCGTATTCCGTATAGTTTCGCTATTATTGCGACTGTCACTACCGTACCCTGGCACAACCGTACCCAGGTTACCCTATTATTATTATTGATATTAATAGTGCTTAGGGACGAATCCGAGCGAAGCAAGGGTGAGTCGCTAGTATTGAAGACAGAAATAAAGGATTTCTATTATTTAGATAGATTAATTAATTCGCGATTTTGCATTTTGTATAAAATCGTGATAATTAGGTCAACACGAGGATTATTTACAAGCCTTGATGAATTCATTAACGTATTTAGTATCTTGAGAACATATTATTGAATAATATTTGTATTCATGTATAATTTATGTAGATACATACATACATATAGCCATTTTT
The DNA here is from genome assembly GCA_905404265.1 of Fabriciana adippe. Taxonomy (NCBI): domain Eukaryota; kingdom Metazoa; phylum Arthropoda; class Insecta; order Lepidoptera; family Nymphalidae; genus Fabriciana; species Fabriciana adippe. Next base: position 3,270,738 of record FR989995.1, read on the forward strand.
AACGCCCTACTGCTAGGCATGGGCCTTCCTTCACTGCAAGGGGGATCTTGCCATAGTCCATCACACTACAGGTTGGCGGACTCCACATGTCTTTCAAAAACTTGTTAAGTTCTCTCAGATATGCAGGTTTCCTCACGACGTTTTCCTATACGGTAAGACAAGTGGTAATCATGCTGGAAATGATCCGCGTATGATAATATCAGAAGTGCGACACCCGGGATTTGAACCCGCTTCACTCCTATTCCCAAGAGAACGCATTACTACTAGGCTACCACTGCTTTATATTTAAAAAAAAACATTGAATATTATTAATTTTAGCGCACTTTTTCCAATATCTTTTATCTATAAAACATATTTTTTATATACATAAAATAATATAGCGTAATAACAATAATGCCGTCCACCTTCATATTGTGCCTTACTTGTTCTATTGAAAAGTGATCGCAATCCGCCTAGCACAGCAAAAGGTCAAGAGTTATTTATGCAAGAAATAAATAAATTATTTAAACACTTGGTTAACATAACCAATGCAATCTATACAGATAAATAAAATTGGAGTGTCTGTTTGTAATATTAAAATGACCGCTTTTTACTAAATGCATATGGATGTATACATATACCAAAACAACATTTTTTACAATTTTTGTCTGTCTGTCTGTCCGTCTGTCTGTCTGTCTGTCTGCTTGTTCCGGCTAATCTCTGAAACGGCTGGACCGATTTTGACGGGACTTTCACTGGCAGATAGCTGATGTTATAAGGAGTAACTTAGGCTACTTTTATTATAGAAAAAAAATAGGGTCCCACGAAAAAAAAAACCAAAAAGAAAAACTTTGTTTTGAGAAGCAACCTAGGGACGAAACAGTGCGAAGCGAGGGTGAGTCGCTAGTATTAAATACAAATACGATGCAAACGATATTAGGTAATAACATTAATATGCAATTTTTTATACTATGAGGAAAGTGGAGAAGGTATCTATACAGATAAATAAAATTGAAGTCTCTGTTTGTAATGTCAAAGTGAGAACTTTTCACTAAATACATATGAAAGTGTATACGGCACATATAAGAAAAACTCATTTTTTACAATTTTTGTCTGTCTATCTGTCAGTCTGTCTGTTTGTTCTGGCTAATATCTGAAACGGCTGGACCGATTTTGACGGGACTTTCACTGACAGATAGCTGATGTTATAAGGGGTAACTTAGACAACTTTTGTTTTAAAAAAAAAAGTATTAGGGTTTCCTCGCAAAAAAATGATATTGTGAACGAAATCCGCGTACCTAGGGACGCACCTGAGCAAGCGAGGGTAAGTCGTTAGTTAATATTTTAAATATAAAAATTTTAAAATAAATTTATTACTATTTCGCTATAACTGCTCTTTTTGTGTATTGTAGAGACGAAAGCAACAAAATGAATTTCACTTAATACTATAGTAAAGACAATTAAAAAAAAAAAGTTATATAAAGAAGATATTTGAGAGTTGGTCGATATATCATTTCATTAATTTATGATGAATATGTTTCTAAACCTACCAAATAAACGTAATTTCGCATGTTTATACATCTATTTAAAAAAAGTGTTTAAAACGTCTAAGTTTTTTAACCCATCATCGCATTGTGTATCTGATGGTTGCAAATTAAATTTCGGCTAAGATCATACACCTCTAAGGTAAGATTAATATTGAATTTAATTTAATATTGTATTCAGCCCTTTTTAACGTCCCACTGCTGGGCACGGGCCTCCCTTCAATACTAGAGGGATCAGGTCCATCAACCACGCTGACCATGCGCGGTTGGTGGACTTAAATATTAATGTAATATTAGGTATATATTAATAATAATATATCATTTATTTCAACCATCAAGGATCATATTTTGTTAGTAATAACACACAATATAGTCTAGTCAACAAGTGCCTTTTAGGTCAACTTTTTTTAGCAATCTCGGAAAAATGTGAACGAGGTGTCATTCGATTCGGAATGGTGTGTTGATGATTTTTGAAAAAAAAAAGTTCCGCTTGCAAAAATTGCAAAAGTTATAAACAATTAACAAAAAAGACTTCCGAAAAAAGTTGGCATAAAAGGCACTTGTTGACTACACTACCTAATGTTAGTAGCACACTTAACCTACTTTGTTCTTAATCTTATCTACAGGCTCGATTTGTCAGCACGTCCACCATTTGACAATACTGACAATTGAACCTGTCAAAATTAATATAATTTCAATCAAAATTAATATAAATTAATATAATAAAATTAAAAAAAATATAATAATATTAAAGCTGACGGAGTTTAATTGGATGCTTACTTAATATACATAAATAAATTATACAAGAATAGCCGTGGGTGCAAGCTGCTATACTATATACTATTTCGTACATTTTTCATAGTCTAGTCCAGAAAAAGGACATTTTATATCACAGAGCAGGAAAAATAAATATAACATTTATTATTTTAATTTTATCAATCCTTATTAAAAACAGTTCGATGTTTTGGACTTCTTAGGACAAAATTTTTTAAGCGCAGTAGGATATTGCTAAATTTTGTATTTAGTATTAAAACATGCAGTAAATAGATAATTTTCATTTAATGATTTGTGAACTTACTTGAACTACCTTTAACACTTCTCGCACTTGTACAAATAATCGATGATACTAAAAACGTCAGTATGACATTAAAAAACATGGTTAAAACTGATTTTTTAAACAGTTTAAGTTAAAAATATAGTTATTATTTGAACTGTAAGTTAAATATATCATAATGCACACTAATTCACTTCAACGGTTAATATGATACTGGCGGGAACGTTCCTTTCAACTTACTTAAAAGTGTAATTTCGGTTAAACAGAGAAAGATGTAGAGACGACCTAAATATTGCAAAAGTTGTGTTTTCAAATTAAATTAATTTTTAAGTTGTATTTTCAAATTGAAGAAAAACTTGTATTTTCAAATTAAATTAATTTGAAAATACAAGGTTTTCAATTTTATTTTATTTTTTCTTTTTATTTTATTTTTTTCTGAATATTAATCTTTTTTTTTATTTTATTTTCTTTTTATTTTATTTTTTTCTAAATATTAATAAGTTTAAAAATGAATAAAGCAAAATTTTCTATAGTCGTGTGGTGGTCGTTACAACTGGCAATATAGACTACTATGCAGGTAGTTGCGAGTTCGAATGTAATAAAAAATATAACATTATTTTTTTTTATATTTTCACGTACCTACCTATGTTCATTTTTTTTATTTATTATTTTATATGTTTTTTTTAAATGATATAAAAACTTAATATACCATAGAAGTGCAAAATATTTACTGTAACACACCATAACACACTAAAATAAATCAATTATGTATTGGCTATTTCTATTACTATTGAGTTAGAGGCAGAATAACGATGTAGGAAAATAAATAAAAAGTTATATAATAATAGTATAAAAAGGAAAAAAATATGTTAAAAAATACAAACAATTGAGAATCTCCTCCTTTTGTTTCGTCGATTAAAAAAAATATAGTATATAACAGGTATTTCAAAAACATCCCGCCAAAAATAATCATTATATATCCACAACATATATTTGGTGACTGTTAGGCATATTTTGTAAGAATTTGTGAATTAATAATAATATCGCTGTATCAAAATCACGAGCAGATACGCGGCCATGAGCTAGTTTGCCATGAATATTCATTGAAAGTTATTCGTTTAAACTCTTTTTCTTAGCTGAAAGCTCCACATCTTTTCCTGTTATTAAAATTCAATCATTGTATTATACAGCTCTAGTGACACAGAACACGAGGTTGAGTCCCTTTTTGTTATCATCTATTAGTAATGCTACCGGTTAAAGCTTCTGGTTTATTATTTGAGGTGATTTATATTAATTTCCTACACCTTGAACGCATGTAAAGCCTATATCCTGCGCCTTTCTCTAATCGTGTTTGAATACCGTTTCGCTGTATTATAAGTGTGAGGGAATAGAAGACATGTGTTTGCAGACGGATTTATGCTTTATACTCGTAATCTATACTAATATTATAAAGAGGAAAAATTTGATTGTTTGTTTGTTTGTTTGTGCACCGAATAGGCTACTACTAAACTACTGAGCCGATTAAGATGAAAGGTAAGAAGATAGTTTGAGACCGTGGGAAGGATATAGTATAGTTTTTATCCCGGAAATCATCCCTTAAAGGGGGTGAAAATGGAGATAAAGGTTTGTATGGGGAATCAACCTAGGGAGGAAACCGAGCGAAGCGAGGGTGAGTCGCTAGTATCCCTATATAGCCAGTCTCTATAAAATTGGCCATCGTGATCGAAACTGATTAAGCTATTATTTGTATACAAACGTCTCTAGATGCCGATAAGGTTTTTTGTATACATCATTATGTACATCGGTATATAATAATAATAATAATAACTCTTTATTGCACAAAAGAGGAAGAAAAAAACAATACAATAACAGGAAAGTGTACAAGAGGCGGCCTTATCGCTAAAACAACGATTTCTTCCAGGCAACCTTTGGGTGTAGGAAATAGCAGTGTGAAGTGGAAGGGATGTGGACAAATAACAAAGTTAAGAAAAGTAAAAATTATACATACATATATACATAATTCTATAAGGTATATCATCGGTATGTGCCTATAAGTTATAATCTATAAGCTTAATAGATAATTCCTCTTTTTATTGTAGAAAACTGTATGAAAATCCGTCCAGTAGCTCCCGAGATTAGCCTGAACAAACATAAAGTATGCAAGGAACTTTATCTATAGTATTTAACGATCTCAATTTTCTTGCACTTATTTCTCTTTATATCATCTATACATAATTCGCACACCTAGATCTAAACAGCGATTAACTCAAAAAAACACCTTTTTCAGAAAACGTGAAAAACTGATTACCGAATCCCTGTGTACTGCAGAAGTGTTCTGTGTTGATCAATGTTTTTTTAAATAAAAATAGATGAAAAATGTTATAGGAATCTTGTGTTTTAATTCATTTTTAGGCCTAAAAATTGGATTTTTGTAGTTGCTTCTGTATTGCTTAACAAATTGTAAGTTTATTTTTTGTTATTTGTAGTTGAACCTGTGTTGGTGAATCTAGTGTTTAGTTGACTCTCTTTTGAAGAGTCATTATAAATTTAAAAGGGACAGCATTTTGAATGTATTTATAATAATCTGACTAATAGAGGAGTCTGTGACCAAAAGTAGGAGTACAATGGCTGATTATTAGGTATTAGCAAGAAAACACTGAATTAAGCCCTCAATCAGATATTATTTTTCATTAATAATTAAAAATAAAACATTAAAAAAAAATAATTATATTTTGTAAGTGTCGTAGGTACTACGAATTCTTTCTGCTTTTTAAGATTTCCGAATACCCTAAAATGCATCAAAAAGCGATTGCCTTGATAGTTCGTCCATCTAATCTTTATAGTTTATATTGTAGCCGACATTTTTCTCTGAGACTTGTATGCTTAAGACTTTGGCTGTACCAAAATTTCGAAACACTTGCAATTTTTGATTTCCACATTTCTTGTTTATGTGCTCTTTATTTGCCCTTTTTTTGTTCTATCACGGACTCTTAAGAATCTTTTTTTCAGCAAGAACTGCATTCTGAGAGTCAAGCAGTACATGCGCACTATTATCTTTGGTATCCGAGAACTACTAGAGCTTGATGAATTACTAGAGCTGTTACTATTGGTGCTGGACGAAGAAAACGGTAAACTAGTACGAACGACTTAAGATGATGTCTTATTTTTATGAACAAATCCGAAATTGGGAATTTCATCTGAGACGTCAATGACGCTTTCATCACTTCAGATTGGTGAAATATAACAAGTTGGTGTACCAGTCTGCAGTTGTCTAGTTGTGCTCGGATTAGATTTATCAGCCACGGATATGCTCGATGATATCTTTATGTCGTCTTCTTGCTGATGCTTGTTTTCTAGTACCGTCTTCTCCTGTATTATTGGTTCAAACTCTTGTTGTAAAGGTCTAGTATATCGTTGCATATTTTCATATTGAGTCAGTAAGCAAGGGCCGATATTTCTTTGTCCCTGTGTGTTGAGCAAGGCTCAACTATATTTACTAAAAATAGTCCACGATTCATTATTTTCTTGAAAAAAAAAATTAAATTAAGCAAATCAATCTGATCCGTTACACCACATCGATTTGAAAAACCTAATTACGTCTGCGATCTGATAAACTTCGATATAGTGAAATTTGATACAGCGTAGCCCATCAAAAAAGGTCTAACTTGAAAAATGTTTAATAAAAACATAATAAGCTTTGTAATTACTAGGATAAAAATAAAATAATATTAAGATGAAAAGGCTCTAATCACCGCTGGTAAAAAAGTTTATTTTAAATAGGGTTTTAAAGAAATATAAGAGTTTAAAAAATGACTCAACAAAAAAGAGTTAACTAAAAATTAAAAAATGTTTCAACAACACGGCAACAATTCTAAATAAAAACGAAAACTTTACTCACCTGCCTATGAATACTGGTTTAAGTCAAAATGTTGCTTTAATTTACTTAGCACTAACCATCAAAATGGGGACAAGTCAAATATAGTTTTTACAATTTTCTGGTTTACCTCAACAATATAGAATCAACTCAAAATAGCTCTAATTTGTTTATGACGGGCACATGCGTTTCGCTTGTAATACTGACTGTAATTAGCTATGTTTCTGTTTTGGTGGAGGAGGAATGGGCTCTTTCGTGTAACAAAAAGGGGTTTTAGTGTCACATAACGTTGAGAAATGTACCTATTTTTGTATCTGTTTTATTGGTCGCTAGCTATTAAGTTAAGGAATTCGATGGTATGCGTAACTAAAAAGATGAGATTTTTGAGTTAGCTCTGTTTAGATCTAGGTGTGCGATATTATAAAATTCTAACTAAGCCGAATCTGTACATTAAATATTTTTTGGAAAATCTTATTGGAATAGGCATTATTATCGATGCAGAGGCCGAATCTATTGTTTTTAGAATTTTTGTCTGTCTGTCTGTCTGTCTGTCTGTCTGTCTGTCTGTTACCGCATCACGAGAAAACTACTAGACAGATTTTGATGAAATTTGGTATGGTGATAGCTGGCTATCCGGGTCAACATATAGGATACTTTTTACCGCGTAAAAATGTCTCATTTCTGAGAAAATGCACAAAAACTGCAATGTAAGAATATAGAAATATGTAAAATCTAAGAATTTGGTTTTTGGTCATCTGAACGCGGGCGGAGCCGCGGGCAATGCTAGTCTATACATATAATAAAATTTTAACTAAGCCGAATCTGTACATTAAATATTTTTTGCAAAATCTTATTGAAGTAGACATTATTATCGATATAGAGGCCGAATCTATAGTTTTTAAAAATTTTGTCTGTCTGTTACTGCATCACGAGAACACCACTGGATAAATTTTGATGAAATTTGGTATGATGATAGCTGGTTATCCGGGTCAACATATAAGATACTTTTTACTGCGGGAAAATATCTCAGCTCTGAGAAATCTATACTAAACCTTAAAACGTAAGTAGGGACGAACCCGAGCGGAGCGAAGGTGAGTCGCCAGTAACTTATATACCTTTTGCCTAGAAAGAGAATTTCACAGTGGTGAATGTGCCGTATATAGTTTAGTCATAGGACTAAATTGTTGCCATTACGAATCGAGATGACGGGATTTCCGGGGCTTTCCCATTGACTTTTAACAATGTTATGTTATCCTGCTGGTAAATATTATGTGACTGAAACACCGTTATTGTTACTAAAAACAATGATGGACACGAAATATGTAATTACTAATAATATAAGGAAATAATAAATTATTATGTTGGGACATTAACACACAGCACCATCTAGTTCTATGGTAAGCTACGAGGCTTGTGTTATGAATACCAGATAATTGATACACTACACATATATAACTTTAAATACGTACGTATTATAAATATAAGCACTCATGACTGGAGTACAAACATTCGTGCTCATCACACAAATGAATGCCCCCAGCGGGACCCAAACCCGCGTCTGCTGGTGCGACTTCAAGTAGGGTCACTACAAACCTGGGCCGGATTTAGGGGTGTGGAGGCCCCGGGGCAACAACAGAGTGGAGGCCCCTAATTATTTTCCGAATAAAATGAACAATTTTTTTAGTCAAGTGATTTAAGTATTTATTGCGAAACAAATTAAATTATTTCAATAAACATATGTAGATATAGTCAAATTCAAGAATTATTCGAAATTAAACTACAGCGTTAATGAATAGAACCTTGCGAGCTGTTTTGACGAAAAATAGTTGATGATTTCGCTGAACGTTAAGCTTTTTTATTTTTGATAGAAGTTTTAAATTACCCATATGAATAAAATGACCATATAAATTATAGACTTAATGTAAGCATAAATAATCTATGATAAAGTTACTTTTTAAGTAAAAGAATATATATTATTTTAATAAAATAAAATATACTAAGATAGGTAGTTGATCAAGAAATAATTTAAAACTATATTTTAGTTCTATAAATTGATTAGATGATGCCGGAGAGCTATTTTTTTATATTGGAAAAGACACAAATAATTTTGAGATGTGGATAAGTACGGAGATTTTTGATGGACAATACACACAACCACTCCAGAAAATTTTTTTTACAAAAATAAAAAACCAACTGCATAAAAAGCGACCTAAAAGGAAGAGAGCAAGTTGACGAAGGAACATAATGTTATTATTATTTTGTAGTCAAAGACATACACACACGCAGCTATTCTAAAACATGTAGGTACATAGTATATGTATGTCTCCGACTGCATAATACTATGCTCCTTCGTCAATTTGTTCTCTTCTTTTTAGGAGAGTTAGTCATTTTTAGTTTTATTTAACAATTTCTTATCCTAAATTCCTTTTGAACATATAAGTTGTAAATATTTCTGTAATTGCCTCTTAATAAGTTGTATTTCGATACCCCACTCGATTTATTCGGACGAAATTTTTTTTTCAATATACACAAATTGGCACCTAGGATCGGCCATTTTGACTATGACACTCGCATTATCAATACTTATCGAATTACGCGTGAATCATCAAAATCGGTTAAGCCATTTAGTGATTACGAACGAACATAGAATCAGACATATATACAGGTTGAACACATAACCCTGTTTCGCCACAGTCGGGTAAAAAGCAAACATCTATATTATATAACATCAGCAACAGCATATAAATAAACCTTATTCACTTGTTTTAACAGAATATACCATATGGAAACTTTTTAATTTAAATTTGGTGGACTGCATTTAAGGGTTTCAAAATGAAACTCTCGTTGGTTGATTGTTCCTAAGCTTTTCTTGTTAGTTGCCTCTTCTATGGCTATCCGACGAATGGTACACAATGAACAAAACCTCGTTTTTTTTATTTCTAATTAACAATCTTATTAGATAAGCTACTGTGCGTTTAATCTTTTAGATATACTCCTGTGAGTCTAAATTCTTATTGTATTTTACACTTAAGATAGATTCTGCCGTCGCGTAGACGTAACATACAACATCAATTTAAGTATTATATTGTCTATGAATTTGTATAAGTCCAAATCAATTTTAGTTATGTTTTGATTGGGGTTGATTGTGGGTGGGAAATTCAGTAAAAAATGCAGTTATTTTATCTATACCTACAGATAAATAAAATTTATGTCTTTTTGTAATGTCAAAATAACAGTTTTTTACTAAATTCATATGAAATGCATATACGGTTTAAATTTTTAAAATTTTTGTCCGTTTGCTCCGGCTAATCTCTGAAACGGCTGGACTGATTTTGACGGAACTTTCACTGGAAGATAGCTGATGTTATAAGGAGAAACTTAGGCTACATTTATTTTAGAAAAAAATTAAAACCCATGAAATTGTGAATAAAATCCGCGTACCTAGGGACGCACTCGAGCGAAGCGAGGGTAAGTCGCTAGTTGACAATATGTGTTAATTTTTTTATAATAAAAGGTTAAATCCCCATGAGCTCTTTGTTTACCTTTAGTTAACTACCTAAACCTATGGAGTAGATTTTCTATTTTTGTTTTATATATTTGCATGCACTCAAAAATACATAAAACAAAAATAGAAAAGGATCGAAGAAAATTTATTTCTTTGAATTAACAAACGTGAATTTACCTATAAAACATTGGCATTTGATTATAATATTGCAGACCTAAAAATTATAAAATAAATAAATTCACGCGAAAAAAAAAAAACGCATGATAATTAATTAATTATTACCGCTCTGTAACTTCTTTTTACCCGACTGCGATGAACTGCGGTGAACGAATATGGATAAATTGTTTTTAATATTTAAGAACAATTATATAATATGTATAATCAATCATATTTGTTAAAAATAAAAACGAGAAAGTTGTCAACCAGTCAAAGTTTTTTTTTTTTAATAAATCTCTTTTGTGGAGGCCCCTTTCTTGTGGAGGCCCCGGGGCTGCAGCCCCGCATGCCCTCCCCTAAATCCGGCCCTGCTACAAACTGAGCCAAACGTATCGTCAAACTAACACTTTCGTGTATATAAAATGCAAATGTCTTTTATATGGTAAGGTTATGTATAATAAAATTTCACAGTCATATAATTTAAAAAAAAAATAAGAATATACTTGTATTACAGATTTGTAAGCTTTTATTTTTAAAAGAGCAATTGTTGAGTTGTCACCGGCTCTTTTACATCTCTATACATCATCTACATATATGTATGTATGTATGTATATATATATATATATATATATATATATATATATATATATATATATATATATATATATATATAAATAGACAAAGACAAAACAGTCAGTATCTTTTCCTTCTCTGTTTGTCAACTGATTTCCTTTTTTTTTTTTTTTTGTTTTGGAGCTATGGACGAACTTTAATTTTTTATATAAAGATTATAGGTAATGACAAAACAGTTACCTTTTTCTCGAACGCAAGTAGGTATTAATCAAAAAAAGGATTGAAAAATTGTTATTTTATTTATTTATTTTAATAAAAACACTTAAGTCAGCAACAATATAACGGGAAATAAAAAAAATAAGTCAAGGTATCAGTACAAATAACGTTTATTCAACTTAACAATGCATATTGTTAAACGCCTTCTTCGTAAAAACTTATAGTCTCAAACTGCACAACACTTATTATCCAGCACCACATTTTTCTTAATTAATGTTCTACATTAGAATTGTAATTAATGACATTTTTATTATATTACTAGCAACTCACCCTCGCTTCGCTCGGGTTTTTCCCTAGTTACGTTTTAACGTTTAGCTCAGGGATGAGACATTTTCCCAAAGTAAAAAGTATCCTATATGTTGACCCGAGTAACCAGCTATCATCATACCAAATTTCATCAAAATCTGTCCAGTGGTTTTCCCGTGATGCGGTAACAGACAGACAGACAAAAATTCTAAAAACTATAGATTTGGCTTCTGTATCAATAATAAAGTCTATTTCAATAGGATTTTCCAAAAAATATTAATGTACAGATTCGGCTTAATTACAAATTTTATTATATGAATAGATTATTATTTGTTAACACACATTGTTTTTTCGGTATCTAGGCAACGGATGGCTTGTTTTCCGACTCCTATTAGGTATCTTCAATTTCGAATCAAAATAAAATCTATATTCTCAATAAAATAATTATTTAATTCTAAGCGGAAAGTGTCAATTGAAATACCAAAATATTTATAATATAATATATAGTTTCGTGATTTATTATATATAATATTGTACATTTCCGCTTTATTAAATAATAACAATATCTAAAGTCGGTACCAATATATACTTCGAATAATTGGTGAACTCAGCTACATGCATCATATTACAAAATATATAAAGTTACGTAAATAGCACTCGTTGCATTAGAGAATGGTAGTATAATATTCGACTAACGTTTTGCTCTAACTACGTTCAGTTTGTAACAGTAAATTGGTATTTTAAAGAAAGGGGAAGACCAGGACAGGGGAAACCCCAGAATAAAAATTATCTTTTTGAACAAAAATATATACATATAAATAAAAATCGATTAAAAGTAATTAATAATAATTAATCAATTAAAATAGTTGTTAATAGAAATATAAAAAAAAATCGATATTTAAGATAGACTTTTAGGGGTGGACTTTTTTTTAATTAATGTCAATTAATATGGATCAAGATCCGGCTGCAAGATTGCTACGTTTATAGCGTATTTAATCAAAATAATTTTTTTATGTACAATAATAAAAGGGACAATATGTTTTGACCGGGGTGCCTATTAAAATGTGCCCGATAGAATGTTTAATTAAATAAATAATAATTGAGTTTTTGGAACAAAATCGATGCACTTGTTATTTAAATGAATTATACTCCACTTCACAGAAATATACGTAGAGAACTTGAAAAGTGATAGCTGCCGTTGCGCACTTGGCCGCAACCTCTTCGCAGCCAGGTGTAAGGGGGTCATATTTTGTTATATTTATACGTTCATGGCGTATATTCATTATTTATATATCAAATTAAAGCTAATTTTTTTCTGTACCTGATAAACTACCTATGCCTATGTAAAAGTATTTAGGTATCTTTCTGCATAGGTACTGTAACTTAGTGAAAGTCTATTATTACAGAGATGTGATATACACACAAATTAATGAAAATGTTATGTTATGTCATATTCTTTGTTTTGTAGCTTATAGGCGTGTCATTTGCGTACATATTAATGAAAATGGATTTACCTCTTAACAGTGTTGTGTAAGAAGTATTTTAGCGTTTCTTGTCATTTAAAGAAAATTATGTACACATATAATAAAATTCTGAGTTGATTCTGTACGTCAAATACTTTTTGGAAAAGCGTATAGAAATAGTTATTATTATCGACACAGAGGCCGAATCTATAGTTTTTGGAATTTTTGTCGGTTTGTCTATCTAGGAACGCATCACGAGAAAACCACAGACGGATTTTGATGAAATTTGGTATGGTGATAACTGGTTGTCCGGGTTAACATTTAGGATACTTTTTAGTACGGGAAAATATCACATCTGTGAGAATCTAGGTACAATAACCATTAAAACGTATCTAGAGACGAACCCGATCGGAGCAAGGGTGAGTCGTTTGTTATATTATCCATGTTAGTTCCTTATTCAATAATAGTGATTTGTAATAAAATTTTATACTTTTAAAAAACTATTAAAACTAGCTTTTGAACGGTGCAGGACTTGTCAAAAGGATGCCGAAGTTTTTAGAACAGCCATAAAAGAGTACACTATTTTTATTCTGGCTCCATCATCAAATGAGCTCGATAGAATCAAATTGTTATAATATCAACGTTTCTATACAATTTTGCAAAAGTTCAAATTGATAATTTACAAATGAAGCTAATAAGAAACCATGATTATTTTCATTTTTAAATAATTAAAAATTAACGCCATCTGTGCACATATAGTGGAACTATTATCAATAATATGACAAAACTTATTACTTAGTGTTTTAACACGACACTAATAGATGGCGGTGTTCATATTTGTTTTAACAGTATAACGAAATTTATGTAAATTCATAAATTATTTATTAAAACATATAAATTTAGGAGATTAAGTATATTTGAAAAAGCAGAGTAATATCTATTAGTCTTCGCAAATATATTTTGAAACTTAAATCCACTATAAATAATAGCTTTCTCCAATATAAATACTCCAATATAATAACTCCAATATAAATAATAGCTTTGATTATGAGATTAATTATTATTAACATTTTTTGTTCGATTCTCCTTGTGCTAGTGTATTTCAAATCTTTTACTTTATGAACTAAGATCCAGCTGCACGATTGCTACGTTCAAGGCGTATTTAATCAAAATCAATTTTTTATATACAATAATAAAAGGGACAGTATGTTTTGACCGGGGTGCCTATTAAAATGTGCCCGATAGTATGATTAATTAAATAAATAATAATTGAGTTTTTGGAACAAAATCGATACACTTGTTATTTAAATGAATTATACTCCACTTCTCAGAAATATACGTAGAGAACTTAAAAAGTGATAGCTGCCGTTGCGCACTTGGCCGCAATCTCTCCGCAGCCAGGTGTAAGCAGGTCATATTTTGTTACATTTATACGTTCATGGCGTATATTCACTATTTATATATCAAATATAAAATAATACTCAGAAACTGTTATTTACTCTTGGCATACAAAATTTTAGGACATTTTTTAATCATCACATTATTGTCTTTTACATAATCATCTATACAATTTATCAGCACGATAATTTTTCAAGTCCGGAAAAAAATATAACACAATTTCTTTACACGCAAACTTATCATTTAAATTTACTATTTAAGTACCTAATAAGTAAGTTTTCTATGAAATGGGACAGCTATCAATAACAATTAAGTTTTGTAGCCCTTTTTTTCCTCTTTTATTTAATGTCGGGAAATACCTACCACCTGTAGACATACCTACAGGTGGTTATGTGGAACTCACTGGCTAGAAAAGCCAATACTGCTCTGTGCCCTGTGTGCTTTAATTTGTATTGGCTGGCACCGACTTCGAAAGTATCTGATTAGGTCTATTCTAAATGAAAACTCCCGTTTAGAATTTTTTTACTTCTGGACGCCTGGAAGTCGTTTTTTTTTTTAAGGTTTCATATTTCCATTTTTAGTGTAGACGTAATAAGCAGGTTTGTAAGAAGAAAGTTTTTTAATAACATGTTCGATTAAGCCATTTATTTAAAAATAATTTACTGCTGATTTTTTAAAAACCGCTCAAACGATTTCGATAAAATTTAAATAGGAAGTATACCCTTTGAAACAAGAAAAGAATTTCCCATATCGGTTCAGGCATCTTTGAGTAATCAGTGAACATACTTATATAAAAAAGAAGATTCCGACGAATTGAGAACCTCCTTTTTGAAGAAGTCGGTTGAAAATGAAACCAAAACATAGAGTCATTGTTTAATAAAATCATACAACAATAATACTATTAAAAATTACATAAGATTAATATTTACAGGCTATAGGTTAAAGAGCAAATAAGATCTTCAACTATTCGGTAATCTAATAAGTTTTTTATTCGATATTGTAATAAATAAAGCATTTCTATAGCACATTATTTTTATTATTAAATATCAATTATTTAAAGTTATCTATACATATAATATAATTGAGATATAAAGGCAAAGTTTAAATTTTGTTGATTTGTATAACCATCCGTCATTGGAAAACGGCTAAACGGATGTCAATGGGTAAAAAATGGAATGTCAGTTCTCTAAAACATGGTATCGCTTGAGCTTTGTTTTTATTTCATTTCTCATTTATAGGAGACGTGTAATGATTGGGCTAAATAGTAATGCACATTAAACCTAATCTACACTATCTGCACTAATATTATAAAGAGGACAGATTTGTGATTTTGTATGTTTGTAACGAATAAACTCAAAAACTACTGGACCGAATTAGATGAAATTTGGTGAGAAGATAAGTTTGAGACCCTGGGACGGACATGGGATATTTTTATTCCAGAAATCATCCCTTAAGGGGGTGAAAGATTATAAATTGTAAATAATTTTAAACAACTCTTTAGCTCCTTCGTCTCAACAACTTCAAAAACTCTCCAATCCAATTGTTGTACCACATGGCATAGATCACATAATGCACCAGGTTTGTTAAATTTTACTCTTTTCTTTTATGTGAAGAATTTAAACATATTAGGTTAATTTTTGTTTTACAAGATACTAGCGACTCGCCCCGCTTCGCTCGGGTTTGTCCCTAGCTTGCTTCCCAATACAAGGTTTCTTCACCATTTTCACCCTCTTAAGGGAAGATTTGTGAAATAAAAAATATTCCATGTTCTTTCCAGGGTCTCAAACTATCTTCTTATCAAATTTCATCTAAATCAGTTCGGTAGATCCAGAGATTACCCCCTACAACCTCACAAACTCACAAACTTTACCTTTTTATAATATTAGTATAGATAAGCTATCTCCACTCCAACCAAATACCTTATTTACCTGAAATGACTAATAGTAAGTAAGGAGTAACTCAGTCATTCACATTTTTATGAGTATAATATAAGTGTATTAATCTTTTAACTTTAGAGGCCAGCCCATGTACGTATCATACTAATATTATAAAGAGGTAAAGTTTGTAAGTTTGTCAGTTTCTTTGTAGGAAGTAATCTCTGGAACTACTGAACCGATTTAGATGAAATTTGGTAAGAAGATAGTTTAAGACCTTGGGAAGGATATATGAGTTTTCATCCCTGCAATGATCCCTTAAGAGGGTGAAAATGGGGATGGAAGTTTGTATGGGGAATGGTTAATCGTTTTTAATAATTTGCTATATATTTTTATCGAGTCCTATCTAAATTAATTAAAAATATCTTAAAAACTAAGCGAATAATTAATTATTTAAATGCAATCATAGGTTTATTCATGTTTCACGACTCTATTTTTGTACTTTATATAATCTAAACATACCTACAAGCACAAAGGAACATTTTTATTATTATGGCTTAAAATATATCGTTATTGAATAAATATATATATATATATATATATATATATATATATATATATATATATATATATATATATATAAATTGTTTTTATGTAGATCAATTCATGATTTTTCATAAAATTTATTTAAAATTTAAGAACAATGTCAATATCTGTTAAAACTTGTACGATGATGATAATAAATATATAGAATGTTTCAAAACATGACATATGTTACATATACCTACCTATGTTGGAATGAATTCATACTAATATTATAAATGTGAAAGTTTGTGAGGATGTTTGTTACTTTTTTATGCCAGAACGGCTGAACGGATCTGGATGAAAGGCACAGAGATATATTATAGTGTGAAATAGCATATAGGCTTTTTATCCCGAAAAAATGTACGGGTCCCGTGGGATAGATGTTTTTGTATAGGAACAAACCCGAAGCGAAGCGAGAGCGAGTACGAAATAAAGACATAACATCTTCTACATTGAAAATTATACATACATTAAAACTTATGTAAATTGAATGAAATTTTAAGTAAAAGCAAGAGTATAGAAGAAAAAGAAACACACTTTTTGAAACACTCTATATACACGTCCTAGCAAACATTTTTACAAAATAAATAATAGCATTACCTAAATTAAGTATCTAAGCCTAACTAATGGAAAAATCTTAACATAAAATAGAATATCACAGCATTTATAACATAATACTTATTTGGTTGGCTTATAGAAGAACTAGACGTCCAATAGGTTCTATGATGCTTGGGTTTACAGTTCTCATGTTTATTGGTATCTAAGCACATAGCATATGCCATCATATGTGGGATGACAGATTGCTCATAGCTAGAAGTGAAAAGATGCTGCCATGGACCACTAGCGAATACCGCGACGTCCTCCCCTCCATGCGTCTCCTGATCTAGAGGCACCAAACTTGGATAGGAGTACTCGAGTTTACCTGAAAGAACATAAACTTTACTCTACTTTTCTCTATTCTTTTAGTATTCAAGAGGGCTTAGACAAGATATCGTTCAGGGCACGAAAACCCGTTTAATTTTTTAAACCGGTTTTAATCATTGCCCCAAACCGCAACGCTTTTCGGTTACGTTCTTTAACTAGTTGAATCCCGAAGATTAAAACACGGTTTTTGACGAATTTAGGATCCATGATCAAAATTATCTGGTCAAAATACTTTTGTGTGCTTATATTCATCGAATTTTTGCTAATGGTGAATTGCTTAGTAGAAGGATACATGTACGCTTCTTACTTATGAATGAATTAATCGGTTTATTTCGGTATCAAAACCGAAAGCCAAACTTTCTCTAAGAATAACCGTTAATTATTATTATTTCGATTTACTATAGTAAACGGTTTACCGTTCGTTTTCATTAACCGATAAATGAACGAGCGATGAATTATCCATTATATTACCGAGAAAACCCGTTTTTTTTAAACTGGTTCCGAGCCCTCATGTCGTTCTACAATCTATACATATTATAAAATTCTAACTAAGCCGAATCTGTACATTAAATATTTTTTGGAAAATCTTATTGAAATAGACATTATTATCGATGCAGAGGCCGAATCTATAGTTTTTAGAATTTTTGTCTGTCTGTCTGTCTGTCTGTCTGTCTGTCTGTCTGTCTGTCTGTCTGTTATCGCATCACAGAAAAACCACTGGAGGGATTTTGATGAAATTTGGTATGGTGATAGCTGGGTCAACATATAGGATACTTTTTACTGCGGGAAAATATCTCATCTCTGAGAAATCTATAGGTATTAAACGCTAAAACGTAAGTAGGGACGAACCCGAGCGGAGCGAGAGTGAGTCTCTAGTCGTATATATAGAGTTAATATCGTTGTAGAATTTTAAAAGTTGTATTGTAATGACGTCAGATATTTTTTAACATACCTATATTTTTTTTAATTCCTACTCTTCAATGATTTTATTTTAGCTACAAGGTTAATAGATTATGTAAAAAAATCTACAGTGCAGCTGAGTTTCTCCAAACAGTTCTTTTCAGGGCTGTGATTTTGTTCGAACTTCCGGTGGAGTTTAGATACGCAATAAGAATATATCTCAAACAAATATTGTATAAAGATTATGGGCTTTGACTTAAATAAATAAGACGAAATATAACAATTAGTTGGCGTCTCAGAACTTGTCGGAAATCAGTATGCAGATAAAACCAGATTTATAAGGAAAACGATAGTAAGTCCGTCAAGGTTAACTAAGTTCATGATGAGAAAATAAAAAAAATACTCACGTTTAGAAAATTCACTATGTAAAGTCACATCTACTCTTCCTTCGCCATTAATCGACGTTGCTTTTCCATTCGCATAGCTTATGGTCGTATATGGTTTTCCATCTGCTGCACGTACATTATCGACCACCCCTAAAATATCATTGCCCCTTGAGGGGTATCCAGCTACTGTCATTGTATGGGCGTGGTCTGAAGATACAACTATGAGGGTGTCATCTTCGCTTGTCATTTCTTTAGCCTTCTTAACTGCCTTCGCATATTCAACGGTCTCGTCGAGCGCCAAGTGCGCATAGCTGTCGTGATGCGCGTGATCTATTCTGCCCCCTGTAAATTAATTATTATTTATATTATTAATTATAGTATAACAATTGTTATTGACGAAGTAAAAAAATCTAATAATCTATTCTAGGATTTCTATTCTAGAATAGATTGATAGATTTTTTATTGAAAAATAAACTAAGTTTATCTTCTGAGAAACCTAGGTTATTTTTTTATTGATTGATGAAAAATTATCTTATTGTTAATTGTTATCTCTGATTTGTTTTCTTTCTTTATTTTCGTATTTATTATATTTATAAGTTATAAAATATTTAAATATATTCTAGTAGGTAATATGCAAAATATCATGTTTTTTTTTTGTAATTTATGTATTTTAAATACAACATGAACGATGTAATATGAGTTATGGTAATCAAAATTATTATTATCATAACTCAAATTTGAAATTTCATCGTTAGTCATTAAACATTTATAAAGTGTTGTTTTAATGTTGTTTATTTTTAACCAAAAAGTCGCATTAAATTCATCAATCAAATTCACATTCAAGACAGAAATAAAATTTCTATGAAGAGTTCTATTCTATTACATCCAAGATATCCTACAAATACATTTTTTTCAAATATTCAAGTTTGACCGCACAATCTTTATATCATAATATTACGTTTAGTAGTATAGATATTTCCGAGATGAGATATTTTCCCGGGGTAAAAAGTATGCTATATGTTGACTCGGATAACCAGCTATGTTCATACCAAATTTCATCAAAAATCCCTCCAGTGGTTTTTCTGTGATGCGGTAACAGACAGACAGACAAACAGACAGATAGACAGACAGAAAGACAGATAGACAGACAAAAATTCTATAAACTATAGATTCGGCCTCTGTCTATAGTGTCTATTTCAATAAGATTTTACAAAAAATATTTAATGTACAGATTCAGCTTAGTTACAATTTTATTATATGTATAGATGTATTGGTTATAAAAAAAATGTATTAACGAAATAAAGAAACACGCGACCAAAGTCAGCAGACACGTTTTTTCTATAGCAAAACTAGTTAATTATAGCAAATAAGACCAAGATAATTGCGTGGTGATGCCACTTAAGTAGGTCTTGGTCCATTTCAATGTTGGATTCTTATCAATAAGGAAAATAATTAAATGTATGTTTTTCTAACTATTTCCGCTCAAGACATTTTATCAGAAGTTTACTCAGGTGTTACACGATCTACTATTTGAAGGGTACAGTCAAAGAACAGGGAAGGTCCAAATATATAGATTACTAGCGACTCACCCTCGCTTTGCTCGGGTTCGTCCCTAGGTACGTTTTAGTTTTTTTGAGCGAAACCTACTACTACTACTACTTCTTTCTACTACTAACCTACTACTCCTTTTTCTAAAATAAAAGTCTATCTGCCAGTGAAAGTCCCGTTAAAATTGGTCCAGCCGTTTCGGAGATTAGCCGGAACAAACAGACAGACAGACAAAAATGTTAAAATTTATGTTTTTCTTATAAGTACCGTAAATAATTTCATATGCATTTAGTATTAAGCTGTTATTTTGACATTACAAACAGACACTTCAATTTTATTTATCTGTATAGATGAGAAAAAAGAAATTTAAAGTTTAGAAGTTATAATATTATTTTTATTGAAACCAAAGTATGCATTGAATTTTACTGTACATACATTTTTGGACAACCCTCCTTCTTACTGGTATATCATGGACATTCCCAGTTATTTTCGCTTTGAGCATATATAAAAATGTATTTTTAAGCTACATCAATTGAGTATTTGTAAAATATACTAGTGATTAGGAATGCAATTACCATAGACATAGATTTGATAGATACCAGTACAAAACAAAAAACAAAAAAAAAAATATGTAAAATAAAAATTGTGTGAAGTCATCCTTATTTTTTAATTATTACATGCCAAGTCACATAGCTAATTGAAGTTACGCCAAAAAGTTCTTAAAATATATAATGGGTTATCGCCTCCCCTAATGAAACGTATGTACAGTGACAGTTGTACAGGAATTTTATTAGGTACTAGCGAATCACTCTCGCTTGGCTTCGGGTTCGTTCCTAGACAAAAACAAATCTATCCCACGGGAACCGTTCATTTTTTCGGGATGATATATAGCCTATAGCCTTTATTTAAAAAGATTTTTTCAAATTGGATTAGAACTTCCTGAGATTAGAGCGTTCAACCAAACGAACAAACAAACAAACTCTTCAGCTTTATATTATTAAGTATAGAAACATTTGTTATGTTAATATATTTAGTATTTTTTCGATATTTTCCATGTAAATAACAATAATTCTACATACTTAATGACTTAAGACGTGCGTTTGTCATAGGATTATGTAGAATGAAGAGAAAAAAACTGTCTGTTATCTATTCTATACATATATTAAAATCCTGATTCGAACCTGTACATTAAATATTTTTTGTAAAGTCTTATTGAAATAGTAATTATTATCGATACAGAGGCTGAATCTATAGTTTTTAGATTTTTTGTCTGTCTGTCTGTCTGTGACCGCATCACGAGAAAACGACTCGACAGATTTTGATGAAATTTGGTATGATGATAATACGGGTTAATATATAGGATACTTTAAACTGGAAAAATATCTCATCTCTGAAAAATCTATACCAATATAAATGAATCTTTGACATTTTCATAATTCAGACTATAAATTATAACCATTTAAGTACTTGACCAATTACAAGACCAATGCGGACTAATACACAAAATATTTTAAATATTTTATATTTATTTAGTGACATAACACTATTTTACCTAAGTAACAGGAGACTTGAAAATTCATATTATTAAAAATCTATCAGTACCTGTTTTAAATAAATAAAGGTTAACCAAAGGTGATAAGAACTGATAAGAAGCCCAAAACATTGTTCTAATATAACATTCCAAATTACTACGTAAGTGGCCTTAGTTTGAATAGGAAATAAAATATTCTAATACCTTCAACAAACAAAAAGTATCCATTATCACTTCTGCTTAACATTTTGATAGCCACTTCAACCATTTCTTCTAAACTGGGTTGGTTGTTAGCTTGTAAGTGGTAAGACATGTGGTCACTCTGGAACAGCCCTAGAAGGTATTCCGGAAGGTCATCAGAGTTGAAAATCTGAAAAATATGATTATTTATAACAATTTCATGAACTGGTCACGCTTTCGTCTATTGACTTTTTAAGCTTATTTTTGTTTTAGTTTTTTTACGCGATAAATATCGTTAATTGTGAATCGAATTTAATTGTCCTATATGAATTGTATATTTGTGTATTCAGGCCTTTTTAACGTCCCAATGTTGGGCACGGGCCTCCCTTCAATACAAGGGGGATCAGGCCATAGTCCACCACGCTGGCCAATTGCGGGTTGGCGGATTGTACATGCCTTTCGACTAATTTACTAGGTTCTCTCAGATATGCAGATTTCTTCACGATGTTTTCATTCACCGTAAAACAAGTGGAAATAATTCTCACATGAAAATATCAGAGGTACGAGACTCGAGCTTTGAACCCGCTTCACTCGGTTGCCCAAGCGAGGGCGTTACCACTGGGCTACTACGGCCTTTTGTAAATTGTACCATTTTAGTTATAAATGATTAGTAAAAGTAAAGTAGTTTTTATGTGTATGTATATTTGTTACTCTTTTACGATGATCGATTCCAGATTTGAAGGCTTAGGATGCAGTTAGACTATGATTTGGATTAATACCTAGATGGATTGTTAGCGATAACATATAGACACATGTATGTACTATGTATAATGTATATAGATTATAGTTTCAAGAAAAAATCACAATTTTAAAGTGATTTTAGGTCGGGTTGATCTGCCTTATCGTACGTATATCAAATATAGGTGCGTTAAAATATAACTTCTACGAATACTTAAAGTATGTGTTGGAAAATTTCTACAAATAGATGTGCCTTCAACATACATTCTTCATCATCACTGTTCATAATTCATAATAACTGTTGACGCTAGAACTTTTGCTATATTTTTTTATTTATAAAACGAACACTCATCAATAGCTACTATATAAGCCATTTATTTAAAAACCGCTTGACCGATTTCGATAAAATTTATATGGGACCACCGGGAAAGAATACCCTTTGAAACAAAAAAAAATTTCCAAATCGGTTCAGCCGTCTTCGAGTAATGTATGTTCACGATACATAAAAAAAAGAAAAAAAAAGATTCCGACGAATTGAGAACCTCCTCCTTTTTGGAAGTCGGTTAAAACAAAAAGAATATCTGTTGACAAACATAGGAGAAAATAGTACTGAAATGTTTTGTCTTTGCTCCAAAAAAATAGTTTGATTCTTACCTTCATAAGTTCGCTTCTATCACTGACATATTGGTGAGTAACGTTATTCTGTATTTTATCCTCATGCCACAACTCTATCAAATCTAGGCTATCCTGCCGTCTGCCAGTGCTGTTGGTGAGAGGATTGGTGTCATTTGGAAGAAATTCTCTACGTCCACCGCCCATTATCACCTGGAAGTTAAAAATGTTTTTGATTATAGTAAAATCTTATAATATTAAATGAGCATCTTGTATATGTATATATTAATTTATTTTGTGTATCTTGGAAACGGCTATGACGATTTGAATAAAATTTTGTATTTAGATAAGGTCTTGCTTTTTTAGTTTAATTATATCGATACCTCGGGGCTCAAAGGGCGTAAGCACCAAAACTCGATTTTACAGGAGAGCAAAAAAACAAAAAAATAATAATATTATTTTCGACATATCTTTTTTGATTTTTGGCCTAAATAAACCATTCAAAGACCAAAAGTTTAATTTTTTTTGGGTGCAGAACACTATAAAATTATATTTCGAATAGATTTAAAAGTAACAAAAATAGCAAAAGCTAAAAATATCTGTTTTATTTTCTACAAAAAATAGGGTCGTAAACACAATTTTTTGGCGAATTGGAAGACTTTAAATACACAGATCGATAGAGGAGAAAAAACTTAGTAGGACTGCATTAAAAAGTCAATTTCGGCAAAATGGCGGTTACGCCCTTTGAGCCGCGAGGTATCGATATAGTCTTTTCTGAAAAACAAAAAACAATTTTTATATCTTTTCCGAAAAAAGTTGAGTGAAGCTGTATCGACCAGGTACTATATAACATCATCAATATTTTAGATTTCAATAAAAAAAATACTAATAAAGTCCGCCAACCCGCACTTGGCCAGCGTGGCGGACTATGGCCTGATCCCACTCGTATTGAAGGGAGGCCCGTGCCCAGCACTGGGACGTTAGAAAGGGCTGAATACAATACATATTACTAGTGTTCGCATAGTAGTCGAAATTCAACTATAATCATTATTGAAAATTAGAGGAAAACATAGAGATACTTTTTTATTGATAACACTAAAGCTCATCAATTGCTACTAAACAAAAAAAAAAAGAAAACCTGTTGACAAACAGAGGAGAAAAGGGGAATGAAATGTTTTACACCAATCTAATAAAAAAGGAATCATCGGAATCGGACTACACTGTAATGTGTGTTTGTCAAACATTAAAAAAAAAACATAAAATACGTGTCGAATTGCGAACCTCCTCCTTTTTTTCGTCGGTTAAAAAATGTAACATGAGCCAGCATTTTCGCGAAGAATCGACAATAATAATCATAAAAATAAAAAAGAAATAAAAGGATCATTTAATGTCAATACATTTAAATTCTAGACATTCTAAATAAATACAGTTTTGTATTTGAAGATTTAAATACAATTCAACAGCTTCAGTAAAGACTGAAGATAATTTTAATATTCATTTTCCATACAAACATAAATTGTCTTTATGATGCTAATAACTAACAAGTTATTTTTATTTAAATAAATGTTACGAGCGGACAAGCTGAAACAATAGTTGCTAAGGTATTTGTGTTTTCTGAAGGCTGATGTTATTTGATTTTTGTGACACTTGAAATATTGAAAATTTTATGAAGTAATACTTTCTTACAATTAGATTTGAGAAAATATTTGACATTTTAATTAAAACTATCTTTTCGGGTTTTTTTTCGTTTTTTGAAAAAATAGTTTTATTTAAGAAAAGCAAAAGTAAATCTATCTCACGGGAACTGTACATTTTTTCATGATAAAAAGTAACCTAAGTGTAAAATCCATTTAGTAGTTTTTGCGTGAAAGAGTAACAAACATCCATACACCTTTACATCCGCACATCTTCACAAACTTTCACTAAAATATTAGTATGGATGTCAAATATTTGCATAAATCTAAGAAATTATTAATTACTTCATAAAATTATCATCATTTCAAATGTCACAAAAATCAAAAGGAAAAGTTTTAGATAATTTACTGATTTTTTTTATATACTTTCTTTTTTAAATTTTTTTAAGAACATTTTAATTTAAAGAATGTTAAATTTATGTAAGTAATGCGTTTTTACATAAATCTTTTTTGTTTTATCATTTCTTTTAAAAATTCATTTATTTTTTCAAATTAAAAATATTTTATTCAGCATACAATTATTACATTTTTTACTGCATATTACGAGTCTACTACCAGTTTAGAAAGAAACTTTTTTTTCAAACGTAGATTTAATCAAAAAATGTTAGTCAGTCTAATTTTGCTATATCACTGTGTTAATAATGGTATTAGCAAAACTATAATAATACAAGTACTCTACAATGTCATGATATGTAATAAGCTCATTATCTTTTATCAATTAGATCAATTTCATAGAGATTGAATTTTATAATATAAACACTTATTAAATATGTATAAATACTTAATATTATTAAGCTTGGGATCAACTTTACATCAACATGATTAGTATAATATACGTATACAGTATATAGTAGGTACCACATGTTAGGTGTATTTTGGTATAGTATTTTATTATTAATACATGATGTGATATTTTAACATACGTTTGTATACCTTTCATCCTTTATTAAGTACCTACCTAAAATAAAGAACTATCTTATTATTATAACTAGCGATTCACCTTCCCTCCGCTTGGGATCATCCTTACTTACATTTTAACGTTTAGTATAGATTTCTCAAAGATGAGATATTTTCCCGCAGTAAAAAGTGTCCTATATCCGTAAAGTAACCGGATAACTAGCTATAATCACACCCAATTTCATCTAAATCCCTCCAATAGTTTTTCCGTGATGCGGTAACAGACGGACAGACAGGCAAAAATTCTAAAAACTATAGATTTGGTTTCTGTATCGTTAATAATGCCTATTTCAATTAGATTTTCCAAAAAATATTTAATGTACAGATTCAGCTCAGTTACAATTTTATTATATGTATAGATTATTAATCTTTGTCTTGTGGCTTTCAGGTGTGCCAGTTGGGCACAATTTACTTCGCCAATGTTGCGTAGAATGGAGAAAACAACTAAAATCTTTCTTTCCCCTCGTATAATTTTGACAGATTTCAAGAAAAGGATGTAGTTATTTGATATTTTATTATATACGTTACACGATTTTCGTTATTTTTTAAATAATAAAAATTACATTTTATTAGCTTTTAAGCATCGATCAAAAAAGTAGTAGATTTTTTATCGATGCTTTTAAGAAATGAAATAAAATAAGTGAATATTATAAATTTTACCTATTTTTTCCTCTTTTAAATAATTTATAGAAAAAAAAAATATAAAATCATAAGAAGAACTATTTTGATAAATAATTATATTATATCAATTAATACTTATAATTTGTTACCTTAAATTGTCTTCCAGGGTTACTCGTCACAAGTTGATACGCGATATCTTTACACCCCAAATTTCTGCATTCCTCAGGAACATCTACATCAGATTCCCAGTTCCTTTCAGATGTATGAGCGTACATGCCAGCAGGTGAGGCGTGTGTCACTCTGGTGGTTGTTACAAAACCTGTAACAATAAGAAATCTATATTAATATTATAAACCTGAAGAGTTTGTTTGTTTGTTTGGTGAACGCGCTAATCTCAGGAACTACTAATCCGATTTGAAAAATTCTTTTTGCATTAGATAGCCCATTAACTAAGGAAGGCTATAGGTTATATATAAACCCGGAAAAATGTACGGTTCCCGTGAAATAGATTTGTTTTTGTCTAGGGACGAACCCGAAGAGAAGTGAGGGTGAGTCGCTAGTCTGACATAATAGAGTTACCGACCAACCTCTTTCGTGTCTTCTCCATCCTACGTGACATTGGCGAATATCTGCTGAACTGGCACGCTTTGAAACCATTAACAAGAGAATTGAATTAAATTGAATTGAATCTATTTAATATTAATCAATGACACGTTTGGCTGAGTGTGTAGTGACCCTACTTGCTGTGCCAGCGGTCGCGGGTTCGAGTCCCGCTGGGGGCATTCATTTGTACATTCATTTGTTTGTACTCCAGTTATGGGTGTTTATATTTATAATATGTATGTATTTAAAGTTACAAATGCGTAGTGTATCAACTATCTGGTATCCATAACACAGGTCTCGTAGCTCACCATGGAACTAGATGGTGTTGTGTGTTAATGTCCCAACATATTTAATAAACAACAATCTTGTATCTATGATACTTTCCAAATTTTTTTTTGTGTCTCGTATTAAAACACTTTTTAGTGATTTTGTCTTGATTATAATTATTTTAGAAATTGTGTTTCTTGTAGGTACTTTAAACGTTATTTATAAAATATAGTAGCGTTTGGGAACGTCATTGAAAATAAGGTAGATCCCCTACCACAGTCAATAACCCGTTGAGGAAATCGGGCACACTGGAGTGCCAGTTAATAATTTCTTAGAAATTATCCAGGAGGTGTTTGACTCATTATTAATGAGTATTACATACATAAGCCGCCATTAATTTTAAAACATATGCCATACTTATATACGTCATATGCTTTACAATGACACTTAACTGACGTACTTATCTAAACAGTAGATCGTTAAGCGAGAACAAGTGTAATTAAATATCGCAAATATAAACTTTACTAATATGTAACAATTGTTTATAATTTTTATTGCGGTCCAAATAACCTATCTGTAGTTTTCCTTATAATAGATATATGTTTTACATAGACTCCATGCAAATTTTATCAAATTTCTATCTTTAGTAAGCCTAGTAGAGTATAATAGAAAGATTATTGGTTATAAGCAAAATGATACTCTACAAACACTACACTAAAACATTTAGTGTTACCCAAATGCAAGAACAAGACGAGAATTAGCCAATCTTGGTCTTGCACCAACACACCTGGTTTTGGCCTTGGTCTTGCAGCAAGAGTCTTGCAAGTCTCGCAATTACCTATTAGCCTATTGCTATTTATTAAACGTAACTTTAGATCTTAGAAGAACGTAATGGAGTAGGTACATTATGAGCTTGAATTAACATAGAAAGAGTAATAATATTTTAAATATTCCAAATAACTTTTAAAGTATAATTATTTGAACTGGTTTTCGCGCAGTGGTCGAAAACCGATCATAGTAATTGAGAATTTGAGGAAAACATATATAAATAGAATTTATCTATCTATAAAAAAGCAAAATTAAAAATTTTGAAACAACCCACGACGGTTAAAAAGTTATTGAAAAAGGATAAAATAATATAAAACCCCCGACTTAAAAAATAAATGTAATGTGAAATAATAAACGTAAAAAAAACAATAAGTAGAGATGATCTCTCGTGGAGTCGGTCATATATGTAAATAATAGAGTATCAGTTTTCATAGCATTTCCCTACGTACCTACCTATTTGGTTCTCGATGATTGTAGATGTGGCAATAACATATTCAGCTACCTATAAACTTAATAAAAAAACCCAAGAATATCCGTCGGGACTTTAGAACGAGAATTTTCACTTCAATTCAATTTAAATTATAAAAAATATACAGCTGATGAATAAAGATAAAATTAAAATATTTACTCGTTTTATTTCTACTTAAAATCTACTTTAAATAAATTAATATTAAATTAATATATACAACAATATAAGCATTTGACTTGATACGTTTTTGATTACACAAAGTAGGTAAGTATTATTAACTTAATAATATTAGATACTAGCTGGGCCCTGCAGTTTACGATGCACACACGAGATTTTATGAGATTTGAGAAAACTTTCAGAACATCAAAATAAAGGTATATACGTGCTTCCAGCTTATTATCTCTTATTCCGAGGCGAAACACCTAATATGACTAGACTAAATAGGCTATATAAAGCTTGTAATTAAAAAAAAATATCATGAAAGTCGATTTTTTCGCAAAATAATGATTATAATTATAGTACGCATGTTAAGAATCAAATCAAAGTTATACAAACAAACATCTATGCAAAAAATAACTCAACTAGCTTTCATCAATTAACACCAACAACATGTGAAATATGCGTAAACACTTCGGGTATTGTATTTTATGTTTTTTGAAGAAAAAATTCTTTACGCATGCTTGACTTGGGGATTAAAAGCTGGTGAATGAGTGACGAGTGCGTTACGAAAAGTGTAATCGGGCGTGGCGAACGTTTGTTGCCATGGTAACCTATGTTATTGTCTGACACTGATATTCTATAAATATATGATTGTAATATGCCTAATATGCCTTATTTAATTATTTGTGTATTCTATCTAGAATACGTTACACAGGAAGTGAAAAATAATAAAATTAATTACTGAATAATATGAAGTGTATGTATATTTATGGCAAATAAAATGTAAAATAACTTTATCGTAATAACTTGTTAAAAATATTATAAAAAAAATGTGTATATGTGTTACGTACGCAAGAAGAATGTAAGAAGTTATACTTCTTTGGAGTAACAGAACAAAAATAGCTAAAGATTTTATCCCGTATGTCACAACTTTCTGTTTTTAAAAGGAATGCAGCTAACTTCATCATGTCACTTTCAACTAACTTCATCATGTCGCTTTTTGGCTGTCGGTGTGCGTGCACATCGTAAAAATGTTATTCTCATATTTTTTTCCAAGCGTGCCAAAAGAAGTTCCTATAACTTTAAAAAAATAAACCTTATAATTATCCTACTCCCGATACTCTATATTCATCTCATTCTCTTGTAGGTTGCTTTTCTCAAGTTTCATTTCTACCATGTGTGAATTGTACACACGGGCACTTTTTTTAATAAGTATGGTTTTGCTTCAAATGTGGCAACATGTAAACAAGCAAAAATTCTACCTTCGGGCAATTTTAAAACCTTTAAAAAATTCAATTAACACCAACTTTTTTGAAAAATTATTAATATTATTAACAACGATATATTGTAAATTAACTTTATCTGTGTCTGTTAGAAACACTTAGCGGCCTTAGTCCTCTTATTTTTTTTTTGGTCGAATCTGTTTTTAACCGGCGTCGAAAAAGCATTGCTATGAACGTATACATCTGTCTGCGATGTTTTAGCCCCGAAACATATAGATTAATTATGATGTTTTTTATTTTATAAATCTGTACCAATACTAGCGACTCACCCTCGCTTCGTTTGGGTTCGTCTCTAGCTCGCTTCCCAATACAAACTTTCATCCTTTTTTCTAAGTTCCTGCGCAATTTTCTAATTTTTTTAAATGTAAGAACCTTCACCAGACAATAACAAACACAACAAAAAAAGAATTATATTAGTATTAGTGAAATCGGTCCAGCCGTTCACGCGTGATGGCGTGACCAAGGGAAATAGGGATTCATTTTTATATATATAGATGTATATAAAGCTGAAAGTTTTTTTTAAAGCGCTACTCTTTGAATCTACTGGTCCTATTTAAAAAAAAAATATTTTTATGGTTTACAGCCTATTTATTTAAGAAAAATTACGGGCTATCTTAAATCGTACTATTACCTATGCGAGCGAAGCTATTCTACAAAATGGAAAGACGCAGGCGGAGCTAGAAACCTAGTAATTAATAAGCAAGCACGTACCAACATCTAATCCACTAGCTAACGCCCATTGTCCAATAGAAGGTGACCAATTCGCTTTATGCAATTGGGAGTAACAGGAACCTCTAGTGACATTCCCATCTAGACCAATGACTCCAAACTTGGTCTTGACACCAGTTAGGTAGGATGTGGCGGTGCACGCCGAGTCTGGTACTTGAGCATCGATGCAGTAGGTCTAGAAGAATAGTTACATATTATTTAAGTAGTCTTAAGTTTTATTGTATGTGGTTATACAGAGATCACTGATTTGTCGCGATTTTGCCTGTTTTTTCTTAACTATAGTATTTGATCGACTTAAAAAAGCGAGAGACATTATTTTCAATATATCATACTAACTCTAATTACCTATTTTTTCATAATTTTAAAATAAATAGTATAATAACTATTCAAGGTCGGCAAAACTCAAGTTGCAAGAAATAATTAAAAATTATTTTATTATATTTAATTTTAATTTCCAGAACTCAAATTATGGATGTTACTCGGAAAGTTACCATGCTGAAATGGGACTGGGATGGCATCCGATCCGTCGCAAGCCACGTCAGAGTTAGTGGTAAGGTTTGGTGTCAGTGATAACATAATTTTAATTCTCTTAAAACAAATTGGAAAAGTGAAAAAGCTTAAAAAATGAGTACCGTATGAATTGAGTGAAGCACACCAACAAACACGCGTCGAGTGCTACGTTACATTACTCAACCGTCACAATAACGAGGAGGTTTTGAATCGTATCATTGTTATACTTGTGATGAAAAATGGATCCTGTACGATAATTGAAAATGTTAATCATAATGGTTGAGCCCAAGAGAACCGACCAAATCCTGCCCCAAGCAAAAGTTGACTCAGAAAAAGGTACTGGTAAGTGTCTGGTGGACTAGTGCTGGTGTTTCCACTACAGCTTCCTAAAATCTAGCCCGACGATTATGTATGTGTGTATGTATGTATATATGTATGTACGTATGTATGTATGTATGTATGTACGTATGTATGTATGTATGTATGTATGTATGTATGTATGTATGCATGTATGTGTGTATGTATGTATGTGTGTATGTATGTCGATGGGTCCTATGTATATGGGCCAAAATGCAAAATCACAACTTTACAGGAGAGGCTCCCAAAGTTTAAATCTTTTATAATTTTAAAATGGTAAAACTAAAGTTTATGAAACTTTGCATGTTTACTATGACAGCTATCGTCTTTATTTACATCATACTGTCATATTTGTATATAATTTAGTTTATTTTTTATTGTACATTGGCCCTTATACGTTAGTTTTTCTTATATTTATTTTTCTCCAAAAACACCCTAAAAAGGCCAATGTGTCAAATTGGCCGTTATACGCGTATTGCGTTAATTAAAAGAAATGTTAATATTTATTATATTTTTTACTCATAAAATTAATTGAAGATAAATTAAGTTGAAAACTCACTACAATGAATAAGAATTATTTAGATATTGTAATAAATATGTCATATTGATACTTATACGTTGTGCGATCTGGTTATATAATGACTGAGTTTTCAGTTAGATCATATAAATAATAAAACAAATACAATAATTTTATTACTTTATTGAAAAGAAAAATTAAATCAGTCTTCGAAAACTTTAATTAAGAATCCGTATTCGAAAACGTATTGTGTTTTTTTAAGAAATAGTTTAAAAAAGCAAAAATTCAAAAATAACATACATTACTAATAAGGAAGAAAATCACTAACTGTCTTAATTATCGCTCTCATTCATTGACGTCTTATCATTAGATGTTACTAAACTTTCGTAGTAACCAAAGTACACTGTTGGAATAACATTTTTTCGACATAAATCAAGAAAGTCTTACTTTTGGAAGGTCGAATCGATAACAGTTGATTGTAACGTAGATGCAATGAAATTTCTGTTGCTCTATCGGCCATTGTCTTCTTGTTTGTACTAGCTGATCTAAGATTTTAATGTCTTTCAACCGCATCTACACACAAATTATATTTACAATGTAAAACGTATGTTTTGTGTCTAAATTTGTTTTATTTTAGACAAAAGATTTGTTTGTTCTTCTCAGTTTTTAGTTCAATTGAAGCAGGCATTGGTCTGCTTCTTTTTGAATACTTAAATCATGCTTTGAGTGATATCAATGACGTTATAAGGAGTCGCTTTTGTTTTGGTACATCAAATTAACGAGCTCCATTCAGATGGAGTATAAATATTCTCATATTTTGAAGTTTTTTTTTCAATTGTAGCGTGTATAGAGTCGCCTTTATTCTGAGTATGACCTTTCTCATGAGGAGTATGTTTGATATTTATATTATTATTTCGAAACACTTAAGTTTACATGTGCTCTGACATGGGACACCTAATTTTTTTTCATCTCGTTTCTTGCTATTTCTATTTTTATAAGCTTTTCCTGTATTTTCAGTCTTATTCTTTTTGGAATCTCCATTCATTACAATTTTTTTTCTCGCAATCTTCCACTGTCTCTTTTTTTTCTTGTAATTTTTTCTGGATCTCAAGAGAGGATAAACATCACAAGATGAGTAATACTGTGAAATAGAAGAAGACGAAGTTGCATCTGATTACAATGATGGCAGTGATGGAACAGGTTTTTCTTCTTCAAAAGACCTATAATCAGACGATGTCATTGATGTATTTACTTCGCATATATCGCTATCATCTGGGAAATTTTTATTTTGAATTGTCCACCGTGACGTCCAGTTGAGATTGAATAATTATTCGTTATCATGTTTAATGAAAGGCTAGCTAGTGGCTTATTATTTTATTCTAGTGCCAAAAAAGAGATTGACTGTAAATCAGAGTTGTTTTCTTCTTCATGCTACGTGTCAATAAGGGGTTGATTCAGTTGATTATTAGAAAAAATTCATTTCATCAGATTATACCAAAGGAGAATTTTCAGATGTATAATGCTTATTGTCTTGGTGAGATAGACAATGTTTAAAGCATATATCTTTTAACAGACTTAAACTTAAATTTCCAAGTATCTCATTGGCTCCAAAGAGCAGAAAAATATTATTTTAGGAATAGGTAACATGAAATCAGAAGAAATACCAAATTTTAACCTTCATAATTTATAATAATAGTTTCACAGTAAAAAAATTAGAGTAGGATAAAAGTGTATTTTTTAGAATAAAACACGTATAATGGCCAATGTGGTTGCACATTGGCCGAAAACATAAGCCAAACGTATAGAAATTCCCGCGTATAAGTCCCAAATTACCATTTGGCCCTTGTACGTTTAAATTCACGTTACATAGGCCTTTATACTGCGGTAAAAAATAGTGGTTCCATGCTGAAATTACTTTTTTTCAATAGCTCATATAATTAATTATATTAATAAGATGCGTTTACCACAAAAAAGTGAAAATGGCCAAATTGTTAGTTTGGCCCATATACATAGGACCCATCGATGTATGTATGTATGTATGTATGTATGTATGTATGTATGTGTGTATGTATGTATGTATGTATGTGCCTTCCTCCTACCAGTAGTTTTACGTCGACACTCAACTCAACTCAATATGGCAATTGGCGACTAAGAACCCGTTAAAGTATAACTTGGGAAATTGGGAATAATAGAACTTGGGGTGTAAAAAAAGAGAAATATGTATAAATTAAATAAGGAACTACAGTTCACATAGTAAATCTAAGTAGTAGTAGTAAAAAATATATGGCATTGGCTAAAATATGCGATAAGTTCATGGTTGTTGTAACGTTGGTTAATATCAAATATAAGACAGGTTTTATTACGTACGAAATAATTTAAAATTTCCTGGACTGACTTAATAACATGTATGACCTGACCACGAGTATGAGATAGATCTATATATATATATATATATATATATATATATATATATATATATATATATATATATACATATATATTAATTAACTATTTTTTTAATAATTTTACTGTTTATTGTTTAAATTTAATGCCTAAGTATCATAGTATTTTATTTCAATCTTCAAAATTAAATGTGTTATGTTATAATGAAATATTTCATTTTATAATGTCCATATTCTTGATAACAGTATTGGATGACCAATATTTTGTACAATGTAATATAAATGTATCAGGTATTTTATCATGCACAGAAAAAAATTAGCTTTAATTTGATATATAAATAACGAATATACGCCATTAACGTATAAATGTAATAAAAAAAAAAAGTATATACTTCCAGATTGGTCCCATTTAAATTTCAAAAACACTTTTAAACAACACAAAAATTGTCCAAATTGATTTTAATTTTTTTCTTAAAAAGTTTTTATTATGAATTGAATTGAATTAACCACTTAAGTATAAATACATTTTTGTAGTATAAAATATTATATTAGAAAAGATTTCATCTAGACATTTTTGAAAATTAAAAACTTTAAACCTTTTTTAAGATTTTAATTTGAGTTCTTAAAAGGCTAGGATTCACTAAATTTTGCTTTTAATTAAAGTAAGTTGATGGATTTCTTATTTTTAGATTTATTTACCTCAAACAATAAACATTGAATATTTATGCTCTAAGTAGGTTATAAATTCATGCAATACCGCATATTATCTTGATAGTTTTCCCATTTGTGTATTCAGCCCTTTTAAACGTCCCACTGCTGAGCATGACACCAGGAGGATCAGGTTATAGTCCACCACGCTGGCCAAGTGCGGATTGGTGGACTGCACATGTCTTTCGAAAAAGTGCTAGGTTATCTCAGACATGCAGGTTTCCTCACGATGTTTTCTGTCACCGTAAGACAAGTGATAATCATGTTGGAAATGATTCGCACATGGAAATATCAGAGATGCGAGACTCGGGATTTGAACCTACTTCACTCGGATTTCCAAGCGAGCGCGTTACCACTGAGCCTTCCCATTCCCATTTTTAATTGTTTATCTTATAATATTGTCACTTTTCTGCAGTCTGCTTTGGATTTACATGGCTATATTCCGTCTTTATAAATTACTAGCGACTCATGCTCGCTTCGCTCGCGTTCGTCCCTAGGTACCTACGTTTTCACGGTTAGCTATGTTTATACAATAATAGTAGCTTGCTACTCCTAAGATATTCATTTAAATTATACAGCGATTTACCTTCGCTTTGCTCGGGTGCGTACGCCGTACGCGGATTTTGTTCACAATCTCATGGGTTTTAATTTTTTTTCGCGGAACCCAGTCCAGCCGTTTCGGAGATTAGCCGGAACAAACAGACAGACAGACAGACAAAAATTGTAAATAATGTTGTTTTGATATATGTACCATGTATACATCCATATGTATTTAGTAAAAAGCGGTTATTTTAATATTGCAAACAGACACTCCAATTTTATTTATCTGTATAGATTTGAAAACTACATTTGATGTTCCATGTAAAGGAGTTTTAGTAAGATGCCTTTGTAAATCAATTCAATATGGATATCAGGAAACTGCATTTTCACAGTTTCGACACTTTAACAATGGTAGGAAGGAAACGCGATAGGAAATTATACTAATCGACAGTCCGTCGGTATGTCCGACACAAGGTCGTAGATACAATGACAGATGAGTGGAAGATGGATGCCGTCGCTCATGTGTCGTCTAACAAAATTATTGACGAGACGTTTCACTTTATGAATAGTTCTTGATTTTATTCTTGAAATGAATACATGTATGTTACTTTGACGACATGTTTGGCTTGAGTTTGAGCCAAACGTGTAAAATAAACTGAGCCAAAACAGTCGAGGGTTCAAATCCCGCTGGAGGCATTCATTTGTGTGATGAGCACGAATGTTTGTACGCCAGTCATGGGTGTTTATATTTATAATATTAATGTATTTAAAGTTATAGTATAAGTGTATCAACTATCTGGTATCCATAACACAGGCCGCGTAGCTTACCATGGAACCAGATGGTGCTGTACGTCAATGTCCTAACTTATTTATTTATATTTATTTATTTATTTTACATGAGTTTACATGCGCTTTATCATTTTCTAAAATATCGGCGTTATATAACTTTACGTTTAACATAGATTAAGTCAACGTTTCGCTAAAGAAAACCCTAAGCTACTTTATAGGATCACGAAGAGTGTATGGTATAGAGATAGTTGAGTGATGAGATGAGATGAATGAATAGCATGTGTAAACCTGTACAATTTTTTTTTATAATTCTAAATCAAACGATTCAAAAGATAAGATAAGTGGCCGCAAATAGGGGTTACCAGTCTTTAAAGATTTTTTTATTACATTTATACGTTAATGGCGTATATTCGTTATTTATATATCAAATTAAAGCTAATTTTTTTCTGTGCATGATAAAATACCTGATACATTTATATTACATTGTACAAAATATTGGTCATCCAATACTGTTATCAAGAATATGGACATTATAAAATGAAATATTTCATTATAACATAACACATTTAATTTTGAAGATTGAAATAAAATACTATGATACTTAGGCATTAAATTTAAACAATAAACAGTAAAATTATTAAAAAAATAGTTAATTAATATATATATATATATATATATATATATATATATATATATCATCGTGAGGAAACCTGCATGTCTGAGATAACCTAGCACTTTTTCGAAAGACATGTGCAGTCCACCAATCCGCACTTGGCCAGCGTGGTGGACTATAACCTGATCCTCCTGGTGTCATGCTCAGCAGTGGGACGTTTAAAAGGGCTGAATACACAAATGGGAAAACTATCAAGATAATATGCGGTATTGCATGAATTTATAACCTACTTAGAGCATAAATATTCAATGTTTATTGTTTGAGGTAAATAAATCTAAAAATAAGAAATCCATCAACTTACTTTAATTAAAAGCAAAATTTAGTGAATCCTAGCCTTTTAAGAACTCAAATTAAAATCTTAAAAAAGGTTTAAAGTTTTTAATTTTCAAAAATGTCTAGATGAAATCTTTTCTAATATAATATTTTATACTACAAAAATGTATTTATACTTAAGTGGTTAATTCAATTCAATTCATAATAAAAACTTTTTAAGAAAAAAATTAAAATCAATTTGGACAATTTTTGTGTTGTTTAAAAGTGTTTTTGAAATTTAAATGGGACCAATCTGGAAGTATATACTTTAAAACAACACAAAAATTGTTCAAATTGGTTAATAAATAACGGAGTACCTACTGAAGTAACAAACATAAAAAAAAATACAGTCGAATTGAGGACCTCCTCCTTTTTGAAGTCGGTTGAAAAGATGACTGCATATTGCAAGTTTCTCGTAAGGTCAACGACTTAACAAACTTGATAATTGAACGTTAGGTATTTTTTTGTTTTTGATAGTGAAAGTAATTCGAACAAGTTTGTGCAATAAAGATTATATGCAGGAAATGCGTCACTTAAGTATAAAATGAAACGTTTTGTAAAAATATTAAAAAGTAGGTATTACTGTCTCAGTATCTGGATTCGGATCCCTGTTCGGGCTAAGTACAGATATTAGGGTTTTCAGACAAGATATTTGCAGTAATAGCCCGGAGTATGAAAGTTG
The DNA here is from genome assembly GCA_905404265.1 of Fabriciana adippe. Lineage (NCBI taxonomy): Eukaryota > Metazoa > Arthropoda > Insecta > Lepidoptera > Nymphalidae > Fabriciana > Fabriciana adippe. The sequence continues at coordinate 3,309,184 of FR989995.1, forward strand.
AGTGTTACATCCTCGTGTCGAGTCAAAATACATTAAGCTGTCGGTCCTGCACCTGATCTCTCACTGGTCGTGTCAAATTCTTATCCCACCAGAGTATTAAAGTGACAGAAACAGAGATTGCGCTTATATTTGTGCATTCACTCATGAATATCTCCTGCGCAGGTCGCTAATCTTACTGAGGCTACTGTGGCCTACATCGATCAAGAACCTTATAAAGGCCCGATGTAAGTGTAAGGCCCTTTTTTTCATTAAAAATATATACATTTTAAATACATAATATTCACAAAATACAATACAACTTATGTGACGTTATAATTCTATGAATAAAATGCAAATAAATTGAGGGAATTTCCTCCTACATTATTATTATAAAGTTAATCTGATTAATTTATGTCTTGACCTAACAAGTGATCCGACAAACGCCATAATAATTTTTTTCAGTTATATTTATGTACAAATTAGTCCAGACAAAAAATCCCAGTACCTTTTTCACCTCTGTTTGCTAACCGATTTACATTTTTTTTGTTTAGTAACTATTGGATTAGTATAATTATCAATAAAAAAATGATAACGGTCAAATCTCGACTACTGAGCGAATATTAGTTGAAATAGATACCTACTTAAATACCTATCTTACACTAATATTATAAAGAGGTAAAGTTTATAAATTTGTGAGTTTGTTTGTAGAAAGTAATCTCTGGAATGACTAAACCGATCTTTTGATGAAATTTGGCAAGTAGATAGTTTGAGACCTCGGGAAGGACATAGGATAGTTTTTATCCCGGAAATCATCTCTTAAGAAGGTAAAAATGGGGATGAAAGTTTGTATAGGGAATCTAGTGACCCCACTGAAGCGAGAGTGAGTCGGTAGTAAATACCATTAACAACGTTTAAATTCTTTTTTGAATTGTTTTACATAATTTTAATAACTGTCTGTCTGACCATCATTCTAAAAATAAAATGTAAGTAAATTGAAGGTTCTCCTTCAACATTGAAAAGTCAATAAGGAAAACAATAATTACATGCCACGTAAGTCTTAAGTAAAATTTATAGTTACTATATTATAGTGTACGATTGTACATGTATTATACAGGCTCTGGCTTAGTTTAGGAGACAGTAGTTCAACTTATTTTTTGAACCTTTTTGTACAACTTGCTTATATTACTTTAACCCCTTATATTGTCACTTAAATAGTATAATACATAAATAAATTATTATTATTATTATTGTTTGTTCACCTAGTGGTTGAAATTCAACCATATTGTGGTTAAATCATTATTAAAAGTTTGACGAATTCATATATGAACAGAATCCTACTAATATTATAAATGCGAAAGTTTATGAGGACGTATGGATGTTTGTTATCCTTTCACCCAAAAAGTACTGAATGGATTTTAATGAAACTTTACAATAATGTAGCTCATATATCAGAATAACACATAGGCTAATTTTTATCCCGGAAAAATGTATAGTTCCCATGGGATACATTTGTTTTTGTTTTTTTAGTTAACCTATAAAAAAACTATTTTCAAAATAAGTTTGTATTAAATACAAAAAAGAAAATCGGTTGACAAACAAAGAAGAAATAGGTCCTGAACTGTTTTGCTTTTGCCTATTTATATATAGATTTTCAAAGTTTTCGAAGAATAAATAAGCTACTTTTGACCTCAGTGACAGTGGAAATGAAATATCTCCAAAATTCTAGTTTTTGTCACCATTCTTACAGTATGTATTAATGAACCAATTTGAATTCTACTCTTAATAAGAATTCTTTATGAAACTATACATAACAACATAAATAAAATACAACTATACAATACAATATAAAAGTTTTACACTATTAAGATTTGTGCTCATCAAAATCTGACTAAAGGCTTAAATACTTATATATTTTAGGAAAGATAAGTATGGGTATTGGGTACCTTGGGTAGATATAAAAAGTAAAACGCGCGTAAAAACTGACACAACCAATCAATGCTAATATTATAAGGAGGTAAAGTTCAAAGATCATATTGATTATTGCTTTATTTCATTTTAAATACTGGTAGATCAAATTTTTAGATATGTCCTATACAATAATAGAAAAAATAATTAAACTTTAAATATTCAAAAAAAAAATATCATATTTAGAACCTTTTTTTTACGTCGTCGGTTAATAATCGTAATACGTGCGACCTCAAGTATTTCCTTCAACGTGATATACGCTTCCACCACTCAATCTCATAACACCTATTTAACCGACAATTTCTACGCTTCAGAGAACTTATACCACGCCATTGTTGTAATTCTTCAAGTATTTTTTTTTTCATTACATATATTTTCGTACTTAATAAATCGATTCTTGTATCCTAACACATAAAGGGAATTGGCAACTGTACATCTGTACGTTTGTGTGCGCTAATCTCGAAAACTACTGTACAAATTTTGATATAGTTTTTGCTTTTATGGCATATCCCCAGAAACATTTTAGTGTATAAAAACTTCATTTATAGGAGCCAACTGTTAATGGTATTAGCACAGTATATAAATCAATATATAATAAAAGTGTAACTGATCGCTGTCTGTACATGAAAGATATTTGAAAAAGACTATTATTGGGGGTCTTTTTTAACGCAATATAACCTAAAACAATGATTTTTAGACTTTTTGTCTGTTTGTCTGTGCGTCTGTGCGCGCTTATCTCGAAAACGATTTAACCTATTTGGATGCGGTTTTCACTAATGTATTGTGGTAAGTTTTACTCAACATTTAGTATTTGTTTTTTCTTCAATCGGTTCATAAATAAAAAAGTTATGTTAACTTAAAAAATCACCTAGGGACGAACCCGAACGAAGCGAGGGTAAGTACCTAGTTACGTTTTAACGTTTAGTATACATTTCTCAAAAAAAAACAAGAAAAAATAAAAGAATCATTGAAATTAATATACTACATATATAGATTAAAAGTCATATTAATAAAAAGTACATGTACGATGGTGCGGAACCCTTCGTGTGTGAATTCGACTCGTGCTTGACCTTTTTTAATACTAAAAGGGGTAAAATATTATGTTAAGGGTAATAATAAAAAGTGTTAAGTACGGCAATTTTTTTAGTTAAACCACAATCATTATAAAAGGACAATCTGCGTATTTTTTTGAGGTTCTACACATATGCGGCCTCATGCATGATATTATTTATATATGTAACCGTAAACTACGAGAGCTTATGTTACATTTTGGGACAATTTTTGGGTGCGGTTTTCTCTTATATATTGTAGTAAGCTTGACTTAATATTTAGCATTTGTTTTAATTCCATCGGTTCATAAATAACAAAATATGTTAATTTAAATAATCTCCTACAGACGAATCCAAGCAAAGCGAGGGTGAATCGCTAGTTAAAAATAAATGCCAATATATATAATACATTCAGCCAAATTGCAATTCTGCTGCAAAGACTTGACGAGAAACTTAACAGATAGTTATTTATTACATAATATTTTACTGTACTTGATTAGAAAGTGCTTAAATCTTAAATCTGTTGACGATCACCGCTTGACTAGTCAAATATTCCACTGATTTTTTGTCTATTATATCATAGCTCAGTTATTACGGTAATCCGGATGTCATTTTGACGTTAGTTTAATCAACAAATATATTATAACTAGCATTGCCCGCGGCTCAGATGCGGCGTTCAGATGATCAAAAACCAAATTCTTAGGTTTTACATATTAGTAGGTATACGCTTATGTTGCGGTTTTTGTATTTTTTCTCAGACATGAGATATTTTCCCGCGGTAAAAAGTATCCTATATGTTGACCCGGATAGCCAGCTATCACCATACTAAAGTTCATCAAAATCTGTCCAGTAGTTTTCTCGTGATGCGGTAACAGACAGACAGACAGACAAAAATTCTAAAATCTATTGATTCGGCCTCTGTATCGATAATAATGACTATTTCAATAAGATTTTCCAAAAAATATTTAATGTACAGATTCGACTCAGTTACAATTTTATTATATGTATAGATTAAAATAATAATCTCACACACACTAATTATTAAATAATAATCTCACAAAGATAAGCGTAGTGGACTACAACCTAATTCCCTTGCGTCGAGAGGGATTATTTAGTAAGAAAACTTACCCTAGCCAATCCAGAGACTGGGAACTTTTCAAAATCCAAAACATTGTCTTCGCCGAGCTCGTTTTCCATTTGTCCTGCAAAGGTCCTGGCTGCCATCACAGTTGCTAAGGACATCCCATCTCCAATAAACATTATACCATTTTTTGCTTTATTTTTATTAACTGTCTCTCTTAATTTTGATTTAAGGACTTCTGATGCAGTTTTTCTCCAGTATGAACCATGTTTTTCATCTGTTGGAATGTATGACGGGTTCATGCCGGTCTCCAATGATTTTTTCGGTATCGGTATCGACACATCATCTGTTAAAGAAACATTTGAAATTAAATGATATTGAACCTTTAAACGACTTGGGAGGAAGCAGGTGTAAAAAAAATATTTAAGTAGTAGCGGCTCACCCTCGCTTCGCTTGGGTTCGCCTCTAAATCAAAAACAAATTTATCCCACGGGAACCATACATTTTTTCTAGTATAAGGTATCAGTATGTCAAACTTTACTAAATTAGGTGAATAAGTTGTTGTGTATTAAGCTGTATAAGTTACTATAGTTTTTTAACTATCCCACGGGAACTCTTCAATTTTCCGGGATGAAAAGTATCTAAGATGTTAACCGGGGATATAAGGTACCACCATGCAAAACTCCATTTAAATCGATACAACAGTTTCGGAGATTAGCCCTTACAAACAGAGAAACATAAAAAATTGAAAAAATCTGGATTTGTTCTATTTCTCTTCTTATTCCCTTGACTCGGTTCTTAGCATTTCTTTTTCTATGTACAGACGATCTTTATAGTTGTATTATATGTATAGATGAATACTTTGTGAAGTATTAATCTATCTAAATGGACATGGATTTCAAAAATATCTAAATAATCTCGTTCAGTTATTTCTTGTTTAAACACCTTGAAATTGGTTTAGTTTTTCTTTAAGTTATTATATAAGTTGTTTACTCTCCGTTTCGAATTTGCACTTTACTTATCAGGTCGTTAGTGTTTTATTAATACTATTGAATATTTATTTGTCTGAAACGTATGCATTTTTAGTCTACTTTAGGTGAAAAAATGTTATAATACAAAATGATAAGAGAAATGTATAAGATTTTTTCAATAATCGATTTTTATCGTTGAAACATAACATTGTATCTTTAATTTTCGTTTTGTCACGTAATGCTTGCGTTATAATCTAAGTCACGTATTAGAAGTGCATAAAATATGTAATTTCTCATGGTTTAAAATATTATTGATAAAAGATAGTGGATGTTTATCTACACATGTGTATTCAGCTCTTTTTAACGTCCCATTGCTGGGTACGGGCCTCCCTTCAATACGAGGGGGATCAGGCTATAGTCCACCACGCTGGCCAAGTGCGGATTGGTGGACTTCACATGTCTTTCGAAAACTTGTTAGGTTTTCTCAGACATGCAGGTTTCCTCACGATGTTTTCCTTCACCGTAAGACAAGTGATAATCATGTTAGAAATGATTCGCACATGAAAATATCAGAGGCGCGAGACCCGGGATTTTAACTCGCTTCACTCGCTTTCCCAAGCGAGCGCGTTACAACTGGGCTACCACTGCCTTGTATGCACTGCCATCTACACATGTATTACGTTGTAACTAGTTGAAAGTTGTACATTAAATATTTTTTTTTATCTCTTTGAGGACGTAACAGCTACATTAACAGTTAAAATTTTATATGTACATATGTAAGTTTATGCTTTATTCAATAGTGTGGAACTTACAAAAGGAATAGAAAAATTAATGTCATTTGGTCGAGTAACTTAACTAATATTTTTTTTACCGAAAACGTCCACTGATTTAAAAATAACTTTAAATGCAATAACTCCACCCTTTGGAGTAGATTTTTTTCTGGATAGTAGGTATACATATATATGAATCATACAAGTACACACATCCGAATGGAGTTACTTTTCTTATTTGAATTTGGTTATAATTTTTTCCGATAGTTTCCATATTATCACAAGGCCATGTGAAGAAGTTGTGAACTAAATAGATTAAATAATAATAAAGTTAAACAAAAAATCTACACGAATAAAATAATCTACGCGACTAAATTAAAAATTGACCTTGTGGGTATACCGTGAAAATGTAATGTAGTGAAACAAAACAATTTATTATTCACTAGCGGCTCACTCTCGCTTCGCTCGGGTTAGCATCTAGAAAAACAAACACAAATCTATCCCTCGGAAACCGTATGATTTTCCGGGATAAAAAGTAGCCTATGTGTTATTCCAGACTAAAATCTATCTATGTGCTAAATTTGATTCAGATCCGTTCAGCCATTCTGGCGTGATTGTGTAACAAGCATCCATATATTCTCACAAACTTTCACATTTATAATATTAAATACGGAATACGGATATCACACTGCAATAATTATAAGTGCGAAAGTTTATATGTACGAGTATGTATACGTATTCAGCCCTTTTTAACGTCCCACTGCTGGGCACGGGCCTCCCTTCAATACGAGGGGGATCAGGCCATAGTCCGCCACGCTGGCCAAGTGCGGATTGGCGGACTTCACATGTCTTTTGAAAACTTGCTAGGTTCTCTCAGACACGGTTTACTCACGATGTTTTCCTTCACCGTAAGGCAAGTGGTAATCATGTTAGAAATGATTCGCACATGAAAATATCAGAGGTGCGAGACCCGGGATTTGAACCCGCTTCACTCGGTTTCTCAAGCGAGCGCGTTACCACTGGGCCACCACCGCCTTACGAGTATGAGTCTGTATGTTTTGTTATTTTTTCACGCTGCAGTGACTACACGGATTTGGATGCAATTTAGTACACGGATAGAGTACGACCCGAATTATCATCATACTACAGAACCCACGGCTTTGCTCGCGTTAGAACTACAAAAAAAAAAAACAAATTCTTTGGTTTTATGTTATAACTTATAAGTAATTACAGAAACACCCCTGCACCATGCGCCCGTATAACATGCCGTGTAGGATTTTTGAAGCCCTATTTGATTCTGTTGGGAGATGATTTTGGAAAAACTGAGATACATGTGTCTCAAAATTTTAATTGAAGAGTATGTGTACCAATTTTTAAGTCAATCGACCCAGAGAATAAAAAGTTTCACAAAAAATTCAACCCCCCATATCACCCTCTTAGGGGTGGAATTTAAAAACAAACCTTTCTTAGTGGATACCGACACTTCACAGAGAACATATCCTTCAAATTTCATGTCTTTAAAATCAGCGGCTTAGCTGTGTCTAGCTGTGTCTTGATATCAGTCAGTCAGGACTTCTAATTTTATACCTATACTAACGACTTTCCCTCGCTTCGCTCGGGTGCGTCCCTAGGTACGTTTTAACTTTTTTGAGCGAAACCTTAATTCTTTTTCTAAAATAAAAGTAGCCTAAGTTACTCCTTATAATATCAGCTATCTGTGAAAGATGGTCCAGCCGTTTCAGAGATTAGCCGGAACAAACAGACATACAAAAATTTTAAAAATTATGTTTTTCTTATAAGTACCGTATACAATACCATATGCATTTAGTATAAAGCTGTTATTTTGACATTACAAACAGACACTTCAATTTTATTTATCTGTATAGATATATAAATGGAGTATTTTTAGTAAAAAAATAGCAAAAAAAATAATGTTTTTGTATTAAATCGCAAATGGACGAAATAAGGGTAAGTCACTAGATGTTAGACTAGATATGTATGTAAGTCTGAGATAGACGTTTTAAATAGAGGAATAACGGTCTCAATTACAGCGGAAATTAATCGGTACAATCTGGATGCTCCCGTCGAATCTAGACTTAACATAGCCATTCTAGTCTTCATCTGTATAATTGAAAGTTAAGTATTGATGATAAATTAAAATGAATGAAGAGTATCATATAAACTTTTGATTTTTTCGACACCTTTGGCTCAGTTTTTAGTGACCCTACTTGCTGTGCCAGCAGTCGCGAGTTCGAGTCCCGCTGGAAGCATTAATTTGTGTGATGAGCAACTGAACGAGAGTTTTCATCCTAAACCTTCTCACCTAATTAGATTTTCGAAGTCGTTGTCATCAAGCAAGTTAGTTATTTGTACAAATATAATTTAATTTTAACTTATTTATCTCAGGAGTTATGAACTCTATCGATGTTCTTTGAAATTTTTAAAGAACCAATTAAGACTATGATAATAATTTGAAATAGTGACTTTCAATGACAAATATGAACGTGAAATGTTCCAGGAAGGTTAACTTCTAACCGATAGCAAACAGTTTGCGGTCAGTACATTTGCAATAAAAATACACGATTCATTTATTCATTTCGTGGTTTAAACGATATAAATGTATAACATATTTATATATTACTGCATTAAAAATAGATTGTTCGTTCTTAGTAATAAAATTAAAAAACCGGCCAAGTGCGATTAGGACTCGCGCACGAAGGGTTCCGTACCATTATCTATAAAAACGGCAAAAAAATCATGTCTGTCGTATGAGATACAAACTATAATATATGTATATTTTTTTGTCTTAATGCTGGTTTCTTTTTATATCAATAAAAGTAGTCTAACTAAATTCCTTTGTCAACTTTGTTAGTAATGTGTAAATTGTTGTATTATGATTTGTTTCTTTTTTTATGTATCTTTATAAATGACTAGCGACTCACCCTTGCTTCGCTTCGGGTTCGTCCCTAGACAAAAACAAATCTATCGCACGGGAACCGTACATTTTTCCGGGATGATATATAGTCTATAGCTTTCCTCAATAAATGGGCTATCTAATGCAAAATGAATTTTTCAAATCGGATCAGTAGTTCCTGAGATTAGCGCGTTTAACCAAACAAACAAACAAACAAACAAACTCTTCAGCTTTATAATATTAGTATAGATTTCTGAATTGTTTCGAAATGTACCTACCTAAACTTTTTCTGTTTTTCTTAGTTTTAACTTATAATACATAAATGTGCAAGCTGTGGTCTTGTAAACCTTAATTACTTTTATGTTCTTAAACGATGTAAAGTGTGTATCTTTTGTTGGAGGTCCTTAACAAAATAAAAATAAAATATTGACCTTAAAAAAGTTATATTTCGTATTTTATTTTAGTACTGGCGGCTCATCCCTCCTTCGCTCGGGTGCGCCTCTAGACAAACAAAAACACATTCATCTCATGGAAACCGCACATTTTCCAGGATAAAAAGTAGCCTATTTGTTATTCTGATGTATGAACTATATTATTGTAGTTTCATTAAAATATAATGAGTAGTTTTTGTGTACTAAGCTGTATAAGTTACTATAGTTTTTTAACTATCCCACGGGAACTCCTTAATTTTCTGGGATGAAAAGTATCTAAAATGTTGATCGGGGATATAAGGTATCACCATGGAAAATTTCATTTAAATCGGTCTAACAGTTTCGGAGATCAGCCCGTAGAAACAGAGAAACAAAAAATTTGAAAAAAATCTGGATTTGTTCTATTTCTCTTCTTACATCCCCCAGACTCGGTTTTTAGCATTTTCTTTCTATGTACAGACATTCGACCTCTACAGTTTTATTATATGTATAGATAAAATATTAGTGGCTATGTGCTAATTATATCTTGTTAGGATTAACGCGATTATTTTTTAAATTGAGCAATTTTTATTTTACTTAATTAATTTTATTATTATGAATTTTATATCTTGCTTATTGGTTGACTAGGTACAATTTTATTATATCTATATCATATATATATATATATATATATATATATATATATATATATATATAGATTATTATACATTTCGTATTTATTATAATCGTACATATAAATAGAAGTGTTAGGGAGTGTGTTTGTTGCATTTAAACACTACAAGGGGTTAACGAATTTTAGTGAAATTCGGATAATTTTATATTATAACTAAGTAGGTATATATTTAATTTCTTCGACGCAACGTCTATAAGTCTACGTGCAAAAAGTTATACAAAATAAATAATCCGATTATCTAAGGCAGGATTCCCAACCAGGGGGACGTAGAGAGAGTTTATTTTGTATACTATGTACTTAAAAACTTTATTATGTACTTAAAATAAAAAAAAAAAGTAAAAATCGTTAAAATAAAGTATTTAAGCTAACAAACAAAATACAAAGGGGGGCATGAAATATTTTTTTATAATCCGGGGAGGCTCAACAGAAGAAAGCTTGGGAAACCCTGATCTAAGGTAATAAATAATACTTCTTAAAATACAAGTATCGATGAAGTTTGATAATATAGATTTAAAAAACTTATCAATATGAAAAAATACTTTTACAAAACACTTCCAAAGTCCTTAAGTTCGTAAATCAAAGCAAAATGTAAAAATAAGTAAATGAATAAAAATGTAACTTATAAGAAATTATCTACATACCTGCATATACAATACTAAGTAAGGCCAATAAAAAGATCACCTGCCGCGCCATCACTGACAGACAGAGTCGTGCGCACGCGCCGCGCCACTTTTATCAACTGAATCTACAACCCATCGTAAATTATATCCATATTTAAATTGTATTGAAAGGGTTAAGAGATAATCTGTCAAATATAATTCTCTCGCAATGCAATAAACTAAATTTAACTAACCTTTGCCCATGGGTTTGTTTATATTTAAATGTCATTGGTTAATCATGTTATTTATGTGCAAGGGCTTTATAGTGGTAGCCAATCTCTGAAGCTAGCCAGGTCAGGAAATATTATAGATAAATGAACTTTTATTCCTTGAGATATTATAATTCGAAAGTAGTTTTGAGAGATAAGCGCAAGCAGCAAAACCGACGATTAAGGGAATTTTCGAAACGTACATCACCATCTCTTCAACCCTAGATTTTCTCTGAATATTCTGTGACAGGAAAACCTGACAATTCTGACCCTAACCGCCTAACCGAGATTCAAATCTGGGACTTCACGATCTTACTTAACACCTCCTGGTTAATTTCTAAGAAATTCATTGTTAACTGGACCACCGGTGACTCGGCAGTCGTTGACAGGTTAAATAAATAATCTTATCATTCAAAAATAAACACCCGTGTTTGAAGTTATTTACGTATTTTTATTATTATCATTTTATGAGATGTTAGAAGCACCTTTTATTTAAATCGTTATTTAAATAAAAGAAATTTGTGCTTTAAAAACAATGTTTTACTTGTATCTATATAGTATAACATGTACTCGTACGAGGTAAATACCCGCGAGAAACCGTTTATTAAAGAATTTATCAGTATAATAAGTAGTGAAGTACGAATCGTACACAATAATTTATATACTACTAGCGGTTCGCCTCTAGGAAAACAAAAACAAATCTATCCCACGGGAACTGTACATTTTTCCGGTATAAGGTATCAGCATGCCAAATTATACTAAATTAGGTAATACATAAGTTGTTGTATACTAAGTTGTATAAGTTACTATAGTTTTTTAACTATCCCACGGGAGCTCTTTAATTTTTCGGGATGAAAAGTATCTAAAATGTTGACCGGGGATATAAGGTACCACCATGCAAAATTTCATTTAAATCCGTCCAACAGTTTCGGAGATTAGCCCGTACAAAAAGACAAACAGACAGAGAAACAAAATATTTGAAAAAAAAAACTGGATTTGTTCTATTTCTTTTTTTACATCCCCTTGACTCGGTTTTTAGTATTTTTTTCTATGTACAGGCATCCGACCTCTACATTTTTATTATATGTATAGTCTGTATTATAACCTAAAAATAATTATTTTACCGAATCCAGCATAAAATATATAATTTTACGAGTATTTTTAACAACATTTATCACATAAAAAAAGCTATGTAGTCATAAGAAATATTAAAGATTATATTTTGATGTCTAACTAAGAAAAGATTCAGAAAACTATTACAAGGTAGAAACATTATAATTATAATTTATATTAAGTAGGTAGGTATATATATATACTTTACTAAGCCATATGATCTATACTAATATTATAATGGGGAAAGATTTGATTTTATGTTTGTTTGTTCGTTTGTTGTTTGTACTGAATAGGCTTCGAAACTACTGAACCGATTTAGATGAAATTTGGTAAGGTGATAGTTTAAGACTCTGGGAAGGACATAGGATATATATAACATAGGTTTTTATCCTGGAAATTATCCCAAGGAGGTGAAAATGGGGATGAAAGTTTGTATGGGGAATCAACCTAGGGACGAACCCGAGCGAAGCGAGGATGAGCCGCTAGTTTTGAATATAAGATCCCCTCGCGTTCTAAGTACAATCTCTCGTTAGTTTACGATTATAACTAAATTTGAATTTATTGTTAGTAAAAAATAAGCACAACTTACCTACCAATTTTTTAATAAGACGAATATTTATGCAAAAATCGACAAAAAAAAATCACAATTATATTGTTGTTTTCTTCAAGTTTTCATATAGCCCAATATTTTCCAAAAAATATTCCACTCACGTATTCCATTCGAAGTCAATTTAAAGAATGTTATTGAAGCGACCGCGACCGTTGCAAAATAAATTTCTTTTTGTCCATATAACGGGATACACAATTTGGATCCTCGAACAATTTGCAACTGGTTTCAAGCTAAGATGGGCAAAAGTATAATGACTACTCAATTTCATTTTTTTCAAGTTTATGCCAAACTAGAAATTCGCTCTCACTTCACCCTAGGTGCCTAGCATGCCCTAGGTGCCTATACAGGGTGGATTTTTGAGACGGGACTGTAAGGGCAGGTACCTTAATTGTTATAGTTACAGGAAAACGTTCCTAGGATACTATTCATAACTTTTTGAGATATTTTGAACTGCATTCAGAATATGAAAAATCTAGTCTGATGTCACGTGAACATTCGTCGCGAATTTGTCGCACAGTTAACCGGTTGACCGCGTGAAATCAATGTTTTTATTTACTTCAAACGCACTCTTAAGAATTTACTTTTGAATTGACTAAAATAATATTAACTTATATATTATTATTATTAATATATTATTAATAATAATATACCTGTAACTACCACACACACACATACAAAAACATACTCACACACACACACACACACACACACACACATACACACACACACACATACATGCTCGCACACGTGTATATGTAAACACAGTACGTTTGATGTGCATATCATTAGATCAGACTTTTCTTTTCTTTTTTCTTTCTTTTTTTTCAATATAGGAGTAGGTACTCTCTTGTCCATTAAATTCATATCACTATAGAGTAATCAAATTTTGGCCGTACTTATTAATAACTTTGTGCTCAAATTGTATTTTTTTATTAACGCTGTATGGTTACCGAACAAATAAATAAATAAATAAATAAAACTTTTACTCATTTTTTTTTTTCAATTTTGGCCATTTATAAAACTGTATTAACTGGTAACGCTTTGACAGAATTCTGTGGGAAGTCATCACTTTGTTCCTATGCTTCTTTTTCATTTAATTACACTATATTTTATAGATTTTTTCGTTAGTCTAGCGATTAGAATACATGGCTGCAGATGTGCAGATCGTAAGTTAGAGCCCCGTTTTGGGCTAAGTATAGTTATTGAGATTAGTTTTTATGAAATTCTCAGTAACAACTAGCAGGAGTTGAAAAGTTAGCGGAGTTACGCTCCGAAGTCAAAGCACGGCACGTAAGGCTATCGGTCCTAAACAAACTTGTGTCCAATAGGTAACATATCGTATTTGGCTAGCTCATTATAATAGGCCGCCGTATCCAAAATTCCTCAGAGGGATACATTTTTTTTTTATTTAATAGGGCCTATGCACATGATGACTTTTTAACGCGTCGACGACGCACATATCCTGAGCGTACGTCTTGTGCGCATATTCGCACTGATAAATAAAAAAAAGGCTGATTGCTTCCGTTCATATCAATACAAACTCCGCTGCTCCGCTAAATGACAATCTTTCTCACCTCCTAGGTTGACTGGAAGAGATCTCTTTTAGAGATAAGTCCACCTTTGCCATCAGTTTTCTCTTAATATTTGCAATTTATCTATCTGATATATTTAAACGAGCAATTCTTGTATATTTATTTATTTATACCGGCGATCTCAGAGACGGCTCTAACGATTTCGCTGAAATTCGGCATGTGGGGGTTTTCGGAGGCGAAAAATCGATCTAGATTAGTCTTATCTCTGAGAAAACGCGTATTTTAAAGTTTTTATGCAGTTTTCTTTCGCATTATTCCACGCAAAATATCTTAGTATAATATTATACAAACTACCTAGTGTCAATCGCGTATAGACAACGCATTCACTACACGTCGAACGGGCTAACGCATTTAATAGAACGAGATCCTCTGCCAGATTTTTTATAAGCTTATTTTGTTGTTTAAAAAATTATATATATTATTGAAGTTTATGGGTTTTGTCGAATGATATGTGAAGTCTGCCAATCCGCACTTGGCCAGCGTGGTGGATTATGGCCTGATTCCCCTCATGTTGATGGGAGTCCCGTGCCCAGCAGTGGGACGTTAAAAAGGGCTGAATACAGTCATTGGTTTTTGCAAGATGCAAAAGGTTATTGGCATTGAAACGTACGTTTATAAAGTAACTTTAACTTTTTACTGCATTAGACTAATATAGTTTGTCATTTTAAACGACGATACATATTACGTATATTAGTTACTACCGTGATCTTTTATGGCACCTATAAAATTTCTTTTGATTATAGTCATATGTAGGTTAATTGTATTTATTATTAGTAGAAGACCTGTTAACGCAATAGTGGTCTATCAGGTTACAATTGGCATAGTGAAGTAAACAAGTTCGATTTTCGATTGAAATCATTATATCTTAGGAAAGTTATTTTTAGCCTATGAATTTAAAAACTTTTGATTACACCAAACAACCCCAAAAACTTCATTTTTCATAACTACTAACATTTGAGATCACTGATTTGCACATTCTATATAAAAAAATCGTACAAGTGCGAGTCTGACCCACACAGCGAGGATCTATGCCAAATTTCATGATTCTAAGTCAACAGGAATAACCCTAAAGGTTTAGGTTCCCATAATTATCTTGTGATCGCGTTGACTTAGATGTTTGATTTTCCACAGCCTCAAAGGTTTGTAGATCTGAATATTTGACATTAATTTTAACTTGACACCTCCACGCGTTCTTGAGAAGAAGGATATTGACAGACAGACAGGCGGACAAACGGACAGACAGACAGCCAGACTGACAAAAGACGAAGTGATTCCATAAGGGTTCCTTTTTTGTTTTTGAGATTCAGAACCCGAAAAAAGGATGAAATTGTATGTACATACATTAATAATGAATACAAAAACAGATAAACTCAGAGACAGTACCTAGTTAACCAATAAGCAAGATATAAAATACATAGTAATAAAATTAATTAAGTGTAGTAAAAATTGCTCAATGTAAAAAAAAATATCGCGTTAATCCTAACAAGATATAATTAGCACATGGCCACTAATATTTTATTATTACCTAAGTGATTGAAGTAATCTAATAGGTAATACTCGAACAAATCTATAAATAAATAGCATCAATTATATTTTATCGCAATAAATATAATAAATATGTATGTTGGGACATTAACACACAACACCATCTAGTTCCGTGGTAAGCTACGAGGCCTGTTTTATGGATACCAGATAGTTGATACACTACACATGTATAACTTTAAATATATACATATTATAAATATAAACACCCATGACTGGTGTACAAACATTCGTACTCATCACACAAATGAATGCCCCCAGCGGGACTCGAACCCGCGACCGCCGGTACAGCTAGAAGGGTCACTACAAACTGAGCCAAACGTTTCTTCAAAATAGATAGATAGCGAACTAAGATTTTTATTAGAAAAGCAGTCATATCCGAGCATTGTGGCTAGTTATAGAAATAAAAGTAGCCTATGTTACTCCTTATAATACCAGCTATCTGCCACTGAAAGTCTCGTTAAAATTGGTCCAGCCGTTTCAGAGATTAGCCGGAACAAACAGACACAGACAGATAAACAGACAGACAGACAGACAAACATTGTAAAAAATATTGTTTTGGTATAAATACCGTGTATACATCCATATGCATTTAATAAAAAGTGATTATTTTAATATTACAAACAGACACTCCAATTTTATTTATCTGTATAGATGTTATTCAGTCATCGCCACCTTTAGGCAAATATTATTACAAATAGCAACCTAGTTACATCAGGTCATAGTCTACCTGTGTATTAAATTTCATCCAAATTCGTTCAGCCGTTTCACCGTGAGTGAGTAACGAACTGTTATGGGTCCCTGGATAAGACCCTTTTTAAAAAAAAGATTTATTTATTACTGAAAACACTTTAATAACTTGATTAATTAATTAATACAATATTTAGAGGAGCTAATGCTCGCGACCGACGATACTCTCGAACTGAACTAACTTTTAATTACAGGACTTATATATAGAGTACAAATGACAATAGTTGGTAGGGCTTTATCATAAGTAAGCAATAACCCATACAGCCAAGGGGTATAACAGAACGTATACAAACACACACACAAATTTTCGCATTAATAGTAGTAAAATAAACGCGAATTGATACCTTCTTTTTTGGATGTCGGTTGATAATACTGTAACAATATTCTGTTTGCTTGCTTTATTGTTTTCTTTGTTTAAGTTTTTTAAAGTTATTATTTTTAATGTCTGCACGTGTTTAATTAATGGTAATTATTTATTATTAAATGATGTTAGGGTTTTCGTCTATTTTGTTTTACACTATGAAAAATCTTTTATATGACATATTATAATTTTGACGACACGTTTGACTCAGTTTGTAGTGAACCTAATTGCTGTGCCAACGGTCGCGGGTTCGAGTCCCGCTGGGGGCATTTATTTGTGTGATGAGCACGAATGCTTGTACTCTAGTCATGGGTGTTTATATTTATAATATGTATATATTATACATCTTCTTCCACATCCTGAGGTTGACTGGAAGAGATCTCTTTTAGAGATAAGTCCACCTTTGTGAACTATGTTTATTGTTGTTTTTTTTTTTCTGTATCGCATTTAAAGTGCAATAAAGAATATAATATATTTGAATTTATATATGTGTAGTATATCAACTCTCTGGTATCCATAACACAAGCCTCGTAGCTTACCATGGATCTAGATGGTGCTGTGTGTTAATGTCCCAACATATTTATTTATTTATTATAAGGAATTCTGTTATATGGGAACTTACTTTACTAACTTTTTATATACCTATACCTATACTTTTTTCTAACTAGCCCTCCCCTTTTTTTTTAAATAATCCTCAAAATGGGAATTAATTTATTTACGATCGCGCGGTGTGTGCGAATCATAGGTACCCAATGTCTGTTCCCAAGATGCATTTTATGTAATTGTCAAATATTATCAAAATCTGCTCAGCGATTTAAACGGGAAAAGGTATATAATATTAGTTTGTATGTATTTCAATTATACTAAGTGAACTTTAACTCCTACGAGTATAGTAGTAAGTTGTGCCATAAAATATTAAAAAGCTACCAAGCAACTGTGGTATAGCAAGATAAGGAAAATTGGGTACATGATTATAGCATAAATTAAATGTTACGGGTATTTACTTATAGGGACTTCCCTTACGAATTGATTTTCCTTTTACATTGTAAACTTACTTCGTGCCAGTGTTCGCCAGATATAATAAATATGTTGGGACATTAACACACATCACCATCTAGTTCCATAGCTGATACACTACACATATATGTATAACTTTTAAATAAATACATATTATAAATATAAACACCCATGACTGGAGTACAAACATTCGTGCTCATCATACAAATGAATGCCCCCAGCGGGACTCGAACCCGCGACCGCTGTCACAGCAAGTAGGGTTACTACAAACTGAGCCAAACGTGTCGTCGAAGATTTTATACATACAAGTATTTAGCTTAAGATGCAGATGAAATGTTTTATTAAAAATTATGATTTAAAAATATTCAGACAAGCGCGCGTCTGACTCGCACACCGAGGGTTCCGTAGCGTGAATACGGAATACGGAACCCTAAAAATTTACACAAACAACGTGTTATCTATACATATAATAAAATTGTAACTAAGCCGAATCTGTACATTAAATATTTTTTAGAAAATCTTATTGAAATAGACATTATTATCGATACTGAGGCCGAATCTTTAGTTTTTCGAATTTTTGTCTGTCTGTCTATCTGTCTGTTACCGCATCTCAGAAAAACCATTGGAGGGATTTTGATGAAATTTGGTATGGTGATAGCTGGTTATACGGGTCAACATATAGGATACTTTTTACTGCGGAAAAATATCTCATCTCTGAGAAATCTATACTAAATGTTAAAACAGAAGTAGGGACGAACCCGAGGGTGAGTCGCTAGTTTAAAAATAAAATGACTTATAAAAAAAATATTGATTATGTTAGGTATATAAAAAACAAGTTTTTTCATAAGAATATTTACTGTTTAGCTTTTTCTTTGTTTTCACTATTTGCTATCGTTGCGAAACTTAATATTTAATTTAAATTCCATATATATTGTAAAAGCGACGGTTTAATGTGTAAAGTTCGTGATCTCGTCTTTAAATATAAATAGAAATTATTACTAGCAATTTTATGTACAAAACGTGTTAGCACATTTATTATCCATAATGTATAAACTTAAAATAATAAATTACGTATATTTATTAAAGGAAAAACTAACTTATTACAAGTAGGTATTTTGTTTTTCTTTTTAAATATTAGGTACTTAAAAATATATATTTTTTTATTATTTAACTTATGCTGTATTGGGATAAAATAGTACCTGTGTTCATTTTTGACTTCAAAAAGGACGAGGTGCTGAATTAAGCTGTTTTCTTGCTAGCTGCAAATCGATTTTTATATTTTTCAGTCGACTTCCAAAAAGGAGGTTCTCAATTCGACCGTATTTGTTTTTTCATGAATAGTTTAGGCAGAGGTGTAATAATAACTTATTAACTTACTAATTATTTTAAAGTCGGTGTAGTTTTATGTTAAAATAAAAAGTTATTTTTCTACGCCGAAATACATTACAGTTGCTGCATTAAAAAGCAAAAACAGTTTTGCATTTACAATATTATTGAGGACTAGTTTTAACGTTTAGCTCAGAGATATTTTCCAGCACTAAAAAATATCCTATATGTTGACATATAGGATATTTTTCTCGTGATGCGGTAACAGACAGACAGACAGACAAAAATCCTAAAAACGGTAGATTTGACCTCTGTATCGATAATAATGTCTATTTCAATATGATTTTCCAAAAAATATTTAATGTACAGATTCGACTCAGTTAGAATTTTATTAGATGTATAGAATTAGGAATTAACTTGATTACTTAGATCACGATATAATAAGATAATAGAAGCTGTTTCTTAAGGTGTTAATTATTCCGTGTATAATAAAGATAACGAAATCGGCCTAACCTAATCAGAAAACTAGCAATTTGAACCCTATTTCCATATTCCACTTCGTACTTACTATGAAATATAATATTATCAGTATAATTCGAATTAATTTTCGATTAGTTTTCGAAAGACATGTAGAGTCCGCCAACCTGCACTTGGCCAGCGTGGTGAACTATGGCTTGTCCCTCTTCGTATTGAAGGGAGGCCTGTGCCCAGAAATGGGATGTTAAAAAGGCTGAATCCAATAAAATACAGCATAATTCACTCAAAAATCGAATCTGTGACCAACAAACTATGGTTGCGATATAGCTGGTAATATGTATAATACTTTACCAATTAATCTCGGAGTCGCAGCTACCGTGGTCAGAGCCAAGCAACAGAGTAGCGTAAACATTTCTACTCGGGGGGCGTGGCTTTGAATAACTGACACTTATCACTTCAAGTTGAGCTTTATAGCTACTATATTTATATGTATAGGCTGTTGTATGGTATATAGATAAAAATATACTATAAGTTATTAGAAAAAAATCTAACTTATAAATATATGTATTTGTTTGTCCATATTTAACGCCTAAACTGAGGGTTAGATTGATGTGATTTTTTGTAAGAATATAGCTGGAGGGTTGGAAAGTAACTTAAGTTAATTTTACTGCAGGAAAATATCACATTTCTACATAAAAGCACGTTATAAATTAAGTAATTACAGAAGCGTAATATTACGTAGTAGTATGTATGTATGCGCAAAGATAGCCTCTCTCCGATCTCAGGATGCAATCTATGTCCTTGACAAATTTTATCGAAATCTGTTCAGCGGTTTAAGCGTGAAAAATAACAAGAGTTATTTTCACATCTATATATCTATACTAATATTATAAATGTGAAAGTTTGTGAGTATGGATGTTTGTTACTCTTTCACGCCAGAACAGCTGAACGGATCTGGATGAAATTTGGCACAGAGATTAATTACAGTCTGGAATAATACATAGGCTACTTTTTATATCGGAAAAATGTACGGTTCCCGCGGAATATTTTATTTTCCTAGAGATGAAGCGAGTGAAGCGAGGGTGAGCCGCTAGTTGATAATATTAGTATAGATATGGATTTCAGAGATATGTTCGTCGAATCAAGATTATATTAAAATATTATAATTATAATATTATAATATAATTTTTAACTATAATTTTAAATTTATATAAATTATTTACTAATTTAGAGCATGCTGTATAATTAGACCACGCTTGGTCACCGTGGGCGTACACTGTCACAGAGGAGACTGGCGCACGCGTTATCAGCCATTATTTTTTTAATGATAATCTTTTTAGTTGAAATTAAAAACATTTTTAAGTTTCTCAATTACAATATGTGGGTCCTTATCTATTCTCATGAATATATTAATGAGCTTATCAAATATCACTTTTGAAATATCAGAATAAGGAAGTATAAGATAGAAGTTAGTTAGTTTATTTATTAATTATAAATCAACTAGCATCTTATTCTTGATAAGCTTAGATTATTGAGCTTCTTGATACCTCGGTGGGCGGTGTGCTATGCGGGTTGCTCCTGGTACTTCTCTGATAGCAGAGTAGACTATTGGAGTAACTCCATGGTTGTTGTGGTCTGCTTCGGCAGACCTGCCGTCGTCGCAGGATCACTTACGCACTCAATCACGTCCGATTAAGACGGGGGAGGTTCCGTTGGGTTTAGTACTGGCTTTACCGTTGAGTCCCACATATAACCACCTGTATGTATGCAGGTAGTATGCCCAAATGCATTTCCAAACGTTAAAAAAGTGCGTCCCTAGGCGCTTAACAGTATCTTATAGGTTACTCCAGTCTTCAGGTCATGGGCTATCTGCATCTAAACATTCATATCTGGTCAATAGTTTCAGTGTTCAGGAGTAACAAACATACACACTTACAAACTTTGGCATTTATAAAAGATACAAGTGTTCACAGAAAAAACAAAGCCTAAATAGATATAAGTATTTTTGTTTTTCATCATTTGCTGACTTTTGCTAATATCGCGATATCGAGTATTAGCTATCGGTGAAGGCATACTTCTCGACGGTATTCATAAGCTCTACTCTATCACTTAGAACATGGTATATTTGCACGAATAATATTTTTTAATGAATATCTTCCACGTTAAGGGTGGAAAAAAAGTCCACCCTCAAGGGTGGTAAAACTTCTTTTAAAGTGGACCAGTTTAGTTAAAAAGTAGTCTTCCGTAATTTTGTTGGACATAATCGGACCACTAATGAATGTGTATGTATGTGTTTGTGTGTTGTGAAAAAAAATCATAAAAAAGTCTTAAATAAGACTTAATTTTAGTTGCCTTTTTCGAGAATCGTACTCGCAAGTTGTGGCTAAGCACGACAGTCTAGTTAAACTTGTGAAGGTATTATGTCTTCGAGGACAATCGAGTAAAATATTTGTTTTCTGGTTCAGTGCATTGTGTGGGCGCCATTCATACTAAGGAGGATGTAAATGATTGGCCTGACTATTGTGATTGTATTGCATATCGCACGACTCATGGCCTTAAATGCTTTACGCGTCGAAAAATATACCTGTAGACAAGTTGACATTCTTGAATCGTTATGCTAATAGAATAGAAAAAAATGTATGAAAGTGATATTGTTATCTGTTTAGATGTTAAGTTGTGTAACGTTGTCAGAATACCGGTGGAAGAATCAGACAAAAAAGTCATAAAAGTTCTTTTTCTTTTGTAGAAAATAGATTTCATAGGTTTTTTGATTGGGCTCGTAAGAGACAATGTTTGATTGGGAGGTTATATTCAATCAAGTGTGACGAGGTATTCTTTGCAGTTTTAGTTGGTTCCGTTACCGGCTTAGGTACGTACCTAAGCCTTAATTAAGTAAATTATATATTATTTTCCGCTCAATAAAAGGACATAATACGATAGAGAAAATGGGCAGGAATAGACGCTCGAATGGACTATTTAAATAGACTAGTATTGGTCTAGTGGTTGAAATTTGACCATAAATTGATATTGAAAATTTGAGGAAAACATATACGAATATTACTTACGTATTTATATAAAAAAGCTAATCATTTCCAAAACTTAAAGCTCATCGGTAGCTACTAAACAAAAGAAAAAACAATCGGTTAACAAACAGGGGAGAACAAGATACTAAACTATTTTGTCTTTGCCTATTTATATAGAAATACATAAATTCTAGATATGTACATACATATCAATACACATGTTCATCCCTTTTTAAACAAAAACTCTAAAAAATAGCAAGTAAGAAAATATAGCACTTCAACCGCAAACAATTAAAAAAAAAGGAAAAATAATAATAAATAATAGTATTGTAAATACTTTGTTACATTTACGCTATGATTCGACATTCCGAAAAGATAGGTTTATTTAAAAAATAAACCTATCTTTTCGGAATTTTTCGCAGATTTAGCGCGGATACAGTCTCTCTCCCGTGACCATGATTCCTGTATAATATTCGAAACGTCGTGTACTAAAAATCAAAATAAATCCGCGAAGAAATCCGCAAAGATTGCTTTATTTAAAATAGTATTGTAATTTCAATAAATCAATACATCTACATTATGTAATTCATTTAAATAATTTAATTCAATTGTATAAACAACGTCCTAATTGGGACCACTTCAAAAAGTCTTATAATGTTTGGAAGTTAAAAAGCAAGCTCATGTACCTAAAAATATAGCAATTTAAGTCACGATAATATGGCCAATATTTCGTTGCTCTTCAAATTAATTTGATTTCAGAGCACAAAAACTTATATTTTAAAGAGGCCCTTGATATGTTTCATAAATTGTATTGAATCGTGCGACGTGATTTAAGTGTCATTTGACTTTGACCCGCTGCGTGAGATTATTTTCTACCAATTATTATAACACTAGCGGCACACCCTCGCTTCGCTCGGGTTTGCTCTAGACAAAAAAAAAACAAATCTATCCCACGGGAACCGTATATTTTTCCGGGATAAAAAGTAGCCTATTTGTTATTCTGATGTATGAACTATAATATTGAAAAGGTTCATAAAAATCCAATCAGTAGTTTTTGTGTACTAAGCTGTAAAAGGTATTATAGTTTTTTAACTATCCCACGGGAACTCTTTATTTTTCCGGGATAAAAAGTATCTAAGATGTTGACCGGGGATATAAGGTACCACTATACAAAATTTTATTTAAATTGGTTTAACTCGTACAAACAGACAAACAGACAGAAGAACAAAAAAAAAATAAAAAAATCTGGATTTGTTCTATTTCTCTTCTTACATCCCCCTGACTCGGTTTTTTGCATTTTTTCTAAATTCAAACAGGGATTTTACTCATATAATATTTTTCTTAAATGTTTCTATAATATATTTCCCTTCCTTGCACCCTCTTCTAGGCGCCCGTGTTCATAATTGTATTTGTATTATCAAAGAGTGAGTGATCACCAAGGTACTCGGTCGACTAAATTATTCTGTCCCGTTGTACATAAGGATATAGGATAACATAAGGATAGGTACTTACGGCTATTTTCAAATTACATACCAATCCTTATAATTAACTCATTTACTCGTACATTAAAAAAAATCATTTATCATAAACAGATAATTTAGATATATACATGTATATAATATTCTGAGTCGAATCTGTACATTAAATATGTTTTGGAAAATCTTTTTGAAATCATTATTATCGATACAGAGGCCGAATTTATAGTTTTTAGAATTTTTGTTTATCTGTCTGTCTGGAAACGCATCACGAGAAAACCACTGGACAGATTTTGATGAAATTTGGTTTGATGATGGTTGGTTATCCGGGTCAACATATAGGATACTTTTTACTGCGGGAATATATCTCATCTCTGAGAAATCTATACTAACCTTAATTGTAGAGGTGACCCGAGCGGAGCGAGGGTGAGTCACTAGTTATTTATAATA
Source organism: Fabriciana adippe (assembly GCA_905404265.1). NCBI lineage: Eukaryota > Metazoa > Arthropoda > Insecta > Lepidoptera > Nymphalidae > Fabriciana > Fabriciana adippe. Next base: position 3,333,621 of record FR989995.1, read on the forward strand.
TATATCTTTTAACGCTTGTTACATAATTTTTATCGTTTTAACGTAAATAATGTTTTATATTAAAAAAATAGTGAGTAGTTATAAGTGTTTAGTAAATGGCTATTTTTAATAACTATGACTACTACAGCTAATAGCTATATATCACACTTTTTTTGTTTGCTACACTCGATTTCTATGTCGATAGAAACGACCTATGAAATTCACAGATATTATAGCTATCTAGTATTTTTTTTTTATTTTCTTTATTTTATTCTTTGTTGCACATACAATAAAAAGGGCAATATTTAGTAGAAATGTTGTTTAAAAAATATAAAAGGTCCTTATATCTTCACTAGCAATGTCCTTCACATTTATTCAAAGTCAAAGCAGGAAACAAAATATTATAGTGCACAAGCGCGCTCGCAAATACTGTTTTTTTTTTGGTGTTTGTTCTCACTTTTATGATCTGATAGAACAGCAATCCGAATACTAAAATAAAACGTGTCACGTGATCTATGACAACACGTTTGGCTCAGTTTGTAGTGACCCTACTTGTTGTGCCAGCGGCCGCAGGTTCGAGTCCTTCTGGGGACATGTTTGTACTCCAGTTATGGGTGTTTATATTTATAATATATATGTATTTAAAGTTATATATGCGTAGTGTATCCACTATCTGGTGGATACCAGACAGTTGATAAGCTAAGGGCTGTGTTATGGATATAACACAGGCTTCGTAGCTTACCATGGAACTAGATAGTGCTGTGTGTTTATGTCACAACATATTATTATTATTATTGTATGAATCGTGAGACTGACTATTTAAAACAGTTTTCTATATTTTGTGACAAATTATTATGTAAAAGCAAAACATTTGACGTTTAATACTACCACAGTGTACTAAAAAATAACAGTGGGCTATCGCCTTTGATGTTTGAGGAAAAGCCGACAACGCGTAGCGTACTTCGCATTACGCAGGGTTGTTACAGTTTTTTTTTTGTAATTTAATTAAAATATAATATTATTATTTAGTTATTTATCGAAGTTCTTCATAGCAAAGAATACAAAAAGGCATTTCGCGGAGGCAAATTCAAATAGAGTTTTACAATGTTTCATATAATAATAATAATAAGCCTTTTATTCCTTTAATAAAAAATAAAATATACAATTGGTGTAATAATTATTTGATTTGATTAAATGAATATTTCTGTGTAACATTATAATTAATTTAATGAATAACTAGATAATTAGAATGAAATAAATTAAGTTATAATAAAAATAAATTAAATCTTGCAAATTATATTACATAAGTCAATTTGAATTTAGTTATATATAAATTTATCATTATTTTCAATTTTTTAGCAAAGTTAGTTTTATATGATATAATGTAATTAATAAATTTCCAAATCACTTATTATAAATGGGAAACGGACAAATATTTTCGGTTTCTAGATTTACTGGATTTGAGTTATTAAACTTAATTATGTAAAAAATCCTCATCCTAATAAATAATTTATTATTTAGTAGTATGAACAATTTTAATTGCTTACAAATTAAAACAAACGCGCGATAGCCCTTAAAGTCGTGTCCCGAGCTGCTAACTAATTCGGGCGGCAGAAATGTATGCAGCTCGGGCTCGCCTACCCGCGTCTCACCTCTCACACCCCGCACGATTGCCCTGTCTAGACGGCTTCGTTGGATGACTGTATTGTTTTATAGACTGTGATACTACGGAACCCTCGGTATCAGTTATACTCGCACCGGATTATCTTTTCTGAAGTCATCGATAGTTAGAAGTGACCCCACAATAATTTAATCAAATAGCATGAGCAAGATTGAAATAACAATAACATTTTATTTAATATAAATGTATACATAATTATGAATCCGGGCGATAACGCTATGAGAAGCAATAGATATTTCTTCTTAATCTCTACTATATTTAAATAATAGATTATGTAGCTATTTTTAAGCACATTTTTTACATTTATTAGGTTTTGAGAAAATTATGCTTGAACATAGTGAAACACAGTGTAGTGACGTAACAGACAGACGGACAGAGATACTTTCGCGTTTATAATATTAGTATGGAATGGAAGATACACGTAGCGATACCTTTTGGAAAAAAATCATTACTAATAGAAAGAAGCCTATGTGTAACATTTCAGTAGGCATATACATTAGTGTGATAACATCTTCTATCGTGAATTGGTAGTCAAAAATAATATATTTTAATGTTTCACGTTTTAATTTAATCAACATATTATATTTTTATATTTAGTATAAAGATATGATAAAAGGCGATAATAAGATCCATACATTTGCTTGCGATTAAAAAAAAATACGAGATATATTTGTTGAACGTGCCTCTTGCTCAATCTCGAAACGCTCGAAAATATGGAAGCAGCTTTACTTCAAAATGACATATATACATATATTTTTTTAACTAGAGTTATATTTTAATAGAATACAACACATATACTAAAATTCTCATTGTAATTAGCCCTTTTTAACATCCCGCTGCTGAACACGGGCCACCCTTCAATAGATCATGCCATAGTCCACCACGCTGGCCAAATGTGGATTGGCGACTTTACACGTCTTTCGAGAACTTGCTAGGTTTTCTCAGATATCACGTTGTTTTTCTTCATCGTAAAATAATTGATTATCATGTTGAAAATGATTCGCACATGAAAATATCACAGGTGCAAGACTCGGGATTTGAACTCGTTTCACTTGGTTACCCAAGCGAGCGTTACCTCTAGGCAACCACTGCCTTAACAATTAATAGATGTGCCTTATTACATTTAGCTTACAATACAGAAAAATATAATGAATAAAAAATCCCTCTCCATACTCTGGAAGCACACCACTGCCACAGTGCAGGCGCATGACGCGTGATAGGCGTGTGCGAGACGCGCCATGCTATTGGTCGTTAAGAACCACGCGTGACGTCATGCGCAAAGATTAAAAAGTTTAGAAATGGTAAAGTAAAACATTATCTATTTATAGGGTATATACAGAGTGATAATAAAGTTTGAAGCGGTTTATGGAAGTTTAAACAGTTGTAAAATTAGTTAGTTAAAACACAGTTTATTTACATATAGTTAAACTTTTTAATGTTTCAGTAGGGTTTTTTATTTTTACCTATTCGTGGTCTACTATTGTCCATAATATTATTTATTCATATGCTCCATATGCTTGTCTGAATGTCGATGAAAATTTGTAGACTGAATCTACAAGCTTTACATACTTAGATAATACTAGCGACTCACCCACGTATGTTATCCTTAAGAGATAAACATATCGATACCTCGGGGCTCAAAGGGCGTAACCGCCATTTTGGCGAAATTGACTTTTTAATGCAGTCCTACTAAGTTTTTTCTCCTCTATCGATCTGTGTATTTAAAGTCTTCCAATTCGCCAAAAAAATTGTGTTTACGACCCTATTTTTTGTAGAAAATAAAACAGATATTTTTAGCTATTTTTGTTACTTTTAAATCTATTCGAAATATAATTTTATAGTGTTCTGCACCCAAAAAAAATTAAACTTTTGGTCTTAGAATGGTTTATTTAGGCCAAAAATCAAAAAAGATATGTCGAAAATAATATTATTATTTTTTTTTTGTTTTTTTGCTCTCCTGTAAAATCGAGTTTTGGTGCTTACGCCCTTTGAGCCCCGAGGTATCGATATGCCATCGCGGACTTTTTTGTAGACCTTTTTAAGGTGTACAATACTGTAGTACATTATTTTGATCTATCTCGTAGGGTTTAGCCAGCGTTTGCAATGTAAGCGCAAAAAAAATGTGTTTATTTACGACATCATATTAGAAACCGCTAAAATTATCAGTGTTTCTCTACTACATTATGCATGTTTTATACATATAAACCTTCCTCTTGAATCACTCTATCTACTAAAAGAAACTGCAGCAAAATCCGTTGCGTACTTTTAAACATCGAAGCATACCTATATAGGAACAGACAGCGGGAAGCGACTTTGTTTTATACTATGTAGTGAAGAAACTGTAACAATATTATGATCCATAGCTAAAGCTATACAAAATTACTGATGGATTGATCAGGCTTCATACATTTTGATGTAAATTTGCTATCAATCAATCTTAATGCTATATTAATGAGAAAGTTTGGATGGATGTATGCCTGTCACTCAATCACGCTAGAACGGCTGTACGGTTCTAGATGAAATTTGGCACAGTGAGTCTGGAAAAGCATATAGGCTACTTTTTATCCTATAAACCTATAAACCAAAGATGCAGATACTTTGTAAAAAATATCATATGGAAATCATCTTATATTAATATTAATTATTATTATTTAATATTTCTACTATACTAGTTTTCAAAATTTCACATCTTTTACAGCAATCATGATTACGGGACAGACTCTGAATGTGTTCGAATTCCGGGAAGGCGTTTCTAAATTATAGCGACCGAGTTAAGATATCGATTAGTTTTTATCTATTGTTATCAGGCGTTTGTTATATCAGAGGGCAACAGTCTCATAAGCTCGTGATGTAAACAGTGGTTACCTTATCTATACTGATATACAAAATTGAAGTATCTGTTTGTAATGACAAAATAACAGCTTTTTACTAAATGCATATGAAATTATACACGGTACTTATAAGAAAAACACAATTTTTAATTTTTTGTATGTCTGTTTGTCTGTTTGTTCCGGCTAATCTCCGAATCCGGTATATAGCTGATATTATAAGGAGTAACTTAGGCTACTTTTATTTTAGGAAAATAACTTAGGGTTCCGCTCAAAAAAAATTAAAACGTACTTAGGAACACACCCAATCGAAGCGAGCGAGATTTTTATATGTTTAACATTATATGGTAGTTTTTAACATGAAATAGTATAATTTCGATGTACATAGATAAACTATGACCTGCTGTAGCACATAGGCTGTTATTACTTAATAAAATCTGACAAAACATAGCGCTGTACCTATATAACATATAAACATACAGAAGCATCTAAAAAATCGAAGCTAGGGTATAATATATTAATACTATGCAAATAATTTTATTGAATAAATTAAAACGTTCAACAAATATTTTATGGTTCTCAGTATTCTAAGGCCAGATCCATCTTGTGCAAAGTACTCGGTTAATCTGTTTGAGATTTTATATCGTATAATCTGTTTGGATTGCAAATCCATGTCTGTAAACCGGATTTGGATAAATATATTAATAATATCTACTACATTATGATTTATTTGCTTTATACCTAACTAGCGACTTACCCTCGCTTCGCTTGTGCCTTTTAATTTTTTTGAGTGGAATCCTATGTCTTTTTCTAATATTAAATTAGCCTAAGATACTCCTTATAATATCAGCTATTTGCCAGTAAAAGTCATGTCAAAATCAGTCCAGCCATTCCGGAGATTAGCCGGAACAAACAGACAGAGAGACAGACAAGTAGAAAATAAATAAAAAACGTATAAGTACCGTAAATAATTAGTAAAAAGCTGTCATTTCAACATTACGAACAGACACTTCAATTCTTTTTACCTGTATGGTATAACAATATAGAAATTTCTTTAATGAAATGATGAAATTTAGTAAACATATAAACAGTTTTCTGGAATAATACATAGACTGTTAGTAATAAAACTATATACGGACGCGCTCAAGCCAAGCGAGGATAAGTCACTAGTATATGATAATATAGTGTGTTTTAGTAACTGACAGTTTTTTTTTATAGAGATAGTCATGGGTCAAACAATGATAAATGCTACAGTTTAAGTATTTAATATATTTCTAGTAGCATACCCGACTGCAGCTGTGGTTTAGTCAGGTAACCTAAGCCACCGTTCAGTCGAGTTATGAAGGCGGTTAAACAAAACAATATTAAGGGTCACGGGGGTGAAATGGATGCTCCAGAATGGAATACATAATATTCCATACTTACTCTTATATTATACTCGGGATACAAATTTTAGTTGGCTGCTGTTTTTATTTTATTATTCTATACGAACTGTTTAAGTTATTTGATCTAAACTTATTTTTATCCTAAACTCTCCGGTCAAGCTTGTAGGAGCTGTTATCAATGAGGGCTACCGCGCTTGAATTCGCCGTGAGAGGCGCTAGTGTACAGTGAGGTTCGACAAATTTCAAATGACAAGGAATGCTTACTGTTTGCGAGCTTTTCATCGCGGATCTTCACTAATTATTCATGATTATTGTAAATATTGTGCTATTTCTAATTAATTATGACAGATACGGTACGGTTTAACCTGGGTTAGCACATTCAAACAAACAATCAAACAAACAAAACAAACTCTACCTCTTTATAATATTATTATAGATTATTATTAAAAACAAAATCCTGGTAAACTGGTGTAGCGCTAACAAATGTTATTATTATTATATTTTTATGGCCCTGCAGCACTAGCAAATACTTTTTTAACCATAGCGATAAGACCTTACTCGCCAGTGGCGCCAACTGGTGTCAGCAGAAACGATAACCAACATCGTTATGGTTCACAAAGTTAGTGTGATTTACAATAAGTAACATATCAATAAAAAAATAGAAAGACATTTTCAATAAATAACATATGAATAAAAAATAACAGACCACAAATATTCACATATCAATTTTATTAAAACGTCTTTTCTCATACGAAGCTTGTATATTCATCTAATTTACACCAAACTACCTTGCGTATTAAATACAATAACTCTATGCCCCACTATTCAGATCAGAATTCAGTTTAGTTGCTTTTTAAAATTTATTATAGCTATGTGTAAACGTACATTTAATAGATATTTTAAAAATAACGCTTAGAAGTGAACAGTCCAAAAACAGTCAGGTCCGATTGCAATGCAAATGTAAGTACACAATCTTCATATTTTACATAATATGAAGAATTGTAGTTTTTTTTTAATAATAAAATAATAATAATAACTAAATCTATTATTATAATAATGTAATGTACAGTATGAAATTTTAAGCTACTTTTACAACTCTTAGGCATGGAACGAATTGAAGAAATACACGACTTATGGATGATTATGCTAAAAATACATACATATATTATATTATACGGCATTATTATCAACAATGTTTAGAATTTGAAAATGTGAGTAGGATACGTATTTTTTTAACCTGACATGTAACGATATGATTTATCTTTGCGATTTTGTTCGAGTAATAAATATAGGCGAAATATAAAAAAATAAAAAAATATAAAATATAATTTAAAAAAAAAAACATTTTTTTTTTTTGTAAAGGTATTTACGAGTACATCAGTCAATCCATCCGTCAGTGATATACCTACTAGTTTTCATGTTATGTTTAATGTACGCTTTTCATCCGTACGGATCTTAGACTATGTGGATTTGAAATAATATGTTATCATTGTTTTAGTTTTAATTGTATAATACAATAAAAAAAAATTGCAAGCGAATTTATTATTTCTTGTTTATGTTATAAGAACGTATGTTGGATGTTTTTTTTTGTTTCACGAGTTTTCTGACTAGTTTCAAAACTAAGGTACTTAATTCTTAATTGGTAAAAGGATGGTTACTTTTTTAATCTGTATCATACAACACTTTTTATGGGATACTGTTTATTATAAAAAAAATTAAATGTAAATAAAATATATGTATACATAATATATCTAAATACATAAAATGTACATATGAACGTGTAATATAACTTACTCACTGACTAATTAATCATTAAATTTGATCAGAAGACAGTTTGTTTAATGTAGAAGCCTGCTGAGCTTTTTAAATTTTATTTTTGTTGAGCTTTGTATGAAACTTTTGCCTGTGTATGAAACTTAATGACTATTAACACATTCATCCATATTCCGTATGACTTCTTCAATGAATGGCAATACATTATTTTAACACACATCGATAGCTATAAAAATAACTTTTTCATTAAACATTTAAATAATCGTAAAAAAATATTTTAAAAATAAATTTTCATTTTTTAAATAAGTAAATATATTTATATTCTCTTTTACATCGAATAAATAAAATTTATTAATTATTGCTCGTGATATGCGAAGTGATCGTGTATGGTAACTTTATTCCAGCAATTTTGAACTTCTTTTTGTAAAATTGACTTGAATTTAAACTTTTTTTTATTGTCCTGTACAAAATAATGTCCTTCTTAAATAAATATATATATCTTAATTAGAAAGGAAGCCCAATTATAGGCTACTTTTAAATTTACAATTAATATTATAAAAAATAAAATAAAACAATTTATCGCTTTTTTTTTGTGAAGCACTTGTTAATAATTTAATTTTCCGAATAATTTATTTGTAATGAAGCTATAATATAGTTATATTTACAATAAAACTTAATCCAATACCGTTATAAATAAATAAAACTTAATTATAATCAATGTTTATCTGTAATATAACAAAAAATAATAATTTTGAACAATCATCTATGTATAAATAACACTTAGTTATTATATTTCTTTCGCTTATCTTGGGAATAAATTTATATGATTTATTAATAAGAAATAATTGTATAGTAATAGTTGTAATGATTTCAGTAAGTACAATGAGTAATATAAAATAATAGAGTTATTTAAAAGTACCCTTCTTACACTTAATTTAAAACCAAAAGGCGCATCTTTAAATATCAAAATATAACATTTTAAGCAAATAATAATTGCTTATTTTGGGGGTTATTTTATTAAAATAATGGCAAGTGATTTTTTTTTTAAAATGCTTGGCATTATGTCAAAAAACATAGATGCTATTTATTATTAAGAGCTATAAAATAAGAAACTATGGAATATTTATAAATCCTTATTACTATGGAGCCTTATCAAGAATAAGAAAAAATATTTAAATACATTTCAAAAGATGGCGCTGATATTCATATTTAGAAATAAATCGTATGGGGTAGTACTGTAATAAATTATATTTTCCTCTATGCTTCATTTATATATTTTATACTTTGCAGTGAAATTTTACAATATCGAGTAAAAGCGAAAAATATTTTTTCTTTGCGTGCTCACGCGCGTTTATAACGCACTGCTAGGGATGCTACTGAAGGAACGCTTCCGATTTCCGAACAAATCTCTAAGCCCAACCACTGTCAACCACAATAAGGTTTTTGGCAACCCATATTTTTTATATAGATTGATATAATAAAGATGCGTCTTCAAATACTAACGAGTAAGCACATCCAGTTCATAATAGTTTATGAACTTGAATTCTTTCAGTCAACCTTCGCTTGGAAGACTAACATAACTTTCTAAACATCTATATCTACCCATATAATATTACATACAATGTGTATACAGATGCTATGTAACGGTTACAAAATGGACACAACCGATTTTTTTTTTATCTATAGAACCTTAGTCAAATTATTCTAAGTCCCATATCAAAAAGTATGACACGCATTACGAGTAAATAGTAAATTTATTTCTAACACGGAGTATACTATAATGACTCTACAATGAAACTTTATAGACCAAGAGCCGGTAACAAAATTAAGTAATCTAACATACAAAATATTATTAAAAAAAAATATTAGTTCATTTATGTATACGAAAATAATGATTGGTAGAAATTATAATTTATCTTTTTCTATCTAAATATTATAACACTCCAATTTCCTTTAATCGATTTTTATAACTAAGAATTGATTTAGGCACATACAAAGTAAATCTAACATTAAAATTATTATATAATTATATAATACAATCCGAAATATTTATTATCCGTTAGCTCCTGGTCTATATATGTATGTATGTATATGTTAATAACAAACACATTCTACACAAATTTCGACCTCGACTTTTTCGTGATACGATGGCGACAACTTTTAAATATCAACAGGTATTTAAGTACTTAGAAACTATTGAATATGAGTATATTGGAACCATTCAAGTGTTAAGATAGTTTAGAATTGTCCTCAATACATTAATTTATCATTCGATCGATCCACAAAAGTCTACTTTTACAAATTACTCATTGCATTCCTTTTGTGGTGAACAACTTTACGTTGCATCGATACATTTTACTGAGGAAAATATAAAATCCAGAATCCCTTTTTTAATATTCCTTCAACTTTAAGACCATTACTTTTATCAGACCGAGAAAAAATTTATGATCAATATTAACATTATTTCCGTATGGGAATCAATTTTAGTTTAGTTATATACAATACTAATGTTAAATACCCTCCTCAAAAGTTTACTTGGGGTTTACGACATTATTTTTCTTCTCGGTCTTTATAAAAATGTTTTTTTAATGTCTTTGAGTTTATCCTAATTGCCTAAGCATATTTTGGTCATGCCTCCATTGATGCAAAATGTCATGACAGGCACTAGAAAAATGCTTTTAACGTGTTTACATCACATGTTATTAAGAAATATTCTTATATTACAATGGTGGTAAAAGATTCACGTTAAAACTATGAATGGTGACTTCGTATTGGCCACCTTCAGTTAGGATTCACTCGCGCAGTATTTACAATGGCCTTTCATACTGCTTTTTTTACATATAGTTCATCCACGCTAAGCTTTAATAAAAAGAACATTCAAATTATTTGCAATAATTACAGCTGGTTAGCTAGCGAATCTAATATTTGTCCTTTTACTATTCATCCGTCCCTATAGGGACGTGGAGATAAACCTCTCTTCACATATTAATAAAATAGATCGCTACAGCGATTTTTTTCAACGATTATCTTTAAATCCACTCATTAATTTAGCATTCATATTACAAATACACCACATTTAATATTTAACTCGAACAAGCGTTAAAATGTTAACCATTTCGTCAAGTGTAAACACTGTACGTATGAGACGTTAGCTCCTACACTTTGTTTGTGAGCAATCACTTAAATTGACGAAAACCACATCTAAATTAAGCACGTTAGGTGATTCACGCCAAAAATATTTGCACAAAATCTTGAGAAATATAAAAAAAAATAATTCTATTATTTAAATGGCTCATAAAGGCCTTTCACGTCTCGCAAAGTAACTTCGTTGGGAAATTAGGCGTTTATGTAACACACAAGCGAACACACATACACTTAAATAAGAGTTTCTTTCCCGCCAAGCTTGGTCAGGTCCTTGTAGGGACACTGGCGTGGTGGGCGATCTCTTTTGGGTTTATGCTCTGCATACTAGTTTTTCGACGTCAATATTGTCACGAACTCTGAAAAAATTATGTTGCATTTAAAAGTAGGTAATCTATATACATATATAAAACAAAGTCGTGTTAGTTACACCATTTATAACTCAAGAACGGCTGGAGCAATTTTTTTGATATTTGATTTTTTGGATTTCTCTTAGTCCGGAATAGGATAATAAGTATTAAAACATCGGAAAAAAAAAATAAAAAAAATAAATTAAAATTTATATGGCTAACGCTGGCAAATAACTATTTTAAATATCTATGTAAAACTACAGATCATATATGTAAAACGTACCTAAGGACGAACCCGAGCGAAACGAGGGTGAGCGACTAGTGTCTTATATAATATTACTATATATTTTTTTTTAATATTATTCGTATGAAAATTTATAAAGAATTTTGGTTGCCACAAGCTCAATTATTCAGCCTTTAATAGATATGTATAAAAATTGTTACTATGTTATGTATAAGAATAATATGTTAATATGTAACATGTATACATCTATACATATAATAAAATTATCACTGAGTCGAATCTGTACATTAAATACTTTTTTTGGAAATCTTATTGAAATTGTCATTATTATCGATACGGAGGTCGAATCTATAGTTTTTAGAATTTTTGTCTGTCTGTCTGGGAACCACGAGAAAATCACTGGACAGATTTTGATGAAACTTGGTATGATACTACTGCGGGAAAATATATTATTTCTGAGAAACCTATACTAACCTTAAAACGTAGGGATAAGCCCGAGGAGAGTGATGGTGAGTCGCTAGTACATAATATATAATTACGAAACGTAGGTATTTATAATTTTACTTTAATATAAATTTCATGATATTTTAGTTTTGAATTTATCAATAAATGGGGTCAGATTATTAAACGGAATTTTTGAAGTAAAACTTCTTTACGCACGCTTGACTTGGGGGGTAAGCTGGTGAATGCGTTACGAAAAATGTTAATCGGGAGAGGCGAACGTTTGTTGCCATGGTAACCGTTGTTATTGTCTGACAAATGATGTATAATATTATATTCTTTCCTTAAAAGATATTCTATAAATATATGATTGTAATATGCCTATTATGCGTTATTTTTAGCATCTCATCTATCCCAATTATTTAAAACATAAATTGAATTTCATAAAGAGTACCGATAATCTACAGAAGTTTTAGTTCTTGCGCGTGTACACATTCATACACGTACTCTTTATTTTTTTTTATTGGAGTTACGATCTAATTAGTTTAAGTAACTTGGCATTATAATTCATACCAAGTTATTTCCTATGGGCACCATACATTACATACACACATTCCTTCTCTTCACGTAATATTTTTATTATATACATACAAATGCTGTCACATCTATACTTATATATGAAGCTAAAAATCTGTTTGTTTGTAAGCGCTTATCTTTGGATCTACTGGTCCGATTTGAAAAAAACTTTTTTCGTTTTATAACCTATTAATTGAATAACGCTTTAGGCTATTTTAATGCTTTGAGAGCGGGATAATTCTTCAAAATTAAACGACGTTTTTCTCACAGCCAAGACTCCAAGAGCCGTGAGAAAATGCTAATTCTTAGATATGCAAGTAAGTAATATTTTAAGAATAGTAAATTTTAATAAAATGATATTTTGAGAATGTCACATTATAAAAACTAGCGACTCACCCTCGCTTCGCTCGGATTCGTCCCTGGCCAGATATAGTAAAATGGATATAGTATGTTATCCTTAAGAGACAGACATATGCCATCGCGGACTTATTTGTAGACCTTTTTAAGGTGTACAATACTGTAGTACATTATTTTGATCTATCTCGTAGGGTTCAGCTAGCGTTTGCAATGTTAGCGCAAAAAAAGGGGTTTATTTACGACATCGCATTAGAAAACTTCAAAATTATCAGTGTTTCTCTACTATATTATGCATGTATTATACATATAAACCTTCCTCTTGAATCACCCTATCTATTAAAAAAAACACATCAAAATCCAAATCTAAGGATATATAGGGACAAACAGCGGGAAGCGGCTTTGTTTTATACTATGTAGTGATGAAGGTGTTAGTAACATACATCGTAGTAACATACCATCGTAATTGACCATGCCGTCACCATCGAGGTCTGCCTCACGGATCATGTCATCTACTTCTTCTTCACTCAGTCTCTCGCCCAGATTGGTCATCACATGTCTAAGTTCTACAGATGATATCAATCCATCGTTGTTTTTGTCGAATACCCTGGAATTTCAGTACGAAATCCTTAAGTTTTAAAAATAAATAAAATCTGCTGATAATTTGACAAAATTATAATAATAAAGCAAAGTTTTTTTAATTTTTCTTTTTTTTTTTTTATTAATGAAATATGTAATGAAATGTGGCTAGAAATATTTCATGCATTTAAACGTACTACTTATGTATGTATGTTCTAATACGTTACTCTAACTATAAATGCATTAAGTATATTATTACATGTTTATATTATATATCTTTACTTGTATTTATGTATGTAATTAAAATGAGTATATGTTTTGTGTGTATATATATATATATATATATATATATATATATATATATAATATTAAAATTGGCTATTAAAATCTCTTAAATAAAAATAATCATGTCCCTGGATACCTGAATGCTTCTCTTAGTTCATCTTCTCCGTCAGCTCCGCGCATCTTCTTGGACATCATCTGTAGAAATTCATTGAACTCGATTGTACCATTGCCATCTTGGTCCACTTCTTTTACCATATCTCGGAGTTCAGTTTCTGTGAAGAAATATGATTTAAAAAAATCTGTGCCAATTGTTTTGTATTTTATAATAAAACTTTATAGGTATAATCTATACTTCTATACTAATATTATAAAGCTGAAAAGTTTGTTTGTTTGTTTGGTTGAACGCGCTAATCTCAGAAAGTACTAATCCGATTTAAAAAAATATTTTTGCATTAGATAGCCCGTTAACTGAGGAAGACTATAGGCTATATATCATCCCGGAAAAATGTACGGTTCCCGTGGGATAGATTTGTTATTGTCTATGGACGAACCCGAAGCGAAGCGAGGGTGAGTCGCTAGTATACCTATAATTGTACTGAGTCCTCGGTGAACGAGACAGACTCGAACTTAGGCAATTTATTGGTCAGAGGCTTATTAATAAAAAACTGAGGAAATAATACACGAGCTATAAATAAGACGAGATAGGTAGACATTTAATTTCGAGGATACCTCATAAAAGCTTCGATTCTGCTTTATTTTGTTTTCGACTACAATTGGATATATTCGGTGTAAAAAGTGACCAAAATACAATGACCCCTCGCAATATTTTTTGTGTGTTCAGTCATTTTTTACTGGACACGGGCCTCCTTTGAATATGAGGGGATCAGGTCCACCATACTAATTAAGTATAGGTTGGTGAAATTTTAAAGTATGTAAATAAAAATATTAAATCTAATAAGTACTCTTTACACAAAAATCAATTAAAAGCGAAAACGATCATAACAATTAAGGTTTAAAGAGAAGAAAGAACAGACTAATATTGTAATAAGTATTGTGATGTACTGGATATTCAATAACAACAAAATATAAATGTGTTTGTAAACATGTATTTTTGTTTTGCACTTTTATTTGTCTATCTAAGTAGGGCTTTTAAGATTGATAATTTTGTTTAACTAATATTCGCTTAGTGGTTCAAAAAGAAAAAGGAGAAAAAGGTGCTGAAATATTTTTCCTTTGCCTATTTATATATAGATATAGATTTACATATAAAAAAGATCAGATTGTAATAATCTATATATTATGTAAAAGCGAATATAACTTACTAATTATTCGCGAAATCCGAATTAAAAAAAAATGATTTCAAAAAAAATATGCTTAATTTTTTTTTTATATATAAACCAAATTAACCAACAAGAACAAAGAAAATATTTCCAAAAATTTTTTGAGGTCGCTGCTGCCAGCACTTAACAAAATTCCCATCAAAAATGAAAAAATGCGATAAATATTTGATAATAAATTATATTCGACAGTTTTACTGGTTCTCTACTTGTAATCGCCACTTCGCGTTGTCGAAAATCGACCCTAATTCATTAATTTTGAACGTTAAGGTTCTTTTGTAAAGTTAAAAGAAGTTTAAAGTTTCACAGGCTTATATTCTCCCTCATAAATAGATCATGAGACCTTTGCTCCTCTTTCTTCTGATTTTGATTTTTTTAAATCGGATTCGTAGTTCCAGAAATTAACATGTTTAAACAAATGAACTATTTAATGTATAATATATTATATGTATATATAAAATTGATGAAGGAGTGTGAATAAGAACTGGAATATACGTATTATACGTAAGCTACGAGAACGGAGCCCTGGCAAAATCGAACAGTGTAGTTTTCTACAGTCCTTCTATAAAACTAACTTCTTAGATCTTCTTATTAATTTATAATTATATCAATGTTTACATAGCTCAAGTTTTCTTTTCACGCAATATTATTAGGTATACGGAAGCTGTTACATTTATTTTTTATATGTAAAACTAAAGTGTGGCTTTATGCTATTAGTAATAATGTATGGAAGTCTGCCCGATTTTTTGACATTTATTATTACTGCTCCACTCCCTTGGGTAGTAGCATGATGATATGTGGCCTATAACCTTCCTCAATGAACGGTCTATTTAATGCAAAAAGAATTTTTCAAATCGGATTAGTAGTTCCTGAGATTAGCGCGTTCAAACAAACAAATAAACTCTGCCTCTTTATAATATATACTAGCGACTCACCCTCGCTTCGCTTCCGGTTCGTCCCTAGACAAAAGCAAATCTATCCCACAGGAACCGTATATTTTTCCGGGATGATATATAGCCTTCCTCGGTTAACGGACTATCTAATGCAAAAAGAATTTTTCAAATCGGATTAGTAGTTCCTGAGATTAGCGCGTTCAACCAAACAAACAAACAAACAAACTCTTTAGCTTTATAATATTATATAGTATAGATTAGTATGTATAGATTTATTGAGAAAGATTATAGGCGATAAATCGCCAGTTTTATATTATACTCTTTCAACATATTATACTTCATAGTAATTTTTTTGGAATGTTTAGATCAAGTCAGGACAGTCTAAAGCCATCGAAATTAAGTAGACCCAGTAAAACTGGTTGTTGCTTGATAAAAATTCATGGAGACCCATTCATCGCGGCCGCAAATTGAAATGCCTATTCATTTATTCATTGGTATTCCGAATATTGCAGTAATGAATAACGAATGATGCTTAACGGATACGCTCGGGTGTTAAACCTTTAATAGCGTAAATACATTCAATTTTATCACTAGTTTTTCCTTGCGGTTTTGCTTGCATGATGACAAAACACGCAAAAAATAGCTCATATACAGTCAGTCAGCAATCTATGTGGTCGCCAAATATGGTAATCTTTTTAGCATTTGAAGTGTGGTGGAACAAACAGACAGAGTTGTTGTAAAGTAAAAATATTGAAAATTTACCTGAACATACATTTTTCAGAATATATTCTCCCTGTTTTGTTCTTTTTTGTCTAAACCATATTATAATTAACCAAATTTAAATCATATATGTATATAATAGAATCTAACACCTCATCTATCAGTAACAACTGAAGTGACAAAGAACACTCAAAGGGGCAGATCTGACATAATGACCATTGCTTATGTTCCAGACAGTATAAGAGATGCTGAATAAAAAATGACAACACCGACATGTTTCTAGTTACCTTAGTGGAAAGGTATTATGGCTGCTAAAAATGTAAGCTTGCATTATAAATCTTGCATTCTTATTTTGGGAGGATATTGTTAGTGATGTAATGGTGTCATACGTCTTTTCCCATTATAACTAGTAGTTCTGCGAACGGTAGACCTCGCGAGCATTAAAATGAATTTTGAGCCGAAGATCCTTATCAGATCTTCACCAATTTTTTATGAGAGATTAAGTTGGCTTAAAGTATAAAATTGGAGTGGCTGTTTGTAATATTAAAATAACCGCTTTTCACTAAATGCATATGGATGTATACACGTTATACCAAAACAACATTTTTACAATTTTCGTCTGGCTGTCTGTCTGTTTTGAAACGGCTGGACCGATTTTGACGGGACTTTCACTGGCAGATAGCTGATGTAATAAGGAATAACTTAGGTTACTTTTGTTTTAGAAAAATAAATAGGGTCCCACGAAAAAAAAATTAAAACCAAAAAAAAAATAAAAAAAAGTTTGTTTTGGGAAGCAACCTAGGGACGAACCCGAGCGAAGCGAGTGTGAGTCGCTAGTTTTAAATAAAAAAAAGTAATCGAAATTGGATCACACAAGGCAGAGATATCCAGTAGCCCCCTTTTTGCCCCTTTTTGGTGGAAGCACCCCTCCAACCAAAAATCCCCGACGTCAAAAACATTGTATAGAATCGTAAAACCTGTATATTAAATTACGTTCAGACATTTTCTTAAATACGACCTGTAGATAAATCATCAGTATCAAAGATTAATATGGCGTTCTTATGAAAAAGTAATTAAATTTTAACTATATTTTAAAACATTCTTGTTAATAAAATATGGCGTTGAATGAGAACGTTGAAAGGACAGAAAGAAAAACTTTTCATACCATAAACATATAAAGTCGCTGTCCATTTAATTGAGCGTCATTTTAAAGTGGTTAAAATGAATGGATATGCAAATAATATAATTATATTAAAAAAATATATAATCCAAAAAACCAACCGCAATTCTATAGAAATTTTATTAAAAAACATAACTTAGGTTTCATCTAAAATCAAAAATACTGCATTCAAATTGAAACTTTTGAATCATTTAAATATACATTAATTTAAATGTCAATATTGCAAGTCCTTGAGAAAGCTCATTTTAACAAGTATCTCGGATCTACTCATACGTAGTACGGTCACATGTCTGACGACAAGTTTGGCTCAGTTTGTAATGACGCTACTTATTGTGCCAGCGGTCGCGGGTTCGAGTTCCGCTGGGTGCATTCATTTGTGTGATGAGCACGAATGTTTATTTTGGTCATGTTCTGTCATGGGTGTTTATATTTATAATATGTATGTATTTAATTAAAGTTATATATGTGTAGTTTATCAACTATCTGGTATCCATAACACAAGCCTCGTAACTTACCATGAAACTAGATGGTGCTGTGTGTTAATGTCCCAACATAATTATTTATCTATTTATATGTAGTATGTTAATTTTGTTTCTATAAAACTATAAATCTCCCAAAGCTCTTAAGCGATTGCTTTGAATTTTTAGAACACGTAAGTATTTTTATATGGAGAAAGTTTTTAGGGGATCTGTTTTTTATGGCTAGCCACTAGATGGCGCTGCATAAATTTCTATATTAATCAACCGATCGCTGTCAACAGTGGTAGGTAGTGGTAGTGATGGGATAAAATAATTTTAAATATACAGACAGAACCGCAAGCAATTGGTAAATATGACTAATAAATTCGTATTCGTATTCAGCCCTTTTTCAACGTCCCACCACAGCATGGGGCTCCCTTTACTACAAATGGGACCAGGACGCCACCACGCTAGCCAAGCGCGGGTTGGCGGACTTCACATGTCTACGAAAACTTGTTAGGTTCTCTCAGATATGCAGGTTTCCTCAGGATATTTTCCTTCACCGTAAGACGAATCATAATTATGTTAAAAATCATTCGCACATGAAAATATCAGAGTTGCGAGACCCGGGATTTGAACCCGCTTCACTCGGTGTCCCAAAGTATACTACATATTATAAATATATTAGAGCTGTTATTTCAGGGTGCAAGTTTGAGGTATGACAATTTGATAGGTAGCCAACTTTATACATAATATCTGGCAAAAATCTACGGACGTGTCTCTAGTTTACGATTTAGTACTAATATTTATTATTATTATCATGGACCGAATTCAAAGAAGGAGAAGCATTCAGTGTATTATATTTTCAAGTATCAGTATGAGTATGTTCGCGATTCTAAGCCAATTTTCGTGATTTTTTAATGTATTGGTTACGCCTCAATAATTCATAAGGTCACATACTAATTTCAACAAGATTTCATTTCTAAGAGAATAACTACTTTCTAAGCGACTTTTATTTCGCTATATCTTTTTGTTTAAAACTATTTATTATACATACGTACATGTCCCAGAAAATTAATTAGAAGCCCCGTCGTTACCTGCCTGTCTAAACAAAGTCCTACAAATTAAAAAAAAAACGTACTCATGTAGGTTTTATTCTTAGAATTGTCTTAGAACAAGCGTTAATCAAAATAAAAAATAGTAAAAAACCAAGCGTAAGTGGAATCCGCGCTAGGGGTTAAAAATTCCATTTTATTGCAAAACTAGCGACTCACCCTCGCTTCGCTCGGTTCGGCCCTAGCTTGGATATAGTAAAATGGATATAGTATGTTATCCTCAAGTGATAGAAATATGCCATCGCGGACTTTTTTGTAGACCTTTTTAAGGTGTACAATACTGTAGTACATTATTTTGATCTATCTCGTAGGGTTCAGCCAGCGTTTGCAAAGTAAGAGCAAAAAATGTGCCTATTTACGACATCACATTAGAACCTCTAAAATTATCAGTGTTTCTCTACTATATTATGCATGTATTATACATATAAACCTTCCTCTTGAATCACTCTATCTATTAAAGAAAAACCGCATCAAAATCCGTTGCGTAGTTTTAAAGATCTATGCATACATAGGGACAGACAGCGGAAAGCGACTTTGTTTTATGCTATTAGTTATGCTTTGGACGACCTTAAAACTTTTTTATCATCTACATATCCATTAATAACAACAATATATATACATATATATATATATATATATATATATATATATTCTTAAAATATTTAATATAGGTTAAAATATACATTATGCATATTTGTATGGGATATAGTCTTGTATAGAATTCGAAAATGTATAGATATTTCACTCGGAATCACAGCGGCGCCGTGGCTTAGTTGGTTAAAGCGCCTGTCTAGTAAACAGGAGATCGTGAGTTCGAATCTCGCCGGGGCCTAGGTTATTTTTTGAATAAACAGCTTACTTTTAGAATTGCTTTTTAAGTTATCAGATAAAAATTATTTATCAATTTAGTTCAGTCAAATATAAGCTATTATATTATACTTGTATATTTGTTTTGGTATTTTACACGTTGCATCAAGTTTCTTTTAATCTGGTGTCCATGTCACAGGTTATCAAAGGTTAAAGGTTTTCAATCGATTATTTCAAATTTGATAATTAAAAAATATTACCATAAAAGCATAAATTTAGTTTTTTTTAATACGCTATTTTTGTATGTATATACTTTCTCGTATGTATTTTGTTATTCCTTCACGTTATGAAATGAGTAAAGAATCTACCTATCACGCGAGAAAAACTTCAAAAACGATCTATTATTAAACTTATTAATGTTATTTTTTCATTGAAAAAAATCTTTATAAAGCTTTACTAAGCTTCAAACGAACTCGTCGAGCTTTTTATAACACACTAGCGACTCACCCTCGCTTCGCTCGGGTTCATCCTTAGGTTGATTCCCCATACAAACTTTCATCCCCATTTTCACCCCTTTAAGGGATGATTTCCGGGATAAAAACTCTCAAACTATCTTACTAAGTTTCATGTAAATCGGTCCAGTAGTTTCGGAGCTTATTCTGTACAAACAAACAAAAAAGTTTTCTGTTTATAATATTAAGTACAGAAAGCTTCTATACATTTCGTTCGTTATTTCTATACGAGTACTTATCTAATAGCAGTAATAGTTAAGTCTGATAGATTGACTTATTTGTAGTCATTTAACTGAAATGGCTGTAATAATTACTTATACATAAATCAGAAGCTTGCTTTTATAATATAGGCTTACTAAGGATTTTTAGATTTTCCGTAATAAATTATCGATAGATCGAGCGTTTCGATTCGTTATTACTTGAAGGAAATTACATTATGACAATAAATCATACTAATTTCCTGCGCTTTCTACACCAAATTTATATAAAAAAATATTTTCTACAATCAATACCTATACTAATATTATAAAGAGATAAAGTTTGTGAGTTTGTGAGGCTGTAGCGGGTAATCGCTGGGTCTACTGAACCGATTTTGATGAAATTTGGTAAGAAGATAGTTTCGAGACCCTGGGAAGGACATAGGGAGAGTTTTTATAACGAAAATCATCACTTAAGGGGGTGAAAATGGGGATGAAAGTTTATATGTGGAAGCAACCTAGGGACGAATCCGAGCAAAGCAAGGGTGAAAGCAGGAGCAAGCTAGTATTTTATAATATTAAGTGAGCAATTCTTGTATATATTTATGTGAGTGTATATATAATTTTTTGTATGTCGAAAACATCTTGAACGATTTACATCAAATCGTCTACATGTGTCTTTTCCAGAAAAAACACGATTTTTATATCTTTTCCGAAAAACGCGGAGCGAAGCTCGGTCGCAAAGGTACTAACCAGTTTAATTAGCCATAACATAAATCAAAGAAAAAAATAGTAATAAAATTTAAAAACTATCCCGTAATGTTGATTTCTATTTGAAAAGTTTTAGGTCTCTTTCCCACACATCGCCATCTTCTAATAACTGTTCTTGTCAGACAATTATTTTGAAAATTATCATTAAGCTTGGTTCGGACATACTATGTGGTACAAAAACAGTCTACACGATTAAGCCGTCACAGCGTACGAAAATAAATATTGTAAAAAAAAAGCGACAAATCCATATTACATATAACAAGTTGAGGTTATTTTTAATTCACACGTTTGCAGCCATACTTTTGGCAAACGTCTAAATTGTTTAATTATAAACATATTATTCACAAATTAGTATTTTGGTTTATGAATGGAAAATAATATTATCAGTTTTACTCAATATGTACTTTTATCAATTAGAAAAAATGTACTTCACTACATATTATAAAATAAAATCCTCCGCCACGTCTGTCTGTCAGTCTGTCTGTTCGCGATTAACTTAAAAACTGCTACACCGATTTTCATGTTGTTTTGACCAATGAATAGAGTGATTCTCGAGGTAGGTTTTAGTATATAATTTGTTAAGTTTTTGTATACATTGGCTAAAATATATATGTTGGAGGTATCGGAAAAAAATAAGCCGTCTGGGAGCTATCAACGGAAACGATGCTTATATATACCCTTTGAGATATAACAATGGTGGGTTATATGGTGGGTTTATAAAACTACAACTATGTGTAGTCAATTTTTTTGGGTTATTATGCGTTATACTGAAGATTTGCTGTATAGTTTGTTATAGATAAACTATGAAAGTACTACTGAAGATATTTATGTGGTTCACGATATCTCATACTCTTGATAGGCTTATTTAATCAAGGATTTCTTAAAGTGTGATAACTATTGCACCAAAAGGCTCGCCACTTGACTGTAAGAATTTTAATAATATTTACGTATGAATAAATTTTATACCAACTTATTTACACTCCATACAAGTCAAATAGCAATACTATTATGCAAACTAAATAAGAACAACAAAAAGTGTCACATTGCGGCAGATTCTTATATGACCCGCTGGACCTCTAAAGGGAAAGGGTTCGCAATACTTCTGAGATATTGTATAGGAGTACGTGGGGTTGTATAGAAATAAGCTTGAGCATCTACGATTAAATCTATATTATTGTATTACTTTTGTAGAGATAAAAATAATATAAAAGATTACAATAATAAACACAATTTTCTTAAGTCTTACGAAGCATATCAACTCAACTGTGTATTAAATAAGCTGATTAAAGATCTTTTCTCATCGCCTAAGTACCAAAATAAAAAAAAAACTCAAAACTCATAACTATATTCAGATAGATATTTGTTAAAACTTTTGAACTTAATTTTTGTCTTTCAATTAAAAGTCAGTAAGTCTGGAAAGCTACCACCAGCTTATGAAGCAATTCTGCTGAGTAAAGGCAAAATACTAATACCATGAAAAACATAACATGTAAAAAAATACAAGTCTCGCAACGAAGTTCTTCTACCGCAAAAAGTTCTGAGATGTTCAGTAAAACCAAATTGGTTAATTTATTTAGTAGACGAAAAATTATATGAACTGCAAAAGTAATTTTGTTGTTTAAATAAAACTATCTTTTCGGATTTTTTCGCGGATTTACTTTGATTTTTGGTTCCCGACGTTTCGATTGCTTTACAACAATCATGGTCACGGGAGAGAATTAGAGAGAAAAAGAGATTGCTGTAAAGCAATCGAAACGTCGGGAACCAAAAATCAAAATAAATCCGCGAAAAAATCCGAAAAGATAGTTTTATTTAAATGTCAAATATTCGCGTAAATCTAAGAAAGTAATTTTGTTGTATTAAGTCTTCTTAGTTACTAAAAATTTAGTTTTTTAACTTTATCCACAACGAAGTTGGGGGGTCGAAAATGTCCTGAATGGCTTCGAGAAAAGTATGTCACGGCTGTGCCCTTTTTTGCTCGAATTGGCGGGGGCACTGCTGTGTCCCTAGATGTAGTAAAAAATCTTAAGTAACGATTTTTGGTTACAATAATAAAATATAATAATTACTATACATTTATGCTACGTGAGTATTATTTAGAATGAATCGCACATATTCTACAATGTATTCAGTGCCAGCATACCGGTGACCGTATCAGTGGTGACATGGATCATATTAGATATAATTAGATTAAACGGGTGATGAGATTTCTAATAATTAAGTAAATATTACTTGGCATCAACTAACATATTCTTCGTTGGTAAATCTTTCTGTTATTTAAATGTAAAATGTTTACCTGACGGTCGTTGTCCTAGCGATCTCATGACCACCCCGAGCTCAGCCATTGTGATGGTACCATCCTCGTCTTTATCGAACAGCATGAAGGCTTCTTTAAATTCTAAAAGAAACAAAATATGTACATATATACGTTATCATATCGCACTGTTATTATTATTATTTCTGAATTTTTAGTTATATATAGCTAATATATGATAACAACTAATGAATCTTTTTTTTTAGATTACAGAAGATTAATATAGCGATAAGATTATTTTATAAGATATTTCGCGCTTAATATAAATAACCAATGTTACGTTTCACGATTATTATTTTTAAAACTCTTTAATGGACCACCAAATAAATTCCACAGATGATAAATTACCATAAATTGTTTTTTTTATTAATGAATAATATATAATTGCTATGTTAAAGATAAGAATATAAGATATTTATTTGTTTCTACCATTGATATATAAAACATAGATACACAATTCCTAAAAATAACTCTTATAAATAATTTAAAAACGTTTTAAACGAAACAACATTTATTTAAATTTTGTCATCCGAAAAGCAATTAACAAAAGAAAATATTGAAAAAACCGCAATTCAATTTTGAATTGTGCACATATTTTTGAGGACACTTTTGAGACGCTAATAGTGCATCTTGAGGTTTTGTACATCAATGGTTTCTATGAAATGTATTGCTTATTGAGAGTGTGACAAAATTCATAAACGAAAGATTTACCTGCAACTTGTTCTTCCGTAAGGCCATATTCTGACTGAAAACAAAAATATGATTAAGTCTATATAACTGAAAAACTCTTACACTCTAATGGCTATCATAAAGCTAACCAGACGTATCTACGGCAATTCAGTAAGACTTGATTTTGAATCCTCTTGAATATAAATGAAAAGATAAAAAGTTTCAAATAGCTTAGCTTAGTGAAAGCCTTACCGATCGGAATCGCTTGCTTAAACTTCAGGGGTGCTTGCTTGCAAATTTAAGTTCAGTAGATATGGAAAAAAAAGAAAATGCCACCAATTTCAACCGATCTCGGTTATAACTAGTAGCTCATTTTATTTCATTTAAACTGTAAGTATATTTTGCACACTTCAACCATATAATATCTCATGGGAACCACTTTTATAAAGTCGTTCACTGATACAAGAAAAAAGTATTTAACTTTCCAGCCTCTAAACTATCTCTGTATAAAAAATCAACTCCATTCCTTGCTACGTTGAAAATAAAAAATAAGAAAAGAAGTTAACTTTCGTCACAGTGTATTGGACATGTAAGGAATGGCTTAGTGTGCTGAGGGTCGCGGGTTCCATCGGATAGAAATTAAAAATGCTTGATAATAAAAAAAAATAGTAGTAAAATATAATAGAACTAACAGAGAACTGTCGTGTAGTCAAATCATTGGTATATCTCCTTAATCTTCGATATTCCTTGTGATATATATCATCTGTTGCAGTCCCCATATCTTCTTTGAACTAACAGACAGCGGGAAATTTTTGTTCAAAAATATCCACTTGAAAAGAGAAATGAGAACAATATCGTTCAACGGTGCGTGGTTCCTCCAATTTTGTGCTCGAGAGACACTTTTGCAGTTGACAGTTTTTCAAACTAAAAAAAGAATTGCAACTGGATTTTTATGACTCTTTCCATATTGAAACAAATTGTTTTGCCAATATTTGTTCGGAGATTGCTTTATTTTGATTTCAAAATTGTATGTTAGAATATGGATGAAGTTATTAAAGACCTGGTTTTTTTCTTATAATTTCTTTGAAACTGATGTGAAAAATAGTATATTATAGCTACTTTTTTAGTTTATGGTTCATATAAGTTTTAAAATATAAAGCAAAATAAACTATAAAAAGTCATGATTGAGATTTAAATTTCAAATTTTTGCTAGCATAACACGTACCGTACGCAATATATAATATGCACATACACATATACAAAATTAGATGAACTTTGCTGGATAAAAAAGTTTGCATAGGATTTTACGAAAATTCAATCTCAAACGAAATAAAAAAAATCCACCTATTAAAGTTTTTATAAAAAATATTTTATACAGATTCGGATAGAACAGTGAGATTACGACTACAAGTTATGTTTTAACCCACATATTAACACTTCTGTAGAATAAAGCTTACAGTAAGAAAAATTAAATTGAAAATTTTTTATTGATGAAAATTTTTCAAACAGGAACCTTTTAAATGTATCAAAAAGGATACCTAAAATGGTACTCAACTAGACCATCACGTTGAAAGATTTTTTAAGTTTGAGATACGAATTATTTTAATTGTGTTAGAAATTAGCAATTTGCGACTTTATCAGTGTATGTATTACTGTTAATCCATATTAGAATCAAGAGACATAATTCGAAAAATCATTTAAAAACTAATAGGCATTTTCTTAGATTTACGAATATTTGAAAATTTAAGTAAAATTATCTTTGTGGTCTTTTTCGGGGGTTTTTTTTTTTGATTTTTGGTTCCCAACGTTTCGAATGCTTCACAGCGATCAACCTTAGTCTCTTCCGTGACCATGATTGCTGTAAAGCATTCAAGCGTCGGGAACCAAAAAAATTAAATAAATCTGCAAAAATATCCGAAAAGATAGTTTTACAAAAGTAATTATATCATCCTTTTTAGACAAATTTATTCTTGAAATTTATGTAGGACTAAATCCTTACCACCTTGTTTAATTCATTAATTAAAAAAGAAATAATAAAAACTGGCTTACAATTTACGAACATCGCGTAACGTACACAAAAAAAAAAACAACATTTTTTGAAGTCGTTTTAAATTAAACGGCGTACGTAAGGTGACTTTACGGCCTTAGTTTAATTTTCATTTAATCGATTATCTGTGCAATAAAAACGCTCCATAAAAAGTTGGCCTTACAATTTTCGGGTGAACTAAGATCAAAAAGATACATATATATTTAAATCTATTTACTTGACTCCTTTCACATACCAAAAGACCTCCAACCACAATATTTTTTTAAATAATCACCGAGCCAAAATGCTACTAAAATTATATTACATATGTAATTAACACAATAATCACACGCGTTTTTGTTATATTTATCTAGAGGAATCGGACTTCATTTGAATCGATTAATTTTATATATTTTTTATTAATTATAATTGTTGACAGTTTTCCTGAACTAACGCAATAAAGGCGTGACACGCGCGACGACAATGACAGCTGGTATAAGTAGATGCTATATTTAAATTGGATTTTTGCGCTATTGCTGGCTCTCTACAGTAGTGCCAAAATAAAATTCTTTGATAATTTCTAGGGTAAATTATAATCAACTATTGAGTTGCCCTTACTTCGTTCGGGTACGTCCAGAGGTGCTTAACAGGAGCCTATCTGCAGGGTTATATCTGTGCAGCCGTTAAGGAGTAACAAGCACACCTACACTCACACACATATACTAACTTTTACATTTACATATAATAGTAACCCAATGAAGCACATACTCGTATACCAAGTCTCTAGTAAATTAAGTTTAGAATATATTGGAAGTTCAGATAAGTTTTGTTAAAAGCTTGTTTTACCATCTCAGATTCAAATTTTTTTGGTTCCCGACGTTTCGAATGATTTACACTTTACATCAATCATGGTCACAAAAAAAAGTGTGTGTGTCTGTGCAATTCACACACGGTAGAAATGATACTTCAGAAAAATAACCTACGAGAGAATGAGATGAATATAGAGTATCAGGAGTAGGATAAATATAAGGTTTATTTTTTTTTTATATTAATTTTATCACGTTTAAAAGTTATTTTACATTTTATTTAACATATTATATTATATTACATATTATTATATTCAGTATTTTTTATTTTATTTCTCACTTCCTGTGTAATGTATTCTATCTCATTCTCTCGCAGGCTTAATCCTATATATCTGTTTGTCCCTTTATCGTGACGCATTTCTGTTTTATCGAGTTTCAAATCATAACGATTCTAAAGGAGTTTCACTTCAAAATTGTATTTTTGAAACCATTTTGTTCGTGAGGAAACCTGCAATCTGCATGTCTGAGAGAACCTTGCAAGTTTTCGAAAGACATGTGAAGTCCGCCAACCCGCACTTGGCCAGCGTGGTGGACTATGGCCTGACCACCCTCGTATTGAAGGGAGACCCTTGCCCAGCTGTGGGGCGTTAAAAAGGGCTGAATACTTTTTAGTTAAAAAGTTATTAATTTATTACTTTTTACATCATTCGATCATCATTCGACATCATTCGATTCATTTATCAAGAGAGGAGGTAAGTACTTATTTATTCTGTAATTGTCAGAATTAAAATCAAAAATCAAAGGTCTAAACAAAATGGGGTATTTGTGGAGTAAATAGAAATACACGTTAAAATAGGCTCGCATAATATAGTAGCTGATTTTGTATTAAAAAAAAAAAAAAAAAAAAAAAAAAACAATCTGTAGTCAATATAGAACGAGCAAATATTTCCGTGATCTTGGCACAGCGAAAATCATTTGGAACGTCTCGTTTTTGGCGGCAAAATTATGGATACTTCAACGTCTTAGATGTTATTAGTATATTTGTATTACAAATAGTCGGTATGTTGAATTATATATTAAAACTATAGTTTAAAAGAAGGAAAATATTTAAATCAGGATTTTCTTAATAATAGACTAAAAGTAATAAACTTAATGCCCAATACCTTCTCTGAAAATCAATCTAAAAAGTTAAATTTGTGTTTACTATTAATTAAAAAATGTTTCTACGACTACCTTCATTATCACAATAGCTTGATTTTATTAAAATCTAGATTTAACAAATAATATTATATCTATCTATACATATAATAAAATTCTAACTGAGTCGAATCTGTACATTGAATATTTTTTTAAAAATCTTATTAAAATAGTCATTATTACCGATGCAGAGGCCGAATCTATAGTATTTCGATACCTTAATTCGTAAGGTGGCTAACTCCGTAACAGTCAATTTTACAGGGGACACTTAAAACTTATTTATTTCAAAATTATTCCGAATTTGTAAAATCTGAAAATCCCGTTGGTAGATAATAAGTCAATACGCAGTTTTTTAGTAAATATACAGTTTTACACTTTGATATTTTTACTATATAACCTGATTTAGGAGTTATCCGTTTTTTTTTCTATAAACTAAAAAGGATCTGTGAGATGTTTGGTTTGATAAATGAATGAAATAAAACAAAATTTTAATGTCTAATCACAGAAGTTTAATCAAGTATTAAATCAATAGGTAAGTATTGTTACTCTAAGATCAGTGCTTATGTGGCAGGTTATAGTAATACGTTTTATAATCTAGTAGCATAGATTTTTTTAGTTGTTGGAGATTTAAAAATTACTTTTTGTTATTTTTTGTCGGCTGTTGCTCGTACAGGTCAGGCAGGGCTGATTAGTGTTTTGCAGTTATGCTGTTGTTTCTCCTTTGGAGAAGCAATTGGTATTACTCTGAAAATTTTTATTTACAATATACTTCCATAGTGGGAACATATTTGAATGTATTCAAAAATAAGGTTTTGCAGACTCTTATCATTTGGTCATCTTTCTTTAAATGGTACACCAAGTGTTAGATCTCTTTGACTTTTCAGGTTCTTTACGGTCTCTTGGCCTATTAATTTACAACTGTCACCAAACTGTTGATATCCAAACGTTTTTCAGCCCACGTCGTATTCCAAAACTTTTCAAACCGTAGTTTCCTCTCACTTTCATTTATAAAATGGCATTTATATATAAATAAATAAAAAAATAGACATTTAATAATGGCGTTCTTTTTCTCTTTACATTTACATCTTACATTCACGGCTTTTTTTGGTTTCTTTATATCGTTCTTCCATATACCATCGACCTTCTTCTCGCGACAATACTCTTTTCCTGACTCTATTCTTTTTATTTATTTTTCTTTTCCATTTGTCCTTAATCACTTGTCATCGTTTTTTTTTTTTTTGGTTTAGGTTTATCGACTTTACTGTCAGAGCTAATGTAATCAACTAGTTTATTTTCAGATAATAAAATTGAGTTGAACTATTGGTGGCTTTATAAGTACCTGTGGCATAACGTTAGTATCCAGAGTAAATATGAGCTTTTCTTCAATTTTTATGTATCTACATGCTTTTTTTATTTTAATTAATTATCTTCTTATTAATTACCTTAGTTAATTATTATGATCCGAATATTACGGACTAGTTGCATCTGCGGTATTACCAGCGTCAGCATGGTATGTGGTTTTATGTATAGGTAATGTGTTATTTCACTTTAAAAACTATATGTGTGTAAAATATATTCAAATCCGTACAGTCGTTTTTGTGTGAAAGAGTAACAAACATCCTTATAATTCATCCGTACATCCACACATCAATCCTCACAATTTTTTACATAAATTTATGATATAATTAAATAGGATATTCGATCCTAGTTATTATATTAGATATTATATTAGATATACAAACACACAAACACCGTATTTACGTGGATTACTAAAGAAAAATGAACAACTCCCTCCATTAAGAAACTAAAACATAGAAAGCTTAACGAACAACTCCAATGCTTAGGTTAAATCACAATAAAAGCATTGTTTAATACGTAACCCGTTAAAATAATGTAAAATACACTTACTTTGTTACAAAACACATCAGTTTTACAGCATACAATTAACTTTTATTAAATCTAAATTAACTTATTAACAAAATCTCGGAGCACTATAAGTACGCGCGTAAGACGCCGTACAAAATGACCGATTTCATGGAGTTGTCTAAATCGTTGAGTTTTGTTTCGCGTGGAGTTGTTCGGATTTCTTGCGGCGATTTATTCAAAACCTAAATAAATTAAAGGAGTTATTGTTTTTTCAAAACATGCGGAAACGTCTGAAGTTACAGTCAGTACAAAAATCTAAAAATCAGTAAAAAGTGGAGTTGGCCGCTTTGCAAATTAAGGTATCGATTTAGAATTTTCGTTGGTCTGTCTGTATGTCTGGGAACGTATCACGAGAAAACCACTGGACAGATTTTGATGAAATTTGGTATGATGATAGCTGGTTATCCGAGTCAACATATAGGATACTTTTTATTGCGGGAAAATATCTCGTCTCTGAGAAATCTACACTAATAGTGAAAGTTTCTAGGGACAAACCTGAGCGGAGCGAGGGTGAGTCGTTAGTATAAGATAATTATTATCAGTGGAGTTTTGATAAATATTTTCAGAAATGATAAAGATATAAATAGATAGATAAAAATAAAGATACATTACCTACTTTTCTCTTCTTTTTGAAGTCGACCGAAAATTAATATAAACAATAAACATTCGTGGTGTCTAGCTTTGTAGTGCTATTATCGATGTATAATGAATATTGAAGACATCTTCCATAATAAATTATATGAAATTTTGTGTTTGTGTTTAAGCTGAAACTTTGGATAGAATTTTTTTTCTAATTCATGTTTTGAGTGTAGTTATAGAAGGCAGTTCAGTATAGTATTATTATATTCAGTTCAGTTCAGTATAGTGTTTATTATAATATATTATTTATCTGTTCATAATACTTCGTATTTTTTATCGTACACAACTTGATTATAGGTAGACTTAGTTTTTCTAGGTCTTTTTTGTTTTTTTTTTTTTTTAAATAGACGGGAATAGAATCCACGACATAAGGTGTCTTAGGTACTCGTAGTACGAGCCAGATACAGCACACTGTGCCTTTAATGCATTTATTTTTTAATTTCATTATCAAAAAAATATAACAAGTATATATTTAATTATTTTTAATTAAATGATTCGTTAAATAATGATATTAATTTAATTAATAATTATATTTAGTTAAAAATAATTCGTTTTTAAAAGAAAACCCAGAAACATTTCAAAAATATTTATAATAGGTGATTCTTTAAATTGACATTACTTATTTTTTTATCAACCGATTGAAATAAAACATACTAAATGTTAAGTGAAGATTACCGCAATACATTAGTGGAAACCGCACCTAAATAGGTTAAGCCATTTCTGAGATTAGCGCGTACAAACGCACAGACAAACTGACAAAAATTTAAAAAATCATTGTTTTGGGTTCTATTGCTTAAATAAAAACCCCTAACAATCGTTTTTCTCAAATATATTCCATGTACAGACAGCGATCAGTTATAATTTTATAACATGTATAGATTTTAATAGTATAGCGACATCTAGTTTAAACTTTAAGAAACAATTTAATGTTGACACTCAACTACAGATAGCGTTGTTCGATAAAAATAGAAAATTTTGTATGTAAGCAGGATTTTTAAAACTATAGGTTTAAAACCATTTACATACATAGAAAAAAAATATGAGCAGGTAAATATTTTAAAAATTATTAACAGGTGAAATTTTTTCAAAAATGTGTTTGAAGAACATTTTTTGACAATACGTTTGTCTCAGTTTGTAGTGACCTTACTTGCTGTGCCACCGGTCGCGGGTTCGAGTCCCACTGGGGGCATTAATTTGTTTGATGAGCAACGAATGTTTGTACTCCAGTCATGGTTGTTTATATTAATAATATGTATGTATTTAAAGTTATATATGTGTAGTGTATAAACTATCTGGTATCCATAACACAGGCCTGGTAGCTTACCATGGAACTAGATGGTGCTGTGTTTTTATGTCCCAACATATTTATAGTTATCTTGAATGTAATCAAATACTAAAAGTCAACATTTATTTTATCGTATCGATTTCAAACTTTGTATGTATAATTTCAATGACTATTCAATAACACTAGCCCAGGTCGTCTAATGGTCGAAATTACACAATAATAATTATTGAAAATTTCAGGAAAATAAATATAAATTAGCCTCGCTTCACTCGTTTTAGCTTCTAGAAAAACAAAAACAAATCTATCCCACAGGAACCGTACATTTTTCCAGGATAAAAAGTAACCTATGTGCTATTCCCAATTATAATCTAACTCTGTGCCAAATTTCATCCAGATCCGTTCAACCATTCTGGCGTGATTCCAACATCCAAACATCCATCTAAGCTTTCACATTTATAATATTAGTACGAAGTAAGATAGAATTTACCTGTCTATATATATATATATATATATATATATATATATATATATATATATATATATATATATATATATATATAAACTGTTTCAAAAAAACTGTTGAACGCTACAGCTCGTCAATAGCTACTTAACAAAAAAAAACTAAAATCGGTTGATAAACACAGAAGAAAAAGGTGCTGAACTGTTTCGTCTTTGCCCATTTATATATGTAATATATACCTACTAGTGATCGCCGCGTGGTTGAAAATCAACAATAATTCATTGAGTTAAACATTTATTGTCTTGCGTATATTACAATATTAACATATTCTCAATTTGACCACAGACACAACTTTAACTTAACTTAACTTTAACAATAGACACAAGACTATACAGGATGGATTTTTGAGACGGGACAGTAAGGGCAGATACCTTAAATACTATAGTTACAGGAAAACGTTCCTAGGAGACCATCCTCGAGAAGGTCTCCTAGGAACGTTTTCCTGTAACTATAGTATTTAAGGTACCTGCCCTTACTGTCCCGTCTCAAAAATCCACCCTGTATATACGTATGTGTGTCAAATACATGGTAGTGTGTGTAATGTTTTTTGTATTGATTTAATGTATTTTTTATGCATAATTAAAAAAAAATATTAGCATTCTGCACTCCTTCTCTATATGAGCTATAAGTATGGAAAATTTCACACTCCTCCGTCCGCGCAATTTTCGTAAAAAGGTGTACAAAGTTTTTGCTTCACGTATTAATATATAGATATAGAATTGACGTTATCGAGTTGATCTGACGAGGAAGCCAGGAGGTAAATAATATGTACTACTAGAAGATAATACATTTGATTTGAGTTCGTTTGATTCCTTTTTAAGTGGTATCTGTATACACTACGGCTTGTAAAAGTGTGTGTTTTCTTAATTATATTGAACTGTTCTTTTCAGCTTCCAATTAAAATCAAAACTATAGTTACATTTTATTTCAATAAGTCCATCACCAGTCCAATAGAGCTCCAGATATGCCTTTATTAAACGGCATTTCTTTTTTGACAAAAACTAGAAAGTACTTAATCTAGGTCAGTATTTTATTATGTATATTACGCAATATATTCGCCAATTATAATCGATTTTCATGACATTATTTAATTAAATCGTATACCTCAATGATGCTTCAATATAAATTTTAAGATATCGATCTATGAACCACCTTCTTCACCTTTTTACTTTAAAAGTTTACATGTCACATACACCGGTGTTAACCCGTCTGTTCACTCTACTCTACTCCCTTAGCGAAGTCCCGTCTTCTTGGAAGGTTGCCATTGTTCACCCTATTCCCAAAAAGGGTGACCGCACAGACCCGTCCAATTACCGGCCCATCGCGATAACCTCTATACTCTCAAAGGTGATGGAGCGCGTGATAAATACCAGGCTCCTAGCATACCTAGAAGAGAACCAGCTCATTAACGACCGACAATACGGATTTCGACATGGTCGTAGTACTGGTGATCTTCTAGCGTGTCTGACTCACCGTTGGGCAGCTGCTATTGAGAGTAAGGGGAAGGCGTTAGCACTTAGCCTCGATATCGCTAAGGCCTTCGATCGGGTCTGGCATAAGGCGCTTCTATCGAAGCTGCCATCATATGGACTTTCCGAGAGATTATGCCAATGGGTTGCTAGCTTTCTTTCTGGACGTAGCATAAAGGTCGTAATTGACGGTATATGCTCAGACACTGTGCAGATTAACGCTGGCGTACCCCAAGGTTCAGTACTATCGCCTACACTGTTTATTCTGCATATCAACGATATGTTGCTAACTGGCAACACTCGTTGCTATGCAGATGACAGTACAGTCGATGCCTATTATACTGGCCGAGCAGGCATCTCTCGAGCTAAGGTTGAGGAGAACAGAGTCCAACTTGTGTCCGAGATTGAGACTTCCCTGGAGCAGGTCTCCGATTGGGGCCGACGAAATCTCGTCCAGTTTAACCCCTCAAAGACACAAGTTTGTGCGTTCTCCACTAAAAAAACCCCATTCTCTATAGCGCCAAAGTTCCAGAACACTACCCTTAACATCTGTAAGAGTATCGGGATCTTAGGGGTCGAAATATCGAGCGACGTCCAATTTAGACGTCATCTGGAAGAAAAAGCCAAACTGGCTTCCAAACAAATGGGTGTC
Organism: Fabriciana adippe; assembly: GCA_905404265.1. NCBI lineage: Eukaryota > Metazoa > Arthropoda > Insecta > Lepidoptera > Nymphalidae > Fabriciana > Fabriciana adippe. Next base: position 3,368,730 of record FR989995.1, read on the forward strand.
CTTAACAGAGCGAAACAGTATTTCACGTCGGGGCATCGCCTTTTGCTCTATAAAGCACAGGTTCGCCCTCTCATGGAGTACTGTTCTCATCTCTGGGCAGGCGCCCCCCAATACCAGCTTCTTCCATTTGACTCTATCCAACGCCGGGCAGTTCGTATTGTCGACGATCCCATACTCACAGACGACTTGGAACCTCTAAGCCTTCGGAGAGATGTTGGCTCTCTGTGTGTTCTTTATCGTCTTTACAATGGAGAGTGTTCTGATGAACTTTTTGATTTGGTGCCACCGTCACGATTCTATCATCGCACCCTTCGCCGCCGGGTTGGATGTCATCCACACATTTTAGATGCTTGGCATGCTTCAAATGTACGTGCATCTCGTTCTTTTCTACCTCGCACGTGCAAAATGTGGAATGATCTTCCTCCTGAGGTTTTCCCTGAGCGCTATAACATGGGGGTCTTCAAGAGCCGTGTCTTCAGGTCCCTTAAAGGCCGGCAACGCATTCGCAACTCCTCTTGTGTTGCAGATGTCCATGAGCGGCGATAGCCACTTACCATCAGGAGGATCGCTTGCTCGTTTGCCCCTTTCTTGTATAAAAAAAAAAAAAAACATGTATACATACATATGTCTATTCGGACTCGTTGTGAACTAAACAACTATATTATTTATATAGCATAAGAAAAGAGTCAGGCGTGAGCTAATAAGAATTTCTAAGCATCAAGATATAATTAAGTATATAGAGATTACCAACCCTTATTTTTTTTTAATTGAGTACATTCATAAATACACATTATCCTGTATTTTGTGGTGTTCAGAAAATAAAATATTCTAAGATCAACTATAATTTAACTAGCAGAACCCGCGGCTTCACTCGCGATCAAACTACGAAAAATACGAAATTTCATGCAAATATGTCCAAGGAATAAAAAGTTTTATACAAACTTTTATCCCCTATTTCACCACCTTAGGGGTTGAATTTTGAAAAATCCTTCCTTAGTGGATGTCTTCGTCATATGAGGAATACGTGTGCGAAATTTCAATTTTCTAGCCTTAAGTTTAAGGTTTGGCCTGTGCGTTGATACATCAGTCAATCACTTTTGCCTTTTATATATATATATATATATATATATATATATATATATATATATATAGTTTAATTATAAAAATAAAACACATGTGTGTGCATTCACCATTTCTTTTAAGTAATATTTATTTAAGATGTCCTCGTCCGCAATCACGTAATTTGTCATTATTTTATCTACCTAGAATAACAACTAATTATGCACGTAATAGCTTTTTATACCGTTCCTGCAAAATGCATAATGAAATATTTAATGACATTGATTTATTTTCCCTTTCTTTAAATAAGTTCAAAATTTTAACTAAAAGTGTCTGTTCGTGATCGTTTCCCTGTTCTTGTATATACTTTAATTTTTAATAAGCTAATCATGTATTTTACCTACCTTAAGAATTTGTAAACTGTAAAGACTTAAAAATGTAAAGGTTTTTATTTCTTTTGTTTATATGTAACTAAATACTGTTTGTCTTCCAAATAAATAAATAAAATAAAAAATAAAAAAAAAACCGACTGCATAAAAGCTAACTAAAAAGATGAAAACAAGTTGACGAAGGAATATAGTATTATGCAGTTGGAGACATACACATTTCATCCTTGCCGTAAGATGTACAAACATACATATGTACATATATGGACTGATAAACACATTACCTTCCTTTGTCTCGTGCAGTCGGATAAAAAAATAGGGAGTTGTGCAAAACTACAAAAAATACTATTATTATATTCTGGGGCTCTACAAAAAACTTGGTAAAGCTTCAAATTTATTTTCAACCCATTGTCAGTCGACAAGCCGTGAAATTACACGTATGTCATAAACTAAGCTGTAAACTATTAGTGATTAAAGAAAGCGGTAGACCGAAGAGTGTTCACGCCTTGTCTTTCAGTGTCGTAAAATTTAACGTTTACGTATTACGTAATTTAGCGATGGCGTTTTGAATTTTGATGTAAATCTATACAATATATGTACATATAACAAAATTTTAATTCAGTTGAATTTGTACATTAAATATTTTTTTGGAAAATCTTATTGAAATAGTCATTATTATCGATACAGAGGCCGAATGTATAGTTTTTAGAATTTTTGTCTGTCTGTCTGGGAGCGCATGACGAGAAAACCACTGGAAAGATTTTGATGTTTAGTATGACGATAACTGGTTATCCGGGACAACATATAGGGTGCTTGTTACTGCGGGAGAATATCTCATCTCTGGGAAATCTATACAAACGTTAAAACGTAATTAGGGACGAACTCGAGCGAGGGTGAATTTTTTCGCGGATTTATTTTGCAACAATCATGGTCACGGAAGAGGCTAAAGTTTAAAACCTCTCAAAGGTCATCATTAAGTACTCGTTACAGACAGCACTTACCCACACTTTCACAAAATGATTTCAAAATATTCAAAAATGGCACCAAAGTGCCATAAAATATTTGTTAATTTTAATTCTAAACATTTTAATAATAATTTAATAAGTAATTATTTTTAATCTATACATATAATAAAATTCTAACTGAGCCGAATCTGTACATTAAATATTTTTTAGAAAATCTTATTGAAATAGACATTATTATCGATGCAGAGATCGAATCTAGATACTAAGTACTTTTTAGAATTTTTGTCTGTCTGTCTGTCTGTTACCGCATCACGAGAAAACCACTGGACAGTAATAATATAGGACAATAATAATATTATAGCTTGAAAGTATATCGTACGATATATAAGCTTCAAAATTGAAACTGCGCGCGCGATGCCGTGGGCTGGACTAGTTAGTAAATTAATCAAAAGTTTCATTATCTTTTGCTGGATTCCAAGGGAAGGTTCTGTTCTTCATTTAGCTTTTCAGTAATCTATCATTTATGTTTTGACAGTGACAGACATAATGACAGACTTTTAACCAACGAATGATAAAGAAGGTTCTTACTTCGATGCTTTTTTGTATGATCACATATTAATTTTTATTTGGTTTACTTAATAATAGAGAACCCCAAGTAACTTTAAAAAAGAACTTAATTTTGAAGATAATAATCTATATACCTACATATAAATATGCACAAATGAAATATTTAAAAACCCCCAACACAATAAGCCATTCATTGAGGCCATTTCAATAAGCCTAATCATTAACAACATAATATAATACAGTATGGCGCAAAAGTAATGTCATCATGTGAATTGGCTACCATTTTGTCAGAAATGAAAAAAATGAGACATATACCAAGTTTCGAAAGAATTAGATCTGTGGAAGTTGCTCATATCCTTTTACCGTCTAGGAAAAAATGGATAGCTTGCAAACGGCTGCACAAATTTTCTTGATTTACAGCTAAGAACACTCTCGAACAAGCCATCTTTTAAACTAAAAAAATCTAATTTAAAATAGGTTCATCCGTTCAGGTACTGCAATGCCACAGACAGACACACAAATACTTTTTTGTTTTTTTTTTTTTTGTTTAGTAGTTATTAACGATCAATACAAGAATTTAGGTAATAGTTTTTTATATAGATAAACATTCTATTCATACAAGTTTTCTACAAATCAATAATGATTATGCCCGAATTTCAACCTCTGGGTGAACAATAGTAAGAACGGATAATAATACATTTTATGTTATACTAGCGACTCATCGCATTCGCTTCGGGTTCGTCCTTGGACAAAAACAAATCTATCCCACGGGAACCGTACATTTTCCAGGATGATATATAGCCTATACCCTTCCTCAGTTAACAGGCTATCTAATGCAAAAATAATTTTTCTAATCGGATTAGTAGTTCCTGAGATTAGCGCGTTCAACCAAACAAACAAACAAACTCTTCAGCTTTATAATATTAGTATAGATTTTCTTCAATGTAGGTCTTTAATCTTTATATTAAAAAAAAATCCTTCCCTACTGAAATTAGTGGTTTTAAATTTTTTAAACGCTGTGCACCTTATTAGTTAAAAAGTTATTTGTGAAAAGCATTTGACACACTATAAAAAAAATAAAATGTTTCAAGTCATTTTCAAAGACAACATAGAGCTATTAAACACGAATACATCATCGTAAATCTATTCCAGAGCTCAATAGCTGCTTGTAAAGTGTTTGGAAAGATGAAACGGTCGTGACCGTTTACTTTATGCGAGAAGACTTGAATGAAATTAGAGTTTAAGTATTGTCGCTTTCGCATTATAACCCGTTGCGAATAGCTAATTTTGAGACTGGTTTTTGAAGATATGACATTTATATCGTATTCAGCCCTTTTTTTAACGTCCCACTGCAGTGCACAGGCCTTCTTTCATTCAATATTAGGGGAAATTAGGCCATGGCATGGCCAAGGCAGTGGTAGCCCAGTGGTAACCCGCTCGTTTTGGAAACCGAGTGAAGCGGGTCCAAATCCAGAGTTTCGCACCTCGGATATTTTCACGTGCGAATCATTTCTAACATGATTACCACTTGCCTTACGGTGAAGGAAAACATCGTGAGAAAACCTGCATGTCTGAGAGAACCTAGCAAGTTTTCGAAAGACATGTGAAGTCCGCCAACCCGCACTTGGCCAGCGTGGTGGACTATGGCCTGATCCCCCATAATATTGATATGACATACATATTAGTAAATTGTTTTCACATGACAATAAAATCTATATACAACATTAATAAAAACCTAAGTCGTAAATATAAATGATGATCAGTGGATGAATTTTTTGAATCGATTTAGTTCAGATATAAGCAGAAGAATAAACATTTTTATATATTCTTTTTATTCAACTTTTTTTATCATCAAGCTGTCAACAAGCTATATTTAATGTTTACGTTTAATATTCTAAAATTTAGGTAGTTATCATAACCGCTACCTTTTTATACTTCTTTATAATTAAAAAAATTGAAATAATCAATAAAATATCTTTACAATTCAAGAATATCTTTCTAAGATTGATAGATAAATTGAAAACTTAATAAGTTGGGTTTGGGCTATTAGCATTACTGATTGTTAGGAGACGGTACACCTTTGTTTTAAAAAATAATTATTATATATTTAACATCTCGTACAATATACGGTCGATACGTAGTCGACTGAAAGAGCTGTCATCGATTAACCAAAACTTATTTTAAAAACACCTTACAAAAACGTAGTATTGACATCAAATTTTCGTATCATAAGTAAAATCTAATACTAAAGTTTTACTATTAATTATTGATAAAGGTATCTATCTATTGAAACAAAACATCTTTAAGTTTTTTGGGGTTGAATGTTTTAAAACAGATTATTTAGAAAAGTAGTATATTATATCCACTATATCTACATCTACGAGTTTAATTAATGAATATTATTATCAACGCAAATATTCCGCGACAGCTGACATAGCAGCAAAATTAGCGATATCAGAAAAAAAATCTAAACTTTTTAGTGTCTGTGGCTCATAAAACATGGCCTGTGTTTACTCACACTATTAGTCTAAGATAAGAATATATGTATGTATATATATATATATATATGTATGTATGTATGTATGTATATATATATATATATATATATATATATATATATATATATATATATATATATATATATATATATATATATATATATTACGTGGTGATGGTTTAAAAAATATATTTCGCCTAGAAAAAGAATGAGGGGTCCACCACGTAGTTCAGAATCTCCTACTATTAACTAATAAAAAAAAAATTGTACTTTAAATAGAACTCCAAGCACTTTGACCGTACTTATTTTTTCTGTAAGGATATATTTCTATTGCACTTGAGGGTCTTATTTTATCTTATACCATTAAAAATATCCTTTTCTTAACACATTTCATTTTATGATGACAAACAGTTCAATCTTTTACAACTATTGACCTGATCTTTATAGGGTGAGATTAAATGACTTCATAAAATCGGTCCTTATATATTTTTGCCATTTTATTATATACATACATACACTAGCGACTCATCCTCGCTCCGCTCTAATTCGTCCCTAGTTACGTGTTAACGGTTAGTACAAATTTCTCAGAGATGACATATTTTCTCGCAGTAAAAAGTATTCTATATGTTGACTCAGATAACCAGCTATCATCATACCAAATTTTATCAAAATCTGTCCAGTGGTTTTCTCGTGATGCCTTCACAGACAGACAGACAGACAGAGAGACACAAATTCTAAACTATAAATTTGGCCTCTGTATCGATAATAATGACTATTTCAATAAGATTTTTCAAAAAAATATTTAATGTACATATTCGACTCCGAATTTTATTATATGTATAGACCGGTATGTATGTATATATGTACCGATTTATTACATGGTATGCTTTGCAGCCATTAAAAAGAATAATGAATTGAATTAAATAGACATTTTAATGAACTTAAAAAAAATGTTGACTAAATAATATAAGGTACGAGTATTTATTTATTTTTTTATTTTTTATTTATAAATACTATATTGCACACACAAGGAAAATACATAAAATCAAAGAGAAAAAAGATCACAAAAGGCATGCAAAGGCGGTCTTATTGCTATAAGCAATTTCTTACAGACAACCTCTGGTGAAAGGATTAATGAAAACCGTAAGTAGGACGGTACAATAATATTATAAGGCTCAAATATATACATACATAAATAAATAGAATAAACATACATATATACATTATACATATACATACAAAATACATTATATATATATATATATATATATATATATATATATATATATATATATATATATATATATATATATAAATACATACGTGTAAATATATATATATATATACACTTTATCTACAAAGAAAGATAGTAATTAGTAGTATATAAAGCGAATGTATTAAATTCTTTATTTTATCATAAAAAAATGGTTGAATCGATTTCAATAATTCCTTATTCAGCTGAATGTAGTCATTAAGCTCGAAGTTTCCACTTACAAATCAAAGCCATATTACACTTCAATCGCAAGAGTAGATCTTGTTACAGAAGGGCTTTTTCTTTTTCTATTATATGATTGCCGAATAAGAGATCTTATACGTATCTGACTCTAAAATTTATATGCTCGTCGTCTTCTGTCTTCTTTACAGATAAATAAAATTGAATTGTCTGTTTGTAATGTCAAAATAACATTAATTTTACTAAATTAATACTTATAAGAAAAACACAATTTTTAAATTTTTGTCTGTATGTCGGTCTGTCTGTCAGTCTGTCTGACTGTCTGTCTGTTTGTTTCGACTAATCTCCGAAACGGCTGGACTGATTTTGACGGGATTTTTACTGGCAGATAGCTGATATTATAAGAAGTAATCTAGGTTACTTTTATTTTACAAAAAAGATTAGGGTTCCACTCAAAAAAAAATTAAAACTTACCTAAGGACCCACCCGAGTGAAGCAATGGTAAGTCACTAGTAACACGGATCATATAATACTATACTAGTCTAGTAATAAATACACAGAAGGTATCTCTCTGCGCAGTAATAACAATTTTATATGACCTCTTTCTTGTGCTGTTCCAATGGGACACTTTGTTTCTTATTTAAAATTTTCTTACTCTAGTTGTAGTGTAAATTAATAATCCTATAGCAGCCTATGAAACACGCATCTTTTTCGCAGATTTTCGAAATTCTTTTATAAACATATGTTCGCCTTATTAAACTCCGAGGTTATTTGTGTCTAACTTAATATATTATTATTTTTTTATTTTTATTTTTTTATTTAACCATTTATTCCAGGCAATAATTACAAAAAGATCTTAAATAACAGAGGCCCATATAATATATACCTTAAAAACTAACATATATATAATATTAAACTATTTAACACGTAGTATCGACGTAGACGTTATTATACAATTTATTGTTTTGTAGAGATGATATTTGCTTTTAATATTAATATTGGGCCTAAACTTCAACTAAAAATATCATGTGAATTCGTTCATAATAATTGGAGAAGATATGACACAAAATCATTCAGTACCTCATTTTTTGGAAAATAAAAAAGTTTCTTCTAAATGAATCCTCGACCAAATAAATTTCCAATAAAATCGTTTCTGTCACTTTGGAAATTAGTTAAACAATCAAAATATATGTGACAGAACAAGGTAATATACATGTGTAAAATTTGATTCACTTTGTTGAACTTTTAAGCTTAATTTTAATATCATACCTATATAATAATTATTTTATAATAGACTAGTGACGTTTAGTTTAGATTTCTCAGAGATGAGATATTTTCCCGCAATAAAACGTATTCTATATGTTGACCCGGATAACGAGCTATCACCATACCAAATTTCATCAAAGTCCCTCCAGTGGTTTTTCTGTGATGCGGTAACAGACACACAGACAAAAATTCTAAAAACTATATATTCGGCCTCTGTATCGATAATAATGCCTATTTCAATAATATTTTCCAAAAAAATATTTAATGTACAGATTTGGCTTAGTTACAATTTTATTATATGTATAGAAGAGTCTTGCCCAGACCGCAGTGATACAATAAATAATGTTCATCACAAAATCATTTATAAATTTAAGAAAATGTACACTTATTAGTTAATATGATCAGAAGAATATGAATCAATCCACTCTGTTATGTTAAAATTGACTTCATAATTTCTTAATTAATTATAGCTTATTGGTGGATGGAGGTCGTGTTTTGACGAAACACGGGTATAAATTATTTACGTCTACATAAAATACTCTAAACCTTCATAGTCTACGTATCGTAATACCAACTGTACAATGTGAAATTAATAGGTAGTAAAACATCTAAAAGATTTGGCAAGTGCTTTTAATTTTTCATAACAGGGCAAATTATTATTTTAGTAGTTATTATTTTAAACACTACATTTTTGGCAGATTCTTCACTGCAACAGTCTGTTTATTATGCTGGAGAAGTTATGTTTCTTATTAAACAAAATAAAGAATTTAAGTAAGTACCTTTTACTTATCCAAAAAGATTTTAGCACAGATTTATAAAGCAAATGCTTCAATCTTGAGAATAGCCAGTTAAAGAAACTTAATAATATATCATCTAGTAGACGCTATTAATATATATCTAGCGGCTCACCCTCGCTTCGCTCGGGTTCGCCACTAGACAATCAAACACAAAACTATCCCACGGGAACTGTACATTTTTATGGGATAAAAAGTAGCCTATTTCTTATTCTGATGTATGAACTATATTATTGTAAAGTTTCATTAAAATCCAACCAAGTAGTTTTTGTATACTAAGATGTATAAGTTACTATAGTTTTTTAACTATCCCACTGGAACTCTTTAATTTTCTAGGATAACAAGTATCTAAGACGTTGACTGGAGATATAAGGTACCACCATATAAAATTACGTTTAAATCGGTCCAATAGTTTCAGAGATTAGCCCGTACAAACAGACAAACAGCCAGAGAAACAAAAAAATTGAAAAATATCTGGATTTGTTCTATTTCTCTTCTTACATCCCCCTGACTCGTTTTTTAGCATTTTTTTCTATGTACAGACATTCGACCTCTACAGTTTTATAATATGTATAATATGTATAATATGTATTATGTATAGATTTATAAAGGTACTGAAAATATCCACTTACCAAATTAATGGTAACAATGAGCTCGTACTGTTGATGTTTGTGGCCCTTCTTCTTCTTGCCCTGCGGCGTCTTGACGGCGGCAGCTGCTGCCTGCTTCGGTGGGGCCGTCTTCGCTGCACCTTTTTGTGCTGAAGGCTTGACTGGTGTTTTTGGACCACCCTTCGTTGATGCACCTGTATGTGATATATTTTTGTAAGGTATTGGTTGTTATCTATATATTAATACGTGTAGCATAAACTTTGTACCGCTTTTTACGAAAATTGCGCGGACGGAGGAGTATGAAATTTCCCACACTTATAGTTTATATAGAAGGAGTGTAGAATGCTAACTTTTTTTTTTAATTATGCATAAAAATACATTAAATCAATAAAAAAACATTACACACACTACCATGTATTTGACACACACACGCATATATACTCTTGTGTCTATTGTTAAAGTCTGCGGTCAAATTGAGAATAGATTAATATTGTAAAATACGCAAGACAATAAATATATAACTTAATGAATTATGGTTGATTTGCAACCATGTGGCGATCACTAGTACCTACTATCTGATGCTTAAATCTTCTTAACGTGCTAGTTCGAATGGTAATTTGAAAATCTCATGTAATTTAAATAAAACTATCTTTTCGGATTTTTTCGCGGATTTATTTTGATTTTTGGTTCCCGACGTTTCGATTGCTTTACAGCAATCATGGTGGTGAGTCTCTCCCGTGACCATGATTGCTGTAAAGCAATCGAAACGTCGGGAACCAAAAATCAAAATAAATCCGCGAAAAAATCCGAAAAGATAGTTTTATTTAAATGTCAAATATTCGCGTAAATCTAAGAAAGTATTATAATCTCATGTAAATGAGATGACTTAGACTGAAGTTTATAATACTTTAGTAAAATGTAATGTATAAATTTTACTGTAAATGTACTCGTATTATATAGATCTATCATAAACTAACTAACCCGCCAAATGTCTCAAATTCAATAAAGTTTATGATCACAGAAAAATTGGGTCTATTGGGGTATTAAAAGTTTAGGTCAAAATACTTTGTATATTATCTATGAAAATTACTTTATATACATATATTGTCTATTTATTAGCTTTTTAGGCAACATATTTAATTTTAAAGAAGTAACAATGTTTAAATAGTATAAAATAAAGTTGCTATCCACGTCTTTTTGCTCGTGTGTTAAGTTCTTCTGAACTATACAAGTTTTGACACCGTTTTCACTATCATTTAGAGAATTTTTCCTAAAATATTATTATGTATAATTCATGAACACTAAAGCAAAGAAAAATCGATATTTTGTAATCAAGCCGTTAAGCTTGAGTGAAGCGAAGGCGGGTTGATAGTTATTAACATATTACGAAGATAGGGAGTTAAGTAAAACACAATACTAAATTATAATACCGTTTAAATATATCCTTGATTATAATCTTGCTTCTATAATTAAAAAAATTAATATATGTCATCAAGAATCCCATGAGCTAATATACTGCTGCTCCTTTTTTAGGGTTCCGTTCCCGAAGGGTGCCAACGGGACTCTATTACTACGCCTCCGCTGTCTATCTATCCGTCCGTCTCTCAGAAGGCTGTAACTCATGAACCGTAAGAGGTAGAGAACTGAAATTTTCACAGAGCATGTATTTCTATTGCCGCTATAACAACAAATAATAAAAATACAAGAAAAATTTTTAACATTCGTAATCGATCATCGAAGTTAATATACTACATACATAGAGTAAAAGTCATATTAATAAAAAGTACATGTACGATGGTACGGAACCCTTCATTCGCTTCGACTCGCACTTGACCGATTTCTCAATAATTAATATCAAACTGAAATTCACTAGTAGCTTCGTTTTGATGAGTCGCCCTACTTTTCTTGACGTAAATTATCGATAGTGGTAAATAAAATTGTGGGTAGATAAGAAATATGTCGAAATTGTGATTGTATATGTTTTTCTTTAATAATTTTTAAGTTACAAATACTATACCCACTATATCTAATACTAGCGACTCACCCTCGCTTCGCTTCGGGTTCGTCTCTAGACAAAAACAACTCTATCCCACGGGAACCGTACATTTTTCCGGGATGATATATAGCCTAAAGCCTTCCTCGATAAATGGACTATCCAACATAAAAAGATTTTTTTAATTCCATCCAGTAGTTTCTGAGATTAGCGCGTTCAACCAAACAAACAAACAAACAATCAAACAAACAAACAAACTCTTTAGCTTTATAATATTAGTATAGATATTTAAACGAGCAATTCTTGTATATTTATTTATTTATTTATACCGGCAATCTCAGAAACGGGTCTAACGATTTTATTGAAATTCGGTATGTGGTGGTTTTCGGGAACGTAAAATCGATCTAGATTATCTTATGCCTGCGAAAACGCGTATTTTCGAGTTTTCATACGGTTTTCTTTCGCATTATTCCACGCAAAATATGGTCGATAATTCTTTACGCTCGGGCATATGCATCGTGGTAAGCGGCCAACGTAGAAGATTGACAATCACAGGTGCCCGGGTTCGAATCTCGGTCAGATACAAAGTTTTTACTTTTGTTTTTTTTTTGTATTTATTCAAGTTTTTAGTTGCTTTTAATCTAAAAAATACGATATAACAAAAAAAAAAACTCCGAGTAAAACTCGGTCGCCAGGTACTACACTATTAAATTATAAATACTAAAGTTACAAATACTATATACACTATAAATACTATATATTACAATAGGTGTTTCTGCAATTTAATCTAGAGATAATCTAACATGAAATAAAGAAAAATAGTTTGTTCTACAAAACAGATGGTTCGGATCAAATCGTCTCCTTCTGCTCAACTCAATTCTCATCTTTTCATTCTCAAATCTCCTCTTCTCGACTTGTTAAAATAACATCCACACAAAAACTTATTAATAACCGGCTGATTTTCATAGTATTTATTATTGAAAATATTCAAAATTGAATGTCACGTCGAAGTACAAAAAAAATGGTAGGGTTTCTCAGTACAAGTAAAAAAAAATATACATTTTTTTTACAACAAACCTTTACATCACATAAATTATCTAATGTAATAAATGGGTTTGATTTAATTTAAAGTTTATTTTTTATTTTTAACGTATTTATTCGAATTCTTCTCAGCAAACCCTTTCATTTGGTTTGCATATCATGGGGATGCATAAGAAATAACATAGCCCGCCATCGTAGGAAGTCCGCCATGTTGGATTTAGAATGACGTCACTTGTCTTACCATGCATTGTCATCTAAACTAAACGTGTATGCAAAATTTCAGCTCAATCGGTTGAGGATAACTGCTTTAAAATTCAGTTGCAAGATTTTACCCGAACAAACATACGTACAATACAAACATTTCAATTTAAATATTTACAATTAAGGAAATTACAAATATACCTAATTATATATACAAAACAAATGTACACTTAGTTTTTAAAAACATTTTTTTTAAATTATGGGTAAGCACTGTCTGTAACAAGTATATGTATATGCCTTTGAGATGTCTAACACTTTAATTTCTCCCGTGACCATGATTGCTGTAAAGCATTCGAAACGTCGGGAACCAAAAATCAAAAAATAAATCCGCGAAATAATCCGAAAAGATAGTTTTATTTAAAACTAGCGTTGCCCGCGGCTCCGCCCGCGTTCAGATGATCAAAAAGCAAATTCTTAGATTTTACATACATATCAGTACACTCTTACATATACCACTTTCATTGCGCACCGCATGATTGGTAAATACTGGCAGTGATTGACAATGCCACAAAGGTTCCCCCGTTAATCTCATATTTGATTTAGTAATTTTTGTTTTAGTAATAACATTTATGTACATATGTCTATACTTCTGTTTTGTTTGCTTATTTATTTTCGGGCGATAAACTCTCAAACTACGGAATGATTTTAATCATTTTTTACTAATATATAAGCTATTAATTAATTTAAGATTTAGCTAATTATTTAAATTACATAATGACAACTTTTCTTAACGTTAATCTGTCGCGCAACATGGATTGGTTAGCGCTAGTTAGTAATATTGTCTAAAACGAATTTCAAAAGAAAGTGTAATCTATATCTATCTATACATATTATAAAATTCTAACTGAGCCGAATCTGTACATTAAATATTTTTTGGAAAATCTTATTGAAATAGACATTATTATCGATACAGAGGCCGAATTTATAGTTTTTAGAATTTTTGTCTGTCTGTCTGTCTGTCTGTCTGTCTGTCTGTCTGTTACCGCATCACGCGAAAACCACTGGACAGATTTCGATGAAATTTGGCATGATGATAACTGGTTATCCGGGTCAACATATAGGATACTTTTTACTGCGGGAAAATATCTCATCTCTGAGCTAAACGTTGAAACGTATCTAGGGACGAACCCGAGCGGAGCGAGGGTGAGTTGCTAGTAAGTAAATAATTTTAAGCAAATACTTTTTATTATTTCATATGGCTCGGCTAATATGATTAAAGTCGCAAGCATTTTATTGTTTCCTCTAAGCCTTTACCTTCCAAGAAATGGCGTCAAAAAAACTGAAAAATTTGAGGTATAACAGTTCCTATAACACTATTTTATAGTTTTTGAGATATGAAATATTTTTAGTTACCCGCATTGTCAGTTTAACAGCCATAAACTTGTTTCCCATAAAATGTTATAAAATAATATGAATCGACTTATTTTTACGGTTGATAAAATGAGCCGATATTGTGGAAACGTAAATATTATTTGTATTTATTTTAGGTTTAACCTAACAAAACACGTAAGTTAAAAAAACAACACAGTATTTTGCTATACGAAACCATAATGCGCAAGTTGGATTTGCATTTGCCCATTTTTTACATTAAAAGATTAAAAAATATACACATTATTTACTAAACAATAAAAATTTACAAATATTCCTAATATGTTACTAATTTATAAAGCCAAAAAGTTTGTTTTATTGAAAATTTGAACACAGGCGGGGCCGCGAGTAATTTAGTAGTAATTCTAATAGTCATGGAAAGGTTTATATCTGTACATTATTTTTTTTGGATTAAAACTACGTATTTTAAAAACACATGGCGACATCTATTGTCAAATATCTAAATAACACATAAATAAATTTTCATTAAAATAACTATTTAAATGAATAAAATAGGGCTATTGATATTTCCTTTAAGATAAGCTTTTTTTAATAGTTTTAACATACAGAATTAAGTTACCTTGCTAAAATGTTAATAGTATCATCGTGCTTTTATTTTAACCAGTTTTTGTATTTTTTTCCCAAAAATGAGATATTTTCCTGCGGTAAAAAGTATCCTATGTGTTGACCCGGATAACCAGCTATCATCATACCAAATTTCATCAAAATCCCTCGAGTGATTTTTCTGTGATGCGGTCACATACAGACAGACAGACAAAAATTCTAAAAACTATAGATTCAGCCTCTATATCGCTAATAATGAATATAAGTAAGATTCAGTAAGATTTTCCGAAAAATATTGAATTTACGGATTCGGCTTAGTTACAATTTTATTATTTGTATAGTTACTAATTTATAAAGCCAAAAAGTTTGCTTTACGTATAATAATTTGAACACGGGCGGGGCCGCGGGTAATTTAGTAGTAATTCTAATAAAATTGTAGAAAGGTCATATCTATACATTCGTTATTTTGGAATTAAAACTACGTATTTTAAAGACACATGGCGACATCTATTGTCGAATAACTAAATAACATATAAATGTATATTAATTAAAATAACTATTTTAATGGATAAAATAGCGCTATTGATAATTTGATTTTCAAGATAAGCTATTTTTAATTGTTTTTACCATATTTAGTAAGTTACCTTGCTAAACTGTTTACAGATAGTATCGTCGTGATTTTGTTCCAACCAGTTTTTGTATGTTTTCTCAGAAATGAGATATTTTCCCGCGGTAAAAAGTATCCTATATGTTGACCCGGATAACCAGCTATCATCATACCAAATTTCATCCAAATCCCTCCAGTGGTTTTTCTGTGATGCGGTAACAGACAGACAGACAGACAGACAGACAAAAATTCTAAAAACTATAGATTGGGCATCTGCATCGATAATAATGTCTATTTCAATAAGATTTTCCAAAAAATATTTAATGTACAGATTCGGCTTCGTTACAATTTTATAATATGTATAGACTAGCAACTCACCCTCGCTCCGCTCGGGTTCGTCCCTAGATACGTTTCAACGTTTAGCTCAGAGATGAGATATTTTCCCGCAGTAAAAAGTATCCTATATGTTGACCCGGATAACCAGTTATCATCATGCCAAATTTCATCGAAATCTGTCCAGTGGTTTTCGCGTGATGCGGTAACAGACAGACAGACAGACAGACAGACAGACAGACAGACAGACAAAAATTCTAAAAACTATAAATTCGGCCTCTGTATCGATAATAATGTCTATTTCAATAAGATTTTCCAAAAAATATTTAATGTTCAGATTCGGCTCAGTTAGAATTTTATAATATGTATAGATGTCAAATATTCGCGTAAACCTAAGAAAGTATTATGTACACTTAGTTATTTAAAGTTAAATAAAAGCTTGCAAAAATGGTTGGTGTACTATAGACTAGACTGTAAGTATAATAAGCTAGCAAGTAGTTGATATTTATGCAGTGTTTCAATTACCTTTTTGACATGGTGGAGTAGCTTTCTGGCCCGCGGCATTCTTTTGATTGACATGTCCGCCACCATCAGCTGGTTTATTTCGAGCCTGAAATTAATGAATTATGTTAATAATTATACCAATATTGATATTATTTTAATGTAGCATAAATTAAATATATGTTAATGTAACAGCCCATTTACATATAAGCGAGACAATTCATTTTTAGGGTTCCGTAGTCTAAATGATAATATGGAGTCATTATAATTTCGTCATGTCCATCTATCTGTCTGTCTTTGTAGTTCATTTTGCTGTTGGAATTTAAATATTTCAAACGATAGCTTCTGAAAACTGAAAACATCTTTTTTATAAAAGCTCTTTTATAAAAAAATATTAGTAGTATTAGTAGTATTTATTAGTAGTATTAGTAATAATATTATTAGTATTAGTATTATTTATTAAGTCGATTTGGGAAACCATGTGTAAATGAGTCGTTACTATCACTGAAGCGATGATAGCTTAAGCAGCCTTTTAATACAGTACTAAAATCCATACAGCAGGTGACCTTTGATCTTAACGGAAATCCCTCCAAATGGTAGGTCTGTCAAAAATGCCAGTATTCACGATGAACAGTGGTAAGAGCCATTTCCCGACTTTCATAAAAGAGTATGTATGACAGTTAGGTGCAGCTCGCCCACGGTTCATCCCGCATACCTCGCACGGTTGCATTGTCTACATGCTTTCATGAAACGCCTGTGTGGATTAGCTTTTAAGGACTTCTTGGAATTTTCAAACGTACTATATTTTTGGGCAAGGTTTAAGACATATTTTTTATAGTTTAAAAGCATAAATAAATCGCTATATTATAAACCATTTTTAGATAAAAATAATCGATAGATATATTAACATATTTTGTATTTAAAAACATTTAATTAATGAATTCGGATTATTTAAATGTTATAAAATATTATCTATACTATAATATTACAATGATGTAAAGTTTGTGAGTTTGTGAGGTTGTAGGGGGTAATTTCTGGAGCTACTGGACCGATTAAGATGAAATATGGTAAGAAGATAGTTTAAGATTCTGGGAATGACATAGGATAGTTTTTATACCAGATATCATTCCTTAAGAGAGTGAAAATGGGGATGAAAGTTTGTATGGGAAATCAACCTAGGGACAAGCCCGAACGAAGCGAGGCTGAGTCGCTAGTCTATGACAAGCTTAATAAACAAGCGTTATCTACTGTAAATAAATATTTCGTGTCATGTTTCAATACCTGCTACTTGTAAGTGGTGGATTTTTATAATTGACTCCAAAAGACGAAGTGCTCATTCAGATGGATGTTTTATTAAGACACTAACTAGTTTTTGCCCGCGGTTTCGCTCGCGTAATAAACCGGGTATCAAGGGTAGCCTATATCAGTTCCCAGGATACAAATTATGTCCTTGCCAAGTTTTATCGAAATCTGTTCAGCGGTTTAATCGTGATAAGGTAACAGACTAAGTTACTTTAACATTTATAATATTATCATTATTTTTCTTCTGTTCGAATGGTGTAATTATGTCTAAGATGATTTTGAACTAATGATTAAAATTTCTTTTTAGTTAAAAAACAAGTATCAAAACTGGCAAATTTAAAGAAAAAAAATAATGATTATTATCTTTATAAATACGAAATAAATATTAAGCAACGACGCTTCCTTTTTTTAAGTCCTACATTGAATATTTTTCACATAATTAGGTACATATTCTTATGTGGGATGGTCGTAGCTGCTATGGCTATGGGATGACTAAAAATAAAAAAAAAATAGCCTTTCATGATATTTATCTATCATTAATAAGTCACGCAATGTTATAAAAATCAGATAAAATCATACTCGCAATATGACTCGCACACGGAGAATTCCGTAGAATGAAACATTGTGTTTCCGCCAATAGTAAATCTACATAATTTTTGTTCCTACCCGCTTCCTTTTTATATGCACGCCTGCAATTTGAAGGGTCATCATACGCAGATAATTCGCGTTCACCGTTTGAGTCTCGACAAGTAAACCCGCGTGCACCTGCTATAATTTGCTTCGAACGTTCGAGTGCTTTGTGACTGCCCTCATGAGTACCATCACCGTCGCCATCTAACCGCTGCTGTTATCATTAATGGCGCTGAAGCTGAGACCTGACGCAGAACTCCAGCAAGGTAGGCGTGCTTTTTATTCCCGCTGTCCGCACCCACAACCCGCATCCTTTAATTCTCTCTCTTATATACAGTCCAGTTAAATTTTACTCTTACTTAGAACCAGCACTTTACCGCATTTTTTTTTGATACTCAACACATTGTTTTTTTTTAACTTACTATTTTTTTATGTTCAAAATAAAATATTTATGTTTCAACAATATTCATTTAATAATACAAGTACTCATTTTATTGATGGTATAAATAGGGTCATATTTCATATAATACTTTAAGAAACAAAGTTAACCGACAGGCTGTTACAATGTTTACAAGCAACACTATACCCTTAAACAAAACATTCTCTTAGAAATATTCTTACAGTTATTTTATTTTTCCACCCCTCTGTTACACGTATAATGGTACCTTATTTATTTTATTTTATGTAATTTAACTTCAGAAAACGGTTCACATGAGACAATTCAGAAAAGCTATAATGGTGTTCGAGTAAAACGGCTACGATATACGGACAGACAGACATGAAAACAATAAAAATTCGTTTTAGTCTTTTGTCTATTGAACCCAATAAACAAGCTTTAAATAAAATAATTGGATTATTTTCTAAATACATCTTTTCCATTTTTTCTGCAGATTTATTTTGATTTTTGGTTCCCGACTTTTCGAATACTTTACGGCAATCATGGTCACGGGAAAGACTTCATTATTTACAATTAGCACTTAAGTCAATATTTAGGACATCCAAATACGTCTTTGGTTTTCAGTGAATGAAATTCGACCATAAACATTATTGTTTTTTTTTACTTATAACATTAAAGCTTATTAAAAGCTACTTAATAATAAATCGGTTAAAATTTAAATAAACTCGGTTTACAAACTGAGGAGGAAAAGATGGAAAAGATATTTTACTGTTTCGTCTTTACCTACTTGTATATATATTAAGAAATTATTATTATTAAGTACATTTAATATATTATATATATATATATATATATATATATATATATATATATATATATATATATATATATATATATATATATTAACTCACAGCACCATCTAGTTCCATGGTAAGCTACGAGGCTTGTGTTATGGATACCAGATAGTTGATACAATACACATATATAACTTTAAATTCATATATATTATAAATATAAACACCTATGACTGGAGTACAAACATTCTTGTTCATCATAGAAATGAATGCCTCCAGCGGAACTCGAAACCGCGACCGTTGGCAAAGCAAGTAGGATCACTACAAACTAAGCCAAACCTGTTGTGATAGTTTAAAAATTGTTATAATTATTGCCTAATAATCAATATTGTTAAATGTACGGCTATCTTAATATGTAATTGTTGCTACATAGAAACAAATGAATAATTATCATGACGAAAAATAAGGTAGTGGTAGCCCAGTGGTAACGTGCTCGCTTGAAAAACTGAGTGACGCGGGTCCAAATCCCTTATCTCGTACTTCTTATATTGTGATGTGCGAAACATTTTCTAATATGATTACCACTTATTTTACGATGAAGCAAAACATCATGAAGAAACCTACATGTCTGAAAGAATAAGTTTCTGAAAGATTAAATTTTCGAGAGAGATGTGAAGTCCGCCAACCCGCACTTGGCCAGCGTGATGGGCTATGGCCTGATCATATCCTCTTTAATTCGACACTGAAAAATTTACGACATTTGATAGTATGAAAGTCGCAACTATTTTACAATCTAATATTTCATTATAGTGTTACAAACTGCGAGCGCAAGTATTAAAATAACTTTTTTCATATGCCAAAGCTTAGAGGCTCATATTATGTTATCACACGGTATTAAAAAACTTCACTCGTTTCAAACTTGTAAAAACACTTTGCTTATTAAAGTACTTCTATGAAATTTAAAATATATGAGACACACTTCCAATTTTTTTTTAAATAAATCCAATATATTGCACAATAGTTCCAAATTTAATCTGAATGGCATAAATAAATATTAACCCATTATAGACTAGTGGTCCCAAATGGGACCATTTTTTTGTGTGCTTTAATTTGTCACTTTGCATGAACACGTGAGGCGATAGATGTACGCTAGTTGATGAAATCGGAGCTAGGAGGGGTGGCCTATAAGGTTTATAATCAAAATTGACAGTTATTGTTTTCAGTTGAGTGTAATTGATTGCAGAATTTAGTGTATCGAAAATTTCTAAAAAAAAATGACAAGCCTTTCAAGTTAGTACCCATATT
Source organism: Fabriciana adippe (assembly GCA_905404265.1). NCBI lineage: Eukaryota > Metazoa > Arthropoda > Insecta > Lepidoptera > Nymphalidae > Fabriciana > Fabriciana adippe. Next base: position 3,389,424 of record FR989995.1, read on the forward strand.
TTTTTCGTTTTATAGGAAAACAATAATATTATTACAATTATGTGTTCTTTATAAGTGCTTAGATAGTGTGATTTAGTTTCATTACTCCAGTTGATTATAATATCAAAAATATTGTTTGTTAAAGTTCCTGGTACCGTATGGTACCTCTAGCCGCTCACCATGACCTTTCAATTTTTTACTTTTTATCCAGACTAATTTTGTAAAGCATATTATTTTGAATATTCATAAAAGGCTGAAGGCATATAATAAAAAAAAGTATATTTTACAAAATATACGTTTTTTTCTGTAGTTTCCGATGTAGATAATATACACGAGTCATCGGCTCGGCATGACATAAGGTTCGATGGTCGTGATGATCTCCTTGTTACTTTCTTCGAGCGTTCCTCGTCGTAAATGTGCTTAAGAAAAGTGCAAAACCCAAACTAGGGTCGAGTGCATGAAATGTGATGTAGGGTTATGTGCTGAATTTAATTTTCAATTTCATTTCTAATTTTTCAATCGAACGAAAATATTCGTAAAAAAATAATAAATATTACCTACTTAACCCAATATTGTTTATTTCATTCTTATTCCTGTAGTTGACTAAACTAATTTATATTTTAAAACGTGAAATTAAAATTTGCTAAATTATTAAACATTTCATAGTAAATTTATATTTTAATAATCAACACTGTAAGAGACTAGCGGTACCATATGGTACCAGCATTTTTTTTTTAAACTAAGGCTTACATCAATTTTTAAAATGCGTGTATAATATTAAGTAGACCATAATCAACAACATATTAAGAAAAAACTAAAATCTGACACCTCATAAAAACTCAGTCTATAATGGGTTAAATTAAAAATAAATAATAATATAAATAAATATTAAATTAAAATAAACTATGCGTATTTTATGTAGTATCTTACATATATAATTAATATTGATCTTTTTGTAAAACTATAGGCAACTCTCCCGGACTTACCATAGTACAAATGTAATATTATACTCATTGACCCAATAGACGTATTCCTGTCTTTTCAATGTATTCATTTATGATCTTTCATAATATGTAAAAATTGTATCGGAAAAATCTGTTTCACTTTACGTTTTTTGAACAAGCGACTGACGGGTTCGTCCCTAGATTGCTTCCCCATGCAACTTTTATCCCTATTTTCGCTCGCACTAAAACTACAAAAAAAAAACTCTAAAAAGGTAGGTTTCATACAAAGTTTTATCATCTATTTTATCCCCTTATGGGATGAATTTCGAAAAATGCTAAAACACGTATTTATTTAACTGTATTGAAGAGCCTTAATACCATCTAATATATAAAATTCTCGTGTCACAGTGTTTGTAACAAAACTCCTCCGCAACGGCTTGATCGATTCTTATAAAATTTTGTGTGTGTATTCAGTAGGTCTGAAAATAAGACGTAAACAATTTTTCACACCCTTAAGGTATAAGGGTAGTCCACCCTAGGGACGAAGCCGAACGGAGCGAGAGTGAGTCGCTAGTATTAGTATATATTTCAACCGTAATCATTTTTTATTGATAACACTAACGGCTAAAGCTCTTCAATAGCTAAAAGTAATGAACAAAAAAAAAAATTAAAATCGACAAACAGAGAAAAAAAGGTACTTAAACAGTTTTGTCTTTGCCTGTTTATATTATGTAGATTAGCTAAATTGGTCCAGCCCTTCTCTAGTGGTGCGCTTACTTACGACGAACAGAAATTTTATTATATATATATATAGTAGATACATATAATTAATTATATGTACCAAACAAACGTACATATATTAGGCAAATTAGTGAAAGTATATAAATCAAGGATATAGTTAAAATTTTAAATTAAAGCTTTTTACAGTCCTTCATATAAACTTTAACAATGCTAAAGCTCATGCTAGAAACAGATTCAAAGTTTTCTGTTCGTGTATTATTATTACACAGATACCTCTATGCGATAGTATCCATAGACTTACAATGAAGTATTTTTAAAGATGACATATTGTTTACTATTTCGTAGAACACTAAATGGTTAAGAAGCCATTAAAACTATTTTGTAACACTTTATAATCAGCTATATGGCGTTTTAAAATGCGTGGTAACAACATTGTTATGAGATTACCTAATGTATACTTATAACTGCCTCGGTGGTGTAGTGGCTAGCATATACGGCTGCACATCCTGAGGTCCTGGGTTCGAGTCCCGGGTCGGGCCAAGTTTAGTTATTGAGTCTTTCTGTATAGTAAACCTCAGTAACAGCCCGGAGTTGGGAAGTTGGCGGTGTTTCACCCCCGTGCCTCGGAGAGCACGTAAAGCCGTCGGTCCTGCGCCTTAACTCTCACCGGTCGTGTCGAGTAGTCGTCCCACCGGAGTATGAGAGTGACGGGAATAGGGAGTGCACTTGTGTCTGCGCGTACACTTGTGCACTATAATATCTCCTGCGCAGTTGGCTAGTCTCAATGAGATTGGCCGTCGTGGCCGGAAACGGTCAGGACATTATTATTATTACTAGCGTTTTATCGCGGCTCTGCCTACGTATTTTATTTACTTACTAGCGACTCACCCTCGCTCCGCACTGGTTCGTTCCTAGTTAAGTTTTAAGATTTAGTATAGATTTCTAAGAGATGAGATATTTTCCCGCAGTAAAAAGTATCCTATATGTCAACCCGGATAACCAGCTATCATCATACCAAATTTCATCAAAATCTGTCCAGTGATTTTCTCATGATGCAGTCATAGACAGACAGACAGGTAGACAAAAAATCTAAAAACTATAAATTCGGCATCTGTATGGACAATAGTGATTATTTCAATAAGATTTTCCAAAAAATATTTAATGTACAGATTCGACACAGAATTTCATTATATGTATAGATTATACTCTTTTGGTGTGCGGCGTGATGCTATAACTTACAATCTTTCTCAGTAAGTAGGTTATTAAATGCAAAGGAAAATTAATAATTAGACTGATTTCAGATTAAAATTGAAACAAACCAAAAACCTCTTCAGTAACATAGATATAGCCTTTTGAATATTGAGCAATCACATATATGTAAATGTAGTAAGATTCACAACAAGGATAAGACTTATACAACTATATTATGTACTAGCGGCTCACCGTCGCTTCGCTCGGGATCGCCTCTAGGAAAACAAAAACAAACCTATCCCACGGGAACCGTACATTTTTCCGAGATAAAAAGTATCCCATGTGTTATTCCAGACTATAATCTATCGCTGTACCAAATTTCATCTAGATCCGTTCAGCCGTTCTGGCGTGAACGAGTAACAAACATCCATACTCACAAACTTTCACATTTGTAATATTTATACAGATATATATCTCCGACTGTATAATACTATTTTCCTTAGATAATTAATTAGTTCTTTTCTTTTTAGTTCGCTTTTTACGCAGTCGAGTTTTAATTTTTACAATAAGTAATTATGAAGTGGAAATTTTTTAGGTAAAAAGGAATCGTTTGAAAATCACTAGACCGTCTCTATAAAGTTTGTAATAATAGTACTATTGGGAAAAAAAGTTATTTTTAACCGACTTGGGTAAGGGAAAGTTATATGATCATTTGTATGTATCTTTTTATGTATGTTCATCGATTCTCTGATTAGGTATCTATAGTAAAAGAAAGTTTAGTTTTACTTTAACTTTTCAGTGTCTAGAAGCCGGTTATTATTTTTTTAATGTCTGGAACTCGGTCTTTTTATTCGATATTAAAAAAAGGATTCGTACAGTATAGAAAATAGGGCCTTTATAATTGGGTCAGCATTTAAAATATATAATTACCAGCGGCTCACCCTCGCTTCGCTCGGATTCGCCTCTAGACAAACAAAAACAAATCTATCCCACGGGTACCGTACATTTTTCTGAGATAAAAAGTAGCCTATTTGTTATTTTGATGTATAAGTTACTATAATTTTTTGACTATCCCTCGGGAACTCTTTAATTTTTCGGGAATAAAGGTATCTAAAATGTTGACCAGAGATATAAGGTACCACCATGCAAAATTTCATTTAAATCGTTCCAACAGTTTCGGAGATTAGCCCGTTCAAACAGAGAAACAGACAGACAGAGAAACAAAAAAATTGAAAAATATCTAGATTTGTTCTATTTCTCTTCTTACATCCCCTTGACTCGGTTTTTAGCATTTTTTTCCTATGTACAGACATTCGACCTCTACAAATTTATTTTCATATAATAGAAAACTTTCCAAACAATCTCATTAAAAGTGTGCCTCAGCATCCTATTTAACTCATCACAAGCCTGAAAGCGGCAAGTGTCGTCAACTTCCACTCGTAAGTCGTTAAATTTATGCGAACGCTAAAACGGTGACATAGATCTCTTTTGAATTAATTTCTCATTTACAAGTCAGAAATCATAAACTAGTCCCACAGACTATTTGAATTTTCCCCACGGCGAGTATTATGGGAATTGCGGGTTTGATTCCCGGATCGAACTAACAATGATACAAATATTATACAGTTTTTTCTCATCGTTTTAAATTTTTTATAGATTAAAACAAAAAATGGATCTTATTACGCTCCACTTATTGATTGGTCGAGGTAACTAATAATTATTTTTTTTTAAAATGTAATTGTATACAATAATATTTTTCTTTATTTGAATTAAAATTAAATGTCTATAGATTAAACGTCTATAATACCTATACATATTATAATTCGTATAAAAATATAAGGTCAATATTTTTATACGGATAAGTCAAAAATTCATACTAATGAAAGAAGTAGCGTAATACTTAACTAAAACTTAACACAAATGGGCCTAAAGTTATTATTTTAGTTCAAAATCTATAGAAAAACCAACTCAGCAATCAATTCTCAATATTCAATTTTAGGCTTCATTTACTTCAGCAAAGCTCGCATACTCAACAGCTTTGTGTAAAGTCTGTCGCCTCTTTGGAATGAAAACGATGTAACCCTAATTTAGTATAGAATATGGTGCTGTATTTTGCTCTCAAATGTAAAATTTCACTAAAATACGTAAGAAATCTTCCTTTTGAATAAAACTATTTTTTCGGATTTCTTCGCGGTTTATTTTGATTTTTGGTTCCGGACGTTTCGAATGCTTTACAGCAATCATGGTCACGGGAGAGACTAATGTCTCAATGGTATTATATAGTTGTTACAGACAGCCTACCCACAAAATAACAAAATGAATTGAAGAAACTTGAAAAATTGCCACCAAAGTACCTTACAATATTTGTTAATTTTATAATTTTAATTACTTTTATACTTGAATATCTTCCTTGTTTAAAATGATCCTGTATCTAATGTATCTAATTGCAATAAATATCCTATATAGTAAATAATCTAAACACTCTACTTGTTTAAAATAATCCTTTTATGTAGTTTCAATAAACATGCTTTGTAGTAAATAACCTAAACACTCTAAAACCCATAGTCAAAATTACCAAAAACACAAAGAATGACTCGCTTTTCGTCCAGAAAATCGATATTACAACACGTTACTAAAATTACATTCGTAAAGCAATTTATATAATCTTATCACATCTTTATAAGCCTATAAATTGCAACTGCTACGAGCAACTTAGATTCGTTTAATTTATGGCTACTAAAAGTGCGACATACTTTTCTTTGCCATTTTCTACTATCGATTTCATAATATATTTTAAAGTTATTATCCTTATTGTTGTTATTAAATAAATAATCAAATTCGCACTTTCAAGTGCGAATTCCGGGTTCCGTACCATTATACATGCACTTTTTTTTAATATGACTTTTACTATATGTATGTAGTATATTAACTTCGATGATCGATTATCCTTTATTATGTATTTGATGTTATAGCAATAGATATAAATAGGTACTCTGTGAAAATTTCAACTCTCTACCTATTACGGTTCATGAGATACGGCCCTTTGACAGACGGACTTACGGACAGCAGAGGCTTAGTAAGAGTGTAGGGTTCCGTTGGCATCCCTCGGGTTCGGAACCCTAAAAAAGAGAGTTCTTGCCTGTGTAATTTTTGTATATAAGAGAGTAAAGGAAGGGAGACAGAGTTCCCTATGAACCTTGATACAAAAGCATTTATATTTATTTATAATATGGGTACATAATATTCGTATATTTTATGTACATAATATATATCTTTTGGCAAATCGTTGATAATATTAATTCAATGATATTCCATATTTTTATTTTTATTCCAAATTTTTATCCATATCCGTCTAGCCGTTTAAACGCGAAGGAGATACAAACAAACAAACAAACTTTCACATATATATTAGTAGTGTGATTTACTATTGAATAAGAATTGCTAAGATTTAATTAGTTCTACCGCGATTTGCGTCAGTTTAAATATTATATTTAATTTTTTTCTTTGAACTATAAAATGGATGGAAAATCAAAATTCCTTGGTGCTTTCTAGCAATAATGCTTTCAGATGTTAAAATGACGCTACCATTTATTCTATCGAATCTATTGGGACATAACAATTTCAACAACCATTTTCTTTTATGTATGGATAGATGAATACCGTCAAATGTAAAGTGAATAGTAAAGTATTTAAAATTGGGTTTATCTGGCATTTTTTATTTTTCCGAAGATTGCATATTCTACTTTTTGTAGATTTGAAATAAAATAAAAAAAATATTATAGGATCTCCCAAAGTATATCTTACTAATATTATAAACGCGTTTGGATGTTTGTTACTGAATCACGCCAGAACGTCTAAACGGGTCTGGATGAAATTTGGCACAGAGATAGATTATAGTCTAGAATAGCACATAGGTTACTTTTTATTCCGGAAAAATGTACGGTTCCCGTGGGATAGATTTGTTTTTGTTTGTCTAGAAGCGAACCCGAGCGAAGCGAGAGTGAGCTGCTAGTTTTATTATAATTTTATAGAAGACTATATTGTCATTCTAGTGTAGTCAATACAAATAACCTATTATCATGATAGTGATATAGGCATTGTGTTGCTTTCTATTACTAGTAAAAGAATATTTCATATAGTATCATTTTAATACTATTATGTTAGCAAAACATATGATTGTCTCAATGTTAAACAATGTTAAAAATGATTCTGACGATGTTAAGAATCGAGATTAACTACACTTAAGTTTAGCAATTAATAGGACTATCTTGGTAAGCTCAATTTAAAAAAAAACAATAAGTTAAATATATTTAAAATAGCAAGAATTCGTCTTAAAATAAATAGAGTAAACACTGATTTATACCTAAAATCACTGAGTTTTCAAAGAAATTTAAGAAAACTTATGACAAAGTTATGTTTTCAATGTCTTGGCACAAAAGCAGGTTGAAAGGTATAATAAAATTCTGAGTCGAATCTGTACATTGAATATTTTTTTGAAAAATCTCATAGAAAACGTCATTATTATCGATACAGACGCCGAATCTATAGTATTTAAATTTTTTATCTGTCTATCTGAAAACGCATCAAGACAACACCACTGGATAGATTTTGATGACATTTGGTGTAATAATAACTGGTTATCCGGGTCAACATAGAGGATACTTTTTACTGCGGGAAAATATCTCATCTCTGAGAAATCTATACTAAACGTTAAAACGTACCGAACTATATATAGCTTTATTTCTTTACGATTAGGATTTTTGTCACAGGCACAGAATACAAAACTTTATATTATGTTATTAGTGACTTTTTTACAAATCCTTAAGCTTGAATACACAATAACCCAGCAGAGTTTCATCATAATTGAATCAATGATTTAGAAACGTATGGAGGACAAACATACGGACATTCGTTTTTATTATGTTGTCAGAAATTATTGTTAAGTAAATAAACTTATGTATTATTTAAGTTAACCATGATATCTGACGATTAAGAAAAAATACTAAAATTTACTCATTAATTTTCTAGTGATTTATAAAAATTCATGCTCTCCATTAAATAGAAATATTTCTGTGGACATTTTTAATTTTTTAAGTTGGAAATATGAGAATTGATGCTTAATTGAGTGCGTGCGTCTGTACATGTGTAAAATTATAATTATATACTAGACTTAACTAAAAATACCTGAATTGTATAGTACGTTTCTTCATAAAGCAGGTTAACTTTAGATATCGTATTGTATGATGTAATATTATGTATGTTCTACAATCTACATACCTCTGACATCAGTTCCTAATGTAAGGGAAGTGTCAGTTGGTTTCCTCGCGTCGACACTCTCGCGCATATTTGCTGTAGTCTCAAAAGACGAGAAAATGGTGTGTTATTTTTTAATAAACTATTTAATTAACTATTTAATAAAATAATTAATTTTTTTTCCACAAATTATATATTTTTTTAATATTTTATGTGATAAGAAATAAAACAGTGTTATTTATTTTAGTGTTATATTTATTTACAGAATAATCAAATCGATGATGAGCAGATTGCAAGTGAGTGTTCAATGTTTTAGAATAGAAAAATTAAATAAATAACATATTTTTTTTACTTTCTTTATCAGTAGTAGTATAGATAAAAGATTTGTGACTTAATTTTATATTTTTTAACGCTTATAGGACAACGTATACATATATATTATGTATATATAACGATGTCCTTCCAATCGATCTCGGTCATAGCGATCAATATCTGCCATATCTTACTAATATAAGTGTGAAATTTAAAATGGATGTTTGGATGTTTATTACTCAATCACACCAGAACGGCTAAACGGATTCTGATTAAATTTGGCACAGAAATAGATTATAGTCTGGAATAGCACATAGGCTACTTTTTATCCCGAAAACATGTACGGTTCTCGTGGGATAGATTAGTTTTCGCTTTTTTAGAGGAGAACCCGAGCGAAGCGAGGGTGAGCCGCTAGATATGCAAGGAATAACATTATAACTCACTATTGAAGTAATTCAAAAATAAAATAATATTAACCATAAGTATTTCTACTCATTATTAGGTCTAGGTTAAAAATTGCTACAATAAAGACTTACAATATTGTTTTTTACACGCGCGCGTTATTACTAGACTATTACACTAAGAGGAGATATTAATATTTATTGCAAAGTTATTATATATATTGTTTGTAACGCCTTATTCAAAAGCAGTTCTAACATTTTATGTTTTTACTGCATGGTTAGCAACAATCTATCGTTTACTATTATGTAGAGATCTGGTCCATTTTATTATAAACTTTGTATTGTTATATTTTAATTTTCTATCTGTAAAATATACGTTCGTTTTATTGCAATTTTTATATCATTATATATTCCATAATGATAGAATTGCCACAATAATAATAATTTGCATAAATCTTAAAAAATAGCCTTTTTTATGAGAAGCAATTGCACTATTTTTTTTTTTTTTTTTTTATTAAAATCATTTCTATTTATTGTTGTTTGTTTTGATATTGATCTTTATTCAAACAATCAAATAAACAAACTCTGCCTCTTTATAATATGAATATTTAAACTATAACATACGCAGTTAAGCAAATATTAAAATATTTCTGTAATGTCTGTATTTTGGTTCAAACTTTTGACCGACTTTAAAAGTTAGAAGTATATTTTTCCAAACTCATAATGTTAATTAAGATTTGTTTCAGTGCTCCGAAGGGCATTCAGTATGTTCGATTCAAGCAAACAGGGTCGTATAGAGAAGGAGAAAGTAAGGACTATTTTAAACACCATGGTGCATAGCTTTGACGACATAGAACTCGACCAGATGTTAGATAACGAAGATGTCGACGGTAAGAATATAAATTATTATCTTCTATAATGACAAAAATATAATGATAAAGTGATAATCGAGTTTTTACAGAACTTTCATCCTGTAAGTTCCCCATGAGATATAGTACTAAATGGTAAGTGCTTATATACGCCATGTGGTGGAATATGGCCTGATACCCCTCTTATCAAAGGGAGTATGGAAGGGAGACGGTAGCCCGCCCTGCTGGCCTGAGACATTAAAAATCGGGACAAGTGCGAGGCGGACTCGCTCACCGAGGGTTCCGTACAAAGTAGGAAATCTGTTTAACTTTAATTTTCAACTTTTTTTTATTTTTTTTTGTTTTTTTTTCCTCTATTTGTGCTGTAAGATCTTGCTTTTTGCCAAATTTTGTGATTTTAAGTCAACAGGAATCATCTAAAACCTACGGGGTACTTCCGGTTGACCTAGAATTGTCAATTTGGTTGGAGGTACGGAACCCTAAAAAAGGACTGAATACTGCTTATATTATAATCTTTAAACTTTAAAGAAACTTTGTTTAAAAACCAGGATAAAAATACTGTATAACTTACTATATTGCCTATATAAAAAAAATCGTCAGTAATAAGTATATTATGTTTGTTTGGACGCATTAATCTCTACTTAGTTATGAGATATAGACCAATTGTAAAATTATTTTTATTTATTGCGGTGGGCCACAGCTCGCTAGCTAAGTTGGATTGCTAGGTTAAAATTATATCAATAAAAACCACACAGGCTTTGCAAATAAATAAATAAATATTATGGGATATTAACATACAGCACCATCTAGTTCCATGGTAAGCTACGAGGCATGTGTTATGGATACCAGATAGTTGATACACTACACATATATAACTTTAAATACATACATACATACATATAATAAATATAAACACCCATGACTGGAGTTCAAACATTTGTGCTCATCACACAATTGAATCCCCAGCGGGACTCGAACCCGCGACCGCTAGCACAGCAAGTAGAGTCACTACCAACTGAGTCAAACGTGTCGTTAAGCAGAATATACAATATATCGTGTCTTTCATCATTGCCAATATATACTTAGGCTTTTCAATGAAATTTTTCAGCTTAAACACAAATAAGCTTAACGGAATGTAGTAAATACTCGTTTTTATATTCACCTATAACTTAAAATAAACCAGATGTGTTGACACTTTCATGTTTCAGTCGTATAGGATTTTGAGATCAACAAAAAATAAAAATGTCAGCACCTATCAAAGGTGTCATTTGGTGACGACTTTACCGACTTCTTTTTTTGTTTATTTTAACCGACTTATAATATGCTTTGCAATTTTATAAATTAAATCAGCATTTTAAAGTTTAATCAAAAGTATATAAATCAGTACATATATTTTTTACTATTACAACTAGTATCGGTAGTAGTTGAAATTCGATCATTATAGTATTGAAAATTGGAGAAAACATGTGAATGAATATACTTTAACAATGTATATGAAAAAAAAAATTCTAACTTTATTGATAACACAGCTCGACAATGGCTACTAAGCAAAAAAAAAATTGGTTGAAAAGTATTAATTATTTCCCGCAGGAAAAATTATCCTATATGTTGGATAACCAGCTATCATCATACCTTGTCAAAATTTGTCCAGTGGTTTTCTCGTGATGCGTTCCCAGACAGACAGACAAAAATTCTAAAAACTATAGATTCGGCCTATGTATCGATAATAATGATTAGTTCAATAAGATTTTCCAAAAAAAAAATTTAATGGACAGATTCGAACTCAGAATTTTATTATTTGCATACATTAGTTAAGGCATTAAAAGAGAAATGAAAACAAACGAAGTTCATAACAAAGTAACTTATGTATTACAATATAGGAAATAATTTGTACAATAATATTACATACGACGTATATATTTAATAATTTTAAACATCCCTCACTCAGCGATCCTTAAAAACGTTTAACAGCGAGCTCCCAAAACGCTGATATGAATAAAACGAGCAATGATGTCGGAAATTTACGTGTTTTGTTACTCCTAAATTAACCCTTGTTTTACCGTATATTCTATTTATAATATTAAAATTTTATACAGACAGCGCCACCTTTTGGATTTTTTTCTTAAAATCACTTATAATTTACTCCCGTTATAAGTCTATCAGTGTATTCAATTTCATCTACATCTGTCCAGCCGTTTAAGCATAAAGGAGTAATTACCATACACACATACATACAAATTTTCGCATTTATAATAGTCACTAGAGGCTCACCCTCGCTTCGCTCGGGTTCGCCTCTAGGCAAACAAAAGCAAATCTATCTCACGGGAACTGTACATTTTTCCGGGATAAAAAGTAGCCTATTTGTTACTCTGATGTATGAACTATATTATTGTAAAGTTTCATTAAGATCCAATCATTAGTTTTTGTGCACTAAACTGTATAAGTTACTATAGTTTTTTAACTATCCCACGGGAACTCTTTAATTTTCCGGGATGAAAAGTATTTAAAATATCGACGGAGGATATAAAGTACCATGCAAAATTTCATTTAAATCGGTTCAACAGTGTCAGAGATTATCCCATACCAACAGACAAACAGACAGAGAAACAAAAAAAAATGAAAAAAAGCTGGATTTTTTCTACTTCTATTACATCCCCCTGACTCGGTTTTTAGCATTTTTTTTCTATGTGCAGACAGACATTCAACCTCTACAGATGTGATAACGTATACTTCTTTGTATAATTTCGATATATCTATTCATATACCTATATTAAAACAGCCAAAATTTGAGTTTAATTAAAACGCATACGTTTTGTATGGAGAAATAATATTAGGAAGCCATAATTATTATTAAAAACTAGCGACTCACCCTCGCTTCGCTCGGGTTCGTCCCTAGCTCGCTTCCCAGTACAAAATTTTACAATACATTTTCTAAGATCCCGCGCATTTTTCTTAATTTTTTTTAATGTAAGAATCTTCTCCAGATAATAACAAACACAACAAAAAAAATAGTGAAATCGGTCCAGCCGTTCATGCGTGATGGCATGACCTAAGGTAATACGGATTCATTTTTATATATATATAGATTTGAGAAAAACATATATTATCGATAGAATTAACGTATCTATATAAAATCTGTTTCCAATATTTTTATTGATAACACTAAAGCTCGTCAATAGCTACTAAAAAAAATAAGAAAATCGGTTGACGTTTGTAAAAAGAAAAACGTACTGAATTATTTAGTCCTAGCCTATTTATATTATACTAGGATTTTTATATTTACTAGCATGCTTTCCAATACAAGCTTTCATCCTCACTTTCACCCTCTTAAGGGATGATTTGTGGATAAAAACTATCCTATATCCTTCCCAGGGCCTTAAACTATCTTCTTATCAAATTTCATCTAAATCGGTTCAGTAGATCCAGAGAACTCACAAAATCGCAAACTCCCAAACTTTATCTCTTTATAATATTAGTATAAATAGATACTTTGTTTGTTTTACGTTAAAAAATGCATTTACGCTTTAACTGCATACATGAAGACTCAATGCTTATCATTATTACGGTAACTCATCTGTTCGAAATGTCAGTACTACGTAGTTAAACCCAACGGAAACTTTCCCGTCTTAAATGGGGCGTTGTAGGATCGCTTTCGTATTCAACCACGACGCCCCGACATCATGTTTCACCTACATTTACCTTGAAATAACTGTGATTTATATTTTGTGTACATCTATGGCATACGAATAAGCTTTTTTTCCCTGTTTTTCTTACCAGTCCATACTTACTACATACCTACCGATTTAATATAATATCACTACATATTATAAAACAAAGTCCTCCGCCGCGTCTGTCTGTCTGTATGTTCGCGATAAACTCAAAAACCATTGCACTGATTTTCATGCTGTTTTCATCAATGGATAGAGTGATTCTTGAGGAAAGTTTTAATATATAATTTGTTAAATTTTAATTGATTTTTGATATATTTTCATATAATATTGTTTCTAACAGGCCTATATGTGGAGGACATTTATTTCAATCAAATGCTATTTCCGCAGAGACAAGGCGAGAGATTGACACAATACTTAGCCCTATACCAAACTAAATAACAAAGAAAGTAATAATCCATCTACTAAAGTTTCCTAAGGCCATTAAACTCACAAGTGACTTCACTAAATTCTATACAACGAAAACTTATAAAGTTAAAGCTCGCTATCTCTAACGTACGAGTAACTAAATTTAAACTACAATTTCCCTAATTATCCACATTATGGTAAATTAAAGGTACTTTATTTGAACTTAACGCTTAGCTTTCGCCTTCAAAAAGAGAATAGATCGTTTATAGAACAAGGTGTACGCATGTACACTTAAACAATTTAAGTTTAAAATTAAAAATATATTATTGAATAAAGCTTTTTACACTATAACGGAATACTTTGTAGATTTCAATGTGTAGGACTAATGTCTGGTTCGATCTCACGTAGGACAAGTAGATAATTATTATTGTATAGCAATATTGTAAACAAATATTATTTTAAAAGAGTAATAAATAAATAAATATATTGGAACATTAACACACAGCACCATCTAGTTCCATGGTGAGCTACGAGGCTTGTGTTATGGATACCAGATAGTTGATAAACTACATATATATAACTTTAAATACATACGTATTATAAAAATAAACACCCATGACTGGAGTACAAACATTCGTGTTTATCACACAAATGAATGCCCCCAGCGGGACTCGAACCCGCGACCGCTGGCAGAGCAAGTATGGTCACTACCTTATTTGAAACTATCAGTTAAGGAGGAACGGTTTTTTAAATAATCTTTTTTTATTATCTCTAGAATTAAAATAAAGTTTTCCTAGTATATTTTCTTTCGAGTATTCATACTGTATATGATTATAGGTTCTGGGAAACTAAATTTTGATTCATTTGTACGAGTGGCTACACATTTCCTTGATGAAGATGATGAAGCTCTCCAAAAAGAACTGAAGGAAGCGTTCAGGCTGTACGACAAAGAAGGTGAGAAAAAACATATGAATATCATTTTATCCCCACTGTTGAAACAACTTTCTTTATCATTATACATTTTTTTTTAATTTCAAACATTTAATGAGATACATACATCTAGGTAAAAGTATTTTTTTTAAATTAGATTAAAAACAAATGAATTTAACTGTCCATACAATTTTACCTTCTATTACTGTAGATTTAGTAATCTTGATGAAAAAATAATTTAAATGTCTTACAAGATTTTATTTAAAAATTTATATATATATATATATATATATATATATATATATATATATATATATATATATATATATCCAATCCCATTAATACTATATTAGTATTAATCTATACTAATATCATAAATGTGAAAGTTTGTGAGTGTGGATGTTTGTTACTCTTTCAGGCCAGAACGGCTGAACGGATCTGGATGAAATTTGGCACAGAAATAGATTGTAGACTGGAATGATACATAGGCTACTTTTTATCCCGGAAAAATATACGGTTCCTGAGGGATAGATTTCTTTTTGTTTGTTTGAACCCGAGCAAAGTGAGGGTGAGCCGCTAATCTATACATATTATAAAATTCTAACTAAGCCGAATCTGTACATTAAATGTTTTTTTGGAAAATCTTATTGAAATAGATATTATTATCGATGCAGAGGCCGAATCTATAGTTTTTAGAATTTTTTCTGTCTGTCTGTATGTGACCGCATCACAGAAAAACCACTGGAGGGATTTTGGTGAAATGTGGTATGGTAATAGCAGGTACTACTATTAACACTTTAGCAAGGTAACTTACTTATATGTGTTAAAACTATTAAAAAAAACTTATCTTAAAAGAAATATTAATAGCGCTATTTTATTCATTAAAATAGTAATTATTTTATTGAAAATTTATTTACGTGTTATTTAGATATTTAACAATAGATGTCGCCATGTGTTTTTAAAATACGTAGTTTTAATCGAAAAAAAAAATGTACAGATATAACCTTTCTATTACTTTATTATAATTACTACTAATTTACCCGCGGCCCTGCCTGTGTTTAAATTTTTAATAAAACAAACTTTTTGCCTTTATAAATTAGTAACATATTAGTAATATTTTGTTAATAGTATATTTGTAAATTTTTATTGTTTAGTAAATAATGTTAATGTTTTTAATCTTTTAATGTAAAAATTGAGCAAATGCAAATCCAACTCGCGCATTATAGGTTTCGTATAGCAAAATATTATGTTGTTTTTCTTAATTACGTGTTTTCTTAGGTTGACACTAAAATAAATACACAATCTCTACTCATTTTTTCAACCATAAAAATAGGTTCGATATATATTATTTTATAACATTTTATGGTAAACAAGTTTATGGCTGTTAAACTGCCAAAGCGGGTAACTAAAAATATTTCATATCTCAAAAACTGTGAAAAAGTATTTTAGGAACTGTTATTCCTCAACTTTTTCACTTTTTCTTGACACCTTTTCTTGGAAGGTAAAAGCTTCAAGGACACAATAAAATGCTTACGACTTTAATCATATTAGCCGAACCATATGAAATAATAAAAAGTATTTGCTTAGAATTATTTACTTATTAAACTTTCTTTTGAAAATCGTTTTGGAAAATGTTACTAACGAGCGCTAATTAAGAAAAGTTATCATTATGTAATTTAAATAATCAGCTAAATATTAAATTAATCAATAGCTGTCTATTAGTAAAAAATGATTAAAATGATTTGAGAGTTTATCGCCCAAAACTAAAACTAAAAAAAACAAACAAAACAGAAGTATAGACATACATAAATGTTATTGCTAAAACAAAAAGTGCAATTTAACGGAGGAACCTATGTGGCGTTGTCAATCACTGCCATTATTTACCAATCATGCGGTGCGCAATGAAAGTAATGTATAATGTAAGAATATGCTAATGTGCAAAACCTAAGAATTTTGTTTTTGATCATCTGAACGCGGGCGGAGCCGCGGGAAATGCTAGTAATATTATAAATGTGAAAGTTTAGATGGATGTTCGGATGCTTGTTACTCAATCACGTAAGAATGGCTGAACGGATATGGATGAAAGGCGCAGAGATAGAATAGTCTGGAATAGCACATAGGTTACTTTTTATCACGGAAAAATGTACGGTTCCCGTGGGATATATTTGTTTTGTTTTTCACTAGGGATAAACCCGAGCGAAGCGAGAGTGAATTGCTAATACAAAATAATACATACATATGTAACACAAAAGTAATGAATGGAATAATATATTCACTATTAATTTACTTCGTATCGCAGTAGATAATAACCATATATCATAAGCAAATGGGGTGTGGAAAATGTTGATAGCCGCTCTCCCAATGGACCGCCCACTCAGTGCAAGCTATACATTATATGTACATATAAGGTTACGTTTTCAGATAACTGACGTCTTAATACGGTAGAATACAAGTTTGATATTTGTGCCCTGTCTTCATTTAGATGTTAATTGACATAGACCGTTGCTGCTTATTTGAAGTCAATTTTTGAATTGAAACTTCATGAAACGGATACATGGAACGGAACTTCGATGAAACGGAAATGCGACACTAAAAAGAGACAAACACATATAAATATATAATATTAAGCTGAGAGAATGAGATAGAATGCATTGCTATGTTGCCATGGTAACCGTTTTATTGTCTGACAAATATATAATATCAAGTTTCACTTCAACCATGTGTGAATGTGCGAGTGTGGGCAACGCACTTTTTTTCTTTATTCTAAAAACAAAACTTTATATCTAAGAATTATATACATGTATATAATTGTTTTTAGTAGTCGTATTATTAATATACCTAAGTATAAAAAACCTATGAGTGTGTATGTAGGTTTGTAACTCCTCCATGCTGAATAGGCAGGATGGATATGGATAAAATTTAATTTACAAATAGACAGAAGAAACACACAGATTATTGTTAGTAATAACATTAACTAAAAGATGGCAAATATCAATAATAATAACAAAGAAGAAATGCACTTATGGACATACCTATTGGAAGTCGAGACAAGTTGCTAACCTATGCATATAATACAATTCTGAGTCAAATCTGTACAAAATAATAAATTCAATAAGACAAAACTGTACAATATTGTCTATACATATAAAAAAATGTAACTAAGCCGAATCTGTACATTAAATATTTTTTGGAAAATCTTATTCAAATAGTCATTATTATCGATACAGAGGCCGAATCTATAGTTTTTAGAATTTTGTCTGTCTGTCTGTGTGTCTGAGAACGCACGACGAGAAAACCATTGGACATATTTTGATAAAATTTGGTATGATGATGGCTGGTTATCTCATTTCTGCGAAATCTATACTAACCGTTAAAACCTACGTTAAAGGATGAACCCGAGCGTAGCGAGAGTGAGTCGCTAGTGAACTATAAAATACGAAAACTGGGTAGCAAAAGCTTGTAAAAGTAGTGGATTTACTATAATAATAATTGTATCGATAACCTCTATCGATTGTTTGGCCGAGAGCCAACTTGGAGTACTGAAAACAATTGTACCATGAAAACTATTGAAAAACAAACTGTCTTCACTACGTGTCGAAATAACACCAAAATTTAATTAAAATTGCATGTATTGTTTTGTCAGTAGCAGCCGTTTCAAAATAAATAGAATAAGTAAAAGGGTATAATAGAGCATCTACTATATATAGTTTTTGAGTTTATTTATTAGGTGTACTACTTACTCTGCTTTGTTATTTATATATATACTAGCGACTCACCCTCGCTTCGCTCGGGTTCGTCCCTAGTTACGTTTCACTGCTGAACTGAGCTAAACGTTGATAAGTCAGCCTGTGAGTCGCGAGTAGTGAATAAAAATAGTAATTGCGAGTGTACCTTAGGTGATAGACATATAATATTGCGAACTTCCCTGTATAACTTTTTAAGACCTACAATTTTCTAGTACATTGTTTTGATTTATCTCTTAAGGTTCAGCCAGCGTTAGCCATATAAACTTCTAAGGACGACTCGATAGAACCAGTCATTGCGTTTTCCCGCGGGAACGAAAAATGTGCCTGTAGTAAAAGGTATCCTAAATGTTGACTCGAGTGATAAGCTATCACTATACAAAATTTAATTGAAATCGGTTCAGTACTTTTTGCGTGAAACGCGCACATCGATTTAACTATGTTAGTTTTGCTATAGGTATAGATAAGAATAGATATTGCGAGTGTACCTTGAGAGATAGACATATACTGTTGTAGATATTTCTGTTGGCCTTTTCAAGATCTACAATTTTTTAGTACATTGTTTTGATGTATGTCTTTAGGTTTAGCCAGCGGAGGGTTCCTAAGGAGGACTCGATAAAACCAGTTATTGCGATTTCCCGCGGGAAACAAAGATTTCCCTAAAGTAAAAGTTATCCTAAATGTTGACCCGAGTAATAAGTTATCAGTTCACAAAATTTCGTTGAAATCGGTTCATTACTTTTTGCGTGAAACGCGTACAGACAAACAGACAAACAGACAAACAGACAAACAGACAAACAGACAAACAGACAAAAAGACAAACAGACAAACAGACAAAAAAATTAATAACTATTGTTTTGGGGTCTATATCGTATACATAATACGTTACAGTCATTGTTTTTAAAAAATATTTCATGTACAGATTTCGCTAAGTTACTGCTTTATTATAGTATAGATAATAAAATTCTAACTGAGTCAAATCTGAATATTAAATATTTTTGTGGAAAATCTTATTGAAATAGTCATTATTATCGATACAGAGGCCGAATCTATAGTTTTTAGAATTTTGTCTATCTGCCTGTCTGTCTGTCTGTCCGTCCATCTGTCTGGGAAGGCATCACGAAAAAACCACTGGACAGGTTTGGTATGATGATAGCTGATTATCCTGGTCAACATTTAGAATACTTTTTATTGCCGGAAAATATCTCATCGTTAAAATCTACCAAGGGATGAACTCGAGCGGAGCGAGGGTGAGTCGCTAGTGGTTTTATATAATAGGGCTATTTACTTGACACGATTATTCTCTTAAGTGTAACTTATAATTCTTTAATCTGATAGAAGTGAATCTAATAAGCGGAAAGTGAAGATGTACGTTTCTGTTCCGAAACGTAAAACGAAACGCGAAATCAGAATTATTATTGCATCCCTTATTGATTTATCCTAAGATAAACATATGCCATATATGGATCCGAAAAATCTACAGATTTTTGAATCTAAACATTCCGCTTATTGACTTGGGCCAATTTGTTAGAGCTTCTTATTACTTGACAGTAAATTATTTGGTCTCGAAGGCTAAAATCGTAGCGCTGACACTTTTATTATTCTGCCGAACAAAATATATTTCTCACAATATTTATTAGTTGCATTCGCAGCTTAGAATTGATTTTATTACAAGAACATTTTAGAATTCGTATCGTTAAGTGTAAATAGTATTCTGAGTGCAGTGATTTTGAATAAGCTTAAAGTGAGACGTACATATAAGTATATTAATTACAAATTACTCATCTTCGCTTCGTCTAGATCGCTTCGCTTACATTTAGATCCGATTAGCCGTTCTGACGTGATTGAGTAACAAACATCCATCCAAACATCTAAACATTCACATCTATATATAACATGTATATAACAAAGTCGGGTTTTTTACATACAACACTTACAACTCTAGAACTGCTGGACCGATTTTTATGATCTTTATTTTGTTGCATTTGTCTTCACCCCGAATAGCAGAATAACTATTAAAACATCGGAAAATTCACGAAAAAATAAACTATTCCATACTAGGCGTCAAAACGTACCTAGAGAGGAACCTAAGCGAAGCGAGGATGAGTCTCTAGTTTATAATATTAGCAAGATTAAGGATGGGCCCCCCTAAGCTCGTTTTTTTTTACTATTTAGGTACAACTAATTTATTTACTCTCCATATCTATACATAATATTACATACATATTAGTGTCTTCAATAGATAGCTTAATATTTATATCCTTATTGAAATTTTTGAATTTTCCAACATAAAAAGCTAGTCCATATATTTCTCTCCCCTTGTCAAAAGTTCGATTAAAGTAATATAAACTTTTCTTTTAGTGCTCTAAGAGGTTGACCATAGTTTCATGCGGACATAAATCTTAGTTAAGTTATTATTAAGTCTAAATTGTTTTGTTTTATATATTATGTATAGACCAATGTTCTTAGCAATTTTTGACCTACTTCAAAAGAAAAATATATGTATGCAATTCTAAGGTTTTTTGTTTTACATGATATTAACTGTAGATTCGTTTTCTTTGCAATTTTTTACCGACTCCAAAAGAAAGATGTATGTACGTATGCAATAGTAATGTTTGTTTGTTTTTGTATATCCAACATGTCAAAAGTAAATTATTCTATCCCTACACTTTTAAAAATGATTGAAGTCAGTGTACATTTATATGAGCACTAGCGACTCACCCTCGCTTCGCTTCAGGTTCGTCCCTAGACAAAAACAAATCTATCCCACGGGAACCGTATATTTTTCCAGAATGATAGCTTATAGGCTTCCTCAGTTAACGGGTTATCTAATGCAAAAAGAATACAGAGAATAATAAAGAAAACAGAGATTAAACTGATACTGAACTGTTTTGTTTTTGCCTAATTATATATAGATTCTTGTAAAAAAATTATAATTATAGGTAATGGCTATATCCCAACATCGAGTCTACGAGAAATTCTTGCAGCACTGGACGATCAGCTAACACCGGACCAACTCAACGAAATGATCGCTGAAATTGACACAGATGCGTCGGGGACTGTTGACTTTGACGGTACGTAATTAAGTTTCTTTGAGCAATTCGTTCGACCGACAATCTCCATTTCCATTGGACGTTCCATTGGATTTTTAGATGCTTTTATTTGAGAATTGAGGCAATGTCTTTGGAAATTACAGCTAGGCTAAGACTATAGAGGTATAGTTATAATGAAACCGAAAAGTCTCTTAAGCACTCTAAGAATTCGTATTGAATATCAATTGAAACCTAATCTACTGAAGTCTAATTTATTTTAAGTTAATTTTTAACTGATGTCATCATATGCATATTATACAGGTTTATGATTCATTTATTTCTCAAAATAATACAATTCACTTACTGAGAAACATAAGTTTTACCACAGTGTACTAAAAAATAACAGTGGGCTATCGCCTTTGATGTTTGAAGAAAAGCCGACACCGCGTAGCGTACTTCGCAATACGCAGGGTTGTTACAGATTTTTTTTGTAATTTAATTAAAATATAATATTATTATTTAGGTCTTCATAGCAAAGAATACAAAAAGGCATTTCGCGGAGGCAAATTCAAATAGAGTTTTACAAAATTTCATATAATAATAATAATAAGCCTTTTATTTCTTTAATAAAAAATAAAATATACAATTGGTTTAACAATTATTTGATTTGAATGAATGAATATTTCTATGTTACATTATAATTAATTTAATGAATAACTAGATAATTAGAATGAAATAAATTAAGTTATAATATAAATAAATTAAATTTAGGATATTATATTACATAAGTCAAATTGAATTTAGTTATATATAAATTTGTCATTATTTTCAATTTTTTAGCAAAGTTAGTTTTATATGATATAGATTTTCAAATCACCTATCATAAATGGGCAACGGACAAATATTTTCGGTTTCTAGATTTACTGGATTTGAAATTTCTGTTATTAAACTTAATTATGTAAAAAATCCTCATCCTAATAAATAATTTTAGCAAAAAATATATAATATAGCACAGGTAGTATGAACCATTTTAATTGCTTACAAATTAAAATAAACGCGCGATAGCCCTTAAAGTCGTGTCCCGAGCTGCTAACTAATTCGGGCGGCAGAAATGTATGCAGCTCGGGCTCGCCTACCCGCGTCTCACCTCTCACACCCCGCACGATTGCCCTGTCTAGACGGCTTCGTTGGATGACTGTATTGTTTTATAGACTGTGGTTTTACGTTACATTATAAACGGGCAGTTAATACCCACTTATACAAAAAAAAAATTGCTGGTAGTACAAACTATTTTACAGATTAGAACTCAGCATAAGAATACTGGAAGTGGCTTTAAATATAAGTTTATTTTACTGTCATCTATACTTAATATTATAAAGCTGCAGTTTGTTTGTTTGTTTGGTTGAACGCGGTAATCTCAAGAACTACTGGATGGAATTGAAAAAATCTTTTTGTGTTGGATAGTCCATTTATCGAGGAAGGCTTTAGGCTATATATCATCCCGGAAAAAATGTATGATTCCTGTGGGATAGATTTGTTTTTGTCTAGGGGCGAACCCGAAGGGAAGCGAGGATGAGTCGCTAGTATATTATGTTACTAATTCAATAAATATATAAACATTTCTACCGTATGGTATTTAGATTGAAAATGTAGGTGTATTTGTGTTTGTGTTGTTTGCTATGCGATATTTTTTCTACAGGGAAGGGTTTTTTATGATACTTTTTTAATATGCACTATTTATTTCAATAGTAGCCTTATTCAAAGAAGAGAAATGAACAAATAATTATATTTGAAGTTATTTAGAAGCTGATATTTTTCTTCAATTAAATAATAACTATTATTACTTTTTTAATACTAAATTTCCATACTTTTAGGTCAATGTGTGAATTTTATTCCATTTAGGTACTTATTTTAATATCAAAAATCTCAAGCATTATTATATAACAGCCAATATTATTATTTATTGTCTTACTAGTGACTCACCCTCGCTTTGCTTGGGTTCGTCCCTAGATACGTTTAATTTTTTTTGAGTGAAACCCTAATTCTTTTTCTAAAATAAAAGTAGCCTAAGTCACTTCTTATAATATCAACTATCTGCCAGTGAAAGTCCCATTAAAATCGGTCCAGCATTTTCGGAGATTAGCCGGAACAGACAGACAGATAGACAAAAAAAAATTGTGTGTTTCTTATAAGTACCGTATATACATAATTCCATATGCATTTAGTATAATGCTGTTATTTTGACATTACAAACAGACACTTCAATTTTATTTATCTGTATAGATATATCTTTATTTTTATATATAGACACGTTCAAAGTTCAATAAACATAAATTTAGTATACGGAAGCTGACAAAACAAATTGACTCTATTTGTCAGTAGAAACTGGGTCGCGACCTGACACTGAACAACCACCCGTTATAATTCGATTATATAAGATATGACACCTTTTAAAGAAAATTTTGACGCTAAAAGATACGCTTTACTATACCAATAACTAAGTACTTAATTGTAGTTTAAATTAAAAACGTAGCAAAATTTTATTTTAATTACATTGGATAAAGCCAATTATAGAACTAGTTCTATTTGCACTCATATAAAATGGCTCTGAAGTCAGAGTTAATGAACTGAACATATACTTTTAATTTTAAAAAATCTTTCTTTCTTTCATTAATAAAACAGCTTAATGCAAGAATCGAACCTACTGTAACCATATAGATTTATATGTATAATTAGAGACTATTAATAATATATAATAGTAATATTTAAGGGGAGCAGTGGTAGCCCAGAAGTAACGAGCTCGCTTGGAAAATTGAGTGAAGCGGGTTCAAATACCGGGTCTCGACCTCTGATATTTTCATGTGTGAATCATTTCTAACATGATTACCACTTGTCTTACGGTGAAGGAAAACATCGTGAGGAAACGTGCATGTCTAAGAAAACCTAGCAAGTTTTCGAAAGACATGTAAAGTCCGCCAATCCGCACTTGACCAGCGTGGTGGATTATGATCCCCCTCGTATTGAAAGGAGGCCCGTATCCAGCAGTGGGACGTGAAAAAGGGCTGAATACAATATTTAAGGAAAATTAAAAAAAAGTCACATTAATGTGTATCATAGCTTATGTCTCAAGCTATGGCTTAAAATTATTTATAAAAAAAAAGAAACATGAAAATCAGTTCACAATTGGTGATGATATTTTGTGGATACATAAGAAAAAATAGACGTTTGAATTGTTTTACTTCTTAATACTTTCTTTGATTTAAAAGAAAGATTTGAAATTTGAATTAAAATTTTCTTTCTGGATCTTTTCGCAGATTTACTTTGGTTTATGATTACCGACGTTACGCCTAAAACCTTAGTCTATCCCGTGAACATGTTTACTAAAAGCGTTCGAAATGTCGGGAAATAAATAAATCTATCCCACGGCAACCGTATTTTTTCCGGGATAAAATTAACCTATGTGTAATTCCAGACTATAATCTATCTCTATGCCAAGTTTGATCCAGATCCGTTTAGGCGTTCTTACGTGATTGAGTAACAAACATCCATCCAAACTTTCGCATTTATAATATTTATAAGATGATTTGCTCCTTTTTCAATTTAATGAACAACAGGTAACTTAAAGGGCTTAAACTACTACATTGATGACACGTTTGGCTCAGTTTGTAGTGACCCTATTTGCTGTGGCAGCGGTCGCGGGTTCGAGTCCCGCTGGGGGCATCCATTTGTGTGATGAGCACGAGTGTTTGTACTCCAGTCATGGGTGTTTATATTTATAATATGTATGTATTTAAAGTTATATATGTATAGTGTATCAACTATCTGGTTTCCATAACACAAGCTTCGTAGCTTACCATGGAACTAGATGGTGCTGTGTGTTAATGTCCCAACATATTTATTTATTTATTGTATACATTAATTTTAACATATTTGTTTATGTTTTTCAGAATTCATGGAAATGATGACTGGTGATTAAGTTCCTGAATAGAAACGGCATTATTTGTTTCAAGTTACTAAGTCACTTGAAATTATGAACATTTTTATGTTTATTAATTACTCTTTTGATTATTAAGAAAGATTTTTTAATAAAACATAAAATAAAAAAAAGATTTAATTTACGTTTGTTTTTGTTATTTTATTTTCTATCTTATTTACATGTATTTATTTTTATTTGATTTCTTTAATTTAATACTTATAATGTACTATCGACTTACCCTCGCTTCGCTTGGATGCGCCTTTCATTTTTAGACCCAATTTGAGAACCATAAAAAAGTGTTGTGAGTTTACCTTAAAATATAGATAAATACTATCGCGCCATTTTTTTAGTAATTTTTATGTTTTTCAATTTATTAGAACATTTCGTGGTGCTGCTGTAATACACACGGGGCATTCCAGTAAAGCTCCCAGTCGGCATGTTTTTTTTCCAAAATCTTCAACAATCATCGTCATATTTCAGCCGATTCACTCAAAACCTTAATGAATTAAACACCTAAACCTTCCTCATGAATCCGTCCATTGGTGAAAACTGTACGAAAATCTGTTTAGTAGTTTTTGAGTTTATCGCGTTCTGACAGACAGACACCGTGGGGACTTTGTTTTATAATATGTATAAGAAATCAAAATACCTACTCATTTTTAAAACATGATTGTCTTTGAATCGAGAGATCATACTCGAGTGTATAAGTACGCATTAATAGAAATTTTCTTCTCAATAGTGTCAAGAAAAAAATATAGTAATGCTTTATACTTTATATTTACAAATCTATACTAATATTATAAAGCTGAAGAGTTTGTTTGTTTGTTTGGTTGAACGCGCTAATCTCAGAAACTTTAAAAAATTCTTTTTGCATTGTATAGCCCGTTAACTGAGGAAGGCTTATCAGCTATATAACATCCCGGAAAAATGTACAGTTCCCGTGGAAAAGATTTGTTTTTATCTAGAGACGAACTTGAAGCGAAGCGAGGGTGAGTCGCTAGTGCAAAATAAGTTTCACACCTCAATTCAAAAAAGATAGCATTCTTTCCAAAAAGATAGGTTTCTCTTATTGAAAGCGAAAGAAAGATTTTGCACTTAAGTGCGGATTTAAAGCCGAAAAAAGTACAAAAGCAAAGATAAGCTTTCTTTCTTAGCGCTTTCTTTCAACGCTTAGCTTAAAGTGAAATAGTATTTCTCACGTGAATTCATGAGGCCTTTCTTTTTTATTGTGTATTTGCTGTATTATTGTACACAAAAAAATAATGAAAAATGTTTACTGACTTTAAAAACACTGACAGTAGCTATGGCATTATAAATAAATAATAAATAAATATAAATAAATATGTTGGGACATTAACACACAGCACTATCTAGTTCCACGGTAAGCTACGAGGCCTGTGTTATGGATACCAGACAGTAGATACTCTACACATATACATATAACTTTAAATACATACATTTTTATATATTTATTATTATTTATCTAAAATAGACAACCTTGATAAATCCTCAAACAAACCTGACGAATATTGTTTATTACTTAATAATATCCTCGTGAACAATTTCGACGATATTTTAGTGCACAAGTATGCGCATAAACGCAAGTAGTTTCTATTTCTATCACACGCAAACTCCAATAGAATGAAGATTATTACAGATTAGGAGATGTCGATATTTGATAGCTTCACGTACTCTTGACGTGCAGTAAGATTTAATTCTAAGATTTTGAGGAACAAGAAATCCCCATTTTCGCCCCCTTAATGGATAATTTCCGTGACAAAAAGTATCCTATATCCTTCCCAAGATCTCAAACTATCTTCTTACCAAATTTTATCTAAATCGGTTCAGTAGAACCAGACATTACTTCCTACAACGTCACAAACTCACAAACTTTACCTCTTTATAATATTAGTATAGATTAAAACCCGATCGTTAAATAACTAAATCATAATCATACTAGACTAGACTAAATCATAATTAGACGACACGTTTGGCTCAGTTTGTAGTGACCCTACTTGCTGTGCCAGAGGTCGCGGGTTCGAGTCCCGCTGGGGGCATTCATTTGTGAGGCACGAATGATTGTACTTCAGTCATGGGTGTTTATATTTATATTTATAATATGTATGTATTTAAAGTTATATATGTGTAGTGTATCAACTATCTGGTATCCATCACACAAGCCTCGTAGCTTACCATGGAACTAGATGGTGCTGTGTGTTAATGTCCCAACATATTTATTTATTTATTTATTTATAATCTGCCAGGGACGAACCCGAGCGAAGCGAGGGTGAGTCGCGAGTATTATATAAAAAAATCACTCGGTCGTTTAAGTCGTATTCAATCGTATTCATAAACCCAACAACTCTTATATGATGCTGTGATGTACGATGTAAAAAAATAATTACTCATCATAATTACATTAATTAAGTGATCAGTCAGTCTGTACATAATTGAACATCGAGCAAGTGTATTCTAAGAAAAAATATAGCTCTTCTGTCTCTTCTATTGTATAAATATATTGATAGCGGACTATTATACAATTCTTATCACAATTGGTTTAGGCATAAAGAGATAAACTATATATATAAAACAAAGTCGAGTTTGTTACAACACTTATAACTCGAGAACGGCTGGACCGATTTTTATGATCTTTATTTTGTTGGATTTGTCTTTACCCCAAATAGCAGAATAACTATTAAAACATTGGAAAAATTCACGAAAAAAACCTATTCTATACAAAGCGTCGAAACGTATCTAGGGACGAACCTGAGCGAAGCGAGGGTGAGTCGCTAGTATACATATAATCTAACAAAATTACCAACTATAACATAAAAATGAAATGGTGTTCGTTGGTAAGTTTTTACCGATTTAGCATTTTTTTTAATATTCGTAATATTATCTTGAATAAGGTTTAGGGGAAAAATTGGAAAGGTTATCCGAAAATTGGAAAAGAAAAAATGAAAGTGCTTTTTTACCCCAAGGATGACGAAATTTTATTGAAATTGGGACATGATAACATTTGTCCGGTTAGCTCGTTTATAATATTCGTTTTCGCACATTGGTGGAAATTTGACAATAATCATTTTTTATTTATAACTCAAAATCTCGTCAATAACTACTGTATAAAAAAGAAAAAAAAAATCGGTTTTCTCAAACAGAGGAGAAAAATGTACTCAACTGTTTTGGTACTGGTACGCGGAATTTGTTTACAATTTCATGGGTTTTATTTATTTTTTGTGCGGAACCTTAATCCTTTTTCTAAAATAAAAGTAGCTTAAGCTGCTTTTTATAACATCAGCTATTTGCCAGTGAAATTCTCGTCAAAATCGGTCGAGCCGATTCAGAGATTAGCCGGAACAAACAAACAGACAGACAAAAATAAAAAATAAACTTTTAAATACCGTGTTACATACTTTCATATGTACTTAGTAAAAAGCTGTTATTTTGACATTACAAACAGACACTTCAATTTAATTTATTTGTATTGTATGTATAGATTAGTAGCCAAGTGGAGATTTAAAACATTTTTTCTTAAGTACTGACACTGCAAACGAAGTGCAAAACAAATATGAACGCAAACTAGAGTGCTTGAGAAAGACTCTCTTCAGTTTTCATACACATTTAACCTAAGGCAGTTAAGTTTACATGTGTAGGACAGTTTTCTTCTCACACAAAATTTCATCTCTTACAGATTTATTGTATGCAATAGTTGCTTCTGTATGATTAATTGTTTGAGAGTCAGATGTTTAATTTTAAGAACATTAGGATTTTTCAAATTTAGGCTATTAGGGAAAACAGAAAATCAGCAAGGATTAAACTTAAACTTTATATATTTTTTTAAAGTGATTTTTAGATATAACCTATTTTTAAAGAAAAAAACTATGAAAATTAGGTTACAAATAGTTGAGTTATTGTATAATAGATATACACAAAAATATATGCTCCCATATTGAACCAGCTTTTTCGAAATCGGTTAAAATTATAAAACTTCAATATCACAACGTTAAACCCTAGGGCTTACTCTAGCTATACCGTTATAAGCATCTGTGGTCCATACAGATCATGTTCACACAAAAATTGACAATGATTTCTGGATCTTATAATAATGGCCTGATCCCCCTCGTATTGAATGGAGGCCCGTGCCCAGCAGTGGGACGTCAAAAAGGGCTAAATAAATAATAATGTACATATATTATGTGCTTTTAGAAGTAAGCTTACTTAATTTAATCTTCTATACTATAAAGCTGAAGAGTTTGTTTGTTTGTTTGGTTGAACGCGCTAACCTCAGGAACTACTAATCCGATTTGAAAAATTCTTTTTGCATTAGACAGCCCGTTAATTGAGGAAGGCTATAGGCTATATATCATCCCGGAAGAATGTACGGTTCCCATGGGATAGGTATTTGGTTTTATAGTGATTTATATTAATTAAAAACTCATTTTAAAATCTCATCCCATTAATATTATAAATGCGAAAGTTTGAATGGATGTTTGCTATTCAATTACGCCAGAGCGGCTGAACGGACCTGGATGAAATTCGGCATAGAGATAGATTATTGTCTGCAATAGCACTTAAGTTACTTTTTATCCTGGAAATATATATGGTTCCCGTGGGATAGAATTGTTTTTGTTTTTCACTAGGGATGAACCCGAGCGAAGCGAGAGTGAGTAGCTATTAAAAAATGAATGATTTCTGGAATTCGCGAGGTTAGAACCAAGACCCTATATTATATCCACTGAACATATCGATTTCATTTCTAATTAAACTATGAATCTACACTAATATTATAAAGAGTAGTAGATAAATTTTGTAAGTTTGTGAGTTTGTCTGTAATGGTTAAACTAAAAATTCGCTGAATCGATTTAGATGAAATTTAGTATGAAGATAGTTTGAGATCTTAGGAAGGGCATAGGATAGTTTTTATTCCGAAAATCATCCCTTAAGGAGATAAAAAGGGAGGTGAAAGTTTACATGGGGAATCAATCATTTATTTATTTATTTATATACTGATATATAGTCTATCTATTCGTACTTATAGTTAAAACATACCCAGAGACCAACCCGAGAGAAGCAAGGGTGAGTCACTAGTGTTTGATAAATCACTGTAATATGTAACCATTAAATAACTTTGCCAAAATGAACAAACTTACTAATTACAAAAGTTTTGGTAAGAATATAATATTTCTCGCTTTGGAGTTTAGTAAACGTCGCTCGTCTCAAGTAACGGACGATTAATGGAATAACTAAGGTGAAATCGCTGTTTCGATCAAAATCATCGTAAACTTGCGTTTCTTTCTCTCTTGTGGAATATTTTTAATTTTAGATGTGTTCAAAATTAAATACTTTGTTTTTATATAATTATATTTACTCCTCCAATACCTGAAACAATTCTGGTGAAATGCAATATTCTAGTATATTATAAATGGTGTAACTAACCTGACTTTGTTATATATATAGATATCCCACATGCATATTATGTAGACAGTAGACTTAAAATAATGTTCACCGCTCAATTATATATGTACGAGTATATGGAGTGGGCACCTACATTTTTTTTTTTAATTTTGTAATTTGTCTCTTGGAGTATTGTCTAGCGATTTACATATAGAGGTATGTATGTTTTGGAGTAAAATGGTTGCATATGAAGAGACGAACAGACAGACATGGCGTAATTATAAGGGTTCCGTATAAGCCTTTCTGGTTGCAGAACCCTAAAACCTATATAGACAGCAAAATAATGAAATAAAACGATTGGAGTATATTGTATTAAATATAATTGGCAACCTTTTGCCATCTAAGGGTTCGATCCTAACAGGAAAAGTATAATAAGCTAAAACGTGACATTTGGATCCATTATTCACTAAGGGTTTTATTTTGGCAGTGGTAAAGAATTGAGAGATGCTTATTCGATATATCTTTTAATATATTATTGTTATAAATAACTAGCAGAACCCGCGGCTACGCCCGCGTTCAATCTAAAAAAAAAATGAATCTTTAAATTTATGTTTCTGACTCACCCTCGCTTCGGTCGGGTTCGTCGCTATGTATTTATATATTGTTCATATAAAAAAAACTAAAATCGCAATTAGAAAATGGGGGGTGGGGGTAGGATGGTGAAAAATTCTTTACGACCTATTCTCATACCTACCAAATATACAAAAAAATCATTAAAATCGGTCGAACCGTTTCGGAGGAGTGCGTGACACGAGATATTTATATATTAGATTACGTTTCAACAAAAAAGGGTAAATATATTAACTTCAAAGTTTCAAATCATTGAAAAGTTATGAAAAAAGTATAACTGTTTGTTTTAGAATATTATATGAACAGTTCCATCCCTCTGTGGAATAATCTGTTAATTGAAATAGGAATTATGAAAAATGCTTCACAATTAATAATATCGCGTAGGGAATATAATAAAAACATGAAAATTGAATAAAATAGCTTTTTTTTTTAAGTCGAATATAAATAGCTTTGTATTATATATAAAGTGTCTGAACACTTTGTTTTCACTTTCCTTTCGAGTATATGAGATGTGAATACAAAAAATACTGTCACTTTATATCTCGTTACAGCTTGATTTTTTTATATGATAGAGATATTTATTTCAAAATCTTACCACAAAGATTTTAGGTAAATAAAAAAATATTATAAAAAGCACGATCTGCTATTATTTTTTTTTTATTATTTAACAAGGATGAAGTTGTACGTT
Source organism: Fabriciana adippe (assembly GCA_905404265.1). Classification (NCBI taxonomy): domain Eukaryota; kingdom Metazoa; phylum Arthropoda; class Insecta; order Lepidoptera; family Nymphalidae; genus Fabriciana; species Fabriciana adippe. Next base: position 3,421,583 of record FR989995.1, read on the forward strand.
TTTGAGTGACAATAATAATATAATCATAAATATTCGCACAAGTAATAATTTATGCGAATAATATAAATATTAGCTTCACATGGAAACCAAATTCATATCCTCCTGTATAATGTTACTAAAACACAAACCACTATCCTATACAGTTGTTAAGTAATACTAGTAAAATAAATTTATGCTGCAGTAGCTTAGTTAGCGGTGTTTAGACTACACAAAATTACTATCTCAGTACTTTACGATATATACAATTGTAGATACAAAACTGAGTTTGTCTTTTCTTTATTAAGTTTAAACTACGGTTTGAGAATATTCATAATAACCGATTCATCCGCGCTACGCTTCGGATTCATCCCTAGACAAAAACAAATCTATCCCACGGGAACCGTGCATTTTTCCGGGATAATATACATATAGTGTATAGCCTTCATCAGTTAGCGGGCTATCCAACACAAAAAGAATTTTTCCAATCAGATTAGTAGTTCCTGAGATTAGCACGTTCAACCAAACAAACAAACTCTTCACTCGTAGATTTAAGTTGTACGAAACTGAAATAATGTAAATGATAAGAAAAAATAGATATAATTTCTCAAATCCAATACATTCCATTTAAGGTTGAGCCTTTTTATAATCTATATGTATTACACGAAAAATCAATCAATCATCAAAATCGGTTCACAATTTGCAAAGATATTGTGTAACATACAAAAACACATATACGTACCTGAAGTCAACAGATAAAACACATATTATACGTACTCATTTAATAGAGCATGTACATACTTTTTTAAGATATTAGGGTCAAATTTTGAGGTTACAGAACCACCAATATGATCCCTTTATACAAGAACGTCAAAAATGGGGGACTGAAATATGAAATTATTTAATGTCTGTCTATCTACAAGGTTTTCTTAAATTATTATGTATATTTTTTTATTATTAAAAACGCCATGTAATTAAAAGATAATTACTGAACAGTCGCTCGTTTGCACAAGTGTGAATAAGTGGCACTTTTTATTAAGGAGGGGTCGAAATAGGTTTGTAGGTCAAAGGAGGATGTTTATAAAGCTCTACATTTGTAAGTTTATGGCGTAATTCATGAAAATAATACCTATAAATATATGTCAAGATAGTGAAGTAGTTTCTTAGAGTTTCGTTTTGTTCACGTTCTAAATTTACCGTACAAATAATAGAGCATGAAAATACGAGTATAATATTGTTTATAAAACTTTACTGCTTTAGTTGTGTGCAGCCTCTGCAATTATATTTAAGTTTAATCCATTTTCATAGCGCATGTATAAACAGACGGACAAACAAAAATTGTCACTTTAATACATGTCATTAGAATTAAAAAAAAACATTATAGCCTCCATAATGTGTATGTATTTTTTTAATAATAACTTATTTATTGCTAAAAAGTATTACAACCAGATATTTATAGATCGCTTTCTTCTTCTGCTATGATTCAGAGATATGGAAATATAACACCTATCGATATATGCAAACTTAGTTTTTAAAAATATGTGGAACCTATAAGAATAATAGAATCATATTTAAGAATAATTTGAAGTAATTAATTTAAGAAAAAACTAAGTATTTCATAAACTATTTAAAGTTACAAAAGGCAAAGGAACATACAGACAAAAATAATAATACTGGCGAAAAACAGATTTCACATTAAAAATTTTCAGTACGTAACATATTTAGGACTAGCGATTCACCCTCGCTCCGCTCGGGTTGGTCCCTACTTACGTTTTAACGTTTATATAGATTTCTCAGAGATGAGATATTTTCCCGCAGTAAAAAGTATCCGATATGTTGACCCGGATAACCAGTTATCATCGCAAGTTATGCGAGTTGGCAAACTTCACCTGCCTTTCGATAACTTGCTAACTTCTCTCAGACATACATTTTTTCTCGCCGTAAAACAAGTGGTAATTAAGTTGGAAATGATTCGAAATTATCAGAGTTGGGAGACGTAGAATTTGAAACCTCTTCACTCGGTTTTCCAAGCGAGCGCATTACCACTGGGCTACCACTGCCCTATAAACTCTACATTCATATCCGGAATTACTAATTATCACAGTTACAGAGACACACAGACAACATTTTTGAAAACTGCCTGAAAGTAGATTAGATTTTTATCATTTTGAATGATGCTCTTTCGACAATCATAGCAGGAAAATCTTAACTAAAATCAGTACCGTTTCTTCGTAAATTACCATAAATTCCCATTCACATAAAAATAACGAACAGTAACGGAAATAAGAAGTTTTCCTTAAAACACACAAACTTTCTTGTAACCTTGACCTATTTGTTGTACTGTTTGAATGTGTGCGGTCAATGAAAATAATATAATTTGCCTCATCGCCTTCGCAAGAGTGTGCTTATTAAAAGCTAGCTTGATTCCCCATACATACTTTCATCCCCATTTTCACCCCCTTAAGGGATGATTTCCGGAATAGAAAGTATTCTATGTCCTCCCCAAGGTATCTAACTATCTTCTTACCAAATTTCATCTAAATCGGTTCAGTAGATCCAAGGATTATCCCATACAATGTTACAAACTCACAAACTTCACCTCTTTATAGTATTAGTATACATATAGTTTAGTAAGAGCAATCATCTGGTGTGATTTAGTGACGTAGCTTCATGGTTTTCAATATTGCTTCAGATAACATAATTATCATTCACATTAACTACACTAGTATTATTATTATAAATGCGGTAGTTAATACTTTCATAGACTGTCACGAATATTTGACATTTTAAATAAAACTATTTTTCGGATTTTTTCACGGATCAAATCAAGATACATTTTTGGTTCTCGACGTTTTAAATGCTTTACAGAAATCATGATCACAAGAGAGACGTTGGAGAGACACTTCTGGAACCAAAATCAAAATAAATCTGAGAAAAATCAAAAAAGTAGTAAGTTAGTGAGTGTATCTGATATATAGTGATGTATCCTAAGCCAAGTCACGGGTATAAACTAGTATGTGATTTACTAGTTTTATATAGTATAAAACAAAGTTTACATAGTATAAAACAAAGTCGCTTCCCGCTATCTGTCTGTCCCTATGTATGCTTAGATCTTTAAAACTACGCAACGGATTTTGATGCGGTTTTCTTTAATAGATAGAGTGATTTAAGAGAAAAGTTTATATGTACAATACATGCATAATATAGTAGAGAAACACTGATAATTTTAGAGGTTTCTAATGTGATGTCGTAAATAAACACTTTTTTTGCGCTTACATTGCAAACGCTGGCTGAACCCTACGAGATTGATCAAAATAAAATACTACAGCATTGTACACGTTAAAAAGGTCTACAAAAACGTCCGCGATAACATATATCATCTATCTCTTAAGGATAACATACTATATCCATTTTACTATATCCAAGCTAGGAACGAACCCGAGCGAAGCGAGGGTGAATCGCTAGTTTAAATATTAATTGAAAGTTCGTTTAGAAAGTAAATCCTGATATTACTGATGTGAATCTCAAAACTCATTCATTATCACAACCACAATTACATTAGCCTTGAGTGGTATAGACTCCTTGCTTAATATCCTGTTACATATTAAGATATTGCTAAAATTACATCAATGCTATGTATGGAGGGAGAATACCAGTAAACACAATATGTGAGTAATACATATGTATAGTGTGTTTTTATTTTAATTAAGTAAACTATATTATGTTTATATCACGATGTATTAAATTTTTTGTGTATTATACTTCTGTCTGCAGCATAACTTGCAGTTTAATTTTCTATAAATTAAACCCATGGGTCTATACGGAACTCAAGATGCATCATTGAATCATCTTATCCACATTGTTATACAGAAAATAAACTGAACAATAAGAGTTTCTTCTAAAAGTCCTTAGAGTTTAGACATACCAATTTTTTTTTGAACACCATTTATTTCACTAAAGTCTCGCAGAAAGGAGGCAATGAAGATTAATCGGTACACTAAGAGATTCCTTGAAATTAGTAAATTGCTCTTTCATTCTTGTATGATAAATTGGTAGAAGAATAATATATTTTAAAATTAGCCAAGTATGAACAGGATTTGCTTTAATAATAAGTCTTCTTAATACTAAATTTTCCGTTCAAAATCACGTACAAAATCAGAATTTGAATAGTATCTGTGACAGACTAGCATACAAATAAGCAAGGGAACTCCCATAAAATCCCATGGCATTCTAATAACTGATGATTTGACGTCATTTCCGTTTCTATCATCTTTACAATGTACGAGTACATTTATCGCACACTAACCTATTATGACGACACGTTTGGCTCAGTTTGTAGTGACCCTGCTTATTGTGCCAACGGTCGCGGATTCGAGTCCCGCTGGGGTCATTCATTTGTGTGATGAGCACGAATGTTTGTACTCCAGTCATGGGTGTTTATATTTATAATATGTATGTATTTAAAGTTAATACATGTGTAGTGTATCAACTATCTGGTATCCATAACACAGGCCTCGTAGCTTACCATGGAACTAGGTGGTGCTGTGTGTTAATGTCCCAACGTATTTATTTACTAGCAGTCAGCTTGTCCATCGATGGGATTGTCCATGAGCAATACAAACATTGGCTTAAACATTTTCCGTATTTAGGCTTTTAGGGTATATTTTCAAAAATGTTTTCATTCATGTTCAACTCTGTATACGGAACTCCTAATCAAAAATATCACCCTTTTAGATACAGTAACTTAGGCTGCGCATAAACTCACTCACTCAGTAAATGAATTTAAGGCATTTTTTTATTAGGTATATTACATACTAGTTTTCAAATCGATTAATTATTTACACTACTTGCTCAGTGGTTGAAGTTCGACGGTAATCATTTTTTTTTAGTAACAGCACCAAAGCCCGTTAATAGCTACTAAAAAAATAGAAAATCGCTTGACAAACAGAGGAGTAAAAAGTACTGTTTTTTTATATTTGCCTATTTATGTATATATAGATATGTTGAAGAACGTCAAATTTGAGTATGATATATGTATTATATTATGTCCGATCTGAAAAATGTGTGTTCTTCATTTACTTTACCTTTAAGTGTTCTCTACAGCGGATGATATGATGCCTCTACTGCTAAAACTACTGTAAAATAGCAAATGACTTGTGAAATAATATTTGGCAATGATTTTTGTTATGATTAAAACTTTTATAATAAATTAATCACATCAAACTTTAAGACCACTGAAATTGTTTGAAGATATAGTCACTTTATCTTGATGTCGAATCAGTCTTTCACTGTTATGTGCTTGCACGTTTTTATTTTAGAGCCATTTGCACAAATTTCTTAATTTGATTCAAATGTCATAAATATGTTTAGAAAACGTAAAACATTTTGACGTTTACTAAACATATTTATGTCATTTAATAATTGAAAATTTTCATGCTTTTTATTCAATGGCTTATTAGTGATATTTCTACCACTGATCAGCAAGTTAAGCGCTACTACGCTTATCTTGCTAATCACCATTGAAAATACAGCTCTTGCACATTCTCAGAATAAAACGACTATACTTGAATCATATTTCCTTCCGTTTTAAGAATACAAAAATCATTGCCGACCAAATCAACCAAAACAAATCATCAATGTATATGGCCAGGCGTGATCAAGCGTTATTACCTGACTCACACTCCTAAAGCTACTGGTGCTAGTACTCCGGGCCTGCAAGAAGAAAAGTCGGTCCTATACACCAAGCACATAGCAAATAACACGACCAAGAAGATTGACATGCTGTACTTATATGGTAATGTGGTCACATATGTCTAAACTAATATTATAAAGCTGAAGAGTTTGTTTTTTGTTTGTTTGTTTGGTTGAACGCGCTAATCTCAGAAACTACTAATCCGATTTGAAAAATTCTTTTTGCATTAGATAGCCTGTTAACTGAGAAAGGCTATATATCATCCCGAAAAAATGTACGGTTCCCGTAGGATAGATTTGTTTTTGTCTAGGGACGAACCCGAAGCGAAGCGAGGGTGAGTAGCTAGTCAAGATATATAGAAGAAGAAAGAAGAGTGTTTAATATTGCTAACCTTCGAAAACAGCATTGTAATTAAAAACAATCTTTTTGCATCAAATAACTCGTTTTAACACGCTTTTATTAATTTCAATTGTATGTTACTTATTAATTTTTTACTAAACAGATCTAGCTACTTTTCAACGTCGTAGCAACTAATGCGATGTATGGGAAAATGGATGACAACACAATGCTTGTCACCATCTACTTGATCTGATAACGTAGGTAGGAATTACCCTCTTATAGTAGACTTATGGGAGCACAAGAGGGGATTTTGGGATTTACTCAAGCGCGATAGATTAACATAAGGGATACCTTGCACTCTGTTGAGTACCTCCACCTTATATATAAGTCCTCTGTATAAGGCCTAGGGCAGCCGATCAGAATATTAAAAAAATATTTTGAAAAGTTAGAAATACTTGAAACCCTCAGATTAAGATTATACTTCTAGGCTTCCTAACAAAACAAAAACCTTAAAAAAATAGTGGGCTGTTTCTGAGATAACAGCAACATGTGTGTAAAACATTATATTTTTCATTGCAATTCAAGATAAAAGTCCGAAGTATCATTTCCCTAAATATAAAAGTGGTAACTTTTACGGATTTTGAGATAAATAATAACGTCTAGGTACAAAATTGCCTTATGCACACTTTTAATAAATCGCGCTTTTCAATAAAATTTAATTTGTATGAAATATTAGTTGGAAATTGACTATACTTTAGTATTTTATTGAATATACCTATTTGAATTCTAATATATTTTTTTTAAAATCAAAAACATAGATAATCTTTTCTTCAATTGAAAACAAAAAATATTTCTTTCTTCTAAAACATTTAACTGTAGCACTAGATAACGTTAAAATATTCAAAGTAAATGTACTACATTATTCACAGGTAATTCAGTAAAATCAGTATTTGCTCTACACACGATCACATCTCTTTGTCATTTTCGTTCACAAACGCCGTATGAAATTTTAAATGAACGGTCGATAATACAGATAAAGATGGAAGATGGGGCGAATTTACCGAGCGCACTGCTTTTATAACTTGAAAATTGGTAGCAAAATGCATAAGACTAGCGACCTACCCCTTCTTTGCATAATGTACACAACTATTGTAAAGAAGAAATATTTGTATTTTTGTATGTTTGTAACGAATAAAATAAGAACTACTGGACCAATTTAGATGAAATTTGGTAAGAAGATAGTTTGAGATTCTGAGAAAGATATAGGGTGTTTTTTTTTATTTCGAAAATCATCCCTTTAGGGGGTGAAAATGGGGATAAAAGTTTGTATGGGGAGTCAACTTAGGGACAAACCCGAGCGAAGCGAGGGTGAGTCGCTAGTAATTGAATATATTTACACTTATTACATTTGAACTACAAAGCGAGTCGGAATAAAGTTCTTTTCCATATCATTGTTATTATTAGCTACATTTTTTTTATTGTTAGTTAGACTTGCGCTTGACGACAACCAGCGCTGGGAAGCACTGATGAGGTTTAAGTTGGAGCGCGCCTGCCTATAAGATGCCTATTCACTCTTGCCTTGAAGGTACTTATATTATATGTGGCAGGAAACACGGATGCTGGAAGGGTGTTCCAAACCTTAGCAGTTCGTTTCAGAAACGTACGAGAATATTACATCTCAACGTTATATATTATATCTCAACGTTTATACGGTTTGGTTGAGCTTTTAAGGTGACTAGAGATAAGTAATAAAGTCATTTGTACGTTTATGTAGACTATTCCTCTGCTCCTAAGGGTTGTATAAGAAATATTAAATCCTCCTGACCGTTTTTCAGCCGCGGTAGCCAATCTCATTGAGACTAGTCAACTACACAGGATGAGATATTATAGTGGAGGAGATATTATAGATATTATATGGAGATATATATACACACACTAGGAGATATTATAGTGCACAAGTTTATGCGCCGACACAAGTGCACTCTCTATTCCTGTCACTCTCATACTCAGGTGGGATGACTACTCGACACGACCAGTAAGAGTTAAGGCGCAGGACCAACGGCTTTACGTGCTCTCCGAGGCGCGGGGGTGAAACACCGCCAACTTCCCAACTCCGGGCTGTTACTGAGGCTTACTAAACAGAAACATTCAATAACTGAACTTGGCCCGGCCTGGGACTCGAGCCCACGACCTCCGGATGTGCAGCCGTACATACTAGCCACTACACCATTGATGCAGTTAAAAGAGTTGTAGCGTGATATTAGAAAGCCTATAATCTTCCATAATAAATAATCTATAGAATGCAAAAAGATTGTTCCAAATCTGACTGATAGTCTCGGAAATTAGCGCATTCAAACAAACAAAAAAGCAATCTCTTCATCTTTTTCATATTAATATTTTAGTAAAAATTTTAAAACATTAAGAGTTATCTTTTAGTTTTACGGTGTTGATAAGAACAATTTTAATTATTTAATTGACACGTTAATTTAATAAATATATTTTGTTATCTATTACCGTGTATCACATAAGTAGTGAGTTATAGAACGCTGTACGTCCTCATTAGCAATTCCATTTAATTGCTCGACCATAATTGAATAAAATTACGTTAAAATTTCAATTAAAATCCTCAAATAAACATAAGTTTCTATTATATTATTTTAGTCCTAAAAGAAAGTTTTTGTTTTTTTTTTTTTTTTCAATTAAATATCTGCAAAGATTTTTAGAGCTTTCCAAATAGTATAATGGGTAATACATGTGTTATTTTAAAACATTGTGACCACGTTACCATAAGAGTAATATAATGTGCAAGTGCGAAGTTGGGAAAGAAGAAATTCGTGCAGCATATCTATCATATTGGTCTCGTACACATAGAACAGTTATCAAATGTCAATATGCAAAAATCGTTGAAGCTTTATCTGAACTTAAAGTTTAAAAGATGTCAAATTTTGCAAAAATAAAAAAAAACAATTCAAATAAAGCTTCAGAAACACAACAAATATTTATATATGCAAGCATTCACTTGTGTAATAGATAAATAGATTAGAAGTGGTTCAGTAGATCGCCAGTAAGCGAAGAAGTTTAAAAGTAACCCTTTACAATATAAAAAAATGATATAATGTAAAGAGTTCTTGCAATTAAAGCCGTACACCGACGTACAGTCACCTACACAATCATGTTACCAGTAATTAAAGGCATTGGAAATGTTCCGTTCAAACTCAATTTTGTAGCACAAGCTGTGTGGAAGGCTATACACTTATAAGCATAACATCCAAAGCTTGCCAAGGCAGACAACGATTAGGTATATACAACGACCAAGTTTGTTTTTGTACTGAAATATTCGTATACTTGTTTTTATTAACCTTAGAACTATATACGATTTGGTTTAAAACGCCGTTCTATCAATCGCTGAAATTATGTCTTCCTGGAAAATGCTGAAAATATATGCAAGAACATATTGACTAAATATATGTACTTAGATGTAGTTAAAGATGATGATTATCATACCTCGTATGCTATAAATCTTATAAGGCATATATTTTTTTAATTTAGTTATACGATGTCTTCTGTTTTAATCGGGAATCGAACCCAAATAACAAAATTGCAGAATAAAAAAACGTTTGTAACTAAAAATGGAAAAATGAGACATTTAAGAAGAGCTCATAAGAATATTACTAATATCTACACTTTTACAAACATACAAACAGATTAGTTAAAAAACTAGATTATAGTTCCAAAGAGCTTTGGAAGTTATGAATAAATTTCAATGGAATATTTCCTTTATAACGATATTCCAATCTTAGTAAATATTTGAGATTTTCCTTCATCCGGAAGCCTCTTTTATGAAGGATAATATATATCTGCTATATAATATTTTATAAAGTTCTCGTATCTGTTAGCCTTGACCTATATAAAGTAGGGTAAATAAGAACATAAGTTAGCAACAATATGTATGACATTTATTACAGTTACATATAAGAATTACAATAAAATTTATTCAAAGTATACAGTCCTTACTTATAATTAACATAATCATATACAGTTAGATAAAAGCCCAAAGTTAAACTTTTGTTTGTCTATCAGTTGCATTGCGCAAAACTTTTTATTACATATTGTATAAGCTCAACTAAGACTTACTTCAAAGCTTCAAGATAAAGCTTTAAAACACTTATGAATGTATAAAATATAATAATATTAAAAAATAATATATAATAATATCAAATAGTAACAAAAAGTTTATATAAAAAAAAATATAATACTTTCTTAGATTTACTCGAATATTTGACGACTTTTTCGCGGATTTATTTAGATTTTTAGCTCCCGACGTTTCGAATGCTTGCTTTTTATAGTTGTTACAGGTATATATGACCTTTGAGATTGATTTCTGAAAAGCATTCAACCAAAAATCTAAATAAATCCGCGAAAAAATCCGAAAAAATCGTTTTATTTAAAATATTTAATAGAAATTATTCTTAAATATATAGTTATTTTAGCAGACGAAAGTAAAAAAAAAAAACGAACAACTTCATTTAATTCAATTCGTTCGAATAGTCGTTGTAGCGTAAAACTCAGTGAAATGTGCATCCTAGTAATCTCTAGAGGTTTGCAGAGTTCTCTGTAAAAGCGATGACATTTTGTAAAACATTTCCTATTTAATTATTATTATAGATCTTTTCGTAAATATTAATTCAGGCTTTATATTATATATATAGTATATAAGTATCTTAAACACAACATATATGTTAATAGGTTAAGTTTTAAAGCAATCAAGTGTGTAATTAAAACACTTGATCGCTTAATAATTTAGTCTATTAAGATACTTATATTATGTTGTAAATCGTATATAATTATAATAAAAAAATCAAAAAAATCTTGGTTAATTCACTAAAATTAACTAAAAGTAAAAAAAAATAGCATATTATATGCTTTATATTGAAATACTAGCGATTTACGTTCCGTAGCGATTTCCGTTCTTTTACGTTACTCCAGGTCATAGTCTGTGTAAATATTTGATTTAAAATCGATCAGCCATTTTAGCGTGAAGGGATACCAAATATACATTCACAAATATTTAAATTTACGCATACGTAGTTGTTCAAGGTCTAAAAATTATAGAGTTACGTTTTAACGTTTAGTATAGATTTCTCAGAGATGAGATTTTTCCCGCAGTAAAAAGTATCCTATATGTTAACCTGGATAAACAGCTATCATCATACCAAATTTTATCAAAATCTGTCTCGTGGTTTTCTCGTGATGCGGGCACAGACAGACAGACAAAAATCCTAAAAACTATAGATTCGGCCTCTGTATCGATAATAATGAGTATTTCAATAAAATTTTCCAAAAAATATGTAATGTACAGATTCGACTCAGTTAGAATTTTATAATATGTATAGATTACATACATCCATATACATATTTAAAACCGTTTTATATAAAACAAATTCAATTATAAAAAACCAAAAAAAATTGTTTTCAAATTCAAAAACGCACAATTTCGACGACACGTTTGGCTAAGTTTGTCGTGATACTACTTCCTGTACCAGCGATCACGGGTTCGAGTCTCGCTGGGAGCATTCATTTGTGTGATAAGCACGAATGTTTGTACTCTAGTCATAGGTGTTTATATTTATAATATGTATATAATATGTGTATCGACTATCTGGTATCCATAACACAGGTCTCGTAGCTTACCATGGAACTAGATGGTGCTGTGTTAATATCCCAACATATTTTTTTTTAAATACCATAAAAACTAGTAGTTTACAGTTTTTCTCTCAATCAAAGTAGAATTCTATTTCCCACCGGCTCACTCTACTTTACCTAGTCATTCATCACAGTCTCGAGGGACGTCTGGCTCGACAGTGGCTTCTGTGTTTAAAAGTTAGATATAAAGAAAAGCCAGTTGAAATAGAGTGTAGATGCTAAATAACTTTTGAAGTGAAAAATATCTTTGTGGTAAAATAGTAAATAGCTATTTGACCAACATTGTGAGATTTTTTCTCTATTTTTGAACTCTATCCCTAGTGACGTATAGACAGTGAAAATAAAGGTACCTTATAATTTTTTGGTTGATTTGATAGGCTATGTATACCAATACAGCATTGTTAAGGTTGAAAAAATTCGGATATGGATACAGATATAATGTTATTTCATTTAGATAAGATATTAACACACAGCACCATCCAGTTCCATAGTAAGCTACGAGGCTTATGTTATGGATACCCGATAGTTAAAACACTACACATATATAACTTTAAATATATACATGTTATAAATATAAACACCCATGACTGGAGTACAAACATTCGTGTTCATCACACAAATGAATGCCCCGAGCGAGACTCGGGGCATGTGTCAATTGGTGCAGCAAGTAATATGCAATTTTTGTATTTATAAAGTATACTAATTTGCCACAGGAATTTCTTGATGTTCAAAATGAGTCGAATCTGAACATTAAATATGTTTTGGAAAATCTTTTTGAAATAGTCATTATTATCGATACAGACGCCGTATCTATAGTTTTTAGAAGTTTTGTCTGTCTTTCTGTCTGTTCGTCTGCAAACGCATTACGAAAATACCACTGGACAGATTTTGATGAAATTTGCTATGATAATAGCTTATACGAGTCAACATATAGGAGTATCCTCTCAAAAATCCGTACTAAACGTTCAAACGTAATTAGGGACGAACCCGAGCGGAGCGAGAATGAGTTGCTAGTGCTTTATAAATTTCGACAATCACATTTTTGCATTAGCTTGGATTCAAAATTATGTATTTATAATGTTACGAAATTGGATTATTTAATCTGTGATGATTTATTTAATAAACTGTAGTATGTCATACAGACCGATCAAGGTTACCTAGTATTATTACCTAATAGATTTTCCAAAATTATCCTCGAAATATTGATTTTGTAATGTTTTGTCTCTTTCGCACCCACAGCATTCTCCTATTAACTGTCTTTGTCCAGTATTCACTTCTACATGCACTACATTTAACAAAGCTGACCTGTTAATATCTAGTACTTAAGAAGCCTTTTATGTTCTATAGAACTACCATTATATTATCTTTAAAATAGCTACTGTTGAGTTTCTCGCCGGTCCTTCTCAGCAGAACTGCCTTCCGAGCCGGTGACACAGCTGACACACCTAACCTAACTACACTGACATATAATTAAATTTGAATTTAAAATGTAAAGTGGCGATTCAAAAATGCTTGTAAAAGTCTATTGGAATGAAGTATATTTTGATTTGATTTACTATCTTACCTTAACTTACTACACACCTGTAATTCTACTACGAGTTAAAATATAAGTACTCGATAGCGAACTCGTTAATTTCGATATATTTTTAAAAGCAATACTTTTAGCTCTTTCGATTTTACTATAATGAAATAAATATAAAACGAAGGCATCACTACTATTTATATAGTAGAGGTTTACGCGGAAGTTAGGCTGATGTTAACGGAAATTAGTTTACGCATCAACAGTGCAATATATAGAAGAACACAATGCTGTAGTACAGTCTATTTTCCTAAGCACAATGTTATAAATGCGAAAGTACGTTGGTTAATTCAGATGGTAGTGTAGTGGAGTATTTTTAAACTGTAGCACAATCATGCATAACATTGTCAGTGTCTCGATCTATCATTATAATACTAACTAGCGGCTTACCCTCGCATCGCTCGGGTTCGCTTTTAGAAAAACGAAAACAAATCTATCCCACGGGAACCGTACATTTTTCCGAGATAAAAAGTAGCCTATGTGCTAATCCAGACTCTAATCTATTTCTGTGCCAAATTTCATCCAGATCCGCTCAGCTGCTCTGGCGTGATTGAGTAACAAACATCCATCTAAACTTTCACATTTATAATACTAGCGGCTCACCCTCGCTTCGCTCGGGCACGCCTCTAGGAAGACAAAAACAAATCTATCCCACGGAAATCGTACATTATTTCGGTATAAAAAGTAGCCTATGTGTTATTCCAAACTATAATCTATCTCTGTGCCAAATTTCATCCAGATCCGTTCAGCCGTTCTGGCATTAAAGAGTAACAAATATCCATACATACTAACAAACTTTCACATTTATAATTTTAAATTAATTAGTAAGATGACATCTCAAAAATACAGTATCTTATAATAAGTGTTATATTTGTAATTATTGTATTAATTTATTTTAATATCACACTTGAAACCATCCATCCGTAACTTTAGATTATTTTAATAACGTGTGACTTAAGTAGATACAAAGTGACAAGTTATTAACACAATCGACGTGAAATTAAGCCACGACCTCTAAGGTTTCCATTTTAAAATCACAGAAGCAATTTATGTACCCTATAATTGCTTTCAAAGTGACATCTTAATTTAGCATAACAATGAAAATATAATACGTTATTATAAAAGTCTTAAGATCTTTGACATTTTCCGTACATAATACACGAAGGAAGGAGCAACTCATTAAGCGCACCTCGTTAGCTTCATAATGATCTTCGCGGGGTCGAGTTTGGCAGAAAATCTAAAGCTGTAGTCATACCAGTTCTTATATGATTGGATTCATCGTAGAACTCTTATATATGCAAAAATTTGTATGTGTATATTTGTTACTCCATCACGCCAAAACGTCTGGTATAAAAAATTGAAATTGATAGAAAAGATTCAAAATTTTAAATAATTCAATGTTTTTTGTATAAGCATATAAAAAGGGCAGCAGTGTGTTGGATGTCAGTTGAATTTCGAAGGTGAGAAAAAATATAAAAAGAGTGGTGTAAACTGTAAAATTATAGTGCAAATGTAACTAGTGGGTAATATAACTAGTGAGTAAAGACAGGGTAAGTCATTAGTTTATTGAATAAATTAGTTTTTAACATTTTACATAGTGATAGCATGGTTGTGCGGAATTTAGGTACTCACACTTGTAATTTCATATTTATTTTCTACTTCTACCGTCCGTGTGTGTGTTTCCATTTCTTCTGAAATCCCTAAATATTGTATTTATGGACTTTTTCGATAAATAATAAAACTTTAATTCAATTCAATTCAATTTTCTTGTTAATTAATAGCTTCAAAGCGTGCCAGTTGAGCACAGATTACTTCGCCAACGTCACGTATAACAAAACTTAGCTATCTTTATTTTAGAAAATAACGCAAGACTGTAATTTAGTTACATTCAAATATGTCCAAAGACATTGCTGAGTAAAAAAAATCGAATACTATAATTACTCTAATTGTATGTATGTATTCAGAGAATCAGGCCATAGTCCACCACGCTGGCCAAGTGCGGATTGGCGGACTTCACATGTCTTTCGAAAACTTGCTAGGTTCTCTCAGACATGCAGGTTTCCTCACGATGTTTTCCTTCACCGTTACCATTACTATAAGTATAATATTTAAATAAATTAATGCGACAGAATAATATTTTTTCATAAATAGATATCTATGCAGATAAATAATTTTTGTCTGTCTGTCTGTCTGTCTGTCTGTCTGTCTATCTGTCTGTCTGTCTGTCTGTTTGTTCCGGCTAATCTCCGAAACGGCTGAACCGATTTTGACGGGACTTTCACTGGCAGATAGCTGATGTTATAAGGAGTAACTTAGGCTACTTTTATTTTAGAAAAAGAATCAGGGTTCCGCGAAAAATAATCAAAACCCATGAAATTGTGATCAAAATCCGCGTACGACGTACGCACCCGAGCGAAGCGAGAGTATATCGCTATATGTATAATTTAAATGAATATCTTAGGAGTAGCAAGCCACTATTTATGTATAAATATAGCTAACCGTAAAAACGTACCTAGGGACTAACGAGAGCGAAGCGAGCGTGAGTCGCTAGTTATATATATGTCTTTTTTAAATAAATTTTTGAATTTTATTTTGATTCATAATCTATTTATAAACATAACTGGGTTAAATATGCTTTATGCTAACTTTAATCTTGACGTGACCTAATGAGTTTCTGAACGAACTGAATTAATGAACTGTTCAAAACAATGATTGTTTTTCTGAGAAAAATATGTTTTCTGTTAATAATTTAATTATATTTTTTTAGTTTTTTTTTTAAATAAACTATATCTTAAATAAAGCCTAATTAGAATGATTATATAAATTAAATAAATATTCTAATACATCATTATGATAAACACAAAAAATAAAAAGTAAATACTTATTGACAAGCGTAGACATAAGTACAATAATTTTTATATAAATTAAATTACCTAAAAGCTATTTTTGCGCTGAAGGCTTCATAGATTTTTTCATTACAAAAGAAACAAGATTAATTTCAAAATTGTTGCAGTACAGCGTCACAATATGTTATCAGCTGTCGTACCTTATTTTGGACTACATTTTATCAATATTATTTTCAAACCTCATACTTAAATAAAATAATATTTAACTTACAAGCTACCTTTACATTTTTGAAGTTATACTTCTTTTGGCACGTTTGGAAAAAAATATGAGAGTAAAATTTTTACGATGCACGCGCACATCGACAGCCAAAAAGCGACATGATGAAGTTAGCTGAATTCCTTTTACAGAGAGTTGTGACATACGGGATGAAATCTTTAGCTATTTTTGTCGTTACGCCAAAGAAGCATAACTTCTTACGTGAGTACATAAGTACACACATACTTTTTTTATATATAAAGTGTATGAAACTGGATATACTTAGATCATCTTTTTATAAAAACTCAAATCCACATTACTACTTTTAACTCAAACACACCATAAAGTTTAATAATACTCGATCCACTTCTTAAACCGTCGAATTTTCTTAAACATCTCCTCCTTCAAATCTTCTATAAAACAGCTGTCATAAGAAAGATAACAAACAAAACATTAATTATTAATAATAAAATTTTAAATACTGTGGGGTAAACCTTCTTTAGTTGTATAACCTCGGATTGGATCTACACCCTGGGTTGTAGGAATTTTAGGTCGCTGGTATTTAAAAGCTATACGCGATACTTAGATTACCTTGGCGGCACGTGTTAAGATGAAAAATACCAGAAAATAATAAATATATATTGAATTATATCTAAACTCACCCCTTTGGCTGCGTTTATCTATATAGTGCGCACTAACACTGACTCAACTAAAATTATCCATGGTTTTCTAATTTTTTAAAGTCCACATAAAGTTTTTCACAACATCGTAACTTTGTAACGGCGGCCATTGTCCATGCTTTCTTCTAGCCAATTAACACACGCGAGCGTGGCGGATAACCAATCCCCGTTAAGTAGTGGGAGGGAAATAGATATATTATATACAATATAAAATAAATGAGACAAGTGTATAATGTGTGTTGCATTAAAATAATAATAATGGTAACAAAACTAAACATCCTCCCCCCGAGAAAGGCTGGATTAGCCTTTATCAAAACCAAACAGTATGATCAGAGAATAAAAAAAATAAAAAATAATAAAAAATAATAATAATAAACCAATTATATTAACTTAATTTAGTTACTATGAATAAGCTATTCTATTTATTCATTTAATCAAGAGGCAATCTACAAATCTTAACAACTGGTCGAGTCAGAATACCTGAAGCAGTTCTTAATTTAACTACTCGAATTACATTATCTTTCCCAGGCAATAATTCTAAAATTCTAGCCATCTTCCATCTTAATGGAGGCAGATTGTCCTCTTTTATTAACACCAGATCCCCTACTTTAGGAGGATCAGTAACTAAGGTCCATTTGTGACGCATCTGAAGTGTGTGAAGATATTGTTCACTCCACTTGATCCAAAACCGTTGAGAAATTGCATGTACTAATTGGTATCGTCCCAGTCGAGAATTAGGAATCTGGTCCCATTTATACTCTGGTACGGAAAACAAAGGTCGACCTATTAAAAAATGGGCAGGGGTTAACACCTCAAATTCTTCTGGGTCGTGAGATAAAGGAGACAAAGGTCTCGAGTTCAACACTGCTTCTATGCGGGTAAAAACTGTGGAGAGCTCCTCATAAGTGAGAACCTGTTCTCCAATAACACGCTTTAACAAAGTCTTAGCCGATTTTACAACCGCTTCGAATAATCCTCCAAAATGAGAAGCTGCAGGTGGATTAAATTTCCAAGTAATACCCTGAGCCCCGGCCTTATCTGCTAGCGCTTCTTGGACGTTCCGATCACGTAAATATTTCTGAATTTCGTTTAAATGTCTACTACTACCAATATAATTGGTTCCACAGTCCGATCGAACTACACTGGGCAAACCACGTCTAGAAGTAAATCTGGAGAGCGCCGCTAAAAACGCTTCCGTCGATAGATCACCTACGACTTCTAAATGAACTGCTTTAGTAGCAGAGCAAATAAAAACACACAAATAAACTTTAAAAGATTTTGCCTGTCGGAGCCGAGAGGCTTTTATGAGAAAAGGTCCGGAAAAATCAGTTTGCACCGTATGGAAAACGCCAGTAGCATTCACCCTATCCGCTGGCAAGTCTGACATAACAGGCTCAACTGACTTGGCCTTAGTCCTAAAACATGAAATGCATTTAAACAAATGACTTCGAATAACCTGACGTGCAGAAATAATCCAAAATTTAGTTTGCAATATAGCCTGAAGGGCAGTTGTCCCAGCATGACAATGTAATTTGTGATAATAAATCACGATTAATGAGGTAAGAGCATGCGATTTAGGCAATAACAATGGATGCTTAGAGTTAAAGGTTAAATTAGATCTCTCGAGACGACCGCCGACTCGAAGCAAGCCAACCTCATCAAAAAATGGCTTCAACCTTCTTAATGAAACTGAACAAACTTTATTTTTCTTTAATAAATCAATATCTTTCGAAAAGGCTTGAGCTTGAACAATTTGCACCAGTCTTTCCAAAGCGTGATTACGCTCTTTCACTGATAAAGGACCGAAAATTTTATGTTTAAGGTTAAGAGTGTTATGACAAAACCGTAAACAATAAGCAACTACGGAAATTAAAGTTGATAACGAACTATATTTCTCCATAAATGACGTATCCACCACAGCAATCGACGAAACAACTTTAGAAGATTGCTTTCGTAACCCTGGCAATGGTTCTGCCATTTTAACCATATTACATGGCCAAGAATCCAGGCTTGATTTCAACCAATTTGGCCCCCACCAAAGGTTATGCGACAGGAGCTCTTTCCCTGTACAACCACGGCTTGCAACATCCGCTGGATTTAGCTCTGAAGGAACATATCGCCAATTTAATTTTAAATTACTATTGTTAATCTGCAAAACACGATTTCCTTCAAATGTCTGTAACATATGAGGTGGATATTTCAACCATGAAAGCACAATAGTACTGTCAGACCAACAGAATATGTCGTCGACAGAAATTTTATCTTGTATAGCTTCTATCACGTATGCAACTAGTTTAACCAGCAAAGCCGCACCGGATAATTCCAATTTGGGAATAGTCAATTTAGATTTAATAGGTGCCACCTTAGATTTGGCCATCACTAGACTTATCTTAACTTGACCACACTTATCTACCACCCGTAAGTAGACTGAAACTCCATACGCTTTCTCTGAAGCATCAGCAAACCCATGAAGCGAACAATTAACTATTTCATCTGCTAGGATAAAACGATCTATTCTAATAGATTCCAAAAATGTTAAATTTTTGAAAATAGTTTCCCACTGATTCAAAATTTCTGGCGGTGGACATTCATCCCACGCCAGCCTTAACATCCAAAGCTGTTGAAGCAAAATTTTTCCTTGTAAAATAACCGGAGTGATCCAGCCCATAGGATCAAACATCCGGGCAAGAGTAGACAGTATAGATCTTTTAGTCCAAACCTTATCAGGACTCAAATGAGTATTATAGGTGAAGTTATCCGTTACAGGATACCATTGTATTCCCAGGATTTTAAAGTAACCCGGTCCATCCGTCTCAAATACGTGAGGTTTTTCATGATATTCAGCCGGTATATCTTCAAGTAACCGTTTATCATTGGACACCCATTTGCGTAATTCAAACCCGCCTGACGCAAGTATATCTATCAATTCTTGTTTCAATTGTCGTGCATCTGATAAGCTGGAAGCACCACTTAAAATATCATCCATGTAAACCGAATTCCGGAGAACATTAGCAGCATTTTCATACTGACAGGTATCCAGGGGAGATCCACTGTTGACTGTTACATCATCAGCCAGTTGGTGCAACGTGCGTATAGCCAAATACGGACTACATTTCATTCCATATGTAACAGTTCGAAGTTCGTAAAGTTGTACTGGCAATTCCGCTGATTCGCGCCAAAAAATTAATTGAAACTTTCTATCCTCCTCCTGAATGTTTATCATTCTATACATCATCCGAATATCCGTAGAGAAAGCAATCTTAGGTAACCTAAACCGGGAAATCACCTGCATAACATCCTGCTGCAACTTTGGTCCAGCGTGCAGACAATCGTTAAGCGAATAACCCGATGAAGTAATACAACTAGCATCAAACACGACCCTAATTTTCTCGGAACCTGATTTAAATATGCCATGATGCGGAATCACATAATACGGTTCTTGAGGATCTCCAACATAAGGTGCCATGTGCCCCATATCTTCGTATTCCCTCATGAACTCTACGTATTTTTCTTTTAATCTTGCATCAGATTGTAGACGTTTTTCCATAGAAAAGAATCTCTTCAAAGCTTGTGTCCGGGAATCACCTAACACCGGCCCTTCAGAGAGAAATGGCAAACGCACTTGGTAGCGTCCTGACTGTTCGCGTTTATAAGATTTTTTAAAAATAGCCTCACATTCTTCATCCTTAGGATTTACAATCTGCGAAGGAACCTCCTCAATTTCCCAAAATTTTTCCAAAATAGAATTAGTATTAACAAGAAAAGACTGTGTTTTATTCAAAGTATTTTCTAAATTATAATTGTAAGGACCCTGTAAAATATATCCAAAAACAGTATTCATAGCATATGGTAATCCTTTGGTACGGATAATGTCACCACCTAACAGAATATCCCCTAAGACATCTGCACCTATAAGAATATCAATCTTACCACTTCTATAAAATTGTTTATCTGCCAATTGCAGTCCTTTATAACAGTTAATTAATGAACTTGGTAACGAATAAGCAGGAAGCTTATCTGAAACTTTATTTAAAACTAATCCTGTAGTGGAAATCAATGGTTCAGGTGTATGCTGTGGCACCATTCTCAAAGTCACCTGACCTCTACATCCAGACAATTCATTACCTCCAATACCCTTGATCTCAATACAACCAGACCCACGAACACACAACCCTAACCGAGATGCACATTTCTCAGTAATAAAAGTGGATTGACTACCGCCATCTATTAAAGCCCTGGCCTCTTGAAAATTACCATACTTATCTGCCACACGAATAACTGCCGTGGACAACAAAACAACGCATCTAGTATTATCCGCAGCAGCATGTAAAACATTAGACACAGAGTTTAACTCTTTATCAGGAGATAATAAATTTGTCTCCGGCAAGCCCGTCTTTGCCTGAGACACAATACCTACAGTAGGACCGTCCACTACTGCCCCATTTTCAACCTGGGTTTCCAAATGAATTAACGAATGATGTCTATTAGAATTACATTTAGTACATGTCAATTTAACCCTGCAATCATGAATACTATGGTTATTTAAGCAACGGAAACATAATTTATTTCCAATAATAAACCTTTTCCGGGTCATTGGATTCATTTTAATAAATTTCTCACACTTATTAAGATAATGAGAACCATTACAACATAAACATTTTATTACCTGCTTCTGAGAAATACTATGAGAATAAGAAACATGTACTTTATGTGAAGTACCTCTATGACCCTCTGTAGTCTCCAAAATTTGTACTTCTCTTGTTAAAAATGAAATAAAGTTATCAAAAGTAGGTAGCTCCGAAGTCCCTCCATACTTGTCTTCAAATTGTCTTTTTAAAGATAAATCAATTTTATTTAAATTAATATACAACAATAAATATGACCATTCTCCAATAGGAAATTTTAATTTTTCTAATCCTTTAGAAGTCTCTAATAAAATATTTAAAAAAGATTTAAGTGAATTTAAATTTTTACCAATATGATTTATTGACAATAAAGTATGAAGTAATTTATCAGCTTGGAGTCTCTTATTTCCATACCTATTTTTTAATATGTCAAGCAATACTGAATAATTTTCACCTGTTATGGACAAATGTTGAACTAATGACCTTGCCTCCCCTTTCAAAGATCCATATAAATAATACATTTTTTGAGACTCAGATATATTATCATCACTACCAATCATAGATTCAAAAAGGTCAATGAAATGGACATATTCCTCAATTTTACCAGTAAACACAGGTAATTGCACACTTGGCAACATAATATTTGACCTAGCTTTATGAGCTTGGGTTGAAGATATATTTGCTTTAGGTAGATCACTAGTTTGGAACAACTCAGCATACTTAGCTTTAGAAATATAGTAAATATCATTAATATATTTAAATTTTTCCATGTGTTCTTCCGGACTTAAATCTAAGCCTGAATCTGATGCCAACTGTATATGCAATTCTTGAAATTCTTGAAATACCGATTCTAAATCCAAACATCTGGTTTTAAATAGTAAGGCATTCTCATTAGAATCCAACGCCGTATGGGAAAGAGAATGTATGGCTTCTATATTTGTAATGGTTATATCATAACGCAATTTAGACATTAACCTTTTACCGCCCATCTTTAAAAACTACGTTTTAAAAAATGTAAATAATAAGAATAACTTTATAAACTGCCTATGTATGTCTGTCTCAACACAACAAAATTATACCCAAACACTATAATCGTTAAAAGTAGTCAATATTATCCGATTATTGAACAATACCTTTAACCCAATTTATAGGTAAATATATAAAACTACAACTTATTACAAGAATGCTTACTTTTGTTACCATCTGAACCTCAAGACATGTAACAACGTGCGCGTGTAATAGTATGATGCAATAATGTTGGTATAGACTACATAGACTTATAACTTTATAGCGGGACTTTTATAAACTTAAACACAATATATGTAATATAAATATATTGGTGAATATTACGTGTAGTGTAAATTATGCACTTTAATTCGATAAACCAATCCCACAAAGGAGTATTCTTTGTAAGGCTGCCAAAGCAAACTAAGTAGGTATATATTTAAAACTTCGAATGGACGTCCGACTCGAAGGAACAAAAAGTATGTGGGGTAAACCTTCTTTAGTTGTATAACCTCGGATTGGATCTACACCCTGGGTTGTAGGAATTTTAGGTCGCTGGTATTTAAAAGCTATACGCGATACTTAGATTACCTTGGCGGCACGTGTTAAGATGAAAAATACCAGAAAATAATAAATATATATTGAATTATATCTAAACTCACCCCTTTGGCTGCGTTTATCTATATAGTGCGCACTAACACTGACTCAACTAAAATTATCCATGGTTTTCTAATTTTTTAAAGTCCACATAAAGTTTTTCACAACATCGTAACTTTGTAACGGCGGCCATTGTCCATGCTTTCTTCTAGCCAATTAACACACGCGAGCGTGGCGGATAACCAATCCCCGTTAAGTAGTGGGAGGGAAATAGATATATTATATACAATATAAAATAAATGAGACAAGTGTATAATGTGTGTTGCATTAAAATAATAATAATGGTAACAAAACTAAACAAATACCTTGCTTCTATTTCTTGGATCTCTAAAATCTTCTTTTGACGCCTTTCTCCTTTTATCCTTCAGGATCATACGAGCTGCCGCGAACGCCATTCTCTTTTGTAGAACTTTTAAATCCTTTCTTAAAACACTTAGAGAACACTTTAATTGAGGTGTTTAATCACAGTCTAGATTTTAATTGACTAACAATACACTTATTTACTTATTTTTAATATTAGATGTAAATTATTGCCTTTGTTCGTTGATATATTTTTGTTAGGCTTTCCTGAAATTGATTATTAGGTGTTTCGACAGTTTGTTAAATATTTTGTTTTGTATAGAGAAAAGAGCAGTATTTAAAATATTTTCATATTTATATGTATATAATGAAAATAATAGATTATTGTACACTCACTAAAATAAGAAAAATAGTATTAGTCCGGTCAAAATAAACATAAAAATAGTGATCAAATAACAAAAACTCCCACAGAGCTAAATTTTGGTAGAGACCTTGGGTACACCATTAGAAATACAGTGTCAAAAGTCCCCATCGATCCCATGTGTGCTAAAAAAGTTATTCAAGGTGAAAGGTCAATATTTTCGGTTTTTTGGATTTTTCTCGAAAACGGTAAGTTTTATCAAAAATATAGTTTAAACAAAAATTGTAGATCATAAAATTATCTACAAAAAATATCGTAATACTTTTTTCCTAACTATCACCATTCCTAAGATATCTTGATTCTAAAAGTTGAAGGTGTTACATTCAACAAGAAACATAGAATTATATATTACTAGCATTTCCCGCGGCTCCGCCCGCATTCAGATGATCAAAAACCAAATTCTTAGGTTTTACACATTAGTATACTCTTACATTATACATTACTTTCATTGCGCACCGCATGATTGGTAAATAATGGCAGTGATTGACAATGCCACAAAGGTTCCTCCGTTAAATTGAACTTTTTGTTTTAGCAATAACATTTATGTATGTCTATACTTCTGTTTTGTTTGTTTTTTTAGTTTTTCACGATAAACTCTCAAACTACGGAATTAATTTTAATCATTTTTTACTAATAGACAGCTATAGATTAATTTAATATATGGCTGATTATTTAAATTACATAATGATAACTTTTCCTAATAAACGCTAGTTAGTAGGTAATATTTTCCAAAACGATTTTCAAAAGAAAGTGTAATAAGTAAATAATTCTAAGCGAATACATTTTTTTAATTTCATATGGCTCGGCTAATATGATTAAAATCGTAAGCATTTTATTGTGTCATTTAAGCCTTTACCTTCCAAGAAAAGGTGTCAAGAAAAAGTGAAAAAGTTGAGGTATAACAGTTCCTAAAATACTTTTTCATAGTTTTTAAGATATGAAATATTTTTAGTTACCCGCTTTGGCAGTTTAATAGCCATAAACTTGTTTTCCATAAAATGTTATAAAATAATATAAATTGAACTTACTTTTACGGTGCATAAAATGAGTAGGTATTGTGGAAACGTAAATATTATTCGTATTTATTTTAGTGTTAACCATACAAAACACGTAAATAAGAAAAACAACATGGCATTTTGCTATACGAAACCTAAAACGCGCGAGTTGGATTTACATTTGCCCAATTTTTACCTTAAAAGATTAAAAAACATTAACATTATTTACTAAACAATAAGAATTTACAAATATTCTCATTTGAAAATTGTTCCGGCCAACAAAATATTACTAATATGTTACTAATTTATAAAGCCAAAAAGTTTGTTTTATTAAAAATTTAAGCACGGGCAGGGCCGCGGGTAATTTAGTAGTAATTATAGTAAAGTCATAGAAAGGTTATATCTGTACATTTTTTTTTTTTTTTGGATAAAACTACGTATTTTAAAAACACATGGCGACATCTATTGTGAAATAGCTAAATAACACATAAATAAATTTTCATTAAAATAACTATTTTAATGAATAAAATAGCGCTGTTAATATTTCTTTTAAGATAAGTTTTTTTTTAATAGTTTTAACATAATATATAAGTAAGTTACCTTGCTAAAATATTAATAGAATCATCGTGCTTTTATTTTAACCAGTTTTTGTATTTTTTCTCAGAAATGAGATATTTTCCTGCGGTAAAAAGAATCCTATGTGTTGACCCGGATAACCTGATATTACCATACCAAATTTCATAAAAATCCCTCTAGTGGTTTTTCTGCGATGCGGTCACATACAGACAGACAGAAAGAAATCTAAAAACTATAGATTCGGACTCTATATCGCTAATATTGAATATTTCAATAAGATTTTCCGAAAAAATATTGAATTTAAGGGTTCGGCTTAGTTACAATTTTATTGTATGTATAGTCACTAATTTATGAAGCGAAAAAGTTTGCTTTACTGATAATTTAAACACGGGCGGAGCCGCGGGTGATTTAGTAGTAATTCTAATAAAATCGAAAAAAGGTCATATCTGTACATTAATTTTTTTGGGATTAAAACTATGTACATATTTTAAAAACACATGGCGACATCTATTGTCGAATATCTAAATAACACATAAATAAATATTAATTAAAATAACTATTTTAATGGATAAAATAGCGCTTTTGATAATTTGATTTTCAAGATAAGCTATTTTTATAGTTTTTACCATATTTTGTAAGTTACCTTGCTAAACTGTTTACAAATAGTATCGTCGTGGTTTTGTTCCTACCAGTTTTTGTATTTTTTTTCAGAAATGAGATATTTTCTCGCGGTAAAAAGTATCCTATATGTTGACCCGGATAACCAGCTATCATCATACTAAATTTCATCAAAATCCCTCCAGTGGTTTTTCTGTGATGCGGTAACAGACAGACAGACAGACAGACAGACAGACAGACAGACAAAAATTCTAAAAACTATAGATTCGGCCTCTGCATCGATAATAATGTCTATTTCAATAAGATTTTTCAAAAAATATTTAATGTACAGATTCGGCTTAGTTAGAATTTTATAATATGTATAGATAACTATGTATAAGAGACTATATGAAATAAATGCTGAAATAGCGCTCTCTTCCAGACAATTCTGGTGTATTTGAATTGGCATACTGTAAGAGGGAATGGGTGTGAACAATATAGTTTGTAGAAATCAAAATAATACCAAAAGGATAATTTATTTTTCAAAAATAGTATAAAATTGTTTACATCTCAAAAGTACATATATACGTATATATGATAACAAATTTGGTATGATAATCTACGAATAAACTTATTATTTATTCGTAGATGATAATAGCTCGTTATCCGAGTCAACATATAGGATACTTTTCATTACGGAAAAATATCTTATCTCTGAGAAATCTATACTAAACGTTAAAACGTTCTTAGTAGCCTATAAAGTTCGTATATACCCCTTCCCCCTTTCAATTTCTATTGGTAAAAGTTCCCTGTTTATTTCTATTGATGAAAACCATATTAAAATCATTACAGCAGTTTCTGAGATTAGCCCTAACAAAGCCAAAGCTCGGCGACAATAACAATGACTTATCTTGTGGCAAACAAAATATAGTCAAGAAAATAAAAACACAAAACGACATGCTTTTCTAGATAAAGCACTTAAAAATGTTATATACCAGCCAAATATATCCCGATATGATAAATAACACCGACGTATAATATAAACTATATTTTTCGCCCACGCATTTGTTTACTCAAACAAAAGTTACTAAACTTAATCTACTTGTCACTTGAGAGTGCCAATAAATTTTATTATCAGCATCTGTCATGTCTTACATATTGTTCTAACTTACAATAAATTATCTGGACCTATGTGACAAATTGAAATTTATCTTAGCTCATAATACTTTCTTAGATTTATGCGAACATTTGAAATCTATATATGTAATAAAATTGTAACTAAGCCGAATCTGTACATTAAATATTTTTCGGAAAATCTTATTATTATATAATACAAATCTATGGTTTTGAGAATTTTTGTCTATCTGTCTGTCTATCTATCTATCTGTCTGTTATCGCATTATGGAAAATCCACTGGAGGGATTTTGATGAAATTTGGTATAATGATAGCTGGTTATCCGGGCCAACATATAGAATACTTTTTACTGCGGGAAAATATTTCATCTCTGAGAAATCTATACTAAACGTTAAAACGTAAGTAGGGACAAACCCGAGTGAAGCGAGGGTGAGTCGGTAGTTTTAAATAAAACTATCTTTTCGGATTTTTCCGCGGATTTGATTTAATTAAAAAATATTTTAAGGTACTTTGGTGACATTTTTGTATTTTTGAATAAATTTTGTTATTTTGTGGGTACGCTGTCTGTAACAACTATATAATGCCTTTGAGACGTTTAAAACCTTAGTCTCTCCCGTGATCATGACTGCTGTAAAGTATTCGGAACGAACCAAAAATCAAAATAAATCCAGGAAAAAATCCGAAAAGATAGTTTTATTTAAAACTAGCAGAACGAGCGGCTTCGCCCGCGATCAAACTATAAAAAAAATAAACTTTTTCACAATACATACTTTATTACTTGCAAAATTAAGTTCGAATAAGTTTAATTGTTTCTTAAAGATATATGGAAAACAAATTAAATTTTAGGCTACTTTTTTATTGCAGATTTGCCAACCTTCAGAAGGAGGATATAGATATTAGATAGCAGGATACTCTCTAGCTAGGTTCTCTCTCTCGCGCTCTAGGTCTGTTATAGTTGTCGTTGTTGGCCACAGCCAGCCGAAAAGTTATACATAATTTTCCTTTGGATTAAGAATTATTTTCGTTCTCTACTTTATATCCCACATAGTAAGTTTGCACTTACAGAGAACTTGAGCCATGTTACTCTATTTAAATATATTCAACAACTCTAAACTTCACCGCCCAGTTTTACCCACTTAGGGGCTGAATTAAAAAAAAAATCTACACTGCGTGTTTGTTTAATTGTATTAAAGTGCATTAATACCAAGTTTCAAGTAATTCTGATCATAAACAATTTTTTCCTTATATAAACAGCATAACCCTCTTTTACCCTTTTAAGGGATGGATTTCAAAAAAAATGATATTTGTATTGTTTTGGTTTTCATTTTATAGGTAAATACCATTTTACGTGCATCAATTACAGTTTCATATAAACTTTCATCCCCTATTTGACAGCCTTATAGGATGAATTTCAAAAAATGCTAAAATACGTATTTATTTAATTGTATTGAAGAGCATTAATACCAAGTTTCAAGTAATTCTGATCATAAATAATTGTTTGCCCATATAAACTTTATCACCCCCTTTTACCCTTTTAAGGGATGAATTTTGAAAAAAAATCTTTTACATGTATTTCTAATTTTTCATCTTTAAGCTAAATTCTACTTTCCGTGCATTTCACGTTAAGAATGACAGAGTTTCATACAATCTTATATCACCTATTTTACCCCCTTAGGGTATGAATTTCGAAAAATCCTTTCTTAGCGGATGCCTACATTGTATACGGAATATGTCGTCCAGATTTCACGTTTCTACGACCAGCGGTTTAGGCTGTGCGTTGATCGATCAGTCAGTCAGTCAGGACAAAGCATTTTATGTATATATAGATATAGATGTCAAATATTCGCGTATATCTAAAAAAAGTTCAGACAAAAATTCTAAAAACTATATATTCGACTTCTGTATCGATAATAATGACTATTTCAATAAGATTTTCCCAAAAATATTTAATGTACAGATTCGACTCACAATTTTATTATATGTATAGATGTATGCTATTTCAAAATATTTAAATACCAAAAGAGATAAAAATGTTCATAAAATATACTTAAAACTTCATATATAATCAAATATAATAAGTTTAGGTCATTGGGCTATTATTTTAAATGTGACAGTTTGTATGTTTGTTCCTTCTTTTCGTTAGAATGAACGGACGGAAAACTGGACGGCTTTGGATGAAATTTAATACGTTAATATAAGTTTGGATAATATTATAGATGGTGTCATATAATATTTTAGCTAAAACTGCTAAAATGTGAACCAAAATGTGAAGATTCATAAACCACCGCAGTGAAGTTAAATGATAGCTTAAGTTTATGTAATTAACTTAACAAACGTTACATAACGGCTTGATAAGTCTCGCGAGACTCTTAAATTTAGTTCTGGGAATGTTTGACAACGTTAGTATGAAAACAGTAATACAGTATAACTAGCTTGCTTTTACTTAGGACATGGAAAACCAATTAAGAAACACAAGTTTACATCTTCCTCGAATGTTCTAAAGATGTCTCTAATTTTTCAAATCGGATTAGTAGTTCCTGAGATTAGCGCGTTCAACCAAACAAACAAACTCTTCAGCTTTTTAATATTAGTATAGATTATTTATTAAATAGTGTAAGAAATCTAAGCAAATATGCACATCTCTTTCATTTACTTTACCGTATTATATTTTATAAGTGTTAAAACTTATAGGCCTTTCAAGCCAAAAAATAAAACAAATTGACACCCTCAAGCGTTCTTATGTCAAGATTTTACCTACATTTACAAGAGGGCGCATACAAAGACAAGTACACTCAGTCATATCAGCTCCAGGTTATTATGCTGCCAAGATATAATGAACTTTAATACTTTATCATATAGTCAAAAATCCCTTGTTAACAATAATTGATTCATATTTACATTTGCAATGAAATTTAAACTGTAACACATTAAAATATAGTTGATTTTCAAATAACTTTTAACATCAAAGTAGTTAGTGCAAATTAGAGGCGGAATGTTAATATTTTTTCTATTTTTTTTTTTGTTTTTAGATTTCCGCGAGCTTTTATAGTAGTAGCTTTAGTAAATGGTTTCGATTTAGATTGGTTACTAAACTGTTAGTCTTTTCAATAGTGGAGTGCTCATGAAAATGATTTACATTTATTACTGACAAAAACAAGTCTATCCCACGGGAACCGTTCATTTTTCCGGGATGAAAAGTAGCCTAAATGTTATTCCAGACTATAATATATCTTTGTGCCAAATTTTATCCTCAAGAACATAGGATAGCTTTTATCCCAGAAATTATCTCTAAAAGGGATAAAAGGGGGTGGACATTTGTATGGGGAAACAATCATTTCTCAAGTAAGAAATTTATTTTTGTTTTATAAAGTCCTAAAATATTCTATACTAACTGTTAAAACGTACCTAGGGATGAATCCGTGCGAAGAATAACTTCATACATGTATACATATAATAAAACTGTAGAGGTCAAATATCTGTACATATAAAAAAAATGCTAAAAACCGAGTCAGGGGGATATAAGAAGAGAAATAGAACAAATCCATATTTTTTTCAATTTTTTTGTTTGTCTGTTTGTACGGGTTAATCTCCGAAACTGTTGGACCGATTTAAATGAAATTTTGCATGGTGGTAACTATATGGTGCGACCATATATATGAACAAAGCAATGGTACGTCGCTAGTACGTACATGTAAATAAATAATTTCAAAGCTTACACTTAAATATGTAGACTTCTTTGCAAATAGCAAACTAACTGCAGTATAGCAAATAAAAACTTTAAGCTTGTACATTCCGCATACTAGCATTCTCAAATCGAGTTTTGCGTTATCCTTGTACTTTTAGTGCAGAAGAATCTATTCTTGTAAATTAGGGTCTCTCAAAGTAGGGTACGAAACCCCTGGGGCTTCCTATTTGACCATAAAAGATAGCGATAAAGTTTATTATACTGTTTTCACCTGCGATTTTGTTTACTTGTGCCCCTATTGAAGTAAGACTGCTTTACGCACGCTTGACTTGGGGGGTAAGCTGGTGAATGCGTTACGAAAAAATGTACGTACGTTTGTTGCCATGGTAACCGTTGTTATTGTCTGACAAATGATATATAATATTATATTCTTTCCTTAAATAATATTCTATAAATATATGATTGTAATATGCCTAATATGCGTTATTTTTAGTATCTCACCTATCCCAATTAAAACATAAATTGAATTTCATAAAGAATACCGATAACCTACAGAAGTTTTACTTCTTATTTTTTTTATAACTTAACTGTCTCACTATATAACTCTATCTTTCTACTAGTTTGTATTAGTGAATGATTACAAAAACTGTCCAGTAGTTCTAAAGATTATTCATTCATTTATATTACATACTTATATGTGAAAGTAAGTCTGTCTGCTTTTCACGCTTAAACCCCTGAACAAATTTGGATAAAATTTAGCAAGGACATAAATGGCATCCTGTATACGAACATAGGCTAACTTTAAACCAAGCAAGCCAAGCCACGGGCTAAAACTAGTATATAATATAAATAAAACTCACAAAATATATCTCTTTATAACAGTAAAAAGTTGACAAATATAAAGAAGGAAATAAAGACGAATAACTTTTTTATAACAGTTTTAATCAATAAAAACTGTTATGTTGTTCAATTCTTTGAAGAATTAAGATGAAAGGCAAAACGTGTCCAAGAGCAAAGCAAGTGGTACAATCTATATCTTCAATGTCTTATACATACTTGACTAAAAGAAACCCCTTATATATTATAGTATTTTAGTCACATTTAGCAAATCTGTATGAAATATTTTTGCTGAAAAAAGTCATCACTTCTAGGCTTTAACGCATTTAATAACAAAGAAATTACTAATCTAATCTTTACTTTTCAATGAAAGTTGATTTTATCCGTAGTATTAATTTATCTATATTTTAATACGTGAAGCAAAAACTTTGTACCCCTTTTTACGAAAATTGCGCGGACGGAGGAGTATGAAATTTCCCACACTTATAGTTTTTATAGAGAATGATTGCAGAATGCTAATTTTTTTTTTTTATTGTACATAAAAAATACATTAAATCAATAAAAAACACATTATCATGTATTTGACACACACGCATATATACTCTTTTGTTTATTGTTAAAGTCTGCGGTCAAATTGAGAATAGATTAATATTGTAATATACGCAAGACAATAAATATATAACTTAATGAATTATGGTTAATTTTCAACCACGCGGCGATCACTAGTAAGTACAAAACTGTATGAATTTGTTATTGTGGCGTAGTGGAGAGTGTGTAAGGTCATTACATGAAAATTGATAATTAAAAATAGCACATCTGAAGCATGCTTAGCACATCCTAAGACAACTGTCAAAGTATAACAATCTATACATATTATAAAATTCTAACTAAGCCGAATCTGTACATTAAATATTTTTTGGAAAATCTTATTGAAATAGACATTATTATCGATGCAGAGGCCGAATCTATAGTTTTTAGAATTTTTGTCTGTCTGTCTGTCTGTCTGTCTGTCTGTCTGTCTGTCTGTCTGTCTGTCTGTCTGTCTGTCTGTCTGTCTGTCTGTCTGTCTGTCTGTCTGTCTGTCTGTCTGTCTGTCTGTCTGTCTGTCTGTCTGTCTGTCTGTCTGTCTGTCTGTCTGTCTGTCTGTCTGTCTGTCTGTCTGTCTGTCTGTCTGTCTGTCTGTCTGTCTGTCTGTCTGTCTGTCTGTCTGTCTGTCTGTCTGTCTGTCTGTCTGTCTGTCTGTCTGTCTGTCTGTCTGTCTGTCTGTCTGTCTGTCTGTCTGTCTGTCTGTCTGTCTGTCTGTCTGTCTGTCTGTCTGTCTGTCTGTCTGTCTGTCTGTCTGTCTGTCTGTCTGTCTGTCTGTCTGTCTGTCTGTCTGTCTGTCTGTCTGTCTGTCTGTCTGTCTGTCTGTCTGTCTGTCTGTCTGTCTGTCTGTCTGTCTGTCTGTCTGTCTGTCTGTCTGTCTGTCTGTCTGTCTGTCTGTCTGTCTGTCTGTCTGTCTGTCTGTCTGTCTGTCTGTCTGTCTGTCTGTCTGTCTGTCTGTCTGTCTGTCTGTCTGTCTGTCTGTCTGTCTGTCTGTCTGTCTGTCTGTCTGTCTGTCTGTCTGTCTGTCTGTCTGTCTGTCTGTCTGTCTGTCTGTCTGTCTGTCTGTCTGTCTGTCTGTCTGTCTGTCTGTCTGTCTGTCTGTCTGTCTGTCTGTCTGTCTGTCTGTCTGTCTGTCTGTCTGTCTGTCTGTCTGTCTGTCTGTCTGTCTGTCTGTCTGTCTGTCTGTCTGTCTGTCTGTCTGTCTGTCTGTCTGTCTGTCTGTCTGTCTGTCTGTCTGTCTGTCTGTCTGTCTGTCTGTCTGTCTGTCTGTCTGTCTGTCTGTCTGTCTGTCTGTCTGTCTGTCTGTCTGTCTGTCTGTCTGTCTGTCTGTCTGTCTGTCTGTCTGTCTGTCTGTCTGTCTGTCTGTCTGTCTGTCTGTCTGTCTGTCTGTCTGTCTGTCTGTCTGTCTGTCTGTCTGTCTGTCTGTCTGTCTGTCTGTCTGTCTGTCTGTCTGTCTGTCTGTCTGTCTGTCTGTCTGTCTGTCTGTCTGTCTGTCTGTCTGTCTGTCTGTCTGTCTGTCTGTCTGTCTGTCTGTCTGTCTGTCTGTCTGTCTGTCTGTCTGTCTGTCTGTCTGTCTGTCTGTCTGTCTGTCTGTCTGTCTGTCTGTCTGTCTGTCTGTCTGTCTGTCTGTCTGTCTGTCTGTCTGTCTGTCTGTCTGTCTGTCTGTCTGTCTGTCTGTCTGTCTGTCTGTCTGTCTGTCTGTCTGTCTGTCTGTCTGTCTGTCTGTCTGTCTGTCTGTCTGTCTGTCTGTCTGTCTGTCTGTCTGTCTGTCTGTCTGTCTGTCTGTCTGTCTGTCTGTCTGTCTGTCTGTCTGTCTGTCTGTCTGTCTGTCTGTCTGTCTGTCTGTCTGTCTGTCTGTCTGTCTGTCTGTCTGTCTGTCTGTCTGTCTGTCTGTCTGTCTGTCTGTCTGTCTGTCTGTCTGTCTGTCTGTCTGTCTGTCTGTCTGTCTGTCTGTCTGTCTGTCTGTCTGTCTGTCTGTCTGTCTGTCTGTCTGTCTGTCTGTCTGTCTGTCTGTTACCGCATCACAGAAAAACCACTGGAGGGATTTTGATGAAATTTGGTATGATGATAGCTGGTTATCCGGGTCAACATATAGGATACTTTTTACCGCGAGAAAATATCTCATTTCTGAAAAAAAATACAAAAACTGGTAGGAACAAACCCACGACGATACTATTTGTAAACAGTTTAGCAAGGTAACTTACAAAATATGGTAAAAACTATAAAAATAGCTTATCTTAAAAATCAAATTATCAAAAGCGCTATTTTATCCATTAAAATAGTTATTTTAATTAATATTTATTTATGTGTTATTTAGATATTCGACAATAGATGTCGCCATGTGTTTTTAAAATACATAGTTTAAATTCCAAAAAAATTAATGTACAGATATGACCTTTTTTCGATTTTATTAGAATTACTACTAAATCACCCGCGGCTCCGCCCGTGTTTAAATTATCAGTAAAGCAAACATTTTCGCTTCATAAATTAGTAACTATACATACAATAAAATTGTAACTAAGCCGAACCCGTAAACTCAATGTTTTTTCGGAAAATCTTATTGAAATATTCATTATTAGCGATACAGAGCCCGAATCTATAGTTTTTAGAATTTTTTCTGTCTGTCTGTATGTGACCGCATCACAGTAAAACCACTAGAGGGATTTTTATGAAATTTGGTATGGTAATAGCAGGTTATCCGGGTCAACACATAGGATGCTTTTTACCGCAGGAAAATATCTCATTTCTGAGAAAAAATACAAAAACTGGGTAAAGTAAAAGCACGATGATGCTATTAATATTTTAGCAAGGTAACTTACTTATATATTATGTTAAAACTATTAAAAAAAACTTATCTTAAAAGGAATATTAACAGCGCTATGTTATTCATTAAAATAGTTATTTTAATGAAAATTTATTTATGTGTTATTTAGCTATTTGATAATAGATGTCGCCATGTGTTTTTAAAATACGTAGTTTATCAAAAAAAAATGTACAGATATAACCTTTCTATGACTTTACTATAATTACTACTAAATTACCCGCGGCCCCGCCCGTGCTTAAATTTTTAATAAAACAAACTTTTTGGCTTTATAAATTAGTAACATATTAGTAATATTTTGTTGGCCGAAACGATTTTCAAATGAGAATATTTGTAAATTTTTATTGTTGACTAAATAATGTTAATGTTTTTTAATCTTTTAATGTAAAAATTGGGCAAATGCAAATCCAACTCGCGCATTTTAGGTTTCGTATAGCAAAATGCTATGTTGTTTTTCTTACTTACGTCTTTTGTTAGGTGAACACTAAAATAAATACGAATAATATTTACGTTTCCACAATACCTACTCATTTTTTGCACCGTAAAAATAAGTTCAATTTATATTATTTTATAACATTTTATGGAAAACAAGTCTATGGCTGTTAAACTGCCAAAGCGGGTAACTAAAAATATTTCATATCTCAAAAACTATGAAAAAGTGTTCTAGGAACTGTTATACCTCAACTTTTTCACTTTTTCTTGACACCTTTTCTTGGAAGGTAAAGGCTTAAAGGACACAATAAAATGCTTACGACTTTAATCATATTAGCAGAGCCATATGAAATAAAAAAATGTATTCGCTTAGAATTATTTACTTATTACATTTTCTTTTGAAAATCGTTTTGGAAAATATTACTAGCTAGCGCTAATTAAGAAAAGTTATCATTATGTAATTTAAATAATCAGCTATATATTAAATTATTCTATAGCTGTCTATTAGTAAAAAATGATTAAAATTAATTCCGTAGTTTGAGAGTTTATCGTGAAAAACTAAAAAAAAACAAACAAAACAGAAGTATAGACATACATAAATGTTATTGCTAAAAGAAAAAGTTCAATTTAACGGAGGAACCTTTGTGGCATTGTCAATCTCTGCCATTATTTACCAATCATGCGGTGCGCAATGAAAGTGGTATATGTAAGAGTATACTAATGTGTAAATCCTAAGAATTTGGTTTTTGATCATCTGAACGCGGGCGGAGCCGCGGGAAATGCTAGTCTATACATATAATAAAATTGTAACTGAGCCGAATCTGTACATTAAATATTTTTTGGAAAATCTTATTGAAATAGACTTTATTATCGATACACAAGTCAAATCTATAGTTTTTACAATTTTTGTCTGTCTGTCTGTCTGTCTGTCTGTCTGTTACCGCATCACGGGAAAACCACTGGACAGATTTTGATAAAATTTGGTATGATGATAGCTGTTTATCCGGGTCAACATATACGATAGTTTTTACTGCGGGAAAATATTTTATCTCTGAGCTAAACGTTAAAACCTAACTAGGGACGAACCCGAGCGAAGCGAGGGTGAGTTGCTAGTAGAGAATATGAATAGAGAATATAAAATAAAATAGTAGCCTATATATTATTCCAGACATTTATAATCTATCTCTATGCCAAATTTCGTCCAGATCCGTTCAGCCGTTCTGGCGTGAAAGAGTAACAAACACCCATACTCACAAACTTTCACATTTATATTAGTATAGATTAATCAAAATACTACAATTTTAACTGTTTCAGTAAATCTGTGTCAGTAAATGGATAGGGCCTAAAAATTTTATTAAGTAAATTCCTTTTCACAAAAACTTTTTCAATTACAGGCACATGTGGCTATCGAGCGGAGATGGTAATAAATTATGAGTTTGGAAAAGGGATTAGACATTACAGCTATAAAAAATATAATAAGGTGGATAATTATGATGAACATTCAAGCTGGAATTTAAGGAAAACCGTATAGGACTTTTAAGGTTCAAGTGTTTTTGAAGTAAAATTAACTTTAGGGGTGCCATGAGATTTGGTGTTACGATTTGTGTAACGGAAACGGTTACGCTTGGTTACGGAAGTGAATAAATAGTCAATTAAAAGTTATTTAAATTATTATATTGTATACTTGAAAGAAAAAACTTAAAAAAAAAAAAAAAAAAACCGACTTCCAGGCACTGAAAAGTAAAAAATAACTAAACAGGGGTTTTCATTTAGAATAGATACTTAATCAGATATTTTCGAAGTCGGCGTGCTTTGATTTGTATTGGCTGGCATCGACTTCGAAAATATCTGATTAAGTATCTATTCTAAATGAAAACCCCTGTTTAGTTATTTTTTACTTTTCAGTGCCTGGAAGTCGGTTTTTATTTTTTTTTTTTTAAGTTTTTATTTTTCCATTTTTAGTGTAGACGTAATAAGCAGGTAATTTGTAATTTATAAGAAGAAAGATTTTTTTTGATTTAGCCATTTATTTAAAAACCTCTTGACCGATTTCGAAAATTTATATGGGACCACCGGGGAAGAATACCCTTTGAAACAAAAAAAGAATTTTCCAAATCGGTTCAGCCGTCTTCGAGTAATCCGTGAACATACATAAAAAAAAGGAAGAAAAAAGATTCCGACGAATTGAGAACCTCCTCCTTTTTGGAAGTCGGTTTATAATAAATTCAATAAAAATAGATGTTTATACAACATACTTCTTTTAAATGAGTGATGTAATCATATGAAATGAATATAAATATCAGAGTTACAAGACTCGATTTGAACCCGCTTCACTCGGTTTCCTAAGTGAGCGCGTTACCACTGGGCTACCACTGTAATAAAATAAATAAATAAATATGATAGATTAGGTAAAAATAAATTAAAGTAAAATATTTCATTGCAAGTATCCAGATAATGAGATAAATTCATATTTTTAGCCCAATTTAGTCCATGTTAAATTGGGTTTCTATCGCAATAATAGTGTTTTTCGTTATTCTTATAGGTTCTTACTTTGAAACAGCGTACTGATTTACGAGACTGTTTCAGAAAATTCATATGTAAAATGAAATAAGATATGACTACGATATTTTTTACAATAGCCATAAAACCTAGGATAAACTTTCACCATACATAGTACAGTTAAAATACACGGTTAAAAGTATGGCTTACCTGTGCAGTGTGCAAGTATAATACCCTATCAATTATTGTCCATGACCACCGTAACTGTCGTAACAAATATAAAGTTACATACATATTTCTTTAGGTTAAATATTTTTGTCATGCGAATATCCATTTGGAGTTTGAAACTAACCAGTTTAGACTTAAGACACTATACACGATACACTCAGTGTATACACCGAGTATCTCTGTGTGAATGCGAGTGTCTCTAATTTCACAATTAGATGTTTGACGACACGTTTGGCTCAGTTTGTAGCGCCCTACTCGCTGGGCCAGCGGTCGCAGGTTCGAGTCCCGCTGGGATATTCATTTGTGTGTTGAGCACGAATGTTTGTACTCTAGTCATGGGTGTTTATATTTACAATGTGTATGTATTTAAAGTTATATATCTATAATGTGTCAACTATCTAGTATCCACACAAACCTCCTAGGTCGAGCTTACCATGGAACTAGATGGTGCTATGTATTATTATTATTCTAGTGTCTTAGTTGTAAACCGGCCTTAAGGATGGAAGTATCGGTTCAGACTTATTATTTAATTTGACCCCCGAAACATATTCTTATCATACAAACATTACCTGCTTTTTAAAATGCAGAAAGAAACACGTCATAATATAACCCAGAATAATAAAAGGAAAGATTTTGGAAAATGAGAAATTAAAAATTATAATAAGACAAATCATTTTTTTCATTTATTTATCAATTTTTTCATTTATCTATCAA
This sequence comes from Fabriciana adippe, assembly GCA_905404265.1. Classification (NCBI taxonomy): domain Eukaryota; kingdom Metazoa; phylum Arthropoda; class Insecta; order Lepidoptera; family Nymphalidae; genus Fabriciana; species Fabriciana adippe. Next base: position 3,460,766 of record FR989995.1, read on the forward strand.
TTTTTTTTTTATCCTCCCACTAAATCCAAACAGGATCTCATAGTTTCGAGTAAAACAGAAGCCCCGATCTAACTAAAAGAAAAAAAAAATGGAAAAAAATATGTGTCTGAAACTCAATCGCACGACAAACGACGCCGTCGAGTCTGCGACAGATGTTATAAACCGCGAGATACTAACTATTGGCACTGGAACTATGCCAATAGCTTCATTCGTTAAATGCAAGTGTTCTGAGGTAGTGTCACCAGGTACGAGCATTGTAAAAAACTTAAGTCAAAAGTCTATTTTAATTTTCATAATTTTTAAAAGAATAGAATATAATATAATCAAGATAATTTTTATATAATATGTACATAAAAGAATATATTTTTTATATAGATATTGCAGCAACGTGTCTTATTTTAATAATTAATAAAAAATACAACTTGAGGCATATAGGGTTTATTTAATTTTCCAATACAAAAAAGGGTTTTCCACTTTTCACGTAGCACATATATATATATATATATATATATATATATATATTTACATATATATATATATATATATATATATATATATATATATATATATATATATATATATATATATATATATATATATATATATATATATATATATATATCCACACTGGGGGTAGGGGGAACCGAGGCGTCCTTGAGATGGCTACAGATTAGTAATCATAGTTGTCAGAGGCACCGGACATCCTTCCATGATTATAACAATCCATTTCACGTACCCTACAGAGAGATATCATATTAAAAATGCGTGTGTTTATTTGTTTGTCCTTGATTCAATTCGAAACGAAGCAACGGTTTGATATTATATTTGTATGTTAATTGTACTCGTATAAGGTTTAAATATTTTAGCCCCACAAAAAACATGTTCTAATAATATTAAATAAACAATTGTTGTATGTATATACATTTATTTTATGTATCTCGGAAACGGCTCTAACGATTTGGATCTAATTTTGCATTTAGATAAGGTTTTGGTTTTTAATTTTATCTATAGGGGTTTTTTCGCAACGAAAAACGCATTATTTATATCGTTTCCTAAAAACGCCGACCGAAGCTCGATCGTTCAGTCACTATTTATTTATTTATCATTGGGAAACATACGGATCATTAATAAAATTTAGTTAAACACTTCCAAACAAAAATCTTAAGCCAATAAAGTTTCCACTGAAAACATAAACGAACCGAACTTAAAATTAGCAGCAATAAGTCGAACAAAAACAAATAATACTAAATATTAACACAATTTATGTATTTTTTTTAATATTATATTAACCGATAAAGCAATTAAAATAGGATAATAATATTTTAAATCCAAAAGGTATCAAGGGACGCACCCGAGTGAAAAGACGGTTTTTCGGACGGAATCGTCGGACTGGCATCACTTTGTAGAGACTAAGCTGTCCTTTCAATTTCCATATTCATTAAAAACGAGAAAAAAGTAAGAAAAAAACAAAATTTTAAACATAATGCACAGTTGAGTATGGTAATATACTTTTTTATTTTTAAATTAATAATATGTAGTATTAGAAATAAACGTTATTCTTGTAAAAAAGCAGTTACAAATTTTTTTGTCATATCGGAAGCAACGTTTCACAATATTAGGCAACACTAACTGTTTTTTCTAAAGGGGTAACGGGTCGGCCAACTCGCACTTGGCCAGCGTGGTGGCCTGTGGCCTAATCCCCCCTAATATTGAAGGGAGGCCCGTGCCCAGCAGTGGGATGTTAAAAAAAAGGACTGAATACACATACATACTAACTGTATTTTCTATACTACGGCCTATCAATCAAATATAATTATAGCTCTTCCTATAAATTATATTGTTGAATCACATTTCGATTATCATTCAATCGGTCTAACAAACACAATGAATTTATGTATCCCTGGCTTTTTAATTAATAGCCCAATATATAACAACAATGACAATTTTATTTTAGAAAAAAAGGGGATTTCCCTTTTATTATAGGCATGTCTTATTAATTTTTTTTTTGTTGACGAATTTTAAGTTTATTTTTATTATTATTTTATGTATTCATAACATAAATACTTTAACTTCATTCACTACGCACAACAATAAAATAAAAAATAAAAATAAAAAATATTTTATTCAATAACAAAATGTTTAGAAATTACAAACAAGGTTGAAATCGCCTTTTAAGTGTAAAAAACACCTGTAACAGGCAATCTCACTCTTCCATAGCCACATCATAAATAACTTGTTATAACAATACAAGTAGAGATTCTCTTACACAACGTTTGGATATGTAATTGCTTAATGGACCTCATGGCTATTAAGTAGACTAGGAAACATCTTGATTTAGTAAGACTTATTCGCTGATGCCACACAAGATATTACGATTCTTTATCTCTATTGTCATTTTACTGCTGCTATTTTAGTTTTATAATCACTAATTAAACCCTAAAAATAATCATCGCTTACTTTAGTTTTTTTTTTCGCTTATTTTAGTTAATTTTAATCGATGTTTAGACACCTCGTAGTATTAAAATCCGTGTTGGATTGCTTCGAGAGTATAGAAATGGAAACACATACTTACATCTTGAGTTTTCTGTAAAGCAATCGTGTACGAAGGAATCTATACATATATTAAAATTGTAACTGATCGCTGTATGTACATGGAAGATAATTTAGAAAAACTATTGCTGGAGGTCTTTTTTAACGCATAAGAAATCAATACAAAGATTTTTAGATTTTTTTTCTGTTTATCTGTGAGTTTGTGCACGCTAATCTCAGAAACGGCTTAACTGATTAGGGTGCTGTTTTCAATAGTGTATTTTATTAAACTTCACTTAATATATAGTATTTATTTATTTCAATCGGTTCATAAATAAAAAAGTTATGTCAATTTAAAGAACCACTTAGGATGAACCCGAGCGAAGCGAGGGTGAGTCGCTAGTTACATATTAATTACCAAGTGTTTTTTTTAAGTGAGTGTACAAACACCACAGATTTGAGTTTTAGTCTTATTATTAGTATTTTTTGTTTTAATTTTTTTTTACTTTATAGTCTAATTTATAGTTTAATTTTGGAATCAAGGAATTTTATGAAATTATATAATTCGGTCTAGATCAACTCTTATGTCTACTGTTCGGAGCTTTGAGAGTAGTTGTGCTGCAAGTTTGTGAAGCGCTCTTAAATCTTCTTTGTCTTCATTGAGCTATAAGACATGACTCAATTTTTATTATAAGTCTATATGTTGACGACAGTATAAGATTTAGTTTACGAATACTCAAATGATAAATAAATATAAATAAATATGTTGGGACATTAACACACAGCACCATCTAGTTCCATAACCAGGCTTGTATTATGGATACCAGATAGTTGATACACTACACGTATTATATAACATTAAATACATACATATTATAAAATATAAACACCCATGACTGGAGTACAAACATTCATGCTCATCACACAAATGAATGCCCCCACAGCGGGACTCGAACCCGCGACCGCTGGCACAGCAAGTAGGGTCATTACAAACTGAACCAAACGTGTCGTCAATGAATTAATATATCAAAACTCTTAAGCAAATTACAATTACATTTTTCTATAATCTAGAAAAATCAATTGGAATTATTCACCAAGTCATTGCCACATACATTTTTTTTAAAGCCAGCTCGCCTTAAACCAAATTATAACTGGTAAGTCTAAGCAAACAATCTAAAAATAACGTGACATAATTAATAAGCAGGTCGAGAGTGAATTAAGCCTAATGTTAAATCTGACATGAGCATTTGTACAAACTTAATTGTGTTCATTTGATAAAACAAACTGGAAGTCGACTAACAAGGATTATAATTCAACGAAAAATCACAGTAATTCATATGAAAAACGACCTCTTTTATTGCTCTGACATAAGATCTATATTGGCGTTTAACTTTAAAAATAGATTTTGTTCAGAAGCTACGTCGCCTCTATTGTTTAGGTGATAAGATTGATTTTTACTTGAATCTAAGGCTTCAAGTTTTGTTCTGGCGTACCAATTAGAGAAATGGAGGTATCGTTTAAGTCTAACGTCGACTGTTAGGAACACAAATGTTGAATCCAACCATTGCCTGTAATTACTTCTGATTTGAAACATTGCTGCCTTTTATATTGCTATGCAAGCAGTAGTAATATATTATACTAGCAACCTACCTTACTTCTCTCGAATGTCTAACGAAATTCAAATTCAAAATATTTTATTCAGTATTAAATTTTTACAAATTTTATTGAACGTATTACGTAAATAACAGTTTAAAAAGAAAAAAGCCTTAATTTTAACACTAGCCTACGTATTACTTCAGGCCATAAAATTAAATTTCATTAAAATCCGTCTAGCCGTGAAAAATCTAGGTCATCTAGGGTGAAGGCGTAATAAAAACTCTGTATTTTTTTATTTTTTGCATGGTATTTATAATAAAATTCTGATTTACTTAAATATTTTTAACAGTGACAAGCCTTTGATATAATCAGAACTGGCCTTATATTACAAAAAGTATTTGTCTACCAACCTAGCGATTTAAAAAAATACATATTTGCAACGATGTACGTAATAAGGCTCTATTATAGATACGACAGGCAACGGGCTAAGTCAGGGTCTAAAAATAAGAAACTACGAATAAGAGTTTCTCATACAACGAACATTAGCACGGTAAAGATTTTGTAAAATGTGGGATGCATTTTCTAAGCGGATAAAATAGTGGATGAAAGTATGAAAGTTCGTAATTTTTAAGTCAAAAATATGAAAATTGATCCCTCGGGCTCGCCTGTTTAACATAAAATGTTAAATCAATTTTATCAATAACGATTGTAGCTTTATGTAGGTTTAGTATTACGTAGGTAGGTAAGCTTTAATTTTTATTACTCTATAATATACTAACGGCTCACCCTTGCTTTGCTCGGGTTCGTCGCTAGGTACGTTTCACATAGATATTTAAAATAGTTATTTGTCAGCGGCGGTATGTTTTAATACTTATTATCCTATTCCGGACTAAGAGAAATCCAAAAAATCAAATATTATAAAAATTTGTCCAGCCGTTCTTGAGTTATAAATGGTGTAACTAACACGACTTTGTTTTATATATATATAATATATATCTCATTTCCTCAGCGGAAACAAAAAAAAAAGATTCCTCCCGATGTGTGTGTTCACCTTGTCGTGGTGGGGAGGCTCGTTAGCGTCCGGCAATCCAGCTGGACGCGAAGCCAAGAAACCCACTAGAAGGTGGCCGATCTCCTGGCTTTCTTTCTCCTGGCTGGTTGCTCCTGGTAATAGCAGAGTGGACCGTGGGAACAACCCCTTGGTTTTATGGTTTATTTCGGCAGACTTGCGACTCCCCGTTAAGACGGAGAAAGTTCTGTTGGGTTTTAGTGGGTATGATGGTTTTTCTAGCCAGTGAGTCCCACATATCTACCATATATACCTGTAGGTATACAGATTAAGTCAATAAATGATCGAAAGCCGTACAAAGATCGTAACCTCCCGTCTATTCTTGAGGCATTGAATAATAAATTGCTTAATCGTAAACCTATCAACGTGTCGTGTTTCCCATTAATTAGGTTACAAAGCTGTTATAAATGTTATAACTCAATTAGTCGTGACATTTGATTTAATCAAAAGTGATAAACTCAATATTATTACTCAATACTTGTGTCATAATTGACATCTGTCTGTCTGTTTGTTTTAACAGAACGAATAGATTTAGCAAAAATTTTATTGATATCTTGAAATTTAACTAGGACATTGCTATAATTTCTCTATGAAAACTTACATTTTAATAATGCGGAATTATTATATTTTTGGTTGAGATTTTTGACAAACAATAAATATAAGATCTTCTGAAAGACCAATATGGTATGAAGAAAATAATTATCGATTTCCATTTTATAGATTAGATTTTATAGATATTACTATAGGATTTGTCACTATACAGATGGCACCCTCGGTTTTGTAAAATAGCTAGTGGTTTTATAAAATAATTACTTATGTATTGTCTTAACATTTTGTTTAAATAATTGTTACATGCGTATTTCAGCAAAATTAATTGAATTGAGAAATATTTCACAATTTACATACAGTATTTCACAAACTGTTCATCAAATCAACAGCTTTGTTTGTATAATATCGATTTGTGTGTATGTATTCAGCCCTTTTTTAACGTCCCACTGCTGGGCACTGGCCTCTCTTTAATAAGAATAGAACCAGGCCATGGTCCACCACGCTGGCCAAGTGCGGGTTGGCGGATTACACATGTATCAGACATGCAGGTTTCCTGGCCAGATATTCAAATCACGATGTTTTCCTTCTCCGTAAGACATGAAAGTGATAATCATGTTAGGAATCATTCACACATAAAAATATCAGAGGTGCGAGACCTGGGATTTGAACCTATTACACTCGATTTTCCGAAAGAGCGCATTAACACTGGGCTACCACTGTCTCTCTGTCGAACTAAAAAAAAACCATATTCCTACAACATCATATAATTTGCTATGGCTATATTAAAATAAATACAGCGAGCCAAGAAAATATGACGAAAACACAGATAATTGTCGCATTTATAATAATGATGTGATTTATCCCGATAAATATCCTATATACACCTAGAAACAGATTTTAGTAAAGCGCAGTTCTGTTACTAGTCATACGAAACCTAATAAAAGGAAATAATTGACCGAATATGACGAATTACAAAAAGAAAGTTTCATACAAAGTTCAATCAACCCTTGCACCATTGACATTATAATAAATACAGGTAGTAATAAAACTCTAACTCCTGAACTAAATTAAAATTTCTTCAAATAATTCCTCTTAGCTTTAGTAGTTTTAGAGATTTTACCATTACTCAGTCAGTTAGTACAACAATTTGTCAGAATCGGTGAGAGATCAGGCGCAAGTTTTACATGCTATTCGAGGCACGAGGGTTAATACCGCGAACTTCTCAACTCGGAGCTTTTGCTAAGGATTACTTAAATGAAAGCTATATTCTTGTCCTCTAGGACTCGACTACATCCCTTATTCGAAATGTAGTTTTTCATTTAAGAAATTCCTTTACAGATGCTTTAGTGATAATGTCATGCATGGGGTGCCCCCAATAAGACGAGAAAAAAAGTATAATCGAACCCAGGACCTCTGGATCTACAGGCATATTCGTTAACCACTAAACCAAGGCAGCTTAAGGGCTATTTAGATTTAATTAGATAGAGATATGAGATTTCACCTAAAAAACCATGTAATCTGATTCCGTAACGTAGCTCAGCTATTTAAGCTATCATATAAACGAACAGCGAACTTACTGAGTTCTCCGTCTCATAATAAAGTTTGGTAAGATTGGAACTTATGCCGTTCTTTGACAGATATATTTCATTAGTTTGTACAAACTTTCTATATTAAAACTAATGTGACATGGGCGTGAATTCTACGTAATCTCAATTGGAATTAAATTTACAAAATATATTCATACATATACTCGTATACATTGACAATATACATATACTACATTGAATTCATTCAGCTGCTAGATCTTGCTTGGGAACTGTTTGCATATCTTTATATATAAAACAAAGTCGTGTTAGTTACACCATTTATAACTCAAGAACGGCTGGACCAATTTTTATGATAATTGATTTTTTGAATTCTCTTAGTCCGGAATAGGATAATAATAATTAAAACATCAGAAAAATTAAAAAAATGTATATATTAAAATTTATATAGCTAACGCTGGCAAATAACTATTTTAAATATCTATGTAAAACGTACCTAGCGACGAACCCAAACGAAGCGAGGGTGAGCCGCTAGTTAAAGGAAATAAAAATTAAATATATTGCCTAGTTCTGCGCACTACTTATATAATATAATTAATCGGCCTAAACTAGGGTCTAGGTAAAGCCTAGGGTCTTCTTAGCTTCTGGATTTATCCTACTTAATAAGTTATTTTACTTATTTTACTGCTATTTGCTGGAAGTTTAGTAAATGTGCAACAAAAGTTAGTCTATTAGCTAAGCTAAGATATGAGCTTTTATCTTCATTACGAATTTTACTTACATCTGTAAAACCACCAAAACATGAAGTAACGAACACTTTGTTATTAATATAATTTATCTATATTTCTATTCAGTCCTTTTTAACGTCCCACTGCTTGGCACGGGCCTTCCTTCAATTTCAGGGGGATCAGGCCATAGTCCACCACGCTGACCAAGTGCGGGTTGGCGAACTTCACATGTCTTTCGAAAATTTGTTACGTTCTCTCAGACATGCAGGTTCCTCACGATGTTTTCCTTCACCGTAAGGCAAGTGGTAATCATGTTAGAAATGATTCGCACATCAAAATATCAGAGGTACGAGGCCCGGGATTTGAACCCGCTTCACTCGTTTTCTCAAGTGAGCGCGGTATCACTGGGCTACCACAACCTTCATCTATATAATACTAATATATAAAGCTGAAGAGTTTGTTTGTTTGAACGCGATACTTAAATGTCTGTCCGTAAGCTTTTCACGCTTAAACCGCTAATATATTTCTATGAAACTTAGCAAGAAAATAAATTACATCATGGGGAAGGACATGCGGCACCTTTCATCAACTTTCTGTTTACATTTCAAGCATTACAAGCAAAGTCGCGGGCAAGAACCAATAGGTATATAATATGTTATAAAAAACATAATGTCCTCCCGACCGATTGCGGACAAAACGGTCAATCTCATTAAGTACACTCTCTTTTCTTATCACACTCATACCCGGTAGGATGACTACTCGACACGACCAGTGAGAGTTAAGGCGCAGGACCGACGGCTTTACGTGCTCACCGAGGTACGAGGGTGAAACACCGCCAACTTCCCAACTCCAGACTGTCACTGGGACTTCCTTAAAAGACTCAATAACTAAACTTAGCCCGAGCCGGGACTCAAACCCAGGACCTCCGGATGTGCAGCCGTAAATACTAGCCATTACACCTTCGAGGCAGTTAATATTCTATAATATCATATTAATGATTATAATAGCGACGGTAATAAACTAGCATAGATTTACGATAGCAGCTCATGAAACTATCAAGTTTATAGCTCCGACTTAGACTCACATTGTACAGCGTCGAGATTGTTCATTAATGTAGGTGATAATGATTTACTGCTTGAAAATACTTAACCAATGCATGCTCTATTTCTTTCAAATTACTGCATTATTTTGTAGGTACATACTGTCTGTATGTAATCTATACATATAATAAAATTCTAAGTCGAATCTGTACGTTAAATATTTTTTGGACAATCTTATTGAAATAATCATTATTATCGATACAGAAGCCGAATCTAAAGTTTTTAGAATTTTTGTTTGTCTGATTGTCTTGGAAGGCATCATGAGAAAATCACTGAACAGATTTTGATGAAATTTGATATAATGATAGCTGATTATCCGGGTCAACATATGGGATATTTTTTTATACGGTAAAATATCTCATCTCTGAGAAATCTATGCTACCCTTAAACAACGGTGAATCGCTAATAACTATATAATAGCTTTTAAGACGTCTAAAACCTTAGTCTCTCTCATGACCATATTTGCTGTTAAGCATTTAAAACGTCGGGGACAAAAATATTAAATAAAACCGCTACAAAAATCCAAAAAATACTTTCATTTAAGATACATGAGAGGTTAAAATTGTAGCAATGTTCAGAATGCCATAGTATATTAATGCTGTCTTATATCCGTAAATATTTGTATTTACTTATAAGCCAGTAAATATGATCGCAGATTTTGTGGGAGCTCGTAGAATGTGAAGTTGACTCTTAGAATTTGCTCTACCCTTTGAAATTCCATTTCGAGTTGTTTACTTAATATTGGTATTTCAGAAATATGTTCATTGTTTGTCAAAAACTCTGAAATAGTTTGCAAAAATGGCGCAGCCCTAAGAAATATTGCTGAAAAGAACTCAGCAAAATATAAAACTTAGCTAGCGTTTTTTTTTCAAACCAACACCAGTACCATAAAAAAGTTTAAATACGATACAACTATTCTTGCTTGAAGTATAATTAAATTGTCATACAAACTGACAGATAGAATAAAATTATTTATAGTTTAAAATTTAATTTTATACTTTTACCTCTGAAATAACCCTAAATATTATAATAGAATTAATAAAAATTGAATTAAATATCATGAATTTTCTAATAATTTAGACGAAAATCTACTTAAATGTTTAGTGTTTTATTCAAATCAAAATATCTTTATATATATATATATATATATATATATATATATATATATATATATATATATATATATATATAATAATGTCCTCCTGACCGATTCCGGCCACGGCGGCCAATCTCATTGAGACTAGCCAACTGCGCAGGAGATATTATAGTGCGCAAGTGTACGCGCAGACACATGTGCACTCTCTATTCCTGTCATTCTCATACTCCGGTGGGACGACTACTCGACACGACCGGTGAGAGTTAAGGCGCAGGACCGACGGCTTTACGTGCTCTCCGAGGCACGAGGGTGAAACACCGCCAACTTCCCAACTCCGGGCTGTTACTGAGGCTTACTATACAGAAAGACTCAATAACTAAACTTGGCCCGACCCGGGACTCGAACCCAGGACCTCAGGATGTGCAGCCGTACATGCTAGCCACTACACCACCGAGGCAGTTATATATATATATATATATATATATATACATATATATATAGATATATACATATATATATAAAGTCACGTAATACATATATAGGTAAATCAAAACCTTGTTCATTCATCATTCGCAATTCAATCTATTAATGATTGAGTAAGTCAAGTTTCACGACCAGTTCTTCGTCGTCTTAAATTGACTTTGTCTCATTTGTGCATTCAGAGCTGATTGAGGTTACATCCTTGTGACAGATAAAGGTATTTATAACCATTTCCAAATACAAAATCTAGTCTCTAATATTCTCCTTAAAATATTAAGTGACAATTAGAGATTTATGACACGTTTAGCTCAGTTTGTAGTGATCTTACTTGCTGTGCCAGCGGTCGCGGGTTCGAGTCCCGCTGGGGGCATTAATTTGTATGATAAGCACGAATGTTTGTGTTTCAGTCATGGGTGTTTATATTTATAATATGTATGTATTTAAAGTTATACATATATGTGTATAGTTTCAACTATCTGGTATCCATTACACAAACCTCGTAACTTACCATGGAACTATTATAGATGGTGTTGTGTGTTAATGTCCCAACATATTTATAAGGGATAATAAAAATATATTATGATTTTGTCTATCTCTTATTAACACTGCCTTTGATTCACAATAGCAATTTTATTAAGCAAAGCAAGATTAAATTCACAATAGCAACGTTCTAAAGTCCGTTCTCAGTAATAGTTTTTTTTGTCACTTAAATATTTTTTTTAAGTCTTAGTATGGCGTGATAATGTTAAAAATGAGTTTTGCAATTATGAAAATCTCAAAGACGCAAGACCAAGGATTTGAACCTAGTTCACTCTTTCCCAAAAAGGACGTGGCCCCATTGGCTACAACTAAAAGTAACCACGGGAATATATTATGTATACCTATCAATAATAAGCAATCTCATATATAACAAAAGTCACGACTCTGTGTTGCTTTCAGTAAATGAAATTAAGTAAAAACCGACTTTCAAACACTAAAATTAAAAAAAAAACCTATTTTTAGACGTGAAAAAGTACAAAATAACTAAATGAGAGTTTTGTTTATTAAACCTAAACAGATATTTTGGAAGTCGGTACCATATGCCAGCTCCTTTTTATTACGTAATATTTTGGTAGCAAATATGATAGCCAAATTTTAAAGCATAACTAACTATAAAACACATACATTAAATTAATTTGTCATATTAAACCAGTCAAAAAACAGTACCTATCCTAAAACTGATTTTGTGTCATCTTCATTGATATGGGATAGAAAAGGTCTTCAAAAAGGTAGAAATGGAATTTTTAAGCATAAAAACTATTCTTATGTAAATTGGAACCATACGAAAAAATTGCCATACCATTCGATTGGTCCATGAAAATAAGATTATTAGAATATGAATCTAGCGACTCAGCCTCGCTTCGCTCGGGTTCGTCCCTCGTTACGATTTAAGGTTTAGTATAGATTTCTCATAGATGAGATATTTTCCCGCAATAAAAAGTATCCTATATGTTGACCAGCTATAATCATACCAAAATTCATCAAAATCCCTTCAGTGGTTTTTCCGTGATGCGGTAACAGACAGACAGACAAACAAAAAATTTTAAAACTATAGATTCGGCCTCTGTATCGGTAATAATGTATATTTCGACAAGATTTTCCAAAAAATTTCGGTACACTGGCTTACTTTAATTGTATAGTATGTTTAAGGCCACCTCTTGAATATTAAGTTTCTATTACAATTAATTTTATTTGTAGGTTTTATTTAGAATATTTACAATATTTATAACCATTTCCCACTTGGTCAAAATATTCAGAATAGAGTAATTTCAGAGACTATGCCAGTAAAAAATGCGAATATTTAATACTCGTATTACATTTGGAAATAATTTTAAACATGATTGCCACTCGTCTTACGGTGAAGTAAAACATCATAAGGAAATATACATGTCTCAGAGATCCTAACTGCTTTTTGAAAGACATGTGAAACCCGCCAACCAACACTTGGCCAGCGTGGTGGATTATGGCCTGATCCCCCGTCGCATTAAAGGGGTACCTGTACCCAGCAGTGGCATGTCAAAAAGGAATAAATAAAAGGTTTTCTAGAGTTTATTTATATAAATCAACAAAAGCTCATATTTCATACAAATAACTATTTCAAAATAAAGTTTTATAAAATACATCCAGACGGTATAAGGATCCATCATAAATGTTTCTACCAAAGAAGTGACCTAAATGTAGGTTATCCTTTCTCAATGGGTAATTCATCAAAAACCTAGACTACATCTATCAAAATATCCACCGAACCGATTTAAATTCAAATAAGCTATATTGAATTAGAAAATATACTGAGATTTTTCCTCTGCTCTCCACGCGTGATACGATTTTATTCAAAATCACTAGCTTATCAAGTTATTGTGATGTCGATATAAATAAAAATAAATATTTCTTTCTATATTTGACCTCTATGCGTTCCTAAACCATTTATGTATCTCTAGGGACCTAATCAAAGCGAGGGTATATCGGTTGTATAAGCTTATAAAATAATGCAATTAGAATAAATGGACTCAAAACATGAAATTATTACTTACACTAGCGACTCATCCGCGCTCCGCTCGGGTTCTTTCCTAGATCCATTTAACGGTTAGTATAGACTTCTCAGAGATGAGATATTTTCCCGCAGTAAAAAGTATCCTATACATATGTTGAACCGGATAACCAGTTATCATTATACCAAATTTTATCAAAATCTATCCAGTGGTTTTCTCATAATGCTTTCCCAGATAGACAAAAGTTCTAGTAACTATAGATTAAGCCTCTGTATCGATAATAATAGCTATTTCTAAAGATTTTCCAAAAAATATTTTATGTGCAGATTCGACTCAATTAGAATATTATTTTATGTGTAGATAAACAAGCAAAGACAAAAGAGTTTAGTACCTTTTCTTCCTCTGTTTATCAAGCTTTTTTTTATTTTGATTTTGTTAAAAAAAATTGGAAACAGTTATTTTTTGAATACATAACTATATATATCATCACTGTATACTATCGAATTTCAACCACTACGCGGATATTCACATTTTGCTTACTTACTTATTATAAAGTGGGTAACCAATTATTTTTTTTCCAATATTTTTCCTCTCGAGATAAAAATGAAACCACAATTTAAACTCCAAACAAAGCATTGTTCTGGGCGGTGTTGACAATTTTACGAGCCCAAGACTCTCAGGGGAAGACTCTCGACTGAAATATCATTTACAAAGTAATGATAGCTGTAAGCTAAACAAGGTTATTGAAAATAAAATTTTGTTTAATGTTTTCAAAGATTCTTTAGTGCGATAATATTACTTTTAACGCAATTTTATTAGTTTTATTTGTGTTAAAATTTGAAAGGCTATTTTAAATCTATTTGAACAGATGTATCGAGTTGAAACTTTTGAAGCATATGAAATACATCTGACGATGGAGTGAGGCGGAATTAAACCTTAAAGTTTGGACTGAAGCTATTCATATTATATTAATAAGCTCTATATATGAATGTATTATCCATTAATGATACATGCTTTTTGATTTTTATAATTGTGGTGTATTATTATTTATATGTACGCATGATTTAAGTTAAGGCATTGGTAGCCCATTAGTAACGAGCTCGCTTGGGAAACCGAGTGAAGCGGGTTCAAATCCCGGGTCTCACATCTCGATATATTCATCTGCGAATCATTTCTAATATGATTACCACTTGTCTTAACTGTGAAGGTAAAATTCTTTAAGAAACATGCATGTTTGAGAGAATCTAGCCAGTTTTCAATAGACATATGAAGTCCGCCAAACCGCACTTGGCCTGATCCCCCTCGTATTAAAGAGAGGTCCGTTCCCGACAGTGGGACGATAAAGCTGAATACATGATTTAAGTTAGAAAACTCTGACAGACTTTTTTTACATCATAACTTCTATGTCTAATTTCAGCAGATAATGTCTTAAAAAAATGATTTTAAAATCGAGAGCAAAAACATTAATCAAAATCTTAAATTAAATATCCGACGTTAATAATATTCGGCCCATCTCATACTAGATGAAATACGTCCATATCAGGTAGAACGATAACGCGAATTCTATTACCGCCGCCAATAGCCGGAACGGCTTTGTACCAGATAATTGAATTCTAGCCGACGCGACGGCTTTTAATTACCGGTGCAGTCTGTCTCGAGCACAGTTACAATAACTCATTTTATAACCTATCTATACTTACAATTATCCTTTTGGTCTAGTGGCTAGCATGTACGACTGTATCCGAAGGTCCTGGGTTCGAGTCGCCTGAGTCGTGTCAACTTTATTTCTATACATATAATAAAATTCTAACTGAGTCGAATCTGTACATTAAATATTTTTTGGAAAATCTTATTGAAATAGTCATTATTATAGAAACAAAGGCCGAATTTATAGTTTTTACAATTTTTGTGTCTGTCTGTTTATTACCGCATCAGGAAAAAACCACTGGACAGATTTTGATGTAATTTTGTATGATGATAGCTGGTTATCCGAGTCAGCATATAGGATACTTCTTACTTCGGGAATATACCTCATCTCTGAACTAAACGTTAAAACGTAACGAGGGTGAGTTGCTAGTATAATAATAATACTCTTTATACATCTTATAAAAAAAACAAACAGAAGGAAAAATAATACATAAAAGTATAAATGTACGGCAAGCGGCCTTATCGCGAAAAGCGATCTCTTCCAGGCAACCTTGAGGTGGAGAAGAAGTGTGTGGCAGATACGGTAGGCTGTGTGCAAACTAGCAAATAAAATACTTGTTATACTCATACGTACATACATATATTAATTATGTTATTTTGGTTTCCTGTCAAAACATTCTGAATAACAGCTCGGATTTGAGAGGTAGTCGGTGTAATACCTTCGTACTTTAAAGAGTACATAAAGCCATCGACCTGCGCCTGGTCTCTTAACAATTATGTTGAATTTTCGTGTCACTGGAACTTGCATTTGAATGGAATTGAGAGTGCACTTGTGTACTGCACTATAATACCTTCACTAATGACTAGTCTCAGATTTGCCGCTGTGGCCGATGTCGATCTGAAGTATATACTTCCTATAAATAACATTAAAATGGTTTATCCTCAAACCGCTTAACGTATGAGAGAAACACGAGGCAAGATTAAAGTATGTATAAAAAATGCAATAATTTTCAGGGTTTTTAGAATACAAGTGTGATAAACACTAAGCGTGGAAATCTGAAAATGTGAAAAATACATATATATTACACTTTCAGTTCAACACGAAATGTAGGTAGCATGTATTGAAAATAATATGTTTTAATTTCATACAAAATAAGTAGAATTCGCAAAATGTAGTAAATTTATTTAAGTATAAATCAAAACAGCGCAAGCGTATTCAATTATGTTTTACGTAAAACATTTCAGTTCTTTTAGGCTTTAAAAGTGCTCACAACGTTAACTGTTAAAAGCGGCAGCATGAAACTGTAACATTTCGTTGGACTTGTTAGTAAAAAGACTAAAAATCAAAAATCACATTTTCCTCTCTTCTAAACGTTTTTTGCTATCGCTTGTGAGCAACTAACAAAGTTTGGTTCAATTTTTAACTAAAAATTGTATAGAATGGTACAAAATGGGTATATGAAATATTAAAATTTCCTCAGTTATAAAGATATTTGTCTTCAACACATTGTGATAAACTCACTTCAATACCTAAGTGAAGCGGAATCAAATTCGGGCCTTACACGTTTGATCCATATGCGATTTTTAGTTTCAATATGACTACCACTTGATTAACAATACATAGGTATAGTGAGGAAAACTACATATTTGAGAAAAATTAGCTACATTTCGAAAGACATGTGAAGTCTACCAGCCCACACTAGCCAGCGTGGTGGCCTGATCACTCTCGTATTAAGAAAAGGCTCGAACCCAGCAGTGGGACTTTAAAAGTAATTTATTATTATAAGACACATTAAGATTTGATTCTACTCTCGAACTAAAGTACTTTTCCATAGCCTACGAAAAATGTCTAAAAAAACCATCAATCCTACAAATAAGGAGGAACTGCAAACCAACATACTTTTGCATTTATAGTATAGAATAGATTCGAATTAAACCCCTTTCCTTTGAAATCGGTTAAAATCAAAATGCTTAAAGCAAACACTTGGCTCATTTTTCAGGCGATTAAAGAACGTGCATACACATTTTGCACTGGAATAAGTGTGCTGCGTTGCGGTTTGCTGAATAATTGCCAATTAAAGTACGTAAATTGGTGCCAACGCTCTCGCATCTCTTTATTATATTGAAGTATTAATAATTCACTGGATGTTGTATTTTTAGCTTAAATTTTGTTTACGTGTTCTAATAATAATCTCATCTATAAATATATATGAAGTCAAGGGGGTATAAATATGCTACGTATGTATATAACTGCCTGGGCAGTCTAGTGGTTAACCTGTACGGCTGCACCTTCGGAGGTCCTAGGTTCGTGTTCCAAGCCAATTTTAGGTATAGAAGTATTCTGCTAAAAAATTTCAGTAACAGCCCGGAGTTGGTAAGCCTGGGCCGTTGGTCCTACGCCTGAACTGTCACCCGTCGGCTCGAATTGTCATTCTACCGAATAACAGAACAGACAGTGCACTTGTATTATCACTATAATATCTCCTGTTGAAATAGCTAGTCTTAGACTGGCCGCCGTGGCCGAAATCGGTCAGGTAGATATTTACATCGGCTTTATAAACAACAGTTTATAAAAGTATTATCTGTTAGAAATATATCAATAAGGAGAATGAAAGACAATCTGATTTCTAATCTAAGAGAATAAAATTATGCAGAATCTATACTTGTATACACAGATAAAAAATATTTGAAATAAAACTATCTTTTCGGTTTTTTTTTTCGTGGATTTATTTTGATTTTTGCTTCCCGACGTTTCGAATACTTTATAGCAATCAAAGTCATGGGAGTTAGTTACACACAGCACGAAACGTCACGTCGAGAACCAAAAATCTAAATAAATCCTCAAAAAATCCGAAAAGATAGATTCATTTAAAATATCAAATATTCGCGTAAAAACATTTTATATCTTTATGAATATTGCTAACAAAAGTAATTATAACTGTTTTAATTATAGTTTTCAATATTTACCGTAATAATAGTCTGGTAGCCATAACCACTCATTTTGACGTATGGTTATATGATGATGTCCCCCATGTCGTGAGCATGTAACGAATAATTATCCGACAATTAATGCCCTACCTTTGAATATGACATCGAATATCTGTTTGTACGTTTTACCTAAATTGCTATATCTTATGTAAATAATTCATCTTTAGCTAAAAAGGTACACTGACTTTGAAATTACATTAAACATAATTATAATATATTAGCGACTTACCCTCGCTTCGCTTCGGGTTCTTCCCAAGGCAAAAAGAAATCTAACCCACGGGATCCTTACATTTTCCCGGGATAAACAATAAGTTATGTGATATTCCAGACTATAATCTATCTCTGTGCCAAATTTCATCTAGATACGTTTAGCCGTTCTGGGATGAAAAAGTAACCAACGTCAATCCATCCTCACAAACTTTCACATTTATAATATTAGTATTGGATTTACAAATAATTTTTTAGTAACATTTGTATGAGAGCACAACTTTATATTTTCGAAGCCTATTAATTAAAAGAGGATCAAAAATTGATTTTAAATTGGCAAAGACAGATAAAAGAAAGTACGTACTTGCTTAGGCCACACTCATCGCCGTAACACGAATACTCATGATGTGTGTAAGCAAATTTTCATAAAAACTTCGGATAAGGCTGAATTCACTTATGCTTAATAATAAACTGACTTAAGTCAAAATACTAGATACTTGATAAATCAAGTAAAATGTTTTTGTAATAACGACCTTGTTTTGTTTATTCTTAAATATAATAAAAGTTTATAAAGTAAATTAATATATTTTAATTATTACAGATAGTCTTTAAACGTTTGATTCGTTTTGTGTAATTATTTTGACCTAATAACTCAATTCTGACCTAAGTTGTAATTGGTCAGTTTTTTATTATGCATGCGTTATCTTTGCTGATGGTCAAAACTCGCTTATAAGTATGACGATGACGCGATAAACTTCGCTTGCGTGGTCACACTTCAGTCGATCTATCATTAGTTTAATAAGAAAAATCATCGTATTTACATTAAAACATACTTCTTATTGCCGAGTAGACCCTTCCTTTAAAAATAGCCAAATAATATTCATCCTTACTTCTTAAAATTAATATGGACGACCTTACATCTATATCTTCTTATTATATAAAAGGCAAAAGTGATTGACTGATGTATCAACGCACAGGCCAAACCCTTAAGGCTAGCAAATTGAAATTTCGCACACGTATTCCTCATATGATGAAGGCATCCACTAAGAAAGGACTTTTCAAAATTCAACCCCCAAGGGGATGAAATAGGGGATAAAACCTTGTATGAAAATTTTTATTCCTTGGACATATTTGCATGAAATTTCGTACTTTTCGTAGTTTGATGGCGAGCGAAGCCGCGGGTTCTGCTAGTATTCATTAAAAAGCAAGATGAAAATCAAGCAAAAATTAGAAAAAATATAACGCAATATATCCACAAAAAACAGACACCAATAATGTACCTCATTTTTTGGAATCTGGTTAAATAAAACAAACTTCAGAAACATCACATCCATATATTTTCCTTTGCTATGCGAAATAAAGACAAACAAACATACACTACAATTTTATATTGTTAGCAAAGATAAGTATAACAATAACTATTACGGCAATGAATCAGCAGAAAAATGATGGACGTCCTAACATTATGAATGAGCCCTTCTCGAGCTAGATGATTGTTGATTTCTGTTTTGTTTTGGAAATGTTAATCTAAATATTTGTTTTGAGCTTTCAACCACTTTCCCTTCCATACAAGTGCTATTTGTTACGACAATATAATGATTTTAATCAATAAATTGTATAAAAGAACTCACTATTCGTGTGTCCGCTTACATTGAATATTTTTTGGAAAATCTTATTGAAATAGTCATTATTATCGATACAGAAGCCGAATCTATAGTTTTTGCAATTTTTGTCTGTCGGTCTGTCTGTCGGGGAACGTATCACGAGAAAACAAACTGGACAGATTTTGACGTAATATGGTATGATGATAACTGGTTAACCGAGTCAACATATAGGATACTCTTTATTGCGGGAAAATAAACTTTTACCAAACGTTGAAATGTACCCAGGGGACAAACCGAGCGAAGCGAGAGTGAGTCGCTAGTTCATATTATATTTACAGAGAGAAAAGTCAATGTATTATAATCAAGTCGTCAAACGAAGCCATTGTGTGAACTTTAAGTATAAATACCCCGAAATATTGATATCTCAAAATATTTCTCAGTGAGTAGTTAGCTTTATATAACCTACATAAATTAAAACTTTTGTACTGCAGTACTAAATTATTAATTTATTGTTAAATTCTAAGAAATGTCTGTTTAAAGTATATTTTAATACAAAATAAGTAGGTTGAAATGGCTAATATCTTGTTAAAGTCCAAATTTTGGTCTTAAAAACTTTAGAAGCTGAATAATTTAGTCAGTTTAAAATAAACTTATATACCCTCTAAATTCCCATCGGAATTATTTATTAAACCGCGATAAAATAAGTGTACCCGTATTAATATATAATTTGTGATTTAAGTAAATTATATGAAGTGGGGTTATCCTAGTGGTCTAAATTCGACCGTAAAATCATTATTGAAAATTAAGAAAGCATATATAAATAAATATGTTGGGACATTAACACACAGCACCATCTCGTTCCATGGTAAGCTACGAGGCTCGTCTTATGGATACCAGATAGTTGATACACTACACATATATAACTTTAAATACATACATATTATAAATATAAACACCCATGACTGGAGTACAATCATTCGTGCCATACAAATAAATGCCCCAGCGGGACTCGAACATCCGACCGCTGGCACAGCAAGTTGGGTCACTACAAACTGAGCCAATCGTGTCGTCAATATGAAACAAGATATTGAGATACCTATTAAAATGTACCGAACTGTTTTTTCTTTACCTATTTATATACGAGTATAGATTGTGAAATACCTACCACATAAGATAAATACGTAAATACTTATATATTATTTTAAATACTGATTTTTTAATTAAACAACACAAATTAGTATATTAAAAAGCTTTTCTATACATATAATTAAATTCTAACTGAGTCGAATCTGTACATTAAATATTTTTTTAGAAAATCTTATTGAAACAATTATTATTATCAATAGAGGCCGAATCTATAGTTTTTAGATTTTTTGTCTGTCTGTCTGTCAATCTGGGAATGCATCACGAGAAAACCACTGGACAGATTTTGATGAAATTTGGTATGATGATGCCTAGTTACCTTAGTTAACATATAGGATTTTATTATGGGAAAATATCTCATCTCTGAGAAATCTATACTAACCGTTAAAACGTTGCTAGGGATGAACCCGAGTGGAGCGAGGATGTTTATTAATAAAAGAGAGCTTTTTAGACACATATACTTGGGCATACTTAGCTATAGGAACGAACACTTAAATCCTTACTTCAAATAAATTGAAACTAACCGTCCAAAGAGAACAAAAGAACTAGGATACTAATAATCACAACTAGACTAAGCTAGGCCTAATTAAAACCTTTGTCTAGGAATCTCGATAGATGCAATGAAAAAAAACCACATCTCCCTTAGAACATTGTACAAAGCCGGATAATGAATACAGTAGAAGTAGCGACAACAAAAAAAAAACGAAGCTTTACGCTTTACAATAATGCGTTTGAGACCGCACAGGCTTTCATCTCTTGAAATTAAAATGTACATTCCTTCCTATAAAGTAAAAATGTAAGTAATTAAAATATTTATTTATAGTCAAAGCGGGTATTCTTGCTAATTAATATTCATAATAATTAAATGAGAGTTTGTTTGTTTGCTACCCCCTTGGGAAAAAGGTAACATTTTAAATAAATACTTTTAAATGTAATTCTTGACACTGCCTGCGGGCTTGCTAGTATATATTTTACAAGCCTTTATTTAGTGTCACCTGTTCCGGTGTGTGTAATGGAATCTTGCAAGTTAAATTTAACCCGCTTTCCAGTATCCGATGGAGCTGAAATTTGGTATACTAGTTTAATTCCTAATACAATGTACGATTACTAAAATGCCGCCATTTTTAATCCAATATGGCGGACGTACAAAATGGCGATTTATCATTTCCATAGGGATCCTTATGATATGGGCATCAAATGAAAGGGCTTGATTAGCGAAACATAATAGCAAAATGGCGTTATTGTAAATCCTATATAACGGACTCCCAAAGATAGCGGACTGTTTTTTATGCACCCCATGATATGGATGTAAAATGAAAGGACTCGATGTAAATAATACAAATAACTAAAAAATAAAAATAATTGTAACATATTTTTTTTAAACAAGCTTTTATTTAAATGCTCTAAAAAGAAGAAAATAAACTTTAAATTAAATCCATCTATTTATTACATTACAAAAATATGACATAAATAGTCCAGTCAAATAAGCAAAAATAAGGGGTCAATCTCGGAATGAGAGATAATAAACTGTAAACTCGTATACAACTTCATTTTGGTGTTCTAAAAGCTGTGTCAAAAGTCTCATAAAATCTCGTGTCCGCTTCGTAAGTTATTCAAGGTCAAAGGTCACAAAAATCAGTTTTTCGCGATTATCTCGGTTTCTATAGCTCCAATAATATTAACGTTTATTATAAAAATTGTAGAGCATAAAATTTGCGACAAATTTTGTCTTAAAAAAATTTTCATACGGCCAACCGCTCTTGAGATAGAGGACAGAGAGCCCACAGCGCTCAGCCAAACTCATGTTATGTAAGGTGAACCGTGAATCTCAGTGAATAAAACGTTGTATAAAGTTATTATATCATTGAAATATTATTATGATTGACGAGATTTTATGAGAATTTTGACACAGCTTTTAGAACACCAAAATGAAGGTGTATACGAGTTTACAGCTTATTATGTCTCATTCCGAGGTGAAACCCCTAATTTGACTGGACCAAAAAACTTGTTACGAGTAGATAAACAGAAAGAAAATGTTAAAAAATAAAGTTTTTTTATAAAATATCTGATTAAAATTTAAAGTTTATTTTTTCCTTTTTAGAGCATTTAAATGAAAGCTTGTGTTTAAAAAATGTTTTTATTTGCAATTATTTTATTTCTAATATGTAATAATCACACTATAAACAAATAACAATAATGACAATCACACTATAAATAAATGGAAAAGCTTGTGAGTAGGTGAGTGTGAATATTTGTTACTCTTTCACGCTGAAACTTACGAAAAAACGATGCAGACCGTTAGTCAAATTATGAAAACGTACATCGTACTTATTTTATTATACATGTATAAAAAGTCGATGTTTTTGTATCGAGTTGCAAAAAACACCTACAGCCGCATCTTGTTTTCTTTTTAACGTTAGAAAATACAGTTTTACATACCAATTATATTTATACTAGGTAATTGAGAAGGTTAAGTGGCTACTACAACCCAACGGAAACCTTTCGTATTAATAGGGCTCTGTAGGATCACTGAAGCACTCAACCACGATATCTCGAAGGCTGACATACAGATACCTAAACAGATCTCCTCTCGAAAAATAAAACCAGCTTCCCCCAATCAAGGGTCGCGCTCATGGTTTATTCTAATATTAGAGAAGAGAATATTAAAGAAAATCTATTTAAATCTCTCCAAACATTCTAAAATAAGCAAGTAATGAAATTAAAGTATTTTAAATATAATTTGAAAACAATTTGTATTTAATTATTTGTATTTATATATATCACCAGCAAAACCGCATATACTAAAATATAAAAAATACTAAAATCGCGATTAAAAAATGGAGGGAGGGGGGAGGGGGGGGGCAGGAGAATGAACAATACTTTACGACCTATTCTCATATCTACCAAATATACAACAAAAAATAATTAAAATCGGTCGAGCCGTTTCGGAGGAGTGCGACCACAAACATCCTGACACGAGATATTTATATATTAGTTATTATGGATTTCACTCACATGTAATTGCATATGCACTTGATGCATATACATTGGATGCTACTATACACAGACAGATACACAGATACGGTCTGGGACTAAAAATAACCCATAATTTACTTTCGATACATTTAAAATTGTATGCTGGGAAAATATTGTGTAACTATGTAAGATACTCGTATATTAGCGCGACCGATGCATTGGAAACTTCCTAGGTTACAAACAAGAAACTTCTGGAAGGTTCTTATGTGGTATACGACATCTCCAAGTATTTTACAACTTTCTAAGATCAACTTTTATTTTTAAGGTTTATCTTATTTTTAGTATTTAATAGGTAAAAGGAGAATATTAAAGTACCAGCAACTTAAACTTGCTTCGCTTTGGTGTGCCTGCCTTTTTTGAAGTTATACCTGTGCTTCATTTGGGACGTTTAGAAAATAAATTGAAAGTAAAATTTTTACGATGCGCGAGCACACCGACAGACAAGAAGCGACATGATGAAGTTAGCTAATAACAGATTGTTGCCATGGTAACCGTTGTTATTGTCTGACAAATTATATATAACCTCCTGAGACCCAGACTATGTTTTTTTCTCCAATTGGGTTGATTTTTGGTGTGGGTGGAGGTTTTATAATAAGATAATTATAAAAAATAAAAATAAAAATCCCCTCCGTTTATAACGCCCAAAAAGGGGGGTATCATATATGATACCTTGGGTCTGAATAAAATTCAAATGCTTAATAATTGACTTTAATCTTTCTTTGTATGGAACAACAACAATGCAACAAACAACAACGCAATCGTAGCTTCCTCCAGTTTTTTGTAATATTCTGTCTGTTTTCAGCAGAAACTTCTGCTTCTTCTTTTTTTGATGAGGTCGTTGGTATTCTGGTACACGATTTTTCATAAGCGTGCCTACAATCTATTGCTACATTTTTTTCTCTTTTATTTTCTTTGAATGCTTGTTCTATTTGGGAAACTATAGGACGGATTTTCTAAAAACTTATCTACCTCTTTCATGGCATTAGTAACTTTTTGATCATCTACGATTTTATTGTTCGATCTTAGTTGGAAGTACCTATTTCGAATCATAGCTTTGGATACTAATGCAATTCTTGTTTCTTGAGCTCAGTACATCCTAATATGAGGCTAACCAAGAAGACCAATAACTATACAGCAGCTGATAAAAGCTGCCATTTCTTGAGCGGTAGAATTTAACGATTTCCCAATTCTAAAACTACTGCAAATATTGGTACATTCAGAAATAGATTTAAGAAACTGAGGAGAAATATACCTCTGAAAATATTCATGACTACTACGAAGTGAAGGCAGTTCTGTTCTGTTTCAACGGAAGGTCACCTACATTATTATCAAAATCATCCGAAGAGACCTATAGTAAGTGGCGGTTTCTAGCTCTCCTGCAGCTATCTTGTACAAATGACGCTAGTGGCTAATTCTAAATCCTCTTCAAGGTTATCGTCCGCTAAATCTTCACAATCAGACTCGTTAGTGTTCACCAAGAACTCGAAAATTCGATGGTCTCGTAACCGTACAAAAACAGTATTTTTATCACTGAGTGCCCAAGGTATCAAATATGATATTGTTAAAAAAACATAGTAAATAGTTAAATATTCCAAGTTTTTTTCTCATATTTTAATGAAATTAAAGTTTAGACTACTAAATTTGTTATTTAAAACCAAAAACTCTTATTTTTATAGCTAAAATAAATGTTTATCTTGTCTGGAACTCGCTAGGTCGGTAGTTGCAAAAATTTTAATTTTCAAATGATAGTAAACAGTACGATTTCGATACACAATGAGCAATAGCTATCTGTATCCCATAGCTAGTACTAATTATTAACGTGGAAGAGCGTTACATTCATAAAATATCGTGAGGTGGCGCTGTTAAAAAAATATATATCAAGGTATCATAGGTGATACCGGGGGTCTCAAGAGGATAATATTATATTCTTTCCTTAAATGATATTTTATAAATATATGGTTATAATATGCCTAATATGCGTTATTTAATTATTTTATTAATTTATCATTCCTTTTACAAACAGAGAGTTGTGATGTATGGGATGAAATCTTTAGCTATCTTTGTTCTGTTACACCAAAGAAGTGTAACTTCTTACGTGCGTACATAAGGACACACACACGTTTTTTTTTATTTATAACTAGCGGCTACATAGATATTTAAAATAGTTAATTACCAGCGTTAGCCATATAAATTTTAAAATTTTTTGTTTGATTTTTTTCTGATCTTTTAATACTTATTATCCTATTTCGGACTAAGAGAAATCCAAAAAATCAAATATCATAAAAATTGGTCCAGCGGTTCTTGAGTTATAAATGGTGTAACTAACACGAATTTGTTTTATATATACAGATATCTTTTGGTACTAACAATATCCTATGTCAAAGTCTATTTGTGTATTAAGTTTTGTCCAAATCCGTTCAGCAGTTTTTACGTGAATCAGTAAAAACATACACACATGGACATACCAACAAAATTTCGCATTTAAATAATAGTATAAATAATATATACGAGTATATAATAACATATATAATAACTTTATTGAGCAATAAAACACATATACTAAAATTAAAACATCCGTTTTCAATTATAACACAATACCAGTATGCATAATCAACATTACAAATTACACTTAGTGAACAAATTTGAAAATGCAGAAATTTTGGTTAAAGCTATTTCCTCTGACAATACGAGCGGTAATGACCCCTTTATTGTCACTCGTTTAAAAACCGTTTAACTAATCGCGTATAAATTCTAAAATAGACACGACTTTTGGACCTCATAAAATTCGCAATGAAATATATTATTACAGGAAGAATGGAGGGTTTTAACGAAAAGATATACCTTAAAAATTGTTTTTCTATAGTATTATGTATTAGTTTAAAACCCATTTAACTAATCTATAAATATAATAAAATTGTAACTAAGCCGAATCTGTACATTAAGTATTTTTTGGAAAATCTTATTGAAATAGACATTATTATGGATACAAAGACCGAATCTATAGTTTTTAGAATTTTCTGTGTGTCTGTCTGTCTGTTACCGCATCACGGAAAAACCACTGGAGGGATTTTGATGAAATTTGGTATGATGATATACTATATATGTATAGGATACTTTTTACAGCAGGAAAATATCTCATCCCTGAGAAATCTGTGGTAAACGTTAAACGTAAGCAGGGACCAACCCGAGCGGAGCGAGGGTAAGTCGTTAGTCGTGTATAAATTCTATACTAGACATGACTCTTGGACCTCATAAAATTTGCAATGAAATATTATAGGAAGAATGGAGGATATATTATAGAAGAACGGGTTTTAACGAAACCGTTATAATATAATTAATTTTATTAAAGAGGTATACCTTAAAAATAGTTTTAAAAGTACTTATTTTCTATTATGTATTAGTTTAAACAAAATTTAATATATATATTTGTCATGTGTATATATTATTCGTATTGTTAGTTTGCGAGTGAAAAAGTCTCGTACAAATTATTGTCAATCGTTATAGAATAACCTGCGTTTTGCCATATACCATAGCAAAATTTTTCAAGAATTCTCTATTATCTATACAGATAAATAAAATGAGTGTCTGTTTGTAACATTAAAATAACCGCTTTTTACTAAATGCATATGGATGTATCCATGGTACATATACCAAAACAACATTTTTTACAATTTTTGTCTGTCTGTCTATCGGTCTGTCTATCTGTCTGTCTGTCTGTCTGTTTGTTCCGGCTAATCTCCGAAACGGCTGGACCAATTTTGACGAGACTTTCACTGGCAGATAGCTGATGTTATAAGGAGAAACTTAGGCTACTTTTATTTTAGGAAAAGAATCAGGGTTCCGCGAAAAAAAATTAAAACCCATGAAATTGTGAACAAAATCCGCGTACGTCATACGCACCCGAGCAAAGCGAGGGTAAATCGCTATATAATTTAAATATCTTAGGAGTAGCCAGCTACTATTTATGTATAAATATAGCTAACCGTGAAAACGTACCTAGGGACGAACGCGAGCGAAGCGAGCGTGAGTCGCTAGTAATAAATAAAATAAATATGTTCAGACATTAACACACAGCCCCATTTAGTTCCATGGTAAGTTACGAGGCCTGTGTTATGGATACCAGATAGTTGATACACTACCTATACATATTATATAACTTTAAATACACACATATTATAAATAACCACGAATGTTTGTACTCCTGGACTGGTACAAATATTTGCGCTCATCACACAAATGAATGCCCCCCGCGGTACTCGATCCCGCGACCGCTGGCACAGCAAGTAGGATCACTACAAACCTAGCCAAACGTGTCATCAAAATACTACGATGATTTCTATGTTTTCGATTCTATTCGATTTCAAACATCAAATATAAACTATTCTACGTACACTTTATTTAAACCCTGGTTATATTTATGTCATATTTTTAGATACATTAAATTACATAATATGTGGAAAAAAGATTCGATTCTCATTAAGGGTAAATATTCAAAATAATAATAAAACACATGAGGTATATAAAAAAAAAATCATTTTTTGGTAACAATGAAAACGTTAATAGCGCTCTATACAACGTCACTCGCTTAAAAATCGTTTAACTAATCGCGGTCATAAATCCTACGTAAGTCCTTGTGGACCTGGTTTTTACTAAAAATGTTCGTGATATTTAAAATATTATTCTCATTTTTTTAACAATAATAAAAAAAAGCAATTACTTGTTATGATTATTACAAAATATTTTAAATAAAAAATATGTACATGTATATATTAGACGATTTGAATGTTTATTTTAATAATACTGCGACAAAATCCCAATAGACAGTTTTGTTTAAAATGTCAAATATTTGCATAAATCTAAGGAACTAAATTTAAGAAGTTATATAAGAGGAAGTTTGAAAGTTGTACCAGAGATAGAGAAGGTGACGAATTATACTCATAGGTTAGCTTCGTAGTACAAATCATGAGGAGGGAAGAACGTCAAGAAAAGAATAAGAAATATACGTTATATTATGTTTGTTTGGACATTAACATAACACCATCTAGTTCCATAGTGAGCTACGAGGCTTGTGTTATGGATACCAGATAGCTGATACACTACACGTATA
The DNA here is from genome assembly GCA_905404265.1 of Fabriciana adippe. Classification (NCBI taxonomy): domain Eukaryota; kingdom Metazoa; phylum Arthropoda; class Insecta; order Lepidoptera; family Nymphalidae; genus Fabriciana; species Fabriciana adippe. The sequence goes on from FR989995.1 coordinate 3,489,717, forward strand.
TAACTTTAAATACATATCTAATAATATATAAAATTCTCGTGTCACAGTTTTCGTTGCCATACTCCTCCGAAACGGCTTGACCGATTTTGATGAATTTTTTTTGTGCTTATCCGGTATCTATGAGAATCGGCCAACATCTATTTTTCATCCCCCTAAATGTTAGGGGTAGTCCACCCCTAAATTTTTTTTTTATTTTTTAGACAAAATTTTTAATTTCTATTTTTTTATGATACAACATACAAAAATACATACAATCCTCAATTTTCACCCTTCTACGATCAACCCTTATTTTTTAATAGCCATTTTAGTAATAGGAAATTATTTATATGGCAAAACAACGTTTGCCGGGTCAGCTAGTATATTATAAATATAAGCAACCATGACTGGAGTACAAACATTTGTGATTATCACACAAATGAATGCCCCCAGCGGGACTCGAACCCGCGACCGCTGGCATAGCAAGTAGAGCACTATAAACTGAACCAAACGTGTCGTCAAACGTAGATTTTATCAGGAGAACGAAAATAGATTACCTTTAATCCCTAACTTTGCCTCATTTCAGGGTAAAAATTATAAGTATAAAAAACAATCATATTATGCGTTATAATTTATGATACCAATAACTGCAAAAACAATTGGCTACGTTCCCAAACTTACCGCAATGTTACTAAAATGTTTCCTTTATTGTTTACCGGTGAAAGGTCGCGTGATGGAAAATTTGATATAACGACTCCATTGCTTTGTTTTACTACTTCAGTAATTTCAATTATAAATTTCATGATAGCGATCAATCTAATTATGATAAAGTTGTAATGGAGTAGACTTTGTACATAAATATATTAGTAGTTTAACTAACAGGAATAATACTAGAATTATCACTAAGATTCATTCATCTATACATATAATAAAATTGTAACTGATCACTGTCTGTACATGGAAGATATTTGAGAAAAACTATTATTGGGGATCTTTATTAATGCAATAGAACGGAAAACAATAATTTTTAATTTTTTGTGTTTGTCTGTGCGTTTGTGCGCGCTAATCTCAGAAACGGCTTAACCGATTTGGGTGCGATTTTCACCAATGTATTGTGGTAAGCTTCACTTAACAATTAGTATTTGTTTTATTGCAATCGGTTCCTAAATAAAACAGTTATGTCAATTTAAAGAATCGTCTAGTTTGAAATGTTTGAGTACATTAAAAGCTTGAGCTCATACTGTAGGTACTCCAGAAATGTAGTGTTAGATGCGACTTCATAACATTACAACTTATAAACACTGATTACAACATTTCTACAATAACAATTTTTTCACTCTTAGAGGTGAAATTATTTTAACCAACTTCCAAAAAGAAGTAGTTCAATGTTCGTCTGCATGTATTTTTTATCTCTGTTCATCGCTAGCACCGACTTTGAAAATATCTGATTAGGTATCAATAGTAAACTAGGAGACCCCGCGGCTTCGCTCGCGATCAAACTACGAAAAATACGAAATTTCATGCAAATATGTCCAAGGAATAAAAAGTTTCATACAAACTTTTATCCCCTATATCACTCCCTTGGGGGTTAAATTGTGAAAAATTCTTCCTTAGTAGATGCCTTTGTCATATGAGGATTACGTATGCGAAATTTCAATTTTCTAGCTTTAAGAGTTTGGCCTGTACGTTAATACATCAGTCAATCACTTTTGCGTTTTATATATACAGATGAAAACTTGCGTTCATTTATTACTTACTTATTACTATCTGGAAGTCGGTTTTTATTATATTTTTTAAGTTTTTATGAATATTAGGCATATATAAGCGCCATCAAAAGTGGTCAACGAAAAAAATATGTGATGTAGCGATTTTAAATCTGGATTTCAAATGTATGAGAAACACAATATTTCTATTCATAAATCTAATTGATTTAAACGAGCAATTCTTGTATATTTATTTATTTATACCGGTGATCTCGGAAACGGCTCTATTTTGCTGAAATTTGGTATTGGGGCCTTTTGGGGCAAAAAATCGATCTAGATTAGTCTTATGTCTGGGAAAACGCGTATTTTCGAGTTTTCATGCGGTTTTCTTTAGCATTATTCCACGCAAAATATGTTAATAATTTCGCACATTCGCATCTAAACATCGTGGTCAAGCGGCCAAGGCGTTAAATTGACTATCACAGGTGTGTTCGAATCCCGATCGAATACAAAGATTTTACTTTTATTTTTTATTTTTTTATTTATTCAAGTTTATAGTTTTTTTTTTTTTTTTTTGTTTTTAAGCCAAATTAAAAAAAAATGTACTTTTAACCAAAAACTGAACGAAGCTCGATCGCCCAGGTACTTATCTAAATATAGCGTTACAATGTTGTTCATCGCAGATGTCAATATATACACATAAAATGGAATATTAAATAGTTTTCGATACATACTCACATAACCTCGAACCAACGAGGTATTTCACAAATTCCTTCCTAACTAAAGGTTTAATGTATGGAATTATTATCGGATTTCTACTTGTCTATGGCTACAAAGCCGTTGTGAACAAGCTAGTAAATTTATATGGTTTTAATACCATCTTTAAGCTGAGGTTAGTTTTAACTCGTATGTGGGTTTCATGTAATCAATTACGCAGAATAATCATAGTTTTGATTTGCCTTTTGTTTTAAAAATAATACATATGTTACTTTTTTTTTTTTTTATACCACGACGGTGGCAATCAAGCATACGGCCCGCCTGATGGTAAGCGGTTACCGTAGCCTATGGACGCCTGTAACACCAAGGGCATCACATGCGCGTTGCCGACCCTGTAGAAACCTATTTACTCCCCTTTTGAAAGACCCCATACTGTAGCCCTCTGGAAAAACCCCAGGTTACTTCCCAGCTTATATTACCTCTATGTTAAATATAACAATTCGTTGCTGTATAATACGAGAAAAATTGAGCAAAATTTTTTTCATACTCATTAATGAGTTTTTGAACGCGGCTTCGCTCACATAGTGAATGCCGCGGGATCAAAGGTAGTCTATGTCCGTCCCCAGGGTACAATTTTTGTCCTTACCAAATTTTTTCGTTTGTACAGTAATTTAAGCGTGAAAAAATAACAGACCGTGTTATTTTCACATTTATTATATAACTAGTGACTCACACTCGCTGCGCTCTGGTTCATCCCTAGGTTGCTTCCCAAAACAAATTTTTTTTTTGGTTTTAATTTTTTCGTGAGAACCAATTTTTTTTTCTAAAATAAAAGTTGCCTAAGTTACTCCTTATAACATCAGCTATCTGCCAGTGAAAGTTCCGTCAAAATTTGTCCAGCCGTTTCATAGATTAGCCGAAACAAACAGACAGATAGACAAAAATTGTAAAAAAATGTTTTGGTATGTGTACCGAGTGTACATCCATATGCAGTTAGTAAACATTATTTTAATATTACAAACAGACACTCCAATTTTATTTATTTGTATAGATATACCTACTAGTATGGATACATAACATATTTTCTTCTTCCATTTTTCTATATCAGCCGTCATCTCAACGCACACTTCACACACCTGTCACTCAATGCATTCATACCGTCCTCACTCTATCTTTAAATATCCATACAAAATTATTCCTTACATTCACATGCTTATTTCTACCCTCTTTCTTTTGACGACACAGTTGGCTCAGTTTGTAGTAACCCTACTTGCTGTGCTAGCGGTCGCGGGTTCGACTCCCGCTGGGGGCATTCATTTATGTGATGAAATGAGCACGAATGTTTGTACTCCAGTCATGAGTGTTTATATTTATATGTAGCTTACCATGGAACTAGATGGTGCTGTGTTTTAATATCCCAACATTTATATATATACCTATATATATGCTTACGGTTCATATAAATATATTTGTTCTCATCCACACGACTAATATGAACGCAAACGTGTGTTTGTTACTCCTCCTATACTGAAACGATTGGAACTATTAAGATAAAAAGTACAAAGCTGTTATAAATACAAAGGACCTAGAGGGTAACTCAGGTTAAAAATACACTGTACTTTATATGCTAATTGCGAACTCATAGAACGGACACTTCTCTATATCTTTTAATATAATTAACCGATTGAATTAAAATGTACTTCAAAAATATATTATTATAGGTTTGTAAAAGAAAAATAAATAGCACAATTACAAAGACTAATTTTAAGTTATTTTTTTTTTCTTGTATCAATATCCCCATGATTAGAACTTTTTTTTCTTTTTTTCAATTAAAATATTTTATTTCAAAGCCCTATTTTTAATTTAAAAAAAATAATAATAATGTTTCTTAAATCTATACATTTAATTTTAATAATAATTGAAATAATATAATATTTTAAAAATATATCGTCAAAATACCTCTTAAACTTTATTCCAAATCGATGACCTACATAATGACATGGAAAGCACATGGCATAATTACATATCTACTTTTATTCCATAGAAATTATTCCGTGCCGACATGCTGTTAGCATATCGTACAGTGTCGTTCGTGCACCCTGTGTACAATAAATAAATACATTTAATTACAATATTTCTGCCTAACATGAAGGTGTTCATTATTTGTAGGGCTTAAGTAATGCTAAGAATATTGTAAATATTAAGTAACTACCGATTTACCCACGCTTCGCTGGAAATCGTCCTAGGTTGCTTCCCCATACAAACTTTCATCACCGTTTTCACCCCCTTAAGGGATGATTTCCGGGATAAAAACTATTCTATGTCCTTCCCAGGGTCTCAAACTATCTTCTTACCAAATTTCAACTAAATCAGTTCAGTAGGTCCAGAGATTACCTCCCACAACCTCACAAACTCACTAACTTTACCTCTTTATAATATTATAGTATAGATAATAATAGGATGTACATCGGACTACTACTATGGAAAGTTTGTATATGTGTGTATGTTTGTTCCTTTTTCACGCTTAAATGGCTGAACGGATTTTGATAATACTCATATCTATGTATTAATACGTGAAGCAAAAACTTTTTGTACTCCTTTTTACGAAAATTGCGCGGACGGAAGAGTATGAAATTTCCCACATTTACAGTTTATATAGAGAAGGAGTGCAAAATGCTAATATTTTTTAAAAATTATGCATAATAAAAACTTAAAAAAATAAAATAAAACTGACTTCCAGGCAGTGAAAAGTAAAAAATAACTAAACGGGGGTTTTCATTTAGAATACATACCTAATCAGATATTTTCGAAGTCGGTGTGCTTTGATGTGTATTAGCTGGTTGAAAAATACATTAAATCAATAAAAAATAAACATTACACACACGCATATATCTTTTGTTTATTGTTAAAGTCTGCGGTCAAATTGAGAACAGATTAATATTGTAATATACGCAAGAGAATAAATATAATATATAACTTAATGAATTATGGTTGATTTTCAATCACGCGGAGATCACTAGTAGGTATATATAGATAGGCTATGACCTGGAATAACAAATAAGCTACTATTATGGAGATACCTAGGAACCTACCCGAGTGAAGTAGGGGTATGTCGCTACTGATATATGAAATTGCTTCTCTTTTTCCCGACCGATCAATTCATTACCATTTTATCATTTTGTTATCATAAATTTTTTGTCGATTCCCATAATCATTTGGGTAACAGCTAAAATTTCTTTTTTTTATTCAAAATAGCAGTAAAAGAGAGATGGCAAAGGTTTATATTGGATATAAATTGATATTGATGGGTATATGCGGTGTCAAATTAAAAAACATCAGCATGACAAAGCCAAAACAGACTAGAGAATAAGCAATACCCTCATGAAATTGGCTATTCTTTAGAAAGAGAGAAAGTGAATACGTGTATTTTATTCCAATTCGAATTTATAAATGGAATGTAAAAAAAATGATAATAATATAATTATAATATTATAATGGAGTGTAAAATATCTAACTTGATTAATTGTATTTCAATTAATACAGAAGAAAGACTTCTGGCCGAACATTTGTTTTGTCTCTGTCGCGCCTTTCCTTTTTAGCTGACGGCTGGCAAAGAAACACTCAGTTTACTCTCTAAGTCTCTCTCTCTCTCTCTCTCTGTATATATATATATATGTATATATATATATATATATATATATATATATATATATATATATATATATATATATATATATATATATTGCCGTCCGTTAGTCTCACTAAAATTTAAAACCAGCTGGACAGATTTGAATAATTCTTTGTTTGTTTTGTTCGGGGTTTGTCAGGGGTAGTTTAAATAAAAAAAAATAGGAAAAACTCCAAAAAGCTGGAAAATCGAAAAGATCATACTAACCGTTAAAACGTAGCTAGTATCTACTTAATGAAATTGTAAGTCAAATGCAAAATTTTTTTTTCTAAAACTATACATATAGTAAATTTGTAACTGATCACTGTCTGTACATAGAAGATACCTATTTGAGGAAAACTATTATTGGGGATAATTATTAACGCAATAGAACCCAAAACAATGATTTTTAGAATTGTTGTCTGCAGGCTGTGCGTTTTGCGCACTAATCCTAGAAACGGCTTATCCAATTTGGGTGTGGTTTTCACTAATGTATTGTTTTATTTCAATCGGTTCATAAATACTAATAGCAATTCAAAAGCGCGTCCCTCGTGAACGGTTAAATACATTTTAATGAAACTTTTCTATTCTATTATATTTACTCTATTATAGTATAGAATAATATAATATAGTGAGTTTTTTAGGAGAAATCTCTTTTAATGATAAGCATATTAAAAAATTATACAGACAAATTCGGAGAGATATGCTAGTATTTAATTGTCAAATCGGTTCATAACCCCAAGTAGACCTTGACTCGTCATAGGGCAATAACTTTGATATTTTATAACACGATCAAAATGATAGATGGTTTAAGGTAACATAGATTATACATATTATTATTTTACAAACATTCATTTTGTATGTGTCAATGTTTGTTCGTTGAATTGGTCAGATCATGAATTAAAGTTCTTTTATACGATGCCATATAGCGATTTTCCTAATTATTCATACGTATTTTTAACATATGTCCAAGAAAGAAAGTATTATACGTATGTATAGTAGTGGAAGGCAGTGGTAGCCCAGTGGTAACGCGCTCGATTGGGAAACCGAGTGAAGCGGGTTCAAATCCCGGGTCTCACGCCTCTGATATTTTCATGTGCGAATAATTTCTAATATGATTACCACTTGTCTTACGGTGAAGGAAAACATCGCGAGGAAACTTGCATGTCTGAGAGAACCTAGCAAGTTTTCGAGAGACGTGTGAAGTCCGCCAACCCGCACTTGGTCGGCGTGGTGGACTATGGCCAGATCCCCCTCGTATTGAAGGGAGGCCCGTGCCCAGCAGTAGGACGTTAAAAAGGGCTGAATACAAAGTAGTAGAGAATGTGTAGCATAAAAGTTTCTACACCAAAAACAAAGTAGCGATTGACCCTCGCTTCTTTTAGGCACCTAAGGTATCCGAGCGACGTGAGTATAAGTCGCTGGTGACAAACAGTAGCACTTTATGATACTTGGTAGTAGTAAAAAAATAACTGCATATTACTTAAATAAAACTATATTTATATTATAAAGTCCGGTGTATTTCAATTACATTTTTAACTATTTTAGTATCTAGGTCAGCTTTTTAGTATTAAATATCTGTAAGCTTAAATATTCTAAATTTTTGCTTTCCGACACATTTTTTTAAATGCACTTTAAATATGTAAATCCATTCGGGATTTACATTTTTATGTTATTTTTTTTTAGAATTATACTAGATACGTGTTTAATGTGATATAACGAATTGTATCTATCCTATATCTAGTAGCATAGAATTCATTTTACATCCACGTATGGCAAAATAGCAGTACCCATCTGCTGAACCATAGGGCTCTTTTTTAAAACGTATTTAACGAGCCAAATCTTATCACTGGTAGAGGCTAGCTATAAAATAAAAAATAAGTTAATATTTATTTTGAAAATTGCTAAGTATTTAGACTCCATGCCATTTTATTTATTTTTACAGTGCTCGCGGCTTTGCCCGCGTTCAAACTTCCGATCACTACCAAACTTCACATGATCACCGACTGGGCTAATCTGAAGATTGCCTGATTTCATCAAAATCAGCCGTTTTGGAATCCATAAGACACATACACATCGATTTTTATATATGTATATATATAGATTTACATGAAACTATATTCAATACCAAGCAACCACGACTAGATATAAACACGAATAGTTTTATTTTTTATTTTTTTTCGTGAATTTTTCCGATGTTTTAATAGTTATTCTACTATTCGGGACGAAGACAAATCCAACAAAACAAAGATCCTAAAAATCGGTACAACAGTTGTCGAGGTATAAGTGTTGTAACAAATTCAACTTTGTTTTATAGATATAGATTTCTCCAATTCGGAACAAAATAAATTGACCACTTTTTGCACGTAAAATTTTCATAAAATGTTATACCCCGATCCCTTTTATTCGTAACGATAAAAAGTAGCTTATATGTACATCATCCTTGCCTTTCTTTTAAGTCCCAATAAATTTGGGTCAACGAGATTAGTCCAGACAGACATACAAATATTCGTGCACTAGTGACTGAATCTTGCTTCGCTTAACGTCTAGGTCACGTCCCCGATGGAAAATCTAATTTGTCACGCCCCTTTTCCTTACTATGTGCATGCGTGAACTATTGTACGTGTTAGATTTAGGTACGACGCTATAACGCAAATTAAATTGATTCACACATGTTTGCTCATTCAGTAGTATGTAGATTGAGCGTGTTAAAGTTCTATAAAGATAAGGGATTTTATCTGTACAGTGTGTGTGTTCATTCAAGTGTTCATTATCCAATGTTAGTAAGGAAAAATAAAAGTAAGAAAAGTAACCTCAAGAAGTGTTTTACTCAGAAACCAACTTACAATCCACCACATTAATATTCATATTAAATAATACACCACCTTTTGGCTTTATTATTATTCCAGTCTATTTTAACAGTAACATAATATGTCATTTCATACAGTAGTCCAATTATTTTTAATTATTAAGTTTTTCAGCCTGAAAAATTAATAGACGTACAGACACACATGTACATATGTATAAACTTTGGTATTCCCAATAATAGTTTGATTAATGCTGTTATATGTATTTAAAAATATGTTACATATGAGAATAATTGCTTATGCATATCTTAGACTGACATTTTGTATACCAACATGTAGGAAAATATCGACCAATCTCCCTCGTGTCTTGTTCATACTATATGACATTGGCGAAATAATCTATGCTTTACTGGCACATTTTAGATAGTACCTGGACGACCGACCTACGCTCGGAGTTCTTTTTTGTTATGTCGTATTTTTTAGATAAAAAAAAAAACTGAAAACTTGAAAACTGAAAATACAAAAGTAAAATTTTGTATCCGACTGGGATTCGAGTTTCGACCCCGCACACCTGTGTATGTCAATCTTGGACCTTAGCCGCTTAACAACGATGCTTATACCAGAGCTTAAGAAATTAGCGACCATATTTTGCGTGGAATAATGCGGAAGAAAACCGCATGAAAACTCGAAAACACGCGTTTTTCCAGACATAAGACAAATCTGCATCGATCTTTCGCCCCCGAAAACCCCCGCATACCAAATATCAGTGAAATCCTTAGAGCCGTTTCCGAGATCACCGGTATAAATAAATAAATATACAAGAATTGCTAGTTTAAATATATTAAATTAGATTAACAAGAGAATTAAATTGAATGTATAAATATTATTATAAGGTATAATAATTTAACTATTTAATAATTAATATTAATTTAAATATTTAATAATTAATAATAATTTAAATATTTAATTTAATAATAATTTAAATATTATTATAAGGTATAATACTTTACCCTATTATTATTTAACCATACATTTTGTTTCATTATGTAAAAGCATTCCATATGATAATAGTGTATATGCAAATATTTTAATCACATTCTACTGTCTACACTGCAATCAATCTTTCGTGCAAAACATTGCTCTACACACCATGTATAAATCATATCCCTAATTATAAATGATGAATGAAATGATATACAGAATTTAAATTATAAGTGCATATGTGGAAGAATTAAATTAATTTTTTTTTTAAATAAATGAAAAAAAAGTTAGTTTATTTATATTTTTTATTATTTATTTACATTCTACATTAATAATCTTTACTAATATTATAAAGAGGAAAGGTTTGTGAGTTTGTGAGGTTGTAGGGGGTAATTTCTGGATCTACTGAACCGATTTAGATGAAATTTAGTAATAAGGTATTTTGAGACCCTGGGTAGGACATAGGATACTTTTTATCCCGGAAATCATCCCTTTGGGGGATGAAAATGGTGATGAAAGTTTGTACGGAGAATCAACCTAGGAAAGAACCCAAGCAAAATGAGGGTGAGTCGCTAGTATTATGATAAACAGGTAAAGTTTGTCAATTTTGATGTAGGTCTATAATCTCAGGAACTACTTAATTCATTTTGAATATATGCTTTATGGATATTTATTATGATATAAATAAGTTTTCATTATCAACGTCCTGACCAATTTAGGTTACAGTAACCAATCTCATTGAGACTAGCCGGACAGGAGAGAAAAGAAGAAAGCAAAGAATGGGCTAGCTGCTTGTCTTAACCAAACTTAAATTTAATTTAAAGCAGGCAAGGCTTGATGGAGACATGAAAATTATTCCTTAGAGTGCAATGGATGTGTAAAATTACAGAGATTATCCCTAAGGGAATGTTTTGTAAAATTAATGATAAACATGTATGTATATTCATGATCAAAATAATGTTCATTTACTTGTAACTTTCTGCATCTTTATCTGCGTTATCTTTAGACATACCTATATAAAATTACTTTTTTAAAATAAAAAGTCAAATTAATATAAACTCCACTCTTAAAGGTTCATTTTTTTCTTCAACCTCATATATTGAGAAAAGCAGCCTTGATAAAAAGATCATGAAAACTGGTTCAGGATTGGCAAAGACATTGCGTAAGAATCCAAAAAAAAAAACAAAAAGAGTATATTTAAATTGTGTAACTTTTTCTGTCAGTTTATATTAATCGTTAGTTATAGTTGCTCAATTGATTCTTGTTAGTTATAGTGATAGATTTAATTATTATTCATTATTTAAAGATCATATTGATTCTTCATATTTTGTCTGTACTATATATTATTATAAAGAGGTAAAGTTTGTGAGTTTATGAGGTTGTAGGGGGTAATCTCTGGATCTACTTGACCGATTTAGATGAAATTTGGTAAGAAGATAGTTTGAGATCCTGGAAAGAACATAGGACTTTTTTTCCGGAAAACATCCCTTAAAGGGGTGAAAATGGGGATGGCTTGTATTGGGACAAATCTGAACGAAACGAGGGTGAGTCGCTAGTTAGTTATAATTTTATATTTTTTAATATTAATTTGATATTGATTAATAATATTTTATTATTTACGTTATTATTTACGATTTTATAATATTAATACAGATATTAGTTTGTTATATTTTAAGTATTCATATTTAAAAAGTATTGTCATCCACCATTGAAGAAGGTAGGTGGCACCACATTACACCCAACGGTGGGGATATAGTGTTTAAAAAGTTATTTAGATTTTAATAGTTATTTAGCTTTAGATACCTACTCATTTTGTATGGCATTCTGTAGAAGTAATTAAATAAAGGAGGAATTGCTGAAGCTCAGTAGTTTTACTGGGAAAATCATTAACAACATAATATAATAACGGAGAAAACGGGAACAAGTTATAATAAACATAATTTTAAAAAATATGTTTGTAAGATATTTTAATTATAATAATAGAAGCTAAACATATACTTTAAAACTGTCTGTTTCTACTTTACATAGATCCAAAACTTATTTGCCAATTTCTTATTGAACTTAAAGCTTGAATTGAACGAGCATTAAAATTACGTATAATATCGAACCCGCGACCATTACTGCTGAGTACTGTGAAATAGCGAGTATTTTAATAGGTCTACGAATAATAACCACATCGTTATGTCCAAATCGCAATCAATCATTGAGTAAGCTTAACACTGATGTAGCGCCAGAACATTATTGCTTCCTAACCGCCTGTGCCCTAATTTGAAACTAGTGTATAGGACTTACGAGTACATATGTGTGTATATATAAAAAGTAAACAGTCTATTGGCACAGTGTCGTGTTATATTGATTTTAGACATTAATTTTATATAACTAATTCTTCCAGCTGTTAAAATTGCACCATCATAACTTTTCTATTGATAACACATTAGTGTTTAGCTCATCTAAAAAAAAAAGAAGAGAAAGATTGGTTGAAATTGAGAGAAGAAAAAGTTTGAACTGTTTTGTTTTTGCCTATTTTTTTTTTTTAAGTATTGGTCTATACATATAATAAAATTCTAGCTGAGTGGAATCTGTACGTTTAATGTTTTTTTTTTTCTTCTTTTTTTTGGAAAATTAATTATCGATACAGACGCCGAATCAATAGTTTTTAGAATTTTAGTCTGTCTGTCTGTCTATCTGTGACCGGATCACGGAAATCCACTGGAAGTATTTTGATGAAATTTAGTATGATGATAGCTGATTATCCGGGTCAACATATAGGACACATCTCTGAAAATACATTGTTCTAAACTACTAAACGTTAAAACGTAAGTAGGGACGAACGCGAGCGGAGCGAGTGTGAATCACTAGTACGTCGATAAAGTTGTATTCTAATGTTGGGTTCATAATCAGTGAGAAGATATATGGGAACGTGAACATTTGACGGTTTTATTGGGCTACATGTAGGATATGACACACAACATGGTAGTATATTAGATATTCCCAAGCTCACTTTGGAAACTGGATGGAGCGCATTTAGGCCCCAAACTCGCATCTCTGAAATATTTATGTGTGCTACTCTCATTGTCGACATGATTACCACTTGATAATATGGTGAAGTAAAATATCGTAAGAAATTCTGCATGTTTTAGAGAAACTAACCCGTTTTCGAAAAACATGAAATCCGCAAAATATTTAGCCGCTTGGATTATATTATTTTCTCCCGTGCATTGAGGGAAAGCCCGTTCCCAGCAGTGGGACTTAAAAAGAGCTGATTTACTACTATTAAATGTTAAATTGGACATGAAAATGGACGGATTTAGTCAACTGATATACATAAACAAAAGTAAAGGAAACTTCCAGCGACCGCGAATAATCGCAACTACTAATTAATATTATGGTCATACTCAGTACTCACGTAGTGCATGGTATTCTTTTAGCCTAAAGCTTAAATAAGCTTCTTAAAAGCCCACAACTTCCTTTTAAAAAGCTGTAATTAAGTTCAATGTTCACACGATGAAGACATAGTGAAGGATTCTTACTAATGTTATAAAGAGGATCTTGTGTTTGCTTTCTCTTTCTATCACGTATAGACAAGATGAATCAACATATTATGTGTACAGCAATTATAATTTATGAGCTGTATGAATATACTATTAACTTCTTATTATGTAAAGTAAACCCGTAATATTAACTTTTGGTTGAATTGAATTATTTAAATAATTTACTTTTTATTTATTTTTTCCAAAGATTAACTTTAAAAGCTAAGTGCTTTTAAAAACTTAAAAAACTTCAAAGTTTCACTGAAAATTACGTGAACTAATAAACTTTTCATTTATTCACGAAATTATTAATGCCTGGTGTTCATTGGCATAATTTTTATTGAAACGCCTACTTCACGTTTTTCGCTTTGTAATGTTCTGAAGAGTCTCAATCCGGGTACAGTTTATGGTTCGACGAATATTTCGCTCAAATATTGCGTGACTTCCTCTCATATAGAAGTAATTTTGATGTAGATTTATTGAAAAGATTTAAATTTTCTGAAAATTTTCTTTCTACACTTATATATTCAGTGAATTCTCATGAAACATTAGTTGGTAAGATCTGAATAAAGCATGGAATCGTTTATTAGCTCTTATATGTTCTTACTATAATTATAATCTACTTTCTAAATAAGATTTTATTTACTAAAAGTGCTAGTTTTTTAGAAAGGAAACTATAAACAGCATCATTAGAACTTTTCTGTAAAAGTTTTGTAAGCTTTAAGCTTTAAAGAATTAAACTTTACCGCCCCAGAGCGACGTCCCATTTCATTGAATAGAATTTTTTAACATTACTATTTTCAACAAGAACGTTTGTTAACTCAAGCTTCAATTTCTGATGCATTTGGATCCTTTCCAGAATAAGGAAACCAGATGAAAGGACCACTTTACATTCAGTGTGACTCTTATATCTGTTTGCAATAGGGTTTGTTTTCGTGTATCTCCGAGTTTTTATATAATTGGTTGTAAATATATCGCCGTGATGGGACAAAATAATGATTTTGCAGTTGTTTCTCAACATAAAAACTAAAGTGATTTTATTCGTCTACGGGTCTAAGCTTTTTCCTTCCTGGACTTATTTAAATATCAATAAAAACAAAATACACATCGTTATTTACTAGTTTTTGTCCTCCAGCTTGGATTATTTAAATTTATAATGCGGAAATATTTTCAGTACTCAAAATTCCAATGTATACCTAACAGTATTCATGGCGATCGATTTAACGGTGTAGCGCTATGTAGCGAATTATCAAATTAAAAAGTTAGTTTAAAAATATTCTCTTATCTCCACGTATTATATACATAATGTATCAAAAGTTCAAAAAAAAAAGAAAAAAAATCATGGAAGAATCTTTAGAGTTACAGTTTTATACAAACGAACATTCACATAATGTTTATTTATATACCTATAATACAGCCGAAATATGGCTGTTGGTACTTTTTTCAAGCTGTAGGAAGAAATTGTTTTTTGCGTAGATCTATACATATAATAAAATTGTAACTAAGACGAATCTGTACATTAAGTATTTTTTGGAAAATCTTATTGAAATAGACTTTATTATCGATACAGAAGCCAAATCTATAGTTTCTAGAATTTTTGTCTGTCTGTGTGTCTGTCTGTCTGTCTGTCTGTTACCGCATCACGGTAAAACCACTGGACAGATCTTGATGAAATTTGGTATAATGATAGCTGATTATCTGGGTCAACATATAGGATACTTTTTACCGCGGGAAAATATCTCATCTCTGAGATAACCGTTAAAACGTAACTAGCGACGAACCCGAACGGAGCGAGGGTGAGTTGTTAGTCTACTATACGTTTGGCATTGTATAATTTTTGTTTCGCATCGTCAAGTTCATATTATAACAAATGCTTACACTAAAAGTTTGTAAATTAAAAGCTTTTAAACAAAATACACACTTTTAAATCCAGCATCATACAATTATTCGGAAATAACGGTTATTCTAAATTAAAATATATCTTTGTTGAAAAAGAAAGTAAATATATACATGTATTTAACTGTTTGAGCTTCTTCAATTGAATTAAAAAATATATATATATTAGCTAATATATTTGTATTCAGCTCTTTATAACGTCCCACTGCTGGGCACGGGCCTCCCTTTAATACGAGGGGAATCAGACCATAGTCCACCACGCTGGCCATGCGCGGATTGGCGGACTTCACATGTCTTCCGAAAACTTGCTAGGTTTTCTTAGACAAGTTTCCTCACGATGTTTTCCTTCACCGTAAGGCAAGTGGTAACCATGTTAGAAATGATTCGCACATGAAAATATCAGAGGGGTACCCGAGATTTGAACCCGTTTCACTCGGTTTCCCAAGCGAGCGCGTTACTACTGGGCTACCACTGCCTTAGCTATATATAGAAAATAATATTCAAAGACAGAGTAAATAAAGTTTATTACTTGAATACAGTAAAAGTATGTCTGACAAAGCACCCTCTATTTAGCTGCTGATTATAAAAGGCAATGCGGGCTTTAAAGTGACTCCTAGCGCAGCGATTTTTGTCAATTAAACCGGGAAAATCAGTTGTATATAAGGTAATAGAATCCTCAACTTCTGCCTCAGTGGTAGTTAGACATCATAATGCCAAAATCTATACTAATCTATACTAATATTATAAAGCTGAAGAGTTTGTTTAATTGTTTGTTTGGTTGAACGCGCTAATCTCAGGAACTACTAATCCGATTTGAAAAATTCTTTTTGCATTAGATAGCCCGTTAACTAAGGAAGGCTATGAAAAATGTACGGTTCCCGTAGGATAGATTTGTTTTTGTCTAGGGACGAACCCGAAGCGAAGCAAGTTTGTTTCTTTGTTTGAACGCGCTAATCTTAGGAACTACTAATCCGATTTGAAAAATTCTTTTTGCATTAGAAATTCCGTTTATTGAGGGAGTCTGTAGGCTATATAGGTATATATTTATTATTCGGCTTGAATTTAAATGTAGGAAATATAAGGAATATGGAATGTAATACGAAATTTTTCATAAAATATAATACCTATAAGAAATAAACAAATAGACTCACTCGCAAACCGTTTCACCATATAGTAATTGTTTCACTTACGTTATTAAACTACATAAAAAAAATTACATAAGTTAATACTCTTAAAAACAAAACGTTAAAATTAAACAAAAAAGTGACGTAAGCATAGCAATTTATCAAATATAAACATCTAATAAAATACTATGAAAAAAAAATTACCAATTCAGTGACCGCAAAATTAACTAATTTTGAAACTGAACTGGCATTTTTTTAAATGACTACAAAGTAGTCATATTATAGTATTATGTACATTTATGAGACATTTCAGTTTAACCGACATCAAAAAAGGAGAAAGTACACAATTCAAGTATATATTTTTTTCCATCCTGAGTAATATATTTTTTTATTTAAATATAAAGTAGGTGTTTAGTTTTTTTTTTCTTTTTTTAGTAAAAAAGTAATAATTTTAAAAAGCTTTAATTTCTCTGAACATAAACCCTTATTACATTTTTTAAGCCTTAAGCATTACGTTACTGTCAGAGCGCACTAAAATGTTTTATTCTAAGCTTATCTGTACTCTGATTATCTTAGTGGTTGGATAAAGGGCTTGGTTTTATTGCGATGGGACAATTTTCGGTGACCCGTAAAATAAATAGTGCTTTACTAAATTTAGCTGTAGCTAATTTATGCTTCACTTTCATTTTACCTTATTTCAAAAAAAGAAATTTTAAAATATACACATTTTTTAAACTCAATGTTTTATTGAAGTATACGAGTATGTTTCAATCTAAACACTAACTTATTAATCATTATTTCTCAGAAAGTATGAAAGCGATTCTACATGGCCCAAGGTAAATATCTCGTAGAGCGTTATAACCCTAACCCCTAAGAGGGGTTAAAAGGGAAAAATTTGTATAAAAATCCATCATTCTTAAATGTATGGTAATTAAACAAGAAATAATAATCTCTATAACTAAAAATGTAGACTACACTAATTCAAAGTTTTAGACAATACATTTTCTGGGGATGAAAACTAAGGGATGATGTGAAACGTAGAAGCAGACTGATTATACGTAGATAAACTAGCGAGAGGAGTTGCGGAGAATGCCATATTATATTATGGACGTATGAATTGTCGACTGCTACGACGTAGGCCTACTACAACGGGTCACCCAAGTGACCGAACTTCACTGCGTGTTTTTTTTTTTTTTTTTTTTGGAAAAGATATAAAAATGCGTTTTAACCTGACCTATAGATATATAATTAAACTTAAATAGCAAAACCTCGTCTAAACCTAAAATTTGATCCAAATCGTTATAGTCGTTTCCGAGATACACGCAATTTTACATACATACATATGTACAAGTTGCTTTTTTAATATTATAAGATATTCAGGTAATATTGTATTCAAGTACCTACTAATATAATGATAAAAAAACGCTTAAACTAAAGATTAAATTCTAAGATTCAAACTAGTAAACTAAAAAATTTGTTAGTTTAATAGTTTGAATCTTAGAAATCTTAATCTTAGAAATCTTAGAAAATTTAGGTACACAACAAAGACAAACTTACTTATTTTTATCATAATAAATACAAATAACATATACGTGCATATGTCATCAAATAAAGTAGAAATACCAAGCGTAGACATGCAAACTATATTCCAAATATACATTACTAGCGACTCACCCTCGCTTCGCTCGGGTTCGTCCCTAGTTACGTTTCACTGCTGAATTGAGCTAAACGTTGATAAGTCAGCCTGTGAGTCGCGAGTAGTGAATAAAAATAGTAATTGCGAGCGTACCTTAGGTGATAGACATATAATATTGCGAACTTGCCTTACTGTTTATATAACTTTTTAAGATCTACAATTTTCTAGTACATTGTTTTGATGTATCTCTTAAGGTTCAGCCAGCGTTAGCCATATAAACTTCTAAGGACGACTCGATAGAACCAGTCATTGCGTTTTCCCGCGGGAACGAAAAATGTGCCTGTAGTAAAAGGTATCCTAAATGTTGACTCGAGTGATAAGCTATCACTATACAAAATTTAATTGAAATGGGTTCAGTACTTTTTGCGTGAAACGCGCACTTCGATTTAACTAAGTTAGTTTTGCTATAGGTATAGATTAGAATAGGTATTGCGAGTGTACCTTGAGAGATAGACATATACCTACTGTTGTAGATATTTCTGTTGGCCTTTTCAAGATCTACAATTTTTTAGTACATTGTTTTGATGTATGTCTTTAGGTTTAGCCAGCGGAGGGTTCCTAAGGAGGACTCGATAAAACCAGTTATTGCGATTTCCCGCGGGAAACAAAGATTTTCCAAAAGTAAAAGTTATCCTAAATGTTGACCCGAGTAATAAGTTATCAGTTCACAAAATTTCGTTCAAATCGGTTCATTACTTTTTGCGTGAAACGCGTACAGACAAACAGACAAACAGACAAAAAGACAAACAGACAAACAGACAAACAGACAAAAAAATTAATAACTATTGTTTTGGGGTCTATATCGTATACATAATACGTTACAGTCATTGTTTTTAAAAAATATTTCATGTACAGATTTCGCTAAGCTACTGCTTTATTATAGTATAGATATATATATATATATATATATATATATATATATATATATATATATATATATATATATATATATTTGTTTTCGCCATACATACTTTATAATTGCAAATATAAGTTCGCGTTTCATACTATTTTTTGGAGACATTATAGAAAACAAAACTGAAGTGATCGTAACTCAAAATATCCAGTATCTGAAAAGACATTTTACGTATATTCTGTAAATTAATTTTTATTTAAAGTATTTAGCACGCTCCACTACTTCTATTTTTTGCACATTTCCTACTTCGTCTTTTCAAAGTTGGAGCAAGAGACTACAATGATATATAACTCGCATATGTTTACGACTTAAAACTCAAGTAACTCGGCTAACATATTAAAAACAAGCTAAAATCTACGTTATTTTTAAAGATCCTTTGTCAACTTGTTCTTACCTTTTAGTTCGCTTTTCACGCAGTCGTGTTTTTTTAATTAAATTTATTACATTTATTAGTGTTTTAAAGTCAGTTTTTATTATTTTTTTAAGTTTTTTGTATTTAGAGGTATGTACACCAAGTTTTTTTGGGAATATATTCATACAAACATGCTAACCCTTCGAAACAAACATAAATTAATTCTCACCTCTTCTCTTGTCTAAGAGATGGAATTTTGAAAAACTTTGAAATACATGTTTATAGTTTGCTTATCAGTTCAATCAAGAAAGATAAATAGTAAATTTCAAGCAAATCAGGCCATTTTTTTTTCATTTTTATACTAATGTTTTCACCCTATTTCTCACGTTTGGGGTTGAATTTTCAAAAACGATGAAATAAGAATGTATTTATTTTTGTTGAGAAGCTTTAATATTGAATTTCATTCTTCTTACTTCAAAAATGACGGACCTCTCATATAAACTTTCAACCCCTATTTCACCCTCTTAGGGGATAGATTTTCAAAAACTCTGAAATACTTATTTATTTATTTCTAATCAGAAGCTTGTATATGAAATTTCACGTTTCTAACTTCGAAAATGATGGATTTCCATACAACCGTTCATCCTTTAGTTTATCCGTTTAGGGGTGGAATTTCTAAAAATCCTTTCTTAGTGGATGCCTACGTCATAAAAGAAATACGTGTGCGAAATTTTAAGTTTCTAGCCCTAAGGGTTTAGCATGTGCGTTTATTTAAAACTTTCATCCCCTATTTTACCCTCTTTGGGGTTGAATTTTGGAAAACGGTAAAATACATAACTCTTTATTTTTACCGTACTCAATTCATACGAAATTTCATGCAAATATGTCCAAGAAATAAAAAGTTTCACACAAACTTTTATTTCCCATTTCACCCTCTTAGGGGTTAAATTTTAGAAAACGCTGAAACACGTAACTCATTATTTTTGTCGTACTCAATTCAAACGAAATTTCATGCAAATATGTCCAAGAAATAAGAAGTTTCATACAAAATTTTATTCCTTATTTCACCCCCTTGGGGGTTGAATTTTGAAAAATCCTTCCTTAGTGAATGCCCACGTCATAAAAGAAATACGTGTGCGAAATTTTAAGTTTCTAGCCCTAAGGGTTTAGCATGTGCGTTTATTTAGAACTTTCATCCCCTATTTTACCCTCTCTGGGGTTGAATTTTGGAAAACGCTAAAATACATAACTCATTATTTTTACCGTACTCAATTCATACGAAATTTCATGCAAATATGTCCAAGAAATAAAAAGTTTCATACAAACTTTTATCCCCCATTTCACCCTCTTAGGGGTTGAATTTTAGAAAACGCTGAAACACGTAACTCATTATTTTTGTCGTACTCAATTCATACGAAATTTCATGCAAATATGTCCAAGGAATAAGAAGTTTCATACAAACTTTTATCCCTTATTTCACCCCCTTGGGGGTTGAATTTTGAAAAATCCTTCCTTAGGGGATGCCTCCATCATATGAGAAATACGTGTGCGAAGTTTCAATTTGCTAGCCTTAAGGGTTTGGCCTGTGCGTTGATACATCAGTCAATCACCTTTGCCTTTTATATAATAAGATTAATAAGGAACATATCATGTAGTTGCAAGTCTGGCAGATGGCCAGCTTTCCATACAATGTGTGCTGACGAATTAATTCACTGTTACATTCAATTTGAGAAAGCTTACTCAAGTTACATATCAATAAAGTTTTGTTAATATATGGCATAATATCTCATCTATCCAGCGGTATTAGAGAAGATGACATTCTCTAACGGTTAACGCTAATAGAAACTTAAAAAATGTATGGGAATAACGTACTTGCGATAGTTCCCAATAATCTATCTGTGGTTTTCTTACTTCCATAGCAAACAATAATCACTTATCTATACATATAATAAAATTGTAACTAAGCCAAATCTGTAAATTAAATATTTTTTGGAAAATATTATTGAAATAGACATTACTATCGATACAGAGGCCGAATGTATAGTTTTTAGAATTTTTATCTGTCTGTCTGTCTGTTACCGCATCACGGAAAAACCACTGGAGGGATTTTGATATGGTGATAGCTGGTTATCCGGATCAATATATAGGATACTTTTTACTGGGGCAAAATATCTCATCTCTGGGAAATCTATACTAAACGCTAAAACGTAAGTAGAGACGAACCCGAGCGGAGCAGGGCTAAGTCGGTAGTGAGTAATAAAAAGTGAATGAAATCCATAGTAATATTACAAATATGACAGTAACTCTGTCAGTTACCTTTTTATTTTTAAACCGCTGAACAGATTTCGATAAAATTTGGGAAGGACATAGATTGTATCTTGAGAACGGATATAGGATACCTTGATCCCCGCCCGCTTATCACGCGAGCGAAGCTGCCGGAAAACATTGTAATGAAATAAACTAATGTGTATACAGTTAAAAAATAAATTATTTTATGTGTAAGGAATACCACTCAATAATCGACAAACTTACTTCAAGGAACTAAAAATTAAAAAATACTGGAGCAAAGTTTTTCATTTACAACAAGTACGTAATGAGATATTTTTGGAGCCGGTGCCATCCAAAGGCAAACATAAATAAACAAGATAAATTTTATTTTAATGTACTTGAAAATGTATCTATCTACTATCATATAAAATCTGTATCTATGATTTGCGTAATGCCGTTTTTCGAGTAATATGTTGCGTACGTACGTACTAATAAAATTAACATTTATGAATCAAAAATCAATACTTATAATATTATAAATGTGACAGTGTGTTTGTTTGTTTGTTTGTCCTTCTTTCACGTCAAAATAGCGTGACGGATTGGCGTGATTTTTTGTGTGGAGGCAGTTGGAGGGCTGGAGAGTGACATAGGCTCTTTACTGCGGGAGATCATCTCGTTTCCACGGGAAAACGCGTTATAACACAACCCAAAAAGATATTTATGATCAGAATTATTTGAAACTTAGTATTAATGCTCTTCAATACGATTACATAAAAACCTACCTTTTTAGAGTTTTTTTTTTTTGTAATTTTACACGACTAAATATAACTAACCATATTAATTCTAAAAACTACCGATAACCTTTTTTTACCATTGAAAGGCTGTAGTGAATAACAAATGCCATAGACCGCGTCTGACACGTTACATACAGCCGACAGATGTATATCAGCCAACTTTTTTTTGAAGAAATCTCTTCAAAAAAACGCTACCCTTTGTCCACATAACTTTCGTTTATATGTTAAATATATATTTCATGGTATATAAATAAAGTATATTAACCTATATAAAGTACATTATAATATAATTTAAAATGAGAAAAAGTACAACTAACCTATATAGAAAATAGCTTTAAGTCTGCTTTATGTGAGTTTTGGCATACATTCGCGAATTGAAAAGCAATTTATGTTCAAAATTTATTAACATATGTTAGCTTTATACACATTACAAAGAAATAAGTTAATATTATTATTAAAGCGAAGATATTTTTCGATATTTAGGCTTATCGTGACATAAATAGTTTGAATTATGACGGCTTGTTTGACTCAGTTTCTAGTGGGCCTTCTTGCTGTGTTAGCGGTCGCGGGTTTGAGTCCCGCTGGGGCATTCATTTGTGTGATGAGCATGAATTTTTGTTATGTATGTGTAGTGTATTAACTATCTGGTATCCATAACACAGGCCTCGTAGCTTACCATGGAACTAGATAGTGCTGTGTGTAAATGTTCCAACATATTTATATTTATTAAAAGTGAGTTATCTATTTGACCGATATCAAAAAAAGAGGGACAAACCTGAGTGGAGCAAGGGTGATTCACTAGTATCTAATAAATTAAATATAAATAATTTTAACGTATTGTATATTATTCAGTAATATATAGAACAATAAAATTTATATATAAGGTATTGTATCAAGAAATTGTACATATCTGTATCAAGAAGCAAAAAAAAATTAAAGCATGCGTGTATGAATGTGTACACGCGCAAGAAGTAAAACTTATAGGTATATATGTAGGTTATCGGTACTCTATATGAAATTCAATTTATGTTTTAAATAATTAGGATAGGTGAGATACTAAAAAAATAATTAAATAACACATATTAGGCATATTACAATCACATATTTATAGAATATCATTTAAGGAAACAATATAATATTATATATCATTTGTCAGACAATAACAACGGTTACCATGGCAACAAACGGCCGCCTCGCCCGATCACACCTTTTGTAACGCTCTTGTCAAGCATTCACCAGCTTACCCCCTGTTTAGTTTTGTTACCATTATTATTATTTTAATGCAACACACATTATACACTTGTCTCATTTATTTTATATTGTATATAATATATCTATTTCCCTCCCACTACTTAACGGGGATTGGTTATCCGCCACGCTCGCGTGTGTTAATTGGCTAGAAGAAAGCATGGACACAATGGCCGCCGTTACAAAGTTACGATGTTGTGCAAAACTTTATGTGGACTTTAAAAAATTAGAAAACCATGGATAATTTTAGTTGAGTCAGTGTTAGTGCGCACTATATAGATAAACGCAGCCAAAGGGGTGAGTTTAGATATAATTCAATATATATTTATTATTTTCTGGTATTTTTCATCTTAACACGTGCCGCCAAGGTAATCTAAGTATCGCGTATAGCTTTTAAATACCAGCGACCTAAAATTCCTACAACCCAGGGTGTAGATCCAATCCGAGGTTATACAACTAAAGAAGGTTTACCCCACATACTTTTTGTTCCTTCGAGTCGGACGTCCATTCGAAGTTTTAAATATATACCTACTTAGTTTGCTTTGGCAGCCTTACAAAGAATACTCCTTTGTGGGATTGGTTTATCGAATTAAAGTGCATAATTTACACTACACGTAATATTCACCAATATATTTATATTACATATATTGTGTTTAAGTTTATAAAAGTCCCGCTATAAAGTTATAAGTCTATGTAGTCTATACCAACATTATTGCATCATACTATTACACGCGCACGTTGTTACATGTCTTGAGGTTCAGATGGTAACAAAAGTAAGCATTCTTGTAATAAGTTGTAGTTTTATATATTTACCTATAAATTGGGTTAAAGGTATTGTTCAATAATCGGATAATATTGACTACTTTTAACGATTATAGTGTTTGGGTATAATTTTGTTGTGTTGAGACAGACATACATAGGCAGTTTATAAAGTTATTATTATTATTTACATTTTTTAAAACGTAGGTTTTAAAGATGGGCGGTAAAAGGTTAATGTCTAAATTGCGTTATGATATAACCATTACAAATATAGAAGCCATACATTCTCTTTCCCATACGGCGTTGGATTCTAATGAGAATGCCTTACTATTTAAAACCAGATGTTTGGATTTAGAATCGGTATTTCAAGAATTTCAAGAATTGCATATACAGTTGGCATCAGATTCAGGCTTAGATTTAAGTCCGGAAGAACACATGGAAAAATTTAAATATATTAATGATATTTACTATATTTCTAAAGCTAAGTATGCTGAGTTGTTCCAAACTAGTGATCTACCTAAAGCAAATATATCTTCAACCCAAGCTCATAAAGCTAGGTCAAATATTATGTTGCCAAGTGTGCAATTACCTGTGTTTACTGGTAAAATTGAGGAATATGTCCATTTCATTGACCTTTTTGAATCTATGATTGGTAGTGATGATAATATATCTGAGTCTCAAAAAATGTATTATTTATATGGATCTTTGAAAGGGGAGGCAAGGTCATTAGTTCAACATTTGTCCATAACAGGTGAAAATTATTCAGTATTGCTTGACATATTAAAAAATAGGTATGGAAATAAGAGATTCCAAGCTGATAAATTACTTCATACTTTATTGTCAATAAATCATATTGGTAAAAATTTAAATTCACTTAAATCTTTTTTAAATATTTTATTAGAGACTTCTAAAGGATTAGAAAAATTAAAATTTCCTATTGGAGCATGGTCATATTTATTGTTGTATATTAATTTAAATAAAATTGATTTATCTTTAAAAAGACAATTTGAAGACAAGTATGGAGGGACTTCGGAGCTACCTACTTTTGATAACTTTATTTCATTTTTAACAAGAGAAGTACAAATTTTGGAGACTACAGAGGGTCATAGAGGTACTTCACATAAAGTACATGTTTCTTATTCTCATAGTATTTCTCAGAAGCAGGTAATAAAATGTTTATGTTGTAATGGTTCTCATTATCTTAATAAGTGTGAGAAATTTATTAAAATGAATCCAATGACCCGGAAAAGGTTTATTATTGGAAATAAATTATGTTTCCGTTGCTTAAATAACCATAGTATTCATGATTGCAGGGTTAAATTGACATGTACTAAATGTAATTCTAATAGACATCATTCGTTAATTCATTTGGAAACCCAGGTTGAAAATGGGGCAGTAGTGGACGGTCCTACTGTAGGTATTGTGTCTCAGGCAAAGACGGGCTTGCCGGAGACAAATTTATTATCTCCTAATAAAGAGTTAAACTCTGTGTCTAATGTTTTACATGCTGCTGCGGATAATACTAGGTGCGTTGTTTTGTTGTCCACGGCAGTTATTCGTGTGGCAGATAAATATGGTAATTTTCAAGAGGCCAGGGCTTTAATAGATGGCGGTAGTCAATCCACTTTTATTACTGAGAAATGTGCATCTCGGTTAGGGTTGTGTGTTCGTGGGTCTGGTTGTATTGAGATCAAGGGTATTGGAGGTAATGAATTGTCTGGATGTAGAGGTCAGGTGACTTTGAGAATGGTGCCACAGCATACACCTGAACCATTGATTTCCACTACAGGATTAGTTTTAAATAAAGTTTCAGATAAGCTTCCTGCTTATTCGTTACCAAGTTCATTAATTAACTGTTATAAAGGACTGCAATTGGCAGATAAACAATTTTATAGAAGTGGTAAGATTGATATTCTTATAGGTGCAGATGTCTTAGGGGATATTCTGTTAGGTGGTGACATTATCCGTACCAAAGGATTACCATATGCTATGAATACTGTTTTTGGATATATTTTACAGGGTCCTTACAATTATAATTTAGAAAATACTTTGAATAAAACACAGTCTTTTCTTGTTAATACTAATTCTATTTTGGAAAAATTTTGGGAAATTGAAGAGGTTCCTTCGCAGATTGTAAATCCTAAGGATGAAGAATGTGAGGCTATTTTTAAAAAATCTTATAAACGCGAACAGTCAGGACGCTACCAAGTGCGTTTGCCATTTCTCTCTGAAGGGCCGGTGTTAGGTGATTCCCGGACACAAGCTTTGAAGAGATTCTTTTCTATGGAAAAACGTCTACAATCTGATGCAAGATTAAAAGAAAAATACGTAGAGTTCATGAGGGAATACGAAGATATGGGGCACATGGCACCTTATGTTGGAGATCCTCAAGAACCGTATTATGTGATTCCGCATCATGGCATATTTAAATCAGGTTACGAGAAAATTAGGGTCGTGTTTGATGCTAGTTGTATTACTTCATCGGGTTATTCGCTTAACGATTGTCTGCACGCTGGACCAAAGTTGCAGCAGGATGTTATGCAGGTGATTTCCCGGTTTAGGTTACCTAAGATCGCTTTCTCTACGGATATTCGGATGATGTATAGAATGATAAACATTCAGGAGGAGGATAGAAAGTTTCAATTAATTTTTTGGCGCGAATCAGCGGAATTGCCAGTACAACTTTACGAACTTCGAACTGTTACATATGGAATGAAATGTAGTCCGTATTTGGCTATACGCACGTTGCACCAACTGGCTGATGATGTAACAGTCAACAGTGGATCTCCCCTGGATACCTGTCAGTATGAAAATGCTGCTAATGTTCTCCGGAATTCGGTTTACATGGATGATATTTTAAGTGGTGCTTCCAGCTTATCAGATGCACGACAATTGAAACAAGAATTGATAGATATACTTGCGTCAGGCGGGTTTGAATTACGCAAATGGGTGTCCAATGATAAACGGTTACTTGAAGATATACCGGCTGAATATCATGAAAAACCTCACGTATTTGAGACGGATGGACCGGGTTACTTTAAAATCCTGGGAATACAATGGAATCCTGTAACGGATAACTTCACCTATAATACTCATTTGAGTCCTGATAAGGTTTGGACTAAAAGATCTATACTGTCTACTCTTGCCCGGATGTTTGATCCTATGGGCTGGATCACTCCGGTTATTTTACAAGGAAAAATTTTGCTTCAACAGCTTTGGATGTTAAGGCTGGCGTGGGATGAATGTCCACCGCCAGAAATTTTGAATCAGTGGGAAACTATTTTCAAAAATTTAACATTTTTGGAATCTATTAGAATAGATCGTTTTATCCTAGCAGATGAAATAGTTAATTGTTCGCTTCATGGGTTTGCTGATGCTTCAGAGAAAGCGTATGGAGTTTCAGTCTACTTACGGGTGGTAGATAAGTGTGGTCAAGTTAAGATAAGTCTAGTGATGGCCAAATCTAAGGTGGCACCTATTAAATCTAAATTGACTATTCCCAAATTGGAATTATCCGGTGCGGCTTTGCTGGTTAAACTAGTTGCATACGTGATAGAAGCTATACAAGATAAAATTTCTGTCGACGACATATTCTGTTGGTCTGACAGTACTATTGTGCTTTCATGGTTGAAATATCCACCTCATATGTTGCAGACATTTGAAGGAAATCGTGTTTTGCAGACTAACAATAGTAATTTAAAATTAAATTGGCGATATGTTCCTTCAGAGCTAAATCCAGCGGATGTTGCAAGCCGTGGTTGTACAGGGAAAGAGCTCCTGTCGCATAACCTTTGGTGGGGGCCAAATTGGTTGAAATCAAGCCTGGATTCTTGGCCATGTAATATGGTTAAAATGGCAGAACCATTGCCAGGGTTACGAAAGCAATCTTCTAAAGTTCTTTCGTCGATTGCTGTGGTGGATACGTCATTTATAGAGAAATATAGTTCGTTATCAACTTTAATTTCCGTAGTTGCTTATTGTTTACGGTTTTGTCATAACACTCTTAACCTTAAACATAAAATTTTCGGTCCTTTATCAGTGAAAGAGCGTAATCACGCTTTGGAAAGACTGGTGCAAATTGTTCAAGCTCAAGCCTTTTCGAAAGATATTGATTTATTAAAGAAAAATAAAGTTTGTTCAGTTTCATTAAGAAGGTTGAAGCCATTTTTTGATGAGGTTGGCTTGCTTCGAGTCGGCGGTCGTCTCGAGAGTTCTAATTTAACCTTTAACTCTAAGCATCCATTGTTATTGCCTAAATCGCATGCTCTTACCTCATTAATCGTGATTTATTATCACAAATTACATTGTCATGCTGGGACAACTGCCCTTCAGGCTATATTGCAAACTAAATTTTGGATTATTTCTGCACGTCAGGTTATTCGAAGGCATTTGTTTAAATGCATTTCATGTTTTAGGACTAAGGCCAAGCCAGTTGAGCCTGTTATGTCAGACTTGCCAGCGGATAGGGTGAATGCTACTGGCGTTTTCCATACGGTGCAAACTGATTTTTCCGGACCTTTTCTCATAAAAGCCTCTCGGCTCCGACAGGCAAAATCTTTTAAAGTTTATTTGTGTGTTTTTATTTGCTCTGCTACTAAAGCAGTTCATTTAGAAGTCGTAGGTGATCTATCGACGGAAGCGTTTTTAGCGGCGCTCTCCAGATTTACGTCTAGACGTGGTTTGCCCAGTGTAGTTCGATCGGACTGTGGAACCAATTATATTGGTAGTAGTAGACATTTAAACGAAATTCAGAAATATTTACGTGATCGGAACGTCCAAGAAGCGCTAGCAGATAAGGCCGGGGCTCAGGGTATTACTTGGAAATTTAATCCACCTGCAGCTTCTCATTTTGGAGGATTATTCGAAGCGGTTGTAAAATCGGCTAAGACTTTGTTAAAGCGTGTTATTGGAGAACAGGTTCTCACTTATGAGGAGCTCTCCACAGTTTTTACCCGCATAGAAGCAGTGTTGAACTCGAGACCTTTGTCTCCTTTATCTCACGACCCAGAAGAATTTGAGGTGTTAACCCCTGCCCATTTTTTAATAGGTCGACCTTTGTTTTCCGTACCAGAGTATAAATGGGACCAGATTCCTAATTCTCGACTGGGACGATACCAATTAGTACATGCAATTTCTCAACGGTTTTGGATCAAGTGGAGTGAACAATATCTTCACACACTTCAGATGCGTCACAAATGGACCTTAGTTACTGATCGTCCTAAAGTAGGGGATCTGGTGTTAACAAAAGAGGACAATCTGCCTCCATTAAGATGGAAGATGGCTAGAATTTTAGAATTATTGCCTGGGAAAGATAATGTAATTCGAGTAGTTAAATTAAGAACTGCTTCAGGTATTCTGACTCGACCAGTTGTTAAGATTTGTAGATTGCCTCTTGATTAAATGAATAAATAGAATAGCTTATTCATAGTAACTAAATTAAGTTAATATAATTGGTTTATTATTATTATTTTTTTATTATTTTTTATTTTTTTTTTATTCTCTGATCATACTGTTTGGTTTTGATAAAGGCTAATCCAGCCTTTCTCGGGGGGAGGATGTTTAGTTTTGTTACCATTATTATTATTTTAATGCAACACACATTATACACTTGTCTCATTTATTTTATATTGTATATAATATATCTATTTCCCTCCCACTACTTAACGGGGATTGGTTATCCGCCACGCTCGCGTGTGTTAATTGGCTAGAAGAAAGCATGGACACAATGGCCGCCGTTACAAAGTTACGATGTTGTGCAAAACTTTATGTGGACTTTAAAAAATTAGAAAACCATGGATAATTTTAGTTGAGTCAGTGTTAGTGCGCACTATATAGATAAACGCAGCCAAAGGGGTGAGTTTAGATATAATTCAATATATATTTATTATTTTCTGGTATTTTTCATCTTAACACGTGCCGCCAAGGTAATCTAAGTATCGCGTATAGCTTTTAAATACCAGCGACCTAAAATTCCTACAACCCAGGGTGTAGATCCAATCCGAGGTTATACAACTAAAGAAGGTTTACCCCACACCCCCCAAGTCAAGCGTGCGTAAAGAAATTTTTCTTCAATAAAATCTATGAAAAAACTCAGGACTCACTCTAGCGAGGGTAAGTCACTAGTATACGATATATTCGCTGTAAGTTGAAACTGTTAAATAATCCCTGTACCTAATATACCAAATGGCTTTAAAGTTACTGTTACTGTAGTTATTTTGTCAGAGCAATTCTCTCGAAAAATTCCAATACAACCTCAAAGGAAATAATAAGTCACCAAGCTCTTTTGATGTTTCCTAGCATTGCTTTCTGCAAACTTTAATTTTAGAGTAAAATGTACTTGGTTATATGTGCATGGCTCTTTTGTTCGTTCGTTTTTTTCTTTGATACGCAACATAATATATATACTAAATTATTAAGTTTTGCATTTGTGCGTCTATTTGAATATACCTGAAAAAATAAGCTCGATATAATTTAATGGGGTGGTTTGTTATTAAGTTAAGTTTTATTAAAATCGATTATACAGCTTGAGCTCATGTGCTATAAGTGCACTAATAAACCCAAGGATCACGTCAAGTGGTTGTTACTCTAAATAGAAGTATGGGCGAATAGCAGGCAGTAATTAGTCACACTACTATTATTATAAATGCTAAAGTTTTTATGTGTGTATGTCCGTTACTCCTTCTTCCTGAAACGTCTAAAAAGATATGGATTAAATTAAATACACAAATATATTATGACCTGGAGTAATACGTACTAATATTAGTTATAAAATTTGCCAAAAGGTGGCGCTATCTGTTTGTATGTATGTATTCAGCCCTTTTTAACGTCCCACTGCTGGGCACGGGCCTCCCTTCAATACGAGGGGGATCAGGCCATAGTCCACCACGCTGGCCCAGTGCAGGTTGGTGGAGTTCGCATGTCTTTCGAAAATTTGCTAGGTTCTCACGATGTGTTCCTTCACCGTTAAGACAAGTGGCAATCATGTTGGAAAGGATTCGCACATGAAAATATCAGAGGTATGAGACCCGGGATTTGAACCCGCTTCACTCGGTTTCCCAAGCGAGCGTGTTACACTGGGCTACCACTGCCTACTGGGCTACCACTGCCTGCTATATTTTTATAATATTATAAATACATAATAAAAGACGAAATTCTGAGGTAATAAACAAAAAATACAACAGAATTACGAACTTCCTTCTTTTTGGTAGTCGGTTGAAAACCGAAGCGAAGTAAGAGGGCAAATCTGTAGTTAAAAAATAAAGGTTAGAAACAAAAGTCACAAAATGCAAAATGGTTTATTCCTGAGGTAGAAATCGATAAGAAACTCGTTCACCTGTTAAAGAAAACATTACTGTACCTACCGTTAAGTGTCTTCGAGAATAGGGACAAGTATACGATTGTGTACTATGCAATTAATGTTAAATATAGAAAATTTTGCTATCCAAATACCTTTAACGGGTGTTTACGAAAATGTGAAATAAAATTGTTGAAGTTTTATAATAATAAATATATGTAATGTATGTTATAAAATCTATACAAATAAATAAAATTGGAGTGTCTGTTTGTAATATTAAATAACCGCTTTTTACTAAATGCATATGGATGTGTACACGGTACGTATACCAAAACAACATTTTTTTACAATTTTCTGTCTGCCTGTCTGTCTGTCTGTTTGTTCCGGCTGATCTTTGAAACGGCTGGACCGATTTTGACGGGACTTTCACTGGCAGATAACTGATTTTATAAGGAGTAACCTATACTTTTATTTTAGAAAAAAAATAGAGTACCACGAAAAAAAATTAAAACCAAAAAAAAATAAAGTTTGTTTTGGGAAGCAACCTAGGGACGAACCCGAGCGAAGCGAGGGTAGGTTGCTAGTAATAAATAATAATTTGGCCCTTTTCATCGTCCTATTGCTGGGCCATCCATCCATAATGTCAGCGAGATCAGACTATAGCCTACCACGCTAGCCAAGTTGAAGCTGGTGAATTTCATACATTTTTCTATTTTTTTCAGTCATACAAGTTTCTTCACGATATTTTCCTTCACCGTTTTATATTTATATTAAGTGTCAGTGAAAATTATCCTGAAAATTATACGACACAAGATCCGGGTTTAAACCCATCTCACTTGTATTTTCTTTATTGGACATGTTTTGCGGACTCAAAAAAGGCTCCAATCAGGAGTATATTTTGTAAATGTTACACGATTTACTCGCATATCGTGAACAGGTTTTTGTGTTTAAAAACAAGTAAATACTTACTTACATTACTTTAAGGGCGAAATAATTGCTTTTACATATAATGACTTTGAAGGTGTTAATACCACGCGGCCACAAATATATATATACAATGTTATATAGAGGTATCTGTTTATGTTCTATATTATAAAACAGCTAAATTAAATATTAAAAAAAACAACACAATAACCTATTCATTGCAGTCATTTCAATGAACCCAAACACGCTATCCCTGCAGTATTTTAGTAAAGAATTCCATGTCTGCAGCTGCATGCTGCAGCATCAGGTCTAGATTACCATAATATCATTGCAATGTCATTAAAGTAACGGGATACCAAGTTTCAAATCGATTAGATCTGTAGAAGTTGTTCACATAGGTACTGTTGCTGTCTACAAAAGAGCTGATAGCCTGCAAAGGGCTGAACGGATTTACTTGATTTATAGCTAAGAACACTCAATCAAGTCACCTCTTAAAAAAAAGAAGTTAAATTAAAATCGGTTCATCTGATTAGTCGCTACGATGCCATAGACAGATACACAGACACACAGATAGACACATTAAATTTATAACTGCCCTCTTTTTACGTTGAAAATTAAAAAAAAAAACACTTCTTCTACAGAAACTACACTATTTATGTTAAAAGTAAAATAAACTGTTTCAATGGAAGAAAATTTTATACTTTATACTACTCGTAAAATAGATTCACAAATAAATTATAATCGTACGATAAAAATAGTACCACGAGAATTGAAAATATATTTATAAATTTTACTAACCACATGACATTTATTTGGCTATTGCGGTAGCCCATGCTTTTGATGAGAGGAACTAATATATATTTTGCTTCAATTATATGACCTACTTCATGAAATTGTTAACTTATGAAAGTACTAGTGGCTTACCTTCGCTTCGCTTGGGTTCGTCTCTAGAAAAAAAAACAATCTATCCCACGGGGATCGTACATTTTTCCGGGATAAAAAGTAGCCTACGTGATGTATTTTGATGTATGAGCCTTATTGTAAAGTTTGATTAAAAGTCATTCAGTAGTTTTTACCTGAAAAAGTAACAAACATCCATACAGCGATACATCCAGACATCCATACATCCTTGCAAGCTTTAGCATTTATAATACTAGTAGGATTAGTAGGACTAGTAGAATACGTAAAGTTATTTTGATGACGTTTAAAAATAAAAAGATGACTATAAAAACGTGAATTTACATAATTTTTAACGCTCTTATAAATATAACATACTAAGGGCTCACCTTCGTTTCGCTCGGGTTCGCCTCTAGGAAAACAAAAACAAACCTATCCCACGGGAACCGTACGTTTTTCCGAGATAAAAAGTACCTTATGTGTTATTCCAGACTATAATCTATCTCTGTGCCAAATTTCATCCAGATCCGTTCAGCCGTTCTAGCGTGAAAGAGTAACAAACATCCATACTCACAAACTTTCACATTTATAGTATTAGTATAGATTAATCTTTATTAAACCAATCAAGAAGACCTGAAAAGCCAAAATTTTACCACGTCATACGTATAATAAACAAACAAAAAATATTTAGAAAAAACCCATAAGTTAGAGAATAGAGTTTAAAATTTAAAAAAAAATAGTCGGGTGAAGTCGGGTTAAGGTACTAATACTAAATATCTTAAACGATATTTCTAGTCTTGATTTTCTGATTTTTCTCTGAAAATAACCCATCGAGCAAATATAATTTTATTTTAGGGGAAATACTCTAAGGCCGTAACTTAAATCATATCTATATATTGTAACTTAGCCGAATCTGTACATTAAATATTTTTTGGAAAATCTTATTGAAATAGATATTATTATCGATATAGACGCCGAATCTATAGTTTTTAGAATTTTTGTCTGTCTGTCTGTCTGTCTGTCTGTTACCCATATCACGGAAAAACCACTGGAGGGATTTTGAGGTATGATGATAACTGGTTATCCGGGTCAACATATAGGATACTTTTTACTGCGGGAAAACATCTCATCTCTGAGAAATCTATACTAAATGTTAAAACGTAAATAGGGACGAACCGCTCCGAGTCGCTAGTAACATATACATGCATATATTTCAATCTACACATTTAAGTATATATACAATCATCTTATTCCACTTCAAGAATTTCCATATTTCTGACTTCAAAAATGTTGAATTTGAATATAAAACACCTCCTATTTAAGCCATTTAGGGGATGGTTTTTGGAAAATGCCTTCATAATGCTCATCCTTGCTATAATATTTCTATTAAGTACATTATAATCTATACTAATATTATAAAGCTGAAGAGTTTGTTTATTTGTTTGGTTGAACGCGCTGATCTCAAGAACTACTAATCCGATTTGAAAAATTCTTTTTGCATTAGATAGCCCGTTAACTGAGGAAGGCTATAGGCTATATATCATCCCGGAAAATGTACGGTTCCCGTGGAATAGATTAGTTTTTATTTAGGGACGAGCGCGAAGCGAAGCGAGGGTGAGTCGCTAGTGGAATTATAGTTGAACTTTCACTAATTTTTCACATATACCACATCACACACATATATTAATAGAAAACCAATAATAGCAATTTCCACAATGCTTTGAATACCTTCTTTTCTTCAACAACTGGATAGATTTTATATATTTTTTACTCTATATATAGACATAAGCAGAAAGAAGAAGAAAGAAATTATCCATTTTAAATTTCACCGTAATGGAAACTAACCCATGACCTATGGTTGCAAGTTATATTCGATAGGAGCAAATCTACTCTACTGAGTCACAACGTCCGTCTAAAAAGAATAACTTCAGAATTTAATATTTAACGACAACTTTTAAATAAAAAAGCATAACGGATGACGAGAAATAATTGGATTCAGACCGTTTCAGTATCAGTAATAGAGACAAATTAAAATTCTGCACAATTTTCACGCTTTCCATAATAGCATCTTAAATCATTTCACTATTTTTAAACCGCGGCTTTGCCTGATTTTTTAAAAATAACATTGCGAAAAGGTGATTCGTCTTTATATAGAACTAGCGACTCACCCTCGCTTCGCTTCGGGTTCGTCCCTAGACGAAAACAAATCTATCCCACGGGAACCGTAAAGTTTTCCGGGATGATATATAGACTATAGCCTTCCTTAGTTAACGGGCTATCTAATGCAAAAAAAAATTCAAATCGGATTAGTACTTCCTGAGATTAGCGCGTTCAACCAAACAAACTCTTCGGCTTTTTAATGTTAGTATAGATACGACACATTTGGCTCAGTTTGTAGTGACACTATTTACTGTACCTGGGTGCATTCATTTGTGTGTTGTGTGATGAACACGAATGTTATACTGCATATATGTGTAGTATATCTATATCCATAACACAAGCCTCATTCATAGCTTACCATGGAACTAGATGGTGCTGTGTGTTAATATTAGGACCAACATACCAGTGTATATATATATATATATATATATATATATATATATATATATATATATGTAGTTTTTAAATGTTGACCATTAAGTGCTTCAAAGACTTTGAAAGCTAAGAGCATTTTCGTATAATATGGACTGAAGCTCTGACATGCTTCTTTAGAAAAATATCTTTAAGAAGCTTTTAAGCACAGACTAATATTATTTAATAAAAAAGTCCAAACTATCAAATTAGTACACAGCGCAGCACAAGCAATCTATAAATTGTAAAAGCTTACACATTGATAAAATATCTAGAATCGTTATAATTTATGAATATAAAATTCAATCTGAATTTTCACATTTCAGAACAAAATTTGCCGGAGATGGCGAGAAGTGATTGGAATTGAAACGGCTTGTTTCAAAAACCAATAAACAATTTGAAACGTAACAAATAAATGTATACAAGCTATTTGATTTTAAAATATAGCTATTTCTTTGTATTTCAAACCCAGAACTCCCAATATCATAAGTGCTATAACGAAATAATAAACATAACTTTTAGGGTCAAGTTAAAATTAAAATGAACTTTTTGTTCTACTTAGGGTTCCAACGTATTTAGTTTTTTACTTGCAACGATTCAATCAGTTCTGCCTAGGCCAAACTAGTTAAGTCTAGTATTTATAGTATTTAGGCCAAATTAGATTGTCCTGGGCTAAACTAGTATATCTTGACGCACTTAGGATAAACCAGTTTGGCCTAAGACAAACCAGTTTGGCCTGAGGCTTGTTTGGGTTTGGCCGGTAATATATAATATATTCATTATATAACTGAATAAAAAAATAATATCGTTACATATCATCCTTACGTTTTAAATTTTTTCAATTCAATTCAACTATTTGTATAATGGCTTCAACGCGTGCCAGTTGAGCACAAATCATTTGACCATTGTTAAGTTGAAGGGAGTTATGTTTTCCACTATGACTTAAAAATAAAGGTGCATACTCATGTGACCTTTCGTCGTGTTTTATTTGAACCAATTTGCGTCCCCTTTACGATATTCTGAACCTTTTCTTAAACTTAGAATATACATTTACGCATAACACTTGCATAAATACAGATGGTTATGTGGGACTCACCGACTAGAAAAGCCAGTACTACCCAGTAAACCTAACAGAACCTCCCTAGATTTAATGGAGTGTCGCAGGATCGCTTACGCACTCAATCACGACGCCTCGATGTCTGTTGACATGAGCCAACAAACGTGGAGTCGCTCCCACGGTCCACTCTGCTATCAGAGAAGCATCAGGAGCAAGATACCATAGTACCATGCATATCACTCACCGAAGTAGGTGCGTTTCTTGCTTCACGCCCGGTTGGATTGTCGGATGCTAATACACCCCCAACACGACACAGTAAACACACATAAGGGGGGAGAGGGGCTTTAGGACCCTTTTTTTAATGTTGGGAAATGCATTTACGCACACCTTGTACAGGTGATTATGTAAGACTCACCAACTTGAAAAACCAGTTCTACCCACTAAAACCCAACAGAACCTTCTCCACCTTAATGGAACGTCGCAGGGTCACTTACGAACTCAACCACGACAGGGAGTGCTTTAGGACC
The DNA here is from genome assembly GCA_905404265.1 of Fabriciana adippe. Lineage (NCBI taxonomy): Eukaryota > Metazoa > Arthropoda > Insecta > Lepidoptera > Nymphalidae > Fabriciana > Fabriciana adippe. The sequence goes on from FR989995.1 coordinate 3,527,418, forward strand.
CCAGTGAACTCAAGTTAACTACTAAATTGTATTACTATTATCGGAGGAGTTCAGGGTTGTTAAAATAAGCAAAGTTAAGCAAGCTCATGGTACGACGAAACACCGGTTTTCAAGGATATGTAGTCTCTTAAAATATAAGTAGATGCAAATACGTAAAGTAAAAAGAGATAGCATACAATTCCATTAACTGTATAGTCTAAGCTAACTTAGCTCTAAGAATTCTAAAAAAAGTACATATTAGAAAACCTGTAAGTTACTTAAAGACGAGTATTTTCAAAACACAATTTTACTTTACAGCACCGTATAAAGAAAACGATGATGCAACAGCTTCAGAAACAAAGTTGTCATTGGCATTTCGCCCAAGTTCCTTCGCCGCACCTTCTCATAAAATCTCATCCTACGTTGTTTTGCTTACATTCATTTAAAAGCATAAAAAATAGGGGCTCGCTTCATTCATTTGTTGGGATAATGACCGTATTATAATGACGGAATCATCGTTTTATGCTGCGTACTTTTCATAACATCTGCGTATATTTTCTGTTACAATTTTTCCAATTGGTATTTGTAATATGAAAACAATTATATAACGTTTAAGCTCGTAGTTTAATTTGAAATTGCACTTTTACTGACATAATTGATACCGAGGATAAAAATAAAATGATTTTTATTTTCTAACTAAATCATTAACGATCGAATTCCAGTTTATCGATCGAAAAATCTCCTTTACCCAGATCAAGTTCGCTTGTCATCATTGGTTGACTCAGTGTACTTTAGTCTTATAGCCAGACAAAGTCGACGAAATTCGACAAACTGAGATAGCTCGAAGGCAGCAGGTTCTAAGTCAGTAGCGCTTTGAATTAGCAATCTTCTGCGTAACAAAGCATTTTGTCTGGCAGCTAAAGCAATTGAGGCATGAGGATCAAGCTTTACATTCTACGTTTCATAGAAAAAGGGGTTAAAAAGGTATTTGCTGTGTGAGAGAAAGATAAAGAGTTGTCTTAAAAAGGATGAGGAGGAAAATAAAGAGAAAAAGACGTCGAAGAGTATGGTAAATAATTGCATAGTATAAAACAAAGTCGCTTCCCGCTGTGTGTCTGTCCCTATGTATGCTTAGATCCTTAAAACTACGCATCAAAATGCGTTTTTTTTTTTAATAGAATGATTCAAGAGGAAGGTTTATATGTATAATAAATGCATATTACAGTACAGGAAAGCCGAGAAATTCAATGATTTGTATTTTATACTAACCGTTAAAACGTACCTAGAGACGAACACGAGCGAAGCGAGGGTGAGTCGCTAGTGGATGTATATAACAGAAGGCAGCAGACTCCTCCAGACAACCAATTATTGTACCAAAGATAGTAGACAACCCAGTGCAAATGAACCGTTAAGATATAGCTAAAGCTCTCCATTCTACGTCTCACGTACAAAAGGGTTAGGATTTAGGGCCTGTATTTACATTTAGGTATTCAAGCTTGCACAGATGTGAATGAAGCATTTGTTGTAGAAATTTTAATGCATGAGTAGTATTTTACAAATAAATAAAAGATTACCAAAAAAGAGCTCAGAATATTCGATATTACACTTACTTCTAACTATACTTGACGACACGTTTGGCTCAGTTTGTAGTGACTCTACTTGCTGGGCCAAAGGTCGCGGGTTCGAGTCCCGTTGGGAGCATTCATTTATACGATGAACACGAATGTTTGTACTCTAGTCATGGGTGTTTATATTTATAATATGTATGTATGTATGTATGTATTTAAAATTATATATGTATAGTGTATTAACTATCTGGTATCCATAACACAAGTCTCCTAGCTTACCATGGAACTAGATGGTGCTGTGTGTTAATGTCCTAACATATTTATTTATTTATTAATACTGATAATTTAAATAAGAATATGTATTTGCTATTTATCATATTTAAATAAGATCAAAGGAAGTCTTATGTACTATGTGTTTTAGAAGACATTTTTGTATTTTGCATAACACTAAAAATAGTTATTCAGAATATATTTTCTCAGACATGCAGGTTTCCTCACGATGTTTTCATTCACCGTAAGACAAATGGTAATAATATTGGAAATAATTCGTACATAAAAATATCAGAGGTGTGAGACCCGGGATTTGAACCCGCTTCTCACGGATTCCCAAGAGAGCGCGTTACTACTGGGCTACCATTGTCTTTTATGCATTCCTATTATTATTAAATAAAAGGGTTGTGTCCCTTTTTCTTTAAAATAAATTGAAACTTTTTATTCTATTCTTAGGTGAAAATTTTCCTACAAACTTATGTAAACCCACCCTTGCTTTGCCTTGATTAAAAAAAATAATTAAAGAATATTTCCAAATTCGAATTTAGAAGCAGAGAGAGAGAGAAGAAGTACTAGCGACTCACCCTCACTCCGCTCGGGTTCGTCCTTAGTTACATTTTCACGCTTATCTCAGAGATGAGATATTTTATTGCAGTAAAAAGTATCCTATATATTGACCCGAATAGCCAGCTACCTCCGTACTTTTCATTAAAAACCCTCCAGTCGTTTTTCTGTGATACGATAACAGACAGGCAGACAGACAAAAATTCTAAAAACTATAGATCCGGCCTCTGTATCGATAATATTGTATGTATGTCTATTTCAATAAGATTTTCCGAAAAATATTTAATAAACAGATTCGGCTTAGTTAATAATAATAATAATAATAATGTTCTCCTGACCGATTCCGGCCACGGCGGCCAATCTCATTGAGACTAGCCAACTGCGCAGGAGATATTATAGTGCACAAGTGTACGCGCAGACACAAGTGCACTCTCTATTCCTGTCACTCTCATACTCCGGTGGGACGACTACTCGACACGACCGGTGAGAGTTAAGGCGCAGGACCGACGGCTTTACGTGCTCTCCGAGGCACGGGGGTGAAACACCGCCAACTTCCCAACTCCGGGTTGTTACTGAGGCTTACTATACAGAAAGACTCAATAACTAAACTTGGCCCGACCCGGGACTCGAACCCAGGACCTCAGGATGTGCAGCCGTACATGCTAGCCACTACACCACCGAGTTACCGGCTTAGTTACAATTTTATTATATGTATAGACTAGCAGAACCCGCGGCTTCGCCCGCGATCAAACCACGAAAAAATAAACTTTTTCGCAATAAAACATACTTTATTACTTGCAAAACTAAATTGTGTAAGTTTTATTATTTCTTCAAGATATATGGAAAACAAATTAAATTTTAGCGATCGTAACTCCAAATATCCAGTATCTTAAAAGATGTTAATCGTATATTCTATAAATAAATTTACACATTAGGTATTTAGCAAGCTCCACTACCTGTGTTTTTTTGCACATTTTTGTACTCCATCTTTCCAAATTTAGAGGAAGAGAGTACAATGATACAATCGCATACAATATTTACGACTTTAGAATCTTGTAACTCGGCTCATGTGGGTTTTTTAACTAACATACTAACAGGCTAACATCTACCTTATTTTTAAAGACCCAATGCTATGTACACCTGAAGCTTACAGTCTCCCTCCTTCTCCTTCTTTTTAAGTTACACATATAAAGTGCCATTCTTATCTTGCTGTAGCTTTTTGCCCGCGGCTACGCGCGGGTGGACTGATAAATTTGCTCAGTTTTAATTTCCATTGAATTTATATGTTATAGTTGTCGCTGCAGTGGTCAGCCGAAAAGTTATACATAATTTTCCTTTGGATTCAGAATAATTTCCGTTCTGTACTTTATCCCACACAGTAAGTGTGCACTTACAGATAACTTGAGCCATTACTCTATTTAAATATATTCACCAACTCAAAGTTCAATACCCAGTTTTACCCACTTAGGGGCTGAATTTAAAAAAATCTACAATACATGTTTGTTTAATTGTATTAAAGAGCATTAATACCAAGTTTCAAGTAATTCTGATCATAAACAATTTTTTCCTTTTATAAACAGCATAACCCCCTTTTACCCTTTTAAGGGATAGATTTCGAAAAAAAAAAGATATTTGTATTGTTTTATTTTTCATTTTATAGGTAAATTACTATTTTTCGAGCATCAATTACAGAGTTACATACAAACTTTCATCCCCTATTTGACAGCCTCATGGGATGAATTTCAAAAAATGCTAAAATACGTATTTATATAATTGTATTGAAGAGCATTAATACCAAGTTTTAAGTAATTCTGATCATAAATAGTTGTTTGCCCATATTAACTTTATCACCCCCTTTTACCCTTTTAAAGGATGAATTTCGAAAAAAATAGTATACATATATTTCTTATTTTTCATCTTAAAGCTAAATACCATTTTTCGTGCATTTCGCGTTAAGAATGACAGAGTTTCATACAATCTTTTATCCCCCATTTTACCCCCTTAGGGGTTGAATTTCGAAAAATCCTTTCTTAGCGGATGCCTACATTGTATAAGGAATATGTCCTCCAAATTTCACATTTCTACGACCAGCGGTTTAGGCTGTGCGTTGATCGATCAGTCAGTCAGGACAAAGCATTTTATGTATATATAGATTACTGTATACTGTTAAGAAACGTTTGCTGTAAAAGATATTACGGCTGTATAATATGAACTCATTTTATGAGCTTGTTATTACAACAGCATAATAAAAATAAAAAGATCCGCTCACATTGTTTAGGCGCGTTCAAAGAAAATATGAGAAAGCAAAGGCATATGAGAGTAGAGTAATTTAAAATAAAAACGGTCAAGTGTGAATTGTTCTAGCACATTGAGCATTTCATACTGCCATTTATGTATTTAGAACTAGCTTTTATCTACGGCTTCTCTCGCGCCAAGTTTAATTTTGATTTATAAGTTTTGGTTTTAGTTTAGTTTTAGCGTTTACAAAATTATATATTAGGATTTGTGTTAATCTTTTTGTTGTTCAAGTGTAATAAATTAAAAAATTGATGACGTTTACCTTATGAAGGTCCCAACCAACCTTCAATATAATACACATATATATAGTATATATCATATATGTAATATATATAACTATATAATACGCATGTTGATTTTTAGACTATTTACCTCTTTTACCCCTCAAGGTTGTTTTTGAAAAATCAGGAAAAACGTGTTAATTTATTTGTAATCCTGGGAATTTTCAAATTGATACATCTCTCTTCTAAGATTTCTCACTTTCATTTGAACTCCATTTTCACTTTTACGCTAAAAATGCAATGGAGCAGTACTTTGGCACGACCATCAGATACCTAGGTAACAAACTGGTTACCTGATGGAGTTACAAGTATTAACAGTTTACTGAACAAAAAAAAAGAACATTAAAAACATACGTTTCAATTTTTTGGTATTCTAAATTTTTGCCTACAAGAAAACATCCAATTCAAGGGCCTACAAACTAGAATTCTAATTTCACCAATCCGACGTCTTCTCATCAAAATTCTAAACCAAAAACAGTTGATCTATAATAATAATGCAATGTCGATATAAGACACTTCCAATATATTTTCAACGTCATACTTGTACGTGATTTGTTTACAATAAAAATCCCTTTACTTTAACGACTTAAAGATAAAATATGAACCTTTCTTTTGTTCACAAAATCATTTTATTTAAAACTAGCGACTCGCCCTCGCTTCGCTCGGGATTATCCCTAGGTACGTTTTAACGGTTAGTTTGAAATCTTTGAATTTTTCACATTTTCTGTACTATAATATGCATGTATTATACATATAAACCTTCCTCTTGAATCACTCTATCTATTAAAAAACCGCATCAAAATCCGTTGCGTAGTTTTAAAGATCTAAGCATATATAGGGACAGACAGCGGGAAGCGACTTTGTTTTATACTATATATTAATGTCGAATATTAGAGGAAATCTAGGGAAGTTTTACCATAATATTAAAATTTATCAGAAAAAACACAGGTAATACCGTTTTTAAGCACAAAATATGCCATAGGTAGAAAAATAGTAAAATGTGTAGCCAATATTTTCCCCTCGCACGTGATCAATCTTCCAATAAACCTATGAGATTATAGACATTTTAGTGGATGCTGCGCCAGGTGGCTACGACAGGTGTGACCGGGTCAAATAGATTTAGGTTATTAGATTCTAAAGAAATTTTCAAAATATTTCTAAAACCTTTGTTATTGTGACATTTTTAAATTAATTTGTTGACTATCATTTTATTAGTAAACTAGCGACTCCACTCGGGTTCGTCGCTAGTTACGTTTTAACGTTTAGTATAGATTTCTCAGAGATAAGATATTTTCCCGCAGTAAAAAGTATCCTATATATTAACCCGGATAACCAGCTATTATTATACCGAATTTCATCAAAATCTGTCTAGTGGTTTTCGCAGACAGACAAACAAAAATTCTAAAAACTATAGATTCGGCCTCTGTGTTGATAATAATGACTAGGTAAATGTGGAGGGAAAAAAGCCACAGACAGAGTTTACTGATTTCACCCTCAAATAGAGGGGTCCACGCTTATTTCCAAAAATTTAATTAATTCAAAAATAATAAAACAATTTCATAAGTGAATATAGGCGGTATTAAATAACTAAATTATTTAAGTAACTGCTTAACTGATACCCATTACGTTGGGCAATTTCCCTCACAGCTCGACAGTATCGGCCTACATGAGATAAATGAGTTGATAAATTAACCAATATTGTAAAAGCCATGGGCAAGTCTTGCTTAGATTTACGGCTACCTACAACTAACTAGTCGATGATGTAACACGTCTACTTAGTTCGTATATTCTGCACTTAGTTCTTCCAGAGGTTTTTCCATGATTATTTGACTTATGAGAATTCTATATCTGTTCGGGAAATGAAGGTTGTACATTAAGAAATAATTGAGCTTTTTGCTTGATTTGATTGATCAAAAAATTCTTTTACCTTTTACGTATTAACCAATTATGAAAAAATGAATGAAATTAGAATATATTCCTTATAAACCACTAGTTTTTCCTGCAGCTCCGTTTGCATCTAAAAGTCCTAGCGTGGTGTTAGATAATATGATTTGCAAATAAGATTTTTAAAATTTAACTCGTAGTTTCAGGGTGTAGCGCGTTAAAACAAAAAAAAACAAGCTTTTCAGCTTTATTATATTATGATAGATTTAACACCTTTGTATTTATTAATTTGGTCTAAATGGAACTAATTTAATTAGCTATTTCCATTTAAAATACTATTTAATCCATTAATGGCTTTGAAAATAATTCCTTTATTTAAAAAAATTATGTTTTGGAAATGCATTTACGCATATCGCCTGTATAAAAACAAGTGGTAATATGGGACTCACTGGCGAGAAAAGCCAGTACTACCCAACAAAACCCAACAAAACCTGCCCCATGTTAATGGGGCATGGCAGGATCACTTACGCACTCAACCAAGAAGTCTCGATAGCAACTCTGCCAAAGCAGTCCACAACAGCCATGGGGTTGTTCCCACGGTCCACTCTGCTATCAGAGAAGTACCAGGAGCAACCCGCATGGCACACCGCTCATAACCTCATGTTGATGCATATTGTAAGCGCGTGATATCAAATAAGTATGGTGACCTCGATATTGTACATTACTAGATTATCTACTTGTGTATTTATTATCATTATTTAACCTAAGCACAACTAGCACATCAATTATTTAGGAGATTTTTTATCACAGTGCATCAAATAGTGTTTGTAGGAGATTATTCAATTTCTAATGCTAATATTCTAAAAAAAAAATTATTTATATAATATTTATATAAATAAATATTATTTATATAAAAAAATATTATTAAAAGATATGCAGAATAGAGTCAGTGTCGGTGTGAAGCTAGGGTCACTAGGTTAGAAAAATGAAGCGACTGTGAGCAATAGCATGAATGTAAAGGATGTGAATAGTGTTATAGTGTGTAACTAATATAAACATATTTCAACAAACATACGAGTATAAGCGATGTACCCTCGCTTCGCTTGGGAACGTCCTTCGATACCTTTTGTATTTATAATATTACATACGAACGCACAGACACAAAGACACATACATTCATACACACGCAGTAAAAAGTATTAGTAGGTATAATATATTATATATGTATTAATTAGGTATATAAATAAAATAGAAAGATGTTTTGATTGAAAATATGACGATGTGTTCCGATTACTAGAAACTAGGGTTCGGTGTATGGGTCCCGGGACGGGACGTGTCTCGAAGTCCCGGGACTTTTAATAAATTTAGTTATCTCGGGTACAGTAGCTCTACTGCACACAACGAACCCGACGAGTCGTTTAAAATTTAAATGGGACAGACATTAAAAAAATCGTAAAAAGAAGGTACCTGATATTCTTGCAAAAAGATCAAGAGCAATATTAAAAAAAAATGTTTAATGTTTTATAATTATAAGATTTTACTGCCAAAACCTGAATTTGTGATTATAAGAATGAAATATAAAAATTGTTGATCATAAATTTCATGAATACATCTCGCCAAATATTCTCGATTCTAATTTTATTCTAAAGAGTTTTGAAGCCCCGGGATGTCCCGGGACTTTGAAAACGTCCATAAATACAAAAGATATGATAAAAGGAAGAATTCATAAGAATATTTTTTTAATATTTTATGACTAATGTTAAAATGCTATGTTGTTAATAGCATTTTTTCCTCATTTTTCGATTAAATTCAAAGAAAGATTTGACTTCATCTTTTCACACGTGATTGCGATAGCTTCGCCAATTAAGCATGAATTTTAATGAATCTTTTCTTAATGAATAGGTCTCCTCAGGTCTTAATATATCAAAATATACCAATAAACTTCAGTGAATTATCTTTTTCTTAACATCCATTCGAAATTCAATCGTAGACTATATTGTATAGTAAAATAAAAACTAAATAAAACACAACTAAAAACGGTTTCTAATTAAGAATTCTGCGTCAAAGTATGTTAAAAGAAAATTAAACTGTTGGATAAAATGAATTTTTCCCAGAGTCGAGGCACTTTAGTCACGTGATATAATCAAAGAAAAGCGGGGCAATGACATCGTTTACTAAAAAAAATAATTAACAACGTGCTGTTTAAAGGTTGAAATATAAGATTATTTTATAAAAGTAAAATTTTTATAAAAAAGTAATTTTATGTACAAAGTACGACCATATACAAAACTAGTTAAAATCTGCCAGAACTAAAATAGTGCTACAACAGTAAATACAAATTAAAAATATATTTCAAGAAGACTAAAATTATCCTTCTTTATGTCCCTTCGAAAATATATCGTGATCTATATTATATCGTAAAATAAAAAAAATATATTAGGGAAATACGAAAAACGAATCTCCCAAACACTTTTCCTCAACATTAAAGGCAATTTGAACGCACTTACGTAATCTTATCTTAGCATACTCACATGTACGATGACAACAAAACCATATATTTAAACCAAACTGTCGAACCACCTTTATTTAACTCGATTTTTTATTGAAAAAAACACTTAATTGACAGGTTATTGCTACCGTTTGTTTTTTTAATTGTATTAAATTGGCGTTTTATTTATTATTTTCAATTATATGATTTTATTTCCAGCCAGGGTCGTATTGTTTATGGTAAATATTTTATGGGGTTGGAAGGCGTGCGGCCCGGCTGGATACTGCCGGCTATGTAGAGTGTACATACAGACTAAGAAATGCGCGCGCATTCCAAAACGTTTGAACCTGCGCTACTTTTATTACGTAGGTGTACGATTTAAGCATGGGGTGCGTTGGAACTGTTTTGTTAACATTAACTCCCAACTTTGTTAATTAATCGGTTATGAAATTACTGACAGATAACTTAGTCAAGTTACGGATTTTAATATATAAAATAAATAGAATATTTAAAATTTTCACATAAAAATTAGGATTTATATATTAGTATCTTATTTATGCTTTGATATTTGTTTCTTTCGGAAAATAGCTGTACTTGGAAGAGGATGACCCATAATTTAATGCGTGGCAAGCTCTAGGGAAGGCCTTTACGGATACGTAAGACAATCTTAATACCGGTGTCACATAATTAATATTATATTTAAGCTTAAAAACTTAATTTATATTCATTTACCTAATAGTTCACTTTAATACTCATCTATACTAATATTATAAAGAGGTAAAGTTTGTGAGTTTGTGAGGTTGTAGGGGGTAATCTCTGGATCTACTGAACCGATTTCGATAAAATTTGGTAAGATGATAGTTTGAGACGCTGGGAAGGACATAGGATACTTTTTATCCCGAAAATAATCCCTTAAGAGGATGAAAATGGGGAATGAAAGTTTGTATTAGGAAGCAAGCTAGGGTCTTTTCTAAAAAATGCAGTTTTTATAACATTTCCGTAAAACGCCAAGCGAAGCGTGGTCACCCTGGTACTAAATTCTTTAATGACGCAATTGTGTAAAAGTGATAATGAATTACCTAGCCCCTGCGCTCGTATACACTATATTGCAGGAGCCAGTGTCTTCTACCAAATTATGTCCCATTGTTGTGAACAGGCATCAAAGTTCGGAAAATTTATAGGAGAGACAATTATAAAATGATTAAGGATATTTACACAGATAAATAAAATTGAAGTGTCTGTTTGTAATGTCAAAATAACAGCTATTTAATAAATACATATGAAACGATATAGGTACAGTACTTATAAGAAAAAAAAATCAAACTTTTGTCCGTCTGTCTGTTTGTTCCCAACTATCAAAATCCAAAACTACAAACGTTCTGGGTGTTTTCAACCGTTTCACTCCATTAATTTTAGGTTTTCCTTTATATCTCAAGAATCGTAATTGTACAATTATGCTTTTAAATGAAAATTAGCTCAATTGCACACTCGTTTTGTGCTTATACAGATATTCACTCAGCCATTTATTCACGACAACTCACATACATCCATCTCACATCATCCATCTCATTTCAATATTATCATTGTTATCATCAATCATCTTAAATTTAATATGTTGGGACACGCAGCATCATCTAGTTCCTTGGTAACCTACGAGACCTGTGTTATGGTTACCAGATAGTTGATACACTACACATACATATGTAACTTTAAATACATACATATTATAAATATAAACACTCATGACTGGAGTACAAACATTCGTGCTCATCACACAAATGAATGCCCCCAGCGGAACTCGAACCCGCGACCGCTGGCACAGCAAGTAGGATCACTACAAACTCAGCCAAACGTCTCGTTTCATTTAATAAGAATCGCAAATCACACTACTGTTATAATTAATTATATTCAGCCCTTTTTAACGTCCCACTGCTGGGCACGGGCCTGCCTTCAGAACGAGGGGAATCAGGCCATAGTCCGCCACGTTGGCCAAGTGCGGATTGGCGGACTTCACATGGCTTTCGAAAACTTGTTAGGTTTTCTCAGACATGCAGATTTCTTCACGATGTTTCCCTTCACCGTAAGGCAAGTGGTAATCATGTTAGAAATGATTTGCACATGAAAATATCACGAGGTGCGAGACCGGGGATTTGAACCCGCTTCACTCGGTTTCCCAAGTGAGCGCATTACCACTGGGCTACCACTGCCTTATAAATTAATGATGTATGTATATTTGTTTCTTTCGGTGTTATGTTTAAACGATCTGAGGGATTTGGATGAGATTTATTATGAATTGATAATTATTATGATCCTGGAGTAGCACATAGACTGTCGCAGAGCATCTGAGCAAAGTTAGGGCTATTCGAAAATTGTAATCTATTAATTTTCTTACATAACTACATTATATATTCCTAAAGTAAAAAATGATACAATTTAAAACTATGCTATAATTTAATTTAGTAAAATTTTGAGTTAAATAATAATATAATAATAATAATTGGCAAATAATAAGGCATATGTCTATCTCTTAAGGATAACATACTATATCCATTTTACTATATCTAAGCTAGGGACGAACCCGAGCGAAGCGAAGGTGAGTCGCTAGTCTTTTACAATGCGCATAGCCAAGAAATGGAATGCCCTGCCTGCGTCTGTTTTTCCGAGTGCGTATGACCTGAAACTCTTTAAGGTGCGTGTTAAAAGGCTTCTCTTGGGCAAACTCGCTATATCGTAGACCTTATCTATGTCTTCGAACTAAACTAAAGATAAAGAGTAAGCCTATTTCTGATTAAAAAAAAAGCTTCACGCTCAAACTCTTGCGGGTCAGGTAGAGTCAGTAATAAGCGACTCGAACTTTCTCGCTTTTTCTATAGATGTCATTCTCTTCATAGATGCTCGTAGAAGTTTCTCGTACATTTGACCTAACCTTCTTTAAAATTAAAAGAAATAACTAAAATCGAAAAGTACGTATTACCCAGAGATACCGATACTGATATCGTCAGTTTTCTGCACAGATACATTTTTAATTATATAAGGATATTGTGTTTTCTGAATAAAAATCTCATAAATGTGAATTTTAAACATTAATTTCTAACCTGAACTTTGTTATTATAGTAATAATTTGTTTAATTACTATTTTCAAAACATAATTGATATTTTGTTAAATTACAATTTTTAATTTTCGCTAGTTAACATTTATACAGATAAATAAAATTGGAGTGTCTGTTTGTAATATTAAAATAACCGCTTTTTACTAATTGCATATGGATATTTACACGGTACATATACCAAAACAACTGACTTTCACTGGCAGATAGCTGATGTAACAAGGAGTAACTAAGGCTACTTTTATTAAAAAAAATAGGGTCCCACAAAAAATCAATAAAAAGAAAATTAATTAATAAATTTTGTTTTGGGAAGCAACCTAGGAACGAACCCGAGCGAAGCGAAGGTGAGTTGCTAGTTCTAAATAAATATTACTTATGTAAGTAATGGCGCTTGTTTCTGTATTTTCTATCTTAAGCCCATAGTTTTTTACTTTTTATACCTTTGAAGCCTGCAATATCCGCATCGGTATCGGTAATACTTTTTAATAAATATCGGTATCTATATCGTATCGGTAGAAGTGCGTATCGATACATCCCTAGTATTACCTATATATTTATTCATACTCCGCGTGGCTGAAAGTAAACCATAATTCATTAAGTTATATATTTATTTTCTTGCGTATATTACAATATTAATCTATTCTCAATTTGACCACAGACTTTAACAATAAACAAAAGAGTATATATGCGTGTGTGTCAAATACATGGTAGTGTGTGTAACGGTTTTATTATTTATATTTTATATATTTTTAAAAAATATTAACATTCTGCACTCCTCCTTTATATAAACTATAAGTGTGGGAAATTTCATACTCCTCCATCCGCGCAATTTTCGTAAAAAGGGGTACACAGTTTTTGCTTCACGTATTAATATATAGATTTCTCAGTTTCTTTAGTTACACTAAAATAAATTAACAATATATTAAACTAATAAAATTCACGTGAGAACAGAAACTATAAATCAATCTCCATTTACATCTTCCATGTACGATGTAAAACCACACTTAATACATATATTCGTAGTATGTACAATAGCCTTTACCACAACCTACACAAACCGATATTATTACCTATCGTATACGAAATAATATGCTACAGAAACTGCTCCGTGGTAAGGAAACATTATAATCTAATTTCTTGACGGCCTCTGCGGCCAATCTCATTAAATTTAACCATCTGTGCCATCATTATCATGCACAGCACAAGTATGCTTGCAAATACAAGTGCATTTTCTATTCCTGTCACTCTCATACTGTGGTGCGACAACTTAAACGACTGGTTAGAGTTAAGGCTACAACAGCTTTACTCCAAGGAGTGCCTGAAACAACGCCAACGCGACCCGGGACTCGAACCTAGAACTTCCGGACTTGCCGCCATATATGCTACCCACTTAACCACTGAGGTAGTAATCTTGAGATATTGTAGTAACAGAAAAGTAAATAAATTAACCTTTATTACATACTAGTTCTTTCTGCTTCTTACGTTAATTTCACTAAAGTTAAGAAAAGCATGAAGAATTGTAACCCAATGATTGCGAAATCTACATGTATTCCATAGTAAATAAAGCATAAAAAATTTTTCGTCTTAGAAACTTTTCTCTGAACATCTTATATGTTTTCTTAGATATCGTACATATGCATATTAATACATAAATACTTATGTATACTTTGAAAAAAGCTTATTAACTTAAGTCAATCTATTAAAACAGTCAATTTTTCCGCTTTTATATATTGTCGAATTAATGATATCTGATGTAAAATGCTATGTGATATTACCATAGTACGAGTAATATGTAAATTAGTAGGTTTAATATGAGTGATCGAGCTTAAAGCTATGAGGTATTTTCACTCAAATCAGACCATTTACTTGTAACTTGCCTAAATTAAGCTAACCAGCAAAAAAATATGGTTTAATTGTTTATATGAACCTTTTAAAATATAAATAAGTACATATAATTATAAAATATTTTTAAAAAATTCTGTATTTAAATTATATAAACACTATTATTACTTAAAATAAGAAAAATTTTTGCCATCGCTTTTTTATTCTGTGCCTTGAAAATAAATATTTTTGATGGGTTTCAAAAACAAGTAAATATTCAATAAGAATGTATTATTTTTTGTATGTTTGTAACGCGATATCGTTAAACGTTTAGTAGAACAATTTTCATGGTATTTTTTTGTTTAAGTTGGTTATAATATTAAACCTTGATTTATATAAATTTTATTATTATTTATTTATCTAATTTCTATAACATTTGGCAAGGATTTGACATAGATTGCGTCCTAATGACGGACAAAGGATACATTTACCATGGAAGCGAAGTCGCATGCAAAAAGCAGTTTAAGTTCTTGAAAAAATTAATATCTTTGTAATATCATAGAATTTAAAATATATAATACATTTAAATTAATAATAATTACATATATATAAATATAAGTTAGCAACTAGTACACATATACATATGTACATATTATCTACCAGATATAATTTTATTTACATTAATATATATTTATTAGAGACTTAGCCAGAGTTTCTTTTGTAATTGACATTTCTAAAAAATAATGTAAATATTAAAAGATATTTATTAGTCATATCTATAAGGAATCATACCGTAATGTACCAATACAATAATATTTTCAAACTTAATTTAAAATGTTGACGTGTTTAAATAGCCTTTAAAAAATATGCTGTGGCGTGAATGTATGAGTATGAAGTCAATATATGTAA
Source organism: Fabriciana adippe (assembly GCA_905404265.1). Taxonomy (NCBI): domain Eukaryota; kingdom Metazoa; phylum Arthropoda; class Insecta; order Lepidoptera; family Nymphalidae; genus Fabriciana; species Fabriciana adippe. Next base: position 3,542,587 of record FR989995.1, read on the forward strand.
TTTTATATATTTAGTTATTTATATTATAATCTTAGCTAGATTATATATACTTAAGATTAATAGTACAATATGTATAATAAATAGTACGCGATCGTCCATTGATTTTAACAGAATTGCTGTCAATTGCAAGAGTTGCCAAACAAATGCCAATTTTCACGATCAAGCGCCATCCCTTGGCAAGTTTTAATTATATCCCTCAACCCCTAAATCCATTTCCCAAATGTCATATAAACTTAAATATGAGAGTCGGGTACGCTTCACCCGAGTCTCACACCTTGCCCTACTCGCACGATTGCCCAGTCGTCAGACAGTATGAATTAATAGACTATGTTACTAGTATCGTATCATCTTATATATTATATATTATATCGCTTAATATATATATATATATATATATATATATATATATATATATATATATATATATATATAATTTAAATGTCATTATAATAATATTAATATAATATTATGTAATATATTACCTATACTTGAATTGAGGCTTCAAAGACTTTGCACTATGATCCTTAAAAGAAACCTGGTAGTGAAATGATGATGACGAAAAGCTATCACAATGTTATTTTAAGATTATATTATATTATATACTTACATCTGTTTTTTGACTTCTTATTTTAACTGTCTATAAAACATTTAAAATGATACGTACCTGAAAATAAAGATAAATAATTAATATAATTTAAATTAATATAATTAATATAATTTGACGACACGTTTGGCTCAGTTTGTAGTACTACTACTTGCTGTACCAACGGTCGCGGGTTCGAGTCTCGCTGGAGACATTCATTTGTGTGATGAGTACGAATGTTTGTACTCCAGCCATGGGTGTTTAATGTTTATATTTATAATATGTAACTATTTAAAGTTATATATGTGTAGTGTATCAACCATCTGGTATCCATAACACAAGCCTCGTAGCATACCATGGAACTAGATGGTGCTGTATGTTAATGTCCCAACATATTTATTATTTATTTATTATGTTTATTATAATATTTTATAACGATAAGTTAGACTAGTTTAGTTTGATAAGTTATACAACTTTTCTATTCCCTTTCTGTTCAGAAAAAGGACTCTTGCCACTTTCTGCTGAATTAATGGATGTAAATATTTTATATGATAGATACAAATGTTATGAAATGAAAACCAATACAAATTCTATATCTATACATATAATAAAATTCTAACTGAATCGAATCTATACATTAAATATTTTTTGGAAAATCTTATTGAAATAGTAATTATTATCGATACAGAGATTTAGATTTTTTGTCTGTCTGTCTTTCCGGGAACGTATCACAAGAAAACCACTGCACAGACTATTATGGGTACGATAATAGCTGGTTATCCGGATCAACATATAGGATACTTTTTAGTGTGGGAAAATATCACATCTCTGAGAAAACTATACTAAACTTTAAAACGTAGGGACTAGGGACGAACCCTAGCGGAGCGAAGGCGAGTCGCTAGTTAAATAATAATTTTCCAGAAAGGAAATTGAAACCAAAGACCAATAGCAAACCCATATACGCAGTCGCTTTTCCTGTTGATCCTCATAATTGATTATTTTTAAAATAAATTAGAAATATTCTTATTTATTTACTATAGAATTATAGATTTTTCATAAACAAAAAAAAAAGTTTTTTGATAGATGTGAAAGTAAAATAGCGCCATCTACCAGTCACTTAAAACATTTTTAAGCTGGAGCAGCTCGAGCTTTCCAAGCTTATTCGTGTTACAACCAGCAAGCTTTACTATGATTCCAATAGATGGCGCTTGTCATACTATAAAAGAGGCAAAAATTTGAACAAACATATTGCAATATTGGCATAGATTTCTTATGCTACTAGCTGTTTCACGCGGCCTTGCTTTAATTATGTCTCATAGATTTTTATAATACTAACTTTAAAAGCTGCTAAAAATCCCTAAGAAATTGGTGTTCTGAAAATAATATTATTGCAAATTTTCAATTCTGTACCTGAGAAGCATAATACTGTAACTCCGTTCTTTACGAGTTTGTGTTTTTTACAGTATACTATTATTTGTGTCCTTTTTTATAATGGCATAACACTTTTTTGCAGCAAAATTAACTATCTATAATATTAAATACTTAATAATTTTGCTACAAAGAGTGTTATGCCATTATAGAAAAGGACACAAATAATAGTATACTGTAAAAAACACAAACTCGTAAAGAACGGAGTTACAGTATTATGCTTCTCAGGTACAGAATTAAATTTAAAAAATAATATTATCTCAAAGCTACGTTAAATACCTACATACCAATATCGTCGTCAACATTTTTATTTTGCCTATTGAATTACGCCATTCAATGAAAATGTCTACACCAGATAGCTATTAATTACATCCATTCACAACCAATTTTACCATTCAAATTTTGTATTTCTACTTTTTTCTATTATAAGTAAGAAGATACTTTTACTTCATTTTTATGCTCTTTTGTTATGATACCAAAACACTTTGACACTTTAATTTAAAATTTAAAATTAAAAAATAGAATAACATAGATTTTCTATAACATGATAATAAATCTATACATATAATAAAATTGTAACTAAGCCTGTAATCTGTAAATTAAATATTTTTTGTAAAATCTTATTGAAATGGACATTAGTATTGATACAGAAGCCTAATATATAGTTTTTAGAATTTTTGTCTGTCTGTCTGTCTTTCTGTTACCGCATCACAAAAAAACCACTGGAGGGATTTTGATGAAATTTAGTATGGTGATAGCTGGTTATACGGGTCAACATATAGAATACTTTTTACTGCGGGAAAATATCTCATCTTTGAAAAATCTATACTAAACGTTAAAACGTAAGCAGGGGCGAACCCGAGCGGAACGAGGGTGAGTCGCTAGTGAAATATAAAATAATTGAACTACTTATCGTAATCTGGCTTGAAGGTAAAAAATTGTGTCCCAGAAAAAAAACATATTATACTCGTATACAATCGTTACATTATGTCAATCATACCATACGAACACATCAAATGTTAGGTCTTCTTTAATCTACTTCTGTGCCCTTCATTTATCATAGTTATTTTTAGTCTAAATACCTAACGATGAAACCTGAAAACGGTTTCAACAGGAAGTTAGTATAAATATTCGTAGCAGTTGACATGAAAATGCCTGCTTTGCATCACAATACATAGCAATGGCGGTCATTGAAAATAACAGGATAAAAAATTCAAAACTGTAAATTATGTATATTAATATAATCTATTCTAATATTATAAAGCTGCAGAGTTTGTTTGTTTGTTTGTTTGTTTGGTTGAACGCGCTAATCTCAGGAACTACTAATCCGATTTGAAAAATTCTTTTTGCATTAGACAGCCCGTTAACTGAGGCAGGCTATAGGCTATATATCATCCCAGAAAAATGTACGGTTCCCGTGGGATAGATTTGTTTTTGTCTAGGGACGAACCCGAAGCGAAACGAGGGTGAGTCGCTAGTAAATAATAAGTACGTTGGGACATTAACACACAGCACCATCTATTTCCATGGTAAGCTACGAAACTTGTGTTATGGATACCAGATATATGATACACTACACATATATAACTTTAAATACATACATATTATAAATAAAAATAAACACCCATGACTGGAGCACAAACATTCGTGCTCATGACACAAATTAATGCCCCCAGCGGGACTCGAACCCGCGACGGTTAGCACAGCAAATCAATATAAAATGAGCCAAATGTGTCGTCAAATTGTATAATATAATATAATTGTGTTGTGTTTTATGCTCTTTCACCAGACAACAAATCGATCGATCGAAATGATATTTCAATGTTTATAGGACGAAGACTAATAAACTTGTATTATAGGTACGTTCGTTGTAAAATAAAATTTCATACGAGTTTCTAGTCAATACTCCACACTAACATTATAAAAATGTATCCTTGACTGTTACCCTCTGTCTGTCTGTTTGTCACTTTTACAGGCATAAACTATGGAACAGATTTCGATCAAATAGCAAAGGCATAGATTGCATTAAAAGAACGGACACACGCAATTTTTTTTAATCTGCGCTTAATTTACTATGACGTGAGACCACGGGCCAGATCTAGCCTATATTAACGTTATAAAGAGGAAAGATTCTTTATTTGTTCGTTTGTTTATACCGAATAAGCTCCAAAACTACTGAATCGATTTAGATGAAATTTGGCAAGAAGATAGTTTAAGGCCCCGGAAAGGATATAGGATAGTTTTTATCCCGGAAATCAACCCTTAAGGGGGTGAAAGTGGGGATAAAAGTTTATATGGTGAATCAATCTAAGGACGAACCCAAGCAAAGTGAGGGTGAGTTGCTAGTTTATTATAAATAGAATGTTAAAGTATTAAAAACATTTTTATAAATTATAAAAAAGTAAGGAAACGTTTTTAGCGAAAAGACAGTAACTCAATCACAGATCCAAGGCCATGTCGCTCCAGTATCCTTATCAAGAATTGTAATCCTCGTAGCTGTAACAGAGCAAATTTTCCTTCAAAAGGTACCTATTTTTTTTTTTTCATTACTTTTTAAAAGGGTATCTTGACACCTTGTAATTTGTTTGCTTATTGACCTATTTCAAAAAAAGGTAATACACAATTCGGGTGTTTTTTGTGTCTATTTGTTTTATAGATAATCGATTAAATCTTAAGAGTAGTCCCATATAAAAAGAAAATAATGTCATTTAGATATTTTTGATTCTGAACTCATGTACCATTCTAGTTAAAAAAAATTAAACTTAATTATTTATAGTGTATATAATTGTTAGTATTGTCAATATAATATTGTACTAAAACTAACTCGAAAATAAGAAACCTATTTTCAGGCCCTGAGAACTAGGAACCAAATATATAATCATTAAATCCTATATTTTTTTTTTGTTTTTATTATTATGTACATTAAAATATTAATTTTATTTGCAACGGCCAAGTTAAGAAAAAAGATATTTTTCAAAAAACATGTGAAGCGTAGAGAATTAAGGATGGCTTCAAGGAACAAAACGGGCTACTATTATCATTGTGTTTATTTGTGCGTGCATATGTACATACATATGTATGTGTATTTGTAACTTTTGTACATTGAAAAAGCTGGATGGATTTAGAATAAATTTATTACACAAATAGACTATGACCTGGACTCTGGAGTTCCACATAGGCTGCTGCTTGGCTTATATGGTCTCACTCGTGCGAATCGAGGTTAAGTCGCTAGTCTATACTAATATTATAAAGAGGCAGAGTGTGTCTGTTTGTTTACTTGTTTGTTTATTTATTTGTTTATTTGTCTGTCTGTTCGTTTGTTTGTTTGTTTGTTTGTTTATTTGTTTGAACTCGCTGATCTTAGGAACTAATCCGATTTGAAAAATTCTTCTTGCATTATATAGCCCGTTTATTAAGGAAGGCTATAGGCTATATATCATCAGTAATAAAATATATAGTCTATCTATTCCATACTAACCTTTAAAACGTACCCAGGAACGAATCCGAGTGAAACGAGGGTGAACCGCTATTATGCTAATAAATGCGAAAGGCGTATTTTTTTTTTCTCACGCTATAACGTCTCAACGGATTTGCGTACAATTTGGATATAAGATAGTTTATATCTTCGATACCGTAGTAATGAAGTCGCGAGCAAATAATACAAAGAAAATGTTACAATTTAATTGAGAAAAATATCATTTTAGTGTTAAAAAACTTTGAATAATGAGGGTTAGTAATGTACATAGGGATGTCATATTATAATTATTTTATGACGTAACGATTTAATTCATCATTTTATTATTTCAATACAATTTTTAGTATTTCTATTCTTCAAAGATTGTAGAATCACATCTAATACAAACTCAAATGTGCGTTTTAATTTAAAAAAAAAATAATCCCTAACATATTAACCTATTCATTAAGGCCGTTTCAATAAGTCTAAACAGTATCTTGAAGATTCTAAGTAACGCTGCAGCATCAGGTCAAGGTTACTATATCATGGCAATGTCATTGAAGTAACGGGATATCAAGTTTCGAATGGATTAAATCGATGGAAGCTGCTTATATCCTTTTACCGTCTACGGATTTTATTGATTTAAAGCTAAGGACACTCCATCAAGTCACCTTTCAAACAAAAAAACAAAATAAATTAGAATCGACTCATCCGTTTGGGTGCTACGATGCCACAGACAGACACACAGATACACAGATATATACACCAATACACACGTTAAACTTATAACACCCCTTATAAATGAAATATTAGATCCTAATAAAATTAAACTGGCGAAGTTAGGAGATATTGACATAGAAAGTGCCATTAATATATATTGCAAAGCCTGCGTCCTTCCTCTAGTAATCCCTTGGGATTTCTGTTCTTTGTAATTTTCCAGTACGCGTGTAATCTGGTTTTCATTGAAGATAGCATAGATATAGATCCTTTTTCTCTTATCATTTTTGTCACTTAGTTCTTCGTTATACTATAACAGAATTATAATAAAACTAGCGACTTACCCTCGCTTTGCTCGGGTACGTCCCTAGACACGTTTCATTTTTTTTTGAGCGGAATCCTAATTTTTTTTGTAAAATAAAAGTAGCCTAAGTTACTCCTTATAACATCAGCTATCTATCAGTGACAGTATCAGTCTAGCCGTTTCGGAGATTAGCCGAAACAAACATACAGACAGACAGCCAAAAAAATTTTAAATTGTGTTTTTCTTATAAGTACCGTATAATTTCATATGCATTTAGTAAAAAGCTGTTATTTTGACATTACAAACAGACACTTCAATTTTTTATATATATATATATATATAATATTGCATATTGGTCGATTAAAATATAGGTCTGTTGATTTTGGTTTTAATAAGTATCTCCATACAATATACATCCTATCCTAAAGAAAGGACAATATCTTTTATTTCATGGCCAGCAAATGTAGCAAGTAAAAATATTCGAACGATGCAATAAGATAAATTTTAATAGCCAGCCAAGATGTGAGAAATTTCTATCGCTTACAACTCCTCGCCCTGCAATGTTCTACCATAATACCTTATTTATGATTTTGCAACTGCCTTTATACAGCAGGCATAGAGAAGTCTTTTTTAACGTAGGAAATGCATTTTCACATACCATCTGCACTTACAGGTGGTTATGTGGTTAGAAAAACCAGTACCACCCCCGACCTGATGGGGTGTTCTTCGCAGGATCACTTACGCACTTCATCACGCCACGACAACACCCGTGATACAGATCACAATAACTGAGGGGTTTCCCCACGGCTTCCCCCACGGCTTACTTTGCTATCAGAGGAGACCCAGGAACAAGTCTCCTACCACCATGACAAGTGAACATGTGAACACATATCGGGGAGGTTAGGCTATAGCCTACCACAGCAGACAGCTATTGTATAAAAGAAAGTATAAAGACAACTTCACTGAATTAGGAGATCACAATCTGCTTAAATTAAAGATGGAGCGTTGACTTAATAATATCTGTAAGTTTATTAGGAATATTAATAACTTATATAATTAATATGAATAAGAATGTTAAGCCATAGACAGAGAGAGAAAATAAAACGTTCATTTTAAAAAAGGAGAGCGACATAAGCGTGGTAAAAATTTAAAAAACTGTATTTTCCCCAAAAATAAATATTTTTATTTTATATTTTGTATTTAGCAAACAGTGTATGCTTCAATAATGAATATACCATTTTGTAAGAGGTGTTATTGTGAATAGAAGATGTGCTAAACATATACAGGCTGGTGATAAAAACGAACAACCTGGTAATTACGATAACATTACTACTTGTAATTTTGTTTTGTTTTTAGGAATCTTGTTTTATACTTGTAACAGTCGTTTTATCAAGATATAAACTTTAGTAATTTTTTTATCTATACATATAATAAAATTCTAACTAAGTCGAATCTGTACATTAAATATTTTTTGGAAAATCTTATTGAAATAGACATTACTATCGATACAGAGATCGAATCTACAGTTTTTGGTATTTTTTCTGCCTGTCTGTCTAGGAATGCATTACGAGAAAACCACTGCACAGACTTTGATGAAATATGGTATCATTATAGCTGGTGGTAACATATAGGAGTCCAGTAGCTAACAGGTACGTTTGCAGATCGTCAGACCCTGGATTCCAATCTTGGGTGAAGTAAAAATAGTTACTGTGTAGTAGTAGTAAAAATAGTGGGTGTAAAGAAACAAAAGAAGAATAGAAAAAGTTACCGAAGAATATGCGAGGTTATTGTATAGATTTGAGTCTTAAGTCGTTAGTAGAAAAAACTATATATAGTATCATATTCGTAATTTGTATAAGTTTTAGTATTATAAATTTACATATTTTATAAACGTCCGCCATTAACAGGAAACGCCTATCAAACACGTAACGTGTTCGATGATGGTTTTAAAATTATTTAAACTTTATAGAAATTGATGTTGAAACTTCATAACTTCATCTTTGTTAGACGGAGGAGTTAATCTTATGCTTCATTAGTTACGACCGTTTAACTTTTGAATTAAATTCTTATAGAACTTCGTAAAATTGGTAAAATACACTTCCTAATTTAAAGTATATTTTCAGTAAAAGCTCAAAAGACATGTGCCGCAGTGTTCATTATGCCACATATGTATTCAGCCCTTTTTAACATCCCACTGCTGTGCACGGGTCTCCCTTCAATACGAGGGGGATCAGGCCATAGTCCACCACGCTGGCCAAGTGCGGATTGGCGGACTTCACACGTCTTTCGAAAACTTGCTAGGTTCTCTCAGACATGCAGGTTTCCTCACGATGTTTTCCTTCACCGTAAGGCAAGTTGTAATCATGTTAGAAATGATTCACACATGAAAATATCAGAGGTGTGAGACCCGGGATTTGAACCCGCTTCACTCGGTTTCCCAAGCGAGCGCGTTACCACTGGGCTACCACTACCGATAATGCCACATACATTACCATATATTTTGTACTCGCACCTTACCCTCGCTTCGCTTATTTGCATCTGAACCAGTTATTGTTTTCTATTCGTAATGAGAGATTTTCCCCTGTAGTAAAATGTTAATCTGAGTAGTAAGTTATTGCTACACAAAATTTAGTTAAAATTCGTTCCGTATTTTTTGTGTAAAAAGTAAACAGATAAGCATACATACGGACAAACAGATAAAAATTTCAACCGCTATAGTTCTAGGGTCTATATTTTGTACACATATGTAACAGTCATTGTTTTTAAAATATATTTCATTTACAGATATCGCTTTGTTACTATTTTATTATATGTATAGATAAAACTTTTCAGAAACTTAATTAATGAGTTTTTAGAAATAATGTCTGCCTGTTCATGCTCTCATGCTAAGTGGAAATCAAGTTATCTGCTTTATAAAAAAAAAATATACCAATCGAATTGATAACCTCCTCCTTTTGGAAGTCGGTTAAAAACTAAATAACACTTTTATATTTTAAGCCATATACAATGTCTAATTAACAAATAAATTAAAATATATTATCGTTACTAAGGTACAGTTTTGTTGGGACACAGCACCATCTAGTTCCATTATAAGCTACGAGGCTTATGTTATGGATACCAGATAGTTGATACACTACACATATATAACTTTAAATACATACATATTATAAATATAAATACAAAACACTGGACTACAAACATTCGTGCCCATCACACAAATGAATTCCCCCAGCGGGACTCGAACCCGCGACCGCTGGCGCAACAAACTGAGTCAATCATGTCATCAACCAACTGGAAGTAGTTAATAGTTAGTGAGGACCTCATAGTATATTAACTAACCCTCACGGGATAAGAAGGCCCAATTTATGTTACACTCATTCTTATCCTTTGGTAATCATAAAGGATTATCGTTACACGTGTAATTTGAGTACAAGTAGGTAATCTTGTTTCTATTTCCGAGAAGATTTCCCGTGACCCGGATCGTTCATATCTCAACGTATATTATGCCATGATAAAAGCCTTAACAACAGAAAATATGAAGATTTTCAAGTAACAACTAAGATGTGAAGTCTTAATAAAAAAATATAAATGAATCCCGAAGTTTATTTAATTTCGACTCAAGTTAGTATTAACTTGGTAAAGTTTAAGTTTTAAATCAAATACGTTTGAGTAACAATCATTTATCTGAACTGAATAGTTTAATAAAATTTTGAGTAGAATCTGTACATTAAATATTTTTTGGAGAATGTTATTGAAATAGATATTATTATAATCGATAAAGAGGCGGAATCTATAGTAATTAGCCTTTTTGTTTGTCTGTCTGTCTGGGAATGCATCACGAGAAAACCATTGGGCAGATATGATGAAATTTAGTATGACAATAGCTGGTTATTTGGATCAATATATGGGATACTTTTTACTGCGGGAAAGTATCTTTACTAAACTTTAAAACATAACTAAGGACGAATTCGAGCGGAGCGAGCGTGAGTCGCTAGTATAGTATAAAATCATTTATAAAAAGTAAACTTAAAAATCTCAACAGAATGCCTTCTGAGCCGTTGATTTGTTTTTTATTATCATTAGATTCCTTACAGACTTACATACTGACATCTATACAGATAAATAAAATTGAAATGTCTGTTTGTAATGTCAAAATGTCAAAATAACAGCTTTTTACTAATGTTTAAAAAAATTGTCTGTCTGTTTGTCTGTTTATTTCGGCTAATCTCCGAAATGACTAGACTGATTTTGACGGGACTTTCACTGACAGATAGCTGATGTTATAAGGAGTAACTTAGGCTACTTTTATTTTAGAAAAAGAATTAGGGTTTCGCTCAAAAAAATTAAAACGCACCTAGGAACGCACCCGAGCAAAGCAAGGGTAAGTCGCTAGTTTAACTTAAATTTAAAATGTAAAATGGACGATTCAAAAGTACTTGTAAAAGTTTATTTGAATAAATTATATTTTACTCCTCCATTGGACGTGACGTTGGCGAAATAATTTGTACTCAACTGGCACGAACAAATAAATTAAATAAAGAATAGAATTAAAGTATAATATGTTGATTTAATTAGAAACCACTTTTAAAGTAATTGATTAACCAATATAGAGGAAAAAATTTTCAAACCAGACTAGTTGTAGTATTTCACAGATTGGTTTTTGGCGTTTTATAAAATAAAAAAATAAACTGTTATCAAATATTAATAGCAGCTTATGTAAACATAATTAAGAGTCCATATAGTTTGATATACTTATTACGAAAACACATCACGATGTAAATTAAACTTTGTTCACTAAGCGATCAAATCAGATATACACGACGGCTTCCCCAATTTGATCGGTTTTCGATGGTCAAACTACCCTAAAAGCAATTCAAACTAAATACTTTGAATTAACAAATATAGTAACACTTTCTTAGATTTACGCGAATATTTAACATTTTAAATAAATCTATCTTTTCGGATTTTTTGCGGAAAATTACGCAATCCGCGAAAAAAATTCCGCGAATTTATCCGCGAAAAAATCCGAAAAGATTGTTTTATTTAAAATATAGTAACACCTAATCAAATTCATTTTAAAAACTGTAAAAATTATATTTGAATACTTATTGAAATTATTAAAATAAAAAATAAAAGGTACTTCGACACCATTTTTCTTTTTCCTTTACATTATTGTATAACTTTGTGGGTAGACATCGTCTGTAATAACTTTTGAAACATCAAAAATCTTGGTCTCTCTCGTGATTATATGCTGTAAAGTACATAAAAAGTATGCAACCAAAAACCAAATTAAAACTGAACCGACAGAATCAGATAAAATAGTTTTATTTAAAATGGCAAATATCCACGTAAATCTAAGAAGAATTAAGGTTATACATGTATTTGTATACATAGATTACATTAGCGTTTTTTCGCGACTCCCCACGCGTTGTTCAATTACGTATTACTATATCTTCAAAAGTTATAGCCTATGTTACTCTGATGTATAAGCTATATTTCTGTTAAGTATGATCAAAATCCAATCAGTAGCTTTTGCGTGAAAGAGTAATTGTTACTCTTTCAAAGCTACTGATCCACCATCCACCCTTTCGCGTTTATAATATTAGTAGAATAGGATATTTCTTAATTATTTTTAATAGCAAATTAACATAAACGTTAAGATTTTTTTTGAATTTGTTATAAAAAAAATTATCACTCCCGAATAAATGAATATGTTGGGACATTAACACACAGCACCATCTAGTTTCATGGTAGATAAGGAGGCTTGTGTTTTGGATACCAGATAGTTGATACACTACACATAATATATAACTTTAAATACATACATATTATAAATATAAACACCCATGACTGGAGTACAAACGTTCGTGCTCATCACAGAAATGAATGCCCCCAGCGGGACTACAACCCGCGACTGCTGGCACAGTAAATGGGATCACTACAAACTGAGCCAAACGTGTCGACAATGTTAGTGTTATTTAAATTGAATTTTCAAATCAATATTTTTGATATATTTATTTATGAGTCTCAACACCGCTTTGAAAATTTTAATAATGAATTTTTTAATACTAAAAATATGATTTATTCTTGTTTTGTTGAACAAAGCAATCTGTACGATTGTTGTTTACATGAAATAATTTATGACTAGCCGAGTACCCCCCATTTGCTAATATTGTAGATTTTTATTTAGTACTAGCGACTAACCCTCGCTTCGCTCGGGTTCGCCCGTAGGTAGCTTCCCGAAACAAAATTAATTAATTAATTTGGTTTTAATTTTTTTTCGTGGGACCTTTCTTTCTTTTAATAAGTAACCTAATTTACTCCTTATTACATCAGCTATCTGACAGACAGACAGACAGACAAAAATTGTAAAAAATGATGTTTTGGTATATATACCATCTGTACATCCATATGCATTTAGTAAAAAGCAGTTATTTTAATATTATAAACAGACACTCCAATTTTATTTATTTGTATAGATTAAGCAAAATTTATTGGTTTAGAGACCAGCATGTACGGTTGCAGATCGTGGAGTCCTGGATACAAGTCCCGATTCGGGTCAAATTAGTTAGGTACTGTACTGCCGTCATAATAAAGAAACAAAACAAACAAAGAAGGTCGTAACTTCGTCAAAGTTGATATTTGAAGTTTTGTCTTAGTACTTAATAGTAGTTTTGACATAGTTACGATGAAATGGTATCTCCGGAATCATAAAACTTAGAGCTTTATGAGTAAGACTATCAAGGAGCATTTTTTTACTGATTCCAAATATGCATTTAAGTCATTTTTGACCAAATTGTTAGTTAGGGCCCTTTTTTATTGATGACGACACGTTTGGCTCAATTTGTCGTGACCCTACTTGCTGTGCCAGTGGTTGCGGATTCGAGTCCCGCTGGGGGCATTCATTTGTGTGATGAGCGCAAATGTTTGTACTCCAGTCATGGATGTTTATATTTATAATATTTATGTATTTAAAGATATATGTACATATATATTGTATCAACTATCTGGTATCCATAACACAGGCCTCGTAGCTTACGATGGAACTAGACGGTGCTGTGTGTTAATGTCCTAACATATTTATGTATTTATTATGAAGGCAGTATATTTTTGTCATGATTCACTCAGTAGACCGAAGTTGGGAAGTCAGCGGTAATTACACCTGCCTCGGAGAGTACGTTAAGGTTTTGAGTCTGGACCGCTTGCAGGTTGTGTCGAGAATCGAGATGTTATTCCACTACAATATGAGTCTCAATTAGATGAGAAAGATGAGAATCTTGGTTTGTAAAGTGTCGATACACGGCGCGAATAGGTTTTTAAAAAAATGCTATTTGTTTCATACCGCTCGCTTTTCGAATCCGTATGGTGCGTTAGAGAGGGCTGCAAATCTTACAGGCAATTACACACATTTCTTGTTTGAAATATTGTTTCGGGTGATAACTTTTTCTCCCCCCAAACCATTTACATAATGAGACAATTTTGGTCTCTAGATTTAGATGCTAATTATCATACTCAATATTTCTTTAAAATAAAAACGTACGGTCCTAGTTTTTCATTATATCTAAAACATTTCCAAAAATTATGAAAATTAGACTATGTTAATGGGGGGAAAAACGTTATCGCTTTTTGTATGAAAATTTACAGCTTCACAATCTGTTAAGGAGATTATTAAGAAAATTGTTGTATCGATTTAAAACTTTATAAGTACGTTTGTTGTTGACGTTGAGTTGACGTTCTTCTTCTATCTATATATCTATATCTTCTATACATATTATAAAATTCTAACTAAGCCGAATCTGTACATTAAATATTTTTTGGAAAATCTTATTGAAATAGACATTATTATCGATGCAGAGGCCGAATCTATAGTTTTTAGAATTTTTGTCTGTCTGTCTGTCTGTCTGTCTGTCTGTCTGTCTGTTACCGCATCACAGAAAAACCACTGGAGGGATTTTGATGAAATTTGGTATGATGATAGCTGGTTATCCGGGTCAACATATAGGATACTTTTTACCGCGAGAAAATATCTCATTTCTGAAAAAAAATACAAAAACTGGTAGGAACAAAACCACGACGATACTATTTGTAAACAGTTTAGCAAGGTAACTTACAAAATATGGTAAAAACTATAAAAATAGCTTATCTTAAAAATCAAATTATCAAAAGCGCTATTTTATCCATTAAAATAGTTATTTTAATTAATATTTATTTATGTGTTATTTAGATATTCGACAATAGATGTCGCCATGTGTTTTTAAAATACATAGTTTAAATTCCAAAAAAATTAATGTACAGATATGACCTTTTTTCGATTTTATTAGAATTACTACTAAATCACCCGCGGCTCCGCCCGTGTTTAAATTATCAGTAAAGCAAACATTTTCGGTTCATAAATTAGTAACTATACATACAATAAAATTGTAACTAAGCCGAACCCGTAAACTCAATATTTTTTCGGAAAATCTTATTGAAATATTCATTATTAGCGATACAGAGCCCGAATCTATAGTTTTTAGATTTTTTCTGTCTGTCTGTATGTGACCGCATCACAGTAAAACCACTAGAGGGATTTTTATGAAATTTGGTATGGTAATAGCAGGTTATCCGGGTCAACACATAGGATTCTTTTTACCGCAGGAAAATATCTCATTTCTGAGAAAAAATACAAAAACTGGGTAAAGTAAAAGCACGATGATGCTATTAATATTTTAGCAAGGTAACTTACTTATATATTATGTTAAAACTATTAAAAAAAACTTATCTTAAAAGGAATATTAACAGCGCTATGTTATTCATTAAAATAGTTATTTTAATGAAAATTTATTTATGTGTTATTTAGCTATTTGATAATAGATGTCGCCATGTGTTTTTAAAATACGTAGTTTATCAAAAAAAAATGTACAGATATAACCTTTCTATGACTTTACTATAATTACTACTAAATTACCCGCGGCCCCGCCCGTGCTTAAATTTTTAATAAAACAAACTTTTTGGCTTTATAAATTAGTAACATATTAGTAATATTTTGTTGGCCGAAACGATTTTCAAATGAGAATATTTGTAAATTTTTATTGTTGACTAAATAATGTTAATGTTTTTTAATCTTTTAATGTAAAAATTGGGCAAATGCAAATCCAACTCGTGCATTATAGGTTTCGTATAGCAAAATGCTATTTTGTTTTTCTTACTTACGTGTTTTGTTAGGTTAACACTAAAATAAATACGAATAATATTTACGTTTCCACAATACCTACTCATTTTTGCACCGTAAAAATAAGTTCAATTTATATTATTTTATAACATTTTATGGAAAACAAGTCTATGGCTGTTAAACTGCCAAAGCGGGTAACTAAAAATATTTCATATATCAAAAACTATGAAAAAGTATTTTAGGAACTGTTATACCTCAACTTTTTCACTTTTTCTTGACACCTTTTCTTGGAAGGTAAAGGCTTAAAGGACACAATAAAATGCTTACGACTTTAATCATATTAGCCGAGCCATATGAAATAAAAAAATGTATTCGCTTAGAATTATTTACTTATTACACTTTCTTTTGAAAATCGTTTTGGAAAATATTACTAACTAGCGCTAATTAAGAAAAGTTATCATTATGTAATTTAAATAATCAGCTATATATTAAATTATTCTATAGCTGTCTATTAGTAAAAAATGATTAAAATTAATTCCGTAGTTTGAGAGTTTATCGTGAAAAACTAAAAAAACAAACAAAACAGAAGTATAGACATACATAAATGTTATTGCTAAAAGAAAAAGTTCAATTTAACGGAGGAACCTTTGTGGCATTGTCAATCTCTGCCATTATTTACCAATCATGCGGTGCGCAATGAAAGTGGTATATGTAAGAGTATACTAATGTGTAAATCCTAAGAATTTGGTTTTTGATCATCTGAACGCGGGCGGAGCCGCGGGAAATGCTAGTTATTTTATAAATTAGAAATATGGATATTGAAGTTTAAACTATATTGCCAATTTAATTAAAAAAGAAATAAAAAAATATACCGACTTCTAAGTCACTTAAGTAAGTTTCCATTAGGGATGGAATTTCATTTTGATTTTTTATGACACAAGTTTTACCTATATAGTATAAAAAAAAAATTTAAATCGATACATTTTCAAACAAATAAGAATTGAGCCCATCCTCCCTTTTAAAGTCGGTCAAAAATTGTAATTTCTATGCCATAATAAAATATGGCTAAGGGTTGCTTGTTACGATATAAAAGCAATATTAACATTTTTGGGGTAAACTAATAAAACTAAATATTTCCAAACGATGTCCGCCTACGTCTTTCAAGTCGATATACTCGTATATATATATATATATATATATATATATATATATATATAATGAATTGTATTTGATTATAACGATAAACTTGATTATGACAAAATATATGCATATCCAGCACTAGGTTACATATTCCAATATTTGGACAATATCCAAGAAATCACAATCACCTTATGTTGTCTATACATATACAAATACGTAAGGATATTGGATATGTAGCCAAAATTAGACTATATATATATATATATATATATATATATACATACATACATACATACATACATACATACATAAAAATAGAATTATGTTTGTTAGTATATATTTTGGCGATCTCGTTACTTTATAGGCTACCATTTACTGTGCAGATCGAAAAGTCCGAGGTTCGAGTCCCGAAACTGCCAAAATATCCTCGGAAAGTACGACACGAATACATAGGTCGTGTCGAGTTATCGTTCCATCGAAGTTACAAGGAATATAGAATGCATATTGTATCTAAGCACACACTGTACTGTAAAATGTAACAATAATTCAATTTAACTCTAGTGTTAATGGTTTCAAAACGTGCTAATTGAGCACAAATTACTTCGTAAGAGTAATTGATCATTATCATAATTATATTGTTCGCCATATTTAATTTTATTGTTAGGGTTACTTTCAAATAATAATGGTGCCAGAATTAAATTCTATAATACACAGAAGAAATAATGAAAGAACTTTTGCACCACACAATTGATCTTATAAAAAATCTATACAGATAAATATAATTGGTGTGTCTGTTTGTAATATTAAAATAACTTTTTACTAAATGCATATGGATGTATACAGGATGCATATATCAAAACAACATTTTTTTCAATTTTTGTCTGACTGTCTGTTTGTTTCGGCTAATCTCTGAAATGGCCGGACCGATTTTGACGGGACTTTCGCCGGCTGATAGCTGATGTAATAAAGAGTAACTTAGGCTACTTTTATTTTAGAAAAAAATAGGGTCCCAGGAAAAAAAATTGAAACCAATGAAAAATTGAATAATATCCGATTCAAATAGGGAAGTTGTATACATACATTGCATTTTTATCTATATTTCTTCTATGTAAACTATAAACTATATATAATATACCTAGAGATGAACCCGAGCGAAGCGAGGACAAAACAGTTCGTCTGTTTGTAATCCGTTTTTTTTTTGTTTTGCTTAGTAGCTATTGACGAACTTTGGCGTTATGAAAAAAAAAATTGAAAACAGTTTTTTATATAGATACGTGAAGATAAAACATTTAAATACCTTTTTCTCAGCTGTTTGTCAATCTATTTTTTTTTTCGTTTAATAGCTAGAATGTAATGGAGTAGAAAGAAATGTTGGAAAAATGAAAATTCGTGATATATCTTTTCCTCAAAAAAACTACACGAGTGGACCCGCGTGCTAATTTTATAGAACTTTATTGTTACCATAATATAAAAGAAACATTTTATTATAATAAATATAAAGGAACAAGTATGGCATTTAACAAAGGCTTCATTCGAGATACCAGAAAGATACCAGGACGATATCATAAAAAGAAATGTCGTCATCTATACAATTTAGAATATGTACGGGTTTTGCGTTCACATTACCAAAATGCTAAGATACTTTTATTAAAAAGTTTTATATACTTACGCTTTTACTTTTATTATTATGTACTTAAATGTATTAAAATACAGGTAGCACAGTGGTAACGTGCTCGCTTAGAAAACAGATTGAAGCGGGTTCAAACCCCGGATTCTCGCAATGAGTTTTTATTGGCGAATCGTTTTCAATATAATTACAACTTGCTTTACGTTGAAGGAAACATTATAAGGAAAAATGCATGTCTGAGAGAACTTGTTCTCGAAATATATGTGAAGCAGTTTGGTCAGCGTAGCGTATTATTTTATGATACATACCTATTATATTACTGCATCGTTAGTCTGTATTCTGGCTTTCTTGAAATACGGATGCGAAGAGCCAAGAGAGCTGTTGAGGTTTTCTGACAAGAAATTGTTAGATGATTTTTGAGGTTAGGATTTTATTTAATGTATACTTTCGTACATTCTCTATTTCGGTTCAGTTTGGTTCGGTTAATAAAATTTGGATAAAATTGAAGTAAAGGTATAAAGTGCATTCTGCAAGTAAAAGAAGCAAAATTCTTTCGAACAGAAGCACATTTATTATCTCACTAGCGATTCACCCTCGCTTCGCTCGGGTTCGCCTCTAGACATACAAAAACAAATCTATCCCACGTGCACCGTACATTTTCCCAGGATAAAAAGTATTCAAAATGTTGACCGAGGATATAAGGTACCACCATGCAAAATTTAATTTAAATGACTCTAACAATTTCGGAGCTTAATGTGTACAAACAGACAGACAGAAAAACAAAAAATTGAAAAAATCTGGGTTTATTTTATTATTCTTCTTACATCCCCCTGTCTTGCTTTACAGCATTTTTTTTCACAGACATTCGACCTCTACAGTTTTATTATATGTATAGATATATATGTATTAATTATAATACTCAGAACAATTATAGTTTAGAACAAAAAAGACAATTCTTTGACTAGCTGTAATGTATGGAAATGAATGTCAATAAAATAAGCTTCAACTCAAAAGTTTTACTGGAACAATAGAAAAGTTCTAATATCCACTCTCTAGCTCCAAAATCATTTAAGCTCAAAAGTATCGATATATTTTGTTATCATGCAAATTTTACTTAAGACGAAAACAAACTTTTCAAATCGATATGGTAATTAGAAGTTGGTTTAAATCGACTTCTAAAATTTGATAACATAGTTCAAGTGAAGTAAGTTTTTAAGAGAAATTGATAAGTTTTTAATATGAGAATTTGAACTAATTGAAAGGTTAATATGAACATTAACCTCGTGCTGATTCTATTTTATTATACTTACACAAAGTATTGTATTCGGCCTTTTTTTAAAGCCCCACTGCTGGGGGTGGGCCTCCCTTCAATACGAGGGGAATCAGGTCATAGTCCACCATGCTGGCCAAGTGCGGATTGGCGGACTTCACATGTCTTTCGAAAACTTGCCAGGTTTTCTCAGACATGCAGGTTTCCTCACGATGTTTTCCTTCACCGTAAAGCAAGTGATAATCATGTTAGAAATGAATCGCACATAAAAATATTAGAGGTGCGAGACCAGGAATTTGAACCCGCTTCACTCGGTTTCCCAAGAGAGTGCTTTACCACTGGGCTACCACTGACACAAAGTATATGTATAGATAAAATATTAGGTATCAAAAATGAGAGAAATACTTTGTAGCTATTGACGTTTTAAAGCAAAGGCCGCCATCATAAACCAAATCACTTAAAAAGTATTCTAACCTTTAGGTGTTTTAAATCCATTCACAAGTGATGAAGATATTTGACGACACGTTTGGCTCAATTTGTAGTGATAGGGTCGCTTGCTGTGCCAGCGGTCGCGGGTTCGAGTCCCGCTGGGGGCATTCATTTGTGTGATGAGCACGAATGTTTGTTCTCCAGTCATGGGTGTTTATATTTATAATATGTATATATTTAAAGTTATATATGTGTAGTGTATCAACTGTCTGGTATCCATAACACAGGCCTCGTAGCTTACCATGGAACTAGATGGTGGTTTGTGATAGTGTCGCAACATATTTATTTATATTTATTATAATATAGCACACGCACCACACAAATAACCGTCCCACGCTTTTACACTCAAATATAATATTTAATTCCAAGCATGGCTTATACTGAAGCCCTTTGATAATTATTTTAGGGTATTTTAGTGCAGCACTGTAAAAGCGTGATTTTTATTAGTTTTTATACAATTTTTTTTTCTTTTAATTCAATTCTTTTGTTTCCAGTCTTCTAGGAGTGCCGTTTGGACAAAATTTACTTCACCAATGTCGCAATTTTTTACTTTTTGATAGAAATTGTATTTAACTGTCCCAACTCACAGTGTTGATGTATAAAATTAAGTTTAACTTAACAGTCATGTTTACAAAGTTTGGCGTGAGTATTATTAACGTTGAGGAGCTATCCCTCGTAAATAGCTCCTGGCGTCATCAGGATGATATTATTATCTTCTTCTCCATATATATATACATCAATTGCTGTTCGTTAGTCTCGCTAAAACTCAAAAACGGCTGGACCGATTTGAACAATTCTTTTTTTGTTTTGTTGGGGGTGTGTCAGGGGTGGTTTAAACATAAATTTTTTTTTGCGAAAACAGAAAAAAACTGCTGGAAAATAAAAAAGTTCTGAACTGTTTATTTTGTATGGAAATCACTAACCGTTAAAACGTACCTAGGGACGAACCCAAGCGAAGCGAGGGTGAGTCGCTAGTACGCAAATATAAATGGTTATATAAAAAATTCACAATCCACATCAGTACATATTTTATGTGGTAAACAACTGCAATATGGATAAGATAGCGAAGACTATAAATAATGTTCTTGTTTTCTCATTTGTTAGTATTCAAATATTTATTTATACCGAGTACCGACACAATAGAGCTTAATATCTCCATACTTTTGCTTTTCTTGCATAAATATGGCGATTACAATACAGTAACTGTCTATATGGAATTGTTTACAATATTGAAGGTCGCGATAAGGTTACACTATTATTATAAAGTTTATATAACATGCATGATTTTTACTCCATTACCATGAAATGTCTAGATTTGATGAAGTTTGTATTCGTATTGTATTCAGACCTTTTTAGCGTCCCACTGTTGGGCACGGGCCTCCCATCAATACGAGGGAGATCAGGAAATTGTCCACCACGCTGGCCAACTGCGGGTTGGCGGACTTCACATACCTTTCGTAAACTTGCCATGTTCTATTAGACTGTTAAAGTGTTGCAATGTAATTCCACCTTTATTTAATTTATATTTTTTTTGTTGTGTTGGCAACACTAAGCCCTACTCTTGTCTGTTAACGCTTACGTGTAAAGACTGTTCTTAAAATAAAATAAAACATTTCGCTAATTAAAACTGTATTGTGCATTTAATTTCATCATAGACATGCAGATTTCCTCACGATGTTTTCCTGCACCGTAAGATAGGTAGTAATCAGGTTGGAAATGATTCGCACATGAAAATATCAGAGGTGCAAGACCCGGAATTTGAACCCGCTTCACTCGGTTCCTAAGCGAGCGCGTTAACATTGGGTTACCACTGACGTTTGATGAAATTTAGCTCGAAAACTTTTAAAAAGTTCATATGAAAATCACTATCCTTATGAAAGTGGGTATGAATCCAAAAGTTTAATAAAGTAATAAATTAAAAAGAAAAAATTACAGCAACATTAAAAATTAAGTGAAATCTTTATTTTCACGTAAAACTTTTGTTTTTAGGTCTTCATTAATACTAACAGAATGCGAAGATACTTTAGTTGCGTTACATTCAAAGAAAAGTTATTTCACGTCTTGCTTCTGACATATTACGAGAAATGGTTGCTTGACAGTTTATGTATCGAATACATAAATTATGCCGTTTGCAGAAGCATTGGTGTAGAATTTATTTGTGTATTTTTCACTTCGGAAACATAATATATGTATGTAATCTGTGTATATAGCGATAATACAAATATGGCACGTGCAACCTGCTTCTGGCTGACACCGCCTTTAAACCGACTTTAAGAAAGGAGTAAATTCTATCTTCGATGCTTATATTTTTTTTATGTGTGCATTGTATGTACATTGTACATCAATTTCTCGGAAAGGTCTTCCTTTAGTATACTTTTGTATTTTATTAGTAAATAAAAGTATACCAAACAGAAATCGGACCGCCTTTATATATATATATATATAAAAAGTGTGTGTGTACGTTTGTTACTCCTTCGCGCTAAAACGCATGGATAAAGATGATATTTAGTACACCGATAAACCATGACCTGCAGTAACATGCCATAGCTATTATCTATAGTATATATAAAAATCGATATGTGCACGTTCCCAATGGACTCAAAATGGCTGGAACGATTTTGATGAAATTTCCAGGCAATCTTCAGATTAGCCCAGCGGAAGTTTGAACGTAGGCTAAGCAGTAGATACTGGTAGTAGAATATAATTGTATAGTGCAGAAGGCTTTATAAGAAATCCAACTCGCACTTAACCGTTTTTTTTAATATAAAAGCCCTAAGGGCGGTAATGATATTTCCGCAAAACATGACATTGGTATGAGCAAGCTGCTAACGCAATTTGTATCCAGTCAGCGCAAGAAAATTGGATGTGTCAAAAATATAGCCCTATTTTTATATTCTTGTTTTTTTTGTGATGATAATAAAAGAAATATTCGTTATTTTGTCGAAACCAAAGGAATTATAATGTTTCATTTTTTGATTATTTTAATAAAAAATAATTTCAATGCTTTAATCTAATTAACAATCAATTCTGTTTAATGATCATAAAAAAATCAGAGAAAAATTTATCTATCTGATTGTTGATTTCGTCAAAAAACCATAGAGACAAATCTGTACATATAATAAAATTCTGAGTCGAATTTATACATTAGTTATTATTATCGATACAGAGGCTGAATTTATAGTTTTCAGAATTTTTGTCTGTCTGTCTGTCTATCTGTGAACGCACCACGAGAAAACTACTGGATAGATTTTGATGAAACTTGGTACTTATGATGATAGCTAATTATTCGAGTTAATATAAAGGATATTTTTTACTGCGGGAAAATATCTCATCTTTGGGAAATCTATACTAAACGTTAAAACGTAACTAGGGACGGACCCGAGCGCAGCGAGTGTAAGTTGCTAGTAAATAAATATTACTATAATACGTAATAATATAAATAAATATTATTATTTTCCTGTATATTTAATCTCTCCTCTAAATCTAATAAGCATAATTTTAGAGGGTCTAAAAATCATATTTGTTGAAAAAAAGCCTTTTTTTAACGTCAGAAGGCTCATTTCCTTCTTAGTATTTCAAAGTGCCACTCCCAGATAGAGTTGAAACGCTAACGAAAGGAAGTTTCCTCTAGGATTTACATCGCAAACAGAAATTGTTATCTTGCAACGATCATTTCCAATTTATTTCAGATATCTCTAAAAACGTGAGAGTATTCCTACTATAATATCCATATTCTTATAAAGACTGTCAAGACGTTTTGTTAAATATTTTACACTTTGTTTAAGAGTTTTCTTACCATTAATTTTTATTATTAAGACAGTGGTAGCCCAGTGGTAACACGCTCGCTTGGGAAACCGAGTGAAAAGGGTTCAAATCTTGGGTCTCGTACCTCTGATATTCTCATGTGCGAATCATTTCCAACATGATTATCACTTGTTATAGGTGAAGGAAAACATCATGAGGAAACCTGCATGTCGGAGAGAATAGCAAGTTTTCTAAAGATATATGAAGTCTGCCAACCCGCAATGGGCCTGCGCGGTGGACTATGGCTTGATCCCCTCGTATTGAAACCCATACCCAGCAGTGGGATATTAAAATGAACTGAATACATAAAATTATTAATAGTATCTATGCAAGACAAAAATAAAATTCTTAAACTACTGTTTAGCTTTAGCTTTCACGTACTCGAAATAAAAGACATATAAATTATACAACTTTCAGACTCGTGGGTTTAAATTTAGTTCTTGGTTACTTTTTCAATTTACTTTTATTAAATATTCGCAGAAGTTAGAATTTGCAAACAAAATATTTCATCTTATTTAACTATCTCAGGCTAATAATGAATACTAGTGATCGCCGCGTGGTTGAAAATCAACCATAATTCATTGAGTTAAACATTTATTGTCTTGCGTATATTACAATATTAATCTATTCTCAATTTGACCACAGACTTTAACAATAAACAAAAGACTATATATGCGTGTGCGTGTCAAATACATGGTAGTGTGTGTAATGTTTTTTTATTAATTTAATGTATTTTTATACATAATTAAAAAAAAAATTTTAGTATTCTGCACTCCTTGTCTATATAAACTATAAGTGTGGGAAATTTCATACTCCTCCGTCCGCGCGATTTTCGTAAAAAGGGGTACACAGTTTTAGCTTCACGTATTAATATATAGATAATATTTTTTTACATTATTGTTACCTTCAAATAAGGTGGTATAAAAGCTTAGGTGAATAAAGTTGTTAGTTGGCAGATATAATATAGGGATTTCTAATAAATATTAAAAGTCTAAATTCAAGGTTATTGTAATGAACTTACCCTCGTTTCGCTTTCCCTAGATGCTTTTTGCATTTATAATATTACTAGCGACTCAACATCGCTTCGCTCGGATTCGTCCCTAGGTACGATTTTACGATTAGCATAGATTTCTCAGAAATGATATATTTTCCCGCGGTAAAAAGTATCCTATATGTTAGCCCGGATGAGCATCTATTATCATACCAAATTTCATCAAAATCTGTCCAATGGTTTTGTGAACTGTGACAGACAGACAGACATACAGACTGACAAAAATTCTAAAAACTATAGATTCAGCCTGTGTATCGATAATAACGACTATTTCAATAAGATTTTCCAAATGTATTTAATGTACAGGTTCGACTCAATTAGAATTTTACTATATGTATAGATAATCAGGTAGTGCCACCTTTTGGCAAATATTTTTCCTATTGAAATACTAAGTTTAATCCCAATCCGTCCAGCCATCAACGTAGAAGAGTAACAAACATATATGTATGTACACACATACAAACTATGGCATTTATATTACTAGTATGATAAAAATAATAACAAAATTATATATCTTTCTTGTCAAATATAATAAAAGTAAGATAATCTCATGAGTTCTTAAGCCTCTAAATACTTCAAGCTTTGTTTACTTAAGTTCAATTTGCATAAATTAGAGTTAAGCGTTGTGTCGTAAGGCAAGGTTTGACCTGTCAACTTATAAGAATGAAGCGTGTGACAGCTTCAGATGCTTTTTAATAAACAATTAGATGCTTTTCTACATGAAAAATAGTAATAGATTTTAAAAATATCTACTTTTTTAAGTTTAAAGATTTAGTTTCTATGATTTAGGCAAAATTTGACATTTTAAACTATCTTTTAAACATGGTCGAGGGAATGATGTTTGCTGTTATAGCATTTGAAACGTCAGGAATAAAAACTCCTAACAACTGCGATGAAATCCGAAAATATAGGAAATCTATACAGATAAATAAAATTGAAGTGTCTATTTGTAATGTCAAAAGAACAGCTTAACACTAAATGCATATGGAATTATATACGGTACTTATAAGAAAAACATAATTTTTTAACATTTTGTCTGTCTGTTTGTTCCGGCTAATCTTCGAAACCAATTTAAACGCGACTTTCACTGGCAAATAGCTGATATTATAAGGAGTAACTTAGGCTATTTTTATTTTAGAAAATGAATTAGGGTATCTTTGAAAAAAATTAAAACGTACCTAGGGACGAACCCGAGCCTACGATTTTGCAGAAATGACTTGAGCAACAAAATTTATTTGTAGACAAATATAATTACATAAAAATATGCACGAAATTATGTCACTAGTTAAAAAGAATAAGTTAAGTACGAATATATAACTATCGGTGCTTAGATGAGATAATATTGTCGCGTAATGTATAATCGCGTAGTGTGTAACGTCATATTTTTCAACAAAATTTTCCAGAAAGTAATTGAAGTTACTAGAAAAGATTCGAAAACTTTGAATACTAGAATTTGTTCTTTCTTATATATAAAAAAGGTAGCAGTGTGTCGAGAGATCAGTTGAATTTTGGAGCTAAGAGACAGAAGAAATACGAAAAAGTGGAAAAGTGAAGAAAATTGGAGCAAAGCTGTAGTGAAAGTGTAATTACTGTTGAAAAACAGTGTTCAAAAACTGAATTTAGCTTTACTGTGTACGTACTGCGTGTGTTTGCGAACTGCTATACCTTACTCTTGTGAATCAAAAGCATTAAAATATACGTAGTGCAAAATATGTGCTTTAATTTCCGATCCCCGAACTCAGAGAACGTAAAAATATCTACAATTATAATCGCTAAAAAAAATGCATTTTCAGGAAACACTCTCCATGATTGCTAAAAGCAACAACAGTTTAAAAAACCCCGCAATAATATTTATATTTGAAAAGATAATTGTGTTTAACATGAATATTTTAGGTACTAAAGTCTAGTACTAAATTTTGTATCATATTCGTAGTTACCATAATGTAATATCGGTATATAATGCCTACTGTATGCATAATTAAGCGTTACGCGTATCAAAAGCTATATTGAATCTAAATTATGTACATATGTAGATAAAGTCTTGCATATGTTTTTATTCACTAGTATTCTCGATTACGATAACAAAGAGAATAAGTTTTTTTGTATTGCGAAATGGACTTTTTCGAGAAGTAATATTTAATTGGATTTTTTATCTTAAAAATCATGTAAATTGGTTTAATTTCGAAATTTTTACTTCTATATCTAAATAAGTAAATCTATATATACATAAAATGCTTTGTCCTGACTGACTGACTGATCGATCAACGCACAGCCTAAACCGCTGGTCGTAGAAACGTGAAATTTGGAGAACAAATTTTTTATATATTGTAGGCATCCGCTAAGAAAGGATTTTTCGAAACTCATCCCCTAAGGGGGTAAAATAGGGGATAAAAGATTGTATGAAACTCTGTCATTCTTAACGCGAAATGCACGGAAAGTGGTATTTAGCTTTAAGATAAAAAATAAAAAATATGTGTATAAGATTTTTTCGAATTTCATCCCTTAAAAGGGTAAAAGGAGGTGGTAAAGTTTAAATGGGCAAACAATTATTTATGATCAGAATGAAACTTGAGAACTTGAAACTTGGTATTAATGCTCTTAAATACAATTAAATAAATACGTATTTTAGCATGTTTTGAAATTCATCCCATAAGGCTGTCAAATAGGGGATGAAAGTTTGTATGAAACTCTGTAATTGATGCACGGAAAATAGTATTTACTTATAAAATTGGAACTAAAACAATACAAATATATATTTTTTCGAAATCCACCCCTTAAAAGGGTAAAAGGGGGTTATGCTGTTTATAGGAGGAAAAAAATAGTTATGATGAGAATTACTTGAAACTTGATATTAATGCTCTTTAATACAATAAAACAAACATGTAGTGTAGTTTTTTTTTTTTTTTTTAATTCAGCCCTTAAGTGCGTAAAACTGGGCGTTGAGCTTTAAGTTGTTGAATATATTTAAATAGAGTAAAATGGCTCAAGTTTTCTGTAAGTGCACACTTACTGGGTGGGATAGTAGAGAACGGAAATTACTCTGAATCCAAAGGAAAATTATGTATAACTTTTCGGCTGGCCACAGCAGCGACAACTATAACAGACCTAGAGCACGAGAGAGAGAACCTAGCTAGAGAGTATCCTGCTATCTATATCCTCCTTCTTAAGGTTGGCACATTTGTAATAAAAAAGGCGCCTAAGCTATATAACGGTATTAGACTGTGAGTAATTCATTAAACATTAGAGGGGCCACTGTGTTTGCTAGATGTGCTCGGGGGGAATCAGAATTCATACCTCGAATACCACTGATGACTTCAAACTACGCCTTTGAATTTAATCTATTGTAATTCCTTCTTAAAGTTTGCTTTGAAATGACCATTAATATATCTCAGGGCCAGTCGTTAAAAGTAGCAGGCGTAGACTTAAGAGATGATAGCTTCTCACAAGGATATTTTAGCAGTACCCTGCACACTAGACAGAATTCATCAGTGTGGTATATTTGTGGTTGGGTTTTTTTAGCGTAGACTAAGTTAAGTGAATCTAGAGTTTTACTCTAGACATAATATTAAAAATTTGATATGACAACGTAAATTCATTGGAAATTAAAACTAAGTAAATTTTTTATTCTACGCGAGCGTAGCCGCGGGCAAAAACTACAGCAAAATAAGAATGGCACTTTATGTATATTATGTGTAACTTAAAGAAGAAGGAGAAAGAGGGAGACTAAGATTCAGGTGTATATAGCACTGGGTCTTTAAAAATAATGTAGATGTTAGCCTGTTAGCATGTTAGTTAAAAAACCCATATTAGCCAAGTTACTTGCTTGAGCTTGCTAAATACCTTAAGTGTAAATTTATTTACAGAATATATGCTTAACATCTTTTAAGATACTGGATA
Source organism: Fabriciana adippe (assembly GCA_905404265.1). Classification (NCBI taxonomy): domain Eukaryota; kingdom Metazoa; phylum Arthropoda; class Insecta; order Lepidoptera; family Nymphalidae; genus Fabriciana; species Fabriciana adippe. The sequence continues at coordinate 3,571,502 of FR989995.1, forward strand.
TTTTGAGTTACGATCGCTAAAATTTAATTTGTTTTCCATATATCTTTAAGAAATAATAAAACTTAGACGAACTTAATTTTGCAAGTAATAAAGTATGTATTGCGAAAATTTTTATTTTTTTCGTAGTTTGATCGCGGGCGAAGCCGCGGGTTCTGCTAGTCTATACATATAATTAAATTCTGATACGAATCTGTATATTAAATATTTTTTTGAAAAATCTTATTGAAATGGTCATTATTACCGGTACATAGGCCGAATCTATAGATTTTAGATTTTTTGTCTCTCTGTCTGTCTAGGAACGCATCTTCGGAATACCAGAGGGCAGATTTTGATGAAATTTGGTATGATGATAGCTGGTTATCCGGGTCAAAGTATTCTTGGATACTTATATGGATACTTTTTACTACAGGAAAATACCTTATCTCTGAGAAATCTATACTAACCGTTAAAACGTATCTAGGGACGAACCCGAGCGGAGCAAGGGTGAGTCACTAGTTTATTAATACAATAAAAATACAATAAAACTCAGATCCCTTACAATTCTTCACATTATCCTGAGAAAAGCTTTTCGCCGAAAATCTAAGCCAACTTTGCTTAACCGACCAATAATTAGTTGGCGTAACTAGGGCGGGACAAACATGAGTTATATGCAGGCTTAGGCTAAAATTACTAGAGTGTTTATTCGCCCGCTTTTATGTGTGCACTAAGTGTTTTCTTTGGCGCTGTTTCAACTGCACAAAATGAGGGACAGTTGGAAATTCTAAGAAATACTGAGTAATTCTTTTGTAATTCTTAAAATATAATGATTATAAGGAAATCTATCTTCTCTGTATATTAATAAAAAAGAATGTCCGTATGTTTGTCCTCTATACGATTGTGATGTAAACTGGTAAGTTATCCTGTATAGGCCTGTGAGGGTTCCTGGCGCAAAAAAAAAAGAATTTTCTTTGGACATTTCCCTTTTATGCGGTCTTAAACCATTCAAATTTAGGGATGGATCCGATCAAAGTGAGGATAAGTAGCTAATCTATACTAATATTATATAGCTGAAGAGTTTGTTTGTTTGTTTGTTTGGTTGAACGCGCTAATCTCAGGAACTACTAACCCGATTTGAAACATTCTTTTTGTGTTAGATAGCCCATTAACTGAGGAAGGTTATAGGCTATATATCATCCCGGAAAAATGTACGGTTCCCGTGGGATAGATTTATTTTTGTCTAGGGACGAACCCGAAGCGAAGCGAGGGAGAGTCGCTAATATTATATAAAATCTCCCAGATTAACCACGAAATCTGCTACAAACTTTTTTAACAGGTACATTTCTTATGGATAATTCACTAACAACAGATTTTTTAAATTAATAATTAAGGACATAAAAAGTTGAAAGTTTCTATGAAAATCTGTTACGTTTGAAGTTACCAAGATAAAATTTTATAAGAAAAGGTTGATATATAGAATGCGATATTTGAAATGGATGTAAAGTTACAAACATGAAACACCTAAGTCGCTAGTCAATTTAGTAGAAAACATTATAATGAAACTAAATCTATACCAGGCAGTGGTAGCGTAGTGGTAACGCACTCGCTTGGAAAACTGAGGAAAGCGAGTTCAAATCCCGGGTCTCGCACCTCTGATATTTTCATGTACGAATCATTTCTAACATGATTACCACTTGCCTTATGGTGAAGGAAAACATCGTGAGGAAACCTGCATGTCTTAGAGAAAATAACAAGTTTTCGAAAGACATGTGAAGTCCGCCAACCCGCACTTGGCCAACGTGGTGCACTATGGCCTTATCTCCACCTCGTAATGAAGTGAGAACCTTGAATTGAATACAAATTTATACCTAAAAAAATATAGAAAAATTGAAGAAGTACATAATATAATTGTAAATTTTTATGTAAATACTAGCGACTCACCCTTGCTCCGCTCGGCTTCATCTCTACTTACGTTTTAGCGTTTACTATAGATTTCTCAGAGATGAAATATTTTCCCACAGTAAAAAGTATCCTATATGTTGACCTGGATAATCAGCTGTCATCATACCAAATTTTATCAAAATCCCTTCAGCGGTTTTTCCGTGATGTGGTCACAGACAGACAGACCAAAATTTTAAAAACTATAGATTCGGCCTCTGTATCAATAATAATGTCTATTTCTATAAGATTTTCCAAAAAAATATTTAATGTACAGATTCGGCTTAGTTACAATTATATTATATGTATAGATTACGATACAGATCCATTGTACCATTCTATGATTTCTGCGCCGTACGAATATTTGTATTGAACATAATATACATATGTATGTATACCGACGTTAGGTTTTACAAGCCAATTCTTACATAAAAGGTTAAATCTATCTAGCATACGGTAGGTTTCGTTCGTGTATCGATAATTACAATCAGTGTATACTTAAAAATAACAAGTGTTTAAAACACATACAAAGCATCAAATATATAATACTAATTACGTTTTAACATTTAGTATATAGTTCTCAGACATGAGATATTTTCCCGTAGTAAAAAGCATCCTATATGTTGACTAAGATAACCAGCTATCATCGTACCAAATTTCATCAAAATATAACCAGTGATTGTTTGGACAAAAATTCTAAAAACTACAGATTCGACCTCTGTATCGATAATAAAGTCTATTTAATAAGATTTTCAAAAAAATATTTAATGTACAGATTCGGCTTAGTTACAATTTTATTTTGTGTACCCATAGACTACGCTATAATAGATATAGAAAACTCGTTAAAGAAACGACAGACCTGCTATTAGAAAGTAACTTCCTTTATCCTTTGCCTGTTTCCTGCGACGCGAACTTGCTAATTTACTTGAATCTTTATACATCTAATAAAAGTGTAACTGCTTGCTGTCTGTACATGGAAAATATTTGAGAAAAACTATTATTTGGGGGCTTTATTAACGTAATAGGACCCAAAACAATAATTTTTAGATCTTTTGCCTGTTTGTCTGTGCGTTTGTGCGCGCTAATCTCAGAAACGGCCTAACCAATTTGGGTGCGATTTTCACTAATGTATTCTGCTAAGCTTCACTTAAGATTTCAATCGGTTCATAAATAAAAAAGGTATGGCAATTTAAAGAATCAGCTAGGGATGAACCCAAGCGAAGCGAGGTTGAGACGCTAGTATATATAAATGTATATATGAAGCATTATTATTGATACACGCTACGATTCTGGAATCGGAATCTTGTTAATTTCCCTCCACTTCACTTAAAAATATGATTGATGTAAAGTATGATTTTATGTAAATTTGGAGCCATATTGAAGATATAATAATTATTAGTACCTGGCGACCGAGCTTCGCTCGTACTTCTTTTTTGTTATATCGTATTTTCTAGATAAAAAGAACTAAAAACTTGAATAAATGCAAAAAAAAGTAAAACTTTGTATCCGATCGAGATTAGATCTCAGACACACCTATTGATTTGTTAATCTTGCACCTTGGTCGCTTGACCACGATGTTTATGGCTGTGCGTAAGATATTATCGAGCATATTCTGCGTAAAATAATGCAAAAAAAACCGCAAAAAAATTAAAAAAACACGCGTTTTCCCAGACATGAGACTAATCTAGATCAATTTTTCGCCCCGAAAGCCCCCACATACCAAATGTCAGCGAAATCGTTAGAGCCGTTTCCAAAATCGTTGGTATAAATAAATAAAGATATAAAGATATAAATATACAAGAATTGTTCATTTAAATATATTAGATTCTGTCAGTAAAAAATTACTAACATATCCAATACATTCTACTTAAATATATACATACGTATAAACAGATATACCCAACATACATATTTTAATACTTTACAGATTTTATACTTAAGGAACTCATAGTGGAGACATATAAGAGGAAGTCAGCTCGTTACCGAACGGATGATCTCGCTATTAGAAACAACTTCCTTTAGACCTTTCCGCTATTTCCATTGGATAAAACGATTTGGGTTAGATAATAGACAAATAAGAACCTAAATAAACACAAGGTACTGTTAGTAATAAAATTTGCCGAAAGGATGTCGCTACCTACGTTAGTTAATAAGTATATAACAGATATTTTGTAATTTTAGACTAAATTTTCAAATACAATAATCCTGTCAAAAATTGATCATTCACTTTTAAATAGTTACTTTTTGATTAAAAACCGCATCAGTGTACCTTTAAAATGAACATGATAGTTTTTTCTTAAAATTTGTTATACATTCGATATACAAGTGTATCTAATATGAGACCATTCGCTTTAAAAGAAGAATAATTAAAATCGACGATATCCTGTAACATATTATGTACACATAAATTGTGCACCCAAATTGGTACGTACCTACCAATCGCTCAGTAAGACTAGATACGTATAGACGTAAAATTAAACTTAATCAATTATTTCATGCATTAAAACATAAAAAATGTATCGATTAGCTCTGATGCTTTTAAACAACATGAGTAAAAATTGGTATTAAATTCTAGTCAATATCCTAAAAAACTGATTTCCTTATTTAAAATGACTCAAAATTATCTTCTACTACAAAATATCTATATCTATATAGATAAATAAAATTGGAGTGTCTGTTTGTAATATTAAAATAACCGCTTTTTACTAAATGCATATGGATGTATACACGGTACATATACCAAAACAACATTTTTTACAATTTTTGTCTGTCTGTCTGTCTGTCTGTTTGTTCCGGCTAATCTCTGCAACGGCTGGACCGATTTTGACGGGACTTTCACTGGCAGATAGCTGATGTTATAAGGAGTAACTTAGGCTACTTTTATTTTAGAAAAAGAATAAGGGTTCAGCGAAAAAAATTTAAAACCCATGAAATTGTGAACAAAATCCGCGTACAGCGTAGGCACCTGAGCAAAGCGACGGTAAATCGCTATATAATTTAAATGAATATCTTAGGAGTAGCAAGCTACTATTTATGTGTAAACATAGCTAACCGTGAAAACGTACCTAGGGACGAACGCGAGCGAAGCGAGCGTGAGTCGCTAGTATATAATAAAATTGTAACTGATCGCTGTCTGTACATGGAAGATATTTGAGAAAAACTATTATTGGGGATCTTTATTAACGCAATAATAATTAAAACAATGGTTTTAAGTTTTTTTATCTGTTTGTCTGTTTGTCGGTTTATCTGTGCGTTTGTGCGCGCTAATTCTTAGAAACGACTTAACCGATTTGGGTGCGGTTTTCACTAATGTATTGTGGTAAGCTTCACTTAACATTTAGTATTCGTTTTATTTTAATCGGTTCCTAAATAAAAAGTTATGTCAATTTAAAGAATCGTCTAGGGGCGAACCCGAGCGAAGCGAGTATGTGCCGCTAGTCTTTTATATAATTCAATACTTCGCTATAATACATATAGAGTCGTGTAGAGAACTCGTTACAGAAACGACAGACATGCTATTAGAAAGCAACTTCCTTTATCCTTTGCCTGTTTCCTGCGACGGGAACTCGCTGATACTTACTTACTTAAATATAAAATGTATGTATATATGGAATATTATAACTACTCCAGACTACGATTCTGGGATCCGAATCTTGCTCACTTCACTCCACTTTACTTCACATTAAAATCTTCTCTTACGTCTGAATCTCATTTCAGACACTGCCTTCTTTTTATATGCTCAAATAAAAAGAACATTCTAGTATTTGAAAATGTTGATTTAACGTCAAATACTCGTTGCTGAAAAATGTTTTGTCCCTTTCTCACTCCCAGCAAGTTAAACTATTCTTCTCGTTGGTCATAAGTTAATAACCGTCGTGATTCATACGTACAGATTTCTTAGTGTTAGAACTTTCTGCTTTCAACTATGTAATATTTTCGTAGACTAATTACTGCCCATGGATTTACTTGTGTATATAAATTCCTATTTATTCGAAACCACTAGGCATATCTAGGAATAACAATAATAAGGTATTTGAACCTACTTACTACACTTGGTTTTCTAAGCAAACGTCTCACTACTGGGCTACCAGTACCTAACAAATACACAAAAATTTCTCTCTGGCGACTTCGGTTACGGCGCCCTAACACGTTAAGGCTAGTTATTTGGACAGGAGACATTATGTTGAAGTGTGAATGTACAAATACACAAGTGCATTCTCTATTGTTTTACTTATTATCATTCGTAGGAACAATCTATACTTTTCCGTGCTTTACGTAGCGATACCATCAACTTCCTAATTTTAGGCTATTTTAGGCCGTTGAGAATACCTTGACAGAAAAACTCACAGCTTTTCTGGAACTTGAACCCAAGACCTTAGAATCTGCAGCCAAACATGCTAACCACTAGATTAATGATACAAAAAAACAAAAGCGATAGACGAACTAAGGTTAAGGCATATAATATTTTTATAAATACACTAAAACTGTTGAAAACTATTCAACATTTAATGAGGTAAAGTCACGTCATTACTATGAGGTATTAAAAGTAAAACATTTTCACGCAATATCCTAAATTCGTCGATCCTATCATAGTTCGGAAATTAATATGGCCTAGATAAAACTAATTTAATTGGGTTTGGCAGGTCACATTAGATTTTAGTCTCATTATTTATTTAACTATCCGGTAATATTCTAGAATATTCTATTGGAATCATTACTTTTACCATAAAAAGTCTATATGGGACCACCCATGATGTATAATTATTCAAAACCAGTGATCGCCGCGTGGTTGAAAATCAACCATAATTCATTAAGTTGTTTAATATTGTCTTGCGTATATTACAATATTAATCTATTCTCAATTTGACCGCAGACTTTAACAATAAACAAAAGAGTATATATGCGTGTGTGTGTCAAATACATGGTAGTGTGTGTAATGTTTTTTTTTTATTGATTTAATGCATTTTTTATGTATAATTAAAAAAAATTAGCATTCTGCACTCCTTCTCTATATAAACTATAAGTGTGGGAAATTTCATACTCCTCCGTCCGCGCAATTTTCGTAAAAAGGGGTACAGTTTTTGCTTCACGTATTAATATATAGATATTCGGATAAGCTGACAGTAATTAATATTGAACGTAGGTTATCTTAAATCTATACATATAATATTCTATATATATAATAAAATTCTGAGTCGAATCTGTACATAAAATATTTTTTTGGAATATCTTATTAAATTAGTCGTTGTTATCGGTACAGAGGTCTTTTGGTTGTCTGTCTGTCTGGGAATGCATCACGAGAAAATTACTGGACAGATTTTGATGAAATCCGGTTATCCGGGTCAACATAGGATACTTTTTACTGCGGGAAATTATCTCATTCTGAGAAATCTATACTAACCGTTAAAACATACCAGTGTTATTTACTCCACCATACATTATTTCACAAAATTCTCGTATCACATCAAGACAGCGTGTTCACTAAACTTATAAAAGTTTGTGAATATTAAAACTACATCAACAGAGTGAACCGTAATTGGAACAAAATGCATGGCACAATGCAGTGAGGAACTGATTTATTTCTTACATGAAGGAAATGGCGGGTTATTTAGTACTATATAACAGTAATGTACATTGTCACGCAATCGCAATACTTACTAATAAAACGGAATTCGGTTAAAAGGAAAACAGTGTTTCAGAAATAATCTAAGGGATCTTCTAGTTTAATAGAATAAAATAACATCTAGAATTACATAATACTCGCTCATATCTATCGACCTTAATAAAGCTCGAGGGTGTTTTATTAATAAGATATAGACTAAAATATGTTCACCTCTGTAAATGAAATAATTTTAAAACTTTGTATATTTTAAATAGTCATTTGAAGTCGTTATGTTTTATGGCTGGTCGTACATTTTCAAAAAAAAATTAGTGGCAACTAGCCCAGTGGTAACGCGTTCGCTTGAGAAACAGAGTGAAGCGGATTCAAATCACGAGTCTCGCGCCTTTGATATATTCATGTGCGAATCATTTCCATCAGGCGAAGGAAAACATCGTGAGGAAACCTTCATGTCAGAGAGAACCCAGCAAATTTTCGAAAGCCATGTGAAGTCCGCCAACCCGCACTTAGCCGACGTGGTTGATTATGGGCTGATCGCCCTCGTATTGAAGGAAAGGCCGAGCCTACCAGTGGGATGTTAAAACGGGCTGAATACAGATTTAACTCCTGATGATGTGATAATTATTTACTTACTCATTATACTATTTTTATAATAATCAATATATCCTTTTACCAATGAAATCAAAAGTTCCTCTCTGTAATTTCAAAATACTTAACCTATGTTGAGCTCATAATATAGTTGTATCATAATACTAGCGACTCACCCTCGCTTCGCTCGGGTTCGTCCCTAGGTACGTTTTAACGGTCAGTGATTCCCATACAAAATAAACAGTTCAGAACTTTTTTGATTTTCCAGCTGTTTTTTTTGTTTTCGCTGTTTTTTTTATATTTAAACCACCCCTGATACACCCCCAACAAAACAAAAAATAATTATTCAAATCGGTCAGCTATTTTTGAGTTTCAGCGAGACTAACGAACAGCAATTGATTTATATATACATATATAGATTATGGTATGATAGCAAAGTCCACCCAATAACTTTCCTCTAATATTCGGAATGTTTAAATCAATATTCATGGAAATTTTAGTAGAGAAAATATTTTATTTTAAATATTTGTGTCATACAAGAACATATATTTTAGTATTTTGGAAAAATGTAAAAAATATTCTATAAAAACTCGTGCACAGAGTTTGTTTAATCCAACATTCTTCATCATTTTTATCATTTAATGAGGCAGATCTCGGTTCCATTCAAATAAACAAGTACGGAAAAGTATGAGCAATTTAATTTTATACGTTATATGGTTATATTTTATTTTAAACGTTTTAATATTAAAATATGAAAACCTGTGACATTTCAAAGTCAGTGATACGGAAATGCATTGAAATAATTTTGTATGAAAATAAATATGATCACAGCTCTCTGGCACAGTGGTATAAATATAAGGTGGTATAAGTATTTCAAACCAAAAGTTACTGGTTCGTATCGGCACAGATCATGTTTCGGGCATTTGAGATAATTACCTTAACCCTTAACCACCTGACGTCGGTCTCAGAGACTCCGGCAAATTTTGTTTTTCAAATTATTCCATTACTAGATACGCGACACAACTGTGAGTCCATATACTTTTTCCCCACCCCCGCCAGTACTCACCGTGCGTTCGGCAGCTCCAGACATGCGTGCATTTAAAAATTATAGGTAATTATATTTTGTGTGCGGTCCCTGTGACCGACGTCAGGTAGTTATGTTACTTTTTTTAAAGTGTATTTTTTTGCATTCGCATGCTTATAATGGCTGAATCAGATATATTACGATGGCTGGAGGAAGACCAATCAGATCTGGATGACCTGACTGTACCAGAACTTCCAAATGAAGATTGGAGTGACGTAGAAGATATTCCAGAGGATCATATTATTGAAGGCGAGTGTCAATCCGAATCACAATTAGAAGATGATAGGCCTAAGCCTTAATTTTCTTAAAATGAAAACAACACCTTGCCATCGATGGAAGATTCATCTTCTAACGATGATATTACACTTGTAAGGCACTGAAACTACTTTGGTAAGAGCAGGTTTCGTTGGTCAACGCATTCTCTAGTTTCGAGATCAAGAACTACGCAGCATAACATCGTTAGGCAACCATCCAGTCTCAAACCTAACTTCATAGGTATTCTTCATGGAAATACGAAACCCCTGAATTTGTGGAGCTTATTTTTTACTGGAGGTATGTTAGTACAGATAGTAACGCATACAAATGAAGAAATCATCGAATCCTAAAAGTCGATCAAATACCCAGTATCACAGTAAATGAAAATTCGGAATAATTAGACACATGTAAGACATGTTCCACTTGTGATCCTAAAAAGAAACGTAAATCAGCGTATTTCGCATGTAAGAATCCGATTTGTATTGAATGGAGTCAAAAAATGTGGCTTGATTGTCGCCGCAACTTGTAGAAGTTCGTGGGTTGTAATTTTGTAATAATTGTGGCTTATACGTGCTAAAAAACATTTTATGTCTTAGATTATATATCAAACTTATCGTTAATAAATAAAACTGTAAAGTCGTTCTGATATTTCATACTCAGATCTCAGATTTTCAAAGTTGTAAGATTTTTACCTAAAATTAGTATGTTCATGATTAGTGTTGATTTTTTTATACGTTAACACATACTTTTGTTTAATTTAAAACCTTTTCATGAATAAACAAATAATGAAAATATAGATAGAACTTTTATTTATTGTAATTATTTAATATATGATTATTAAACATGGAAAATACTCGAGCGGTCTCCAAGACCGACGTCAGGTGGTAGTGATACTGAAAAATACGTCAGGTGGCTAAGGGTTAAATAAATAATTACCTCCTGAATGAATTGCTGCAGACCATCTGAATTCAGCTTTTTATTACAAACATACATACATAGGTGTTATAAAATATATAAGATAAATCAAGATACTCATTTGAATTACTATTGTATATTTTTTTGGGTAGGTGTTGTCTGTAGCAACTATATAATGACCTTTGAGACGTCTAAACTCTTAGTCTCTTCCGTGACAAAGATTGATGTATGCGTTCGAAACGTCGGGAACCAAAAATCTAAATAAATCTGCGAAAAAATTCGAAAAGATACTTTTACTTACAACTAGCGACTCACCCTCGCTTCGCTTCGGATTCGTCCCTAGACAAAAAAATCTATCCCACGGGAACCGTACATTTTCCGGGACGATATATAGCCTATAGCCTTCCTCAGTTAACGGGCTATCTAATGCAAAAAGAATTTTTCTAATCGGACTAGTAGTTCCTGAGATTAACGCCTTCAACCAAACAAACAAACAAACTCTTTAGCTTTATAATATTAGAATAGATGTCAAATATTGGCGTAAATCTAATCAAGTACTTATTTGTTTGAACTTCTTTCTGGTAGGAACAAAGCGGTCAGTATCATTTTATATGACCCAGAGTCAATGTGCAAGAATTATGAAAAAATACTAAATAGAGAAATAGAATGGAAACTGGATGGGTTAAATAACTGGGCTCTTGGATGAATTTACCGGGCGTCCGCTTCTCAACAGCCACCTTGCCTCCTACTGAATTATCCCAACAAAAGAGCATAGTGCCTTAAGTGCATTATCGGCGTAGTCGGCTTTGTTTGGAGACCTTTGTTTGGAAAAGTATGTATTGGTTTCACAATCCTGTGAGTATTCGTGAGTTAGTTTCTCCGTTATTACACTCAATTCTGGATGGCCAATTAAATCAAGTCAAGCGAACGGGGGACAGATGTTGTTTAACCCTGGAGATCTCAGGTTGGTGTTATCACTAATCTTTAGTCAGCACATATACAGGCTTATTGTTATTAATTTATTAAAATATATAAGTACACACAAATTATGCTTATTAATAATTATGCACAAAAAGTCTAAAGTCGCGCAAAGTGAGAACAGGTTACTAGTATAAAATAATATTCTTTTTAGGTTAAAAGAACTTCCATTTTCTAAAAACAAATTTCTGAAAAGTATGAAATTTTAAAATAAAAGGTATTGAATTCACTTTCACATTCAGAATAAAAATCTTTAGTACTATATTTTTTTTTCTGTCTCGTATGAATATATGCTAGTTTTTAATGTTTTAAGAGCCTCCTTAAAAAATTGGAACAAAAAAAAAACTTTTTAGAGGTCGCTTTCAATTTTTTTTAATTTCAAAAATCATCAAAAATTGAAATTTAAAATTATTTTCATACGAGACACGAAAAACAATGTCGGTTTTTTGCACCACCCTAATGTATATGCACATACATACATATGTGTGAAAGTACACTGCCTTCCATTTCCTAAAGTGATTCCTTTAACCTAACCTGGAACAAATCACTTCCAATGATAAGGCTGTCTGCTGTGCACCCGTTTTTTAATGCATTTTTCTCTTTATTGTGTATTTCTTTTGTGGTGTACAATAAAGTGTCTATCTATCTGACTTAGTTTCAAGTAGAACTACATTAAAATTTTAATTTCAAAGTATTACTTTTTACTGATTAATATTATAAATGCGAAAGTTTGTGAGGTTGTATAAATATGTCTGGATGTATAGATGTATGGAATGTATGGATGTTTGTTACTCTTTCACGCAAAAACTACTGAATGGATTTTAATTAAACTTTACGATAATATGGCTCATACAACAGAATAAACACATAGGCTACTTTTTATCCCGGAAAAATGTTCGGTTCCTGTGGGATAGATTTAGAACCGTTACTAGTACTGAATAAATAAACTTTAGTTCTATTTGCTACAATATATAGTATTATTATTTATTTACTACACTACAAGAATATTAGAGCACGCTAACTCACTCGACTGTTACACCGTTTTCCTTTCAATACTACATTTGAAACTAAGATCTTTGAGAGTCTGTATTATAAATATATTATTTGAAATATATTTGAATTTCGTCACCATCTCAGTATTCATTACTGTGTATTTAATAAAAATCATAACCGTTATCTTTGATAAAGGCTTATTTTATGGATATTATATTTATCAAAAAGGCTGAAACGCATACGTCAATTTCTAAAAAAGCTTAAATACGAGTATAATGTGAGTAAGTAATATAATGCAGGTAAATAGGTATATCTTAAAAAATATTATTAATAATAAAAAAATACTTATAGAAAATATATATATATATATATATATATATATATATATATATACGTATTTTTTTTGGTTGACTCACTTCACTCTAGAATGTTTGTCAATGATACAACGTACATACGTTAAAGCGTAAAAAAAGTAAGCGTAAGGGAGGGCTCCGTAAATTATGATAATTTAAAAGAATGTTAAAACTTAGCATTTCTTTTTTATAAAGAAACAAATAGATATGAAGCACTATAAAATACACTGATATTTTTCAACATTCGGCTATTTTCATTATTAGCTTTTTATTTTACTTTACATTAAGAAAAGCGATGATGTGATATGTGTTATGGTTTTTGCAGTAAGGTAGAACATAAAACGCATTTAAAAAAGTATTTCTTGCATCATGGAGGCTTCAATTTCTTCTATATTAATTTAGAATTATTTATTGTAATATTTTTATACGCCATAAAAACAGGCGGTCGGACACCCCCCGGTAGGAGCGAAAAAAACTTTCGCTGTCTGCCCTTGGTTTATAAATTAGACATAGAAATTGTGATAAGTACTAGGGTATCATAAACATTAAACAATATATTGTACATGTTAAAACCCATGCCTCCACAGAGTGCACATGAATTTCTTACTCATACATACATCTCTCAACACTTAAGATGACGTCACATGGAGTTCTCTTAGTAAATAATAAAAAGTGTCGTGACCGTCAAAATATTACACTTTTTTCCGTCTAGCTCTCATTCGCCAAGTGTGCCAAATGTAACGTGCGATAAGGCACTAGTTACGAATCAAAAGACACGGCTCACTAAAGGTACGTGGATAGATGGACTAATAGTTCATAGTCGTGATATTATTTTAGTAATACATTTTCTTGCCCTGAAGCGAACCTTTTAGTACGGAACCCTAAAAGCAATCAAAACAGTGCGTGACTACTTACATAACAACTAGATGCCTGTTTTTGTAAGATAAAAAGTTGTTTTCATATTACACATTCAAAAAACCATTGTACGTGACTCCATGAGAAGCTAACGTGTTCTCATCAATCTTAGCATGTTTATAGTATAAAGTCAGTTATTGTGAGTAAAATAATATCTAGATTTATTTCGTTTTGACATAACACGTAATAGAATATAACTTACCAGCGACTCACCCTCGCTTCGCACGGGTTCGTCCCTAGGTTGATTTCCCATACAAATTTTCGTCCCCATTTTCACCCCCTTAAGAGGTGATTTCCAAGATAAAAAGTATTCTATGTCCTTCCCAGAGTCTCAAATATCTTCTTAGCAAATTTCATCTAAATCGACTAAGTAGATCCAGAGATTACCCCCTACAACTTCACAAACTCACAAACTTTACCTCTTTATAATATTAGTACCTATAGATATAGCTTATGTATAGTATTTTAATGATTTTATTTAAAAATAGTGATGCGCCTTAGTTTCATATGTAAGGGAATTTCTATGACAGACTAAAACGCTACGAAAACCATTTTTTTACCAAAAGCATCTGCAACATTAATTTGGCTGATTAAAAAAGAAAGATGTACCTAATTGATATTATAAACTACTAATATATATTATGTGGAATTGCATAACAATGCTTAGACTGACATCGGAGAGTCCTCAGACGTGCGTCATTTTAGAATCCTCGCTTTCAAACTAGCCAGTATGCATACCGTCTTAACTGTATATTAGTACTATTAATCTTCAAAATTTTAGCTTTTCAAAAATTTCGTAGATCTGGGATCTTAGACAACTAGTCTAAAAAGGTATTTATTCAACGAGCATAGTAAAAATAAAATTTCAAATACTATTCACAACGTACTATAGACTTTTTTTGCCCAAGTGAGGACTTGATGACTCTTCTCATGTCCCCGGATTAGCTCATGCCCTGATGTGTATGGCTAATAGAGATTTTCGCCACAACTAAACATCGAACCTACGACCTTCAATATAAAATACAATAAATAAACACGTACCACAGTATATTCATATAGCTTACTAGCTATACAAAGGTAAGTCTTATGTAAATAAATAGAAAAATAACACGTAAAAACCTTTTTCACTATAAATATCTAGTGAAATTAAACAAAACAGGTACAAAAGCTTTAGTCATTTAAATTGCAAATCAAAACTTTCGACTAGAACTTTCGAAATTTCACAACTGTAAAATTAAGAGGTAGTAAGCCTAATTGTATTTTCTCTAGAAACACGCTCTACGAATTCTAAGTATAGAAATTATCTTACTTTAAAGTTCTATTGAAATTTATTTTCAATTCATGAAATTCGTTTTCAAATTATTTTACTGTTATCTTTCGCGTAGTGAAATATTGTTAATGTTTTAATTGTTTTCGACTGTTCACACACACTTTTTCATAATCTTTGACTTTTACTTTTAATTTTCAATGTGATAATATTTTATAGCAATTAAGCTAATATCTAAATACAATTTACTTCGCATTTTAACACAATTTTTTTAGCTTCACCTGTAATTAAGTTAATAAGAAAATCTATACTACATATAATATAATAATAACATTCTGATAATACCAGGATAAGTTCCTCACAAGGGAACTTCTCAATGGTTAAGACCACGCACACCAAACATTGTACTATATACGAGTATTATAAAGTGTTATAAAATATTAAAAAAATATATTTTAACACTAAAAATTAAAAAATAAAATTAAAGTTTTTTTTTTTGTGTTAATGTAATGTAACGAGTTCACCCAACAGAGTAAAGTTAGATGACAAAACCAAAAGTATCTATTCAAAATTCACACAATTTTTACTTTATGTTAATAAAACTCGAAAGTAACTATATTAAAACTTCCTTGTGACTAGACCTAGAAGTTTGAGGGAAACCCGAATAATTCAGTTCGGAAACTGGTACAAATAACACCTGGGATGAAAAGTTTATCCGCTTCTATATTACGGTCCCTCAAATACATCTATACGTATGACCTTTTAAAAGCGTCTGAAATCTTTACCACGTTACGTGGCAATATTTTTCACCCATGTCAAAAAGACGGAGAAAAAAGGGACTATTCGACACATATATTTTTTTTAACTAATATTCGCCTAGTAGTTCAACCTTATCGTGGTGGGGGGCTCATTAGCGTTTGACAGTTCAGCCGGGCATGAAGCCAAAAAACGCACAGAGAGGTGGCCCACTTCGGTGGGCGGTGTACTATGCGGGTTGCTCCTGGTACTTTTCTGATGGCAGAGTGGACCGTTGGAGCAACTCCATGGTTGTTGTGGTATGCTTCAGCAGACACAAATACATACGTAAACGCAGACACAAGTACATAAAACAATCCGTTCAGTTCTTTTCTTACTTTAAATTGTATTGTTCTAGTTTATGTTTTCGCTTTAAATTGTTTACACTGAGATTGATACCAATTTTACTTTCGTAGATAGTTTCAGAATATATCGAACTAAATTAAACTAAAAAATATGTATGCCTAGCGATTCAACCTTGCTTCCCTCGGTTTCGTCCCTAGGTTGATTCGCCATACAAAGTTTCATCCCCATTTTCACCCTTTTAAGGTATGATTTCCAGGATAAAAAGTCCTATGTCCTTTTCAGGCTCCCAAACTCTCTTTTTACCAAATTTCATCTAAATCGATTCAGTAAATCCAATGATTACCCCCTACAACTTCACAAACTCACCAACTTTACCTATTTATAATAATATTAGTATTGATTAACAAAAATCATAGAAAGCATAGTTAATCAAACTATATAATAAATAAAACAACATAATAAATCACATTCTAGATTGTAGGCATATGTAGTCTAGCCTCTAAGAGCTTAAGCCTTTCGCATTACATAATATAAAAATATTTTAATAAGAGAGGCATCTTTACGCCTTTTCTAGCGGCAATCAAACTGTATTGAATGTATCCAAAGGAAAGTTTGTAACTTCTCAGAATCTTTCAGAGCCATTGCTACGTAAATAAACTTCAGCCTAATCATATTTCCTTGTGATTAAGTTTCTTCAAAGCTTAATAAAATAGAAAATATATTTCTAAGATATTGTATACTACGTTTATTTTCGTCTTTACTCGCTTATAACTATTATTTTTCAATTAAAAAGGTATATCGCCACCTAAATTGCTAAAATAATCTAAATATAAAAAAGTGTGTATATGTGCAATTCACACACAGTAGAAGAAAAACTTCAGAAAAGTAACCTACGAGAGAATGAGATGAACATATATTTATGTGTTTGTCTCTTTCTCGTGTCACATTTTCGTTTCATCGAGTTTTAAATCACAACGATTCTAAAGAAGTTTCACTTCAATTATTATTATTTTTAGGATTTTTAAGGATCTTTAGAAATGGAGTAGGTACTGGAGTGACCTAATCAAATATTCTAGCGCTTCCAAATGTCTAGCTTTTTTAGTGTCTGAAATAGGTTTATAGTAACGAAAACAAAAAATACTTTTGTTCAAATGTGGAACTTTTACTTTGACTTGTCCTCTTTCGTACGTGTTTTATTTGCAAGCTTGTTTACGGTGGCTACTAAATTACATATTATATGACTCTGGTGCGTGATTCTGTAAAGTATTTTCGCAATATGAATATTTTATGCGTATATACGGATGCCGATCCGGAGGTCTTTAGTTCGAATCCCGGGTCGGGCAAAATTTAGTTATTGAGTGTTTTTGTTAAGAAGTTGGGAAGTTGGCGGTGTTTCACTCCTCTGGCTCGTATAGCATGTTACAGTGCTACAAGGATAATTTGACACGTGGCGAAAATCAGAACTAACACCGCCATCTTGTAAAGCGTCACTTTTGAAAGAAGTTGGAGTTGATTTTTGTTGTGGGTATTTCGTGTATTTATTTCAATAAAAATATCTCAAACATGAAGTAGTGTTAGAGAGGTTAGGAGGTTTTTTTTATAAAAGAAAAACCCTAATTTCACACTCACGCCCTTATGTCAATGTCACCTAAGTGCCAAATGATCCTTGTAGCACTGTGAGCATCTTGTACCAGTTGTATCGAAGTATTGTCCCAACGGACTTTGAGAGTGAAAGGAATAGAGAGTGTTTGCTTGTATTCTATAATATCTCTTGCGCAGATGGCTAACCTCAGCGAGATTCACTTAGTAAGCATGTTTATTACAGGTACCCAGCCATCTTCCCTATTGAAGTTTGGATGTATTTTAATTTCATTTTTTAAATCATTTTTGTAAATCGTGGGTAGACACTGTCTGTAACAAGTATATAACGCCTTTAAGATGTCTAACACCTTAGTCTCTTCCGTGACCATGATTGCTGTAAAGCATTCGAAAAGTCGGGAACCAAAAATCAAAATAAATCCGCGAAATAATCCGAAAAGATAGCTTTATTTAAAATTTTGAATACTTGTTCGTACAAACTAATTTATTTTCGATTTCATTTTTATAGTTTTATAGTTTTTGTATAGACAAAAACTAACAAAGACAAAAGGCCCGAAAAATGAATATAAATAAAATAATATTTAGTAATGGCACATCTATACTAATATTATAAATATGAAAGTTTGTCTTTGTGAGTGCGTTATCTATTACCTACCAGAGCTCTATCGATTATTATAATATAGTATCCAAAATAACAAGGATGCCTAAGTGTTAGTAATAAAAACTACTACTAGAAACACAAACAAATGTACGAAGCAAATTTAGCTAGCTTCTTTTTAGGATTTCGTATAGTCAGAGTGAGAGATGTATAGCTGTACTTGACCATACAATAAAAAATATCTTATTTCGAGAACAGAAATTACTTTTTTTTCCATGCAATATATTAATGAGTGTTGCCACAACTTAAAGATTAACCTTAAATTATACTTTATTTACCTAAATATAAACAAAAACTTTAAATTATCAATTTAAGTAAAAAGTAGTCGACTTAACAAAAAAGAACAGCTTATAAAAGATCAAAAAAATTTTACTATGCATGTTGAAAACGATTCATTGTACTATACTTTATCTAAACTATCTAAAATATAAGCAATTTTTTACTAATAAACACTTTTTGCCATTTACGGGAATCGAACCTCGACTTATTGGCAACCGACGTGACCAATAGACGACATGTAGTATATTTTATAGATATTGCACGTCTAAATATTAGATATAAAATGTAGTATAAATGCCAGTAGACAAATAACTTCAAATTTTATTTCGCTAAGAAATAGGATGATTTACCCGTTTACTTTCGTCTGATCAGACAATCGTATAGATTTAATAAAGTTTTGATTGCGCAAGTTTTTATCGAGATCCTTTATTTTATAGAAAATTTGAACTCAACGTAGTAGGGTTTCGCTGGACGTTCTTAAAACAAAACTAGCGCTGCCTTTGACTTTACGTTAGTTTCATGTTTAACTGCCTCGGTGGTATAGTGGTTAGCAAATACGGCTGCACATCGAGAGGTCCTGGGCTCAAGTCCCAGATCGGGCCAAGTTTAGTTATTGAGTCTTTCTGTTTAGTAAGTCTTAGTAACAGCCCGGAGTTGGGAAGTTGGCGGTGTTTCACCCCCGTGCCTAGGCGAGCACGTAAAGCCGTCAGTCCTGCACCTTAACTCTCATCTGTCGTGTCGAGTAGTCGTCCCACCGGAGTATGAGAGTGACAGAAATAGAGAGTGCACTTGTGTCTACGCGTACACTTGTGCACAATAACGTCTCCTGCTCAGAAGGCTAGTCTCAATGAGACTGGCCGCCGTGGCCGAAGCCGGTGGGGAGGTCATTAGAATTTTAGATTTTTATAATCTTGAAGTATTCCCACAAAAAATAGAAACGTGTAAAGTAGAGCAAGTTACATAATTATAGATCATCAATTTACCCTATTTAGTCTAAAAATGTATAACGAAAATTATGATAATTTAATACAAAAGCAATAGCAAAAGGGAATAAACCAATAATTTCAAAATTTAATTTAATAATTTTTCAGTAGAAACCCTTGGCCCTTGGACAGGGTTTCTCAAAGGAAATAATATCTCGCCTTCATAGGTGTCAAGGGATCGTGTTTATTTTTACCCGACTGCGGCGAAATCTAAAAGGAAGTTGTGTGTTTCACTTGTATGTCTCTTAATTTAACCAGATCTAATATTATACAGGTCAAACACTAGTTACTACCACACAGAATCTACTAATATGTTCCCACGTAACCACGTGATTCATATTATTTCTACCTTTTTTGTTAACATTTTACGCAATTGAGTTTTTGTTTTTGTAATTAATATTTTTTCACCTAAACATCGGCATTGTCAATCAGTGACATAACAAATATATAGCAATTATATATTTGTGTACATTTCTTTTTTGATTATCTATACTAATATTATAAGGCTGAAGATTTTGTTTGTTTGCTTGTTTGTATGTTTGTTTGTTTGGTTGAACGCGCTAATCTCAGGAACTACTAATCCGATTTGAAAAATTCTTTTTGCATTACATAGCCCGTTAACTGAGGAATGCTGTAGGCTATAATATATCATCCTGGAAAAATGTACAGTTCCCGTGGGATAGATTTGTTTTTGTCTTGGGACGAACCCGAAGCGAGGCGAGGGTGAGTCGCTAGTGTGTAATAAATTGTACAGCAGAAATGCAATATTACTATGAAATATAAGCCAATACAGACAATAGTTCGGGAAACGTAACCTCTTAACCAAACTGCTAAGCTATCTTCTATCTTATAGCTGGGTGGAACGATAAATGCGCTCTCGAGTTGGTATCGACAATGAAAAATAGCAGTATTTCCACTAACATTTTAAAGTAATATGGCATTTTAAAGTAAATAAAGGAAAGATAATTAAGAAAATCGATAAATTCTGACTCGAATACGTATATTGTAGGTTCTATACTACTATATATTTCATTTGTACTACATGTGCTTGCAACTATTTTGTTTTCTAAATAATACAAATATATTCTGATCTTATATAAATTGCACATGACATACGAGTACGGTAGAAACCCCTAACGCGACTCCATTTCACACTAGAGCAGTTTTTATTATTTATTGTTTTACTGTACAATACGTCTCAAGTATGTACTATTTTTACGATACAATAAAAACAAAAAAAAACATTTCGTTTCTTACATAATATATAGGAATACTCTTACACAAAAACTTTATTACTAAGCCACCGCTTTCCGTCCGTCTTTCCGTCTGTCAGAGTGCTGTATCTCATGAACCGTAATAGGTACAGAGTTGAAATTTTCAGAGTATATATTTCTACGGCCGTTATAACGACAAATAATAAAAATAAAAAAATAAAACACAAGAAACATTTTTTAACGTTCGTAACCGATCATCGAAATTAATATACTTTCAACTTTTAGAATCGCGATATCAACTTTTAGAATCGCTATATCTTAGGAATGGTGATTATTCAGAAAAAAGTATTACGACCATTTTTGTAGATAATTTTATGATCTACAATTTTTGTCTGGGCTATATTTTTGATAAAACTTACCTTTTTCGAGAAAAATAAAAAAAAAACGAAAATTTTGATCTTTGACCTCGAATAACTTTTTTAGCACACATGGGATAGAGACTATTGACATTTTATTTCTAATGGAGTACCCTAGGTCTCTACCAAAATTCTGCTCTGTGGGAGTTTTTGTTATTTGAAATGCCTATTTCAACTGGACTAATATATAGAGTAAAAGTCATATTAATAAAAAGTACACATAAGATGGTACGGAACCCTTCGTGTGCGAATTCGACTCACACTTGATCGATTTTATTATTTCTAACGCAATCTAACAAGACCTTTCAAAATTAAGACGGATGGATTACCAATGTGCACTTTTCGTTACATTTTCCTTTTCATGATTCTTGTTTAATGAATGAGTTATTGCTCATCCATTATTATTTAATAATTGTTATATTTTATTGAGGTTATTTAACAAAATGTAACAGAAATATTTCTAAAATGATTTGAAATTGTATCTCTATTATTAAAAATAAATATTACTATACAGAGTGGATTTTTGAGACGGGACAGTAAAGGCAGGTACCTTAACAGCTATAGTTACAGAAAAACGTTCCTAGGAAACCATCCATGACTTTTTGAGATATTCTGAACTGCATTCACAGATTTTGGAAAAAAATTACAGTCCACGAGAAAAATGCTAAAATAGCAAAAAAAAATTTATGTCAATCGATCCTATTTCATGTAGGGATCAAAAGACTCTATGGGACCATTTAAGGTATGAGTACTAGAAATGACAGAAATCACCAAAAAATATTTTTTGAAATATTTTTTGTTGCCAAACGGTCCTATTTTTAATAATACCGTAAATTGCATTGTAAAGATATGCGATGTAACATTACATTTAGTTGTAAAGATTATTGTCTGCCAATCTGTTTGTATTTCTTGAAAATAGTATAATAGATTTCAATAGTATTGACATAAGAGACTTAACTAAATTTCACTTTACTAGACCAAGTATATCCATAGAAATAGCTCAAAATTCCTATTATATTATGAATAGAGCTACAGACGGTGACTACTCATACATAACTAATGCTGTTTAGTTATTACCTTAATATAATAACTTGAAAAAGGCGAGACGAAAGCTGTACAACTTTTCTTCTCAGATGGCAAAGATCTTGTGTTTTAAATACTTTTAAATATTAAAACAAGAAATTCAGATTATAATTTAAAATTTACGCTTTCTTAAATATTTTTTATGAATATTTAATATTGGACTAGAAAGTTTAAATTGTATTTTGTTCTAAAATTGTAATTGTAATAAGTAAATTTTCTCAAATGTATTTCTCATTCATTCAGCTGATTTTTAACGTCTTACAGTTAGAAATGGGTCCCCTTAACGTTTAAGGATGTAAAGGGGATCAGCCATAGCCCACCACGCTGGCCAAATGTAGGTTGGTGGTTTTAGCGACATTCGGTGTTATTATTAAAAGATGATAGCATAATATATAAATATAATTTACCCATCTATATAAAAAAACCAACTGTTTTAAAATGTTTTTTTTTTTTTGATAACACTAAAATTCGTCAACAGCTACTACACGAAAAAAAAAGAATAGGATGACTAATAGTCGAGAAAGAGTAACTTAACTGTTTTGTCTTTGCCTTTTTAGATTTTAGATTTTTTTACAAATTAATAATAAATAAGCTATATTTGACCTCAGTGACACTGGAAAAAAAGATAACTCCGAAAGTTAGCTGGCACCATTCTTATAATTTAATATTAATCAGCCAATTTGAACTCTACACTAAATTTGAACTTTCCTTGACCTTTTCCAGCGAAAGCTCTTTTTTTATTGAAATATAATATATGGAAACAAATTATTTCAAACAAAAACGTATAATTAGATGGCGGCGATTTTCACATGGAATCGAATAAATAAAATCATTTATTTCCATTGATAAAGTGAGTGAAATTTTAAAATCAGCTAACAAAATTTCATTTCCAATGCAACAACCGGAGCCACTGCGAACATTTTTCTTCACCCTTTTGCAATACAAGCTGCTCGCTATGGAAAATAAAAAGTATTGAAATTTAAGCTTAGAATATTTTTGTAAATATGACAAAAAACAATGTGTTATATATCTAAAATATTGATTAACTAACAGAAAATACAATTTGAATGCAAGATTTAGAGGTTTGAGTAATATCTTATCTATTATTAATATTATATTCTTGTTTATCTACACAGGTAAATCTCGCGACAAGCTTTTATATCATATGAATTGTGTAATGTAATAAATTAATGGGTTTGATTTAATTTAAATCTTATTTTTTTCTGTTTAGAGCATTTAAATAAAAGCTTGTTTTTATAAATATTTAATATTAATTTATTTATTATTTTTTAAATTTAATATTTTATTTGTATTCTCAGCAAACCCTTTCATTTGATATCCATATCATGGGGGTGCATAAAAAATACATCTTTGTAAGTCGCCATATTGGATTAAAAATGGCGGCATTTTGTAATCGTGCTATGTATCGGGAACTAAATTAGTGTGCCAAATTTCAGCTTAATCGGACATTGAGAAGTGGGACAAAAACTTGCAAGATACCATTACACAGACCCCGACAGGTGAAATTAAATAAAAGCTTGTAAAAAAATTAAAAAGGCTTTTCAGACTCAACGCCTACTTTGTATTGATTAGAACTAGTTTTAAACTACCTTTCTTCCTACTTCAGCTAAGCTCTGGCCCGTCAACAAAACCATAAATCTATTATTTTTATACTTTATGATTTCATATTTGTTTGTACTTCTTAAACTTTTATACTTATATATTCAAATCACTTTGGAAAGTGGTTCATAACTTTGGACAGCTCATCAAGAACTTTATCAAATAATAAAGCTAAGAATTTCGATTAAAATTTAAAACCATCATGACGAAACTAACTAATAACTCCTGAAATCGGTCGGTCTTTTTAGAAGTTAGCCATAGAGAATAATAAAACCTAAAACTTTTGGAATTTCTCAATTCCATATAACCTAATTATAGAAGAGTACATAACTCATGTAAAATAAGTAGATCAGTTTGTCCGTTTGTTGCGTTTTTATGGCCAAGCCCCACCCATTTTATGATATGAAAAATTAATAACAAGTAAAGCTATGGTAAAGGTGTAATATTATATTTAAAATTACATAAATAAACAATAAATATGTTGGGACATTAACACACAGCACCATTTAGTTCCATGGTAAGCTACGAGGTCTGTATTATACAGATACCAGATAGTTGATACACGACACATATGTATATAACTTTAAATATATACGTATTATAAATATAAACACCCATGACTGGAGTACAAACATTCGTGCTCATCACACAAATGAATGCCCTCAGCGGGACTCGAACCCCCGACCTTTAGCACAGCAAGTAGGGTCACTACAAACTGAACCAAACCTTTCGTCTATTAAAATCTAAGATATGTACCGATAAAATATTACTAGCGAATTACCCCAGATTCGTTTAATTCCCGTTGTTTTTAGCGTGCAGGAGTAGCAAACGTACACGCACGTACAAACTTTCTTATTTATAATAGATATCTGATTTTTATCATATCCTAACAGTACATTGATATTAATAGGAAAGACAAAGCTATTTATTCGATAGATTCCATCTGACGACTTCGACGCAAATAAATGAACTATTTATTCAACCAATGAGAAAAATAATGTATTGTACTACTATTGAATAGCAACTCTGGTGGTTAACTTTTGATTGGTTTGTCGCTCCTCTATTGTACAATAATTGTATAAACTTGTATCAATCTATTGATTCCATGTATTCAGCCCTTTTTAACGTCCCACTGCTGGGCACGGGCCTCCCTTCAATACGAGGGGGATCAGGCCATAGTCCACCGCGCTGGCCAAGTGCGGGTTGACGGACTTCACATGTCTTTCGAAAACTTGCTTGGTTCTCACAGACGTGCAGTTTTCTTCATGATGTTTTAATTCCATACCAAATCAAAAAAAATATTTAAAGAAGGATTTTACTAAAGCTTCGTAATGTCAACTATTTTAGACCGACTTCAAAAAGGAAAGAATCTGTATAAATATTATAAATGTGAAAGCTTCTGGGATGGATGTTTGTTATTCTTTCACGCCAAAACGGCTGAACGGATGTGAATGAAATTTGGCACAGAAATAGATTATAGTCTGGAATAATACACAGGCTACTTTTTATCCCGGAAAAATATACGGTCCCTGAGAGAAAGATTTGTTTTTGTTTTTCTAGAGATGAACCCGAGAAAAGTGAGAGTGAGCCACTAGTTAAGTATTAAAAAAATCTAGTGTATACATTAATTTGAAGTGATAATTATTTCTTAATATACGTACCGTAAAATGGGGTTACTTGGACACGTTTTTAACACATTTTTTGAGATACAAAATAAAAAAATAAAGTTAGAGCAACAAAACCATGTTAACCGTACCGACCTAACTTTAAAGATTACATAGTTTACATAAAACATTGAAAATATCTTACACGCACGAAAAAAAAAAGAAAAAAAAGGTGGTGTCCAAGTAGCCCCGTTGTTGGGGCTACTTGAACACTAAGTTTCGATTGAAGAAAAACTTCCTACTTTGCATGTTAGATGATCAAATTCCTCCGTACACATCTTAAATCCGACATTCGTGTCATCACAGCTGTATAGGTTTACTTCTTCACTAAGGAAAGGGCAAGTTCAGCGTTAAAAAAGCTCATAATATTATCGCGGTTGACGGACTACCTGGACCGCTTATTGTTTGATACAAGCCTGATGGTCAGACTATTTTTGGCGATGAAATCTGGACCTGAGGTGTTGTTCTTGAAGATCTGATCCCTTTTGCCTTGTTTATCCAGGTATTTTTTCACCACATTTAGAATTTCTGCCTTTGTCAAGGTAAATCGCATCAACAGCCAGAGTTTCAGAAATCAACTGCTCCTCAGTTGGCTCTAAACGGTTGGATGTCCAATGAGTCTGACGTTCCTTCCAAGCAACTTTCGTACTATATTGCCTGAAGTACTTTGAAAGTTTAAGCGGTCGTTTTATTTGACATTCCTCCCTTTTCTCCATTCCTAGCTTTTTCCAAGTCTTCCGCTTTGTAATTCATGTAGGGTTTGAGCCTGGAGTCTTTTGATACGTGCGCACCATTTTTAATCACTGATCATCTAACTCTAACAGTAAGCAACAGAACTCAAATAAGCAAAACATAACCTAACCTCGATTTCATGACACAGGAATGAACACATCTGCGTTGTGTTCAAGTAGCCCCGGGGTGTCCAAATAGCCCCACTTTACCGTAGTTATTTTAATGGTTATGGATCGAGGGACTATATTGGATACCGATTTCGA
This sequence comes from Fabriciana adippe, assembly GCA_905404265.1. Classification (NCBI taxonomy): domain Eukaryota; kingdom Metazoa; phylum Arthropoda; class Insecta; order Lepidoptera; family Nymphalidae; genus Fabriciana; species Fabriciana adippe. Next base: position 3,597,996 of record FR989995.1, read on the forward strand.
CTGCTTCAGTACAATACGTACATATTAGTAAAAAGCGGTTATTTTAATATTACAAACAGACACTCCAATTTTATTTATCTGTATAGATTACTAGCCTTCGCTTCACTCGGGTGCAACTATCCAGTCATAATCTATCTCTTTAGTCTGTACTAATTCATTTAAATCCGTACATGCTTAATGGCTATACGCTACAGTACGCTGTAATTATCATGAAAAAGTACACAATCTAATGGAAGTAACAATATCTAATTAACAAGTTTGGCTCAGTTTGTAGTGAACCTACTTGCTGTACCAGCGGCCGCAGGTTCGAATCCTGCTGGGGGCATTCATTTGTGTGATGAGCACGAATGTTTGTTCTCCAGTCATGGGTGTTTATATTTATAATATGTATGTATTTAAAGTTATATTCGTATATGTATAGTGTATCAACTATCTGAGATCCATAACACAAGCCTCGTAGCTTACTATGGAACTAGATGGTGCTGTGTGTTAACGTCCCAACAAAAAAAAAACTCTCAATAATAACATGACTTAACCGCAACTTTATTACTTTTTGCGACCTATACCGTAATTACAGGCTTAAAAACTAAATTAGAAGATGAAGCAGAATATAAAACTTCATTAAAGTATATGAAGTCATGCAATGCTCTAAAGATTAATCTACACAGGTGGGGCATACGTGGTCTAAATAGACGATCGATATGTCTATATCCTAGCCGTAAAGGCCAAACCTAGGTTAGGTAAGGCCTAAACCTAAACCTAGGTTAGGTTGAAATATATATTTAAAATTGAATTTTCTCACCTTAATACCCAGAATATATGAATTGATTCTATTAAATTAGTATACATATACAAATTTTCGCATTTATAATAGTTGTCCTTCACCTTTTTTTTCACTTCATTGAGGTCGCTATTTCTATCTTCCAACGTGTCTTTATAAATCATCTAAATTATCAGTAAGTACCCCAAATGTGACCTACATACGTATTTATGTTACCACAGCGAAAGTAAAAGGTGCTATGCCTCATTTTACTTACCAAGGAGTATATTTTTTAAATTAATTGGTCAAGTACCTACAAGTTGGACTCGCATGAAAAAAGAATTTTCTTTAGAGACATACAAATTCTTTTAAAGATTTTAGAAATTGCTTTTTTTTGTAAACTTTTTAATCTTAATTCTAAATTAGTATATAGTAACAGATTTCTGTAAAATATAATTATTTACTAATTGATAATATTATCATAGGTTTATGAATGCGTTAATCCTCTCTATATGTGGCAGGATGTCACAAAACTAGTATTAACATAACGAAATCCAAGCGTAATTCATTTTAATAAAACGTATTAACATTCATAGTAAATTGTAGTAAAATTTTGCACATGTTAAATTTGTTCGAAATACCTCTACATCCTTTTTCAGGTTTTTAAATTATAGCTAACTTTCAGAGCTACCTTTCGCCATTACCTTAAATTAATATTAAGATCCTAAAAACAAATTTTAGGAATATAATTACGATAGTCTCGGATTACGATAACATACGGATGATGATGTCCTCCTCCTGACCTATTCCGGCCACGGCGGCCAATCTCATTGAGACTAGCCAACTGCGCAGGAGATATTATAGTGCACAAATGTACGCGCAGACACAAGTGCACTCTCTATTCCTGTCACTCTCATGCTCCGGTGGGACGACTATTCGACACGACCGGTGAGAGTTAAGGCGCAGGACCGACGGCTTTACGTGCTCTCCGAGGCACGGGGGTGAAACATCGCCAACTTCCCAACTCCGGGCTGCTACTGAGGCTTACTAGACAGAAAGACTCAATAACTAAACTTGGCCCGACCCGGGACTCAAACCCAGGACCTCCGGATGTGCAGCCGTACATCCTAGCCACTACACCACCGAGGCAGTCCACATACGGATAAACAAACAGAGGGACATCTATACGGATAAATAAAATTGAAGTGTCTGTTTGTAATGTCAAAATAACAGCTTTATACTAAATGCATGTGGAATTATACAGAGTGAATTTCGGATTATTGAAGACAATGGCCATCGTTTTGAACAAATAATCAGTTAAGGTAGGTAACAAATAAAAATAAAAAAATATTTTGCTAAAAATGAACTCTTTCCTTAAGTTTTCCATATGTCATTACTTTCCAGAATGCGTTCCTTATAAGCGACACTATCGAATGGTTTAATAATACAGTGTGTGTTTTTTTTTTTCAAAATCGACTGGTTCGATTCCTGGCCAGGAAAAACTGATTTTTCACAGACAGTTTTAGTTTTCATTAAAATCGGGCCTGAAACTCCTTTGAATACTTTTCGCTATACCTCATAGTTTCGGATTTGGCCATGCACGCCCACTTGAAAAATTCATTCTGTATACGGTACTTATAAGAAAAACACAATTTTTAAAATTTTTGTCTGTCTGTCTGTCTGTTTGTTCCGGCTAATCTCCGAAACGGCTGGACCAATTTTAACGGGACTTTCACTGGCAGATAACTGATATAAGGAGTAACATAGGCTACTTTTATTTTAGAAAAAGAATTAGTATTTCGCTCAAAAAAATTAAAACGTACCTAGGGACGCACCCGAGCGAAGCCAGGGTAAGTCACTAGTACATAATGTAAATGTAGCCGCATATACATGATTTTCTCATTCGAGTCGCTAGTAACAAAATATAACTGTTCTGCTTTTGTCTTTTGGCTACAAAACCCAAAAAAAGATCTATTAGAAATTTCTGAGCTAGAATACTATTCCTAGAATGGATTAACTCAGTAACTAATAACTAACTTAATAGAATCAATTCATACTGTCTGGGCATTAAGGTGAGAAAATTTAATCTAGCTATATGATAAAATTGTAACTGATCGCTGTTTGTGAATGGAAGATATTTATGAAAAATTTTATTAACTCTATAGAACCCTAAAACAATGATTTTTAGAATTTTTGTCTGTTAGTCGGTTTGTCTGTGCGTTTGTGCACGCTAATCTCAAAAACGGCTTAACTGATTCTGGTGCGGTTTCACTAATATATTGTTGGAAGTTTCTCTTAACATTTAATATATGTTTTATTTCAATGGGTTCATAAATAAAAGTTATATCAATTTAAAGAATCACCTAGGGACGAACCCCAGCGATGAGAGGGTGAGTCGCTAGTTTAAAATATATATTTCAACCTAACCGGCCTTGTCTAAGCTAAGTTTTGCTTTTAGGTCTAGGATATAGACATATCGATCGTCTATTTAGACCACGTATGCCCCACCTGTGTAGATTAATCTTTAAAGCATTGCATGACTTCATATAATTTAATGAAATTTTATATTCCGCTTCGTCTTCTAATTTAGTTTTTAAACCTGTAATTGAGGCATAGGTCGAAAAAAGTAATAAAGTTGAGATTGACTGGTGTTATTATTGAGAAGTGGCAGTGGTAGCTCAGTGGTAACGCGCTCGCTTGGGAAACCGATTGAAGCGGGTTCAAATTCCGGATCTCACACTTCTGATATTTTCATGTGCGAATCATTTCTAGCATGATTACCACTTGCCTTACGGTGAAGGAAAACATCGTGAGGAAACCTGCATGTCTGAAAGAATCTAGCAAGTTTTCGAAAGACATGTGAAGTTCGCCAACCCGCACTTACTTGGCCAACGTGGTGGACTATGGCCTGATCCCTTGGTATTGAAGGGAGGCCCGTGCCCAGCAGTGGGACGTTAAAAAGGGCTGAATACATTGTTGAGAAGATTTAATTAGATAATAGTAATTACTTCCATTGGATTCACATTCCATTTTTAGCTGTTCTCTCTAAAAACATTCTTTTAGTAAAAAGTAGCTTCATAGTTTTCTAAACTTTCTTCATACAAAAAAATCACATCAATCGATCACTCCATTTGGAAATGAAAGGTAAACAAATAAACACATTTTTCATTTACTAGTGATTGCCGCGTGGTTAAAAATCAACCATAACTCTTTAAGTTATATATTTATTGTCTTGCGTATATTACAATATTAATCTATTCTCAATTTGACCGCAGACTTTAACAATAAACAAAAGAGTATATATATACGTATGTGTCAAATAGGTACATGGTATGGTGTGTAATATTTTTTTTATTGATTTTATGTATTTTTATGCATAATTTAAAAAAAGAAATATTAGCATTCTGCACTCCTTCTCTATATAAACTATAAGTGTGGGAAATTTCATACTCCTCCGTCCGCGCAATTTTCGTAAAAAGGAGGACAAAGTTTTTGCTTCACGTATTAATATATAGGTACCAGAATGGATTGACCTAACTACATACAACGCAGTCGTGAAAAACAGTTTACAATGTACATATGTACTTACGTCACATGAAAATATTAGTGGCCCCTCAAAAATTGCTTGTAGCTCTCCGGTTTTTATACCAACTCAAGCAAAGTTACATCGATCAGTTACTTCATTACATAAGGACAAACCAACAAATATATTTTCGCATTTACGAGTATAATATCAATTAGAATCTATATTCATATCTATACAGATAAATAAAATTGAAGTGTCTGTTTGTAATATTAAAATAACCACTTTTTACTAAATGCATTTGAATGTATACACGGTACATATACCAAAACTTTTTATAATTTTTGTCTGTCTGTCTGTTTGTTCCGGCTAATCTCTGAAATGGCTGGACCGATTTTGACAGGACTTTCACTGACAGATAGCTGATGTAATAAGGAGTAACTTAGGCTACTTTGTTTTAAGAATAAAAAATTAAAACCAAATATAATTAATTAATTTTGTTTTGGGAAGCAACCTAGGGACGAACCCGAACAAAGCGAGGATGAGTCACTAGTATATACATACAAATAAAAGTGAATGATCGTATGTTTCTCATCTGTGCGTTCTATACCATTAATCTCTTCTCATCTTTCTTATTATATTACTCTTTATAATTTAATTTAAAATTTTCATAATGTAAAAAGTGACGATCCAAAAGTGTTAAAAAAATCTATTTAAATAAAGTATATTTTGATTTGATACGATTACTATGCTTTTTACGCCTGCAAAGGTGCATTTTCTTTGGGCGTTTGTCTTTTATGCGTTCCTAAACCATTCAAGCTTGGAGACCCGACCAAAACGAGGATAAATCACTAGTATAATATAAAATCTAAACCTACTTAAACCATAACTATTTTGCTAAATTGGAAACAGTGTCAGCAAAATGATAAATCATTGGAAATGGATTGGTTTTGGCCTCTCTCTATCCGTTTGCCGTGCAATACAACTGAATACCGTATCGATCGCAAATATTTAGCCTTGTATATCCACCGGTGCACCCTGTTTTAATCTTCTATTGTTACCAATAGTTCACAATACAAGATTAAAATAGGATAGAGTCCTATAGATATTAGATTGTAACATAACGAGCAAGGATGATTCCCTGGTATATTATACAGGTAAGAAGTAATAACTGCTTAAGAGGATTGTGAAGCTGTAAATTTTCATACAAAAAGCGATAACTTTCATAATTTTTGTAAATGCTGTTGATGAAAAACTAGGACCGTACGTTTTTTTTTTAAAGAAATATTGAATATGATAGAAGTTATTAACATCTAAATATCTGTATTATTGACTTAATAACTTCATCGAGCGTTTTTTTTTTTTTTTTTTTAAATTAAACTAAACTGAATTACTAAAAAAGAAAAACGACACACGTAGGTTAAGGTGTTTGAATGAATCTAATGAGACCAGTAATTGCCTCTAAGATTTGCAACTCTCTCTATCGCACCATACAGGTTGATAAGAAGAGCGGTATGAAACAGATAGCATTTTTTAAAAAACCTACTCACGCCGCGTATTGACACTTCACAAGCCTCTTAAGAGAGACTATACAATACATCTTAGAGAAAGATCTTTTGTTTGTAACTTAGTATAAATAGTAACCTGGCGTGTAAAATATTAAAATATGTAATGTTTTAAATTTTATTACACCCATCTAGAATATTTTAGTATAACGTAAACAAAATTAGATTTAAGTGATGTTTAATTATTTGTTTTCCTAAATCAATCTAAATAATTATGTTAAATTTCCAGGGATATGGCGCTGACAGCTGTTCCGCTGGTCTTCTAATAACAGATGCTATGTTTTAGAAATATGTACCAAAAAGTATTAAGCAAATATCTTGTCGTACTACTTTTTGTTAGAAATGAAGAAAATTATTATTATATTAATTATTTACTAGCGACTCACCCTCGCTTCGCTTGGGTTCGTCCCTAGGTTGGATATATTAAAATGGATATAGTATGTTATCCTTAAAAGACAGATATTTGCCATCGGGAACTTTTTTGTAGAGCTTTTTAAGGTGTACAATACTTTAGTACATTGTTTTGATCTATCTCGTAGGGTTCAGCCTGCATTTACAATGTAAGCGCAAAAAAATATGTTTATTTACGACATCACATTAGAAACCTCTAAACTATCTCTAAACTATCAGTGTTTCTGTACTATATTACGCATGTATTATACATATAAACCTTCCTCTTGAATCTGTCTATGTATTAAAAATAACTGCATCAAAATCCGTTGCGTAGTTTTAAATATCTAGGCATATAATACATGGACAGACAACGGGAAGCGACTTCGTTTTACACTATGTAGTAATTATATATTCTTTAAAATGACTAGTTCAAGGAATTAGCCACATTTTTTAATATATCAGCCAAAAAAGCTAGTACTACCCACTACAACCCAACGGGAGGGGGGGAGAGATTGTGCTAGCACGGTAAACTCTACTATCACAGAGTAATGGTACCAAGTATAAGGAAGTACCAGGATCAACCTGCAAGATAAGCCCCCCCCCCTTTCCACCCTCCTTAATGAACTATAAAGACATAGCCACCTAGAGTATCCGCCCACCCCACCGAAAAGCCTGTAGGATATTCTCCCCTTAATATGACATCGGAGATAAGATAATATGTAAAGCTGCCGATCGTTCAACTGGGCACTGAACTTAATGGCTAAGTCAATTGTGTTCAACTAATACGCTGACCTTGTTGCGTGGCTATTAGAAAAAAGAATTGAATTGAAATTTCGGTCATCTTATTTTCATATGACTACCCAACTTGCAAAAGTATGTTCTTAATATTTTTGGGTTTATTGAAACCGATTTTAATTACACTTTTTTTTTATTTATTTAATACTAGCAACTCACCCTCGCTTCGCTCGGGTTCGTCCCTACCTTGCTTCCTTATACAAACTTTTATCCCCATTTTCACTCCCTTAAGCAGGGTCTCAAACTAACTTTTTACCAAATTTCATCTAAATCACTTCAGTAGGTCCAGAGATTACCCCCTGCAACCTCACAAACTCACAATTTCACAAACTCAGAAACTTTACCTCTTTATAATATTAATATAGATGGACAGCCTCGAGAGTGGTCCAAAATTACTTCAATACAATTTTTTTAAATATCTCCCTCCCCTCGATACCAGAATGCCTTGCAACCTTGCTCATATTAAATATGCGAAAGCATATGTATCGTTTGATACTATATTTGATTTACTCTTACGTGAAACAGAAGCCATAAATCGTATTGATTTTTTTTTGGTTTAAAACTAGGTTTTTGTTGAATGACATATATTATATCACCTTAACCTATAAAGTAATCTTACAACAAAGTTGACACAATGTCGAAAATACAGCTCTCGTGTGGCAAATTTTAAATCAAATTAAATCGTCTGTACATAGTTATTCTAATTTGTCATTCCTCTCGTTTCTCTACCACAATGGAGCTGTAAAATGGTTTAAAATATAGAAACCTCTAAATTTAAACCCGTTGAAATATATAAAATGTTACTAGATGTTTCGTGTAAATGTCAGTGCTAAAACAAGATTTTATCTCAACCAGGGTAAATGTTACGTGTCAACGAGGGGAATCGAGTGATAAGCCACTGCCTACGTACTCGTATGTCTACAAATAATTTAAATAACGTTACTATTAACTTTAACATGACTACTATTAACATTTATACAAGGACTAGCGACTAACCATCGCGCCGCTCGGGTTCGTCTCTAGGTACATTTTAACCAATAGTATTATAGATTTCTCAGAGATGAGATATTTTTCCACAATAAAAAATATCCTAAATTTTAACCCGGAAAACCAGCTATCATCATATCAAATGTCATCAAAATCTGTCCAATGATTTTCTCCTAATGCGTTCCCAGATAAACAGACAGACAAAAATTCTAAAAACTATATATAAATTCGGTCTGTATCAATAATAATGACAATTACAATAAGGTTTTCCAAAAAATATTTAATGTACAGATTCGACTCAGAATTTTGTTATATGTATAGATTAAAGCGTGTTAGATCTATACTAATGTTTAGGTATCTGCTTTTTTGTGACAAATGGCTGAGCTGATTTTGTTGCAATTTTTCGAAAAATAGCATAGGTTATTTCTATAAGAATATTAACTTCTTCTAGTAAAATGGGGTAAATAATACGTTAACTGTGTATTATTGTTTAGCGACACGTTTGGATCAGTTTGTAATAACCCTACTTATTGTGCCAACGGTCGCGGGTTCGAGTCCCGCTGTGGACATTCATTTGTGTGACGAAAACGAATGTTTGTACTCCAGTCGTGGGTGTTTATATTTATCATATGTATGTATTTAAAATTATATATTTGTAGTGTATCAACTATCTGGTATCTATAACACATGCCTCGTAGCTTACCATGGAACTAGATGGTGCTGTGTGTTAATGTCCCAACATAGTCATATATCCCAACATATTGTGTTTTGTATAGCCAAATTGTACTACTTATATACTGACTTAATATTTTAAAATTTCTACATAAAATAATATTTTTTAATTATAAACTTATAAACATATAATAAGACGTAATTACATTAGAAATAGTATTAATAAAAAAACACCAACACGAAGCCAGATTTGAAATAAAGCTCAAACTTTATTCATTTATTGTTAAAGTTTGTTTAAAGGCCAATAAAAACGCAATGCAACTTTTAAAGGTTTATAACTCTGCAAGGCGCTAGTCTAATACAGTTCGCGTGATAGGGGAGGGATTAATAGATTAACACAACAGAAGTAACGTTTCGTTCGGTTAAAGATATAAGCGTAATAACTGAAGGAAAATACTAAGGAGCTTATTCTAGACAACTAACTGTTGAAAACGACTTTGTGTGCGAAATTATTAATTTTAATAATGTATGTATGTATGTATGTATTCAGCCCTTTTTAACGTCCCACTGCTGGGCACGGGCCTCCTTTGAATACGAGGGGAATCAGGCTATAGTCCACCACGCTGGCCAAGTGCGGATTCGCGGCCTTCACATGTCCTTCGAAAACTTGCTGGGTTCTCTAAGACATGCAGGTTTTCTCACAATGTTTTCCTTCGCCGTAAGGCAAGTGGTAATCATGTTAGAAATGATCCGCACATGAAAATATCAGAGGTGTGAGACCCGGGATTTGAACTCGCTTCACTCGGTTTCCCAAGCGAACGCGGTACCACTGGGCTACCACTGCGGATTTTAATAATATATATTTAATATTGACTGCCTCGATAATATTGACACATTGGTGTAGTATCTAGCATGTACTGCTGCAGGTCCTGGGTTCAAGCCACGGGTCAGCTCAAGTTTAGTTATTGAGTCTTTCTGCTAAGGAAGTCCTAGTAACAGCCCGGAGTTGGGAATTTAGCGGTTTTTCACCCCCATGCCTCGAAGAGCACGTAAAGCTGTCGGTCCTGTGCCTTAACTCTCATGGGTCGTGTCGAAGTACCGTCCCGTCAAAACCAGCACTGTGCATTATAATATCTACTGTGCACTTCTCTCTCAGTGAGTCTCAGTGAGATTGGCTGCCGTGGCCGAAATGGGTCAGGAAGATATCAATATTTTAATAATATTATATTATATTAGTATATTATACTCAGAATCTTAGTAAAACTTACATATATTTTTAATGTTTAGCCAGTAATTTTACAAATTCAGTGATGCAAATTAAGCGTCTCTAAGTTAAGAAAATGACTTATAAAAAATATTTTCAGTAACTAATACTTTTTTAAATGTTACTCCATATGATAATCTATCTATATGCTAAATTTAATCCAAATCTGTGCAGCCGTATCAGCGTGAAGAAGAAACGAACAAGCACAAATACAAACTTTCATCTTTCATATAGTAATAATGTGATTGAGCATTGAAAGTGTATTTTTATTATATTCCCATTAATTACAACATAACATCATGAATCAATGGGTAACAACAAAACAGATATCAAACCCACGACGTCCATCTCAGTTATCATTGCATCCAAGAAGACCATTGAAGCATACCAACATCGTTATATAACAGAGCTTTTTGAAACATGTAATAATAAAAAATAATTCTACTATTCTATAAGCTCGAGTTAAAAGCTCATAGGAAAATTTAAATCAAAGCTTTTGCGCAAAATGGAAATTGAATAAGTACGTAGTTATCTACAAAGAATGCTTCAATATTAGTTTTAATCTTACATTTTGTGAAATCGCTTGATATTGCTTGCGTTTTCTTTGCCAATTTATTATTTCTCTATTATTTTATGTATAGAAATAGTAAATAATTACAAATTTTGAAGAACATTAATGGCAATTTTTGTGTAAATTTATCCCGAAACATATTCTTTTTCTTACAATTAAGTATTTTTTACAATTTCACTAACATAAAAGGGTTTAGATACGACTTTAGGGTACCTCCATTAAATGCCTTTCTACCCTTTTAGAGATGGAGTTACAAAAAACCTTTCGTATTGCAACCCTTGAGTACTTAAGTGTTGTTTTCTATCAATTTTAAATCAATAACTTTTATTTATATCATGCGTATCTATCTATAGTGTTTCATACTAGGAATATACATTTGGGTATTGTATAACAGAGCATTCAATTTCATAGTTCTTTTATTAATCAATAGTCATCAATCAATGATTATGGATCCACCATTGATTCTATCTTTATGAGTGGAATAATCATGATGGATCCATTTCATGCTTATGGATGGAATGATAATAATTCTTAAATTATTTTGTGGTCGGTCTATTCTTATTATTTATATTTTATTTATTTTAATTATATTTAAAAATCTCACATCTAATAAAAAATACGATGGTTTTAAGGTAAGGGTCTTCTAAGTACTCTAGTCAGTCAGAGTATCTGAGTCTACATCCAGTCAAATCAAATGTAATAAATATACAAATATCTCAGACTTGTGTCTGTTTATCTTATTGTAAATCTTATTGAAATAGACGTTATTATCGATACAGAGGCCGAAGCTATAATTTTTAAAATTATTGTCTGTCTGTCTGTGACCGCATCACGGAAAGACCACTGGAGGTATTTTAATAAAATTTGGTATAATGATGGCTGGTTATGCGGGTCAATACTTTTTGCTGCAGGAAAATATCTAACCTTTGAGAAATCTATACTAAACGCTATAACGTATGTAGAGACGAAACCAAGCGGAGTGAGGGTGAGTTGCTAGTCATACAATAAAGTCTACTCTCTTTTCTTAAGTCGATTAAAATACTTCATAAAATGCTTACAATTAAGAAGTTTTACAATCTAAGTTTAAGCTTATATAACATGAACTCATAAACCCTAATTAAAGCCAACTTATCCTTAGTTATAGTTAAGTATCTCAAGTTACGGTAGGTTCCACTGAAACTCCCGACGCTTATGCAACACACTTTTATGAGGCATTAACTTAAGTGCACCTTTTATCATAACAAGGTCAAGACAATCTATGTCTTAATCTTGTGATAAAATTGAATACATTCTATATTTTCTTATGTTTTATTAGTGAGTTAGTTAGTTAGTGCTTCGCCCGGATGTGAACCTAGGTACCTAGCCTACGTGCTACTTCAGGTCATTGTCGATATTCTGTATACATTTCATTCAAAATAAATTTAAGTCGCTTTAGCGTGAAGAAATAACGAACAAATATACATACACAAATGTAGTCCTTTTTATTTTCGATCTATGCTTAAACATTTTGTATGTATGTATTGTATGTATGCATTCAGCCCTTTTTAACGTCCAACTGCTAGGCACGGGCCTCCCTTCAATACGAGGGGGATCAGGCCATAGTCCACCACGCTGGCCAAGTGCGGGTTGGCGGACTTCACATGTCTTTCGAAAACTTGCTAGGTTCTCACAGACATGCAAGTTTCCTCACGATGTTTTCCTTCACCGTAAAGCAAGTAGTAATCATGTTAGAAATGATTCGCACGTGAAACTATCAGAGGTGCGAGACCGATTTGAACCCGCTTCACTCGGTTTCCCAAGCGAGCACGCTACCACTCGACAACCACTGCCTGCCTACTGTATACAAAACATTTTGTATACTATACAAATATTGGCTTCACGCGGGGATCGATTCTACTCCTACCAACAAAGTTTGAAGGTCTTGAATATTAGACACATAGTTCAATTATTTTATCCAAAATTAAGGTAATAAAACGTAGGTACATTTACCGTAAACATCAAACCTACTCGTATGTCGTAAAACGACAATAAACTGGATATTGCCACATACTTAACATCCGTATTTATTTTGTTCTCGGACAAAATATTACAGGTTTTTATATAAGTTTAAGCTATATCCGATACATAAGATCTATGTACATATGTATATATTGACGACACGTTTGACTTTTCTTCCTCTGTTTGCAAATCGATTTTTTTTGTTTAATAGCTATTGACGAACTTTAATGTTATTAATAAAAAGATTTTAAAAATATTAAGATTTTTTATATACTATTAATATATGTATGTAATGCTTACCGAACCGCTAGTAATGATTTAAAACCATTATTTTTCATAAACGATATTCATAATTTTTTATACTGTATTCATACAATTACTGTTATTACTGCGTTCGATAATTTTCTACAACTTACGTTCATCATTAGAATATTAGGCTTAAGGATATTCCATAGACAAAAATCACTAATATAAATGCAAAACCATATATAATAAGAAAACGAGAAGAATGTATTTTTGGGTCCTTACTTTTATTCTCCATGTCGATCCATTGGTTAAAACAACCTAACAAATGTAAATAAAATTATTTATATAGTAGTTGTGGAAGTATGTCAGTTGAAAAATTATTCATATTTAAAAATCCACCAGTACGAAGACACTCAAAATGATGAAATAGTTCTTCTTTAAACTACAGCAGAGTAAACAAACTTTAAAACTTGGTTTACGTCTTTTACTTTCAATGATCCTTTGAATTTGGAAAGAACTTTGTTATCGACACAGTATTTATCTGTTTGTCTGGGAACGCATCACTGCTGGAGAGATTTTGATGACATTTGGTATGATGATAGCTGGTTATCCGGGTCAACATATAGGATACTTTTTACTGCGGGAAAATATGTCTGAGAAATCTATACTAACTGATAAAACGTAACTAGAGGAGAACCAGAGCAGAGCGAGGGTGAGTCGCTAATAATCTAAGCGAAAATGTGAGTGCGATTGACGCTCACAGCACAAGTCTAGTTTAAAAACCAATCTAAGTATAATTGATTGGCATTTGAAAGATTATTGCAAATTGGACACTATTATGCTTAAAGAATTTTTTATTTTTATTTTTATAGACGTTTTAAAAAAACATTGTTTTTAATCTATACAGATAAATAAAATTGAAGTGTCTGTTTGTAATGTCAAAATAACAGCTTTATACTAAATGCATATGGAATCACATACGATACTTATAAGAAAAACTCAATTTTTAAAATTTTTGTCTGTCTGTCTGTCTGTTTGTACCGGCTAATCTCCGAAACGGCTGGACCAATTTTAACGGGACTTTCACTGGCACATAGCTGATATTATAAGGAGTAACTTTGGTTACTTTTATTTTAGAAAAACAATTAGGGTTTCGCTCAAAAAATTTAAAACGTACCTAGGGACGCACCCGAGCGAAGCGAGGGTGAGTCGCTAGTCGTATCTAAAATCGTTCATACTTTACATCTGACAATAATAAATCTACTAAAATTTTTGGCCAGTAAAAATATCCATTACGCGAGCTTTAAATTTTATACTGTAATCTATAAAAACAAACATTGTATCACAAACTTAATACCCTCGTAATAAATTCAAAATTGAGTCATTAGGTGCAAAGTTAATGTCTAAGGAGAGTTATTAGAGTAGCTAAATTACCTTTTTTTAGGCTACAATGTAATTTAGAAGGGACAATATACCTAGTGTCGTACTTAGTAATTTAAATTCCTACCCTTCGAGAGTGTCTGCATTGACCGTAGAGAATTTAAGGGTCAAGGATTTATTTAATTTAGTGAACAGTAAAAAACAAACAATGTTCAGTTTAGTTATTACAAAATAGGAAACAGATGCATTAAACTATAAGAAGGTTATCAGTTTGTTCGTACGTTAGAATAATCAGTTATTTTTTACAGTTTGACTTTATTTGTTACTAGGGATTTACTCTTGCTTCGCTCGGATGCGTCTCTAAGTTTGAATGGCTCAGGAACGCGTAAAAGACAAATTTCCAAAAAAAAACTTTGTTAGCCAAAACTTGTGCAAGCGTATATAACCCACCAGAGTTTCATCACAATCGGATCAATGTTAAGGAAAGCATAGAGGACAAACAAAAGAACGTTCATTTTTTATTTATATAGACATATTCGATTCATTAAATATAGCTTGTTAAATAGATACATCATCAAAATCAGTTCTAATTGACAGGTATCAATTAATAGCATACAAAAATAAAGAATAGTGTCAACATTTGCATGCAACCACCTCCAGTATGACGCAGACTTTTACTCATTAGAAAGTAAAGCATTGAGATAGGTTTTCTCCTTGGATCAATTTGGTTTATCCCAGTTACATAAGTAAAAATCAGCCCCGACAACTTCCGATTAGTCTTGAACGATTGCACTTCGTCTTGGCTTCACGATATCATATAGTAAGAAATTATATTGTCTACTAAAAAGTAAGAGTCTAATCTATGTATATTTTACCTGTAAATCTCAATATTAGCAAAAACGGTTCCTGATCATATTCCACAGCAAAAGTATTTGAATATTTGTTTCATTAATAACTTATGACAATACATAATGGAATATTCATCTTGAACGAGTTCAATATGATCATCAACCTTTATGATGTTGAAATTTTATCAGAAAACGCTCAGCCTATCAGCATCTTGAAGCCCTTCTTCCTTCCCCTTACGTCATGAAGATAAAATAAGCAACTCATTTAATTAATACTAAATAAATAAATATAAAAATCATACATTTATCCTAATCACCTGTCGTGGTGATCTAATCACTAATGCTGTAAAACTTATATATCAGTAAATTATCATATATGTATATCTTCCAATGCTGAGCAGTGGGCATAGATATTAATGTTTCCTCACGATGATTACTTTCACCGTGAGGTAAATGATAATAATGTTGAAAATGATTCGCACATGAACATGTTAAATGTTTGAGACCCGGTATTTGACCTCGCTTCATTAGGTTCTCTAAGTTACCCCCCAACGTGCGTTCACCTTTTCATGGTAGAGGGCTCAGTAGTGTTCGACAGTTCAGCCAAGCGCGAAGCCAAGAAACGCAAAGGAAGGTGGCCCACTTCGGTGGGCGGTGTACCATGCGGGTTGCTCCTGGTACTTCTCTGATAGCAAAGTGAACTGTGGAGCAACCCCATGGTTGTTATGGTCTGCTTCGGGAAATTTGCCGTCTGGGCGTCGTAGTGCGTAAGCGATCCTGCGACGCCCCATTAAGATGGGAGAGGTTTTGTTGAGTTTTAGTGGGTAGTGTTGGCTTTTCTAGCCGGTGAGTCCCACATAACCACCTGTTACTAGCAGGTAGTATGCGTAAATGCATTTCCCAACATTAAATAAAAAAAGGTTCTCTAAGTTACACATAATCATTAGATTACCACCGTCTTTCAAGAAGACACTTTATACAACCAAAAAAATAGTCCTCTAAAAAGACTCGTAAATACAAACTGACATAATACCTTCACTCAATGGTCTCCATTATCGTCACTATATTTCAACGGGCGAGATATTCCAGCTCTTTATCATCCTGATGAATATATGAGCAAGCGCGATGCTCTTACCAAGACAAATCACCTATCTCTGTAAGTACACAAACTATAATTATGATCCAGCTACATCATTCTATACATTTAATAAAACTGTAGAATGTCTATACATAGAAAAAATATGCTAGAAACCGAGTTAGAGTGATGTAAGAAGAGAAATAGAACAAATCCAGATCTTTTCAGATTTTTTATTTCTCTGTCTGTTTGTACGGGCTAATCTCCGAAACTGTTAGACTAATTTGAATGAAATTTTGCATGGTGGTACCTTATATTCCCGGTCATCAATATACGGTTCCCGTGGAATAGGTATGTTTTTGTTTGTCTAGAGGCGAACCCCAGCGAAGCGGGTGTGAGCCGCTTGTAAGTAATATTATATTTATTTTCAGCTAAGCAAATATAAAATTGTTCAGTGCTTTTTTTCCTCTGTTTATCAACCCATTTTCTTTTCTTTTTCTTTTTTTTTTTTTTTTTGATTTGCAGATATTGACTAGCTTAGGTGTTCTCAATAAAAATGAAAAAATTAATGAGTATGATTTCCAACAATTTAAATAGATATTAAAGTTCATGGGATATATGTATGCAAATCTAAACTATGAGTAAGAGAAATCATTGCATTATTCTAATTTAAACAATACTAATAAACCAGTAATATATATATATATATATATATATATATATATATATATATATATATATATATATATATATATATATATATATATATATTTGTTATTCTAAAGTCAGAAAGCTTTACATAAATGTGCCTTAGTCTTAAACTTTAAGCCGTCTAGAATAATTCTGTATCTGGTAAATAACAGCAAATTGGTCGTCTTCCAAATAAAATATTGTAGGATTTAATTTTCTAGGATCATACTATAAATTAATGTTATACGCAATTATATGTGACTTACAGTATAATACTTTCACTTATTCTTGTTCAAAGTTATCTATCATCATCAAGAAGATGCTCACTATTTACTGAAAATTCTTCCATTTCTAACTAAGCGACTGAATTAGATCACATTTTACCACCCTAATCAGATGTATGAAGGTGGGCATACATCTTTTGAAAACTGACTTTTAGACTGCTTCAGTATAATGAAATTATTCGATGACAAAGAAAGACTATGACATGAAGTGACCTATATTAGTGACTGTGTGTGAGGGATCCTCATAAAAACCATTCCAGCAAAACAAAACTCCTTATTAATGCTATGTACCTTACGTTAGCCAACCTTTCTCATACCAACTCGCACTTTACCAATTTCATTAGTTATGTTTTTAATCAGATCAAGACAATATATTTTTTATTACAACCACTGTAATGCTATAAAGCAAACAGATTCCATCCACTAAGCTTCTAAGCAGTTTATCGGCAAACATGAGCAGTACAATACAGTATTAATATAATGCAAATTGTATTAACTGACATGCGAAGTATTTATTTAGAAACCTTATTATTATATAGACATATGTATTAGAAATATAACCAACATATAGAAAGAATCAAATCGCTCAGCAGTTTACGCGTAATTAAGCAAAAAATATCCAAACATCTTTACACACAATATACTACTTGTATAGTCTATATTAAGGACCTCAAGCAGGAATCAAACTAACAACCTTTGACTAGCGGAGGTTATACAGAGGCTATTCATTTAGTACAATTAATAATTGCAAATTTCTTCCTACTTCAAAAGACAAAAACTTATATTATCTTTAAATTTACATTAATACATTGAATATAAAATACTCGTACATATAAAGGCAATGGAGGATGGAGGAGGAAGATAATGGTAACACTATGCTAATGTGTTTGCTTTAAAAATCAAATTGAGTCCAAAAAAAAGCTAATCACACCAACGAATTTTTCATAAACGTATCATATCAACGTGATTATCCTACCTTACGATTATAGCAAAACTTGGTGATGAAACGTATATGTTTAAATCTAACTAGTTTTCAAAAAACATATGAAGTCCGCCAATCCACACTTTTTAAGCGTGAACTATGACCTGATATATGAAACAAGTACCATGCAGTGGGACAAACAAAGTAAAAGTAATTTCCAATTTAAAAACCATCGTATATATAATTTTCCCCATACATTACTGTATAACACCTAATTTTATACATTTTCTACTTATTTAATATAGAATTTCTACACGTTCCACTGAGTTATTCCCAAATGTATTGAGAACGCTTTAGCAGATATTCTCAAAGGCTCGCTATCTAGAGAAGATCCCAATAGATTGAAATTACAATGACTAGCGCATTCACTTTACGTGGCCTTTATGCGGCGATATTGTTTTTAATACATAAAATAGAAAAAGGTTTCGTAAAACAAAAGAGTACGTACGTAAGAGAACATACGGACATTTTTTATATATATAAAAGTAGTATCTCAAGTAAATGTTGATTTTATTGTATTTGATATTTATACTAATATTCTTACCTATTCTGATGCCGGAGATTACGAGTATCTTCCTTAATAATTGTGTTTGTTCGTTTGTCGAAGCGACATATTAATGTGAGTAACATAGGCTAAGTACTTTACAGTGGCTAAGTACCGTATTTTACGTTGTAATGAAATAGAGTACTATATTATTAGTATGGAAACGAATTTAAACAAATATTCCTATAAAACTTTTTAGTACTTTCCATCTCATTTTAAATTCAAATTAATAAAAAAAAAATGTTGTTCATTTTAACTTTAAATAAGAAAAACTATACAACAGGTAAAAATTGTAGGTGTTTTTATTCAAGAAAAAACGTGTCTGGAATAAATGCGGGCGAGTGAATTCGCTTGCTCAGAGTTGGGACATATTATGTGACTAAAATAGAAAATAAAATCTATACTTATTTTAATATATACATATATATGTAGAGGTATTTATTATATATAAGTTCGTTTATATACACATAAACAGCCCCATAAACTTAATCAAACGAACGAATAATACTATAGTGAGTGTGTGTTTGAGAGTGTGGGTGTATATATGGGTGTGTGTGTGTGTATGCACGTGTACGTGTGCGTGTGTACGTGTGCGTGTGCGTATGGATGTGTTTGCATGTATGAGTGTAAGGGTTTGTGGGTGGAAATGTTGAGTATGTGAGTGCATAAGTGTGTGAATGAGTGAATGCGTGTAAGGCATTTTTATAATGAATATTCTAATAATTTATTTATTTATCAATAAATTCAATCGAGTAAGTAACATTTTAGGTTCTTACGTGTTAGCTGAGGAACTTAATTTTGGATTAAACAAAAAATTATATGCTGGCGAAACCGCAGACATTATTGCACATATAGAATTAAAGGATATATAGGTATGTATTTTAAAGAATGCTTAAAATTTATTTCTGATTACCAGTGTGCAATTGACATAACTTTAATTTCAATACTAGTATCTGAATGCATCTTTACCCCCGTGATTCGTTAGAACAGAATGCCTAACGTAGTTTTTGCAGGGTGAAAAAGTAAAAACACGTTATTCACTCCAACTTTCACAATGTTGTAATTTATGAGTGTGAATTGTAACATACTTTTGTATAAAATAATCTATACTAATATTATAAAGCTGAAGAGTAATATTATAAAGCTGAAGAGTTTGTTTGTTTGTTTGTTTGGTTGAACGCGCTAATCTCAGGAACTACTAATCCGATTTGAAAAATTCTTTTTGCATTGGATATCCCGTTAACTGAGGAAGGCTATAGGCTATATTTCATCCCGGAAAAATGTACGGTTCCCGTGGAATAGATTTGTTTTTGTCTAGGGACGAACCCGAAGCGAAGCGAGGGTGAGTTGCTAGTATTTTATAAATTCAGCGAACACATTTACCAATAGAAAAATAAAACGTCAAAATCAGCTCGTAATATTCAATAATTCGGAGCAATCTCATCTCAAGTAAGGAAAACGACAGCCAAATTAAATTTTATCCTTTTCAATTTCGTCAGAGTTTTCAATCAAAATGTCAATTGATTTTTAGCTATTAGCTGTTGATTTGAAAATTCTTTCTACATTGATTAATTACAATCTAAATAGCACCCAATATAAACGTTTTTTACCCAACTACTGCCAAACAATGAGGGTTATGTGTTTAACCTGTACGAGTAAGTATGTATGTCCAATCCTATGTTACCTCATAGTTACTAAACAACTACACCGATTTTGATGAGGTTAGTCTCGATAAGTGTTATATTAAAATAACGAAAATGGAAGATTTTATTTTACTTTCTTCTTCTTCTTCTTCTTGGAAAATTTCCCATTTTACGTAATAAAAATCATATCTATACAGATAAATAAAATTGAAGTGTCTGTTTGTAATGTCAAAATAATAGCTTTTTACTAAATGCATAATGAAATTATATACGATACTTATAAGAAAAAATTTTTTTTTTAAATGCTTAGTCTGTCTGTTTGTTTGTTTCAGCTAATCTCCGAAACGGCTGGACTGATTTTGGCGGTAGTTTCACTAGTAGATAGCTGATGTTATTAGGACTAACTTAGGCTACTTTTATTGAAGAAAAAGAATTAGGGTTCCGCTGAAAAAAAATAAAACGTACGTAAAGGACGCACCCGAGCGAAACGAGGGTAAGTCACTAGTTACAAATAATGCTATCGGTCAACACTTATGTGTGCACACTCTTATTCATTATAATATCTATCGCGAATATAGCTAGTCCTTATGAGATCGGCCGCCTTGATCAAAAATCGTTTAAGAGGGCATTATATGATAACATGGCTTTTTGCTACGAGTATATCTTATTTTTTACTCGGCATACAACGTCTTTATCTTAAAATTTACCCTTTATATTTTTCTATTATCGCATAGGCAATTGCGCCGACATAGATAACGGAAAAAACTAAAAATATGTTTTCAATACATATTTAGAGGTTACTCTAGCTTATAAAATAAAACTGTATTTTCGGATTTTTTTCGCGGATTTATTTTGATGCCTTTGAGACATCTAAAACCTTAGTCTCTCCTGTGACCATAATTGCTGTAAAGCCTTCGAAAAAATTGTTTTATTTTAAAATGTCAAATGTTCGCGTAAATTTAAGAAAGTATTATGTTACTCTATCTATTAATTACCAATTATGTTAAAGTTAATTAGACATCTATTTTATTTTATTTATATTTGCTGAAAGCCACTATAGTCTTGGCTTTCAGTAAATATCTAATATTATATGTAAGTTTCAATATTTTATAAAATTGAAAAAATAAAATAGATGTTACTGGATTTGCCAGTAAGTCCCACACTTCGTGAACACACAAAAAAATGTTATAATTGTGTTATAATGTATGTTGATAATTATCGATTTGGTTCTTATAGTGCGCATTTCTGAACACCCTGATCTGGATAGAATATTTGTTAACTAATTATAAAGTTATCTTTAACGAGAAGAAAAAAGAGGAAAAAGAGGAATAAAAAGAGGAATTCTCAGTGTATTTCAAACATTTATTAAGAAAAAAGTACATTAAATTAGATTATTTTATTGTGATTTTGAACTCAGCACAACTCTTTACTCGTAGTCAAAAACTAATTCTTCCAAGAGTATGTTAGTACAGAACAGTAAGTTTTATTTTACTAAACTAATATAATTTTAATATATTATTTTCCATTTGTGATATCCTCCATATATTTGTGAATATGGTTAACGACTCAGAAGTTACGAGGATTCTTAAATCTCACGGATTTAACTATGCGTGAAATGTATTAGAACTCGTTTCTTGGCCCAGATTTTCTTATAGGTATATCTAATCCATAAATATTTACAATTATACTATAATGGATACAACACTATGGTATATTATTATACATAACACTATACTATATATAAATGTGTTGTATTCAGCCCTTTTCACTGCTGAGCCTCCCTCTCCTCACATTGGTTGATTCCCCATACAAACTTTCATCCCTAATTTCACCCCCTTAAGGGATAATTTCCAAGATAAAAAATCCTATGTCCTTCCCAGGGTCCCAAACTATCTTCTTACTAAATTTCATCTAAATCGGTTCAGTAGATCCAGAGATTACCTTCTACAACCTCACAAACTTACAAATTTTACATCTTTATAATATTATAGTGTAGATATAGACTATGTATTTCATACCCACCATTGAAACGTACCTAGGGGTGAACCAGAGCGAAGCGAGGGTGAGTCACTAGTAGTATGTGTTGTATTCAGACCTTTTTAACGTCCCACTGCTGGGCACGGGCCTCCCTTCAATACGAGGGGAATCAGGCCATAGTCCACCACGCTGGCCAAATGCGGATTGGCGGACTGCACATGTCTTTCGAAAACTTGCTAGCTTTTCTCAGACATGCAGGTCACTAGTAGTATAAAATAAATAAATAAATTTTGAATAATATTATTTCACAGCAATGTAAATTGTAAACGAAAATAGCCGCAAGTAATTAACAAAACGCCCGCGGCGTTCTGCCGTGCGAACTCTTTAAAAATGCAGCCACTTGGCAAATAAGACTACCTTTGTAGTTGTTAAAACATACATTATAATTCTCGCTTTGCAGAATTAGAGTTTTGCTGAGTTAGCACAAAGTTATTAGTAAGTAGTATACGGCTAAAATTATATTACTCTAACCTGATAACTTATAGAATGGACAACAGAGTACTTGTACATTGAAAAAAGAAAAGTAAAAACGTCTCAATAATTAAATTGATCATGCTAATTATATGCACATCAAACATTATGTTTTTACATGTGTGTGCGCATGTGTACGTGTGCGCATTTGTGTGTGACGTGTACGTGTGTATGATAATTACACACTAAATAAGTGTGTGCAGTTTGTGCACCTATGTATATAGACTATTGATCGCCGCGTGGTTGAAAATCAACCATAATTCATTAAGTTGTTTAATATTGTCTTGCGTATCTATACATATTATAAAAATGTAACTAAGCCGAATCTGTACATTAAATATTTTTTGAAAAATCTTATTGGAATAGGCATTATTATCGATACAGAGGCCGAATCTATTGTTTTTAGAATTTTTGTCTGTCTGTCTGTCTGTCTGTCTGTCTGTCTGTCTGTCTGTCTGTCTGTTACCGCATCACGAGAAAACTACTAGACAGATTTTGATGAAATTTGGTATGGTGATAGCTGGCTATCCGGGTCAACATATAGGATACTTTTTACCACGTAAAAATGTCTCATTTCTGAGAAAATGCACAAAAACTGCAATGTAAGAATATAGTAATATATAAAATCTAAGAATTTGGTTTTTGGCCATCTGAACGCGGGCGGAGCCGCGGGCAATGCTAGTATTACAATATTAATCTATTCTCAATTTGACCACAGACTTTAACAATAAACAAAAGAGTATATATGCGTGTGTGTCAGATACATGGTAGTGTGTGTAGTGTGTTTTTTATGCATAATTTTTAAAAAATATTAGCATTCTGCACTCCTTCTCTATATAAAGTATAAGTTGTGGGAAATTTCACACTCCTCCGTCCGCGCAATATTCGTAAAAAGGGGTACGTAAAGTTTTTACTTTACGTATTAATATATAGATATATGAAGATATTAAGCATTTTCATTTTTTTAAGAACGTGCTTTGAGAGATTAAATATGTTTAAGTCACTGTAATATTTTATAAGTTCTTGTCAAACGCGGTATAATACTGTTTTTAGCATATAGTGATTTTGTTGGTGGTTCCTATAGTAGGACGGTATGACGTGTTCTTAATTTTGGGACAAGTAGTGATATATTTGAAAGCAAATCAGGACAATCAATTTTGCCAGTTAAAATATAAGATATATAAAGTAAATTAATTGTATGTATGCTAGTATTTATCTTTTAATATAGAAATCACTCTTTTCAACAATATTATGTATATATTCAGCGCTTTTGGACGGCCCACGGCTCGGCTCCACGACGGCTCCCTTCAATACGAGGGGGAGCAAGCCATAGTCCACCACGCTGGCCAAGTACGAGTTGGCGGACTTCACATGTCTTTCCTAAGTTTTCCACCTTTTGTCCACATGTTTTCCTTCACCCTAAGGCAAGTAATCATATTGAAAATGTTTCGCAGATGAAAATATTAGAGGATTAGAACCTGCTTTACTCGGTTTCCCAAACGAGCGCGTCACCACTCGGCCACTACCGCCTCAAGAATATTATACTTTATGGGTTTTATTCTTTTTTCTATAAAGTTTTATACTTTCTCAGGACATTGACGGCTTTGCCTCTTCCAGGCAGGGGTGAACACCGCCAACTTCCCATTTTCCGACTACTACTGAGAATTTGTTGACTCGAAGCCGAGACCTATGTCGCCGTATATGCTATTTAGACCAAAGAAACAATCCAGTTCCATTTTTTAGAAGTTAATTGAAAGAAACGTAATAAAATCAGTATGAACAAATTAAATTGCAATAACATATTTAAGTAATAAAGTCATAAACTATAATATGGCTTTGTCTGAGTAATAGCACAATAAACCAATTTCTTTAAAACCTGCAACGTAGTATCCCATGAATTTTACGGATCGAGGGCAAACTACAAACAATTCTGGGTTCAATACAAATGTTTATCCATTCGATACCAAAATACAGCTTTGTTATTCCAAATATATGACCGTAAAATTGGGTATGATTCCATTTAAATGCTTATGTTATATGTATGTTTCTGCTTTGAATTGCCATGTTATTAGGCAATAACTTACTCGAAAGGAGAGTTTCGTCTGTCCGACATGACTTTACGTCATGTAGTCATATAAAACTAATTTGTGCGTGCCCTTGTGGTAGGTTATAATTGTATTCAACCCTTTTTTACGTCTCACTGCTGGTCACAACTCACGGGCCTCCCAACACGAGGGGGATCAGGCCATAATCCATCACGAAAACTTGCTAGGTTCTCTCAGACGTAAAGGTTTCCTCACGATATTTTCTTTCGCAGTAAGACAAATGGCAATCATGTTGGAAATGATTCGCTCATGAAAATATCAGAGGTGCGAGACCCGGTATTTAAACTCGCATCACTCGATTTCCCAAACGAGCGCGCTACCACTGGGCTACCAATGCCACCTAGGTTATAATAGCATATGTAAATAGTTAATTTAATATATATCTATTAAGAATTTACCCGACAAATTCGAGCAACTATCATACAAAGTTATACTAAAACAGTGGTCGTGGTCTCGGTCGCCTAGTGCTCTTAAATATCTCGATGAAAGTTACTGTTAGTAGAAAAATGTTAAAAATTCATAATATTTAATTTCATAACAAACTTATCTTTTTCCAGAAGATGAAAAAGTATTACTTATAGTGTGTAGTGTACAGAATAGTTTATAACCACTTTATATGTGAAACTCATATCTACTATTATACAATATATGTAAATAAATAAATATGTTGGGACATTAACACACGACGACACGTTTGGCTCAGTTTGTAATAACCCTACTTGCTGTGCCAGCGGTCGCGGGTTCGAGTCCCGCTGGGGACATTCATTTGTGTGATGAGCATGAATGTTTGTACTCCAGTCATGGGTGTTTATATTTATGATATGTATGTATTTAAAGTTATATATGTGTAGCTATCTGGTATCCGTAACACAAGCCTCGTAGCTTACCATGGAACTAGATGGTGCTGTGTGTTAATGTCCCAACATATTTATTTATTTATGTATATTGTGCATATCTTATATGTATATAGTACATGATGAATATCTGACGCTATATAGTAATACAAATATATTGACAATAATCATCGTGGAGCATTGAGGCGTCTTGACTAGCCTTGTTTCACTTGGATCACAGATTCGATTATTACTCGAAGCAAATAATTGTATTGATTCAATTTAATGTCCTTTGTATTTAATTTCCGTTTTCGAATTTGATCAATAATGTAATGTAATGAGATAATTAATTCTGTCTGTCGAACAAATTGTCTAAGCTGTATAAGTAAATTAAAAAAAAATGTCTACTCGTATTTTCAAACGGAGAATATGAGTCTATAAACATTAGATAGCACGCAGGTGTGTAAGTGACCAACAGAACATTATTTATTCATATTATAAACATTGAAATGGAAAAAACTACTTTGGGTACATACAGATAACGTACATACATACATATATGTATGCAAGTTATCTTTGGTTCCCTCCGAATCGTATTTTATACGTATTGCGTATACTAAGTCTTTTGTATATTTATTTGTCTTTTCTAAAATATTTAATTATCTATCCCACAAAATATATAAATAATTTATAACTCATATCCCAATTATTTTTGATGGATATGTTATATATATATATATATATATATATATATATATATATATATATATATATATATATATATATATATATATATATATATATATATATAATTAGATATGTATTATGTATACTTACCTCTTTATACATTTGACCTAGAAGGGCCTTAGTTAGGGTGTTTTAACCAGTTAAAAAACTGTATGTGATCGCACACAGGTGTGCTTTTTAAAAGCAATTTTTCCATCATCGTAGGTGGAATTCTTTCTTGAAATTTATAATTTGTCTATCAATGGAACATAACCCTTTTATGAAAATCAATTTACAATAATTGACAAAGCTATCGCATTAACATACTTTGACGACACGTTTGACTCAGTTTGTAGTGACCCTACTTGCTGTGCCAGCGGTCGCGGGTTCGAGTTCCGCTGAGGGCATTCATTTGTGTGATGAGCAAGAATGTTTGTACTCCAGCCATGGGTGTTTATATTTATAATATGTATGTATTTAAAGTTATATATGTGTAGTGTATCAACCTTCTGGTATCCATAACACAGGCCTCGTAGCTTACCATGGAAATAGATGGTGCTGTGTGTTAATGTCCCAACATATTTATACTTAAAAAATATATATTCAGTATGAACAGAAACTCTTTTGGACATTAATATTTTCATGTAGAACAGAAGTCACGCTCTGTGAATGTCATAAATTGCAATACAGAATATTGTACTTACTCGTAAACCCATTGATATACAAAAACAAAATATCAATGTGTCAAAACCGCAACAAGAATCTATAATTAAATAAAACTGACATCGTGGGTTTAACAAGCGAATATCATGCATCCTGTGTCTAATTATCCACAGACACTTATAATCATGAGGTAACAAGTGTCTTAATGACTAGTCATTAACACTTGGTTGTTTAATGATTTAGGTTATTAAATATTTATTCAATCTATACAGATAAATAAAATTGAAGTGTCTGTTTGTAATGTCAAAATAACATCTTTTTACTAAATACGTATGGAATTATATACGGTTTTTATAATAAAAACA
This sequence comes from Fabriciana adippe, assembly GCA_905404265.1. NCBI lineage: Eukaryota > Metazoa > Arthropoda > Insecta > Lepidoptera > Nymphalidae > Fabriciana > Fabriciana adippe. The sequence continues at coordinate 3,625,416 of FR989995.1, forward strand.
CAATTTTTAAAATTTTTGTCTGTGTCTGTTTGTTCCGGCTAATCTCCGAAACGACTGGACCAATTTTAACGTGACTTTCACTGGCAGATAGCTGATATTATAAGGAGTAACTTAGGCTACTTTTATTTTAGAAAAAGAATTAGGGTTTCACTTAAAAAAATTTAAAACACTTACCTAGGGACGCAGCCGAGTGAAGCGAGGGTAAGTCGCTAGTACACAATGTGAATGTGTACTAGCGACTTTCCCTCCGCATATGCATGATTTTCTCATTCGATTTCCTAACACGGTAAAAGATTCGGAATTCCGTGAGCCTAGTACAGACGTTAATTTCTTTTCCTCTCACAATTACCAAGGGATAGTTTCTGAATCAAACGTCAGGAATTGCTACCGAAGAAAAGATAAATATCCGTCATGTAGTATTGTATATAAAGGTATTCAAATACCACTTGGAAATCGTTTCCTGAAAATTGAATCAGTATACCGTGATTTTTTGCTATATCTTTATAATATTTTAACTGCTCGATGATATGATATACGTATTAATAAAAAATTATTGCTGTTTACGCTGTCTTTTATATAATTATTGTATTTTTTTTTTAGATAATGTTTGTTTCCGAAATAAATATCTATATATTAATACGTGACGAGAAAACTTTGAACCTCTTTTTAAGCATATTGCATGTACGGAGGAGTATGAGCTTTGGCATAGTTAAAGTTTATATAGGACTACAAAAAGCTAAAATTTATTGACTATTTTTTTATCAGCGATTCTGATCGCGTATTTTATTTATAGTTACTTCACCGCTAAAAGATGCAGCATGATGTTAGATAACCTTCATCAATATTATACGAGTACTTACATAATGTAAAGATGGAAAATTTGTTTGTCTGTACGTGCAAATCTCTAAATCTATGGGCCCGTTTCAAAATTCTTTTGGATTTTATAGGTTATCTATATAACTGAAAAAAGAATCTCAATATCGATTAAACTTAATGAATTATGGTTGATTTTCAACCACGCGACGATCATTGGTATAAATAATTATGCGGTAAGCCTAACCCGCATAATACCGCTTACAATATAAAGTAAACATCTTAACAATTAACAACATGCTGTACAATTAATAGCATACCTTGCACGCTTATAAAGCATACCTACCAAACTTTATTATGGTCGCATTTGCGCAGTCGTTACATTATTGATATGTGTGTCGTCAGTTGCTGGTTCGATTCCCGGTTGAGACATAATTCTACATTGCTGATGTGTGTATTTAAACCTGTTTTGCAGTTGTTACATTGCTTTTTTTACTGGCTTAAAACGTAGGAGGTACTCATTTAAGTATATATTTTTATGTGTTTTATCCAATTATAAATCGTTGTACATACAGAGGTCCTATATCAGTGTCTAAAAAACCCGAACTGAAGGGATAATTACTTTAAAAGTGATTTAGAACTTGTTATACCTTTTTGGCCAAAAAATAATTATTACAATTTATAGATGTATAAATAAATAGGCAAAGACAAAAAAGTTCGAACCCTTTCTCTCCTCTGTGTATGAATCGATTTTTTTTTTTTGTTTAATAGCTATTAGTAGCTGTTATCGATAAAGAATAACTCGAAAAAGTTATTTTTTTATATACACAGATAAATTCTATTCATATATAAGATTTTCACAAATTTTCAATAATGATTATGGTCGATTTTCGACCACAAAGCGAAAACCAACTTTAAAAGTCCTATTATAATTATCATAAGCAATAAGTATCACTCCAATCTTGTTATATAATAATAAAAAATAATAATATCAAAGGCCATGAATAAAACTAATCAAGAATATAATCAGAAAATTCTCGTCCTATTTGAGCTCTCAATTCTCAAGTGCCATAACTTCTGTACAATTAAACGCATATTTCAGCTACCTTGTTAACCCGTAACCTAATAAACATGGAAAACAATAAAATAAAAAAGAACAACCTCTGTACGCCACTTTATTGTCACTTGTTATAATAAAAATAAAATATTTGTTTGGCCTATTTCTCTCTAGTCTGAATTACGGAATATATATTAGAATAATACAACAACATAATATTTGTATAAAACTTATCATAATTTATTTATTTAAAACACTAGCGACTCACCCTTGCTCCGCTCGGGATCGTCCCTAGTTACGTTTTAACGATAAGTATAGATTTCTCAGAGATGATATATATTCCCGCAGTAAAAAGTATTCTATATGTTGACCCGCATAACCAGCTATCATCCATCAAAATCTGTCCAGTGGTTTCCTCGTGATGCTTTCCCAGACAGACAGACGGACAGACAGACAAAAAATCTAAAAACCATAGATTCGACCTCTGTATCGATAATAATGACTATTCCAATAGGATTTTCCAATAAATATTTAATGTACAGATTCGACACAGAATTTTATTATATGAATAGATTTAGTACAATAGAAACTTATAACAATAATTATTATTATGTCGCACTCACAAGGGTTATTTCTAACAATAAACCAAATTTTATAAATATCTAATATATTTAAACGAGCAATTCTAGTATATTTATATCTTTATTTATTTATTTATACCGGCGATCTCGGAAACAGCTCTAACGATTTCGCTGAAATTTGGTATGTGAAGGCTTTCGGGGGCGAAAAATCGATCTAAATTAGTCTCATGTCTGGGAAAACGCGTGTTTCCGAGTTTTCATGCGGGTTTTCTTTTGCAGAATATGCGCAGAATATGCTCGATAATTTCTTACACTCAGACATAAGCATCGTGGTCAGAGATCGAATCTCGATCGTATACAAATTACAGTTCATATATAAATACGACATAACTAAAAAGAACACCGAACGTAGCTCGGTCGCCAGGTACTCAATAATAATAAGCATAACAAAAAAGAAAAAAATAATAAGTATAAGAAGATAAAAGTAGAAAAATAAAGAAAAAAAAAACAATATAAGGCACACAAACTTAAGCTACTCACAATAATTATTAGAATATTACTATGAATATGTCTATGTTAGCTACTGCCTGCGACTTTGTCTACGTATTCAACAAATTTGATGGAAATGCTCAAAGCATAGAAGGTCTCCTACTGGGTCGTATAACTTAGGTCTTATATTTCTTATGGACGAAAACTTAGTAGACCAGTGGCGATAATTTTTGAAACAAAAAAAAATATAGTAGGATGAAATCCATTAGAATAGGAAAAGCATATAACAAAAATTATAGGAAAAATAATTTACGGGCGATCTGAGGTCGGGAAGTGGAACGCAAGGAAAAACTCAAACTTCACGCAATTTCAATCCTGTTTTTGAGATATATAACTTTGAAAATCTATTCAAATAGATATGACATATACACGATTACAAAGTTACTTTTGCAGTTTATATTATATTCGATTACGAAACAACTTGACGATTACTTAATTTTGAAGCAAAACTAGTACATTTTATTTTGTATATGAATAATTAGAAATGAATATTTGATATGAATTAGAAAACTTCTCAACTTTTCTCAATTTCATTGCTCTTAATGAATGTACCCACCTAATAGAACATGTAATATTAAAAAAGAGATAGATATGGTTTTCTGTTTTTTTTTTGTGGTACACAAGCAAACACTTAAGTTAACCGACAGTTAAGCTAACTGACAATTAAACTAACCGACTGTTACGCTAACTGACAGTTTAGGTAAGTGACAGTTAAGCTAACCGACAATTAAGTTAACCGACAGTTAAGCTAACCGAAAGTTAAGATAACCGACAGTTAAGCTAACCGACTATTAAGGTAACTGACCGTTAAGCTATCCGATTGTTAAGTTAACCGACAGTTAAGTTAATTGACAGTTAAGCTATCCGACAATTATGCTAATTAACAGTTAAGCTAACCGACTATTAAGCTAACCAACAGTTAAGCTAACTAACAACAACAAACTAACTAAATATTTATTTGTTAGTTAAGCAAACTAATAAATAAATATTTAAATTTGTCACGCGCTAATCTCAGGAACAGGTAAACCGATTTGAACATTTTATTGCATTTGATAGCGTTTATTGAGAAGAAGGCTAATCTAATGATAGCATGATTGCCACTACCCGAGGGTGTGCAGTAATCATAAATATCAACAAATCGGGCAGACTTCCATACATATACGTGTAAATATATATACATACACAAATAAATGCCTCCAGCGGGACTCGAACTCGCGACCGTTGGCATAACAAGTAGGTAGGTAGGTAGGTAGGTCACTCGAACTGAGCTAAACGTGCTGTCGAAATATTATTACCACTTAGAATTAAATTCATATTCATAATTATAAGTCAAAGTCGTCGTCTAATACAATGGGGGTATTAAAGACTTCTAAACTGCTAGATATAATTTACAATACAATATATTTATATAATTAATAGGCTTAGCTTCAAGGTCATAATATTCACATAATGTTCCTCAGAGAAGTTTCTGTTGGGTTTTAATGGGTAGTAGGTATCGGTGAATCCCACATAACTACATATATATGCAGGTGCTATGCACATATTTCCTAACGTTAAAAAAATAAGATAACAGTCAGTAAAAGATATTTCCGAATCCGATCATTAATTCCAGAGATTACGCATAAAAAGTTATAAAATACAACAAACAAACTCACATAATTCACTATTTACAATACTGGTATATATGCATTGAAGCAAGGAATATTTCAACTCCAACGCAAACCAAGAAAATGATTTAAAAAAATCAAGAACCAAGTAATTACTTTCTCTCGTTCATACAAAACATAATTTTAAAATTACATTTTAACCCTTTATCCTAAACGAGGGAAAATCTTGTTTAAATAACTTTATTACAAGATCAAAGATGTATAAAAGAGTTGTTGGAAGTCCCTAATTCCCGTCATCTAGTCCTCATTATTCTTATCATTTTGTTACATTCGAAGCTTTCAAAGTTCAAGATAGTTTAAGTTAAGCTTTCATCTAAATGTACTAACTTTCTCTATAACATAACTACCATTTAACACAGTACTGATAGTAAGGGTGGAATAATTTCTTAAAATTGTGTTATATGAACTCATTGATTAAAAAGGATTACCAAAAAATCTGTTAAAAATTAGCTTTATGTTTTATTTTAATCGTTCGAACGGATCAAAAGATATAACTTAATCTCTCGATTTTATGGTTTTCTATAATAAGTGAGAGTCAATATTCATGATTACAGAATAAATACAAAAACACAAGAGAACACAACAAAAAAAAGCTAGGATCTCTCAGACATGCAGATTTCCTCACGATATTTTCCTTCACCGTAAGTCATGTGGTAATCTTAAAAAAGAATTCGCAAAATTCTTAAAAAAGAAACCCAGGATGTGAACCCAGTGCACTTGGTTTCCCAAGCAAGCGCAATACCACTAGGCTAACCCTGTCTGTATCCTTATATGGCCAGCATGACTGCCTCGGTGGTGTAGTGGCTAGCATGTACGGCTGCACATCCTGAGGTCCTGGGTTCGAGTCCCGGGCCGGGCCAAGTTTAGTTATTGAGTCTTTCTGTATAGTAAGCCTCAGTAACAGCCCGGAGTTGGGAAGTTGGCGGTGTTTCACCCCCGTGCCTCGGAGAGCACGTAAAGCCGTCGGTCCTGCGCCTTAACTCTCACCGGTCGTGTCGAGTAGTCGTCCCACCGGAGTATGAGAGTGACAGGAATAGAGAGTGCACTTGTGTCTGCGCGTACACTTGTGCACTATAATATCTCCTGCGCAGTTGGCTAGTCTCAATGAGATTGGCCGCCGTGGCCGGAATCGGTCAGGAGAACATTATTATTATTATTATTACGGCCAGCATATATATATAAGCAGAAACTACGTCTCGAGCGGGGTCGAGACGCCATCAAGACATTCATTGGAGATACATGATTTAGTAACGTTGGTTGATCTTGAAAGATCATTTGGAGAGTTTTGCTTTGATATTATAGTATGTGAAAGCCTGATCGGAGCCTGTTAACCTGCTGGCTTTAAATCATTAGAATTACCATTTCAAGTTTATAACATAGCGATTTCCCTGATTAAATTGTGTATTGAGCATTGATACTTTATTATTTGGGCCCTGATAACGCCCACAAGATTAGTAACCACTAAAATTGGAAATTATGGATAACGCGTTATATACATAATATAGGTATGTATTGTATAGCAGCAACGGTATAAAGAATATTACTACGCCAGATAGTCATAAAAGTCACGAAAACATTTCAATAAACTAAATAGATTAAAGTTAAACATACATAGGTAATTTATTAATTAAATTAATTTACTTTGAAACAGCTGAAAGTCCAACGCTATTATAACGAGAATGTAGAACTAGAATAGAAATTACCCAAAGTTTTTCAATTAATATAAAAGCCACTAGCTATAAGTCCAAGTTTATCTGACTAAACTAATTTTTAACTGAAAATACATAAATGTATGTACATTGTACACACAGACTAATCACTCACTCAATCACTTTAGTAATTCTACTCTTCAAATTTATACAGATTAAAAATATAACTTGTATTTAAAACAAAAAAAAACAAAAATCGATTTATATTTGGCGAAAACATCACATAACAAAGGCATACAAAACAATAAATATATAAATAAAAATCTGCACAAAATATGTGCAAATTATACAACAGTGCAACACAAGTGCACTCTCTATTCCTTCCACTCTCAAAGTCTGACGGGACGATATTTCGACACGACCAGTAAGTCTTGTTCAACATGTTCATGTATCTACAACATGTTCAACAACAATGTAACAACAACATGTTCTTCGTAACTGGGTAGTGTAATAGGTGTAAATTTCCTAACAGAAAAACACAATAACTGTACTCGGGCTGACCTAGTATTCAAACTCAGGACCTTCGGATCCAACGTAGCAGTTTTTACAATATGAATTGTCTGGATACATGAGACCTACAAAATTAAATTTAATATCCTTATAAATATTTTGTGTTACGTATTTATAATTATATGTTTGCTGTCATGAATAAATCTAAAATAAAGCAAAAAAATTGAACTCAAGAGCGACAATATTTTAAAGGGTTATAATAAGTAGATATTTCGTGAAGTATGGCCAAACCAACCAAAAATCTCACGTTTGTAGAATTCATTAAAATTCAATTAAGTTTAATATTTTTGTTACATAACCCAAAACGCCAGCAACACACATATAATATACTAGCGACTCACCCTCGCTTCGCTTCGGGTCGCCCCTAGGCAGAAACAAATCTATCCCACGGGAACCGTACATTTTTCCGGGATGATACATAGCCTATAGCCTTCCTCAGTTTACTGGTTATATAATGCAAAAAGAATTTTTGAAATTAGCTTAGTAGTTCCTGAGATTAGCGCGTTCAACCAAACAAACAAACTCTTCAGCTTTATAACATTAGTATAGATTGTTTTGTTATTGTATTTATTTTAACATTCTAATAAGTATTTAAATTACCTAGTACTTAAGCAAATATTATACGAACGGTATAAATGAAAATGTTACGCGCTTTCTATGAGTATATATTACGATGCCGTGCAACCAAACACTTGTACTTATAGGCAATATAAAAAATGGTATTTTTTTAAATCGATGACCTTCACCACAACAATCAGTACTCATAACCTATTTACATTCTGTGGCATAACAATGACTATTATGCTATAAAAAAATAAAGTTTTACATGTATTTTACTTAATTAAGTTTATAGTATACTTATATGTGTATACGTATGTGTCAACTTTTTGTTTAATTTAGCCTTATGCTTTCTACTCTTTCTTCTAATTATGTGTTTCTTATTTGTGGAAACTTAACTGATAAATGTGTTTATTTTTTTAATATAAATTGTATGTACTATAATACTGTTTGTTTACTTGTAATAAATAAAAATAAAATAATTTTTTTTTTTTATAAAAAAAATATACACCAATTAAAGGTAGAATTGTTAGCAATATTATGAATTGTTACTAGTATGAGAATAGAATAAATGTAGTTATCATTATTATTTAAAATCAAATGAAATACTTATTTCCTGCCTAGCTTGTAGACATGGCAACACCAAAAACCGTATTTAGTATGAATTATGATTCTTAAAAATAAAGTCAAAACATATACCCTTTAATTTAAATATGTGGAAGTGGAAAAATTGTAAGGTATAAAAAAGAGGCATTTTGTAAAAATAGGGTGATTTAGGTCAGTGTTATTTTTGGAGTGAGCTGAAGTAATGCCGAAAGTTTAAGATGTAATAATGTACATTCTTATATTATAAATTGTGATTGTGTTAAATAAGTGATAAGTGATGAGAAAGTGAAATAAATATGGTAAAGTACGAACGGGTTTCTTATATCGGCCTTTGGTTAGAGAAAAATTCTTACAGAATGTATACAAGATATTCTACTTATGAAAATCAATTCTCAATCAGCAAAAACAACGGAATTGAACTCCTTCTTTTTTTGAAGGCAATAAAATATGTTGGTAAATAAGAAAAGAAGACTCCTTTATCCACAAAAGAATCTTTTAAATTTGTTTTTGAGCTAATATATAATATATTTTATATGAACTATGAATAAAAGATGTTTATTTGATCCACTTTATTAACGCGCTTTTATTAGCCTTACTTCTGTTAGCTTTGCTTTAGAATAAATCTTCTTTGAATTTATTCGACAAGCCCTATACATTATTGTTGGTTAAAAAAATACCAAGTTTTAGTCTTTTAGAACTAAAATAATGTACATAGATAAATATTTCAGTATTGAAAAATAAACTCTTAGTATACTGTACCATTACAAGCATGGTGAATATTTGATGATGAGTTCTGCTGTTTTGTTTTTCGCAAAGTAATTACATTACCGACCATTTTTAGGTCTGCTGAAATAATTCTAGATATAGACAATGGGATTCTTGAAGTAATGTTTTTCATTTTTACCAAACATTTTTTTTTGTACATGCTTCCATTATTTTTTAACTACTGTTCTTGTGTATACAAAATGTTCCATTCGAAGTATCCATAAAACCAAGGCATGTCCTTGAGACTGAGTACAAACGCAATGAATCAAAGTAATATTTGTTTAATAAATAGCTTTCGAGCTTTACAGCTATTTCATTCTTATCAATAACAATAATCGATTAATTACTGTAGTAATGTAATGAAATTATATAATATTTCTTGTAGCTCGTATTATAGTTATCTATACTTCTAGGAAAAACGAAGTGTGGATCGAAGAAGAACATCTTGGCTGAAAAACCTACGCCAATGATTTGGAAAAAGCACCCGTTTTTTATTCAGAGCCGCGGCGTCAAAAATACAAGTTGCCTTAATGATCGCCGTCCTTCGATAGAAGATGGCACTTTAAAAAGAACAAGTATACTTACTAATATATAAGCTTTGCTAAAGAAGAGTGTGTTTGTTTGAACGCTCTCATCTCTTAATCTACTGTTCCGATTTAAAAAAATTCTTTGCATTTTATAGCCTATTTGTTGAAGAAGATTATATGCTATCTTACATCACACTACAACCGTCGAGAATGGAGTAATTCTACAAAATTAAACGATACGGGTGGAGTCAAGAAAAAACTAGTATTCACCCCCCCCCCTCCCCCCCCTCTCCCTCCTCCCTCCCCCCTCTCCCTCCTCCCTCCACCACTCCCCACATATCATCAAACCCCACATATATTCGTATCTCGAAATATTATATTACTATTTTTTTCAGTGTTAGCCTATCAAAACACGTAAGTATAAACAACATAATGTTTGGTGGTACGGAGCTCTCGGTGAGCGAGTTAGATTTGCATATTTTTATATTTTAAGGTCAGTGCAAAAAGTTACAATTATTTTCTTTTGAAAATCGTTTCGAAACAAAACATTTCTAATATGTAAAACTAAAGAGCTGTGTGTATTTGGTTATTTGAGTAGGCTTAAAGTACACGTACGTATGCAATTACAATTTTATATGTATATACATAATGTCACCGTAAAATTATAAGTGCCGCTATATTGTTATCTATCTAGATATATTATAATCTAGCGGTGTTTACAATTTTACGATGACATATCATTTTATAGATATCTTATATTTTAGTGTATAATATTTATTACTTGCACTCTCTTTACTTAACTTGGGCGCAAAAAGAGGAGTGTTATAAGTTTGACGTGTCTGTTTGTGTGTCTGTCTGTGTTGTAGCTCTTAAATGAATGGACCGATTTTAATGCGTTTTTTTTTTTGTTTGGAAGCTGATTAGTTATAGTGATTTTTTTACTGAAATTTCTTCTTGAAAATCTATAGCAATTTACATAAATTTGGTAGCATCAGGGATTACCTCTAAAAACTAAAATAAAGTAGGCAAGATAATATTATTTGTATGTGACATATAAACATTTATACATTCCTTAGTATATTAATCAGGGGCATGGTAAAAAACTGAAAAGGCCAGCATGAAGTGATTATTTAAATATTTAAGTACCAATTACGTAAATTAAACTTTATTGCAAGTAATAAATCATAGGCAACGCAAATCGTTTTTTGATCCTTATCATGTTATCGACTGATGGTAAAAGTTCATTTGGTTCGATATGTAAAGTCATAAAATTTGTTTATATAACTTTAATTTTAAATTTTTAATATAGTTTTTGAGACTTAGGTTTTTCAATTCCATTATCTCAATAACAGCGTAGGCGAGCTAATAGTACAATTTATTTCGCAAACGCCATTAAGTATAGAAAAGACACGATGGATATTGACTGTTAGGATAAGATCTGTTTACAAAAAAGACGCTTTTATAGGAATCAAACATGCGACCTTTACAGAAATTAAAAATTTAATCAAAAATTATGCATGTGCATTGTTTTATGTACTGAGGTTGGAGTCAAGAGTCACTATGTTTTATACATATCCTGCACTAGTAAAAACGATACTAGGCGACTACCACGGTGACAATGGTTGCAGCGACCAACAGGGTAGTGTGTAGTAGGAGTAAATAAAATCGGTCAAGTGCGTGTCGGACTCACACACGATCCGTACATAATTTACATTTTTTAATTTACATGGCAAGCTTTTTGAAATTCGCCAACTTGGTTTTTAATTATTTGTTGTTATAGCGGCAATAGAAATACACTCTGTGAACATTTCAACTTTCTATCTATTACGGTTCATGAGATACAGCCCTCTAACAGACGGACGGACAGCGGAGGCTTAGTAATAGGGTTCCGTTGGCACCCTTCGGGTACAGAATCCTAAAAAAGAGGCAAAGAAACTTTAATAAATAAAATCCATACTACAGTAATAATATTTCTGTAGTATTATATTGCCTAACTCATTGCTAGTAATATATAACTCTTAACATTAATTGACAGAAAGTACATTACATCTCGTAGTGTAATTTCGCGCTTCGCTTGCAAAAGTAGTCAGAAATATTTCCAAGCGAATACATTCTTAGCGATAACATTACTGTAGGATTTAGCGTGGCCTATTTATTTACATGAATGATCTGCCACAGTGATAAAAGTCAAAGGTCACTGGTTGGGCGGTTATTAGATACATACACATTCATTGAAAGATACTTGCAACCTAAAAGTGGTATAAACCAAAAAGTCAAGTGTAACCGTTTAAAATACATATTTAACTCAAATCTTTATACATTCGAGCTTAACGTATATATCTCATACATAATATATCTAAGAATTACATAAGTTCGTAGATATTTATAGAATAGATTATTTATTCTATCTGAACATCTTTTCTCTTGTGTTTTATCCAGAAATCCGAAGGTAGTAAAACATCTAATATTGTTTTTTCAAAAACAATTATACTTTTACTTTGTCAAAGTTCCGCTCGCATTTTTTATAAATAATGACTCGGCTCCCAAGAGTCGTAGCATTAGCGTAGCAGCGTAGCATCTTAGATAGCTTATATCCTTCCTCAATATCATATCATATATATATATATATATATATATATATATATATATATATAATCATTCAGTTTAATTATTAAAATAAGACTAAAAATTTAAATAGTTCATTCGGAAACAATAAAGGTTTTTTTTTATATTAGTAAAAATCTTCGTCAAATTTAAAAATAAAACTTCAATTAATGCTTTTTAAAAAGAACATTTTTATGTGTTTGAAAAGTACAGGAAAGCATCTCAGGAAAAGATAAGGTTCCGTAGGATATGTAGACTGCAAACGTGCGCTCACTTTGTCTCATTAGTGTTCAATAGTTCAGCCGGGTACGAAACTAAGCAACGCACAGGGAGGTGGCCCACTTAGTTGGGCGGTGTACCATGCGGGTTGCTCCTGGTACTTATCTGATAGCAGAGTGGATCGTTGGAGCAACCCTATGACCGTTACAGGTCTGCTTCGACAGACCTGCCGTCGGGGCATCGTTGTTGAGTGCGTAAGCGATCCTGCGGCGCCCCATTAAGGCAGAGGAGATTTTGTTGGATTTTAGTGGGTAGTACTGGCTTTCTAGCCGAGTGAGTGCCACATAACCTGTATGTCTACAGGTGGAATGCGTAAACGCATCATTAAAAAAAAAGAAAGCATATGTAGACTGAATTATTCTATTTGGCCATGAGAACCTCTTAATAAACAGTAACTCATAAAAGGTCAATAAGCCCGTAACAGTAACTTACTAAACTCACTTCATATTGACAATATTAATTAAGGACTAAGGTAAAGCGAAACGTACTTATTGTGTAATTCGAGATTCCCAAACTAATGTTTGTAGAGTATTTATTACGCTAGACTCTCTGAAACTCGTTATTTACATTCTCTTTCGGAAATAGGTAGAAAAGGTAAATAAGTTTCATATTATATGTATTTAACCCTTTTTAACGTCCCACCGCTGGGCACGGGCCTCCCTTCAATACGAGCGGGATCAGGCCATAGTCCACCACGCTGGCCAAGTGCGATTTGGCGGACTTCACATGTCTTTCGAAAACTTGCTAGGTTCTCTCAGACATGCAGGTTTCCTCACGATATTTTCCTTCACCGTAAGGCAAGTGGTAATCGTGCTAGAAATTGATTCGCACATGAAAATATCAAAGTTGCGAGACTCGGGATTTGAACCCGCTTTACTTGGTTTCCCAAGCGAGCGTGTTACCATTTGGCTACCACTGCCTATCACTGGGCTATCAGATTGTATATGAGGGTTAATTACAAAAAATGAACCTAAATAGTAACTTCAATAACTTTGAATAAGTAGGTATTATTAACATAATAATCATAAAGTCTCTCCCGTGACCATGACTGCTGTAAAGCATTCGAAATGTTAAAAATAATAATCGTGGTTATTATAAAATTATACAGAAGCAAAAAAAAGGGTTTTTTCCTTAAGTTACGACGTTATTATATATTCGAGTATTTTAACGTCGCGTATGGGTAATATAAGTGATGTTTTATTATGAAAATGCTAATTTTACTTTATATGGTGTAATAACTTGCTCCACATTTGCATCGATATATGTGCAATATAAATATTTTATAGCTATATGTGTAGTATATGACGTGAATTGAAGTGTCTGTTTGTAATGTCAAAATAACAGCTTTATACTAAATGCATATGGAATTATATACGGTACTTAAAAGAAAAACACAATTTTTAAAATTTTTGTCTCTTAGTCTTTCTGTTTGTTCTGGCTGATCTCCGAAACCGATGGACCAATTTTAACGTGACTTTCACTGGTAGATAGCTGATATTATAAGGAGTAACTTAAGCTATTTTATTTTAGAAAAAAAAATAGGGTTTTGCTGAAAAAAATTAAAACGGACCTAGGGACGCACCCGAGCGAAACGAGGATACGTCGCTAGTTATAAAATAAAATTAATCAAAATATTTCAAGTGACACTTACTATTTATTTTTTAATAGAAAATTATTCATTACCATGGCTTAAAAACACCGGGTTTAAAACATTATTTTTTATAGATATATCATATTTAAGCAAGAAATTCATTGCTTAAAGAAAATTTTCCTCCTTGCATTTTGTAAACTGTAAAATGCTTAAAATTTTAGTCTTTGTAAGGTACTATATTAACACTACAAATCCTTTTAAGGCTCTAGGTAACTCCTTTCAAGTACTGATATTTTACATGACCAAGAATCAAACCCACAACTTCCACAAGGTCAATATCAAATCCATTATGCCAACAACGTCTCGACAATCTACATTTTTCTTCTAGGATATGAACAATCATATCCTTTAGTACTTTTTTGCTGAATACCAATATCTTACTAAACCATATAATACATCTAAAAGGTTCTTAACTTAAACCACTCTGCGCAATAAATCACCCAATTTTTTACTCCGTTGTTACTATAAAGAAAAACGAATTTATTTCCTATAACGCTAGTAAAAGCAGCAAAAATGTATGTACTTCTGTACATTTATAATACACCGCAAGTAGTCACAAGTCAAAATATTCAATGAATATAGACGATTTGTTATACAAAATAAAACCTACTAAAAAATCAAGAAATAGAAAATATAATATCGTACCTCAACCAAAAAACATTGCACGAAAATATATATTGAGCAAAGTCATTCCTGTACATTTATAATTTGTCGATCGTTTGACATTCCTACAGTTCAGCGAACACTCACTAATAGTCTAGGGTGTCTAAAAAATGATAATAAATTTTGTTTAGATAACAAATATATCAGGGTGTGGTCGACAAGGTGAAGTCAATATGCTTGGAAGAAGCCGTCGTCCAACCTGTAGAGCCGTTGCGTGGGCGGCCGCAACCTGTTACACCGTTTTAAAAACAATTCATCCTCTTAACTAATTTATTAATAATTTTTTATTATAAAATACTTACTTACCCTTCGCATAACACGCAGAGAGAACGATGATGCCTTCATGTTTATTTTTCTAACAATATTCTTACACTTCAAAAATAAAACGTCGCTTTCGCGCACTTTACTTATTAATTTTATAATACAATATATATTTAATAATTATTTTTATTTTTAGAAACTACTTTTAAGCAAGCACGGACGATTTATGTAAATTTTAATATAGCTATAGTTCGTCTAGATAATAATATGTACAAAATATATGATTTGTCTATTTATTTGTGTAAAATATTTTCTGTGACGACGAGCGACGCTCGGGACGGTATATTCGCGACTGATATACCCTGTAGAAGCGGGGTGAAAAGGACACACTGCTTATATAAAATAGAAGAGCTTATATTCAGAAATTCATGATGGAAAAACGATCTTGATTTAAAAGAATTAGAGTTTACATTCGCTTGAGAAACATATTAGACTTCCAAGAATATCTAGCGCGATCTCGCTTTTGCCTTCATCTGGTTGGACGGAACACAGATACAGGATGAATTGAATTTACGCTCACCACAAAAAGTTTCCCTTACAATGCTTTATGCGAGAATTTCATTTCGAAACGCGTACATTGCATGAAATGTACGATAAATACGGACGTTGGCTACAAAAGGATCTATGAAAGTAAAGCAAAAATTAACACCGAAGTTCATAGAATTGGCATCATTAGATCATCATAGATTGTATCACGTTCGTTTGAACCATTGAAATGTTAGGTATTTTGTAAAATACCCGAGAGCTTAGAAATAGATGACTAGAAGATTTTCGTTTTCGATTTTCTGCAATTCATGTTAAGAAATCTTATAGACATATTTTTATCTGTACTACTAACTTCCAGTGCGTTAGTAGGAAAAGAATATAAACAAAATCAAAGTTTAAGCTTACTAAAATATATTTTTCTATATGCGAAGTAATAATGTTAACAAAAAAATAAGAATATATTCCAATGCGATGTGATCAATCAACAGCTGGTCATATAATTAGTATAAGTAATCAACCATTTCAAAAATGTATAGTCAATTATCACTGACCATATAATTTAATATTTGACATTAGATGAATAGTATAATATTATGTTTTAAATAATTTTCCTTAAATAATATACTTGGGGTAAAACAGGGATTCTGAGTTGAAAAGAGATTCTAATGAGAAAGCTCAAACAAGAACATTTTGTTTCCGCCTTACCCTACCGTAATCCCTCGAGGATCTTTTACCAAGCTTCAGTTTGAAATAGTGATTCACCTAAATAACGCACAATGAGCATTAAATATTAATGATATGGTCATACAATCTTCGACTATATCATAATATTTGTCTTGTTGTATTATCGAATGGTTTCTATTCATTAATTGATTCAATTAGACATATTATATTGATATTTGACGTCACGTTTGGCTCAGTTTGTAGTGACCCTACTTGCTGTGTCAACGGTCGCTGGTTCGAGTCCCGCTGGAGAGATTCATTTATGTGATGTGGAATGTTTGTACTCCAGTCATGAGTGTTTATATTTATCTATACATATTATAAAATTCTAACTAAGCCGAATCTGTACATTAAATATTTTTTGGAAAATCTTATTGAAATAGACATTATTATCGATGCAGAGGCCGAATCTATAGTTTTTAGATTTTTTGTCTGTCTGTCTGTCTGTCTGTCTGTCTGTCTGTCTGTCTGTTACCGCATCACAGAAAAACCACTGGAGGGATTTTGATGAAATTTGGTATGATGATAACTGGTTATCCGGGTCAACATATAGGATACTTTTTACCGCAAGAAAATATCTCATTTCTGAAAAAAAATACAAAAACTGGTAGGAACAAAACCACGACGATACTATTTGTAAACAGTTTAGCTAGGTAACTTACAAAATATGGTAAAAACTATAAAAATAGCTTATCTTGAAAATCAAATTATCAAAAGCGCTATTTTATCCATTAAAATAGTTATTTAAATTAATATTTATTTATGTGTTATTTAGATATTCGACAATAGATGTCGCTGTCGATGTGTTTTTAAAATACATAGTTTTAATCCCAAAAAAATTAATCTACAGATATGACCTTTTTTCGATTTTATTAGAATTACTACTAAATCACCCGCGGCTCGCCCGTGTTTAAATTATCAGTAAAGCAATCTTTTTCGCTTCATAAATTAGTAACTATACATACAATAAAATTGTAACTAAACCGAACTCCTAAATTCAATATTTTTTCGGAAAATCTTATTGAAATATTCATTATTAGCGATATAGAGCCCGAATCTATAGTTTTTAGAATTTTTTCTGTCTGTCTGTATGTGACCGCATCACAGAAAAACCACTAGAGGGATTTTTATGAAATTTTGTATGGTAATAGCAGGTTATCCGGATTAACACATATGATTCTTTTTACCGCAGGAAAATATCTCATTTCTGAGAAAAAATACAAAAACTGGTTAAAGTAAAAGCACGATGATGCTATTAATATTTTAGCAAGGTAACTTACTTATATATTATGTTAAAACTATTAAAAAAAACTTATCTTAAAAGAAATATTAACAGCGCTATTTTATTCACTAAAATAGTTATTTAAATGAAAATTTATTTATGTGTTATTTAGCTATTTGTCAATAGATGTCACCATGTGTTTTTAAAATACGTAGTTTTATCAAAAAAAAAATGTACAGATATAACCTTTCTATGACTTTACTATAGTTACTACTAAATTACCTGCGGCCCTGCCCGTGCTTAAATTTTTAATAAAACAAACTTTTTGGCTTTATAAATTAGTATCATATTAGTAATATTTTGTTGGCCGAAACAATTTTCAAATGAGAATATTTGTAAATTTTTATTGTTTAGTAAATAATGTTAATGTTTTTTAATCTTTTAATGTAAAAATTGGGCAAATGTAAATCCAACTCGCGCATTTTAGGTTTCGTATAGCAAAATGCTATGTTGTTTTTCTTACTTACGTGTTTTGTTAGGTTAACACTAAAATAAATACGAATAATATTTACGTTTCCACAATACGTATCATTTTTTGCACCGTAAAAATAAGTTCAATTTATATTATTTTATAACATTTTATGGAAAACAAGTCTATGGCTGTTAAACTGCCAAAGCGAGTAACTAAAAATATTTCATATCTCAAAAACTATGAAAAAGTATTTTAGGAACTGTTATATCTCAACTTTTTCACTTTTTCTTGACACCTTTTCTTGGAAGGTAAAGGCTTAAAGGATACAATAAAATGCTTACGACTTTAATCATATTAGCAGAGCCATATGAAATAAAAAAATGTATTCGCTTAAAATTATTTACTTATTACACTTTCTTTTGAAAATCAATTTGGAAAATATTACTTACTAGCGCTAATTAAGAAAAGTTATCATTATGTAATTTAAATAATCAGCTATATATTAAATTAATCTATAGCTGTCTATTAGTAAAAAATGATTAAAATTAATTCCGTAGTTTGAGAGTTTATCGTGAAAAACTAAAAAAACAAACAAAACAGAAGTATAGACATACATAAATGTTATTGCTAAAACAAAAAGTGCAAATTAACGGAGGAACCTTTGTGGCATTGTCAATCTCTGCCATTATTTACCAATCATGCGGTGCGCAATGAAAGTAATGTATAATGTAAGAGTATACTAATGTGTAAAACCTAAGAATTTGGTTTTTGATCATCTGAACGCGGGCGGAGCCGCGGGAAATGCTAGTAATATATATGTAATTAAAGTTATTTATGTATAGTGTGTCAACTATCTGGTATCCATAACACAAGCCTTGTAGCTTTACCATGGAACTAGATGGTGTTGTGTGTTAATATCCCAACATGTTCATGGTTAAAAACGGTGAAATCTATAAAGGTTAAATTGAAAGGCTGTTTGTTCGTAAGCGCATGACACAGTGCGGCTGGATCCTTTATCGTTAAATCCAAAAAAAATAAAGGATAAGCCTGTTTGTTATCTTAGAAAAAAACGTCATAACTATAACAGTCTAATCGATTTTAACAAGAATTTCAGTGGAAGCATAGAGCATGTTTCAAGACTTTTTTAGCACCGATTATAGTGAGGGTGTGTAACAAAGCGATGGCAGTCGGCTATTTGTCTATGAAACTGCGACGTCCGAGTTTAATTATCTTTCGTTAGAATTGAAAACATACTATAATAAACTATTTAAAAAAAACTTTTTAGTAGTGGACTCAAAATTTTATCATTTTTAAGATTAATACTTATAATTCTTATTCTGAGGCATTTCTGTAAAAGACTAGCTTCATTTTACTTTCTATTTGAGGGCCAGTGCAGTCGCAGATAAACTAAAAATCCAATAAAGATAGGAAGGTTTTTTAGAAGTTCTGAATTAAACATACAGGATTCTACAGATTGTGGAATTTTATTCACTCTATTTAGAAGATTTTAATCGAAAAACTCATTTTACTGGATAAAAATTTATGACAGTTTTGTTGGGATATGTATTATGTATGGATATATATATATATATATATATATATATATATATATATATATATATATATATATATAGTATGGGATAGTCGATATTCGTTACCACAAAGCAATCTCTTCAAAATTATCCATCAAAATAAGTTCAGTATTTTGATAAATCCACAAACAGAATTTCGTATTTACGTCTAAATAATAAGGTATAATATTGAATTTATTGTAAAACTGGCTTCTCTTGGGTTCGTCCTTAGGTTGATTCCCCATACAAACTTCCATTCCCATTTTCAAACCTTTAAGGGATGATTTTCGTGGTAAAAACTATCTTATGTCCTTCCCAGGGTGTCAAAGTATCTTCTCACCTTTCGTCTAAATCAATCCAGTAGTTTCGGAGCTTCTCCGGTACAAACAAACAAACAAACAAAATAATCTTTTCTCTTTATAATATTAGTATAGAAGTATAGATTAATTTCTTCAGCACTGAAAGCAATACAGTGTGGGATGGAATGTACCTAATTATAAATGGGAAACAGTATGTCAACTTTTTGTTATGCATCGACACGAGCCGATTGGGAAATAAAAATGATAAATCCTACAGTTTGCGGTTAACAAGTATATAGTTTCAATCAGAACAAGTGATTTTTTTATCCTATAAAAAAAAACTATGTATGGAGAGATATGCAGATTGAAACTAAATACTATTGTAACTCCACAAAACATTTTTCACAAGCGCAAGCAACTTTATTTTATTTGTAACGATTTTTCGCTGTTCTCTGAAATAAATTCTAAGAATTTTATACCTAAGGAATATTCCCACACATTCATCTCAAGTCGAGTTAGGTATTGAAATTTGAATTGAAATAAATAAAATATATGGGTAGGTCTTGCTTATTATTAATAGGTGCTAAATGAAAATGTGTCCGTCCGTCGATTTCCTTGAACCAAACTAACGACTCTCTTGAGTATTACTGGCCATGCCTTCTCGTACTTTATACAGAGTGTTTTTTTTTCTACATTATTTAATTTTTATATCTATTTTATATAGTATTGCATATTTTTTTGCTCCTGTAATGGTTGCTTAAATTTGGCACCGATTTAGAAAATTATAAATATATACCTTTTTAAGGACTATATTTTACAATAGTGGTTTTCATCATGAAAACCCTGTTTTATCGATAAAGATCTCGTACATTATCTATCTGTTCTGTATTTTTTTGTGTACAATACAGAGTTTATTATTATTATTAATTTCATGTTTTGATCATTCAAATTATATTTTTAAGTTATTTATTTTAATTTCTTCATGAGTTATACAAAACTTTCCCTGATACTTAAAAGCTTTATTCTATGCTATGAAGTAAATTGTAACAGTGCTAAATCGCATAAACTAAAGAAATTAGTTAGTCACAGATAATATTAACTGCAGAGAAAACAATCAGAAGCAGTTTTTACTTTAACTGGATTTACATACATGTAGCAGCGTGTTCGAAGCTTTCGATGTTAATCGGGATAATCTCAGTAAGCGCTCGTTAAAAGGTTTTTGAAACGTAAAACTTTCAATTTGCAAGCTCTTCAACTAAAAAAGTATAAAAAACATATCTGTATATTTTAAAATATTCAGTGCTTTTTAAAATGATTCACCTTTGCTATTGATCCATTAGCAAAATTATTATTTAAATTTATCTCTATCATCTGTGTATATGCATTTTTTCTGAATTTTTCAATTTATATATTTTCAACCGACTTCAAAAACAACATATACGGTGAGATCACTCTGTTTTTTTATTATTATGCAATGTATGTATTTTCCAATTCTATTGATTTTCATATTTTTTTATTTAATAAAAAAAGGTCACATCAAAGATCCTATATAAGTTAAAAAATAAAAAATAAACACTTCTAAGTACATAATATCAAGCGTTATACGTTTTTAAGTTAAAAAATAGTAATGTCTGCAGGTTTGTTTCATTGATCTATAAATATGATAGTTTTTGCTTGCGGTTTCGCTTACATAGTTAGTGTATCAGTAAAAGATAGTTTAGTTTTTAAGGTTCACGTGTTCATCTGTCTGTCTGTCCGTCGTCTGACACACAGGTTTTACTTCTAATTTTCACAGTATAAGAATCTTATTGGCCAAAGCCATACAAATTGTCACAAAATGTTTTTAAATGATTTTAAGAGGGGCTGCCATACAGCTAAAGAGGGGCTCGAAAAAAAATGTTGACCTACCCCCTCCTACTGAGTGGTGTGGTAGTAGAATCGTTGCTTAGAACTCGTTGAGTAGATAAATACTGTATTTTTTGTATTAAAATATCGAAAAACAAAGGACTGAGAAGCCACCAAAATCAGCTATTTGTACAACATTTTGTTCCGAAGAATTTTTTAACTTTCCATTGACCTATGAACTTGAAATTTGGTGATAATTTTTATTATTACGTATATTTCATTAATAAATGCGAATATATTAATAAATCTGAAAAAAAAGCATCGATTATGGTATGGAACCTTTCGTGTGCGAGTCCGACTCGCGCTTGACCGATTTTTATTAATAGTTATGTTACTCCAGGATGCAAGCGAAGGATATTTAAGATATCCATTATGAAATATAATTTTAGTGTAATTATAGTTTAGAATAATAGCATCCTGTAAATAAAAGTGACTCAGGTAGCGGGGTGCGTTCGTAATTAAGTTTATTAACGTCAGGCCACTGCGGCATTCACTACTAATTAGAATGTACATAATATGTACTATATGTAATATGTATACATACAAATATATATTTTATTAATAAATTGCTACTTAACTCAAATATAAAAAGTCATTTAGAAAAACTAATATTCGCCTAGTATTCAATATTCGACCGTAATCATTATTGAAAATATGAGGAAAACGTATATGCACATACATATATGTAAATAGAATTTATATATCTATGTAAAAGTAACTGTTTCCGAATTTTTCTTACTAATAGCACTAAAGCTCGTCAATAGCTACTAAACAAAAAAAATCGGTTATAAAACAGAGGAGAAAAAGGTACAAAGCTGTATTGTCTTTGCCTATTTATATGTATATAGATACTAGCGACTCACCCTCGCTCCGCTCGGGTTCGTTAACTTACGTTTTAACATTTAGTATAGATTTCTGAGATATGAGATATTTTCCCGCAGTAAAAAGTATCCTATATGATAGCCCGGATAACCAGCTATCATTATACCAAAAAATCCCTCAAAACCCATCAAAATCCCTCCAGTGATTTTTCCGTGATCCGGTAACAGACGGACAGACAGACGACAGATAGAAATTCTAAAAACTATAGATTCGGCCTCTGTATCAATAATAATGTCTAATTCAATAAGATTTTCCAATAAATATTTAATGTACAAATTCGGCTTAGTTACAATTTTATTATATGTATAGATTTACGCTGCAGATAAAGACTTTATTGCATGCAAATGTTTTACTACTAAGGGCTTACTGCCAACAATCTCTGATAGGCAAACGTACTTTGTTATAGCTTATAAATAAATAGAAAATATTATGTGCTTAAAATGATTTACTTTAATTACATATAGTGACGACGAGCGGTCGCGGGTTCGAGTTCCGCTGGGGGCATACATTTGAGTGATGAACACGAATGTTTGTACTCCAGTCATGGTGTTTATATTTATAATATATATGTATTTAAAGTTATATATAATGTGTAGTGTATCAATTATCTGGTATCCATAACACAAGCCTCATAGCTTACCATGGAACTCGATGGTGCTGTGCGTTAATGTCCCAACATATTTATTTATTTATTATTCTTGCTGCACTTGCTACTAAATTAGAAAGCAAATCCCTATTTAAAGGTTCAGTAAATAATACTTTAAAAATCTTGTTATATTACGTTTTAGACCTATAAAATTAGGAAAACAATGTACCTAATTGCTATAAAATTACTTTGAAAAACGAGCTATTCACGTGCAACGCTCGTTAATTGAACGGAAAACGTATAACTTTTCACATTTAGAACAACTTATGACTTGTTTGGGCTTTCCTAATACAGTTGTTTTTGTTAATTCTATAGGTATGGGTTTATTGACCTAAAAAGCGGTCCCTGTTTGCCTCTTATAGCGTAGTGGTTCTGAGCCTATTGTCAATACTAAATCGAAGGGTGTAAATTCTATTTTCACGAGAGTTTGAAATTGTTATAGCAGAGATTTTTTTTAAATATATATAGTATTTAGGTGCTTGAAACTTGAACTCACGTAATATAAAGTAGAAAAAATAAGATAGGCAAAGGCAGCATCAGCAAATATAACAAACAAGTCATATAAAAAGTCGGTATGGCACAAAAATTTCCTTACTGATAAGTTCTAAGACAAAAAATCACCACCAATAAAACACAGATATAGATATATGTCGCAATCTATACGTAATAACAATATTACTTTTAGTATTTATTATTGTATCTGTTACATGCAAACAGTGTTTTTTGGTAAATTTAATAAGTTACTAGCGACTCAACCTCGCTCCGCTCGGGTCCGTCCCTAATTACGTTTAATAAAAATTTCTCAGAGATGAAGTATTTTCCCGCAGTAAAAAGTACCTTATATGTTGACCCAGATAACCAGCTATCATAATACCAAATTTCATCAAAATGTATCCAGTGGTTTTCTCGTGATGCTCCCAGACAGACAGACAAAAGCTCTAAAAACTATAGATTCGGTCTCTGTATCGTTAATAATAACTATTTTCATAAGATTTTTCAAAAATATTTAATGTACGGATTTGACTCAGTTAGAATTTTATTATATGTCTAGATTAGACAATATCTAACATGTTATTCCATGTCGTAACCTATCTTTGTACTCATCTAAATCCGTTCAGCTATTTCAGCGTGAAAGAATTACAAACACAAATAAACAAGCTTACCAACTTTGGCATTTATAATATAATACTAGCGAATCACCCTCGCTTTGCTTCGGGTTCGTCCCTAAACAAAAACAAATCTATCCCACGGGAAACATACATTTTTCCGGGATGATATATAGCATATAGCCTTCCTTAGTTAACGGGCTATCTAATGCAAAAAGAATTTTTCAAATCGGATTAGTAGTTCCTGAGACTACCGCGTCCAACCAAACAAACAAACAAACTCTTCAGCTTTAGGTAAATTTAGTTATAGCAAAACTCGACTGCTACTTACTAATAATAACACATTACATAAAATAATCATTTTCATACTTATAACTAACGTTATTCTATATTACGGAAATGTAGGGTCAAGGGCGTTGCATACATTTATATTCAAGGAGCGTACTAGCCTTCACCACGCCTTTTATTGCATAAGGATACTAAGAGCTACAACATATCTTAAGTGTTGTATCATAAAAGCACTCGAGAGTACTTTCAAAATGTATTTATCCATTCTAATAATATAATTGTGAATGTAACTGTGTCTGTTAATGACCTTTTCACGTTTAAATCACTGAACAAATTTCTTTTAAATAAAACTATCTTTTCGGATTATTTCGCAGATTTATTTAGATTTTTGGTTCCCGACGTTTCACTCTATAAAACAAGCACAGGGATTACTACTAAGTCAGGGCCGGATTTAGGGGTGTGGAGGCCCCGGGGCAACAACGGAGTGGAGGCCCCTAATTATTTTCCGAATAAAATGAAAAATTTTTTTAGTCAAGTGATTTAAGTATTTATTGCGAAACAAATTAAACTATTTCAATAAACATAGTAGATATAGTCAAATACAAGAATTATTCAAAATTAAATTACAGCGTTAATGAATGGAACCTTGCGAGCCTTTTTTGACAAAAAATAGTTGATGATTTCGCTGAACGTTAATGCTTTTTTATTACGGACAGAAGTCTTAAATTACCCATATAAATAAAATGACCATATAAATTATATATGGTCCATATAATTATATAGACTTAATGTAAGCATAAATAATATCTATGATAAAGTTACTTTTTAAGTAAAAGAATATACATTATTTTAATAAAATAAAATATACTAAGATAGATAGTTGATCAATAAATAATTTAAAACTATATTTTAGTTCCATCAATTGATTGGATGACGCCGGAGAGCTATTTTTTTATATTGGAATAGACACAAATAATTTTGAGATGTGGACAAGTACTGTTTTACTAAAACTACGGAGATTTTTTATGGATAATACACACAACTACTTCAGAATTTTTTTTTACAAAATAAAAAAACGACTGCATAAAAACGACCTAAAAAGAAGATAACAAGTTGACGAAGGAAAATAATGTTATTATTACTTTGTAGTCAGAGGCATACACACACGCAGCTATTCTAAAACATGTAGGTACATAGTATGTATGTCTCCGATTGCATAATACTATGCTCCTTCGTCAATTTTTTCTCTTCTTTTTAGGAGAGTTAGACATTTTTAGTTTTATTTAACAATTTCTTATCCTAAATTCCTTTTGAACATATAAGTTGTAAATATTTCTGTAATCGCCTCTAAATAATTTGTGTTTCGATACCTCACTCGATTTATTCGGACGACATTTTTTTTTTCAATATACACAATATATTGGCACCTAGGATCCACCATTTTGACTTTTAATAATATCTATACAGCCTATGACACTCGCATTATCAATACTTATCGAATTACGTATGAATCATCAAAATCGGTTAAGCCATTTAGTGATTACGAACAAACATAGAATCAGACATACATACAGGTTAAACACATAACCGTGTTTCGCCGCAGTCGGGTAAAATCAAACATCTTTATTATATAACATCAGCAACAGCATATAAATAAACCTTATTCACTTGTTTTAACAGGATATACCATATGGAAACTTTTAAATTTAAATTTGGTGGACTGCATGTAAGGGTTTGTTCCTTAGCTTTTCTTGCTAGTTGCCTCTTCTATGGCTATCCGACGAATGGTACACAATGAACAAAACCTCGTTTTTTTTTTTATTTCTAATTAACAATCTTATTAGATAAGCTACTGTGCGTTTAATCTTTTAGACATGCTCCTGTGAGTCTAAATTCTTATTGTATTTTACACTTAAGCTAGATTCTGCCGTCGCGTAGACGTAACATACATCATCAATTTAATTATTATATTATCTATGAATTTGTATACGTCTAAATCAATTTTAGTTATGTTTTGATTGTGGTTGTTGTGGGTGAATTCAATAAAAAATGCAGTTACTTTATCTATACCTACAAATAAATAAAATTTATATGTCTGTTTGTAATGTCAAAATAATAGTTTTTTTACTAAATTCATATGAAATGCATATACGGTTTAAATTTTTTAAAATTTTGTCTGTTTGTTCCGGCTAATCTCTGAAACGGCTGGACTGATCTTGACGGAACTTTCACTGGAAGATAACTGATGTTATAAGGAATAACTTAGGCTACATTTATTTCAGAAAAAAAAACATGGTTCCGCGCAAAAAATTAAAATCCATGAAATTATGAATAAAATCCGCGCACCCGAGCGAAGTAACGGTAAGTCTCTAGTTGACAATATGTGTAATTTTTTTTATAATAAAAGGTTAAATCCCCATGAGCTCTTTGTTTACCTTTGTTAACTATCTAAACCCATGGAGTAGATATAGTTATGTGCATGCACTCAAAAATACAAAAAACAAAAATAGAAAAAGATCGGAATTTTTTTTTTTCAAATTTGAATTAACAAACGTGAATTTACCTATAACACATTGGCATTTGATGATAATATTGCAGACCTAAAAATTATAAAATAAATAAACTCACGCGAAAAAAAAACGCATGATAATTAATTATAACCGCTCGGTAACTTCTTTTTACCCGACTGCGATGAACTGCGGTGAACGAATATGGATAAATTGTTTTTAATATTTAAGTACAATTATATAATATGTATAATCAATCATATTTGTTAAAAATAAAAACGAAAAAGTTATCGACCAGTCAGTTTTTTTTGTTTTTATTAAATCTCTTTGTGGGGGCCCCTCTCTTGTGGAGGCCCCGGGGCTGCAGCCCCGCTTGCCCTCCCTTAAATCCGGCCCTGTACTAAGTACTAGCAAACGTTTAAAATATTCAATATATTTTTTGACTTATGACTTTATTAATGCACTAGATCTTTTTTTATTATTTTTTTAACGTTATACTTTCTTAGATTTACGCGAATATTTGACATTTTCACGGGAGAGACTAAGGTGTAAAAATAAATTATTTAATTAAAGGTAAGTTAAAATATTAAGCAACACTATTGCTACCTTTATAGATAAAAAATTAATAAAGTTTTTTTAAAAAATTGTAATATTTATAATAATAATAGCTAAAATTAAGTGAATAATATCACTATATTTAATTATAATACTTATTAAAGTTTTAATTTTTTTTTAAATGTTTAGAATTAAAATCAACAAATATTGTAAGGTAGGTACTTTGGTGCATTTTTGAACTTTTTGAAATCATTTTTGTAAAATAGTGGGTAGGCACTGTCTGTAACAAGTATATAACGCCTTTAAGATGTTTAACACCTTAGTCTCTCCCGTGACCATGATTGCTGTAAAGCAATCGAAACGTCGGGAACCAAAAATCAAAATAAATCCGCGAAATAATCCGAAAAGATAGTTTTTTTAACGTTGGTAAACGCATTTACGCAATCCACCTGCATACTGGTTCTTATGTGGGACTCATCGGCTAGAAAAGTATTTTATACTGGACAAAGCCACTAAAACTCAATGGAAACTCTCCTGTCTTCCTGGGGTAACGCACTCAACCACGACGCCCTGACCACAACAACTAAGGGTTTGATCCCACGGTCTACTCTGCTATCAGAGAAGTACCAGAAGCAACCCCACCCATCGAGGTGGGCCGCGTCTTAGTGTATTTCTTGGCTTCGCACCCGGCTGGATTGCCGGACGCTAACGTGTGGGGGACTCACTACGATAAGGTTAACTCATATAAGAACGCACATACTCGCACTATGAGGTAGCTTTACCTGTCTAAATGGTAACGATATTTTTATATTAAAGATATGTATACATATGATTTCCTAAGCGAAGATTCAAACTGAATAAATATTTCAATCCGAGGATGAGAAATCCATAACACACTTTTTAATATAGTGAGAGTAATACCGAAGGTCAAGGCAATAACGCCAATCGCATCCAGATAGCGTTCTATTCCAGTGAAAGAATTTATCTGTGACATCACTAGAAGCCAAGTCTTAATGCCTTTCCCCTTTTTATATCCTTATATTATTCTATTATGAAAAAGTCTGTAGTAAGTATAGTTGTATGTGTATTTATAGCGGATAATTTCTAGAATAACTGAAACTATATTCAAATTTTTTATGTTAGTACTAGAAAATAGTAAAATTTATTTTGATAATTTGACTCTAAATTGCTATTTGCCATAGGAAACACTAAAAATACACTTATGTAACTTTCCATCGGCAAAAATTATATCCACACGTTGTTTAGTTCTTCACTAAACTACATATATATGTATATCATGACTGAAATAGCTAGGTAATCTAACGCCGTGCTTCATCAAGATCCGATAGGATTTCCCTTAGGATAGGATAGGCAATATAAACAAAAGATTAAATATCTAACATAAATAATTCCGTATTTCTATAGAAACCATCATCTATTTAACTCGTTTAAAGAATAAATTAATTATCAAAAGTAATGAACTTAAGTATATTATTATTTATTGACACACTTTCTAAGCATTGAGGGCGTTAATTTTTATTATGTAAGGAAAAGAACATACATTACGTAGACCAGTATAGTAACAATGAAGTATAGATTTGTTTTCTATATAATACTAGCGGCTCACCCTCGCTTCGCTCGGGTTCGTCGCTAGGTACGTTTTACATAGATATTTAAAATAGTTATTTACCAGCTTTAGTCATATAATTTTTAATATATATATTTTTTTTTATTTTTCTGATGTTTTAATACTTATTATCCTATTCCGGACTAAGAGAAAGCCAAAATATCTAATATCATAAAAATTGGTCCAGCCGTTCTTGAGTTATAAATGGTATACCTAACACGACTTCGTTTTATATATATATATATATATATATATATATATATATATATATAAGTAGTGTTCTCTCAATGGTCGAAATTCAAACATTTTTTTTTTAATAACACTAAAGCTCGTTAAAAGCTACTAAACAAAAAAATCGGTTAACAAACAAAAGAGAAAATTGTAGTGAACTATTTTGATTTTGCCTATTTACGTATAGATATATACACTCGTGAGCAAAAAAATCGACTCAGACGACACATCTGTAGTCGCAAGTCACTGGAAAAAAAACTGAAAGCAAATATATTTTTTTCATAGTAAAATCTTAAAGCTGCTAGTATTAGCTTCAAAATGATATAAAATATTGTAAGGTTTATTGCTCACACAACCCAACAATATGTTGTGATCAGTAACCACCCTTTTTACGCTTGTTTACAATAGTGCTAATTAAGGGTTACTGACCCATATAAAAGGTTATCTACCTGACCCACCCTTATCAGTTAGCCGTCAAACGTCAACCGATACACATCTCCGTTATCAACAATCAAGAATTCTATCTGAAAATGGACACAACAAGCGATTTAGCAGCTCAAGCGATCACCCTATTGCGACAAGGCCAGAGTCAGCGTGAAGTGGCACGTGCACTGAACATGAGCCAGTCTGCTGTTTCCAGAGTTTACCGTCGTTACCAGGAGACTGGTGGCTTTAATCGAAGACGCGGTTCCGGTAGAAAAAGGTGCACGTCAGAGAGAGATGACCGATTTATTGTCAGCACATCGTTAAGAAATCGGGCCCTCACTGGCGTTCAAGTCCAACAAGAGCTCAGAGAAACGCGAGGAGTAGCTGTGAGTGGCTGGACAGTTAGAAGACGACTTAAGGCAGCTAGGCTTGAGCCAAAAAGGCCAGCTACTGGCCCCAAATTAACCCCAGACCACCGAGCAGCCCGCCTACGTTTTGCTAGAGAACATGTTGATTGGACTGACGAACAATGGAGCACCGTTCTCTTCTCAGACGAAAGTAGAGTGTGCTTGCATGGTAGTGATAGAAGAGGACGAGTCTACAGAAGACCTGGGGAAAGATTCGCGCAGTGCTGTATCAAAGAAAATGTTGCTTTTGGAGGAGGTTCCTGGATGGTGTGGGCCGGCATTTCAAGTGAGGCAAAAACCGAGTTGGTTTTTATTGAAACTGGCGGTCGAATGGGAGGATTGACGGCGATCCGATACATCGAAGAGATTTTAGAGGATCACGTTGTTCCCTACGCCGGTTTCATTGGCGAAAACTTCGTCCTAATGCACGACAATGCCCGTCCACATACTGCAAGTTCCGTCCGGCAGTATTTACAGGAGGTCGCAATTGCCGCTATGGACTGGCCAGCGCGTAGCCCGGACTTAAATCCTATCGAGCATTTGTGGGATGATCTTAAAAGAAAAGTTCGGGCTAGAAATCCTGCACCAGACACGATGGCGGACCTCAAAGCAGCGCTAATCGACGAATGGAATAGCATCGAACAAGATCGAGTAAGGAAACTTATTCGATCCATGAAAAAGCGATTGGAAGCTGTTATTAGGGCCAGGGGGGGCAACACTAAATATTAAAAAAATAATTTTAATTAAATTATTGTTTTGACGAATTTTACGTGGTATTTTCTTTACCGTCAACCATCACTTTTTTTATTGCTTAAGACTCCATCTCATTCAATATTTTTTCTTTACCAGAAAACATTTTTTAATAACAACATAGACCACTCATTTTAAAGCTAAAACAAAGAACTTTCAGATGTTAAAATCAGAAATATAATAAAAGCTTCCGATTTTTTGCTAGAGCTTTTTAACCGCAAGCATGCGTCCTGAGTCGATTTTTTTGCTCACGAGAGTAGATTTTTAATTTTAATAGGTTTTACAATAAAAACTAGTAGTGTATCCTCGCTTCGCTCGGGTGCGTCCCTGTGCTTAAATGGTTTAGGAACGCATAAAAAGAAACTAGGAACTAGAAGAAGAGAAGAGAACTAAAGAAGCTAGGAACCTTCGCAGGGGTATACAATCAATGATGGAGGGATCAATGGTTCAGAAATGCATAGAGAACAAACACAAAAACATTCTTTTTAATTAATGTAAAAGATAGATAAAACTGTGACCGTAATATTTATCATCAGTGGCCTACTAACATAATAAGCAGTATAAAATCTTGAACTTTTTGTTATTTATTTAGTCTATACTTCGAATAACTAAGATATTTCTTGAAGGTAGGTTTATTTCTTAGTGTTAAAGCTTTAGATTTTTAAAACTTAAATCAAACTTTATATAGTTCCGTAACTTGATTTACGTGACTGGGTAGCATACATAGCACAGCTTAAGCTACTAAAGATAGGGAGTATGAAATATGATAGACGTTCCTTAGAAAGTATATGTTCGCTAAATATTCGCAATGTAGCTATTTTTAGCGATGAATTGCAAATCAAAAATAATTCTAACATGATATCATTAGTACTTTTACTTTTATAGTAATTTAGTTAGTGTACTTTTTTAAGTAAAATATTTTTTTTAATATTTGACGACACGTTTAGCTCAGTTTGTAGTGAACCTACTTGTCGTGCCAGCGGTCGCGAGTTCGAGTCTCGCTGGGGGCATTCATTTGTGTGATGAGCACGAATGTTTATACTGTCATGGGTGTTTATATTTATAATGTGTATGTATTTAAAATTATATATGTGTAGTGTATCAACTATCTGGTATCTAAAACACAAGACTCATAGCTTACCATAGAACTAGAGGTGTTGTGTGTTAATGCCCCAACACATTTATTTATTTAATATTATCATTTATTAAAATAATAAGTTAGGCCATATCTGTACCTTCAATTTAGTCCCTAAGTAATAACAATGACTCAATAATTTTATGCTATTTAACTAATTGACTCATAGCAAGTAATAAAATAAAACAACTATATTTTAATTAAAATCGCCATATGCATAAGTAAAAATATGTTTAATTCCGCCCACTCGTCCTTAAATGTCACACGCTTAAAAAGGCCAACTTGCGCCTTTATTTGCACATCGCTTGAGAACTGAATACATTGGCTAATATTTAAAGGTTTTGAGAAAAGACATTGGAAAAGGAACCCAGAAAATTGAAAACTTCGGGAACAACAACTTTTTTGACTGATCATGATGAGCTCAAAGATTTTAAATATAACTATCTTTTCAGACACAGACAAGCTCTGTAAAGGCGTTGTATTCGCCTCTGAGAAGTCTAAAATCTTAGTCTCTCCCGTGACCATGATTGCTGTAAAACATTCGAAACGTCGGGAACCAAAAATCAAAATAAATCCGCGAAATAATCCGAAAACATAGTTTTATTTAAAATGTCAAATATTCGCGTCAATCTAAGAAAGTATATGTGAACTCAAGATCACAAATTTTATTAGAACTTGGATAGAACACAGAAAAAAAAATCATTCATTCATACAGTCACAAGATCTTCGCTATAAAACAAAGGATTCCAGTAAAGGTCAAGGGTACGGCGCATATCGCATTCAGGGAGCGTTTCCTTAATTCACTGACGGAATTTATTGCGGGGTTACCGATCTAATATAACTTGAAATTATGATTTACTACTATTATGCATGTCTGTTTTATTATGTGGCACGTTTAAAATTATGGAGATCTTTCTCTATTACAGACTCAGACAATACAGAGTGTAATAGAACTAAACATGAAGCCAAATAATAAGTTTTAAAATAATATATAAATTTTCAAAATAGTATACTTATTAATGGAATACAAATTACAATGATAAGTAAATAAATTTAATATATTTAAACGAGAAATTCTTTTATATTTATATCTTTATTTATTTATACCAGCGATCTCGGAAACGGCTCTAAGGATTTCGCTAAAATTTGGTATGTGAGGGTTTTCGGGGGCGAAAAATCGATCTAGATTAGTCTCATGTCTGGGAAAACGCGTGTTTTTGAGTTTTCATGTGGTCTTCTTTTGCATTATTCTATTCAGGCATAAGCGGCATAAGCATCGTGGTCAAGCAACCAAGGTGCAAGATTAACAATCATAGGTGTGTCCGAGTTCGAAACTCGATACAAAGTTTTACTTTTTTTTGTATTTATTCAAGTTTTTACTTTTTTTTTTTTTTTAATCTAAAAAATACGATATAAGAAAAAAGAACTCCGAGCGAAGCTCGGTCGCCCAGGTACTGTTTATAAATAAAAATAGCTAAAGGATTTTATTATAATAAAGAAAAAAAATCTAATGTTATCTTTCTATCAAGAAGAAAGTAACTAATGCTTAAAAAATTAATTATCTTCGGATATGAACCAACTTGAAAATTTCAATTCGTAGGATAAGAGGTGGTTCTAATTCAGCTTGCAAGATTCTATCCATACAAACATACGAACCAACACATATTGCAAGATTAATAAAAGTTTGTAAAAATAAGAATACTGTACTATTTTTATTATTCATTTATTACTATATTGTTTTCAAAAATTGTAAATTAACACGTTCGCTGCGTTACGGCAAGTATTTTGCCGTATTTGAATATCATTCAGTGCGGCTGCTGGTTGTCCTTGTTTTACTCTCGGTGCGGAGGTGATTTAACTATGTTCCCGTACTTGTAGAGAAGAGACAGTGATTTTTTCAATATTGTTGCTTTAAATATAATAATATTCTACACTAATAATGTACGGCAAAATACTTGCCGTAACGCACAGTAAGTAAAATATTTTTGTCCAATGCGGTACGGCAACTCTTTTGCCGTTCTTCCACACCCCGCACCTCACTGCATGCGCCCGCGCGGAGCCTCAGTTTGCAATAAGAGATGGCTGTGAGTGAGAAGTATTTTGTGCTTGATATTCTTACTATTGTATGATGTATTGTATTGTAAAGTAATTAAAATGATTTTATACCTTAATATGAACCAAAATGAAAAAAAACCTGTTCACATTTTTGATTAATTTATTTATACTAGGTACATGTTGCTGTTTGATAAGATAATCAAGTAAAATAGATAGGTATCTACCTTTTTTATTAATTAAATATTAAAAACTTAAAATTGAAGTTACTTGTAAGAATAATTATTGTGTTGATTAATTATGGTAATTCAACCCTGTTAAATTTTAATGTTATGTCTATAATAAAGAATATCGTTAAAAATGTCAATTGTCTATTTTACTAGTAAACCCCATCCCTAACATTTTATCACTTCTATGCTATACGGCAAATATATTGCCGTAAATGGCTGATTTTGAAAAAATCCCTTTATCTTTCGAAATATCTTACAGAACCTCGGGCGGCTGCAGCTAGGTATACACGAGGATGTAGCCTATCGATTAATTATAAAAAATAATTTATATGATGAGTTTCCACGTCTGTAAGGACTTGGGAAGTCAGGTCCTGGTACGGCAAAATAGAGGTCGTAACGCATAGCAGGAAGTATAGATACGGGCAGAATTTGTCTCGTAGCGCACTAGTAGAAAGTTTAGTTCTAACGCCGCCGCAGCGAACGTGTTAACAACCAAAACCTATATAAAATTTCATTAATTCTTTAAAGAAAGGAAACTCAAGATCTATATGACGAAATCGAGAATATTAGCATAAACAGCAAAATCACGCTACTATTTTTGACTTTGACATTTTTTTTGACGGACTCCGTCTACATTATTCTATAGTTACAGATTAATTATAGTTAAAGATTAATTCCATTAACAATGTGTTATTATGTTATAAAACATTTAAAATTGCCTTTATTAATGGCTTCTACTATAATAAACATTAAAGTTTGTTTGGATGTATCTTTATTACTCTTTCTCACATCCGAACTGAAAGGGTATTGATGAAACTTTACAGTAATTTAGCTTACATTTTTGTAATGTAAATCGGGATATTTCCCAGGTTCTTCACTTACATATACGAGTTCCCAATATTTCAGTACTTATACAAGCGCCACGGTATACCCGACACAGCATACCCATTATCAATACAACATAGTTTTTTAGATAACACCCCGTTTTACATGACAAAAACATTGTCAGTAACTGTAACTCAAAAACTGATATGTTGAAGAAAAAAAATATTAAAAACCGAGTCAGACGGATGTAAGAGAAATACTCGTAGAACAAATCCATTTTTTTGTCATTTTTTTTTTGTTTCTCTGTCTGTTTTCTGTTTGTACAGGCTAATCTACGAAAGTGTTAAACCGATTTAAATGAAATTTTGCATGGTAGTACCTTATATCCCCGGTCAACATATTAGATACTTTTTATCCCGGAAAATTAAAGGGTTCTCGTGGGATAGTTAAAAAATTATAGAAACTTATACAGCTTAGTACACAAAAACTACTGACTGGATTTTAATGAAACTTTAGAATAATATAGTTCATACATTAGAATAACAAATAGGCTACTTTTTATTTCAGAAAAATGTACGGTTCCCCTGGGATAGTTTTGTTTTTGTTAGAGGCGAACCCGAGCGAAACGAGGGTGAGCCGCTAGTTGCTTATAATAATCATACATTCGAGTATCACATCCATACTAATATTATAAATGTGAAATCAACTCTCTCTGGTACCTTTTCACTCTTAAATCGCTGAACAGAATTCGATAAAATTTAGCAAAGACATAAATTGTGTCCTGGCGATGGATAACCCTAACTCCGCAAGTGAAGCCGCGGTCAAAAACTGGATATAATTTATATAGTTATAGAAATACATCACATACGGGTATATCCGCTGGAAGACCTTAGTTTTTAATAATAATAACGTCTTCCTGTCCAAATCTCACTGAGAAAACAAAACAAACTCATTTGCAATGCTTTCTCTTGTCCAAGAAAAAGGTGTGCCAACTCGTTGTTGTTTATAACATTATCTCTTCTATCTGTTTGTTGTTGAGAATATTTTTTTTATTTAGAGACTTTTATCTTTTGAGAACATGTCAGTTCCATCGTATCTTAACCTACATTTTAAGAAAAGATTTACTAAATATGTGATTGATTATTGATATTTCAAGAAAAAAATAATTAACCTTTTACGAAACTACTATCCTAAAGGAAGCCCTTTCTAAACTATCATGTATGGACACAAAATCAGATCAGCTTATTACTCCGTTACTATATGAAAGGAAGACAAATAGACGAACTTTTAATTTTACTGTAATCTATCTTGGTATTTCGGCTAATCGATACACAGTAACTTTCTAACTTTACTACATCCAACGAATCACAGATTTAACTTAAGTAGCTTCTTAAGAGTATCTTTCCTTCGCTCTGATGCGTCTCTAGGTTTATAACATTGCTCCTCCAGGTAGTCTATCTGTGTATGTGTTCAGCCCTTTTTAACATCCTACTGCTGGGTCTCCCTTCAAGACAAGGGAGATCAGGCCATAGTCCATCACGAATATCAAGTTCAGGTTGACGGACTTTTGAAAACTTGCTAGATTCTCTCAGACATTTCTTATGATGTTTTCCTTCATCGTAAGATAAGTGGTAATCATGTTGGAAATGATTCGTACATAAAAATATCAAAGGCACTAGACCCAGGATTTGAACCCGCTACACTCGGTTTCACGCGAGCTCGTTAACACTGGGCTACCAATATCTATCTGTGTACTTTTCATCAGACGTCCGCCATTTCAGCCATCGTCATCTGTTATTTCAGCGTGAAAGAGTAACATACACACATATCACGCGAACATACTTTTGCACTAGTAGTACGATTATGATTATATATTAGTGTATAACAAGTCTTAAATAACAAAAATATCACAAAAGAATTGTCATAAGAAAAGTGGCTCATGACGGCCGTCATCCTACGTCAATGTCCAGCTCAGGAACGAGGGTATCGCTTTAAGGTAACTTCAACGGTCGGAGCAAATGTCGAATTTTGTTTCAATTTATAATACTTTGCCCCACTTTTATAATAACTTGTTTCAGTTAATACATCCATCTGTTTTGAAAAAAATGAAGACAGGCTTTTAAGGTGTATATTAAATTGTTTTTGTGGAACGCGATATTTTCATTATTTTCTTTTATCAAGGTTATATCTAATAAAAGGACACAAATTGTATTCATAATACAAATATTAAAATTCCAGACGTACACGAACCGAACCTGCGTCTTCACATGCTATGCCGTCATACTTTAAGCATCAACTACTTTTTAATCAGCGACTTATAATATTTCAGACTCATATACATACATATTTAATGTTTAATCTTATATAGTAATTATAAAATAAAACTTTCTTATTAAAACATCTAACTCTAAATTTTGGGAAGCATTCGTATTTTCAAACTAAAAGGTCGCTAAAAGCTTTGTTTTCAGCACATTGACCATCCATTTATTATATTTTGTAATCCCACACTGATCAGGTATTAAGCGGACAATTTGCAGAGGACGTGCGCCAATAGTGCGGGCGTCGGGGACAATAAATCTTAAATTTGGCCCAATTACTATGTGGTAGGGGTAGTAAAATAGTTTGTTTTACGTTAACCGACTTCTTCCTGTGATTATGCAAATTTATGTCAGTTCTTTTTACAAATAAGTATTACACTATATACCTAAGTAGAGTTTTTTCCTTATTTTTTCTTATAATAGGTACATATTATTTATTATTAGTACCTACTTAAAAGATAGGCGATTCATTAGGTGATTGCATGTTTATAACGTATCGTCGTAAATGTTATATGGTATCTTACGTTATTCTCGCCTTCATGATGTGGACGGATTACTTACACAATCTACTACGACATTCAGACGACTGACTTGCCGAGGCACACCACTACAACCAAGAGGTTTTTTCCACAGTTCACTTTGTTAGCAGTATGGTGAAATTATGATACAACATAGCTAGTGTATTTCTGGGTTTAAATGCCGATGGGATTGCCGGACGATAATGATCCCCCAACTACGACAAGGTGAACACACATCGGGGAGAGAGGGACTATGACTTCAAGTAACACATAGACTACTATTAGGAATCCCCGCACTCGAGCGAAGATAGGTTTTTTTTTTATTTGACTAAGTCTAATGCCCACACACATACGTCCGTGCCTTCTTTTGATCTATTTTTATGTTTTGTTGTTATTTTTATTTTATTTTATTTGAGATGGATTCGTGCATGTACAATTTCAGAATCAAAAAATATTGCGAATAAAAAGAAAAGTTGAACAAAACTGTGGGATCGGGTGGACTTTGGGAGTCCACCCAAATGAGGTTAGTGTGTGAGCGAAGATAGGTTAAGTCGCTTGTATGAAATTTTAAAAAACTGCCCATGATAGAGTCTACAATCTTTGGCGTAGTATACAAAGCTGTAAGTCAATACGCCATTGTACGACGAAGATTTTAGTTAATTACCATCTTAAGTACTCGTTATTGCATCTTAGACCCTTCAAGGCTCATTTACAAACTAAATGTATTCGTTAAGTTTTGCAGTACAAAAGCAATTAGAACTTTAATCGGAAATGAGTCGAGTATTTTCTTCTAAAAATCTATTTTAATGTTTTCTAATAATATAAACGAAAAAGTGGTCTATCTTTCTGTCCTGCAACAATTGGAAAATGTATCTAAGTTATTTTTAAGATATATGTGTAAATGATGTATTTAATTTTGATAGATTAATCCGTTTCTGTCAAATATATAAATAACTAGCATTTCCCGCGGCTCCGCCCGCGTTCAGATGATCAAAAACCAAATTCTTAGGTTTTACACATTAGTATACTCTTACATTAGGTATACATTACTTTCAATGAAAGTTTCACCGCATGATTGGTAAATAATGGCAGAGATTGACAATGCCACAAAGGTTCCTCCGTTAAATTGAACTTTTTCTTTTAGCAATAACATTTATGTATGTCTATACTTCTGTTTTGTTTGTTTTTTTAGTTTTTCACGATAAACTCTCAAACTACGGAATTAATTTTAATCATTTTTTACTAATAGACAGCTATAGATTAATTTAATATATGGCTGATTATTTAAATTACATAATGATAACTTTTCTTAATTAGCGCTAGTTAGTAATATTTTCCAAAACGATTTTCAAAAGAAAGTGTAATAAGTAAATAATTCTAAGCGAATACATTTTTTTATTTCATATGGCTCTGCTAATATGATTAAAATCGTAATCATTTTATTGTGTCCTTTAAGCCTTTACCTTCCAAGAAAAGGTGTCAAGAAAAGGGAAAAAGTTGACGTGTAACAGTTACTAAAATACTTTTTCATAGTTTCTGAGATATGATATATTTTTAGTTACCCGCTTTGGCAGTTTAACAGCCATAAACTTGTTTTCCATAAAATGTTATAAAATAATATAAATTGAACTTATTTTTACGGTGCAAAAAATGAGTAGATATTGTGGAAACGTAAATATTATTCGTATTTATTTTAGTGTTAACCATACAAAACACGTAAGTAAGAAAAACAACATAGCATTTTGCTATACGAAACCTAAAATGCGCGAGTTGGATTTGCATTTGCCCAATTTTTACATTAAAAGATTAAAAAACATTAACATTATTTACTAAACAATAAAAATTTACAAATATTCTCATTTGAAAATTGTTTCAGCCAACAAAATATTACTAATATGTTAGGTACTAATTTATAAAGCCAAAAAGTTTGTTTTATTAAAAATTTAAGCACAGGCAGGGTCGCGGGTAATTTAGTTGTAATTATAGTAAAGTCATAGAAAGGTAATATCTGTACATTTTTTTTTTTTTGGATAAAACTACGTATTTTAAAAACACATGGCGACATCTATTGTCAAATAGCTAAATAACACAAATAAATTTTCATTAAAATAACTATTTTAAGGAATAAAATAGCGCTGTTAATATTTCTTTTGAGATAAGTTTTTTTTAATACTTTTAACATAATATATAAGTAAGTTACCTTGCTAAAATATTAATAGCATCATCGTGCTTTTACTTTAACCAGTTTTTGTATTTTTTCTCAGAAATGAGATATTTTCCTGCGATAAAAAGAGTCCTATGTGTTGACCCGGATAACCTGCTATTACCATACCAAATTTCATAAAAATCCCTCTAGTGGTTTTTCTGTGATGCGGTCACATACAGACAGACAGAAAAAAAAACTAAAAACTATAGATTCGGGTTCTATATCGCTAATAATTAATATTTTAATAAGATTTTCCGAAAAAATATTGAATTTACGGGTTCGGCTTCGTTACAATTTTATTATATATATAGTTACTAATTTATGAAGCGAAAAAGTTTGCTTTACTGATAATTTAAACACGGGCGGAGCCGCGGGTGATGTAGTAGTAATTCTAATAAAATCGAAAAAAGGTCATATCTGTACATTAATTTTTTTGAGATTAAAACTATGTACTTTAAAAACACATGGCGACATCTATTGTCGAATATCTAAATAACACATAAATAAATATTAATTAAAATAACTATTTTAATGGATAAAATAGCGCTATTGATAATTTGATTTTCAAGATAAGCTATTTTTAATAGTTTTTACCATATTTAGTAAGTTACCTTGCTAAACTGTTCACATGTAGTATTATCGTGATTTTGTTCCAACCAGTTTTTGTATTTTTTCTCAGAAATGAGATATTTTTCCGCGGTAAAAAGTATCCTATATGTTGACCCGGATATACAGCTATCATCATACCAAATTTCATCAAAATCCCTCCAGTGGTTTTTCTGTGATGCGGTAACAGACAGACAGACAGACAGACAGACAGACAGACAGACAGACAGACAGACAAAAATTCTAAAAACTATAGATACGGCCTCTACATCGATAATAATGTCTATTTCAATAAGATTTTCCAAAAAATATTTAATGTACAGATTCGGCTTAGTTACAATTTTATAATATGTATAGATAAATATATATGTACAAATATATATAAAGGCAAATACCACTTAGTCACTGATTAATTACGAAATCTTAAAAAGTGTAAATGCTAAAACTTTAAATGTTGCAGGTAGACTCCTCATAGGAATAAAATATACACTAAGAAAGGATTTTCGGAAATTCAACCCTTAATGGAATAAAAAAGGGGTTGGAGTTTTCTATAAAATCAGATACTTTTAGGCGAGCCGAGACGCAGGCAATTGCTAGTGTTAGAGTATTATCAAACGTTACTGATTGATGCTTGGTGAATTGTACATAAGTAAAAAGTATATAATGTTTGTCTTTATAAGTTTAAAATTAGAGTTAGTCGGTCTTTTCCAAATAACACTGATACAAATCACAAGATCTGATTTCTACTCGTAGAATAATTTATCGAAAACGTGTTTCAAATCCATATTCTTAGTGATTTACGGCCTACAATGTAATGTAAAAATTAGAAAATAAAAGCTATAGCTTATTAGCACTATTAAAATTTCATTAATAAAGTTTTTGATTTATAGCTTTCGGCAGGGAAGATAAAAAGTTTAAGCAATTTATAATGTTAATAACGGCACCTTTTAAGTCTGAGAGTTAAAGAATATTCCTTTTGCCATTAAAAATATATTCAAATCGTAATGACGTCTGAATATTTATATAAATCGTAATTGGCACTTATTAAAAAGTTTATTTTGATTCAGGGTAAATTATTTTTCAATCGTTAAAGAATAGATATTTAAAGAAATAAAGAAATATGTGGGAATGGCATATTGTTTCCAATACATAACAGCTAAAATAATTTCAATAAAATTGTAGAATGACATGTTGTCTAGTGTTTGCAATTATATTTACACATCATGGGCTTATTCACTAAAAATCATACATATAATAAATTTGTCACTTCTCGCTGTCTGTACATGGAAGGTATTTGAGAAAATCTATTATTGGAGGTCTTTATCAACGTAATAGTACCCAAAACAATGATTATTAGATTTTTTGTGTTTATCTATGCGTTTATAAGCGCTAATCTCAAAAACGACTTAACCGATTTGGGTGCGGTTTTCACTTATGGAAGTATCACTTAACATTTAGTGTTTGTTTTATTTTAATCCGTTCATAAATAAAAAAGTTATGTCAATTCAAAGAACCACCTAGAGACGACCCCGAACGTATCAAGGGCGAGGCCCTAGTAATGTAATAATTTATGTATTTATGATTTATTTACTAGTTCAATGTTACACAAAATGGCTCTCGTTATTCTACTATTTTCATTTTTTCAAAACCTAAAATTCAATGCCTGGCATACATATGAAATACTTTTTTATGTTTATTTCTCAATTTTTATTATTTTCAAATGTATTGGTATATATATCCCAGTGGTAACGCGCTCGCTTTGGAAACCGAGTGAAGCGGGTTCAAATCCCAGGTCTCGCACCACTGATATTTTCATGTGCGAATCATTTCTATACATGCATTATGCACATAATATGTACCTAGTACCTACATCGCAATTCCCTTTTATATTTTTTATAATAATAACCTCTTATTTAATGAATTAGTTAATTTTATAAAACATATCTTTCCTGACAATGATTTTGAAAAGAGACTTGTAATAAAATTTAAAATCAAAGACTATAATGTATTTAAAATTATATAAATTTTACTTAAAATAAAATTTATCGAATTAATTTATATAGAATACCACTAACGGTGCATATTTAATCAAATAATTGGTTTCATCTCTTAGAAGTATATAAGTCTAAGCACCATTTCCGCTTCCAATAATTTTAATGGTTATACCCACGCTTAGACGGTACTTACGACGGTATCCATCCATTATTCCTTTTTTACGCTTAATGACTTGCTGTCAGGACTATATTTATTTAGAATTCCATATTAAGGTACACATATTTATCTATACATATAATGAAATTCTGAGTCGAATCCGTACATTAATATTTGTTTGGAAAATCTTATTGAAATAGTCATTATTATCGATACAGAGGCCGAATCTATAGTTTTAAGAATTTTTGTCTATCTGTCTGTCTGTGACCGCATCACCAGAAAACCACTGGACAGATTTTGATGAAATTTGGTATGATGATAGCTGATTATTCGGGTCAAGATATACGATACTTTTTACCGCACGAAAATATCTCATATCTGAGAAATCTGTACTGAACATTAAAACGTAACTAGGGACGAACCCGAGCGGAGCGACAATGAATCGCTAGTATATATATATATATATATATATATATATATATATATATATATATTAAGCTTACAATGTCCGGGACGGACGTCCAAGTAAGTATTTAAAACTTTTTTTAAAAGCTCTCAAAGAAATTAGTTTTAAAATGTTTTTTTCTTGCGATGAAATAATAATGATAATTTGCAGGTTGTAAAAAGTTTTTAATTTATCTTATACTAACTGACCCGATAGACGTTGTCCTGATCCAATTTCAATTAATTTATTCGTAATCTTTGAGGTCATATAAAAATTCTGTAAAAAAAGCACTTACAAATTATCCTGTATTTCCCAACTTTCCAGGCAACATTTTCAATTTATTTCTAAAAACATTATTTTAACTATTATGAATATATTATAAATTAAAATTTTCCAAATCAGTTCGGCCATTTACTTTTAGTTCTCAAGTAATGAGCTTGCCAATGAACAGCAATTTTAATTTTTCTTATATGTATAGATGAACGAGACAATATTTGTTTTAAATCTATGTACAACAAAATCAAAATTTGAATATTCGTGAAAATATAATAAAAAAAAACTTGAGACACATTAATAAAATTGGAGGCGCCGGGTATCGATCCCGGTACCTCTCGCATGCTAAGCGAGCGCTCTACCATCTGAGCTACGCCCCCTGTTGGAAAAACTATTAAATCTTTTGATTATATCAATGAAGAGAAATAATTCATTATTAGTATAGTATAATAGAGCTTAGATAAGATGTTATTCTACAATCATTGAAGAATAGAAATCTAAAAAAAGATACC
The DNA here is from genome assembly GCA_905404265.1 of Fabriciana adippe. Classification (NCBI taxonomy): domain Eukaryota; kingdom Metazoa; phylum Arthropoda; class Insecta; order Lepidoptera; family Nymphalidae; genus Fabriciana; species Fabriciana adippe. The sequence continues at coordinate 3,669,650 of FR989995.1, forward strand.
TGACCGTGACATATATATTCTGTTATATAACAATTTTATATATTACCCGACTGCGCGACGCAAAAGAGGGTAATGTGTTTATCAGTCAATGTATACGTATGTATGTTTGTTCCTATGTGGCGTTCTAGAGACCAAATGCGTTACAGGAATTTTGATGATTCATACGTCGTTAGATTTGTCTTGATAACGCGAGTATCTATATTAAAACTATATAAAAATAGTTAAAAAGTAAAATGGCCGATTTTAGACGCCAATTTGTTCCAAACCAATCGAGTGAGGTATCAAAATAAAGATTATTAAGAGGCGATCGCAAAAATATATACAACTGATATGTTTAAAAGTAATTTAGGATAAAAAATTGCTAAATATGTCAAATATCTATTTGGCAAAACTAAAAACATGTAAATATAAAAATATATAATTAAAATAAGAAAACCGATTGCATAAAAGCTAACAAAAAGATGAAAACAAGTTGACGAAGGAATATACATATACGCAGTTATGTACATCTCACGGCAAGGACGAAACGTGCATAATACTATATTCCATCGTGAACTTGTTTTTACGTTTTAGTTAGCTTTTATTATTTCAATACATTTTTAAAATTTTCTATTCTCCAACAATTTCATTTTTTTCGTTTAATCCCTGCAACAGCTAAACCAATTTTAGTTGGGATTTCCCCGAGGGTGAAAGATTCGGGTGAGAGGTGAACATAGGCTATCATAACATGTAAATGGATTTACGATAGAAACCTAATGTTAGATGTACATAAAGAACTTAAAAAAATCTTACTAACACGAAAATTTTGCTTTAACCTACATTAAAATTTCAATTAAACAAGTAAATAACACTTTTTTTGCTTAAAATATAATCAAGAGTGAGAATCACTCGTAATAAAAGAAGAAAGAAAATGAATTTAAAACAAATCACACTGTATCAAAAAGAACACACAGATCAAACCCCGCATAATTGAATTGTTTGCGTAACGAACGCAATCCGCCTTTCAAACTTTACTATAGATTCTTTTTAACCATACCTATTATTACGATTGCAATCGAGTATCGAGTAAACGTATTGTATATAAACAGTCACTAAAATGTTCTGTTCAACGTTAAGTATATTCGTAAAAGTTTCAACGAATTCGATAGCGACTATCGAGTAGTTTATGATATTCACATAGTATTGTGAAAGAATCCTGGCACGATCAAATAGAAGGATTTATTTAAATGAAATATCTTTCAATGGATACTTGAAACGCTCTCAAGTTTTAATTAAAACACAGTGTTGAATAAATATAAATTGGTATTACTTTATGCCTTTATATTAATTGAATCCTACGTTGAAACATGATTATAAATTTTAACATAATTGTCTGTCTGTCTATGTCAATACAGCTTTATAAGATGTAGATCTATATAATGAAATTAATTATAGTGTTGAAAGCAATTACTTATAGTAACAAATTATGCTAACTATTGTATACTCGGTTTCCAACAAGAACGGTACGGAACATTAATACTTAATTTGACAAATTTGTGTAAAAAATAAATTTATAATGTATGTGTATGTATGTATTCAGCCCTTTTTAACGTCCCACTGCTGGGCACGGGCCTCCCTTCAATACGAGGGGAATCAGGCCATAGTCCACCACGCTGGCCAAGTGCGGATTGGCGGACTTCACATGTCTTTCGAAAACTTGCTAGGTTCTCACAAACATGCAGGTTTCCTCATGATGTTTTCCTTCACCATAAGGTAAGTGGTAATCATGTTGGAAATGATTTGCACATGAAAATATTCGAGGTGCGAGACCCGGGATTTGAACCCGCTTCACTCGGTTTCCCAAGCGAGCGCGTTACCACTGGGCTACCACTGCCATTATTATAATAATAAATAAATATAATTGACCTAAAAATATAAATATGTCTCCATACCCAAATCGAACTACCTATGTATGTATGTATGTGCCGTTTTTTTTTTTAATATTGGGAAATGCATTCATATGAATATGCATACCACCTGTATACGTACAGGTGGGGTATGGGTTATGTGGGATTCAATGCCTAAAAAAGCCAGTATTACCCACTAAAACCCAACAAAACCTCGCTTGTCTAAATAGTACGTCGCAGGATCGCTTACGCACTCAATCACGATGCCCCGAAGCAGACCACTACAACCATGGGGTTGCTCCAAATGTATGTATGTACCTACCTAAACCTTGACCCATGTGCTTAAACCCACTTTTGACCAGCGTGGTGGACTATAGCATAATCACAATCTTCAATACAAATACCATGCCCAAAAGTAGGACATGAGTTCAATGTCTGCCAGAGTCGTACATTCTATCAACGACCTCGATCGAAAAGTAAACATTTACACTAATTAATGTACTAAAATCTGCAAATGTAAACAAAATTCTGTGTTTGTAATTTTAACCTATTATCTCATATGATTTACATAACGCCAAAGCCTAAAGCATAACAACAGTTTGGAAAATGTTTGTTGGTTTGGTATATTTGTTCTTAATATAGAGAATCTTTGAACAGATTTTACAGGAAGCTACTAGCGGTTGTAAAATTTAGGCAAATGGTATATCTAATATATTTAAACGAGCAATTCTTGTATATCTATTTATTTATTTATTTATTTCGTCGATCTCGGAAACGGCTCTAACGATTTCGCTGAAATTTGGTATGTGGGAGTTTTCGGGGGCGAATAATCGATCTAGATTAGTCTTATGTCTGGGAAAACGCGTGTTTTTGAGTTTTCGTGCGGTTTTCTTTCGCATTATTGCACGTAAAATATGGTCGATAATTTTTTACACTCTAGCATAAGCATTGTGGTCAAGCGGCCAAGGCGCAAGAAAGATAATCACATTTGTCCGGGTTCGAATCCCGATCGGATAAGATATTTATTTTTGTTTTTTTTTTTTGTATTTATTGAAATTTTTAGATTTTTTATCTGAAAAATACGATGATACAAAAAAGAACTCCGAGCGAAGCTTGATCGCCCAGGTACTAGTCTTAAAAGAAGTAAGAGAGGAGATATATACTCTTTTATAACATGTAAGCGAACCTGAAGGCAAAAGCTAGTTGTTTTAATATAAAGCAAATATCGTTAATGAAGTTTCGAAGTGTTGATGACAAAACTTTTATAAGTGGAATATATTTTCTGAAAAGATTCATTAAAACTATGTCGCTTAAGCTTTACCAAAAACTCAGCATTCTTGAACTTACTTAAATTTTCTTGTTCACATTTACTTTAGTATCAAAGATAGTTAGGATTTTTGGCGACTTCACGTCCTTTGAAAAGTTTTTAAGTATAGACCTTCAGAAAAATTGTTAATTGATAAGGATAATGTAACAAGACTATATATACCTAAATAAGAGCACGTCTTGCGTCTAAGAACTAGTTTGTACGACTATAGGTCATGAGTTCGAGTCTCAAAATCAAAATTTCTTAAGTTTTTCTAATAATACGGCTCGCTCACCACTCATTATTGATTATAAGAATAATAAAATATATATTTACATAAGCACTTTGTGTCTACAGCAATTGTACAGTATAATTATATTTCTCAAGTGGATAATTAACCTAAAGTTTGGCCGTCGTGACCGAAAAGCTATCGAAATATAAAGAATATAATTTTCATTACTACGATAAATATTTAACTTATTATACGTATTTCTGCGATTTTGACACATTTATGTGGATTATAATTATTTCCGCTTTATTATTTAACCATCAATAATGATAATTTTTAACCCTTCTATTCAAAGTATAAGAAAGCTACACTTAATTTCAACTCGACATAAAAACATCAAGCAATGAGCACAGTTGCTTGCTTTTATACTAGACTTTACATTTTATACATTGTAAAATATCTAACGAGATTTGGCTAAGTAAAATACAAAGATACGGTTTTCATAAAACCTGGTTCGTTGGTGTTTCGTACTAAGATCGAGCAACTTCATCTCATAAGTTTCAAAAATCTCATAATATATTTATAATAAGCGCCAGTTTCATTGTGTGATGAATGTAGTATGTATTTTTGATTCGTTTTTATTATACTACGTTAAATACATTTATGGTTACAACAATTGTTGTATTTAAATATTTTAGTCCATATTCTATCTTGAAAATTTATAAGGATAGATGTTACAAAGTATAAGTTCTTTGACTAAGAAAGGATTCTTAAACAAGGAATCAAAAATAAAAATAAATCCGCGAAAGAATTCGAAAAGATAGTTTTATTTAAAACTAGCGACTCACCCACGACCCTCTAGGGTTCGTCCCTATAAGTTACATTTTAACATTTAGTATATATTTCTCAGAGATGAGATATTTTCCCGCAGTGAAAAGTATCCTATATGTTGATCCGGATAACCAGCTATCATCATACCAAAATTGATTGCAATCTATCCTGCCTGAAATCTTACCTATGTTTTTACTAACACACATATTTACTAACTATTTACATAATCACTTACTGATTATTTACTTTACTTACGAAATAACTCCTAATAACCTGAAAAAATATTTTAAACTACTATATCTGTAATATTAAATACTAGCGACTCACCCTCGCTTAGCTCGGGTTCGTCCCTAGTTCGATTCCCCATGCAAACTTTCATCCCCATCTTCACTCCCTTAAGGGATAATTTCCGGGATAAAGTATCCTATGTCCTTCCCAGGGTCTCAAACTATCTTCTTACCAAATTTCATCTAAATCGGTTCAGTAGATCTAGAGATTACCCCTACAACCTCACAAACTCACAAACTTTACCTCTCTATAATATTAGTATAGATGAAATTCATTTCAAAACTATGATCAAAGTTTCATTTCATATATTGACCGCGGGTCGAGGGTAGGAGAGGGGTTTTTATTGGGAGGGTACGTGTCGGGCGCGCGACGCTTATCCGGCTTACGGCTTAATGATATTTGCACATCTCAGAACGTAATTTATGTGAATCTCTCGGTGTAGGTTTTAAATGTTTATTCGTGTACTATACAATTATATATAGATTTATATAATCAAAGTAGTACTTTATTTATCTACTCTCCTTATTCCGCGTACTTAAAAAAAAGCGCACTACACATTTTTCATTTTGAAGTAAAACTTCTTTAGAATCGTTGTGATTAGAAACTCGATGAAACGAAAATGCGACACGAGAAAGAGACCACCACATAACTATATAAGATTAAGCCGGCGAGAGAATGAGATAGAATACATTACACAGGAAGTGAAAAATAATACCGAATGAAATGTAAAATAACGGTTAAACTTGATAAAAATATTATTAAAAAAACTAAACCCTACAATTATCCTACTCCCGATACTCTATATTCATCTCATTCTCTCGTAGGTTACTTTTCTGAAGTTTAATTTCTACCGTGTGAGAATTACCTACACACACACACACTTTTTTTTGCTTAAGAACGTAATATCTCCATCAAATGAAATAAATTGAATGTAATATTTTCTGATGAAAAGAACCTTACCTTGTTGGCTCTAATCGATATAATATTACTATCATGATTTTTTAGTCCGACACTATTTGTGATGCGACACTCGACTATTTTTTGAAACTCGATTCTCTGCCTTACCTTGAATATGCCCAATGCTCTGCCTTAACTTGACTATTATTGAAAATTATTGGGCTAGACTAGCACGTACTTTGTATTTAAATAGAAACCATTTGATAATGAACAACCTATAAAGTCTATCTGTTCAAGATGAGCGGAGATCAAAATTATCTTCAAAAGCTATATGAAACGCTACCAAAGAGATTGCTTGTATTTTTTTTAAGGAGGAAAATTCTTTAGTAAAAAAACAATTATGCAAAATTGTTAAAAAAAATTGTAATATTTATAACAATAACAGGTAAAATTAAATAAATTATAATAATGTATTTAATTATAACACTTATTTTTTTTAAGTGTTTAGAATTAAAATCAACAAATATTGTAAGGTACTCTGGTACTATTTTTGAATTTTTGAAATCATTTTTGTAAAATTGTGGGTAGACACTGTCTGTAACAAGTATATAACGCCTTTGAGACGTCTAAAACCTTAGTCTCTCCCGTGAACATGATTGCTGTAAAGCATTCGAAACGTCGTAAACCAAAAAGCAAAATAAATCCGTGAAATAATCCGAAAAGATAGTTTTATTATAAACTAGCGACTCACCCTCGCTTCGCTTCGGGTTCGTCTCTAGACAAAAACAACTGTATCCCACGGGAACCGTACATTTTTCCGGGATGATATATAGCCTAAAGCCTTCCTCGATGAATGGACTATCCAACACAAAAAGATTTTTTCAATTCCATCCAGTAGTTCCTGAGATTAGCGCGTTCAACCAAACAAACAAACAAACAATCAAACAAACTCTTCAGCTTTATAATATTAGTATAGATTATACATCTCTATACGATGTTTTATTGTTTATTTCACCTAACTGTGCTATAGTTTTGTCGCATCTACCAGGCGGCACGCTCTTACACTGCACTTTCTAATACATAGTATTAATAATATTATTAATGTGAAAGTGTGTTTGTTTATTTATTTATTTGTCCTTCTTTCACGTGGAAACACAGTGACGGATTGGCGTGATTTTTTGTGTGGAGATAGTTAGAGGACTGGAGAGGAGACTGGAGATTATCTCATTCCTACGGGAAAACACGTTATTATACAACTCACAACAATTCATCATACCATATATAGACTATCAATTCCATATTAACCAGTAACCGTTAAAACGTACCTAGGGACGAACCCGAGTGAAGCAAAGATATGTCGCTAGGATTTATAAATATACCTTCGCTAAACATCTAAAACAATAGTAGAAGCTAAGTTTCTTTTTATTACGAGCTGTAATGAAAAATATATAATGTATGCTATCGTTTTGTCGCGGAGTGTATATGAAATGTATTATATGTTAGGAAAATAAAAGCCAAATCTGTACATTAAGTTTTTTTGAATTAAAATAGAAATAGCTGAAAGAACTTAAGAAAGGAAGGATTCATATTTAAAGTTGCCTGATTTAAAAATCTTTGTATGTACATATAACACGTAATTTAATTTATTATGTATATTGACATGAAAAATCCCGTATTTGTGTATTGAATATGATTTTTGAGAAACCTTTAGGTTTCCTTATGGAATGGAGAACAAAAATTTTGCTAGTTTAAAGTGGATTTCTAAGCAGATGCTGTCTAATCAATTAAGAATACAATTTTATTGGTAACTAACTAAGGGTCCTTGATGCACGAGTCCGATTCACACTTGGCCGATTATATTTTTAATCTTTCGAATTATATCTGCATCTGTACTAAACACGTATTTAATGTTGTATACCTGGAATTAATTAAACCATTTTGGTCGTATGCTTCCTATAGCACAATGCTACATATTCGTAGCAGTGCTACGTGTCGCGTAGCACTGCTACGAGTATTACTTGTAGCATTGTTTGAGAATTCATCTATACAGATAAATAAAATTAAAATGTCTGTTTGTAATGTCAAAATAACAGCTTTTTACTAAATATAAATGAAATTATATCAGTACTTAAAAGAAAAACACTTTTTTTGTTTGTTCCGGCTAATCTCCGAAATGGCTGGACTGATTTTGACAGGACTTTCACTGGCAGATAGCTGATGTTATAAGAAGTAACTTAGGCTACTTTTATTTTAGAAAAAGAATTTGGGTTCCGTTCAAAAAAATTAAAGCGTCCTACGCACCGCACGGCCGCTACGGACGCACCCGAACGAAGCGAGGGTAAGTTGCTAGTTTAAAATAAAAATTAACATCATTTAATTTAACAGCAACTAGGCTAAAATACGCTCAAAATAGTTAATACCTAATCAAATATTTTCGAAGTCGATGCCAGCTTATAATGCTCTAAGATATTATGAATATCTAATAGGTAAAAATGACAAAGTATGAACTTAGATTATAGATTAAATATTATTCATACATACTTTGTGATGTACTCGTATTATACATATCGAAATAGGTTTGCTTTGAAAGTATCTGGTTAGGTACGTATAGTAAAATATGAAAACCCCGTTTAGTAATTTTTACTTTTTAGTCTAGAAATAAAAAGGGTTTTATTTATTTTGATCTTTTTACTTTTCAGTGCCTGGAAATCGGTTTATATTTTTTTTTAAGTTTTTATTAATTAAAAACTATCATTAAAAAAACCATATTATTTACCATAAAAAAAAACAAAAATTTTCATTAAAATTCATCTAGCCGTTAAGACGAGAGACAAACAGAGCAAAAACTGTTGTAAACAAACATAAGGGCCATTCAAGTATTACGTAAGCACCAAGGGGGGGCGGGGAGCTCTTTGCTTTGCTTATTTTTGTTGACATGGGGGGATCTGGATGGTGATTACGTAAGTATTACTTATTAAAAATAAAATTATTGATTTTTGATAATTGATTGATTGATTGATAGTAGATTTTGATTTGTCAAATCAATGTTTTCAGAATACACATGACAACCCTACTTGTCTAAACTCAAAAGCGAAAAGCATGTTCAGGGATTCGCCAAAATAATTGAGACGTAATGCTTATGTAAGCAAAGGAAAGGGGAATATGAGCTTTACTTACTTTTGCCGACAAGGGTGAGGGAGGGGTTAATAATTACTTAAATTCTATATTACTAATACTTGAATGGCTCCCTATACATAAACACGAAAAAAAAATCAATACGTAACTTTAGCATACAATGATTGTGACCCAACCTTTATTAAAATTCCAAAAAATATAGGAGTTTAAATGATACACCGAATCAGATATACAAAATATATTTACTATAATAAGGTGCGTATAAAAATAAATCTAGTGACGGCACAGCCTGCAGTGTTGCTATATAACAAAAAAATATAATTATATGTAATAATTAATTAAGTTAATATAATAAAAAAATATATATCACCACCAAATATACATATATCTTGATTACATCTCATAAATTACTTTCAAATATCATGTTATTAAAGAAATATGTACAATTTTACATTTTTTTATATATACATAATATGTACTTGTACATGCGAAACCTAAGGTGAAAATTTCTTACCAAGAAGATCTAGGAGCACAAGAAGAACAAAAACTAATTGGAGAGCTGGCATCCTACACGCAATAATACCAGCATCCTGCACAAAGAAGACCTGAGAGTGCTTCATTTTGCAGCTCTACTGCTCTTAAAGCTCAAAATAGTTACCATGAGAGCTCATCTAACCAGAATTTTGTAAATTATTTAATTTTTAATTTTGAACTATAGATTACAACCTAAATTTTTAAATAAAACTATCTTTTCAGATTTATTCGCAGATTTATTTTGATTTTTGTTTCCCAACTTTTCGAATGCTTTACTGCAAACACTGGTAAGAGAACCAAAAATCAAATTAAATCCAAGAAACAATCCGAAAAGCTAGTTTTTATTTAAAATATCAAATATTTGCGTAAATCCAAGATTGTACAAATTAAAAAAAAACACTCAAAATAAAACAAAAGCTCATAAAAAGGAACAAACAAAAATCTGTACTATTCTTAGACTCGCTTAATAAAAAAAAATATAAAACGTAAAAATACAACAGTAAGTAAAATATTAATAATCATTTTCTTATAAACGTGGTCACCCTTTGTTACTATTAATACTTAAGGTCTAAATAAATTATCAACAAGAAATTATTAACAATAATTTGTACCCATTTTTCATAAAATTAATAATTGTTATATATAATAATAATAATTCACTAGTTATTAGTGCTTACTTCACCCATCTGTGTGTCCAATTTGCCCCTTACCGCTAAAAATATTAAAAAAAAGGTCCATTAAAAATTATTAAGTCGCTCTCGAGCGAATCATGATTTACTATACCGTAAAAAATTGCAGAACAATTAGACACGTGTAGTCCGCCAACCCGCACTTGGCCAGCGTGGTGGACTATGGCCTGATCCCCCTCGTACTGAAGGGAGGCCCGTGTCCAGCAGTGGTACGTTAAAAAAAGGGCTGAACAACAAAAAATTGCAAATATCTGTTGATATGGCATCTATTACAAACCATATTATATTCATTCAAATCAACATTAAAATTCGTGTGTGTGTACTTATGTACGGCGTACGCACGTACGAAGTACCTATACTTCTTTGGCGTAACAGAACAAAAATAGCGATTTGATCCCGTATGTCACATCTTTCTGTTTATAAAAGGCATGCAGCTAAATTCATCATGTCGCTTTCAGCTAACTTCTTCATGTCGCTTTTTGGCTGTCGGTTGCGCGCGCATCGTAAAAAATTTATTCTCATTTTTTTCTCCAAACGTGCCAAAAGAAGTATAACTTCAAAAAAAACCTAAAATTTAGATACAATGTCCACACTATAATTATAATATATGTATGTTATAATATTAATACCAGTAATATATATAAAATATAGTATATTTAGTGAGTTTTATAAAAATATATTCATTCCATTTCTTTCTTTTACTCAGACCGTACTTCACGTTACGTCCCTTGACGAAGTTTGATAATGTACTTAATAATAATATTCATTTATTTATATCAAGTCCTATCCTATATCTTATATAATATTTTTTTATAAAAATACAGTCAATACTAATAAAGTACATAATCTAATTTAATATCTACAATTACCTATTAAATAGATTTATGTCTGTGTGACCTAAACCTGTAGTAAAACTGTGATTTAAGTAGACCGTTATTGAACTGTGCAAAAATAAAACCACTTACGTCACAGAGAGATTAGATAAAGACAAAAATGTTGTTCTAAAATATGTTATCTATATTTGAATTCTTTTTTAAATTTGTATTATCTCTTAGGTTTTAATTATTACATTAACTTTAACTATAGGTTTTTTATTTACTTATTTTTTTTTTTTTCAAATCTTACTAATATTATATTTATGTGAAAGTGTGGATGGAAGATGGATGTTTGTTACACAATCATGCCAGAACGGCTGAACGGATCTGGATGAAATTTGGGACAGAGATAGATTATAGTCTAAAATAGCTCATAGGCTGCTTTCTATCCCGGAAGAATGAACGATTCCCGTGGGATAGGTTTGTCTTTGTTTTTCTAAAGACGAACCCAAAGCGAGGGTGAGCCACTAGTTCTAATTAAATCATTATCAGACAAATAACAGAAGATGGCGAGTTTATGTGACACAAGTTATATAATAATATACGATGCTCGTATCTTAGATAAGTCTATTATTATAGCATATATCGTAATGTTCTATAATATAATATTTCATGAATTCTGTAGCAATGACGAGGCAAATATCTGCTGCATGATTTGAGGCAGAGATGCCACGTCCATACACACGTGCGCGTGACCCGCCGGCAGCTTGCGGAGAAGACTGAAAAACATAGGAAAATTAAAAAAAAGTCTAACCAAACTGAAAAGATACATTATAGATTAAAAAAACGCAATACAAGTTGCCCAAGATGATGAGAGCAACACTACTCCCACGACTTTTGGCGACAAGATGGATATGGGTAAAAAACATTTTCATAATTATTAAAATTATGTTATACTTCTTCGCAGAGGTCAAAATTATGGATATTTTAGCAACATAGAAGTCTTGTGTAATCATCCAATAGTTTAGCTTGTCTCTCTCACACCTTACATTTTATTAGATTGTAGCATCGATCAAAAAAGTACTAGATACACAGTCAGCGACAAAAAATCTCCTCACCGAACTCCTCATTTGAACATTTGAGCACACTTTTAATTTCTTTTGTTTTTGTGAAAACAACTTTAAGAATTGCATTTAAGGTTCAATTAACATTGTTGTATATTTATTTCAACTAGAATAATTACCTAAACACAATAGGTGACCGTTTCAAGAGAACTTTTGCATAGGATTGTGTATCTAGTACTTTTTTGATCGATGGATTGTACGATAGAGACTACTAATAAAACCCGCCTCTAAGAACTTTTTATATTCATTTAATACTAGCCTCAATAGCTTGTATAAAATGTAGTATTAGCAAAGTAATATCTATATAAATAAAAATGAATGCTGATAAACGCAAAACTCGAGAATGGCTCGACCAATTCAGGTCATTTTTTTTCGTATGTTCCTTAAGGTCCACTGAAGGTTTTAATTAAGAGTAAAAATAAAAAATTAACAAATAAAAATTTAAAATTTATATGGCTAACGCTGGCTAATAACTATTTATATCTATTTAAAACGTACCTAGCGACGAACGCGAGCGAAGCGAGGGTGAGCCGCTAGTTTATATATAGTTTCAAAAATTATTATACACTAGTTCTCACTCATGGCTTTTCCCGTGTAAATTCAAATTCAAAATTTCAGCGTTAAATTATAAGATTTTTTTGCTGAAACGGATTTTGTGCACAATTTTATGAGTTTAAGTTATTTTATACTAGCGACTCACCCTCGCTTCGCTCGGGTTCGTCCCTAGGTTGATTCCCCGTACAAATTTTTTCATCCCCATTTTCACTCCCTTAAGGGATGATTTCTGGGATAAAAACTATCCTATATCTTTCGCAGGATTTCAAACTATTATCTTACCAAATTTCATGTTAATCGATTCAGTAGTTTCGGAGCCTATTCGGTGCAAACAAACAAACAAACGAACAAACAATCAAATCCTTCCTCTTTATAATATTAGTATAGATGAACAAACATAACTCACACATTAGCTTCATCTCCCAAACTGCCAATGAATATAGCGTGTGCCTGCACTCTCGGGTCCGATGTAAGAATAGTTCCGAGCTCTTCTGGTGCGATTCCATATCTGGAAAGAATTGTTTTTTTTTTTTTTTCTTTAAATATCTATCTCTACCTTTTGCTTACTAAATATATGTTATATAAATATTTTTGTTAGTAAACAATTATTCTTTATCGAATATAATTAGTACACTATTATTGAATTTTGACCCCTCCTCACAATGCGAGGGGGGTCAGGACATATTCTTCTATACCGGTCAAATACAAAAAATACGAATAGTAGTCTTTATTCAATTTCATTTGAGTTCGTCCGTAGTTTGCGTCACCATACAAACTTTCAACGCCATTTTCATCCCCTTAAGAGATTATTTCCGGGATAAAAACTATGTTATATCCTTCCAAGGGTCTCAAACTATCTTTTCACCAAATTTCATCTAAATCGGTTCAGTAGTTTCGAAGCTTATTCGGTACAAGCAAACAAACAAAAAAAACAAATCTTTTCTCTTTATAATATTAAGTATATTAGTAAGACATATTGTGCTGAGCATAAATAATCCACTCACCGTCGTAAATTAGCATCAGAGAGTATCAAGACGATGGCCTCGTCCGCGTCCTCCTCCGCCAGCGAGGCGATGGCGTGCCGCGCCGCCGGCAGCGTGTTGTCGCCCGACCAGCAGAACTGCGAGTGCGCGTGCATCGTGCGGATTATCTGCACACGGAATATGATTTTTTGTTATACTAGCGACTTACCCTCGCTTCGCTGGGGTGCTTCCCTAGGTACGTTTTCATTTTTGTGAGCGGAACCCTAATTCTTTTTTAAAATAAAAGTAGCCTAAGTTACTCCTTATAATATCAGCTATCTGCCAGTGAAAGTCCCGTTAAAATTGGTTCAGCCGTTTTGGAGATTAGCCGGAACAAACAAACAGACAAAAAATTTTAAAATTTTGTTTTTCTTAGAAGTACCGTATATAATTCCATATGCATTTAGTATAAAGCTGTTATTTTGACAGTACAAACGGACACTTCAATATTATTTATCTGTATAGATAATAATAATAAAATCTGACAAGTGCGACTTTGACTCGGATACCGAGAGTCCCGTAGCTTGAAACATTAAAATAATAGCAAATTTTTCTTATGATGTAACAAATTTACTGTTTTACGGCAGCTGCTATTTAATTTCGCAGTCTCTATGTACGAAATATGAATAAATAAAAAGAACTAAAAATAATTTAAAATAATGATTATTCTTTTTGAGTGGAAAGTCATCAGATTTATTTAATGTTTATTAATAATATTTTAAGGCTGATAACTCGATAATAATAATCTATTTCTATAGTGACAGAAGTACTAAAAAAATTAAATTCAAATCCTAAGGACGAGAAAAATGGTGACAAAATACATATGAAAAATAAAACTTTAAACGTAGTCTTCTAAATTCTGCACTTTAGAATATTCTAAAACATACCTGTAGCCTCTGTTTCTCATCAGTCGGAGGCCTATCAACCCTGATAAGTTCTAAAGCATGTTCTTCCCCAGAATGCGCGTACATATCGTAGCGAATACGCGCTTCGTATCCTCTGAGAGCCTCTGTTATGAGAACCACAGCCTCCATGGAACGTTCTAGACGACCGTCGTAGGAATTGAATCTGGTGAATGAAGAGGAAAAATTAGACAAGATCTAATTGAAGTAAGGTAATTTAATACTGATTAAAAATGTGTAAACCGTTTTTTACTCAGTCTTTGTATTGAACTATGAGGGCATGTAATAAGCCAGTCATCATTATAGCTATAAGTAATATGAACAAGATTAAAATGGCTGGTCCATTTAGTATATATAGGTGATAAAAAGTCGAAATGAAACAAAACAAACAGTTATAGTGGTGTGCCTCTGATGTATATGCAGCCCGCGCGCACCGTGCAAGGGCAGTAATAAACGAGAGTTCAAGTAGTACGGTTGTTTCATTACGCTCCATACATATCATTGGCGAACGTCGTTGGACTACCTACGCATATAAAATATATATTAAATGAATGAATTCGTACTTAGGAACTTAGGTACTTTTAACGGTGTTCGATCACAAAACTGGAGAATGACAAATATATAAAGGTAAACTAACGCAGTTTTTAAAAATAAATAGTGTGGATGTGGAGAAGAAGAGTGGAATTCCCCCCCCCCCCCCCCCCCCCCTCTACCAATAGCATAAAAAAATATATGTAATCCTAACATGAATAAAGCAGTCTTACTTCGACACTCAAACATCTCATTACTCTCCGTCTTTACACAGTGTGACATTATGGGAAATTAACGGCTTAACCTCGCTTCGATTAAGCGAGTCCTATTGTACAATAATTATCTATGTGATATTTCAAGTTATAGTCTATTTGTGTACTTAATTTCATTCAAATTCATTCAGCCGTTCCCACCGGGCAGGACTAACAAAAATTTTTCGGAATAAAAAAAACCAACGTCCATACAAAAAGCGAAAAAATGCTTCGTTACTTAATACATTTTTAGATTTACGCGAATATTTAATATTTAATAAATAAAAATGAAAGTCTAAATGTGTTGCTAAGCGCAAAACTCGAGAACAGGTGGACTAATTCGGCGATTTTTTTATTCAAATATTCGCTTAAAGTCGGAGGTAGGTTCTTATGAAGAAAAAAAATTGGAAAAAATGCCCTGAAAAACGCAAAATCACCATTTTTCTTATCGGACCTGCTACACACTTGACGTGACAGAACGAGGTTTGTCAGGTCAACTAGTTTTAAATTAAACTATCTTTTCGGATTTTTTTGCGGATATACTTAGTTTTTTTTCTAATAAAGAATTAAATATTTTAACTTTTGGTTCCGTATTCCTTTGTTACTCTAAAACAATATAATAACTAACAATAAAATATACTAACCTATACATACTGCCAGACACGTCGAGTACTAGCCGCAGTCGCTTCGGCTTGTCGGGCGGCGCGCCCGGCGGCGGCTCTTGTTCTGTACGACGCCTGTATATCGACCTTTCACCTGTTAAACCTACAAACAAATATTGTAATGAAACAATTATAGGTGTTAAACAAAATTATTTTTTTCAATCGATTCGATTTAGCGGTTTCGTCTCAGGATAAAAACAAAACGGCAAAATGTCTGAAAAAATGTTTAACATGTCCAATATTCCTATAAATGTAAGTGGTATAGTATTTTTTTTTTTTTATTTTTTTATTGCACACTTTCGCATGGTTCACAGCAAACACGCCCACAGGAACGACTACGGTGTTAGATTATTTAATTGATATAGGCATACAAATATGTTTTTTTACACTCGATACTTAGACTAAAAATTTTCAATTCGGTCAGGCAGTTCCAAAGATCAACTTAATTAAACATACAAATAAACAACTTATTTAGTTTTATCTATTAGTACGTATACACACATATATACACGAATATTTGACATTTTAAATAAAACTGATTTTTTAGATTTTTTTGGTTCCCGACGTTTCGAATGCTTTACTGTAGTCTGTCTGTAACAACTATATAATGACCTAGGAGACGTATAATACGTTAATCTCTCCCGTGATCATGATTGCTGTAAAGCATTCGAAACGTCGGGAACCAAAAATTAAAATTCGCAAAAAATCTGAAACGATAGTTTTATATAAACTACGAAGGTTACCTTCAATAATTTTCCCGTCATCCAATTCGCCGCTGGTCTGATGCCGGCTCCAGCTGCGCTCTTTCTTCTTCGCCTGAAGCTCAGCCAAAACTCCTCGAAGGGCACCTATCTAAAAGATGAAAATGTAAACTTTTTTGATAATGACCCACTTCTCGCCTATCCTTACTAATTTTCATTATATTACTAGTTTTTTTTTTTTTTTTTTTGATTCCGCTTTCTTATTAAGTCAATAAAAGTTAACTATCTGCTAAAATTAACTACTGTCAATAAAAATATATAAGTAAAAAATTAAACTATTTACCTTAAACAAGAATCGAATCTAAGACTTCTAAAAAAGAAAATGTAATACAAAATAAGATAAATAATAAGCTTAATAAAGAATTTTAAATACCTGTGGTTGTACTGCTTTTAAAAACTGTCCATACAATTTGGCATCATATTCACTCATCTTAATTTCTTTCAGACGCTCTTCAAATGCTTTTCTATTCATTTCTCGCGCCGCTTTCTTTACATGCTCTGGAATATCGTCTTTTTCTGCGTCAGATAACTTAAAAAAGATTATGAGTGTCAATTTGATTGAAAAAAAAAAATACCAAGTTGGTGGCAATATCTATTGCTTCCAAGGAGTTCTAACCCTATAGTACAGGTAGCTTAGTGGTAGCGCACTCAATTGGAAACCCAAGTGATTCGGGTTCAAATCTTGTGCCGAGAACATAAAAATCTTTCGCCTTACAGTGAAGAAAAATTTCATAAGGAAACCTTCATGTCTGAGAGAACCACTTGGCCATTGTGGTGGACTGTGGTTTGATTCCCTTCGCATTCAAAGGAGACCCATACCCAGTAGTGGAAGGGCCAACCAGCTAGATTAGGCTGTAATTAGGAGAGCGGCACCGGCCGACCAAATATGATATCTCGTGTCAACCCTATGTGTAGTGTTTCATTAAAATGTTATATAATGCATATTCAAATATAAAAGTAAATGGGTGTTTATATTTATAATATGTATGTATTTAAAGTTATATACGTGTAGTGTATCAACTATCTGATATACATAACACAAGCCTCGTAGCTTACCATGGAAATAGATGGCGCTGTATGTTAATGTCCGAACATATTTATTCATTTATATTATTTAAATTAGACTCTATACATACCTGATGCACATCATGTCCCTTGTCCAGGCGGTAGGGCCCGCCCTTCCCTCCCAGGCCTGCAGTGTCCCTGCCGCCCGTGCCGCCCGCCCATGTATTACCGCCAACATGCGGCTGGTTCTCCGGGTCCTCTTTACCATGCTTTGGGGATGATACGTCTTTGCTGATATTGGATTTAAAATGATAAGTTAGTTATTGATGTATAGGACCATGAATGCAGTGGTAGCCCAGTGGTAACGCGCTCACTTGGGAAACCGAGTGAAGCGTGTTCAAATCCTGGGTCTCGCACCTCTGACATTTTCAAGTGCGAATCATTTCCAGCATGATTATCACTCGCCTTACAGTGAAGGAAAACATCGTGAGGAAACCTGCATGTCTGAGAGAGCTTACTAAGTTTTTGAAAGACATGTGTAGTCCGCCAACCCGCACTTGGCCAGCGTGGTGGACTATGGCCTGACCCCCCTCGTATTGAAGGGAGGCTCGTGCCCAGCAGTGGGACGTTAAAAAGGGCTGAACACACAGGACCATGAAGAATAAAGACAAGGAGTCCAATCTCCATAAGAACATCACTTGAAATTGTAAGATCAAATTTTGTAGGGGACAAATCTTTATTATTACACTGTCTTTGACTAATCAAGGTTTCTTGTACTCAACACGCTTTGTTGTTTTCAACACCTTTTGTTGTATACTACGACCTTACACGCCAATGGAAGGCTTTATTTAATCTATCCAAATAAATAAAGTTGGAGTGTCCGTTTGTAATGTTAAAATAACCGCTTTTTACTACTACTGTCTGTCGGTCTGTCTGGCTGTTTGTTCCGGCTCATCTCTGAAACGGCTGGACTAATTTTGACGGGACTTTCACTGGCAGATAGCTGATGTTATAAGGAGTAACTTAGACCACTTTTATTTTAGAAAAAAATAGGGTCCCACGAAAAAAAGTTTGTTTTTGGAAGCAAACTAGTAAAGAAATAAATGCTAATTTATGAAAATAATAATGTTAGTTATCGTTTAATTTTACAATTAAAAATTACTAACCCACTAGTTCTTTCTATAGTCATTTGTAACTTTTTCAATGCTTCCTTTGATCTACCCTCCAGTACTCCCTCAGTGGGGAGTCCGCTTGAATGTAGCACTTCTAATAACGTGTCCGCCATATCTTTGCTGTATCGATCGAAATCGAACACGTTACCTATTGCAGTCGCTAGATCTTCGTCGGGATATTTCTAGAAGAATATAAAAATAATGTCAAATTGCATATATATTTCAAGAGATAACTACGAGTACAGTAAGATAGTGGTCTTGTAACAGCTTAGAACCAAATTTTGTAGTTTTAAGTGTTAAGAATATATTACATTATACCTTCTGGTAGTTTCAGATTATATAAGATTTACTAAATTTATTTAAGTTTTTGCACAAATTCATATATTTGTAAAATCCTGTTAAATCTATTCCCTATTTTATTACATATTTATTTTGGCTTAATATATAGCCAATAATGATTACTATTGAGTAATTACTGAATTGAGTATTTCTAAATTTCTTCATATTCTTTATATTCATTGGCGGATGCCAATAACCTATCTATCTAAGGTTAACTAGAGATAGACATTTGACATAAACTTCATATAAATTATGTCAAAATTCTTTATCGAACAATCTCCTTCGCATCTTCTCCATTCCATGTGACATTGGCAAAGTTATCTGTGCTCAACTGGCACACTTTAAAGCAATTAACAAGAGAATTGAATTGAATACATAATACAGATATATATATATATATATATATATATATATATATATATATATATATATATATATATTTCTTAAGTAAGGAGAACAACGGATAGATAATATTTATTACAATTAAGAAATCAATTATCTCGGATACATATTCCCGTATAGGATTTTGCTGTAAGGTTTGAATAACCCTATATTTGCGAAGCCCAAAATTTACCTGTAAATGCTTAACAATATTCACGAGCTCCCTCGTAGAGTAAGGATAAGTCAATTGGCCCTGGTCGGCCATATCCCTTAACACTGCAAACGCTTGGACCAGTTTCTTCATTATATCTTCCGGTACATCGGGCCCGTACGATCGAAGAAGTTCCATTTCCGAGTCAATTGATGGGTTATCTACTGCGTGGCATGAAAATAGATCACCTGTCACAAAAAAAATATGTATATGGGAGGGTTGTACTTAATAGAAATATTGTAAATTATAATTAACTTTATAAAAAAGACAACGAAATAATATTATTCCCGCTGAGTTTCTTTCGCCATTTCTTCTCAGGTCTGAAGCTTCTTCTTTCCGAAGTGGTTTAAAAAAATTTGAAATATTTTGGAATTTGAATTTATTTCGTCGCTCTATTTTAAAATAGCGATGGATCGACATAGTTTTCGCATAGAGATAGTTAACATATCGATAAGTTAGATAAGACTACTGGTTTAGTGTTTACTAAACGTTCAGGACGTAGTTTGACGTGCAACTTAATCGTAAAATAAAATAATAACAAAAAGGAAAAAGTTTTCAACTTTCACAAGATATGAGACAGTTCTTCAATTTATACGTGCTTAATAAAAATCTTTTTAAAATTAATTTAAAATTGAAAAAAAAAAACATTCAGCATTAAATTACAAAAATCAAAGCTGTCTTAAGAAGAACTGACGAAAGAAACTTAGAATGGCAGAAAATTATTTGTTATTCTTTCTGTAGTAAAATTATAAATTATAATATTTTTTTCAAAATTATCATTTCTGAAAATAAAACACGTACCTAAAGAAGCAAAGAAGTCGTTGCCCAAAAACGGAAATCCTGGCCGATTAGCTAGAACGATCATTCTAAAATCATCATGAACTGGTATGAAACTAGATACATGTCCTCCAGAATCATCCATCATATCCTTAGGCACTATCCGTCTTCCATCACTTAAAATCATCTCCCCGTTTTCTACTAAAGTCTTCAAAATACAAGTAACGTGTGTAGGAGCTTTATCCGCTTCATCGACTACTAAGACATGGCCGTTTTTAACCGCCTTTACTAAGGGCGAGTCCTCATATATCACTATGCCATCTTTAACATTTGGTTGAACCGTCAATGATTGGACTGTTGTATCTCTATGTAACTGGATATATTCTCTCGGTCTATTAAGCAATTGTAATAGACGGTCGGCGATTTTATTCTTCCCCACCCCTTGGTTTCCCACCAATAGCAAATGATTTCCAAGTAGAAAGTCCTGTAAAAGCCATTCTAATAGGGCTATGTGTTGTGGAACATCATAGAACAAAATATCAGGCACTTTCGTTAAAGCATCGGTTTTAAATATATTTGTGCTTGTATTCCCAATTTTCAGGACGCCATTTTGTACGGAACATCCAACTTTTGTGGATTTTTTTCCAAATAACCCAAATTTCGCTGGTTTTTGAATTCCTATTTTGTTTGTAGCACCATCTAGGGCTCGTCTTGCTAAATTGGGTAGGAATTTGGCTAAAAACGTTCTTTGTATAGTTTCATAGGCAGAGTCAGCCGGGTATTTGGCCATGCGACTTGCTATCCGTAATAACTGTCTTGTGGATAGTGATGAAGATAGATTTTTTAAAGTGCTATCTTCTGATTTTCTTAATTGATCAGCTAGCTCCATTATAGAATGTAACGGATCAGAGATATCTCCATACTGGAATATACATTTTTTTAATAGAATTATTTGATTATAATTCAAACGATAAGTTCGATACGAACGCAAAATATGCAAACACCAAGAACTATCTATTGTACCAAAATTGCGTTCTCTTCAGTCTGATCTATTATCAGATCTATCTTCACTTTAAAAAAGTAAGTTAAATAAAAGATTTTTTTATTAAGATTTGTAAGACTATTCTCAAGCAAAAAACGCGACACAGAAAAAAATGAAAATAATAATGTGTCATAAGAATTGAAAATTATATGTCATTTATAAGTTCTTTCATACTTACCAAAGAATTAATAATAAATATCTCTTCATTCTTGCTCAGATTTCGCATTTCATGGAATATGAAGAGGCTAAGTATCTCCGGCGACAGCCATTGCTGACCGCCACCTAATATTGGCGGTTCGGCTAAAGCTACTATCCTAGAATTAGATATTTTTTACATAGAGTATATCATCTTAACAGTTTCTTTCATACTTTTTTAGACTTAGTACTATGCTCAAAGTATCCTATCAGTCTATCTGCTCTTCTTTCAAAGTATCCTTTAAACCGTAATAAGAATTTAGTCAAAATGTTCACGCAATACGATTTCTTAAGTGAAGGGTGATCCGTTATTTATTTTTTTCTTTCTCAAACGCTTGCATTACTTATATAAAATGCATTAGGATTTTTTGGTCCTTCGTCGCCATAAACTTTCGAGACTCTTTAAATATTTAATTATATCCCATTAATCCTTATCTCATTGATATTATAAACGCGAAAATTTGGATGGATGTTTGGTACTCAATCACGCCAAAAAGGCTCAACCGATCTGAATGAAATTTGGAACAGAGATAGATTATACCTGGAATAGCACATAGGTTACTTTTTGTCCCGGAAAAATGTACGTTTCCCGTGGGATAGATTTGTTTTTGTTTTTCAATGGGGGCGAACCCGACGCGAAGCGAGAATGAGTCGCTAGTTTGTATATATTGGTAGGAGAAAAATTATATTCGAATCGAAGGTAAATTAATTAATTAAGATCAAACAAATACATTTTTAGTCTACGATCCGAAGAATACTAAAATAAAGCAATTAATTTAAAAAAATGCATTTAGAACGACGTACCTAAAAGCAGGATGTATCCTCTTCACACCACTCTTTTCTAAATCTTTTTGGGACAGTCCAGAGGCAAGCAAGTCGTCGTATCTATCGTGTCGTAAGAGCCTAGTGCCATCGTGTAGCTGTAATTCTCTGTCGTGAACTAATCTGAACGTGTAAAAAAAACCTGTTATATTTTTACCTAATAATTACTTATTTCTAAATGATACGTCCATTCGAAAACGAAATTTTGGGTAAATCAATAATAACATATAGTTTTTTTTTTTTTGTAAATTATTTTTCATACAAGTTTTTAAATCTACATAAATAAAAATCTAATGCTTTTATTTAGTAAGTTTTTAAGGAAAAATGGGAAAAGTTACAGAAAATTCGGGATATAATAAGTTGTTTTTCTATGGTGAATTTTTTTGAATAAATAATACATAAAGGCTAAAATCAAAATAAATAATACATATATTAGTCTTTCATACCCAAAATGTTACATCTAATAAATATTACCACGCGATAACACAAATTCACAAGTACTGTTATCACGCAAAACCGCTACTAGACTAAACTTATACACTATTTTGGTAATATTGATGTCGATCTTTGGTAAATTCATCTCTATGACTTATGGTTAGACCTAAATTTACATTTGATGTGAAAATGTTTGGAATTTGTTCATGAAAAATCGGCATATATCATAAGACAAATTTTATTTAGTGATGATATATATACGGCTGAATTATGATAGATATAGAAAAAATATTATTTGTCAAGAATGTATGCTAAAAGCTTGGGATTCACCGCGAAGAACTACAATAATGTGAGTTAACAAAAAAAAGATAGCGAGAAATACTCCTTTAAATTTTAAATGTGTTATTTTTAACGACACGTTTGGCTCAGTTTGTATTGCCTTTCTTGCTGTGCCAGCGGTCGCGGGTTCAAGTCCCGCTTGGGGCATTCATTTGTGTAATGAGCACGAATGTTTGTACTTTAGTCATGGGTATTTATATTTATAATATGTATGTATTTAAAGAGATATACGTATAGTGTATCAACTGTCTGGTATCCATAACACAAGCCTCGTAGCTTACCATGGAACTAGATGGTACTGTGTGAATGTCCAAACATATTTTAAAATTTTAAAACTATTTAGTTGACTAGTAAACAGTATCAATATTACCCACCTATGCAAAACAGCTAGAGTACTTGCATGTATTCTGTGCAAACCATCTAAAACTGCCAAGTGGCCTTTTAAAGCAGCTTCCACTAGAGCTGAATTTCTCCATACTGTATCCCCATTGTCCAAAGTTGTTCTTTGTTGAATAAGATCCCTAGCTGTCATATCTTGGTATAAAACTATTGGCTCTATGGTGTAACCCAATAGCGAGGCTAGTTGGGAAACTAGAAGACTTTTGCCACAACCTTTTGGACCTAAAAAAATATGAATAATAAAGAAAAGAAAATTAAAGCTCCAATTAATAAGGTATTAGATAAGAAGTGTACTAAAATAAAAAATAGTTACTTGAAGGTAGAAAAGCAAAAGGATAAAAAATATATAATGGAACGAATTAGGCAGTGGTAGCCCAGTGGTAACACGCTCGCTTGGGAAACCGAGTGAAGCGGGTTCAAATCTCGGGTCTCGCACCTCTGATATTTTCATGTGCGAAACATTTCTAACATGATTACCACTTGCCTTACGGTGAAGGAAAAGATCGTGAGGAAGAAACCTGCATGTCTAAGAAAACCTAGCAAGTTTTCGAAAGACATGTGAAGTCCGCCAATCCCCACTTGGCCAGCGTGGTGGACTATGGTCTGATTCCCCTCGTACTGAAGGGAGGCCCGTGCCCAGCAGTGGACGTTAAAAAGGACTGAATACTTACATATAATTGAAAACCGATATTACTTTAAAGAAGATCTAAATTTTTTCCAAAAGAACTTACCAACTATACAAAAGTCGCCAACACTATGACTCAATAGCAATTCATTTAGCAATTGAGTTTGATACTCTGTTTTAACAAACCCTTTTTTCTCCGTCTTACTCTTGTTTCCTCCACATGACACACTAAACTGTGACTTTTCCCCATTTATCTCTATATTTACTAAAGCTTGGCTATCTTTGAACTCTACATTTTGTAAAGCAATACTCCATTGAGGCTTGGTCTCAATATTTAAATTATGTAATACTATTTCCACGTTCTTTATATGATCTCTTGATAGGAATGTGTTGTATGGATATAATAAATACAAGAGTTTATGGACTGGAATATTAGGGTTCCGTTCCTAAAAAAATATTTAATATTAGATATAATAATAGATTATTACCTACTATTAATGTTATTATAATTTATAATTGAGATTGATGGGAACATTTCTGATACAAATTCCTAGCACAAATTGGCTTTTTTTAATAGAGCAAAATAAAAATCTTTATAAATACATTTTCTGTACGTACCCTCATTAATTTATTATCTTCTTTTTGCTTTTTTTATTATTTAAAAACACAATATAATATACAAAAAAAAATTAACACCGACTATGAAAAACAGAAAACTCTTTTACTGTACGGTCTTTAATCACGTATCTTTGATACGGACGGTTTGATGAAGACGGACAGATGGACAGATAGATGGACGGAACAGGATTCCGTTAGGGAAGTTCAGGTAATAAAATAATTGGGAAAGTTTGGGTAAAAATGTTTAGAAAATAAATAATCAGAGTCCCCACCACTAAAGCAACGGTACCAATACAGCGAGAACTCGAAAAAGACAGGAAAAATTCACAAAATTAGTTCATAAAAGTAATAAATAATTTAGTATACGTTATTGCAAATGAATAAAAGACCACGTGCAGACAAAAGAACATATTAATAATGTCCTATATGGAGTGCTTTTGGTAAACAGTTAAACTGTCATCATAGAACAGTTAAGGGCCAATAAATATATATTTTATGCGTCACGCGCGTACAATTGTACGTGTCCTTGATATCTATCACTGAAGTTTACTTTCACGCGATCTCCTCATCACCTAACTTTTCAAGGTCAAGGTTAGTTTAACACATTAATTTTGTTATTATACAAAACTAAAAGTTAAAATAGCTATGTAATTATTGTTTCTTTTATTTTATAATTTGCTCTATAAAAGCTTAATTGGAGACAGGAAATACTTTCTTAGATTTACGCGAATATTTGACATTTAAATAAAACTATCTTTTCGGATTTTTTCCGAAAAAAAACCGAAAAGATAGTTTTATTTAGAGACAGGAAACTTATTTTTAGATAGATATGTATAGCATAGTACATGACTTACCAAAATAAGTGCAGCAACATTCAAGTTATCTACAGGAAAGTCAGGCAAGCTGATTTGTTGTAGTTCAGGACTGATTAATGCGTAAGCAGCGGATAATAGCTGTTCAAGTTTCGTAGTATCCACACGCGGAGCGTTTTCTTTAAGAGTGTTTAGATGTTCCTGAAAAATTATTGACAGATGCTGTAACTTACAATTTTTATTTTTTATGTAAAGTTTTTAGGATAGAGGGTGGTTATGTCATTTATCACCAAAAAATAGAGAAATATCATGGGACATCCAGTAGGTAACGAAGTTTCTTTGGCTTGATTATGTCCTTTAACACCAAAAAAACAGAGAGGTGTCATGGGATATCTATTAAGTAACGAAGTTCCTTTCGCTGTTTGCCCTTGACTCATAAATTAGATCATTAAAATTGTCACGAGAACTAGGTTGCTATATACATCAATCGGTAAATCGATGTGGCCTGCACAGGGTGCACACGAATTTCTTACAACAATAATAATAAAAAGTGTCGTGACGGACAATATTACACTTCTTCAGTCTAGCTCTCATTTACCAAGTGTGCTGAGTATAATATGCCATAAGGAAACTGTTAGAAGTTAGAAGTTGTTTTTCCAAAAAACTTATTCGCTATATATTTCTTCTTTACAGAAAACAGTACCTATTAGCAATAAAGCTATAAAGCCTAAAACAATAAAACTTTGTTATAGCCGTAAATTCATAATCGCTGCGATTAAGTAAAATTTGCTAAGTAATAATTTTTAACAAACATTTAGTCGTCACGTGATGACGAAAATGTGCCAAAGTATAAAATATTACAGAAAAGGAAATTATTAAACATATTTTATACAAAAAGAAAGTTGAGTTAAATACTTATTTCAAGGATTAACATATTTTACTTATTATTTCTTCGCCAGTGTTAAAAATACTGAGTACTTACTGTTACTACGAAAAAACATTGGAAATTAAAACGTAAATTCAAGAGTAGTACTATGGTGTAAAACAAACAACATGACTGTCAGTGGTTCGCAAAGTTGTAAGATTTATAAACCAGCAGTCTCCAAAGTTACACACGAAAGCCGCAAAAGGGTCTGAACTACTCTAATTTATCGCTTAAATTTTTACATTTATGTTAAAATAAATTGACAAAATAAAAAAGAAAAACAAATTGACAAAATAAAAAGAGAAAGAAAATATTATATTATAAGATAAAAGAGCACGATGATATCAATAGAGCGTATTTATTGAAAAACAAAGACCAATCTATCCCACGGAAACCGTGCATTTTTCTCAGATAAAAAGTAGCCTAAGTGCTATTCCAGACTATAGTCTGTCTCTGTGCCAAATTTCAACTAGATCTGTTCAGCCGTTCTGGTGTGATTGAGAAACAAATATTCATCAGATTATATTTATAAATCAGATCAAAATAAAATGTCATTCTCATATGCTTTTTAGTTTTCTTTCAGCGATATCGATTGTACGAATGTCAACATGTCTATGGGTCTAAAAGATTTAAAAAAATGTACACTAAAGTTTTAAATGTATAACTGCATTTTGTGTAATACAAAAAAAATTATAATAAATATGTCTTTGTCTGTTAAACCCATGGCCTAGCCTCAAATAATTTTTGACATAACCTCATAAAAACCATGATTATCCTACTTATCAGGTATTCTGTTCTTTTAGTGGAGTGCACTAATTACTTATGTATGTTACGCCAGTTTATACAAGTGCAGAGTAGATTCATTGTCTAGATAATTCGTTAACATTATTTCATTTACCTTCAATAAAGCTGGGCAAGTATGGTGAGACGAAAAATTAAAAACGTTTTAAAAATTGAACGTAGCATGTCGACGAACTTTTTGGGCTGACTTGAAAAAGGAGGTGTTACTCAATTTAGTTATATATTTTTAGGGGTAGCCAAGAGGCCAAAACAGAACCCTTTTAACTGACCGCATGTTTGTCTTCTGACCGTCTTTCCTCCGTATGTCACAACTATTTTACTTGAAAATTTATCGGAGTTACGTTGCTGAAATTCGGTAGATAAGTGTCTCTTGCAAATCGCTAGGAAATTTAAATATTAAATTAAATTACAAAAAGTAAAAAAACAGATGTGGCCACACATAGTATGCACTGAGTGAAAAATAATTTAAGTCCAGATAAAGATATCTCTGGATAGATCTTTAAAATTTAAACTATTCCTAATTTGCTTAGGCCTTTTTATTCAAGCCAATAGTTGCAGTCATATGCTTCTAAAATCATACCCATTGTTTTTCTGTGTATATTACGCGATCTCTACTCAAATTTTGTAAAATGATTTTCATAATTCTATATATTTCTATATTATTATTTCATTATTCTATAAAGTATACCATAACCTACCATATAAATCCACCCCCAATGGTGCCATAATCACTATAAAAGATTTTGAGATTGGTGTTTTTAGTTAGAAATAATTATTATACTTGCGATTAAAAAAACAACTGAATTGATAATACTTTCTTAGATTTACGCGAATATTTGACATTTAAAAAAGAGACAACAATTGTCTGTAACAAGCATAAAACGCCTTTGAGACGTCTAAATCTCTCCCGTGACCATGATTGCTGTAGAGCATTTGGAACGTCAAGAATCAAAAATCAAAATAAATCCTAGAAATAATCCGAAAAGATAGTTTTATTCAAAACAACTGAATCGATATAAGACAAAGAGACTAGGACTACTGAAACTGTTACATAAATACAACTCCGTACAGTCAGTCAACACGTACTTTGTACAACAGCGCTCTCGCCTTCCATGTCTCGTCCCATTAACTCCACACAGCATGAAACTATTCAACGCAATTACCGCGGAATATTAATTCTGACAACTCGTTACGGGGGTAACATTTCATTTAGCGAGTTTCGAACTAATTGTTTTATATTTTGTTTCAATAAAAATGATAATAAAAATACTCAATTATCATTTTTTTATAGTTTACTAGCGACTCACCCTCGCTTCACTTCGGATTCGTCCCTAGATAAAAACAAATCTATCCCACGGGAACCGTACATTTTCCCGGGATGATATATAGCCTATAGCCTTCCTCAGTTAACAGCCAATCTAAATAAAAAAGCAAAAAGAATTTTTCAAATCGGATTAGTAGTTCCTGAGATTAGCGCGTTCAACCAAACAAACAAACTCTTCAGCTTTATAATATTAGTATGGAATGGCGACTTACCCTCGCTTCGCTCGGATGCGTTATGCCTTAACCTTGAATGATTTAGGAACGCATAAAAGACAAACGCCCGAAGATTTTTTTTTTTGCGCCAAAAACTTTCGCAGGCGTATACAAAATAACCATCGAGTTTAATCACAATTGTATCAATGGTTTAGGAACGCATAGAAGACAAATATACGAACATTCATTTTTTTATACCTATAGATTCATCTCGCTTTCTAACTCCTTAGAAAGCGAAAGCGCTTAGATAAAGCTAAAATTTTGAACTTGGGAACAGTTTTAATTTTATTCATGTGCAGAGTAAGATTTACAGGTAGACAATATTATGTGTTATACGCAGAATACATATTTCTATGTCCTGGTGCTTTATAAATTATTTTGTGATTCAGATTTGGGATCAGCCACCTTGAGGGAACCAAGTTGCCCAGCTGGTCTAAATTGCGCACCCTTTCAAATAAAACATATGATGTAAATCTAAGTTAATACAATATGTCTAAAACACAAAAAAATTAAAAAAAGGAATGCCAAAAAAACTTGGAGCTGCACTACTTTATTAGTCTGGAGCCCTACACTTTTTAATTTATATGTATAAAAATAAGTGTAAAAAACAACAAAAAATACCTTTTTTTCTGCGTCTTTTATAAATACAGAATAAAATAAATACAGAAAAATATAAATATAGAATAAAGAAATAAATACATACATATTGTACAGAAGACAGAAGGGTAACATAGCCTCAATAAGATAATATTTATGATACCAAAATTACTCACTCATAACGCTTTCGTTTTACTATTCGCATCATAGAAAAAACACCCGCAGGCACTACGTAGTACGTGATAGCGATCGCATTTGAATATAACTTGCCGTAGTCAATGTTTGAAAACAGATGTTATATATGACATGAATAAAATAAGGGATAGCACATTTCCAATACACATCACTTACAATCGAAATACTATTTTATCGTTTAAATCAACATTTGTTTATTATAGATTTAGTCGTGTTACTAAAAAAAAGCTCATTAGCGTCCGGCAATCCAGCCGGGCGTGAAGCCAAGAAACGCACTGGGAGCCGGCCCACCTCGGTGGGCAGTGAGCCATACGGGTTGCTCCTGGTACTTCTCTGATTGCAGACTGAACCGGTGGAGCAACCCTATGGTTGTTGTGGTCTGTTTCGGCAGACCATAGCCATCGGGGCATCGTGGTTGAGTGCGTAAGCGATCCTGCTACGCCCTATTAAGAGGGGGAGTTTTTGTTGAGTTTTAGTGGATCGCACTGGCTTTGCCGGTGAGTCCCACATAACCACCTGTATACATCCTAGGGATTGCAATCCGGAAAAACGGATCCAGTAATCCGGCGGATCCGGCATCATTAAACGCTCACCGGATCCGGTACCAATATACCGGATCCGGTGCTAGCAATTTTTGGCAAAATAATAGAGATGTTGCATGTAGAGGCCCTATGCAGAAGAGGTTCGACCCTGTTAAAGTTAGACTTTCGAAACAAGCGTCAATGATGCGGCGTTTATAGCGTTACCGACGCCGCGTAAGTTGACTGGTGTCAGTGACGCCTTGGTGACTTTGGATGGCCACAAAAGATGTCCATCATCGTATCGCGTTTGCCGCACCCACCACATCTCGATAGCTCTTTCAAAAGTATTTCCGACGGTCGTCAGTGACGTCGCGACAGGGCGGCAGATTAATTCACTATGTAAATGTAGGGAACGACATTCGAGCGCAGCGTCACTGACGCCGTGTCAGTGTCTGTGCGACTGTGACGTTAGACCCTGGCGTTACTGCCGCGTTCATGTTCGCAGTGTCGCCGCCGCCCACGTGTATTTTGAGGTATTTTCAATAAAAAATCATAAAATGGCATCTGTTGAGGCGTTTACTAAAGAAGATGATGAAATTTTAATTACACTGGTGTCTCGGCATCCATTGCTTTATAATTTATTTTTTATATTGTTTTATAATTAATAACGTTGTAGAAATCTTCATTGTTTCGACTTTTTAATGAAAATTGGATGAGTGGAGGCCCTTTCTATACTGAGATAGTATCGAATTAAAAGGTCATCATCTTCTTCCTCTTCTATAATCAATTCAAGATAATCCATAATGAAATACTTTTATAAGAGCTATCGAAATGTGGTGGGTGCGGCAAAGGCGATGGACGTCTGTCGTGGCCATCCAAGGTCACCAAGGCGTCAAAGTTGTTTTTATATATGTTTTATTTTTTATAAACTACCTATATTAAGTACAATCACACTTGATTTTAAACTTACTAACAGTTCATTTTGAACCAAAAAGCAAAAATTATCCTCATTTGATCAATCCGATGGGAATCCGGTCGGATCCGGCCGGACTGAAAATGACGCCGGATTGCAATCACTAATACATCCAGATGATATGCGCATTTCCCAACGCTAAAAAAAAAGTATAACAACCTTGTTCTAGCCAATAGTGACATTTAGCGCTAGAATCTAGCGCTAAATATGAAAACTTTACGCATATTGGTAAGGGCCCTGCCTGCCTGCCCTAATGGAACAACGGTACTTAAACAAGCATATATTCAACCTGAAGCTGAGTGAAACACAAACCTTCAAAGTTCAACTTCTGGGGGAGTGTAGACCGCTCATGCACAAGCGCAGTATTCATCTAAGGAAACAATATCTAGAGCCAGATGAAATTGGAAAAAAATGAAGTGGAAAAAAATTGCAATGGAAAAAAAATATGGATTCAGTAGCCTACTCTAGTTCAACATGCGGCGATCACAATAGACCCGGAACGGTCGCAGTGATATTCTTTAGCCGTAACAACGAAATCAAAAAAATATATATAAATATTTTGGATAATATTATGAATTTCAGTAAAAAGACGCAAATATATAACTTAAATACCCATTCTTTGCTCCTTCATAGGTTCACGAGTGTGTAAGGATTATATAAAACAAAACCACATGTGAACGAAGCTACCTCTAGCTTATAATAAATCATGTTTAAATTGGCATTTGGCAATAAGCCCATGACATATTAGATTCCAAATTATAAATACTAGGCATATTCTGTCCATAAATAGAGTAACGTTTGGTACCTATACAACTGTATATATCCATATATTTCGCTTACAAAGATCGTATCGCCCTATCACTAGATCGCTATTAGCAACTTCGAATTCGTTACCAAACTACTCATTTGGCCACATAAAACTTAATGCTTCGTGCAAACTAACAGTTAGACTTTCCCAAAATTATGCTAAATCATTGAATTTATAATTCTCCCATCGATATTGTGGCGTGTTTCGGGAATAAGGACTTTTAGCTTTAAAGCTCTTAGAATTATATTATACATATTTGGCGCATCTCTTACGTAACAATCTACCCCTCCCTGACCTTATTTGCATTTTTTTTATAATTTTATTTAAGCATGGCCCATAGAAAATAACTATAAAATAAACAATAAAGCGTACTATAACATTTACATTTAGTTTTATTTTGCTAGCTTTGAAATTAACTAAGATATATAGCTTTGAAAAAAAGTCGTCCCCGGACACCTTCTTCCAAATAGCTCCTCAATTAACTAAGATATGGAGCTAATATTTACTCGATCAACTACTGTTAGTGTCCCCTACAATATAACATTGGTTACGATATAGGTTCCTATCGGGGGCAGTTTCGCCATAGAAGTACGGCTAGACCCTTTGATGGTGGTCAATATGATCTGACTGACTATTTACGCTGAAAACATTATAGTTAAGAGTGTGTGCGCAATCACTATTTCAAAAAAAAACGGATACATAAGCGTGTAGATCAATTATTATAATATAATTTGATCTATATCCATTCCTAAAATTGTAATGAAGACAAAAAATACTGCCTTTAAAAAAACTAAAACTTTGCGATGAAAAAAAACTTTTGAAACTCACGCGATAAATACCCAAAATTATAGGTATACTAAAACACAACAAAAACAAAAAGGTTGGTAAACTTATAATTGTCCTCTTTTTATGACGGAAAATATGCAAATTTTTACGGTTGCATGATGTAATTCAACGACCGCAAGTTCACAAAATAAAGTCGACGTCACAATGCTTTTTTTTTAAATAATATTTATAAATATAAATATATAATAATTAATATTTATAATATTTTATAATATATATATTATATATATTTCGCTATATATTATTACTAGCGACTCGGGTTCGTCCCTAGGTTGATTCCCCATACAAACTTTCATCCCCATTTTCACCCCTTTAAGGGATGATTTTCGGAAAAAAAACATATCCTATGTCCTTCCCAGGGTCTCAAACTATCTCCATATCAAATTTCGTCTAAATCGGTTCAACGGATTAAGCGTGAAAAGGTGACAGACAGACAGACAGAGTTACTTTCACATTTATAATATTAGTATGGATTATATTATTCGAATATTTATAAATGCATCTACAATTAGTATGCACGAAAATTTCATTTAAATACGTTATACCCAAACGACACTCCTTTAACTGAAAAGATACACATATTTCAAAATTATATTGTATGTAAGAAGTCAATATTTTTAATGTAATAAAAGTAATTTACTTTAAGTAGATAGAACTTTAAGAGGTTAAAAGTTTAAACTTAACCTTTGGATAAGCTTTATGAAAATCAGATCATATTCGGCGAATTACCATAGTAAAACAAGATTCATAAGCTTAAAAAAGCTAGATGTGGAAAAGCTACAAAACACTGAAAAAATATTATATTGTGAAGCAGTCTTTGGAACAAAGCTAAGGACAAAACTCGCATCGGTAACCGAGGGGGCGTCCAGTCACTCGCGACACAGATATACGTCGCGACGTCGAAATCATTGCTCTATGTTGAAAACTTTATTATTTTACGGAAATAACATTACAAAAATTAGAGTTTATAAGGAGAAAAATATATTGTAGATACAATACTCTATTACTTGTAGAGTGTATACAGAATCTACCAAATAAAAAGATAATGATGACAATTTAAACTTTAAGGAAGTAATTGATTCGTAAGTAATTAGAAGTAGGGTTTTAAAAAAATGAATAGCTCTAATTTTTTAAAATAAGGCTTAAAGATATATTACAATACAATGAAATATTTTTAAGGATCAAAAAATTTAACTTTCAGCTCTTTTAATTGATTTTAATTTTGTTTAAAATATTTGTCAATATGAAAGCTAATTGGAGTTGAATTCTTTATTAAACGTAATTAAAAAATAATTACATAAAAAAGTGTTACATATCTATTTATTATTGAAAGTTCTTATTATATGTTTTGTTACTGAATGGACACTTTTTAGTCAACTAATTTGATAACTTAGGACTGATTTTTCAGCCATGCAAATATCAAGAACATAAGTATATAAAACATTTGTATAAATAAAAAATAGTTCAATTGTGACACTTTCATATTCAGTTAGATTACAATTAAGATATAGATAATTTTTAAATGTTTGAAGAAAAACTAATAAAACCCAAATAATCGAACAGTTTTTATTTGCATACTAGCTTCCTTCGCTTCGCTTCGAGTTCGTCCCTAGATAAAAACAAATCTATCCCACGGGAACCGTATATTTTTCCGGGATGATATATAGCCTATAGTCTTCCACAATAAACGGGTTATCTAATGCAAAAACAATTTTTCAAATTGAATTAGTAGTTCCTGAGATTAACGCGATAAAAAAAACAAACAAACAATCAAACAAACAAACTTTGCGTCTTTATAATATTAGTATAGATTAGTTTGAATTAATTAAAACTTCGTTATAGAGAGACATCATTAATTTGTCATTAACTAGAGTTTTTTCTAATCACCCGTAACCTCCCCTTACTATAAATGCTATGTCAGGTATGACTCGTTGAAATTTCA
Source organism: Fabriciana adippe (assembly GCA_905404265.1). Taxonomy (NCBI): domain Eukaryota; kingdom Metazoa; phylum Arthropoda; class Insecta; order Lepidoptera; family Nymphalidae; genus Fabriciana; species Fabriciana adippe. Next base: position 3,704,384 of record FR989995.1, read on the forward strand.
ATTAGTTATGGGGTGAGAATTGCTGAAAGGATCTAATGTAATGGGTCAAATTATAACGGATTTCAATCGAAATATTCTATTATTATAATTTTTTTATCTTATAATGTTATTGAAAATTACTAGTATATTTAGTTGTCTGGTAATTCATTTTGTTATTATAAAGTAGTCATTGTAATGTAGTTTTAATAATCATTCAGGACTAATCCTTCTAGAAGCAACTTTTTTATTAGATTTATCCTCGTTGAAGTAAACATCTTTAGATAAAACTATCTTTTCGGATTTTTTCGCGGATTTATTTTGATTTTTGGTTTCCGACGTTTCGAATGCTTTACAGAAATCATGGTCACGGGAGAGCATACTTGTTACAGACAGCACTGTCTGTAACAAGTGTATAACGCCTTGAGACATCCAAAACCTTAGTCTTTCCCGTGACTATGATTGCTGTAAAGCATTAGAAACGTCGGGAAAAAAAAAATACATCCGCGAAATAATCCGAAAAGATAGTTTTATTTAAAATGTTAAAATTTCACGTAAATCTAAAGTATTAAACATCTTTAGTTTTAGTTTAGGTCCTCAAAGAGAAAACTAACTACATTTTAATGAAAATAATGCAGAATATCATGGATTAAAAGTTTTATATATAGCAATGTGCGTAATCGCAATCATCATTTACTCATGAAATGTCCGAATATCATATAATAATGTCATTTTTATAATATTTCCTAAGTTGTTAAACTATATGAAGCAACAAATATTCGTGATAACTGGATATTAATTCTACTCTGTTTCAGGTTAATCATTTAACTAACAAACAACAATCAATTATGAAGGCAAAACGAACATTTGCACACATTAGAATTCGCGTGCTTAGAAGAATTAAAGTTTAGACCGTGGGTGTAATATGCCAGCGCTCTGGCAATCGTCCCAGCGTCCTATGTACATTAGAACTGTATGGGTGGACGGATTCCGACACGCAATATTGACGCACGACGATCCCCAATTCCTTAAACTTTGTGCGAAAAGACGAAGACCACTCTCTTCAGCTAGCTGCGCCAAGTCTACTATCAGAAGAAACATTAGCGCGTTAAGCCATCACGACGACTTCAGAAAGTTAAATCTTGTTATAGGAAGCGAAAGGTTTTCTCAGAAGACCGAATGCGAACCACATATAGAAAAATTAAATCTATCAGACGTGAACAATTTAGACTGTGAATTTGTTGTAAAAGTGTCACCCCAACCTTTGTGCGATTCAAATAGCTATCGCTTAAAGGAAGCCCAAAATATGAGGGCTGTGAAAAGCAATCGCACTGCCAGAACTGATGTGAAGGAAAACAATGAGTTATCAGACAGAGTTTTACAATGGTTGGATTTAGCTGGAAAAGTAAATCTTTTGGCAGTAGACAATGTTGAACGTATGTCGCAGCCCAGGCATAGCTGGCCTGAGATACAACAGCGTAATTTAATGAAATCTAAAACTGTGACAGAGTTAAGAGCGAAGCAAGTGAAGGCAGTCGATCCGAAGACAAGTGGGGTTATCGATCGGCAGGAATATTACATGCCAACATCGGCGAACACGATCGAAAACTACGCGCGACAGTCACGAAACGTGAAAAGCACGCAACGACATGACACTAAGTTTAAGGAAAACAAAAAGGTCAAAGACATGAGAGCTAGTGTTATGGAAACCCGACAAAAAATGGTCTCCGAGAGAAATGCCGTTGAAAAACAGTACGCGGAAATGATCAATAAGAAATTAATACCGGATATTAAATCCAAAAAGCAAGTACATATTTTTATGCCGGAAGCTTTAAATAAGAAGTTCAACTCAACCACGCCTAGTGTGACAGAAAGTCTTCTTTCACAGATATCGTAATGATACTGCGCTTCACTCGCTTTATAGTTAGGTTAAGATTTTAAAGTACATTTTAATATATAAAAATAATTTTAAATGTTAAATCCTAACATAATTTATTATAATTTTGTTAAAGAAATAATACTTGAAGAAAACTCTTTACTCATAATATGTAATTAAATAAATTATCGTAAGAAGGTTTTTATTATTTTAAATACAGATAACATAATATCTTTATAGAAAATACTATCTTTATAAATAATTAATTAAAAATGTCATTTGTATGAATGAAATACAATTATTCGAATCAGATCTGAATTAGATTTTTTTGAAAAACAGATAAAAAAACCATTTCAAAAAATAATTAACACTATTATTATAAAGTTTTATGTGGCGGCTAAACAGATTTAGATGGAATTTAGCACAGAGATAGACTAATACTTGGGCTAACACACAAGATAATGTTAATAATAAAATTTGCCCAAAAGGTGGCGTTGATTGTTTGAATTTTTTATTTACTTTCATAAATATTTTTTTTCTCAAAAAAAAACTAAAAGACGTTACACTTTTTTTATCATTTCTTTTTTTTTTTTAACCTAAATATTTAATATATAAGGGAAAAACCCAAATATACATGAAGGTCTCTGAAAACCAAAAGGAACGTTCACGTGCGCCCAACAAAACGGGCGGGTGACGGCTACTTTAAGAAACAACCCTCTTTTGGGCTACGCCGCGTTCGGGTAATAAATAAAGATCATTTTTCTCTCACCCCAAATCCGACAGTAGCCACATCTCTGGCCTGGAATCTCGAACGTAGCGGAGGGTCCAACGGTTGTCCTACATATCTCGGCACTGGCAACCCTAATGCTATTACGCGGAAATTTTCGTCTACACGTACCAACCGCCATCTTGAAACTTCTTCCACACCGTGTTCCTTAGGAAATAAAAAAACAATAATTTTTTTTAATATTATGCACATTTATTTTTCCATAATCTATTAAATGTTGGTAAAATATCTATACATACATATCATCATTACAATATTTTCCTCGAGAAATATTGCCTTATAATCTAAATATGAGTCACAGTTGTTGTAATCTAACTGCATTATAATATTATGCTTTTTATGCTAACAAATGTAATATATAATATATATAATCAAATGACTTGTATAAGTATCTTGTCTTGCATAAGTTTATATAAACATCAAATAATTCTATAATATTTTTATTTAATTTATAATATTCAAATATTACTTACTTGTAATAGCTTGTCATATCTTGTTGCTGGTATCAAAAACCTCCCATCTTCCAGATGCATTTCCCTATTTTCTAAGAGGTTATTCAATACTGGCAACACATTACGTTCAGCTTTTTCTATACCTTCTATGACTAAGACTCTTCCTTCTATCGCAGCTCTAACTGCACTCTGTAAATAAATATATGTTAAACTCATTCAAAATAAACAAGAAACAATCTGTTTCCATAAAAAGATATGTAATATAACAGATATCATAACTAATTAGGTTTTGCAAGTTTTTATCTCTTCTCTCTTAGGGTTTGGTTATTTTTTTATTAAGTTAGTTATTTTTTTTAAAAGTAGCATAATATAATCGCTCTGTAAAATTTCTCCAAAAGTCCTTGCTCGTTTAAACTTACATTCTAAATAACATTATGCAATGCCTTTTTCACACACATATTATAGATGCTGTTAATTAATATCATTATGTAATCAATAAATGCGCAATAGTTACTATTAATACAATGGTTAGTTAATTGTATAATTATTGTAAAAATAGCATAATTTATTATCTATACAGATAAATAAAATTGAAGTGTCTGTTTGTAATGTCAAAATAACAGCTTTTTTACACAATTTTTAAAATTTTTGTCTGTCAGTTTGTTCCAGTTAATCTCTGAAACAGCTGGACCGATTTCGATAGGAGTTTTACTGGGTAAGTTTTTTATAAGTTTTAAATATAAAATTATATTGTCAATCTATTCATATTTCATGTATATTTCAAATATTACCTAATAATAAACTTACATTCTTACAAACAGCTTTACATTTATGTTAAGACAGTTTAGAAATAAATGTACATGTTATAATATATAATTAGATACTCTATGCAAAAATAAAGAAATTTATAGTATATTATCTACATTACCTGATCAAAATACTTTGCAGTTGAACTTTGAATTTCTCTCCTCTGTTTGAGATCTGCTTCCGTGGTATCCCTTGACAAGGCCACATACTCAAGTTCCCTTTGTGTCAATTCCAAATATTGTAAAGCTACTTTTCTCCTACAAAAGAAATTTTTTAATGAAAGTTTTAAATTGAATGATATAAAATAATAAAATAGTATTAACATTGAAACATTACCTGCTTGGCCCGGGTCTTCCTAATAAAAACATATCCTGTCCTAATATATCCTTTTGTAACATCCATCTTAGATTTCGGAGAGTACTTTGCGATAAAGATTTTATTTCTGAATCTTCTATGGTTACTAAAACAAGAATACATTTTTAATTCTACTGACATTTTAGAAATATACTATATTTAAGATACAACTTTATTGACCTCCAAAGTATAAAAATACTTTATTTATCTCAACAATGTTTTATGTATACATTAAAATTAAAGATTTCTTAAATGTTTATGGATTTTTATGTTGAAGATTAAAAAATATATCTACAATTTTATATTACTTGATACTTTAAGAAAAAAAAAATTCTTTTTAATTCTCATATTAAAAATTTAAAAATGATTTTTTTTTATTTTTATTATAAAATAAAAAGAAGCTTACTTTATTTTAGTTTACAATATTCATTGTATCAAAAATTAACCTTAGTACCTACATTGCTGAATTAAAAGTTATAAAAATTGTAAACATTCCAAACAAACTTACAGTACTTCCTAGGTACATATTCAATCTTTTTAGGAGTCGTTATTTCCTTAGTTACATTTCCTATAGTAATTTTCCCATCACTAGAATAAGCACGAACGCAGTTTGACTTCAATATTGTTTTACGACCTTTTAAAATACGAATCAAAACATCGATACGACGCACAGTCACCGCTGGATTAAACATCATTGCACTCGTCAAAAAACAGCCAACGTTAATCTAAATTGATTTAAAATACCCAAATTATTCCATTTTAATATTATAGTATGAACAATTAATATAGAAAATTAATATTATTGCCAATAATCCACAAGTCCAAAGTCTAACACATGACTTTATGACAGCTGTCACGTTGACTTTTTTCAGCTGATTCTCAAACCTCATCTGCGTTCCATGTTACGAAAATTTATTTTACATTTAAAACCGTTTGTGTCATTACAAAGTATAATAATTATATTTTCCGTGTATTGTAATAATTAATAAAACAATTATTATTTCCATCATATTATAGTTTTAAAGAGAAAGATTGGTAACATAAATGACTTGTTTTGACTGTTTGACTTGCGTAGGTTTTATAATTGTTTTACAATTATAAAACCTACGCAAACAAGTCTTCGATTATTTTTTTAAACTTTATAAAGTATTTAATACAAAAAACTCCAGTTTTTTTAATTTAAACTGAACAATAGAGTTAATTAAAAGTCTTTTAGTAATAAGAAGTGTCTTTATTTTATTTTTGTGCTTACATCAACCACCTAATATACACAGATAAATTAAAAAAAGCATTTTACAATAGGTATTTTTTTAATCTTCAATTAGACTTTCAATATCTTATGGTATTTTTCAATATAGTGGTTCAGGTTAATATATTAATATTTTATGGGCTGTAAATAATCAAAAACCCCTTGGAAAATGGGATAGGATGGAAGATTTTTATTATAGGGATAATCTAGTATATAAATGTATCCTTAACTATTATTATAAATTGGCTAACTACATAGTAATAAAACACAATCATATTTTTTCTTACAAACTACCAAGATAAAACTATAATATCAATTTAAACATATTAAAATTAAACAGTGCGATCAAAACAGCGCTCGAAAAGATATTAAATATAATTTTCTAATTAATATAGAAAAAGATCAATAATGACCTCCCGACCGATTCCGGCCACGGTGCAGGAGATATTATTATAGTGCAACGCGTGTGTGGGTACAGTGTATCTATATTCCTGTCACTCTCATACTCCGGTTGGACGACACGAGACAACCGGTGAGAGTTAAGGCTCAGGACCAACGGCTTTATGTACTCTTCGAAGTACAGGGGTGGTACACCGAAAACTTCCCAATTCCGGGCTATTATTAACAATTTCTTGACAGAAATACTCAATACCTAAACATGGCCCAACCTGAGACTCGAACCCAGGACCTCCGGACATGCAATCAGAAAAAGATTTATAGAAGACTATCAACAGATAAAATATTATAGCCAACATACAATGCAAATTGTCAATTATTGTAACTATTATTCCATATTCTCATCTTCCACGGGTTCTATTTTGACACTGACAAAGTCTGTTGGTTCTAGTTCCTCTTCACCTCCACTGACAACTTCTTGTTTTATCTGTGGAGGTGGCTGCTCTTCTTGCTCACTGTTACTGACATTATCACTTTCTTTGGCTGCATCATTATCTTCTTCAGTGTCATCAGTATTATTATTCTCCACATTCTGTGCAAACGTAATCTTCTTAGAGAATGTTACAAAGTCAGCGATCAGTACTTCTGGCATCGTTTTCTTGGGGGGTCCGAATATAGTGGTCATCGTAGCTTCGTCTAAGTCCAACTGGCATTCTCTGGGCTCTAACCGAGTGTAGAAATCTTTTAGGTTTAATTCACCCCCTTTCAAGCCATGACGTTTCCTCAGATGTTTAACAATAGTTCGCTTAACTGCATATGATTTGGGACAGCATTTGCACTGTGGATGAATAAATGTATGTTTATTAATCCATACTAATATTATAAATGTGAAAGTTTGTGAGTATGTATGGATGTTGGTTAATTTTCACGTTAGAACGGCTGAACGGATCTGAATGAAATTTGGCACAGAGATAGATTATAGTCTGGAATAGCACATAGGTTACTTTTTATCCCGGAAAATTTACGGTTCCCGTGGGATAGATTTGTTTTCGCTTTTCTAGAGGTGAACCCGAGCGAAGCGAAGGTGAGCCGCTAGTTACTAATATTTCAATTTACATGTTCGCTATTTTCCTATATATTAATACATTACGAAAGGAACTGATAATTTAAGGGACTATATGATATAGTGATCAGAATATTTGTCTACGCCGGAGGATACAAATTCATATCCCGCTTGAAAAAAAAACCACTACACACTTGTACCACATATGTTAAGACATGTTCTATGTTCATGTATAATTTATTTAAATTTAAATTGCTAATACTTGTGCCTGTCTTTCCTCCATCTTTTCAGCGGTCATGAGCCGTACATTTAAACCATGAGATTAATTTTAAAAATAGTACTTCTGTGTTGATTCTCAATGACATTAAAACTTACTCTAAAAGTATTGAGCGGGCTATGGGTAATGACATGGTGTCTCAGCCCCGCCGCGCTCGTCAGCAGCTTCTGGCAGAGCGGGCAGCTAAACTGCGAGCGCGTGTGCGACGTGCGCAGGTGCCGCAACATGTAGCGCTCGTCCTGGTAGCCTTTATCTGGGTAGAAACACGGTTGCTATTAGAATGGTCACATTTTTATACATCATATATATATTTTAAGTATAGTAATATATATTTTATATAGGTACATTATTTATCGTCCCACCACTGGGAAAATAGATAAAAAAAACCAAAGTCCATCAGGCTGTTCAAGTGAGGGTTGGCGAACTTCACATCACCTGAGAATCAAGAGCTGTGAGGCTCGGGATTAGAACCCGCTATACTTAGTTTCCTATTATAACTAGCGTTTTACAGTGCGCCATTAGTCGCCTAGCAGTAGTCTGTGTTACTCCAGGTTAAAGACGGTATCCTAAACTTTATCTGAACCCATCGAGCCGGTTCAAGTATGCCCAATATATACACACATACATACAAACTTTCGCATTTCGAAGCCTGAACAAACGCAATCTCAGCGTGGCGGGGGACTTTAATTTATAATATTTAGTGAAAATGAACACTAACACGATACGAATTTTATAATTTTCATTACTTACAAATTAGACATTGCTCTAAAATGAACGAGAAGAAGCACCAATATCAAACATTTTTTCGTTATCAAAATCAAAATCTTGTTAAAAATTGAAAGCCACCACTTTATTAAATAGTTATTATTAGTACATAGAAAAAAAAATGCTAAAAACCGAATCAGGGGGATGTAAGAAGAGAAATAGAATAAATCCAGATTTTTTTCAATGTTTTTGTTTCTCTGTTTGTTTGTCTGTTTGTACGGGCTAATCTCCGAAACTTGGACCTATTTAAATGAAATTTTGCATGGTGGTACTATATATTACCGGTCAAAATTTTATGTACTTTTCATCCCGGAAAATTAAAGAGTTCCCGTAGGATAGTTAAAAAACTAAATTATACAGCTTAGTACACAAAAACTACTGATTGGATTTTAATGAAACTTTACAATAATATAGTTCACAGATCAGAATAACAAATAAGCTACTTTTTATCCCGGAAAAATGTGCGGTTCCCGTAAGATAGATTTATTTTTGTTTGTAGAGGCGAACCCGAGCGAACCGAGGGTGAGCCGCTAGATATTATCATAAAATAAATAATACAGAATAACATAATCTTACCACACAGCGGACATTTAACAACTGCTCGCTTCTCCACGTGCGTCTTCATATGCTCGCGCAACGAGCACGCGCTCGTGAACAGCTTGGAACACACTGGACACGCTTCTAGATCTGGAAATAGATGGCCAATGAAAATATACACTTAATACACTTAATTTGACTATTGGACCTTTTAAAACTTTGAATAAACTTTGATATATACTGTTGAAACCAGAGCTCGAAAACCCGTTAAATTTTTAAACTGGTTTTGGTCATTAATCCCAAACCGAAAGGGTTTCGGTTAAGTTCTTTAACCGGTTAAATTCGGGAGAACGGTTTATGACGAATTTAGGTTCCATGGCCGAAATTAACTCGTTAAAATAAATTTTTGTGTCTTTACATTTGGTGCGTTTTTGCTAATGGTGAATGGCTTAGTAGATGAATAGATGTACGTTTCTTACTTATGAATGAATTAATCGGTTTATTTCGGTATCGAAACCGAAATCCAACCTTTCTCTGAGAATAACCATTAACCATTATTATTTCGGTTTACTAAGCCGTTCGTTTTCATTAACCGGTTAAAGAACGAGTGATGAATTAAACATTACATTACCGAAATAAACCGTTTTTTTTTAAACCGGTTCCGAACCCTGTTTGAAACTATGAATATTGAATATATTTTCTCTATTTCTTTCATTCTCATACTCCGGTGAGACGATACTTCAGCACAAGGCCTATGCGACACATGCTCTCCGAGGCAGGGGGGGTGAAACACCGCCAACTTCCCAACTCTGGGGTGTTATTAACATTTTCTTGATAGTAAACTCAATAAACCCAATAAACTTTGAACCCAGAACCTGCAGATCTACAGCCGTACATGCTAGCCTCTAGACTACAGAGGTAGTTTTCATATAATTTTCTATCTTGATGCAAAAAACATTTCAAACAAAATAATACTAACTCTCTCCTGTGTGTTTGCGTATATGATATGTCAATTTGGACTTCTGCACGAACGTCTGCCCGCAGTACAGACACGCGTAGGACGTGTCTTTGGAATGTGTTCTGAAACCAAAATATATATTATTAAAACCTCTATGACGACACGTTTGGCTCAGTTTGTAGTAACCCTACTTGCCGGACCAGCGGTAGCGGGTTCGAGTCCCGCTGGCATTCATTTGTGTGATGAGTACGAAGGTTTGTACTCCAGTAATAGGTGTTAATATTTATAATATGTATATATATAAAGTTATATATGTGTACACTACACATTAAACATACAACGCAATCTAGTTACATGTTAAGCTACGAGGCTTGTGTTATGGATACCAGGTAGTTGATACACTACACATATATAACTTCAAATACATACATATTATAAATAAGAACACCCATGACTCGAGTACAAACATTCGTGCTCATCACACAAACGAATACCCACAGCGGGACTCGAACACTCGACCGCTGGCACAGCAAGTAGGGTCACTACAAACTGAGCCAAACGTGTCGTCTCTTTCGTCACCATATTCAAAAGGACGAATAAAAAAGCCGGTGTAACCTGGTATGTGCGGTGCAGGCGCCCTTGTCGGCGAAGGAGCGCGGGCAGTGCGCGCAGCGGTAGGGGCGCTCGCCGGTGTGGCGGCGCTCGTGGCGCAGCATGTTGGAGCGCTGCACGAAGCGCATGGGGCAGTACGAGCAAGCATGGCGCGGACCCTCGTGTATCTGAACGTGCTCGCGGTACGAATCCTTCTTCTGTATATACGGATACGAATTTAGTATCGTGGAGTAGTCTCATTAAAAACATCCATAGATTAGCAAGAAAAATATATCACAAAAGGGTATATGTTTCTAAAAAAAAAACAATCATTAGGACTGCCGACAGAAGTTAAAACATAAAACTTTTGTATATTCAAATTAATTGTTTGATCTTAAATTAAAATTTGTAAATTAAAACTGTTTAAATTTATCTGGTTTTGACATCTATCGGTACTCTGAGTGTTAGCGTTAACACGTCACGTGACCATGTCAACGTATCTTAACCGAATCTCTACATTAAATATCTTTTGAAAAGTCTTATTGAAATAGAAATTATTATCGATACAGAGGCCGAATTTATAGTTTTTAGGTTTTTGTCTGTCTGTCTATGACCGCATCACGAAAAGATCACTGGAGGTATTTTGTTGAAATTTGGTATGATGATAGCTGGTTATCCAGGTCAACATATAGAATACTTTTTACTGCGGGAAAATATCTCATCTCTGAGAAATCTATACTAAACGTTAAAAAATATATACGGTTATAAATGGGTGAACTTTATTTTACCACCAACAGGTGCTTAATAGGCTATATGATACCCCAAATTTATTGTTTGTGTAAAAAATTTTCATACTGTAAATTTTTGTATGTTCAACGTTATTCATGCATAAATTCTGCAAGCAATAGCTATACAATTACATGTTGAACAATAATAATTACTCATTCGCCTTCAGAAAATAGAATAAGTAAAATAATACATGGATAGTTCGTTATACACTTATATAGCATCTTTTAAATTAACGCAAACAAAACCGACATATTTAATATTTCAGAACTGACCGCAAAAGATTTCCCACAATAACTGCACGTGTATGTCTGTTTGTTCGGCTGGTGGTCCTGTCTGTGCATGTATAGCGACGACTTGTACTGGAAGGACTTCCCGCAGTCTACACACTCGAAGGGATGACGTCCGGGATGGCGGAGGAGATAATGGAGCTTTCTGGAAATTGTTATCGTTTATTATAACTTTGAGTTCAATAGCACCTATTATACATATTAATTTAAACAGAAAGTCGGATGTTTAAGTCATTTTTTAAAAACTCTTTTACATTAATATTAACAATTTTAAAAGCTCTTCAGACTTCAGACTCTACCAAAAATACCTTGCCGATTCTTTCATTGTTCATTCTTTCTATATTCCCAAACCATCTGGGCACATATTCGATGATCAAAATCAGCAACATCCCTTACAATAAGATTTACTTTATTATATATATACTACTAGCGGCTCTCCCGCCTTCGCCTCTAGACAGACTCTGTTCGCCTCTAGACAAACAAAAAAAAATCTATCCCACGGGAACTGTACATTTTTCCGGGATAAAAAGTAGCCTATTTGTTATTCTAATGTATGAACTATATTATTATAAAGTTCCATTAAAATCCAATCAGTAGTTTTTGTGTACTAAGCTGTATAAGTTACTATAGTTTTTTAACTATCCCACGGGAACTCTTTAATTTTCCGGAATGAAAAGTATCTTAAATGATGACCGGAAATATAAGGTACCACATGCAAAATTTCATTTAAATCGGTCCAACAATTTCGGAGATTAGCCCGTACAAACAGACAAACAGACAGAGAAACAAAAAAATTGAAAAAAATCTGGATTTGTTCTATTTTTCTTCTTACATCCCCCTGACTCGGTTTTCATTTTTCATTTTTTTCTATGTACAGACATTCGACCTCTACAGTTTTTTTATATATATGTATATCGATAGAAGACTTATTTAGAAATTATTGTATCAACAGAGTAAGAACCCAATAAGAGTATCAACAGCCAAAAGTAAAGAAGTATCAAACTAAACCAATACCAAAACCCCATATACACAATTACCATTAACCATCATCTACCCACCCCATCTATCTATACTACTAACCTCTCATCAATAGTTTGCAACACTTCTTTACACAGTTTACACTTGAACTTGCCGGGTCCGTGCACCTGCGCCATGTGGGTCGCGCACGCGCGTGAGCTGGCAAACTCTCGCTGGCACACGTTGCAATGGACCGTCTTCTCTGGCTTGGGAGTACCGTGGATCATCTGGAAAATGATCATAATATCCTCAATTTAATTCTTTTACTTCGTGGCTTTTAGGAGTGTCAGTTGGGCACAATTTACTTCGCCAATGTCACGTGGAAATCATAATATCTTGTTAACGTGCGTGAATTAGTTATTATTAATTATAGTTTTTTTTTTTTTTTAACTCTTTGTTTTTTATTTTTATTAAGGACTAGCGACTCACGCTCGCTTTGCTCGCGTTCGTCCCTAGGTACGTTTTCACGGTTAGCTATGTTTATACATAAATAGTAGCTTGCTACTCCTAAGATATTCATTTAAATTATATAGCGATATACCCTCGCTTCGCTCGGGTGCGTACGCTGTACGCGGATTTTGTTCACAATTTTATGGGTTTTAATTTTTTATCGCGGAACCCTGATTCTTTTTCTAAAATAAAAGTAGCCTAAGTTACTCCTTATAACATCAGCTATCTGCCAGTGAAAGTCCCGTCAAAATCGGTCCAGCCGTTTCGGAGATTAGCCGGAACAAACAAACAGTCAGACAGACAGACAGACAGACGGACAGACAGACAGACAGACAGACAAAAATTGTAAAAAATATTGTTTTGATATATGTACCGTGTAAACATCCATATGCATTTAGTAAAAAGCGGTTATTTCGATATTACAAACAGACACTTCAATTTTATTTATCTGTATAGATGTAATATAATGAACGGCAAATACCATGAAATACGACTTTGATTGGGACATATTAAAGTGTTTTTGGCGAAGCGAGCAGATTGAAGAGAATTTAATGTCGCGAATTCTTGACCTTGGTTGACCTTTTCTCTTTAAACTAAATGGAGAAAAGGTATGCTAAACTTCTTGTCCAATTTGGTTGCCAATCTCTATATGAATCTGACTAAGACAATATACCAAAGTTTGTAGGTTCAAATCTGGACTGAAATGCTTTAATAAAAAAAAATGGTATCTATTTTGTCTACAATGCCCAACTAACTATATCTGACCACAAATGCTCAATATTCCAATATAATATGCAAATCAAGATAGTATGTTATAGGTTATTTCTTTCTAGCCTGAAACATAAATTAATATTCCATTTACCTTCACATGAAGTTTAAACGATTTCCTATGACTCAAAGGCTTATACAGGCATGGTTCCAGAGAACAATATAACTTGCGGACCTCTGGGTGGTTTGATGCAAAGTGACTCCTCATCTCGTCCACATCTGATAGAACTATGCAGCAAAGACAACACTTGACGAGATATGCCTTGTCTTCGTCTTCACAATGCTTCTCTATGTAGTGATGTAAGTACCATACCTGAAACAAAATGGTCTGTTTGAGACGGTTTTCACTCTATGTGTCACTGTCAAATTCAAATTTTGTTTTTGTAGACAGTAAAATTACTGCTAATACTGCAACTTAGCCTAACCTACTTATTACTGCAACATACGCTCTACATGTAACTAAGTGATGAAAAGTAATAGGATAATATGCTTCGAGAGAGAAAATATTTTGTTACTTTTTTTCTAAGGTTATTAAGAAAAAACTTTTTTACCATGTTATATCACACAATGTAAAGTAACTATTTCACTCTCTTGTCAAAAAAAATCTCAATCCAAAAAAACAAAAATGTTACTTTATAAATATAAATAAAAAAGTACCGCTACATACAAGATGAAAAGATGGAAAAACCCACTTTGCATTTAAAGAAATGTATATATAGATACAATTATACAAAAATGTGAACAGTGTCAACTACAAATTAGTAATATTTTCTAGATAAAAAAAATAGTATTATATCAAACACATTTAATAGCATAATAATGTTGATATTTTGAAAGTGAATTTTTCATTACTATAGTTATTCTTAAAACATTATAGTCAATTAAATTTGTGTACTGTATTGCAGATACATAACTTATCATACAATTTAACTTACCTTATCACCAAAAGTTTTAGAACAGGGTTCACATTTATAAAAATATTCCTTGTATTTATTGTAATGCACTCTTATCTGATGCGTTTCCCTGTCTGGCTCATTCCAGAACAATGTTGAACAGTACTTGCATTTGAACCCTACATGTGGACTAAAACAATTTTCATAGTCTAAACAGTTGTAGTGTTCTGTTAAATGCTGTCTAGTTGACTCACGGTTATCAAATTCTTTGTCACAAAACTGACATATCCATAGGTCATCAAAATCAGCCAACTCACTGGTAATATGATTTGTTAAATCATTATAAGTATCAAAAGTTGCTGCACAAACCCGACAGGAATACAAAGGCACTGATTTGACACTGTGCATTTTGTTCATATGTGTTGCAAACGACTGTACTGTTTCCAATTTAGTTTTACATAGTGGACATTTTACATTGTTTAGATAATCTGATTTAAGCTTATCATACTCAATATGAGATATTTCAGGTACTTTATCTTCACTAACACTAGAAAGGAGCTGATTTATATAGTCAAAATAGGATCTTTCAATAATAATCATTTCTGTCACTGTAACATCAAAATCTTCTTCGCCTTTATAATCTAATACTTCAGTACCTTGACTGTTCTCATCTTTTGCTACTATCTCTGCTCTAACTGCTTTATTTTGTTCTTCAGCATCACTCGGAACCTCTTTTTTAACACTAGGCATTACAATTTCAACAGGTACAACCTTTACATTTCCAGGAGGTGGTTCACTCTTAGGTGTTAAATCAACATAACCAAGCCTTACATGTCCTTTTAGTTGTTCATTAATAAAACGGTCAGTAACATCAGCACCATCTACTGTAAATGGAGTGCTTTTTCCGGCAATTAGGTTGGTTAAACATTTTAGAGTAAAATGATGATAGCCCATGAAATGTCCAAAAAATGTGGAAGACAATAAGTCTGTTTTTGAGCACAGAGAACACATAAATTTTTCATCTCCATCATAATCTAAATGCCAAAATTGATCATCATTTTGACAAGAAGCATTGGTTACATTGTGCTTTTGAAACAAATGTGAACTGTAATTTTCATCTGCAGTGACTCTAAAATGGCAGAGTCTGCAATGCACTAAATTATGAACACTACTAAGGTGATTACGTAGCAAGACTTCTGATGGGAATGTCTCCACACATTGGGAACAAGGCCATGGTGAATGAAATTTTTCATGTTCCCACCAAGCATCTCTGTCCGGTACAAAGTATCTACAAAACAAGTTAACTTTTATACTTGAAAGTAATACTAATAAATTATAAATACTTTAAAGAAATTAATAGCACTTTTTTGGATATCATGATGATATCCATTTCTCTTTTTACATTGTATTTTATTTTTTTTAATTTACAAGGCTATTTCATTATATTGGTGTGATCATAATGAATTAACAATTATACTTAATGGTAAGTTCAAAAATAATAATTTTACTGAAAGAACATAGAAATGTTACTCAACCTAATATATTAAAAAGTAAAATGTGTTACCTGCAAATACCACAAAAATCTTTCTTATGATTTAATGCATAATGTAATATCATTTTTGATCTATTTATAAACCAATCTGAACACAATAAACAACTATAAGGCCCTGTTGGGTTAAGATCCTTTAAATAAAGCCACACATCCGCTGGTCTTTCTATTACCCCAGGTCCTATCAGATTGTTTAATTTTCGATGAAATTTTATAGTCACGCCTAATTTTTTTGCCGGTGGTTCTTTCTTCTTTTTCTTCTTTGGTTCCTCATCACTACTCTCACTTGGTGGTTCATAATCAAAATTATCGGGGTCTTTTTTCTTGGCAGCCGCCAAATTAGATAGAGGTTCATCATCTGACTCGTCAGAAGCCATTTCTATATATTGATCAACATAAAAAAACGACACTAAATCTAAATATAAATAAATGTAATAATAGATAAAATTCTGTTCTATTAATTCACTTGAAAACTCCTCTTAACTTAAAAGAAGGGAGACTCTTGAAGAACTTTCAGATGAAGCAAACAAGTTATGAATTGAATGCTGTCAACAAATATTGACAAAATAGGGAAGTTGTATAGTACCTATGTACAGATTAAATCAATATCAGGAAGATTTAGATCATCTCCACCGAAGATGATTAAATTTCTTTAAAAAAGACACAATATTTTAAAATGAAAAGAATTGTTAATTTATTAACAATTAAAATGAGTTTATTTAACAAATTATTAATATTTTTATTTCTAAAGCTATAGACAATGTGTAAACATGTAATAATCTGTTTGTTAGGAAACTCCATTCTACGCATTTAAGTAAAGTAAATTGCAATATTTTACAAAATAAAAACTTGATATGTGATAATTAACATATTATTTAGTCAAAAATAACCCTATTTTGATTATAATACAAATGTTGTGGCTCGTAACACATTATTTAACTCAATTCTTTTTATACTGAATGGTTATTTTTACTAAAAATCCCCTGTACAATGGAGCACTATTTATAAAAAAGTCCTATCGTGGCAGCCATTTTATAGATATGAATTTGTCTATGGCAAGAGCCAAAGAAAGGTGAAGCTAAACAAAAGGGTAGCATGTAGATACTATTTGCTAAATTATTAGTGGAATGTAATGAAAAATAGTAATATCAAAAGTTTGTAACCGATATGTATAAGTGAATTTGATCCATATAATAATTGTGTGTTGTATAAGTCAATAAATAGAAGCACAATGCATCGTGTAATGGTGGCCATTAGGACTAATAATTATGTATATTGGCATACTTACAGTTTTACGAACCATCAATGATACATATAAAATTGGACTACAGTGTGTGTGTTTATATAAAGTTTGACTTAAACACTATGTAAATGTGACAGTGTTTATATTATGTGAGTGAAAGATTATAACAGTGTAAATAGTAACATTACGATGGCCCAGAACCAAGGGGAGGTTCAAGTGACACCGACCCAGCCTGTAAAAGATAAGGATATTTACGCTTGCCTTCCCGATATACGAACAAACGGGCCACTTGGTCCTGACGAACCTTGTCCTGGTGGTGAGGAATTGCGATGGTTACCTGCTCAGGCTACAGACAGGGATCTTGTTATGTACTTGAGAGCTGCTCGTTCAATGGCAGCATTCGCAGGTATGTGTGATGGTGGATCGCCAGATGATGGCTGCGTTGCAGCAAGTCGTGATGATACTACTATCAATGCTCTAGATGTTTTGCATGACTCTGGTTATGACCCGGGAAGGGCTCTACAGGCACTCGTAAAATGCCCAGTCCCAAAAGGAATTGAAAAAAAGTGGTCAGAAGAAGAATCAAAACGATTTGTGAAAGGTATCCGACAATTTGGTAAAAATTTCTTTAAGATAAGAAAAGATTTACTTCCTCACAAGGATACTGCTGAATTAGTTGAGTTTTATTATTTATGGAAAAAGACCCCCGGGGCAAGCAGTAACAGACCACATAGAAGACGTCGACAGGCTTCTTTGAGGCGAGTTCGCAATACAAGGAATTCTCGTGCAGGGACACCTAAGGAGCAAACTCCAGAAGCAACACCCACAGTGCCTGATACAAATGGTTCTAGGCCCTCACCCAATCCAAAAGAAACAGGTGAAATGAGTTCTGTCACAGAAGACGAAAATTCTGAAGATGATAGTGACTCTAGAGAAGCCGGAGATCTTGCTAAGGTTGATAATGGAAGAGTTGAAAATCCTGATGATTCACCTAGCAGAATGAGAACAAGAAATAAATCTAAAGAACAAACTACTCCAAATGGCAAGAAAGGTCAAGATGAAAGTGATAATGATTCTAAATCGAATCTAACAAAATCTAACAAATCTAACAACAAACCAAATACACAAAGTACAAATAATAATATACAAGAAAAAGTTTTATCATCGCCAGTTGCTAAAGATATCAAAAAGAAAGTAGCTAATGGTAAAGTAGATGTCTCCAAAGTCAAAAAGCGTCTTCCTGATGATACTAAACTTGAAGGTATTATGGATGGTGATGTTCAAATGAAGAAAAAGAAAGCTGCTGATGCTCCTGAGAGTCCATCGGAAAGTTTGACAAATGATAGTTTTCCTGCGATGGATGATACAGAAAGTGTTGAACCAGAACCAGAAGCTTGTGATTTTAGTTTTAGCAAAACTGACAAAGAAAATACTGATCAAAATAAGGAACCTGAGCCTGAACAACCTCAGAAACAAGGAGAAGCACAAATTAAGACAGAAAATTCAGAACCTATCATTAAAACAGAAAAAGATGGTTTACCTCCAATTTTTAAGGTAGTTCCTGAAAAGGATGATAGAAACATTCTTGATTTAAAAACAGACTCAAATACTCCTAAAAATCCAGATAATATGGAACCAAGATCTCTTCCAATATTTCCAAAAACTGAACTTATTATACCAAAAGTTACTCCGATGTCCACTGACGTCATGGAAAAGATTAAAATAAAAGAAGAAATAGATACAGAAGAACATACCCTTAATTTACAAAAAGAAGATTTTCAGAAAGATCCTCTTGCACATAATTTCTCAGGTCATGCATTGAGTCAATCAAGTAAGCCTTTGAATTTAGAAAATACTAATTATTTTGTTAAAGATAGCCATATGTATAATCCTAAACTTAATCATAACATCAAAATTGAAGGTGTTCCTAATAACATTTTTAACCCAGCAAATATGACAAAAGATAATTCAATTATAAGAAACACTAAAGATTTTGGTGGTGGATTGCCACCTTTTTCATATCCACCTAACATTAATTTCGCCAGTGATCCCAATAAACATAACCCTCTTATAAATCCTTTGAAAACAGTAATCAAGCTTGAACCTAGAGATGACACATCTGAAATGAAAAGTCAAAATACTCCTGAAATATTTACAGCAACTATATCAACTGCTAGTAAAGTAGATTCACCTAGCACACCTCGTTTGGATACTATGCAAAGAATTAGCCCATCACCGACAAACGCACGTGCATCGTCGCCTCCACATATGGAACATCCTGCTGCTACAAACACTGAACCAATTTCACCTGCAAATGTGCAAGACATGAAATCACAAGAATCTGAAGTAGAAGACAAGCAACCTACTGATTTAAAAACACAGCCAATCCCAAAATTAGACTCCCAAAACTTAAGGCCTCCAATCTTTCAACCAAGTGTGCGACCTGAAAATCTTGGTGTAAGATCAACTGAAGCTCAAAATATTACACCTGTATCTGTACAAAGTATGCCTCCTCCTTCTCTGAGTCAACCATCAATCACAGGACTTTTACCTCCGGGTCCTCTTATATCTGTTGGGAGTGGAACTAATGTTAATCCTTATGGATTTATGCCAGCTTCGTTATATGGACATCCTGGTCACCCAGGATTAGAAAAGCCTGGATCTTTGCCTCCATTAATGCAGCAAGTACCTCCTTCGCATAGTCATTCTGCATCAAATCTTATATCTCAACAATCTAACCAAAATGATCCAGGTATGCCACAAGATCTTAAAATTAAACAAGAGGTGCCAGATAACATGCCAGCTAATTTATCTACTCAAAATGTATCTGATCCTCTCCAGTCACTTAAAGAAGTGAAAGTCCCTGGTTATCCTATTGGAAGTGCTATTGCCCAACACTTAAGTTCTGAAAGGGATAGGGAGTCGTTATCAAGCGTTGAAAATAATAGCCGACCTCCAAGTCAACCACAGAATGAAAATTCTAACATGCCAAGTGCCTTCCTTGGCCCAAGAATAGAAAGTATTAAGAAAGAACCGGATTTCCTTCACCAACCTCATATAACTCCGGTATCAACAAGTCAAGGTAGTGGATCAGATACTGCAAGCGCTGCCCCACCTGTTAAAAGTCCTCATACACCTACACCTATTAAAAGTCAGCCAAGTCACAATGGAACACCTGGTCATCAACGAGCTACGACATCGCCTTTTTCAAGACATCTAACCAGTCCATCTCAACCAAGGCAAATATCCGCCTCGCCTGTACAACCAAATACACCAGTGTCTCATTCAGCTCTAAATTTAATGAATCCGACACCACTTACAATCCCGTCTACTATGGCAGGCCCTGTTATGCATTCTGGACAACAACCTGGACATCCACCTCCACATCCGTTTGCTTCTCCTCTTCACCATCCCCATCACCATCTCCTTCATCCGTCTTCTATTTTCCAACTTTCTGCTGCTGCAGCAGCCCACGCTATGCATCCTTATTATTCACACCCCCATCCCGGCTATTCAATGCCATACCCATATCCTTATGGACCTTTGCCACAGCATCATCCCATACCGCCAATGCACCCTGCATCTAGTACACCAGGAAGACATGACCCAGTGAAACCGTCAACGATAGAATCAACGACTATGCTTAGCGCTCATCATAGCACCAGTTCATCAGTAACAACGCGTTCTTTAAGAGAAATTTCTGAAAGCTCTGAGGACCCAAGAAATCCAAATGCAACCACTGAGAGACATCAGTTGCACGAAACCACAATGACTCATCACCATTCAACGAGTCACCACAGTGCTGTACATACTAGTACAGAAAAACAACCCAGCCATGTTGGAGGGGGTACAAACCATACCCTTTCAATATCTCATTCTACTTCTAGTAGTTCATCACAGTCTATTCAGCATAAAATTAATACGCAGCAAAAATCCAGTTCACACTCTAGTTCACCACTGCATTTATCTGCCAGTGTATCACAGACAACAAGTTCATCTTCAAGTGTAAACGTATCAAATAATCATACTCATCACCATTCTCATCATCTGGCTCATCATCCAGAACGACTCTCTCCAGCGGATTCCATGCTTCTTCGTCATCATCCAAAAATGTTACCCGGAAATCCAAATCACCTTATGATTCAGCCCCCATCCATGGGTCATCCTGGATTGAGCTTAGGATTACCACCTGGTCCTGGTCCGAGCTCTATTGAAAGCTTGCGACTCCATGCACAAGCTGCGGCTGGATTACAAGCTTCACATGCAAGATCAGGATCTCCTCACCAGATGCCTCATGGGCATCCGCATTTACGTGGTCCTCCACGACCAATACCAGAAGAAAATCCTGAATTAAAACTTGAAACTCAGTCACAACCAGAAGAAGAAGAAATACCAAGCCCAGCACATATACCTCATGGACCTAGTCCAGAGCCCAAGATAGAAGATACTGAATGTCACAGATCACAATCTGCAATATTTTTGAGACATTGGAACAGAGGAGATTATAATTCATGTACACGAACTGACCTTATCTTTAAACCAGTACCAGAATCCAAACTTGCAAGAAAAAGAGAGGAAAGGTTAAGAAAGCAAGCCGAAAGAGATAGAGAAGAGAGAGAAAAAATTGCTCAACAAGCACATAGAAAAATAGCTACTCCTGAGAAACCTGAAACCAAACCTCCGTCTAGAGGTGCTATTGAAACTATTACTTCACCGTATGACAGATTTCCTAGACCACCTGGTTATCCCGATACGCCAGCATTGAGACAGTTATCTGAATATGCAAGGCCTCATGCTGGTTTTAGCCCTGGCAATATGCCTCGACACTGCATGGATCCTATGCTACAATATCAATTGAGTTCTATGTATGGAGCGGCCGGTGCTAGAGAACGGCTGGAACTCGAACATTTAGAGAGAGAAAAACGAGATAGAGAAATAAGAGAGTTGCGGGAGCGGGAACTCAATGACCGATTAAAAGAAGAATTGCTTAAAAATAACGTCGGTCAAAGAACACTCGATCCACATTGGCTAGAAATGCATAGACGTTACGGAATGCCACCTCCGCCGCCACAGGGAGCGATACCTGTACAATTCGGTTTATACCCTCCAGGTCACGGTCCCGCTGCACTTTCACAGTTGGAACGAGAGAGACTTGAAAGGCTTGGTATTCCACCAGCGGGAGCAGGAGGTCCACCGCCTTCGGTTCCAGTTACGGGAGCCCCGCCTCATCATCCACACCATCCGCATCCCGGGGTTGCAGCGGCGCAACTAGAGGCAGCCGAGAGATTGGCATTAGCCGCAGACCCGATGGTCAGATTGCAAATGGCAGGAATAAACCCCGAATACCATGCGCACACTCACGCGCACACGCACGCGCACTCTCACACGCACCTGCACCTGCACCCGGGGCAGCAGGCGGCACAGGCGCAGCAGGATGCGCTGAGCCTGGGGCTGGGCGCCTCTGCACCGTACCGGCCGCTGCCTCACCCTGACCTGCTGGGCCGCCCATACGCCGAGCAGCTGGCTCAACAGGCGGCGGCACACGAGCAGCTGCAACGTCAGCTGCTGCTGGAACGCGAACGCGGGTTCCTGCACCCAGCACACCACGAAGACTTCCTGCGCCAGCAGCGTGAGCGCGAGCTCAAGGTGCGCGCACTGGAGGAGGCCGCGCGCGCCTCGCGACCGTAGGGGCCCGCGCGCCTCCCGCCCGACGACGCCGTGGTCGTGATCGAGTGAAGTGAGGCTCGTCTCCTGAGTACTGTGCACTGCAAGTGTTCACGCGCTAGTGTTGCCACTAGCGCGATCTGCAATCGGACAATTTTCGTTTTTTTACGTGTGACGATACCTGTAATTTATATTTATAAATCGAGTATTTAAGTTTTTATAATATTTTTATAGTCGCATGGTCGTGTAGTACGCTTGTTTCCATGCTCAAATTTATTTTATAACGACTAGTCATAATTAAATTTTATTTGTAGAGGACGACAAGTGAGTCGCACGTTTTACATAGAGTGCTGTTAGATTAAATTATTGTTTTATATTTTAATGATTATACAGTTTAAGGGTGCTGGTTTACATTCTCACGGATGGGCCGCTCTGCTCCGACGATTTTCTGTCTCGGAGGGATCTATGCTTTTATGTTCATGACATAATAATAGTTATTCGTTGTACTTGTAAAAATTTTAAGACAAAAGTAGGGACTGTGACTTGCCTTCTTGTCGACTTGCCTTTTTGTGTACTTGAACATAGTTATGATCTGTGTTTCTACATAATTAAAGTAAATAAAGAGTATAAGTACATTACGTCTATGAGTCTCGTTGGAACGATATTAATTTGTCTCACCTAGAACGAACAGATTTCAAGTACGCAATCATGAAGCTAGTTAAAATCACATATCAACTGAAGTATTGTAAAACTTTCTTGATATTGGCAGGAGAAATATTGTTTTGAAGCAGTCCGGGTCTGATAGATTGGAAAGGTGTAAACGCCGACCTTGTGAATCGTGAGCTCATTCGACCATTAATGATAGTAATATATTTTTTTAAGTCGTATAGAGCTCGATTATTGTAATTGACTGTGTTATGGCTGCAAATAATTATAACGTGCTGTCAATGATAACTATTAATTGCAAGCTAAAAACCATTATAATTGAGTTTTATTTATCTAGAGCAATGTACCTTCGGAATGATATGTATGTAATCATATATTATTTTGCATTTTTTTTAAATAATTTCCATTTATTATGTTTCTCATACAATATTCCCAGTGTTTCGGTGTCTAATAACAATAGTTTATGAGAGAAACAAATTTTTCCAGTGCACAAACAACTTGACTTAAAATATCTCGTACAATAACAAATATATGGCATAGTATTGTGAACAGTCATAACACAGAGCTGTTTAGTTTACGACATATTAGCTTTACTGCAAATTTATTGCCGACGTTAAATATTGTTAAGTACAAAATATTTATACACTAACACATTTCACAACTGGTGAATTTAAAAAGTTGGCAATATGTATGCAGTGTACGTACACTGAATACTTACTTTATATCGATTGTATATCACAAATTATAAAAAAAATCCTTCACTTTCTTATTCATAAACGTTTATTTGAATCTATTGTAGCGCAAAATATATTTTTTCTATAATTTAAATTGGAAATAATAAAATAAATATATTTTATATGTAATAGATATAAACGTTTACGAATAATAGAGTAATATTATACCTACTTACATGTATTCTGTAAAAATAGTAAGTAACAGCGAGATGAATTAACGCGATACATATTGTGGTTCAAAACCACATTGTTTTTTTGTTTATAAAATACGAATGTCGCAAAAAAAGAAGTGTGCATTAAATAATGTAAATTTATCTAAGTAATTTTTCACCCACTGTACACATTGAAGTACTTTATTGCACTATATTGTAAAATAAATCCTTTTGTAATAAATAGATCCTGTTAGTGATGAAATAAAGTTAAAGTTATAGAATATTCTAGAATAAATAAATTTCAAAATGTCGCTTGGTAGGTGTTATGTTCATAATGCCGTTTATTTTCCGATATTAAAAAAGAGAATGAGTATTATTTTTAGAGAAAAATTATATCTTTTAATTAAGAGGTTGCGTGTCGGATTAAAACTTCATTTATTTAGACAATAAGATTAAATGGATGTCTTAGTGCTTTTGTGTAAATTTTTTTGAATAATATATGTGGAAAAATTCATTATCTTGTTTTAGTTGTTCCATTGAATACTAAGAAATTAATATGGAGATATTAATTTAAATGTTTGCCGGTAATTGTGGTTGTTTAAAATCCTTTATCTTATGTACGAAAATTTCTTAACATACGAATGTCCTAACGTGACGTGAATAATCATTCTAATCTATAAATATATTATCTAATAATCCTTAATTCCTCGCGAATGTTAAAAGTAGTGATGTACCTACTCTAACTTTGCCAGTGTGCTTTTTTCTATTCACATTTGATACTTGTCGAAAATTTGAAAAGCTTACATTAATAATTTTAGCTTTTATTAATCGTAACAAAGACAAATAAATAATAGATTCCTACTAAGTTTCAAATATTTTAATTTTTCAGGAAAAGATCCCTTTTTAACATAATTTTTACCTAAAATTTTTGAGTACGACTCCTTATTTTCTCTCCTCAGTTTCTTAAAGGATGGGTGTCAATAACCTAAGTAATTTCCCCTATAAATCACGGAATATTAAATAATATCACAGAACCTTATTAATATTTATTTTTTTAATGTTAGACTATACTATACTCTGCACGTTTGAGATAATATTTATTACTTTTCATAATTAATATTTTTGTTTTTAAATTGTTGTTCTTAAATTCAACATTGTTTTTATTTCTTTACATTAGGGTAACCTAACACTTTGTCTTCTACATATATGACAGTATAGTGTAAATAATATATATATTTATATATATATACATGGTGGAACAAATCGATGGGACATGGAAGAAAAGTACCTTAAATATTGAAGTTATCAAGATTTACTCAAAGGAAACATTTCTTTATTTTTAAATAAAACTATCTTTTCGGATTATTTCGCGGATTTATTTTGATTTTTGGTTCCCGATGTTTCGAATGCTTTACAGCAATCATGGTCACGGGAGAGACTAAGGTGGTAGACATCTCAAAAGCGTTATATACTTGTTACAGACAGTGCCCACAAATTTACAAAAATGATTTTGAAAATTCAAAAATAGCACCAGAGTACCTTACAATATTTGTTGATTTTAATTCTAAACATATTTAAAAAAGTTTAATAAGTATTATAATTAAATATTATTTGTTTAATTTTAGCTGTTATTATTATAAATATTACAATATTTTAAAAAAACTTTAAGAATTATTAATGTAATATTATTTAGTGTTGTTATTACTATAATATGTCTAACCACAAAGAAAATCAAAATAGAAAATCGAAATAATCCGAAAAGATAGTTTTATTTAAAATGTCAAATATTCGCGTAAATCTAAGAAAGTATTATTTCTTTATTTTTAAAAGTAATAATAACTACATTTAATTTTTTTTAAAAAAGCTTACCTGAACCGGGAATCGAGCAAAATAAAAATGCAAAAAAGGACACCGTCACTATTTTATCGAATTAATCGATAGGGTCTATGGTAAGGATAAAATCTCTCGAACAAACATTGCGTCTTAGAATTAAAGAAAACGATGAAAACTTACAAATTATACATATCGACTCTAACATAGTGGAACAAAAGCATAAGACATGGAAGAAAAGTGTTTTAAACACTGAAAATATCAAGTTTCACTCCAAAGAAACATTATTTTATTTTTAAGAATATGATAAACTAGATTTATTTTTTTTTTAAAAGAGGTGACCCGAACCGGTAATCGAACCAACGAAATATGCAAAGCCATATGGCGTCAGAGTGGCCTTTCGTCAGGTTTTTAGTGGGTAGGCTGCCGTGCGCCATTTTTGCGCGGCAGGAGCTCCACATACCCCGCCTCTCTTCCCTAGGCGAGCGGGTACCCGGAAACAGGGTTTTCCTGACGTAAAAAAAAAGGTGCACGAGTGGTGTGCTGTTGTAAGCATGTACCTGCAGTTCTCTGATATTTAGGATATAACAGGTACTTGAAAGATCATCTCAAAAGGTGACTTACAGTGACTCCATCCTAAACACGTCACAGTGGTCGAGTAAAATAATACCTAGCGAAAACTCAGATTAATCATTTTTACTATTTTCACAAGTAATTAATGATAATCTAACTGGTTTCGCTAACTTATTAGCTTAATTGCCTTATTAAACTTAATTATTTCTTGTCATATATGTACATAATAAAGTACCTATTTGACTTTATTTGGTTTTTATCTTAAATACAATTACCCTTAGTTAATATATACACGAATAAAAACCCAAAATTCTTCAGGGGAAAATATACCTATCTTATTGACACCCATCCTTTCACAAAATCTTTTCACAGTGTTTTCATTTAGGAACAGCTCTTTCTTAGTCTGGGTTCGTACACGGTACAAATCAGTCAGATTATATCTATACTAATATTATAAAGCTGAAGAATTTGTTTGTTTGGTTAAACGCGCTAATCTCAGGAACTACTAATCCGATTTGAAAAAATCTTTTTGCATTGGATAGCCCGTTAACTGAGGAAGGCTGTAGACTATATATCATCCCGGAAAGTTGTACGGTTCCTGTGGTATGGATCTGTTTTTGTCTAGGGACGAACCCGAAACGAAGCGAGGGTGAGTCGCTAGTAATAGGTAAATAATTATAGTGCCTGCTGAATAAAAGCACTTAACTAAAATTTCAAATACAAGGGAAAAAGGAAATCAAATTAACATAATATATTAAGATAGTAGTTTTTGACCGCAACTCCACTCGCGTGGTAGGTGGTCTATGAAAAGCATTTGCTCCATTCAGAATTTCACTCACTAAACCGTTTTAGCGCAAAGTAGCTAAAAACGTTATATATATATATATATATATGTAATAGTTTTATTTATTAAATATACCCTACCTACCTATTTAACTTATTACTTATACCACAAATCATAATACTTATACCTATTAAAATAATTGTTATAAAAATAAAAACTATTGTTCATAAGTATAGAATGAAAACTTATTATTATCCGATGCGTGAGAAACAAAAAAAGAAGTTCTTGTCAAGATGTACATTATTAGTACTGCTAACTTTTATAGTGTACGTTACCAAGTATTTGATTAATCGATATTTATGTAAACAAAATATGGGTCTAACTAGCAATACAGGATTATTAGCAAGTGTGTCACAGAAACCCAGTGGAAAACAAAAGGATGCCGATTTTGTAAGTAGAGCATATCATAACCCTGTTGAAAAACTCCAATAGGATCCCATCAAAAGCGACAAAAGCCACATAGAAACCAATAAATATTTATTGGTTTCTATGTGGCTTTTGTCGCTTTTGATGGGATCCTATTGGAGTTCTTAAACAGGGAATGTAGACAGGTATATGTACCTATAATAAGTTGTATAGTCCAGGTTTTCCTCAAGTTTAGGAAACTTCCAATAACCATTAGTTTTCCCACTAGGGGTCAGCTCATTGTAATTTGAAGAGAGCTGACGATAAGATTTATTTTATTTGGTTTCTAAAATTACATTAATCAATTCTATTCGAAGAACTGAGTAAAAACAGCAAGTATTATCGCTAGATGCATATAAATCCTTAGATAATTGGTTTTTTCTATCATTTTAAAAATAAATACTTAATATATTAAAAGATTTTATTTATATTATTGTGTTATTATGTAAATCCGTTCAAACTGCCTAATAATGAAATAGTAAAAAAGCGAAATCTGTACATGAAATATTATTTAAAAACAATGACTGTTATGTATTGTGTATCTACACAATATAGACCCCCAAAACCATAGTTGTTAAATGTTTGTCTGTTTTTCTGTATGTGTGCATTTTAAGTATAAAGTACCTACTGAACAGATTTTAACTAAATTTTGTGTAGAGATAATTTTTGTGTAGAGAAACTGATTCTGCCAAATTGTCCTTCATACAAAAATTTCAGAGATTTATTACACAATTGTTATATGTAGGTATAGGAACTATTATAAGCAAGGCTAAAAATTAACAAATTTATCAATTTAGCGCGCTAAGATCTCTCATGTTCATGGGAAAATACAATATTCTATCAAATCGCTCATCTACATTCATACATCAGCTATCCATACTCGTAAATCGTAGTATAAAACTAACGCTGTCTGCTTTTGCCCTGTTTCTGCCCTCAGGGTCGGACTGGCCATACAGTTGATTTGGCATTTGCCAGCCGGGCCCCAGCCTGCGCGGGCCCCCCACGGGCAAGCGATAAACCCAGCAAGACAGGTGGTAGGTAGGATAGGGGGCCCAGCTCTTGCGACCTACATGTAAACTAGATCAGATAGTTCGTTCATACAATTAGAGAAGAATGAAGAGGAGAAATGAAATAGAAAAATTCGAAAATGGTTGAACCTGAACAGGCCATTCCTGTTCCCTGAAACTAATTTTGAAAATTTCTGAACGGCGATAACTTTTGATTGAATCAACTTATTTAGACGTGTATCATTATAGTCCGATCGGAATCCGGTTTAGGAACAAAAAACGAAAACCTGAAGTTTTATGTTTTTAAAACGTTAGTAGGTATATAAGGAACAAAAATTCGTAAAATGCCTCCGATGTTCCAGCTACCCCCGAGAAATGGAGGGATGAAAAACGTTAAAAAAAAAAATAATTTTCGGCTTAATGTGATGTAAATTGACCAAATTTTTATAAACTGATTACACCAATGAATTTTGCGAGACAAAACGAAAAAAACGGTGTGCATAAGTTTTTAATTTGTCGCTATTACTTATACAATGTCGCCGTAAACGTTCCAACTTTGCATTTGATGAGTCGTGAAAAAATAAAAAATTGCAAAGCGTATATATATGTATACCGTTTCTTTTGTATTTTTTCCATTAAAATCTATTTTTGTTATTTTTTCGAGTTTATCGATATTTTTATAAATGTTTGATTGATTTTGGAGTTAAATTTAAATTTTAAAGCCTTAACAATAAAAAAAGTATGGCATAATTGACAATATAAACTGATAAATATCCTAAATAATTGATTAAGATGAGGCTTTTGTGTTATCGATTAGTTTTTATATTTTTTAAGTTTTTCCGCATAAATCTGCATTTTCTTGATACACTACTATAAAAAAATCAAAGGATCGAAAAAAAATCCTACATTTTTTAAAGATTTTTGAATGGCTGTATCTCAGCGGAAAATAACTGTATCGAGATGAAAAAAAGTATTTCATTGCTTCAAGTTTCTAGTTTTAAGGTATTTAAATATATATTTTTTTCAACGTACGGTTATTGCGTAATCATAAAAAAAGGTCGTAAATTTTTTTTGAAAACTTTGGTTTTTTTTTTGATTACTCGGACTTAATTTCTTTTTTAAGTTAAACCAATACATGAATTAGATAACATGATTATTCAGCTTTAATTTGATCTATCCGTTATCTCTTTACGTTGATTTTTTTCCGAGATAGTCAACTTTCAATGAAAAAGGATCCTTTTCTCTTTAATCATCAATATCTTAGCATTCATTTATGAAATTTTTTTATGATTTTTAACAAAACTGTGACTACATTTTGTAAATATCAACTTATTTTCATTATGTTATATTTTTGAATAATTAATAAGCAAGATTAGACTATGAATGAATTCCATTTCTTTCTGATATTAACTTAAAATCTAAATTTTCAGAGAAAAAAAACAATTAATTTAACTCCAAAATCGATTAAAAATTAATAAAATATCAAAAATAATAACATAAATTGATTTTAAGGGAAAAAATACAAAAGAAGTACTATACGTGACGCCCACTTTTTTTTATTTTCCCGCAAAATGCATTGGTGTAATCAGCTTATAAAAATTTGGTCATTATAGTTCACTTTTTCAATGATTATTAAAAATAATATAGTTTACAAAGTAAAAATTATCGATTTCTCTATTTAATACTTTCTTAGATTTACGCGAATATTTGACATTTTAAATAAAACTATCTTTTCGGATTATTTCGCGGATTTATTTTGATTTTTGGTTCCCGACGTTTCGAATGCTTTACAGCAATCATGGTCACGGGAGAGACTAAGGTATTAGACATCTCAAAGCGTTATATACTTGTTACAGACAGTGCCTACCCACAAATTTACAAAAATGATTTTGAAAATTCAAAAATGGCACCAGAGTACCTTACAATATTTGTTGATTTAAATTCTAAACATATTAAAAATATTAAAAAGTTTAATAAGTATTATAATTAAATATTATTTGTTTAATTTTAGCTGTTATTATTATAAATATTACAATATTTTAAAAACTTTAAGAATAAATAATGTAATATTATTTAGTGTTGCTATTACTATAATATGTCTAACCACAAAGAAAATCAAAATATTAATTATTTATTAAATACTAATTATTTATTAAATACTAATTATTTATTAAAGTATTATTATTGTTTTATATGTAATTTAGAAATTAACTTTTTTAATTTAGATTTCTAATGTAATTTTAAGATAGAATATTAAGCAACACTATCTTCACAGATAAAATATATATTAATCTGAATCATTGTTATAGCGATCCACACAGTATGAACTAACTACATCTACAGGTCTGTTTTCTTTGTTTTTGCCGTTAGATGTTATTATGTTTATTACAGGATCCCACGATGATGGTAGTACCCAGCCATCTTCCCTATTGAAGTTTGGATGTTTTTTAATTTCAATAGCTTCGCGAATCATCCTGGGGCGATAACGGCTTTCTTTCGCAAGTATTTGTGGATTATCAAAGCGAATGTAGTGGCTTGGGCGATCCTGGCTATGTTTACAGACTGCAGATGTTGTATTGCGACGGTGCTTCACATCAGCTATGTGTTCTTTGACCCGAGTTCTAATGGATCTCTTTGTTTGTCCGATGTAGGAGAGCCCACAATCACAATCAAGTTTGTATACCCCTGCATCTTGGAGAGGGATGTGGCACTTGACTGGTGGTAAAAACTGACTAATTTTCTTTGGCGGCTTGAAGTAAGTTTTGATTGAAGCACGCTTTAAGATGTAGCCAATCTTGTCAGTGACTCCTCTCATGTATGGCAGGACTGCAGGGACTCGCTCGACTGTGGCTGGCTCGTCTGTGACGAGCAACACCTGGCCGGAGAACTGCAACATGTCAAGCAAGTTCTGCGAGACAACAAGCTGCAAGTGCCGCGCCTGCGTCACAGTGACCGAGTGAAACCAGCCACAGTCGAGCGAGTCCCTGCAGTCCTGCCATACATGAGAGGAGTCACTGACAAGATTGGCTACATCTTAAAGCGTGCTTCAATCAAAACTTACTTCAAGCCGCCAAAGAAAATTAGTCAGTTTTTACCACCAGTCAAGTGCCACATCCCTCTCCAAGATGCAGGGGTATACAAACTTGATTGTGATTGTGGGCTCTCCTACATCGGACAAACAAAGAGATCCATTAGAACTCGGGTCAAAGAACACATAGCTGATGTGAAGCACCGTCGCAATACAACATCTGCAGTCTGTAAACATAGCCAGGATCGCCCAAGCCACTACATTCGCTTTGATAATCCACAAATACTTGCGAAAGAAAGCCGTTATCGCCCCAGGATGATTCGCGAAGCTATTGAAATTAAAAAACATCCAAACTTCAATAGGGAAGATGGCTGGGTACTACCATCATCGTGGGATCCTGTAATAAACATAATAACATCTAACGGCAAAAACAAAGAAAACAGACCTGTAGATGTAGTTAGTTCATACTGTGTGGATCGCTATAACAATGATTCAGATTAATATATATTTTATCTGTGAAGATAGTGTTGCTTAATATTCTATCTTAAAATTACATTAGAAATCTAAATTAAAAAAGTTAATTTCTAAATTACATATAAAACAATAATAATACTTTAATAAATAATTAGTATTTAATAAATAATTAGTATTTAATAAATAATTAATATTTTGATTTTCTTTGTGGTTAGACATATTATAGTAATAGCAACACTAAATAATATTACATTATTTATTCTTAAAGTTTTTAAAATATTGTAATATTTATAATAATAACAGCTAAAATTAAACAAATAATATTTAATTATAATACTTATTAAACTTTTTAATATTTTTAATATGTTTAGAATTTAAATCAACAAATATTGTAAGGTACTCTGGTGCCATTTTTGAATTTTCAAAATCATTTTTGTAAATTTGTGGGTAGGCACTGTCTGTAACAAGTATATAACGCTTTGAGATGTCTAATACCTTAGTCTCTCCCGTGACCATGATTGCTGTAAAGCATTCGAAACGTCGGGAACCAAAAATCCAAATAAATCCGCGAAATAATCCGAAAAGATAGTTTTATTTAAGATTTCTCTATTTTTTTTTTTTTCAAATTTTAAAGGTGTTTTTACAACATGACCATACAATGTTTTAATTTCTTCGAGAACTAAAGTTCAAGACTAAAAATTAACCCTATCTTAAAATCGAACGATTTTTTTTAAATGTAAGCGTCCTCTTGAAGTTGGGGGCGATTTTTAGCTTCACGAGACCATAAAACATTAATTTCTCGGAAACGGCTAAATATTGAAAAATTTTAGTATACGTATTTCGAAGATTACATTCCCGTAGTAACTAGTGTCATGAAAATCAAAAGATTTTTGCAGTAATTAAAAATAAAAACAAAAAAAAAATTAAAAACCGGGTTTTTTGTAAATATCTGAAAAACTTTTAGGGTATTGTAAAAAGTGTCATTTATAAAAGTTGTAGATTTTTACTAGACTTACAACTTTTGTAAAGAACATTTTTCGATAGGACGTCACAGTAAGCCAAAAATTGAAAAAAAACTATTTTTCAACGCTTTTCATCCCTCCATTTCTCGAGGATAGCTGGACATCGGGAGCATTTTACAGATTTTTGTACCTTACATACCTGCTAACGCTTTCAAAATAGAAAACTTCAGGTTTTAATTTTTGTTCTCTTAAAAATAAATGGATTCCGATTGGTCTATTTTAACAGAGTGTTTCAGAGGTAAAACGAAATTTAATTTTTAGATGTTCTTAAAAACTCTATCGATTCGGTACATATCTTTTAAAAATGCGAAAGTCAAAGTTTTCAATTTTCATAGTGAGAAAATAAAAATTAATTGTGATTAAATCTATTATCTAGTCTCGGGCCCCGGGCTTGTGGAGCCACCCGGGCCCTTCCGGCCCAGTCCGACCCTGTTTGCCCTTACTTGTTTTAAGTCACGCAACGATATTGATATGGTTTTCAATAATAGAAAGAGCGATAAACGAGGAATGTTTGTATTTATAAATATATGTCTTCATCAGGGCAATCTACAGCTACGATGCGAAGTGACACCTGCGCCATTTATGCTCCGGCCGTATGCTGGTCTATACAATCCCTTCTCGAACGCATGCTCTGTGCTCTGCAACCACCCGGCTGACACGACGGCTAAGGAATTCGTCAAACGAGCTAAGGATGCTTGGGTAATGGGTAATGTTTAGTAGATACATATATTACACATATTCGAGACTCTACAAGTAGAGACACTAATAATAATAATCAATCTCGAAAATGTATAGAATAGGCCTATTTCAATTATATACTAGTCTGTTTTGATTTTCTACTGACCTAAGAACGATGCTAAGTCAATGCTTTTACATTAAAATAGACTGAAATATTCGGAAAACCTAGTCTAGACTGAGATAAACGATCGTATAACATAAAATGTACACCGAACGGGAATGAACTCATGACCATCGCTGCGCGTTGAACAATCTACTCGCTGGTTAGATACGAACAATATCTACTGAGTACCTATAGACTACTTAATATATAAAATATATAAACGTGAATGTATGTGTGTCTTGTAATTACAGCATCCAAGAAATTACAATGTACCTACAATGTTTCATAAGTTGCTGGCGAGTTGCTTCCATGAAATACTCTAATAACTTCAAAGTTTATATTAACGATTAAAATATCATGTTTGAATTCTTTTAGTATCTTGAAGGCAAAGGTCATTACTTTCAAGAAGATTTAAGTAAATTTCAAGATAATAATGAGAAAGAGAAGAATAAAACCCCACATGACATTGTCACTGAAGATATGTTTAGAAGGTAGGTACATAATACCCTAGATCATATAATAAACAAATATGATCATATATCAGTTTCATCATACTTAATCGATTATGGAGTAGAGCATGATGTGCCTTCCCATTTTTTTTATCTATCTACTATCCTATCCACTCACCCTCGCTTCGCTTGGATTCGTCCCTAGATCCGTTTTTTACTAGAAATGCGCTTACTCTTGACCTTCATCTTAGCTCGAAAGCATACTGCATAGATAAGATCGGCGATCTAGCGAGTTTACCCAGGAAACCAAAAACAAGTATAGAAAAGTAGGTAAGTATTGTAAAAAATTATATATATATATATATATACACTTCTTGAGAAATGATTGATTCCCCATCCAATCTTCCGCCATCCTTTTTACGGGATGAAAACTATCTTATTTCATTCCCAGGTTCTCAAACTATATCCATACCAAATTTCATCTAAATTGGTTCAGCGGTTAAGCGTGAAAAGATGACGAACAGACAGACAGAGTTACTTTCGCATTTAATGTTCGTATGAATATATAAGGCTGGCTTTTTTGTGGTGCTGTTATATCATCATCGGCTTGGGCTGAACGTTGATAAGTCAGTCAGTCAGTTAGTCGCAACATTGCCTTTAATATATACTAAAAATAGTAATTGTGAATGTACCTTAGGAGATAGTCATAACTCATATACTACTGGGAACTTGTCTGTAGGCCTTTTTAAGACCTTTTCTAGTACATTGTTTTGACTTTTGATGTATCTCTGAAGGTTTAGCCAGCGTTAGCTATATAAATTTCTAAGGACGACTCGATAGAACCAGTCATTGCGTCTTCCCGTGGGAACGAAAAATTTGCCTGTAGTAAAAGGTAACCTAAATGTTGACCCAAGTAATAAGTTATCACTAAACAAAATTTAGTTAAAATCGGTTCAGTACTTTATCTGTGAAACGCGCACATCGTTTTGACAAGTTAGTTTTATTATAAGTATAGATAAGAATAGGTATTGCGAGTGTGCCTCAAGAGATACACATGTATTGTTGTAGATTTTTCTATTGACCTTTTCAAGACCTACAATTTTTTAGTACATTGTTTTGATGTAGGTATGTCTTAAGATTCAGCCAGTAAAAGGTTTCTAAGGAGGACTCGATATAACCAGTTATTGTGATTTCCCGTGCCAAAGAAAGATTTTTCTTAAGTAAAAGGTATCCTAAATGTTAACCCGATAAATAAGTTATCAATTCACAAAATTTTGCTAAAATCGGTTCATTACTTTTTGCGTAAAACGCGCACACACAAACAGACATACAGGCAAACAGTCAAAAATTTTAATAACTATTGTTTTGGGATCTATTTTGTACATAATACGTTACAGTCATTGTTTTTAA
Organism: Fabriciana adippe; assembly: GCA_905404265.1. Taxonomy (NCBI): domain Eukaryota; kingdom Metazoa; phylum Arthropoda; class Insecta; order Lepidoptera; family Nymphalidae; genus Fabriciana; species Fabriciana adippe. Next base: position 3,740,567 of record FR989995.1, read on the forward strand.
AAAATATTTCATGTACAGATTTTGCTAAGTTACTGCTTTATTATAGTATAGAAGATAATTAATACAATTGCCTTGTTTACATTTACGTAACGCTTCGTATAAAAACAATTTTACTTACTCACGTTTTATTGGTTCCACATGTAATCTACATAATTAAATCTTTTAAATTCATTTTAACCTACCTACTTCTAATTGTTATTTCGATTGGAAATACCTATGTAGCTATAATACGAATAATAATAATTTGTTATACATATAGCAGTGGTAGCCCAGTGGTAACGCGCTCGCTTGGGAAACCAAGTGAAGCTGGTTCAAATCCCGGGTCTCGCACCTCTGATATTTTCATGTGCGAATAATTTCTAACATGATTACCACGTCTTGTCTTACGGTGAAGGAAAATATCGTGAGGAAACCTGCATGTCTGAGAGAACCTAGCAATTTTTCGAAAGACGTGTGAAATTCGCCAAACCGCACTTGGCCAGCGTGGTGGACTATGGCCTGATCCCCCTCGTATTGAAGGAAGGCCCGTGCCCAGCAGTGGGACGTTAAAAAGGGCTGAAACTCTAGGGAATACATATGTATTTATGTTCATATATCGATATAAATATTTGCTATGTGCAGGATCGAACCCGCGATATATAACAAAATTTTCATGTTATAATAGAAACGCAACAATAGCTTATAATATAACATTTTTTTAGATACACTGAAACTGATTCTCGACCTTTGACACCCGCACCAACTTTGGCCAGCGGTAAATCTAGAGGGTCAAGAAGATGTCTCACTCCCGATCAACCTCATCCAAGAACTACAATTGTCTTAGATTTAAGAAGGAGTCACAGTCAGGTATTAACTGTTTCATTTGCTTCTGTTATTTTTTCTTATTATTAAGTTACAATTTATACTTAAATAAAATACAATTGCGAATAAAAAAAACTAGATTTCATTAATTTTCAGTTGCATATTTACTTAAAGTTTTTAATACATTACATCTATTGTAGGAAACTCTTTATTACCACGGCTACGCGACATCAGAGATGACGGTCGGACATACAACGAGCGCTAATGATAGATCCACATTACCCTCACTCAATCTATCGGGTAGTACTCACAACCGCCTGGTTAATGGGCAATGTGAACAATTACCACCTTTAGCTTCTCCTCTGGTACTGTCGAAAAGAACTGTAAAAGAACCGATTAGTGTAAGGAGTATTAAAAAGGTTAGTTTTTTTTATGTTACAGATTATCTAATTTTAAATCGAGATGGATTTTATTGTATTTTATAAGATATAATGTCTGAATTATGTTAAAGTAACTTTATCAAGTTCAATAAATAATACATTGTTGAAATGTTAGTCTTGCACCTATAATATTTTTCTCCATAAACCTACCGATGAAGCGTTTTAAAACAACTTTATCTTTGACCCTGGTAGGTTCTGCCGTTACCTACTCTAAGATTTACTAGAGCGTGAAAGCTATTTATTATTTTACTACTGATAAGTGCATATCAATAGCCTGCTAACGTTATAACTGATAGTGCACCTTTCATTTAGGTTCAGTCACGTTGCCACTCTAGATTATTTTCAGCAGTAATACCTTTCCATCCTACCGCTCTATCTCTGTCGGTATAACAATACAATATGTTACCATTTTTAATATCTAAGACAAAGTTATTACAAATAAAGAAGCAAAAACCAAAAGAGAAACCTAAAAATAAGAGCTATTCTATAAATTACAAACCTGAACAAGTGAAACGTAAGCCGTTAAAAGTAATACCAATAGCTTCTAAAACTTGTGAATGCACTTTCATGCATGTAACAAGGATTGTTGTAAACTATGCCCCAAGGAGTAGGAAAAGAGGGGCGTCTAATGTAGCCTCGTCAACGACACCTTGGGGTACGTCAGGTCAGGAGAAACGCATGAAGCTACCAAACATGAAAATAACAGAAAAGCTAATTAAGAAAGAGAAAACTTTAACTTATGATAATGGTGACTTTTTTAAGAAACTTGAGGTAAACATGATCTTCGAGATATCCTCGAAAAGACTAAAAGATAAACAAAACAATAATATGAACTGAATAAATCTTACCGTTAATTTTGAACATATGTACCTTTATTTTCAGAACCAGCTGAAGGCGCTAAATCTCGGGAAAGCTCTGAAAACCAAAAAAAGTGACCCTCCATCTTCCCAACGGTCCAAAGGAGAAAAAGATGTCATTGATGGCAGCGAACAAGGCGGAAATTTGGACGATAATGGTAATTTAAAAAATATACAAGTATATATTTTTATACGCAGGGAAAGAATCTCTTACCAAATAATAATAATTAATGATTTATCAGTTTTAACGTCTCACTACTAGACTCGGTAGTGTCAGTGCAGTCTTCTCAATATAAAGGAGATCGGACCGTAGTCCACCACGCGGGCCAAGTATGAGTTGGCGGACTTTACATGTCTTTTGAAAATTTGTTAGGTTCTGTCAGACATACAGGTTTCCTCACCATGTTTTCCTTCACCTTAAAGCAAGTGGTAATTACGTTGAAGATGATTCGCATACAAAAATCTCAGAGGTGCGGGACGCAGGGTTCGAACCCCACTTGGTTTTTCAAGCAAGCGCATTACCACAAGGCTACCAGTGCCTATCAAATAAATCATTTATATATTTTCGAAACAGTCGGTGGAGAAGTACGAAGACGCGGCAAACGTCGTCGAAAAGGACGGCCAGGGGGAAGCGATCGCCTCACTTCAGCTGGCCTTGCAGCTCAAGCTCAACAAGATCCTGAAACACAAGTAGGAATTCCTCTGTACTTTATATACATAAATTAATAAAACTATAATGGGGTCACTCGCAAATACTTGCCATTCTTACTAGTATTATATAATATGTATGTATGCAAGTCGGCATGGGTTCCCGTTTATAGAATGAGCTGAATTTTTTACTAGGATTATATAAACACGTAACAAATATAATAAGAGGGTATGAATTACAAAAAAAAAAATCGAAAAATAAGAGCACCCTAATGTACGAGTATGTAGGTATGTCAAAGTGTGTTTGTTCGTTGATTTTCCTTCCACGTAATAACGAAACACGTCGATTCTTTGCATTCCATCGCATAGAGATAGTATATAGGTCGAGGAATAGACTCACATAGACTACGTTTTTCCTTGGTATATTAAGTTTATTAAGTATATAGTTTGTTTCAAAAAGTTTCTGCTATAAAACGAAGTATAGTTGCTCAAAAAAGTAATTTCATTCGTAATGGGATATAGCATTAGGTGGATAGGTATGTATTTTACTACGGAATATGAATTCCTCATCCGCCGACTGCTTCCGGTTTCGGTCTTAGGTTCGGTAGGCTCGCTCTCTACCGGAACCAAAACACCGGTCTCATAGAAACCAAAAATTCAATCGGAAACTAGTCTACACATTTTATTAGAACAGTTGGAAAGTTTAGTTCTTGGATTCTTTTATTTACACAATAATTACTTAATTGGTTTATGTGAAAACAACAAAAAAATTATTTCATTTACTAAATTTTATTTGGTTGTTAGTCGCGATTAAAAACTACCTAATTAGGCAACTTAGATAATATACAAATTACAATATCCATATCTAATTTTTCGTTTAAAAAATTAAGAATATATTATTATTTTTTTGTATTTTTTTCCATGGATGCGTGGTTTTAACTATGCTGGAAAAACCTAAGTCGTCGATTTAATTTAACTTATACGAATATTATATGTTAAACTACAGAATTGGACCTTTGGCCTTTCTTACAAAGATAAGTACCTCAGGAATACCAATATAATATAATAATTGCCAATCTCATATGGCTTCTTTAGGCAATAACAATTTATTTTATTAAAATTAGCAATAAATGAATACAAATAACTAATAAATGAGACGCAATGATGTCATGGAAAAGCTTAAAGTAACAGTTAAGATTTAAGATTTTTAAAGCAAACCCTTAGAGTACACAATAACATCCTGATAAACTAAATTAACTGGGATAAACATAATATGTTATTTTGCTTCCTAATAAATATTTCCATCACCTGTGCAAAAAATCACATCGATACAGTGTTTCGTAGCATTAAATTAGGTGGACTTTGGGTTCGGCACTCCAACCGGGCGTAAAACCAATACACACTGGGAGGTGGCACACTTCGGTGGGCGGTGTACCATGCGGATCGCTCCTAGTACTTCTCTGACAGCAGAGTGGATCAAGGATGGAACCCCTTGGTTGTGTGGTCTGTTTCGGGGCGTCTTGGTTGAGTGCGTGAGCGATCCTGCGAGGCTCCAATAAGACGTGGGAGGTTCTGTTGGGTTTTAGTGGGTAGTATACAGGCTTTTTTAGCCGGTGAGTCCCACAAAACCACCTGCATGTATACAGGTTGTATGCATAAATGCATTTCCCAACATTATAAAACAAATATTGCTATAGAAAGTATAAATATTTTTATTAAATACTAGTTTTAACAATTAATTCTTGTTATAAGGTGGAAAATGATATATTATTAACAATGCTGCTTGCATCAGTAACTGTGCATTGTATCTTGTAACGGAAAATTCATTTTCCTTTTGTAGCAAATATTACTACGCTTATCATTAGCGTATGCTTTGGGAAATTATCTAAATAGGATTATTATCGTTTAAATACAACTTATTTACAGATAGCAGGAATAGGTACAGACTCTCAGAACCCTAGTTCCCGAGGGTCCATCGCTCAAGCCGCAGAAGATGATATAGTTTTGCCACTGGTCAAAGCTGTTGCTGTCAGAAAGACTGATTCGTTCCTAGATGATGATATATTAAAATACTTACACAGGGAAGTCGATGAAGAAGCTATTGAAACTGAATTTGATACCAAGGTGTGTAGAACAATTTTTTTAATTGGGATTGTCTATATTCTGGGCAGTGGTAGCCCAGTGGTAACACGCTCGTTTGGAAAACCGAGTGAAGCGGGTTAAAATCCCGGGTCTCGCACCTCTGATGTTTTCATGTGCGAATCATTTCTAACATGATAACCACTTGCCTTACGGTGAAGGAAAACATCGTGAGAAAACCTGCATGTCTGAGAGAACCTAGCAAGTTTTCGAAAGACATGTGAAGTCCGCCAACCCGCACTTGGCCGGCGTGGTGGACTATGGCCTGATCCCCTTCGTATTGAAGGGAGGCCCGTGCCCAGCAGTGGGACGTTAAAAAGGGCTGAATACATACATACAGTACATATTCTTCGCCCTTTTTTAAATAATTTATTTATTCGTAAGTCCATATTACATTGTATTGGGAAAAATGTAAATTATCTTCCTTCGATGCAATAAGATTTTTTATGAACAAAAAATTCACACCGTATCAAGGTAAATGTTAAGAAGCAACTAGTCTACAAGTATGTACGTATACTGTAATTATACATAGTAGGTACTCATATCGGATTTATTAATTTAATAATCTTTTTTTTTTTATTTATCTCAGATTAAATCTATCTATATATATAAAAATCAATAATCATTCGTTAGTTTCGCTAAAACTCAATATCGGCTGCGACAATTTGAATAGTTCTTTTTGGTTATGTGGGAGGTGTGTCAGGGGTGGTTTAAGTATAAAAAAAATAGGGAAACCCCAAAAAAAAGGGGTGGAAAATTAAAAAGTTCAGAACTGTTTATTTCGTACCTACGTGTACATAATATATAGTCCATCATTCTATACTAACCATTATACACGGTTACGTACGTTAATTAAATAAAATTGGCTAACCGTGTAGTCACCATGTTGTAGAAAAAAGCGTTACGAACTCGTATAGAACATTTACGGGATATATAAACTTTTCTATTGCTCACTTGATGATATTCTAAAAAAGTTTACCATACATGAGCAGTGAATTTCAAATTGACACACCCACTCTATTCCAGCGTCGCTACGTTTTAGAAGAAGCGTTAAGAACTCGTCCAGAACGTCCACACAGCCAGGAGATGCAGAACCTCCTCCGCGAACTGCGGATCCCGGCGGTCAGCCTCGGCGACTGGCTGCACGTGCCGCGCGTGTTCTCTCGGCAGAATGCGCAGTTCAGCTTGCCCATTGATTCTAATGCTTTGGAAGGTATTTTGGATTTTTGTTTTCTTTTGTATGGGCATTGTTTTAGAGGATATTGAATTTTATTGTCTAGACATGTTTGTGTATTTTGTAAAAGGCTTTTAAGCCTTTCCAATTGTTTGCATACGATGCTGTAAAACCACGAAAAAAAAAACAATTTTATTTAAATGTCAAATATATCTACACGTGCCGATGGTGTTCCTTAAAATGATTTGGAAGGTCAAATAGCCTATTCATTCTAATTTTTAGGAAGCTGCGGCTTATTTCACAATGTATGCAACTGAAAGAATATATAAATATACATATATCTTATTTTTTCAGCTCTATCTCCGATGCAGTACGCAGCTAGATTTGTCACAATAAAGAAATCTAAGCAGTTACTTTATTTAACTGTTCTACGAAAATTCAGACCAAAAGGGTACAGAATGCCCTTAAAGGTAAACATCATTTTTAACCAAAACACACATTACAGTATTTTTAATCGACACACACATATACTTTTCTGAAAACGAATAAGTTGCCATCGACTAAGGTAAATAAAATAAATACTTCTTATTAGGACATACACGAAGGCTTAATCCTAATGATGGGTGGAATCCTAACAACTGAACTATCAAATCAGTTTGAGACGATCATGGAGTGGTCAGAATATGAAGAAGACGAGAATATTCCAGATGAAATCAAACTGACTCTCTTAGACACTGGGTACAGAAAACACACGCCTACTGAAGGAGGAGATGGACACGAGGTTAACATTGCTGTTTTTATTTAATTAACTAGAGACTCACCCTCGCTTGCTCGGGTTCGTCCCTAGCTTGCTTCCCAATACAAACTTTCATCCCCATTTTCACATCCTTAAGGGATGATTTCCGGGATAAAAAGTATCCTGTGTCCTTTCCAGGGTCTCAAATTATCTTCTTACCGTATTTCATTTAAATCGGTTCAGTAATTTCAGAGATTAACCCCTACAATCTCACAAACTCACGAACTTTACCTCTTTATAATATTTATTAGTATAAGTAGATAATTAACTTATAATATTTTAGCTTTATTTATTTGAATTAGATAATATATTAGGTACATTGGGGGAAAATGTATTTGCCGTAAATTCAAACTTTCTTATCATTCAAAGATGTTAGCGCTTGGTACTCTTTCTGGCTACCCCACAACTTATATAGAAGAAAAACACGAAAATATAATATGTCCAGACTATATTTTCGTATTTTTCTTCTTCTTCTGTTCTTGTTAAGTGTGGATGGAAAAGCTCAAACGAACACTGGGCTTTCTTCTACTACTTGACGTAGTATCGCTACTATAAAATAATATTAATATACCTAACGCGTTTATTCACTGATCCATTTCCTACATTTTTTACTTTCCCGGTTGCCAAGCTTAGGCTGGTGACCGACAATAATAAGAAAATCTCCAATGTTTGCAAGTTCAACTCTCTGTTCAAGGTTAGGGCTCTGTTTAAATCATGATTTTATTTAATATTTATTAGAATATGTAAGTTTCAGGATAACATGCGTTCCATAAAATACAGAACTTGGTGCGGCTTGTGTGCAATTTGTGAACGAATGTACGGTCGTTTCCCATCACGAGAAAAAGATCCTCCTGACGGTGTGCGTATTAAAATTACTTGTATTTAATTTTTTATATAAGTTTACTATAGGTACCTACTACTCAAATTTGACGAAAAGAAATATTTGACGATCTTGTAACGAGCATAGAAGTAAGGAAGAGTCACATATATGAGAGACAAGTTAAAAAAGTGTCCACCTGTATGCCTTTTTCATCTAAGAGATAGTATTCCATAAGTCTACCCTCAGTACGTCACTAGCACTGCTAAAATTGACAGATGTAATGAATCGGACTGTACGGCAAGTTTTAATTGTACAAATTAAAAACTCTAATGACACTGTAATTTTTTTCTACGTCACTACCTACGCCTAATTGTTATTATATAAACTACACGATAATAAAAACAAAGGATTCTATTTATAGGTACAAGTTGTCGCCCTCGGCTACGTACATATTATGTATACATGTACATGTACCTACACTCACAAATTTCGCTTTTATTTTATTATTTTGATATACCTACATATCGTCTAAAAAATGAAGTGAAATAAAGATATCAATTTTTTTTACTTACAGATGGAACTTAGTGATTTCACCATGATAGAAACAAGACTTGCCGTATTGAAGGTGCATTGTGGACTCGTTGAAGTGCTTAATACTATTAGAACACGATAAAACTATGTTTTTATATTTACTTTACAGAATATTGTAAAAGCCACTATAGTTTTGTACATTCAGATATTTTAATTTAATAAAAAATAATGATTAGATCTTTTTATATTCATTTATAACCCTGCTTTTATATATATATATATATATATATATATATACCGTAAACCGCCCTAACTTCGCCTGATTTTTGATGTTTTTTGAATTTTGCGCCTAGGTTAATAATATTTGCGCGTTTTTTAATACGGCAAAGGAACCAATAGCATTTCGCCTTTTTGAGCATAAACAAGTAACTTTCAAATTCGTTAACCATAGACTAACACGAGGGTCATAAAAATATAGGCGAAGTTATGGTGTTGTTCAAAACTTCACCTGGTCCCTTTTTTACCAAAAGTATGAGATTTTTGTCATCCCATGGAATTAAAAATACTAAAGAAATAATATTTAAAATCAAAAAAGTTAACAGAAAACCGATAGAATATTTAGTTTTATTTTTATGAGGGGTAGGCGAAGTTATGGGCTATTTTGAGCTATAATGTACAAATAATCAGGGCTGTCACAGCCAAATAGCTATGAACAATTTTTTTGTACTATTTATAAAGTGTATTTTTTAAACTTTATCATAGATTAGCCGAATGAAATAATAAAACAAGTGTAATATTAAAAAACATTTATTTATTTATTTTCTCAAAATCTTCTATATTTTACTCAATTATGACACGTCTTGGTATTTACTTTAATGACGATGTGTAGTCATTTTTGAGATCAATCAAATTAACATAACTCAGACTTTTAATTAGAGTGCCGTCTTAATAATTACTTGTAAAATTCTTAATTGCTAAAAAATACTTATTTAAATCGTAAAGTTCAAATTGGCAGTACAAAACGAAAAAAAAATATCAACATAATTGTTCTTTTCTAGGTATTTGTAAACTAGCATTCTGAGTTCCAACAGAGTTAGTGGGCTGCCGAACTCAGCTGTAGTAATAAGGCAATTCACTATTTTATCTTCAACAGCAGCTTCAAGTTTCGTGGGACAGCCTACGCTCTTGGAATGTTTTCCGTTTAGTTTATCAAGAAGTGTCCTTCTTGGTATTCCGTATAATTTCTCTGCTTGATATGACGAGATTTGTTTACTCTTAAGGTTTTCTAACGCCAATGCAAGCATTTCGGCGCTATGGTTAACGGTATAATTCCGTTTTGTTTTACTTTTTTTGATTTTTGTTTTCACCATCTAAAAAAAAAATGCTGGCATCAATAAAAAAAATTGACAACCCTAGCGGTAGGCGAACCTTGTCACAAAGAGGTCTTCAAAATGGGCAATAACATTGCCTAGTCACATAACAGCTAAGATAAAACACATGCATAGCTCACAATTGGTTTTCTTAAGAACAAGAATAAATGCAAATAAACAATATAAAATTTGGAATCTTACCTTTGGTAATTATCTAGTAATCAGTGTAATTCGTAGGTACGGATGAAAAAACGCCTGCGCACGCGAACACACTTGTGACAACTGAGTCAAAAAGGCGGCAGTTGACATTTCGTTTGTCAGTGCAGGGTGACCATACATAAAAATTAAACCATCCCGTGGTAATTTGGTGGCGGTGTAATGCTTAATTCAAAAGTTATAAGGATTTTAAAATTTTAGGCGAAGTTTCGCATAAAGGTGAAGTTAGGGTGGTTTACGGTATAGAGAGAGAGAGAGAGAGAGAGAGAGAGAGAGAGAGAGAGAGGTTATATTATGTGATAGATCATTGAAATTTTTGTATGTAAGACGACTCGGCCGAACCAATTACCTATAGGATATAGCGTTTCCCCGTGGGCATTTAAGATTTTCCTGTAGTAAAAGGTATCCTAAACTCATTAGTTATCACTACATAAAATTAGTTAAAATCCATTCAGTACTTTTTCTGTAAAATGCACACAGACAAACAGACCTTCAGACAAAACTTTCAACGACTGTTTTGGGGTTATTTATATTCCGTAAACTATACGTGACCGTCAAAGTTTAAAAAAAAATATTTTCATGTACAGATTTGACTTTGTTACTATTTTTAATTTTTTTACGTATGATATATAGATTGTTAGTTTCCTTTTACAGTTTCCAAACTTTTAGATTGATTATTTTATTTGTCATCCATGTCTATGATCGTCTATTTATAATCTTCAATTTCTATCTATTGCATAATATAATCTGTTATTTACTAGTGTCGACAGCAGAGACAAGGACCAAGTCGACAGTTTGTTAAAAAAATATCGGTAATATTTCTTAAAGAAATATATTTAATAATATATTGACAGAATACAAAAAAAAATAATTTTATATTATTAATCTTTTAGATTGTTTTGAATATTAGTATTCGAAGTTATAAATCTTTATATAAGTACAAAAGATCTTACTAACACCTTATAAAGGACTACATTTTTTTTGGGCGTAATTTATTTTTAAATATTTTGACAATTATTATAACATTAAGAAAAAACAAAAACATAATAAAATGAGTACCAATATTCTCAGTATTTGTGAACCTAGCTTATTAAAAATAATCGATATCGATTATATTTTCTGAATATTTACATGACACATGCAACACTATAAATGTTAAACCGTTTTTATTACAAAACTATTTTTGTATTTCGCTGAAGCGTTACAAATTTATTTAGACTAATGAAATATAAACAATTGACCGTTGAAGTACAAGCGTGATAATCACGTGAGGAAATTGAATTTGTTGTGTTATTTGTTGTGGTGGTTTAGAAAAAAACAATGAATCCTGACGGTGATACTATTACCGATGGTAAGTGTAATTTTAAACGTTTATTAATGTAACTGCGCGTTGGTATACTTCCTCATTACAGAGTGTGGTCTATTTTCATTTTTAGAATATATCGTCACGGCCCTTCAGATTTTTAATTATTGTGGTGCGGATAATTCAAGTACATTGCGAGTTGATGTGCTGATGGATAAATTCGCGCCTTTCATTAAAACTAATAAGTAAGTAATTTTATTCTAAATTATTAAATTAAAGAAAAACATGGTATTATTTCAAATATTTACAAGAAATACATTTTGTTGATCCTTAAAGATCATTAATTAAACTATTTTTATTATTTTTTTAGGGCTGAGTACAGTTACCTTAAATCTCTGTTGGACCCAGACCAAAGTAACCCTGAAATAAGTGTGTCAGAGTTGGCAGCTACTTTAAATAAATATAGTGAGAGTCAAAAAGTAAAAGCTGATTTGGAAGAGAGGTATATATTATTTATATTCTAGTTATGATGATTGTTACTGTAATAACTACATAATTCATAAAAAAATCCAAGATAAAAAGTGATCTATGTGCTATTTCAGACTATAATTTATCTCTGTGCAAAATTTCATCCAGATAAGTTCAGCCGTTCTGGCGTGATTGGGTAACAAACATCTATCCATCGAAACTATCATATTTATAATATTTATGGGTCATATCTTGTGTTCTTATCAGGAATAAGTTAACGCTTAAACTATTTAAGTATACATTCAGCAATTTAAATATAATATTTATTCACTTGTAGTTTCAATCTAAGGAGTGGACAGGTACCACACGATTCTGACTCTGGCATATCCACTGATGGTGAGTTTTTTTTTATTTATTTTTTTAAATAAAAAATAATTATTATTTCTTTAGAGATTAGGACTTGTTATTTATGTTTGGTAGTTGTTTAAAAAGTATTTTATTGCATTATCTTTTTTTGTGTGAGATAGTGAATATATTTGGGTTTTGTAAATAAATTTTAAAGTTGATAAACAGTAATGTAGTACAAATAGAGATTATGATAATACTAGAGACCAACTTCTTTCAGACTTCAAAAGATGTTACTATATGGCTATTTTTTAGAAAATCTTATCTAATATTGTTTATTCAATATTCCCTGGAGTGCTGTATTAGGTATAATAATAATTTCAGGTGTAGTCTATTAACCATAGATGTAGATGCCTAATGAATGAGGACATTTTCTTATTTATTATGTTAGTAAGAGTAAATATACGATTCTACATTACAAATCTATACTATACTAATATTATAAAGCTGAAAAGTTTGTTTGTGTGGTTGAACGCGCTAATCTCAGGAACTACTAATATGATTTGACAAATTCTTTTTGCATTAAATAGCCCGTTAACTGAGGAACGCTATAGGCTATATATCATCCAGTGAAGATGTACGGTTCCCGTGGGATAGGTTTGTTTTTGTCTAGGGACGAACTCGAAGCAAAGTGAGGGTGAGACACTAGTTATACGTATAAATCTCTAGTGAAATTCATCATTTTTAACATTTAAGTATAACCATTAATGTACTACCACACTAATTTAGTACTATTTATTACATTTACTTTATAATTTCTTTGGTGATATGCCTTAAATCTCCTTTGTAAGGCTATTTCGTTTTGGTGTCACATTCAGGAGATCATAAAATACATATAAACAAAATGAGGAAAGCAAATAAAAATGACCATATTTATTTTAATGCATGGAATACGGATATAATGAAAAGTTTTAATATAAAGAATATAATATGTATTAAAACAAAAAACTCTGAATGTATCTAAAATATAATAATTAGAGAACACAAAAAATTAAGTGGCAGTCCAATAGTTTGAAAACTGAATGTAGTGTTAACCCTTATTTCTAAAATATTTACTAATAAATATCTCAAATATATATGTACTTACATTATATGTAGTTATCGGAAGTATTACCATTAATAATCTCAAATCAATATCTTTCTCATCTTTCTTATGAATACTTATAACAAGAATTGTTATAAAAGAGCTAACCTTCGTACAATACTAACAAATTGTGTAAACATTTCTGCACTCATTTTATCATATATGTATGAATATCTTGTGCGAATATTTGTATTGTAAGTTTGTTTAGCAAATATTCCTGCAAAATTAATCAGATAACAGCGACCAATTCAGTCTGCTTTTGATTTGACTGAGAAAATATGTTTTCAAGTTTCAATATGTTTTATAATATTTTCTATTTATTAATCTTAGTTATGGGTATTTATAATATTTTACTTTTGTATTGTTTGCTATGGAAGTTTCTAAGGAGGTTGCTTAGAGTTCAACCACTGGGTAAGGATTTTTTTTTAAATATAATAATATTGTTTTAAATATAATTAAGTAAATACTAAAATAGAATACTGAAATAGACCAAAGAGGCCATTTTTATTAAAAACTAGTGGCTTACCCTTGCTTCGCTGGGGTTCGCCACTAGGAAAACAAAAACAAACCTATCCCACGGGAACCGTACATTTTTCCGGGATAAAAAGCCAATAGCGTATGTGCTTTACCAGACTATAATCTATCTCTGTGCCAAATTTCATCCAGATCCGTTCAGCCGTTCTGGCGTGAAAAAGTAACAAACATATTCACAAACTTCAATTTATAATATTAATTCAGATTGTCTTGTAAAATTGAAAAGCATGATATATATAACTTGTCTAATTATCTTTAATATATAAGATATTCTTTAGACAAAAAAGTTATTTCAATGATATTCATAGCATGATGTAACGTGTTTTTGCAGTTGAATATTATTACCATCTGTAAAAAGATTTTGTCCGCGTACTGCACATGTGGCGGAACTAAAATAGCTCTATTTGTAAACACGTACCTAACGAATAAAAACGATAGTCGCATATGAATTACGTAGCTTTACTTATATTCGTTGATTTGTTTTTTTTTTTTAATAACAAAAAAGGTCACAAAGGCGGAATTTTGAACAGCCTTGAAGTAAATAAAAAAAAAATGACAATGAAGTTCTCAGTTCATGATATCACGTAATATTCACATAAATTCCAGCAAAAAGGAGTACCTACTTAATGCCTAGTTTTCGAAGTCAGCCAAAAATAGAACAACTGTTTGATGTGACATTTTGCATGGTTTTCTTGTTGGAAAGTAACGAAAGGGTTATCAAATGGGTTCAGTAAAAGAAACGTGTTATTAATTCAGACCTATACAATAAATATTAAAAATTATTAAATTGTTATATATATTTAAAAAGAGTTAACTGTTTAGATAAACTGATAAAAATCTCGAAATTGTTATATAATTGGTTGGTTTCAGAATTTTTCACATACAATCTATCTTTAACCATCATCTTTGCAGGTTTTCAACTGCTCGAAGAGTTGCAATGCGAGCTGCGCGAGAAGTCTCACGCGGTGCAGCAGCTGCGCACGCAGCTCGACTACTCGGACCGCCATCATGAGGAGGCGCTGGCGGCGGTGACTGCTGAGAGGGATACATTGAGAGCACATCTTAATATGTATGTGTTATTTGTAATATCAACACACATTAGGCCCGAATGCACTCCTTATTTAAAAACTCCAATAGGATCTCATCAAGAGCGACAAAAGCCACATAGAAACTAATAATTTTGGTTTATATATGGGTTTTATTGGCTTCTATGTGGTTTTTGTTGCTTTTAACGAGATCCTATTGGAGTTTTTCAATAGGGCTGCTAGATATTAAAGTGTAATAAAATTTTGATGCTTTGGACTTTGGAGTGCGTTCGATCCTGAACCTGAGGGTGTGCGTCTGTGGGTTGGTGTGTGTATTTTATATCAGGGGTTTCTATTATATTGGTTGTATATATTATATAAAGCAGTGGTAGTCCAGTGGTGATACGCTCGCTTAGGAAACCGAGTGAAGCGGGTTCAAACCCTGGATTACCTCTGATATTTTCATGTGCCAATTATTTTCAAGCCCTCCATATAAACTTTGTACCAAATCTCATACCTGAGACATTCAATATGTTTAAAAACTCCCCCTCACTCCCAAAAAAGTTTTTTGAAGTAAAACTTATTTACGCACGCTCGACTTTAGGTGAGAGGGGGGAGGGAGAGGGGGAAGGGTTAAGCTGGTGAGTGCGTTACGAAAAAATGTACGTACGTTTGTTGGCAGTTAACAGTTGTTATTGTCTGGCAAATGATATATAATATTATATTCTTTCCTTAAATGATATTCTATAAATATATGATTGTAATACGCCTAATATGCGTTATTTTAGTATGTCACCTATCCTAATTATTTAAAACATAAATTGGATTTCATAAAGAGCACCGATAACCTACAGAAGTTTTACTTCTTGCGCGTGTACACATTCATACACGCTCTCTTTAATTTTTTTTTTTTTTACGTTTTAATATATAGATATGTATTATGGCCAGGTTGCGCGAAGAGTCAACAGTGTTGACGCACGTCCGCCGCGACTACGAGGAGGCGTGCGAGCGGCTGTGCGAGGCCGAGCGCGCCCGCGACGACGCGCGCCGCGACCTCGACGCCGCGCGGCGGCGGGCGCGGGTGCTCACTGAACAGGTCGCCGTCTTGGAGACTGAGGTATCGCTACACTCACTTTAGTGCTTAGTACTTCGATCGAGCTTCGCTCGGAGTTCTTTTCTGTTATATCGTATTTTTTAGATAAAAAGCCTAAAAACGTGAATAGATACAAAAAAAAACTAAAGTAACACTTTGTATCCGATCGAGATTCGTACTCGGACACCTGTGTTTGTCAATCTTGCGCCTTGGTCGCTTGACCACGATGCTTATGCTCAAGTGTGCGAAATTATCAACATATTTTACGTGAAATAATGCGAAAGAAAACCGCATGAAAACTCGAAAATACGCCTTTTCTCAGACATAAGACTAACGTAAATCGATTTTTCGCCTACGAAAACCCCAACATACCAAATTTCAGCGAAATCCTTAGAGCCGTTTCCGAAATCGGCTGTATAAATAAATATACAAGGATTGCTCGTTTAAATATATTAGATTAATACATTAATGTATATCACAATATTAATAATATAATATTTTTCTGTCATCTCGAGTGGCGCACTCTACTGGTCGCGGAGTAGTAGGCGATAAGACAGTCCACCGACGCGGAGTAAAGACTGAGTGCGTGCACGGCGAGCCAATACACTTATTTAAATTTATACATATATCATTAAATGTATTCTAATCATTAATATAAGCCTTATTTTGTGTTGCGGAACGCGTACACGCCGGCGTATCAGTTAATTGATTTCTTAGAAGTGATCCGTGATTTCTTAGAAATTATCTATAATTTCTTAGAAATTATCCAGGAGGGGTTAATAATTTAAAACTTTCATACCACAGAAACTAACTCTGCAAGAGCTGCTGTCGAAGTCCAAGGACGAGTGCCACCGTATAAACGACATGTACGCGAGCAGACAGTCCACCCTGCTGGAGGAGAACGAGACGCTGCGGGCGGAGCGCGCCGAGCTCGCCGCGCGCCTGCAGGACCAGGACGAGTTCATGCAGCAGCTTATAAAGGAGAAGGTCAGTTGCGGAGGTTAGGTTAGTCACCTAGTAGGAGAAGGTCAGCTTGTTACTAGGTTAGGTTTTGTGAAATAATGTTCTCCTGACCCTATTTCGGTCACAGAGCGAATCTCACTGACAATGAGAGCCATCTGATCGCCATGCCATAGGATGGGAGGAGTATTATATTGCACAAGTGAATTCTTTATTCCTGTCACTCTCATGCTCCGGTGGGACGATAATTCGACATGACTGGTGAGAGATCATGCGTATAGGAGGAAATCGAGTTTGAGTATAACTATAAGGACTCGTAATAGATCTCATTTTTTTTATATATGGGTTGGTACTACTCAAGACTCGTCCACAGGATGTACAAGCTTGCCACTTGACCAACGCGGCAGTTTAAAATTCCTTTCGTTTCTGGTCGTGAATATAAATTGTTTAATTAATACTTTCTGACAGATCGTAACCTTAATTGCAAATTCTTTATTTTGTAATAGTTTTCATAAGTTATCTTTTTCATTAACTTTTGATAGCTCCTGTACCCTTTAAATATTTTATAATATTCATAAACCAGTCTTAAATGAAAACTTTGACATGCTAGAAAGAAATAAAGCCATATTTGAACATAATACATTAAATGTCCCTTTAAAATATATTAAATATGTTTAGCTCAGTTTGTAGTGTCCCTACTTGCTGTGCCAGTGGTCGCGAGTTCGAGTCCCGTTGGGGGCATTAATTTGTGTGATGAGCATGATTGTTTGTACTTCAGTCATGGGTGTTTATATTTATAATATGTATGTATTTAAAATTATATATATATATATATATGTGTAATGTATCAACTATCTAGTATCCATAACAAAAGCCTCGTAGCTTACCATGGAACTAGATGGTGCTGTGTGTTAATGTACCAACATATTTATTTATATTTAAAATTACATTAATCTCTTTCTAGGTCCTTCTAGAAATGGAGCTAAAGGACATGTTGAACAAATCCAACCAGACCCACCTGCGCATGGACCGTTCCATAGACATCAGCTACACGGAGGACCAGATGTTAACAGCTTTGGATAGCCTCAATGCTGATAGCAGATTTGTTCAAGGTAAATTATTTGTTATTATTACATTATTATTATTCTGTTGTTATATTATATTATAAAAATATTGTTTTTGTAATAGTGTTTATTTGTCCAAACAACCAATTTACCAAAAGAGTTTTTTATAAACAATTATTATCTTTCAAATGTCAGTTCTATTGGTATTAAGTACTTTGGTAAAACAGAAAAAAAATTTACTTTATCTACATATATATGTATATAAATGTCAGAAATAAAGCTCTGTTTTTAAAATAGAAGAAAAAGCGTCTACTGTAAAGTACAATATGTATCGGTTTGAACAAAAATACACTAAGTCGATGATGTGTATGTATTGTAGCAGTGGTAGCCGCTTGTGAAGCTAAATAAAACGGGTTCAAATCCCGAGTCTCGCACCTGTGATCTCATGTGCTTATCTCGTTTTCAACATGATTACCATTTGCTAATTAGGTGACATAATATATTGTGAGGAAAACATAAGTGTTAAGTGAACTAGCATACAAAAGAGCAGTTAATTAGTTCTCAAAAGATGCATGAAACCAATAAACAACACTTTGCCTGCATGTTGGACTAACCTAGTCCCTTTCGACTTGAAGAAAAGTCTGATATTAAAAGAGCGGAATTATTATCAACTAGCGACATGCCCTCGCTTCGCTCGGGTGCGTCCCTCGATACGTTTCAATTTTTTTGAGCGTAACCCTAATTCTTTTTTTAAAATAAAAGCAGCCTAAGTTACTCCATAAAATATCAGCTATCTGCCAATGAAAGTCCAGTTAAAATTCCCGAACAAGCAGATAGACAGACAGACAAAAATTTTAAAAATTTTGTTTTTCTTATAAGTACCGTGTATAATTCCATATACATTTAGTATAAAGCTGTTATTTTAACATTACAAACAAACACTTCAATTTTATTTATAGATAAATAAAGTTTTCTCAAAAAAGAGACTCGACTTTAGAAACTCTCAAAAGATAAATTAGCGTCTAAATGTTAGAATTAGTGTATATGTTCAAAATTTTAATGTACTATTCTGGAATTTTTTTTTTGCTTGATAATGATTAAATGATATGATACCTTTAAATTTCTGCCTTCTTATTTAATTAGTTATGAGGCTTCATTGTCATTGATATGTAAGTTTGTTAGGTTTCTTACATGATTTTTTTGAACTACTGAAAAAATAATACTGGTTGAATGACATCTAAAATATTCTTAAATAACTAAAATATCTCCAAATATAGAGCCATATTCTTCTCCAGTAATTACTTTGTTACGGTACCGTACCCCAAGGGTGCCAACGGGGCCCTATTGCCAAGCCTCCGTTGTCCGTCCGACTGTCTGTCAGCGGGCTGTATCTCATGAACTGCGATAAGTAGAGAATTGACATTTTTGAGCGTGTATTTCTGTTGCCACTATAACAACAAATAATAAAAAACCAAGATGGCGAATTTCAAAATCGCCGCCATGCAAATTAAAAAAAATCGAACTCTTCATGTGCGAGTCCGACTCGCACTATGACCGGTTTCTATTAAAATAATGTTAAAACGTTATACCTAACAATGTGTACAATATTTTATATAGAACGAGCAATCTAGCTTTTAACGCTTGAATATAACAGCTTTGCTAATTTTTACTATAGAAGGCCGTCTGCTAGATGAAGAAGCGTTCGTAAAAGCGCTCAAAGAGGACCAAGGGAGGGCAACAAACATGTCCCTGTTCGACGAAATAAGATTAAGTTTCTGTAACATGTCCAGACATAACCTAACTGAGCTAAATATTACTGAGCCCTTTGATAAAACGTCGGAATTACTAGATACTTCACTGATAACTGTTGCGACACAAACTGAGAATGTGAAAAATATGTGTCAGAATTGTAACCGTCTAAAAGTTGATGACATTTTAGCAATTAATTTTGGGACGCAAACAGAGGAATATGAACTCTCTGTCGTAAGCAATAAAGACGATAACGGCTCAGCTAATGACTTTAAAAAAATAACGAATTCATACAACACATACGATAATGAACCTTGTATTAGACGTTTTAGAGATCAAATTGAAACTAAAAATCAATCAACAAATACGAATATTTTCGTTCTAGAAGTGTTCAAAGATATAGAAGTTATGAATATCGGTACTCAAACAAACGATTTAGAACCTTATTATAATAATAATAATCTACAAACTTGCATTGATTGTACGAAATGTATTGAGTGCGAGAGAGTAAATAAATATGCCACTAAGTTAGAAAAAGATTTAAAACATTCTCATAGCGCTATTGCAGATATGCAAAATGTGTTAGATAGATATGAAGATAATCTAAACGTTTTAAAGAGGTTTGTTAATGAGGGAAATGAAAGAAATAACTTTTTAAAGTCTGTAATAGATAGTCTAAGAGCCAAACTCATTTTATTGGAACAAGCTTGTGATAGTCAAAGAGATAGCATCCAAGAAATGTACAGTGAAACTTGTTCGACTGAAGTACAAACTGAAATTGGTAATTTTTTTATATGTAGGGTAGTTGATGGTAGATTTTGGTTTATTATTTAGTAGGTTTCAGTAGTTTAGTTGTGTCGTCCATTATTATTTGTCCAATTGTTTTTGGATGGGTAATTTAAAAACTTATTTTATAGTATGTGTTTACGGTTGTAGTTTGTAGTTAGTTCTCGTGTTTGTATCAGTTTGTGTATTTATTAGTTATAATTAATAGTTTACACTTTACATGAATTATCATATATTAATCCCAATAATTAGTACACATTTTCACCATATTAACGTAAATTATCAATATTAATTATTAATTAAAAAGAAACCTTTTTTAATATAATCATACTCTAATATTAAAAATGGTAAAGTTGTAAGTGTGTGTTTGTTTGTGATTTCTTCATGTTCTAAGGGCTCAATGGATTTCGGTTATACGATCATTAAAAGTGCACATTAACACATTGACTTTTTTTATCGACGTACGTATTGGACGAAGTCAGGGGCTGTTAAAATTGTAATGATTTTTTTTTGGTTTATTTTTAAAATATCAAAAATCTTTATATAGTATAGTAAATATATAAATAAAGTTAAAATTTGCATTTCAGACCAATCATCAGTTTCAACTCAGACGGAGTTACCCTGTGGAGAATGCGTGAAACAGAACACCAAACATCATAGTCTTAGAAGGTTTTTATGGTGAGTTTTTACTGTGAAAAACATAATGAATATTATAAAAAGTTAAGCTATAAAACTACGTATATTACCTCTTAAAGTAAAATTGGACTATTATAAATATGAATGTTTGTATGTATGTGTGTGTATCTTTTTACTACTTCATATTGAAATGGCTGGAGGGATTTGTGGATGAAAGTTTGTACACAGAGTATCATGTGGAGTAAAACATGGACTGGACGTCGAGCCAAGTGTGAGTCGCTAGTTTTTAAACACACACACACGTTTATTTCTTTGTTGCAACTATAAAATATCTCTGCAATTATCTCTAGTCTATTGTGATCGCCGCATGTTGAATTAGAGTAGACCACTAAACCCTGCAGCAGCTGCTGTATTATACTACAGGATTTGCTCAGGGGTACAATTCATGATTTCGTCTGGGCCTAAAAAGCATTTCCCTTGATGAATACACGCACACGTAGACACACATACAATCTTCTGCCATTATAATAGTCTCGATTTTATTCAATCGGTTGAGTTGTCACGTCATAGATCAAACATAGCATACACAACACCTAAATATCAGTATATTCACAGGGAGCCGTTGAAGTGCCTGTTCCAAGTGTTCGCAGTGCTGTGCTTCGCGAGTGCCCTCTACGCGTTATACGCGGTGAGCGGCGCCCGGCGCGCCTGCCGCGAGCCATTACCCTGGCGCTGGCTGCAGCCCCACGACCTGCTCGACCTGTTCCTCACGGTGGAGTACGTGGACCACGTGCCCATGTGAATGGACCGGATCGTGGACCACGTTACGTGAATGGACCGGATTGTGGACCACGTGATATGAATGGACCGAATTGTGGATTGGTATCAATATTGTGCCTACCATGTTTCTTATGTGATTAGATAGTGGATTTTGTGTTGTGCCTATGTTATTAGTTGCAGGTCCATAATATAGAC
The DNA here is from genome assembly GCA_905404265.1 of Fabriciana adippe. Classification (NCBI taxonomy): domain Eukaryota; kingdom Metazoa; phylum Arthropoda; class Insecta; order Lepidoptera; family Nymphalidae; genus Fabriciana; species Fabriciana adippe. The sequence goes on from FR989995.1 coordinate 3,762,441, forward strand.
AATTTTGTGTATGATTATGTGCATGTCAATAGAGTGGATTATGTACATGAAAGTATAGTGGTTGACAGGTGTCAATATAATTAGAGACTGGATAATGTAAATGAATGCTGAATATTTGATTAGGTAAATGGAAAAAAAAAACAAAAGGTGGACGTCTTTTCCGGAGACTGAAGTAATTGGACATTTTGTATATAAACGTTTTTTTCTGTGCAACTACAACATAAGATTTTATTGCATCATTTTATATTTAAATATTGCTAAATTTTTTTGAAAGAGATTAAATTAGAAGTTTGAAAATTAGCTAAATATACAAATTTATATTATAAATTTTAATCCAGTCTCTATAAATAATATACCAGTTTTCTAAAGTGTTCCCCTTGATACTCTTTTCGTAGGTAGGGACTTTAATAATATACTCATGGTTTATGAGAATAAATAAGAAAAATGACCTTTTTTAGAATATGTGTAGTGAAACAAACTTATTACATACATATATTTTATGTAACCTAACTTATTTGACAGTAACACACTAATTCAAAACGCATTAATTATAAAACATTTCTCTTATGTATGGTCCTTCCAATATTAGTTCTTTTTAAAATATCTTTTATGATACAAAGTATAATAATAGTGGAAGAAGAAGCATAGTTTCCATTTTCTTTCTATTACATCAGTTTATAGGCTTGGTGTATTTTAATTTAATATTTTTCACATGATATCAGTTTTGTAGACGTTATTGCCTAATTTTTTTTTATTTAATTTTCAAAATAACACCTGTTTAAAAATAATTATCGTATATTTATAATAAATTTTAATTGTCAATCAAATGAAGTCATAGAGAATAAGATGTTTTAAAAGTTGACAATATATCTCAAGTACCATTGAATATTATTATTATTATTGATAATTTGTTTTTAAATGACACTATTCATGAACAAATAAGATTAAATACTAGAGATGTACCGACTAGTGGCCGATTAATCGGGAAATCTGACTACGCGGCCATATTTTATAATTCGCTCGCGCTAAACTACAAAAAAACTCTAAAAGGCAGGTTTCATACAAACTTTCATCCCCTATTTTATTCTCTTAGTGGTTGAATTTTGGAAAACGCTGAAACACGTAACTCATTATTTTTGCCGTACTCAATTCATACGAAATTTCATGCAAATATATCCAAGGGATATGAAGTTTCGTACAAACTTTTAACCCCTATTTCACCCCCTTAGGGGTTTAATTTTGGAAAATCTTTTCTTAGTGGATGCCTACGTCATAAGAGGAATATGTATGCGGGTTTGCCCTGTGCATTGATACATCAGTCAATTGACTAGTCGGGCCATTATTTTATTTATATATTACTATTCTTAAAATAGAGCTATTGAGATGAAATTGCATCAATATTATTAATATTTTAGTATCGAGTCTTACAATGGGCAATATAATCTAAGATTAAGAATAAAGGAAGGAAGATTTAGTAGTTATATGACTAAAATTAACAAAAAATAAATTTTGAACACAAGTTTGTATAACTAAACAAAGAACATAATTATATAATGTAATATCCTGTTTATTATTTACTTATGAATCACAGTTTCAAACACTATATATTGATTATTATATAAAATATAACCTAAAGGCAGGAACCGACTAGTCGGCCGATTAGTCGGCCTTTTTCCAACCGACCAGTCGACTAGTCGGCAAAATTCATAGTCGGCCCATCTCTAGTAAATACTATAAATTTTTCTTTTTAAATTTATTTTTGCTTTAAGTGTTCATGACAAATGTGTCCTAATATTAAAAATTTCAATGAACAATAAATTGAAATGAATAACTGTTGGCTTATAATAGTTAATATTATAAATGCGAATGTGTGTTTGTGAGTTCGTTTTGATGACATGCAGTAATGGATTGATTTAATTTTTGTTACGGAGATAGTTTACTCCTTTTTAGCCGATTACATTAAAGTCCTTTATGCAGTATAATAATATTTCTATATCGCAGAAGGCAACTAAATGATGCACAACATGTAGTTATGGTCTCAACTGAGTCGGAGCAGATTTGTAGTTTTAAATATAATTGTTGCATTTTTTTTACTATTAATCATTTTGTAATATTTTCTTAGTTTCACATATTGTTTTACTCTTTGATTTTTCATATAGTTTTTAATTAATTTCTTACCTTGTAAAAATATTATCTAACTTTGTTATAATTACAAGAAACAAACATAGCAGTCGGCCTTTTTGGAATCTTAATTTCTAATTTTATCAGTAAATATTACATGCTTTTGATAATAATCTTCCAAATAATAGTAGCAAGACCAACTTCAAAAAAGTTAAATATATAATTATTGTTGTCAGATCCTTAAGTAATAAAGTAATACTTTATTATTGCATCGACAATCCTACAGTTAAAATTTTCCTATATTCTCCTAATACTAATCATATTAAATTACCACAACACCTTATTAACATTATTAATTTCTATTTCATTCCTTATTCATTATTTAATAATTTTCCCCTGTTAAAATAACATGTCTTCCTCATACTTCCTAAGTAAAAAAAATATCTTTAAGGCTTATCACTCGTGATTTTACCAATGATTAATAAACATTTTTGTTTTTTTTTTTAAAAAAAACAGAAACTAGACACTGTGTTTTCTAGCCAGTGCCTTTTAAGAAAAAAAATTGGGTGGGACTGTGTTGGAGCACACCGTAGTTGTTTTAACGTAAAACGTCTTATTTCAGTGAGTTGTTTTTAGTGTTTTTGTTTTTTATAAATATATCGCATATTTGAAAACAAATTAGTAATAATAGTAATATCTGAAGAAAGCAACGGATTAAATAACATATATGACATTTGTCAGATAATAACAACGGTTACCATGGCAACCTAAAGCAACCTATTTCGTTTCGGCCCACTTTTCTGACTTGGCACCAGTGTATTTCGGTATGTTTTTAAAGACGTTTCACGTTAAAAATATTGATATATATGATAGTGTGCATGTATCTTTATAATTGGCAAAGACAATTCAAATCTTTCCATATAAATTTAATCCTGTGATAAATAAGTGCCAGTGTTTAATATAAGATTTTAATATTAAAGCTGCATTGTGTAACTAAAGTGTAGTTTATTGCAGAATTGATAAATGTATATTGAAAATGAAGGTGGATATAAAAATGCAATAATTGCGCAGGATTTTCTTTAATTTTCCTTTTTAAATAAACAATTGTTTCAAACTCCATTTTTTTGTCAGTATTAACGTTAACTTCCATTTAGAAAACTATATAAGATCACCACTAATTCTACAATACTAATACTTAAGTAAAGAAAAAATTTATGTTTCAAGTTATACTTTTGTAACATTTTTTTATATGTATAAAATTAAATTACAATGTTATTTACCAACAATATAAAAAACAAATTATTATACTTATTTTAATTATTTGCATATTTTCGCATTTATTTGTAAGGCATTTAAGATTATTAGTATAACCCATTAAAACGATTTAATGCAAGTGTTTATTCAATATTTTCACGTTTTAATTATATTATAATTTTATATCAAATGGGGAGTTATTGTAAGTACTTGACATGTTATTTTCATAAATATTAGTCAAATGCATTTATGTAATTCTATCTTATACAATAAAGTGTCTCATTTATATTTGTTTTTAATTTTTTATACGATTACCATTTACCACACATGATACAATACTATACAATATAGTACAGATACCCCATCTCATACAAAGAAATTGGACTGCCTTAATTCGAGTTATGCTTTGAGCTATTTATGTGTTCTTATGTCTATAGGAACATAATAAAATTCTAACCGAGTCGAATCTGTACATTAAATATTTTTTGGAAAATCTTATTGAAATAATCATTATTATCGATACAGAGGCCGAATCTATAGTTTTTAGAATTTCTGTCTGTCTGTCTGTCTGTGACCGCATCACGAAAAAACCACTAGAGGGATTTTGATGAAATTTGGTATGATAATAGCTGATTATTTGGTTCAATATATAGGATACTTTTAACTGTAGGAAAATATCTCATTTCTGAGAAATCTATACAAAAGGCTAAAACGTAAGTGGGATGAACCCGAGGGGAGCGAGGGTGAGTCGCTAGTAAATTATAAATGGCGTTGATCTGCAAACTTGAACTATTTCTTTTAATAATAATAATATATCTCACACTCATTACTCATGTAATTTGTAGAAGAAAGCCCAATTCATTTTGCACTAAAAAAATTAAAAGTAACTTTTGCTGAAGTAAACAAGTCCTAAAATATGTATATAAAGTGCCATCTATGAATAGCTGTAGAAACTTATTTTCTAAGGCTGATTTTACAATAATCAGTTGCGTTTAATTTTTTTGTTCGCGATGAGACCCCATGCCTTTACCTGAAGTATTTTTTAAAAACTAGTATATACCGTATGGGAAAGTACATTTTTGTTTTATTGATTTCACACATACATCGATAACAAATTGAAAGCGCCATCTATCGACTTACAGATAAAGTAATCTTTCTTTGAACCTGATAAGACCCTATGTTTAATACATAGGTCTCATCAGGATCAAAAAAAAAATCATATCATATAATCATCACATCACATAAAATACCTATATATTAAAAGACAGCATTTACTTTTTTTTTAAAAAAATTCTAGTCTAACTGTCATAAATTAATTTGTTTTTCAAAATATATTTAAATTTTTTATCTTAACCTAAATACAACATTTACATTACCTACTATTGCAGTAACATTCGTGACCACATTCTCACAACCTTCGTTAATGACTCCTTTAAATCCGTATCCTTTTCAAAGGGTCCGCAAAATTAAAGGGTCCCACAAAAGGCAGTCAAGGTGTAGAGTAACAAAAGAATATTTGCAACTGAGAAATGCATTACAGGATACTTCCCACAAGTTGATTTCTTATAGATCAGTGAGAGCCAACTTAAGCGGATTAGGACGAGTACAGAGTGGACACGGGTGATTGATTTGTAATAAAAAGTTTATGACGTCCGTCAAAAAAGGCGCCATACATATTTATAATTTCCAAAAGATAAAATAAATATTTGTTCATTTATGATAGACTTAACTATGCCTTTATACCATTTACTGTAAAAACCCTTGGCCCATGGAGTCAAAGTGCTAAACACTTCTTAAATGATATAACACCTCGTCGTATCGCCTCCACCGGTGACAGGAGAGCTGACTCGTTTTTCGCCCAAAGAATCGGCATTACCATTCAGAGGGAGAATGCGGCTAGCATTCTTGCCACTATTCCACGCGGACATCACTTGTACAGTAATAATTAAGTGTACATTTGTTTTGTATATATAGTTAAGTACGTATTTTTGTATTTTCAATATATATTGCCTAATTGCCTTTATTGTAAATAACTACAAAAACCCATACCTAGACGACAAAGTATGCTTCTAATTTCTAAAGGAGAATAGTTCTAAGTGTAAGCATATTTATACATTACACATAATATATAATTGTTTTTTATGTTAAATTTGGCTTTGATAATACTAGTTTTTGCCCACGGACCACGGTTACGCTTGAGAAATATGAACTTGCATAGATGAAGATACCTGCGTTATTTCAGGATATACCTAAACCACAGATGAATAATAAACATATGCATATAAACTTTAATTCTCGTTGATTCTAACAATTCTTTTATCTGTTAGTTTCAAATTATTAAAACATTTACCTTACTTGTCTTCATATCTTATAATTTAGTACAAACACAAACCGCCTTTGTTGTTATTGAATTATAGGTATTATCTACTGATTATGCCATATTGAAAATATTTCATCCATTTCTGAGCGACGATGCTACAAACAACTCACAAATTTTTGGTAACAATTTTTCGTAAATTAAAAAAAAGTCAATGCAAGCAAACTATTGTCTCAAGACTCAATGCGTTCATTAATAATTAATGTGACTAAAACTCATTAATTGTCTTTTTTTTTTAATTTTACAACTGTTTTTTTTTTAAATAGCGCAACTTTTTAATTACCTATTTTGAATTAATTTGCAAAAAATAATGTTCTTATCTCTTAAGTATAAGGTCTAATATCGTTTGCAATATTGATATGTATCGCAAACCACACCTGTTACGGGAGCGTGAGAACATGGGGTCGGGAGGAAGGAGCCATTGCTGCAATATATGCGTACTGTAACGGGAAACACTTTGTTAACCGATTGTTTTTCACTTTTCATTCACTAATGAATGAAAATTTACACTATTATTTTTTATTGGTGTAATTAATTAAAAAAATGGATCTTGAAGAAACCTACATGTCTAAGAGAATCTAATTCGAAAAATGTGTAAAGTCCGCCAACTTGCACTTGCCCAGCGTCGCTTGATAGCATTGAAAGGATGCTTTTGCCCAACAGCGGGACTATAAAAGGGCTGTATGAAATAATTAGTACTTTTATTTGTTTGGTCAAGTGAATGCTCCTAAATGGAACTGCTTACTTTCATGGTTTTAATTGACCGGACCTTTAAAATTTGTACAACTTTTAAAAATATCTTTTTAAATTACTACATAATTATAAAAAGTTTATATTTCTACCTATATAATTAGGTATAGATATGACATGTTTAATATTTTGATAGTTTAACTTCTTAATAAATGTTTCCTAATGATTTAGAATATGTCTGTGCATTTTATATCTACCTATATAAGGAACCTATTTATACACCTGTAATATCGTATGTTTTAAGTAAAAAATTAAAACCCATTCAAGAAGTTTTATTTACAAAAACCAAATTAAAAAAAAAACTCGAATATGAAAAATCTGTATCATTTTTTACAATTCTCATAAAGACTCCCATAGGAACAGGTGACACAAAAACTCCCTTAGCTATCAACTCGTTTTTATTGAATGAAAAAACCACATCCGGGGCTGAATTTCCGGGTCGAGGCCGAATATAACAAAAAATCCTTTGTATATGATTGATTGATAAATATTTGGAACTATGTAAGTATGTTCTTTCAGCAATAATACGAGAAAGATATTTATTTATAGATTATGAATTTGCTCTACATTCGATTTTGAACGGAAGTTAGTAATAGAAAACCGTATCTTTGTTATACATGTTGAATTTTTGGTGTCCATTTTGACTGTAACTAAATTCTAATTTATACAGGTAATAGAATGACGTAGGTATATTTATTTTACTTCATTTATAGTTTTAAAAAACGACAATATTTTTATAAAACGTATTTTTATTATTTACAAATATTGATATTAAAGTTAAATCAATAAATTGACTAAAGAAACTGTTTTAATTAAAACATCGTTAATAATGTTATTAAAAAAAAAATATAATCCACAGATAAGAAAGAAATTATTATAACTTCTACATTTAAATCTATCCTAATATTATAAAGAGGTAATGTTTGTGAGTTTGTGAGGTTGTAGGGGGTAATCTCTAGATCTACTGAACCCATTTAGATGAAATATGGTGAGATCATAGTTTGAGACGCTGGGAAGGGCATTGTATACCTGTTATGCCGGAAATCATCCCTTAAGAGGGTGAAAATGCGGATGAAAGTTTGTACCTAATTGGTAGCAAGCTAGGGATGAACCCGAGCGAAGCAAGGGTGAGTCGCTAGTTATTAAATAAGAATAACACATATCATGGGGATGTAATGATGTTTGTATGTAAATTACTAGTAAACTTAAAAAGTTTTAGGTCTCACTGTTAGTTTCATTAAAATAAAGATTGAAATTTCTTCGAAACATGAAACAAAAAGTAGAATGTTAAAAAACTTCCCCAACAAAAACTTAATTGATCGGTAAACATTTTACTGACCTCATATACGTTTCTTTTATCATGATCCCTTATAATCGGGTTAGGGTGACCAAACTAATATACCTATTTTTTAATTATTAAATAGCCATTGAAGACCTTGAATGTTATGTTATTTGTTACAGTACACTTATAAACAGTCCTGGCGACTTTGACACCTCCATACATAATGAACTAAGATTTTAATAATCTATATTGTACGTAACACAAATTATATACTTATTAATATTTATTACTTTGTATGTATATAATTTAAAAAAAGGCAGAGTTTGTTTGTTTGAACGCGCTAATCTCTGTTTGTTTGTTTTTTGAGGAAGGCTATAGCCTATAGGCTATATATATTATATCATATAATATATAGTCCATCTATTCCATACTAACCGTTAAAACGTGCCTAGGGACGAACCCGAGCGAAGCGAGAGTGAGCCGCTAGTTAGTACCTACCTATATAAAATTAGGCACAATTGCCATAAATTTCTAATAGCAAAAATTTTCAGTCTTCAAAGTCTCGTAATATTATAATATTTTAATTTTAACTGACTGTTCTTATATTTATGATACTAGCGACTCACCCTCGCTTCGCTCGAGTTCGTCTCTAGGTATATTATATAGGTATATATAGAGTTTATAGTTTAAATAGAAAAAATATAGAAAATATATAATGTATGTATACAACTTCCCTATTTGAATCGGATATTATTCAATTTTTCATTGGTTTTCATCTTTTTTCGTGGGACCCTATTTTTTTTTTCTAAAATAAAAGTAGCCTAAGTTACTCCTTATTACATCAGCTATCTGCCAGTGAAAGTCCCGTCAAAATCAGTCCAGCCATTTCCAAGATTAGCCGGAACAAACAGACAGACAGACAGACAAAAATTGTAAAAAACGTTGTTTTGGTATATGTACCGTGTATACATCCATATGCGTTTAGTAAAAAGCGGTTATTTTAATATTACAAACAAACACTCCAATTTTGTTTATCTGTGTAGATGTATAGATGACAACATTTCACTCAAGGATTACTAAGTTGATCCAATGCCATAAATAGGTTTCTAACTACTAATAAATACATAGATAAATAAAATAGAAGTAGAAACATTTAAAACTCTTTTTAACAAAAATAATGACATATTCATTAGAATAAGTTCGCTCATGCTGATTTGTTACGAAATCACTCATTCCCAAGAAGTGGGTAAATTATGTTCTTATCAATCCTGTTACTAGTAATACCTAATAGTCACCCTTTATTATATCCGCCATAGGGCGGAAGGAAGGACCGTTACGACTGGGGTCCGTTCACACGACCCCTTCGGATTAACTCGAGATATATTGTGAGAAAATCTTACTGCCTTGTTGTTTTTACTTGCACTTTCGATTACTGCGGCCATTGTTTTTGTTATTCCTTCATAATACTGTATGAATATATTAGATTTTTTTATTTTTTTTTCTTGTTAATAAATATTCCATTGTTTAATTATGTAAATCGGAAATACTTTGCGTTAACATATATTTTAATTATAGTTTTAAACTTTAAAACTTTTAACGTTATTGGCTTTTATATTTATTTACTTATTAAACTTATTCTCAAAACAAGTAGCCATATTAAGCCATAAATAGATACAGATCATTCAAATTAAAAAAAAATCGTTTGACTACATTTTGGAACCATGAGATTGGTAAAATCCGTTAGTTTCTTATCCGATTAACCGATTAAAGATAACCTATCATCCGTATCTAGTGCCTTCAATTACTAAACTACCATCAATACAAACTTAACGGTACTCAAAAACTGTTAAATTAAAACATGAATATGCTAAATGTAATTAAACGAAAAGTCTAATAAATTTCAACCTCTGACATGTTTGAATTTAAAATAAAATTTGGTAATTACGATGATTATAGTAGATACAAGTTTTCCCAGTTCCCACTGATCCCCTTCGACGCGTCAACGACATATGACAACGGCTATTCACTTTCGTCGATCATCACGCGATTGCATGCAATTTCGTCACATTCGGATGCATGTAGCAACAAACAAGTTATTACTCCAAATATTAAATAAATTAACTAATTTAAACCTTATTTTTAACTTTATAAAGCTTTTATATTCAAAAGTAACCGCACGACTGTTATGTCAGCAATTTGGTGCAATTTGAACTCAATTTAAATTTCATTCAGGGATTCTACATGCAAAGATATTTTAAACTTTAAATACAGTACAATTAAGGTTTTACCACATATTTTTAATTGTATTTTAATAATTTTGTTTTATTTCCTTTGACAACTTTACACTTGCGCTTCGGAACGCGCTTGTGTTTTCATATTACGTGTGAATAAAGCAGCTTTTTCAAATATATTTTTATAAGCGATTCAGTATTATTGTGGTTTTTGTTAAAAGGACCGTGGGAGAAATAAGTAAATTGAATATTAATATAAAATGTATGCATGTCGGTATGTGGGATAGTATAAAGGTCATTGAGAACACCTGGTCCGGTCACCGACTCGTTACATAATGAACTGTAAATTATCGGTCTAATGCAAGAATCCAGTAATGTTCATTGCTCTTAATTGTATGTGAGAAAATGAATTGATAAGATTATTTAGTGTTTAAGGTATGAATTAATTACACTTTATGGCGCAATGTTAACGAACTTTTATATCAGAACGGTAATTCTAACGATAGTTTGTTTATCGTTGTCCATTAAATATTTGCATAATTTTCAAATTAAAATGTATTAAATATAAAATACCTATGTATATTTTAAATTGAAATGGATTGAATTGATTCATATTGAACATAAGCAATGTTTAATTTTATGATAACTATTTTGTTTTTAATGACCTATTGACTTTTGACAGTTGGATATAAATAATTATTTTGAAATAAGTATGATTATTGCAAAAGTAATAAATTATTTCTGCCGACTTCGTAAATGATAACACAAGGGGTAAGGTACCTATCGATATTCAATTGCATGACAAACAAACATACTCTAAGGTCCGAAACTGAACCCTTGCACCTTTCTACATTCCCACACAGCGTGAGAACGCGCGACACCCCATAAAGAGCCCAATTCCTACGCTAACGTATAAAAAACCGTACTCACCTTTTACGCTACGTTGCCCTCAAGTATCGAATTTATTTTACCGAGTTGTGAAAGAATTTTATATGGTACTTCATGGAAAGGTATGATTTCATGAAGTATAAGGTTTTTACGTCAAGGTTAGTTAGAAGGGGATTATGGTTCTTCATGGACGCGTCGATGGTCATACATTCCCATAGTGCTTTGAATGAGGGTATGAAATTGTAGCTTCATTTTAATTATGATGCGAATTATTTTCCTTAATATATTATCTATCCTTGTCTTTAATGTCATAACTAATATTATTAATATTTTAAATAATAATAAAAGTAGGTATTGGCTTAAAAAATGTAAAATTTTAAAATAAGCACTTATTAAATGTATTATCTATTTTAAAATTCTATAATTTAAAAATAGTAAGCACGTTTTAATGTAAGTAAAAAATAGAAAATTATGCGTAGGTGTATCGTCAATATAATAAAAATATATACTGAGCGAAAATCGAACTTGTTTTTACCGATGATTATAACCAACGATCATGCAGTGCCATTCGCAGCAGGTTCCCGCTTAGAGCGAGATGGAACGAAAACAAAACATTCCGATACAGTTCCCAGCGCTTACAGTCTTATGTTAGAAAGAGAACGCATGATTCTCTTATAACGTCTATCAAACAGGATGAACAAATATGGTGGATAAATTTAAATATTGTTCCACGATCATCGTACGTCAGTTCATTGTGAAACGTCGACCAGGACGGACCCATTTTAGTGGAGTTAATGTTAGTGAACACTTTGAAAATGCCGTGCAGTGAAGATGACGATTCCCAAAGCGGTTTCAACTCGGAGCCTTCGCAGGGTTTATCTAAAGCCGAATTGCGAAAGGTTAATATTTTGTGATTATTAAATAATGTTTTAGTGATAAATGTGATGTCTATTAAGAAATAATGTTTCGACTTTATAAAAGTGCGAAAATTTTCAAAAATGTTTTTACGTTTTAATTAAATTAAAAGCGCATTTGTGTTAATTAAATATATTCTTAATCATTAAAATATTAAAAAATACGCTTCGTCTTTGGTCTTCAGTGAACTAATCTTTAGTTTTAAATTTTCAGACGAACAAACCGATTATGGAGAAGAAACGTCGCGCGCGCATCAACAATTGCTTAAATGAATTAAAAGATCTTCTAATGGATGCTATGGATAAAGACGTAAGTATTTATTACATAATTTTTATTTAAAAAAAATAAAATTTACATTCTATAAATATAATAAATAAAAAATTATTTCATAATAAATTTTATATTAATATTACCAAACGCAATGATTTTTTTTAACATTAAACCATTTTCCTTACAGCCAGCACGCCATTCGAAGTTAGAAAAGGCGGACATTCTCGAATTAACCGTCAAGCATTTACAAACTCTACAAAGACAGCAACTTGCGGCAGCCATCGCCGCAGACCCCGCAGTGCTTCACAGATTTAAGGCCGGTTTTGGTGACTGCGCTGTCGAAGTACGCAAGTACCTCTCCCGACTTGCAAATGTTCCAACCGGATTGAGATATCGACTGGGAAACCATCTTAACACGTGTATTTCTGGATTTGAACGTCTTCACCCAACTGATTATCCTCCACTTATACCGGATCCTCTACGGCTGGATGATGAAAGACCGAGTGCCTTCCACTATGTGAAGTCGACGAAACCCACCAGTCCACCTTTAAGTCCACTCTCCTGTGACTCCGCGTGTGATTCTTCAACCGAATTAGAGACCCCACCGCGTCCTATACAAAAGTTCCCATTTCCAACACCCCCTAGTCATTCCGCGTCAGATCAAGATTCGAGTCCCGAGCAAAAAGCAACAGTATCTTCAACAACAATATCACCGGAAACGTTAAAACAGGAAGCGTTACGGAACAAAAAGTTAATGGAGCCCCTTTCGATTGTGATCGACGTTGAAAACTACAAAATTGGTATCGACGCCTCACCAAAACGAGCAGTCGATTATTCTATTCGCCAAAAGTTAAAACGTCATGCAGAGACGATAGGACCAGTGCCAAAATTGATTAGACTAGAAAGTGAGAAAACTTTGACGATACCAGAAAGGAGCGCATCTGAGAGATTAGAAATAAATGTTCAAAAAGTAGATTTAGATAGAAAAATAGCTTTAGATAAGCAGTCAGCATTTCGTAAATTTCCAGACAGAATACCAAGTTACCCAGACCGTAAATTAACTCTACCTGAGAGTATACCAGCAGTAGCAGAAAGGCATGAGAGGATAGGAGTTCCCAGAACAGTAATAAGTCATACAGCGGAATCCTTAGCACAATCGAGCAGCATTAAAATTGAAAGTCCAAAACAGAAGGTCGAAGCCGATACAAGTTCAAAGTCGCCGGGACAAGGGTCGTCTAGCAGTTCAGAAATGTGGAGACCATGGTGAATGAGTAACGACAGTGTTTACTGAAAACATGGTCAAAAATTTAAATGTGGCTTCATATTTTGCCACAGACTTCAATTCTGAACGGGAATTGAACCTGTATAGCACAGCTTTATCGCTGGACAGTTGTTAGTACTGGATTGTTCTATGTTGGTTGTTGTTCTTGTTGGCTTGTGATTCTCTTAAAAAATCATTTTGTTAATCAATTTCGTTTGTTTTAGAAAGAACTCAAATGAAATTATGTAAAGATTTTCTAAAGATAAATTCAGCAGTTGAATGATGTCTTCCATATTTATTTATAAATATGTAAATACATATAGGTAAGTGCCTTAAAAGATGGTCTCAATAACATTTGTAATGTGTATTATATGTAATTTAATTACGTTGAACATATGTTTGTTACTTTGAAGTACATTTTGTGTTGTTCGTATTCCAATAAGGAAGATGTAACATATATAGCTTAAGGGTTTACCAGACGGTATTCTTATTGTTTTAAAAGAATTATATTAAATAGGAATATTTTTAAAGCTTTTATACCAAACATATTTTTTATTCAGAGGCCAGAGCCCTTGTGTCCTTAGAAATAATTGAAAAAAAAAAGTTTTTACTTTTTCTCGTAGTATTATTTTTTTAATTTTATTTTCATTAAATGTTCAAATTTCTTCTATTTAATTACTCCGTAAAACATTGAACGACAAAGAAACAAATATTTTCTATAAGTTTCATGTTTCTAGGTCCATCGTATTAAATGGGATGTTTTATTTGCTATTATTTATTGTTAGCTTTCGCCATATCGGTGGCACGTTCATTTACTATCCTTCACTAACTAGATTTGCCTGTGGCTGAGCTCTTGCATCGGCGCTTGTATCGCAAAGTCCATACGCTCCAACATCATTTTCATTCAAATATTTAATATATTATGTCTACACTAATATTATAAAAAGGTAAAGTTTGTAAGTTTGTGTGTAGGAGGTAATCTCTAAAACTACTGATAAGATTTAAATAAAACTATCTTTTCGGATTTTTTCGCGGATTTATTTTGATGAATTTGATTGATTTTTATCAAAATAAATCCGCGAAAAAATCCGAAAAGATAGTTTTATTTAAATGTCAAATATTCGCGTAAATCTAAGAAAGTATTACTGATAAGATTCTGAAAATTCTCTATAGGGAGCTGTTACCAACAAGTATTTAATACTATAGATAGTTAATTTTGCTACAAACACTGTTATGCTATTATAGAAAAGGACACATACAATAGTATACTGTAAAAAACACAAACGGAGTTACAGTGTTAAATGCTTCTCAGGTACATATATAGGTATACTAGTTTATTCCTGCAGGTCGGCTTGGAAGAAGTCGCTACATCGATAAATGGTAGAGTTACGTCATACGTAATACAGTATGGTATAAGGTATAATCACAGTGTACTAAAAAATAACAGTGGGCTATCGCCTTTGATGTTTGAAGAAAAGCCGACACCGCGTAGCGTACTTCGCATTACGCAGGGTTGTTACAGTTTTTTTTTGTAATTTAATTGAAATATAATATTATTATTTAGTTATTTATCGAAGTTCTTCATAACAAAGAAAACAAAAAGGCATTTCGCGGAGGCAAATTCAAATAGAGTTTTACAAAATTTCATATAATAATAATAAGCCTTTTATTTCTTTAATAAAAAATAAAATATATAATTGGTTTAACAATTATTTGATTTGATTGAATGAATATTTCTATGTGACATTATAGTTAATTTAATGAATAACTAGTAGATAATTAGAATGAAATAAATTAAGTTATAATAAAAATAAATTAAATCTAACAAAATACATAACATAAGTCAAATTGAATTTAGTTATATATAAATTTATCATTATTTTCAATTTTTTAGCAAAGTTAGTTTTATATGATATAATGTAATTAATAGATTTCCAAATGACCTATTATAAATGGGCGACGGACAAATATTTTCGGTTTCTAGATTTACTGGATTTGAAATTTCTGTTATTAAACTTAATTATGTAAAAAATCCTCATCCTAATAAATAATTTTAGCAAAAAATATATAATATAGCACAGGTAGCATGAACCATTTTAATTGCTTACAAATTAAAACAAACGCGCGACAGCCCTTAAAGTCGTGTCCCGAGCTGCTAACTAATTCGGGCGGCAGAAATGTATGCAGCTCGGGCTCGCCTACCCGCGTCTCACCCCTCACACCCCGCACGATTGCCCTGTCTAGACGGCTTCGTTGGATGACTGTATTGTTTTATAGACTGTGGTATAATAAAGGTTGGTCGAAATCAATAAAAGATTTTAACCCACCATACAATGTGGCAAAATGTGTGATAAAAAAAATTATATTCAGTAAAAAAAAAATTATTCAGTCATTCTCACAAATAAACAGCAACTAAACTTAATTCACAAACATCACTATGTCAACACGTCCACTTTGACGTTATTATAAATAATAAAATATCTATATATTTTCTAGTAGCCAAGCGATATAAATATGTATAATTTAATGATTTATGAATAAATAAATAGATAATGTTGGGGCATTAACACACAGCACCATCTAGTTCCGTGGTAAGCTACGAGGCTTGTGTTACGGATACCAAATAGTTGATACGCTACACTTATATTACTTTAAATACATACATATTATAAATATAAACACTCATGACTGGAGTACAAACATTCGTGCTCATCACACAAATTAATGCCCCCTGTGGGACTCGAACCCGCGACCGCTGGCACAGCAAGTAGGGTCACAACAAACTGAGCCAAACGTGTCGTTATATGCACTTATTTAACGTTTTCATATCCCACAATAGATATAAAACGAAAAAAGTTACAAAACAAATGAAATGATGCATTTAAACTTCATACAAACCTTCGAATTATTGGATACTTGAAATCATGGCGTCTCATCAAGAACAAAGAAAAAATGTTTAAATAGACGTCAATAGATGGCGTTATTGTTATCATTTTGTAACTGATATTATGGTAAATTAATAAAGGACAAAAAGTATATTTTAATAACAGTCTTCTTTTGTTAGCAGTCTTCTTATTGGGACCATGTTCTTTATACATTTACATGTACATATGTTTACATAAAATTTTACAACCGATTTTATTAAAGCTATTCTTGTTCTAAAATGTACATTTCAAGAATTTAGTATTAATTTTCTGAGATACTTATTTCATTTTTAAGTACCACATCATTTAATAATTTAGCATTTAAAATAATATAATACTTTATATATATATTAATATTTAAAAAAAATATTTAAAAAGCAATTCCTCTAGAATAAATCACAACCAAATCTTATTAAAAAAAAAAGTTTATTTAGTATGTTTATTTAGATTTGAGAAAATCTTTCCTTTGCTGTTGCAGTTTTTGCTCGAGCAGCGTGACCTTCTCCTGATACTTGGCGTTTTCTCGCGTTAGCGCTTGTATCGCCGAGTCTTTACGTGCCACCGCTACTTTCACCCTGAAAATATTTATTTTAAATAACTATAATTAAACTGACTTAACTCAAAAAACTAGATATTTAATAAATCAAGAAAAATGTTATTAAATAGAATAAAAGTTTATAAAGTAAATTGATATATTTTAATTATTACAGACAGTCTTTAAACGTTTGATTCGTTTTGTGTAATTATTTTGACCTACTAACTCAATTCTAATCTAAGTTGTAATTGTCAGTTTTTTATTATGCGTGCAATATATTATATACATTAGGGTGAAGTGAAAAAAAAAAATGTTCTTTTTCTTAGCTTGAGGGTAGAATTTATAGCTTATAATAAAAAACTGAATAATTGAAATAAAAAAAAACTCGACATTTTAAGGTGGCCCACTGATTTTTAAAATAATTAATTTAAATGTTTGATTTGAATGGATTTTTTTCGACTAATCATCTTTGAAAACATTCAAGAATTGACGAATATATTCATTTTCTATCCAAATTTCAATGTAACACTAAAAAGAAAAAAAATAACTAAAGGGGGATTATCATTTAGAATAGATACCTAATCAGATATTTTCGAAGTCGGTACCAGCCAAAACAAATCAAATGTGCTTTGATTTAATTTGAAACTATCTGTTTTTATTTATAGTTAATACTCACTTCGCATATAGCTGATGCATTTGCTCCTCATGTGTTCTCTTCATATCCTCCATCTCCTTCTGCAGTTGGTCCACTTTACTGCGCCAGGACTCTTCACAACTCGCCCTAATCTCCTCTGCTCTGGCTTCCAGTTGACTGTTTTTCTGGAAAACATATGATATATATATATATGTATATATATATATATATATATATATATATATATATATATTTATGTGTATGTATATATATATATATGTATATATATATATATAATCTACAATATTTAGCCACGTACAATAAATACGTACAATATCACCTGAACACTAAATGTTGTATTTAGTTATTTACAACATAATTATTAGAATAATGTACACTTTTATGTACCATTTCCGCTCTTTTCTTATATTTTGTGTATCTTTCTCTATACGTTGCCTGTAAGAGATTACTTTCAGTGATAAGGCCGCCTTTGCACAATTTCTTTAACCGATTCATTGCGACGGCCTTTTTTACGAACTAAGGCCCGTGGCGGCGAACAAATTTTTCATGACACCTCTAGGGCGTCACGCGCCATACGTTAAAATGACACCCCTACGGTGCCTTCAGCCATATATGAAAACTTTGTGCTTGTTTTTCTTTTTTTGGCTTATTTACACTTGATTTCGTTCAGTCAGCATCTAATATCAGACCTAAGCAGTTTGTTAATTCGTTTAGAGTGAGTTCCTTGTGTTTAGATACGTGATTTACTTGAAATGACTATTTTGTATCAGATATTGTAAACATTTGGTATTCTTTTTTCTTTGACTATACAATTTAAATAGCTTAAGAATATATTTTAAAATATGTTCTGAAATTGGTGTTGTAAAGTTTTTTTTATATACTTGGTGCAATATTGGCAACTAAAATTCCCAAGAAAAGTTTGAAAGTATTGAGTTTAGCTATTGCGATGACGTCTATTATTTCGCTCGAGTTCGGCCCTAGATATCTTATGACGGTTAGTATGGAATACATAGACTATATAGTCTATATACATACATCATACATAGGTATGATGAGTTTTATATCTCTTAGTTGAGAAATGATTAATTTCCCATACAGAGTTCCACCCCTCCTTTTCACCTTCTTAAGGGATGATTTCCGGGGTAAAAATTATTCTATGTCCTTCCCGGGATCTCAAACTATCTCCATACCAAATTTCGTCTAAATCAGTTCAGCGGATTAAGCGTGAAAAGGAGACAGACAGACAGAGTTACTTTCGCATTTATAATATTAGTATGGATTTTGTAATACACTGCGACTTTATATTTTTTATAGCTTATAGAATTGTTACAATTTTTTGAATTGAATCGAAAACGCTTATACATCCCTGAATCGCAGAGTGACGAAGACGAAACGCAGTGTACTTTGGAACAGAACTCTCAATCAAGTGAAGAGTATGTTCTTCCTAAAAAAAAAAGAAAATGAAAGATATTGGGACATGCACAGAAATTAAGAAAATGTAGATTGTACTATTACAAGTTGCTTTTAAACATAATTATATAAAATATATATATAATAATATAAATATATTATATTATTATATAAATATATAATAATATAAAAATAACATAAATTTTCTTTGAGACCCCTTCATTTTGATAAAAAAGATTTAAAGCCTAAAAGATAGCGCCCGGTATTTTGTTATTTTAATTTACACATGGACATTCCCGTCACCAAAGAAGAATCTACCGATCAATATCGATATATATATATATATATATATATATATATATATATATATATATATATATATGTATATATATATATATATGTATATATATATATATATATATATATATATATATATTATAGAAATTACATTATAGAAAACACTTTATCCGTTCCGTAGCTACGAGGAAACATCAAATCATACATCATAATCATAGCCTTTCTCGGCTTCGTCGCAGTCGGGTATAAAACTATGCAAAACGGGTAAAATGTTCAGTTCCATACGTTATTCTACGATTAACAGTTTCAACGGATTGGATTATGATGACGCCGCTCGGGTGTCATCCGCCACACGTGAAAGAAATGTATTCGGAACAATGAGAAGGTTTTTAACCCCTGAAAATTTTTTATTCACACTAAATCCCGAAACGAACAGTACAGGCATGATCTGTGTGATAAAATAATGATAGATTTATTTAGCGAAAACCTTTAAAAATGTCATTTTAACATAGTTTCGATGAATTGAATTATGACACCGCTCAGGTGTCACACGCCACCCAGGAAAGAAATGTATGACACCCCTAAGGTGTCACCCGCAATGAATCGGTTAACTGTATTTCTTTTTTTGTACATGTGCCATTTTACTGTGCAATAAAGTGTTTTAAATAAATAAAATAGAATAATATTGACGTGTTTGTACATGGACAGTTTAAAAGTTACACTTCTTTTAAAAAATTATTATTCAGTCCTTTTTCAAATCCCACTGCTGGGCACGGGCCTCCCTTCAGTACGAGTGGGGATTAGGCCATAGTCCACCACGCTGGCCAAGTGCGATCGGACTTCACACGTCTTTCAAATATAGAAATTGCTAAAATCGTCCTTATGTAATTAATGAATGACCCCAAGGGAACATGCATAAATATATTTTTATTTTATCGTTTCTCAGTGGACACATTTGCCATATAAAAAACTCTTTTGCGAAATTGTATGCTTTTAGATATTCTAGAGGTTGAAACTGTGCGTTGTCTGGCAATGGTTTATTTTTTCCAAACAGCCTATACTTTAGTTCTTAAAAACTATCTTTTCGGATTTTATCGCGGATTTTTTTTGAATTTTTTTTTCCGATATTTCGAATGCTTTTCAGCAATCATGGTCACAGAAGACACTAAAACGTCTCATAGGTTTCAGACGTCTTACATGTTATATAGCTGTTACAGTATCTATCCACAAAACTATACATTTATTTTAAATAAATCCCCGAAAAGTCCTAACAGATAGTTTTATATAAAATGTAAAATATTCGCGTAAATCTGAGAAAGTATTCAAGATTTTCTTTCATTCGAAGTATATTTTAATGAATAGTTCCTTGGAGCTGGATACGTACCTCTGTTAGCACTCTATTTCTTGTTTCAAGCTGACTAATAGTTACTTCTAGTTCTGCGCCTGTAAAATAATTAATAATATATTAACTAAATATTTTTATAAATTTAATTGAAAGAGCCTACACAATAAATAAATTATTATTTAGAACACAAATATATATATATATATTACGAGACCAGACAAAAATCGTGTTCAACTAAGAAAGTCCGGAGGAAGGCAAAAGAGGCAGAGGACACCCATTGACTACCTGGATAAGAACATTCCACAATGATATTATTTGACGATGGGTTAAAAGCCAGAAATGACGCAAAATCACCAAGAGTGGCGTAAAAGTATTAGAAGGGCTGACCCCGAATATGGAAAAAAGCCAAGGGATTGATGATTGATGTCTAGAATATAGATATACAAATAATTACACTTGTCTTCCGTCTGTCGTATCCTCGCCTGCGCGTCCTGGTAGCGCTTGAGCGTCGCCTGCTCCGTCTGCGCGAGCTCCTTCAACTCCGCTTCGTATTGCTCTTTGTTTCTTCTGAAAACACAATTATAGTTATACTAGTGGCCCACCCTCGCTTCGCTCGAGTTCATCATAAGGTATGGTTTGGGACATCCTGGCACAGGTATATATTTACTTAAAAGGGTGTCCCAACAACGGACTTAATGTATTTGAAAAACTCTTTTATTAATAAATCATTTTTCATTTTCATTTCATGTTTTAATGATTAGTATGGAATAGATAGACTATATATTATATACATATATACATATGTATGATGAGTTGTTGTTGGTTGTATTATAACGTATAACGTACGTGGGAATGAAATAATCTTCCGCTGTAAAAAGTAGCCTACCAGTATGTCACTCTCCAGCCCTCCAACTATCTAAACACGTTATAAATAAAACTATCTTTTCGGATTTTTTCGCGGATTTATTTTGATTTTTGGTTTCCGACGTTTAGAATGCTTTACAGCAATTATGGTCACGGAAGCGACTAAGGTGTTAGATATCCAAAAATCTAAATAAATTCGCGAAAAAATCCGAAAATATTTATTTATAATGTCAAATATTCGAGTAAATCTAAGAAAGTACTATGTCACTCTGTTTCGACGTGAAAGAAGGCCAAGCAAACATACACTTTCACATTTATAATATTAGTAAGGAAGTATATTGGATATGGATTACGTTAAAAGTTGTAAGATCTGTCTCTATATCCTTACCAAATTCCATAGAAATCTGTTTAGCCGTTTAAACGTTAAAGAAAAGAGACAAAAAGAGCAACTTCCATATTTGAAGGTGACTTGCCGCACATTTTCTGCTATATTTCAGCTTAAAGACTGATTTTTTCTGACTCAAGCGGGAGCGGCTTAAAGACTGATTTTTTCCGACTCAAGAAGATGTCAGCGGGCAATAGCAGTACACTGCTATTGCCCGCTGACATCTTCTTCCACATCCACGGGTTAGCTGGATCACTTTCAGAGACAAGTCCGCCTTTGTTAACTAAGTTTGTTTTTGTTTTTTCTTTCTGTATTACTTTTAAAGTGTTATAAAGAATATTATATATACTAGAATCTTACCTCAAAGCCTCTTGCAACTCCCTTCTCCCAGCCTGAGCTTCCGCCTCCATACTCTCTATCGCCTTCTCAATCTCTCTGTCCCTCTCCAACTTGTGCTGAGCGGATATCTCCGTCACTTTCTTCTTTAGTAAAATCTGTTGTTCCGTTTCATATTCTTTTTTATATTGCTCGAATTCTTGTTGCATTTCATCGCGTTGTTTTTTTAAGTTTTCCTGAAAATTATTATAAGAATTATAAGGGATTGGGTGGTATTCCCATGGGAACTGTTTGCTATACCAGATAAGAAGTAAAGTCCCAGTCTCCGTTAGTAGTAGAGTGCAATAAGGTATATTTAAATTATTAATATTTATGAATAAAAATTTAAAAAATTATTATTGGCAGGTTAGTAGGTGCGAGAACAATACATTTTTAATATATTTTATTAATAATATTTAATATTAATAAATGTATACCTCAAATTTCTTTTTTTCATCTTCCATGCTTTGCTCTAATTGTTGTTTCTTTTCTTCTAGAAGTTTCTCTTGTTCTTCTTTCCATTTATCTTTGAATCAATAAAAAATATGTGTTACATTTGTTTAACTAACATAAAGTCTGCTTGTCTGTCTAATGTCTGTGTGGCTAATATTGCTGTCAATAGGATAAGCATGATGATTATAAATTGATATAACTGGGCTAACAAATGCTTGAACTTCACATATTAATATTATGCAGGCCTTTCAACATAATGTCTTTTTGACCGGTATTGGCCACGGCGGCCAATCTCATCGCGTGTGTCGGTGTAGTGTGTACGCGCAGACACAAGTGCACTCTCTATTCCTGTCACTCTCATACTCCGGTGAGAAGACGTTTTAAGTGATTCATCACAACCGGTGAAAGATTACGCGCATTAAAGCCATCAGACTTGCTCTCCAAAGCGCGACGATGGAACACCGCCAACTCAATAAACTTGGCCCCACATGGGACTCGAACCCAGGACCTCCAGATCTGCAGTACAAGCTAGCCACTACGTCGTCTCAGTGCTTATATATCGAAACGACCAATTTTATTTACAATTTTTAATACAGAACGATTGACACATGTTATTTTTAAAAAGTGGAAAAAAATGTATCTACATATATGTAAGTGTATATAAATCTTAGAAATAAAGCTTTGTTTTTAAAATAGAGGAGACTTTCTACTGTAAAATATAACAAATATTAATACTTCCTTAGATTTACGCGAATATTTGACATTTTAAATAAAACTATCCTTTCGGATTTTTTCGTGAATTCATTTTCTCAAGTCAATACAAATCCGAGAAGGAATCCAAAAATATAGTTTTATTTAAAACATAAAATATTGATAGTTTGAACTTATAAGCACTATGACGACAGCTATTATAACATATAGTGAGTGAGTGAGTGAGTGAGTGAGTTAGTGAGTGAATGAGTGAACGACTGAGTGAGTTTAACACTTACCGAGCCGCATCCTCTGCTCCCTCTCCCTGTCCCCGAGCTCGGCGGAGACGCGCTCGTTCTCGGCGCGCATCTCCGCTATGAGGCGCGTACGTTGCTCTTGATATGTCACTTCCAGTTCTAGAATTTGCTTCTCCATTCTGTAAATGAATTG
The DNA here is from genome assembly GCA_905404265.1 of Fabriciana adippe. Lineage (NCBI taxonomy): Eukaryota > Metazoa > Arthropoda > Insecta > Lepidoptera > Nymphalidae > Fabriciana > Fabriciana adippe. Next base: position 3,786,173 of record FR989995.1, read on the forward strand.
TTGGTGTGATCATGGTTAGTTGACACAGGCCTCCCTTCCATGCGAGGGGGATCAGGCCATAGTCCACCACGCTGGTCAAGTGCGGGTTGGCGGACTTAACGTGAGCTAACTTTTATTTATTCTTAAAAGGTGCGAGACCCTGGGTTTGAACCCACATCACTCGGATTCCTAAGCGAGCGTGTTACTGCTGGGCTACCATTGCATCTATAATTAGTTGACATAGAAATATTCGTGAACATAAAAATCAATAGATGGCGTTACGTGTATTGTGATTTGCTGTCGGTGTTTATGTAATAATGTCAACAGAAAAACATGTCATGAAATATGTATATAAAAACATAAAACAAATTTTGATGTTTGATTATTCATTAGATCAAATGGATTATTCATATTTTGTTATTTATAACTTTACCTATATTAATTATTTACAATTTATCATTTACTATTTTATAATATTAATAATGATATAAATTAGTTATATTTGTAAAATAAATATTTTAACAGTTTTGTCGTTCACTGTTAGGCATTGTTATATTATATGTAGAAGACAGATGTCGCTATGTTACACCCAACGGTGGGGAAATAATCTTTAAATATTTTTAATGGCCATTTTGTAAGGTATTCCGTGAAGTGATCAAAATAAAGGAGGAATTGGTAAAGCTCAGTAGTTTTATTTATTAACACTAAAAAATATTATTAGCATTAGTAATTAGGTTACCTAGAACTAGCTAATTGTCTTTCTTTCACTAATGCCGCTTCTTTCTCTTCTTCTAAACTCCGTCTCAGCTCTTCTAACTCCGCCGCATGTTTGGCTGTCAGACGGCCATTTTGTTCTGCGTGGTACATCTTCAGGTCAGATATCTCTTTCTGCTGTCTTTCCGCCATCTCGCGTAGTTCTCCTTCTAATCCTTTAACTGTTAATTCCTAAAAATATAAAATAAAGTTAGGTTTATATTGCTATATGTTTTGTTATATTTAAAAATTTTGTAGTTTGGGTATTTGATAAATTATAACATTCATTTATACTATAAATAAGGACTTATAATCTATACATATAATAAAAGTGTATGATATGTAAGATTGTATTCAGCCCTTTTTAACGTCCCACTGCTGGGCACGGGCCTCCCTTCAATATGAGGGGAATCAGACCATAGTCCACCACGCTGGCCAAGTGCGGATTGGCGGACTTCACATGTCTTTCGAAAACTTGCTAGGTTCTCTCAGATATGCAGGTTTCCTCACGATGTTTTCCTTCACCGTAAGGCAAGTGGTAATCATGTTAGAAATGATTCGCACATGAAAATATCAGAGGTGCGAGACCCGAGATTTGAACCCGCTTCACTCGGTTTGCCAAGCGAACGCGTTACCACTGGGCTACCATTGCCTTATATATGTAAGATATTTGAAAAAAACTAGTATTAAATATTAGGTAATAGAACCGAAAACATTGAATTTTAGAACTTTTGTCTGTTTGTCTGAGCGTTTATGTGCGCTAATCTCAGAAACGGCTTAACCGACTCGGGTGCGTTTTTCACTAATGTATTGTGGTATTTAACATTTAGTATTCATTTTATTTCAATCGGTTAATAAACAAAAAAGTTATGTCAATGGAAAAATTCACCTAGGGACGAACGCGAGCGAAGGGAGGGTGAGCCGCTAGTAAATAATAATTTCAAAAGTAATCATAAACTACCATTTTTATGATCGGAAAAATGGAAAAATAATATAACAGTAACAATAATATTATATTAAATAGAGACAACAAGGAAAAATACTTCTAAGAATAGAGGCATTCATACCTTAATTTTTTCCGCTTTTTGTCGCACCCACCGTTGCCTAGCAACCTGGAAAAAGAAATCAAAAGGACCTAAAATATCAAAAATATATTAAAATATTATGTAAAGTATAACATATAGGCTATATATTTTTGAATTGAGGATTTCGCAGTACACATAATAATTCTATTCTTTAAACAATCCATAAAATCGAATTAGGAAAACAATGTAATAATATAACTGAATAATTAAATTATTCGATTAATATTAAATAGATTAACTTTATAATATATAGATTAAATTTTAATAATAAAAACTTAAAATGAAAATATATATAAAATAAAAAACAAAAAGCGTTTTCCCGTACCGGGAATCGAACCCGAGCCTCCTGGGTGAAAGCCAGGTATCCTAGCCACTAGACCATACGGGAGATATCAATATAAATGAAATTGTAAAACGTTTACTTAAGGCTATTATTTAGACTAACAAAATATATAAAATATCATTTACGATGGAAATGCCAAACACGACGTTAAAAACAAGCAACCATGGTTCTCAAATTAGATTCAATATTGCGTCACATCTGTATTCGATGTGAAAACACCAATACTGGTCAATAGAAGATGAAGTTATAAAGAGTAATACTTTCTTAGATTTACGCGAATATTTGACATTTTAAATAAAACTACCTTTTCGGTTTTTTTCGCGGATTTATTTTGATTTTTGGTTCCCGACATTTGGACTGCTTTACAGCAATCATGGTCACGGGAGAGACATGATTACTGTAAAGCGGGAACCAAAATTAAATCAAAATAAATCCGCAAAAAAATCCGCAAAAAAATCCGAAAAGATAGTTTTATTTAAAATGTCAAATATTCGTGTAAATTTAAGAGAGTACTATATAATATGTAATTAAGATAAATTGTACTTTAGAACTAATTAGATCTACATGTTTTAGGAACAAAGATTCAGAAAGTAATTAAAATCGGATCAAAAGATGAAGCTGGTATCAAATTATATTTAAAAGTATTAGACGAACCTATGTACCTAATAGAAAGTCAAAATCTACAATTGTCAAAATGATTAATTCCCGACTAGTCCAGTATCGCCTTTCTCTTCTGCACTAAAAAAATCTATTAGACTTCAGTTTTACAACACAAAAAGTGATTTCCCGTACCGGGAATCGAACCCGAGCCTCCTGGGTGAAAGCCAGGTATCCTAGCCACTAGACCATACGGGAGATGAGTATTTAATTGAAATTGTAAATTAATACAAACATCTAAACTAAAATTTCTTTAATCAATTTTAAATCAAAGCTTTATAATGTAAATAAAGTAATCTTTTTATTATATTAACTACAAATTTGAACAATAAAAAATATGATAATTATTATATACAACGCTATGAATGTTATCAAGTTCATAAACTAAATTTTGGGTAAAAAGAAATTGCTAATATTTTAAAGAAGGAGAACATTTCTTAATATTAATATGTAGTAAGTTAGTAATAACTAATACTAGTCTGGCACAAGAAACATTGTCATGTCCAAACTTGTTTATAAAAATATTCCTATAAAATTCAAATTTTGCATTTTAGTTTTTTACGAATTTCTGTAGGATTTTAAGGTTTAATTTCTTTAGTTGGGTCTAATTTCTATATTTACAGGTTTTTTTTTTTACTAAAAACCCACGAACAACTTTTCATTTTTATTTATATAGAAAATAGATTCTCCTCAATGTCTCAATGCGACAGAGATCTCGGATCAAGCCATTTTACTGACCACCACGCCGGCCAAGTGCGGGTTGGCGGACTTTACATGTCTTTCGAAAACTTGCTAGTTTCTCTCAGATATGAAAGCTTCCACACAATGTCTTCCTTCACCATTAAGCGAGTGGTAATCATATTTAAAACGATTCGCACATAAATGAGGTTCAAGTCTCGAGATTTGAACAGGAGATTTTTCAAGCGAGCATGTCACCACTGATCTGAAATATTAGATCTATTTGGGGAAGAAATATCATTAATTATTTTTTATTCTAGTTACCTGTTGCGCGGCCGCCATTTTGTCGTGTTGGTTCCGCAGTTCCAGTTTGTATCGTTCCTCTAAAGATTGAGCGGAACGCTTCCACCTATCTTCTAGCGAGCGACGCTCGTCTACCAATTGCTCTATACGGTGGTTTAAAGTTTTCTTATCGTTTATTAGCTAAAAATATTATGTCTTTTAAATTTTATTTCAATCAATTATTAAGTAATATACATATAATTATATATACACTGTAATGGCAAAGTAAATAAATAATATTAAGTAAAATCGCAGGTTGTGGGTACGATCCCTGCACGATTTTGATGAAATTCAGAATAGAGTTAGCTTAAACCCTGAATTAAAACATAAGTGTAAGATCCGTGGATGCAAATAAAAACGCTGAATAACATTCCGGCTATTTATAATTATAGAAAACGTTTAAGCGTATCGTAGTGCCGCTGTTAGCATAGATCATTTTTCTTTTTATCCATCATTCTATTCTATTCTTAAAATCATATTATACGCCCCCTTTTAAAATATTATTTCACGCATACTTATTTCGCAAATCCCACATAAGTTAACTACGCGTCCAGAGATGCGGGCAAATATTACTAGCATAGAGTATTACTTTAGACAAAGCGGTATACAGGGTCATTTTTAATTTACTGAAGACCTTTTGGGAATATACTATTTACATCATAACAACATCTGTAAGAAAAAAAAAAAATATTTCTTAAATTTTACAAAAATAAAAATATTTTTATTGCACCTTCTAAACGATAATAGTCCAGCATTAGCAAAAGAAAGTGAGTGAGAAAGAGAGTGGGAGGGGTGGAGGGGTGCAGGAGGCGGCGCTTACTTATTTAAAACTTGAGCAGATGCTAGGACTATTAGCGTTTAGAAGGTGTAATAAAAATATTTTTATTTTTGTATGAAAATAAAAATTTAAGAAATTATTTTTTTTGTTACAGATGTTGTTGTTATGATCTAAATAGTAAATTCTCGAAAGGTCTTGAGTAAATTAAAAATGACCCTGTATACGTAGTAGGGTAGACCGGGGACAATTAAAACAGTTCATAATTGCAACAACTGCAATTTCTCAAAAACCATGATACCTACCGTGCGTGACACATAATTCGTTGCTTCGTCGACCACGTTTGGTTTTTTGGTTTTGTGCGGCTCAAGCCAGCGAGTGACACAGTCGTGCACAGGACTCCTCAAAGAATTTCGCGCCAAAAAGTAAGTATTCATGATGTTTTATTTTTTGTTATTTACCTATTTAAATCTTGTTGTTTGACAGTTTTTCTTATTTTGGAGTCTTGCTTAGCTATTTAAGAGTATTTTTATTACTGTTAATGAATGTTAAAGTCAGTAGAAAACTAAATATTGAGTATTAAAGTAGAAGATGTGAGATGGGTACTTTTGAAACAACTTGCCTGTGGACGTTTGAAACGTTTCAATCATCCCGTCCGTCCGTCGTCATTTTTCGTATTTTTACCCGACTGCATAGAAGTAGAGTTGTGTTTTCTAGAGTGTAAATGATTTAAGTTTGTATGTTTGACGCATCGATTTTTTAAGTATAGATGATGAAAATATAACCAATTAAACCGCTTTTAACTCAAAATCGCTATTATAAAATTATATAATAGGCAGCCCAATATCTCCGATGATCCTAAAATAGAGACCGCGATATTAAGTTTAATCTATTTTTTTAATTCATCTTTTCTAGAAATGCCCAGAAAACGAAAACACGTTCCAGACAGAAGTTCTAAGAACATATTTGCATGTCAGCAAACATTATATGATGAATTGTTATCTGGTAAATCATTGAGGACGGCTGCAAAAAGGTTCAAAAATAATATGGATGATTTTCTTGATAATTCGGCTATGGTTCTTGATCGAGACAATTTTGAACAGAAGGATATATACAATGTAGTGAAACGGGAATAACAACAATGCAGAAACCGTATCAAATTGTGGCTAAGAGAGGAACTCGACAAGTGAGTGCACTAACATCTGCCGAACGTGGAACTCTGGTAGCAGTTACTGTAGTAGCTAACGCGATTGGCAATGTGAAGTACAATTACACATACATCAATGTTCGTTTTCATGAGTACGTTACAAAACCATTTTTTGAGAGATGGTCTTGTTGGTAGTGTCTATGTTGATTGATCTTCTCGGAAATCAAATTTCAGAAGAAGAGTCAAACATATACGGGTCAATAATTGATGGTTGTGATTGAAACATTGTCATGATTAAAACATTGTTATGATTGGAACAAGCTGTTTTGTATGAAATTGAATTACCTTTTTTTCTGCCCCATGTAGTGCTATTACAGCATAATAAGATATTAAGTCTATCAATTATTTGAAATAGTATTCAATAGCTTATATTAGATCACTTAAATTATATAAATAAAAGATATTTTGAGTTATTTATGTTGAAGATGTTTTTGCATTTATAATTTTTGAAATAATAATGTTACGTTGACGGACTTGTCACCATCTCAATAAATAATGTAGTGGAAAGGTAAAGTGTTAAGACTGATTAAAAATCTTCAGTATTTCTTCAAATATTTTCAGTGTTTCAATTATCCCTACATACTGTTTCAACCGTCCTTGGGGTGGGGTCAATAGAACCGCTCTTCCCGGTCGTCTTTAATCGGTGATTGTAGGTGAACTATTCGAAATAGAGTTATAGATTATGTTTAATTTAGGAGCTAGATAACGAACCTTTCAATGATATAAATATGATGGATGTGAATATTATAGTTACTTCACTACACACAGTTTAAGTAAAATTGTTTCATTTGTCCCCGGTCTACCCTATATGTATGTATATTACTGACCTGGTCTATAAAATTCTGATGCCTCTTGATAGTTTCTTCACATTCTTGCTTCACTTTTGCTATGTTGCGGTGAGACTGTTTCTCCAAATTACTTACTTTTGATATCATCTAAAATAATATTATCTTTTAAAGATACTATATTTTGTGTTGTAGCCGTTATTTTTTACTCTGACCCTTGATGCTATGATACAGAAGTGTAATTGAGTGAATGTAAAAAAAAACTGCTTACTTTTTTAGGTGTCATGGGTTTAATTAAATCGCGATAAATCTTATTGTAATAAAGTAATAATGTCCTCCCGACCGACTCCGGCCACGGCGGGGTATCTCATTGAACTTTGCCAACTGCGCAGGAGATATCATAGTGCAGCGCGTTTACGCGCAGACACAAGTGCACTCTCTATTCCTGTTACTCTCATATTCCGGTGGGACGACTACTCAACACGACCGGTGAGAGTTAAGGCGTAAGAACGACGGCTTATTGTGCTCTCCGAGGCACGGGGTTAAAACACCGGCAACTTCCCAACTCCGGGCTGTTACTGAGGCTTACTAAACACTCAATAACTAAACTTGGCCCGACCCGGGTCTCGAACCTAGGACAACCGGATGTGCAGCCATACACGATACAGCATATAGATATTTATAATGATCTTCAAACAAGACGCGGAGATGAGATATATTTTAAAGTGGCCAAAAAACTGTTATTTCAGTTTCATCTAAACCGTAATTAGTTTTAAAACAATACATTTAAATTCCAAAAATATTTTCCACTGTATCCGCTGATCAAAATCACCTGTTCCTTATGATTAGTGAGGCTCTCCTGCAGTAGGGCGATGCAACATGACCGTTCTTCCAACTGAAGAGAGGCAGTTACAAGCCTTTGAGCTAATTCTGTTTGTGGCAATTTTAGAAGAGCTTCCAACCTAGTGAAACAGGAAGAAAATTAAAAGTTTGGAGAAAGTACTCAATCTATAAAGATCGAACACGGTCCCGCAGCTAAAAACCTATAATAGTTTCAAAAGTTGCAAATGAATAAGATCTTCGATGTACCAACAAATATAATCATTTATGACCGTTTCAAAAGACATCTTAGTCATCTTATGGTCGTCAAGGGTAAGCGATGACTTAACGTTAAAAAAAAACTAAGTATATATAAAAAATATCTATGTTTCCGTTAAGTATCTATATAAATAACTCTTATTTAATAAATAGTAAATACATTAAAATCCACTTAACTTACTTTGGAATAGTTTGAGGTGTTGTATTAGTTACAACAGATAAAGCATCATTAGCGCTTTGTTCCACTTTTTCTAAAAATTCAAATATTTCCCTGCAATACAATAATTGATCAAATGAGTTTGACAAATACATTAGTAAAACTACGACTATTAGTTTACTGAGCTTACATAAAATTGTCCTTTGGAGTGGCGCATCTTTCTTCATCTTTGACTTCAGATTGCGTAATAATATTTGTGTTAACAACAGAAGTTACAGGATTATCCCCGTAGCTTTCGATCTCCTTCAGCATTGAATAAATATCTAAAACCGTCGATTTTGAATTTAAATCTTGCGATTTTGGAGTTTTAGGAGATATTTTCGCAGGGGTTTGGATAGGTGATATTTTTGTGTCGCTTTCTTTATTTCCATCACAATTTTTTCTTTCTTCTGAATTAACAGGAACTGACTCTTCAGTTTTTTCTTCAAAATTGTCTATATTTAGTAATCGTGGTGAAGAAACGGACAAAGACATCCATGATTCTATATCTTTATCATTTTGAACGCTATCTATTCTAGCACTTAGTGGGACTCGAGTTGTGAATTGATTTTTCTGTTGCCTCACGTAAGTTGACGTATTAACTCTGTCTAAATTATTCTTCGCATTTCTATTGTTCCAGTACTGTTTATAACTTGAATTTTCTTCAAATTTCGAGTTGATATTGTTCAACTTCTTATCAAATTTCTTTAAATTTTTTGGGACATCTTTTGGACAATCGCCTTTTACTTTAAGATAATTTTGTATTAACTCTTTTGTAGTAACTTTGGATATATCTCTTTTGGTATCGAAGGAATTTTTATCACTTGTTGAAGGAATGTCGCTTATATTACTCTCTTGAGAATGTTCACTGGACTCTATTTTTTCTTCTAGAACATTGGTTGAGTGTTGTTCAAATAATTCATCGATATTAAGTGGAGTGGGAGAGATGGCGTCAGTTTTTATATCTTTTAAGGTGAGTTCGTGTAGATTATTAATAGCTTCTAATTCTTTTTTATAATCTTCAATAACTTTCGACGTATAAGCTTTCGTAGTACTATTTAAAAGATATGTAGGATATTCTAATGCTTGATTTTCTTCGGCATTTTCAATTAAAGGTTCATTTGTTTCTGGGATATGGATGTCAGTCTTTGTTGGAGAATTTTGGGGAGGTAGAGTTATATGATCACCTTTTTTTAAAAAGAAATCTTTATAGAGTAATCGACTATGATTTAAAGGCTCTGCCCATTTTTTATCAGAATTATAGCTATTGTAACCATCCTCTTTAGACATTGTTGAGTATTCGAAGCTTTTTGTGTGATCACGAATATCTATGAAATCAGACTTTTTCGGAAATGGCGATCTTGGTAACGAATTATGAGTAGATTTCTCATCTTTTATGCCACTATCGGTGTAGCCTGAATCTTTGGATGACGTGTCTGTGTGGATACCAGTACTTGACAATTTTCTTTTATAAGCATCTACAGTATTTGAATGAAATTCATCATAGAAGTTAGTGTAATTTTGAGATTCGTTTACGTAATTACTTGTATTTTTAGGGTAAATATCACATTTTTCATTTTCTTTATATGGCTGTATATTATCATCGACTTTTCCGTCGTCGTATGATAATTTTGGTGATAGACTAATCATATTTTGAGAAGGAATACTATCAAGATCTTGGGTTGACTCTTCTTCAACTAAAGATAATTGTTGTTTAGTTAAACTTAATCGACGAGTGTAAGCATCCATAGTATTTTCATTTTGTGTATTAGGTGCAAATGAAACTCTGCCAGATAAACCATTATCAGTTTTATCTTCTTCTTCTAGTGTGAGAAAATACGATTCATATGTTTTGTTCTTAAAGTGTGGAGAAGAAGTTCTCATTCCAAACATATCTCTATTCCTACAAGGTGATGGAGACCTTGGTTTTTCTGTTATTGTGACTTCTAGACCATAATTATTATTCATTATTTGATCATTAGCACCATCTATTGCCCTACGTCCCTTCTTAGCTATGTTTCTATATTTTAAGATATTTTTTGTATTTTTATTTTTAAATGATTGTGCCTTAGCTTTTATTTTAGTGCCTAAACTGATAAAAGTGTCTTCTGAACCATAGTCTGATGCATTGCTACATATATCTCTATTGGTTTTAGGTGTTTGTTTTGGGTATATTTTGGAATTTGACAGTAACTCTTCAGTGGGGGGTAATACTTTTACAGTAAGAGCTGAATCTGAAATTAATCAGAATTAATGACATTTAAGTTTGAATACAATAAACTATAATTTAACATTATACAATTATCATAAGTGTTAGTGGTGCTACTTAAGTTTATATTTATAATTTTAATATTAATCTCCAATAATACTGCTTTAAGTTGAAAAATAAAATAAACTATAATTAATTACTTCATACATACATACTATATGTATTTATTTAAGTGTATTTTTATTATCTAACATTTTTTGTAGTAATATCATATACATATAAAATTCATGTTTAATATTTTATTCTTATATTTCTAAGTCCCTTTAATACCTGACTACTATATTCAGCTTCTATTCATTTTTATAGCATATTATAAGTGTAAAATGGGTATTTATATATAAATATATAAGAATTATTTTATTTCCTGTTACTTACTATTATAAGACTGTAGAAGTTCTGCACTAATTGTTTTTAGAAAAGATTTTGAAGAAGATGCTCTGTCTTTAGTATCTGCTGAAAATGGCCTTTTGTATCTTTCTTGAATATCCTTAAAATATATTGTCAATAAATTGCTTTTCAACTAATACAATAATACACAATGTTTACTCAAGAATGATTAAGAATAATTTATAGTTAAGTAAATTGAATTGAATTAAACAATTAATTGTTTAGGAAATTATTTAACAATTAATAATACGTTAACATGGTTTCCAAGAACATTTTATAAATTATGATAATATAAATAGAATTATTACCGGAGCACAAGAGTTTTGTAGAGCTGACCGAGGACGGTTTCTACTATTTTTTCTATCTTCTTTTTTCTTATTTCTATAAGTTAAATTCACCGGTGAGCCAAGCAGGCGCAAATTATTATTTTCCTTCGACATGCCTATTCTGACTTTAAAGTATTATTAGCTATTTTGATCACGGTAAATCTAAAACATCAATAATATCGGTTAGGGTGACATTTTCATTTATTTTATTTGTTGACAAGCTACGTTGCTAGGCAACTAATTGAAGTTATTTTTTACATATAGCAATTACAACTAAAATTGCCATACATAAAAAATATCTTTATTTATATGCTTACATGATTATACTATATTTAAAGGAATGCTTAGATTTGATTTAAATAAACAGTTTAATAATGTATTACAGTAAATTAAATAATTAAATGAAAATATGTTTTGAAATAAAAAAAGTAGTAAGAACGAAACGCAATGATTTGAGTGAGTGACGTAATATAGGTGGATGCGATCGTTTTGGTCGTTCGTTTAGTAATTGTATCTATCATTCTTCATTCGGTCGTGAACCGAGTGAAGTTCGGTTTGGATTTGTTCATATTACTCGCTGTTCGCTACTCGCTAGCACTCGCGGTCGATCTTGAAGGTTGCGGATATTATTACGGTGACTTGGTCATACTGCGTTCTTTGTAGCAGAGTTAAAATTAGTGCGACATTTAAAAATATTGTGTTAGATCGTTTATTTGTGACCTGATTTATTGCTTAAGTGGTATTTATTAACAGCCAGCAAAATGTTCAGCGGAATCGCAGGTGAGTTTCTTTTTTTATTTGTTGTTCACATTTTTTTTTAATTATGCACTTTTGTAAATATTGGCAAGTAATAAAAGATAAAAGTTTATTTATATTTAATAAAAATGAAATATAAACATATCTTAGTACTGAATAAATTATTTCAAAATAGAATTTATATTTTTTGATCGTATGGACTTTTAATTTTCTAGTAGAATAAAACGCTTATAGCTATTTTTACCTACTTAGCGGCTAGTTGTAGATAGCTCAGTATTTCGTATCGTTACCACTACTTTATTTATACATTGATGTTAAAACGATAAACGAGTTATTTAAATATTTTGAATAAAAAAAAGTAAGGTAGAGTCAAAGAATGTGGAATGATAGAGTCGCCTTACGCTTATTTTTTTTGCGATGTAAGATGATTATGATGCCGAAAATGGATGGCAGGTTCTAATAACGTTTTTGTCTTTAACTGATAGATATATTTATTATATCAATTTCTTAGCAATTCATCCTATGGCATCCAAATAGCTTTCTTCGTCATGTCATTGCAGACTACGATGATAAAAACGCATTGCGCTAGAAGTCTTAAGAATTCTAGGGTTATAACAACAAATTTCTTTTTAACAAGTTGTTTACGTAAAGAATTTGAAATTAAGTAATTATAAATAATTTTTTTATAACTTTGGTTTCACTCATCAAAATCAATATTTTAGACATAATACAAACTATCGTCTTTGTTTTAAATATACAGAAATAATTCATTAAAATATACAGAAAAAAAAATCAAAATTCAACTAAATATTACCTACTGTATATAGTAGCGCAAACAACAATAAGGTCAGTCATAGGACGGTGCTCATCCACGCATTTGATGTGAGATAACAATTGTTTTGGAATTTATATCTGGCATTTGTTAATGAGTTGTAAGAGCAATGGTTCATTAGCTCGGTGACTCACTCGCTAAGATTGAAGTCAATACAATTATGAACGATTAAAAGCTACCTTGAAAGCAAGGAATCACGATTACTTATAGTGTCTGGTTGTACAATGTACTGCTCTGCTTTGTTTTAAAACGCGAAAAGCAAAAGTTTTTCTAACAAGTGAAGTGTGTTATTTTAAAACAGCTAAACTAAATTTACTTGTCGATTTTTTACATGAAGAAAAGCAAGAGAAATAAGATCTTTTTAATTATGTAATAATGAAAATTATTCTCAAACTAAATCCTTCTAACTTAACCTAAACTAGCAGGATAGTAAATTATTAAAAAACAAACCTTGTTATTATAATAATTATTCCTATAATTGTAGTCGACAAGATCTATTATGAAGCCGTATTGAAAACAAAGCATTTTAATTAAACACCACTACACACAATGTTAGGTTTGATGTTATAATAATAAACAGAAGTAGGAAGTTCATTCTAGAAATAGATAAGTTAATTATTTATTTATGGTTTATCGATCTAAGAAGTATAAAGTAAATAGAAATCTCATTTGAAGATGATTCATGACTACTCTACTTTAATATTAAGACGTAGATTCTCAAAATAAATTTAAGGGTGTCGCTGAGAAACTACGCAGCAGAAACTATGAATTAAGTTTACTTTGTCGAAATGGGTAAAGGCGTTAAATAGCTACGAGTCACGTTCCATGCCTACTTAGTGTACAAGCCAAGAATATAAATCTGCATTATGTGTTATAACTATTTAAATTGGAATTTATACCTGTTATGAGCATTTAGGTTATGGCCAATACAATGGCCGTTTTAAGGTTAATTTAAAATTCCTTCTTGTTAATTGATCTTATTATATCTGTGTTAGATTAAAAGGCAATAATTTATTAATATTAATAATATTTATTTATTATTGTCACAATTTCATGGGTTGTAATGTTTTTGCGCGGAACTCTAATTCTTTTTCTTAAATAAAAGTAGCCTAAGTTACTCCTTATAATATCAGCTTTCTGTAAGTAAAAACCCGTTAAAATCGGTCCAGCGATTTCGGAGATTAGCCGGAACAAACAGGCACAGACAAAAAAAATAAAACTGTTTTATTTACCATAATTACAGTATATACTTTCATATGTATTTATTTGATATATTTTTAGTAAAAAGCTGTTATTTTTAGATTACAAACAGACACTTCAATTTTATTTATCTGTATAGATAAACTTGAACACGTTTCTCATAGACTCTTATAGGTACCTACATTACCAGTTTTATCTTAGAGCAAAGGATATTTTCTACTTGTGGCTTTTTATTTTATTATGAATGAATAGATTAAAATAACAATATATTAAGTAAAACTTTCCATCTGACTAACAACTCTTGTATATTTATTTATTTATTTATACGATCTTAGAAACGGCTCTAACGATTTCGCTGAAATTTGGTATGTGAGGGTTTTCGGGGGCGAAAAATCGATCGAGATTAGTCTTATGTCTGGGAAAACGCGTATTTTCGAGTTTTCAAGCGATTTTCTTTCGCATTATTCCACGTAAAATATGTTAATAATTTCGTACACTCAGGCATACAGGCATTGTACTTTTGACCAAAAACACCGAGCGAAGCTCAGTCGCCTAGGTACTAAATAATAAAACTTATGACAGTGTATGCGTAGTTGGCGATGGCGAATTTCCTCATTAGTACTTCTCAACGTAATTGTTAATAAAATATATTTACAATATATATATAATATGCTATAATGTTAAAAATATATTAAGTATTTATTAAAGAGTACCTACTCGCGGTTTGTGACTCAGGCACCGCATGGACATCACACAGTTTGCGTCACATCGTTTGAATCGATACTTTTGTGTATTACATCACTGATATTTTCTTCTGTGCGTGTTATATTTTTTATATTTTATTAGTTTTTATACAATATTTCTATGTAATATATTATATATTATTACAAATTGACTTTGTTTTTTCTTTCGATTCTAAAATCGATTAATTTATACATATAATAATCCAAACAAACGTAACCTAATGTAGAGTTTATATTTAAATAGTATTGTAAATTTTTTTAAGTTAAATCGATTTACTGATATTTTTAAATAATCTGATTTTAGTAACATTTCGTAGCTCGAAGCGTCCCATATGTAGTCTCACTGTAGGATTGTAGGCGTCGAAGTCAGTGCTTTTGCACCGGACGGAGGTCACGGCCATCTAGTTATATTAGGTGTACAAACAATATTATATTATTGTTTTGTCAATAATAATCATTTAGTCATAATAAATATTAGTGTTTTGTATTGTGACCTCTGGACTTTTGAACTATGAGGTCGGAAGTCAAATTACTCACGCAAAGACATTATGTTCGTTCTGCTTTGTTTTATTATAAAAGGTTTTTTATTGCCTTATATTTCATTACATTTAAACAAAAATATATACATTTACCACGGAATCAATTTGTTATAGTACCACTCTAAAAATAACAGCTCTCTGAAAATCAAGACAAGGAATTATAACGTATATAATATAAATTTATATTAAAAAAAATTACGTAAAAGAGTACTTTACAGCTAAAGGCCCTGTAAGAATGTACAAGGTGTATGTCTTAGACTGAATTATGTTTACACCAAACAAAATCTTCACCATGGAACAATCAAAACAAATTCTGTAAGCAAAACGATGACATCATCAAGGTCGACGTGTGGCTCGTAATTATATTGTGGTCTCTTTCTAACTTACACGATTATGGTAGGGGAAAAAAAGGACAGCGCACTTACTGGGTCCTTCATGGAATGTTGCCGGTATTCATTCCGAGGCAGTTTAATATTGGCTTGCAGTCTCTTCCGAGTACCTATTTATTTAGAAAAACAATGAATTTAGCAGTTAATAATTTTGTGCATATAATAATAGCGTTAATTATATGTTTATCAATTCATTATTGTTTCTTTATACTTTTTCTAGAATACGTGACTTTATATTTATTAGAATACTTTTATAGAGTATGTAAAAACTAATTATGTCATTGATCCTTTGTTTAGTTAGGTAAGGTATATTATGTTATATCCCTGTTTAAAACTCCCATAGGATCCCATCAAAAGCGACAAAAGCCACATAGAAACCAATAAATATTTATTTATTGGTTAGTTATAAATATTTATTGGTTTCTATATGGCTTTTGTCGCTTTTGATGGGATCCTAGTGGAATTTTTCAACAGGGATGGTAGGGTAAAACACCCAGTAGTCAGCCTTTTAGTGAGGACTAAAATTTGATTCAACTGTATTTTAAATATTAAATACTATGAATAAAAACGACTTTTATTCTCCGAACGATTGTTTATTAAATTTATTATAGAAATTAACAAAACATTATATTTATAATAGAATTATAGAAAACATCAACGTTAAATAAATTATGGCACTTTTTACCAGTAGTCAGCCTCATTTATCCACAAGTCAGCCATGCCTTACCCTGTAGTCAGCCTCTCACTTATTCTTGCATATTTAGCAAAGATTTTTTTTTATTATATATATTTTCATATAAGTCCCCAGCGAATTCAGTACATTTCAAATGATACCATGCAGGACGATTGTCACATCCAATATTCTTTAAGTCATTTATTTCTGTGTCGCTGGTCAATTCCTCTTCACAGTTTTTGCATCTTATTCTGTTTATTATAGGTACATGTCGTATTTTTCTTCCCCTTTTAACTATTTTTGGAATTCAACAGCTTTTCCGCTTTCCGTTTTTGTAATTCTTCTTTCTTTTTTTGCCTTAGATTCCAATCTTTTCATTTTGTTAATCAATGTATTTTTCTTTTTCTGTTCCTTCACTTCTTCTTTTTGCTTCTCAAATTATCTCCACTCTTCGTAAAAAATAGCCTATTCTATTAATTGATTTTATCTTTTATGTTGCTTTCAATGCACAAGGCAAGGTCAAATGCTTATTTAAAATGGGCTATAGATTTTTTGATTTTACAACAACATTGAACAAAATATTTATTGTGTTTTTTTATATTTTTTGGACTTTCATTTAATGCGTATTGCATATTTTGTGTCTCTTCTTGTTAATATAATCGTAAAATATATCTGATTTCATCCAACCAGTTTCTGGCTTTCCTAACAACCATCCAGCAGACACACTGTTAATAACGTCTTTTGGTCTTTGGTCTTACATATGGAAAGACTAAGTTCGGCCTATTTTCTTCTGAAATAATATTATGGACGGTATTAAGGAGATGATCACATTTTAAAGGTAAGCCACATTTCGCTAACGCTATGCACCAGTCTTTCTAGGCAGTTTCTTCTTTTTTGGTCAGCACTGAGTCTGGTCCCATTGTACCAGGTATTTCTGGAACCTTTAAATATAGTCGATCTTGTAGCATCCCTCGCGGAACGCTAAAAACTAGACTGGCTTCTCTAATCTTCATCCCATTTTTAATCGTCGCCATAGCTTGTGTTTGCTCTTCTTTGTATTGGTGCATTGGTCTTTTCGACATGATGAAATTTAAAAAAAAGTTTTTCATTCTAAAATAACCGTGCATAAATTTGACCCTAATTAAAAAAGCTTTAAGGTGCTATTTTGTGCAACAGGACTAACGGCTGACTACTGGATTTGTACACCCATTGGTCGGCCCCTGACGTACAATCACATTTGTACGCGGCTGACTACTGGTAAAATACACTTTTCGTCTTATAAGAGATAAACCCAAAGTAATGAGCAAAATTGGGACTATTCGCTCCGTTAATTTCAACTACATATAAGAAAATCACTAAAAAACCAGTAGTCAGCCGCTTATGGCTGAGCACTGGATCTAGCTTAAAAATTCGAAACTCAGTAGTCGGCCACCTAAATTACAACATATTAAACTAATAAATTGCATGTAATAGTTAATTTTATCACAAAATAAACATTTTATTGTAATACAGTATAAAAATCAACCGCAAATAACAGCAAATACACACAAAAAGTAACCGAAAACTCGAACACGTTTTCTTAAGAAAAAAATTGTAACAGCGACTCGTTTAGTCATGTCTTTGGCGGCAGTGCAAATGAACGATTGTAGCTCGTCAACCTGACGTGCTATTGTTTCCTAGGCGTGCGTATTAGTCAATGAGGAAACAAGGATTCGATTAAACGTTATTTTAAAGATGTAAACAAATTTCAACACTATTTATATGGAAATAATGTTTCTAAAGGCTGAGTACTGGTGCGAGGCTGACTACCGGGTGTTTTACCCTACATACTACATATCATAATTTTATACATCTAATTATATTTTTATATCATTTTAACAATTCACTTACAATAATTTTGAATTAATGAAAGAACTTTTATTATGGCACACATTTTCGTTAAATTCAATTGTCGATTGACGAATAAAACGTACGAAACTTTTTTACTTATAGGTAGTTATAAAAAAAATTTGTGTTTTGAATATTTTTGCAATGTATATCTATTATAAAAATCTAGCAGAACAGAAAAGTCTTTGGCTTTATGCTATTAGTAATAAATAATAATGTATGGAAGTCTGACCGATTTTTTGACATTTATGATTATTGCTCCGCTCTCTTGGGTAGTAGCATGATGATATATAGCCTATACCCTTACTACCCTATAACCTTACTCAATGAACGGGATATCTAATGCAAAAAGAATTTTTCAAATCGGATTAGTAGTTCCTGAGATTAGCGCGTTCAAACAAACAAACAAACAAACGAGCTCTGCCTCTTTATAATATTAAATATAGTATAGATGAAAAATATTATAAATTTATAAGATTCAATATAGCTCTATATTACGATGGCGATTAAGCTTATTCACCACTAGTGGCTATAACAAAGCAAAATATTTTTTCCTGTCATTATTACCTTGTGTGTATACCCTTTATCAGGCGAGTACTGACTAATATCTGCACCTGCTATACAATAAGTAATCTCTTCTGCAGTCTGCACTATATTTAACGATTATTGTGTACATTCCCGCCAATTGCGCAGTCATAATATGAACATTGTATGTAATCTTCACTACAGAGTATAAAACAAAGTCGCTTCCCGCTGTCTGTCCCTATATACCTATGCTTAGATCTTTAAAACTACGCAACGGATTTTGATGTGTTTTTTTTTTAATAGATAGAGTGATTCAAGAGGAAGGTTTATGTGTATAATACATGCATAATATAGTAGAGAAACACTGATAATTTTAGAGGTTTCTAATGTGATGTCGTAAATAAACACATTTTTTGCGCTTATATTGCAAACGCTGACTGAACCCTACGAGATAGATCAAAATAATGTACTACATTACATACATACATAATGTATTGTACACCATAATTAAAAAGGTCTACAAAAAAGTCCGCGATGGCATATGTCTATTTCTTAAGGATAACATACTCCAACATATCCATTTTACTATATCCAAGCTAGGGAAGAAACTGAGCAAAACGAGGGTGAGTCGCTAGTCTATACATCTATACAGATAAATAAAACTGGAGTGTCTGTTTGTAATATTAAAATAACTGCCTTTTACTAAATGTATATGGATGTATACACGGTACATATACCAAAACAACATTTTTTACAATTTTTGTCTGTCTGTCTGTTTGTTCCGGCTAATCTCTGAAATGGCTGGACCGATTTTGACGGGACTTTCACTGGCAGATAGCTGATGTAATAAGGAGTAACTTAGGCTACTTTTATTTTAGAAAAAAACATAGGGTCCCACGAAAAAAAATGAAAACCAAATTAATTTATTAATTTTGTTTCGGGAAGCAACCTAGGGACCAACCCGAGCGAAGCGAGGGTGAGTCGCTAGTATTATATAAAAGGCAAAAGTGATTGACTGATGTATCAACGCACAGGCCAAACCCTTAAGGCTAGCGAATTGAAATTTCGCACACGTATTCCTCATGTGAGGAAGGCATCCACTAAGGAAGGATTTTTCAAAAAATTCATCCCCCAAGGGGGTGAAATAGGGTATCAAAGTTTGTATGAAACTTTTTATTCCTTGGACTTATTGGCATGATTTTTTTTATTTTTCGTAGTTTGATTACGAGCGATGCCGCGAGTTCTGCTAGTGTTAAATAAATGTAAATGAAAAAAATTTTTTTTGATACTTGGATGAACCATTTACTTAAAAGTATACAAAAGCCATTAAAAATTAATATAGATAATTAAGAAAAACTTAAAAAGACTTGATATATTTCAAACCATTAGTGTTGTTATTTTTTTTACAACCAATTATAACAGATAACATAGATAACATATTTATTACAAGATATTTGCTGAAATCTTCTCTCCAGGTATTCGCGGAAATCATTAACTTTATGAAATTAAAATTTGATAGAAAATTTTCTACCTAACAAGTAATTAGATATTTCCTGTATGTTTTGCTGTTTTTTAGTGGAACGACCAGAATTGCTTTTAAAATCACGGTCCCTATAAATGCCTATCTAAGCCCTCTAAAGTAAACAAATCTATCCCACGGGAACCGTACATTTTTCCGGGATAAAAAGTAACCTTTTTGTTATTCTGTTGTATACTAACTATATTATTGTAAAGTTTCATTAAAATCCAATTAGTAGTTTTTGTGTACTAAGCTGTATAAATTACTATAGTTTTTTAACTATCCTACGGGTACTCTTTAATTTTCCGGTATGAAAAGTATCTAAGATGTTGACCGGAGATATAAGGTACCACCATACAAAATTTATTTTAAATCGGTCCAAAAGTTTCGGAGATTAGCCCGTACAAACAGACAAACAGACAAAAAGACAGAGAAACAAAAAAAATGAAAAAATCTGGATTTGTTCTATTTCTCTTCTTACCTCCCCCTGACTCAGCTTTTAGCATATTTTTTTTCTATGTACAGACATTCGACCTCTACAGTTTTATTATATGTATAGACTATAGATGTATTATGTACATTGTATCTAGTTTATGGATATAATTTTCAAATTACTGTCAGATACTTCAATCATACATAAGTATAGGTCATAGCAGACTTAGATAATAAGGATATTATGTAATACTAGCAACTCACCCTCGCTCCGCTCGGGTTCGTCCCTAGTTACGTTTTAACGTTTAGCTCAGAGATGAGATATTTTCCCGTAGTAAAAAGTATTCTATATGTTGACCCGGATAACCAGCTAACATCATACCAAATTTCATCGAAATCTGTCCAGTGGTTTTCCCGTGATGCGGTAACAGACAGACAGACAGACAGACAGACAAAAATTCTAAAAACAGATTTGGCTTCTGTATCGATAATAAAGTCTATTTCAATAAGATTTTCCAAAAAATATTTAATGTACAGATTCGTCTTAGTTACAATTTTATTATATGTATAGATTTTCCGACAGCCATATAATTCATGTAACAAATTATATTATTCTAGGAAGAAATTGTACAGATCGTGTGGGCTGCGAGACGAGTCATATCTCCTTCTACGTATCTCTCGTCTGACTTTTGACCTGCATTTGTACACAGAGACATTCCTGAAGTAGTTTATATAAATAGAATAATTATCCAAGTAATTATTATTGAAACAATAAATCACTTGTTAATCAGCTAATTTGTTAGTTTATTGCGTGTGGACATAAATCGCCCTTAGTCATGCATATATTTTTCTCTTTATACCTAACAGTATATATATCTATGTACTTATAATTTTAACTAAATTTACCTTTGTCTGTATGTTTTATCCATCCACCCTTATCCATGCTACCCTACGACTTTCTTTATTATATAGGCTGTCTGGAAGAGATCATTTTAAGTGATAATGCCGCCTTTACGCTGAAATATATATTTGTAAAGTGATGTATTATCTTTAATCGTACCCACTTCTTTTTTTTTTTGGTGTAATAAAGGATTAATAAATAAATAAATTTACCTTTTTTCAGTTACATATTTTATTATATTACTTTAAAGAAAATATAAATAACTGTAATAAACCTATAATATTGTGTAAAATTCTTCTGACAATAACCGGACCCGGCTTGAAGTAAAACCTAAGCCGAAATTAAAGTAACAGTTTATAAGAATACGAGTATTTTAGATATTATAAGGAGGATCATTAAGGCATACCTGTCCTTGCCAGGTCATTGGGGTCAAAATGTCTGGTTAAAACTCGATAAATATGTTAATAAGGTACCTAATAACGTAGTTATACTTAGAACGTATAAAATATTTGAGGTGTTCCAATTTCCAAGGCTTATACTAACTAAAACAAACATAAAATAGTCGTAACTTATGATTAGAAAAATTCTTAAGATATCATTTATTACGGACTGATATTAATAGTGTTTAGAAGAAGTTAGTTTTATATGCAGCAGTGGTTGGTTTATAGATGATGCTTTTTATAGCAAATCTTATGAATATAATTAAAATACTTATGATTCGACTCCATATGTTTGTGCTGTCATTATAAGATAATTTCGAACTCCGATCCGAATTCAACATGGACCCTCCTAAAAAATTACATGTAGGTACATAATTATACGTCCGTTATATTGTAGAGTAGTCTAAGAGAATAAGTAGATAAAACATTAAGCGGTAAAGTTTCTACTCACTTACCCCTTTGGCTCCTTTCATTATCGAAAAAATTGAATATGAAGTATGAAATCTATACTAATATTATAAATGTGAAAGTTTGTGAGTATGGATGTATGTTTGTTACTCTTTCACGCCAGAACGGCTAAACGGATCTGGATGAAATTTGGCACATAGATAACAATAACAAATAGGCTACTTTTTATCCCGGAAAAATGTACAGTTCCCGTGGAATAGGCTTGTTTTTGTTTTCCTAGAGATGAGCCGCTAGTTTAGTATAAATTTGTATATATTTGGTCCTTGAAAAGTTCAAAATTATTGTCAATAGATTGTTCATATAAGTAAATAATGGTGCAACAACATATAACGCCATTAACCAAGATGACTCTACAATCGCTATCGCATGACATCACGTAACTTAACATTTAGCGATGTAACTCATACATTTTCCAGTTTTCTATTAGCGGTAGCTATTATAGACAGTCAACAAGTCCAAGCTAACTAAAATTAATCAGATACGAAAACTATTTTATAATCTAATTATTTAAGTAAGTGGTTCTTTATTTATTTATGTATAATTCATACATTCTTCAAAATACAAAAAAAGAAAAAACAAAATGACTGACATTCGCAGATATTAGCGCAAACAAGAAATCTCTAACTTAATAATATTAACATAGATTACTATTTAGCGTACATTATATTAGCGTACATATAATAATATATATGCAAATTTATTGATTTCTTATTAGGTCTATTAACGACTAACGTGACACAAAGTGCGCATTCAAATAATAGATAGACCTAGCCATGCATTGGCGGTAGTAAATCGCTTCTGAGAGTAATGACATCACGGGCGTGAGGTCACCGCCTCACCGGATATTCTGTTAGGACGCCTTCAGTTATAATATATCATAATGAATATTGAAATTATAAAATTGTTTTGTTATTCACACACTAAAGAATAGGTAAAGCTAAAATAAGTCTATGGTCTTTAGAAAGGATAAAATAAATAAAATGTAGAGCAAAAACTAGAAACAAAAAGTAAGAGGTGTCTTGGGACCCGGTAGGGACAAAATTCATAAGAATTGTTCTTAAGGAATATCCAATATGCAGTGCCCTGTCATAAGACTGTATACGATCTACATACATACTCGTATATCCTTAATACTTATTAGACACACACTTAACAGTCACACGAGGTGTTCTCATTAAATAATAAAAAGTGTCGTGACGGTCGAAATATTATATTTTTTTCCATCTGGCTCTCATTCGCCAAGTGTTCCGGGTATAACATGCGATAAGGGACTTTAAGTAAAATACAATACTCTGACTGAGGTGAAATAAAATACAAAATAATTATAAACCATCAGACTTATTATATAACTATAAACTATTACCTATGGTGAATATTTCACATTTTTTATGGGAAAATTAAAGCCATTAACAAGTTATATAGACTAAAGAAGTTAGAAACCGTTACCAGAAAGCATCAGATTTACGACAGTTGTACTCCGTTTTAGAAAATGTCACATTAGTTTCCTTTTAATCTTTATTAATTAGGAGGTATGATGGATATGGACTTATTGATGGAAAATTTAGTTATTTTATTTATCTACACAAAGTTAACCGCTATGTTAATTATGTTTTAAAATACAATAATTGTTCGAAGAACTTTTAAATTAATATTTTGCTGTTGAAAAGTATACAAAATAATATTTGAACTAGAATTAAAACAATTGAATACATAAAGTGATCTTTTTCATTATATCAAATATCATAAAATAATATCTTCATTCATAACTGACTTTGAAATAGAATACGTTTGACGTTCTTATATGGATAGTAGCGGTTATTCCTTTCTAGTTGAGGTCATTTGTCATTTAATCGCTTGCGACGCGGTTCCTTATAATATAATAATTAATAAGTGTATCAATTTATACTTTATCAGAAGTCTAAATTAAATTAGTGACATACCCTTGCTTTGCTCGGGTGCGTTCCGTGAGACCTATCAACCTATGTGTTACTGGAGTAAGTAGTGGACTACTCTGAACTAAATTTCATTTAAATCCTTCCAGCAGTTACAGGGTGAAGAAGTAACAAACATACACACGCATATAAAATTTCGCATATATGTACGTACATTAGTATAAGTGGTTTGATCGGAAACGAAAAATAGGTTGAATAAAATATGCTTATTACTGGCACTCACTCAAGATGTTCTCCTATATCGATGAGAATTTTGAGGAGTTTTTAGTGGAATTTTTGACTTTTTTAAATAGAAGATATGTACATTTTATGTCTAACAAATTAAACTGTCCTCTTGGACTTGTCTTTATCGGCTGCATACCACCATCATTTGGGTCCATAGTTGGACCAAAAATTGATCTGGTTTTTCTGTTGATTTTATAGACATTGGTAAATACGTGACGTTACATCCATACCTGGCACATAAAGCTGTCTCTATTTCATGTTAATCTCACATTATATGATGTGGGAGAGTGGGTAAATAAAGAATGCACCTTTGTTTGCACAAGTTTTTGTACACAATAATATCTCTAACGTATGGTCGAACCTTTTTTTGACGCTTAGATAAAATGACATATTGTGGGATCAAAAGTCATTATCTGATTATTTGACACGCACAAGATTTTCGTATAATTTTTAAAATGTAAAGAGAATAAACTCCATGTTTCTTTTTCCATCGAATTATAACACCTGCCTCAATTTTGCAGTTGCGAAAAAAGAGGCTTAAAGGTCAATACATCCGGTTTTGGAAGGTCTTGCTTGTTAAAGACTGCAGTCCTGCGATCGATACTTGATCTAGATTCATACTCAGACGCCCTGGCGCTAGTTTTCACTTTGTCAACATTTTAAGATAGCATTTTATTATTAAATGTATATAAAACTTTAGAAAGTAGGTTATTTTTTATTAGTTAACCAATAAATTTTATTGTTTTATACTGTATATGTATTAAGTTCGTGGAAGTTGTATTTAAACATGCTATGTGTCGCCCAGTGGTCAAAATTCGACCTTAATTATTATTGATAATTTGAGGAAAACATATATAAGTTTACATTTTTCTTTTACATTCGTTCATTATATATCTGTGAGTATACACTTTTATACAATATGTACTTACTTACATACACTGTTCTGAAAAAAAAAACAAAATAAAAAATTAAAGCTCGTCAGTAGCAAAGAAAACGAAAAAAGAAAATCTGTTGATAAACAGAGAAGAAAGAGGTACTGAACTTTTTTGTTTTTGTCTGTATATTATAAAGATATTCCTATGCTTGTATATCATATTAAAGTTATAATACATACAAGTTCATATTCTTATGTAAGAACATCAGAAAATAATAAATACATTGTATTTTGGATTACAATGCTCTCTTTTCTTTTATTATAAAAATGTCAAAAGCTTGAACAAATATTTTATTAAAATATCTATATGAAAAGGGAATATGTATGTCAGCAATAACTTCATAGTTTACTGTCTAGAGTCAGTCGCCAGACGACCTGGCGGCTGGCTCTGATAGTGCCATTGGGAATGTTACGCTGAGTAGTGGTCTAATGGAATTAGGTGGGCGTATTGATTAGTCTGGAGCCTTCTTATAATAAGCTTTTATTATCGGCTTAATTGAAATATATCCTTTTAAGAGACATGGCTAGGCGCTAGCAGGTTTGTAGAGCTTCATAAATAGAAACAAAAAGGAACCCAATAGCACTAACGCACTAATATTATATAATCGATGAAAAAATTTCAGTGAAATGCAATTTTGCATAAAAGAATATTTTTATTTGTATTAATACAGTTTGGACACGTTGCTTTGGTTAGACTTACGAAATCGATTTTCATGATTTAAAATAAACAGTGTAAGTTATCTACACGATGTGCATATCATGTTTGATTTCTAAACTATATCTATACTAATATTATAAAGCTGAAGAGTTTGTTTGTTTGTTTGGTTGAACGCGCTAATCTCAGGAACTACTAATCCGATTTGAAAAATTCTTTTTGCATTAGATAGCCCGTTAACTGAGGAAGGCTATAGGCTATACATCATACCAGAAAAATGTACGGTTCCCGCGGAATAGATTTGTTTTTATCCAGGGACGAACCCGAAGCAAAGCGAGGGTGATTCGCTAGTGTAGTACATAAAACTTACAACTAAAATCAATATCTAGGTCGCACTTAACTGCATCTAAAATACCGCATGAAACTACTGCATTATTAAAACCTAATTGATAGTAAACATTTAAGTAAGTAGCTTTCGTGCACGTATGTTATTGACAGAAAGCATTTATTTTTATTGTATTTAAAGTATATGTATTATTATGAAATCTTAAATTACTGGTCTCTATCTTTCATACATAAATGTTAGACTTGGTAGCTGTTCAGCAATCTCGTTTTATAACGTAAGTGTAACTCATTGATATTTTGGTGTGGAACGAAAATAAACTCTTACACTTAGTACGCCCCATATTATAAACAGATAATACAGGGCTTGCCAGGGATTGCCTGGTAGAGATTATTTGAAATTGAACAGAAAGATATTTTAAATAATCTTTTTGGATTATGTCGGTCATATAATACTACGAATGTTGACTTTGTACTATTGTAAAAATAAGACAGATGACTAATAACAAAACTTGACATTGTTTTCTTGTAAAATTAACAATAATAAACAATATTGACTAGCTAGACTAACTCTACTTGTTATTATGGTTAATATCTTATATCCTATCTACTTGAAGAAAAAACTTAGGCATTAATTAACAAATAAAACTTCTTGATTTACTTTTATTTTGAACTAGCGACTCACTCTCGCTTCGCTTCGGGTTCGTCCCTAGATAAAAACAAATCTATCCCACGGGAACTTCTTATTGACCGTGCATTTTTCCGGGATGATATATAGCCTTATAGCCTCCCTAAGTTAACGGGATATCTAATGCAAAAAGAATTTTTGAAATCGGATCGTTCAAACAAACAAACAAATAAACTCTTCAGCTTTATAATATTAGTATAGATAATATAAAATTAAAAATACCTTCAAATATTTCACTTCTGCGTTGATTTATATAAACCATCGATAGCTTTGGAAATTGTTATCTCTCACAAGATATTTTTATCCTACAAATTTTTCCGCACTGTAGTCGAGATTAGCGTTGGAGTGCTATATGTATTTAGATCGATAGTGAAAACATGTGAGGGATTTTATTATACGAACAATAAATTTTATTTAGAAAAACAGCTACCATTATCAAATTCCATGATTAAAAAATTAAAAGTTCTTGAAAAGTATTAAAAAAATTATGTATGAACTAGTAATTTTATATAATACTCATAAGTAGCATATTGTATTCAGCCCTTTTTAACGTCCCAGTGCTGGGCACGGGCCTCCCTTCAATACGAGAGGAATCAGGCCATAGTCCACCAAGCTGGCCAAGTACGGATTGGCGGACTTCACATGTCTTTCGAAAACTTGCTAGGTTTTTTCAGACATGCAGGTTTCCTTACGATATAGTATAAAGAAAGTAGCATATAGTATAAAGAAAGATGTTGTGCTATTTTTATCCCAGTCCATTTGATGACATTAAAATATTTAAATAAAAATATTCAATTCAATTTTCTTGTTAATGACTTTAAATTAAAAAAAAATTACAGTAGTACAAAACTACCTGACAGTCCGATCGACTTTATTCTGTCAAAAACATTTAAAAAAATAGCCAAATCGGTGCAGCCCTTCTCAAGTGATGTATTTAACAATGAAATGCACTTCATTTTATTATATTATAGACTAGGGGCTTACCCTGTCTTCGCCCGGGTTCGCCTCTACATTAACAAAAAAAATCTATCCCACGGGAACCGTGCATTTTTCCGGGATAGTCTATTTGTTATTCTAATGTATGAACTATATTATTGTAAAGTTTCATTAAAATCCAATCAGTGGTTTTTGTGTACATAGCTGTATAAGTTACTATAATTTTTTTAACTATCCCAATTCTCCGGGAAATCTTCAATTTTCCGGGATGAAAAGTATCTAAGATGTTGACCAGGGTTATAAGGTATCAGCATGCAAAATTTCATTTAAATCGGTGTAACTGTTTCTGAGATTAGCCCGTATAAACAGACAGACAGAGAAACAAAAAAATTGAAAAAAATCTGGATTTGTTCTATTTCTCCTCTTACATCCCCCTGACTCAGTTTTTAGCATTTTTTTTCTATGTACAGACATTCGACCTCTATAGTTTTATTATAATATGTATATAGATTATAATCATGACATTTACCAGTGTTAAACTAAAATAACGAACTCAGTTGAACTCTAAAGCCCATTTTATCCTATTTAGGGGCAGGAAATAAGCCAAGAGTAATGCAAACCAAATACGAGTATGTAACGATTTGGCTCGTTCAGAGCTCTTCAATTACCATACAGAAACAATAGTGTATTTACAACGGTATTAAGGCGATTGCTAAGAGCCTAAATGGGGAAAATTATAGTCAATGAACATTAGCCAGCTATGCAGAAGTTTTTTTATTAATTTGATTTATTTACTTTTTATTTATTTACATAATTTTTTTAACATTTACAACATACTTAAATCTAATTTATATTTTTATTAACCGACTTCAAGAGGAGGTTCGGTTGGTGCCAGCCAATACAAATCAAAGCACACCGACTTCGAAAATATCTGATTAGGTATCTGTTCTAAATGAAAACCCCTGTTTAGTTATTTTTTACATTTCAGTGCTTGGAAGTCGGTTTTTATTTATTTTTTTAAGTTTTTATTGTATTACCAATTATAAGAAAACATATCATTCGCAAGAAACTGTGTTTTATAATGCCTGGATAAGAACAATTAAATTAAACTTAACATGTACATTAAAAAAACACTTTTCACATTTTTTTATAAATTGTAAGAGTCCGTCACAACCAATGTCCAAAGATGTTTTGCGTTTTACGCAGTTATTGTATGAATAATTGATCTTACTTTTCCTGATAAGAGTATAATCCAATTTTTCATGTCATCTATCGTCTTCTTCTATACATAAAATTGTAATTGAGTCGAATCTGTACACTGATTTTTTTCTGGAAAATCTTATTGCAATAGTCTTTATTATCGATACAGAGGCCGAATCTTTAGATTTTGGAATTTTTGTCTGTTTGTTTGTCTGGAAACCCATCACGAGAAAACTACTAGATAGAATTTGATCAAATTTGGTATGATGATAGCTGGTTATCCGGGTCAACATATAGGATTCTTTTTACTGCGGAAAATATCTCAACTCTGAGAAATCTATACTAATCGACACAATAAGTACTAAAATGTACACTAACTTTTAATTTTAATATCTTAACTCTTAATATATGTGTATGTAGATGTAGAATGGAATGCTTATATATTGAAATACTTTATCCGTTTCTTTAAAACATATTCTCACAAAATATTTAAGAGGTTGAATAATGTCTTCCATTGTACATGACAAGTGATGACGGAGCCCGGTCTTATCCACTGAGATCTATTTTAGATCAATTGGACCAATAACCGTGTCTGTTAGTGTTAACAACCTTTTTCTTAATTACGTGCCAAGACGAATGCCCTTACTAAATAATATATATATATATATATATATATATATATATATATATATATTTTTAAAATATTTATATTTGTGTAGGTGTCTGTACTGTGTTGTATTCTGACAATGTCGACAAAATTATTATTTTGTAGAGTATAGCATACAAAATTAGAAATTATTTTGAAAGTTAGTTTTGCTTATTTTAAATAGGTCCTTAATAACATAACAACACTAAAATAGTGCTTCGCCAACTGATACTGTTTGAGTAAAAGACGTTTGTTATGATTACAAATAACCGTGAAATAGACTCATAAAATACTTGACTAACTTTATTCCTTCAGACATTAAATATTATTCCTTTTTTTCATTTAAAGGGAACATAGACCTTGGCAAATTATTTAAAGTTATAAATAGCTCGTAGGCAAATACCTGCAAAATTACTATGAATAAGTATATAGAGTCGAGTTTGCTCCAAGTAGAGCCGGTTTGCGAACCTCATCTATGAGGTCACTGGTCCCTTCCCTATAAGGATGCTATGCATCTGTTAAATTATGAACGTCGAATAATACATATTTCAAGTATTTCAGTTTATCGACACCTAAAAACTTTTAATAAATAATTCCTGTCACGCATCTTATATTGTAAGGCTTCTAGGATTGATTTAAGTATATCTTTAGTATTTTTATAAAATAAATCGTACATGATTGCATGAAGCATCTATTGCTAGTTCATTATGTATGACGATCATCTAAATATAATTTTTAGAAAAACATGTATCGACTTTCAGCATGACCCATTCACATATCTAGATAGAACATACAGTAGCATAAAAATTTATATCTACTTTCACAAAATATCCCTTCATTTTATTGTGTATAACATAAATAATGCACGTATTTTATCAACCATATTTATTAAATTTTTGAAAGTTATTCATATAGAAGATTCTTTAGTTAGACTCCCTGGCATGGATCCCCTGTACGTCATTAGTATATAACAGATAATATATCGTAGTTGGAATTTTGTGAACTATAAAATATAACTCTTATTTATATTTCCATGCTGTCCGATAGACAAGAACCTTGGTGAGTTCGAAACTTTTTTTATTGATTTTTATGTATGTTTTCAGAATATAAAGATTATTTTCAAGCTCTATGCGTTTACCGTATACATAGGAAATACAATTGGATTTATTCTACTTTTAAATGATCATAATCGTTGTAACAACACAGTTTCTCGAAATGTTCACATTTTCCGCTATATTTATGAATAATAAAGGCGTGTTCATATGGGTTAATAGTACAGTCCACACTATGGGTAGGGCGACTGTTATAGCAATAAGTAATATCGCTGTTACCTATTACGTCACCTAGACCTTTGCTTGATATAAATGAGTGAAAAAAAATCTAACAGTGTTAACGTATATTTATAAGAACAAATTTTATTTGTTTTTTTACGATTTCCTATACGTTGGGACATTAAATATTAATAATTATATAGTTATGATATTATATAGGTACATGTAAGTAGAACCATAACTACAATGTTATTTCCTCTAACGAAATTTCTCGAAAGCAGCGGTGCTGCAGTAAAATGCGGTATGTGGCATAATGCGGATACATGTACCTATTATGAACCAGAATCTCGTTGAAAGAGAGACGCAAACAGTTCCTTAGATCAATACAGCCTCTAGTACCAGCGCTCTTATACAATGAATCATAAAAATACAGGAACATAGAATTGACAATTGACACACTATAACTGCATAAGAAAATATGTTATTTTTATTATTAATGACAATGATAACTAATATTCTGCCTTACTGATATTTTTTTATAATTGCTTAATATTCATTTTAGTATTTTGTTTTTTATTTGAAAGACTTACGAGTATGTTGCGTTGGATAAATTGTGTTAAGGATTTTTTTTTAAAGTTCGAAGGTCATGTTTAATGCGTCTATTTCGTGCTACGTGTGAATTATATAGAGGCATAACCGTTTCATGTGAATTAATATGACCAAACAAAATTGAATGCTGCCCTAACATTGATTTCTAGGGATTAAAACTTATTTATCTGATCTTTTTACTACTCAAAATAAATGTTACTTATTATTATTTATTACCTTACATATCATTTGAATGTCAATTTTGATATTTTAATAAAAAATATTACAAATTTTAATAAGTCATTTTATTCATCATTCATCAAGTATTAATGTTGGATTTAACCTCAAATTATATGTAAAATGAATATAAACATACCTAATACAATTTCATTTATTACATTCATATATAAAACTATAAAATTTCATGATTATTTGAATATCTACAGGTGCGTTCCGAAGCATTGGAGAGAAGACTGCGTCTCTTTTCGAAAGGAAGAAGAAGGATGCCGAACAGATTGCCCAAGAGAAAGCAGCTGAAGCCGCTCACGTGGTTGAAGAACAGGTGAAGAAGGCTGGGGAGCTTGTCAGTGGAGCAGAGAAGACTGCTGCAGATGCTGCTAATTCTGGTACGTAACCCTGGGAAGTATAATCTGTATATGAAAGCGATGGAATAGGTGTTCAATAAACAAAGATTTTTGGAAATACAACCCCTAAAAGGGTGAAAAATTGGTTCAACATTTGATGAGTTGGGAAACGCTAGTCGGCACAAGACGTCTGTCTATATGTGCTTTCTGACCCACTCACCGGTGGTGAACACCGCTACCTTCAGAATTCCGGGTTTCCACTGAGAATTTATTACTAGGCAATTTCTTGATAGTTGATTCTATTATTCTAGACCCGACCCGGGAAAAAATATTTAAAGAATTTGAAACATTTTTTTTTCATCAGGACCATAGACACAAAAGAGAAAAAACAAAGGAAGTGCGATGTGGCTATATTTGTATCGGAACCTGTGTCGCCAAACTCACACAGATTAACACCATTAATCATATGTACATTGCACTACAAACATTAGTGTTTTATTTTAGTCAAACTAAAAACAATAAAAAAAAATCTTTTTCCACTATAAATAAGGTTTATTTTACTATACTTGTATTACGTACATAATTATGACATTTTGTGTTCTAAAAAACATGGCGGTAATCTTCAATGTACACAATTATAAGAACAATTTCATTACATATAGGATTGACATTCGTATCGCAGGTTGTTGTGCTGTAACACATTGAAACTTTTATCACGTTAACGATATTGATAAATATAGGTGTTACTATATTTTAATTTAGAAATATGGGAAAATTAAAAAAGTTAAAAGTATTGGTAACTAACATTTAAATTTAATAAGTATATAGTCATCTAAACTAATGTGAAAAGCTAAATTATTTTTTGTTTAAGCATGTAAATCGCTGAAACTACGAACTCCACTTCAAACATTTTCTTATTTCATATATTTCCGAAGCAATTACTAATTGCATTTTAACCGTTCTTTTCTATGGAATTCAATTATGTACAATTTCACATATACCAAGAAAAAAATTCCAAGGTTAAAAAGTTTTTTAATTTTTATAATTACGGCTACATATTACTAATATTATTTAAAATATTATATCTATAAAATCAGCATTCCGATTTGGCTACGCCACTGAAAAATACTAAACTAACTCAAAAATATACCTTATCGTAACGTAATAAGTACCTAGTTGATTTTAATTTGACATACTAACAAATAATTCACATTTTAAAATTAACAATGTTTTTTAAGGAAAGAAGTAAAATAATGTTTTAGTACCATCAGTTAATATTACTTAACATCTTCATTGCTAAGATTTTTTCTCCTACTATCATATTTGCACTTTAAAATGGACCAAAATAGCATAGTTGTGGAAAACTAAGAATATTCATAGACGTGCAATCCGGCGCGATGTTAGAACTCGACTGACATCTAATAAGCGTTGTTACGCCTAATTGTGACACGCGCCACGCCTACTTCGCACTTCCCTTGTTTTTTATCCTCCGTTATCATAGACTTAAGAATAAAGAAGTGATTTCTAACTAGTTATTTTGTGTAAAGTGTGGCTTTACACTTGTTATAATTAATTGTATTGCTTCTCGATACTTATTTGAGTTATTTTTTTATTTATTTAACGCGATAAAATTGGAAATTCGGTACATTACACATAAAATTACATTTTACTTTTTTATATCAGTTACCTACCTTATAAAGACCATCAAAAATAGCCCATTAAGTAAACTGTAGGAACCAATCAATCAATGTTGACAATATATATTTGTAGCTTTATGTATACGATTGTCACAACATTTGAATAAAAAAAATAATTAATTAATGTATAAAATAAATAATTATTTTCTTTAGTTAGGTATACATATTATGTAGGTACAATTTATAATTGGAATGACGAGGTTATTTCAGTATATATTTTAAATAATGTTATCTTTAAATTAAATATACGTGTAAATTCCAAAAGTCGAGTACAATATAATATGTAGACTTCATTTTTGACATATTAACCTTGAGCTGTGTCATGGTCTATTGTAATTAAGTATACTTTGTAACTAGAACTATCAAATCCTGTTTATTTTCCCAGGCCATATATAAAGACTGACAAAACTGCTTTTTTAAATACATAATTATGTTTTTTAATATATGCTTGGAGATTCTATGTAAGCAGTTATTGTAAAAATTATAAACGTTTATTATATGTGTAAACACTGTCTGGACTTTGAAAAACGTATTTTCAAATGGAAATATCATATTGCTATTTATAAATAAAAACTGCAATAAACATACTAAAATGTACGAGAAAAATATCTAATAATATAGTCTAGCTACTAGCTAAGTCAAGTAATTCGTTCAATAATTAAAGAGTCAATGACCTTGATAAATTTTCCATAAAATATTCCGTACAACGACCAACTTAATCTATGTCACATGTTTATACAAACACCTAGAATATAATAATACATTATATCTATATATATATATATATATATATATATATATATATATATATATATATATAAAAGTGTAAAAAATAAATACATGACAATGGGGTAGATTTTATTTTTGTTAGGGTTTAGTATGTGATTTTTTTAAATTGCTTTAATAGTTTCGTTCATTAATTGTAGTCCGTAGGTAATATTTTCCTATATGCCTCGAGTAGGTATCGAGATTAGGTAAACAGTATGTTACCTAATCTGATTGTTTATATATAGGTTAGAAGTGTGCCAAATTTGTTGGTGTAAACAGCAATTAAAAACTAAAATTATACATAAAGTAGTTCTTTCAAATGCTTGCTTTTAGATTTTTAATTTTTATTAAAAGATTTTTATTAAAAGATATCCCACACTGTAATATTAATTTTCAATTATCCACCAGCTAACGATGCCAAGCATTCAGCAATCGACGCACTGGATAAGGAATTGTCGAAGGTGTCTCTCGCTGCTGGGGAAGCTAAGGATGCTGCGAACAAAGCCGTCGCCGATGGCAAAAAAGTCGTTGATACTACGAAAGGTAAGTCAAAATGTAGACAAATCTGGTTAATTATATAAATTTTTAATCGAGGAAAGAGGGGTTTTATAAATGATTGAAAAATTGAAGATAAGTAAGTAATTTCTTGGTAAGCTGATCATATTATGTTTTGTATTTCAAGCGATGTAGTCATATTTTTATTTTCTTTTTCTATTGGATTCTTATTTCATATGCAAACTATTTTATTTAATGTTAATTCGTCACATTTCAAATATTTATTTTTAAATTTTACTTAATTTTCGTTTTGCTTTTCTTTCCGCTTCCGTAGATACTATTGCTACCACAGTAGATAACACGAAAAAAGCCGCAGAATCTGCAATTAACACAACCAAAGGTAAGTTTTATTATGATTTACCACATCTTTATGTAGTATTACAGCATATTTCTAAGAAATTATAAACACTGCGAATGTTTTAGGAAAAAGAAAATATTTCAAAATTTAATGTGCACTAAAATTTGGCATGCCATTCTGTATTAATAACAATAATATTTCAATGGTTTGGTTTAATTAGGGTTATATTGCGGTGCTTATTATATTTTATTTCTATCTTGTAGATACATTATCAAATGTAGCACAAAGCACAGTAGACACAACTCAAAAAACTGCCCAATCCGCTTTAGAATCTGGAAAATCATATGCCGCTTGCGCTAAAGGTATCGTAGAATTGTCACAATAGTTATATCTTCCATATCTTTTTTATAATAAATAATATTGATTTAATCATATTATCAATTTTAGATACATTAGCCAGTACAGTTGATACAACACAAAAAATGGCTCATTCAGCTTTTGAAAGTGGTAAAAGTTATGCTGCAAGCGCTAAAGGTATAACTTTTAACATTTAATTGTCGATATTATTGTGAATTATCCAGTTAGTTAAAATAAAAAAAATACATTCATATACCTTATATTTTAGATTCAGTAGCAAGTTCAATTCAAAGTACAGTAGATTCTACTCAAAAAACAGCACAATCCGCACTAGCTGCTAGCAAAGATTACGCGACCAGCACTAAAGGTATTAGTTATTGGATAAATAAACATAATACATAATGTATAGTATTAAATAATATAATACTCAATTCATAAAATTAAATAAGATCATAAAACAAAAGTATTATTGTAGATTCAGTATCAAGTACTTTGCAAAGCACATTAGATGTTTCAAAGAGCACAACGCAATCTGCATTAGACGCTAGCAAGGAATATGCTGCGAGTGCCAAAGGTATTTAGATGTGTCCAATGAAAAATGCATTTTTACCATTAATTTTACACAGATTACCATTAGTTTTATTAATTTTGTAGATGCGTTAGCCAGCACTATTCAAAGTACAGTAGATACAACACAAAAAACGGCACAATCTGCGTTTGAAACTGGAAAATCTTATACGGCATCTGCTAAAGGTAGATTATGAATAGACACAATCTTTGATTTTTTATATAAAATGATATATAAAATGATTTACTAGAAAAAGGATAATGAAGTTAAATCTAGAGATAAAATTTGGAGATAACTTTATGTGTTATTTTTTTAATTAATTTTGTAGATACAGTAGCAGAAACCGTAGATAATGCACAAAAATCGGCACAATCTGCACTAGACACGAGTAAATCATACGTTGCAAGTGCAAAAGGTACATGATTTAGGTTGTTTTAAAAAAATAAATATGAATTAGAATAATACCATCAACCAACCACTAAGAATTAGAATAGTAGAAATAATAAATATAATATAATACTATTATTGTAGATACAGTAGCAAATACAGTACAAAGTACAGTCGATTCTACCCAAAAAACAGCACAATCCGCTCTTGAGACAGGAAAGTCATATGCTGCATCCGCAAAAGGTACTTTATATAATGATTAATTTTAAAATTTATTATGAATAATAAGAATTTACATTGACCCACTAAAAATACTATTTCAATAGATTCCGTGGCAAATACAATTCAAAGTACAGTTGATACAACACAAAAAACTGCTCAGAGTGTGGTTGATACTGGAAAAACTTATGCATCTAACGCTAAAGGTAATTTATATATCAATATTAAAAAAAAAAACATTATTTGTAATTCAATTGGTATTGTTTTCCATCCATTTATAAATTTTTAAGAATTTTTGTAGTAGTTTATATTTTAACATACGCCTACAAGGCGTTCTTACAATATTGGCTCATTTAAAATTTCCACTCATTTAATTCCGTTCATAATACGAGATAATACATTTTTTTCATCAGTAAATATATTATTTTAATAGATACTGTAGCAGATACTGTCAATAAATCTATTGAGGAAACTAAGAATATTACAAATTCAGCCGTAGATACCACTAAGACGTATGTGGATAACGCAAAAGGTAGAAAAATGAAGTAAAGAACAGCGTGCAATTTTGTTGTGTTTAGTTATTTTTTTTTTTTTTGTGTCGCTAATATAATGTGTGTTGTTTTAAAGCTTGTATAATTCCTTGTACGAGTAACTAATTCCAATGAATTCAATATTTTTTTGCTTCATATATGTACATCTACGTATATCATCGTTTTTATATCACCCATTTATGACGTCAGCAGTTTTATTATTATTTTTTCTAATTTATGAGTGGTTTGCTTTGTTTTAATTTTATGTTTTTTATTGTCCATTAACAAATTTAGATTCAGCACAAAATACATTGCAATCAGCATTCGATTTTTCAAAGAGCTATGCGTTTTCTGCTTACGATGTTGGAAAGACTTATTTAGATTGTGCTAAAGGTTAGACTAGATGCTTGTATTGTTAGCTTTTGTGACAATGCTATACTTGAATATCCCAATTTTTTACACATACATATATATTGAATATAATTTGTAGATACAGTAGCAAGCACAGTAGATAGTACCAAAAAAGCCGCTCAGCATACTGTAGAAACGGGAAAATCTTACGTGGATTCTGCAAAAGGTAAAATTATTTAATTAGAAGACATTTTTTTTTATTTACGGCTTTATATGAACATAATTTCATTTGTAGATTCAGTTCAAAGCACTGTTCAAAGTACTGTAGATAGCACTAAAAACGCAGCTTATTCTGCTGCTGAGAAGGGAAAGAGTTACGTTGACACAGCTAAAGGTAACAAAAATGGTTTTCAATTATTCGTTTTTTTTTAAAGTTATACTTCTTTTGAGACGTTTGGAAAAAATTATGAGAGTAAAATTTTTACGATGCGCACGCACACTGACAACCATAAAGCGACATGATGAAGTTAGCTGAAAGCGACATGATTCGTTTTACAAACAGAGAGTTGTGACATACGGGATGAAATCTTTTGCCATTTTTGTTCTGTTACGCCAAAGAAGTATAACTTCTTACGTGCGTATATATGTACACACACACTTTTTTTTTTAAATATTGATATAGTTTTAATACACGTAATTTATATCAAAATCATTATGATATTGTAGATGCAGTAGCAAGCACTGTTCATACCACAGTAGATAGTACTAAAAATGTAGCTTCATGTGCATATGATAAGGGAACAACTTTCATTGGAGGAGTGAAAGGTATAGATTTGAATAATTAAAAATATGATATATATTTATGTATTTTTCATATGAAATAAATCCCTTAAGCAATAATTTTTCATTACTGAAAAATACTTAATTGTACTATGCACTACTTTTAGATACTGTAACAGGCACTGTTCATACAACTGTAGACACAACTAAAAATGTAGCAGCATCTGCTGTTGATAAGGGCGCATCCTTAGTAGGCGCAGCAAAAGGTATATTATATTTAACTTATCACAGAAATAAATACTTTGCTTTTATTAAATATATTTGAGATATTTATATATTTTTGTAGACACCGTAGCCAGTACAGTAGAATCAGCAAAGAATGTAGCAACTTCCGCCGTTGATATGGGTATTGCTGCTGTAGGTAGCGCTAAAGGTATTAGACATCTCATTTTTAGAATTTGCTTTACAATTTTGTTATAAAACGCGTTAATTTCTTTTTAAATTCATTTTCTTGTAGAAACGGTAGCCAGCACTGTACAATCCACTGTAGATACCACTAAAAATGTAGCAGCATCAGCTGTTGAAAAGGGATCATCCCTAGTAAGCGCAGCTAAAGGTATAAATAATTTGGCACATCACTTATTTAACTTCAAGCTAAATATACACTTTTTCGTTAAATATTATAATTTTATTCATAGACACTGTAGCGAGTACAGTAGATACAGCAAAGAATGTAGCAGCATCAGCTGTAGATAAAGGTGTACATGCTGCTGGGAGCGCTAAAGGTACATATGTTACAAAAAAATGAATTCGCACCCATAAGTATCATTATGAAAAATAGAATAATTTGATTTTTTTATTAGAAACCGTTGCAAGTACTGTACAAGCCACTGTAGATACAACCAAAAATGTAGCGGCATCCGCTGTCGATAAAGGCGCGTCACTGGTAGAAGCTGCCAAAGGTACAATTTATTGAAATAGTCATTTCGAGCAATATTTATTAGGCACCTTCATTTTATTTTTCATTTCGTTTTGTAGGCACTGTCGCAAATACAATAGATACAACTAAAAATGTTGCGTCCTCAGCCGTAGAAAAGGGTTTTTCATTAGTTGGCTCAGCTAAAGGTATTATAATTTGATAAACACTTGTTATATCGCTTTTTACACTCCATCATCTAAATTATTTATCGCTTGTAGAAACGGTTGCCAGCTCTATTGATACCACTAAAAGCGTAGCAGCTTCTGCTGTTGATAAAGGCACATCTCTATTAGGAGCTACTAAAGGTATATTATGCTGGTCTAAAATATGTTTTCTTTTATAATTTTTTAATATATACATCAAAACTTTTTCATAAATTTGCTTTAAAAGTTTTCATTATAGGTACATAATTGTTTTATGAATTATAAATCAAGTTCCATATTTGTGTTCAAATTTAAAATCATTTGCTATTTATTTTCTTAGTTAATTATTTTTTTATTTACATTATAGATACTGTATCTAGTACAGTACAAAGTACTATAGACTCTGGCAAGAGTGTAGCTGGCTCAGTATGCGATAAGAGTGTTTCACTTGTATCAGGTGCTAAAGGTACTTGTGTGTTTGTTTTATTAGAAATGCGATTAAAAACAAAATAATATAATCGTATTATTTGTTTTTCGTCAATAACTTGCTGCTAAAGTTAGAGATAATATAATTCTTGTTCCTTTATTTAACCTTTAATTTGAACAATCCGTTATATATAGTATTCTTATGTATAGAGCTTAATAAATATATATTTTTTAATATTGATGCATGCGGTGATTAACATTTATTTATTTCTTCTTCTTTCTTTTTCTTCGTTGTCAATATATTAGATGTAACATCTTCGGTGGAGGATGCTGCTGCTGCGCACACTAAATCCTTTGATAGTGCTAAAGGTAAAACTGCTTTATCTATCGCTTCTAAGGCTTTTTCTTCATTTATTAATTGTATCAGATATAAGGTAATTGTACTTCAAAGGTGAGATAATATATAAATTTGGTGAGAAAGAGCTTTGATATTTTAAAAGAGATTATTTCCAAAAATCTTATAAAAATTAAAAAAAACAAACAAACTTACTTTCTGACTGGTGATTTATTAGCGATTAATTAGAAAGTTGTATGAATTTGAATAGTAATATGGATTTTTATATTTTTAACTGTTCTTTAACTGTCGCTATCAACGCTCTATGTATTAATTATAAGATATATTGATATTTTTAGTACTATTTATATGTTTAAGTTAAACGTTTAACAATTTTTAGAAATCTTTACAACCAAGTTTGAGGGACCTAAATCTGCAATGTTTGATGTTGAGAAAACAACTGAGAAATCAGAGGGTATTAGCGTGTTTTTGAGTGAAAAATGAAAATGCTTTTATTAAAACCGATTTCACTTAATGCCTATAATAATAATTAAATGTCATGTTTCATACAAAGCAAAACTGCTTAAAAATGTTAAAAAATATAAAATTATCAACATTTATTCTTAGCTTAATGGATTAACATGTTAACAATAAACCAATTAAAGTTGTGTCGTTTTCAATACTAAATCGTAGTAGTAACACTACACTTGTAAAAAACGAAACCGACCGATAGCTGCAGTTATGCCAAAGTTGTATATTAAAAAACCATTACATATTTCGATATAAATTAAACTAGATATAAAATTACAATAATAACACCATTAACCCAATTTAAGTAGATACCTATTAGATACACACATCCGTTTTACAAGTGTTAATTTTATTCGTTAATTCAAATTAGATATGAATAGATAATATGATTTGAGTTTATTTTTACTACTTACTCTTACCTATTCCTTTAATACTCTAACCGTACCATATATAATATAAGTACATAGGTCTTTTAGATAAGTAAATCTTTTTTACACAAAACACGCCAAGTATTTTCTATTTTTACTAATTTTTTTTTTATTGAACAGATACGATCAACGCTACCGTAGATTCGACAAAGAAGACCGCAGTGGAGGCAAAGGATCAAGCTCTGAAGGCCGCTGAAGACGCTAAAGAAAAAGCGAGAGCAGCTGCTGAAGCTGCCAAGGAAGAAGCTAAGAGGGTTGCCAGTAAGTACCTTTAGTAAAACAAGCGACTCACTCTCGCTTCGCTCGGGTTCGTCCCTCGGTACGTTTTAATTTTTTTGAGCGAAACCCTAATTCTTTTTCTAAAATAAAAGTAGCCTAAGTTACTCCATATAATATCGGCTATCTGCCAATGAAAGTCCCGTTGAAATTGGTCCAGCCATTTCGGAGATTAGCCGGAACAAAAAGACAGTTAAAAATTGTGTTTTTCTTATAAGTACCGTATATACTTCCATATGCATTTAGTATAAAGCTGTTATTTTGACGTTACAAACAGACACTTCAATTTTATTTATCCGAATAGATAACAGTTAAAACTTTATGTATATAAACATTTATTTAGGAAATCGTCTCGAAGTAGAAAGTAATAGATAACAGTAGCAACGGTTGCTACATTATGACAATTGGTAATCGTTTATCACACAGTAGATAATAATAGGGCTATGATAAAATATTAACTTTAAAAGTTATATCTATCTATATTTTAAAATTTGAAAATAAATAATAGGCATATAAAACATTCATTTAAATACATTAATAAAAAACACTAACAAATTTCAAAACAAAATATTGCAACTTGCAAGTGTCCTAGTAGATGATCCGGTGCTAGTTATGACACTTTGGGTCTTCTGCGTGACGGTGGGTAAACAACAGCATTGCCAAAGAGGGTTGATGTCAGGCAAGCGGCCGGTCGTAAAACTTTTGCCAAAATCAATCAGCGATACAGAAGATATACTGCATCGACCCCAAGTAATTTAGGAAATGGGCATGAGCATGATGATCATAAAACATTCACATAAGAAATGGTCTCATAGTGGAGAGATGAGAATATGCAAATTTTTGGTAATAACGTAAATCATACTAATATTATAAAGAGGTAAAGTTTATAGGTTTATGAGTTTGTTTGAAGGAAGTAATCTCTGAAACTACCTAATCGATTTAGATGAACTTTGGTAAGAAGATAGTTTGAGACTCTGGGAAGGACATAGGATAGTTTTTATCCCGAAAAACATTCCTTAAGGGGGTGAAAATGGGGGTGAAAGTTTGTATGGGCAATCAACCTAAAGACGAACCAGAGCGAAGCGAGGGTGAGTCATATACATAATTCCCCAACATCTTAGTAAGTACATAGATATGTAACGCACTATTGATTTGGTTTGTTGCCAGATTATTATTACAGCACATGAATAATGAATTAAACTTAACTAGTGATATTGCTGAGTCAGGTTAAAAAAAGCAGACGGTAAAAAAATTGCAAAAAAGCTGTAGATATATGTAGGTATTAATATGCTTACTATAATTATTCACTATTACCTAATCCATTTAGTCATTCTAGTCTATTCTAGTCATTCTAGCAAAGGAGAATACCGAAGTACATATGTAGGTATTTTTGATTTCCAAATCATACATTATCTATTTAGATTGTTGTCAATTTATTTACAATTATTATACATATATTGTGTGTAGATAATATATTTATATGTATGTATCATTATATCAGTGGTGTCGCTAGGGGTGGACGATTAGGGGTGTCCGCCCCGGGTGTTTTTTTGCGATATGGAAATTAAAAATAACAGATTCATCTTGCCTGTTCTGGTCCCATCTGTTTGGGAGTGACAGATGTGAAATACTTATTTCGTCGGTGCTTTCTGTTTGGAATCTAAGGCAGTATAAGCTAATAAGGCGCTTGCTTGGGAGTCTAAGTGATTTGGGTTCAAACCTAGGATCTCACACCGCTGATACTTTCATGTGCGACCCATTTTACCATGAATACCGCTTGCCTTGCGGTGAAGGTAAAAATCTTGAAGAAACCGTCTGCCTGAGAGAACCTAACTGGTTTTCGGAAGACATGTGAAGTCCGCTAACCTTTGACGTTGGCGCGTGTCCAGCGGAAGAAGAAAAAGGGCTAAACTGTTATACTTATTTATAGGGTGACACCCGATTATAGAAAAGATTCGATATTTTTCACATGTATGTATGTATTCAGCCCTTTTTAATGTCCCACTGCTGAGTACGGGCCTCCCTTCAATGCGAGAAGAATCAGGCCATAGTCCGCCACGCTGGCGAAATACGGGTTGGCGGACTGTCTTTCGAAAACTTGCTAGGTTCTCTGAAACATGCAGGTTTTCTTACAACGTTTTCCTTCACCGTAAGACAAATGGTAATCATGTTGGAAAAAATGAACCCGTTTCACTCGGATTCCCAACCGAGCGCTTTTTTCACATACAATTTAGAAATATAAAGGAGGATGTTTTATTTTTAGGGTTGACACCATCGATTACCACCCAGAGTGTCACCCATTCTAGCTGCGCCATTGCAATTATATTTATATTACGTTATATTTAACACAAGCTGCGAGATGACTCAGTGTTTTGATAGCATTGACCATAATATCAATATAACACTATTTAACGTAAGCAATCTTTAAATATCATTTGAATTCAATGTGTATATTGGTATCAATAAAGAAATATTTAAACAAGACTACCATTTAGAGTTATATGATAAAATTGTAATTAAGCCGAATGTATACATTAAATATTTTTTGGAAAATCTTATTGAAATAGACATTATTAGCTATACAGAGGCTAAATCTATAGTTTTTACGTCCGCCTTCTTAATAATCTCAGATTGAATATTTGGCGGACGGTGGCTTGCCACCCACTAAATAGACCTCCTAGATGGGAAAAGCGGCGTATTGAGCGCAACATCCTCGTGATCGGCTAACAGAGCACTTCCACTCCTTCAAGCACTTGGCTCTTGCACTCTACACTGAACTCTCATAC
This sequence comes from Fabriciana adippe, assembly GCA_905404265.1. NCBI lineage: Eukaryota > Metazoa > Arthropoda > Insecta > Lepidoptera > Nymphalidae > Fabriciana > Fabriciana adippe. The sequence continues at coordinate 3,830,791 of FR989995.1, forward strand.
TGAATAAAGGCAAGCCAGAGTTGATAAGACAGATGGTGTTTCCTCTGGGAGACCTCAGTTCCGTGGCGTCGCCACTAACCAATAGTGCGCCACAAACTGTCCTGCAGGGTTATTATACTTTGTTATTTTTAAGGAGGAATTAGTGTCTCTATGTTTACTTATATAACATACCTGTTAAAAAAATGTGTTTGTGCATCTGCTTGTTTACTATAAAGTCAAATGTATAAAAGTTCTTAAAATCAAATCAAACCTTACTTCTAGACGCCGCCGTAGAAGAGTCTAAGAAAGCAGCAGAGAAGGCAGCAGCAGACGCAAGTAACGCAGTCAACAGCACCGTCGACAACACCTTGAAGAGAGTGGAGGGTGCTGCAGACCAGGGCCTGAAGAATGCTGGACAGGTTGTAGACTCTAAGATCAAGAACGCTGACAAGTACCTGAGTGAGAAACGTGATGCGGTAAGTTGAATTTTAATAAAAAATGTTATGAAGTAAAAAAAAAATTCAATTGATTTTAAAAATTCGCAAGGTCCTGTCTCATATATGTGAGTAAAACCAATATCATGTATGTTATTGTATATTGCCGTTATAACATATTAATTAAAACGAACATGGAAATAAGAAAAATGCAACATTCATAGTAGATGCGATTTAGACTCAGATCTACTTAAGCCTCACTGCTCGCCTTCACTCACGTCTGTACGTGAATGGCAGCTATAACATTTAAATTTATTTATTTTTTTACAATTTGTACGTTTTTAATTAGTATTTATATTACATCTTACAACTTTGTTCTTCTAGTTGGTATCAAACATGTCTCACGCGGCTCACGATGGCGCTGAGGGCGCCGCTGGCCTCCTCAGCAAGGGCCTCGCTGCTTTCCCTAAGTAAACACTCGTACCACGGGAAACTTACATCGTATTAACTACAGATAAATGTAACTTATGTTTATTGTCTGTTACACTTACATCGACGCTTATCATACCGGAGACTATGTATTTTTAATTTAAAAAAAAATAAGTACACTTTGTTAAAGAAACAAATTTGTAAGTTTCCTAACTCAATTCGTTTAAATTCTTGCACAATTTTTAATTTAAGTTTAAAACTCCTGCTAACCTTTGTACCTTCGCATTATGTTTTTAAGTCACAAATCGACTCATTTTTTTCATTATTTTGTAAATAATGTAAGTTATGTTTAAGGTATTTGTTTGTATTGGATTATATTGCATTTGGTGTGCATTTCGAACTTGCTTGGCGTATACCGTCCATTTTGCCTATAACCAGATTTCCTCACAGATAACTATATAGAGACATTTTTTTTGTTTATATGATAGATTTCATTTATATACACTATTTATTATTAAATTGGATTCTGATAAAATTTTATAAATTCAATAATACTATAAAAAATGTCTTTGAATAGAAATCTTTTACTGCAAGAATCCTACAAATATATGTGATGATATAATATTGCTTTTAGTATACTTTTAGATCACTAGAAAACTGCTCCGCAGTCTATTTTGTATAAGACTTTATGCAGATTATATATAATATAAATAATATATACAGTATATTATCTATATAACAACATTTTTCGAATTTTGTTAAAAGTTTTAAATGTATAATATTATAAGATAAATGTGTAATATTGTTGCGTAGTACGTCAATTTCTATGCTTTTTTTTAAATAGTTTTTAATTGTGCTGCTGTTCGTTATTTACTGACAAATTATTTGTTTCAGAATTATAATTAAAAATTATTGTAATTTATCACCATTTATGTTATTAAATAAACGCATTATCATCCTACTTGTTTTTCTTACAATACCAGCCAGTACCTATTTTATAGCCAAAAATAGATAAATAATAATTCTAATGACTGAACAATAAAAATTGAATCTTATATGCAATGAGAGAACATTTGTTCTTTAGCTTCTTTTCAAAAGGGATAGCGTAAAAATATAATATTGATAGTAAATACCTATAGATATGTTTTTATTTGATTCAGTACTAACATCGAGAAGATACATGAAAAATAACATATTTGATTAGATATATTTTAATTGTAATAAAAAATCAACCTTGTTAATGTCTCTCCTCAAAGCAAAGGGGTCAAGTCATAGTCTACCACACTGGCCAATAGAGGAGTTTTCCTTTTTTTTTATTAATTATAAAAATTTAAGTATATATTCTTGTTATATTTTATAACAAAAATATGTAAGATTTATTAAAATATATCAATAAATGAAACAGTAATATGAATCTTTAGTTTCCTTTGTAAAAATAATTTCGTGGCGTCATACAGACATGAACGACCGAAATTTATATTAATTTCTCAGTAATATATTGATAGATTTTGATATTTTTTCCTCTAATTTATTAGTTTTGATGTATATTATAATTCCATTGCGTTAAATATAATATTATCAACATTCGGAAACTTTTCCATTGTAGAAGGGCGGATTTCACTTTTTTTTTAAACTAGGTGCTCCCAGAAATGCAGGTTTCTTCAAGATGTATTTATTGTTAGGCATTAGCAAGCGATAATAATAATTAATCAAGATTAAAATTATTCTTGCTTTCCAAATGAGCTCATTATCATTGGGCTACCACTATCTTAATTATATTATTACAAGCAACTCACCCTCGCTTCGCTCGGCTTCATCCCTAGGTATGTACGTTTTAACAGTTAGTGTGAAATAGATAGACTATATTATAATACATAGGTATGATTAAGTTTCATAACTTATTTGAGATATGATTGATTCCCCATACAAACTTTTATCTCCATATGGGATGATTTCCGGGATAAAAATCCTATGTCCTTCCTAGGATCTCTAACTTATAGCAAATTTCATCTAAATTGGTTCAGTAGTTTCAAAGATTACTTCCCACTGCAAACAAACTCATAAACTTACAAACTTTTACCTCTTTATGATATTAGTGTAGATTTGTTATCAATTCAATATTTTTATTAAAAATATATACATTTATATTAGAAAACCCTAGTTTCACCGCTGTATAAGACGAAATACCCAATTGAAATATGTTCATTATCAAGGTTAACTTCAAAGTCATTTTTAATAAAAATGCTTTATTCATTGATTGTTCACCAGCAAACATCTGGTTTATATTTATTGATAAGCTTAATCATAACGAATAGCTTATTAAAAAAATACATTTATGATATTTAATTAGATCAGTAAAAGTAAGATTTCTTTAAAGTGCCGTGTATGGAAGGGTTTACTTATATTAAGAGATATAAAAAAATATCCTGTATGAAATGCTTTGATAATCTGTATTCTCTGATGAATTGTTATTCTGTGATCTGTCATTGGATTTTGACAATGACAGCAGAGGCAGACTAACATTAATGGAAGTGTATTTGTATTAGAAAAAAATGTCGTTTTTAGCTCGAATAGGTCATTCTATAGTTAAAAATTCTATTTTTTCATTTCCTATACGATCTATATCTGTAACTAAACAGTTAAATTTGAAAGAATGTAAGTAAAACGTGGCATAATTGCAGTTCATTTAAATCTAACCTAAAAGATTCCTAAATCCTATTCTGATAATTTTTATTTTCAGTACGTGAACACAAAGAAGGGACTTCTTTAGTTGTCGAAGGAGTTACAGTTCCTTCACCACGCACGGAATTATTAGTACGAGCTGAAAATATTAAAGAGTTGGCCCATTGTGGAGAAAACTGTAATACCTGTTATATGTGCGCTTTAAATTTAGATGTAAAACATACAGATGTCTTAATTTTAAGTCAATTTGTACGGTCCGATGGCTGCATGCTACCCCGGCGTATAACAAAGCTATGCCTCCGACAACAGAAGAAAATAGGAAAAATGGTCACTATGGCACAAAAAGCAGGTTAGATTCTATTATTATTTTATCTCGAAGTGTTGAACTTATACCTAACTATAAGTTTATCATTTACCTTGAATAATAATAATTATTCTTTTAAGGTTTGATGATAAATTTGACTCCATCATACTGTAAAAAGGATCCGAAGAAGAGGTTTGGTCCTAAGAAATTTAATACATATTTCGATGAGAAGACTATATTTATGAAATATATACCTAAACCTACTGATAAATTTAAGAGATGAACAGTTAACAAATGAAGTAGTAATAAATATTTAATATGTAAATGGTTATAGTAAATAATAAAAAATGAGATGTTATTTTAATAAACCTTTATTGACACACAAATACTTAAAAATGTAGATAAATATGGTGTCTCTGCAATTAATATGTATAGACAACGCAAATATTGAAGGAGGATAAGAAATTAAAAAATAATTGAAACATTAAAAAAAACCTAGATAAATAAAAAAGTTTAGAACATACAATTTTATGTAATTTAATGATTAAAAAATCACAATGCTGTTATTAACATGTTGTTACGAGCAGCTAGTATAGTCGAAGACCTTGAGTGCCTTCCTACAACCTCTGTGGTGTTCCTCTACACAGGTGCCAGGCAGGCAGGAAAAGTTTGACGATGAATATAATATATTGACATTTGGGCGGGACATATGATTTTGTCTTGGGTGTATAAAATTTTATTAATGACTGACAAATATAACAATTATACAGGACAAGTGTTTCATTATTTTACAATGTTTTAAATATGGTTGAAAATAGAAATGTTCTTTTTAATTGTTGGACTTGAGGGAAAGAGCTTCACTTGGCGTTTTTTCTGACAATGAAAAAATTGATTTTTTCAAAAAAAAAAAACCTATACAGATAAACTTAAAAACCAAAACTTTAAACACAAAATTTGATCCAAATCATTAGAACCATTTCGAGACACAAAATAATTTATATTTATACAAGAGTTGCTCATTTAATATTAAAAGATGTAATTATTCTCCACAATTTTTTCAAAATAAAACACATAGATATAATTAGATAGTTTATTTTCGTTGTCTATTCATTAAATTCACTAGAATAATTCCATATTTTGACATCAATTTCAAACATTTTTACAGTATCCATAATACAATCTCACAAGATTAGCTCTAATAATATATCATGATATATTTTTAGCAACACTGAATTTAGTCAACACTTAACTTAATTTTATAGTAAATTTTAATATAAAGTGTCCATCAAAAATGTAGGCTTAATGGATGGCCAGCTGTAAATCTATATTCTACTCACAGTAGGGACTCATTTTAACTATCAATAAACTGTTTTGTTATCCAAAAGAAAAAATAAAATGAAATTATATAGAAATTTTGAATCAATATAGGGAAGAAAATAATAGTTTGGTTGTAATTAAAAAAAATATATTTCTGAACCTTTCTTGCCAATGAACTAAGCCCCGCCTGTATCACTCCTCTTATATGTTATATAATTTTAGTTTTTAAACAGACTTACTAGAAACATGCATTATATAATTTCATTACTGTTGAGCTTATTCCTTTAAGTATATAGATCATAAAGTCCTACCGTCCTGGTAAAAAACTTATGTAAATGCTCTTGAGACATGATATTTTTGAATAATAGCAAAATTAACAAAATATTTGTATATAAAATAAATAGTGTAAGTATTAGTACACCTTAACAAGTTAGCGCAGTCTGAGACACGGACTGCGAGACAGCATTTTTGGTGCTAAATGATCACATGTCGAACATCACAGCCTTTCATACAGGTATAAATAACCGAGATCTTTGGGAGGATTTTCTGAGAGAGCCACCTGAAAAAAAATTGATCATTGAATAATTGTTTACGATCTATTTATTAGACTAGCGACTTACACTAGCTTCGCTCGCTAATTCTTTTTTTTAAATAAAAGTAGCTTAGTTACTCCTTATAACATAAGCTATCTGCCAGTGAAAGTCCCGTCAAAATTAGTCCAGCCGTTTCAGCGATTAGCCAGAACAAAAAGACAGTCAGAAAATATAAATAAAATGTTTTTCTTATATGTACCGTATATTATTTCAGCATTTAGTAGTTAGTACTAAGCTGTCATTTTGACATTACAAACAGGCACTTCAATTTTATTTATCTTTATAGGTAAGATATTTTCCTTCTATCTCTGCTTTTTCTTAACCAGATATTTATTAGAAATTACTAATTTTGAAGTAATTTTAGAGACTTAATTACCTTATTGTCATTGAATATGACCCATTGTCCTTCATGGAGGATGTGGCACACATAGTGGCCCACCATTGTAGATGTTCCCATGTGTGATATGAATGCGACTAGTTTGTATTCTGAAAATAATACATTTTAAAACTTTTAACTAAAATTAAATCTAACAAAGTATTACATTTTAAAACTATTGTGTACAACAAACATTATTTGAAACTTATTCTTTACTGAGTCAATTCCAGTCATATAAGGTCTGAAATTTAAATTTTTATATACAATGAATTTTTATTCTTATTTCAAGAAAAGTTACAGTAAGCTTAGTTTAGGAGAAATTACCGAGCTAAACGAAAACTGTTTATAGCACCACAAACTATCTTTTTCTCAATCAATTAATTAGATATCAAGGGTTAAGTTCAACAGCCATATGCATTATATACAATCATGAGTAATAGGGGTGCTTCCTATAAATGGCTGAAAATTTCAGACATCTTAGGAGTCTTATCCTGCACAGGACCAAAGTCTTTTCTATTCAGATGGTCAGGTTAACATGTCTGTCATTTGTAGCAATATTGCCATACATTTAAAAAAACGTGTGTGTGTACTTATGTACGCACGTAAGAAGTTATACTTCTTTGGCGTAAAGAAAGCGGCACTCACTCTCCGGCCCATCCCTGCATCCAAGTGTCCTGTCCTGCGCAGGGGCAGCCGTAGTGTCCTCTCCGTCCAGCTGGTCAGCATGACTGAAGATCCAGTCCAGTGCGCGGGCCACGTCCCCGTCCGTGGCGCGGAGGGCCCTCGCCGCCTGCGCGCTGGTGAAGCCCATGCTCGTTATCTGCTCGACGCTCGCCTCGTCCACCGCCGCGGCTGCGTGCGCGCCTGGTACAAGTTAAATAAAAATCAAAATGGCGGATTTTTTATACTTATTTCTTTATTTGGTAATTTTACAGCGTTATAAAAATACAGTTTGAGCACAAAGTTATTAATAAGCACGGCCAAAATTAGATTACTCTATTGTGATATATAATAGACAACAGAGTACCTACTTATACATTGAAAAAAGAAAAGTTTGAATAATTAAATTCATTATGGTAATGATATGCACATCAAAAATACTGTGTTTACATGTACCTATGTGCGAGCAAGCATGTATGTGTGTTATGTGTAAAGTGTATGTGTGTATGGTAGTTACACACATATTTACAGTTATGTACACCTATGTATAACTTCTTTCTTTAAATTTGAACATTTAATCTACAATATATTTGAGCACCAGGAAGTTATCAAAATGAATATAGATTATTGCATGGATATTAATTTTGACTTCTTCTAAAAAGAAAATTAGGATTATAAAAATTACTATATAATAAAAATTATAAAATAATACTAATGGCAATCATGATTCAGAAGAATTCAGAGAATTGCGCAATGCTGCTAGCATTCTTCCACAACACATACATGATTTGTGCAGTAATTATATCAAATAATCATAAGATGTTATGTTATTATTATGTGATATATGTATATCAATATTATTTCTTAATTGTATTACCTGCATTCTGCGAGCCGGGGGGTTCAAACTTGTTCTCAAAGTCCCAGTCAGTCATGTGCTCCATGAGCCAGTTGGAGGCCGCCTCCATGCCAGAGTTGTTTGTGAAGTAGAGGGATTTCTTACACGCTTCTATTGGGAAGCCCATGTCGAGCTGAAACAGTGTTAATCTCAGATAAAGGAACAATATAGAGAGTGTCGTAAAACTAAACATGAAACCAAACAATAATGTTTTAAATTTGAAAATTAATATACCGAGTGATAAGTAAATAAATGTTAATAAATAAAAATAGCTAACGGATTTTATTGTATTAAAAAAAATTTAAATAAGCTAGTATTAAGCTATTTTTCCCTTTCAAGTGGAAGAGAAGTAATACCTAAAAATTACAAAAGAATATAGTATTATTTTTATTACTCATATACTCTTCTAAGAAATTATTATTAATTAAAAAGTAATACCAACATAAAATTTCACTTATTCTTTGTATATGGCAAAATCGAGAATAGGAGCTTAAACACATTTATTTTGGTGGATTCGGTCTATATAATTCTTTAGTCTGAGTGTATAATCTGATAATTTTCTTATTTATGTAAACATACTAATATATTCTTTATGAGAAAACCTGCATGTCTGAGAGAACCTAGTATGTTTTTGAAAGACATATAAAGGTTGTTAGCATGCACTAGGACAGGAATATGGCTTGATTCTCCTTGGCATAAGGGCAGATCCGCGCCCAGTAGTGGGGCATTAAATAACTTTATATCATTGAAAAAGAGTTAGTAGGAATAATTTCAAAACACAGTTCAGCATCAGAAAGTAACTTTTCAAAAGTTTTAACTAAAATATAATGGTGTTTCAATATAAGAATGCACTATTTAAACTTTGTGTCATTTCGTTTTTCGTGCATGTGACAGCTTTGAAATTTTACAACTTTTACCTATGATTGTCCGGATTATTAAAAAAAAAACCAGAAACAATTCCTGAGCAAGATCGAGGTCGAGATCCCACGCATCATCTTTGAGATACAGCCACATCTTTATCAAAAAGTTATCCAAAATTTCGTGAAAAGAGTAAAGGCCTGTCATCAGTGTCACGGGCGCCATTTGCTGGATATTTTATTCCATACTTAATCGAAACATGTCTACTTTACAATGCAATAAAATTTCACAACTTACTCAATAAATACGCGTTTTTAATTTTAAATGAAATAGTGCACTCTTATTGAGACACCTGTACAAAACACTTGGCAATTTAAGTCGATTGTTAAGTCTATGCAATTCGATAATTTATACATTTTGTTGGTGTTTCAATCATCAACGAAGCGATGTGTGCTGTCATAGAATTTCTTTACGGACTCAGTGTATTTGTCTAAACAACTAATTTACAAAAAGGGTTCTTATTACAGAATTATTGACTTTCAAATGTCAATTCTATTGGTATTAAATACACATTTTACTATAATAAAGCCGAAATAGGTATTTTATCTATATATGTATATATATAAATCTTAGATGTAAAGCTTACTTTGAAAAATAAAAAAAAAATTATTAAAGAGTGCGTGTATGAATGTGTCCACGCGCAAGAAGTAAAACTTCTGTAGGTTATCGGTACTCTTTATGAAATTCAATTTATGTTTTAAATAATTAGGATAGGTGAGATACTAATAGGCATATTACAATCATATATTTATAGAATATCATTTAAGGAAAGAGTATAATATTATATATCATTCGTCAGACAATAACAACGGTCACCATAGCAACAAACATACGTACATTTTGTCGTAACTCATTCACCAGCTTACCCCCCCCCCCCCCCCCCCCCAAGTCAAGCGTGCGTAAAGAACTTTTACTTTAAAAACTCTCTACTTTAAAGTACAACAAGTATTGGTTGTTTGAACAAATAAGTACTAAGGCGACGATATGTCTACTACATAAACGTTAACGTTTTCCAAAAAATATTTAAGAACAAACTTACAAGTTTAGCCATCCATTCCTCATTATATACAGGTGCAGGGGCGTCTGAAGCAGCATCAGGCAAAAGGGTTTCATCTGGCTGGACTCCCCTTCCACGGAGACAGCTTAGATCCACCTGGAAGATAAAATGATATTTATTGTCACTATTTCTGTATCAACAAATTGTTATTTATTTATATTATATGAATGTATATTATATATCATACATTTTTTCTATTCTCACTTTGCTTTTTTATCAAAGAGAGGTGCATCAATGCATAGCATGAAACAAAGTCGCTTCCCGCTGTCTGATCCTATATATGCTTAAATCTTTAAAACTACGCAACGGATTTGGTTGGTGGTTGGCGGTTCTTTTTAATAGAGTAATTCAAGAGGAAGGTTTATATGTATAGTACATGCATATTATAGTACAGAAAAGCCGATAAATTCAAAGATTTATATTTCATACTAACCGTTAAAACGTACCGAACGAACCCGAGCGAAGCGAGGTTGAATCACTAGTATTTGATATTTATATTATTACTACTCAATGTCATGTATGTACAAACCTCCCATGGCATGTCAACAGCAACATCGAGCTTGGCCGGAGTCCAATCCTCTTTGATTGTGAACTTCTTTAGTTGAATTAGCAAATAATCCGGGAACGTGGCGAGGCGAGTTATTCTATACAAAATAAAATGAATTAATAAAACAATACCCTATTGCCTATCAAAGTCTATAAATATAATAAAATTCTGAGTCGAATCTGTACATTAAATATTTTTTGGAAAACCTTATTGAAGTAGTAATTATTATCGATACAGAGGCCGAATCTATACTCATCACTCTGGTTCACAGGACAGATTTTGATGAAATTTGGTATGATGATAGGTGGTTATCCGGGTCAACATATAGAATACTTTTTACTGCGGGAAAGTATCCATCTCTGAGAAATCTATATTAAACGTTAAATCATAAATAGGGACAAACCCGAGCGGAGCGAGAGTGAGCCGCTAGTATATTCATAAATTAATGAAATTAATACAATACTTTCTTAGATTTACGCGAATATTTGACATTTTAAATAAAACTATGTTTTCGGATTATTTCGCGGATTTATTTGAGATGTCTAACACCTTAGTCCCTCCCGTGACCATGATTGCGTAAAGCGTTCGAAACGTCGGGAACCAACAATCAAAATAAATTCGCGAAATAATCCGAAAAGATAGTTTTATTTAAAATTAATACAGTTTATGCGTAACACAATGTTTAATTTTAGATATTCAAAAATAAAATATGGTCCTGTCTGTGGTCTTTAGACGTCAACATAAGCAATTAAAATGTTATATTTGAGTGATAGTAATATCATGGAGTAGGTACGACTATGATGTAATTTTGTTCCGGGCAGAGACTGTTTCGTAACCATGATTGAAACCAAAAATCTAAACAAATTGGCAAAAAAATCCTAACACAAGTTTTATTATATTCACGTAAATCTAATCTATGAGTAATACTTACTTCCGCGCAGTAACTTTCTTATTTACAGCAGAACTGAAGAACTGCTCCACAATCTCCTCCTTCATGAAACTGTCGAGGCACGCTTGGAACGGGATGTGCGGTCGCACCACTAGAGATGGATCCCTGTCAAATCAAACATTAATATTATACATTTTTAGATCTTATACCTATTATTTTATTTAAAAAAAAAAGATAATAATTCGATAGAAAAAAAAAGAAAAAATAAAAAAAAATAATTCGATAGAGAAAAAAATCACTAAATACTAATATATAATATATATTTTGCTGCTTAAAAATAAATAAATATTTTTTTTTATTTTTTTTATGAGAACGTAACCTAATAAGTTTATTAGTACCTAAAATTTTTTTTTTACTTTTATCTAATATTGCGCATGTTGTTTCTATAAGTGGAAAAGCATTTAATAAATGTACTAATAACATATTTTAAATTGTTATGTTATAATGTATTTTCTGTCGACGATCCTAAATAAATACTGCATTAATAACTAGCGACTCACCTTCGCATCACTTAGGTTCGTCCCTAAGTACGTATTAACTATTAACGGTTAGTATGAAATACAAATCTTTGAATTTCTCGGCTTTTCTGTACAATAATATGTATGTATTACACATATAAACCTTCCTGTTGAATCACTCTATATATTAAAAAAAACGCATCAAAATCCGTTGCGTAGTTTTAAAGATCTAAGCATACATAGGGATAGACAGACAGCGGGAAGCGACTTTGTTTTATACTATGTAGTGATAAAAACTAAGTGTCTCACAGTCGCTGGCCGGCGGCCTCGGCGGCGGCGCGGCGGCGCTCGTAGTCGCGCACGGCGGGCGCGTTGGCGGCGGCGTGCAGCGGCACGGGCAGCGGCAGGTGGTGCTCGGCGCGCGCCGTGTAGCGCACGCCGCGCGACGCGCCGCACTGCATGCGCTCCTCCACCGCGAAGCGCAGGCACGAGCACGGGTTGGCCTTGTGCCGGCTGTGGCGCTGCCGGGGGACACTTTCATGTTAAACTTGCTTTGGGTTGCTTTCCAAAACAAACTTTTTTTTATAATTTTTTTTTGTTTAAATTTTTTTTCGCCTAAAGTAGCCTAAGTTATTCCTTATGACAACAGCTATCTGCCAGTGAATGTCCCGTCAAAATCGGTCGAGCCATTTCAGAGATTAGCCGGAACAAACAGACAGACAGACAGGCAAAAATTGTAAAAGATGTCGTTTTGGTATATGTACCGCGTATACATCCATATGCATTTAGTAAAAAGCTGTTATTTTAATATTACAAACAGACACTCCAATTTGATTTATTTGTATAGATAATTACAATATAATAATAATGTCACACAAAAGCAGAGTGCGTTTGTTTGTTTGTTTTTTTGAACGCGCTACTCTCAAGAACTACTAATCAGATTTGAAAAATCCTTCTTGCATTAGATAGCCCGTTTATTGAGGAAGGCTAGAGGACTTAGACTTACTAATAGCATAAAGCTAAACAGTTTTATTTTGTAATTTTAGCGCGAGCGAAGCAGCGGATTCTGCTAGTGTTAAATATATTGGTACATTAACACACAACACTGACTAGTTCCATGGTGACCTACGAAGCTTGTGTTATGGATACCAGATAGTTGATACACTACACATATATAACTTTAAATACATACATATTATAAACATAAACACCCATGACTGGAATACAAACATTCGTACGCATCACGCAAATGAAAGCCCCCAGCGGGACTCGAAACCGCGACCGCTGGCACAGCAAGTAGGGTCACTAAAAACTGAACCAAACGTGTCGTCATATAAAATAAGACAAACCTCAATAAGATTAAGCAGATGCAGATAGAACTCGTGCGCGTCCTGCTGCCGCTTGGTGGAGAACTCGGCGTGGCCGCGCGCCACCACGCGCCGGAACATGTGCGGCGACACGCCCGCCTGCGCGCCCTCGCACGGCGGGAACGAGTAGCGCCCCGACACCAGGCCCACGCCCAGCTTAGCCCTGGAATCACATAATCCCATTTATATTATAAACTAGCGACTCACCCTCGCTTGTCTTTGGATTCGTCCCTAGACAAAATCAAAACTATCCCACGGCAAGCGTACATTTTACCGGGATAATATATAGCCTTATAGCCTTTCTCAATAAAAGGGCTATCTAATGCAAAAAGAATTTCTTGAATCGGATTAGTAGTTCCTGAGATTAGCGCGTTCAAACAAATAAACTCTGTCTCTATAATATTTAGTATAGATGCGAAAATTTGAATGAACGCTTTGAATTTGGCTGAACGGATCTGGATGAAATTTGACACAGAAATAGATTATAATGTAGCAGATAGGTTACTTTTCCCCGGAAAATGTACGGTTCCCGTGGGATATCTATCCTTAACGTTAAAACGTACCTAGGGACGAACTCGAGCGAAGTGAGGGTGAGTTATATTTTATTAGTAGTTATTATTTTATTCCCGTAGCTCTAATAAAAAGTTTCATCAAAATCCGTTCAGTAGTTTTTGCGTGAAAGCGTAACCAACATTCTCACATACACATCATAAACGCCTAGTTTAACCTTGGAATAAATAAATAATAAAAAAAAGTGCGTGTGTGTGCAATTCACACACGGTGAACAGTGGCGGATTTAGGCTTGATGCCGCCCTAGGCCCCAATTGATAGGCCGCCTTTTTTGCTTTGTGAGGGAGTGATTATTATAACAATATAAATTAAAAAAAAAACCCCTAAGCACGTGAAGTACTTAATCAAGTAATCATAAGCCAAAAATGCCTTATTTTGGAAAAGAGCTGATACCCTTACACTGCTGGACCGATATTAACCAAACATAGCTAAGAACCACCGCAAGGAAACTGGCTTTCAAATGGAAAAAACCGCATCGAAATCGGTCCATCCGTTTGTGAGCTACGATGCCACATACACACACACAGACAGACAGACATACGACATCAAACTTATAACACCCCTCTTTTTGCGTCGGGGGTTAAAAATTAAAGATTTAATTTTCAAATGTTAAAATTTTGATCGATAAAATTTTATTAAACTAAATACAACTTCTTATTGATTAATCTATATTAATTTATTAAATAGAATTCCGAATGTAAATTATAAATATGAACATAACTTTTTAAAGATGAATAATTAACATGAAGACGCGCGGTAGTGTGTCCAGCCAAATTCAAGCCAAAAGAAACTGGCGACGCAGCAGCACGTGTGTATATTTTACACGAACCATTTGGAGGCATTTTCCACCTCGTAATAACTCAAAATCTATTTAACATATGATACATGAACATGAAATTTGGTTCATTATTTAATCCACTTAGATTAACAATCCCCAATTTCATAAATACAGCACAAACGGTAATTGAGATATTAACGTCTAAAAATCGGCATTTTTATCACTGACTGACTGACATATAGTAGTAAAACCTAACTCACTTCCAGATGGCCTAGAAAGCTGAAACTTGGTGTCCAGATGGGTAACTGTATGCATATAAGGGGAAAAATCCGAAAACAGTGAATTCTTAAAAATTGGATTTTTTTTCAATTAATTTTTATGAACACCTTGCCTGCACCTTTCACCTTCCAAAACATAAAAGCAATAGCTTAACACCTAGTGCCTTTTGAAATATAATAGCAATAGGAATCATAGTTATAGCAAAAACTTTTTCTATCTCAGGAGAAAAGGTACCATGATGAATTAAATAACATTTTTCTATTCCGCCTTATCGACTAACGAATAGTTGCAAAATTTTGAAAAAAAAGTTGAATTTACAGGTCACTTTGGAATTATTAATAATAATAGTTTCTGTACAAAAAGTCATGATATCCCATCAAATTTATTTAAATTATTATCATTTATGGAATCAGTTTTTTCTTCCTGGCTTTAGTTCTCGCAAAATCGTCGATTATATCTCCATAATCAATTCCTTGCACTAATTCAGCTTCAATAGACAATAATGCAAGAGCATTAAGTCTATCTTGACCCATGCTTGTTCGTAAGTAGCTTTTTACCCTTTTCAGAGTAGAAAAAGATCTTTCTCCTGAGCAATTTGTTGCTGGGATGCTCAAAAAAATACGTAGAGCAATATCTACATTTGGATTAACATCCCGAAGATTTCGTGAATGCAATATATTGCAAATGTTTTGTGCAGAGCGCACATCTTCACAATTTGCTAACTCTTTGAGTTGATAATGTTAGTGAATACATTCATCCCTAAATGTCTCTTCTAATTCGTCAGGATACTTGTTGACGAGTTCATTTGCTTGATTTTTCAACTTGTTCGTATCAATGTCAGATAAATTATCAAAAAAATTAAAGTTAACATAAAGCTTATCATATGCATTTCTACGCCCAGCTAATTGTACATATAAGGTATCCAAAATTGTGTAATAAATATTTGTACGGAGATTTTCTTGTCCAGAAATAGGTGCTCTTTCATTTGCCCGCAACTCATCTGACTGAAGCTTTCTAATTTTTATTGGTCTTGCTTTTAAATTTTCGAAAACAATCGAAAATTTCGCTCTTTAACTTATATTTATTCAAATCATTTTTATGATGCAACAGATTAAATACGGGTAGATATTGCTTTCACAGGCAAAAAAAGTTGTAACATCAATATTAAAATAATTTAAAAAATATATATAACTCTCATTAGCTTACCTAAGCTTGACTATTTATATTTAATACTAAAAATAAATTTAAAACTTGTTTCAGGGTGCTGTACAATGTACAGTGAAATTAATTTTACTGAAAATATAAAAAATATAGAAGAACATTTCTCAAAATTTTTCAACTTATTATTCCCCTTTTGTAAATAAATCAACAGCATTTTCCGATAAAACTTCATGTTAATAAAAATCTATTGATCTATTATAAAAATAATCTTGCTATTAATTAAAAAGTAAATTCAATCGTTATAATATTATTCAATATTATATATATTTTATAATTATATAATATATTTTTATAATATATATTTACTGGTTTTCTTTTTAATTTTTCATTTTTCAAAGAGAATCTAATATAATCGATTTTTGAATTCGGATTGCCTTTGACTTTTTTCGCCTTTAGGATGTTGACATCCCGAAAATTTTGCCGCCCCTGAAATTATGCCGCCCTAGGCCCGGGCCTCACGGGCCTATGGGTAAATCCATCACTGACGGTGAAACTTAATATTATACATTACAAACAATAACAACGGTTACCATGGCAACATGGCAATGTATCCTATCTCATTCTCTCGCCGGCTTAATCCTATATATTTATGTGTTTGTCTCTTTTTAGTGTCGCATTTCTGTTTCATCGAGTTCCAATCACAACGTTTCTAAAAAAGTTTTACTTCAAAAGTACAAAATTTTGTTCTCAATGCTCTTATGTAGCTTCATCAAAAACCGTCAAACAATTTCAACGCGACGGAGCAAAAAATACACACATACAATATAAACCTTGATATCTAAAATAGTGGCAAAGCTACCACAAACTTCAAAATCACACAGAAATTATCTCACTGTTAGACATGAATTTTTATTAAATTTGTATGTTTAGGGTATAATATATTTGACAACGCGCGCTGTAATCGTGTTTATTTAGTAATTATCATTTAATTTCAATCCATAAAAAATATTAATTTGATTATGAATGTATTTAAATTATCTGAGCAGGTAACACTGAATGGGATTCGTTGAAACACCAAAATATTTCTCACACTACTATATTATTAACTTACGTCTGTACATCAAAATCATTGGCAGGATCTTCTGGAAACGTAGAGAATATTTCCGGCGCCCCTTCAACGTACCGCCGGATGAAGTCAGGCATTCTAAATAGCACCTATAAAAATAAAATAAAAATTGTACATTTAAAATATAATTATAATGAGCAGTGAATATTTTAATAATTTTTTAAAACTACATGGGAGTCATAAAAAAAAGTTAGTCAGTATTGTAGGAGACTCGGTTGGAACGAAGTTCCTTTCGCTGTCTGCCCTTGCTTGACTCATACATCTAAACTAATATTATAAAGCTGAAGAGTTTATTTGGTTGAATGCGCTAATATCAGAAACCACTAATCCGATATTTTTTTGCATTAGATAGACCGTTAACTGAGGAAGGCTATAGGTTATATATCATCCCAGAAAGATGTACGGTTCCCGTGGGATAATTTGTTTTTGTCTAGGGACGAACCCGAAGCGAAGCGAGGGTGAGTCGCTAGTTAGGTTATAAAAATTGTCTTGTACTAGGATATCATAAACATTAAACAAGGTACATGTTGAAGCTCGTCGAAGAAATGCCTGCATGAGTGTACATAAATTTCTTATAACATACACTCTTTATCACTCATGGTCGCCTGGTACGTACTTATGATGACGTCACATTGAGTGCTCTTAGTAAATAATAATAAGTCTAGCTCTCATTCACCAATTGCCGAGTAAAAAAGGTGCGAAAAGTAACTATGTTCTTAAAATCCTTGTTTAATTTATGTAATTATTTCACAAAAAAAAAAAATTAAAAAATTAAACCGTCATCAGAAACCAGATCTTTTTGTTTTTATTGCAAGACGTGCTATGAATATTTTAAATTACCTACCAGTTAACAGCCGTCAATTTTCCAATCCCATAGAAACAATTCATGTAATAATCAGTATTTGTCAGGGATTGGTTCTTTTTTATTATCTAATTATGTGTTAGTTATTATTAGATATGGTGATAAAATGACAACATTTGATAGTTATATAACTTTTTAAATTTTCGTGTTCCATAATTATATCTGTATGATAATTACACAACGGGACTTAAACGCGTGAATTCGTAAGTACTCGTAGCTATATGTATATCTTATTCCCGATGTTTCGACTGGGTTGCACCAGCCATGGTCGCGAGCAGACAATCTTGTCTGCCCGTGACCACTAACGAATTCACTAGCCTAGCCACTAACGAATTCACGCGTTTAAGACCCGTAGTGTAATTATTATATAATTTGATAGTTGATTTGTAAATCATTTGAATAATCTACATACAAGATATTATAAAATTGTGTTTTTATATTGTATTTGTGTGAGCGTACTGCCACTCAAGAGTTTATACTTTTGTGTATGTGTGCGTACATGCGTGTGCTTCTGTATGTGTGCGCATCCATGCGTACGTTCGTGTAGGTGCGTTAGTGTGTGTACGTGTGCGCGTGTGTGTCTGTCTCTGTGCGTGTGTGTAAGTGTGCGTCGGTACCTGCACGACACTGTTGATGTAGCAGGAGTTGCCGAGGTTGTTGAGGCCGGTGAGCGCGGGCCCGTACACCGGCCGCAGCGACATGCCCGACTCCTGCAGCGCGCTCCACTCGCCGCTGCGACGGTTCAGCTCCAGCTCCAGCTCCACCATCGACTTGTCCGTCTGTCGGACACAAAGTGCCAACATGAGATCGGTTAATGTACACACTGACTACTCATTTTTAGTCCTCCCCGTTGAGTGTTCACCATGCGGTGAGGGACTCTTTAGCTTCCGACAATCCAGCCGGGCTTGAAGCCAAGACACGCATAAAGAGGCGCAAGGTGTACCATGCAGGCTGCTCCTGGCCTGGTACTACTCTGACAGCAGAGTAGATCGTGGGAGAAGCCAGTTTGTGGTTGACATCTAACTCAGCAGTTTAAAGAAAGCTTAGCTTACGGTATTGTGTATATTTTTTCCATATTTTATATTATTATATAAACATATTTAGTTCTTCAACAATACGTGCGTTAGCATAAATACAGACAAAAAACTCCATAAAAGATATTTATATTATTATTTATTATAAAAAACTAAACTTACTAACTTACTAATACATAAAAGATTATACAATTATATATACATAGTTACATAGTTATTATAATCACCAAAATTTAATTAATAAACATGAGTGAGTTATCTATACTAATATTATAGAGGTAAAGTTTGTGAGTTTGTGATGTTGTAGGGGGTAAACTCTGGATCTACTGAAACGATTTAGATGAAAGCTAAGAAGATAGTTTGAGACCCTGGGAAGGACATAGGATATTTTTTATCCCAGAAATCATCCCTTAAGGTGGTGAAAATGGGGATGAAAGTTTATATGGGGAATCGATAGCTAGTGTATGTATATAATTTTCACTAACCTTTTCCAATTGTTGGACATTTATACCAAAATGCTTCAAATGATCTGCTAAATAAGGATCTTCTACCATGTCGTCCTCCGCATATGAGTACACGTCGCCCTTGCCCTCCGAGGTGATAGTTCCCAACTTCACCGCCAGAGGGTAACCAGTTTCACGGTAATGCTCCACCTGTTATAACATTAATAGATTAAAATTCGAAGATATATTCCATATTTGTTTTTAAGGAACCATCCAAAATGATATTATAAATGCGAAAGCAACTGTCTGTCTGTTGCGTTTCCATGCTTACATGGCTGCACCAATTTTGATGTATTTTGTTATAAAGACAGATGGGACCTTGGAGAAGGATATAGGCTACTTTTTGTGGCAAAAATAAAACTTGAAGGGGATAAAATAGGTTGAAAGTTTGTATGGGGAACCACTACCTAAATAAAGTACATTCATAGTAACTATGTTTTTTATAATACATACTTTCTTATACCCTGTTTTTTAATCTGAGAGACAAAATTGACATTACGTGGGTTGTCAGTTTTTTGCAATTCTTAAATAGTGATGTACCACTATCGAAAATTAATGTTAATAAAGTCAAGTATCGTTTTTTTTATAATATGTTATCCTTAAATAATGCGCAGGTACTTATTTAAAACGTAAGAATACAAGATTAATAATGTAAATTTAAATTTAATACTGTTAATTTTAATGATACTTAATTATTTAAAATTAATAAATATGATATTCAAATTAATAAATATGATATTTTAATTAATGAATATGATATTTAATGATTTAAAATTAATGATGTTAATTTTATTATACGCTTTTGAATATAAAACTTTGAAGCGAATCGTCTAAGAAATATAAAAAGTTACGATTCAACAAACCGGTATCGTAGGTACAACACTGCCACAAAAGAGCTGGCAACATTATTTGTAAATTTGACATTTGCATGTGTCAATTTAGTCTCTGAGATTAAAAAACGGAGTATAGATTTACGCGAATATTTGACATTTTAAATAAAACTATCTTTTTGGATTTTTTTTGCGGAATTATTTTGATTTTTGGTCACGGGAGAGACTAAAACGTCTCATAGGTTTCAGACGTCTTACATGTTAAATAGCTGTTATAGACAGTATTACCACAAAATTTTTAGATGGTTTTAGATGTCTCAAGGGCATTATATAGTTGTTACAAACCTACCCACAAAATAACAAAATGAATTCAAAAAATTTTAAAAATGGCACCAAAGTACCTTACAATATTTGTTAATTTTAAAACATCTATACAATTAAATAAAATTGGAGTGTCTGTTTGTAATATTAAAATAACCGCTTTTTACTAAATGCATATGGATGTATACACGGTACATATACCAAAACAAAATTTTTTACAATTTTTTTCTGTCTGTCTGTTTGTTCCGGCTAATTTCCGAAACGGCTAGACCGATTTTGACGGTACTTTCACTGGCAGATAGCTCATGTTATAAGGAGTAACTTAGGCTAATTTAATTTAAGAATAAGAATTAGGATTCTGCGAAAAAAATTAAAACCCATGAAATTGTGAACAAAATCCGCGTACGGCGTACGCATCCGAGCAAAGCGAGGGTAAATAGCTACATAATTTAAATGAATATCTTAGGAGTAGCAAGCTATAGTATTTATGTATAAACATAGCTAACTGTGAAAACGTAGCTAGGGACGAACGCGAGCGAAGCGAGCGTGAGTCGCTAGTAATTTCAATAAGTTTTACAATTGAATATGGAATATTATTTCTTTCATTTTAGCTGTTATTATAATAATAAGTACAATTTTTTAGAAAACTTTATTGATTTGTAATCTATATTTAGTGTTGCCATTATTATATTTATAAACATAAAGAAAAATAAAATGTTAGTATACCTAAGGAAGCGAGGGACTCGTTAGTATTTTCATATCTTACAAATAGGGGAGAAGTTCATTGTTTTAATATACAAAGAACTCTTAAGTGATTTAGGTTATGGGGGACTATCTAAATGAGATAAACATTTGTGTCGGACCTGTTAGGTATAGCATTGTGAGGGGCAGTGTAGCGCACATTTATTATATCTTTCACTTTATACTTTTCACTCTCTCATCATCTCTTTTCACATCTCACGTATCGCGTAAGACGACTTTGTGTCACTCACAGTGAGAAGTCTTAACCTTGGTACGGAGATGAAAATTCAAAATACAAATGTTTGTATGATACTTACATAAATATACATACATAATCATATAATTAGTTTGAGGGGAAAATAAATTTGCATATACACTGCACTTCCGCCGCCACTTTTTTTAAAGTTTATGAAAAAGTTAATAATTAATAAAGTGCAAAACAACAAGTTTCCTGAACAAAACGTAGATACAGAAAAAAAAAGTAGATAAAGTAACTTACGGCATGATCATTTCCACCGGAGCCATCAAAGAATCTTCTACCACAGAGTATAGAACCGTCGGTGAGATTGAGCCACAGGTTATTTGTTAGATCACACTTAGAACACTTCCAACCAGTTGGGGGTATTTTGACACCATTATCCAATTGAGTTAGGTTTACTGAATGCCTATAAAAAAAAAGATAAAAATATACTTGAAATTAAAATGAAAATATAATATTTGATAAGAATGAATTCAATTTTGGTGTATTAACCGAAAATACAAACGAAACAAATCATCCCACATAAAACGATCATTTCTTTTTTGGAGTTGTAGAGATATATGTACATTATACATATTCATATAATACTAGCTGCTCAAGCGTCACAAGCAAGAAGCAAAACTAATCTATCCCACGGGAACCGTACATTTTTCCGGGATAAAAAGAAACCTATGTGCTAATCCAAACTATAATCTATCTTTGTGCCAAATTTCATACAGATCCATTCAGCAGTTCTGGCGTGATTGAGTAACAAACATCCATCCATCCAAACTTTCGCATTTATAATATTAATGGGATATGTATATTTTGCGTTGGAATAATCAATCAATGTATAACCTATCCTAATATACAAAATAAATAAATAAATATGTTGAGACATTAACACACAGCACCATCTAGTTCCATGGTAAGCTACGAGGCTTGTGTTATGGATACCAGATAGTTGATACACTACACATATATAACTTTAAATAGATACATATTATAAATATAAACACCCATGACTGGAGTACAAACGTTTGCGCTCACCGCACAAATGAATGACCCCAGCGGGACTCGAACCCGCGACCGCTGGCACAGCAAGCAAGGACACTACAAACTGAGCCAAACGTGTCGTCAAATTAGTTATTTTAATTATAATTAAAATTTTAGTGTCTTATCTAATAATTAATTTATTTTTTAATAAATATATTAATCGATTTCTTTTAGAAGAACATATAATTGAATTATTTGAACTATTCTACCAGCTATTACCTTAATTTTTATTGCCCTTCCTTCATTACGTTTACTTTATCTTCTAGACGAACTTAATAATCCATTAATTACTTTAAAATCCATTGGACATCAATAATGTATATTTAGAAAATACGAAAAAATATGTAGGTATATTTAGAAGCTACTTACACAGACACTTCCCGTTTTTCGCCGTCCCAAGTACCGGCCAGTACTTCCATTTCAGCTATTTTGAAAGGCGACTCTGCGTCCAGGACGCCTTGGACTGATTTTTTAATCTATAAAAAAATATAAGAATAATTAGTTTTAGAAACTACGCTTTTGACCAACTAATGTATGAAGTTCGTCAAAATAAATAAAATGAGCCGAAACCCCAAGGTTTTACTAATTAAAAAGCCATTAAAAAGGTCCATTATCTGCCTCCTTGCTATATCATCACAGTATCTCAATGATATCAGAGTACCTATTTTATCGGGATTTCGAGCATAGAAAACCCATTGGTAACATACTCACTTGAATATTGGAGTTATATTTAAGTGAAACGGGTTCGAATCCATGTCTTAATGAGCTAATTTATAAGAAACGAAAAAAACTGAGCTAAACCCCCATCACCAGGTGAATATATATCGGGGGGAGGTAGGGTAATACCTTTTTTTATTTTGCGCATACCATCTGCATACAAGCAGGCCATTATGTGGGACTCACCGGCTACAAAAGCCAGTACTACCCACTAAAACCCAACGGAACCTCCGCCGTCTTATTTAAGCGCTGTACTAATAGTCCACTCTGCTAACAGAGAAGTACCAGGAGCAATGAGTCTCTTCCCTCTTACCCCCACTACGACAAGGTAAAAACACATCTGTGGAGCAGCTAACGCAGAGGTAAGGGTAACACAAAAGATACCGACATTAACACTCACCACTTCAGGCAAAGCATCATTAGGCCAGGGATAAGTGTGGAATCCAGGCAAGAGCACTACATTATAA
Source organism: Fabriciana adippe (assembly GCA_905404265.1). Lineage (NCBI taxonomy): Eukaryota > Metazoa > Arthropoda > Insecta > Lepidoptera > Nymphalidae > Fabriciana > Fabriciana adippe. The sequence continues at coordinate 3,854,439 of FR989995.1, forward strand.
TGATCCGTGTAGGTATATTTTGCCTTGTTACAGTCAGGGTCGAACCCGCCCTCAACTCCGATGGCCAGACGGGTGATCTTCTTCTCTGGACCATCGCCGGTTTGTTCTGGTTCGGGAATCTAAATAAATAAAAAAAAAATGTAAAAGATATAGTTAATCCTTTTTTTGACGACACGTTGGCTCAGTTTGTAGTGATCTTACTTGCTGTGCCAGCGGTCGCGGGTTCGAGTCCCGCTGGGGGCATTCATTTGTGTGATGAGCACGAATGTTTGTACTCCAGTCATGAGTGTTTATATTTATATTATGTATGTATTTAAAAATTATATAAGTGAAGTGTATCAACTATCTGGTATCCATAACACAAGCCTCGCAGCTTACCGTGGAACTAGATAGTGCTGTGTCTTAATTTTCTATCTATCTACATATTTATATTTATTTATTTATTTGTGATTATTAGATACGCGAGCCAAATAGATATTATTAGTTAAATAATGGTCATAAAAAATAATACTTATAGTCCTGCTAATGTTCCAAACAAATAATCTCAGGAATGATATTCTTTTTTGAGAACTGTTGGTAAAATATTTAAGATATACTCGTAGTGAGCAATAAAAATATTTTACTAAATAAAAAAAAAGTTATGAATCTATCACACCTATAGAATATGAAATGTATGAATTCAGCCCTTTTTTAACGTCCCACTGCTGGGCACGGGCCTTCCTTCAATACCCCTCGTATTTCAGTGCGTTTTGGCGAACTTCACATGTCTTTTAAAAACTTGCTAGGTTCTCTCATACATACAGATTGTAGGTTTACTCACGATGTTTTCCTTCACCGTAAGACAAGTGTTAATTACATTGGAAAAGATTCGTACATTAAAATATCAGAGGTGCGGGACCCGGGATTTGAACCCGCTTTACTCGGTTGGCAAAGCGCGTTACCACTGAACTACCGCTGCCTTATCCAACGTGACCTACGTGACTTCTACTTCCACACGATATAGTCGCTGTTTCACTGTTACTACATGTACATCTTATTAGTATATGTATAAATGTGAAAGTTTGCATGCATGGATGTTTGTTGCTCAATCACGCCAGAACGGCTGAACGGATCTGGATGAAATTTGGCACAGAGGCTACTTTTTATCCCGGAAAAATGCACAGTTCCCTTGGGATAGATTTGTTTTCGATTTTCACTAAGGGCGAATCCTAGCGAAGCGACGGTGAGCCGCTAGTACACTAATAATAAAAAAAAATATACTTTACATTTTTGAAATAAGGGTTAAAATAAATTACTCGTATTAAAATAATATGTAACATATTTCATACTTACAGGCTTCTTCTCTCTGAATATATGTAGAAAGACAGCATTGCCAGTCTTCTGGAAGTACTGCTCGACGTAATTTCGACCGAAGCCGAGGAAAGATGTTAGTGAAACATATAGACCTGTCTCTGATTCCTAAAACAAATTTAAGATCAAACAGTCAAATGAGCCTTTTGCTTGTCTTGTTTTAATTTTTAATTTAATATAATCAATAAAAATAAATGATATATATTATCTTCTAATTAATTGTTAATCTGTCAATTATTAAACGGTTTTTTTTAATTATAACACAATATTCATCAGGAAATTTAATTTTACATCATAAAGTGCTGTATTGAAAATGGGGGAAACCTAACACTGAAAAAGTTATTTAAAAGCTACAATATGCAAAGATTACAATGTAAAAAGCCCTCATAATTTGCATACTGATAAAAATATTCTTTAGAAGGAACCATGCAGACATAGGGGCCCATAACTGTGTACACATTTAGTTAGATACAACACGGCAAAATGTTCACGACCATTGACTTATATTTAGGCGTTTTCCTTATTTTGTGTGGCTTTGGGATCAGCTTGATTAATTTAAGAAGTATAGTGTCCAGCAAAAATAAATTCTCAAATATTCTTTTATCAGAAAATATTCTACTAATGTGTGTTGGTATAGCATTCTTGTGCAGGGCGATGTATTCTCTCAAACCTGGTAATGTAGAAATGGATGAAATGGAACTGAGGATAGCTGGAATAATGCCTAATATACTCAAGAATGTTAATATTAAATGTGGATTTGCTTCTCTTCTATTAAGCTACGGACCATTTGTGGTATCTTTGGTTAACAGCTTCCTTGGACTCATTATAGATAACTATATGCATTACAGAATGTTATGGGATTTAAAGAAAAAGAATGAAGAAGATATGGTCCAAGTGATCGGTGAAAGTTCTAGAAGAATTACAGAACTAAAACAAAATAAATTCAGCAAATTTACACTATTTTGGAGAAAGTATTCCTCATTTATTACAATTGTGTTACAATGGATAGTCCCAATATTGATTGCACTTTTTTTGTATCCAATGAAAGTTAAAGAGATGTCTTTAGGTGAAGCAAGAAGTTTGGACGACACTTGTATGTCAATGTTAGATGTCACAAATGAACCTTGTTATACAAACAGCACCATTTGGAATAATACAGAAGAATCAGAGTTACGAAAGTACATATCAGTTCCAGTAAATTATTTGGAAATAATAGAAAAAGATCCGGCAAACACAAATCAATCATCTAAACAAGTAGATTCTATTCTTATTAATGTATTGAGTGTTCTTAAAAATTTTAATAATAATTCAGATTTTGAATTTACTAATGTAGGCAAATCATCAAGGAGACCAAAGATTGATGAGAGATGTATGAAAATTTGTTTCACTGATAATAAGAGTTTACTCATTTACATGTTTGCCCTTGCTTTTATAAGCTATTTTGTTCCAATTACTATATCAACAATAATATTAACAAAAATTCACATTATGCAGGTGAATAGACCTAATGCTAAGACATATGTAACTAGAGAACTTCTATATAACATTTTGTTTTGGACACCAGTGATGTTTGATACTTTTTTGTCACTAATAATGTGTTCTTTTTCTATGCATGGAACCAAAACATCATTTTTAAATGTAGTCGCTAATGTGTATCAAGCTGTAAAGAACTTTATGAACACAAGGTATTTTAAAGAAAATGCAGTTGTTCCAAAATAGAACACAGTTTTTGTCATAAAATATAGACTTTAAATTTAGTTTTGTATTAAATCTTATATCATTTTTGTATTGTGTGTATGTATTCAGAAAAAAAGTATACATTAATTTAAATAAAATGTTATTACTGTCTTGGCTATCCTTTTGAAATTTTCTGGGTAAATTTATAATATAATATAAAACAAATTCTAACAAAAATAGTCAAAGTATTTTAAAACTTTTATGAAAAATTTAAGAATGAAGTTAAACATAGGTATCTACACTACAAATATTTCACAACTTTACGTTAAAGTCGTTGGTTAGTTTAGTTAAAAACTTACAATGCAGATCCATATTACAAATAAAACTGCTATTATTAATTAATAAACCTATTTAATTCAAGAGGTTAGAAACAAAATGCAACTCACCGGATTGTCAAAAGAATATACACACTCATCCTTGTAGACTAACTGTTGGGCAGTCGGTATTTTAATTTTAGATAAATGTGGCGTTAAAAGATCTAAAGATGCCATGATGGCGATGTTATTTCACGAAATATAGTAATATTTTATCTTTTTATTAAAATAGTTTTGCGGCGTCGATCTAGTATCTAAATTTACAATTAGGGATGTGGTAACTTCAAAAAGATTTGACTAATATCGATATATTATATAACTTATAATCTTCTCGATCCTTTAAAAAAAAGATAAAATTAAATATTAATTGAATGAAATAAAATAAAAATGCATAGATGTAACAAGTTTTAAACATACACAGTTGTATGTCACGTCAAAGAGAAACATGCAACTGCTAAAAATAATGCTTTTAATTAGTGAACATGTTCCATTATTATAATAATAATTTTTATTTTTTACCTTTAGTTTATGAATTAATCTAGATATTATAAGACTTCGTGTTATATTTATTTAAACATAATATTATCATATTTTGGATAATTATATGAAATAAGACTAATTTAAGATAAATATAAATACCTAGTAAAAATAAATTATTATTATAAATTATACACTATTGGATAATACGAGTATGTATTTACCATAACAATAGTTATGCAAACGCCAAACACTTTAGCCTAATTAGGAAGTACTTAAAAATACCATCGAAAAATTTATCTCAAATACGAATATCATTTAGACAAACCAAAACATCGATTTTATATGTACATCACTGTTAAATTCAATGACTTAAGTTTTAATGTTACCACTTTAGTTTTGTCTTCTATTATAGCAGTTACATATTAAAGAGTTTAAGTTCTTTTTTTTTATTTTTTTAATTATTACATCCACGCAGTTTAAAATAAATTTTATAAGTGTATTATAATAAAACTACCAAAGGTAAATTTAACCAAATCGATAGTATTCATATTATCTATAAATAATAATATTGCTACAATGGCTACACTTTGTTGTAGAGTTGGGCATAATAGTTCGCGACTGGGAGCGGTCAATTTAGTTCGCAGCTCCTTAGCGAACTAGGTCGAACTAGGTCGGTCTTTTAGTTCGTTAATTCGTTTCTCGATTTTACTACTTTAATCTTTGTAGTACTCCATTACAGACCTGCTATCTATACTGAATGCCCTAAGTCCCTATTATACTCCTAATTTGCAAACATAATCAGCCACACTGCCACGCTTTTATTATGATTCAAGCTGGTGAGCAAAAAAAAAAAAAACCACTATATTTGATCAACAACAGCTACTTATTATAAATACCTTATCTTTCATATTAATACTTACTATACCTTCCAACGAAACACGTACTTATTTTTCTGGTTATTACAAATTGAACAACTTTATCCACGTTAACAAATAAAGTACATATAAAAAATATCTACTGTATTCTGAAAAAAGATCCGAAACTAATGCATACATATTACATATGGATGTTATATAGTACTAAGGATCTATGGAGATCCTTACCATCAAAAACGAACTAACGAACTAAAAAACGAGAAATCTGAGAACTAGTTCACATAGTTCACCTATATAGGAACGTTCTTTCAAATTAGTTCGTTCGCGAATTACACAAGCCTACTTTGTTGTATGATATGTCAAATGATAAGATAGGCGTAAAACTTACTTTTTGTTTTTAGTTTAGAAGTTTGAACTTTGACAAGTAAACTTTGTTGATAATAGAAATTATGGAAGGACTTTTGAAAGAGGAATTCATAAAATCTATATATTTTTGGGGTAGGGGGGGTCGGTAGGGGGTGTAAATCACCCCCCAAAAAATACAAGTTAATAGGTTGCAAATGTTTTTTTTTTATGAATTTTTAAAAATCTTATTTTGAGGTTATGTTTTGTTAAGTGTGTACTTCGATTTTGCGTGAAATTTGATCTTTCTAGTGTTCTAGTTTTATAACATTTAGAGTTTATGACACTCGCCGGCCGCTACCGCGGCACGCTCGCTTCGCTCGCTCGGCTCGTGTGTTATGAAAACTGTTCTAACCTAACCTAACCAAAATCTGATGATAATTACCTAAGTTGTAACCTAACCTAACCACAAACTTCTTACCTAACTAGTCAAAATTAATGACTTATTAAACCAAATAAAACATTAAGAATCTTCAAATAAAAATTAAAAAGTGCGTCAACTTATTATTTACAAAATTAAAACGCATAATTAAGTTCCTAAAATGGCAACATTTCTGTCTTAAAAATCAAAACGCATAATTAAAATTCCCTAAAATAGCAACACTACTGTCAAAATTACGTCAAAAGCAATAAAATAATGCAGATTGAGGTTATATTTATCAAACTTTGATATTTTTTATTTCCGAAAGTATTTACCCTATTAAGTTGAATTTTTGTGGGTTTACTTAAAGTAATAAGTACTTTGCACAAAAAGAAAATCAAGAGTCTACTACGAATTCCTCATTATAAAGTTGAGCCGAAATTATAGAAGTCTCTTCAAACTTAAAATGGTTCTTAAATTGTATTACGATTTAATGTCTCAACCATCTAGAGCCTTATATATTTTACTAAATACTGCAAAGTGTAATTTTGAATCAAAACTTGTGGATTTGCGCAAAGGTAACTTATATCTATAGCAATTAAGATAAACATAAGTGTATTATTTACTTAATTTTATACTTATAATTATTTTGTTTTAGGAGAGCATTTTTCAGAAGAATTCACTGCTGTTAATAGGCTTCAAAGAGTACCTGTTATTGATCATAATGGATTTGTTTTAACTGAAAGGTTTACAATAAATAAATAACATTAAAAATAATTTTATTTATTAATATATAACGTTGACTTTATAATAATATGTAACCTCATAATTTCAGTATAGCTATTGTGAAATACTTGGCCCGAGAGAATTTAATACCTGACCGTTTGTATCCGAAGGATAATAAATTACAAGCTCGAGTTGATGAATTTTTAGAATGGCATCATATAGGACTAAGACTTCATTGTTCTATGTATTTTAGGGCTAAGGTACATTTTTAATATATATATTATATTTGCTGTTTTTATAAAATGATAGTTGTTCTTTTATAAGTATATTTTATATGTGTGTGGCTTTTCATTACTTTTTAGCATTTGGATCCAATCATAACTGGTAAAATACCAGATGCAAAAACACTAGGGGGGTATGAAAGGAGAATGGTTTCAGCGTTAGAATTATTTGAAAGCAAATGGCTTAACAATGGTACAGAATTTATTGCTGGCAACACAATCACTGTAGCAGATTTGTTTGCAGCCTGTGAATTGGAGCAACCAAGTAAATAATTTACAAAAATATAATATTTAATATAGTTTCTCCTAATCCTAGTCCTAAGGTGTCTAGTGTCTCTAAGTTGCATGGGTATTGTCTCACCTTGTGGTGGGTGGACTCGGCCCCGCCCAGCAGTTCAGCTCCTGGTATTTCTCCGACAGCATAGTTGACCATGAGAGCAATGACCTATCCCATGGTTGTTGTGGTCTGCTTTGGCAGAATTTTTTTCAGCAGAAAAATTTTTGCATGTAAAATATTTAAGAAACATATACATTATTTCAAATAAAGTAGACCCTCTTGTAGAAAACACTTTATAATCGACTGTGAGAGAACCCGCTTTGAGATTGCTTGACTTTAGTTTTTATAAATAAAATTTATTTTTAAATAGTTTAAATTGTTTGTAAATTGTGTTTATTTTCATGAATGCCTCATTAATTTTTTTTAGGAATGGCCGGATATGACCCAGCAGATCATTTTAAAGATATATCCGTGTGGTGGAAGAAAGTAAGGGATCACTTTAATCCAGTTTATGGAGAAGCACATGTCATACTCAACAAAATTGTTGATAAAGGACAAAAAGCGAAGCTATAAAATGGATTTTTTATCATTTTGTAATATAATATCCAAAATGTTATTATAAAAAAAGTGTTATTATTTTTTATGATCAATTATGGTGTTAATAGGTGCAATAAATTTTAATATAATAAATCAGTTTATTTGTATGTGTTTATTTTTTCAATGTTTGATGAATAGAATGTGCAATATACATAATTAACGACTCACCCTTGCTTCGCTCGGGTTCGCCCCCTAGGTTGATTCCCTATACGCACTTTCATATCCATTTTCACCCCCTTAAGAGATTATTCCTGAAATAAAAAATCCTATGTCCTTCCCAGGGTCTATAACACTTACAAAATTTCATCTAAATCGTTCCAGTAGTTTTGAACTTATTCGTTACAAACGTACAAATCTTTTCTCTTTATAATATTAGTGTAGATCTGTTATATACCATATCGTTGGACAAATCTTTTCCTCGTTTGGGAATCATTGCAAAACTCCGATAAATCTTGCCTATGATCCATATCACGAGCATAAGCCACATTCGGCCCTAAAAACGTAAATATTATGATATTATTGAAGCATATCCTTGTGTTGACATTATGGTTTCCTTAAAGGGAAAAATGTTCATTGAATGAACAAACCGCCCATACCTAATACGACTAAGACGATATTATTTCTTTAAAACATCCATATTGTAAAAGTGTTATGGTTAACTGTACGAAGTTCAAAGCTGTGGTCATGAAGAGTTTAGAACAAGTAATCATATCAATGTATGTCAATTACAATGTGAAAAATGCTATGATATGGACTACACATGGTACATTAAGGAAGTACAGTCGAACATTTAATAATGGCTAAATAAATATCAGTAACTACTAATATAGTTTCTTTTTTGTTTATTTAAGTTTTCTATAATGATAAGTCCTAGAGTCAGTTACTATGGTTCATAGTTATAAATTACTAGCGAGTAGCTACTTAGTAGAGTAGTTACTCACGTTTTTAAGCCGTTTCTAAGATTAGCGCGTACAAACGCACAGACAAACCGACAAACAGACAAAAAACTAAAAATCATTGTTTTGGGTTCTATTGCGTTAATAAATATACCCAATAATAGTTTTTCTCAAATAACTTCATTCATCATCAGATCAGTTACAATTTTATTATAATGTTTAGTATAGATTTCTCAGAGATGAGATATGTTCCCGCAGTAAAATGTATGTTATATGTTGACCCAGATAACCAGGTAGGTACCTATCATCATACCAAATTTCATCAGTCTGTCCAGTGTTTTCCTCGTGATGCGGTCATAAACAGACAGACAGACAAAAAAAAACTATAGATTCGGCCTCTGTATCGATAATAATGACTATTTCAATAAGATTTTCTAAAAAATATTTAATGTATAGATTCGGCTTGGTTAGAATATAATTTTATGTACCTATAGATGTTATGTTAGTATGCAAAATGTAAAAAAAAAAAAACAAAATTTGGACTCTATTAGTAGTTTCTTGGGTCGAGTTATTAATAAGTTTTATATAGCTGCTTACGCATGAAATGAATTAAAAAACGATTACTAACATAATTTGTTTTAATTTCTAATTGTTATCATGATAGCTTTCTTTATCTAAAATTAAGACAAAACACTAATAAAACAATTATGATAACAAAAAAATATGTCGATGAAAAATCGTTTTTATTAGTAAAATACTACATATTCCGTATTTTCTTTGAAGTCATTTTCACTAACTCACTATCACTCCTTATAACAGAAGTGTCACAAAATGAAACGAGCAATTCTTGTATATTTATATCTTTATTTATTTATATCAGCGATCTCGGAAACGGCTCTAACACGCGTTTTCCCAGACATAAGACTAATCTAGATCGATTTTTCCCCCCCGAAAACCTCCACGTACCAAATTTCAGCGAAATCGTTAGTATCGTTTCCGAAGTCACCGGTGTAAATAAATATACAAGAATTGCTCGTTTAAATATATTAGGTATTTGTACTAAATTCCATCTTAATCCAGTCGTTTTAGCGTGAGAGTGAAAAGCGTGAAAAGAATAAACACACACACACACACACGCATATACACAAATTCTCATATTTATAATAGTAATATGATTTATTTTTCCTTTAAGATGAGGTATCTCGATATGGAAATCCATTGAAGCTACCCAGCAAGTAAAATATATAAAAGCTACAAAAAATAAATACTCCATGTGTAATATAAAAATAAAGCAATTATTTTTGTTTATACAACAGTAAGTGAGTATCATTTGTTGATATTAGAGCAATTAAGGTGTTTATTTGCGAAATTCTCGGATCCATTCTGTTGCACCAATTAAATGCGGCTTAGAGCCCACCTCTGCTATCAAGTACTAAGTTAATATCAAAACCTTTATTTGTCATCCATGATCAAAACATTCTACACGTGTTGAATACTAACGCAAGTAATAACAGAAAATATAATATACCTTAGATACATGGATCTACTGGAATTTTTTTAGCAAATTATATTAAAAACTCGTTTACTTATTTAAAGAAAATATTATATTATTAAAGTAAAAAAAAAAACTTATATGATTTTTAAAAACCTTTAATAGCTCGAGTGTATTGAATTATTGAATTGTCGTCCGCATTTCACATACTACATATAAGTATTTACATATATAAAATCGATACGACAATTATAACCAGGCAGGCTAAAATCGACTTTTAAAGTATGATTAATAGTGAAACTCTTAAAAACGTATTACTTTGTAGTCTTACTAATTTTTATTGTACCATAGATACCTATATATTAGACTTGCAACGAATAGTATATTCGGGCATATGACGAATACCAAATATTCGGTGGGCTTTCTGGCCGAATAGCCGAATATTGGGCAAAAGTATTCGGTCAGCGCATGACGGGAAAACTTATATACCTATACGTGTTTGTTTCTTGTTTGGAGCCAGAAAGTAGTATTTATTCAGAGGGTCTTTTCTCTGAATTTGGGATTGTCTAGGAGTAAACTACTGCCTGAAAATGCAGAAAAATTAGTCTTTCTGCATCATAATTTTACACTTCCAAATTTTAATTATGATAATGCAAGTGCATATAGACATTTACTTATTTGATTTTTTTGTTAATTTTTGTAATAAAGAATGTGATTATGATTAGAGAAAAATTTATTATTATAGAATAAATCAATATTTTCATTTAACCAATAAGGAATATACCTACATGTTATTTTAGTGTTTTATATAATACCTTACATCGTTATATAATTGTAAAAAAAATATAAAACATTCAATACTGAAAAATGAGTCAGACATGAGCGGAAATCGAAAATCTTAATAATTTACAATGTCACTCGTAAGTCGTAGAGGTAAAGTGAAGCTATAAAAGTCATTTTATAAATGTCGCCTTGCTTCATTTTTAATTGATTTTTATAAAGCATTGTTTCCTTTGTTGTTCTATGTAACAGATCTCCATAGTTAGCTCGGCTGGGAAATATTCTTGTGAATTTCATAATACCTTCATTGTTTCCTCGTAGGTACTTTAATAAATAATAGCCTTTATAATGAACATGTAACTGGAAATTGCAGGTCATAAAGAGCCTCAAGACTTCACTGCAATATTTTATTATTCCCAGGGATATCTTCCTAGAAGTGGTATATGATTCTTACTAACATTTATTTGTGCGACACGATTTCGATTTGCTCTTGCGCGACCCTAGAATTAGTTGGAGGAAAAATTTAATACACCTGTGTGTCTTAAATTTTCGACATAATATACTTGGGCAAATTAGTGTCTCTTTGCAAAAATGAGCCGCGACGTAATAATATTTTTATATAGAAATAATTGAATGACTAACTAGCGGCTCACCCTCGCTTCGCTCGGGTTCGCCTTTAGATAATTCTTTAAATTGACATAACTTTTTGATTTAGAAAGCGATTGAAATAAATAAGTACTAAATGTTAAGTGAAGCTTACCACAATACATTAGTAAAAACCGCCCAACCCAAATCGGTTTAGCCCTTTCTAAGATTAGCGCGTACAAACGCACAGACAAACGGACAAACCTAAAAATCATTGCTTTAGGTTGTATTGTATTAATAAGGATCCCCAATAATACATTTTTTCAAATATTTTCCATGTACATAGGTACAGACAGCGATTAGTTACAATTTTATTAGGTATATGTATAGATTAGTAATTAATACACTTATCATACACCTTAAATTTTACAACATTTCCTTACTTTAGCAACGGATAGAGAGGTGTTTTATTAACTCAAAATGAAAATGCATGAAGATGAGAACGAAATAATGTATTCTTTTAAAATTTTCAACCGACTTCAAAAAAAAGGACGACGTTCTCAATTCGGTTGTAGATTTTGAAAGGTGGGTTCCATTTTTCATACATTATCACTTACACAGTATACTGACGTTAAACCAAAATTCTTTACTTAGAGTCCTGAGAAAAACAGCCGAAAGAAATTTAACTTTTATATAATGCAGTACAAGTAATTATAAGTAATAAAGCTGCAGTGAAATAGAAGCTAAAAAAATAAAAGGGCTACATCAAAATTGCTTACCTACCTACGGGTAAACCGTTACTGTTCGATTATGTTTTTAGCATAACTAAACTTTATTATATTTGCTTTAGCATTCAAATTATACTCATATGAAACGTTTAAAGGTATAAGTTGAGGTTATTTTATATGGTTTTTTATTTTAGATTTTGTTTCTTACATACATAGATGATCATGTATAGGTATTGTGCTTATAGTGGTCGAAACTCCGGGCTTCTGACGAGAATAAATCTGTTTGCTTTGTATTTAGAAATACTGTTAATGTAAACAGTATTATTGTTGTTATATTCAGCCCTTTTTAACATCCCACTGCTGGTCACGGGCATCCCTTCAATACGAGGGGGATCAGGCCATAGTCCACCACGCTGTCCAAGTGCGGATTGGCGGACTTCACATGTCTTTCGAAAACTTGCTAGGTTCTCTCAGATATGCAGGTATCCTCATGATGTCTTCCTTTACCGTAAGGCAAGTGGTAATCATGTTAGAAATGTAAACAGACCTTAATAAAAATACACACGGTGGGTAACGATCGATCCACCGGCAAGATACATGGAAAAGTAAATCAAATCAAGCCGAACTAGCCGAAGTCAAATACTGTGGAAAATTAAAAATATCGTTTACATTCTGAAGTGATGCTATGTTCGGTAAAATAATGGAAAAATATGATATCGTCGGCGAAGTGCATTAGGTAATATCGGGGAATCGGAGAAAAATTAAATTATTCCAGGCCGATACGCTCGACCCTCGTCGAAAAATACGTAGATTGATTTTAAATTCGTAGGTACACGTTTTACATTTTATGCAAAGAACTGTTCAGCTAGTTTTGTTTTTTTTTTGTTTCATTTTAATTATTTGCGTTACGTACTTGCGGGTTTATACAAGACGATATCATTTATACTAATCTATACAGATGAATAAAATTGAAGTGTCTGTTTGTAATGTCAAAATAACAGCTTTTTACTAAATGCATGTGAAAGTATGATCTGTGTGCAACTGACACGCTTTGAAGCCATTAATAAGAGAATTTTGTCTTTCTGTTTGTTCCGGCTAATCTCCGAAACGGCTGGACCAATTTTGACGGGACTTTCACTCACACTACATGCCTTGCTATAAAAAATGGGATTGTGGTACTTTTTTGTAGCTTACATGTAATTTATTGCATAGAAAAAACTTATAGGTCACTCATTGACCCATAAACTATCTCATAATAATCATATATTCTGCTTTTTAATCGACTTCAAAAAAAGTAAGTTATCATTTCGACACGTAGGTATTTATGTAATATAATTGGAAATGCAAAATATTCATATACTAGCGGCTCACCCTTGCTTCGCTCGGGTTTGCCTTTAGACAAACAAAAACAAATCTATCCTACGGGAACCGTACATTTTTCCGAGATAAAAAGTAGCCTATTTATTATTCTGATGTATGAACTATATTATTGTAAAGTTCCACTATAATCCTAATTAAAATAAATATTTTCAGGTATATTTATATTTATTTGATATATACGTACGTATTATATATATTTTATGGATGTGTACCTCAGATTAAGCTCTTTATTTTTCTTGTAAAACACGAAAATCATTATTATAATAACTAGCAGGTCCTTTAGCAGATACGACAGTATTGTCTAAAATGTCTTTTGTTCTCATAGCAATAAATATGACATTACATATTTATATATTTAGATTGAATTTTCCTAAACACGCTTTCTTCACAAGAGTTTGACATTGAAAGTAGATGCTTGAGAGATTATAAAGCAGCTTCCTTCATTTCATGAAGCTAATGACTTAAGGCAGCATTGTATGAAATATTTCGTAAGTTACTTTGATAAAAGATATAAATATCCACATTTAATAGTCTTTCAATTTAAGAATGTTGTATTTAGGTATTACTGAAAAAAAAAAATGTCATAACACAAAGTTCTTAAGCAAATGCAAAAAAAAAAAAAAAATTGCTACTTCTAAAACTTAAAAAATAAAAAAATAAAAACCGACTTCCAGGCACTAAAAAGTAACATATAACTAAACGGGGGTTTTCATTAAAAAACATAGTTAAAAATAAAACAAAAATCTAAAATATGATTTATTTTAACGCTAAATAAAAACCTCCTTAGATTTTAAATATCTGTAGGTATACGAAAATCGTATGACATAATATTTTCATTTGCTTTTCTTATATTATTAATTGTATACGTAATATGTAATAACTTAAATCGACGTCGGACGCAATTCCGACCAATAGATGTCAATACAAATAATTTAAAAAGATTTTCTTGAGTTATGTTGTAGTGATTTAATTCTTGTATCGTTGGGTACGTATCAAATTAAACAGGTCTGATCTTTTTAGGCGGGGGGTGGGGGAGGGGGGGGGGGTATGTATGGGCAAACGGCTCTTATGTTATAGAAGTGCATTGTGAAAACTTACTTGTGAAAAGTAACACCACTAGCTTTATTAATCTTTTCAGACCGTGATGGGCACACTTTTACCACACATTTCACCATTTTGATTTTTTTTTTATCGCCAAGCAATCACTATATTGACATCAGACTGACAACTGAGGTCCAATATGCCTGTGGACATATTCAACCTAGTCGCACATCAACGCCGTACAATGCTTATCTAGTCCTGTATAACATCATTGGTCTCATGTGTCAAAATATAACGTAAAATCTAACCTAAAAACAGCGTATTTAAAACCCGATTTTACTAACTTGGCCATCGCTGGAGCCCATGAAAATTGGCCCTATGGGGTTTTTCTAAATGTATTAATTTATGACTAATTTTCAAACCTGTAACACCGGGCCCCAGTTTGTATGGGGAATGGTTTTGTCCTTTATTTCCTGTATCGACTAAATCTAATTTCGCTAGTTATTTTCGACACCTACGAGTTTAGACAGACAACATTTATTTTCCTTTTTTGTGGCGCTTACAATAATTAGATAAGATATCGTAATATACCAATAATCGTTCAAGACTATCCATTTTTAACCCCCGACGTAAAAGAGGGGTGTTATAAGTATAACGTATGTATCTGTGTGTCAGTCTGTGGCATCGTAACGCCCAAACGGATGAACCGATTTAATTTAGTTTTTTTTTGTTTGAAAGGTGACTTAATCGAGAGTGTTCTAAGCGATAAATCAAGAAAATCTGTTTAGCTGTTTGCAGGCTATCCGCTCTTTTTTAGATGGAAAAAGGATATGAGCAAATTCCACAGCACAGATCTCATCCATTCGAAACTTGGTATCCCGTTACTTACATGGTATCCTTGGCTTGATGTTGCAGCGTCAGGAATCTGCAAGATACTCAACTCTTCTCTAAAATACTGCAGAGATTGCGTTTTTAGGCTCATTGCAATGGTCTTAGTGAATAGGTTATTGTGTTGGTTTTTTTTAATTTTAATTTAATTTCTTGTAAAATTTTTATTGAAATGATTTTAATCGTTGTCATGGAATCATCATATTATTAATTTATTCCATGGTTATTGGGAACATTTATATAATTTTTCAGACTTTATCAATTTTTTCTGTCTAAGCCAGTCGATGTTTCATAATTACTTTATTAGTAATTAATTTAGTTTATGAATTCTTCTTGAATTTTGCTAGTGAAATATTAAACAAATGTGGCTTATATGACCAGAAAAGCGATATTTGGAAAAAGACATGATCGGAATCAGTTTTAAATGCAACACAATAATTTATTCGTTGTTAATATCTTACATACTTTACATAATAGATTCAAAAATGAAAAAAATAATTTAATAAAAATATTAGATGAACTAAGTCTTCCTCCTTTTTTTCTTCATCAGAAGTGTGTATAGAAGTTCGAATTTTACTATCTATTTTTTTTTGTAGAAAGCTTGAGAGGTTTAGGAGGACGTAGCTTTTAAGATTCTTCCATAAAACTTATAGAGAAGTGCTGTGGAACAAAATCTTATGATATAACTAGTTTAATAAATTAATACAATATATAAAGAATATGTAGAATGTTATGAATATTCTTATATTATCGATATATATTTATCGAATTTAAATAACAGGTAAATACTTACATACAAATAGCTTTTAAGTAACACTGTCAATCAAATTCTTCTAAAATTGTCATGAAGTCTTATGACAAGCCAAAATAATAAAAATATTATATGCTTAATTGTAAGGAATAGGTTGGTTTTTGAAACGAAACTTCTTTAGAGTCGTTGTGATTTGAAACTCGATGAAACGAAAACGCGACACTAAATAGAAACAAAAACATAAATATAAAGGATTAAGCCGGCAAAGCCGGCGAGACAATGAGATAGAATATATTGCCATGCTGCTATGGTAACCGTCGCTATTGTCTGACGAATATATGTATATTATATTCTTTCCGTATATAATATTCTATAAATGTATGGTTTTAATATGCCTTATACGCCTTATTTAATTATTTGAGATTAATAACTGTATAATATGTAATGTATATTTATATCAAGTAAAATGTAAAATAACTTTAAAAATAAACCTTATAATTATCCTACTCCTGATACTCTCTATTCATCTCATTCTTTCGTAGTTTACTTTTTTTAAAGCTTCACTTCTACCATATGTGAATTGCACACATATTGCACTTTTTTGTATGTAGATATTATGCCGCGTAGTGGTTAATTTTTTACTTATCAAATTTTTGTGCTTATAATTAATATTATTTATGTTACTAAGATAGATTTTAAGTATCTTATCCAAATTTTGGTCTATCTGTTTGGGAACGTATCACAAGAAAACCCCTGGACAAATTTTGATGGAATTTGGTATGATGATAGCTGGTTATCCGGGTCAATATATAGGATACTTTTTACTGCGGGAAAATATCTCATCTCTGAGAAATCTATACTAAACATTATGACGTAAGTAGGGTCGAACCTGAGCGGAACGAGGGTGAGTCGCTAGTCTAATATATAAATATCTCGTGTCACGGTATTTGTGGTCGCACTCCTCCAAAATGGCTCGACCGATTTTAATGTTTTTTTTTTGTAAATCTTGGTAATTATTCACCTAAGTATTTTTCACCCTCCTACCCCCACGCCCCATTTTTTAATCGCGATTTTGGTTTTTTTTGTATGAACAATCTATTCTAATATTATAAATACGAAATTAAGTCCGCCTGTCTGTCTGTTACCTTTTCACGCTTAATCCGCTGAACCGATTTAGATGATATTTGGTGTGGAGATAGTTTGAGACCCTGGGAACTACGTAGGATAGTTTTATCCCGGAAATCATCCCTGAAGGGAGTGAAAAGGGCGATGATAATTTCTATGGAAAATAATTTTTCAAATAAGGGATATGTATGACGGCGCGCACTATTTTATTTTTACTTATTGTTTCTTTTCATTTTTATTGCTTTCGATGTATAGAATATAATTTGGTTAGTTTATTAATTTTCTTTAAAAATGTATTTTGCAGCGGTAACACCGGATGGAGTTGTAAGTGACGTCGATATAGGATTATATAAATACATAGCTGTATAACATAAAGCCAAATGGTTTTTTTTGTAGATTAAATGCGGACGTAGCAACGGGATCTGCTAGTACTATAATAAGTACATTATTATTGTAACATTTGTTTTTGATAAAATATTTCAGCTAAAAGAACAAGCGCGAGAAAGACAAGGTTAAGTTCGAAGCTTTTGCAAGATTATGAAGAACATCTCAGAAGAAGACCATCAAAGAAAAGTGTATGAGGATGAAGAGCAGAACAGACGAAGCTCATCTGGCCACCTAGTGTTGTGTCATGATATCATTCAAGAGGAGTATGACTTCTACAAATCCCTTACAAACGGGAACTGTGGGACTGGGAAGATCTTCTCGCTGTCAAGTACTTCAAAGTTGACTTATTAAATATTTAGAGTAAGTTTTGTGTATATTATAACAAGTGAATTATGTAATACTTTCTAAGATTTACGCGAATATTTGACCTTTAAATAAAACTATCTTTTCGGATTTTTTCGCGGATTTATTTTGATTTTTGGTTCCCGACGTTTCGATGGCTTTACAGCAATTTCGTGGAAATTATATTATTGATTTTCATGGAACCTGTGTACGTAATAGCTATAATTTCATATATGGCTGGGGGGAGGGGGAGGGGGGGGGGGTTTACAGGAATCTGAGCTTTCGATAGGTTGTCTAAAAATAGATGAAATTGGAACGCATCGCCTCTTTATGCTATTGGCTAGTGCAGATTCCACTTAATGATGACAAATAGTCTAGGAGACGTCTTTTGATTTAATATTTCGAATAATATATTAAAAATGGTATTTTATTATTGATATGCTTATTATATTATGTATTTTATAAAAAAATAATATTTGTCTTTTAAAATAATTATTATTAATTATTCAAATGTGTACTTTAAAACTTGATCGGCTTTTGTGCCAAATTTTATGATTGATATGCCATTAAGCACTCATTAAGACATACGCATGCAGATTTAGTTAACAATGTAAAATATTAAATAAAACATTAGATACTGTATAAAAACGAAAATATCGTATTGTAAAAATGGTGAAAGCTCCTTGTGTATTTGATATTACAAGGTAAAAAAGAGCGCGAAAAATGCAAAGCTTTCCAGCGCGCGCAGAGGGTTGCTATTGGTGGAAAAACTGTTGCGTTAAGTTTTTAGGCCACACCCTCCAGCTCGGATTTCCCGGGTTTGCATAATTTTCTCCGGCAGTCGTAATTTAATCCACAAGTTGGTTTCACGTCTCTTGATACAAAATAAAAGTTTAAAACTAGTATTCAGTTAGAATTGATAAATAATTTTTTTTTATTATAAATTAAAGAAATTTAAATAACTATGTTTAATTTAAAAATATGTGAAGAGAAATTTATAGTAAAAAATGAATGATACAAAAAAGTTGCGAGATCTAAGAAAGCGACCTTCTCTGCCTGTGTCTATTCCGATCCACATGTAAGTGTATGAAAATTTAAAATATATGTTTTCTATGTTTATTATAAGTCGTTCATTATTAAAAAATGAAAAATATAATATGATATACAGTATGATGTATATATTTATATACATAAATATACATATATGTTGTAAGAATATTATATCTATTAAATAATTAATATAAAATTCATTTTTATTATTTCATATTTTATTGGATCTGTAAGCGCACGGTCTTTGAACATTGCGCACGAGTCGCATGCGCATGACATGACATGTATGCAGAAAATGTACGCTATGCGAACAACATTTATGTGCCGAAAGTTATCGCATTTATAACTCGCTAATTATGAAGTGTTATAAAAAATACAGAATATTTTTTTTTTCAGTTATCACCAAGCTCTACATATGGCGTCTGCAAAAAGCGATCTGAAAAATAATTCTGACCAACAATTTTCAATACATAACGAACAAAAAGAAAATCAGCCGAAACTAGCATATATGATCACCACAAAGAAAGTAACCAAAAATAAAGCGACCTTAACGGAGGATAGAAACGAAACTATCACCATTGAATCACCCGAAGATAAAAAATGTAAATGTAAATGTAAATGTGGCGAATTTTCTTCTGATCGGCAGTTTCATATCTTACTAGATAATTACCTAAGCATTGTAAGACAGAAAAAGATTATATATGTAAATATATCAACGCAGACGGATGATGTAACAAATTTGTCACATGAGGAAAAAGCAAATAATGAAGAATTCGAGGAAAGATCGAAGGACACTCGATCAAAAAAAGGTGCAGATATTTTGAATGATATCGAATCCTTTAGTCAAGAGTTTAAGAATTTTCTTTTTGAATTATATTCATCAACCCAAAGATTATTTAAAGAAAATATAAGTAACAATAAACGGACATTTGTATATTCTCACGACATCAGAGTGCTTTTTTTGAAAATCATTAATAGTGTCGTTGATCTTATAACGCGTGATGAGAATACAATCAAAGATGTTTCAAATAACACAACTGCTGCTGCAGATATTGTGCATTTGGTACTTAACAATAATAATAATGACAACAATAAAGATACACCTCTCACTCAGACTCAAACAGCGCAAAATGTTATACAACAAAATGATTCAGCAGAAGTCGAAGAAAACAATCACGTACAACAAGACTCATCAAATACAGAACATAGCTTTATTACAGAACAGTTTGCACCAAACACACTTATGCAAAGAGATCCTCAACCACCACAAACAGTGAATTATAGCAATGAAACATCATATGAAGTTGTACAACAGAGTAATGTTTTAAATGCTCAATTTTTGAACAATAACACGTATAATCCTCAGAGCGCTCGAAGAGTACGTATTTAAATTAACTTTTGTATAATTAATAAATCTCAAAAAACATAACTTAATAATTTTTGCTTTTCAGTTTACACATACTCCGCGACCTCAAATTATGCACCAGCAACATTTGCATCGCTATCCTGGAAAAAGTAATATCCGGCCCACTCCATATCATCAAAAGTCGCAAAAGAGGAAAACGGGACAGCAACAGGGGATAGAACCAATTCAGTCTGTTCCAATGCAATATGTGTATCATCAAGGAAATCCACAGCAGTTCATTTATCAACCGATGCAGTATCAACAAAATTTCCGTTAATTTTTTTCCAATTCCTGAGAATTTGTTTGAAAATATATTTGAACTAGCAACTCACCCTCGCTCCGCTCGGGTTCGTCCCTAGTTACGTTCTTACGTTTAGCTCAGAGATGAGATATTTTGCCGCAGTAAAAAGTATCCTATATGTTGACCCTGATAACCAGCTATCATCATACCAAATTTCATCAAAATCTGTCCAGTGGTTTTCCCGTGATGCGGTAACAGACAGACAGACAGACAGACAGACAGACAAAAATTCTAAAAACTATAGATTTGGCTTCTGTATCGATAATAAAGTCTATTGCAATAAGATTTTATAAAAAATATTTAATGTACAGATTTGGCTTAGTTACAATTTTATAATATGTATAGATGAAGGAATATATTTGAATGAAGGAATGACGTAATAAGATAATAATATTGTAATTTAATATTAATTATGAAACTATAAACAAATATAAAAAAAATTAAACATTACCATTGTTTTTAAGATATGTATTTCTTTCAAATATGTATGATAATTTGAAAAAAGTAGTATAATTTTACGAAGAATAGATTAAGCATGAACAGTCGAGTCTCGATCGTACCAAACTAGTAGAATACTCGTTTAATATAAAAAAATACATAAAATAAAAAACTATTCACAGGAAGGTTCAGCAGATTGATGTGTGATTGATGTGTGGTGAAAGAAAAGAAGAATGAGAAAACAAAGTATACGATTTGTTTGAATAGAAGTCGAAGAAAGTTTTAATGGATTAATTAGATTTAATTTAGTTGTTAAGACTTTAACGTATCAAGGTAGAATAGGTTAAGATCAAATCGTTCTCGTTGGTATTTAAGTTAAAATATATATATATATATATATATATATAAATATATATATTTATACATATTATTTGGTAAAAGTCTTTAATGCGTGTAGATTTAGATTAGTACGGTGGGTAGTGTAGAAGTTATGTTAAGAGATAATTATTATAAGATTAAGATTAAATAGTAAAATTAATAGTGACAAAATATGAATGTTGCCATATCATTTGGAATACGATTAACATATCATAAACTAGCCGCTCACCCTGCTCCGCTCAGGTTCGTCCTTAGGTACGTTTTAACAGTTAGCATGGAAGAGATAGACTATACATAGTACATACATATACTATACGATTAGCCTATAGCTATTATTCTTATTATATTATTCCTCAATAAACGGGCTATCTAATGCAAATTTTTCAAATTGGAGTAGTAGTTCCTGAGATTAGCGCGTTCAAACAAACAAACAAACAAACTCTGTCTCTTAATAATATTAAGTATAGATAATACATTGGCCGGGAATGAAGCAAGAATAGTGTAAAAGTGGTATAACCACTGGTTTAAAAAGAGAAGATAGATTATAGATTCCAAAATATTTTAAGCTTAATTATTATCATTTTTTTCTTAGGTTAGGTAGCCAATCACTAAAATATCCATGTTAATGTTATCT
Organism: Fabriciana adippe; assembly: GCA_905404265.1. Lineage (NCBI taxonomy): Eukaryota > Metazoa > Arthropoda > Insecta > Lepidoptera > Nymphalidae > Fabriciana > Fabriciana adippe. The sequence goes on from FR989995.1 coordinate 3,876,440, forward strand.
TCAATGAAATGTAGTTCACTTTAGATTGTAGATAACCGGAAATTTGGTTCAGTGTAATAGTTTTAGGGCGTTAGAGCCATAAAATAGACCTTAAAACAATGTAGACTATAGGCGTTTTAAAATTTGCTATATTTTGTTTCATGGCTTATAGTACAATCTAAACAAGAATTATAAAAAAAAACCAAATGTAGATTTTCGTATTCTTTGTAGACTACGTTTTAAATATATTATGTAAGTAACGTTTAATTACAATTTAGGGTTTTAAATATAATAACTTAATTATTAAGTTATAATCTTAATATGTTAATCCTTTAATAAAAACTTAAAAACATTATAACTGTTATAAAATTCGAATCTCAGTGTGAAATAAATGTTGTCGTAGTGAAATTACTTTTATTTAAAAAGTTAACCTTGTGTTGTATATTATTTAATCTACCCGCAAATATTTAGTAGAGAATTTCTAAGAACACGAATCAGCTTATAATATAGGATATTTACGAATAACTTACTGGTTGGCTTTTTCTTCATTCTACGCAATATTTCCAAAGTAACTGTACCCCACAGACACGTTTAAAAATCACAAAACTAAAAAACGAAATAATTTGATAATAATAATAATTTTCGTGATATAGATTTTTAAGTTAAAGTTTTTAAGTTAAAATAAAGTTTTTACCCTTCTGCTAATAGTATACTTTGAACGAGTTTGGCCACGGCAGCCAATCTTACTGAGATTAGCCAAGTACGTAGAAAATATTATAATGCACAAGCACCTATGCGTAAACACAAGTACCGTTTCTCTATTTCTTTTAAGCCCCTTCCTAACTTGGAGGTGCGGTATCGGTGCGGTAAAGTACGCTCGGTAAAATTCTTACCGATTCTTTACTGAGTGCCTATATTTGAATGTACGCTTCCTGATAGGCGCGGGCTATGCAGGAGTACAGCCAGCCAGTAAAACTGTTGATAAAGTAGCGTACCGAGCGTAAAAGATAAAGATTTTTTCAAGTTTCTGCAAGATTCAATTGTTTTACACCGAAAGCATATCGGTAATTCGGCATGACTAATCAAATAAGAAAGAGATCAAAAAATAATTATAATATAGATATATAGAGACACAAGTTTTTAGGTTTTACGTTTGACATATTGCAAAACGTCTTTTGACAAATGTTATGTACAATCTGAATAAATATTATTATTATTTGAAGTCATGCAGTTTGTTATTTATGTATGTTCTACATACTTATATATATGTACATATATATAATATTCCTCTCTTGTTTAAAAATAAAAGCCTAATTGCGTTTCTGTAACAATAATAGATTTATTTCACTTCTTGAATTTTAATAAAAAAACATTTAAAAAAAATACATTTACAACTTATCAAAATATTATCTTACCTGTAACAATAATAGAAACTACATTTAAAGCCTCTATTTTAAATCTCTTTATATTTTAACATATTATATTAAATAAGATTTGTAAGTACGTATTTCTATTATTTTATTAACATGTCAAATATAAATAAAAAATAAAAAGTTAAAAGTAAATTTGGAAATAATTAAATAGTATTTCTGTATTATATATAAACTTATGAAAAGCACTCGCTTATGAAGTGGTTTTCTTTACATCTCCCCCCTTAGAAAGAAACAATTACCAGTACGTAATTGTTCATTTACTAACGAACACTGGAGACAATTTTGTAATGTGGTAGAAGTTTGATTCCGTCTTTTTGTGTCCGGTGTCAACTTCATAGATTGAATTGGAAATCTTCTTCAGAACTTTATATGGTCCAATCCTCAGTTCATCTATTTTCTTTCTATTTAGTCGATTTCCGTTTTCCACATAGACTATGTCTCCTACTTCCAATTTATATTCTTCCCTATGCAGATCGAACATTTTTTTATTATAATTGTGAGATTTTATTGTGTTTTCAAGAGCTAGTTTTCGATCTCTTTTCAGATCTTCTTTTGTACATTTTGACTTCAATTCTAATGGTAGAATACTTACATTTTCACCTTCCAAAAGGTATTTTGGGGCAAACCCCGTGACTGTGTGTTCTGTTTCATTATATTTTCCTACACATTTCTGTGCAATAGTAGTCCATGCTATTTTTTTATCACTTTCATTTATTTCGCATCTTATTTTGTTGACTAAGGTTTGATTTAGCCTTTCATTAAGTCCGTTTGAAAATGGTGTATCGACAGTTGTGAAAACCATTCTTATGTTTTCTTTTTTTACAAAATCTTTAAATTCTTTGGAATTTATGCCAGGATATTGGTCCGTTAAAAGCATATCAATATTATAATTTTCTGTCACATTTTTTATTAATTTAATAAACTCACTGGCGCTTTGATTTCTTGATGTGAGAATATAAGCATACCTTGTGAAATGATCAACCAGAAGATGTAAGTATTTTTTCGTTGACCGTGATCCTCCAAAGCCACCAATGGTATCAATAGATATTATTTCAAATGGGCGTGTTGCTGGACCTAAATGTGACATTAATCCATATTTTGACTTCCTTCTTGATTTGTTTTTTATACAAATTTCACATTCATCACACATATGTTTAATGTTTGCGATGATATTCTTTGCTGTGTAGAATGGTGTTATTTTATTAATCATCTGGGTTCTCCCAATGTGGCAGTAAGTTTTGTGGACATCTTTTATTAAAATTTTACTTTTTAAATCTCTTTATATTTTAACATATTATATTAAATAAGATTTGTAAGTACGTATTTCTATTATTTTATTAACATGTCAAATATAAATAAAAAATAAAAAGTTAAAAGTAAATTTGGAATTAATTAAAAAGTATTTATGTATTATATATAAACTTATGAAAAGCACTCGCTTATGAAGTGGTTTTCTTTACATATATATATATATATATATATATATATATATATATATATATATATATATATATATATATATATATATATATATACAGGGTGGAACAAATCGATGGGACATGGAAGAAAAGTACCTTAAATATTGAAGATATCAAGATTTACTCAAAGGAAACATTTCTTTATTTTCAAAAATAATAATAACTGCATTTTTTTTTTAAAAAAGCTTACCTGAACCGGGAATCGAACAAAATAAAAACGCAAAAAAGGACACCGTCACTATTTTATCGAATTAATCGATAGGGTCTATGATAAGGATAAAATTTCTCGAACAAACATTGCGTCTTAGAATTAAAGAAAACGATGAAATCTTACAAATTATACATATCGACTCTAACATCGTGGAACAAAAACATAAGACATGGAGGAAAAGTGTTTTAAACACTGAAAATATCAAGTTTCACTCCAAAGAAATATTATTTTATTTTTAAGAATATGATAAACTGGATTTATTTTTTTTTTAAAAGAGGACCTGAACCGGTAATCGAACCAGCGAAAAATGCAAAAAGGTACACCGTTACTATTTTATCGACGAAAATTGTAGAAAGTTGAAGAAAAATGTTTTCCACTTTCTATGCGTTTGTTGCACAATGTTAATTAGAGTCGACATGTATGTATAAATTGTAAGATTTCATCGTTTTCATCAATTGTAACATACAATTTTCGTTCGAAACATTTCATCCTCTCTATCTACTAATTCGATAAAACAGTGACGGTGTACCTTTTTGCATATTTCGTTGGTTCGATTACCGGTTCGGGTCACCTTTTTTTAAAAAAAATTAATGTAGTTTATCATATTCTTAAAAATAAAATAATATTTCTTTGGAGTGAAACTTGGTATTTTCAGTGTTTTAAACACTTTTCTTCCATGTCTTATGCTTTTGTTCCACGATGTTAGAGTCGATATGTATAATTTGTAATATTTCATCGTTTTCTTTAATTCTAAGACGCAATGTTTGTTCGAGAGATTTTATCCTTATCATAGACCCTATCGATTAATTCCATAAAATAGAGACGGTGTCCTTTTTTACATTTTTATTTTGTTCGATTCCCGGTTCAGGTAAGCTTTTTTAAAAAAAATTAAATGCAGTTATTATTATTTTTAAAAATAAAGAAATGTTTCCTTTGAGTAAATCTTGATAACTTCAATATTTAAGGTACTTTTCTTCCATGTCCCATCGATTTGTTCCACCCTGTATATATATAATTCTGATCTTTAAAATGATATATGTCTCAATTTGATACACTCTGGGGACGGATCCCATACAAAGTTGCCCATTCTCCTTTACGGTAATGTAGTACCTCTTCCGTAGTTTAAGGATTCTATCTCTATCGTTATAAATATGGGGTATGATTGTCACATGCAGTCACATGCTAGCGAAAATAATCTTCCCTGCGGCCTGTAAGTCTCCAGGTGTCTTTCGTCTTTATAGCTAGCTACTTACCCTCGCTTCTCTCTGGTGCGTCCCAAAGTATGATTTTGGTCAGAATTTCATAGGTTTAATTTTTTTGTGCGGAATCCTAATTTAAAAAATAAATAAAAGTAGCCTAAGCTACTCCTTATACCATCAACTATCTGCCAGTGAAAGTCCCGTCAAAATCGGTCCAGTAGTTGCAGAAATTTATTTTCATGTAAAAAAATACAGCAATCTCTTATCTTAAAATTTAGTATGGAAGTATGGGTTATATACATCATATATTGTTCAATCACATTGTTTATTTTCAATACTAACACTAATTGATGATTGTTTTTGTTAGGGCTCTTTAATGTAGAGTCGACAATCGATACGTAGCCCTTCGTAGAGCGTCTACGGATGTACTTTCAATGCAACTGGTTATGTTTATTAGATCTGTTAGGCTTTTTCATACATTTTGGTCACGATAACTCGTTTCAGGCCTGTAAATTGTATTAAATTTAATTTGTATTTTGAGATCTGCTAAACATCTACGAAATAATAATTTGAAGAAGATGGCATATTTTGGGAAAGATGTGATCGCCTCCAGGCTACTTCAACTTTATAGAAATTTTGTAAATTATATTTTAACTTACAAAAAAGATAAAGTAATAATTATATTATTAGTCCCGCTGAGTTTCTTTTGCCATTTCCTCTCAAGTTTGAGGTAGTTCTTTCCGAACTGATTCAACTCATGACGTTCAGTAAAAAATTGTAATAATTTAATGCTAAATAACATACTTTGAATTTGAATTGTTATAGCAAAAACACTTAACTCAAATTTAATAACATTTAATAATTATTAACAATTTTTTTTCAAATCTAAATTAAGAAAAAGTTAATTGTAATTATTAGAATATTTTAAATAAAACAAATTTTTGGTTCCCGACATTTCGAATACTTTACAGCAATCATGGTCAAAAAATCAGCATCATCATGGTGTAAAGCATTCGAAACGTAGGGAACCAATAATCAAAATAAATCCGCAAAATAATTGGAAAAGATAGTTTTATTTAAAATGTCAAATATTCGCGTAAAGGTCGATTCACACATATCAGTAAAGCCACAGTTCCGTAAAATAAAAAAGAAAAAAATATATCGTTGTCAACGAATGCGTCCGTGATTGCCGCTGTCGGTACTGACACTGAGAGCACTGTGTCCTCATTGACACTGACAAGTGGGGATGCGTTCATAGAGAATGTATGAAAGAATATTTCGCACTGTGCCGGTACTGTGTCGAAACTGTGGCTTCACTGATATATGTGAATTAGCCATAAATCTAAGAAAGTATTATTAGAATATGTTGATATGTTAAGAGATTTTCAAATGGGTTCGAGCTATTCAATGTTACATCATAATCCATGTCTGTATATTTTGCTTCTTTTGCTGACATAGGTTAAGAGAAAAAAAAATCATAGGTACTTTCTAGGTTCTTACTTTATATCGGTTTTTAAATTTGCAAATAATGATAAGGATAGGAAATCCAAGAGACAGGAATGTTCCAATTTTGATAATACATTATTGAGTATCTATCCAAATATATAAAATTCCCGTGTCGCCCGTGCCGGATGAACTCCGAAACTACTTATCCGATTTTTTTAAATGTCTGATTTGTTCCAACTTAAAAGATAGGATAGTTTTTATCCGGATTATTTCTTTTTTTTATTGCTAAATTAACGAGTTTCATGTGTGTGCCGGGACTACCAGTCCGTATTAATATTAATATTATAGATGTGAAAATTTATGACAATGTATGGATGTTTGTTACTCTTTCACGCTAGAACGGCTATACGGATCTGTGGCACTGAGATAGATTATAGACTGGAATAACACATAGGCTACTTTTTATCGCGGAAAAATATACAGTTCCCGAGGTATAGATTTGTTTCTGTTTTTCTAGAGGCGAACCCGAGCGCAGTTATCAAATATGAAGGATAAATCTATATATTTGTTTCAGCCTATTTTTAAAGCAAATGAAGTTGTACGTTTAAACTAGCTAGATAGAACATTAATATCACGTAAGAGGATTACACCATACGCTTTACAAATTCATCAAATAAAATTGAAAATGTATTTCTGTTAAATGTAACATGTGAGTCTGGAACTGTTATGCAACGCTTTGTCCGAAAAAGCTGCTTAAACATGTTTCAAAGGGTTTTACTATACATTATTTATTATATTATTGCACTATATGTTGTACTATATATTATATTATTGTATTAACAAACACAAGCGAGTCCGCTTAAAATTTAACGTCCGAGTAACTGAAATAATTTAGATATAACAAAATAATCTAAAGTAAAATTGATATCTGAGAACGGGAACTCCTATTTTTATTTTATTATTGTTTTTTTTTTGTAATTTAGGTACCTGAATACTTCGTAGAAAACTGTTGCAATATCACACTATTATTATAAATGAAATTAAATTTAGTATACAGATTATTTTCTGTGTTACCACATGGCCTATCTTTGGTGATTAAATTTGTCAAAATGATATACTACTTGTATATAAAGGTACGAGTATCTAGGGATGCATTCGAGCAAGACGATGATATGTAGCTAGTCTAAAATACACTTTTAAACTTTCAATAAAGCTCTACCATGTTTCAATTGATGTTAATTTGTATGCAATTTCGTGACATTAGCATGTTAGCATAGTAACTTTGTTTTTAAGTTTGACATTTGCAAGTATGTCATGTTTGAATCATAAATGAGCCACCACACATAGTACCACGTCATATGCATTCAACTTCAAAAGAAAGCCGAATGTAAGTGACGTGGTACTAAGAAAGTAAGTGCAGTGATTGACTGCAGCCAATAGAATGGCACCGCGTACTTATATCGGTCAAGTTCACCATCGATTCTTCTATAAATTTTGTTTATTACGTTCTCCTGACCTGTGCTATAAATAAAATTTAAATATACTTTATCTACGATTGATATAACGTATGTTACTTTTAGTAGGGTTTATTTTGAGCTTTCTATAATACATAATAAAACGATTAAAATATAATTTCTAAATTTTTGTTACATAAAACTACTTTTCGGATTACTTCGGGGATTTTTGATTTTTGGTTCCCGATATTTTTAATTCTTTATAGTAGTCACGGGAGAGACTAAGTTTTTAAACGTCTCAAAGGTTATTAAGGTAGTGGATGCCCAGTAAGGCAATGGTAGTCCGGTGGTGACATGTTCGCTTGGGAAACTGAGTGAAGCGGGTTCAAATATATAAAATATTCGCGAATATCTAAGAAAGTATTATCTAAAAAAGTTTATTTCTTTCAATTTTGTTTTTTTTTATCTATACAGATAAATAAAATTTGAGTGTCTGTTTGTAATATTAAAATAACCGGTTTTTACTAAATGCATATGGATGTATATACACGGTACATATACCAAAACAACATTTTTTACAATTTTTATCTGTCTGCCTGTCTATCTGTCTGTTTGTTTCGGCTAATCTCTGAAATACTGGGCCGATTTTGACGGAACTTTCACTGGCAGATAGCTGATGTAATAAGGAGTAACCTAGGCTACTTTTATTTTTTTTAAATAAATAGGGTCCCACGAAAAAAAATTAAAACCAAATTAATTAATTTTGCTTTGGGAAGCAACCTAGGGACAAATCCGAGCGAAGCGAGGGTGAGTCGCTAGCATGAAATAAATTAAATAAATGAATTTACTAAGTAATCTCTACTACTAATACTGAGTTTCTTGTAAAGGTAAACAGAAAATAGCTGACTTAGACAAGATGACATTCTACAACGATTAGTAAAAATTTTATATATGTACATAACAATATTAATAATTTGTTTTTCATATTAGTTTTACTTTTTTTGTGTTTTGTATATAAATGTTTTTTGCTATTTAAATACTTTTCCAGCTACTTCTTCTTTTCTTACTTCTGCCTGTGATTCCACCCTCGTATGTAATCCTATTTTTTGAAATTTCTACAAATACATACTCGTAGTAACAGTTTATAACACATTCTATCTGTAAAATAAATGTAATGCATGTAAAAAAATACAAAAAACCCCGTCACAATTCCATTACATATTTTAATCTTTGAATGCAATACGTTGAAATGAAATCATACATTGAAAAAGTTTTATTTACACGAGAACAGTTTTGTTGTTCGTATCGAGACAATATTGAGTTTTATAACATCAAAGAGAATTCCAGAAAAACTTCGCACAGCGAATCTGTCCAGCGTCCCTTTTGCACGATTTTAATTAGCTTTTCATATGAGCTTTTAGTATTTGCAGGTAGCTGGATTTCCTGGGAATGCCCGGGCGAGCCCTGTTAGCTCCGTTAGGTACAGTCAACGCTAGCCGTGGCGAGGCGCTTCTTTTATCTCGTACATTAAATATTTATATGGAATAATACTATAATTCTAGATTATAATTTTTACACAACATATATTTATTTTAAGAATGAAGAATATTTTGAGTTGCTTTAAAGTTTTTGTTCCTTCATTATTCTTATTTATCGCAACCATAATAATAATAGTTTGTGACGGTGTGTGTTAGATGTGGCTTAATAATTTTAAGTTTTATAATTTACTAGCGATTCACCCTCGCTTCGCTCGGATTTGTCCCTAGCTCGCTTCTCAATACAAAGTTTCATCCCCATTTTCTAAGTTCCGGCGCAATTTTCTTAATTTTTTTTAGTGTAAGAACTTTCTTCTGAAAATAACAAACACAACAAAAAAAGAATTAATGAAATCGGTCCAGCCGTTGACGCGTGATGGCGTGACCAAGGGAAATAGGGATTCATTTTTATATATATAGAAAATATAAATAACCTATATTTTGAATTTATTTACAGACAGAGACTATTTTGATACCGCAGAACACGAATTTAATTAAAATTTCATATTTTTGCTAGATTGCACTCATTTTGCTCAGACATATCTCGTTGAGAATTTTCATGATATTAAGTAAGGTTTTTATGGTGTAACGAATTATTTATTAAATCATAACTTGACAATAAATCATAATGCTATTTTTATTAAAATCCGTCTAAAAGTTTCCCCATAACATAAGAATTTTTATTTCACATACTTGGTGTATGTGAAATAAAAATTCTAATATTTGAAGATTTAGAAATTATTTAGATTTTAAATGAAATTCCATGTAATGATTTTCGCAAGAAAGAAGTATAGAATCCGCCAATGTATATTGTATGTATTCAGCCTTTTTTTTAACGTCCCACTGCTGGGTATAGGCCTTCCTTCAATACGAGGGGGGATTAGGCCATAGTCCACCACGCTGGCCAAGTGTGGGTTGGCGGACTGAGCATGTCTTTCGAAAATTTGCTAGGTTCTCTCAGACATGCAGGTTTCCTCACGGTGTTTTCCTTCACCGTAAGGCAAGTGGTAATCATGTTAGAAATGATTCGCACGTGAAAATATCAGTGGTGCGAGACCCGGGATTTGAACCCGCTTCACTTGGTTTCCCAAGCGAGCGCGTTACGCGTTACGCGGTAATGTAAATTATATATAGTAGGTACTTATAAGAAAAGCACAATTTTTAATTTTTTTGTCTGTTTGTCTGTTTGTTCCGGCTAATCTCCAAAACTGCTGGACTGATTTTGACGGGACTGTTAATGGCAAATAGCTGATGTTATAAGAAGTAACTTAGACTACTTTTTTTTTAGATAAAGAATTAGGATTCCGCTCAAAAAAATTAAAACATACTTAGGGATGCACCCATGTGAAACGAGGGTAAATCGCTAGTGTGGAAAAAAAATTTAGTGTACAGATACAACCTCTCTTCTATTCTATTTACTAATTAATCAATCAACACTAACTTTCTTAGGCGCCATATAACATTATTATGTCGTGCACTGAACCAAATTTCGATGACGTCTTGACAAGCGGCTAGGAATCAGTTCTAGCGTCAATTATACCAACTCACTAGTTACATACACGATGAAGCGCCTAACAACCTCGCCTCGCGTGGAGTCAGCGGGATCGTTTGCGTTGACATGGTAACGATATTAATATCGTTTCAAAAGTTTAATAACTTGCATATAATGAGTTTTTATATGCAAAAATATAGTTTTTAAATGTCCTGTAAGTTTATATGTGACAAAAGTAATATTTTAACGTCACTGTCACCAAATTTGAACGATGTTCTAGCCGCCATCTTGATTTTAACAGTCTCAACTCAATATTTCTGCCATTTTCAACTTTCCGAGAAAAATCATGAGGACTAAAGTTGTTCATTATTTAGTTTTCTACATGTTATTTGTTGCTCATTTTTTCTTGCGATCGGTATTAAGAGTTATTCGAGTTAAGAGGGAAAAATGGGAGGAACCCGGCTGGTGGAGTGAAATTTTGGTCTAGGATTTTTCGAAGTTAGACCCTGTTCTTTGACAACCCCGACTGGGCTATAATGGAAACGCGTCAGTATGGTGTTGAGCCGCTAACGTTGTTAGAGTCGTAACGCTATCCTCGGACGTGTCACGTGTGTGACGCATTAATTTGTCTCCCCATTAATTAATGGTGATCCATATTGGATATACTGCAGAGCTCGGATTAGTTTCAGCTTTGAAATCAATTTAATTACTGATAGCGCAGCTTTTAATAAGTAATTATGAAAGTTTTTGTTAGTACATATGAAAATAGCTTTTCTATACAGATAAATAAAATTGAAGTGTCTGTTTGTAATATCAAAATAACAGCTTTATACTAAATGCATATGGAATTATATACGGTACTTATAAGAAAAACACAATTTTTAATTTTTTTGTCTGTCTGTCTGTTTGTTCCGGTTAATATCCGAAATGGCTGGACCAATTTTAACGGGACCTTCACTGGCAGATAGCTGATATTATAAGGAGTAACTTAGGTTACTTTTATTTTAGAAAAAAGATTTAGGGTTTCGCTTAAAAAATTAAAACGTACCCAGGGACGCGAGGGTAAGTCGCTAGTATAATATAATAAATCTCACATGCTTGTTTCATAACTGGGTCATTCCAGGTACTTTTGCTACCAAGCAAAGATTATGAAAACAAATTGCATTTTCTTTTTGCAATTATCTTAGTATCTTTTATTCGTATTAGGGTGTAATAAATAACTGGGCTATTCATAGTTATTGAAAGTGTAACATGAATGTATATTATATAAAAGTTTCAAACTGTTTACCTAAAAGAAATATTTTTGTAGACTATAAGAAGAATCAAAGAACTAAGAATGAGCTTTTTTTTTGTTTCACAGTAGAGATGTTTCAAATTAAAATCAAAGAAAGTATTATAGTAGAGATGGTTTAAACACATGTTCTACGTCGGAGATCTCCGAATAGAGCGATTTTTGCGAAGGCATGCAAAATAATATAAAATTGTCATTTTATTATTTCTAAACTTCTGTAATGTGTTGCCTTAATCATTTAAATTGTTTGTTGCTAAAATAAAAGAATTAAATCTAATACTTTTAAACGAGCAATTCTTGTATATTTATTTATACCCCCGATCTAGGAAACGGCTCTCACGATTTCGCTGAAATTTGGTACGGGAGGTTTTCGGGGGTGAAAAATCGATCTAGATTAGTCTTACGTCTATGAAAATGCGTGTTTTCGAGTTTTCATGCGGTTTTCTTTCGCGTTATTCCACACAAAATATGGTCAATAATTTCATTGGCATTGATACTCGTAGCTGGCATAAGCATCGTGATCAAACAGCCAAGGCTCAGGATTGACAATTACAAGTGTATGGGTTCGAATCCCAGTCGGATACAAAGATTTTACTTTTGTTTTTTTTTGTATTTATTCAAGTTTTCAAGTTTTAATTTTTTTTTCTGTTTTTTTGGCCTTTAATTGTACTTTCGACCAAAAACTTCGAGTGAAGCTCGGTCGCCCAGGTACTACAATTAAAAGTAATGTTTAAAATTATACATAAGTGAAAAAAAGAATCTTTGAATTTATTTATCGTGTGAAGGTATTTAAATCTGGGGGCACGGCAGTACCAACCTTTTCTCAAAGCGATTCAGGACATTTCCTACTCCCCGTAACTTCGTTATGGATGAAGCTAGAAGACTAAATTTTCAGTCAATAAGAGTACATAATATAACTAGGTACTATATTTCTAAATTACATTCAATTTGAACCTGTATTTTAAGAACTATAGCAGGTCAAAGTTCTTTGATATCGTGATTCGTCGTTTCCGACGTTTCGTTTAGTCTTTTGCAGTAAAGCATTCGAAACGTCGGGAACCAAAAATCTAAATAAATCCGCGAAAAAATCCGAAAAGATAGTTTTATTTAAAATTATTTAAATAGTGTTTGGAATTTGGTATATTTCGAAGATTAAAATATATTTTTCTGTTTGAAAATATTTCAATTTATTTTATTAAACTATAAAAAATCTTTAAAAAAGTAGAGCTACAAATATCTTTTTGTTAACATGGCGCCTTAACCAGTTTTGTAATTTTAATCAGTTCTTATTAAAATATCTCCAGCGTGCTGAAAATTATTACATACTAAGTTAGATCTTCTGCTAATTAACAGCTTAAAAGCACGCTCACAAGATGACTGCATTATATATTTTCATTGCAAACGTAATAAAACATACTTATTATAAGTATATATACATTTTTTTACAATACCAATAACGTAATAGTCCAGATTATATATGGTATTTTCTAAATACGAACACATGTCACTTGTTATGTAGTTTAATTTTCACCTTAAATTATAGAACACTTTAAACGTAATATTATCAAGGGCTAATTTTTTTAAATTATTTAAAAGAAATAATATTATAATATAAGCAGCATGTTATATAACAATTATATATTTTATACAATATTATTTAAAAAAATAAGTTTCATGAAGAATTTCCACACTTCCACATCAACTTTATATGAACTTTTGTAGTATACACTTTTCATATTTATCCATTTGTATCTATCATGCTTGCTGTTGAAGTGAAAGCAATAAGTGAATAACATATGTATTTTCGATCAAAGACGATTAGGAAACCCATATACGAGTACGTCTAATGACAGAGACGTCTACAGTCTCCGCGTAATCTTCCGGCAGACGATATCACCGTACAGTATGACATGACATGATAAACGTATAAATCTATACATATAATAATGTTGTAACTAAGCCGAATCTGTACATTAAATATTTTTTGGAAAAACTTATTGAAATAGATATTATTATCGATACAGTGGCGGAATGTATAGTTTTAAGAATTTTTGTCTGTCTGTCTGACTGTCTGTCCGTCTGTGACCGCATCATGGAAAAACCACTGGAAGGATTTTGATGAATTTTGGTATGGTGTTATCTGGTTATTCGGGTCAACGTATAGGATTTTTTACTGTGGGAAAATATCTCATCATTGAGAAATCTATACTAAACATTAAAACGTAACTATTATATAAACGTAACTATTATATGCTATAAATAAACATACTATATTATGAAGTTAATTTTTAGTAATTGAAAGTTTTGAACTGAATAAATTGTAATTATGTTTTAATTTATAAAATCTTATAAAAATTGAGGAATTCTTATATATATATATATATAAATTTATTTCGTGTATCTCGGAAACGGCTGTAACGATTTGTATCAAATTTTGTATTTAGATAAGGTTTTGCTTTTTAAGTTATCTCTAAAAAGGTTTTTATCTGAAAAAAGGAAATTAAAAAAAAAACTTATTATTGGAGATTTTTTCTATCTTGTTGATCCTCCAAGCCAAGGGATGATAACCCACTGATCGAGAGCGTATGCAGAACGAAACTTGATTAACCGTGTACATAACTTAAGCAATGATAAGATCATATTAAAAAAAAATTAAATTCGTGTGAAATATGTAGATATATAAAATATATTTTATAAAGGTGTTTAAAATGCTTAAGACTCGATCTTCAAGTATAACCTTTTACCATCACGCAATACATTTTTGTTAAATATTAATTTATTGATAAAATAGGACTGATTAATTATAATTTCATTATTGACACTAATATTAAAAAAGGTTAGTTTGTTAGTTTGGATTTAGAGCGTAATATTTCAATAATAGGAAACTACATACTTTTTAATCCGATAAAAATGTGTTTCTTATCAAAAATTATATTAACTTTAATTAAAATCTTAAAATAAATTGGTTATGGAGTTGCATTATCAGTATGTTATGTTTAAACGGTTTGAAATAAAGTGATAAAAAGTATAGCAAAAAGGCAAATAGGGCCCCGAGAGAAGCAAGAGTAAGTCGCTAGTTAGTTATATTTGAATGATAGTTTTTATATATTCGGAAATCCGCTTTAAAATCTAAAAGTTTAAGCGGCTTTAAATTTTGCTAAAAATTTATCTGGCTGCCTGATGTGAAAGGGTATTTATTCTCTTTTGATAGACGGTTTGTACTCAGGCCTGATCTTACAGGAACAGTACGAGCTGAATAAGGAAACATTCATTTCTATAACGAATTAAAGCTCAAAAGAGGTTTTTTTATATAAAATTCAAAGACTGTTTTAAAATGTATCAGAGTCCCAAAATTCTATCAATTACAATAAAAAATTATTTTTTTGGATTTAAATTTATAAATTATTTTAGCAACTGGCATCACTTAAAGCTACAAGTATAAAAACCTTTTTTTTAAAGTTAACTTTAAAATGTAGGCCTATTATAACCGTCGCAACTTTTAAAAGATATTTGTACTAATTACAAGAAACTCTGAATAACCTCGATCCATTAGTGTTGAATGAGTAACTCAAAGGCCTTTTAATATAGGTATTGCCCGCGTCTCTCCTCGCATTTTAAAATGAGAATTAGCCTAAGTCACTTTCATTTAAATCTTCTATTTACCACAAATTGACGGGTACAACTGATTGAAAATAAAAGTACGATATTGTAATGATGAAATAAAATTTTAGTGTTTTATTTAATTGTTAGCTATATACATATATCATACGAACTAAATAATAATCTACTGGAGGGATTTTGATGAAATTTGGTATGGTCATAGCTGGTTATCCGGGTTAACATATAGGATACTTTTTACTGCATGAAAATATATCATCTCTGAGAAATCTATACTAAACATTAAAAAGTAGGGATGAATCCGAGTTGAGCGAGGATGAGCTGCTAGTATCGATATATATATATATATATATATATATATATATATATATATATATATATGTAAACATTATTTCATCTTGAGAAGGAAAGAAAATGAAAAGCACAAAGAAAGTAAACTAAAAAATAAACTTGAACTCTGTAAGCGTCTATGCAAATCGTCTCGCAACTAGAATCGCAGGCAATAAACAATTTACAAACTATTTATAACTTATTAGTAAGCATGTGTCTAGTCGCGTATATATACATAATATAATAAAACTGTAGAGGTCGAATGAACATAGAAAAAAAAAATACTAAAAACCGAGTCAGGGGGATGTAACAAGAGAAATAGAACAAATCCAGTTTTTTTTTCAATTTTTTTGTTTCTCTGTCTGTTTGTCTGTTTGTACGGGCTAATCTAAGAAACTGTTAGATCGATTTAAATAGAATTTTTCATGGTGGTACCTTATAACCCCGGTCAACATTTTAGATGCTTTTCATATCGGAAAATTAAAGAGTTCCCGTGGGATAGTTAAAAAACTGTAGTAACTTATAGAGCTTAGTACACAAAAACTACTGATTGGATTTTAATGAAACTTTACAATAATATAGTTCATACATCAGAATAACACATACGCTACTTTTTAACCCGGAAAAATGTACGGTTCCCGTGGGATAGATTTGTTTTTGTGTTTGTCCCAATATCTAATAGCTTATACAACAATAAACAGAAAATACTTTATGTTTCAAGATAAAACACTTCGATCATTTGAGAACTGGTCGATCATCTCACATCTGTAATCTGTGCATAGATTACTTAAATTCTTTGGTGTATGATATAATACAAGCAAGCTAATTTATATAGATCCAGTGAGACATGTTTTTGGCCATGTTCACTATGTCGGAGGATATAAATTCAATCTTACTATGAGACAAAACCATGTATTGATACAGGTTGATAAATTGTAATGATAAATTACCTCAGGGGCCTTACCATCACCTATTTTAAAACATTCTTACTTCAAGACTGTTTTGTTTCAAGATTACAATAATCTTACTTTTATTCGTACCATGAACTTTAAAAAGCAAGCTTGCTTTAAAATTGCTTAGTGATGCGACAGAACGAATGATTTGTCTATTCCCTTCTATAAAAGAAAAGAAATAGTGCTATATAAGTCGTATAGCGTTATCCCTGTCACACCGATAGTCGTTCGTAAATATGATTAGTACTTACCTAGGATAAAATTAAAGAAAAACATTATATTATTTAATTTCAAAAGTACATGTTTTCCACAAAATATACGCAATCTATGTCTTTTTTATATTATTTATACGAATAATTTTAGTATAGTTTTAAAAATTAGGAAAACTATTAGAAAAGAAAATAAAATAAATTACGGCTAAATTGTGATACAAAATTCGGAACAAATTATTTACTTGACAACCGTCTGAATATTTGTTTACTTGTCTGACGACGAGCGAAAATTAAAAGTCAATGAGATGATAGTTTGTTTATGTGAGCTTTTAGATTAGAATTAAACATGTTGGACTTATTTTATTAGTAATTTGTACTATATGAATTAACAGCAAGAAACAAGGTAAGGTGTACTGAAACGTTTTATTCATTAAATATTTTTTTAAATCAATATAATACTAGCTAGACTAGGTACATAGTTTCACGAGCACTTCGCAAAGGAAGCATTTGGAGAGACACAAAAAGAAATGCTTTATATTTTTGGGTTTTTTATTTCAATTTAATATTTAATACAACTTATATTATCATCAACTACACTTTTTTAATATTATAAAGCTATAACTTTTCAGCTAGACAAACACAAAAATAAAATAGACACTTTACAAACGTTTAATTAAAACTGTTTTTTAGGTCTTTAAGTGCTGCTTTTCCCTGAATCAGTGGAGAAAATACCTCCACGTAGCCTAATAATACTGCTGCTGATCAAGGAAGTACTGTGTGGTTGATTACTGCTTCAGTGCTGTAATTGAGTTTCCTTTATTACATATTTTGTTATTTTATAAAAATAAATATATTAATATACATACACAGTTGTTATAATTGTTGTAAGTTCTTTTCCGTACCTAAAGGGTCTATATAATACGTATAAAAATCTTTCCATCCAACTTCTTACATAATTTTTGGATAATATAATAAAAAATCATTGTAAGATTATAAATGCGGAAGTAATTCTAATTTCTATCTGTCTGTTTATTATTCTATTATATGTATTCACACCTAAACCTCGATATTTTGTAATGAAGGCATCAAGTGAAGCGAGTAGGGGGTCGAAAATGCGAAAGGGAAAGACTAAAAGTAATAGCACTAAAGGAATTACTAAACTAGAAATAAAGTTTCTATAGGTATTTTTATTTACTATATTTCCTTCGTATATGTAAATTCTCATCGGAGAGTCTCGTAACAGAATTTGTTTTACATTTTATATAATAGATAATGCTAAGTAAATTCTTCTCAATTGATGTCACAAAGGTTATATTCGCAACATAGCTGAAAACGAGATTTAGTGTACTACAAGCTTCTGCGTTATAAGCTTTTAAAATCACAAGTATTTCGAAATTATTACACTTCTAGAATCAAAGTACACATTAATTACCGAAGTACTAAAATTACACGATACGTGTACCAATCGATAGATTTATGAAAATAATAGGTTTTACTCAATCTATCGGGCACAGTTAATTACTTTTTATATTATACATTTTGAAAATAATAATGCATCCGTCACGTATCAACAACTTTTACAAGATTGCTAATTATGACAGAAAAGTAAGAATGCTATTTGTCAAAATTCACCTCATGGTACGAATTGAATGAACGACAATAATATTTTCTTAGTAATTTTGGTGTCGTGACGTCACAAAACTGCTAAGAAAGTAAGAATGTTTCAAGCTTATAATAACCTTGCTTTTAAGACGTCATGGTACGAAAACTCAAAGTAAGATTATAGTATTCATGCTATAAGAGTTCATGGTAAGGCCCCAGTTCTGAGAAGAACTGATAAAATAGCAGCAAATAAAAGTGAGAACAGAGGGAAAAGCTCTAAGTAGACTTTGGAAAAAATATGAATATAGTATTGGTGAAACAGTAAAGTTAGTTTAGGTTCCCCAAGTAAAAGTACGTGAACATGCAAATCTATCTATGAAACATGGACGAATATTTTTTTATTTGATATTTGATCGATGAATCGTTTGTGGGGTGTTATGACTGCCAGCCGTAACGCAATCCAACTCGCTTTGCACAAAATAAACAAAATAAAGTTTTCATTGGCAAATGTACCTGCAGTAAGGATTTTTATACAATGCCATTTATTCTTTATGTAATTATTAATATTTAAGGTAATTGTGAAACGATTTATGTATGTTACATAATAAAGGAGGGGAAGGAGTAAGACTGTAAGCATCCGTTGTACATAACATTGGGTCTTTTAAAATAACTTAGATGTTAGCCTTTTAGTGTGTTAGTTAAAAACCGATATTAACCGAATCATATGATTCTAAGGTCGTAAACATTGTATGCGAATTATATCATTGTACTCTTTTCCTCTAACTTTGGAAAGATGAAGTAGAAAATTAGCAAAAAATAGAGGTAGTGAAACTTGCTAAATACTTTAAGCAAAAAATAATTTATATATATAAGTTAAATAATTTATATATAAGAGTAGCCAACCGCGCAGGAGATATTATAGTGCACAAGTGTGCATACACAAGTGCACTCTCTATTCCTGTCACTCTCATACTGTGGTGGGACGACTACTCTGCACGACTGGTTAGAGATAAGGCGCAGGACCGTCAGCTTTACGTGCTCTCCGAGGCACGGGGTTGAAACACCGCCAACTTGCCAACTCCGGGCTGTTACTGAGGCTCACTAAACAGAAAGACTCAATAACTAAACTTGGCCCGACCCGGGACTCGAACCCAGGACCTCCGGATGTGCAGCCGTACGTGCTAGCCACTACACCACTGAGGCAGTTAAATAATTTACTGAATATATCTACGTTACATTTTTTTAGATATTGGATATTTTGAGTTACGATCACTAAAATTAATTTTCCATAATATCTTCAAGAAATAATATGTAACACGATCTTATTTTTGGAAATAGTAAAGTATGTATTGCGAAAACGTAATTTTTTTATTTTAGTTCATAAACATGTTAGTAAAAACAACACAATATTCAGCGGTACGGAACCCTCGATGCACGAATCATAATCATACATATTTGTAAATCATTACAACCATCAAATTATTACTTACAACATATTGTTACGTTCTATGAGTTCGGGGATTGGAAATTAAAGCACGTCTTTTGCACTACATCAACAGACTTATGGAGATTCACTAGCACATGCAGTATATACACATTTCTGGTTAAACTCAGTCACTGAACACTAATTTTCACCACTACACTTTCACTATAACTTCACTCCACTTTTCTACATTTTTCACTTTTTCGTACTTCTCAGTTTTTATTTAGCTTCGTAATTCAACAGATCTTTTGACACACTGCCGTCCTTTTTAAATGCATAAACAAAGAACATTCTAGTTTTCTAAAATTCGAATCCTTTCTAGTAATTTCGAATGTTTTGTTCTTCTCTTACTCTTACACACGGCAATTTACGATTAACTCTTCTTGTCTAAATTTCGAAACTTCTAGTAATTTGGATCCCTTTCTGAAAATGTTTTTTTCTCTCTTACACACGGCAATTCATGATTAACTGTCCTTGTCTGTTAATTGTCATATAAAAATAAAAAAAATAAAATATGTTGGGACATTAACACACAGCACCATCTAGTACGAGCTACGAGGCTACAGGCTCAAGCTACGAGGCCTGTGTTATGGATACCAGATAGTTGATACACTACATATATATAACTTTAAATATATACATATTATAAATATAAACACCCATGGCTGGAGTACAGACATTCGTGCTAATCACACAAATGAATGCCCCCAGCGGGACTCGAACCCGCGACCGCTAGCACAACAAGTAGGGTCACTACACACTGAGCCAAGCGCGTCGTCATGTCATCATATGTTTACAACTGTCTTAGGAATTATAAAGCATGCTTCAGACGAGCTTTTTTGAATGATGATACACACTCTCCACTACGCGACAA
Source organism: Fabriciana adippe (assembly GCA_905404265.1). Classification (NCBI taxonomy): domain Eukaryota; kingdom Metazoa; phylum Arthropoda; class Insecta; order Lepidoptera; family Nymphalidae; genus Fabriciana; species Fabriciana adippe. The sequence goes on from FR989995.1 coordinate 3,897,030, forward strand.
TATTAAAGCTAAAGAGTTTGTTTTTTTTTGTAGTTTTAACACGAGCGAAGCCGCGGGTTCTCTTAGTAATTAATATGACGCAGACATTAGTTACGATGTTATTTGTTCTATTATAAGAGGATTGCGAGGCTACTATAGCTCTTTGATTAATTAAAACATATTGCTTTCAATTAAATTATTACCTAAGCAATAGTAATTAATTAACAGCCTATTGGCAATGTGCAGGTTTCCTATCGGCAATTGGTAGATTGGAGTTTGAACGTAAAAATCATATTTAGTCTACATAATATAATGTTTGTACAACATGTATAGATCAAAATATCTTCAGATGTAAAATTAATTAAAATTGCTACTGTTATGTACTCATACATAAGTGGTACTGTAAACTACCATTAGTTCTGCAAACAGCCACTAGGGACATCTAATTATAACCAATATTATGCTTAACCCTTTTATGGAGTAAGAAAGTACCAGGAATGAGAAATAAAAAGAAGACTAAGACCAAATCATCTTAATTGTATCTTCGCTCAGCGTTTTTCGGAAAAGATGTGAAAATAGTTTTGTTTTTTCAGAAAAAACACTCTATACCTATACATAAAAGCGAAACCTTATCAAATTACAGATCCAAATCGTTAAAGCCTTTTCCGAGAACCACAAAATAAATTTATATACACAAGAATCGCTCATTTAATATTACAATATTTTTAATAAACGTAAAGTTTCAGGACTGTAAGGATAAGTTTTCAGGTTGTATGCGATATAGGTTATTGTCAACATTGTATATAAAAATGTACAGTGTTATATTAAGTTAAAGTCAAACAAACTAAAATAAGAACTTCAATGAGATAATAAGTTGCACAATTGTAGTACATACTTTTGTATCACTTTATTCTTTTAGTAACTTTTCGAGAAAGCTTTAGAAACATACTATATGCTTATAAAAGTTTCTACTCGCATACAAAACTATTTAAATTAAATCAGATTATTATTATTGTAATAAAGACTTGGTTAATTTTTATTTCCATCAGTTAAAATAACAAATTTACTAAAACCTCTTTAGAATGTAAGAGATTAAAAGTGGATTATATTTTTCAATCGCATTGGATTCATAAAAGCAATCAAGTAAATGAAAAATCAGAATATCCATCCTCCATTAGTCTTATGAAGCAACAAAAAATGAAAAAATAAAATGCACCAGTATATTATAAAAAAGCGAATGACAAAGTAACATACGTTTAAATCCCTTTTCAAAGAGTATGGACACTAGGCTAGGATTAGAATAATCTGGACGGTCCATTAACGGAAAAACCTGTATAATGAAATTGGAAAGCGTACTAGGCAACACCAGTAATTGCTTTAACGCGTAGCGTACATTTCACAGTTTATTTAGCCCCAGGCATACGTACGTTGGACGTCACCGCCAATATCAACTCATCAACCGAGTAAAATATCCTGGATTAAAGGCCTCTACATATTATACTATGTCGTATTATTATTTTTCATACTATTTATTCAATATCTTTAATTTGATGTTTTTAGAGAGATAAAGAGCGCTGGAGAGAGAGAAAGAGAGTAAATAAAATACCATACGAAATATGGTTTTTGGAAGTGCTACGATGAGCTAAGAAGTGAAAATACTCGTAATATGTGAACTTAAACGTTAGAAATATATTTCTCTCATTTTCTTTCTCTCTCTAAAAGCATCTAATTAACCTTTTCTCGAACTTTAAAAAGGGCTTTATTTGCACTTGTGTGCATAGTTGGCTAGTTTCAGTGAAATAGACCGCCGCGATTGAAATCGCGCTAAGGATTATTTATTCAAAAATCGCTGCTACGAGTAGGTACCCGATAAGATCAAATCAAAAGATAATAGCGCCTTTAAAATCTATACATGTACATATAAGTAATTAAGGGAATTGGTTTTAACTTTAAAAAGTCTTAATAAGTATTTTTATGAAGGCCCTAAAATCATTATTTTGCTTTTCCATTTTAGTTAGAAAATTTAATTTGACTTAATTTCATAGAAAAACTTATTTTTGGCTTATTTTTATAAGATACTTATTATTAACCTACTACACTATATAAGGCAGCAAACCGTGCTTTGAAAAGCAAGCTCTCGTAATATGTAAATCTGCTTTCACTATGGATAATGGTTACACATAGATATTATTATACAAGTATCAAACATTCAATGCACTGTGCAAGCAGTGGTTAGTAGAATGTTATTACGAGTATCATGCATATGTGAGCTAATTGGCACTCTGGATATGATATTTGATACAAATGTTTGATTTATTAATTTGTAGGAAATTACAATAACATAGTGTGGTAAAGCATAACATAAGGCTTATATTTTAGACTAGCAACTCACTCTCGCTCCGCTTGGGTTCGTCCCTACTTACGTTTTAACGTTTAGTATAGATTTCTCAGAGATGAGATATTATCCCGCAGTAAAAAGTATGTTGACCCGGATAACCAGCTATTATTATATCAAATTTTATCAAAATTCCTCCAGTGGTTTTTAGGTGATGCGGTCACAGACAAAGAGACAAAAATTCTAAAAACTATAAGTTCGGCCTCTGTATCGATAATAATGTATATACAAAAAATACTATTTCAATAACATTTTCCAAAAAATATTTAATGTACAGATTCGGCTTAGTTAGAATTTTATTATATGTATAGAGTAACGGTTGATCCTTGCATCGCTCGGGTGCGTCCATAGGGAATATAGATTCCGTCCAGTTATAGTCTATTTGTATACTAAATTCTATCCAAGTCGATCCAGGATTTTTAGCGTGAAGGAGTGACAGACATACATACAAATACAAACTTTCGCATTTATAAAAGAATTCGATAATAATCTGCTTATTAAATTATAATTTAAAGAAAATTTTCTAAATCGTCCAAAAAATCGGCATTGTGAATCAGCAGGAGTGTACAGACAACAGCATTCTTGCCATAATTTTAAGCGGAAATGAGCTGTTCATTAATTATTAAGTATGCATTTATTTTCTATATATTTTATTTGTTAATTTATAATTAAAATTAACAAATGTTGTAAGGTATTTTGGTGCCATTTTTGTGTTAATTGAAATTATTTTGTAATTTTGTGGGTCGGCGCTGTCTGTATCAACTATATATAATGATCATTGAGACGTCTAAAACCTTAATCTCTCCCGTGAACACGGTTGCTGAAAATTAATCATTCGAAACGTCGAGAACCAAAAATCAAAATAAATCCGTGAAATAATTCGAAAAAATTGTTTTATTTAAAACTAGCAGAACCTGCGGCTTCGTTCGCGCTAAAACTAAAAAAAAACTAAAAAGATAGGTTTCATACAAACTTTCATCTCTTATTTTACCCTCTTAGGGGTTGAATTTTAGAAAACTCTGGAATACGTAACTCATTATTTTTGCCGTACTCAATTCATACGAAATTTCATGCAAATATGTCCAAGGAATAAAAAGTTTCATACAAACTTTTATTCCCTGTTTCACTTCCTTGCCGGTTGAATTTTGAAAAATCCTTACTTAGTGGATGCCTTAGTCATATGAGGAATATTTGTGCGAAATTTCAATTTTCTAGTCTTAAGAGTTTGGCCTGTGCGTTGATACATAAATCACTTTTGCCTTTTATATACATATGTATGTATAAAGATGTCAAATACTTGCGTAAACCTAAGAAAGTATAAGTGACTTTTAGACAACTTAAAGCGAAGGTAGTCGTTAGATAAAAATGATTTAGAATTACATTTAAATAGTTTGTAACAACAGAAGTAAAAACTTTAGTAATGGTTCCAGATCACAAACAGTTACTTCCTATCACAAGTACTAGGAATATATCCTTTGATATTATTAATACCTTTGACTGAAGTTTCTCCGAAATACTCGCTTCGCAAACATTGAATGGAAACGTATATAAAGCCTTATCTGTATCTCCTGATACCTAGGTTAGGCTTTTGTTAGATATATTTATATAAAATTAGTAAAAGTAACAAGTAAAATGTTATTTATTAGTTATTCTTAAGTGCAATTAAATTAAGTGAGGAGACAAATGAAACTCAATATTGTAAGTGAAATAAATCTAGACAAATAATAAAATTCTAACTTAGCCGAATCTGCATATTAAATATTTTTTGGAAAATCTTATTGAAATAGACATTATTATCTATGCAGAGGCCGAATCTATAGTTTTTAGAATTTTTGTCTGTCTGTCTCTCTGTCTGTCTGTCTGTCTGTTATCGCATCACAGAAAAACCACTGGAGGGATTTTGATGAAATTTGGTATGATGATAGCTGGTAATATTATAAATCATATCGCAATAACTATTTATTCCTTAAATACACCTTAGTTTACATTAAAATAAATCAATATTACGATAACTTTTTAGATATCAGATAGAAGACATTTTTCAACAAAATTACAATTTGACTGAGTATAAAACTGAGATTAGTTATTTTTCATTTATTTGTATTTTATCTTATGATTTTAATATATATTAGAATAAGTCTTAGATGCGATTAAATTGTGTTGTATTATCTGAAAATATTATAATACTATTTCTAAAATTTTATATACGACCCTTCCTTTAGATAGCGTGTGAAACGCCCTTATCTCAGGTAGCGTCAATGTAGGCGTATGTCGTAGACGTGGGCTATGAGTGTAGTGATACAGTAGGTGCTCTATAGATGTAAATCGACTTTAGCTTTTGGGTGCAAACAGACACATCCCCCCGTTACGCGGTTATTAACTGAGCTTTAATCCTAAAAGGTTGCCCAACTATAGTGCATCTGACTCTGATGTTACATAAAATAGAAGGATTTATTGATTTAGAGTTAGGAACGTCTAAGGATTGAGTTCAAGTCCTATTAATATTATAAATGCGAAAGTTTGTGAGGATGTATGGATATATGGATGTATAGATACGGATGTTCGTTACTCTTTCACGCAAAAACATTGCAATAATATAGCTCATACATCAGAACAACACATAGGCTACTTTTTATTCCGGAAAAATGTACAGTTTCCGTGAGATAGATTTGTTTTTGTTTTGGGTTTTTGGCTTTGAGGTGAGCCGCTAGTTAAAATATAGTTTAAAGTTCTTAGAATCTAATAATAATATGAATTATATCATAAAAAAAGGAGTATTTGTTTATTTCATTTAACACGTTTTTGTCTGCGACTTTGCTCAGGCGAACAATTTTCTACGCCACCAATGAAACCAATGAAAGCCTTATTAATATCAATTTAGGCGCCCTTTTTGGAAATGTAATGCCCTATGCTGGAAAAGTAAGTCCACACCAAAATGAATAAGAAGCCTAGATGATTCATTTAAAGTCATGTAATACCAGTACTAACACAGAGACACAAAAATTTATAGTTTAGGCTTTATATTAATAATAGATAGCACTTATTAACTCTCTGATGTTTATTTTTATATTTTAGAGATACTTTAATTCTATTATAAAATACATCACTTATAAATAAAAATGAATAGCTAAATGTGTTGCTAAGCGCAAAACTCGAGAACGGCTAGACCAATTCGGCTATTTTTTTATTTCAAATATTCTTTGAAGTCCGAGGAAGATTCTTATAAAGAGAAAAATTGTAAAAACTTCACGGGAAAACGTAAAAACCATATTTATCTTCTTTTTTACTACTACTTTATAATTATGAACGCAACCTTAAAATTAATATAAGCTATTTGAATTATTTGAATGCATTAGTAGATTTGACACTTTCTCTTTCTACGAAATACAGTTTGATTTTGTTTGTTTGTCCTTCTTTCTCGTCGAAATAGAGTGATGGATTGGCCATTAAATGAAACCGTTAAAACGTGTCTAGAGATCAATCCGAGCGAAGCGAAAGTGAGTCGCTAGTTATATAATCAAAGGATCGGAAGAGGGTCGAAACTTATCTACGTTCAGAATTCAGATATATTGATGAGCACATGTAAACAATACACACAATAACTAATTAATATTATATTTTATTCTAGAACATTAAAAAAATATTAAAATAGATACTTATAAAAATTAATAAAACGATTATTATAAAAGTATAAATATCTTAAAGAAGACATCCCACGCTGTTACTATATTCATGCGAAGCAATAAACAAGTTGTAAGTAGGTATTACGAATCCACGTTTCTGCAGAAATCTTGCTAATTGGCCCCGATAAATCTGCCCTCCTTGAAGAGCTTAAGAACGAGAAAACGTTTCAATGGTGATACCAGATTCATTTTGTTAAATATAGTTAAAATAAATATTTCTTAAAATATTATACGTAAGTTACCGTTAAAACGTAATTTACGCTACGTTTCAACGTTACTATGGAATAGATAGACAGTATCCATACTCAGTATGGATATTATTATCTGTAAATATTATTATAAATAAAATAATAAGAAAAATAATTGATTTTATTAACGAAACTTTTTTCTCTATTTTACTCCATATTTCGTTATAGGTTTTTATTCATTATGAATTCTAAAGTTTTCCGGACGTCCCGTGACGGCCAACTTTTTTTTTACTTTTTTTAATTTATAGTATACAAATAAAACGCAACACAAATGAATTATTTCTGTAAAACTCCTAAATCATAGCTAAATAAAAAATGTACAAGAAAAATGTATTATAGTTTATATCTAATTTTAAAAATAATCTTTTCTTATAACACTTTCTTAGCTTTACGTGATTTTTTTACATTTTAAATAATTTTAAATTATTAATTTAATAATTTTCATGATCTTTGAAAAGTCTAAAACCTTAGTCTCTCCCATGACCATGATTGCATACGAAATTTCGGGAATCAAAAATCAAAATAAATCCCCGAAAAAAATCCGAAAAGATAGTTTTATTTAAAATTATCTTTTCTTATCAGAAAACCACAATAAGAGTAAGTGAATAAGTTACAGTTTCAATAAAACCCGAAGGCAATAATGTTCGATAAATTATGAAATCAATTAGATAGAAGATAGAAGACAGAGAAAGAAAATAGTTAAAAATATATTTTGTTAATATGTTATACTGTTCTCGTCCTTATTGTTTTAAAATAATGACTATATCAGCTTAACAGACGATATGAGCAAGACTAAACGGATATAGTTACATGGACTAACATCAAATTACGACCACAATTTGCCAAGGGAATATTTATTTTATAAGCAAGCTAACTTTCAAAGCAAGGAAGGCAATTTATTTCGTTAAAAGATAAGATATTGTTAAGGTAATTTCTCGGCGTGTAAGTTAAGCTGCCGGCAAGCTGCGGTGTCTAGCAGTCTTTAATGCAACCCATAAGAATGGGGTTCTGATGTTACCTATCATATATACTTATAATTAAAATAGAAGTCTGTTTGTTGAAACTAGCTACCTTATGTTGAGTTCAATTAGACTGCTCAAAGAATATTTGGTATCGACTAAATGTTAAATAACTGATAAAAATGTATGTAATGTAATAAATGTTTTTTGTATACGCAAATCTTCAGAACGGTCATTTTAAAGAGACTGTCTGGCGGCAGGTAGATTCAGGTAAGGATACCGCTTTTATCTCGGAAAAGAGAAAGAGTTTTAACAGGAAAAAATATAGTTTTTTTTTTAAATGAAACTTTCAAATTTGGACATTGGATAGTTCTCATAGGAATCATCAATAAACATTGGTAATAATTCGATTTCATTATAGTGCTCGAACTTCTCCACATCACAGCATTCTCCACATCTGAAGAGCCAGCATGGCACAGTTTATTTTCTAAATAAGAAAAATGCGCTTTTTTATATCTAAGTCCAAATCCTTCCAATGTTTTAATTTTTGAAGAAATGAAAATAATACATTATTTTAATCCAAAAGTTCAAACGTTCGTCGAACTTGGTAATTGCGGTATGTAATACGTAGTAGTAAAAATTTACTTTGAAATGTGTTTTTACGCCTGTTATTGGTTCATCCTCCGCCTTATAATTAAAACAACCTTCTACGAGTACGAGAGCGGTCGGATGCGAAAAATTCTGCTATTGCCAGCCAATACAAATCAAAGCACACCGACTTCGAAAATATCTGATTAGGCATCTATTCTAAATGAAAACCCCTGTTTAGTTATTTTTTACTTTTCAGTGCCTGGAAGTCGGTTTTTTTTAAAGTTTTACATAAAATAACCGTTCTCGATGTAATTAATTTCTTACGAGACATAGGTGTCCTAAGCTTTTTTCAAGACGTTCTAAAGCTATAGGCGAATGCTGCCAATTTTTGTAACATACGCGCGCCTTGCTTTGTTACCGCCGCCCGGCGTCGGTTATAACACGGGCGCAGGGTCTTTGAGAGCGCCGGTGACGCGAACGAAACACACTATTTTGAGGTGTTGCGATCGGCGTTTGGCGCCCCGTGTGCACCGCACACAATACATCATAGGTAACGCCGCCCCTGGTAGTTTTCATTTAGGGAACAAGGAAAGTGTTGTGTGAAAGAGTTTAGTTTTTGTCCTCAGCTCCGCTCGCATTGTAAACTCGGCGGAGATTAAAGATAGTGTAGTAGTCTCTATGCATTCCCAGAATGCATGAAGTTCAGCGGTTTTAGCATGAAGGACTAATAAGTAAATGAGGACAAACAGAAATAGTTACTTTCACATTTGTAATATTAGTAAGAGTTGATATTTTAAAAGGAGCCAGAATTAGAATAATTAGTAATTCTTGATTTTAACAAGATGTTTTTATGTACTTCAGGTAAAAATAAACAAGGGAGGGCTAATGATTTATACTCGTGGAAAATTTCTTACAAAAGATTAAGAGTGAAATCAATTTGTTTTGTTTTTTATTTTATTATGTCTAACATTCTCATACCAATTATAATTTTAGACATAACAAGGCTATTTAATATTTTTTTTATAAAATTTCTGCTCACTCGATACAATAATTAAAGTATTAATATAATATATTAGGTACTTTAATGAAAAATAAAATAATGCTTTAAACTTTTTGAAAATATAATTATAAATAACAAATATATAATTATTTATAAGTAAAGTTGAAGTGACTGAGTTTGATTTACACAAAGTACAATGCTGAAGTCAAAGTGAACAGCAGAACCGACTTTTACGCGGTTTCATTGGCGTATACGAGTAGCTAACTTCAGCGATAACTACAATGACCACTTTTCAGTCTAACTTATCCCCTGGGATTTAAAAAAAAGGGTCTAAACTATGCACATAATACGAGAGAAGCAACAGCTAGCATATATTTTAACTACCATTGTGTTAATTTTAAACAGTAAACGAGTCACTTTATGCTATCGATATTGGTTCCGCTGTAAATGCATCCAATATATTTGCTATTGCAAATTCAATACGCACTCACAAATATACCTCCAGACAGGATATTAAACGGTGCTTCATCTAACAATCGCGGCTGCGAAATGACCAGCTTTCATAGTGGACTTTCACCGAATCATCAAAGGGATGTAATCGAAATATATTTGTCAATGCGGTACTAACCACTGGACGGATAGAGTTGATATTATGAGATGTAAACAAGTGTGGGCACATTGCTCTGTCTGAATATAAATTAAACATTAGTATTCAGCGGATATGTCACTTAATCAGGCCCATTGTTTTACACGAGTGGACAACGCATAGATCTAGATCAATTGTGTCGAAATGGTTTTGTTTAATCACGCTCAATACAAGCACATGCTATATGAATTCACAATACTTTTAATTATACTGGGGCAAAAGAAATGCAGACAATTAGCGGAAAAACGTGACGAAAGAATTATTAATGTTGAATACGTATACAATTTCCATCGAAATGAAACAAAATGTACATATTGTGATATGCATATTTGTTAAAACCGTCATTACATCAAACAAAATATCGCGTCTGGTCAGTAGCACCCCAACGCATTGTGGCTGGATCATAAGGGTGCACCTTTGTGTGTGTAGTAAAATGATTAAATAAGCCCTGCAGACTAAATATCTCGAATCAATTATAGGTATCGTATAAAACCTATGTACATCGAGTATCGACGCATCCTTCTAACTGCGATATTAAATTGAAGAGCGGCGATTTCAATAGCGTATTGAGAAATATTAATGGAAAATTTATGAGTATATTGAATTTTCCATTATGAAATTTGATTAAGTCATATGGTGTTAAATTTTTCGCTAACTTTGTCTGTTTTTCACGTGTTTCACATATTTTTATATCGTAATTGCACTGTATTGTTAATTAGCAATACCCCGCGGCTTCGCTCGCGTTCAATTGCTGGTATAGCACATGTTTAGAAATGAGATGCGGCGTCTGGAATAGTGGGTGGTATTTTTGGATAGTTAGTAGGGAGTCTAAATATACATATAAAAAATATATTTTTTAGAAAATGAAGGAGTCAAGTTATAAAGACCTAAAGTTACAAAATAATCATATTTTTTTCATACCTAAATAAGTTATTACTAAAGATAAACATACATTTAAATTAGTATAACAATGAAATTTTTTTAGTTTCGATTTTTCAGTAATTTGACTTAAAACAATATTTATTATATATTTATTATAAATATAATAATCTGACGTTTTGGCAAAACTGTCAATTCCTTTTTTAAATACCGTTCTCATGATATACCTAACAGATTCTCACTTATGTTAATAGATGAATTGCGCTTAATGATTGCAGCCGCTGGGATTTTTAAAAATAGCAGGTATTTTAATAATATTAAGTTCTAAATTTTTTTTACTACTTTTTTCACAAAACAACATATTTTTTTTTTCAGATATAACAGATAAAACAATGTAAGAATCTAAATTATTAAACGTTAATCTGTCAACTCATTTTTTTATATGGAGATTTTTAAGCCCAAATTTTTCACTTTTCGATACAATTTTTCAAACATTTTTTCATACGAGCTTTGTTCTGACAATTACAAACACAACAAAAAAAAATAGCCAAATATTTTGATTTACATAGATGTAAATTATTATTTAGATGTTTTTAATTTCTGAGTATGAAATATAATTATTATATAAATAAAAAAAATCGGTCAAGTGCGAGTCGAAGCGAGTGAAGGGTTCCGTAATATCATACATGTACTTTTTATTAATATGAATTTTACTCTATGTATGTAGTATATTAACTTCAATGATCAATTATGAACGTTAAAAAAATGTTTCTTGTATTTTTATTTTTATTATTTGTTTTGATAACGGCAATAGGAATACATACCCTGTGAAAATTTCAACTCTACTTATTACGGTTCATGAGACACAGCCCTCTGACAGACGGACGGATGACAGCGGAGGTCTAGTAATAGGATTCCGTAGACACCCTTCGGGCACGGAACCCTAAGAAGGTCATTTATATATTAAAATAGAACGTAAATATTAAAGATAAACTAGCTTCTATCTGTGACTTCGTCTGCATGTGTGATGACCACTACAAGAGTACCTAGCTAGTTTAAGTTAGGTATTGGCACAATTCAAAACTTTTGATCGCTACATTTTTAATTTAGATACTCCCATCTGTTAAAGTTTATCCATCAGTTCTTAGTTGACATATTAATAACTATATGTAGGTATATTCAGTTCACTCAATTATGATACTTTATTAAATATTATCTAGAAATGGTAAAAACATATAAAACGCCTAAAAGTAATAAAATGTTTAAAGTAATCCTTAACGCAACATTCATACAACCACAGATTATATATATTTATTCAACGGTAACGACCGAATTATTCAAAGAAAATGTAGTTAGCAAGCGAGTCAGCTGTAACGAGACGCTAATAAACGCAAATAAAAAGTTCGAACTCCTTTTATGTTTACAGAGTAAAAAGTATACACTTGAGCTACTTATGAAACACTTAGTTATAGAAATGAAATTGAAGATATACAGCATACTGGATACCGTGTACGATGCCGCTTATCTTTAGGTACCTAAAATAATCCACCAGCACTAAGAATAACTCATAAGGCAGTGGTAGCCCAATGGTAACGCACTTGCTTGGGAAACCTAGTGAAGTGTGTTCAAATCCCGGGTCTTGCACCTGCGATATTTTCACGTGCGATTTGTTTCAAACATGATTACCACTTATCGTATGGCGAAGAAAAACGTTGGGACGTTAAAAAGGGTTGAATACAAGAAAAACTCCTGTTTTGTTTGAAATTGATGAAATGAGAAGAGCTATCTTTTCGGATTATTTCGCGGATTTATTTTGATTTTTGGTTCCCGACGTTTCGAATGCTTTACAGCAATCATGGTCACGGGAGAGACTAAGGTGTTAGACATCTCAAAAGCGTTATATACTTGTTACAGACAGTGCCTACCCACAAATTTACAAGTATATAACGCTTTTGAGATGTCTAACACCTTAGTCCCTCCCGTGACCATGATTGCTGTAAAGCATTCGAAACGTCGGGAACCAAAAATCAAAATAAATCCGCGAAATAATCCGAAAAGATAGTTTTATTTAAAATGTCAAATATTGGCGTAGATCTAAGAAAGTATTAAATGAGAAGAGCTTTATACCTTTAGATTTAGTTGGCCGAGTAAAAATCATTCTGGTATTTTTCTTAAATTTTATTATACATTAACTAAGAATCTCTCTCATTTAGATCCGTTGTCCGCTGGTTTCGGCAGTTTCTATTATTACATGACAAATATCAGTTATCATTTATTTGACCGATTTCAAATGGTATTAAATTGATTTATAGTGAGACCATTATAAATCGATTTTCATAATTCTTTTTTTAAATGAATAGACAGTATTTAGGTCTGGTATTTTCAAAAAAATATACTTAGAGTGAAATATTATATTTAAGTGATTTTAAGTCGGTATAACATTTTTGCTAAAAATATATTTTATTCTTTAAATAAACAAATCAGACAATATTGTCAGTTTTAGTAATATAAAATATATCTCTGTCCAGTTATGTGCTCAGATTAATATAGAGACTAAGAAAGGAGATAGAAATATTGTTTCTTACTGTAGTAGGTACGTATAGCATAATAATATCATCCATAAATTGATATGAGAATGTATATATGAAATCTTCAAATAAGATTAAATTTATTTGCAATATACGTTTACATTGCAAATAAATTTATTGTTATTTAAACATTTTTCTCAAATCTTAACTCTTAATCTTATTTGTTTTCAAAAACTAGAAATTATATTTATTTTTCTTCTCCTCAATTGTAGACATATTTATAACTAGCGACACACCCTCGCTTCGCTTGCGTTCGTCCCTAGCTTGCTTCCCAATACAAACTTTCATCCTCATTTTCACCCCCTTATGAGATTCCTAGATAAAAATTATCCCTTGTGCTTTCCAGGGTCTCAAACTATCTTCTTACCAAATTTTATCTAAATCGGTTCAGTAGATCCAGAAATTACTCCCTTACAACCTCACAAACTTTACCTCTTTATATTATTAGTATAGATCAGCGGTCGGCAACCTTTCAGCAGGCAGGGGCCACAAGGTTAGGCTATACCTAGTAAAGGCGGGCCGCACTTGTGAGAGCAAAAAAAAAAACACAATTTCTAAAATGACTCTTAAATGCTTATCTATGAGACAAGGAACATTTTCATTTTTTCGGTAATTACAAATTCAAAATACTTAAAAAACATAAAAACTTTTCTTTATAAAACAGTCACAGGCCGCGGGCCGCATGGAGGCACCTCGCGGGCCGCATGCGGTCCGCGGACCGCGGGTTGCCGACCGCTGGTATAGATTAATTATCTTATTTTTGTAAAATATATTTTAAGAGATCAAAATATAAACGAATTAATTAGATACAAGTCTACCAGAGGCGAGCTCACTTTTTTATTTTGCTATTTTAGGATAGACTTTTTTATCTTTAAGTAAATAAAGTTATAAGAGCCATTCAAGGTTGAGACGAATAAAAACAAAATAATCTTTTGAATGAGAAGCGCTTTCTATGGTTTAAGACATTTATTTCTCAAAAGAATTAAAATTCACTTACAGAGAAATTACACATCTATATAACAAACATCGTGTCTTCGGACAAATCACTACATAACTTATTCACTATTGAGTTATCTACTTAGCATTATACTTTCTTTAGTATTTACTTTACCCAAAATGCAAATAATTAAAAATTAGGAAAGATAACCTAGATTTTATATTCAAGAAAAAAATAATACTTGCAAGGATTGAATAAATAGGTACTTTTATGATGTAATTTTCTAAATAATAAGTTATGAGTTTACAATAGGCAGTTGTAGCCCAGTGGTAACGCGCTTGCTTGGGTAACCGAGTGAATCGGGTTCAAATCCCGAGTCTCACACCTCTGATATTTTTATGTGCGAATCATTTCTAACATGATTACCACTTGCCTTACGGTGAAGGAAAACATAGTGAGGAAACCTGCATGTCTGAGAAAACCTAGCAAGTTTTCGAAAGATATGTGAAGTCCACCAATCCGCACTTGGCCAGCGTGGTGGACTATGGCCTGATTCCCCTCGTATTGAAGGGAGGCCCGTGCCTAGCAGCGGGACCTTAAAATGGGCTGAATACGAACGAAGTTTATAATCATAATACTAAGGTTTAACATAAATATGAAGTATTGTATATAAAGAATCAATAAATTTTAATATTCTATTTATTAAATCAACAATGAGAAAATAGAATGAAGCTTTTGATTTTAAAAGTGCTTTAAAACAAATGAACTAGCACTCAAGTAAGTTGTGCTTTGTTTAAATTTATTGTGATTCCCTTTTGCCTAGAAACTAGAGAATGAAGGAATCTTAATAGATAAACGCAGTGCGAAGTAAGAAATAAACTACAAAAGTGTGGAATTACAGTTCGCTAAGAAAACGTATAGCTTTGTAAATATTTTTTTTAAATGGAAGTGGAATTTAATTTTCTTTGTGCCTCTGCGTTTGATTGCATTTCCTATTAATATGAAGGCAGTAGCGACGCCGTCGATGCTCATAATTCGGTTAATTAAAACGTACAGTTATGTATTTTTTGTTTGATGTACTTCATTTATGTTGTCCGGAGTTTCGTTCTTTGTAAGGTTATTGAAAACAGTCCCTAAATAAAAATAGAGATAAATAAAAAATCGGTCAAGTGCGAGTCGAGACACGCACGAAGGGTTTCGTGCCATCGTACATGTATTATTACTTTATTTTAAGTTATTTTTGCTTTACTTTGCTAGTACAAACATTTTGACAAGTTACAGTTACTTAGTACCAAGTGGACTTGAAATCTGCCATGTTCAGTGTACTACTTGTAGGAAATTGAAGGCACGAAGTTCAATTATGTAAGGAAAATTGTATTGTAACAATGCTTTAAAATTTGAAGTAACATTATATTTCTATTAGATTTTATTCGCACTATCTAAAAGTGGTTAATATTAGTTATCACATCACACACAACCATCAATCATCAATCATAAATGTATGAAACATTTATTTATTATTATTGCAAATGATATTTTTAAAAATTTTAAATTATATTAAGCTATAATCTACTTGCGACTCTGCTACGAATCTGCTACGACAGCGTGGTAGGCCCAGACGGAGATGGCGGGAGGAATTGGACTCCTTCCAGAGAGAGTGGTTTACTATGGCAAAAGATAGGGAGCAGTGGAGAAAGAGTAGAGAGGCCTTTGCCCTGCAGTGGGACACTACAGGCTTATAATAATATAATAATAATATAATCTACTTCCAAAATACACAAATTAATGCGAAAATAATAAAAATGTTAAAAAATAGTATTATTATTTCTTTATTCAACTTATCACCGACGCAAAAAGGCCCTCTTTTTAATTAGAATTAAGTTATAAGTTTAACGTGTGTATCTGATATCTGTGTATCTGTGTATCTGTTTGTGGAGTCATAGCGCCTAAACGGATGAGCTGATTATAATTTCGTTTTTATAGTTTGAAAGGTGACTAGATTGAGAGTGTTATTAGCTATAAATCAAAAATCCGTTCAGCCCTTTGCAGATTATCAGCTTTTTTCTAGACAGTAAAAGGATATGAACAACTTCCATAGGTCTAATTGATTCGAACCTTAGTATCCCGTGACTTTAATGACATTGCATAGATATGGTAACATGGGCCTGATGCTGCAGCGTCACTTGGAACTGCAATATAGGTACTCAACTCTTTACTAAAATACTTGCAGTGATATCGTGTTTAGGCTCATTAAAATGGCCTCAATGACTAGGTTAGTAGGTGTTAGGGGGTTTTATAATTTTTTATTTAAAATTTATAATATTTTCAAATCTCCATAACATGTAAGGCACCTAGGGCTGCACTCCAGAGTCGTGAGAGGTGAGGTGCTGGTAATTAATATTTTTTATTTATTGTTGAGAATAAGGCTTCACGTGACACGCTCCCGCTACACTGTTTTGGAACCAATCGAAATATTAACATGTTATGTAATTAATTTTTCTTTTAAAAATAAGTCCATAGCCTCTTCTTAGAATCAATCATCTAATTAATTAGGATGGCAAATAAGGAGCTTTTCCGCTTAGAGATAGTAGCTGAAAAATCTAAAAATAGCCGACTGGTAACGATAATTTGCGTAATAGAAAGAAAATCGTTTTCCCAGTCCACCAGGATGCTCGTTTATTAAAAGAGCTTTCGTTGCGATAGCAAATATTTTTATGTTGTTAGCTTTTTTATATTTTTTTATACTTTGTATTTAAAATATTTTCTTGAATATATGAATGGTTTGTATATAAATGTCATGTTTTTAAAGTGAAAACTTCTTCTTCTAAAGTGAAAAGCAACACTGGGCACTTTTGGGATGGGCAAAAAGCACTGAATTCGCGTGACCATCACGCTTAGATACATAGTGACGCTAAAGTGACAGAGACGGAGAGTCATTTCACGAAGTGTGAACGAGATAGTTAGTGACGCCAGTTATATTTTATAAAATTGATATGTTTTTATAAAACAGAGCAATAAATTAAAATTTTATTTCTATATTAAAAAGTTGATAAAAATAATTTCTAATAAAAAAATACTTCCCAAAAAATATTTTTTAACAACCCAAAAATAATGTTTACAAGTTTGTGAAGCTAAGAAGTTTTCATTTCTGACGTGCGGTCCTACTTGTATGACTGACGGTTTTTTTTTAATTAATTGTACTAGGTGCCTTAAAACAGCTCGTATATTACTCCAGGTCATAGTCTACCTGTGTACCATTCATTTTTTAATCCGTCCAGCCAAAGTAAAGCTCCAAAAGTAACAAACACACACACATTCAAACTTACGCAGTTATAATAGTATGTAGTAGTAGAAGTATTTTACCTAATAAGGGACTAAAAAACGAATTTAATATTATCTGTTTTTTTTTGAAGTCATACTTCTTTTAGCACGCTTGAAAAAAATTATGAGAGTAAAATTTTTACGATGCACGCGCACACCGACAGTCAAAAAGAGACATTATGAAGTTAGCTGAAAGCGACATGATGAAGTTAACTGCATTCCTTTTACAGAGAGTTGTGACATACGAGATGAAATCTTTAGCTATTTTTGTTCTGTTACGCCATAAAAGTATAACTTCTTACGTGCGTACATAAGTACACACACATGTTTTTTTTTCTTTATGTTTATGCTACTAAATCAATTCTATTGATTATTCAAAGTAACAAAAGAAAAATATTCATCGAATCCGCTTTATGTCCATCCTATTGTTCGGCCGTAACCCACTCTCGTTAGTGCGGTCCAACGTATCAATGCATTTCAATTCGGTTTCAGTTACTATTTTGATGTTAATTAGAATCGCCTTACGCTATTGATTGAAATCATGTCTTAATTAATATAAACGTCATACATGTAGATCGATTATATATTATAATGTTTTATTGTAGTGGTGTATTGTTATGTAAAGCGCGTATACTTTATTACTTATTAGCTTTTCGTACTGTAACGGATTCAATTTTAGGATAAAATAAAACTATCTTTTCGGATTTCTTCGTAGATTTATTTTGATTTTTGATTCCCGACGTTTCAAATGCTTTACAGCCACCATGGTCACGGGTGAGACTAAGGTGTAAGATGTCTCAAAAGTATAATTTAGTTGTTACAGACAGCCTACCCACAAAATAACAAAATGAATTCAAAAAGTAAAAGTATTTTAGAATAATACAACAATTAGTTACTATTTTATATTTTAGTAGATCCGATAGACGTTGTCCTGCCCTAACGTTGGTTTTTCTTTTTAAGAGGACCTTGGATGAAACCCTCTAGATATCCACTCAAACACACAAAAAAAGCCGTTTAGAAAGAATTACATGACATACACACGTACAGAAGAATTGTATACCTATATAAGATATAAAATGTATCTAGCTGTTGTATAATTATCTTATTAACCTTGTTGGACTAGTAGTACGCATGTACGGCTACAATTAGAGAGAACCTGAGTCCATGCCCTGGGTCGAGCTTAAATAGTTACTAAGCTTTTCGGTGAAGAAATACTTAGTTGCAGCTCGGTGTTGAGAAATCGATTACAACACCGCCTTTCGGAGAGTACGTTAAGCTCTTGGTCTTACAGGAACGTGAGAGTTGAAGGAATACAAAGTGCACTCCTGTCTGCTTATACACCTGTGTTTAATATGTGTTAGATTGGCCGCCGAAAGCAAAATCCGTAAAGAGAACATTATTATAACAGTAGGATGTAAAAATATAATTATCAGTTTATAAGTACCTACTAGCGATGTGTTACATCAAATTAAAAAAAAATCTATTAGAACAACTGGTTTTATTTTCGTTGAACACTTAAAAAAGTCATACATATTTCACAGTGGGTTTTATCCTGCTGGTTGATTTTTTAAATAAGAAGAAATATATTTTTCAGATAAAATTTAATCTATTAAATTTCAAAAAATCCTTAAGTACTTAGATATGCATGTGATAATAAGGTTGCGTTGCCAAAAGTTTATCCATTTTAAACCTGTGTTTAGGTCCCCGGGTTTATCAATCAGTCACTCAAAACAATTATTTACAATCATTTAATAGAAAATGTTCACAAGTTGCTTTATGTGCCACTAACACCTCGGTTGTAGTCGGAGATATATCATTTGCAGCCACTTCCGCGTTCCGCGAACTTTTCTTTAGATAATATTTGTGAAGTAAGACCAATAAGTGCTGTTTGCTTGATGCTACGGTACATTTTATAATATCCTAAGTTTTAACGTTTAGTATAGATTTATCGGAGATGAGATATTTTCCCACATTAAAAAGTATCCTATATGTTGACCCGGATAATCAGATATCATCATACCAAATTTCATCAAAATCCCCCCAGTGGTTTTTTCGTGATGCGGTAACAGACAGACAGACAGTTAAAAATTCTAAAAACTCTGTATCGATAATAATGTCTATTTCAAAAAGATTTTCCAAAAAAATATTTAATGTACAGATTCGACTCAGTTACAATTTTATTATATGTATAGATTTACGTCAAATCGATACGTCCAAGGAACCACATTGAAACTCTACTACTGAGTTATATAAATTCAAATTAGCTATAATACTGATTTACAACGAAGTTTTTAGTAGGATTCGATGTCTATGTTAGACACAAATATAATTATTCTTTATTTATTCATGATTTTTTTTTTAATGTCATCCAATTTCTTCTCCAGTCACGTTCGCGTAGAATAGTGTCAAGAACACTAGTCACATTCTCGTCTTTACTTATTTGCATACCAATGTGGAGAAGTAGAGCGCTAGACCGTACCTAGTTTTGCATTCAGTGTTCTTCTTCTTCTTCGTGACACTCTTGACAGAGCGGTTGTTGTCACACGTAGCATTTTCTGTAGGAGCAGATGTGATGCTCCTCATGATTGATCGCCACAGAAGTGGTATTTAGTGTTAGCTAGACTGAAACAAATCGCGAAAGGCAAAAAATAATTTTTAGAGTTAACCTTGGACTCGGAACTCAAAGATAAGATCGCATAATATATAGTGACAACACGATCAACGATGTTATTATTTGTGTATTTACTAAAGAAAAATTCACTGAATCGAAATGGAAATTTTCCAATACTTAAAAGAAAATATCTATGCAAAGTGAATACTTGAGTGCATCTAGAATGCTTATTAAGTCCTTGCCTACTATTTTTCTACAGGCGATGAAGAAAAGTTACACAATGGCTCTCGAACCATCTCATTGTTTGGAAAGCTTTGCCCTAGAGCGGGACATCAACAAGCTTTCATTTACTGTATCGTTTTTCTTTTCGTCATATTGTTTCGCTTCATTGCCTTTCACCTGCTCAACTCTCAGGAAGTATTACACTTGTGCTTAAGTTTTATTTACATAAAACTAAAATATATTAGGGTGCTACAAATTCAAGCTTTTATGTAACAAGAAAAACTATTTACGGAGCCAAGAGTCGTCTTGTAATCATCTCCAAAATAGCTAAATAAATCTAAACAAAATGTTATAGTAGGTACCTAGTAGGAGATCCCGAATTAATTGGCGGACCCCTCACTATTTTTTGGGCGAAATATATTTTTAAATCATAAAATATATTAAAAAACACGACCCAGGGGGGTTATCACCAAAAATTGGCTCAATTCAAATTAAATCAAATCTAATTCAAAATTTTAATAGCTTTTTTTAGGTTGACACATTCCTTATTTTTTAGTTATCTATCATGTAAGCAATATCGTGGTCAAAAACTAGTTTAAATTTATAAATACAAATAATAATATCGCTTAGGTACGAAACAGGTGGCGGTTGATGTATAAGTGTGTATGAATACACGATCTAGATCTACATGCTTTTAACTAAAATTCTAATTAAAGCAAAGCTGAAGATATGTATTTATTGAATGTATGAGCAAATATTTCATTACATAAAGAGGAAAATACTACTCGCATTGTTTATTGATATGGTTTACAGTTTATGATGCCTGCATTATTTAAATAGCTTACATGCATGCCTCGTTCTCCACATTCCACATTCGTTCGATATGTGTGTTTTGACGTTCCGCCGTGATGCATCTTCATTAGGAACGTGCAGACGAAATAAAAATCGATACCGAGTTTTCAGTATCAATTGAAATATTAATGGTTTTATATCCATCATTTCTCTTCCGTACGAATCTGGTTGTTATTTTTTTTTATTTTAATTTTGTTTGTAATTTTTTTTTTATTTTGTGTTTTTGTATATACATTAGGCGTAGTCGTAAGTGTACAGAGGCAGGTGGAACTCAAGTTTCTCTACTCGACTGGTTTATATTTACCTACTTCTACTAAAATATTAGCGATATTCCCTTGCTTCGTTAGGAATTAGGATCCAATTCTAGGTGCCTTACAGTGGCCTATGTATTACTCCAGGTCATACTCTATGTGTTTACTAAATTTAATTTTAATACAAACAATATTATATAGTAAACTTGAATCTTATTTGTTATTATTACGTCTCTATGATCTGGAATAACCCATAGAATATTGTTAGTATTATATATTATTAGCAACTTACCCTCGCTTCGCTTCAGGTTCATCCCTCGACAAAAACAAATCTATCCCACGGAAACACACGATAAACAGTAACCTATGTGCTATTCCAGACTATAGTCTATCTCTGTGCCAAATTTCATCCAGATCCGTATAGCCGTTCTGGCATGAAAGAGTAACAAACATCCATCCCACAAACTTTTACATTTATAACAATATTAGTATCGATATTAAGTTAGTCTCTAATAGCGTCTCTAATAGCCCTTTGTAGCTTGATACAATATATACTCGAACGAAGCGAGGGTAAGTCCAATAGTTTACCATATTATAGCTATTTACAAAAATCATGATAATTATTATTATAGTTATATATTATAGTTGATATAATATCAAATAACAAATATTTTATTCATAAACAAACGAGACGATGAAATGAGTATATAAGGTTATTTCATCCTGAATACACTCGTCCCCTTTCTATTTTGACGGCAATTTGGGGTAGGTAAGTATACGACCTTGAACTTTACTTCCCTCAAGGGTTCGCTACAAAACACGGTGTAGATACCCTCTCAAAATTACGTAAATGTGAAGTGACAATTGTTAATTTTTTTTTTAATTTAATGTTTTGTTGAACACAACACTATATATTAACACTTTAGAAAAAATATTTTTGTCAAATTAATAACAAATAATAAAATTATAACGGGGAAAAGTTATAAATTAAATTTTTATCTGTTTGTTTGATTGCAACTTATAGAAACACACGAGTAACTTTTAAGGACTTCAATCGGTCAAGTAATAAGTTCATTTATTTATCTGCGCTCTCGTATATATAATAAGGACATTTTTTTATAGCTTTGGTTTAAACACTTAAGAGAAATCACTGCTTGAGATAATTTTTTAAATTCAAAAACAATGTTTGAGTTACATTGTTTACTTAATTATTTTTAACTATTTTTGAAGTTTCAAATCGAAATTTAACCATAATCATAATTGAAAATTTGAGGAAAACATAATATTATATGAATAGAATTTACCTAGCTATATAAAAAAACTGACTGATTCTAATATTCTTTATCGATATAAAGCTTGTCAATACGCAATGGCTACTAAAAATGAACAAAATCGTTTGATAAAGATTTTGGATCTTATGATACAAAGTGTAAGAAAACATATCTCTTAGGTGGATTTTGTTCATCATTTAAACAAAACATACTTTCAATTTAAATTAGTACTTAATCAAAAAGTAACTTCAACAATAAACTAAACATAAGCATACTTAATTACTTCAATCAATAAAGTTTTACAATATAATCATTATATCGAAAACAAATAAAAATATAAATCGCAACTCGAGCCCCGAGAATATTTATAAAACAACCCGTGCACATTTAACATCAAAGCTTGTTTACAATTTTATTACATTGCTCGCCCGGGCTGATGCATCCCAGCGGTTGCCATGGCAACGCCGGGGGCCAGCTACCTGCGTCGTGCCTGGCTTACGGTCTAGACCGAAATATATCGTGAAATACATTTATTACTACAGTTGAAAATGTACTTTATAATTAAAATAATAAGGCTTATTATGGATTGTTTGAAAAATTTTAAAGAGATGTAATAGCGAGTTGTTTAGCGTCGGAAGTCTGAAATTAGTACTCCTTTATAGGATATGAAACGGGACACTAACAAAGGCTTCTTGTTTGAGCGTTTGGGGATTAGATATGAAGGGTGTATTAATTTGATGTGGAATTGCTTGTAATATTGATTTTATCTTTTTAAGGGTTATAAAGATTAACGTTTGATATTATAGTCTAGTGTTATATGATCTGTGGTTTGAATTAATTTATTTTTATTCTAAAACAATAAAGTAGCAGGCTTTAATAAAGATTTTATATTTTTTGTAACCAAAACGTTCACTCTTATCGAGGTTCCTCTTTTAACAGTCTCTTATCAACCAACTCCCTTACATAGATATTTGTAACCAAATATAATAGTTTAATCCTCGTGTCGTCCATAAAGTCAAAAGTTACTAATAACGTACAGAAGTCTAACGGAAATGACTTACACTTTACGCAAGGTGTACCTACTTAGGAACATTCTCAATCTCAACCCAGTCACTGACTCAGTCTCTGAGCAAGTCAAGTTTCACGGGTGCACAAAAATATCATATACACAAACTGAGAAGGAAGAACTGATTGACCAAGGATATAAAAGGGGGAGGATTCAAACACCCTTATAATTAACGAAGCTTGGGGATTAATGTACGAGTTAGTAGTAATCATTCGGACGAGCAGCAGAAAGACCAACATCGATGACAGTGTTCGGCAGGCTGTTGTCTAATATCGCAACTCGAAGATGGCAATATCTCAAATAGACGAGTAGAAAATAAAAACACTGGACAAAACGTATGTGATGTGTCTCATAGTCGTTAAAAAATCCATAATAACACAAAGAAATTTGACAAAATATATCTTATGTACCAATTACCTACTTACTCACAGATAAGTAATATTTTCTCAAACGTGCTTGCTATAACATAATATATAGCGTTTCTTCTTTTATGGTAGAATTGTAAGAATTCATTTACTTTTATGTTTTAATATTATTATTTTATTCAAATGCGCCTATAACGCGTGGAAATTCTGAAAGGGATGAAAACAAGGCTGAAGGCCTAAAATGCTTTTAGTGAAATAAATCGGAGCGTGTGTCTGCATATCACCGAACGATCATAGATTTTATTTCAAACTAGCGGCTCACCCTTGCTTCTTTCGGGTCCGCCTCTAGATAAACAAAAACAAATCTATCCCACGGGAACCATATGAATTATATTATTGTAAAGTTTCATTAAAATCCAATCAGTAGTTTTTGTGTACTAAGCTGTATAAGTTACTGTAGTTTTTTATTTATCCCACGGGAACTCTTTAATTTTCCAGGATGAAAAGCAGGGGATAACACCATACAAAATTTCATTTAAATCGGTCCAATAGTTTCGCAGATTAGCATGTAAAAACAGACAAACAAACAATCAGACAGAGAAACAAAAAAATTGAAAAACTCTGGATTTGTTCTATTTCCCTTCTTACATCACCCTGACTCGGTTTTTAGCATTTTTTTTCTATGTACAGACATTCGACCTCTACAGTGTTATTATATGTATATATTTACTTTGTTCTATCGTCACGTAAAATTTATGCACTGTGGTGCAGAATAAAGATCAAAGAGTTAAATCCGCTAATGGACGCAGGTGAGTGCATTTAAGTATTTCTTAATACTCATAAAAACTCCATTTTTATATTCTTCATTTAATTGTTTGATGTTTTCTTTCTATTTTGATCTTGATTGCTCTCAGGCAAATTACACAGATGAATTTACTATTCGATTGCTATGATAAACGTGTATATTTGTCACTCGTACACGCTTAAGACGGATTTGGATAAAATTTAGTGCAAGGATAGAATATAACCTAGGTCCTAGAGTAACACATAGGCTACTGTTAGTAATAAATAGGCGTTATCTATACAGATAAATAAAATTGAAGTGTCTGTTTGTAATGTCGAAATAACAGCTTTATACTAAACGCATATGGAATTGTATACGGTACTTATAAGAAAAACACAATTTTTAAAATTTTTGTCTGCCTGTCTGTCTGTTTGTTTCGGCTAATCTTCAAAAAGGCTGGATCAATTTTAACGGGACTTTCACTGGCAGTTAGCTGATATTATAAGAACTAGGCTACTTTTATTTTAGAAAAAGAATTAGGGTTTCGCTCAAAAAAAATAAAACGTAGCTAGGGACGCACCCGAGCGAAATGAGGGTAAGTAGTTATTATAGAAAAAAATATATTTAGTGTACAGATATAACCTCTCTTCTATTCTATTTACTATATCTAGTATATTTAAACGAGCAATTCTTGTATATAAGTTTCTTTTGTATTAATCCAAGTTTTTAGTTTTTTGTCGCTAGTTGTACAAA
Source organism: Fabriciana adippe (assembly GCA_905404265.1). NCBI lineage: Eukaryota > Metazoa > Arthropoda > Insecta > Lepidoptera > Nymphalidae > Fabriciana > Fabriciana adippe. The sequence continues at coordinate 3,922,431 of FR989995.1, forward strand.
AGGCCATGTAACACACCCGAGCAAAGTAAGTAACTGATATATTACAAAAATATTTAACAGATGAACTGAGCATCCATTACAACTTCATTTATAAATGGATCTCATTTATTTATTACTAAATTCATCCAATTTGAAATAAGGTGTAGCACCATTATTATATTACTCATTGCTCTATTTGGGTTAACAGTTTCTATATACATTGCGGTTTGAACATCCCACAGATTGGATTTGTACAGTATCCGGTTGACTAGGGTTGGTCCGTAGGCCAATTATGATTATTACGCGGCAGCTTGCCTTAACGGTTAGTATACTATTTGTGTACAAAATTATAAATAACTTACTTTTTCCAGAGAAAGATAAGTGACTAATAATCATATTATTAATACTAATATAAAGTAACGAATCAAATCTACCAATTGCATTTAATACTTACAATACTTAATAATCTAAACATATAATAAAATTTCAACTGAGGCGAATCTATACATTAAATATTTTCTTATTGAAATACTCATTATTATGGATATAGAGGTCAGATCTATAGTTTTTAGAATTTTTGCCTATCTGTCTGTCTGTGGCCGCATCACGGAAAAACCACTGGAAGGATTTTGATGAAATTTGTTATGATGATAGCTGGTTACCCGGGTCAACATATAGGATACTTATTCTGCGGGAAAATATGTCATCTTTGAGAAATGTATACTAAACGTTAAAACGTAAGTAGGGACGAAACTTAGTGGAGCGAGATCGATAATTTAAATACATTAGAGATAGAAATATCGATTCCATCTTCTTGTTAAGCTTCAAAACGTGTCAATTAAGCACAGGTTAGTATAATAGACTACTTCACCATTGTCACGTAGAATGGAGAAAGATTGAACAGAATTTTTGTTTTTCGAAATTATTCTTTCACAAAATGTCATATCCAAACTTTTGATGTCAACTTTACGAGTTGTGACAAAGTAGGAAAAAGATTTTGCCTTTGACGTTGTTTATGCGTTCGACATCACATCAAATGCGATACAAAATTTTATAGTATCAATTCGTAAAGCGTAGCGTATAAGCTATATATAACTAATTGCATCAGTAAATCCGTTTTGGTTATAAGTAAAATATATTTTTCAAATTACATAATATATAAAATTGTATTATTTTCATAAAGCAAGTGTGAAGAAATCAATAACGAATAATCTTAATATTTTCTCTTTTTTTGCAATTAATTTAAGCACACTTTTTATTCTCAATAATGATAATAAGTGTTAATTAATTTATTTATCTTTATTTTTTTATAAGTAATAATGTTTTAGAATGAACATATGTAACTCCATATGGCAATAATTTTTTTGGTTACGACTAAAAATTCTGTAATTTTTAAATAAAAAACATCATATTGCAAGATACCTAGTTGAAATTGCAGCTGTATACATACATATGTAATTTACGATGTATTTGCTACCGGCCAAATATTTGTGTGGTCGTACATGTACTTGTCATATTGGCGATGTGTTCCAGCATATTACAGATGTATGCATCATATCACAGCATCATGTTACAACAATAATTAATATTTTATATTTATATTAATATGGTATCACTATTTATGTTATCTCATTAATATATTATATATATATATACATACATATATATATATATACATATATATATATATATATATATATATATATATATATATACATATTTTTTTTTGATTAAAATCAATCAAATATTATATTTTTTATGTAGAATTTTAGTTTCTGACTCTTAGTGCGAACATCGTACGAGTACAATTACAGGATTTCAATAAAACTTTTGTCTTTGTATATCCATTTTTTTTTATTTCAAGGTATGTTTAATTTTAATTGTAATATGAATAGATTGTGCAAGTTTAACGACGGCTACAATTTCCTGTAACATGCGTACTTATTAAAGCAATCTAAGCTTTCGTGTCTAGTGAGAATCTCTAACGGCCCGGCCACGACTTCTGGCCTTAGCGGCATGGGGCTGCGGGGTCTGCGAGCGGAGCGGTAGCCATGTCACGTACGCCTAGTAGCGTTAAGCGACTGTGATCGAGGTGGACGTATTTAGTCAGTGGCGTAGCGTACGGGGGGCGGTAGGGGCCGCGGCCCCAGGCGGCATATTTAAAGTGGCGGCAAAATTTCATAATAAATATTGTGTACCAACATGAAATAGAGAAAATTAATTATTTGTCACAAAAATCACTACCAACATTCAATTCTACCGGGTTTTGCTAAGTAATTTTCATTGAAATGAAATAAATAGGAAAAATGAATAGGAATTCTGATCATGCCGCCCCCTATATAAGCTACTGGACTAAGATTACGAAAGACTTTTTACTTTTGAAATATAACGGTGCGAAAAAAAATTAAAAAAACTTGACAAAGAAGAACTGCTTATTTTTATTATTCAATGAGGTTATAACATCATTGTTATTACTTACTAAATTATAAGATCTCATAAATGAATGGCTCAAACGAAATCTTTAAAATTTTGACATCATCATCATCTTTCGTCCATTTAATTTTACTCGGAAGTTCAGTCATTTTATTCGAAGACTAATAATAAATAATTTAAAAAAAAAACCTTTCCGCCCTGGGTGAATCTTCATACGCAAAAGGCGTGAAAAGTGGAAAACATGCAAAATTATAACACACAGTTATATTTATTTAGTTATTTTAGTGTGATAAGATGTAGGTAGTTATAGTTATTATTAAACAAAAAGCAAACTTTTTGCATCATTTTTGCAATTACTGATCGGTTATTTTTCCACGATTAACTTTGGTTAGTATAAAATTGAAAATATATATTTTTGAGAATATTCTGTGATCGAGTCCAAGTTTAGACCAGATATAATAATTCGTTTTTTCTGTGAAGAAATTGTCAGTAACATCCCGAAGTTGGGAAGTTGACAATGCTTCACCTTACCTCAAAGAACGCCTCAGAGAGATCGTTTTTTTATGGAACTCTTTTTCCGTGCCATTATTTGCGATTTTTTATTTTAATTCAGGCTAAATGAGCCTGTCGTTGCAACTTTTAAGAGCTTTGAGAGCAGTTGTGCTATAAGTTGGTACTGCGCTCTCAGGTCCTCTTTGTGTAGAATGCTGGCATTTTTGGTGCAGTATGCCAGAGGGAGATTTCCTCCTTTTCTCACGGTGTTCTCAGGTGATGTTGGTGTGAGATCCTGACATTATTGGTGTAGGTTGCCAGCTTCCCGATTGGTTTTTTTGGCTTCCTATGCTGACACATTTGGTTTAGGATGCTAGCGTTCTGATTAACTCTTCGTCTTACCATCTTTAGTCATTGTAGTATATTATAGCCCTATTTAAAGGGTTCGGTTCTTCCTTCTTCCAACTTTTCTAGTTGCACGAGACCGTGCTTTACATTATAGAGCGCCATGTGATTGGCGGCGTTGCTCCATGGTTTGTTGCCCCTAATGTATTCTGATGTTGTAATGCTTTCAGCAAACCCTCTTTTCCAAGTTCGAAAGGCTTGTCTGATATTTCACATGTTGTAAGGTGCGTTTTCCCAGTTTGTCTCACAACCGCTATATATAGGCGTTATGCATGTGGTATCTGGTTTCTTTGGTTGGTGAGAGGTTTGGTGTAATAATCTGTCCCGTGTCGGCTCCTGTCCTATTTGTCTTCCTTGTAGTTTTCACTTTTAGCTTCACCAGGCTTATTGGTGTTTGGGGCCTTTTTGTGGCTTTGTTCAGGTCCCGCTTCGTAAGCCTACTGTGATCACCATGGCAGGCATTTTCTGTTGCAGGCGTTCTGCGCTACTTTTCTCACGTCACTAGGATATGTGGTATAATGTTTCTGGGGATCTCCCCTGATCATATGCGTAGCAGACTGCCGATAGTATAAGCTGATGTAAATTATTTTCGTGTACGGCAGTTCGTTACGATGAATGAATTATATATTAATGGTAAATGTTCGACCTAATTCTTTAATTTCTATCCACAAGTCACAACCTTTGCTAGATGCCGTTCCAAGGTCTAGTTTAACCTTTTCACCATTCCATCAGACAGCAGATAACATGGTATAATTTAAGCATATTGTACTCTCATATTATAATCTTACAAACTTCTTGAAGCACATGTGATTTACAGTTTCTTCTTTGATCGTTGTCATTTAATTACCAAACTATTTGTGATCCCGAACCTGTAGCATTATAGATTTTAACCTATTTTGCGCAATTAAATGCTTCTTGATTTGGAATAGCAAAAGCATTGGGCCTTATTGTTAAATAATATCCATAATAAACTGAATTCTCACTTGATCTGGTCGAATCGCTTGCCAAGTTATTAATCGGAAATGGTCCCGATTTATTGGCCTTAAATTAATTGCCCAAAGAAGATGGCGGCGAATTTGACTTCGGCCCCCGGCGGCATAAGTGCACGCTACGCCACTGTATTTAGTAATGGCATTATCCAAAGTGGCTCTGCTTTACCTCGAAAGCAATTCGACGAGTCGCCGCTCAGTTCATCCCTGCGTTACCGCTGCCCGCGCCACTCTGTGTCGTGGCATCGCATTGGGTCGCGCGTAGAAGAAAGAGTTTATACGACCTCTTTTCTCGTTAAAGTCTGTTTAAAAACCATGGCTTCAAAAATTTTTGCGATATGGACCTTTTTGTGGAGGTGAAGTAAACATTTGTGTAACTAATAAGACAATTACAAAATAAAATCTCCTCAATTGTTTTGACGGGAGGGCACTAATTTATCGTCTGTTATTCAACATACTTTGGCTACTTCAAAAGCAATAAAATTAACTTTTCATCGAGCCTTAGTAAATAACTAATGTTACTACTATATAAATGCGAAAGTTTGGATGTATGGAAGTTTGTCACGCAATCACGCTAGAACAGCTGAACGGATCTGGATTAAATTTGGCACAGTATAGATTACACATAGTTTGGAATAGCACAAGGGCTACGTTTTATCTTGGAAAAATGTACGGTTGTCGTAGGATAAATTTGTTTTTGTTTTTCACTGGGGACGAACCCAAGCGAGGCGATGGTGAACCGCTAGTCACCCATATTTGTATTGAATACATACTGAGTTTATGATATTCTAGGTAATAAACTACATTAAAAACATCAATGCAAAGTCATACAAAAATCTCCCATCCTTTCGGTGATTTATATTTTGAAGTAAAACTTCTTTACGCACGCTTGACTTGGGGATAAACTGGTGAATGCGTGACGAGAGCTTTACGAAAAGTGTGATCATTTGTTGCCATGGTAACCGTTGTTATTTTCTGACAAATGATATATAAAATTATATTCTTTCCTTAAATTATATTCTATAAATATATGATTGTGATATCCCTAATATGCGTTATTTAATATTTTTTTTAGTATCTCACCTATCCTAATTGTTTAAAACATACATTGAATTTCATAAAGAGTACCGATAACCTACAGAAGTTTTATTTCTTGCGCGTGTACACATTCATACACGCACTCTTTAATTTTTTTATAAAGTTACGTTTTTATTTTATTATTGTAATATTTCACATTTAATTAGAATATACATAATTTCTGAAATTTCATCAAAGGCGTAATATATATTGAAAAGAGATTTCATGGAATCGTGTTGAACGTAAACAAAGCTTAAAATAAAATCAATATCGCAGTGCATCTAGGTCCCGGGCACAGTTCGGAGAAATAGCTCGGAGAACATAATAGGGCTTAAATTTCATGTAAGGGATGTACATCAATTATTATTATTCTGCGAACTTCATACGTATATGTATTTTAATATGAATATTTTACACGTGGGAGTGGACTCGTAATAAACAAGAACATGTACATATGTACTGATGATTTTAAAATGAACGTAAATGGGAAAGTTACGGCAAATCGGATAGATTTAGGGTTAAAAAATATTCATAAAAACTCAAAATAAGTCATGAAAAATTATAACAATAAAAAAACAATTTTTATTATTATTAAAATAAATATATTCATAACGTATGACTAGTATAGGTTTGCTTATACGCTACATTTCTGGGCTTGCTAGGCAGGTAATAGGTTAGAGTGTCAAGAGCAGATAATGATAGTGCTTCATCTCGGTATAATTATCTCTTTTGATCCATAGTCACTGTCGCATCTCAGACTTTATTATCCCTATAGATACCTACGTATTAAACTCCCATACAATTAAGTTAAAATAGAAAATCCCTATCTTATAGTAAATAAGATATCTTATAGGAAATAAAAAAAATCAAAACGGATTAGTAAGTGAAAATAGCGCGTTCAAACAAACAAACAAATACACAAACAAACCAACCAACCAACTAACAAACAAAAAAACTCTGCTTCTTTATAATATTAGTACAAATTGGCATAAAACTTATGTATAGTTCCGTTGGATTATCAATATTGAAAGAAAGAGAGGCGCCCACTCTAATAGACGGGAACTCTATATATTCTTTCATCGAATTTTTTATTTGACTTTTACAAAGTTTATGTTGAGATATGTATAGAAAACTCTAAAATATAATATAAAGATTTTCCTTATTATGAGCTAGTAAAGTCCAGGCAAAAGTTACTGTGTTAAGAAAGTAATTACTTTTGTGAAAAAAGAGGTTTTTCTTGCTTTAAAGCTGCAGTAGAAATAAATTAGTTATTTACTTACACACTTTTAGTACTGAACCAAACATCAAACATTGTAGAGCAAACTCACGTTGCAACTTTATGAATGTAAACAAAAGTAAATAGTGTCCTGCTATATTGTAATTATTCTGCATACTAAAGTTTGTTTTTACATTCGACTTGTCAAAGGGTTATTCGTTCAGAGTTTAATATTTCAATCTCTCTGTGCTAGGGCTTGAAATTTTGTTTCAAATAGTATTTACTATTATTTTTGTCAAAGGATGGTAAATATTGTATTTTCCTTTATGAGGTACATACTCTTTTTTTACCTTAGCTCGGTCGAAATATGCCCCAGTGCTCAGCAATAAGATCAGTTAAACGAATCTAATCTCCACCGCCTCTAAGCTCCATCATCAGACCTTCGGACCAAGCATGTTATAATACTACACTTATCAAAACATACTAAACGAGTCCAAGCTCGAGAGGCTTGCTATAAGCTATTGTAAAATTTCAAGTTCCAAATCAAGCTCTATTTTCCTATTTCTACATCAGATCAAATATTATATACCTTACTCGTCAAAATAAACTAAATAAACTTTAACTTTTCAGTGGTTGCTGTTAAAAATTTCAACTATCCGAGCTCCATCATTAGAGCCTCGTTTCCGAGTATCCTATGTAAACCTCGTCAGAAAAAGCTCGACGATGGCGAGTTATTGTATTATTAGGCTAAAGTCGTGTTTCTACATTTGCTTTATGACATTATTTGTTTATAAAAGAGTTAAATAGTGCATTAATAATAAAAACATCCTTGTTGTAACGTCCTTTTATCAAGAAGGACTATTTAATGAGAATGATTAATATTTCAAGGGTATTAAGGCTTTTCTTTTGTGTCACGATATCGATCTTTATAAGGAACTACCGACTCACCCTCGCTTCGCTTCGGGTTCGTCCCTAGACAAACATAGATCTATCCCACGGGAACCGTACATTTTTCCGGAATGATATATAGCCTATAGCCTTCCTCAGTTAACGGGCTATCTAATGCAAATAGAATTTTTAGTAGTAATAGTAGTTTTTGAGATTAGCGCGTTCAACCAACCAACCAAACAAACAAACTCTTCAGCTTTATAATATTAGTATAGATTAGTATTATATACTTTTATCAGTAATATATTATGTATATGTTATCATTACTTTTATTTTACTTTTTTTTTTTGCACTATATTGCCCGCTGACATCTTCTTCCACATCCAGAGGTTGACTGGAAGAGATCTCTTTTAGAGATAAGTCCACCTTTGTGAACTATATTTATTGTTGTTTTTTTTTCTGTATCACATCTAAAGTGCAATAAAGAATATAATAATGTGTCGGTTAAATCATGGACTCGAAGATCACGTACAGAACTAATTCTAAACTGGAAAAATCTACGAGTGTCTCATCTTCGTATTCCATATTTAGTATCGAGTTATTTATGATAATACTTAAGTGTATTCAAAAAAGTGTGATTCTTTATTTTATGAATAGACTCTACTTTATCTCTAAAAAGGTCATAGAGAAAGGATTTTTCAACAGTGGTAAAAAAATTGTGTATAATTTATATTCCATGAGATGGCCTTCTTTTCACCTTTAAAACCTGAATTATAAAATATTTAAAAGTCTATTAATAGTAAGGTATAGTTATAGTTTCCATTCAAAAGAAATGGATCATAATAGTTAGTACAGATCGATAGATATTAGATAGATAGTATAGTATAGTTAGTGTGATTTTTTTTATAATATGACATCGATCGGTATGTGCAATCGATTAATTAAGTAAAAATGTTCAGTTTCTCATTTTGATTCAAACGTTATTAATAGAATAAAATAAAACACTTAATTAATAAAATACATTTATTCAGGAAAATATGAGTAAGAATACAGATTTTCGAAGCATTTCTAAAGTACAGCTAGAAAGAAATAAAAAATCTATGTACATATAATATAAAAGATCCCAAATACATTTAAAGTACGTTTATAAAAACATGTAGAATGCTTTCAGGTCCAGATGAAGTGGTGTCAAAAAAATTTGGACAAGTCCATCGTTAAATCGAAGCGATTAATATCGATTTAGTGATGGAGCTATCCAGTGTCCTTGACAGACATGTAGTGACCCCGATGGGATTTTCTATTGTTGACTTCCATGTTTCTTGCTTTAGACATGACTTTCTGTATAGAAACTCTCATCCCCTATTTATTTTCCTTTTAGATATATTCAAATATATTAACCTCCACAAAGAAGGAACTCTTGAGCAAAATTTTTTTCGTACTTTTCTTCAATTTTTTATTGTTTAATATGTTGAAGAATAACATTTTTCAGATGCTTCTTCCTTTTGAAGTTGGAGGATATTTCATCGACTTTTGCCAACATTATAGTAAAAAAATATTAGAATTTGTGCTATAATGTTAGCAATAATCGAAGAAGTAAAAATACTAACAGCCTGAAAAAGAATACGATAATCTATTTACACAATTCAATATAAATAAAAATTTGAAACGGAAATACAAGATGTTTAAAATACAATTTAACAGCAAGAGAATTGCTTAATGAAATAATAAAAAGTACATATTATTATCATACAAAATTTTGCGATTTTTTTGTAGTTTAAGAGTTCAAAAATACAATGTTTACGATGAAAAATTACACGAAAATTGATATATTAAAAAAAAGCCATTTATAAAACATTTTTGAAATATTTCTTTTAATAATAATTATAAAAAAAGATATCATGATGTAAATATATTAATTGTTAAATTTGTGAGTTATATTGATTCTTATAATTTACGTTCAACAGATTCGGAATAGACTCAAGCGCGGATCCAGTCCTCAAAAAAGGTTGTGGTCACAGCGATCTAAACAATGGCTAAGTGCGTATCAGAGTAGCGACTGTTAATCAATATATTTAACTAGCAGAGCCCACGGCTTCGCCCGCGATCAAACTACGAAAAAATTAGCATTTCACAATATAAACCTTATATTATTTGTTATAGTAACTCAAAATATCCAGGATTTTAAAGATGTTAAACGTAGGTATATTCTGTAAATAAAATTTTAATTTTGAACGGAGTAGGTCATGTAACCTTTTTTATGTAAAATTATAAGCTCTACACACTTTTTTTAACTTTTTTATCTAATTTTTACCATTTTAGAGTAATTGCGAAAAAACACTTTTGACAATTTTTTCAACCTTTGCCGGGGGTTGCAAACACAACAACCTTTACACATTGTTTTTGTATCATTATAACTACGTTCTATCAAAAATGCAAAGTTGAGAGCCAAAATTTTGAATTCAGAACTTATTTGACTGGACTACATGTACATATGTCATAATTAATGGCATCCAAATTCTGTGGTATTAAATATTATAAACTCCATATAAAGTGGATGTCGAAAATTCTTAACACACGTAATGCTATAAGTTGAAATAACGTTGATCTCTTAAATAAATATAGTAACGGATGAGTTCCGTGATTTTCGGCGTTATGTTATACGGTCGGTTAAAATGTTTTGAGCAAAAGATCATCTCATCTCTTTTGTTTCAAAACATCCCACCGTTACAGATAACATTAGTTTCTTTAAAAATCTTCTTTCTTGATTTTCTTAAGTTTTCTGAACGTATATATTGTACACATATCATCATGTCATTAATATTTAAGTACAATAATATTATATAATACTAATACATATACATACATCAATAAGGCATTGTATAATTTGTGATACGCAGATTTGTGTGAGAACAAAACAGATAACATTCAAATTCTATACACCAAGTGATTTCCGAGAAAAGCGAGGTATATCTGCCTATTTATATTTATAATAAGAACACATTATTTTTGATAAAGGAAAAAGCCAAGCGTGGGTAAGAATAATATACAGATATCATTAAATATGAAGAGTTTTCATTCATCTCATGTCTCTTGTTGATCTTCTTTCTCAGTCCAATTCTGTCGTAGATATCCACAGATCTTTCGACATCCGGTTCCATGAGGATTTTACAAAACGACCCATAGAAGCGGTTGTCAAGAGACCTAATTGACATCAAAATTGTGTGATGATTTAAATATCTATAATAAAGGGAAAGACACAATACATATTAGAAACTATAAGGAATGTTATACAAAAATAATTATATATAAATAAATATATTATTAGATTTTTTGGTTAGTTTTCTCCGGGTTCCATTGTTTGAGTTTGAGTTGAGTAACTCTGGGGTAAGTTTGTACTGTGTTTGGGCTAAATTATTATATTACTTAATGAATTACTTTCTCACTATAATGTATAGAGTAAATAATAAGATTAAAAATAGGTTTACGATAACTAGCTTTCAAAATAATTATTATGACTAATTTCACAAAAAAAATGTTATGTAACATCCTTTTTCAGTCTTCTAATGACGAAGTATTTGTTAAGTCGGTTAAACCCTGAGACATCCGTCACTATGTTGTCTAGTAAACTAGAGACAGCTGCCATAAGATTTTACTGACTCAACTTTACAGCGGTATTACAAAAGTTGAAAAATCAAAAAACAAACATTAAGACATTAGTAACAAAATTTTAGGTCCTTCTTTGGTTGTACATAGGTTTACGTTTATAAATGTGGAAATTGATAACGTTCACGCATGATCTAGAACACTAAAACAGCTTCCTTGCAAATGGCCAGTTTAGTGTGATTAGCTGCGTTAGCCAAAATTTGTAAAAAATACCTGAAGTTCGGTCGGTCCTTTCCAAAATTTTTCTTCACTTCCATCTATAGTGTTTTTACGTATAGAACTAAAGTGACGAAAAATTTGGATCTGCCGATATTAACATTTTCATTTACTTTTAACTCCTTGTTTCTTCGATTTTTTTTGCTTAACATGTTGGAGGGCAACATTTTTCGGATGCTTCTTTCTTTTGGAGTTAGGTTTATTTCATCGACTCTTGTCCAACATAAAAGTAAAAAAATTAGAATTCATACTAGAATGCTAGCAATAGTCGAAGAAGTAAAAGTACCAAAACAGACAGAAAAAGTATATTATAATCTATTTACACAATTCAATATAAATAAAAAATTGAAATGAAAATACAATATGTCTAAAACACAATTTAACAACAAGAGAATTGTTTAATGAAATATTAAAAAGTAGATATTATTTATTATCATACAAAACTTGATTTTGCGTTCAAATTACATAAACTATAATAAAACTTTTTTTAAATATTTCTTTTAATAGTAACTATGAAAAAAGATATCATGATGTACAATGTAGATACATTAATTGTTAAATTTGTGAGTGATCTTGTATGTTTCTTATAATTTACGCTCAACAGATTTGCAATAGACTATACTTTGAAATTTATCCATATAACGCAGATATAATTTTCCAACTTTCTCCCAAAACTAAAAACCATCCGCTAAGATTTCTTCCTATAATTTCAAGTGATTAGGTGACATTAACACCTGTTATGCGAATCCTTTAATGACCTTGTGATTGCTTCTACATACCTTGTTTTAATTAATATGTAAGGGCAAGAATGTCGTGAATCATTGGGTTAAAGTTACCATCATCAGTCATTATTGAATATGTGTAGATACGTAAAACAGCTTTTAATTTTCATTGGTGGCAAATTAGAACCTTTTTTAATGAGTTGTATTACTTATTGTAAACAGAACTTTTACAATTAGTATACATCCCATTATGAAGGTTCTGTATTCCATTTCTAGTTCTTTCTGAAATTTTCTAAGTGGAATTGCTCCATTCGCCATCAAGCTCCAATGATATACGCATTGCTGTGAAAAAATAAACACACTACATGTTTTCACGAAAAATATTAAGTCGTTTTACAAAAGAAATACCAGTATTCGCTATGACTTTACAATTATATTATAATATTTGGATTGGTGCTCTATAAAAAAATAAAAACAATTTTAAAAATAATAAATATTTCATAGCTGCTTTGTCCATTGTATTGTTTGATGAAGAAGTTTTCAAATGATGTGGACGATGAAAATGTCTAGGGCATAAAGTTGATAGTAAATAATGACATTTTTATTTATGCCCAAAACATGTTCACATCCCCACACATTATTTATCCCATCCCTTTCTTCGTCTTCTTTCTTCTTCATTCCTTCGTCTTCTTTGGTTTTTCATTTTGTCTAATAAGTAGAACTTTTGAATGATTTTTCATTCCTTTTGCAGATTGTAGATCAATAGATAGTGCTCACCATATCTTGTAGGTCGGTACCACCATTATGGATCTACAAGAATATGGTACACTACCTACAGACCTAACTTTTTACAATATTTATCTAAGATATATGGAATGTATTAACAATGAAAATGACTTTGCCTCAATATAAATATAACGAAACTTATTACTTATTAATGTAATGATAGTAAATGCTAAAGAGTAATACGTGTGAATTACGTTTAAATATTGGCGCATAATCATATCACTAAAATGATTTGATTACTATACAGTCTCATATAGTGAGACAGGTAAAATGTAATTATCTTAATAGGTTTTTTTTTTGGTTTTTCATTTTGTTTAATAAAAGGGATTATTAATTATCTTCTTTATGATCGTTACAGATACAGTTGCAGACCAATAGGTAGTGCTCACCATCTTGTTGGTCGGTGTCACCACCATTGATTTACAAGAATATGGTACATTACCTAAAAACCTAACTTTTTACAATATTTATCTTAAGATACATACATATATGGAATATATTAATAATGAGAATGACTTGTCTCTTAATACTCGTTAATGATATGTTAATGATATAATAGTAAAGGCTGAAAAGTAACATGTGAAAATTATCGTTATAATATTGGCTCATAATCATAGCGCTAAAATGTATTGAATTTTTTTTATACAATAACTATAGGAAAATGGTAAAATGTAATTATCTTAATACAATTTAAAACATTATTAAACGAAAGAGTTGTACATGCGCTATGTGACTTATCTTTAAATAATCATGAATGAACGCTTAATTAATAAGTGTACACTCCCCTTTCTAAATATATCCTAAATTAATTCTAATATTATAATAATGTATCTTTCTTGATATGTGTACTCGAAGAAGTTAGTAAGGGCTTAAGCAACGTTGACCTACAGAAATTTGGATAAAAAATGTTTTGAGGCTCGTTATCGTGGACGCATCAAAACTATTAACTTACCCACCTTATGCAGGGCAAGAACCCTTTTAACTAAATATTGGTTATATACATAATTGCTACATTTTGTGCCCACATGCCATTTCTTTTATATTTACATCATATTTTAATTACTGCATATATATATATATATATATATATATATATATATATATATATATATATATATATATATATATATATATATTATATTTAGTGGTTTTATCTTTACATGAATCAAAAAGTCTCGCCTTTGCAGTTAACTAGGTTATATTCAAAATTACATTGTAGAGACCCACACCGTGCTTTAAATATTTACAATTTACTATGTATATGATATGGAATGTGTTTGAAATTTTGATATTCAAAAGAGATAATAATTTTTAGATGTTTTACAGAGAGTAGTTTTTAAATGTTTTGGTTTTTTGAAGTGAAACTTCTATAGGCGCGCCATTAGAGAGAAAAAAAATTGACGTTACGATTTTTGTAACGGAAATGGTTGTTACGGAAGTGAATAAATAATTAATTAAAAGTTATTTAAACTTTTATATAAATATTTCAATGAATAAATTAAATAAAAATAGATATTTGAATAAAATAATTCTTTCATTTATTTTTAAATGAGCGATGGAATAATATCAAATGAATATTGTTAAAAAAATATTTACGTGAAATATTTTTTTATACATTATAAATAATTTTTTCACCAAAAAAAATTTCATCCCTGTATTTTTTGGAGTATATAATTTTTTTGATAATTACGTTAGATTGAAAATTAAATTTTATCTTAACACCATTTGAATAATAAAATATTGTTTTTTTAAAATCGATTAAATCAATATTTTTAAAGTATCTCTCCTGTCCTTATCTATACTAATATTATAAAGCTGAAGAGTTTGTTTGATTGTTTGTTTGTTTGTTTGGTTGAACGCGCTAATCTCAGGAACTACTGGTTGGAATTGAAAAATTCTTTTTGTGTTAGATAGTCCATTTATCGAGGAAGGCTTTAGGCTATATAACATCATGCTACGACTAATAGGAGCGGAGCATGAATGAAAAATGTTGCAAAAACGGGAAAAAATGATTCCTTTTGAAAACTTCCGTTGCGTGCGCCGCGTAAACGGTTAAAGTTACGCAAAAATCGTGTATGACGGAATTGTTCCCCTTTAAAAGTTCTAAAAAAAAGTCCGCGACAGCATATGTCTATCTTTTAAGGTTGACTCAATATAACTCTTTTTATGGTGATCAAATTTGTTCTAAAATAATGCATTACTTCCGAAGGTGTTTTATAAACATGATATTAATCCTTATCCAAATAAATACGTTATGCATCACAAGTATTTAATTTTGAACAAAATTGCCCTTGACATCAATTGATTTCAATGAACATCTTAGGAGATATCATAGTTTTAAAATTTACATATTTAACTTTACGCGGACTATGGGTGAGCACGCTCTCAGCCCGATGCTAGGCGAGGGCGGGGCGGTGGTGAGGGGGGAGGGCGCTGGCCGCCGGCCGGTAGCTCTGCGAGCAGTCACTATTCCACGCGGACGAAGTCGCGGGCAAAAGCTAGTTATTTATAAAACATAAATTGAATTTCACAAAAAATACCGATAACCTACAGAAATTTCACTTCTTGCGCGTGTGCACATTAATACATGCACTCTTTAATTTTTGAATGATTATATGAATAATACTTTTCGAGTGTAATTGACTAAAAGGGAGGAAATTTACAATAAGCTATTTCCTACTATACACATCGCATACATATAAATAGTGATTAACAAATCAAATACATAGTGGTTTCTATGTTAGACGGTGCTTAATTAGAACAGAATTAGTTATTGATGTAAAATTAATATATTCGTTTATAAATAATAAATAAGTTTGCTCTAGGCTCTAAATCTAAGGGCTACTAAATATCACAAATGCAGCTCGGATGATTCATATTTACATACTACACAAATGTCCATGACATATATACTACTAATAAATAGCACAGCCAGATTTTGATAAGATCATCGTGTTAATAAATTATAGTATCTAACTTTTCTATAATTATGCTTTTTATGTTAATACTTATGATTGTCTTTCCAAATTGAAGATATCACAAAACAAGAAATGAATAAAATTCAGAATGCTCCCATTCTTATAATTTCAAGTCCATGTTTCTTATGAATGTCTAAAAGTATATTTTGATCGCTGGAGTAGAAACAAAATTAATTGATTATTATCAAAAAATAGTTTTTAAATACATTCATTTTGTTTTGTTAGAATTTATGAATAATAATACCTTTGTATTTAAATTCATCTTAATAATGATTTATCATTAAAGAATCTGATGAGGGTAAATTTAAATATTACGAACATGTGTAATGTGTAATGTGTGCCAACATATGCATGATATAGAAAAGCTACATACAGTAAAATATATTATAAAGAGGTATATATTTCCAGTATATGAACTTATTCCCTAAATAAGTACCTAATAACTTTATTTATTTAAAATTAAATTCGATTTTGTTAGATTTTTGCAAATATTTAATATATTATATTAAATAAAAAGTTTTTTCGGGTTTTTCGGGAGAGACTTCTCTCCTGTGTTTATTTTTATGACCATGTAATTTTAAAATATCTGAAAAATTGATTTATTTCTGAATTCTTATATTGTAATTGTTGATGTTATACATCTAAGTAAAATATGTTATAGAGGTATTTTCGGAAGTTCATTCGATTTTTACATCTTAATTATTATATTATGGTGAAGATATTTTAACTATCAGCAAATATGATTAACATTAAAGAACTAGTGTTGCTTACATATTTTCTTTAATATTTTTTTAAATAATTTATCGATAATACTAACGTATGTACTAAATAAGTATTTACAAACTACTTTTCATGCACGCAACCATGTGGACTCTATTTTATTAAATATGCATTTTATATACTACTAATACTATTTTTTTTAAGTATTTATACTAAATAGTAACACAGTGTATAAAAACATAACAGTGAACTAACGCCTTTGATGTTTGAGTAAAAGCCGACACCGCGTGGCGTACTCCGCAGTACGCAGGGTTGTCACAGTTTGCTTTATAATTTAATTAAAATATAATAATATTATTTATCGAAGTTCTTCATAGCAATGAATACAAAAAGGCATTTCGCGGAGGCAAATTCAAATAGAGTTTTACAATGTTTCGTATAAAAATAAAATATACAATTGGTTTAACAAATATTTGATTTGATTAGTTTAATAATTTTTATGTAACATTATAATTAATTTAATGAATAACTAGATAATTAGAATGAAATAAATTTAGCTATCATAAAAATAAATTAAATCTAGCAAATTATATTACATAAGATAAATTGGATTTAGTTTTATATATTTATCATTATTTTTAATTTTTTAGCAAAGTTAGTTTTATATAATATAATATAATTAATAAATTTCCAAATCACCAATGGGCAACGGACAATATTTTCGGATTCTAGATTTACTGGATTTGAAATTTCTATTTGCTTGATATAATATAGTCTTATACTCGTAAATGAAATAATAAAAAAATATAACTATAAGCTTAGATTCCAACACCCATATCATTTTACTAGCAAATTAATGTCCGCTATCTTAGGATTGAAAATGGATGTCGTTTTCGTAATCAGCACTCTCTAGAAACCTTGCAAATGACACCGATAGAATTTTTGAAAAAACAGATGTCCGCCATCTTGGATTTGAAAATGGATGCCATTTTCGTAATCAGCACGCCAAGGAATCGCGAAAATGACGCCCATGTCATTGTGAAAAAAATGTCGGCCATCTTGGATTTGAAAATGGATGTCATTTTCTTAATCAGCATCCTGAGAAACCTCGAAAATGACATCCATGTCATTATTTAGAACAAAACGGATGTCCACCATCTTGGATTTTAAAAATGGATGTAATTTTCTTAATCAGCACCCTAAGAAACCTCGAAAATGATACCCATATCATTATTGAGAAAAAATCGGATGTCCGCCATCTTGGATTTGAAAATGGGTGTTATTTTCGTAATCAGCACCCTGAGAAACCTCGATAATAACACCCATGTCATTATTGAGAAAAAAAACAAATGTGCGCCATCTTAGATTCGAAAGTGGATGTCATTTTCGTAATCAGCACCCCAAAAAACCGCGAAAATGATGCCCATGTTATTGTTGAAAAAAAAAAGATGTCGGCGATCTTGGATTTGAAAATAGATGTCATTTTCGTAATCAACACCCCGAGAATCCGCGCCATTATTAAACACATCCGCGGATTTCTATGTAAACACTTATTCAACAAACATGCGACAGCCCTTAAACTCGTGTCCCGAGCTACTAACTAATTTGGGCGGCAGAAATGTATGCAGCTCGGGCTCGCCTACCCGCGTCTCACCCCTCACACCCCGCACGATTGCCCTGTCTAGACGGCTTCGTTGGATGACTGTATTGTTTTATAGACTGTGATAGTAATAAGTTAAGTTAATAACGCATTTTTTTTACTTTTTAATATTTTTTATCTATTTTTGACTTTTGTTCATATATTTTTTTACGTTAGTTAAAAATGTATTTTTATAATACTAAGATTATTATTTACTAGAACTTATACTCCTTTTAAGATATGTGATATAGCGTATACATTATTTATGTAGGTCTAATTTTTACATATTATAATATATTTACAATAAGCATGATCAGCTGTTTAAATCGATATAGCTAATGCCTAAAAATTTATGTTAATGTTATTTATACTAGTTACATAATTTTAGTACTTTTTTTTATTTATTTTTTTTTGTTTTTTTTGTTTTGTCAATTTTTTTATTATTTTTTGTTGTAGCTGAAAATGTATTTTTATATCTTTTACTTGAAATTATACTACTTTAATAATAATTTTATTCACTATTACGAGTACTCAAGTAGTAAAATCTAAAGTATATAGTATATTATATTAAAGTACATATGATTGGCATATATATTTACATGCCACTAATACTAATATGTATATTTTTAGTAAATATCAATGTTAAGTCTAGTTAATAACGCATTTTTTTTTTACTTTTTAATATTTTTTATCTATTTTTGTTCTTTTTTCATATTTTTTTTATAATGTTAGTTGAAAATGTATTTTTATAATTCAAAGATTTTTATTAAATAGAACTTATACTTCTCTTAAGATATGTAATATGACATATACATTATTTATATAGGTCCAAATTTTACATATTATGATATATGTATTTACAATAAGCTTTCAGCTGTTTAAATCGATATAGCTAATGCCTAAAAATTTATGTTAATGTTATTTATACTAGTTACATAATTTTAGTACTTTTTTTTATTTATTTTTTTTGTTTTTTTTGTTTTGTCAATTTTTTTATTATTTTTTATTGTTGTAGCTGAAAATGTATTTTTATATCTTTTACTTGAAATTATACTACTTTAATAATAATTTTATTCACTATTACGAGTACTCAAGTAGTAAAATCTAAATTATATAGTATATTATATTAAAGTACATATGATTGGCATATATATTTACATGCCACTAATACTAATATGTATATTTTTAGTAAATATCAATGTTAAGTCTAGTTAATAACGCATTTTTTTTTACTTTTTAATATTTTTTATCTATTTTTGTTCTTTTTTCATATTTTTTTTATAATGTTAGTTGAAAATGTATTTTTATAATTCAAAGATTTTTATTAAATAGAACTTATACTTCTTTTAAGATATGTAATATGACATATACATTATTTATATAGGTCCAAATTTTACATATTATGATATATGTATTTACAATAAGCTTTCAGCTGTTTAAATCGATATAGCTAATGCCTAAAAATTTATGTTAATGTTATTTATACTAGTTACATAATTTTAGTACTTTTTTTATTTATTTCTATTTTTTGTTTTTTTTGTTTTGTCAATTTTTTTATTATTTTTTATTGTTGTAGCTGAAAATGTATTTTTATATCTTTTACTTGAAATTATACTACTTTAATAATAGTTTTATTCACTATTATTCAAGTAGTAAAATCTAAAGTATATAGTATATTATATTAAATTACATATACTATATTAAATATAATATATTACTGCCTCGGTGCGGCTGCACACCCGTAGGTCCTGGGTTCGAGTCCCGGGTCGGACCAAGTTTAGTTATTGAGTCTTTCTGTCTAGTAAGACTCGTCTCGTAAGCCATCGTAAAGCCGTCGGTCCTACGCCTTTAACTCTCACCGGTCGTGTCGAATAGTCGTCCCACCGGAGTATGAGAGTGACAGGAATAGAGAGTGCACTTGTGTCTGCGCGTACATTTGTGCACTGTAATATCTCCTGCGCAGTTGGCTAGTCTCAATGAGATTGGCCGCCGTGGCCGGAGTCGGTCAGGAGGACATCATCACATATGATTGGCATGTATATTTACATATCATTAATACTAATATGTATTTTTTTTAGTAAATATCAATGTTAAGTCTAGTTAATAATGTATTTTTTTAACTTTATAATATTTTGTATTTTTTTTTCGACTTTATTTCAATTTTTTATAAAATAGTAGCTGGAAATGTATTTTTACAATTCTAAGATTTTTATTTACAAGAAGCTAAACTAATTTTAAGATATATTTGGCATATACATACCTTATTTATGTAGCTCTAATTATTCCATTTTATATGCTTACAATAAGAATAATCAGCTGTTTAAATCGATATCTGACGTCTAAAAAATTATGTAAATATTATAAATTTTGTATTTTTTTACTTTTTTTTTACTTTTTTTTTGTTTCGTCAACCTTTGAATAAATCACGAACGTAAGTATTAATGTACTTTTTTTTTTACTTTTTGTATTTTGTTTTTTTTTTGTTTCGCTATAGCTGAAACTGTATTTTTATATTTATTTCTTTAAAATTTTACTACATTAATGTAATAAATAATCATTTTATTCTCTATTATAAAGTAGACAAGTTTCAAATAAATATGTATGGTATAATGTAATATGTTATGCATACAATAATCATAATCAGTTGTTTAAATTAATATTTATCTAATTTATAAAATTACCTAAATAACTTTTTTTTATTTTTTCTATTTTTTTTATTTTTTTCTACTGTTTTGTCAACTTTTTTGTTTTTTTTTTATGTTTTTATTATTTAATATATTATTTTTTAATATAATAATAGCTAGAATGTATCTTTATTATTTGTATTAACTTGAAATATTACTACTATATTAATACAGAATAAGATATGTTTATCATATCTAATATATAAATTTCTCATGTCATGATGTCTGTGGTCGCACTTCTCCGTAACGGTATGTTTGGTAGGTATTTTTCACCCTCCTACCCCAGCCCCCATTTTTTAAGTAACTAGGGGCGAAACCGAGCGGAGCGAGGGAGAGTCACTACTATAAATGTATTACTTTTATAGCTCTAATTTATTTTCTATATCTTATACGAATACATTTAAAATAAGCATAATCATTTGTTGAAATCGATATTTAATCTTTAAGAAGTAATTCTATTTTCTAATAATACTAGTTTTGTTCTTTAATTTTTTGTTATTTTCCTATTTTTATATACATAATTAGCTAATTTAATAAATTACAATTTATGATTATAACATATAATAGATATGTTTGAATATATACTACTTGTTTATATTTGTAAGCATTTAATTTATTTTGTTTTGAAATACCCATGGGTTTTTTTATTTTTTTTATTTTTTTTGTGTATTTATAATACATTTTTTCCTATTATGTTTGGCATATATATTATGTATGTAACTCTAATTTTTATGTATTACGCTAATTTTTACGTATTATTCTTTAAACTAAGCATAATCAGCTGTTTTAATTGATCCTTATCTAAACATATTTATAAATAACTATTTTTACTTTTTTGTATTTTTTATTTTTTTCTTTTGTTTTGTATTTTTTTTTGTTATTTTTCTATCTTATAAGCATAATAGGCTAATTGTATTAATATCTTATCTCTAAAAATGATGTAGATATGTTTTAATATGTAGAACTTATTTATATTTGTAAGCATTTTATTGTACTTTTAGAAATATTCAAGGTTTTTTCTATTTAATTTTTTTTTTATTTTATTTGTGTATTTATAATACATTCTCTTTTTAAATTTAATAATCCTAATAACAACCGTATTTAGATTTTTTTATATCGAAAATATAGATATAATATACTTATTTTTCATATGCTTATATCCAATACTATCTATATTTTATACGTTGTAAAGACTTGAGATCTATACATATAATACATTTTGATGTAGTTTTATTGTATCATACCAGCAAGTTAATATTTTTTATCTGGAAGTCTATTAATGCGAAGAATCTAAACGAAGAATGTATGGTATTTATAATATACAATATTACTAAATTATTATATAATATAATACAATGTCCTCCTAACTGATTCCGGCCACGGTGGCCAATCTCATTGAGATTTGAGACTAGCCAACTGCGCAAAAGATATTATAGTGCAAAAGTGGCGCGCAGACACAAGTGCACTCTCTATTCCTGTCACTCTCATACTCCGGTGGGACGACTACTCGACACAACCGGTGAGAGTTAAGGCGCAGGAACAACGGCTTTACGTGCTCTCCGAGGCACGGGGGTGAAACACCGCCAGTTTCCCAACTCCGGGCTGTTGCTGAGGCTTACTATACAGAAAGATTCAATAACTAAACTTGGCCCGACGCAGGACTCGAACCCAGGACGTGTGCAGCCGTACATGCTAGCCACTTTTAATTAATTTTTTATCACATTTTTTTTTATTTTTTTTATTTTTGGCTTTTAATTTATCACATTATACCTAATTAGATCATAATAAAATTCGAATTCGAACTTGAACCACTTGGTAACTTATCCAGGGGCTCTAAGTATTAACTATGTGTTCAACTGCTTTAACATATATTTTCCTAAAGTTAGTAAATAATCACTACATTTTTTTATATTTTGATATATTTTAATATTTCTCATAATTATGGACTTTTATTTTATTACATTATAATAATGGCATATTAAAATTCGTATTCGAACTTGAACCACTTGGTAACTTATCCAGGGGCTCTAAGTATTAACTATGTGTTCAACTACTTTAGCATATATTTTCCTAAAGTTACTAAAAAATCTCATTTTTTTTTATTTTGTCATCTTTTTTGTATTTTTTTATTTATATATTTTTTCATTCTTTTTTTGCCAAGCGAAGGTCGAGTGAAAAGCTAGTAGTAAATATAAATTGTTTTTTTTTGTTCGTTTTTTTTTATTTTTGTATTTTTTTTTGTTACATATGTATACGTATGCAATTTTAATTTATTTAGAGTATGCTTTAAGTTCTAACGTAAGATATTATGTTTGTTTATGTTTTTCAATTTCAGATATGTGGATATCCTGGCATCATATCGCAATAACAACAATATTATGTTGTCAGTGAAAACGTTAAAAATATTAAAAACAGCGATGACTTTAAGTTTCTGCTATCACTTAAAGTATCTTAATTATTAACTTAGTGAAGCTAATAAGGACAGTGTATCTACGGCCTATTTATTCTAAAAAAACGAAAATGCAATAAAGCCACGTTACATACTGCGTCCTATCATTATAATGCAAGTGTATGATAAAGCTCTTAGTTTTTATGTTATTGAGTAGTCTTTTTTTTTTAGTATATACATCTACTTCTGATGTTCCTAAAGTGTAAATCTGATATTCTAACTAAAGTACTATAATAAATTATATATAATATTTGATACGAGATTAAAATATTTACACACTACTCAGTGTTTGAGCTTGTAGGCTTATTTTAGTTTTTAATATACATACATTTAATCCTAAGTGTTTACATATACATTTTAAAATGGTCTGGGAATGCATCACGAGAAAACCACTGGACAGATTTTTCTGAAATTTGTTATGATGATAGCTGGTTATCCGGATCAACATTTAGAATACTTTTTACTGCGGGAAATATCCATTCATTCTAAAAAAATGTTCGTATGAAAATTATATGCTTGGGATTACCTTAGAAAACCATTTTTATGTTGGTATTTTTGTCGTTATTAAATCGGTAAATCCAAAATCCACCCACATTACACGAGTTCCACCCACATTAGACCGAATTAACATATTTTGCTATATTTTAATATTCCTCATAATTATGGATTTTTATTTTATTATACGAGTATTTTAATTATGTCATATTAAAATTCGAATTCGAACTTTAACCACTTGGTAACGTATCCAGGGGCTCTAACGAAGTATCAACTATGTGTTCAACTACTTTAGCATATATTTTTCTTAAGTTACTAAAAATTCACTAGGTATGTTTTTTTTTATTTTTTTTTTCATTTTTTATTGTTTTTTGTATTTTTTTAATTATTTATTTTTTTCATTAATTTTTTTGCCAAATGAGGGCCGAGTAAAAAGCTAGTAGTAAATATAAAATACAATACATTTTTCTAATGTTTTGTTCGTCTTTTTTGTATTTTTCCATTTTTTGTTACATATGTATACCTACGCAATTTTAATTTATTTGGAGTATGATTTAAGTTCTAACATAAGATATTATTTTGTTCTTCGGCATCACACCGAAAATACAACAATATTATGTTGTCAGTGAAAAAGTTAAAAATAATTCAGACAGCGATAACATTAAGTTTCCGCTATCACTTAAAGTATCTTTATCATTAAGTTAGTGAAGCTTATAAGGACGGCGTATCTAGGGTCAATTCATTCTAAAAAAAAGAAAATGTAATAAATCCACGTTACATACTACATACGTCTTAACATTATAGTGATACATAATGAATACATATGTGTATGATAAAACTCTTAATTTTGTAAAGCCTATATCTCATATTCTAACTAGAGCACTAAAATAAACTATCTATAATATTTGATACGAGATTAAAATATTTACACACTACTAAGTGTTTAGTATTTGGACATATCTTGGTTTTTAATATACAGTGGCGTGCTGTATTTATATGTACAGTTTTTTGTTCTTTTTGTATTTTTAATTTAAAAATAAAAACCTCTATAAATAAATGTTAAAAATACCAAGTTATTTTTATATATACATACATACACACATTGGTATTGTATTCTTAAGTTAGAGGTAAGTTAATAATATTTTTATAATTATATAAACGTAACGTACCTATTTATTAATTGGCATATATTAATAAAACTATTACTTAATTGAGTGAATTTATAATATAAAAAACAATATTTTTAATGATATATTTCTTTTTTTTTATATTTTTTCCATTTTTCATATTTTTTTTCTATTTTTTACTTTTTTTTTGTTTGATTTTAATTATACTGAATGATATTTACAATGTAAGTATATACATATTAGACTAATGATTTTTTTTGTATTTATCTAATTTATTTTGTTTTTTTTTTTCGTTTTGTATTATTTAATAGCATTTTTACTAAAGCTACTTATTTTTTTTAATTAATTCTTACTTTACTATAAAGAATAGCTTAAACATATCCACCTTTTTTCGACAATATACTCGTACATAATAAACATAGTTAAAAAAAATAGGCTTTTGACAAACCTACTGTACGGGTCTCGTCAAAATGAAACAAAAAGACTCAATTTACTAAACCTATTAAAGAGTTCCACTAGCCATTTCCTGGCATCATAATAAAAAAAAAAATTGGTGGTACTAAATTATTATATTGACTTCCGGATTTCTCATACTTAAAGATTCAAATCTGTACGACGAAGTATAGGAAGTTAAAATCGATTTTTAAGATTAGATTTCATAGTAATTAAAATTAGATATAAGTGAGACTAAAAACAAGTTAAAAGCGAGAGTGAGAAGTAAGTATTTTGATGAAAATTGGTAAAGAAGTCTGACATAAAGTTTTTTTTTCTCTAATGGGACAAAGGGGGCAAACGGGCAAGAGGCTCACCTGATGGGAAGTGATTACCTCTGCCCATGGACATCTGCAACACTGCAGGGCTTGCAGATGCGTTGCCGACCTTTCAGGAAAGGAAGGGGGTGAGGGGGAGGGAGGAGTGAGGGGGAGGGAGGAGGAAGGGGGAGGGAGGAGGGATGGGGAGGGAGGATGGATGGGGAGGGAGGAGGGATGGGGAGGGAGGAGGGATGGGGAGTGGGCCTCCCGGACTCTCACTTACCGGACGAAACGCGACAGCATAGCTGCCACTTCACGCCGGTCTCCTGTGAGAGAGTGGTACTATACGGGGCGTGCCGGCCCATTCGGCTGCTACTCTTAAGTATCCAGCATGGCACTACCACTTGATTATTTGATATTTTGTTTATGATAAAAAGGCTAGAATTATAGCATATATTTAAAAATTAAACGATACGAGGACTTTTTTGTAATGATTTAACTTTTATCTGTTTTCTTTCTTTTTGATTCTATAATATCATTAACATTCTCTTAACATTTTTACATATTATGTAAATTATAAGAGCGTTATCTATACATATAATAAAATTCTGAGTCGAATCTGTACATGAAATATTTTTTGGAAAATATTATCGATACAGAGGCCGAATCTATAGTTTGTAGAATTTTTGTCGTTTGTAGAATGAGAAAACCACTGGACAGATTTTGATGAAATTTAGTATGACGATAGCTGATTATCCGGGTCAACATATAGGATACTTTTTACTGCGGGAAAATATCTCATCTCTGAGAAATCTACTAACAGTTAAAACGTACCAAGGCACGAACACAAGTGGAGCGAGGGTGAGTCGTTAGTTGTAAATATAATTTTCTGATGTGGTTATTCAAATGAAATATTTTAAAAGCCGTATAAATAAAAGGAGAGTACTTATATAATGCCGAACACACTTTGATGAGTATCTTGATTAAGTTTCCTAAGATATTTTCTTACTATTATTAATATATTATTTACATTGAAATATTAAATTATTCCTTATTATATAAATTCGTTACCTTCCATAGATTTTTTTATGTTAGTCGTCGATCGTAAATGTATGATGCGAAATATTAGCGCTGTTTTCAGTACCGTATGTATATAATAGAGATAGAGATTGAGAATAATCTATAGATCATTAGATTAAAAATATTATAATTATAATACAATTACCTTCTAAGGGGTTAGAAGTAATTAATCACTTAATTATTCAAACATTGCCGTTAGCCTTATTTGTCCATTCGTTTGGGACAATTACTGGAATTATCACTTACATTATTTCTAAGCAAACTCGAAATAAGTAGTAATATATTCTATTTGTACAATGACAGTGAAGCCGTGGGCAAAAACTAGTAAAGTTATATAGGTATTAATTATATGATTCAAAATCTATGATGAAATAAACTACAAAAATGCTAGAAAATGGAATAATTTCTAAACTATAGTTCCTGTCGTTTTTGAACTTAATAAGTATGTAGTCCCTACCAAAATTACTTAAATACAAATATTAAAATAGTTTTTAAAGCAAGTTAAATAAGACAAATAGTAAGAAAGATGAAAATAATTACATCTTTGAACATTTTTGTTTATCATGTTCCAGGCGTTTGAATTGCTGATACAAACAGTGAGCGTTGCCATGACTACAGATTGTAATTGCTATGCTAACGTAATATAAGCTCTGTACACTAGATTTTATGATCCATTTTAGAAAAATAAGACTAATAAAAAATGTTGTCGTAGCGCTTGTCATCTGAAATATTCGTACTGACCTGTACATCCCCGGAAAAGATTACCTGAAAAATAAAGTATTGTGAAATCTATTTTTACAAGAATATTTTTAATTTTTCTAAAAATATTTTTAATAAAAATTAATTATATTATATTTTATAAAGTGGCATTAAATAAAATGGTAAAATTTTTAATGAGTGAAATATCTTACCGTAAATGACATTTAATTTCGGTTTTGTGTAAACGTCGCTTTAGTCGTTTCCGCCGTAAAATTTTTAGGAGTAAAAACAATATCAGTACAAGTGTCCTCTTGATCGTGTTTCTTAGAATAAGTCTCATATTGCCTCTATTATTTAAATTTTTGTTTTGACTCGGATTTGGCTTACATCCCGATTCTTTTTCCATATGGATATTAATTAGACGTTCTGCAAACATTAATATATAGGTACATGAAAGCTGTTATAAAAAAAATAAAGTGTACCAATATATAAAATAAATGAGTAAATATATTAATATATACATATTTTATAATCACTTACGTAAATATGAAAGACAAGTTAAGTAAAAGTAAAAGAAAATCTTTAAAATAATATTAAAACATTTTACTTACAAGTTTCGGAGATACTGAAGAAACTCGACACAAAATTCAAACTTCGTCACTTTTTTCTTATTTATGGCTTATTTAACTTCACTTTGTACATTTTAACTCTTATGAAATTTTTCATTAAATTCTTATTTTATAATTTACCTGTAAATATGTAAATTGCAATTGTTTATAAATACTGAATATAATTAATATAGTTATAATAAGTATTTATAGACAAGTGCTGTTCACATACTTACAGGTAAATTATGAAATTAAATTATCACAGCCTTTAGCAAGTTACATATCAGTACTAAAAAGGCGAGATGTGATCTGGTGGAAGTTCAGGCTGCGACTGCAGCTCGAACTGAGGTCCCGGGAATACGTTGGAGGGCGGTTCCTCCCAGTGCAACAAATTTCACGCCCTCCTGGGGGATGGGTGTGTAGTTTCCCGCGCTCCCCAGACTCCCTTTTCCAAGAATCTAGAATTACAGATTACATGGAGGCAAGCTTACAATGTTGCCGTCGATTTAAATATTTTTTATATAAAATAATATTTCGAAAAAATATTTTGTAATACTTTAAATTGTTATTTATGTATTATAGTTTTATTATGAAGTTTAACAGCATTAAATCTCAGTATATATTTTTTTAATATTACATTAGAATATTATTGAAAATATAACCTATTAACTATAGTTAGCTTTTTTCATTACTATTTTTTATTGTTTGGGCTACCAGCCATTCGACAAGCGAGGGTAAGTCGCTAGTATTATATAATTCTTTTGTTATTTTTTAAAAAACATTGCATAATATATGTACACATTTTTTTTTGTTATGTATTGTACTATAAATTATGTGTTATCTTGTAAACGTTAAGTCGAAAAAATATTTTCTAAGCATTTCATAGTAGTTTACATGATATTATACCAGCTAGAGATATAAATAAAAAGTTCTGCGAGCTTACTTAAACGTTGTTGCTTTCTTTAAAATACACGATTCTTAAAAACGTTAAAAGTTAGTCTTATTTATTTTCATTTCAATTTATATGAGAATATAAATATAGTATGAAAAATTTTTTTAATATTTTATACTTGCTATGAGTCTTGCTACGTGTATACAATATACACATATACATCTTATGTATCCAACTGCATAATAATAATATGTTTCTCCGTCAATTTCTTCTCATATTTTTAGTTCGTTTTTAGTTTTTACGCAGTCGGTTTTTTTTTTATTTTTATAATTTAATTCTTAATTTACAGATTATTACTTTAAGCAAGCTAGACATTTAAAGCTTTATCTTGATAATATATAATGATTCCTTTTTCTAGTTATCCATAAACACCCACCCTGAGTTGTAGCGTTAAAATAGTTAATCTAGCTCTTCAAGGAAGCTTCCAGATGATAAAAGTGAAAATGTATTTTTAAAAGCGAGTTTGTATGTATAGAACTTTCTTTCTTAGAATTTATATAGATACTAGCGACTCACCCTCGCTGCGCTCGGGGTCGTCCCTTGTTATGTTTTAAAGTTCAGTATAGATTTCTTAAAGATGAGGTATTTTCCCGCAGTAAAAAGTATCCTATATGTTGACCCGGATAATCAGCTACGATCATACTAAATTTCATCAAAATTTGTCCAGTGATTTTCTTATGATGCGTTCCTAGACACAGACAGACAGACAAAAAAAATTAAAAGCTATAGTTTCGGCCTCTGTATCGATAATAATGACTATTTCAATAAGATTTTTCAAAAAATATTTAATGTACAAATTCAACTCAAGTTGGAATTTTATCTAATATATAAAATTCTCGTGTCACAGTTTTCGTTGCCATACTCCTCCGAAACGGCTTGACCGATTTTGATGAAATTTTTTGTGCTTATCCGGTATCTATGAGAATCGGTCAACATCTATTTTTCATCCCCCTAAATGTTAGGGGTAGTCCACCCCTAAATTTTATTTTTTATTTTTTAGACAAAATTTTTAATTTCTATTTTTTTATGATACAGCATACAAAAATACATACAATCCTCAATTTTCAACCTTCTACGATCAACCCTTATTTTTTAATAGCCATTTTAGTAATAGGAAATTATTTATATGGCAAAACATCGTTTGCCGGGTCAGCTAGTTATATGTATAGATAGATGTATTGTCAATTTTTCACAAGTGTGCTTTCTGACCCCATATGGTTCTTGAAGAACAGATTATTTTTAAACCGGAAACGAGGGTATACAAATAAAACAACTGAAATAAATAAAAATGCTTATAAAATACGTATTAATAATAATGACCTAACTTTTGATCTATTTTATGTTTTGTTTTTCAATTTTAACCTCCTTCTTCACCTAATACATGCACATGGATAATTTATAAACCATTGTTAGTGCGCCTAACATCATCCTAACAGCCTAGGCGAAGTGTAACATGTCAATCTGCATCTCACAAAGCAACCATCAGTTAATTGAATATCTAAGGGAGAGATTCATAGTAGTAATTCTATCTTAAGTCAAAATGACTTTATATGCAGAAGTTTACTTTTAAAAATTTTGATTTTTCAGTCGTATTAATCAAATCAAATAAGCTCTGATATCAACATTTTCATAAAAAAGTTGAATTTGTTCTAAGCTAATTTGAACCATTCTAATAGTACCTATACCAGTAATATTGTTGTCAACCCTCCACGAGGGCCCAGAAATTGGCGTCAAACATTTCTGTTTACAATAACTCCAAAATGGTAAGATTTAGATAAAAAAATATTTCAAATAAAAGTTGTAGACCATAAAATTCCACTTAGTAAAGTTTCAAAGACTTTTTCGATAATTTTAAAGTAAAAAAAAGTTGATTATTGTTAAAAAAAAAACTCTGAAAATTATAATGTTTACCTAGAGCGCTGAATTTTTGATTCATTATAGTTTGAAACCTATTGAAATCATTTTAAAGTGTAAATTTGGTGTCCACCTTCAAGAAGGGTCCGAGGATTTCATATTTAGCAGGATTTCATATTTATTTTCGAAATATATCAAAAACGGTAAGAGATAGAGAAAAACGTTACAAATGAATGTTGGATAAAATGCGTGAAAAGAGTCAACTAATTTTAATAATTATAAAAACAAAATTAAAAGTTTGTTCAAAATTCTTTCGAATCATAATTAAGCTAGAAAGCTGATTTTTTGATATAATTTAGTTTGAAGCACCTTGTAAATATTTCAATATATAAAATTGATATCAATCCACAACAAGTATCTGAAAATTGGAATTTAAAATATATTTTTAAAATAACTCAAAAACGGTGAATGATAGAGAAAATTATTTCGGATATAAATTGTAGAAGATGAAATTTCATGTAAAAACGTTTGTAAAATATTAAAATCAGAACCGTTCAAGGACATGAAAAGTTAAATTTAAAAATTATCTTTGAAATAGCTCAAAAATGGCAAATCAAAAAAATATGTTCCAAATAAAAGTTAAAATTTTACGTAAAGAAGGTTATGTTAAGTAACTTTTCTTGATAATTTTAAAATAAAAAATGTCTAACATTTAATTAATATCTTTATAAAGCAATAAAAGGTGTAGCAAAAAATACTTCTAGGGCTGCATTAAAACAAAGCGAGAGTAAGTCGCTAGCTCAGTATAAAAAAAACTATAAGAATATTTTCTGTTAACTGTTAAGTGTTAAGTTTTTTAAACATTCTTCCCAGCTTTAAGGCATCATTTTTCCGAACATAGAATTTGCTTTCTTTCTTGTAATTTTCCTACACTGAATAAAAATGTCTATTTATTTTATACTAGCTACGACCAGTTCAAAAAATTAAAGAGTGCGTGTATGAATGTGTACACGCGCAAGAAGTAAAACTTCTGTAGGTTATCGGTACTCTTTATGAAATTCAATTTATGTTTTAAATAATTAGGATAGGTTAGGTTAGGTTAAAAAAGACAAAATTAAGTAAATTTTGTTTAAGATTGAGTGAATCTTTTTAAAATTAAGGAATTATAGGTTTGAGTTACTACTAATTTTGTAGGTGAAAAAAATCGCCATCTTAAATTTCACTTCAATTCAACAAGCTGTTACACTGTAAAGAAGTAAATAATACACTTTCAATTATCAATTAACGTACAAACATACAAACTTTTACATTTAAAATATTAGAATCGATAGTGTGATTCCAGGTCAAAATCAATTAGGTATCAAACACATAACGCCCCTTATAGCCTACTGACACAATGCTCCCCTTCCGACGGGTTATTAATAAAGTCTGTGCCAGTCTGTTACCGGTAATAAGGAATTTCTGAATGTTGCCGGGCGATGTGGAAATTTGCTGTTCTATTAACTGGGTATAATTTTATTAACATTACTTTTTTTTATCTTTTAGATAGGTAGATATATCGAAAAAAATAATTAAAAAGTACGTGTATGAATGTGTACACGCGCAAGAATAAAACTTCTGTAGGTTATCTGTACTCTTTATGAAATTCAATTTATGTTTTTTAACCGACTTCAAAAAAGGAGGAGGTTCTCAATTTGTTGGAACCTTTTTTTTATGTATGTTCACCGATTACTCGAAGACGCCTGAACCGATTTGGAGAATTCTTTTTTTGTTTCAAAGGGTATTCTTCCCAGGTGGTCCCATTTAAATTTTATCGAAATCGGTCAAGCGGTTTTTAAATAAATGGCTTAATCGAATATGTTTATAAAAATCTTTCTTCTTACAAATTACCTGCTTATTACATCTACACCAAAAATGGAAAAATAAAAACTTAAAAAAAAAAAAAAAAAACTGACTTCCAGGCACTGAAAAGTAAAAAATAACTAAACAGGGGTCTTCATTTAGAATAGATCTATCTAATCAGATATTTTCGA
Source organism: Fabriciana adippe (assembly GCA_905404265.1). Taxonomy (NCBI): domain Eukaryota; kingdom Metazoa; phylum Arthropoda; class Insecta; order Lepidoptera; family Nymphalidae; genus Fabriciana; species Fabriciana adippe. Next base: position 3,955,367 of record FR989995.1, read on the forward strand.
AGTCGGTGTGCTTTGATTAAAAGAGAAAAAAAAATTGATTAAAAAAGAAGAAAAAACTGTTCTAAATGTAGCTTACATAAATAGCAAAATAAAACCAAAGCTTTAACCAATTCCCAAAAAGGATGAGGTTCTATGTTTGTTTGTATGTATTTTTTTTATGTATGTTCACCGATTTTTTCAGAAACACCTATTTTGTTGGTTTAAATTGTACTATATTAAAACCCCCAGTCGTTATGATTTTTTTCGACATCTTCCACAATTATCGTCATATTTCAGCCAATTTACACAAAACCTTAGTTAATTATACACCTAAACCTTTTTCATGAATCACTCCGTCTATTATTGAAAATTGTACGAAAATCCGTTTGGTAGTTTTTGAGTTTATCACGTTCAGACAGAAAGACGCGGCGAGGAGACTTTGTTTTGTAATATGTAGTGGTTAAAATAAATATCTTTGAGAGTGCTTGTATTGTTTAACTTTGAAACAATCGATTTTATTCAAATTATTTTATACTGGTGTATGAATTAGCAGCCTGAGCTTTAATTTACCCCTGCCCCCTTCCACCGTGTAATACTGTAAGTACTGTGCATCGTTATTATTTTAACAATGGATACCTTAATTGTACAGGCCTTAATTAATTTACACATCACGATTTATACCGCAGTTTTTAATAAGTGCATGTTTCCTATGAGAGCATACAATTTTATTTATGTAGGTACATGTTGGTGCTAAATGAATTGTAAATGCAAAGAACTATAAATTAGAATGCTTTATAGAAGAAATAGCGACTGATCCTCGCTTCGCTCGGGTGCGACCGGTAGGTTTTAATATTTTTCGGTAGTACCTTACTACTTTTTCTAAAGTAAAAGTCGCCTAAGTTACTCCTTATAATAGCAGCTATCTGCCAGTTAAAGTCCCATCAAAATTGGTTTAGCCGTTTCGGAGATTAGCCGGAACAAACAGACAGACAGACAGACACAAATTTTAAAAATCTTTTTTTATTATTATTATTATTTATCTTTATAGATAGGGTATGAAGTCGATTTTGATTTTCTTTTTTTTTTTATGAATCATATAAATAATTTTCTCTAAGCGATTTCAATTTACTAGTTCATTCATTAATTTGATTTACTTGAACACAATTTTTCGGTATTGGTTTTAAATTATTATAAATTATATATGAATTTACAAATTTTATTTACTTAAAATATATTTATAATTGGAGTGTTTAGGTATATATGAGTAATAATCACTGTAGAATATCAAATGGAATATTACCATACAGGCTTGACTATCTTCTATACGTTTAAATTCAACCTCATTTATCAGTTCTCGAGGCAACGTCCGCCATATATACATAAGCTGTGAAAATATTGAAAATATTTTTTTCCCCAGTTGATCGTATTATCTGTAATTAAGCGTCCTGCCCTTCCGGCGGATAACTTCGTTTTGAAGGCGCGTTGGTTAAGTAGTTAAACTAATAATCCTCCGTCATCTAGGTGCATGTCCGCTTAAAAATACCGGAGGTGCTACCGCTAAATTGAATAGATCCGTTACGTTTTTTAATATTGAAAATGTTTTTTATTACTTCGGTACAGGCTCAATTTTTAGCGAAAATGCGACATCGCCTTGGTGTCGTGGGTTTTGAGACTAGGTAGCTGATTAAGATGTTAAAAGACGCGTCTCGATGAGTACTATAAAATGCAAAAAAGTTTTTAAAAACTCATAAACTTTGAAAAATGCATTTTTTCGCCCGGTTTCCTAAATTTAAATTCCCCGCTAAATAGCAAAGCCTTTTGATGAAAATCGAGTCAGCCGTCTTGTCACCAGTAAAGACAATAGGACGAGGATATATTCTAAGTTCATTACAGTTTTTATTAATTGAAACATAGCAACGAACTTCACAATTTCACTATATTCATAATTTTATAATATACCAATGAATATCAGAATTAATAAAAGATATGAAATGCAAAGTACTTTCTTTATTCAACCCATAAACTTTGGCCTTCCAGACCTAAAGTCGCTTACATGTCTAAAGTTTCTTAGTTTAGATCTGAATTTTCCTTTTTTCTTCAAACGCCCCATGTGTTGTAATGTTCTTATCGCTGGTAAAAATCTGTACACGGCGTTCATCTCATCTCCCATGCAAAAGAGGAATGATGCCTCTACATATGCTATAAATAAAAACAATAATTCAACCCTTATTAACGCCTCACTGCTGGGTAATATCACAATGCGATGTATAGCCCAGAAGTAAGATGTAGCAGGTGGGATAGAGCAAGCCAAAGCCCACCAGGCTCACCAAACGTGGGTTGGTGGAGTTCACACATAATTTTTTTAAAGTTGCTAAAGTTGTTTACCGTCAGAACCTACATATATATAACCCACATGCTCTTTATATTTGGCCATACAAATCCATGAAAATGCCGTTTTACTACAAAATATTTTTCAAATTATAAAGTAATTTATAAAATTGTCAGACTTTCATATGAGCTTTCATAGCTCTTTTCATAGCAATTATACGTACATTTCACTAGCATATACATTTCCACACCTACACTACGTTGTTTGCGAACGCGTGGGATTTGTGAATTCAACTTAATAAAAGGACTTTGAACGACGCGACGGATGGACGACAGACAATCGATTGAAATAAAATTTATTTTATTTAGTACAAAACCTGTCAAGTAATTTTTGCATTATGATAAATTTTGCAATTTTCATTTTTTCACTGTTTTCGTTCCTGCGATGAAAATAATAATATATCTCTCTCGCAAATATAACTTATCTTTGTCTCAAAGTTCAGTATTTAGACTGTAAACAGATATGTACATAAATATGTATATATACGATTTAAGTAAGGAAACTCTGGACGGATTTAAATGAAATTTATTACACCGATAGATTATGATTTATAGAACTTCCTAAAAGGTGAATCTGCCAGTTTTAAATATTATAAATACAAAAGACACCTAAGGAAACGAGGATAAGTTGTTAATAAAATTATAAATCCATGCAATACTTATTTTAGTGTTTACAATGTACTAAATAGGTGAAATTTTCCATAACCAGTGCGCAGCGTAGCGTAATCACTACATATTATGTAGTATAAAACAAAGTCGCTTCCCGCTGTCTGTTCCTATATATGCACAGATCTTTAAAACTACGCAATGGATTTTAATGTGGTTTTTTTAATAGATAGAGTGATTTAAGTGTAAGGTTTATATGTATAATCCATGCATAACATAGTAGAGAAACACTGATAATTTTAGAGGTTTCTAATGTGATGTCGCAAATAAACACATTTTTTTGCGCTTACATTGCAAACGCTGACTGAACCCTACGAGATAGATCAAAATAATGTACTACAGTAATGTACACCTTAAAAAGGTCTACAAAAAAGTCAGCGATGGCGTATGTCTATCTCTTAAGGATTACATAGTATATCCATTTTACTATATCCAAGCTAGGGACGAACCCGAGCGAAGCGAGGGTGAGTCGCTAGTATAAATTCAAATTTCACTTCAAAATCCCCATCAAAACATAATGTAAGCGTACAAAGCAAACCAATTATTGCTATACATTGATGGGTTCAAATCTCTCATATCCTTTTCATCGATAGCAACCCTTCCATAAATTAAACTACCACAATTTTGTACAAAATGATAGATGCAACAGATTTTGATATCAGTGTAGGCGTTACAGACGTTGACAAGTGCCTTGGGCGGCAATACACGATATTGATTGAACGGCTGTCATCGCCAAGCCTTTGATGCCGATGCACAATTTAAACAGTTGCATGCAGGTAAATAAACACATCCACATATTATGTAACATGACCAGAATAACAAGACCCCTTCAACTCTATCGCCCCGTTTCATTAAGTTGTCCATCGACTACGATACAAATTAAACATATTTTATAAAATGCAATTTTCATTTAATCAAAGCTAGTTGATTCGAAATTGTAATTTCTTTTCTGTTTGTAAGGACTTCATTTTCTTTTACGTTAATTAAATTCGCAATAGCATTGGTATTGAAAAATTATTTCTCTTATTGAAGGATTCATAATATTTTAATATTTAGCAACAATATTTATTATTGTTAGGTACTAGAACTTACTCTCTCTCCGTCGGATGCGTCCCCTTTTTTATTATGAACTATACTAATATTATAAGGAGAAAAGATTTTTTTGTTTGTTTGCTTGTAATGAATAAGCTCCGAAACTACTGAATCGATTTAGATGAAGTTTGGTAAGAAGATATTTTGAGACCACGGGAAGGACATAGGATAGTTTTTATTCCGGAAATCATTCCATAAGGGGGTGAAAATGAGGGTGAAAGTTTGTATGGGGAAGAAACCCGAGCGAAGCGAGCTGAGTCGCTAGTACTAAATATAGGTAGCATCACAATGGCCTATGTATTGCTTCAGATCATAGACTATTTGTTTATTACATCCAAATAGATCTAGCCGTGTTAACATGAATGAGTATCAAATATACATATAATAAATTTGCCTAGAAAAGTATCACACTTATGATTTGATTCAATAGAATTATAATTTGAAAAAGTGGATTTGAAAATTGTAAAACAATGCTATTTTCATACGAATAAGATCTAAGTAGCTAGTAGTCATAATTTTTTTTTCCTAACATCACGTTGTTTCCTTCGCAAATTAGACGATACTCCATTTTTAATTTTCTATTGATACATTGCAATCAATAGAAAATTAAGAATGGATATATGAAGTATTGGATATTTGTCGCTTAAATTATTTCTTTTTAATAAATAACAGTAGTGACCCTCTCGTCACTCGTGTGCCTCCCTAGGTGCCTAACAGTAAGCGATGAAGCAACCTTTTTTCGTATACATTTTAATTCGACTTCTTAATTAAATTAAGATTTCTTACAATAAATATGTTTTTATCAAAATAAAAAATAGCCTGTAGCACTCGACGGTAATGTATCTTCTTACTAGGGAAAGAATCTTCCGAATCGTATCTGTGTTTTCAGATATTTCTCCCCCTACATACAAACTTACAAATTTTACCTCTTTGTTATATTAATGTAGATTTATTTACTAACATGAACTATGAGCTGTAGGGCTTTTGTTCTCCCAGTACATTTTACATTGGGCGACATCCATAAAACAATGATTTTGGAACATAATGGAGGGTTCTCGTGCCACTATGCCGGGTACTCCGCAGACAGGAGCGTAGGTGTCTGGGCATCGCTGTAACAATTTTAATATTGTTGTTCTGACATTAACACATAACACCATCTAGTTCCATGATAAGCTACGAGGCTTGTGTTATGGATACCAGATAGTTGATACACTACACATATACATCTTTAAAAATATAAATATAATAAATATAAACACCCATGACTGGAGTACAAACATTCGTACTCATCACACAAATGAATGCCCCTAGCGGGACTCGAACCCGTGACCGCTGGCACAGCAAGTAGAGTCACTACAAACTGAGCCAAACGTGTCGTCAATTTTAAAATTCAAAATATTAATTTAAATCATACTAGTAACGCCCTTGCTTTGCCACAGTCTAAAAAAGCATATCAATGAATTGATATGCTTTTATTCGTTGATGCACGAAAAAAGGACAGGTCAATAAATACAGTTTCAGTCTGGTTACCGTGGTAGAGTTAAGAAAATGCTTTCTGGCTGTCGGTGTGCGCGCGCATCTTAAAAATTTTACTCTTATAATTGTTCCCAAACATGCCAAAAGAAGTATAACTTCAAAAATGTCTGTTTTTTAAAAAGTTAATTGAAAGGCTAAAATATGTATAAATGAATATTTAAATATAAATAATAATATTATACGTTTTTGAACACTATTATTAAATAAAGAAGAATTTTTTTACACTAAGCTGGTGCTTAACCATCTCCAGACAAATGTATTGGTAATCCGTAATATTCTTGACCGACAGTAACTTGTGACAATTACTTTAGTTAATTAGTATGGCGTTGCACCAAAGAATAATTTGTATAGATGAATTAGGTATTAAATAAAGCTTACAAATGGACACTTGTGGTAGCATGAAGAGAGAGTAGGAATACTCAATGAATCATTGCTTATATTTTCAGGCTTTACAATCCAAGGTACGAATACTTTTATCGGTCCCGCATATTTTAGCAGCCTTCGTCTAGTGTTTAAAGGAAATATTTCTTTCATTGGTAAATCAAATACATGAGATGCAGCGAAAAATGTATCAACAGTATCATTTATGTCACTGTAATTTCCAAGAAAATTACTATTGACTACTACTAAATTGGTAACATTGTCAATATTTTTAATAACTTTTTTGTCATTTAAAATATTTTTATTAGACAACTGATCTTCGTTCGAAATACTGTCGCTTTCGCAAATAAAACTATCAGTTTCAGTAAATTGCAAATCTTCTTCGCAATTGTGTTTCATCATCTCACATTTACTTCTGAAAAACCTTACTCGGTATCCGACTCCATCTTTTCTGATTCCACAAACGTTTTTCATATTATTTTGTATACAATGAAAATGTTTACAATTTCCTTCGCTGTTTTTGTAAAACAGTATATTATTCAGTTTTTGCTCATTACGTTTGGGATAATCTGACCTCTTATTAAAACCTGCTGCAAATGACTGTTCACAGTACTCGCTGTTAATTAATCCGTAAGCTGCAACATGGAATAGTCCTTTGTAATAATTATAATGTAATACTTTTAAAATAATACACGTTTTTAAGCTTTAGTAGTAGGATTAAATCCCGGGAAGCTGTATTGATTTTACTTTTATTCATTGTATTTCTAGTTACGTTTTAATCCTTTAGTATGGAACATATAGCGCTTACGAAGAAAAGTATTGTAACTCAGTATTGACAAAAATGACAGATCGAAATAATTTTCTGTTATATATTTAAAGCCCATAAAAATTGGCACAACTGAGACACAATTTTGTCACTTGCAGTAGTCGATTGTTTAGAGTAAATATGTATGTTAAATTAACAGCTCTACTTCATTTTAAATCTTAAAAGTTTAAGTGAGAGACTTTACTTGTTTGTTTAGACTTAAAATTATTGAGAAGTTTATTTATTTTTCCATTGTATTTCTATTTAAAATTATCTATATTATAAATAAATAAATATTATGTTGGGACATCTAATTCCGTGGTAAGCTACGAGGCTTATGTAATGGATACCAGATAGTTGATACACTTCACATATAAGGCTTAAATACATACATATTATAAATATAAACACCCATGACTGGAGTACAAACATTCGTGCTCATGACACAAATGAATGCCCCCAGCGGGATTCGAACGCATGATCGCTGGCACAGCAAGTAGGGTCACTGCAAACTGAGCCAAACGTGTTGTCAAATGTTAGTCATATAAATACAATATAATGCAAACCCCATTACACGATAGAAAATTTAATAATGCGATAGTTTACAAACAAGTTTACCGTACTCCTCGTCAACATTGCATCCGTATTTCAATAACTCGCATTCGTTTTCAAATAACTTCAATCTAAAACCATCTCCTTCAGTGCGGAAGCCACAAACACTGTTGTTTTCAGAACTTTGACACGTCAGGTTCGCACAAAATTCAGTTTTCTCTACATCTGTGGCTTTCGAAAGCGCGTTACATAATATTAATAAAAATACGTAATAAGATTCCATTGATTGCATTGTTGAGTAAAATGGAATAGGTTATGCCTTTTTATTGCTCATGTTTTAATTGAATTGCAATTTCCCATAGTAAAATTGCTATAAAGAAATTTTATCTTATATATTTTTAATTTTAAAGGATATTTTAAATAAAATTATCTTTTCGGATTTTTTCGCGCATTTATTTTGATTTTTGGTTCTCAACGTTTCGAATGCTTTACAGAAATCATGGTCACGGGAGAATATCCACGAATCAAATGTGTATCAAAAAAATTAAAGAGTGCGTGTATGAATGTGTACACGCACTCTTTAATTTTTTTGATACACATTTGATTCGTGGATATTCTCCCGTGACCATGATTTCTGTAAAGCATTCGAAACGTTGAGAACCAAAAATCAAAATAAATGCGCGAAAAAATCCGAAAAGATAATTTTATTTAAAATATCCTTTAAAATTAAACTTCTGTAGGTTATTATAAATAAGTAGGATAAGTGAGATACTAGAAATAACGCATATTACGCATATTACAATCATATATTTATAGAATATCATTTAAGGAAAGAATATAATATTATACTTATGTCATTCGTCAGACAATAGCAACGGTTACCATGGCAACAAACGTACGTACATTTTTTCGTAACGCATTCACCAGCTTACCCCCCCCCCCCCCCCCCAAGTCAAGCGTGCGAAAATGCCGGATCCGCCGGATTACCGGATCCGTTTTTCCGGATTGCAATCCCTAATTAATACACTATGTAAATGTAGGGAACGACATTAAAGCGCAGCGTCACTGACGCCGTGTCAGTGTCTGTGCGACTGTGACGTTAGACCCTAGCGATACTGCCGCGCTCATGTTCGCAGTGTCGCCGCCGCCCACGTGTATTTTGAGGTATTTTTAATAAAAAATCATAAAATGACATCTGTTGAGGCGTTTACTGAAGAAGATGATGAAATTTTAATTACACTGGTGTCTCGGCATCCATTGCTTTATAATTTACTTTTTTATATTGTTTTATAATTAATAATGTTGTAGAAACCTTCATTGTTTCGACTTTTTGATGAAAATTGGATGAGTGGAGGCCCTTTCTACGCTGAAATAGTATCGAATTAAAAGGCCATTATCTTCTTCCTCTTCTATAATCAATTTAAGTAAATCTATAATGAAATACTTTTAAAAGAGCTATCGAGATGTGGTGGGCGCGGCAAAGGCGATACGATGATGGACGTCTGTTGTGGCTATCCAAAGTCACCAAGGCATCACTGACACCAGTCAACTTACGCGGCGTCGGTAACGCTATAAAGGCCGCGTTATTGACGCTTGCCTCGAAAGTCTACCTTTAACAGGGTCGAATCTCTTCTGCATAGGGCCTCTACATGCAACATCTCTATTATTTTGCCAAAAATTGCTAGCACCGGATCCGGTCGCCGGATCCGGTATATTGGTACCGGATCCGGTAAACGTTTGATGATGCCGGATCCGCCGGATTACCGGATCCGTTTTTCCGGATTGCAATCCCTACATAGAACTCAGTACATTTTGTGATAGGCCTCTTAATATCGAAAAAGTACCCTAATTTTCAATCGAAAATTCTCACGTCTGCCATCTAGTTTAGAATATTAATAATAAACTACTTATACCAAAATTTGTGATTTTAAAACAACATCTAATTGTAAAATTAGTGAGTAAAATAGGATAATAAAATATGATTTACAGTTCATAATTTATTTTAGGATTTAATTTGATAGATTTTTATATTAACATGAATTTTTAATGTAAAATGGATTTAACTTACAATAGGTTTTGTAATATTGTTACTTTATGATTTCCGCCATTTATCAAGATTAGTAATTATTTAACTTAATAAGGTCATAAAGGTTTGTTGTTGGGATGAATTGTTATTTTATATAATTTTTGTAATTTAAAAATATAAATTATATTTTTTAAAGATGGTAAAATGATCATGCTATTGATAGATATCGTAGTTGAGTTGTTAAATATGTAATAGGTGGGATCATTCTTGAATCTTGATGATGATTTATGTTTTTTTTTTGATTTTGACAATTTGCATACTGAGTAATATTAAGTAAAATAAATTAAAAAAAATAAATAAATATAGATGACGGATTTTATTATAATAAATAAAAAAAATAAGCAAATATTATGCTATCTCTCTTTCAAGAGAAAGAGAATTACTGCTTAAGTTAAAAAGTACAAAAAAATATATTATGTAGTATTATTTTTATTATACCTTATTCTCAAAAATTATATATTAATTTAACTAATACACACATAAAATTTCCACTATTTCTTTAAAGAAAGTAAACGATCTGTATGGCAAAATCGAGAATAGTAGCATAAACAGAAAATCACGCTACTATTTTTTACTTTGATATTTATTTTGGCGGACTCCGTCAATTCTTTAGTCTAAGACATCGAGATCATGAGCCGATGCATTGATTGTAGAATGAATTGGATTTATTGTAGCAACGAACCGCTCTAATACAATAAGGATTTGTAACAAGTGGTAAAATGATAATAATAATGCTTTTTGGGAGACGAAGAAATACTTGCCTTCATTTAACTTTGTTTTATTTTGTTATGCTGTATATTAATTATGCTGTTATTTTAGTATACCTAATAAACTGATAATGATAATTAATAAAATAAATTTTAACATCGAGTTATCTTTTTTATTTTTAACGCATTGCTTGTATTGCTGGGTTGTAACGTACGTTTTTACGTGAGAATGAGATAATCTCCGCCGTAAAAAGTACCTAGTCACTCTCCAGCCCTTCAACTATCTCCACACAAAAAATCATGCCAATCCGTAACTCTGTTTCAATGTGAGATTAGGACAAACAAACACATTTTGACATTTATAATATTAAGTACGGATTTTCAACCTTGTAACCCAACTTGTATGAGGACTGGTCTTCTCTTTTCGATAATTATTAATTGATTGGTTATTGATTATATTACGGAATAGGGAAAATATTTTTGATTTATGTAATTTACATTAAGCAAAAAGAACTTCACTATTAATAAATGAAGAAGTAAATGACGTTTTCTAGAAGGCTGGCCCAACTGATCATTAATCCGACTGATAAAAGACCACGCCTCACCATTAACATGAAATAAAACAAGAGCGACGGACCAACCAAGAACGTTTTCTGGCTATACTGGCTGGTTATGGAGTTTTAGCTCTAATACTCAATATAGCATCTATGTTTATTAAAATTTTAAGAACAAAAAAAATTGTATTGATTTTTTTAAATTGTTATATTTTTTAAAAGGGCTTTCGGGCTACTAATAACACATAAATGCCATTAAATTATCACATATATATTATGTATGTACATATAATATAATACATACTTATCATTAGGTATATATTAATCTCTCTGTATATTACGTACACAAGACTGAGGCTTTACGTATTTTCTTTTAGTATCAGGATTATAGAGTACTTGGTACGAGTATAAGTTTGATAATATCCCATTTTATTAAGGGCATAATATACTTTTCTATGAATTTATTGAAAATAATTATTGTTTGAAGCATATAATATATTGTTGTTATTTTAGTCACGATTTTAAACGATCTATTAACGTCAAAACGTTATGTTTAATTACTCTTATGTATGTATATGTAATAATATGTTTAATTATTTTAATAAATATTACCTATAAAAAAATCACAATTTTTACACGACTGTCTCAAAATGGTAATATTTTCAGAATGTGTGTGTGAAAATACCTAAGTATTTTTTATATACATGTAATGCCCTAAATAAAAAAAAATGAAAAAAAAAAACCATCGATGAGAGATTAACCTCTTGTCAGTGTCATATTGTAATTTGTATACTACAATTAATGTAATCTGTTATTATTATTAAGTATTAACCAACCCCAAGATGCCTTACATTATGACATCATTAAAATTCAATAAAGATATGAACATTAGCTATTATTATTTAAAAACTACAATAAAATATTGTTTTAAAGATACATTTTAACGACTACAATATATTTATGAAACGGAACACATCACATGAACGGCAATATGGATATTTGTTAGTGAAAATAATTAATTGGAAATCGTTCTTGGTCAAAAAGTCAAAAGGCAATTAATTAGTACTGAAAATATGCTCTACTGGTTCTTTTTACAGCAATTACGCAATAGTACTGTCATATTTTGTTTTACAAATAATTTCTCATAGTACCTAGGTACTGCAAAAATGTTTCTGACTATTAACTGTTTCATTTTGTACTGGTATAACAAAATTACTTTGATTTAAGAAGAGTAAAGATTAAGAGTTCCAGTACACTATGATGCTGCAGATTTTCCTAACGTCTTATAGTTTTTTGTTTTTGGTTTTTATCAGTAGAAATTGCGCACATTATAACGTTTTGGTATGGCTAGATAATCTCTCCTTTTCCTTGTCCTTATCCTACGCTACGTGAGGTCGGTACGACATGTTCTACTTCTCTGTATTAGCTGTCATCTCAGCACTCATACATTTTACACAAAAATATCCTCTTTCACGCAGTAGATAATACAGTATACCTGTCACTTATTCATATTAATTATATTATTAGCTGATAAGAAGTCTGCAGTGTGCGGTGACTCTAAATATTAAATGAAGGGACGTGTGCTTATGCCAATATTGTAGCGAGCTTAAGAAAGTGTTTGGTATATTAAAAAGGTTTAATATTTTAAATAATTAGTTTTGTCATTAAGTTTTGTTCAATTAATCCCTCCCGGACAAATTCTAAGAAATCCGTGCGAATTTCCGAGAATTCAATTGTTATCTAGCACACCGGTGTGCTCGCGGTCCGCGAGGAGTTAATAATATTATATTTGAGCAATATATTTCATTACTGTAGCAGAGAATTGATAGGTTCCCTCTTTTTTCATATCTCTTACAAGTAGGTTATGTAAAAATCTATAACAGAGGTCTAATTTAATTTTGCTAAAATGACAAAAATCTATGTATTTACAAGCTACAGGCGAAACTAGGTATATCATTAAAAGAACAAAAATATATAATTCATACTCTGTACACCCATAATATTAGGTATATTATGAATAGATATTATTTATCTATACATATAATAAAATTGAAGAGGTCGAATGTCTGTGCATAGAAAAAAAAATGCTAAAAACTAAGTAAGGGGGGTATAAGAAGAGAAATAAAACAAATCCTGATTTTTTCATTTTTTTTGATTCTTTGTCTGTTTGTACGAGCTAATCTCCGAAAGTGTGGAATCGATTTAAACGAAATTTTGCATGATGGTGCCTTATATCCCCGATCAACATTTTACATACTTTTCATCCCGGAAAATTAAAGAGCGACCGCTGGCACAGCAAAAGGGTCACTACAAACTGAGCCAAACGTGTCGTCAATAAAAAAAATGCGTTAAAATTGCAATTGGAGAAAATGTCATTTTGTAAACATGCATTTTCTTGAAAATGAGTTATTCACAAAGATATTCGAAGTTATTGAAGTAGTAGGTTTTCCTGATTTAATATAACTGCGACGTACGTAATGCAAAATATCCGCTCGGAAGTAACCAATTTGCAATGTAGTGCTTTCAAAGGCTTCCTTATAGTGACTACATACATTAATGTACTTTGTAGAGAAAATTTACCTTTGAGGGCTTAGTGTCTAAACTTTTCCATTTTTAGCTATACCTAATATCAAAATTTTGCTGGCTGAAATATTTTAGAAGCTCTATTATCATATTTTTGTTACAGTTTTCTTAAACATGCTTCATCAACATATCTCTGCAACTCAGTGGCGTAGCGTACGGGGGGCGGTGGGGGCCGCGGCCCCAGGCGGCATTTTTAAAGTGGCGGCAAAATTTCACAATAAATATTGTGCACCAACATGAAATAGAGAAAATTAATTATTTGTCACAAAAATCACTACCAACACATTCTATCGGATTATTGCTAAGTAATTTTCATTACTGAATAGGAATTCTGATCATGCCGCCCCCTGTATAAGCTACTGGACTAAGATTACGAAAGACTTTTTACTTTTGAAATATAACGGTGCGAAAAAATTAAAAAAAAAAACTTGACAAAGAAGAACTACTTATTTTTATTATTCAATGAGGTTATAACATCATTGTTATTATTTACTAAATTATAAGATCTCATAAATAAATGGCTCAAACGAAATCTTTAAAATTTTGACATCATCATCATCTTTCGTCCATTTAATTTTACTCGGAAGTTCAGTCATTTTATTCGAAGACTAATAATAAACAATTAAAAGAAAAAAAACCTTTCCGCCCTGGGTGAATCTTCATACGCAAAAGGCGTGAAAAGTAGAAAACATGCAAAATTATAACACACAGTTATATTTATTTAGTTATTATAGTGTGATAAGAAGTAGGTAGTTATAGTTATTATTAAACAAAAAGCAAATGTTTTGCATCATTTTTGCAATTACTATCGGTTATTTTTCCACGATTAACTTTGGTTAGTATAAAATTGAAAAATATATTTTTGAGAATATTCTGTGTTCGAGTCCCAGTTTAGACCAGAGACAATAATTCGTTTTTTCTGTGAAGAAATTGTCAGTAACATCCCGAAGTTGGGAAGTTGATAACGCTTCACCTTACCTTAAAGAACGCTTCAGAAAGAACGTTTTTTTATGGAATATGTGAATACCACATACTCTTTTTCCGTGTCATTATTTGAGATTTTTTATTTTAATTCAGGCTAAATGAGCCCATCGTTGCCACTTTTAAGAGCTTTGAGAGCAGTTGTGCTATAAGTTGGTACTGCGCTCTCAGGTCCTATTTGTGTAGAATGCTGGCATTTTTGGTGTAGTATGCCAGAGGGAGATTTCCTCTTTTTCTCACGGTGCTCTCAGGTGATGTTAGTGTGAAATCCTGACATTATTGGTGTAGGTTGCCATCTTCCCGATTGGTTTCTTTGGCTTCCTATGCTGGCACATTTGGTTTAGGATGCTAGCGTTCTGATTAACTCTTCGTCTTACCATCTTTAGTCATTGTAGTATATTATAGCCCTATTTAAGGGGTTCGGTTCTTCCTTCTTTCAACTTTTCTAGTTGCACGAGACCGTGCTTCACATTATAGAGCACCATGTGATAGGCGGCGTTGCTCCATGGTTTGTTGCCCCTAATATATTCTGATGTTGTAATGCTTTCAGCAAACCCTCTCTTCCAAGTTCGAAAGGCTTGTCTGATATTTCACATGTTGTAAGGTGCGTTTTCCCAGTTTCTCTCACAACCGCTATATATAGGCGTTTTGCATGTGGTATCTGGTTTCTTTGGTTGGTGAGAGGTTTGGTATAATAACCTGTCCCGTGTCGGCTCCTGTCCTATTTGTCTTCCTTGTAGTTTTCACTTTTAGCTTCACCAGGCTTATCGGTGTTTGGGGTTGTTTGTGGCTTTGTTCACGTCCCGCTTCGTAAGCCTACTGTGATCGCCATGGTAGGCATCTTCTGTTGCAGGCGTTCTGCGCTACTTTTCTCACGTCACTAGGATATGTGGTATAATGTTTCTGGGGATCTCCCCCGATCATATGCGTAGCAGACTGCCAATAGCATAATAATATAAGCTGATGTAAATTACTTTCGTGTACGGCAGTTCGTTACGATGAATGAATTATATATTAATGGTAAATGTTCGACCTAATTCTTTAATTTCTATCTACAAGTCACAACCTTTACTAGATGCCGTTCCAAGCTCTAGTTTAACCTTTTCGCCATTCCATCAGACAGCAGATGACAAGGCATAATTCAAGCATATTGTATTCTCATATTATAATCTTACAAACTTCTTGAAGCACATGTGATTTACAGTTTCTTCGTTGATCGCTATCATTTAATTACCAAACAATTTGTGATCCCGAACCTGTAGCATTATAGATTTTAACCTATTTTGCGCAATTAAATGCTTCTTGATTTGGAATAGCAAAAGCATTGGGCCTTATTGTTAAATAATATCCATAATAAACTGAATTCTCACTTGATGTGGTCGAATCGCTTGCCAAGTTATTAATCGGAAATGGTCCCGATTTATTGGCCTTAAATTAATTGCCCAAAGAAGATGGCGGCGAATTTGACTTCGGCCCCCGGCGGCATAAGTGCACGCTACGCCACTGCTGCAACTATATATTAGCTTGAACAAAAAAAAACCAGAAATACTCCACAAGGTACTGTAAAGTTAAAAAAAAATGTTTTCTTAGTTTCATGAATGAAGTGCCTCCCCTATATTTTTATTTTTGTAATTTGACGGAATTGTCTAATTATTTATATGAGATACTTAATTACTAAATATCAATGTAGCTTCAATAGTCTTCGAGTAAAATGGCTTTGATATACGGACAGACGAGCGAGGTGAAATTATAAGGGTTCCGTTTTAAAAATTCGACTACTGAACCCTAAAATTTTTTTTGCGTTTATAACCTATTTATTGGGGAAGGATTTTATAGACTAATTATAAATCTTAAATAGCGATATGCCATTAGGCGTGGAGGAATTGTTGATTATATAAATTAAAACTATACGGGTGAAGATAGGGGCAAACTCTATTATGATAAAAAAGTAGTGTGTACGTTTTCTCTCAAGCCTAAACTATAACCTGAGCGTTTTTCAGGAACTTAAGCCCACAAGACATCTCAATGCATATATCATATCGGTCCGTTAGTCCATTGCTGTAGAGTACCTACCTACAAACTAAGAAATTCACTTTTTCATTTTAATAATGGTTAAAACATCATTAAAACTATAGTAGATACATACATTAAATACCTCTATTAAAGTTTGTTTATTGATCAGGAATAAATAAAGTTAATCAATTCCCAATCAAGTAGCATGAATGACGTCCTATGCATTTTTTGAATTTGAACATTACCTACATGATGCGGAAATTATTATTATTTTTTAATTTCCTAATACAAGCCTCCGAAATTATATAGATGTAGGTACTAATTCTTATGTCTTGTCTGTAGATTTGGAGCAAGTAGGGTATAACTGACGGTAAGACAAATAGGCTCACGAGAAATCTTATAGAGTTAGTTATAAGGTGTAATTTATAAAATAATAATTTTCATAATATATTCACATATTTATCAATATAGGTAAACCTGTAAAAAGATATTAAATATTTTTATGTACAAAAATAGCAGAATATGTTTTCGTTGATAAAATGTATTTTTGTCTTTCTTTCAGTATATTATTGTACTAAGCGACTTATCACCGCTTCTTTCATTTGCGTCCCTAGGTGAAGAACAGGAGTCTATATTATGGTATTCAGGTCATAGTCTATCCGTATCCTAAATTGCATCCAATTTCTTCCAGCGTTTCAGCGTGAAGGAGAAACAAATATACACAAACAAACTTTTGCATTGAAATAGAAAATAGTCCGATAATTATTGAAAATTTAGTCTTATACTAAACATTATAATTTAAACTTATTTAAGCTAGATTTACACAACTGCTTAAGTATTATTTTTTTATTTTGACTGAATAAAGATTTTAATGAATTTACACAATATCTTTTTAATATGGACCAATAAAACAGAACATAATTTCTGAGCCAAAACCCAAGAATTTATTTCAATAAATTGTTTCGTTATCTGTTTTCTATAATAGAGATTGCAATAATCTATCAATTTTTAATCGACAACCATTAAAAAACTATACCAAATTAAATCGAAATCTATAAGTATCATCTTTAAATAAAAGTGTATAATAATCTTAGAAAATACTATGAAACTTACACAATGATTACTGCAAACAGGTTACGAAGCTACTATCTTTCTACTCATATTTTCCGACAAAGTGTAAAATATCAAATTAAAAATTTAAATTAATAAATACATACTTTCAAATATGAACTATTACTAATTATTAAATGCAATGTGAGCATTTATGTTCTCATTATACTGAGTAATTCTAAATCTATAGAAGAAAATTCAAATTTTCTTCTATAGATATAGAATTTTTCAATGTAATGTGAGGATTTAGTAATAAATTACAAATAGTTCTATAAAATTTCCTGCAGTACCTACTTTTCACGTCATACTAATAAGTAAATATAATAAATAAATTACGCAGTATAGGTACAAGCTTTTGTCCATTACCATTAGGATTTCTTTATTATTTTATAGACTAGCGACTCACCCTCGCTTCTTTTGGTTCGCCCCTGGTCAAAAACAAATCTATCCTACGGGAATTGTACATATTTTCGGGATAAAAAGTAAATTTTGTGCTATTCCAGACTATAATCTATCTCTGTACCAAATATCTAGATTCGTTCAGCCGTTCTGGCGTGAAAGAGTAATAAGCATCCATCCATTCATCCCCACAAACTTTCGCATTTATTATATTATATTAGTATGGACGATCTTATAACGACTTCATTATAATAAAACAATTGATTAGATCGTGTAATATAGGGCTCTTCAAGAGCCGTGTCTTCAAGTTCCTAAAAGCAGACGACTTTGAGCGATAATAGCCATATTTTGTCAAGTTGATCATTAGCCCATTTGTCCTTTTTGCTATAAAAAAATCTCTTTTTTCCAAGGTATATGATAGTCGTATTCTATTAATAGAATCTTGATATCATACCATTAATATATTACATTAATACACTCCAATTTTGTTTATATGTTTGTTTAAAGTGCTATAATTAATATGTAATAAAAACATGTCATATATAGAAGTAATTTATCGATTTATTGCTAACGATTCCACACCAATCGTGTATCGATTAAATTTGCGCATCACTACTCATCTGACGTTTACACATCAGAATCAAACAGCTGTCAAAATGTCGTGTTCTTAGAAATCGAAAAAAAATATTTTATAATATCTATATGTATTGCACAATATTTTACAATTTACAAACCTATTCATGCGTTTTCATTAATACAGAATTACGCATAGTTGCGTTACAGCCGGCCAGAGGCTGTGTGTGACATAACATTATACATATTATTACACAGTAGTATTTATCTAGACGTATAAAATTTAAATATAATGACTACTAAGACGGAGATAATAAAACCTAGTACTGTAAAAGTTTATGAATTAGATGATTATGAAAAATTACTTAAAGGTGTAAAAGTAGCAGCATGTATGATAACTGAGTCACATCAAGTTGGTAAGTTTTTTAAATTATTTGATAATTTCAATGTGTTTATACTTAATATTTATAACCTTATTTTTAATTCCATTTTTCCTTACGATATTTAAATCTAAAGATTAATTCAATAAGTTGCGAACTACAAATAATACTTTCAACTCTAGCTATATATTATCTGGGTTAATATAATATATTATGCGCCTAACACAATAGTTTTATGTTTTCGCTCATTATGCCTAAGTAAGTATTTATTAGTATTAAATATTAAAATTCTCAGTGGATGAAGCAAGTGTGATTAAGCGTCTTAGTGCTTTAACTCTTAATGGACCTTCTGATGGCAATTGCTGCTCTTGCTGTGGAGTTGGTCCATTCGAATCAAGAGCCCAACAAACAGCACATTATAAAAATCATTGGCACACTCATAATCTGAAACGAAAGTTATTTGGTAAAGCAGCTTTGACTTTAGGTCAATTTAATTCTAAACAAGGTGAGTTCTAAAATTATTTTTAGTTTTACTTAGCATAGACACTATAGCTGTAATAATTTGAATATGAAAGAATACATATGTATGTAGTAAAGTTATTTTTTAATAAATATAAATTTTTGATGTGTTCATAATTTTTCTTTTTAAAATTATTGTTTTTAAATGTCAATACCATTCAATAGTATTTTTACAACATTTTAAATCTCTTTACCTAATATGTGTCCTAAATTTCACCTAATATAATTGAGTAACATAGTTATAAGTTCTAATCTTTTTACCTTTATTACCTAATTTTATATCGAATGATAAAATCGTAAGAGATAATAAATGATATAATGTCTATACTGTCAGAAGGTTGATGATTACAGTAATTCTCTGTATTTATAGTACATTTATTTAAAATTAAAAATACATTGCCTGTGATAAATTACAAAATGAAGCATATTTTAAGATAGTCTATTTGATAACTTTTATTTTTTGAAAGAAGTAAATACATCATAAAGTCTCATAAGACTTAATACTCATATTAAATATATATGTATTTTAGACTAGTGACTCACCCTCGCTTTTTGCTTCGGGTTCGTCGATAGACAAAAACAAATGTATCTTACAGGAACTGTACATATTTCCAGGATAAAAAGTACTTACCCTATGTGCTTTTTCAGACTATAATCTATCTCTGTGCCAAATTTCATCCAGGTCCATTCAGCTATTCTGCTGTGAAAGAGTAACAAACATCCATCCATTCTCACAAAGTTTCACGTTTAGTATTAATATATGGTATTGGACTAGAATGCCTATAACAATGCATACTGTTTCTAAATGAGCTTTTCATATTTTAGATGATTCCAGCGTGTCAGGTAGCGATTCTGAAACAGAATATACAGGAAATAATCCTCCAAGTGATCTTTTTGCTGCTGCCACTCGTCATTGTAAAGCATTCTTTACCAACCAAAAGGGAAAAGTTTTCTGTATATATAGATGCATATTACACCATAAAAAGGTAATATTACCATAATATCTGTAAAGAGTTTCACCAAAGTTAAAAGCTTTACTTTTACTTAAGCGATTTAAATTATAAGTTTTAGTTTTAAATTTGTATATTAAATAGTTTAATTTATAAATTGTAAAGTTTTTTTTTTAATTCATTACAATGACTTTATGGATATTTTTTGAGCTTCATTTTATTAACAAATTATTATTGAAGTAAAACTTCTTTACGCACTCTTGACTTGGGGGGTAAGTTGGTGAATGCGTTATGAAAAATGTATGTACGTTTGTTGCCATGGTAACCGTTGTTATTGTCTGACAAATGATATATAATATTATATTCTTTCCTTAAATGGCATATTCTATAAATATATGATTGTAATATACCCAATATGCGTTATTTTTAGTATCTCACTTATCCTAATTATTTAAAACATAAATTGAATTTCATAAAGAGTACTGATAACCTACAGAAGTTTTACTTCTTGTGCGTGTATACATTCATACAAGCACTCTTTAATTTTATTTATTCCTATATTTAATTATTTTATTCTTAACAAACTTAGAGACTACAACATATGTATTATGTACATGTACATATAAAGTACTGATCTGACTATTATTATTTAAGTTTGTATGTGTGTGTATAAGTTTGTGTGTGTGTTTGTTTCTTCACACTGAAACAGCTGGACTAATTTAGATGAAATTTAGTACATAGATAGACCTTGAACCTGGAGTAAAATATAGTTTACTGCTAGACATCTAGGGCTGCATCTGAGCAGAGAATGTATAAATACTATACATACTAGCATGGGGTCTCATCACAAAAAAGAAAAATTAGTTCAAATAAATGTCAATTTAGATAACGTTATATGTATGGATTTTTTATTAAAGCTGTGTTAAATTAACAAAAGATAAAAAAAAATATCTCAAAAAGGTATATTATTTTTAGAAATATTCTAAGTGAAAGGAAACGAAATAATGCGTCTATAAATCAAATTTGTATAATTTTACTGATAATTGATATATTAGCAATCAGATGATGGGTTTGTAGTGTATATTCATAGGTGGCGCTTTTACTTTCAATTAATTGTTTATCGCGGTTAAAAATTGTTAAAATCACCGATTTTTTTTATTCCAATGCTGAATGAATTTTACAATATTTATTATTTACATTAGTTTGCACATATTTATAAAATAAAACAGTTTAACTATTTGCAAATCAACGACATCTATTATCTATTCAAGCAAACAAAAATAATCCGAAGAATAGCCCGAATTAACGCTGTCCAATTTCTTTGTATGGGATGAGGCATCTGTACTAGTATAGTATGATTTGATCTGTGAAAAATGACATCTTTGCCAATTATGTTATTACATTTATGTTTGTTATTTATTGTTTATTTATATGAATTGTTTTGTAGGAAGAACTGTCTACTGATGGAGAAGGTGACGCTTGGATAGAGAGGTGCCAGCGTCTCACCATTCCTGGTTTCCAACGATGGGCTGTTCTAATGGTCTCTGGTGGCCGTTTCGCCGGCGCCATTTTCTCTGGTGGTGTGGTAGTGTTGCATAAGACCATACATTCGTATGTGACAAGGCGAGGACAAGGACAGTCACAGATTTCGAGGGACCAGCATGGAAACGCGCCTCGTTCGGCCGGAGCTAGCTTGAGGAGATATAACCAGGCGCAGTTTTTAGAGGTTGGTAGATGAGATGTAATAATAATGTCTTACTTAGCAATTTTGTTTAGGTGGTCAATTTAACTGCCATACATGAACTATATGCCCAGAAGATATTTATGGACTATAATATCTCTGTGTCTTTGACTATAATATCTATTTGGTGTATACTTGTGCACTATAATTTATACTGCACAAGTATGTGCGCAAACACAAGTGTATCTCAAGTCCTGTCATTCTCACACTGATGGGATGACAATTAGTCACGACTAATGGGAGATCAGGCACAAAATCAAGGGCTTTATGGTCTCCGAGGCACACAGGTAAAACAACAACTTCTGAACTCTGGGCTGTTACTGGGTATACTTGACCCGGGAGTCGAACCCAAGTCCTCCAAATTTATTTTTGTTTTCTAAATAAGGATCCATTTTTCAGCACGTCCAAGATATTATGGCTAGTTGGACAGAGGACCTGAAAGGTTGTTACCTAGTTCTGTACAGAGCAGTGGGTTCGTTGAACCAAGCAGCTTTGTTCGGGAAGAATTCACCATTAAATAGAGATGATATGCGAGTCAGAGCACTACCTTTTCCTACAAGGAAACCTACATATAAAGAAGTCCAGAGAGTTCACGAGACGGTTGCTAGTATTGAAGTGTATGGTATGTTATTTTGCTTCTTTCATTTTAATCATTTCTTATACAAATTTTATTAAGTTTTGAATAATTACGATGAAGGAACGTAGCAAGTTTTCAAAAGAAATGTGAAGTCCACCCCGCACTTGGCCAACATGGTGGACTATGGCCTGATTCCCCTCGTATTGAAGGGAGGCCCATGCCCAGCAGTGGCTCGTTAATAAGGGCTGAATACACATTTCAATAACTTGAAATAAAATGTATTTTTTATGATTGTTTTTTTTTAATGTAAGTTTTATAACTTTTTCCTTTAGACACAATGGAGCTGTTCCAAAGAGCCTTAATAGCGTCAACAAGCAAGTCCACGACAAAAACGAATAGTGATACAAGTGTTGAACGCAGTAAGAAATCACAGAAGAGTCCCAACAAACCTATCGACAGAGCTAAGTCTAGGTACTTATGAAACCTTACACACAAATATTTTAAGGAGGTATTTTAGAAAGAAGGCAGTGGTAGTCCAGTGGTAGCACGCTCGGGTTCAAATCCCGAGTCTCGCACCTCTGATATTTTTATATACGAATCGTTTTTAACATGATTACCACATGTCGTTACGGTGAAGGCCAGCCTCCTCGGCTACCTCGGCCAGCGTGGCGGACTATGACCTGCTACCGCATGACTTGACAGCTAAACTTTAAATTTAAAAAATATTACGTGTACATGTTCATATCCCCTCGAAGTAAAGATATGCCTAGTATGAACGAATTTTGAAACGTCACATTTTTTCGTTGTCCGCTTTACGTGAAATGCCCCTTTATAATAAAATAAGTTGTTTATTTTTATTTTTATCTTTTTTCCAGAGAACGAGCCCCACGCGAATTACCAACTGCAATATTATCAAGTGAAGACGAAGGACCATGTTTCATAGATTCAGAAACACCGGTTGGTTGGATAAAAACCCTATCAGAGCAAAGTTCTAATGGTGTGATAACGAACTCTAGAAAAGATCTTTTAAATGATAGTGCCTTAAAAAGTGATAATTCTGACAGTGAAGAAGAAAATATAGAGAAGAAAGAACAGACCGTTAAGAAGAAAAAGAAGAAGAAACCCGAAGAAAAAGATAAACAAGCCAAGAAAGTGCCTGTCAATACCGTGAAAATATCAGCGAATGTTAAAAAGGTATTATATGATTTTTTTTATATTTGATTATTGCCTTATTTTAATATGAACATAAAAAAATATTTCATAGGTTTCATAGGTTGATCCCCCATAAAAACTTCATCCCCATTTTCACCCCCTTAAAAAATGATGACAGTGAATTTTTTACGATGCGACAGATTTAGACTACAGTATGCAGTTAATCTTTAAATCTCCCTTAATAGTGTGATGTCTATATTGAAGATCTTTATTCCGGTATTTCTATATAAACTTTTATATCGAGAAAAATAAAAAATATTACAAGATTTTATTTTTGAAGTGAAACTTCTTTAGAATTGTTGTGATTTGAAACTCGATGAAACGGAAATGCGACACTAAAAAGACACAAACACATAAATATATAGGATTAAGCCGGCGAGAGAATGAGATAGAATACATTGCCATGTTGCCATGGTAACCGTTATTATCGTCTGACAAATATATAATATTATATTCTTTCCGTATATGATATTCTATAAATATATGATTGTAATATGCCTAACATGCTATATTTAATTATTGATTTGTTTTAATTTGATTGCGATATTTGCCAAAGAAGTTTTATTTCAACCGCGCGTAAAGATTACACGCACCCATTATTATTTTTTATAAATGAATTTCCAAACACATAGATGTGGAAGCTTATATCAGACGAACAGCTGACCTCGCTGGAGACGATTCTAGAAGGTCTGGAGGAGAGCGAGCTGCAGAGTGTTTGCAACACGGCGGACCCGCGCGACGGGAACACCGCACTACATAAAGCGGCCATCGCCTCCAAATCTAATATGGTCACGTGAGTATACGCCAATAATATATCTATTTAACCCCCGACGCAAAAGATATATAAGTTTAACGTTTATATAATACTCCCAAAATATAAAAATTATGTTATAGGATATTGTCTGTGGCGTCGTAGCGCAGAAACGGTCGGTCTTCCGTTTGATCATAGTTTTAATTTTAGTAGCCAATCAATTAATTTAGATTTACATTTATGTGATGTAAGAGAATAGATATCTAATTCTTTATTGATCTTATTGTACCGTATGATATATATGTATTCAGCCCTTTTTAACGTCCCACTGCTGGGCACAGGCCTCCCTTCAATACGAGGGGGAATCAGGCCATAGTCCACCACGCTGGCCAAGTGCGGGTTGGCGGACTTCACATGTCTTTCGAAAACTTGCTAGGTTCTCTCAGACATGCAGGTTTCCTCATGATGTTTTCTTTCACCGTAAAGCAAGTGGTAATCACGTTAGAAATGATTCGCACATGAAAATATCAGAGGTGCGAGACCCGGGATTTGAACGCGCTTCACTCGGTTTCCCAAGCGAGAGCGTTACCATTGATCTACCACTGCCTTTATTTATCTTATTTATTTTTCTTTATTGATCTTATTGTACAGTATGATATATAATCCCCGCAGAGAGCTGCTGTCGGCGGGCAGCGACCCCTGCGCCAAGAACCACCAGCAGCAGACGCCGTACGCGGCGGCGCCGCAGCACGACACGCGCGTCGCCTTCAGACTCTTCCAGGCGCAGTATCCTGACAAATATAACTATAATAAGGTATGATTTACGCGAATATTTGACATTTTAAATGTATGTATGTATTCAGCCGTTTTTCACTTCCCACTGCTGGGCACGGGCCTCCCTTCAATACGAGGAGGATCAGACCATAGTTCACCACGCTGGCCAAGTGCGGGTTGGCGGACGACATTTTAAATAAATTTAAATAAAATATTTCGCGGATGAATCACGGGAGAGATCATGATTGCTGTAAAGCATTCGCAACGTCGGAAACTAAAAATCGAAAAAATCCGCGAAGTAATCCGATAAGATAGTTTTATTTAAAAGGTATGAAATTCGAAAGTGGTTCATTTTGACGGTAATGTTATTATGTTTATGTTACGAGAGGTTATTTACAGTCTATATTCTTGGTATAGATGATGTTTTAAACTACGAGAAGGTATATGGCGGTTCGATATGTGAACCTTAATTTTTTTATAACAATACTGGCGACTTACGATCGCTTCTCTCTGGTGCGTCGTTAGATGTTTTTTTGCCATACATTGTAATGTAATGTAAATTGGACTCGTTTTCCGTACTTAGACTCGTATTTGGTCCGTTGTACATTGCGAATCCTGGCTAATTCAGCCAGCCTAACTCCGTCCAAAAGCGCAGAAGGTTCCTGAGAACTTCACAGGCTTCGCGAAGCGACCTCATTGGTCCGAGGATTTTATTACGTTGAGAAATTACTTCTACGCATTTTGCCATATATTTTATTGCTTTATTTAAAACCGTTTAGGCAGCGTATGCCGATAATGTAACAGAACTACACTCGGCGGTACTTTAGCTATCTATTTGTGAAAGAATTTTCAAAATCGGATCAGTAGTTTCAGATAATAACCCCTAAATACAAACTTACTCACTTTGTCTCTTTATATTAATAGTGTAAAAATGTTATAAAGAGATAAAGTAATAAGTATAAAATACACGTTGAAAAATAAAATATTTTATTTTAATTTTCATTACAATATGCGGTTGAATCGTAGTAAAAGAAATACGTGTATGTATATTTTTCACACATCTCTCTACAGTCACAAATCCCGGGTCCCGTAACTCCAGAACAGTTAGAACAAGAGAAGGAAAAGAAAGCTCAGCAGAAGCGAGCGAAGCGGCAGAGAGAGAAGGAGAAGCAGGCGGAGAAGAATCAGACAAATAAGTTCTTGCAAATGACTGATGCTCAAAAGGTAAAACCTACATGATTAATAATAATGATCTGTTGGTTGATAAAATATTTAGTATAATATTATAACAATCTTATTTTTATCGATATTGATAATGTATGGCCCTTTTTTATGTTGGGAAATGCATTTACACATACCACCTGTAGACATTCATGTGGAACGTTAGGGGGGGGGGGGGGGGGGGGGGGGGGGTGCTCAAGTGCTCAACTGACCTGCTTTTGCCATTAACAAGCGAATTGAATTGAATATTTATTTATATTACATACATTCTTGACTCCAATAACTTCATGGTTGAAAACTCGCATTGATACCTATAATGATCAAATTCTTATTACATGTTAGTCTGTCAGTTTCTAACAGAGATTTTATTTTCAGGTGAAAGCAGACATGATGAGATGTTTCCTTTGCGGCGTACAACTCCCCAAACCGCCATTTCAATACGATGATTATCAATTTTGTACAATTCGGTGTTTGCAAAATCATAGAAATCTTAGGCCTCTTCATAAATCCGCTTAAAAATCTAGAATATTTTTGTCGTAATAAGGTAATATGATGGATTGTAAGAATTTCTATTTCCAGACGATTAACATTAAAAATATTGTTTTTGTAAACGATTTTGTTTTCTTTTTTTTTTTTGTAATTATTATAATTTCTCTATGAAATAGAATTATGGGATGAGAAAAAATCATGGTTTTCTTTAATCTGTGCTTGAAAAAAAGTGCTCTCTTATTTTTTTTAAATTATCATATTTTTATTACGACTTTTGTTATTTTAAGGCTAGAAAAATCGTAAAATTAATTCTTAAAATCAAATATTGTATTTTGGTAAAGATATATTTAAATAAATTCAAATTGTTATTCAAATTATACTTTAAAAAATGTAAATTCCTGAATTCCACTTATGCAGGGCTTAAAGACATTTGAACATATTAATGAAAGTTATAATTTGATATTACTATAAAAGTAGAGTTTTTTTTCTCTATTTTAAAAACTGAGCTTTATTTCAATTTTTTATTTAGATAAAGTACATTTTTAATCTTTATTAAAGTAAAATATACTTATATTTTATACTAATTGAATTGATATTTAAAAATCAATTATTCGGTATTAAAAACTGTTTCGGTAAATTTGTCGGACAAATAAGCACGTTTCTATTATAGCTGTTTTCCAATTACATTAAGTTATAAAAATAGGAATGTTGAAATTGTGTTTATCAAAAGAAAACCCTTAAAAAGGATATTATAAAAGTATATGTAACAAGTGCCACTCTTATAATACGTGCTACGAAAGATGAGACTTGACGAGAGTCAGTAGTGGGGAACCTGCGCAAGTACAGTCGTGTACGAAATAATTATCTATAATTTATGTCTATATTTATTTAGGGGTTTTTCGATGTCATTCGGAATAAAATGTATAGCAATGTTATATTAAAATAATTAACAATATTTATTACGAAATGATACGCGTGGTACGCAACGGTACGTATTTGTACCTGCTTCAAATTTTGTACACTTGCTTTGCTTCTTTAACATATAAGTGTACACGTCGTAAACCATCTTCCTACTTTGTCTTTTTAATGTTTTATCTCGAGGCGTAATCAAAATTTTACAAAATTGCACTCGTATACAACACGACTATAAATAAAATAGAAAATAAACTCAAGTTGCACTCGTCTGTATTGCGGAGTCAAGCGGGGGTTGCGCGGGGTGAGGAGAACGGTAGGCAACTAACACGCATGCGCAGCGCCGTACCGCGCCTCCCGCGCAGGTTTCAACGCCCCGATGTCGCCCGATCCCTTCCCGCCTCAGCCCTCGTACCGCTAAAGTGACCTATAAATCGTCTTCTGCGCAAGTGAAACCAAGTGGTATGTCAAGTCTCATCTTTCGTGGCGCGTACTATACTTCATTGTTACTTCTATAATAAAAAAAATAAGAAATATTCTCTATGGATATCTTTTAAAGGGAAAACTGTAAAAAGTTCATATTTCATTTATTTAATTTATTATATATTTTATTTAAGAATTCAGATGGTTGTAAATATTGAAAAGTTTTATAGTTACCATTTTTTCAGTGATGTACATATCATTTAAAATATGTATTTTAGAACAAATGCCTTAATCTGATTGACACTGCCGTCTCGCTGTAATAAATTTGTGTCGTGGTGTATGTGTGAGTTTTATTTATCCAAATCTCCAGGTAAGTTTTCCAATTATTACCCAAATTTCAAAGCAACTTTTAACTCTTTGTCTGGACCATAAACATAGAGAGTGAACTGAGCGTTTCTTTGCCAGCAGTCAGCTAAAAATAGCGGAAAAACGACAGAGACAAAATGAATGTACGGCCAGAAGCCTTCTGTATTAATAGATTCATGAAGATAGATATTTATAACCATTTTACATTATTATAATTTTTAATAATATTATATATTTTTTTACATTCCATTTATAAATTCAAATTGAAATGCAAGGCAGGTACCGGGCGCACGTTCGCTTTCTATCTTTCTAGAGAGTGTTCAATTTCATTAGAGTACTGCTGTCCATTCTCTAGGTCTATGATCTGGACTTAACAAAGTTAGCCATTGATACGTTAAAGAGAACATTGCCGTCAATAGACTTAGTATATGACGTTTGCGTGTTAGATGTGACGGACTAAGAATGGATATCTCATTTCAGAATTTCATCAGATAGACAGACAGACAAATAAATAGACGACGGATAGACATACATACATATAGTATTGTTATAGGTATACTTGAATAAACTTTATCTTTTTGATGAGACCTCATGATTGATACTATCTATATACATATACCTAGATATAAATTAACAAAATATTTACAAAAGTAAAAAAGCTTGTAAAAAACGAAGTAAAAAGGTGAGAACAAGTTGACGAAGGAATATAGTATTATGCAGTCGGAGACATACGCACACGTAGCAAGACTCGCAGCTTGTATAAAACTAGTATGTAATGATGAATCATTAAAATCGGTTAAGGTGTTTAATAATTACGAGGGAACATAGGATCGGACATACAAACATACTTACATACATACCAAACACATAACCCCCTTTGGGCTTCGCGCAGTCGACTTACATAGAAATTCATCCTCGAGTGCACTGTGCTGTGTACTTATTCACAAATCAACCGATCTCCTTTGACGGTGTAATTAAAATCTTTAATTAGTAATTAGATGGCGCTGTACGGAGTTAGGTCAATAGTCAAGCAATGCGTTTACACAATGTGGTTGTTTTAATTAAATAGTAAGCTTTAGTAGATTTTTTTTTGGAAAAAAATAACAATTTCAATCTAATGTCAAAGAAAACCTATGTCTTTTTTATCAAATTAATATTTATTAAAATAGATATTTTTAATATGTGAGTATTAGATATAATATAGCTTACTAGTGACTCACCCTCGCTCCGCTCGGGTTCGTCCCTACTTACGTTTTAAAGTTTAGTATAGATTTCTCAGAGATGCGATATTTTCCTGCAGTAAAAAGTATCCTATATGTTGACCCGGATATCCAGCTATCCATACCAAATTTCATCAAAATCCCTCCAGTGGTTCTTCCGTGATGCGGTAACAGACAGACAGACAGACAAAAATTCTAAAAACTATAAATTCGGCCTCTGTATCGATAATAATGTCTATTTCAATGAGATTTTCCAAAAAATATTTAATGTACAGATTCGGCTTAGTTACAATTTTATTATATGTATAGATAATTATAGGTCATGTTCACCCTTGCTAGTTTTTTACGTAATGTTTTTAACTATGAGAAAAAATATTACGTACCTACATCCTTAGATACCCTTTTATCCAAAATATCTCAAAGATATAAAAAATGTTAATGGTCGCAAGAGTCCTTTTGATGCAGCAATTATCTGAGGAAAAACCTATCTAAAATTCTTGCGGAAAAGGAGGGGCCGACAATTCAATACGATTGACATCAAACTCAGGACCGTTTACGTGCTCTTTGAGGTACGGAAATGTAACTTCGCCATCTTCCCCAGCTCCGTGTTGTTAGTGGCTTTTCTAAAAGAAATACCTTAGCTGTGCATGGCCCGGGACTCGAACCAAGGACCTCTGGACCTGTAGCCGTGCATATTAGCCACTAGACCAATAAGGCAGCCCGGTACATGGTATAAGTGTTAATCTTAGCTTATAGCGGTAATAAAACTATGGTTTCTCAGTAATAATAACGAAATTATTAAAAGTATGACGTAAAAATAAAACAAAATTGACTTGCGTGCCAAATCGTCCAAATCTGTTCAACGGTGAAGCTTTTATTAAGTTACAAACATCCAAACATCGTTTTGAACTTTCACATTAATCTAAATATACCCCTATGTAAGCATATTGCTCGTTCGGAAGAATATTAGCTTTGGCATAGTTAAAGTTTATATGGAGAAAGCTATTTATTGACTTGCTTTTGCTACGCTCGCATAGTTTATTTACGAGTATACTCGTTATAATTACTCCGTTACAAAAAGACAGGGCGGGTTGTTAGATAGCCTAATTAACATTCATATATTTTATATTCAATATATAAAGCTGGTTTAATCTATACTAATATTATAAAACTGAAGAGTTTGTTTGTTTGGTTGAACGCGCTAATCTCAGGAACTACTAATCCGATTTAAAAAATTCTTTTTGCATTAGATAGCCCGTTATCTGAGGAAGGCTATAGGCTATATATCATCCCGGAAAATTGTACGGTTCCCGTGGGATAGATTTGTTTTTGTCTAGGGACGAACCCGAAGCGAAGCAAGGGTGAGTCACTAGTAATATATAAACCTGAATTTCTTTGTTTGTCCGCACGTAGGTACTTCGGAGCTACGCATCCGATTTGTTAGAAATCTTCTATAGTAACAATTATAGTTTACTTATAGTCTATTTATTGGGAAGGTTACAGGCTGCCTATGTAAATTAGAGAACCTTAATGATTAAACATTTAAATGTGGTCGATTTTCTTCAATCAACATTTCTTATAGGTATCAGAGGCGGATATATATGTACATATATGTACCTATGCTTTTTCGACTGCAGACAAAAGTATTAGTAATTATTTAAGATTACAGTTAAGTATAGTGTACCTGCGTAAGTAGCGTTAAATACACGATTCCAATTGACAAAATCGCGATTTATTTATTGATAACGTTTAAGAGAAACAATATTCTTGTTCCATACGTTTATCTAAACATAAAAGGGTTAGGTTATATACGTTATTAGGCAAGGTACCGACTAACCTTAACCTTTTTTATGTCGAAACCCTAATACAACGTCGTGACTTTTTATCATCTCTAAAATCGAGAACGTGACGTGCATATCTAAGTTTCTCTTTTTCCATACCTTTGTTTTACATACCTTTGTAGTCCATTTTAACGTTATATATTTTTTACAAAACCTAATTATAATATTGTCTTCACGCCTTTTACACGAAATGTGTATGAGATTTCAATACAAGCAAACACTTGTTATATTAGAGACTAGCGATTCACCCTTGCTTCGCTTGGGTTCGTCCCTAGCTTGATTCCCCATAGAAACTTTCGTCCCAATTTTCATCCTCTTATCCCCCATCTAAATCGGTCCAGTAGTTTTTGAGTTTATTCGTTACAAACATACAAAAATACAAATCCTTCCTCTATATATATAATATTAGTGTAGATTACCCGCGGCTTTGCTCGTATGTTGTGTTGTGAATGACAATTATAACACTCGCCGGAAATCTCTTAATTATTCTATACTTCATGGTATTCAAATTAAAAGTATTTTAATAAGTAAATCTATATTTTCTTTCTTTTTATGTTAAAAAATAAATAAAATGTAATTCGATATTTAAAATTAGTTATGTTAATTAATTATTTTTGTGATCGCTACTTAAAATCTTTGTTTTAATGCCCCAGTCGATAGGCTTGAAAGAAAAAAAAATAAAGACTCAAATTGGCACCTAAGAACCGCCATATTGATTTTTAATATTATCCATATAGTCTATGACATTTGCAACGATCAAGACGAATGTAACGTAACAATGTATGAATCATTAAAATCTGTTAAGCCCTTTAGTAATTACGAGGGAACATACGATCGCACATACATATGCAGGTACATATGTATATGTACATATATACAGGTCCATCATACTTTGAGCCTCGCTGCAGTCGGGTAAAAATGGCGAACAGTTTCGAAGTTGAGGCACTGTAGTGCCGTTTTGTGGCAAGTTATATTTGTAGTTATATTTGTCAACCCTAAAGCTATTTCCCAACTGTCATATAAAAGAGAGTATGACAATCGAGTGCGCCTCTTCGCGTTTCTCCCCGCAAGCCATCATTAGACGACTGTATCTATCTATGGGAAGAGTTTTAAATTTATATTATGAAGAAGTATAGGAAAAGTTAAGCAGAGATAAATTAGATACGAATTACACACACACTCATTTATATTGTCACAAAGTAGAAATTACACAGAGAAGGAATAACAACAATACCGAGATAGATTAAGAAACGAAATATGAACAGAATACGAAATACGAAACGATAAAACGTGACAAGGCATAAACTTAAGCGAGCGCGTGCGCGACCTCCCGGCGTAGTAATCGGTAAACGACTAGCGGACGGTAGTTTTGAGTAGTACATGTACTAGGTACTATTAGGTAACGATACATAACACTGTACTAAATGAAACGTTACCAGATGCCGACGGTTAATCGGACCTATTCGGACTATTAGTACACTGTACTATATTCACCGAGGTCCGATGTACTAATAACGCTTTATCACTGCCGCGTCGCGTGTACTATTAGACACTTTATTTCATTCCGCGCTTGAGTTGCTATTTATTAATTGTGTTTTTTTTTCTGTCCATCCCTCAGTGATATAAACTATTAGACATTGCTTTTTAAATATCTCCAGATAGTGCTTTTATTTTTCAATAATGCAATTTGAAATTGTATAGTTCGTTGATTTTTAAAATAGTTCTACGTAAAAGAGATGTAGTTTATAAACGGTACAATATTTTCTTGCAAGTCATTGAGTCAGTTACAAAATTACAAATTAGTTAAACAATTAAAAAACAAATCAACAATATCATAACACTATTGTGACTTCTATATACTGTTACAATTCGTAAGAAGGGAAAATATGAAAATAGTCTTTTTTTTTTTGCTCTCCCGCTAAGGAAAAAAAAAACGATTTGTATAAAACTCGACTATTTTTGCACATCCCTAATATGTACGATAATTTTGGTCCATGTACGATAATTTTACGGCCCTAGGTACGATAATTGCCTGACTTCAGGTTGTGAACACTGATAGGTACTGTTTATTACTGGCTCCAAAAATCTGTGTACTAATAGTACTAATAAGGTGTACTAGTACACTTTTCGAACTGTACGAGTAGAGTGCGCACTCAACATTGTCCGAATAAGCACAAGACTAGCGGACGGGGAAAAAACGATCTCGCACTATGAAACGCGATGCAAGCCCGAGTGCAGCGTCGGCTGCGTAACGATATTTTTACCGACTCTCATGATGTGAGGTATTGAGTTTAATAGCCGCTACATATCTAATATATATAAACGAGTAATTCTTGTATATTTATATATTTATTTATTTATACCAGCGATCTCGGAAACGGCTCTAACGATTTCGCTGAAATTTGGTATGTAGGGGTTTTCGGGGGCGAAAAATCGATCTAGATTAGTCTCATGTCTGGGAAAACGTGTGTTTTCGAGTTTTCATGCGGTTTTCTTTTGCATTATTCTACGCAGAATATGTTCGATAATTTTTATACTCAGGCATAAACATCGTAGTTAAGCGACCTAGGTGCAAGATTAACAATCATAGGTGTGTCCGAGTTCGAATCTCAATCGGATACAAAGTTTTTTTTTGTGTTGTATTTATTCAAGTTTTTAGTTTTTTATCTAAAAAGTACGATATAATAAAAAAGAACTCCGAGCGAAGCTTGGTCACCCAGGTACTGGATTAATAGACTGTGGTAATAGTATTATACAAATACTTATAGATCAAAATGGGGCAGCTATTTCGACATTACAGATACACGTTCTAATTTTGTTTATAAATATAGAATCATAGATTACTAGCTACCTGTTCTCGCTTCCATTAAAACCTAACTAAGATTTGGCGCGTAGCTCAGTTACTTTTCAACCTATTTCCAAAAAGGTTCTATGTTCGTCTATACGTTTTTTTTATGTATGTTCACCGATTTCTCGGAGACGGCTTGACCGATTTTGCTGCTTTAAACGTCCCCAGACGTGGTCCCATAAAATTTTCTTTGACATAGAATAGTATATCGCTTTTGAGAAAATCAGGAAAAACCGTGAAATTTCAAGAGTGAACAGTTCAGTTATTTTTTACTTTTTAGTGCCTGGAAGTCAGTTTTTTAAAGTTTTTATAAATATTGACATCTCCCTACAATATTTTTCCATAATGTAAAATATGTAAGTAGGTGTTATAGGTTATGGACATAATTCAAAAACCTTTTAGAATATAGGTAGTAACTAGTATATTCATTTATTCTTAACCATCTAAGTTTAAAATGTACACATACAAAAGCATTAATAATTATTTCTTACTAGCGAGTTCGTCGGGTTCGTTCCTAGATATTTACGTTTTGACGCTTACAATTAGTACCCAATAGATAAACTACACATATATACGTACAACCCTCCCCCTTCCTCCCTTCTCTTTCACCCCTTTAAGGGATGATTTTTGGAAAAAAACTATCCTGTGTCCTGCCCGGGGTCTCAAACTATCTTCATACCAAATTAGGTAACAGACAGACAGAGTTACTTTCGTATTTATAAAATTAGTGGAAATTATTATTATTAATATGGATTTGGAAATTATTTATATGTAAGAAAAGAATTTAATAATTAAAAATAACCAAAAATTAATTTACAGGTGAGTATTACAGCTACCTGTTCCTATGGCAACGGAATCGGTGTCACAGTCTGTTAAAGGAATGCTGACAGTGTTTTTTATCTTGTTTTAGTTACACTCCCAGCAAAGGTTTACAGACAGTTAGATGAACGATTTCAACGCGATTTCACGCTGAAATTTCTATACGGGCAGCTCGGGACTCGGACTTTGTTTGCTAGGACATTTGGATAATATGAATTTCTGGTTTGCATTTATTTTTCAACATCTATTTATTCTATACGAATATTAAAAAGCTGAAAAGTATTTGTTTGAAAACACAGTTAATATCCGAAACTATTAGCCATGTTTGAAAAAATATTTATTTTGTAACTTATCCTATCTATGCTAGGTTTTCTATTATTTTTAAACATTGTTAAATACATAATATGTAGGACTCATCGTCTAGAAAAGCCACTAAAACCCAACGGAACCTCTACAAGTAGGTATGCTAGACTATCCTAAAACCATGCCTTTAGGAGTGGAGTGCAATTATACATAAATAAATAATCAAAATTATCGATAGCAACACCTTAGAATGAGTAGAAACCAACTAGATCTAGATATAATATTTATAACCCGTCTTGACTACGGTTTTTTGTTGGCTGATAGTTTGTGTTCTCGATCAGTATGGAGATGTATGCAGATACTCACAGTACACCGTTTTCGTATCAGATGGCAAAAAAGGTGGCTGGACAGTGGGCTATCAAACCAAACTATAGTCCAAGTAGGTATCGGAGACGGTTATATCAGTATGACACTCCAGCCAGGCCAAAGGTGAAATCAAATTTCCGCAATAATATTAATAATTGGAAAATTAGCCTTTAGGTAATGAGTTCCTACTGCGTATTTAAAGATGGTGTTTTTACATTACCTATTAAAAACGGTTACACTCGCAAGTTACAATATTTAGAGTTCTTTAACGTACATAATAAAAATAGTATGATATTCGCCGACAGTCGGCGGCCGATAGTTACACGGAAGATAAATTGTTTTATCTCTTCCGTGGATTGTTAAGCCACGGTAATATTATACATAAACATTACCGTGGTTAAGCCGATGTTCGCACTCGACATCTTACCAACTTTTTAGCAATTAAGCAGTTAGCGCGCTAATCCTAACCGACTGAAGTGTAGGGCTGACTAAAAGTCTGTCTGGGGAAACACTTACTGATTCCCATATATGTACCTAGTATAGTACTCGTATTATATGATCTGTGTATGTACATATACCTATACGAAAAATGATATATATACGAAATGTTTGCGTATATTATTAAATACTTGTATGTACATATGTATATAATTTAATTTTATTTTAAAACTATTATATTGTTTTCTCTTGTAAAAACGCTGTATTAAAATTACAAGGTAGAAGAATGATGGCATGCCAAAATCGTGTTTGATAGGTATGAATATTCATGTTTATGGTAGACGAAATGAACCTTGTATAGTTTCACGTTATTTCCCTTGTGGGATAACCTGTGAGAAAATATTACCTAATTTTAAATTAGTACCTTCATTCCACCTTTCGCTAGGCACCATTGTCGAAATAATTTTTAACGTGACACATCATTTTAATTAAAGCGGAATAACAATTTGTGTGGTTGTATGATGCTATTGTAAGTGAAAATAAAGCTATTATTATTTGAAATATTTTCGAAAATAAGTATTTGAGTACCTGGGCGATCTAGCTTCTCTCGGAGTTCTTTTTTGTTATATCGTATTTTTTAGATAAAAAAAAAAAAACTAAAAACCTCCCACATACCAAATTTCAGCGAAATCGATAGAGCCGTTTCCGAGATCGCTGGTACAAATAAATAAATAAATAAATAAATATACAAGAATTGCTCGTTTAAATATATTAGATTCGATAAATTAGTCAAATAGTTAATGTCAATTTCGAAATAGAAGATACCATAAACATGTGTTTAGAAAATATTTTTGTTTAGAAACATTTTTATACTGTTCTTAAATACGTGAAAGGTCACGAAAATCGGTATTCCCTAAATAACTTGTTTCCTTTTCGCAAATGACATTAAGTTATTCAAAAAAAGGTTAAAAATTATTTTATTTAAGTAATTGCTCTTGAGATAGGGCGCAAAGAGTGGGATATTCTTACTTAGCAATTACATATGTAAGTATACACTGTACAGTTAAGTATAGTTTTATTACAATTATGTATGTACAAAATATGTTATCCCGTGACTTATTTAAGTAATAAGCTTCTTATAATAATATAATAAAATACATCATCAATTTATCATACAATTTTATAATTTATATTTGGAACAAGCAGTCAATTATGATAGCGAAAATTGGTTCAAAAGGTACTTGCTAGATTGACCCAAATATAGCGTATAGGTATGCCGACAAATGAATTCCAGTAAAAAATTGTAGTAAATTATTAACAAAATAGTGGTATATGTAAAAATTAGAAATCAAAATGTAATCTTAACTAAACTGAACCTTTATCGCATTAAGCACTAATCTATACAGATAAATAAAATTAAAGCATCTGTTTGTAATGTCAAAATAACAGCTTTATACTAAATGCATATGGAATTATATACAGTACTTATAAGAAAAACACAATTTTTTAAATTTTTGTCTGTCTGTCTGTTTGGTCCGGCTAATCTCCGAAACGGCTGGACCAATTTTAACGGGACTTTCACTGGCAGATAGCTGATATTATAAGGAGTAACTTAGGCTACTTTTATTTTAGAAAAAGAATTAGGGTTACGCTCAAAAAATTAAAACGTACCCAGGGACGAACCCGACCAAAGCGAGGGTGAGTCGCTAGTTATACATACATATGTAGCGTGACATATCGTGTCTAACAAAAGTTTATGTTCTGCGCTAGTTCATACTGGTAAGTATCCATCTAAGTTTTAACTTTCATCCAAACCCGATTGGCTATTTGAAGGAGTAACAGACATACACGTACACTCATATAACCTTTAATTTATACTTGCTCGATTTGTTATTTATACGAAATTGGAAAATCACGTTGAGAGGATATTAAAAAATGTGAAAAAGACTCCTAATTGGGAAAAATATGTGTATTGTGAACGAGACATTGATATTGAAAAATTGCTACTATATTTCTTTATAGTACTTCAAGCAATGTCAAGACCGCGCGAATTGTTATCGACACTGTCGAATAATAAATAAATAAATGAATGAATAAATAAATATGTTGGGATATTAACAGAGCACCATCTAGTTCCATGGTAAGCTACGAGGCTTGTATTATGGATACCAGATACTTGATACACTACTTTACTACACTACACTACTACACTACGTTGATATACTACATATATAATTTTAAATACATACAAACATATTATAAGTATAAATAATAAATATCCATGACTGGAGTACAAACATTCGTGCTCATCACACAAATGAATCCACCGGGACTCGAACCCGCAACCGCTGGCACAGCAAGTAGGATCATTACAAACTGAGCCAAACGTATCGTCAATCGAAACTAAAGCTATTGGCTTAGTATAATTATTTTAAGAACCGTTTTTAAAAGAAAAGAAGTTTTGCTCAAAATAAATTAACTGAATCATTATATTTTATTTAAATTATTTTACTCTACAGTTT
Source organism: Fabriciana adippe (assembly GCA_905404265.1). Classification (NCBI taxonomy): domain Eukaryota; kingdom Metazoa; phylum Arthropoda; class Insecta; order Lepidoptera; family Nymphalidae; genus Fabriciana; species Fabriciana adippe. The sequence continues at coordinate 3,994,444 of FR989995.1, forward strand.
TATTTCTAGTAGCTCTACTATATCACACGGTCTCACAAAACATATTTTTTATTGCACTTAAGTTGATGTCAAGAGCCAAGATTTTTATGTCTTTAACATTTGGAGTCTAGTGCCGTGAACGTTGTTACGAGTAAATTGTTAAATAGTGAACGTTGTTAAATTAAACATGCACGTTATTAGGATAATATCTTAGCCAGAGTTTGTAAAAGTTTTGATACATATTCAACTAAAGCAACTACAAGTCTTGGATAATTGTTTTAGAAGATATTATATATTGGATATTGGCCTGAAATTATTTTTTTTTTTTTGGTTTCTAAGATACGTGTCGTGATATATATGATTATATAATGATTTCATATTCTTTATTTTATATTTTAAATAACTCCCTTTACAGTAATAAGTAAATTGAATATCTAAGCGTAAGTTTTACGTCGTAAAGAGGTCGTTCTCCTAATTTTCTCCAATCTCTGAACTTCTAACGTTGATTATAAAAATAACTGATTATTGATTTTATAATTTCAATTGTATTATGAGTAAGATAAAAAAAGAAAACTTAAACGACTCTACATTAATTTTTTTATACTATTGTTTTCCATAAACTGAAGTCTATGCATAATATACACGTAACAATGCTTATTATAACTTAAATATTAATAATTGTATGTAGCTTAAAATTACTTAAAATAACTTTTTTACACATTTCATTTCTACATAACGTGAATTTTCTTTCAAGCTGCTGTTAGTAAATTTTCTGATCTGATGTTTTTTTGAACTCACCATCAAAATATTGAAATAACTTGAAATAGCATCAAAATATTACACCTCTGTATGCGATATAAAGTAAAGAATAAAAATAAAGTGTTTAAAAATAAGTAATCACATACATATGCATATCATATACCTACTGAAAAACAAAACATAGTTGTTTATATTTTGTAGTAAAATTGTATGCAAATATACTTATCATGTGGAGCGCTGCGCCGGTGACAGACTTCCGGAAATAACAAAATATGAAATCCTGCACTGATATGTATTGCATGCCGCAGGCTGCAAAGGAAACGTTCATTCGAGGGGCAGAAGTATTGAGATTTGCGAAGCATATTTCACGCTTGCCCGAATCCACCTTTGAAAATCACCTATGTTATAGGTTTGTATCTTTTCTGATATAGTAAAATCACACTACCATAAAGTTGAAAGTTTGTATGTTTAAATGTTTGTTACTCTTTTACGCTGAAATACTAATTTGGATGGATTAGTATACAGAATAAATATTACGTCGGCGTAGGTGGAAAACTAAATAACTGCGATTTTGGCCAAATTGACATTAAATCATTTTCGTAATATCCAAAAAATGCCGCATATTTTTTACTCTAACAAGCATTTTCATAACTTGTCCCGTTTCAGAAATATAGCCGTTTTTGTATTCCAAATGGTAAAGTAAATATGTTGAAACAGTAACGTAGAAAGAGACGTAAAGCATATAAAATTAACGACATTAAAGTTTTCTCTCATTTATAGATTATGCCAAAAAGTTGGAAAAAAATCAGTAAATCGCGATTTTCTCCAAACTAGAAAATTTGAGTTATTTAGTTCTCCACCTACGCCGACATTTATTGTGATAGACTTTGACCGGGAGTAGCACATGGGCTACTGTTTCTAATAAAAAAATCCAATAGTTGGCCTACACATAAATGCAAAAGGAACCTAATGAAGACCAAACGAGGGTAAGATTCCTTTATATAAACATTTGATGTAATGGGGTAAATAGGCTACTTTTGATTCTGTGTTCTGCTGCTGCTTGAATGAAGGATAAACAAATTGCTTTATTTAATTTAAGTTTTTATTTAAATTTTTAGGCAACAAGCTTTTTAAACTTCGCTCGTTTATTTGATAGACGTTTATCCGGCGTTCGGTTTGTTTATTGAATTTTTTGGTGTCGAGGATTTTGTTTGAAACAATAAAACGCTATATTCCTAGCGGGGTAGTCGGGGAACAATTTTCGAATTTATCTATTTTTTTAGTATATGCAACCTGGATCTGCCGTAAAAGCAGATTTGTTTTTATAATAAACTTTGTTTTTATATTCAAATATTCATATTTTTTTTTATTTATTAGGTACGCAATTTTTTACTATTTTATATAGAGAAAAATGTGATAGTGTATTTCTGGATTATGAAAATATTATTTTTGGGGAAATCAAACTTGAGGATAAAATACAAACGTGAAGTGAAGTAACCCTGCATCTTATAGACTTATATTTATTAGCATAGTAATTTTAATGAATAATTTCTCATTACCCCAAAATTGGGTCGAGTGACCCTCAGATTGATTTAAAGTAGGTACCTACTCACTACAAATACTTTATAATGGCTCATATTTTCTTATTTAATCCACTTGTGACATTTTAAGTACTTTAACGCTTAACGAAATAATAAATCTAGAGTAATACAGAAAGCGCTTGAAATATGCTTGTGGCGTGGATATTTTGAATGCGATCGCAGATTCGATTTACGTTTGGAGTTAATGTTACGTATGTAGAGTTAAAAATATTCGGAAAGTTATTTATACTTAGAAGAAATGTGTAAGTTTACCCTTTTTCAAAACAAATAAATGAAATAATAATAATAATGAAATAATTAATGACATAATGTATGATAGTATTTTTTATAAACAATTGAATAAACTTTATCTATCTTATAAAATTAAACCCCCCAAAGCTAAGCCAAGAATTCTTCTGCTTCGTAATTTTGGTGGATTGGACTTGGATAGTCTACGGGAAGAAGCAGCTCAAACTGACTGGCTGACAGCACTAAATAGTGCTAGTATTGACGATCAAGTAGAGGTCTTGAATTCTCTTCTTACACAGTTATATGACCGCCATGCACCATTACGACCTGTTCGCATAAAACATCTTCCAGCTCCTTGGTTAACTGATGAGATTAAGTTGTTGCAGCAAAAAAAAATGTGGCCAAAATGAAATATAGTGCAAATGCTAATGATAAAAATCGTCATAAATACAAGAAAGCTCGCAATCTATGCAATAGGGTGTGTAGGGATAGCCAACGACGCCATATTCATCATTCCGTGGTTGAGGAAAATGACTCATCCAAGGTATGGAAATTTCTTAAATCTATAGGAGTTGGGAAAGCTCGACACAGTGCAAATCCTCAAAATGTCGATCTAAATGAGCTTAATAAGCACTTCTCTTCATCTAGTGCCATTGATAAGGCAACTAAACTAAGAACCATAAATCAAATTTCAGCTTCATCTACTCCTAATATTCCACATTTAGTCTTTAGTCAATTTACAGAAAGTGATGTTAAGAAGAATATCCTGGCCATCCGTTCTGACGCAGTCGGTGCCGACTGCATTAGTCGTAAAATGATTATTCCTATCCTTGATATTATATCTCCTGTTATTACTTCCATCTTAAATTACTCTATTGATAACAGTGAATTTCCTTCATCATGGAAAGACGCTCAAATTTTGCCTTTGCCTAAAAAAACCAATCCTGCAGGTTATAATGATTACCGTCCCATCTCAATCCTTCCTTTCTTATCCAAAGTACTCGAGCGCCTCGTACACCAGCAACTCACTCAATTCCTTTCTAGCAATAATCTTCATGATCCTCTGCAATCCGGCTTTCGTCCTGGTCATAGTACGACTACTGCGTTGGCTAAGATTACTGATGATATCAGGTTGGGCATGGATACACAGCAAGTTACAGTGCTTGCATTGCTGGACTTTAGCAATGCCTTTGGTACTGTAGATATTGATATTATGCTTGCTTCCTTAGTTTCTCTTAACATATCTCCTAATGTAATTGACTGGTTTCGTAGTTACCTGCATGGACGTCGTCAACGTATACGAATACAAGATTCGTACTCAGACTGGCTTCCAGTCGAGGCTGGCGTTCCGCAGGGTGGCGTGTTGTCTCCTCTTTTATTTTCTATTTTTATTAACAATATCTGTCAACACATCTCTTCTCTCTACCACCTTTATGCAGATGATTTACAAATTTATAGTCAATCGAAAATTGTTGACTTACCTAATACAATTGACGATATTAATTACAATCTTTTAAAAATCACCACTTGGAGTGAGTCGTTTGGGCTGCAATTAAATCCTGCGAAAACTCAAGTTATAATTATTGGCAGTCCCAAACTCATATATAGAATTGACTTTAACACTCTTCCACCTGTGGTGTTAAACGGCGTGAGCATACCTTATAGCAAAACCGTTAAAAATCTTGGCGTTGTTATGGATCAGAACTTATCATGGGTTCCACAGGTAAGTGAGGTAAGCAGGAAGATGTTTGCTTCGGTAGTATCCCTTCGACGTCTGCATAACTTTCTTCCATTTTCCACCAAAATTGCGTTAGCACAATCGCTCCTATTACCAATTCTTGACTATGCTGATATCAGTTACCTTGATATTAAAGAGGAGCAATTAAATAAACTTGAGAGACTCCAAAATTTTTGTATTCGGTTTATATTTGGTTTACGTAAATATGACCATGTCTCTAATCTTCGTAAAAAGCTCAAGTGGCTCCCTATCCGTCTTCGCAGAAATACTCATATACTTCATCTTCTTTACTGTATTCTCTTCGATCCGTCCACTCCACATTACCTTAAAGAGCGTTTTGAATTCCTTGGTGATTCCCATGCTCGACCTCTGCGTTCTGCCCAAAATTTAATCCTTAAAATCCCACTCCTCTACCTTTTATGGCAACTCCTTTAGTGTTACAGCCTCTCGCCTTTGGAACTCTCTTCCCCGAAACGTTAGGGCTGCTAAAACTCTAAAAAATTTTAAAAAACGTCTAAAAGAACACTTTTGTACTTTTTAATTCCTTCTGTTTTTAAAGTATATGTACTGATATATATAGCAACTATCGTTATTTTTATTAGAAACACTTCTTGCCTTTCATACATTTTTTTAATTTATTTTATTATAATTTTTATTCGTTTATTTATTTATTTTTATTTTATTTATTTAACCAAACTCATATTTATATTTTATTTTATTTATTCTTATTGTCATATTATTTATATTATTTAGGTACACCTTATTTATATATTTATATACGTATGTAAAATATCATATGTATGTATATATGTATGTATCATTTTTATTTTTATTTTTCCTAACGCTGTAATTTGTTCACTCCCTTCCACTTCACACTTTGTTATTTCCTACACCTAAAGGTTGCCTGGAAGAAATCGCTGTTTTAGCGATAAGGCCGCCTCTTGTACATTTTCCTACTACTGTATTATTCTTTTCTTATTTCTTCCTCTTTTGTGTGTGCAATAAAGAGTTTTTATTATTATTATTATTATTATTGTACAAAAAGTTAGTTTCAATATAACGTAAGCAAAAGAAGAAAAAATCATTGAGAATATAAAATTAACTTTAAAAAATCAATGTTCTAATTGTGGACTTAACTGATAATAAAGCCTCTATGTGATCTGTTGAAATAAATTTAGACACTCTGAATGGCGTCAAGTAATTCTTATATTGATTGTGGGGATTAGTGAACCCGTATCTATCCATCCTCCAGGTATAGGATCTATATCTTTTGATTTATTATTTTCCAAGTATAATTTTTCTAGTTATGTGTAGTTTTCTAGTGATGTATGTACATACGTATTATAGATATAGACATCATTTCTTAATAACTTAAACTTGCTAGGTTCTCTCAGACATGCTGAGTTCCTCACGATGTTTTCCTTCACTGTTAGACAAGTGGTAATCATGTTGGAAATGATTCGCACATGAAAATATCAGAGGTGCAAGACCCGGGATTTGAACCTATTTCACTCAGTTTCCTAAGCGAGCGCGTCACCACTGGGCTATCACTGCCTTTTTGCACCATCGTAAAGAACTGAACTTTAAATGTTTCTAATGAGTTTCTATAACTATTTAACCGTCTATTTATTAAAAAAACTTACACAGCTTTAATATCTCTGAGTAAAATAGACGATGTTTTATCGATACCTACGAGAACTTGACGATGATACGTGAGCAGACCTGCGGGCAAAGGCTAGTTTTAAATAAATATTAAATACATTTCATACTAGCATACATTTTAAAATATTAGGTACATACGTATTTACGAATAATTTAATCTTTCGAACGTTAAGATGTTTATTTTTTTTTTAATTCACTGACACTTAAGATTGATTCCCAAATAACAGGTGTCCATTGCAATAGTTGGTGTCATAAAATAAAACGTATTTGCACTTTCGCAAAGATAAAAGTCGGGAATGCTTTATGGGCAAGATATTTTATCTCAGTGCCACTTCTATGTAAAATTGGCGGAATAATTCTTTCTGACATATATCTAGTCGAATTTATGCAGTAGTATGTTTTAGAGTATAATATTTATGATACAGGCTATTTCGTCCTTTTTTGTATTTTTACGCGTTATAAATTCAAAAAAATAGCAACGTTACTCTATGAACTTTACTAGGTTTAGGAAGCCAAAAAACACACTGGGACTTGGGAGGTGACTCACTTCGGTGGGTGGTGTATCATGCGGGTTGCTCCTGGTAATTCTCTGACAACAGAGTGGACCGAGGGAGCAACCCTTTGGTTAAATAAATAAATAAATATGTTAGGACATTAACACAGCACCATTTAGTTCCATGGTAAGCTTCGAGGCTTGTGTTATAGATAGCAGATAGTTGATACACTACACATATATAACTTTAAATACATATATATTATAAATATAAACCCCCATGACTGGACTACAAACATTCGTATTCCCCACACAAATGAATGCCCCTCAGCGGGACTCGAACCCGCGACCGCTGGCACAACAAGTAGAATCACTACAAACTGAGAAAGGTTGTGTGCATAAATGATCCTGCGATGCTCCATTAAAACGGAGGGAGTTCTGTTGGGTTTTAGTGGGTAGTAGTGACTTTTTAGCCGATGTGTCCCACATAAGCACCCGTATTTACACGTACTATGTGTATCTACACATAGTAAAGTAGAAAGTACATTTGTATTTTCCAACATACCAAAAAATATATATTTTGATTATACGCATTCGTACGAGCCATGAAATATAACTAACCTAATAAATGTTTGTATTGAAAGCGCTTACTAAGCCAGAACAATTACTGTACTTAATACATATCGGTCATATGTATATATGTATATGTCGCAGGCATATTGTATAATTCGTCATTACACAAAACGCACAGTCTATTTGCAAAATGCAAACGCAAATGCGTTTGAAATTAGTTGATTTTGTTAAATTTTATAACTCTATTATAGGCTATTTTATAAATCTACTAGCTATTTCACACGGCGCTACGTTCAACATTGCATTGTACGTGAAATTCAGGTTCAGTAACAGATCCGATTCATATTATATTAAGACTCGTCTCAGCTTAGCCTTTTCGTTAAATATTTTTTTCTTGAATTCAGAAACCCCTAGTACTCACAGTACTGTATTTTATAATGTAACATTTTACAGTTTGCTTGTGCATTTTACAAACCTACGGGCGTTTGATAGCAGACGGCGTTGTTTTTAAAAAGACTAATTAAATGGTATGCCTGCGACACATAGTATAAAAAGAGTTAGGAATAAAAGACTCCCACGCAACATGGAGCTTAAAGCGTCTAGCGTCTAATATGTTTTCATATTTTTGAAGAAAATATATTTCATATTTGTAAACCTATTGTGCTATTATATTAAAGATATCTGTGGGCAGCATATGAAAGTACGGGCTTATATTAGGAAGTCATAGAATTAGAATAACAAAGAAATGAGTAGTATGTTCCTAAGTAATAAGGAAAAGACTTCAAAATGTTTTCCTAGGTTTGCTTATAAGAGCTGAAAATTAGGTACTAATTAGCCTCTTAGTGCATAAAAGCTCGACTTTGCGTGTCTAGATTCAAACCTACATCTTGACATGAATTCTACGTCCATTGTTACGCCTACTTCCTTGCTAAAACTGTGCCTACATTAAAACAGCTAAAAAGATTTTTCTATTTTACTAGAGGGGTAGATAGCAAATTATTTATGTAATTCGTGTTAACTTTTGTTTTTTAAATTTTTACTTACATTTTTTAACTATTATGGCGCGAGCGTGGCTCTACGACGGTCCCTAAAGTCGCATACATGGCTTATCGCCTAAGTTAGCATTTTTAGCATTATTATCAAATCTACGACTAGATTAGTACATATCTAATAAACATTTATTAAAATGATTTAATTAGTGTCATTTAATATAATTAAATGACAATAATTAAATAATTTTATTCTATATAATTATAATCTTAACGTTTAATAACAATGAATAATATGTCATAAGTCTCAGAAATTTCAGAAAACATATTAATTTATGTAGGCGTAATACCTCGTCATATCGCCTCTACCGGTGACAGAAGAGCTGGCTCGTTTTTCGCCCAAAAAATCGGCATTGCCATTCAGACTTCAGAGGGGGAATGCGGCTAGCATTTTTGCTATTATACCACGCGGACATTTGTTTTCACATTTGTTTTGTTCATATAATTAAGTGTATTTGTAAATTTATTTATGTATTTTAGATATATATTTTTTTTATTATAAAATTTTATTTGGAATTTCAATAAAAAATATACCTACGTATTAAGATACCAATTTACGAAGGCATCTATATCACAGCAGATGTAGAAATATCGTCAATAGAATATATATAATTCTTTAAATAATAATGTGTGAGGATTCACATTTTCTATACACGATCTTTCCTGTGATCGTGGCGTCTCTTTGATAGTGCTATTCTGCACGCCTTGCCAATTAAGTTAGGCGTTCGGTGGGCGTCAGCGATGAATATTTGCTATTATAATATTATCATTATTCAAACTGTAACACGTGATATACTTTTTTGGCTGTTAAATATTAACGCGTTTTGAATTTTACAATATATGTAGTTAAATTCAAAATATATAATATTAGATTCATATAGCTCAAATACCATTTACACTAATATTATAAATGTGAAAGTAACTCTGTTTGTTACATTTTCATGTTTAAATTGCTGATCAGATTTGGATAAAATTTATCAAGGATATGGATTGCATCCTGCGATCGGACACAGGCTACCCTGATCCTTGCCTCGCTTATCACGCTGGCGGAGCTACCGGTAAAAACTAATATCTTACAAAGTTAAGGACAACATATGTACCTATATAATAATAATAATAAAAATTCTTTATTATTATTATTGTATACACACAAAAAGAAGGCAAAAACAACACAATAACAGGAAAGTGTACAAGCTATAATAAATTGCTTTAAAGGTTCTAGTCTACTTCTTTTCAGAGAAAAAAGTAGGTGCATATTTAAATATATTCATTTTTAGTGTCCCATGTCAGAAAAAATTGTCCTTCTGACTGTCTATAAACACTTTTTTTCTCAAGAACGCGCAAAGAGATAAAGTTGAAATAAAAAATACTTGGTCTACGGTCCCTTGAAGCTGTAAAAATAAACTTCTAACTCTACATAAATCCAATAAGCTGTATATCATAACACTCTTTTAATTTAATTTGAATAATTAGGTAAAATACTATCTCAATAACATAATACAATATTTACCTTTTATTTGTTGATTTTAGAAAATTCGAGAAACTTAAGATTTTATCAAGCAGATATGAGTATAGTTTATCATCAGTTCTTCATATACCAAGGCAAACGACATGATTTATTACATAAACATCCACATTCCTTAGTCCTGCGTAACTGTCTTTATCGGCGTCCTTTTTACCGTATTGTTTTTACTTTACAATACAATACTAACAATGGGGCAACGTGGTTTTCTATGCGCGTACGCTCCACAAAATTACGAGAGCATTTGCATGATTATCGAAACTTCCGAAAATAAATGCTATTTGATTTTGAATCTTATGTGTATTAAATTAAAGTTGTATTGAATGGAGGGAGGTGGTAAATAAAAGTTTGTCGAAAGCGCGTTTCGGTGCGGTGCACATAGACTCGGCAGTCGCGATCCCATCGAGTGTGGTTCCGGTAGGGTCGATCACCGAGTTTAGTGTATGCCTTACGTTATTACGAAGTTCACTCGTGTATATAGCACGTTGAAAACTTTTTAATTTTTTATTTAGTTTTAAAATAAATTAAAAAAAAATATTGGCAGTGTATATTAAGGTCTTGGACTGATAAATTATTGTGAATTGACACTAATTATGAAAGCAAAATTAACAATAGCGCGCCAATATTTGGCGGTAATTAAATAAACAACAGTTCTAGTTTTAGTGTTTCATTGGGAAATAATGCGAGAAATTTCGAAAATGAAGATGAATTACAATTGTTATTGGAAATTTATGTTTGTGTTCCTGCCCTTCGTAGGTAAGTGGTATTGTTTTATTTAAATTTTCCAAATAAATTATTTCATATGCTTGCCGTGGTAATATTTATTTTATTATAATACCTAAAACCTTATCTTAAAAGAATATAAGTTATAAACTTAAAATACATAATATATGTATATTTAATTTTATTATCTAACAAGACCAACAATTAGCTAAAATTAATTTTGTACAATTCATATTTTTATAAGATAGAGCTTTAATAATACAAATAAAGTAGCAAAATTTCATAAAAAAACTTTATTATGTGATATTTGCGAACATAATACATTCAAATTGTTTAATTATCACGTTTCTAATTAATATGCCAATTATAATTACACATACAATAATGTAATTATTTTTATCATCCAATTTAGTTTTCTTATCAATTAGCATGAAAAATGTAGCGTTTTTTTAAACATTAGTCATAATTCTTTAACTGTAACCAGACGACGGTTATCGACTATACAATATACAATGCTTAACAAACATATTCATGGCGTTCTACTCTATAGCCTATTATTAGGTTTGACTACGACTCCCTTGAGTATGCAATTGCATATAAACGTTATATGCCCATGCAAGATATAGGTAAGTAACCAAGTCACGCTGGCGATTTCTTAGTATTATTTATACTTCGATAATTTATTTTATAATAACACGTTTTATCGTTTAGTATAGATTTCTCAGATATGAGATATTTTTCCGCAGTAAAAAGTATCGTATATGTTGACCCGGATAACCAGCTATTACCATACCAAATTTCATCAAAATCCCTCAAGTGGTTTTTTTGTGATGCGGTAACAGACAGACAGACAGAAAGACACACAGACAGACAAAAATTCTAAAAACTATAGATTTGGCCTCTGTATCGATAACAATGTCTAATAAGATTTACCAAAAAATATTTAATGTACCTACAGATTCGACTCAATTAGAATTTTATTATATGTATAGATTTAGTTTAACTTTGAATAATATTCTTTATAATTTTGTCTTAATTAATTATCTTTCCAGGAATAAAGTAATGAATTTATTTGATATTGTAACGTACGCTTGGTTTATTAATTTTAGAATTAATTTGAAATTAACTTTAATTAAATACAATTTCTTGTAGATAATCTATATATTACTCGTAATACGTGGAGAGAAAACTTTGAACCTCTTTTTAAGTATATTACATATACGGAGGAGTATGAGCTTTGGCATAGGTAAAGTTTATAAAGAGAAGGATTGCAGAAAGCCAAAATTTATTGACTTTTTTATCCGCGTATTTTATATATATATACTTCACTGTCAAAAGATGTAGTATGATGTTAGATAACCTTCATCAATAATATACGAGTACTTACATAATATATAGATGAAAAGTTTACTTGTCTATACGTGCAAATCTCTGAATTTATGGGCCCGTTTGAAAATTCTTTTGGATTTTATAGATTATTTATATAACTTTGAAAAAAGAACCTCAATATCGATCAAACTTAATGAATTATGGTTGATTTTCAACCACGTGGCGATCACTAGAATTAGTTCTGTTTGTAGGTTTGTAGGTTTTGTAGGGACCAATAATATAATACAATAATTTTATCCCGTATATACCTTTTGTGCCTAAATTACGGAAATTACAATAATTAATGCAATCGTAGGTATTTACATATGTGTGTACACAAATTAAAAATGCATAGGTAATCATGTTAACTTACTAATGAATAGTTAGTTTGTTATGTTAGTGTGTAGAATTTGTTACAGTTAATAATTAGGTATAATAAAATACTAAACAAGTATACTTAATATATAATAACTTGCGGTGGAATTTTTTTTTGTATTAATAATAATCATAAGTAACGATTATTTTATAGTGGAAACGTTCTATGTACTTAAAGAGAATACAGAAACAAATCAATTACTTCGTCACACCTAAGTTTATAGTCTAAGATCCCGATCTATGTGGTGGACCCCTCATTCTTTTTCCAGGTGATTTTTTTTAAACCATAAAACATATTAACAAACATGACCCAGGGAAGTTATCACCAAAAATTTTCTCCAGGCTATTTTTTTACAAAAAACACCTCTAGTCTGGAGATGTTTCGGTCTATGTCATTTTGTTATAAAATTATCTACATTTTGATACTTGGTTCGTTCCGGAAAACGATACGAGCAATTAACTACTTCAATTTACCTGTTTATATCCGGATGTCAGGTAATATCTTCGAAAAAGGCCACCAAACGTATGTGATGGCATTTTCTATAAATTTTATACTTTCGATTGATACTAATTTGTCACAGGAAAAGAGTTCTTGTACTTAAAAAAAAAAAAAAAAACAATTTAAATTTTTTTTCATTAAAAAAAATATTTGTTGTATTAAGCTCTCATTGTTTCGCCATTTCGTACAAACAGATAAGTCATTTTTAAAATAATTTATGAGTTGCACGTATTTTATGGTGGTGCCTAATACTTTTGACGAAGGCTGTATATACTATATACATAGCTTATTTAAATTAATACAAACCTAACATAGCATTATGTTAAATTTATATTAATATTTTATTTGTTGACGACACGTTTGGTTCAGTTTGTAGTGATCCTACTTGCTGCGCCAGCGGTCGCGGGTTCGAGTCCCGCTGGGGGCATTCATTCATTTGTGTGATGAGCATGAATGTTTATACTCCAGTCATGGGTGTATATATTTATAATATGTATGTATTTAAATTTATAGATGTGTATTGTATCAATTATCTGCTATCCATAACTTAAGCTTCGTAGCTTACCATGGAACTAGATGGTGCTGTGTATTAATGTCCCAACATAATTATTTATTTTACTATACTAATAGCTAAAATTATACTTTTGATAATAGACAAGTTAAGAAAAAATTTAGTCACGAAAACTAACAACGATTACACTGAGATGTAATAATGATCTCATAAAAGTAGCAAATGAATTTTATTTCCATAGCACTATGAATTTCTGGAAATGTAATCATTACGGTCCGTGGTCATGCGGCGCGCGTGCATAATTTAACTAATTGTTTAGCCTGGTTAGGCCAAATTTTATTATGATATGCGAATAAAATCGTATGATAGAAATGTTTAGCGGATAAAGGCTTAAGCATATCATTATTACGTACAAAAATAACAATTATTACGTGATTTATCTTATCTTATTATATAAAAGGCAAAAGTGATTGACTGATGTATCGACGCACAGGCCAAACCCTTAAGGCTAGCAAATTGAAATTTCGCACACGTATTCCTCATATGACAAAGTCATCCACTAAGGAAGGATTTTTCAAAATGCAACCCCCAAGAGGGTGAAATAGGGGATAAAAGTTTGTATGAAACTCTTTATTCTTTAGACATATTTGCATGAAATTTCGTATTTTTCGTAGTTTGATCGCGAGCGAAGTCGCAAGTTCTGTTAGTTTAAAAATAGATATATTATGTGACTGTCTATCAATTGGATACAAAGATCACTTTTGTTGAGGCTGTGATCGAAGACGTTTATTTATAACAAACTAATGACGTGGAAGTTCAAATAAAATTTTGTGTATTGTGTGTATTCAGCCCTTTTTAACGTCCCACTGTTAGGCACGAGCCTCCTTTCAATACGAGGTGGATTAGGCCATGGTCCACCACGCTGCCAAGTGCGGGTTGGCGGATTTCACATGTCTTTTGAAGACTTGCTAGTTTTTCTTAGACATGCAGGTTTATTACGATGTTTTCCTTCACCGTAAGGTAATTAAATTTTACCCATTTAGTAATAAAATTTGATAATTTTCTTAAATATAACAGAGTTTGTTTAACAATACTGCAAAATCTCTCTTATGAAGATATTTTGCACTTGCCATGTCATTATCTAATACCTACGTTACGAAATGTACATTTTTGCCTATACACAACTGCTTATTTTTTTTTTGGGTCGTAGGATTATTTTATTTCTCGAATCGTTTCGTAAATATGCCAAATCTCTACATTCTGGATATTTAGTTTATATATAGAATGTAGTACCTGGGCGACCGAGCTTCTATCGGAGATCTTTTTTGTTACAAGTATATCGTATTTTAGATAGAAACAAAAAAAAACTAAAAACTTGAATAAATACAAAAAAAAACAAAAGTAAAAACTTTGTATCCGACCGGGATTCGAACCCGGACACCTGTGATCTTGCACCTCTACCGCGTGACCACGATGCTTATGCTCGAGCGTAAAAAATTATGGATCATATTTTGCGTGGAATAATGTGAAAGAAAACCGCATGAAAACTCGAAAACACGCGTTTTCCCAGACATAAGACTAATCTAGATCGATTTTTCGCCCCCGAAAACCCCCACACACCAAATTTTAGCGAAATCGTTAGAGCCGTTTCCAAGATCGCCGATATAAATAAATATACAAGAATTGCTCGTTTAAATCTATACATATTATAAAATTCTAACTAAGCCGAATCTGTACATTAAATATTTTTTGGAAAATCTTATTGAAATAGACATTATTATCGATGCAGAGGCCGAATCTATAGTTTTTAGAATTTTTGTCTGTCTGTCTGTCTGTCTGTCTGTCTGTCTGTCTGTCTGTTACCGCATCACAGAAAAACCACTGGAGGGATTTTGATGAAATTTGGTATGATGATAGCTGGTTATCCGGGTCAACATATAGGATACTTTTTACCGCGAGAAAATATCTCATTTCTGAAAAAAAAGACAAAAACTGGTAGGAACAAAACCACGACGATACTATTTGTAAACAGTTTAGCAAGGTAACTTACAAAATATGGTAAAAACTATAAAAATAGCTTATCTTGAAAATCAAATTATCAAAAGCGCTATTTTATCCATTAAAATAGTTATTTTAATTAATATTCATTTATGTGTTATTTAGATATTCGACAATAGATGTCGCCATGTGTTTTTAAAATACATAGTTTTAATCCCAAAAAAATTAATGTACAGATATGACCTTTTTTCGATTTTATTAGAATTACTACTAAATCACCCGCGGCTCCGCCCGTGTTTAAATTATCAGTAAAGCAAACTTTTTCGCTTCATAAATTAGTAACTATACATACAATAAAATTGTAACTAAGCCGAACCCCTAAATTCAATATTTTTTCGGAAAATCTTATTGAAATATTTGTTATTAGCGATATAGAGCCCGAATCTATAGTTTTTAGATTTTTTTCTGTCTGTCTGTATGTGACCGCATCACAGAAAAACCACTAGAGGGATTTTTATGAAATTTGGTATGGTAATAGCAGGTTATCCGGGTCAACACATAGGATTCTTTTTACCGCAGGAAAATATCTCATTTCTGAGAAAAAATACAAAAACTGGTTGAAGTAAAAGCATGATGATGCTATTAATATTTTAGCAAGGTAACTTACTTATATATTATGTTAAAACTATTAAAAAAAACTTATCTTAAAAGAAATATTAACAGCGCTATTTTATTCATTAAAATAGTTATTTTAATGAAAATTTATTTATGTGTTATTT
This sequence comes from Fabriciana adippe, assembly GCA_905404265.1. NCBI lineage: Eukaryota > Metazoa > Arthropoda > Insecta > Lepidoptera > Nymphalidae > Fabriciana > Fabriciana adippe. The sequence goes on from FR989995.1 coordinate 4,010,301, forward strand.
AGCTATTTGACAATAGATGTCGCCATGTGTTTTTAAAATACGTAGTTTTATCCAAAAAAAAAAAAATGTACAGATATAACCTTTCTATGACTTTACTATAATTACTACTAAATTACCCGCGGCCCTGCCCGAGCTTAAATTTTTAATAAAACAAACTTTTTGGCTTTATAAATTAGTAACATATTAGTAATATTTTGTTGGCCGAAACAATTTTCAAATGAGAATATTTGTAAATTTTTATTGTTTAGTAAATAATGTTAGTGTTTTTTAATCTTTTAATGCAAAAATTGGGCAAATGCAAATCCAACTCGCGCATTTTAGGTTTCGTATAGCAAAATGCTATGTTGTTTTTCTTACTTACGTGTTTTGTATGGTTAACACTAAAATAAATACGAATAATATTTACGTTTCCACAATACCTACTCATTTTTTGCACCGTAAAAATAAGTTCAATTTATATTATTTTATAACATTTTACGGAAAACAAGTTTATGGCTATTAAACTGCCAAAGCGGGTAATTAAAAATATTTCATATCTCAAAAACTATGAAAAAGTATTTTAGGAACTGTTATACCTCAATTTTTTCACTTTTTCTTGACACCTTTTCTTGGAAGGTACAGGCTTAAAGGACACAATAAAATGCTTACGACTTTAATCATATTAGCAGAGCCATATGAAATAAAAAAATGTATTCGCTTAGAATTATTTACTTACTACACTTTCTTTTGAAAATCGTTTTGGAGAATATTACTAACTAGCACTAATTAAGAAAAGTTATCATTATGTAATTTAAATAATCAGCTATATATTAAATTAATCTATAGCTGTCTATTAGTAAAAAATGATTAAAATTAATTCCGTAGTTTGAGAGTTTATCGTGAAAAACTAAAAAAACAAACAAAACAGAAGTATAGACATACATAAATGTTATTGCTGAAACAAAAAGTTCAATTTAACGGAGGAACCTTTGTGGCATTGTCAATCTCTGCCATTATTTACCAATCATGCGGTGCGCAATGAAAGTAATGTATGTAGTAGTATGTAGTAATGTAAGAGTATACTAATGTGTAAAACCTAAGAATTTGGTTTTTGATCATCTGAACGCGGGCGGAGCCGCGGGAAATGCTAGTATATTAGATAAACCAAGTAACATAAAGCTAGACTAAAGCACTAAAATATAAAATAAGAACTGAATTTCTAGAAATCTTTAGAACCTAACAAAATGCTATTACTTAGGAATTGAAATTGTTTAATCATTTCTAATATGAAACAGCTTAAGTGAATTGCTCTTTGCTACCTGTCGATGTTAAGTAAAGTAGTTTAGTAATTAAAGAGAGAGTCTACGAGTCTAGCTAATATTTTAAGGAGCGACCGATATAGAATCTAACGGGCTTTTCTCTGGAGTGTTTAGCGAAATAAAAAGAAAATATGAGAAATATTTTCTTCTAAACCAACATAAGAAGCTGTAAAATCGCCTTTGATGTTAAGGTAATTACATATTAAGTTTAATTAGGAATGATAGATGGATTATTTCGAACAGACGAAAAAATTAATTTGAAATTGAAATATAAACAAGAATATCAATCGTAACATGTATTAATTTTGTTTTCAAACAACTTGATTTTGAAGAATTTATTCATATAGTTTACTTTTAAACAAAAGTTAAAAATATCCTCATTTCATATGTACCACAAAGTCTAGTCTAGGTAGCTGAAACTCTTTGTGTTATTTATGAACCTAATCCGAGACCAATCTTTTAGTCTGTATTCTTCCGAATTTAGCTACTATACATTGTAAATACTAAAATACTAGCGACTCACCCTCGCTTCGTTCGGGTTCGTCCCTAGCTTGCTTCCCAATACAATTTTTCATCCCCATTTTCACACCTTCAAGTGATGATTTTCGAGATAAAAAGTCTCAAACTATCTTCTTACCAAATTTCATCTAAATCGGTTCAGTATATTCAGAGCTTACCCCTTACAACGTCACAAACTCACAACATTACAAACTCACAAACTTTACCTCTTTATAATATTAGTATAGATGAGACTGGCACTAATTACAATAACTTATCAGTAGTGAACAACGTTTGAGAGGCAAGTAAAATTGATGTTTATAGAGTCACCATGATATATGTGATATGCGTTGAGATTTTAATGCGATCAACGAACGATCTACGATTTTTAACGGTCAATCATATAACAACTTTATTCACAGCACGTCCATACAATTTACATTCAGCCGAGCGTACGTACTACCTTTACTGCAATAAGCGCAAACTAACCTAAGCTATTTCAAAATAGACTGGGCTAAAGCAAATATTTTAGGGTCTAAAATATTGACTTTGGCCGTTATGCAATAAAGCGATAAAAGTTAAAAAATATATGCATGCAGAGACGAATTTTTTTAGAAGTTCACTGCTAACATTCAGGGATTGAAACTAAAATATAGATATTGAATTTCATGCACAGCAATTTTGTACCTTCCCAGTTTTATTTATTAAAACTAAAAAATAAATATACCTAGTAGATTAATAAAAATATCCTGTGTAGGTCAAAGGATCGTTTCGCTCAGTTTATAATTGATTTTGGTTGGTTCTTCAATGCAAATGGGTTACCCCTTTTTAAAACTTATTAATTAAATGTCTTTTTACTAAAAAAAAATATTATCATTATATTCTAAGGTGGTATTACATGTTGCATTTAAAATAATTGTAGATGTTTACGTTTTATAGTTTTATCTATGTTATAGTAAGAAAAAAAAATTTTTTTCTAAACATTCTTTTTACAACATTGTAATTTTATATATTTTACAAAAAATGCTTGAAATATCACAACATTCAATATATTTTATATGCCAATTTATTAACCAGAGGGAAGCAGTAGAGAGCAATATTGTAAAGTAGTACAACTGTTCTATAGAATTTTGTTCGAAAAACCATCTTATATGAAAACTTATAGTTGTTGATAAAATATACAATTGTCTTACACAAAGTTGTTTACATTCCTTTGTCTCAAGTGTAACGTCAGAATAAAATCTTACCATTGAAATTTAAAGCATTTCAAAATTAACCTCATGGTCATTTCTATTGTTAAGCACGTACATATAGTACCTTACAGTTATTATTACAGAAAAATACAAGTGTCCACTACGTGTTTTGACAGTTCTTGTAATGAAGTTTCACGGTTAGCAGTGATATCACAGATTAATGTCATACGTGACATACAGCTTATATGTATCACATTGCAAAGGGCAAGGACCTAGCTAACTTGCTTTTCGGAGCGGAACCCACAACACCACTGTTAATGCCACCATACGTCAAGTTTCTACTTAATGTGTATGTCTTGTTATGTGATTTGAAAATTAGAAATTTTTGCAATGAAATAGATTTCATGGTAACAACACTAGAGTGTTTAATTTTAAAGTTGCTTTCTTAAATTTATTTACGTACATATATTAGGTGTCTTGAGTATGGGTTATTAAGTTCATGTATAAAAATTAAAAGTCACGTCAAGTTAAAATTAATAGTTAAAGCTAAAGCTTATATTGAAAGGTATTTTAAATGAGATGTAATATGTTAAATTTTGAAAAGGTCAAGAACATGTCGTGATATAAAGCATCCTTGTTATATATAAAAAATATAATATCATATTTATTGACCTTATACTGATTTTATGCATTTTTCTTAATTTTAAAACTCTTTAGAACCATTGTAAACTGTCAAGTTTGGAGTGTCGACTGTCTATAGACTCACTCGGCGTAAACTAAAAATGTTCTCATATAGCCCTGTCTAGTTCACCTAAAAATAAAGCAAGAACATCTCATTTATTATATAAAATCTGTATTGAAAAAAATAAAAGTAAAGCAATACAATATACGCTACGTATGAAAAACTAAAGTAAGTGAATAAAGTCAGTTTTCTATATAATTAAAGTTTTTAGGTCATGAAAAAGTAGAATATTCTTTATGGTACGTCACAGAAAAGCTTATTGTTTAGTAACATTTGAACTACAATTCTGTGTGCGTGCATGTGTTTCTGATTTACATAGGTGAATGTAGAATTCACCTTTCACTTGCAAAGTACTGTAGATAATCATCTTAATATTAGTGTTTTAAATTTAATGAGAAATTATCATGTATATTGGTCGAGAACATATCGTCGTGTTATAACAGCTATGAGAAATTATTATCATTTCACAGACAAACAGTTAAAAAAAATCGTCTGTATAAAAATTTTGAATGGGCCTACAGTTTTTAGTTACAGTTAAAAAAATATAAAGGTTTTTGAAGTTGCTATTAATAATTGTCTTAAAAAGATAGCACGAAAGTTTTCAAAATTGGTTTTTATTTAATACCTTTATTAAAGTAAATAAAATGTTTAATTTATCTTTTTTGATTTGTAGACATCATATATATTATACTCTATATCACTCCCAGAATTAAAATTAATCTAACAATATTCTCATATGCTGAAATCCGTCCAGCCATTTATGTTACAGAGTGAATGGAACAGATATATTTATATACAAAGTATGTACATTCATACATCTGAGAAACAGTATCCTTATTCTCGGTCAATGGCGTTAAAAATAGCACATGTTTGATCATGCGAAATTACTTCATTAAAGGATGCAGATTCAAATCTTAGACAGTGTTAATATTAGTATTGATCATATAGTCGATCATACCAATGAAATTAAACAATTAAAGGACAGATTGTAATGTTGGAAATTTATAAACATTATGCAACGTCTCGGTCGTCACCCCGAACATTGAGTGAAGTGTAGCTATTATGATTTTTTTTAGTCTTTAAGAAATAAAAAAAAAATGGATGCGTGTAACCTTTACGCGCGGTTGAAGTAAAACTTCTTTGGCAAACATCGTAATTAAATTAAAACAAATCAATAATTAAATAAAGCATATTAGGCATATTACAATCATATATTTATAGAATATCATATACGGTAAGAATACAATATTATATATTTGTTAGACAATAACAACGGTTACCATGGCAACATAGCAATGTATTTTATCTCATTCTCTCGCCGGCTTAATCCTATATATTTATGTGTTTGTCGCTTTTTAGTCTCGTATTTTCGTTTCATCGAGTCTCAAATCACAACGATTCTAATAAGTCACTTCAATAATAGTTTTATCAAAACCTAACTTCGAGACATAATCGTGAAAGTTACATGTGTGTATATCCGTCTTTGCTTGTTACCTGTTCACGTTGAAATGGCTTGATGGATTTGGCACAGATAAATGATTACCTGGAGTAACGCATAGGCTACTGTTTGGCAGCTAGGCCTCTAGGGACACACCAGGGCGAAGACCGGGCTAACCTATATATGTATGTAGGTTACGAGTATGTACTCATAAGATTTGTTAACCGAACTTGATTTTCATTTTCACTATTAATTGAAAATAAAATAGCAGTGTTTTTATACATTGGGTACTTGCGACCTGACCTCGCTTCACTCAGGCTTGACGACTTAATTACAAAATATCGACTTCTTTATTATAGTATACATACAATATTATAAAATGCACATATTATACACACTAACGACTGACCCTCACTTCGCTTGGGATCGTCCCTAGGTTGATTCCCCACACAAACTTTCACCCCCTTAAGAGATGATTTCCGAGATAAAAAGTATCCTATGTCCTTCCCAGGGTCTCAAACTATCTTCTTATCAAATATCTAAATCAATCTAGTAATTTCGGAGCTTATTCGGTACAAACAAACAAACAAACAAAAAATCTTTTCTCTTTATAATACTGTAGTATAGATAAACATTCTGAAAACAATATCTTAATGACAGTGGAAAAATATTATAATTCATTGTACCTAGAGTTTAAAATTAACCTGATGGACGCTAGATAATTTTCTCTCTAACGATTATCTCATGGAGCTACAAAATCGATTCTATCAATTTTTAATTTTTTGAAATGTGCATAATCACTTGATACTCGATAGAAATTTAGTATTGTATAGGTACTATATGAAGTTTATACCTAACATGTTTATAGCTAATATATAACGAAAAAAAATCTCAACAAGACCATATCTTGCTAATATATTTTATGTAGCGAAGAAAATTGATATAATTGTTATCTTACGAGTAAGTTCTTATGAATTTCAACATGCAAACAATACAATACATTATTTACGATTCTCGTACAATTCTAAATAGGTGCTTTATTGAATCAGCGAAAAACAAAAACGTGTTCGTTGGTAATTTGCGATCCTTATCCTTCACGCTATGTGACTATTGCTAATACTCTTGTATAAAATTGTTTTGAAACTAAGCACTAAACTACTTTAAAGCAATTGTGAAAAACGTAAACGTAGATGAGGGCGATACAATTTTTTCTCTCAATAGTTCTAAATATATAAAAATGTAGGCGTTTTTAATAATGACGATGGTAGCTTATTAGTATTTTGGAAGTTTTTCGGTGCGGATTCGATTACCGATTGGAGCTAAACGTTTTTTTTTTCAACTTGTTGCCTATTTTAAGTATATGTATATCCCTCTCACTATACTGCGAAGTAAAAACTATAAATGAAATCAGTTAAATAAGAAAGACACGGTTCTAAAACAATTTTGCCTTAATAATATATGTGTGTATTTAGTGTTTTAAAACATTGCACATCAAATAATTAGGTTGTTGCTACATCGATGGTATTTATTATCAATTACATTATGTTGCAAGCAAATAAGCGATAAACTTATCTAAAGGTCATGATCGTGAGAATCGAGGAGTCGAAACCTTGTGTCAGGGATCTTCTGGGTCAAAAGCCGCGCGTAGAGCCACGGTTTACAGTCACGTAATATTAGAAAGATATTAATTTTTTTGTAATTTGGCATTGATTTATGCTAATATTATAAAAAGGCAGAGTTTGTTTGTTTTTATGTTCGTTTGTTTGTTTGTTTTTTGAACGCGCTAATCTCAGGAACTACTAATCCGATTTGAAAAATTCAACTAGATAGCACGTTTATTGAAGAAGGCTATAGGTTATATATCATCATGCTACTACCCAAGGGAGCGGAGCAATAATCATAAATGTCAATAAATCGTTCAGACTTTCATACATTATTGTAAAACTGATATTTATAATCAAACAAATCTAATGCAGGTAAAAGCGCGGGGCGAAGCTAGTACGTTTATAAGTTTAGGTTTTCATTTAAATAGAAATAAAAATTGATATACATTCCATATAATAAAGACTAATAAAAAGGAAAACAAAAAAATAGAAAATAAAACAAAAATGTTCATGTCATTTACATAAATTCTTTGTTTTTTGTTTTTCTGTTAACATACATATCTAATATATATGGTAAAATTGTGTCTAATGCAGCTCTAGGGGTTAAAAAAAGTTTTATAAATACAATAAGTTACGAATAAAAACAAAAAAAAAATGTATTGAAGTGACATAAAGCCTTATATCAGAGAATCAATAATCGATGAACGATTGTAGAATATTATCTTATCTAAGCCTCTTAGTCATGCAAACTTTTCTTATATATTTATGCTAGCGACTCACTCTCGCTCCGCTCGGGTTCGTACCTAGTTACGTTTTATTGTTTAGTATAGATTTCTCAGAGATGAGATATTTTCCCGCAGTAAAAAGTGTCCTATATGTTGACCCAGATAACCAGCGACCATCATACCAAATTTTATCAAAATCTGTCCAGTCGTTTTCTGTGTGATGCGGTCACAGACAGACAGAAAGACAAAAGTTCTAAAAACTATAGATTCGGCCCTTGTATCGATAATAATGACTATTTCAATAAGATTTTCCAAAAAATATTTAATGTACAGATTCGACTCAGTTAGAATTTTATTATGTGTATAGATTTCCTTGATTAATATATTATTGTGAAATCTCTTTACGATTGATCGCACCTCTTACCTCTTATTTTTATCTGCTCAATGGTTGTCTCGAAGAGAAGGCTCTCTAAGCGATAAAGCTGCCTATTATGCTATTTCTAATTTAATTTTCTATTATGTAACATAGAATAATGCTGTAAAGAGTATTTGTATGTATATTAAAGCATTATGTTACTGCTAACGGCTCTTTGAGAATCCGGGATACCCGCTTAAACCCAGCGGTACCTTTATTGTTATAATTTAACTTAAGCGTGCAACAAACAATGTAAAAGTTTACAGGGCATGACCCTCAACCCTCTACCCGGGGGTGCTTACGTACGAGTATATCACCGTCGGCTGCCTCTCTATTTTCTTGGGAGGCCAAAAACCCCATTGATCTGTACTTAAAACACCTACTCAATCGTCTGTTTAATTACGCAATAGACATTCAAAAGAAGACCCCTCCACCTACATAAGAGTATATGTACAGAACATTCAAGTTATACAATAAACGAGTATTATACAGTTAAATAATTTTAGTGAAAAAGGGAAACTTATATTTTAGTGGTTAACTAACTTTATACCTATTTCCATATCAAGAAATGTAAAACACACTAAACTGGTGATAAATTAAAGGAAGCAAATATTTTCTAAAAGACGCGTCGTGTCAATTTGTATTAGCTATCTTTCTTTGAATAGTAAAGGCTCGAAGATATGCATAGGTGGTTGAAAAGGTAATATTATCAGATGTTGACTGATCGACTTCGACCAGTATTATGAGACTAATCGATATTGTATAAATACTGTGAGATAAGAAGGCACATGACATTGTAAATATGAATTTTATACCCTCGCTCTTTTTACGTTTAATATAGATTTCTCAGAGATGAGATATTTTCCCGTTGTAGAAAGTATTCTATATGTTGACCCGTTTAACTATCATCATACCAAATTTCATCAAAATCTGTCGAGTGGTTTTCTCAGATAGACGGACAAAAGTTATAAAAACTATAGATTCAACCTCTGTATCGATAATAATGATTATTTCAATAAGATTTTCCAAAAAATATTTAATGTATAAATTCGACTCAGACTTTTATTATATGTATAGATTTTATTTTAATTCTTATTATTCTTGTTGTTGATTGTGAGTAATAATTATTTGGTAATTAATTTCATATTAAGTAAGCCTATAATTAGGATATTTTTGCTTTCCAATCACTTTAAGTTATCTTGTAATAAATAGACTCTTTATACATAAGTAATAAATATATAATTAATAAACGAAAATAAAATAATCCCACAGTAACTACCTATTAATAAATAATATTATTTTTATTTCTTTATTGCACACCAAAAAACTAAAAAAATATAGATATTAAAATAGATCTTTCGACCCAAAGTCTGAAGTACATAAACAATAAAAAGAAAATTTCACACTTTTTAGACGCTACCGTAAAAAGCCATTTATAATCACTTGGAAGTTTTTGTGGATGAATCGTAGTTTTTGTAGAACAAATATTTGTTTCCACAACGAGGTGGTAAGTAGAAGGACGTGCGGTCTCGCTCCACTGATTGCGGGATTATGCAGGAAACTATAACACCTAATCTTCTCTTTTATTTTTGCAGTTTTCTCCAACAATTGTTATGATTGACTCTATAAAAATATTTCAGAATTCTGTATGCTTTAGTAAAAATATATTTTTAGTATCAATTATTTTGGTTTATTAAGGTTAGGTGGGATGTAGGTACTAGGTAAAGTATTACCTATACTTTAAAATGTAGTGTTCAAAATCGTTATTTTTCAATTTTATTTACATGTTTGTATCAATCATTATCTTGAATTAATGCATACTAATTATTGCATGTATGAATGCACTGTGTGTAAGAAGAAGAACTATTTAATTTGACCTTTGCAACGTTTAAAACTTAAGTCTCTTCCGTGACCATGATTGCTGTAAACTGTAAAGCATTCGAAACGTCGGGAACCAAAAATCATAATAAATCCGCGAAAAAATCCGAAAAGAAAGTTTTATTTAAAATACTGTATGTATTTCAATCAAAATACATTAGGATTTGTATCTGAAACAAAATATAGCCAAAAAACATGCGCCATTGCGTGCTGCTATTCTGTGGCGTTGATATTGCATTTTTTGTACAAAGACCAAATAGAGAAAATTTTATAACGGGACCATTTCCAATACATTTTATTATTTTTACATAAAACTGGGGTACACAAAAAATATTAAAATATTAAAATCACTTCTGATGCGAGAATAATGCCGCTTATATTTAAATTTCAAGAAAGAGAATGTTCACCTATCCAAATATGCTAAGCGGATAAGAAAAATGTTGCCGAAAAGTTGGACTCATGAAAAATTCTCTTCCTCTCAACAATGGGGTATAAAATCCTAAATGATAATGTGCCGCTATCATCCTATCATTCATCCGCTTATACTTTCTCGAGCTCTGTAATTATGGTCGTTATACGCCGAAGGGTATGTTTGGGGTGTACGCAAACTAGCCAATTATCGCCTCGCCCCCGGACCTTTCCCACGGGATGTTCAAATTGTAAACTTACATACTAACGTGTCGAACCTCGCAGCTCAACTCGTATTCTCGTATTATTTTCTAGGATATTGTTTTCGCTGTCGTCGAAAACACGAAATGCATCCATACAAAGATTCCATACATTGTTGTTTCTTCGTTCCATTGAGGAATATCTTCGGTTCTGATTATTTTATTTGTGTTGTTAGTAAGCAATGGACGTAAAGCATGAGAAAGTGGGCGTAGAGTATCACGTTACATTACAGAGTATAAGGCGTTGTTTGTTCGACGCCGTGAGAACCGTCGGAACTGCATAGGCGTGACATCGAAGAGTTTTTGTTATGTTTTTTTCTGTATTGGTAATAGCTGCACTCCGTGACCATGACAATGCATGTTCGGTGTGAAATGTGAACATCCATAAGGACCAGCCTCATCTTAAACAATAGTTAAAAATTTTGGTATCATTTCGCTTTTAATTTTTTATTCTTCCACTGCAAAGGTTTATTTACTTTATTAATATCTTTGTGTTCTTATTTTTAACAATATATTTTACAATTAACAATATTATATATAAATTAACTATACGTTTAACGAAAGCGTTTGATATTTGTTAAAACCACTAATTAATCTAAGCGAAGTTATTCTAACTTTATGAAAATTTTAAAACTATAACGCTGCAAGGAATAATTCCCGTATGCAAATCTACCTATGTAGTATTTATCCAGTTCTCATATTTGCCTTTCCTGCCACTATTTCTGGTCCGGTTTGCTGAGCTTACAAAGTATAAGCCGAGATTACTCATTGATATTACGAAGCACCATGTTCCTGAGGAATCTGGCAGAGTTCATCTAATTTACTCCTCAAGTAAGTGAGAGGTTCCCACAAAAAGCTTTACACGTTATATCCAATGAATACATGTTAGTTTGAGCTCTTTATTGTGTCGTATGCGAAGAGTTTATGACGCAATTACAAAAATTGTGGTTTCGTTTTGAAGACGGTTAATTTTGAACTCTATTGTGAATGTTCAACCATGAAATTTATTTTTTATATAATTTTTGAAGTTATACTTCTTTTAGCACGTTTGGAAAAAATTATGAGAGTAACATTTTTACGATACGCGCGCATACCGACAGCCAAAAAGCGACATGATTAAGTTAGCTGCATTCCTTTTACAAACAGAGAGTTGTGGCATACGGGATGAGATCTTTAGCTATTTTAATTCTGTTACGCCAAAGAAGTATAACTTCTTACGTGCGTACATAAGTACACACACATATTTTTTTTTTATTAGAACAGTTATTATTTCACGTGTATTATTATGTAGTGTGCATAATACAATGTGTTGTGTAGTTTGTTGAAATCTGATATGAAGGGTATAGAACACTTTTACTCTTAATACCACAGCTGGTATAATTTTAATTTTATTCCATCCTACTCTTACAATAGTTATAGTAAATATATATTCTGTAGTATTTTTTTTTATTTTTGAAAAGTTTAAAGAATGATGTAAAGAAGTAATTCTTAGAAATTGCATTTGTATTTTGCAGTCAAATTTTCGCGAATTCATCAAGTTCATTTTATGGCAATTAGGAGCTTGACCATTGTTTTAGAGGAAGTGTAGGGTTACCATATAAGTTTCCGAAAGATATTTTTAGCAGTTATGAAAGGAATTGATATAATCAACTTGATTGTAAGTAAATGTCGACAATAATATTCATTTCAAAGAGAACGGCGACTTAAGTATTACATTTCTGAGAACTTATGTCACTGTTACCCTTTATTCGTGTATTCGTATAGCATCGAATTTGTTTTATACAACGTTCTTACAGTTTGAGAAAATTCAAATTGCTCGTTTGAATTCAATCCTGTTCCTGTGACACTTAGATGGATTTAGGTGAAAGATATTAGACAAAATTTTATCGAGATTTTCTTCGTCAACTCGTTCTCTTCTTTTCGTCTATATTTGATTTTTCTATTAGAAATAGTCTTATGGAATGTTGGATGAAATAAAATATTGTATTGTATTATCAGATTATCTCAAATGCTGTCGCCAAAAGAAGAATTGGAAATATGTATTTTGGTATAAAAATACATATTAAATTTAGTATTGCTTTCGTATGTGTATGAATATATGCATGTTAAATTATGTAACTATACTTGTGAATGTTTCAGTGAATTAATATAATATTGTTATACAATATGTATATCTGCGATAAGAGATGATTTGTTGTATAGCTATAAAATTGCAATTGTTATATTGAAATATAGCATTTAAAACGTAATAGAAGAAACAATAAATCGTCGATGTTTTTAAATTATTTATTTTTTTCAATCCTTGTAAAGAATTTCGGTGAGAAACTTGAGCATTGTCAAATACATTTTTACTTTTGTGGACGAGTTTATCACCAGTCGTACTAGCAAAGAGTCCCTAAATGCCTAACAGTAGTCTTAGTGTTATTAAAGATCACAGACTATCTGTGTACTAAATTTCATCCAAATCCATCCCTCCATTTAGTGTGATGTTATTTAAACATATACAAAAATTCGCATTTATAATAATAACCAATTAGGAAAGTTTCTAGTCCTTTTCATCCCCAGTTAAATCTGTTATCCAATATTAATATTCCATGCATTCATAACAGAAATAAGAACAACGGAGCGCGAACAATGCAGTGTGTGGGGAAGGCGTACTCGAAGGCTTTCTGAACCAAAATTGATTGCCCGCGGGGTACCATTAAAAATACATTTGGATTCCGAAACTGCGCTTCGTACAATGTTTTACGGGGTTACTTGGTTTTCGATTATTGCTTTACAATACTAAACCTTAAAAATGCTTAGAAATATATATATTTTTTTATGTTAAGTAGTATATTGACTTCAAAATTGGAAAAGAGAGCCAAAGACTAGCCTTGATTCTTATCGCGCAAGCCGCAATGTACACAAAAAAAACCATAATCTAGAACCTTCACTATTTGAGGCTCATCAAAGAGCATTTAAATTAACCTTTGAGCGATTTATTTACTTATTTTTTTCAATATTTCCGTCTATTTTTTCAAAATTTTGTTTATATTACGAGCAAAAATAAACACTTGTATTTTTACGCACGCTTTTTATATGAATTTTAACTTTTTCGATTATAGATATTAATTAATTGAAATTAGTTATATCTAAGCAATAAAGTTTAGTTTTATATTACTCAAGTAAAATTATAGAATAAAATATTCCACATTAACTCCAGTTACAGACAATACAGCTAAGCGCTACTTAGATTAGGCGAAAACATTTCTCAAGGGACTATTTATTTCTCTGCTTATATAAATAAATTATATTATAGGAAAACCATAATACCGAAGTATAATCCTAGCTAGATATTGTTTTGGAGCAACCTTTTGAATAATACATATATTTGATTTCATGTTTGCGTCCGGTGGTGCATATTTTTTACATATTTCTTGGTCGAGTAATCTGATATGCTACTGTATATTTTTATTACTATATTGTTTGTTCTCTCTTAGATTATATGAATGTGATATTAAATTATTCATTAAACAAACATATATTACGCAAGTCTATTATGTATGTATGTATTCAGCCCTTTTTAATGGCCCACTGCTGGGCACGGGCCTCCCTTCAGTACGAGAGGAATCAAGCCATAGTCCACCACGCTGGAAAAGTGCGGATTGACGGACTTCACATGTCTTACGAAAACTTGCTAGGTTTTCTTAGACATGCAGGTTTCCTCACGATGTTTTCCTTCACTGTAAGGCAAGTGGTAATCATGTTAGAAATGATTCGCACATGAAAATATCAGAGGTGCGAGACCCGGCATTTGAACCCGCTTCACTCGCTTTCCCAAGCGAGCGCGTTACTGGGCTACAACTGCCTAAGTCTATTATATATAACTTTATATCTTCTTCATAAGTAAAGAAAACCTTGTAAATAATAGGTACGGTACGGTTTTTTATGAAAGCAGTTTTTTTTTAACTTTGTAGTTGCTTAGTTTAAAACTACATATTATCATTTAAATACATTTTGTTATTTAAAAAGAACAATATGTAGCCAAATGGCACTTAATATTATTTTAGGAATCTTTGTTGTAAAAGCACAATATAAATTTATCAATTTTCTCATAATTTACTTTGTTACGTGGACAAAAGATGTAATTAATAGATAATAAAAAGTACAATGTCCATAAAAATGTTAATATTAAATAAATAACATAGTGTCCATTTAAGATTTATATACTAGCGACTTACTCTCGCTTTGCTCGAATGTATGTATGTAGGTACATATGTAACTCGAGGATAGTGTAAATATGTGCGAAAATTCAGCCATATCTATCCGTTTCAGCGTAATTGAGTGACAAATATGCAGACAAAAATAGATATAAACTTTCGCATTCCTAATAGATGTCCGAAGAAAATATCAAAATTTATAGACTCGCGGACTCGTAACGTTTAAAAACATACCACAACAATTTAAAGGAACAAAATTGCTAGGTAGATAAGCAAATCAATCATCACAAAAGCATACAATACACCAACTAATACAAACTATTAGCGTTGCAATGATTCAATACACACGGTACACTTCCCACGGGCCCATTATCAACGTCTTGTCAGTCTGAACATGCTGCTATTTATGGAACTACGAAATCTGTCTCAAATTGATTTTATTATACTATGATATCATTTTATTAATTAAATTTCTTTTGTTATATACACTCTGTAGATATTAAGGTAATACAAATATGATAATACGAACTTACCCTTTAGTCTAAGCGCTTCTTTAGCATTAATTTACACTATTTTTAATGTGTTTTTAAAATTTTAATATATCTCTGTATATGTATGTAATTAATTTTATATTGTTGCTATCAACTTTCATTAAACTTTAACTTGAAATATTAAGCGTATTAAAATTATTCATCCTACCTGAGAAATCAAACCCACGATGATCGTCATAATAAGCAATGATACCACACTATAGCGGGATAAAAAAAACCTATGTCACTTTTATTGTAAGTCAAATTTAATAATATTAAGCTATTTATAACAAAACAGGGTTCTGGATATGAAATACAAATAAATTTTCCACTTTTTGATATATAGATATAATTTTGATGCGGCTTACGAGTTTCATTGACACCGTCAATCAGGGCCGGATTTAAGGGAGGGCAAGCGGGGCTGCAGCCCCGGGGCCTCCACAAGAGAGGGGCCTCCACAAAAGAGATTTAATAAAAAAAAACAAACTGACTGGTCGATAACTTTTTCGTTTTTATTTTTAACAAATATGATTGATTATACATATTATATAATTGTTATTAAATATTAAAAACAATTTATCCATATTGGTTCGCCGCAGTTCATCGCAGTCGGGTAAAAAGAAGTTACAGAGCGGTTATAATTAATTATCAAGCGTTTTTTTTCGCGTGAGTTTATTTATTTTATAATTTTTAGGTCTGCAATATTATCATCAAATGCCAATATTTTATAGGTAAATTCACGTTTGTTAATTCAAATTTGAAAGAAATTCTCTTCGATCCTTTCCTATTTTTGTTTTTTGTATTTTTAAGTGCATGCACATAACTATATCTACTCCATAGGTTTAGGTAGTTAACTAAAGGTAAACAAAGAGCTCTTGGGGATTTAACCTTTTATTATAAAAAATGTAACACATATTGTCAACTAGCGACTTACCCTCGCTTCGCTCGGGTGCGTCCCTAGGTGCGCGGATTTTATTAGCAATTTCATGGGTTTTAATTTTTTGCGCGGATCCCTGATTTTTTTTTCTAAAATAATTGTAGCCTGAGTTACTCCTTATAAGATCAGCTATCTTCTAGTGAAACTTCCGTCAAAATCAGTCCAGCCGTTTCAGAGTTTAGCCGGAACAAACAGACAAAAATTTTAAAAATTTAAACCATATGTGCATTTAATATTAATTTGGTAAAAAACTGTTATTTTGACATTACAAACAGACATAAATTTTATTTATCTGTAGGTATAGATAAAATAACTGCATTTTTTATTGAATTCATCTACAATCAAAACATAACTAAAATTGATTTAGACTTATACAAATTCATAGACAATATAATACTTAAATTGATGATGTATGTTACGTCTACGCGACGGCAGAATCTAGATTAAGTGTAAATAAAATACAATAAGAATTTAGACTCACAGGAGCATATCTAAAAGATTAAACGCACAGTAGCTTATCTAATAAGATTGTTAATAAGAAATAAAAAAAACGAGGTTTTGTTCATTGTTTACCATTCGTCGAATAGCCATAGAAGAGGCAACTAGCAAGAAAAGCTAAGGAAGAATCAACCAACGAGAGTTCCATTTTGAAACCCTTAAATGCAGTCCACCATAATATTTAAATTTAAAAGTTTCCATGTGGGTATATCATGTTAAAACAAGTGAATAAAGTTTATTTATATGCTGTTGCTGATGTTATTTAATATAGATGTTTGCTTTTTACCCGACTGCGGCGAAACAGGGTTATGTGTTTAACCTGTATGTATGTCTGATTCTATTTTCGTTCGTAATCACTAAATGGCTTTACCCAATTTTGATGATCCATACGTAATTCGATAAGTATTGATAACGCGAATGTCATAGGCTATATACTCGTAGATATTATATTGAAAAAAAAATTTTTCCTTCGAATAAATCGAGTGGGGTATCGAAATACACCATTAAGAGGCGATTACAGAAATATTTACAACTTATATGATCAAAAGGAATTTAGGATAAGAAATTGTTAAATAAAACTAAAAATGTCTAACTCTCCTAAAAAAAAGAGAGCAAATTGACAAAGGAGCATAGTATTATGCAGTCGGAGACATACATATACTATGTACCTACATGTTTTGGTATAGCTGCGTGTGTGTATGTCTCTGACTACAAAATAATAATAACATTATGTTCCTTCGTCAACTTGTTCTCTTCTTTTTAGGTCGCTTTTTATGCAGTCGGTTTTTCATTTTTGTAAAAAAAATTTTCTGGAGTGGTTGTGTGTATTGTCCATCAAAAATATCCGTAGTATTAGTATAGTAGAACAGTACTTATCCACATCTCAAAATTATTTGTGTCTATTTCAATATAAAAAAATAGCTCTCTGGCTTCATCTAATCAATTGATGGAATTAAAATATAATTTTAAATTATTTATTAATCAACTACCTATCTCAGTATATTTTATTTTATTAAAATAATGTATATTCTTTTACTTAAAAAGTAACTTTATCATAGATTATTTAAGCTTACGTTAAGTCTATAATTTATATGGTCATTTTATTTATATGGGTAATTTAAGACTTCTATCCATAATAAAAAAGAATTAATGTTCAGCGAAATCATCAACTATTTTTCGTCAAAAAAGCTCGCAAGGTTCCATTCATTAACGCTGTAATTTAATTTCGAATAATTCTTGTATTGACTATATCTACATATGTTTATTGAAATAATTTAATTTGTTTCGCAATAAAACTTAAATCACTTGACTAAAAAAATTGTTCATTTTATTCGGAAAATAATTAGGGGCCTCCACTCCGTTATTGCCCCGGGGCCTCCACACCCCTAAATCCGGCCCTGCCGTCAATGCGTAATTAAAATGAAATTTTACTTAACATTTTAATTTTTTAGGAAGGCGCTGTTAAAGTCTAAAAGTCCCACGCGAAAACCGCTTCTGTTATAAAGAAATAAAAACTGACCTCTGTATTTCTTTGCCTTTTGTTAAATGATTGATGGCCATTTACATTATTTAAAGCTTTTAGTTTGAAAATGGACTGTACTGTTTGTTTCTGGGATTACCGTCATTAGAGACGTTATAGTCGTGACATTTTAAGTGATGATATTTGGTGCTTATTATCTATACATACATATAATAAAACTGTAACTGATCGCTGTCTGTACATGGAAGATTTTCGAAAAAAAATTTTAGGGGGGGTTCTTTATTATCGCAATAGAGCCCAATAGATAATCAAATAGAAAAACAATGATTTTTAGAATTTCTATCTGTTTATCTGTGCGTCTGTGCGCGCTAATCTTAGAAACGGCTTAACCGATTTGGGTGCGGTTTTCACTAATGTATTGTGGTAAGCTTCACTAAATATTTAGTATTTGTTTTATTTCAATCGGTTCATAAAGGGACGAACCCGAGCGAAGCGAGGGTGAGTCACTAGTATTTTACCATATTCGGTTATGTTAAATTCAAACTATTCATTGTTATAATATCGTATTATTTCGGAATATACTAATTGGAAATTAGTTATTAGTAATTAATTTTCTATTTCGTGATTTAATATTTCGTCATAAATCTGTTTCAAAGCGAAATCTAAAAATAGCTTTTACTCGCGGCTCCACTCGATACATCGATACGTTGATAAAAATTCCTCATATTAACTCAAATACAGTAAAGTTTTGCATTAGTGGAACACTTTTAGAATTTTTACTTTATATATTCAATCGAATATAAATTTTAGACTGTGATCTTTTCTTCCGGTGGGATTTTTATACTTTGTTTTAGGATAAAGAAGAAAAATAATCTAAATTGATAGATTATATTTAGAAAAGATTCCTCCTCTTGTTTTAAACATTACTTAGGTCTATATTTCCGTAAGATCTTAACAAAATATCAAATAAATTAGTATCAAGTTTCTTATTTCTAAAGAAACAATAAAATATTTTCATCTCAACCCACAATCATAACGTGGTAAGGGTGAAAAGAAATATGGACTGTAATTTACTTATTTGTTGTTCGAAATCGAGAGTGTTCTCTTGAGATAGATTCTTGCTCCTTCAGCATCGTTGCGTAGGGAAGACGTTTACGTAATTGAATAAATACGCCGCCTCGCTACCGTAAACAAGGCTTGCTATTGAAATCAGATGAATTCGATTTTGCTACCAATGTTACTCTACACTACTTCACTAACTAAACTTAAGCATTGAAATATGGGTAGATATTAATACTTTTTTAAATTTCCACGAATATTTAGCATCTTAAATAAAACTAACTTTTCGGATTTTTCGCAGATTTATTTTGATTTTTGGTTGTCGATGTTTCGAATGCTTTACCAGATAGAAATTTTTGTTTAGATAGAACATATCAAATAAGATGAACGTAACAGAGATGAATATTAGGGACGAGTGATTTTTTTATTTAGCTTCTGTCAGAAAATATCTCAATGGAAAAACTATAGGTATAGGTACCTACATATATCAGAAAATAGCATATCGTCACTTTAGTGCTTACTTGTTCAAGCGATCAATACTTATTGTAGGTACTTTACAGTAGAGAATTTGAAAAACAAAGCTATATTTCTAAGATTTATATAGATACTAGCGGCTTACCCTCGCTTTGCTCGGATTCGTCGCTAGGTACGTTTTACATAGATATTTAAAATAGATATTTGCCAGCGTTAGCCATATAATTTTTTTTTCTGATGTTTTAATACTTATTATCCTTTTCCGGACTAAGAGAAATCCAAAAAATCAAATATCATAAAAATTGGTCCAGCCGTTCTTGAGTTATAAATGGTGTAACTAACACGACTTTCTTTTATATGTGTATATATAGATATAGATAAAATAATGTATATTTTCAACTTTCTTAAAGTAAAATTTAATAGTAATAGAATGCATATTTAAGTCAATAATACTGTATTAAAAACTTCCGGTAAATTAGTCGTTCGGTCAAATAAGCACTGAGATGACTAGAACCTAGAGAATGGACTAAGCAATACTGTCATGAAATTGACCACCCTCTAGACAGAGAAATCGCGGAGACGCGCCCGATACCTGTGTTATATTATAGTTTGAATTTATGAGTGGAATGTAAAAAAATATATAATATTATTGAAAATTATAATATTATAATGGAATGTAAAACGGTTATAAATATCTATCTTCATTCATCATATCTCTGACGACGTTTGGTTCAGTTTGTAGTGACCCTACTTCCTGTGCCAGCTGTCGCGGGTTCGAGTCCCGCTGGGGGCTTTCCTTTGTGTGATGAGCACGAATGTTTGTACTCCAGTCATGGATGTTTATATTTATAATATGTATGTAATTATTTAAAGTATATGTGTAGTGTATCAACTATCTGGTATCCATAACACATGGAACTAGATGATGCTGTGTGTTAATGTCCCCGACATAGTATATAATTAGTGTATCGTATATTATGACATATAAATTTAAATCTCAATTAATACAAAAGACTTCTGGCCACACATTCGTTCTTTCCGCTTTTCCGCCATTTTCAGCTGACGGCTGGTAAAGAAACACTCAGTCCACTCTGTCTATGGAAATGACGACATTATATCAGGATGAAAGTAGCCATATGTCGTTCCGGCCAGTAATATTTCTATATAAAAAATTGGGTCGTTTCTTTGCTGCATAATATAAGAACAAAGTTTCGCATTTATAATATTAAAAAAAAGTAATAAAATTTTTCAACTTATAGTTTTAATTAAATTAAGAATTGGATCTAATATAGTAGCTAAAAGTTGCAAGAGTAAATAAAGTTTGGCACAAAAATATTATGACTGAAACTTATTAAGCTGGAAAATAATAAACTTCTTTTATTAAAATAGACGTCTCGTGCAGTCAACTCTCGCTCCTGATATACGCAGTATAGTGCATACTGAAATAATGTACCAAGCATAATAAAAATTGACAACCAATTTTAAGTAAAAAAATATCTATAAGTGTTCACTGCACATTTATTTATTTATAATTTCTTTTTAAGTAGATACTAACTTTAGTTAAAACTTAAACTTTATTTAGTATAGATACTCGTATATATCTAATATATTTAAACGAGCAATTCTTGTATATTTATATCTTTATATCTTTATTTATTTATTTATTTATACCAGCGATCTCGGAAACGGCTCTAACGATTTCGCTGAAATTTAGTATGTGGGGGCTTTCGGGGGCGAAAAATCGATCGTCTCATGTCTGGTAAAACGCATGTTTTCGAGTTTTCATGCGGTTTTCTTTTGCATTATTCTACGCAAAAATATGCTCGATAATTTCTTACACTCAGACATAAGCATCGTGGTCAAGTGACCAAGGTGCAAGATTAACAAGTCAATAGGTGTGTCTGAGATCGAATCTCGATCGAATGCAAAGTTTTACTTTTTTTTTGTATTTATTCAAGTTTTTAGTTCTTTTTATCTAAAAAATACGATATAACAAAAAAGAACATCGAGCGAAGCTTGGTCGCCAGGTACTTGATATTATGAAGACAATTTTTATTGCCTCTAGAAAGCAACCGGACAACTTATTAATATACTATGCAAAAATGCACTATCGAAATACGTAAAATGTTTGAAATGAAACTATATTTGAAGATTTTATCGCGGTTTTATTTTATATTTTTGTTTTCGAAGTTTCGAATGCTTTACAACAAATATGGTACCGGGAGAGTCTTTTCTGATAGTTTCATTTAAAATATCAAATATTCACGTAAATAAAAGGAAATATTATTTAAAATATGTTAAGCGAGGTTATAATTAAAACTCGATATACATCATTTTCAGGCTATTTCCATTCGAACTGATTGCACTATTAACTAAGTAACTTTAGCCTCTTAGTCCCATTCTCGAAGCAAAGCCGCGATAACTAAGTGAGATTCAGGAGGGATGCAACTTCTAATCGAAATACGGAAAACTTTGTTCGTAATTAACTTTTTACGGTCTTTGTGGAAATGAAATAAGAAACGTAAAGCAAACGTCCTAAGCAATATGCAAGTAATATATCTTATGAGATTTATTCGCACAGATTCAAGTCAGACTTAGAACAGTAAAATAAAGTTTTATTTCGAAATACAATATAAATTCTATTCCTTTTAAACTGTCCATGTATTTGTTGGACGGATTTGCAGAAATCGCTTCGAGAAATCCTTTATTAATATGAGACGATTTTATATATTTGTAGGTTAAACGCTCAGAAAGTGAGTCGATTAAGTTTATTGATAGACTATAGTTTATATAGCTCGCTCTACATCAGCTGGGGTTCGTGCCGAACTTTGGGTAAACTATCGGAAAATTCTAAGTTTAAATAACTGTTTTATATTTGTTGGAGTTTCTTAAAAAATATTTATTTCTTAAATAAACAAATACAAACTTTAACTAAAGTAAGCACTTGTATAAGTACTTGATTTGTGCAATAGAGTATAAAAAACAATCATACGCATGGATATTGAATAATTATAGTACCTAATCAACTATTTTGAATCAGCAATCCGTAGTTTATTAGTATATAATAACCTGTATTCATTGTTCATGTTTCTACGTGTGTGAAAATAAATGAACTCTACAGTTATTATAAGAATACAATACGTGTACGTGCGAGATCGAACCCATGTACCTTATAATAAAAAATATAAAATAAGTAGTGTTGGTTAAAACGTCTTTCTAACCGATTTCTAGCTGGCTAATAATTTTAGTTTTAAAATCTGTTGAGATGACAAACCGTAGTTTACGTGTTCTCTAAAGTAGTTTGATACTACAAACTTTGCAGTTCATTGTTGGAGTTGTTTCTATAGCAGAAATAGATTTTTTTGTCTGCCTCGATCATCGAACCCAGGACCTTATGATCGACAGTTGAACAATGTAATCACGAGGCCCACAAGGCCATTTGATATAACCATTGTGTTACATAAGTTTTATAGTGATAGTATGTATGTATGTGCATTGTAGGTACATTCAACATTTTATCATTCCAACATGTTACCTAATTCGCATAGGTACAATGTTAACAATAGAGACAATGTATATCGATGTATTATAAGTCACACGGAATATATTATGAGGTATACGACAAAACTGAAATTGAGTTTCCCTACAACTAAATATTCTCATTCAGCGGAGTTATTTATTCTGTTTGCAATCACGGGCCGTCACATGTGGCCCGACAACTTTACGGTTACTCTTGTATATTGTGTATGCAAATTTCTATGTGTGATTTTCTCTTATTTGTATATTTTATACTGAAAGTTAAGAATAGATTGCCTTTAATGAACCCAAAATTTATAATAATCTATACAGATAAATAAAATTGAAGTGTCAGTTTGTAATGTCAAAATAACAGCTTTATACTAAATGCATATGGAATTATATACGGTAGGTACTTATAAGAAAAACACATTTTTTTAAATTTTTGTCTGTCTGTGTCTGTTTGTTCCGGGTAAGCTCCGAAACGGCTAGACCAATTTTAATAGAGCTTTCACTGGCAGATAGCTGATATTATAAGGTGTAACTTAGGCTATGTTTATTTTAGAAAAAGAATAAGGGTTTCGCTCAAAAAAATTAAAACGTACCTAGGGACGCACCTGAGCGGCGCGAGGGTAAGTTGCTAGTCTATACATATGTAAAAAAATCACTTATTCACTTACTGATTAAATATAATCTTCAAAACTTGACAAATGAAGTTGAAAGGCAGCTAGGTACTCGTAGTTTGTAAGTAAGATTCGCCAGCCAGATTCATAACAAAGAATTTTGCGACATAATCGAATTAAAGACTATCAAAAGATTTTACAAATATGCTATGTTCTTGGTACTAGAGAGATAAAGTTCATCTTCTTTTTATTAATAACTAGCGGCTCACCCTCGCTTCGCACGGGTTCGTCTCTAGGTACGTTTTAAATAGATATAAATAGTTATTAGCCAGCGTTAGTCAAATAATTTTTTTTCGTTAATTTTTCATTTTTTCTCTTTATTAAAACCTTCAGTGGACCTTAAAGAGCATATGAAAAAAAAAATACCTGAATTGGTCGAGCCGTTCTCGAGTTTTGCGCTTACCAACATTCATATTTATTTATATAGATTAATTATTCTTGTTACATAAAAATCAACTACGCGACCGGAGTCGCGGAAACACAATTATCATTATAATGTATCGCAAGAAAAATAATCAAATGAAAGTTCTCTTTGTTTTCATAGAAAAAATCATAGCTACAATGGATTAGAAAGTTTATGAAATTCTTTAAGTAATGCATTCGTGATATATGAATATAACTTTAGTACTCGAAACTTTGGATTACACTGACTTTTTGAATGTATATGCTAAACTATTTTTTCCTGCCACTCTGCTTGCTTGTTATGACGATAAAAATCTAAAAGATGTCAATCGGTAAAGGCTAAATTTAAAATTTATCAGAGCCATTTCTCACATAAGAAGGTATACACAGATAGATATATTATAGTACAAAGTTGGATTAGGCTTAAATATATTTTTAGCCCGGTACGCGGTAAAGGTCCCTTTCAGATAGTGTCGAAATTTATTAGGGTCGGATTACTTGTAAAATATTTTAAATATATACAACTTATGTACAAAGTCAAAGGCAGTGCTAGCCCAGTGGTAACGCGCTCGCTTGGGAAACCGAGTGTAGCGGGTTCGAATGCCGGGTGTCACACCTCTGATATTTTCATGTGCAAATCATTTCCAACATGACACCACTTGCCTTACGGTGAAGGAAAACATCATGAGGAAACCTGCAAGAACCTAACAAGTTTCCGCCATCTCGCACTTGACCAACGTGGTGGACTATGGCTTGATCCTCCTCGTATTGAAGGGAGGCCCGTGCCCAGCAGTGGGACGTTAAAAAGGGCTAAATACATATATACAGAGTCATTTTCTTTTATAAAAACATATCTAACACAGGAACTATGTACACTAGTACATACATAGATCCTGTGATCTAAACCACACCATAAACCAATATATCTATAGACTCGCGCAAAGAGCGGCGGAGTTTTGGCTCTCGAAAACCTTTAGCATCTGGGGAATAATATGTTTTATCAGGATATGACTGAGCCGGGCAATATCGAAAAGCGTTTACAAATTCTAAACTATGTACGAGTTTAGTTGCGACCGCCCTCTATACTATGTATAACCTAAAATTATTAAAGAAAAGTGAATATTCGAGTTTTTTTGTTTAATTTTCATACATAAAACTGAGACTGGTTGCGAACACGATGTCTATACTAATATTATACAGATGAACGTTTTTTTTTGTTTGTTGGCTTGCTTGTACCAAAAAAGCTCCGAATTCACTGGACCAATTTGGATGAAATGTGGTCAGAAGATAGTTTGAGACTCTGGGAAGGACATAGGATAGTTTTTATCCCGAAAATCTTCCTTTAAGGTGGTGAAAATTGGGCATCAACCTAGAGATGAACAAGAGCGAAGCGAGGGTGAGTCGCTAGTAAAGTATAATGTAAATACAAGTGATTAGCTTCAATAGAACTGGAAGTACAATAGGTATGTTTAACAAAATTCATATAACAATACTATTGTTGAAATGGCCTAGGTGTCATATAGACCTATTGAGTGTTATTATTCACTAGCGATACACCCCGCCTTTGCTCAGGTGCTAACCTATTCGGATAATAGTAGCTTATATGTTATTCTGGGTCATTTTCTATATCCCCCTAATGTGTTCTCACTATGTCGTGGTAGGGAGGCTCATTAGCATCCGGCAATTCAGCCGGACGTGAAGCAAAGAGACACACTGGGCAACAGCATACCTCGGTGGGCGGTGTACCATGAGAGTTGCTCCAGTTACTTCTCTGGTAGAATAGTGGACTGTTGGAGCAATTCCTTGGTTGATGTAGTCTGCTTTTACAGGATTGCCGTCAGGGCGTCGTGCGATGTCCATTAAGACGGGGGAGGTTTCTGTTGGGTTTTAGTGGATAGTACTGAGTGCCATGTAACCACTACTATGTATGTATGTATGCAGGTGGTATGCGTAAATTTTCCAACGTTAAAAAATACAAAAAAAGTCATACTCTATCTGTGTATTAAATTAATCCCGTTTCAGCGTGAAAGAGTAACAAACAAACAAACACACACACACACATACAAACTTTTGCATTTACATATAATATTAGTAGTCCGATTAAAAAAATCCGAAATCCGAAAAAACTCCTATTAATTTTTTATTTTATATTATAATTTATCATTATAATAGTAGTCCAATTAATATAATAAAAATTGTAAATTAGAATCTATATTATAAATCGTATATTGTAATTGAGAAAGTAATTGTTTGTTACCTTTTCACGCTTAAGCCGCTGAATAGATTTCGATAAGCAAGGACATACATTGCATTTTCGGACGTAGGCTGGCATACATCACTCATAGGCAACCCTTTGCCCTCGCCCTGCTTATCATGCGAGCAAAACCGCTAGCAAAAACATGTTGTTGAAATAATTTATATTCTACGGATATCATCTATATAAATAAAAATGAATGTTGGTAAGCGCATAACTCATGAATGGCTGAACCAATTCGGCTAATTTATTTTTTTGTGCGATCCTTAAGGTCCATGAAAGGTTTTAATACTTTGAAAAAAAAAAAAAAACTATCTATATCCATGTTACTATATCCAAACTAGGGAAGAACCCGAGCGAAGCGAGGATGAGTCGGTAATTTAAAATAAAACTGTGTTTACCGCAACTGTTTTTGACTAGATGGTCCAAGCTGTGTTCGCATTATTTTGTTATGGAACTGCCGCGCTAATATGAAGTTCGAGTTTAAGTGGGATGTACATACACATTAACAACTAGAAGTATCTAATTTTGCAATCCACAAAGTACTAACAAGAGTCCATACTGTGATATAAATTTTATATATAAATAATTTGCAATTTACGTTGATACTCTTGCAACATTTTCCTGGGACGGTCGTTTTAATATCGTATACATCATGCATGCAATTTAGTATTTACTGAGCGATTATTACCTCCTCTTATAAAATAGGTTCGTCAGGTTATTTAACCGTACAGATGAGAAATGTTGATTTATGTTTAAAAAAATTAAATTATGCAGCAGAGTAGCGACATATTAGACTAAACAGTAAACGTTGAAATGCACTTTGCGAGCGGTAAAATGAAACTTTCTGAATTTAAATATCTAGATTACATTCCATGTTAATGCATTGTTTACAGCAATGCTCGTTTAAACAAACATTTGTATTTGTTTAATCATGTTTGTTCTATTTTCATTTAACCCCAATAATGCAATCAGTTTTGTAAGTCTGCCTACAAAATGTGAAATACGGCTAAAAATACCACAAAAAAAAAATCAAAACCAAATATGTTAAATCCTAGACCCAGATCAGAACTAGACCAGAATAGACCTAGACTAGAGCTAGCTCCAGAAATTTAACATAATTGAAATTTCCTAAGAAAAAATTTTTGTAAATTCCCTCCTAAAAAAGTTAAATAGGCGATATAAGTTAGAATGGAAGTTTACCACTTTTGAAGGCATCTTTGATGACAATATAGTGTGTGTAACTTTTTTAACTTATCAATGCAGATTTTTGAAGTAGTATCAAAAAAGTTTGTTTTTCATAAAGGGATAGTACTTTTTCTGCAAATATTAATTGTATTGAAAATATTTTCAAAAGGTCTGTTCAAGTATACGAACGCTTCGCATGCCGTTCCACTTAAGCCGTACCCATTTCTTTTGATGTACAACTTAAATATTTTTTGTCATGATCACTTGTATGGCTTTTTAAATTTACTATATAAAAAAATTACATTGTTTTTTGGCTGTAAATAATACTTATAAAATGTACATGTCAATTTTAGTATTTTATGTTCTCAATAAATCTCAACAGGGTCGAATAGAGAAAATATAGCGCGTATATTTATAAAGATACGCTTTTCAATGACATTATTCTTTTTATACGTATTGCAGATAATTGGTTAGTTATATTTCATTTTTATTTTCATTAAAATTATAGTTCAGTTGATTGATGCTACTTTCTAGAAAATTCGAGAAAATGCTTGATTCTAAACTTGTCAATATATTTTCAAATTAAATTGTCATACACATTTTTGTTCTCATAGATTATTTATTAGATTTAACTGCTAAAGAATAAAATTACGTAAAATTCCGTCTTTTCAGAGCACCGAAGACATACATATGTGTTACTTTCCACTAAACAATTAATTATTATTGAATTTACATTTCATAGCAGCATAGTTAGAAAGTCTAAAATTTATTTACATTTTACATTTAAATGAAATGAAAAATGATTTATATTTTATGTCAAATAATATTGGTGACTTTATGAAACTGTAAGTTTGTTTGAGTGGCACTTCCTCCAACAGACTCCTCTCTTACTCTTACAAAGGCATTAGCTTTGAGTTTTGCGCGATTGCTTGACTAATGTTGTCGCGAGTTTAGTCTTAAGTCTCTTCTTACTTAGAAAGTTACTCTCTTTCTTTCTCGTCAGAAAAAGAGTATTTACATTAAAAACAAAAACTCTTAAGTTGTAAATACTTTAATAATATTATTTGTATCCTAATTGTAGATTGGATAAGTAAATTCACAACTTAAACGTAACTATTAAACCAACCGCATAGTGGGGCTAAGCACTTACAGGGCTTCCAGGGATAAAGAAGACCCGTTAAATTTAATCGTGCATGTACTAGAAATAATATCAACAAAAACTTTAGCTTATATTTATAATGAAAATATGCCATTTTATGTTATATTTTGATAAACATTTTAATTGTATGCTTACGTATTTGAGATAGGTAAGGAAAAAGTAGTATCAGCACAGTGTATTATACCGAAATTTTTAAAGCAAACAGTAATTTATAAGTATACTAGCAGGACCCGCGGCTTCGCCCGCGATCATACTACGAAAAAAATAATCTTTTTCGCAATACATACTTTATTACTTGCAAAAATATGTATAAGATATTAAGCGTATATTCTGTAAATAAATTTACTCTATATCCTACACTTGAGCCATGTTATTCTATTTAAATATAATCAACAACTCAAACTTCACCGGCCAGTTTTACCCACTCAGGGGTTGAATTTAAAAAAAAATATCTACAATACATGTTTATTTAATTGAATTGAAGAGCATTAATACAAAGTTTCAAGTAATTCTGATCATAAAGAACCTTTTCCTTATATAAACCGCACAACCCCCTTTCATCCTTTTATGGGATGAATTTGGAAAAAAATGATATTTGTATTATTTTAATTTTCATTTTAAAGGTAAATACCATTTTCCGTGCATCAATTATAGAGTTTCACACAAACTTTCATCCCCTATTTGACAGCCATATGGGATGAATTTTAAAAAATGCTAAAATACGTATTTATTTAATTGTATTGAAGAGCATTAATACTAAGTTTCAAGTAATTCTGATCATAAATAATTGTTTGCCCATATAAACTTTATCACCCCTTTTTACCCTTTTAAGGGATGAATTTCGAAAAAAATCTAATACATATATTTCTTATTTTTCATCTTAAAGCTAAATATCACTTTTCGTGCATTTCACATTAAGAATAACAGAGTTTCATACAATCTTTTATCCCCTATTTTACCCCCTTAGGGGACGAATTTAGAAAAATCCTTTCTTAGCGGATGTCTACATTGTATAAGGAATATGTCCTCTAAATTTCACGTTTCTACGACCAGCTGTTTAGGCTGTGCGTTGATCGATCAGTCAGTCAGTCAAGACAAAGCATTTTATGTATATATAGATTAACTTATTGAGTAAAAATTAACCTACTTTTTCTCTGTATGTCTGTCTGTGACATCGGAGCGTCAAACGGATGAACCGATTTTAATTTAGTTTTTTTTTGTTTGAAAGGTGACTTGATCGAGAGTCTTCTTAGCTATAAATCAAGAAAATCCGTTCAGATGTTTGAAGGCTCTCAGCTCTTTTTTAGACGGTAAACGGATATGAGTAACTCTCACAGATCTAATCGATCCGAAACTTGGTATCCCGTTACTTCAATGACATTACAATGATATGGTAACCTTGGCTTGATGCTGCAGACTTGCAGAGATATCGTGCTGAGGCTCATTGAAATGGCCTCAATGAATAGGTTATTGAGATGGTTTTTTTTTAATTCAGTTTCTTGTAGTAACTAGTACGCGACGCACTTCCCTAGAATATTATTGCAATTTGACATTCTTCATTTTATATTAAAGGTTTATTTGTTTTCAAAATAATAACACAATAATTCACCCATTTAAAATATACGGTAACCATGTTTGAAATGATTCGCAAGTGAAAATTTTATAGATGCGAGACCCGGATATGAACCCCTATCACTTGGTTTTCTAATCGAGTCCGTTTCCTATAGGCTAATATTCCTTGTTACTATACTTATTTGATGGTACTAATATACGTTTTTGCCACCCACTTACGAGTTAAATTATTTTAGGTTTGAAGTTTAAATCGTATTCGTATCGCAGATGTAAACTAAATTAATGTTTTAGAAAACTATAGATCTCTCTTTTCACTACATATTTTTAATCTCTCTTCTTACATTTCACTCGTACAATAAAAACACAAATAGCCTCTAATGTACGTAGATACAGCATAATATAGTCGCATTCTCTTATCGCCAATCTTCACGGTGCTCGGACAAAATACTTGCGCCACTGTACCATACGTCACCGTTACAGGGTCATCAGCCTGTAATATTAAACAGTATTATAAAATATTATGAAACTTAAGAAAATATTAAATATTCAGTATCTATCTGCTGTTCTCCTTACCAGAGAAACGTGTTTAATATAATGTGTATGGACCTTATGTTAAATATATATCTTAAGTAGGGACTACAGATACGAGTAGATAAGTTATTGGAATCCAGCATCTGTAACAGTGCCGAGAACAGTAAAAGAAGCTAAATGAAACTGTCAACGTCAGTAAGAAGATAGGTTAATTTAACAACAAGTATATGAACAACAATAAATTTGAATTCTACGTGACATTGGCTAAGTAATCTGTGCTTAACTGGCACGCTTTGAAGCCCTTAATTGACAACAGAATTGAATTGATTCGAAGAAATTCGAATTGAATTGAATAATATTTTTTCTGACAAAAGATTATAATCAAAGTTAGCATTGGCATAATTATTCTTATATAGTTATTTTGCACATACTATTGGCTTAGTTGAAAGAATGACATAAACAGCTAAACATGTACTACTAAGGTTTCAATCACTTCCATTTTCATACTCCGTGTATTTTTTTGTTTTAGTCTGAGATTATAGATTTACTAGCAACCCTCGTTCGTCCCTGTTTACGTTTTAACGTTTAGTATAGATTTCTCAGAGATGAGATATTTTCCCGCAGTAAAAAGTATCCCGGAGAACCAGCTATCACCATACCAAATTTTATCTAAATCCCTCGAATGGTTTTTCTGTGATGCGGTAACAGACAGACAGACAGACAGACAAAAAATTCGGCCTCTGTATCGATAATAATATCCATTTCAATAAGATTTTCCAAAGAATATTTAATGTACAGATTCGGCTTAGTTACAATTTTATTATATGTATAGAAGATTTAAAATTGGAAACTCAATGATGAGAAAATCTTTTAAAATAATAAATTTTATATTTAAAATAAACGTTTGGAAGAAAAGTCCACCATATGTGAAAAGAACAATGAAACTAAGTAAATTGTCGGTCATTTTAGCGAGACCGTCTGTGTACCCGGCGAATGTAAACTCAGCAAGCAGTAGTAGATATGAAAGCGATATAAAAGTTATAAGTCTGTATAAAACTAACCCTTTTGTAAGTCACTTGCCATCTCCATCATCAGATCAGCTCCATAATACCTACCATATTGTCAAAAAAATCTATACAAATATCTATTGAATAAATCTATATAAATAAAATTAAAGTATCTGTTTGTAATGTCAAAATTAAAGCTTTATACTAAATGCAAATGGAATTATATACGGTTTGTCTGTCTGTCTGTTTGTTCCGGTTATTCTCTGAAACGGCTGGGCCAATTTTAAAGGTAATTTCACTGGCAGATAGCTGATATTATAAGGAGTAACTTAGGTTACTTTTATTTTAAGAAAAAGAATTAGGGTTTCGCTCAAAAAAAAATAAAACGTACGTAGGGACGCACCCGAGCGAAGCGAAAGTAAGTAGCTAGTTATATATATAAAAATTTTGCTGAATCGAATAACATACTGTATGTTATTCCATTCAGCAAAATTTTAATTAAAGCAAGTAAAGTTAAATAAAAACTTGCAAAATAACTGTGTAATTTATTTCTTTACTAACTATTTACCGTTGCTTTGCTCAGATACGTTACAGTACGCTAGATGTCTGACAATCGCTTATATGTTATTCCGGGTTATAGTCTATCAGTGTAATAAATTTCATTCAAATCAAACAAATATACACACATACAAACTTTCTCATTTGTAATAGACAATAGTAGTGTGATAGCGACTCTAATATCGTATGTGAAGTTCAGCCTAGATTCAAAACGAAATATACATAAATAAGTTTCATTTCCCAAGAAAGCATATAAAGGTGTCGGTTTCGAACTTTTGCAGTAAAATGAGACAGAGTGAAGGAAAAAAAGTGATGACTGACTTTCTCAGTAAAAACTTCGTAGTGTCTGCTAGGAAAAGCACAAAAAGTTTAATTAAGAACGCTTAAACTTCGAGTAAGATAATTAATTGTTTTTAGTGCAGACTAGTCTTTATCATTGTTTTCTGCTTTGATATTGCAACGTCTCCATATTTTTCTTTGGCTTGCGGTTCTTTCAACAGAAGGGTTTGTTTCATAATTGCGTTGTTGAGAATATATTTTAGAGCAATTATTATTTTAGGAGTATATTAATCTATATATATATATATATATATATATATATATATATATATATATATATATATATATATATATATATATATATATATAGATAATATAAATATCTCGTATCACGGTGTTTGTGGTCGCACTTCTCCGAAACGACTCGACCGATTTTAATGATTTTTTTTTGTATATTTGGTAGGTATAAGAATGGGTCGTAAAGTAGGTATTTTTCACCCTTTTACACATAACCCCCATTTTTAATCGTGATTTTAGTATTTCTGTATGAACCTGTTTAACAAAAACTGTACAATTTATTTTAGGCCCGCTGCATAAAATACCTGCGTGCAAACCCGGTTTTGTGACTTACCGTATTTCTGTACTCAAACTTCATTTGGCGTCAAAGAGTCTTTTGATCACATTAAGAAATAGGACCGTTTGGCAACAAAGAATATTTCGAGTTGATTAATCGTTTTTCCGTACAAAATGTATGAGAAAAGTTTTTGGCGATTTCTATCATTTCTAGTACTCATACCTTAAATGGTCCCATAAAGCCTTTTGATATCATACATGAAATAGGATCGATTCACATAAAAAAAATTTTTTTGTTATTTTAGCATTTTTTTCACTAACCGTACATTTTTTCCAAAATCTGTGAATGCAGTTCAGAATATCTCAATAAGTTATGCATGGTCTCCTAGGAACGTTTTCCTGTAACTATAGCAGTTAAGGTACCTGTCCTTACTGTCTCGTCTCAAAAATCCACCTGTATAAATTATATAAAGCAGAAAAGTTTTTTTGTAGATTGAACGCGGACGAAGCCACGGGTTCTGCTAGTAAATAATAAAACTGTTGCAATATAACTATACTTACTATTAGTTTTCAAAAAAAATGACAATAAAATTAAACAAAGTTTTTGGAGAAAATTTTAAGATGAATAATTTTTTGTTACTATATAATTTACTAGCGACTCACCCTCGCTTCGCTTCGGGTTCTTCTCTAGACAAAAACAACTCTATCCCACGGGAACCGTACATTTTTCCGGGATGATATATAGCCTAAAGCCTTCCTCGATAAATGGACTATCCAACACAAAAAGAATTTTTCAATTCCATCTAGTTCAACGCGTTCAACCAAACAAACAAACAAACAAACAAACAAACAAACAAACGATCAAATAAATTCTTCAGCTTTATAATATTAGTATAGATTTATTCTTTTCTATTACTTTTTTCTATAAAAATTATAGTAGTTATTTAATAAGAAATATAAAAATTTAACCACCCGAAACTTTTGAACGCTACATTTTTATCATTTATAAAATCTACAATATTTCTTCACGGAGATAACGTAATCAAATATTTATGGCTTGCACTGCTGACAGCAAAAAATGGTTTATCCCAGGCTCACCATTAAAAATGTAAAGCAATCGAATAGCACTGAGTTATATAATACACAGTAATCGCTAAAAGCCGTGAAACTTCACGGTACGGTATAATACCTCAAATGTTGGGCCAGCGTGCTACTTTAAACCAAATGCATACTCTCCGATATTACACGGACTTCTCTTACATTCAATATTGGCCTTTAATGTTTGGTTGTATGGCTTTTGGCCCAAACTCTTATAAGATATCAACGTAATAAAGCGCGAGCTTATAAGAATAAGTTCACAGTGAGTTGGCAGTTATACAATCGATTGTTGTTTGTATTAGACTATCTTCACAGGGGCTGATTTAGTAAAATATATTTTCATTTTCTTTATCTATATTGTCCTGGCTGATATTTCATCGCCCAGGCTAAACGCATAGGAGAAAATTGGAAAAGTGTGTATGGAAAAATATATTTTTCATGTATCTAATCAGTAAAAAGAAGCAGACTGCCAATAAAATATACATAATAGTTACTGTTTTGGCCGACTTTAAAATAAAGAGGTATTCAATTAGCATGTATGTTTTTATTGTCTCTATGTTACGCAATATCTTTGTAAAATGATCCTATTGTGAATCGATATTGATTCTTTTTTAATCAAAAGTTAATAACTATAATATCCATATGAGTTTTAAAAAATCCATCCATAAGCGTCAATAATTATTTATAAGTAATTTTTGAAGTTATACTTCTTTTAGGATGTTTGGAAAAAAATATGAGAGTAAATTTTTTACGATGCGCTCGCACACCGACAACAAAAAAAGCGACACGATGAAGTTAGCTGATAACTGATTGTTGCCATGGTAACCGTTGTTATTGTCTGACAAATGATTTATTACCTATAATATAATGTTCTTTCCTTAAATGATATTCTATAAATATATAATTTTAATATGCCTAATATGCCTTATTTAATTATTTTATTAATTTATCATTCCTTTTAAAAACAGAGAGTTGTGACATACGGGATGAAATATTTAGCTATTTTGGTTCTGTTACGCCAAAGAAGTATAACTTCTTACGTGCGTATATAAGTATACACACACGTTTTTTTTTAAATACATAGGCATACATTATATTGAAATATTTATTGCAATGAGATAAAGTAAATTAAAATTAAAACGAAAGTTGTCGTCTACGGGAGATCGTGATTTTTTATAATATACCTATTATAGCTTTATTCATTACGGAATCTTTTGGTAGATGCATTGTATTGTTATAGTCATTCATTCGTGATGTTTATATTAATGTATGGTGTTTCTATTTACGTAAACCTACATAATAAAAGTAAGTTATACAAACTTACAAAAATAAAGAAAACATTTTGTGTATCAAAATCTTTAATTTTAAGAAAATATTTTAAAACTTCGAAAAATTTGCTGACTTTTGAATAATTACATTATTATAGACAACTCGAGTTTACTTTTCATAAAAAATATTTAAATTCTTGAGTTCGTGATATTTCACGCAAATATCACAGTCCGCTGACTAAATATACAAAAACTTTCCTGACCGCTTCCTAGCCAAAGAGATTAGTCACTATAAAACGTGCAAACAGTTAGCCCAACAAAGACGTGTTCTGCATATTCAATGGATGTAGAAACTTTAAATTGAAACTATATCATGGAACTTTCTACTCCATTTCAGATGCTGTGCAGCGTTTTGTTGAACTGCCCAATTACACAGAAGTGAATCCGGGTGAAGATGCATTACTTAAATGCCGGATATCCGATAAGAAAGGTGTTTGTTCATGGCAGAAGGATAATAAGGTAAAGAATTTTATTTATATAAATGTCCGGGAATTTTCATTTTGACATAAAATCCATCTACTTATATCCATATTAATATTATAAACGTGAACGTTTGTGAGGATGGATGAATGGATGGTTGTTTGTTACTCTTTTACGCCATAACGGCTGAACGGGTCTGGATGATATTTGGCACTGCGATAGATTACTTTTTATCCCGGAAAAATGTACGGTTCCCCTGGGATAGATTTGTTTTTTCTAGGGATAAACCCGAAGCGAAGTAAGGGTGAGTCGCTAGTATACCTACATTTACGGATTTTGCATAAAACTATGTAAATAATAGAAATTTTGAGCACATTAAATATTGATTATTTTAAGAAATTATTTTTAATGATAAAATTTCACGGCATTAGTTCGAAGATAAATATCTAGTAGTATATTTTGTCAAAATGTTCAAAACGTATTATACTCTGACCGTTGAAATATTTCGGTACGATACTTTATTGAATAGAGAAAACTAATATGCACTTTATGGTAACTTACGGCGTGACATCTGCGCCTTCTTAATTTATAGAACGAAAACACCATAAACAAAAACTTAAATTCTCACAGATTTTACGGTTTCATTTTTGATATGTCGCTTTAATTAATGACCAAAGTGCAATAATTATCCCCGATAAACGGCAAAACGTTCATTATGTTTTACTACTCGCCTGTTCTTACCCGTACGTATACTTCGATCGTAATGCATGTATGCATGCATGTGAGTATAATCAAATGAAAAGATTTATACAGAAAAAAAAGCTAAATAGTAAATATATTAATCATTAAATGACGTTTTGATAATTTTATCCGTACATTACCATATTAATTTTTTAATGTATGTTGGTATGTATGTATATATTTTTAATGTATTTATTAATGTATGTAGATATTATTTCACCAAAAACAAACGACCCAAACGTTTATATTCAGTTTATGTTACTAATTTATTGTACCGTACATGTAAGAGTATATAAATGGCGGACAATTGATAAAAGCGCATAATGAATTCCATCATTTTCCGCTGATAATCGGAGGACTTAACGTGCTCTCTGGCGCTCGGCGAGGATAAAATATGTGAATATTAAAACCATATTTAATACCTATGCGAGTTCACTTATGCAGATGGAGGTTCGACTCTTCAGTGTTTAAAATTTTATCTGAATCTGCTCTTATGAACGATGTCTGTTACAGACGACTTACTTTTCTAAATCGTTGTGATTTTTTAATTTAATTTACATATTAATTTGCGTATTTTTATACATAATTTATTTTAATATCTATCACATAAATATTTTAGAAGTAAAATAAATAGTACCTAAGTACTGACACGTGTACATGTATGACGAAAAAAGTCACTAACGATACTGACTTTTTGCGTAAGTATGTAATCTATATAGATAAATAAAATTAAAGTGTCTGTTTGTAATATCAAAATAATAGCTTTGTACAAAATGCATATGGAATTATATACGGTACTTATAAGAAAAACACAATTTTTAAAAATTTTGTCTGTCTGTCTGTTTGTTCTGGCTAATCTCCAAAACGGCTGGACCAATTTTAACCGGACTTTCACTGGCAGATAGCTGATGTTATAAGTAGTAACTTAGGCTACTTTTATTTTAGAAAAAGAATTAGGGTTTCGCTTAAAAAAAAACGTACCTAGGGACGCACCCGAGCGAAGCGAGGGTAAGTCGTTAGTCTTACTAATAAATGTGAAAGTTTAAATGTTTGGATGCTTGGATGGATGTTTGGTACTCTTTCACGCCAGAACGGCTGAACTGATCTGGATGAAATTTGGCACAGATAGTATGAAACAGCAAATATACTTTTTATCCCGGAATAATGTACGGTTCTTGTGGTATAGATTTGTTTTTATTTTTCGAGAGGCGAACCCGAGCGAAGCTAGGGTGAACCACTAGTATGTAAATAAATATCTTATGTAAAACACTGGATGTACCTAGAAGAGTAAAAATATTCCATCGCGTTTTTCGAGATTTCTACGAGTGTTCTGTCAATTAACATCATCCTATTTTATATGGAACGGTCTAGCTAACTAACTCCGCCTAACTGGAAGCTCAAGTTTTATCTTTTGATTCGCTGAGCCGATTGAAATTAAAGTTAACAATGCTAACTCAGAAATTGAGATATTGAAATGATTGCATCATAAAAAGCTATTGCTAAAAATAAAAAAAATCGTTTTCTTTCCTTTTCCGACTATCCTGATATTGTAATAAAAAGTACTGTAAAATAAATACAACGCCATTCTTAATTTATTACCAAATTATATTTGAATTTTACAATAATCAACTCAATTTTACTCCTCCTCCTTAAACTCCTGTTTCGACTGTACTAACTAATCCTGTAGTTAACTCATCAATGAGAATTCCAAAACGTGTCTTGATTTGTAACGTAATTAGTATACACTTAACACGCCCAGTGACTAACAGAGGGGGACGGAATCTTTGTCAGTCCTTAATTTTAACTATTTCCGAGAACATTACAAACTGTCATTTAACTATATTGACTACATGTTAACTAAGCGAGAATTCTTTTCTAACGTTTAATTTATATTTATGGCATGATGGAAGGACTTTTTGTGTAGAAGCTATTTAATTTCATAGAATCATTAGTAAGCTATGTCTATGTAGAACTATTACATATACCTAAAAGTACTAAAACATTACATTTTATATTACAAGTAGTGAAAATAATAATTTTAAGAATGCAGCTACAATACTAACAAAAGCGTTTTTGTACTTCCACATTTTTCAAACATATTGTTGTAATATATTTTATGTTATGTTAATTATAATATTTTATGTTAGTATTTATACGCAAGGTGAAAAACGGTTGTAATTTGAAATTTCTTTGCGCATAATTTTGGGCACTATTTTAACTCTTAACCTATTTTGTATTGCTTTTCTTTTATTTTGATACTTAGGTTCTCTTCAAGGGTTGCACTTTTCTCTGAATGGTTAATAATTAACTTATCCTCAAAACTTGAAATATTTAGTTTTTACTAGTGACTTAACTTCACTTCGCTCAGGTTCTTAGGTACGTGCATATGCGTCGCTATGGATAAATAGGAAGATCTTTTTAAGAAGAACAATTTTAAATAAAACTATCTTTTCGGATTTTTTCGCGGATTTATTTTGATTTTTGGTTCCCGACGTTTCAATTGCTTTACAGCAATCATGGTCACGGGAGAGACTGAGGTGTTAGATGTCTCAAAGGTATTATATAGTTGTTACAGACAGCCTTAAAGAAAGTATTAAGAATAATTTTGTAACACATTGTTTTTCTACAACTTTGTTAGTTTACGCAGCGCACGCCAATAAAGCTCCCAGTCGGCATGATTTTTTCCGACATCTTTAACAATCATCGTCATACTTCATCCAATTTACACAAAACTTTAATTAATTATACACTTAAACCTTCCTCATGAATTACTTCATCTATTGCTGAAAACTATATGAAAATCCGTTCGATAGTTTTTAAGTTTATCGCGTTTAAACAGACAGACGCATTGAAGGACTTATTTAATAATATGTACTATGTAGGGATATTTATAGCACTAACGACATACCCACGCTTCGTTCGGGTGAATCCCTAGGTGTCTTTTTATATTCGTAATATTGTATACAGACAGCGTTATCATTTGGCAAAGTGTCTTACCAACGAGATGTATTACTCCAGGTCATAGCTTCTAAGTTTCATCTAAATTCATCTAGATGTTGCAACCTAAAGGAATAACAAATACAAACTTTCACATTTATTATAAATAAATCTGTTGGGACATTAACACACAGCACCATCTAGTTCCATGATAAGCTACGAGGCTTGTGTTATGAATACCAGATAGTGATACACTACACTTATATAACTTTAAATATATACATACATACATTTTATAAATATAAACACCCGTGACTGCAGTACAAACATTCACACAAATGAATGTCCCCAGCGGACTCGAACCCGCGACCGCTGGCACAGCAAGTAGAGTCACTACAAACTGAGCCTAACGTGTCGTCAAAATAAATAGTAGTGCGATTTTATTCTATTTATATGTTGATAAATTCTAAGAGAATTGTACTTTAGAGACCAGAGTAAAAATTATATATCTTTAATCAAAGTAGGTAATCAGGACTCAACACTGACACATGAGAACAAATAGACCGCAGGACCGCGGTTTCTGTGGGTAGCTATGAATAGGGTTGCCAGCCGACTTGAATTTTCCAATAGTATAATTCATTTGCTTTTAATTTATTAGTAGTTTCATGATTCATCTTATGTATAATATTAATTCTAAGCACAAAGTTGTTTGAACATAAACACTTAGTTAAATAAACTAAATATTAATACTTATAACGTTTCTACAGAGTGTCTAAAGTTTGTTTAATATGTTGATATTGAAAGTAGTATGAGAGGAATTAAGGAATTTGGTATTTTTGTAACAATATAGTTCCGAAAGTAATGCTTAGCAACCCTAATCAAAGAATCATCTTAAATGGGGCACGCGTGGCAACCGTTTGCGATATTACAAGGTCCAAATAACCTAATATAACTATCACACTACCAGAAATTTGATCCATTAGATCTAGAGGCAAAAATATAATTTAATTATTAATAACATTTTACAAAACTTAAGTTTAATTTTATTTTTTTAAGAACTGACACGTTTATTATTTTTTTATACTAATCTACACTAATATTATAAATAAGGTGGGTGGACCATGGAAGGCCATGCTCCTTGTAAGGCCAATTATTAAAAAGTCGTAGTTATTGCCATCCGATGACAAATTCCTTCTACCCAGACTAGCACCCATCGAACTTAAGAACACAGACGTGGCGGCGAGTCGCTAGCGCTGCTGGTCTGTCAATGCGGTCCCTCGCTTTGTTGACTTCTTTCGACGACGTTAAAATTCTAATATGCGCTCGCAGCAAAACGCTAGATTTCAAGTAAATAA
Source organism: Fabriciana adippe (assembly GCA_905404265.1). Lineage (NCBI taxonomy): Eukaryota > Metazoa > Arthropoda > Insecta > Lepidoptera > Nymphalidae > Fabriciana > Fabriciana adippe. The sequence continues at coordinate 4,051,541 of FR989995.1, forward strand.
ACTATTATTTTCTTTATTTTTTTTATCTAAATTCATATATAAGGATTTGCTGTTGTATTAAAGAAAAGCTGTATGAATTTATTTCAATTTTAGTTAAAATATCGGTAGTGTTCCTAGGAAAGCCAATGGTTCCTTGTAAGGCCGAAAAAAGATCATCAAAAAATTGACAAGTTGGCCTTGCTAGGGCACAAGGACCTAGGAACATTTAGAACATTTTTATACAATCACGAAAATATTAATACTTAGTTTTTATTTATAAATACGTACCGGGAAAAACAAAGTATAAGTTCATAATATTATTGCTTATAATCATGCTTTAAATAATTTTATTTTAAAAGTCCATTTGGCCTTACAAGGAATAAACCCATAAGAAGGCCATTGTAGTCGGTTTCAATTTTTTTTTTATTATTGGTAAGTTATTTGATATCGGTATAATAGTTATTAAAATTATTTTTAAAACATTTTCACGAATACATTCTTAGTTTTATGATAGTGTTCAAGTAATGTTTGTTGACTATTCTTTAAGTGCATATATTATGATATGTATTTAATGTTTCATTTTAATGAAATACCTTTTTATGAAGATTTAGGATAATCAGATATTTTGATTGTTTCACCATTAGTTTTAAGTTAAGCGACTGATTTATTATATTGACCTTGTAAGGAGCCCTGTTTCTTGCAAAGCCAATTTGGAAGGGTTCAATAAAACTTAAATTTAATAAATAAGAATTAACTCTACAATAAAATAAAATGTTTCATAAGTTACATAAAAGAACAAAGTGTTACTTAATAATTTGTTTGTTTCATTTATCCAATAAATAAAAGAATTATAACTGTTTATTTGTTAGAGTGACCTTCCATGGACCACCCACCTTATGTAAGTTTGTATGTACAGGGTAATTTCAGAAATCTCTTCGATTCTGAATATTTCTTTACTAATAAGACGCTATATTACCATCGGGCAAGTGCTAAGGTTATTTTTTATTCCGATTTTGGAGTCCATAGGGAACATACTTAGACACATCGATTTATATATATACATATATATACACACACACACACACACACACACACACACACACACACACACATATATATATATATATATAAATTATTGAGATACCAATATATCATCTCCATGTATCTGTTAAGGACTTAAGTATTAAAGTGAAAAATTTTACCAAGCTAAAGTTTTTAAACAACTTATTAAACTAACAATCTCATTTATTTACAAAAGACAAGTCTCGCATGAGACTAAAATAATTTCCATTTTAAAAGTACAAGGGCTCTTTACGACCACTTTCAAATTGATATAAGCGTTCTCGTGCCGTTATTCCGGTGGTAATATTGGTACCTACGTTATTTTAGCGCTTGATATACTAATAAAATACACAAATTTGGTATATTATTGTCAGCAGAGGTCAGAATATTTTTATAGTAAAACTAATCCTCAGTTTCTTATAAAGAAGAGTGTTTTTTTCTTTATTTATCGCTAGGCATCGGCAGTAGAGCGTTGCTTTAGTCAACTGGTTTGTAGATATATCTAGCGACTTTCCTTCGCTTCGCTTTAGACGTCCCTAAGTGCTTAACAGTAGCTTATGTGTCACTCAAGGCTATATCTATCTGTATACTAAATCTTCTCCAAATTCATCCAGCCATTTCAGCATGCACATACAAATTTTTCGCATTCATAATAGTTGTTAAGGCTGGTTTTGACCAAGACTCTTTAGACGGTACACTCAGTGTATACACCGAGTGTCTCTGTGTGTACGCTCAGTGACACTCGGTGTGTACACTGAGTGTATCATGTATATGTGCACCGTGTACATAAGACACTATAGTCTTAGTCTAAACCCGCCTCTAGATCTTGAGAGAAGTGAGAGAAAGCTACCAGACCTTATACTTCTATAATCTCTAAATTAAATAATAAAAAAAAAACATGTAAATATTTACTTCAGCGGCAACCGAGACTACAGTGTTAATCTAATATTTAACTAAAAAAGTTTTTATAATTAGCAATATGAACTAAAAAAGTACTCGTTTATTAATTGCCTTATGGAAAAAGGAAACTTTGTCTATAAAAATATTTTGTTAAATATTACGTAGCCAACGTATCTAAATAAGGCGCCGACCGAAACTAATTAAACTGTGTTGCAGCAAATATTCCTTATAAAAGTTTGAAAGTACACAATCGGAAAAACAACTTTAATTACGAATTGGTTTCTTCAAAGTAATGTATAAATTAAAATAATGTTTGAACTGAAGGTATGAAATTAAAATGATCTGATATTCTATAATCATTCCAGCCATGTTTAGTGTTATACATTAGCTCTCTCTCTATTCCCCCCCCCCCTCCACCCCCACCCCCCTCTCTATCTCTCTATCTCTCTTTCCCTCTTTCCCTTCTTCTGTGGATATAAGAAAAATGTAAACACACTTTTTTTATTTACAATAAAAATTAATAACATCCTGCCCAAAATAGTATCGTGTCCATCAAGTCCTTGGTTTCAGGATAGATTATAGTGATGCTAATTGAATAAACAATGACATAGGTAAACTATAAATACAATAAAAATTACAACATAATATTTACTGTCAATTAGCAAAAAAAAAAACGTTGTTGCTTCCGTTTGATTCGCTATCCTATCTAAAAAAACTAACAAAACATATCTTCCCCTATTTTGCGGGCACTTTTTTTTTCTTTTTCCGGTACTATAAAAAACCTACATATACCTATGACTTCGATTAAATTCTCTGCTTGCTAGTTAATTTCTCTACAAAATCAGTTATTCCTTCCGAAGATTAACGGGGACAAACAAACTGGATAGAATTTTTAACACCGTAACAATATACATATATAATCCTACTAATACTATATCTATATGTACTATATCGGTATATATGACTGCCTCGGTGGTGTAGTGGCTAGCATGTACGGCTGCACACCCAGAGGTCCTGGGTTCGAGTCCCGGGTCGGGCCAAGTTTAGTTATTGAGTCTTTCTGTATAGTAAGCCTCAGTAACAGCCCGGAGTTGGGAAGTTGGCGGTGTTTCACCCCCGTGCCTCGGAGAGCACGTAAAGCCGTCGGTCCTGCGCCTTAACTCTCACCGGTCGTGTCGAGTAGTCGTCCCACCGGAGTATGAGAGTGACAGGAATAGAGAGTGCACTAGTGTCTATATCGGTATATACTGTATAGATGTATGGACGTTTGTTACTCTTTCACGCAAAAACTACTTAATGAATTTTAATGAAACTTTACAATAATATAGCTCATATATCAAAATAACACATAGGCTACTTTTATCCCGGAAAAGTATATGGTTCCCGTGGGATAGATTTGTTTTTGTTATAAACAGTAGTTATAATACGTATATTGAATAAACTAAGGCCTTAAGAGATCACAAGCAGATCTTATTTAATACATGAAAGCTAATCGTAACGTATTCAGATTACGAGTAGGCCAGACGTATTATTCCGAGAATGTAACTCTATCTCTTGGAGAGTAGCCGCACTGTGACTTGTTTATCCGGCTCGAATTTTAACATAAAAGATAAGTATCGGAATATTTAGGTTGACTTAGAATAGTTTTGGGGTTAGTTTGATAGCGTCTGTAACATATAACATATGAATTTAAATAGCGCAATTTCTTAATATTCCAATTTGTACTTTATCTTATCTAAGTTAAGTGATAGAAAGTTTAATTTTTATATCGGGTATACGGAACCTCATAAGAAAAAAATATATTAAAGGATTTAAATTTTATTATTTTATAAATGAAATGGAAATTGCTTATTTGGGGAACTATCTCAAAAGGGTCTTTAGGACTTGGAACGATAAATACAATACTATGTAGTAAAAATATACATATCTCTATTGATAAAAAATAAGGCTGATGCTATTCGTGCTTAAAATAAGGACGAATAATAAGTAAAGGAGGCTGTTACTATTCTTCTGATAATCGGATGAATAAAAAATATATTATTCGTCCGTCTATTGTCGGTTTGTACGAATATTTACCACTTTTATTTGTTTTCTAAAGTAAAATAATTGATTTTTAGGTGCAGGTTTCTATATGCAAAAAAAAAAAACAAAAAAATAACCTCAACCTACCGAGCCAAAAACTTATTCTTTTAAATCCCAACGATTTTTAAGTAAAAGAATTTTTATCCTATGTGTAAAAAATGATTTTTAGCCGACCTACTTACTCTACTTACCTATTTATTAGTCTATTTGTTCTTATATATATAAAGTATGAATAAACTCCGAAAAAATTATAAATAGTACCTATGTATACATTAAAGTTTAGTAATTCTTTATATAAAGTGAGAAATTGTTCCTTCAATACTGCTATAAAAGGTAATTTTATCCGAACATCTTAAGTAAGAGAAGACAATTCGCGATCCCCGTAAATGAGCAATAACTTTTTTCAAACGCACTGGCAGCCGTTAGAGCATTAAACGAGAGCGTGCTGTATCGCATTTATCTTAAGACCACTGTGAACTCTCTTAAAGTACCTTTTATTTCTTAAATACCTTACAATGTATAAAATAATTCGACACCCATCGTTTAAAACATTCTTTTTTAAATTATAACAGATACTTATAGCAAAACTTCTTTTGAATCGTGTTTCACCTACTTTAAAGAAGAAGTACTATTCAATTAGATTGTATGTTATTTTATGTGTATGTTACTCGGTATTTACCAATTGTTTATTGTTAATATTTAAAAAAAATACGTGATCCCATAAATTAAAAAAAAATACCCCTAAAAAAGTATTACTATTAAGGTTTTGAAGCAAGTAACTATTTTTAGTTAAATAGTAGATAATTATTTTAACAATAATTCTTATAAAAACCTTATTTATTAATATTTTTGTCTGGTTCAGATATCAGTTGTCCATTCATCATTGTGTCGATATTGACACGCGCGGAGAATGGGGAAAGGTGTCAGTTTATTTCCTTTGCCACTGAAATTATACAATACAATCTATACCTATTCTTAACAATATCTTTATAAATACTTATATTTCGTATAAGAAATTAGAAATAACGCTTCAATGTTTTTCTTTTTTCTTCTATATATAGAAGTTTTATGTTTTTCCATTTCTGTTTTTTAGACAAGCGACCCGTCTTTGTGTGATTCAGATGTACTTAAAATGACACATGCACATATGCACATACTCATTAATAACTAAACACCTGATATAAAAAATTATTAAATCTGAAATTCCGATATAAATCGCGCACCAATGTATTTCACGTACCTATGAAAATTGGGAAATTTCGTGGACGTGAGGAAAACCATTCAGTAATTTTATAACAATATAGTCAAATGTAATGATTAATATATGAGCTTATACCTATGTTGCAAACAGAAAATATGTTATACATTTTCTTTTTATATATGTACGTAGATATATAGATTATTTATTAGGCTTCATACAGGTGTAAACAATAAAGAGGCACTTAACTATCCTAAACAACTTATTCCACACGACGTGCGCGCAATGTATAAATATGTTGATGGCGCTACGTCAAAACTTAACTGGGCGTATTCACGACTAAACTAAAATTTCCTAAGAAGCAGTCGAATGGTAATAATGGCATATGTGATAAACACCCATTCATCTATATTCTTGGTATATCAAGCTTAAAGGAAGGTATTTTGGGAGTCAAACGGCTACCCGTTTAGTAAGGTAAAATATATAAGTTTTCCACTAATGATATAAAGGCGAGTTATTTTGGTTACATATCTAATATATTTAAACGAGCAATTCTTGTATATTTATTTATTTATACCGGCGATCTCGGAAACGGCTCTAACGATTTCGCAAAAATTTGGTATGTGGGGGTTTTCGGGGGCGAAAAATAGATCTAGATTAGTCTTATGTCTGGGAAAACGCGTGTTTTCGAGTTTTCATGCGGTGTTCTTTTGCATTATTCCACACAAAATATCGTCGATAATTTCATTGGCATTGATAGCTGGCATAAGCATCGTGGTCAAGCGGCCAACGTGCACGATTGACAATCACATATGTCTGGTTTCGAATCGCGGTCGGAATACAAAGATTTTACTTTTGTTTTTTGTTTTTATCTAAAAAATACGATAAAACAAAAAAGAACTCCGAGTGAAGCGCGATTGCCCATGTAGTAAATAAATTAAGCGTTATACATAAATTGTAATTAATTACGTACAGTCTATATGAGTATCACTGCCGGCTAAGGTCTACCAAAACCTTGGCAAAAACCTAAATTAGCTTTTAATTTTTGTGTTTTATGAATATACCTTCTCGTAATAAAACTTTGAAGCAATAAAGTTTTTACAATGATATTGCAACTGTAAATGTTTTTCACTGTAACAAATTACCTACTTGTTTTATCGTTTATGCATACTAAGTTGTTCTCAAGACAAACTACGAATTTGTCGAATTAGCCCTTTTGATGACGTTCATACTTTTCACGTATTTACTTTAAATAAAAACGTATATTTTTCTAGAAAGACATTTAATTAAAATTTTGCAAGTTTAATGTATCGAAAATGTATAAATATTTTTTTTTATCAAATATGTAATTTTTTTTAGTTACAATGTTATAAAGAATATCAGTTTAACAGGTCTTATTAGGCACACCGAAAAAAATGAATCGGTTTTCTTTCAAAAATGTAAAAACGTACACTCAAGCGGGTACTAAATATAGTAACTACTAGCGACTCATGCTTGCTTCGCTCGCGTTCGTCCCTAGGTACGTTCTCACGGTAAGCTATATTTATACATATATAGTAGCTTGCTATTCCTAAGATATTTATTTAATTTATAGTGCGTACACAGAACGCGGATTTTGTTCACAATTTCATGGGTTTTAATTTTTTTCGCGGAACCCTGATTCTTTTTCTAAAATAAAAGTAGCCTAAGTTACTCCTTATAACATCAGCTATCTGCCAGTGAAAGTCCCATTAAAATCGGTTCAGCTGTTTCGGAGATTAGCCGGAACAAACAGACAGACAGACAAACAAAAATTGTAAAAAATGTTGTTTTGGTATGTGTACCGTGTATACATCCATATACATTTAGTAAAAAGCGGTTATTTTAATATTACAAACAGACACTCCAATTTTATTTATCTGTATAGAGTATAGATGTATGACCTATCTAGGTTATAACCTGAAGTATGTAGCGCATAGACTACTGTTGGACACCTAGCGACGCACCCGAGCGAAACCAGGGTAGCTCAATAGTAGGCAATAAATTATTCAAAATTAATAATTTATGATAGTTATAGAAAAACTTGAAACTCAATATTAAAAACCAAATATTTCATATACATATATGTTCGTTCAATTTAAGGCACTGAAAAGTTAAAACAGTGGAAATTATGATAAAGTTTCGTTGGAAATTAGTAAATGTATCACGAAGCTTACTTGTGTCTACGGCTTTGCAGTTCACAAGCGTTCACTTGGTCAAACACTTTATATGTTTTTATATTACAGGAACTACACTTTAAGATTCACTCAGGATTTTTCGGCCTAGACTTGTAAATATTTCTTATTGATTCTTTTTTAATGAAATAGTTATATATATTTCAAGAATTTTTTTTAAAAGTAAATGTTTTTTTTTAAATAAATTTTAATTATATTATAATAAAATTATATTTTGATTTTTGGTTCCCGACGTTTTGAATGCTTTACAGCAATCATGATCACCGGAGAGGCTGAGGTGCTAGATGTCTCAAAGGTATTATACGAGTATAGTTGTTACAGACATGCTACCCACAAAATAACAAAGTGAATTCAAAAACTTGAAAATTGGCACCAAAGTACCTTACAACATTTGTTAATTTTAATAATTTTTATAATTTTAATTACTTTTATACTTGAATATGGAATATTATTTATATAATTTTAACTGTTATTATTATAATTAAAAGTAAATGATTTTTCATTATAGTTTAACTAATTAAATATAAAATAAAACAAATTAAATATAAGTTGAGGAACTGTGTTAAGGGCGTCAACTCACTTTCTTTGTACAAAAAAATTATTAAAATATCGCCAAGCTGGCCACATAAAAAATTAAAAGGGAAATTAAGTAAAATAACAATATTATAACCGCGTTGAAAAGCATATTTATAGCCCTCTTATTTTCCAATGTTTTTTATGCTCCGTTAAGCAGAAGTTCCAGACTTGTTTCAGACAGGTGTTTCTAAATACATCTTCAATAAATAAAATATACGAATTGCAACGTAAAATATTATACATGAAATAATCATAGCATTTTGTTTTCACAATGTACAGTGTAATAATAAATTTCTAAGAGCAAGAGTTCATTTAAATAAGAAGTTATTGGATGGTAATGAAATATTACTCCATTTTAAGTGTTAAGTGAAGTAGAGCAGCAGGTATTTTCATTTAGTTTGTGTCAAACGAACCAGTACAGGTTTCGTTTTTATATTGGATGCTCGAAAGCGTTAAAAGTAGAAATATATTTAACTAAAGCTTTTTAAATAATTTATTAAAGGAGCAATATCCATTTATTTCAGAAGAATGGAGCTGGTCACTAATTTATTCAGTAACTAGCCACTCATCCTCGCGTCGCTCGTTTTCGTCCCTAGGTTGATTCCCCATACAAAATTTCATCCCATTTTCACCCCCTTAAGGGATTATATCCGGGATAAAAAGTATCCTATATCCTTTCCAGGGTATCAAACTATCTTCTTACCAAATTTCATCTTAATTGGTTCAGTAGATCCGAAGATTACCCCCTACAACCTCACAAACTCACTTTACAAACTTACAAACTTTACTTCTTTATAATAATACAGTATAGATTTTAGCGAAAGTACAGAGTTGCATTGGCCAAAAAGTAGACGATAGGATGATATGAAATATTCTTGCATTCTAAGTATTACATAATGAGAAACTACATTTTTTCAATTCTGAAATGGATAGGGTAAATCTAGTTAAGTATTTCAATAGAGGAAATGGAAAAGCAAAATCAATTTGTAACCTTTTATAGCTAAAGAAACATAAGTAGGGAGATCCTTTGACAATTTATAACTCTTTGGAACTTACGCAGTTTTTGAATATATAAAGTTGTTTAAATCTGTCAATATAGCAGTTTAACTTAAACTAATAATCCTAATATTCCCTATCAAACTCTGACTCCCTATTATATTAACATTATAAATATTGTATGTTAACATATTAATGCGAAAGTTTTGGGTGTGTGTGTACGTGTCTGCGTGTGTGTATGTGTATATATATGTCTGTGAGTGCGCTTGTGTGTGCGTGTGTGTGTGTGTTTGAGATTTGAGAAGTAAGAAGATAACTATTGTCTAGGACAAGTTTATAATCTGTTTTTTATCGACGTCACTTACCATGTGAACAGAGCTGCAAGCAAAAAAAAATCAGTTAAATATATAGTTATGAACCATTGTCGTCGTCTTATTTCATAAAGCTAACTCATATACGATAAGCCATATCGCATTTGAAAGTTAATTTTCTCGACAAAGCTCTTCCGTGACGGTGAACTCATTTACCATATAGATAAAACTAACCGCTTAGGTTATCTAGTTAAATTTAACCAGCTCTATTTAGTATGAACAATCGTAGCTGCACGAGATACGAATCTTAAGTTACGTTAGTCACGTTCTTTTAACTGAGGTTTAAGATTTATAGATGTTCACGATGATTTAGCTTAGTTGTTTTAGGGGTGGAATATACTTTACAGTTCCTATCGTAGGTGTAGACATAAAAGTTACGTTAAATTGTATAGTTAAGTAAGAAGTTACCTGAAATATCAAGTTCAGTTAAAAATATTTAAAACGTTTTATCGGGGTACCATAACGATTGATTCAGATATTTAAAATTTGGCTAAAGTATCTATAGATATTTTCAAAATCATTATTTAAAATTTCATTTTATAAAAAGCAAATTTTTCATTTTTATGGCCATTGAATTCCGGTTATGCGAAATCCGGGTAATAAATATAATCTTTCCCCCACAGATGCGGAAAGATTCACTTGTGTATTTCATCTCGTGTATAAATAAAATAACTAAAGTTTAATATAACTATTAATGTTCTCGCTTAGACTTCTATGTTAGTTTAAAGTTGTTTATTAATAGTAAGAAAATTTAAGCTTCTTACAAAATCTCTTAAAGTCACTCAGGTTATATTCTAGTCATTATTATATAATAGCAAATATACTTATTTAAAAATAATAATTTGTTCTCAGATTGTAACATTTATATTGCTCTAATATACTTATAAGGCAGTGGTAGCCCAGTGGTAACCCACTGACTTGGGAATCCGAGTGAAGCGGATTCAAATCCCGGTCGTGCCACTAATATTTTCATGTGCGAATCATTTCCAACATGACTACCATTTATCTTACGATGAAGGAAAACATCGTAAGGAAGCTTTTATGTCTGAGAAAACCTAACAAGTTATCAAATAATCCTAAGTTATAATAATAAGCCAGGTTATCTTTAACTGCTATATAATATTTTTTCGGTCCAGTAAATAACATAATATAATATTTCACTTCTATCAAAACAATATGTGGTGAGTATTGATCCCAATACCACGATTTGCCTAAACCACAATATTACATTGTTATATGAAACTTGTTGAAATAGTCAATGAAAGACAGATAATGTCATCACATAAAAGTTATTCAGAGGATAAATATAGCATTAATAAATTAAAACTTACAGTTACATATATTAAAAGCATACTTTATTTTTATTACTTTTAAATTTAGCCAGGTTATATGATTCTTGTTTGATTAAAAATTCAGCCCTTAGTCATGAAAGTTTGCTATATGACTAACTCGTGCGTGTTCGTAGGAAAAGTGAATGTTCACCCTATCCCATACTTTTCGCAGTTCGCAATCAATTCTACACTTTGTCTTGAGTACACCGGAGCTTAAACTAGATGGTATTTTTAAAATATGTAGAATTGACAATATACTATGTAAATTTATTGTAAAGCTAAAGTCACTCCCATACTACTTTTAGTTTTCTAAATGCGTTAAATGCATGTTGTCTAAGCTCTGGACACACGCTTTGTAAAACTGAATCTGCGACCTACTGCACTAGCGAGTATTATATTTTTGGATTGATTAACCATATAGCAATAATATGATTATACATAAATTTTAGATTCATATTATTACGATAACATGATATTTTCTTCTTACCTGCCCGAACAATCTTATTTAAAAATTATATGTATATTCGTTCTTTTGTCACTCTGTCAACTGAGACGAATGAAATGTCGCCTCATATTATGTTAAAATCCATCAAGCTATTCAAAAAATAAACCGTATCAAGGAAACAAATACATAAATATGTATACATAATACACATATGTATGTTCTTACGGTAATAACAGCCCAGTGGTATAGCGCTTGCTTGAAAAGTTAGTTAAAACCAATGAAATGAGTTCAAAACCCGGGTCTTGCACATTCTGAAGAAACCTGCATTACTAAGAGAACCTATTTGATTTTGAAAAGACGTAATGACCGCCAACTTGCATCTGGCCAACGTGTTCCCGATCCCCCTCGTATTATGGTTAGGCCCGTGCCCAGTAAATATGACGATAAAAAGGGCTGAATTACTTTTACATATGTATATATCAATAATACATATTAACACATAATAGCTATTTTACGAAAGCACCATTAAATTTATTAAATACATTGTTTTAATGGTTTCTTTAAGAAATATTTCATTATCTAAACAAATAAATCGTTTCTGGTCTAGACGGGATACAGCGAATAAATTCGAAGGCAGAAAAATAATGAAATTGTATTGATAATAACGCAATTAACAGCGAAGCGTTTTAAGGGCGAACGAATGCAATTGCTATTTAATTAAAACTTTCAGTTTATCAATGTTAATATATTATTCATTAATATTAATTGATGTTTTTATTTGGAATTTAAATAGTGTAATGAATAGATTTTGTATTTTGACTACTTTCTTAAACTATCTATTGTTATTTTTTTATGCAAAAACAGGTTGAAAGAACATCTTAAGTATTCACGTGTTTTGACTTTATTACACTTTTTTTAACGTTGGGAAATGCATTTAGGTATACTACCTGCATACATACAGGTGATTATGTGAGAATCACTGGCAAAGCCAGTACTACCCACTTAAATCCAATGGAAACTCCCCTGTCTTAATGAGGCGTCGCAAGATCTCTTACGCACTCGACCAAGACGCCCCGACTGTAGGTCTGCCAAAGCAGACCACAACAATCATGGGGTTGCTCCAACAGTCCACTCTGCTATCAGAGAATTAAATTTATTACACTGCAACAAGCAATACAGTTTATACAAATCCTTTCTTCGCAAATCGAACTCGCGAACAAACTCTATCATGATAACCACTAAGTCAATGTCAGTACATTACTCTGCTGTGTGTACATTTATTTAATATTTACTACCTACCTAGAGCTATATACTCATTCAAAACTCTAAAAAGGTAACTCCAATTGAGTTTGAATATAGGCGGTATCTGTGTATTGCGGACACAGATCGAAATGACACAGTAGTACTACAAAAATCATTTGACACGTGGCGGAAATCAGAACTAACACCGCAATCTTGTAAAGCGTCACTTTTGAGAGAAGTTGGTGTTGATTTTTGCTGTGAGTATTTCGTGCTTTTGTTTCAGTAAAAATATCTCAAAACATGAAGTGGCGTTAGAGAGGTTAGGAGGTTTTTTTTATAAAAGAAAAACCCTTATTTCTTACCCACGCCATCATGTCAATGTCACCTAAGTGCCAAATGATCCTTGTAGCACTGTAACGTATAATTTAGCGAAAAGCTATAAAAATTTTGACACAAACGAAAAAAAGCTTATTTAATAATAAGCTTTTATTTATCTACATTGTATAGAACTGCGAAATTCCTATCACCTTCCAACACCATCAACATCATCAGGCCAGTTTCATGGTAATATGTTATTACATTGTCACCGTGTAGATATGCTAGATTTCACTTCTAACGGCCAAGAAAAATATCTAAAAAATTACAAAGTGTGAAGCAGAAAGATAGATATACGAACGAAGCAAGTTAAATTAAATTTCGAAAGTTAAAATAAATTTTAGAAAACTATAATAACTCACTTTGACCAACTGTAATGTATGGCTCGTCAAAAGTAATCAAACGAGCTCAAACTTGAAAGTAGTAGCTATTAAAGAATTACTCTCCACCTCCTTTTTATGTTGGGAAATGCATTTACGCATACCACCTGTAGACATACAGGTAGTTATGTGGGACTCACATAACTACCTGTATGTCTACAGGCGGTACAGACCACAACAACCCCATGGTTGTTGTGGTCTACAGACCACAACAACCATGGGGTTGCTTCACAGTCTACTCTGCTATCAGAGAAGTACCAGAAGCAACCCGTACCGTACACCGCCCATCGAATTGGGCCACCTCCCTGTCCGTTTCTTGGCTTCGCGCCCGGCTGAACTGCAGGACGGTACTGAGCCCCCCCCTACTCCTCCCTCCCCCCAACACGATAAGGTGAACGCACGGGGACTAATAATGTCCTCCTGACCGATTCCGGCCACGGCGGCCAATCTCATTGAGACTAGCCAACTGCGCAGGAGATATTATAGTGCACAAATGTACGCGCAGACACAAGTGCACTCTCTATTCCTGTCACTCTCATACTCCGGTGGGACGACTACTCGACACGACCAGTGAGAGTTAAGGCGCAGGACCGACGGCTTTACGTGCTCTCCGAGGCACGGGGGTGAAACACCGCCAACTTCCCAACTCCGGGCTGTTACTGAGGCTTACTATACAGAAAGAATCAATAACTAAACTTGGCCCGACCCGGGACTCGAACCCAGGACCTCAGGATGTGCAGCCGTACATGCTAGCCACTACACCACCGAGGCAGGGACTACACACGGGGACTATCCATTTCCTGGCCCATCATCAAATTATCAGCATCAGCTTAAAAAAATCAAATTATTCTATTGATATCAGGATTTGAAATACTTGCAAAGTTGCAAATTGCTACAATTAGTAGGAAGGAAGCATTTGAAATCGATTTCAGCAATTTGATTACTTTAAATGTGGTTACAATTGAAGCTCATTGAAATGTATTTATTTAATAAAAAGAACCTTGTAGGTTCTTTTATTAATAATTAATTTATAGGTCTTACATTTATATGAGCCTAACTATTAATCACCTATTCATAAATAAGAAAAATCACAATTGGCGAAAATGTGGCGCAATAAAGAAACAAATATACACAATTATAATAATTTCAGTACTTCCTATTTTATTAAGTCAAAGAGAAATTTTAGGTCACTCGTGCGACTTATTTGAATATTGCAATTTTGTGCAAATATGAATTATTTATAGCGAAAATAATAATTTCAGGTTCGAAATCTGCTAGGGGCATATTTTAAAAGTGTTTCTAGATCCTATGTTATAAAGTTTCCACGCTCGATTCGCTGCACTGTCGGTTCTAAGTTCAGTAAAATATGTTTACTGGAATCTTTATTTCCTTTCTCGTCTGTGCTTTCACAGTGTAGATCTACTAATGGCTACTTAAGCTTGAGCAAAATTTTCTCAACATACAGAGTATAGATAATTGAAAAGGCCGACTATGTGAAAAAGTATTATGTAACCTTATTAAGTGTTATAATGTACTAGCGACTTACCGACACTTCACTATATGTATATCGTGTATACAGGTAGCGGACCAAATTAGTATTTAAGTGCGGATAATTGAGTCCACCCTACATTGGCATTACACTATGACACACTATGACATTACAGGTAGTATGACTACACTATGACATTACAGGTAGCGTCATCTTTTGGCAAATTTTATAATTAACATCCAGGTCAGTCTATCTAAGTACCAGTAAAATAAAAAAAGTAAAATTGCGCTAGCACAATCTCTCCTTTTACCTATTCTCGATTATGCTGACTCTTGTTATCTTGATCTAAGAGAGGAGCAATTAAATAAGCTTGAGCGGCTTCAAAATTTATGTATTCGGTTCATATTCGGATTACGAAAATATGACCATGTTTCTGAATTTCGCCGAAAGCTCAAGTGGCTCCCTATCCGCCTTCGCAGGAATACTCATGTTCTTCATCTTCTTCACCGTGTTCTGTTTGATCCATCCTCTCCTCCCTACTTAAAAGATAAATTTGAATTTCTTGGGCTTTCTCATTCGAGAAACCTGCGCTCCTGTCAAAATTTAATATTAAAAATACCTCCTCATTCCACTTCCTTCAATGACAAGTCATTCAGCGTAACTGCCTCACGACTTTGGAATTCTCTCCCTTTGAGCGTTAGAGGCGCCAAAACGTACAATTCTTTTAAAAACCGGTTAAAACTGTATTTCCACTCTGTTTAAAACATAATCTGTTTACCATTTTTGTATGTTTTTATGCCATTTTTACTTAAATATTCTATTATTATTTATTTAATATAATATTATCTATATATTTATGTACTCATTATTTATTATAGTATTATAATTATGTACATATGTATGTATTTATTACATGTAGGTATGTATTTTGATATGTAAATCTATTTATAGTATTATAGAATAAATTACTGTTGTTGTTGTATTATTACTATTATTTCTGTTTTTGTTTTTCTAAAATATTGTTCACACCCCTTCCCTCTTACAGTTTGTCAATTCCAACACCTTAAGGTTGCCTGGAAGAGATCGCTGTTTTAGCGATAAGGCCGCCTCTTGTACATAGCTCTTTTTATATTTTTCTTGTACAATTTTTCTTTTGTGGGTGTACAATAAAGAGTATTTATTATTATTATTATTATTACCTACTTTTCACTCAAAACTGTCTAGCCGTTTTTAAAGAAATAACTAATATTTACCTAAACATTCAAAAAAAGTACGATGAAACTTTCGGATTGACTATTTCCTAGTTTTATTGGTTTTTCATACGGTTACAATTTATTACAAACTTTTTAACGGTTAGTATGAAATAGGTAATACTATATATACATAGGTATAGAAAAGTAGGTAAGTACTTTAAAAAATAAAGAAAAGTGTATCCCTTACTTGAGAAATGATTGAAAAAAAACTACCTGCTTAGATAAGTATAGATATGAATGTTTCGTTAAAAATACAAAAAGTAAAAAACAAGTTCAATAAGCTTAATTCATATTTTTCCGAGACTGCTAAAAAAAGTTCACCTAAAAGGCACTTGTTGACTAGACTAATATATATTCACTTACCACAAATAAAACAATCACAGAAAAGTACTCTTCTTCTGGGGCAATTGGTTAAAAAGTCAAAAAGACTTTTCAAATTAACCTAGTATATTTATCGTAGAAGTGAATAACTTTCTTGTACCAATAAAACTTTTGAAACTAAACATTGTAAAGTGTATCGAAGTCAAGCGCCATATTTGCAACTTTTTAAAACTTCTAAACCGAGCCATAAGCTGTACTTTGAGGAAAGATTTTACTTTTCGATATGTAAAGTTATTTGAACAACACTTTACATACTTTAAGCTTGAAACATTGTCAGTAGTTTTCCACGTCTCTGCATGGGACAGTAGATAGAAAGTCACTTACTTAGTTTCTTATATTATATTGCTATTGTTAGTATGTTATAAAATACCCATAAATAAACCCATAACTGCCTTGGAGGTGTAGTGACTAACGTGTACGACTGCACAACCGGAGGTCCTGGGTTCGAGTCCCGCGTCGGGCCAAGTTTAGTTATTGAGTCTTTCTGTATAGTAAGCCTCAGTAACAGCCCGGAGTTGGGAAGTTGGTGGTGTTTAACCCCCGTGCCTCGGAGAGCACGTAAAGCCGTCGGTCCTGCGCCTTAACTCTCACCGGTCGTGTCGAGTAGTCGTCCCACCGGAGTATGAGAGTGACAGGAATAGAAAGTGCACTCGTGTCTGCACGCACACTTGTGCACTATAATATCTCCTGCGCAATTGATTAGTCTCAAGGAGATTGGCCGCCGTGGCCGGAATCGGTCAGGAAGACATTATAAAATAAAAAAAGAATGAAAAAGAATAACAATTGAGTAAAATCTGAGTAAGTGGTTCTTTTGCGACATTAATTTTATTTCTTTAAAATGATTATTGGAGATGGTTTGACAATTCTGCTATCATTTTAAACTTATAGGTGTATCTTTTGAATTTTACTACCACATTCCAATAATGTTTATACCTGCGTTATTACTATATTAGCAGCCAATTCCTTTAATTTAGCTTTTATTTGTTAGAAATAGGGCTAAACCCTGGAGTCATCTTGTGCTTAAAATGAGTTAGCCAAAAATATAAATTCAATTCAATTCTTTTGTTCAATGACTCCTAGAAGTACCATTTGGGCACAATTTATTTCGCCAATGTCGTTTAGATGGAGAGGACACAGAAAATATAAAAACATAACATTTTATGATAATTTACCAGTTTACATGTCAACCAACAGTAGCTTTCCAACTTACAATGTCGATAAAATTGATTAGGCAGTTAAAGTAAACCACGACGTTGCAGTGAATAAGGAAGCACTCGAATTACGAATCAATAAAATCAAAACGTTCTTTAATGGGTTCTTAGTATCAAACGAAACTAGGTTAGAAACTCTTAACAGAAAACCATTAACTGATTAATACTATGTGTATATTTATTATTAACTGTTTTAAAAATATTATCCATGATTTTATTGGATGATTAGTGTCCCTAGGTATTTTTTTGTAATAGACAAAAGTACGCTGGTAATGATAAATAATAATAATAATAATAATAAAAAACAAAAAACACACTTTTTTCGTGTATGACCAGCTTTATACAGTCATTGTATCATATTGTATTCAGGCCTTTTTTTAACGTCTCACTGCTGGGCACGGGCCTCCCTACAGAACGAGGGGAATCAGGCCATAGTCCACCACGCTGGCCAAGTGCGGGTTGGCGGATTTCACATGTCTTTTGAAAACTTGCTAGGTTCTCTCAGACATGCAGGTTTCCTCACGATGTTTTCGTTCACCGTTAAGACAAGTGGTAATCATGTTGAAAATGATTCGCACATGAAAATAACAAAGGTGCGTGACCCGGGATTTGAACTCGCTTCACTCGGTTTCCCAAGCGAGCGCGTTACCACTGGGCTACCACTGCCTTGTTTCATATTATTGGTTGCATATCCGAAGATCCTGGGTTCGAGTCCCGCGTCAGACCAAGTTTAAAGTTATTGGGTTTTTTGTATCTTAATAGATGCCCGGGCTTGGGAATTAATGTGTTCTGTAACGCGTAGTGTATGTTCAGGGTCTGAGAATGAATGAAATTGACTGTGCACTTGTGTTTGCGCGCAACTTGTGCACTATAATATCTCTGCACAGTTCGCTTATCTGAGATTGGCCGCTGTGGCTGACATCGGTCAGGAGTAAATTAATCTATACGGATAAATAAAATTGGAGTGTCTGTTTGTAATATTAAAATAACCGCTTTCTACTAAATGCATATGAATGTATACACGTTGCATATACCAAAACAACATTTTTTACTATTTTTGTCTGTCTGTCTGTTTGTTCCGGCTAATCTCTGAAATGGCTGGACCGATTTCGACGGGACTTTCACTGACAGATAGATGATGTAATAAGGAGTAACTTAGCCTACTTTTATTTTAGAAAAAATTGGGTCCCACGAAAAATATTTAAAACCAAATTAATTAATTAATTTTGTTTTGGGAAGCAATCTAGGGACGAACCGGAGAGAAGCAAGGCTGAATCGCTAGTTAATAAATAAAATATAATTATGCCAAAAAGTCTTCTACGCGTATGCGTGAAAGAACGACTTACTAACGTTATTTCTTCTTTATCCCGTAAATATTATAAATTCAAATGTTTGGATGATTGGATGTTTGTTACTCAATCGCACCAGAACGGCTGAACGGATCTGAATGAAATTTGGCACAAAGATATATTATAGTCTAGAATAGAACATAGGTTACTTTTTATCCCTAAAAAATGTACGGTTCTCGTGGGATAGATTTGTTTTTGTTTTTCACTAAAGACGAATCCGAGTAAAGCGAGGGTAAGTCGCTAGTTATTTATATAGTAAGGATAATGTTTTTAAAATATCCACTACCGGAAGGTAAAATGGCATGACAATTTTCAAAGTGCAAAGTGTCGCAAGATTCGTCTTCATCTCTGAAGCGCATATTTTAACCCGAATGCAGAGGCCGAGTTATATTTTTCTAGTGCTACTTAACACCAGCTTACGGCTATCATAAATACCAAATGGAATTTACAATTTTGCTGTTATATCATGATTTTTGGAAGTAAAAACAAATATTATTTACACAAAGTAAATATATTTTTAAATTAGCCACATTATTTATTTATTAGTTTGTTCCTAAAATGAGAACAGACACGCAATAGATACATCAATTTTTACAGGTAGCTGGATGTTTTATTTTTAACCGACTTAATAAAAAAGAACCCTTCGTTTGCTATCGTATATATATAACCTATACATATATAACCTATACATATATATATATATATATATATATATATATATATATATATAACCTATACAGGGTGGATTTTTGAGACGGGACAGTAAGGGCAGGTACCTTAAATACTATTGTTACAGGAAAACGTTCCTAGGAGACCATCCATAACTTTTTGAGATATTCTGAACTGCTTTCACAGATTTTGGAAAAAAATTACAGTCAGCGAGAAAAATGCTAAAATACGTAAAAAAATTTTTTCACGTCAATCGATCCTATTTCATGTAGGGATTAAAAGACTATCGGACCATTTAAGGTTTGAGTACTAGAAATGACAGAAATCGCCAAAATCTTTCTCCATACATTCTGTATGGAAAAACGTTTAATCAACTCGAAATATTCTTTGTTGCCAAACGGTCCTATTTTTAATGTGATCAAAAGACTCTTTGAGGCTAACTGAAGTTTGAGTACAGAAACACTAAAAAAATTTATTTTATGCCCGCTGCATAAAATGCCTGCGTGTAAACCCGGTCTTGTGACTTACCGTAATTTCTTTTTTTATTTATTATTTTTTACGTATTTTAGCATATTTTTCGCTGACTGTAAATTTTTTCCAAAATCTGTGAATGCAGTTCAGAATATCTCAAAAAGTTATGGATGGTCTCCTAGGAACGTTTTCCTGTAACTATAGTATTTAAGGTACCTGCCCTTACTGTCCCGTCTCAAAAATCTACCCTGTATATTGAACCCTTAAAACGACATAAAAAAGCTAATAAGTACAATACCTATAAGTACCTATTTATTTTTAAACACCTTTATGTAGTATAATTTATCTAAATAAATTATATTACTACAATTTTTAAGTAATATAGGTACTTAATTATTTGAAACGAGTAAAAATGATTTTATTTCATCTATATTACGATGGCATAACAATAAATAGACTGGTAATAAAATTTAATGATTTCCATTCAAGAAAAATGTGTTTTAAGTTTATTTCGTTTTTTTGGTGTCCGAATCTAATTCGCACTAAATCTAACTTTATATGAAAATTGTCTTAATCTGAATTCCTGCTATTTCATCAAGGCTACTCTAATAAATAATATTATTACGCTACTATACCTATGGTCATACAATGCTGAAATAAAATGTAACAAACAAAATAAAAGAAATCGCGTAACTTTATAAACTAATTAATTTATCCCTTTATAAAGACATAAATATTACATGGGATAACTATAAAAATATTTACACTGAAAAGATACTTAGGGAATTGCTGTATTGTTATGGTGTTGTATTTTATAGCGTTTTCATTTAATTGATAAAAAGTAAGTATTTAACTGGAGTTGAAGTTGCGAACTGGATAATCATAAATGAAATATTGGTTAATCGCGTGGAACAGTAGCGAAATTGCTGGCTGGATTTCTAGGCTAATTTTTATTTAAAAAAACATAAAAAATTGTTTTTGTTTTGAAAGTTGTAAGGAAAATGTAAATTTCAGAAGTTAAAGCTGTATTTTTAGCTATAGTATCTATGTTGTATCTGACACCACAACGAAGGACAATGGGCTTAGTATTTAGTCATAGGCATCAATAAGCCGGTCACGCTCATCGTGATTCAGCCGATGAGGCCTGAGAATCTAGGTTAGGGCTACTCAAACATTAGTCCGCAAGGATACATATTCATAGAAAATGTCATACATACATACATTTTATAGATAGATATTTTGTAAAAGATGGATGGATTAACCAAATAAATGTTAGTAATGTTTCTTGAGTACAATAGTTTAGAATGTTTATTTTGAGATGAAAAGATATACTTTTTTAATTAAATATCGGATGAAATTGTATTTTAGTAAAGATTAGTGTGACTTTTTTTAGATTTTTAGTGAAAATTCAATGAAAAAGCATATCTTAATTAGGCTTTTTGAATAAATAGAATATGGAATATTCATTAATCAATTAAACATTTGAGTACTTTGTGTCATGTTGGAAATTTGCAGTCCTTCTGAAAGAAATTTATTTTTTAATCTAAAGAATAGCAGACATAAGGAACACATATAACTCTTAATAAAGTTTTCATTGTTTTACAAACAATTGTTCTACTGACGCACGTTTTCTTTCCACTTTTCTTCAACCATCTTTGTATATTATATTTATTTTGTTTAATATTCAGACGTTTAGGTAAACATTTCTCTTTAATTAAAATCTCTTGGGTCTTAGAAAGATGTCATTCAATAATCGTTTAAGATTGGAATTCCAAAAAACAATATTCGGGACTAACATATTCTATTGCAAAACAATTAAATTCTTCATTTTAAATACAATTTTTAAAAATAATAGCTCTTATTGATAGTAGAAAGATATCCTTCTAAGCGCTATTATTAAAAAAAAAAAAAACAACATTTAGTTATAAAAATTGTAAAAAAAATAAATAGGGCTAGTATTAGTTGTATTTTAATGTAGTTTATAAATACTAAATTATTACTTGGACTTTGTTGTTACAAAGAACTATCAACCGATTTAAATGAAACAACTTTATTAGAAACAGTTCACCTGTTTCTGCGTAAAACATTTCACACGGGCAAGCTCTGCAATATAATATTCATAATAAATGAATATGTTGGGACATTAACACACAACACCATCTAGTTCCATGGTAAGCTACGAGGCCTGTGTTATGGATACCAGATAGTTGATACACTACACATATATAACTTTAAATACATACACATTACAAATATAAACACCCGTGACTGGAGTATAAACATTCGTGCTTATCACACAAATGAATGTCTCCAACGGGACTCGAACCCGCGACCGCTGGCACAGCAAGTAGGGTTACTACAAACTGAGTCAAACGTGTTGACAAAATAATATATGTTATATGTACATTTCTACAAATATATGTCCTAAAGTAACTCCTTTAACTTTATAACATGTACAATTTAATAATAGCGATTCATTCCCATTTCATTTAGGGCCTCTAATTTTTTTTTATGTTTGACTTAAATATTATGGGATATATTCCGACCCAAAATAACACCCATACAATTTCTATCCTTCATCCCAGAAGCTATTTTTCTTCCTAAGATAAGAAGTAGCCGATATCTTTTTTGACTAAATACTCTACTCGTCCATAATTAAGGTGTACTTTGTGGTACTTTTTTTATTACCATTTGTAGTAACATATTAGCACAGGCCTCATAGCTTACCATGGAACTGGATGGTGCCGTGTGTTAATGTCCCAATATTATTAACTTAATACCTTAACACACTGACTGTCTAAAACAGCAAAGTATTTATGTTTTCGCTTGTCGTGGTAGCCTATAAGTAGAACAACCTTCACCATTTGTAAAATTGAGATATGTAGTTTTGAACGATTTAAGTGTATGTTTTGTTGGTTACCCTAAATAAATAAGTAAATAAATAAATATATACAGCAGGCTTAGAACATGACACTCTACAATCGCATACGTATAGAAATTTTTAAAGTCATATTGAAATGTTATATTGGAGAATCATAATTTGTAATTCTCGTATTAAGTAGCGTATATATTATACGGTATTTTTTTACATTTTTAGATTTCTATTAGTAAAGGATTGTAGAGTGCCATCTTATTTAAGCACCCTGTATAGTTTCATATAGCTAACAGTTTGAAATCTTCTGCCTAAGCAACTCGCCACAGGCGTTGCTGTTGTGCATATTATCACGATTCTTAGCTTAGAATGCAAGACTCTTACTTGAAGCAAGCCGCAAGGTGCACTCATCGTACATTTTAAGATAAATGTACAAAGATTTTGTATCCTCTTATTTTATTTTACATACAACTTTTTTATTTACAATAAAGAAAGTTACAAATACACTTAATTATATATACAAAACAAATGTACACTTAATTAATTATTACTCTACAAGTCATGTCCGTGTGGAATAGTGGCAAGAATGCTAACCGCATTCCCCCGCTTAATGGCAATGTCAATTCTTTGGGAGAAAAACGAGCCATCTCTCCTGTCACCGACAAAGGCGATAAGACGAGGTGTTATGTCTTTTAGGAAATATTTAGCACGTTGACTCTATGGGCTAAAGGTTTCTACAGGAAATGGTATAAAAACATAATTTTTACTAACTTATTTTAAGGACTAGAGTAGCGGGGCCTAGTTTTAAATTATTTAATTCATAACTACATTGTACACTATCAAAAATACTTTGTATAGTGGGATAGCGGTTTCTAATGCCTTAAACCTATAACAAAATTAGTTTGTATAAGCGTTCCGTTAACTCAATTAAAGTAGACAAGGATATTCGTACATATTTCACAATTTGTCATGATTGTTTAATATGTACCTATGCATTAAAACTATAAAGTCATTCAACAGATTATGTACCTACTAGTAAAACTATTTTGGGTATAGTGGTATAATATACTGTAGAATATATTAATCATACAAGCGGGTCACCCTGGCTTCGCTCGGGTTCGCCCCTAGATGATTCTTTAAATTGACATAACGTTTGTTATTAGGGACCGATTGAAATAAAACAAATACTAAATGTCAAGTGAAGCTTACCACAATATGTTGGTTATGATTAGCGCACAGACAAACCGACAAACAGACAAAAAAAGCAAAAAATTATTGTTTTGAGTTCTATTGCGTTAATAAAGATCCCCAATAATAGTTTTTCTCTAATATCTTCCATGTACAGACAGCGATCAGTTACAATTTTATTATATGTATAGACAATTTATTTTAATTAAGAAAATGAAAAAGGACAAGCCAAAAAGATAATTAAATAAAAGTAAAATTAACGTCAACATTTGCGTTTTTTTCTTAATTTTGACCACCTTTGTACTCTTTGAAATAAATTCAAATTTTACATTTCTATTTCGATCACGTTCCATGCTCCGGTCCCAAAATCCTTAAATTTAGGCTTTCTCTACCACGTACACGTGTCAGTTAAAATTATAAAAAATGTTTTTCGTTTGGGCCATAACAAACGAAATTCAAACAAAAATCAATATCTATACATATAATAAAATAGTTAAGCGAAATATATACATGAAATATTTAAATATTTTTTTTAAAACGATGTGTGTAACGTATTGTGTACAGAATATAGACACCAAAACAATAGTTATTGAAATTTTTGTCTGTTTATATAGGTACCTGTGTGCATTTCTCGCAAAACCGATTTTAACAAAATTTTGTGTTATGATAACTTATTACTCGGGTCAACGTTTAAGATACGTTTTACTACAATATATCTTTCCTTTCTACGGGAAAACACAGTAACTGGTTCTGTCGAGTCGTCCTTAGAAATGTACAAGGCTAACGCTGGCTAAACATTAAGAGATACATCAAAACAATATACTAGAAAATTGTAGGTCTTAAAAGGGCATATATGTATCTCCTAAGGTACTCCTGCATTAACTATTTTTGTCTATTTAAAACGTACCTAGGAATGTATTCAAGCAAAGCCAGGGAAAGTCGCTAGTGCATGATGTAACAACTAACAATACTTGCTAGTCTTGCTTAAATTAGAATATCAACTAATATTAATCTTGCTACAAATTTAAAATATGAATCGAGTCAGTTCTCTGATTTATTTTAACGCTTAGAAAATGCTCTGTGTATTTAAAATATCGAACAGGGTAAATAGAAAATCAGAACAATCAAATAATATTTTCCTATAAAAAATAGTGTCTGCAGAAAGAAAGCGGACCTGACCGCTTAAACGTACGTTTTATAGTTAGTGTAATTTTAAAGTGTAATCTTTACATATAATAAAATTGTAACTAATCGCTGTCTGTACATGGAAGACATTTGAGAAAAACTATTATTGGGAATCTTTATTAACGCAAAATAACCCAAACAATGATTTTTAGTTTTTTTGTCTGTTTGTCGGTTTGTCTGTGTGTTTGTGCGTGCTAATCTTAGAAACGGCTTTTGAGTGCGGTTTTCACTAATGTATTGTGGTAAGCTTCACTTAACATTAAGTATTTGTTTTATTTCAATCGGTTGCTAAACAAAAAAGTTATGCCAATTTAAAGGATGTATATTTTTATAGTTGTTACACTAAAATATTATACAATCATTTAAAACGGGTCAAATAAATACACGTAACACTCTTATTATCTACACGTACATACATAATAATTAGACTAAAAACAGGGGGAAAATCCGATATTTTTAAGAAATAACAAAATAAATAAGTAACTTACGACTGTAAAATTAATAACAACTTGTAAACTACTGTAGCGTTGTAAAGTATATTATTGAAACTGTAATAGCACTATGATTACAGGTCTGTCGTTTTGTTGCGACTTCGCTTATAGTATATTTAAGTGGCTAACCAGGACCTTTGACGGTAAAGCGTGTATTGAATATTTTAAACATGATTTATGTGTAGTTGTTGTAAATATATTTTTTACATTTAAATTATAAAAATACTAGTGTTTTAATATCACTTTGCTCGGATGCGTCCCTAGGTGCGAAAGTACATAATCTTTGGACTTGTGGATTTTCACCCAATACATTTAGCCATGTCAGCATTAACTTTCACATTTACATATATTAGTAATGTTATATTTTTTTTAGTTTTCAATGCAATATTTAAAAATGACATTTGCAAATCTAAGAAAAAAGGCTATTTTATTACTGTTATAATACAAAAACAAAAAAATGTTAAAATTAAAAATTCAGTATTTCTTACATAAAACATTTGGTAATCATTAGATATTTCAATGATATTTATTAGTATTTCTCATTTAGATTTTCTTATGTACTCAGTACTATATATATATTGTATGTACATACATACATATATAGTAAGTTAACTATAAGTATCTTTAAGGTTCATATTATTGTTTACATTATTTGTATGACTCAATCAGGCAGATAGTAATTTAACAAACAGACTGTCTTTATTATAATACGTCAAAAGTCAAATCATATAATTTTATATAATCATAAAATTGTCGCGTGGGTGTTGATCCAATCGCTGGGCAAAGAGGAAGTGAGCTATTTTTACCAATTATAAACCTATAATTTAAACTACTAAATCAAAAACCAAGCATAGATAAATAAGAGTGAGCATTTAATATCCCATTTTATTAGCAATTTATAGCTTACAATAAAATGTTGTAAGCTGTGTATTTCGGTCATCACGCAATCTAAAATCAAGGAACATTTTTTGTTATATCAGTGTTCGATTCCTTGTAACTTAATTTTTTTAGTACAGAGTGATAAACAAGGTATTCGCATATACGTACATATCTTATCTTAATATATTAAACGTTATATTCTTGTGTTACTTCTTACTAATATTATAAATGTGAAAGTTTAGATGTTTGGATGGTTGTTTCTTATTCTAGATTATAGTCTAGAACAGCACATAGATTACTTTTATCCCGGAAAATGTACGGTTCCCGTGGGATAAACTTGTTTTTGTTTTTCTAGAGGCAAACCCGAGCGAAGCGCGTGTGAGCCGCTAGTAAACATATATAAATTTATTTCGTGTATCTCGAAAACGGCTCTAACGATTTGGATCAAATTTTATATTAGGTAATATAACATTTTTCTTTTTAAGTTTATCTATACCTATAGATATTTAAAAAAAAAACAATTTATGGATCTATTACGAAAAAATACTAATCGAAATTTTGCAATAACAAGAAATTATGAATTACTAGCATTTCCCGCGGCTCCGCCCGCGTTCAGATGATCAAAAACCAAATTCTTAGGTTTTACACATTAGTATACTCTTACATTATACATTACTTTCATTGCGCACCACATGATTGGTAAATAATGGCAGAGATTGACAATGCCACAAAGGTTCCTCCATTAAATTGAACTTTTTGTTTTAGCAATAACATTTATGTATGTCTATACTTCTGTTTTGTTTGTTTTTTTAGTTTTTCACGATAAACTCTCAAACTACGGAATTAATTTTAATCATTTTTTACTAATAGACAGCTATAGATTAATTTAATATACCTATAGCTGATTATTTAAATTACATAATGATAACTTTTCTTAATTAGCGCTAGTTAATAATATTTTCCAAAACGATTTTCAAAAGAAAGTGTAATAAGTAAATAATTCTAAGCGAATACATTTTTTTATTTCATATTGCTCTGCTAATATGATTAAAGTCGTAAGCATTTTATTGTGTCCTTTAAGCCTTTACCTTCCAAGAAAAGGTGTCAAGAAAAAGTGAAAAAGTTGAGGTATAACAGTTCCTAAAATACTTTTTCATAGTTTTTGAGATATGAAATATTTTTAGTTACCCGCTTTGGCAGTTTAACAGCCATAAACTTGTTTTCCATAAAATGTTATAAAATAATATAAATTGAGCTTATTTTTACGGTGCAAAAAATGAGTAGGTATTGTGGAAACGTAAATATTATTCGTATTTATTCTAGTGTTAACCTAACAAAACACGTAAGTAAGAAAAACAACATAGCATTTTGCTATACGAAACCTAAAATGCGCGAGTTGGATTTACATTTGCCCAATTTTTACATTAAAAGATTAAAAAATATTAACATTATTTACTAAACAATAAAAATTTACAAATATTCTCATTTGAAAATTGTTTCGGCCAACAAAATATTACTAATATGTTACCTACTAATTTATAAAGCCAAAAAGTTTGTTTTATTAAAAATTTAAGCACGGGCAGGGCCGCGGGTAATTTAGTAGTAATTATAGTAAAGTCATAGAAAGGTTATATCTGTACATTTTTTTTGGATAAAACTACGTATTTTAAAAACACATGGCGACATCTATTGTCAAATAGCTAAATAACACATAAATAAATTTTCATTAAAATAACTATTTTAATGAATAAAATAGCGCTGTTAATATTTCTTTTAAGATAAGTTTTTTTTAATAGTTTTAACATAATATATAAGTAAGTTACCTTGCTAAAATATTAATAGCATCATCGTGCTTTCACTTTAACCAGTTTTTGTATTTTTCTCAGAAATGAAATGTTTTCCTGCGGTAAAAAGAATCCTATGTGTTGACCCGGATAACCTGCTATTACCATACCAAATTTCATAAAAATCCCTCTAGTGGTTTTTCTGTGATGCGGTCACATAGGTACAGACAGACAGAAAAAATTCTAAAAACTATAGATTCGGGCTCTATATCGCTAATAATGAATATTTCAATATGATTTTCCGAAAAAATATTGAATTTACGGGTTCGGCTTAGTTACAATTTTATTGTATGTATAGTTACTAATTTATGAAGCGAAAAAGTTTGCTTTACTGATAATTTAAACATGGGCGGAGCCGCGGGTGATTTAGTAGTAATTCTAATAAAATCGAAAAAAGGTCATATCTGTACATTAATTTTTTTGGGATTAAAACTATGTATTTTAAAAACACATGGCGACATCTATTGTCGAATATCTAAATAACACATAAATAAATATTAATTAAAATAACTATTTTAATGGATAAAATAGCGCTTTTGATAATTTGATTTTCAAGATAAGCTATTTTTATAGGTTTTACCATATTTTGTAAGTTACCTTGCTAAACTGTTTACAAATAGTATCGTCGTGGTTTTGTTCCTACCAGTTTTTGTATTTTTTTTCAGAAATGAGATATTTTCTTGCGGTAAAAAGTATCCTATATGTTGACCCGGATACCCAGCTATCATTATACCAAATTTCATCAAAATCCCTCCAGTGGTTTTTCTGTGATGCGGTAACAGACAGACAGACAGACAGACAGACAGACAGACAGACAAAAATTCTAAAAACTATAGATTCGGCCTCTGCATCGATAATAATGTCTATTTCAATAAGATTTTCCAAAAAATATTTAATGTACAGATTCGACTTAGTTAGAATTTTATAATATGTATAGATTTCACAAAAAAAAGTACGTGTCTGTGCAATTCACACATGGTAGAAGTAAAACTTCAGAAAAGTAACCTACGAGAGAACGAGATGAATATAGAGTATCAGAAGTAGGATAATTATAAGGTTTATTTTTTTTATAATATTTTTATCAAGTTTAAAAGTTATTTTATATTTTATTTGACACTAGCAACTCACCCTCGCTCCGCTCGGGTTCGTCCCTAGTTACGTTCTTACGTTTAGCTCAGAGATGAGATATTTTGCCGCAGTAAAAAGTATCCTATATGTTGACCCTGATAACCAGCTATCATCATACCAAATTTCATCAAAATCTGTCCAGTGGTTTTCCCGTGATGCGGTAACAGACAGACAGACAGACAGACAGACAGACAGACAGACAGACAGACAGACAGACAAAAATTCTAAAAACTATAGATTTGGCTTCTGTATCGATAATAAAGTCTATTGCAATAAGATTTTATAAAAAATATTTAATGTACAGATTTGGCTTAGTTACAATTTTATAATATGTATAGATAAATATACATTACATATTATTCAGTAATTAATTTTATAATTTTTCACTTCCTGTGTAATGTATTCTGTCTCAAATAATAATTATTAAATAAGGCATATTAGGCATATTACAATCATATATTTGTAGAAAGATATCATATACGTAAAGAATATATACCTATATATATACAGGGTTATTGGTAATTCGACGTATTCCCGTTAGGAGGTGATAGGGGTGTCTATTTGCGATAATTTTAACCCCCATATGCATTATGCAAAAGTGAACCATTTTTGAGTTATCATGGTTTTTAGCTTTTTTCAAAATAAGTCAGAAATGCAACTTCAAAAATTTATTAAAAAAAAAAGTATCAATTTAAATTTCATTTTCTCTTCTGATTTATAAAAACGGTTAAACAACAGTTATTTATCAATATTAAAACAACAATTATCGGTCCAAATTAAAAAATGCGAGACGACAAACGATATTATTTCAATATTTTTTTGAAATTTTCTCCACTAAATCCTTAAAAACCAAAAAAAACGTTATAAAACTTGGCTGCAGGTTATTTTAAAAACATAACCGTTTTCTTAGCTCTCCAAAAATGTATTACAACTAGGAACTTATTTCAAAAAAAACCGAAAAAATTGATCACTAAGGAAGCAGGCAGAATTTCGTATTCGAACTAAACTTAAGGTCGTCCTTTAAAATTTCCATAAAATTAATTAAAAACAATACCCAATGTAAATAAAACAAAAAAATATAAAAATAACATAAAATTTAGAACCAGTAACAGTTTAATGGTAATAACAAATAACAATTAATAATAAGTCCTAACGGGAATACGTCGAATTACCAATAACCCTGTGTATGTATATATATATATATATATATATATATATATATATATATATATATATATATATATATATATATATATATATGTCAGACAATAATAATGGTTACCATAGCAACATGG
The DNA here is from genome assembly GCA_905404265.1 of Fabriciana adippe. NCBI lineage: Eukaryota > Metazoa > Arthropoda > Insecta > Lepidoptera > Nymphalidae > Fabriciana > Fabriciana adippe. The sequence continues at coordinate 4,082,396 of FR989995.1, forward strand.
CAATATATTTATCTCATTCTCTCGCCGACTTAATCTTATATAATATTTATGTGTTTGTCTCTTTTTAGTGTCGCATTTTAGTTTCATCGAGTTTCAAATCACAACGATTCTAAAGAAGTTTCACTTCAAGAATATTATTTAAAAAAATGTATTAAAAAAAATTATTTATAATAAAATAATACTGTATAGTTTGGCTAAGATTTATATATAATACGTAGGTTAACATTATGAAACACAGTGTACTTTGCTAGAATAAAGTAAATATTAATATGGTAAATAAAATCTAGCCTGGAAATCGAATCCATGAGCTGCTGTTTATAACTAGTGTCTACCAGTCACACAGGGCTCTGGGTCTCATATCAGGACAATTATGCTGTCAAAGGTTAAACGGTCAGAGAAGGTGAACTTACGTATTTTCGTGGGTTTGTCATAAATAAAACTACTTTCAAATCCATTTAAATCGCGCATATTTTAGTATTAAAATATGAAACTAAAATGGTAGCCGGCTGTCAATGACAGTCAAATTTCAATTCAACCGTAACTACGAATAGGTACGAACGTAACTATGAAAAGTTTCGAAAACATCTTGTTTCAAATAAAATAAACAAAATATTAAGCTAAAATTTAAAAGTAATTCTATTCATAACGTCAGTTAGTCATTTATACAAGTTTATAAAACAAACTTGCTAGGATGCTGAAGTCTAAACAGAAACATTGAAAATAAAAACAAAAGTTGTTTGTTGGCAGCCACAAATGTGGCTTGAGCATGTTACATTAAGTCCTTTTAGAAATTGTAATGTCAAGATGGAAACTCCATTTTCTATTCAGAATTTTTCTGCTATGAAATATTTTAAATAGCTGGAAAAAGCACAAAATTAGGCTTTCAGTAATTAAGATTAGTCAAAGCAACTAAAATCCAAATGTTTTTAAATTTTTTATCAAATTCTAGCTAATGTTGCCATATTGTTATATGGACAATACACAATTTTATGACAATGCATAATTAGAACTTATTTGTTAAAATGGAAAGCTTTGAACTAAAATTAAGTTTTTAATTATAAAAAACATAAAACATTTGGTATTCATTAGATATTTCGATTTTATTTATAAGTATATGTCATTTAAATTTTCTTATATACATAAGTATTAAGTACATATGTATATAGCAAGTTAACTTATAAATATTTTTAAGTTTCGTATAATGGCTTATATTATTTAAGTAGGATGGAAATAATAGGTTAGATTTACTTATCAGAATTTTAATTCAATTTTTTTACGCTGTACCTTTTGAATGTATCCGCCATACACTTAATCGCCATTACCATTCAAAAACAACCAATCACAATCGTTTTAACTAAATCAGGCAGGTTACAAATTAAATGTGTTTTTTATAATATATCAAAAGATAATTTAAATTGTATGACAATATATGTATAATTAGAAATAATTTGTTAAAATGGAAAGTTTTGTACTCAATTACAAGTTTTTAACAAAAAAAAGTCATAAATAAAATTCAACACGCCTATTTTACGTTACGCTAGTACACATTGTACAATATATACATATGTATGCCGAATATCACACTAGCTGTAAACAACGGAGCCGCAGGAGGCAGTCGGTCATGCCTCGCGGTCACGGTGTGCGAGCACATTATACTGTGCGCTACTGTAGCACAAGTTAGAAGAGAGAGCGATTCTTTTCAAATATTTTTTAAATATTTCGAAATATTTTTAAGGTATTTACTGTAGGAGCTTAGAATATTCTAGATAAAAATTAAGTTCGTTAGTTAATATTCAAATATTAGATATTATGAAGAGGATAGTATTTTGAAAATCTTTTTATTTTAAACGTACCTAATCGATATAATAAAATCAAATTTTGAGCAGCAGTTATATTTACATAATACAAGGAAATTTTATATCAAGTACTTATTTTGTTATACAAATGAAAATTAATATTATTACATAGTCATATTATTTATTCATTTTTAATTACTGCTTATTTATCGCCTAAAGTCGCATGCAGCATCAATATACATACACACACATATATATATATATATATATATATATATATATATATATATATATATATATATATATATATATATATAATGTATATGTAAATTCAAATATTATGTATAATCTATATATGATACAATAAAATTCTAAATGAGTCTAACACTAACTAACACGAATCTGTACACTAAATATTTTTTGAAAAATCTTATTGAAATATTCGTTATTATCGATCAATATAGAGGCCGAATCTATAGTTTTTAGAATTTTTGTCTATCTATCTGTTTGTCTGGGAACGCATTACGAGAAAACCACTGGACGGATTTTAATGAAATTTTGGTATAAAGATAGCTGGTTGTTTCGGGTCAATATATAGAATAATTTTTTTCTGAGAAATCTATACCAAATGTTAAAACGTAACGAGGGGCGAACCTGAGCGGAGCGAGGGTGAGTCGCTAGTATGATATACATGTGAAACATTTCAAATATGAAATGCATGTAAAGCATTAATTATAATATTTGTAGCACTCATTACTTATACCATTATATAGATTTAGCGCTTTCGTTGCAATGTGACATTCGGGCCTCGCGCGTCCGTATCTAGCTCAGGTGTTAAAAGCACTGTTTTTTCCGACTTTTCCCTTTTTATCCGCTACGGTGCTACCAGGAAAATTACACAAACTTGCGTGCGTCACACTTTTAGTTCAGAGTTCATTTAAAAAATATATAAAAATGTCTGTTATATTCTAAAAATAATATTCCAGAACGCAAAAATAAGATTCAAATAAAACTTTTTCTATTTTGTTACAAAAACTAAAGCCATCTTGTTGACATTATTATGGCAGATTGTTCGTGGTTGCTTTCAGTATTCCCTCGTAAATAAAGATCGATATCTGATAAAAAGTATTTTGCTACAGGGAGAAGTTAAAATAACTTTGTTATTGCTGGTATTCGATAAAAAACACTCTATACGTTTTAAATATAACTATCTTTTCGGATTTTTTCGCGGATTTATTTAGATTTTCGGTTCTCGACGTTTCGAATGCTTTACACTTTACAGCAATCATGGTTACAACACAATGAACAAATTTTTTTTCTATACATTGCATTTTTTAAGTAAACCACCAATAAAGACCATTAAATATCTTTTTGTCACGAACTGTCTCTTCTAATATTAGACGTTTCATACAAAGTAATCACCATCAGGTAGTTTTGAAAGCATGACGAAATTTTATTACAAACATCTGGAGCATGCCATGCGGGAAAAGGATAGCCGTTTAACAATATGAGTGAAGCACATTTATTTCTTAGAAGGTACATTCTATGCAGCCTATATAATTAGCAAATTTTACGAAACGTTTTGCTGAAACTATATTTGAATCGGTCAATTCAAAAACCTTATAAGTCATACAACTAGAATTTTATAGGTATCAAGAAAAACTGTTTAATTCATAAATAAATGAGTTTTAAAGATTTTTTTGGGCTGATTATAGTATACGAGTTTTAAAAGATTGAAATTTCAAATTCTTTAATGGTTTATTAATATTAATAACTAGCGACTCACCCTCGCTTCGCTCGGGTTCGTCCCTTACGTTTAATCGCTTAGTATAGATTTCTTAGAGATGAGATATTTTCGTGCAGTAAAAAGTATCCTATATGTTGACACGGATAAGCAGCTATCATCATACCAAATTTCATCAAAATCTGTCCAGTGGTTTTCTCGTGATACGGTAACAGACAGACAGACAGACAGACAAAAATTCTATAAAAATTATAGAGATTCGGCCTCTGTATCGATAATAATGTCTATTTCAATAAGATTTTCCAAAAAATATTTAATGTACAGATTCGGCTTTGTTAAAAATTATTTTATTATGTGTATAGATGAAAAGAACTAAAAAACTATGTCTTGACTTATGTTGTTTTAACCAGAAACGGAGTTATAAGAAATTATAATTAATGATTAAATGAAATTCTAGAGAGAGATGTATGGTTGTCATATTTGCGCACTTCGCATTTAATAAGCTGACTGATATGTGAGAAGGTAATAATACTATTGAAATTGATAATATTGTGCTTTGATTAGGTATATAATATTAATATATAGTCAGATATTCGTATTAGATTTACGACGCTGAAGATATTAGGTATTAATTTCTAACTTTTTACCTAAAAAGGGGGGAGTTATAAGTTTAACATGTGTATCTGTTTGTGGCATCGTAGCTCCCAAACGGATGAATCGATTTTAATTTAGTTTTTTTTTGTTTGAAACGTGTCTTGATTGAGGGTGTTCTTAGCTATAAATCAAGAAAATCCGTTCAGTCTCTGCAGGCTATCAGCTTTTTTCTTGGTATCCCGTTACGTTAATAACATTGCAATGATATGGTAACGTAGGCCTGATGCTGCAGCGTCACCTGGAACTGCAATATACTCAACTCTTTACTAAAATACCGTAGAGACATCTTGCTTAGGCTCATTGAAATGGCCTCAATGGTTAATGTGTTGTTTTTTTTTTTAATTTAAAATTTAAAATTATCTGTCACACTAAATATAATGTTAAAATAATGCTTCTCCTTTCTATAATAAACAAAATACAATACAAGTAATAACATTCAATGGCATAACACATTTACTATATATCAAAGGTATCGAAACTCCGTGAGACTTGCACACTCAAAAGGATTACACTGATCGCGTATTTTCATAGTAACTAGATTGGTACTTTTATTTCTATGTCACATGACCATATTTTTTGAATTAATAATAATAGTAACTTCTTTATTTAAAAAAATGTTTTTTTTTTAATAAAAAAAAATGATTTTTAAAACTAAGAAAAAAAAACATTGTATTTTATTTAATGTCTTTAATTCTTAAGTGCATTAAATAATAGAATAATTATATAATTAATTCGATATTTATTACATTTTACTCGTAACCTAATAATCATTATATATATATATATATATATATATATATATATATATATATATATATATATGTATATGTATATATATATATATATACATACATACATATATATATATATATATATATATTTGACGGCACGTTTGGCTCAGTTTGTAGTGACCCTCGCTGGGGGCATTCATTTGTGTGATGAGCACGGATATTTGTACTCTAGTCATGGGTCTTTATATTTATAATATGTATGTATTTAAAGTTATATATGTGTAGTGTATCAACTACCTGGTATCCATAACACAGGCTTCGTAGCTTATCATGGAACTAGATGGTGCTGTGTGTTAATGTCCCAACATATTTATTTATTTATTATATTATTTTTCAAAACGACTTACAAACATATTTCTTTTAAAACTTCAATATTTATACTTTTAGCTATGATTCATTTTTTTACAATAGAAACTTTATGCGTATCCCATTAAAATATCGCTTATTATCGCTGTATCTGAAGCTTAAACGCATTGTCATCTGATAACTCATATGAGTCAACTTTTTGCATAGTTTTGTAAAAGCTTTGATGTAAGATAAGATGCAAGCTAATGGATGTTAAGAGATTTCAATCGATATTTAAATGTCTTAAGAATGATTCAACACGGTTTTTCCTTGTAGAGAATTCGTCCGTAAATATTAATAAAGAAAAGTAATGTGCCCAAATTCATGTATAACAATAAATATGTGTAATGAAAATACTATTAACAGAATAAAAATACAGCACAAAAGTGGAACAATAGCGCTGTGTATAAGCGGGATTATGTGAAAAATACAATATTTTTTTTAAATACATTTTTACTGGCCTGGCATGGTTTTACAAAACAGAAGTTTTAGTTAGGTATCAATTTTAGTTTAGAACAACTATTTATTTAACCTGTAATAGTGTAATCCCTACTTGTTTATTTTTATTCGCATTATTTCTTTATTTAGGCAAATAAAACTCATATATAAATTAACTAGCGACTCACCCTCGTTTCGCTTCGAGTTCGTCCCTAGACAAAAACAAATCTATCCCACGGGAACCGTACATTTTTCCGGGATGATATATAGCCTATAGCCTTCCTTAGTTAATGGGCTATCTAATGCAAAAAGAATTTTTCAAATCGGATTAATAGTTCCTGAGATTAGCGCGTTCAACCAAACGAATAAACAAACAAACAAACTCTTCAGCTTTATAATATTAGTATAGATTAAAGACGTGTGTTAAAGAATATATTGTAAAAATAAATAAAAATCAGCGTTTGAATTTTTAGTTTTCAATTTTGGTAAATTCTCATAAATGCCATCACTAAATTAGGGGCATATAAATTAATTAGTCTGGACATAACGTCTAACGTAATAACTTAAACTTTAGAGGAAGTTCTTGAAGAACTTCGGACGTTTTTGTCTTTACAGTTTTTCGAATATTATTTTGAAAGGAAAATTTTATAGCTTTTAATAGCTTTTTACTTATTGCTTTACATAAACAGTTATATGAGGTGATTTTAAAAACTACCTAATAGATTTTGTTAAATCGGTTGAGGTTTATACACTCGCGTGCAACTGAATCGACTCAAGCCGTATATTGGTATATAAGTTTGATTATTCGGAAAATGGCTGCTCTCTTATAAAAAATGTCAATAAAGTGTCAAGGATATATTTTAAATTTCATTAAAATCACTTAAGCCCATACAGCATAACGAAGTTACAAACAAACAGTCACACACTTTTTATCAAAATATAATTTAACATTACAAATATATAATGTTTGTTAATATAGAAAAGCAATAAATAATTTAATTCCATGTTTTATTATTAGATGTTATTTATAATTTATGTCGGCTTTGTATTCGTTTACCTCTCAATTTTAAAAGTAATTAGTTCTTTTCATATAATTTCGTATTTTTGAGTGACTTCAAAAAGATGTACCCATTTTAGTTGTATTTTTTGTGTCACGCTAATTGAGTCTATTTTCAAAATTTTCATTAAAAATAGATACATATACCTACCTATTATGATACATCAAGTTATCCATATATATTTCAAAAATAAAATTCATCTCTTTGGAGGGAATAATAATTATTAATTCTTGTTAAATGTACATCATACGAGTAGTAAAATGTGATTATTAATATCAAGTTATATTTTTTTTTAATTAAAAATTAGCGACTTACCCATACTTTCCTCCGGTGCGTCCTTAGATGCCTAACAGTAGCCTATGTATTTTAAGTTTAGGTTATAGTCTATCTGCATACTCATTCAAATACGTGCAGTGATTTCAGTGTGGTCACCTTATACAGACAAACATACAATCTTTTGCATTTATAATAGTAGTTTTATATAGTATCTCTCACTCTAATAAATTTAAGTACCTGGGCGACCGAGCCTCGCTCGGAGTTCTTTTTTGTTATATCGTATTTTTTAGATTAAAAATAACTAAAAACTTGAATAATTAAAAATAAACAAAAGTAAAAATTCTAAATACAGACCGGGACTCGATCCCGGGCATATGTGTAGTCTAACTTGCGCCTTGACCGCTTGACCACGATGTTTATATTCGAGTGTTAGAAATTATCGACCATATCCCGCGTAATATAATGCAAAAGAAAACCGCATGAAAACTCGAAAACACACGTTTTCCCAGACATGAGACTAATCTAGATCGATTTTTCGCCCCCGAAAGCTCCCACATACCAAATTTCAGCGAAATCGTTAGAGCCGTTTCCGAGATCGCTGGTATAAATATATTAAGATATAAATATATAAATATACAAGAATTGCTCGTTTAAATATATAAAATAAACGGTGTATCACATAGTTGATCACAACTTGTATTCCCAATTAAATAATAACAGCCCCAAGTGTCACCGCGCGCACCTACGCGAAACTTTCGATCTTTAAATTCCCCGTATCAAGCTCTCATATAAATCAAAAACTTTTCTTGTTACTGTTTTGTTGCGTTACGAAAATCGCGTTTTACTTTGAAGAAATATTATTTTTTTCATTTATAAAAGAAGTACATGATTAATGAAAAAGAAAAATATAAATTCGCTCGTAATTCTTGATAGCTCTTATCTTTTTGATGTTTTGGGACTAACTTTCCAACAATATTAGAACCCATATTATTTATTAATCTACACTAATATTATAAATTATTATAAATTATTTAACTGCCTCGGTGGTGTAGTGGCTAGCATGTACGGCTGCACATCCTGAGGTCCTGGGTTCGAGTCCCGGGTCGGGCCAAGTTTAGTTATTGAGTCTTTCTGTATAGTAAGCCTCAGTAACAGCCCGGAGTTGGGAAGTTGGCGGTGTTTTACCCCCGTGCCTCGGAGAGCACGTAAAGCCGTCGGTCCTGCGCCTTAACTCTCACCGGTCGTGTCGAGTAGTCGTCCCACCGGAGTATGAGAGTGACAGGAATAGAGAGTGCACATGTGTCTGCGCGTACATTTGTGCACTATAATATCTCCTGCGCAGTTGGCTAGTCTCAATGAGATTGGCCGCCGTGGCCGGAATCGGTCAGGAGGACATTATTATTAATATTATAAAACTGAAGAGTTTGTTTGTTTGTTTGGTTGGTTGGTTGGTTGAACGCGCTAATCTCAGGAACTACTAATCCGATTTGAAAAATTCTTTTTGCATTAGATAGCTCGTTAACTGAGGAAGGCTATAGGCTATTTATCATCCCGGAAAATGTACTGTTCCCGTGGGATAGATTTGTTTTTGTCTAGGGACTAACCCGAAGCATAACGAGGGTGGGTCGCTAGTAATATATAACCTGACTAAATATAAAAATGAAAAAAAAATGTAATATTACTGTTACTCATTTACAAATTATTTTTAATTTGTTTGTATTGTATTTTATTATATGAAATGTTATAATTTTATCTGATGTATAAATAACCAATTAACTGACATAATAACAAATAAATTTTGCAGAATCCCATGAAAGTAATATTGTTTTTAGTAGTAAAATAGCTCTATGCAACCGTATTTGTACATTTTCAATTTTGTTTAGCGTTTAACGAATGCAGTTTATCGTTCATATATTTCGCTTGTTTTATTTACTTTGCGGATATTTGTGACAGTTATTATTAACAGGTAACTGATGTTCATTTATCAGTGGTTAATTTGAAATATACTTTATATGAACCTATTACATATATGTATATACTATATTAATATTAATAATATTTAGTCACGAAATTATTTAATTATCTATCACTTATCAGTAGGTACTACCTAATTGACAAATCTTACAAGCCCCATGCGCTATTTAATTGTTAGGTATACCTAAACATCACACATTTTGCTGTCGGGTATTATGTCAGAAATTAAGATGAAGGCCTTATGAATAATCAGTATAAATTAAAAATTTTAAAAAACCCCCTACGCAAAGTATAACTTCCCAGCGGTGAAGGCGGTAACAGTGATAGGTACTTTACATACCTATCACTGGTTAAAGCAAAGAATCAAAGATTTAATGTAGAATGCAGTTCTCTGGAGACCATCATCCTGGTTGCAGCACCAGGTCAACGTGACCGTATTGCAAGATCATAACCTGCAAGGTACTCATTGAAACTAATCTATTGATCCCAAAAATACGATATATCTGCTTTGAGTTTTCGAACAGTTGGGTTCTCTGGAGACCCTTCTGGTTGCAGCATCAGGTCGAAGCTATCAATTAATTGTCATTTAACGATTACACTGGCACACGTGAAGCTCTTAATCGAGTAATCATACGCCAAAATGCCTTACATCATTTTGGAAAAGAGCTGATACTCTTACACTGCTAGACCGATATTAACTAAACATAGCTAAGAACCACCGCAAGAAAACTGGCTTTTAAATGAAAAAAAAAACGCATCGAAATCGGTCCATCCGTTTGAGAGCTACGATGCCACAGACAGATACACACACACACAGACAGACATCGACGTCAAACTTATAACACCCCTCTTTTTGCGTCGGGGGTTAAAAACATTATCACACACATAATATATATTCAAATTGTATAATACTTATAACTTATATAGATTTTAGCATCACAAAAATTTGTTGGTCACCCAAGTCCCAACATGATTTTTTTCTAATAAATAAACTATTCAAAACCGGAGTATGAGGTTTAACATTATTAAAATATTTTTGTCTGCAAATAGTAAAAGAAAACAAGAAATAGAGATTATTTACAATAATATTATCTTATTTGATAATTCATTTTTCAATCTTACTAATATTATAAATGTAAAAGTTTAGATGTTTGGATGTTTGTTACTCAATCACGCCAGAACGGCTGAACGGATCTGGATAAATTTGGCACAGAAATAGATTATAGGCTGGAATAGCACATAGACTACTTTGTATACCGGAACAATGTACGATTTTCGTGAGATAGATTTGTTTTTGTGTTTTGAGCCGCTAGTGTTTTATATATTGGTAATGAATTAAAAAAAAATCATAGCTAAATTTTATTTCGTTTAAATTATAAAATTCTTTTAAAATTAGCATAATTTAACGCTAACAACATAATTTTTGACGGAAAAATTTAGCAAAATATATGATTCAAGGATCGCCTATCATCACATTGACCAATCGTGACCGTAGCCGTCGTGGTCGTGACTGCGGCGGGTGCTGTCGTTGCACGCGAATTATACACGATTGGCAACGAATAATAGCTTAGTGATTGCTAATTTGTGGGAATCTTCTGTGTAACTTATAATCATTAGGATATGAAGGCTATTCCCTTCGAATTGACGACTCTATAAGAAATATTACTTTCAAAACTTTATTCATATTGACGAGTCCTATATAATATCAAAGGTATTAATAACTAGTGACTTACCCTCGCTTCGCTAGGTACGCCGATTTGTTCATACTTTCATAGGTTTTGATTTTTTTGCACGGAACCCGGATTCCCGTCAAAATCGGTCCAACCGTTTCAGAGATTAGTCAAAACAAACAGACAGACAAACATATAGAAAAAAAATTTAAAGTTTTTTCCTTCTTATTAGTACCGCATATACTTTCATATACATTTTGTAAAAAAATTATTATGTTGACATTACAAACAGACACTTCAATGTTATTTATCTGTATAGATTCCCATGGTGTACATGTACGTATAACCTTACTTTATTTGTTAAAACCGTTACCTTATACTTAATCTAACATACGCAAATATGTAATTAATTAGTTATTTTAAGCAGCAAAATGTTTTACGAGTTAGAAAAGCTGAAGCAATCAGTGTAAATTACCTACCGAAAGTCCAAGTGACCCAAAATATTTACAAAAAAGTTAATTAATTAAAGTTATTTCAGTAATTTGGTAATGACTTTCGATACTTTGATAATACTAATGGCTATTGAATACAGCATTGGCTTGTACAATAGTAATTTAACAGCTACAAAGGCCTATCTACGTGAGTAAAATCGTATATGATATATGAGATGTATTATGTAATGTTGTATGGTAGGGACCTCACACGAGGGTGTAGATACGATATAATCCATATATATAGTGACTAATTCGGCATCCGTGACTGTACATTTTAATATTTCTCCAACGTCGTTGCTATGACTTGATACATCAATACTGTGTCGTATTCCGTTCTTTTTGGAGTTTTCTAACCAACTTTGCATAAAGATTATGTTGTAAGGTTTAAAAATTAGCTTTTATTTACTTTCTTTTCGCTTAAAAATCTATTAATTTTTATATTTAAAGCTAAAGACAAAGCATGATGACAGATATTAGATAACCTCGCTCTATAAATAAATTATACTACATATTAAACTTGTATTTCTAGTTAGAGATAATTCAAAAAATATAAAAAAACTCCTTAGCTTTGTAATATAATTACTTTTAATATTATACCGCATATTGTTACATATTTTTGGCCATTACAAATCAATGTAAAACGCTGACAATATGATTATAGTATATTCTTACGCTTGAATACGTAAAATTATAAGTCCCCATACAAAAGATGCATTGCACCCTCCCATTATAGAGTATTTTCATCGACAACCGAATAAAAGGTCTTTTTAGTAAAGTATTAGTATTGTAAAGAGTGTATCACACGAATTTTATATTTTACTTCTTTTTTCATTCAAATCAAGTATATGCAGAAATGTAGCCTTATAATTCTCCAAAACTCGGTTATGACTTGTGTTGATCCTAAATCGTCTCTATAAATTCTAGTAGAGGCTTTGATCAACATGAAAGTTTATTTACAGCTACATGTGTAAAAAATCGTACATTTGGTTTGTTGGCATGTGGTTTTGACGTATAATATAATGAATAATGTGTACTTATGTAGGTTATATATTTTTGTTAACTTTAACCACTAACTCCAGTTAGTAGTTAAAGTTAATAAAAATTAAATAGTTTTTTGTATTTATAATATTACATACAGGTAACGCCATCTTTTGGCAATTTTTATTAGCGAAAGAAGTCCATATATTGCTCGGTCATAGTCAGATCAGATACAGTCAATCTGAATATTAAACATCCAAATTCTTATTCAAAAACATAAACTAACAATATACCCAAACATACATATTTATAATAGTAATGTAATTATTCCACTCAGGCATCTAGCAACTAGCAGCACAGTTCGTAAGTAAAACTTTAGTTATGTCTGACGATGGCTTTACTGGTGTTAATATTCAACTTGATCATCGATTCAAAGGGTCTTTGTAAAGTATGAATGGGGATCGCTTTGTACGCCGAGACGTTTACGATGAGAATTATTTGAATGGATTGCGTTTCATCGATTATGTACTCGTAAGGAAGTGAATGTCTGTTGAGATAAAACACGTGATTAAACAAGGTGCTTAAGGTATAATGAATCGCACCCTCATTGAACGGATTATAGGGGTATATTCATAGACGCAATTAATGCATTCAAAATAATGGCGCACACTTGAATGCTCGTCCGTACAAATGGACGTAATAGTCCCATGTATAGCTTAAGCCTTATGTCGCTTCGTAAAATAAAATGATTATGCCTTTGGTATTGTGTTCTTTTCATCTAACAGTTTTTTTCTTTCTGAGTTGAAATACGTTTAGCCTTTGGTCTCTATCATAGAGATACTACGATATATGCATGTCACATTCAATTTAGTCACTTAATGCTCATGAATTTTCAATTAGACTTAAATGTAAAGTTGATGTAGGTTTCTGGCACTGAATAAATACAAACACTCCATTGAAATTCGCTTAGCACTACTATGATAGGATTGCTCAATAGGTGTGCGGTTAAATACCAGTTAATTTAAGATATTCCTGTTATTTACTAAGTAAAGGCACGCTATTGTAGTCCTCCAATAATCCCGAATTACGTATAAGCTACATGGACTGAATGCCGGCCGTGCCAAACAATTCTAAACTGCCTTTAATATGCACTGGTATATTTGAACATTCGGGAGTTCAAAGTTTGGCGTCCTTGTAGTAAAGCATTCAATGGGTATTGTGAATTCACGAGGTATGCCTATAGGCCTATCCCATTACTGTGTGTGCTATGGAAGGACTAAGAATGGTATAATTAAATGTGTAGGATGTCCATATTATCATATTAAATGTATGTTTTATTTTTGAATGAAGATTGTGTAATAAATGTTTTAAGGCAGTGGTAGTCCAGTGGTAATGGGCTCGCTTGGGAAATCGAGTAAAGCAGATTCAAATCCCGGGTCAGACTTCTAATATTATCGCATGGGAATCATTTGAAAAATGATTACCATTTGCCTTATGGTAAAGAAAAACATCGTGACAAAACCTGTATGTCTTAAAAAACCTAACAAGTTTTCAAAAGACATATGAAGTTCTTCAACCCGCACTTCACTTGGCCAGCTTTGGCCGTGGGACGGCCTAGCAGTGGGACGATAAAAAAAGGCTGAATACAATCAATATTTTTTTGATAATTTTATACTCTTCTCCTTTATAAAAAAACTAACAAATATATACTATGGTAACTCATAGACAATTATATATATTAGTAATATATATATAATTTTATTTTATTTTAAAGAATTTTATTGTTGACCAAAAGTATTTATATATATATATATATATATATATATATATATATATATATATATATATATATATATATATATATATATATATATATGTATATATATACCTATATACTTTTGGTCAACAATAAAATTCTTGCCGTGCGGAAATGGAATCTACGACATCTGCTGCAGAGTTATGGCATTAGCAATACTTATATTGTGTTCCTATTCACGACGAACGTCATTGAAATTATAACTGAAAAGAAAATAAAAACATAGATATTGAAGTTCAAAACGAACTGTACAATTTTTCTGAAACGAAGCAAAATAACTGAACTACTCGATTTGATGCTGTGAATGTGGTTAAATCGGTTAAGGGTGAGGCGGAATTAGGTATTAAGATTTCAAAATCACTATACAATATTATATGGATGTTATATGTATTTACGAATAAAACTACAATAAAGAATCACAGAAAGAAACTTACCAAAAAAAATCAAACAAACTAAGTTTCACGTATTGCCTTTTACGATAGAGCAAAAACAATATGATTTTTTTGTGTACAGTCTTTAATACCTAATTATTTTTTCTATTATTATTTGCTTATTATTTCTGTCATTATAGCATATTTTATATGAAAATTAAATGAATATCGGTTGTATTATACGATTCAAAAGATACCATTTCAAGCGTCAAACAACAGACAGACAAAAAAACTTATTAATATGGTTTCAACTTCCAACTGAAGCTTTTCATACGGATCCCTAAAATAGTATTTTCTATTGATACTTTTTGTACACTTCTTCATGTTACGCTCACGATGCTCCACTTAAAATTTCCTGTCCCGAACCTCGCACAACATTGTACGTCACATATGACATTATTAACAAAAAATACTCTTTAAGAAGACAAAATAAAATGATTCTAGCTTTCGATCGTATGGATTTGGTTAGAGTCGAGTTTTAAATTAGGGATTTAAAGCGTTTCAATGGCTTTTTATTCCGTAAGCCTTCGTATAAACCCAATATAGGTCACATTAAGTTCAGCTTAGAGGGTTACTCGAAAGCTGATATTTATTACGTACATACCTATGAGTATTTTAATTAACTCTAAGTCTCGGATTATATAAAAAAGAAATTTTCACCTTAAGAATTTGAAACATAAATTATAGATGAGCATACATAAATTATGAAAGGAAAATTAAAAGCTTTAGAGAAAGCTTTCAATTTTCTTTCCTTTGATATGATAATGAAGTAAGGTCGAAAAATAATTTGGAGACATAATACTATCAAACGAATTATGAATTTTTTTATTAGAAATAAGATGAAATTTTCGGTGAACTCATGCACGTTCGAGGGTTTTACACCTTATAAAACACGACCTTATATTCAATAGCGGTTCAAACCCCTATCTCGATTCCTACATACATTTGTGTAGTTTATTTGTTTTGTTGTTTCACTTTAGAGCTTTTAGTATAATCATACTATATACTCGTATTATGTTATATATTAAAAAGAACTTTTAAAAATACGTGTTTTTATGGAGATCTACTTAATTATGAAAACCACGCTATAATAAAACTCTAACACATGGAATTTAATATCCTATTCTGGAGGCCTCGAAAGTGGTATAGGTATATTCTAAATAATAAGAAAATATTATGGTATAGGTATACTTCTCTTTATCTAAGGATGAAACCGAGCGAAACGGGGGTTTCTAATATTGTTTCATCTAGTTACTGAAATCCTGATGAGAAAATCTAATGTATATACCACGAAAATAAATGCAAACTTTCAGTACGTAACTTCCATATAAACATGTTATTTTGAAAACGAAGTTATTTACTAACTAGATAAGAGCTACGAACTGTTCTAACTATTTGCTTAATGTGAAGTCAAATGAAAATAACAAATAACAACTTAACTTAAGCGAAGCGAGTGCGTCGCTAGGAATTGATATTCCTAGCGATGCACTCGCTTAGCTTCGGGTTCGTCCCTAGACAAAAACAAATCTATTCCACGGGAACCGTACATTTTTCTGGGATAAAAAGTAACCTATATACTATTTCAAACAATAATCTATCTTTGTGCCAAATTCCATCCAGATCACTACACAAACTTTCACATTTTAAATATTAGTATGGAATATATGGATAACATAATATAGTGTCATCCATACTAATATTATAAACTAGCGACTCACTCTCGCTTCGCTTCGGGTTTGTCCATAGACAAAAACAAATCTGTCCCACAGGAACCGTACATTTTTCCGGGATGATATATAGGCTATAGCCTTCCTCAGGTAACGGGCTATCTAATGCAAAAAGAATTTTTCAAATCAGATTAGCCGTTTCTGATATTAGCGCGTTCAACCAAACAAACTAACAAAAACTCTTCAGTTTTATAATATTAGTATAGATGTGGAAATAACTTTGTCTGTTCCCTTTTCACGCTTAAACCGTTAAACGGATTTCAATAAAAAATGTTAGGCATAGGCTATTTTTAATCCCCGCTTCAGCTATCACACAAGCGACGCCGCGGACAAAAACTAGTCAAAAACAATTTATAATTAACGATATCCTACTTTATATGGCATAATCAATTATTATTCTCCATACGATTTAAACCTCCCTATTGTAGTTCTGACAGCAATTAATATCGTGGTGAGGACAATTTTCATTTTCAATAGGCGTTGTATAAGATTGTCGAGTATGTGGTTTGGAAGTGGTATGCAGTAAGCATTTGAAAGACCATTTTTCGTACACTCAGATGATGATTTCGTACACTCGTACGTTCAGATTGTTGATTCAATAGAAATGTTGTTTTAGTTAGTGCATTTTATTATAATATTGAATTGTAAATATGTAATAGTAAAATTGATTTGAATAATAATAATAATAAACTCTTAATTGTACACCTAGAAGAAAAGAAAATAAATAAATACAGAACAGATAGATAATGTACAAGAGCCGGCCTTATCGCTAAAATAGCGATCTCTTCCAGGCAACCTTTAGGTGTAGGAAATAGCAAACTGCGAGAGGGAAGGGGTGCAAATAATAGAGTTAAATGTACTACCATGTATAAAAAGTAGACTACAAAAATGCATAAAGATATATGTTTAAACTAATAGGTACATATACACATATAGATACATATATACAATATATACTTGTACAATATAGAATTACATACTATTATCTATAAGGAATAATGTGTATTTTATCTCATAACGTGTGTATTTTTAAGAGAAGTATTTCTCGAAACTGCATACATTAATTATTTTGTTTTGTTTTGCGATATTTCGCAAATGTTATATTTCTGAACAGTGGTAGCCCAATGGTAACGCGCTTACTTGGGAAACCGAGTGAAGCGGGTTCAAATCCCGGGTCTTGCACCTCTGATATTTTCATGTGCAAATCATTTCTAACATGATTACCACTTGCCTTACGATGAAGGAAAACATCGTGAGGAAACCTGCATGTCTGTTACTTAGTAAGTTTTCGAAAGACATGTGTAGTCCGCCAACCCGCACTTGGCCAGCGTAGTGGACTATGGCCTGATCCCCCTCGTATTGAAGGGAGGCCCGTGTCCAGCAGTGGGACGTTAAAATGGACTGAACACATATTTCTGAAGGCACGAGTAATTTCGTATATTTTGTTTTACCAATATATAATTTAAATTTTATTGACACAAGTTCTATAAACTTATTGTTCTGTGCACAGTATACATATGTATATAAATAATTGCAATGACGGACGTGGTATACTTTTCATGTAGCCATTCCGGAAGCGCTTGTGCACGTGCTCCAAATTAAATTCTATACTTTGTTGTTCTAAAGAAACCCGTATCCCGTTGAATAAAAAGAGATAAATATATATAGAGGATTGACATCGTTAGAACTGTTGTTTTGTACAAAAACGAGCATGAATTCTTAAACAAGATGTTATTCTACAAAAGCTAACAAATAAAAAAAAAAATTGACGTGAGAAATGTAAATATCAATTTTTTATTGGATTTCTATTCGAGTGTGTTATCGTAAAATCGAGTGTCGATAGTGATTGTAAAATAACATCTTGTCTAGGTCCTCAGATTTGATTAGTACTGCCTACTTTATCCAAGTTCTAAAATACATTCTACATCTATGTCCATTAATCGCTTATCTACCCATTGTAATTATAAAAAAGCATCACGATTCCTACTAAAATAATTTCATTTAACGCGTAGTGTCAAGATAATAAACGGAATATAAAATGAATATTCACGAAAATTATAATTTTTGCCAATGTTATTGCCCAAAATCAATATATCATTAAAATAAATAATGAACAAAGCAAAGTTTACCTATAACAATTCAACGGATCATAGAACACGAGGGAGCGCCCAGGATGTTGCATGCCATTGTTATTCTTCTTAATCAACAAGCCTGTCACATAAAAATATGTTGTACCGTGTCAAGCTCTTGATTTTGGTGTTCTCATTTGCATTTACATAAATTATAATCCTCTCCTAAATGTAAAATAATTTAAATTTAAAATTATCCTATACAACTCGCGCGCCATCTATCTTTAGTTAATGGCACTATGTCAGAAACCTCAAAGGTACAAAGGAAGGAACACTATAATTCAATACAATGTCATCAAAATCGGTTAAATGGTTTTGAAGTGCATACAGTACAAGCAAACAAACACACATACATTTATTCATTTTTATATAAACAGATCCGCCCTCGCTTCGATGAAGCGTTAAGAATATCGTATTGAATTATAACAGAAGAGATTTCATGTTAAAATCTCATTTCCCATGTAATTTCAGTTTGCTAATACGATGAAGAAACATCATGAGTAAGAGAAGAACCCACTTAATACTCGAATGTGTGAAGTCCACTTACCCTTATATTGCCTTGTAGTGGAGAGTGCCCTAATTCTTTGGCATTATCAGGAGACCTGTACCCAGCATAAGGACGTCATAATCCCTACAAACACGTTTACTATACTACAAAAAAGAAAAATAGTTTATAGCTAAAAACATGCAGCTCTTGCGAAAAGACTTACTCAAAATAAAACTTGTACTGAACTAAGCCTGAACTAAATATATTAACTTTAAAGCAATAGACTTGTTGCGAAAAAATTAAGGCGCTATTTTTAAATGAAGTACTTATATACATATTTTTAGTCGCAACTTGACACCTTTTATTTAGTAGTTAGTTTCGCTCAGACGATCGTGTAGAATTCACTAGGTACAGGTTTAACGATACAGGAAGCTCTATTGTGTTCACCGTTCATAAAACTGTCCGTACTTCCCAAAAACAACCCAAACTCATACTGCCTGTCAAATAAACACAGCTTTTAGTATCTAAAGCTTTGGGCATCAATACCGTTCAGAATTTTTTGCAAAAACGTGTTAGGTATCTAAAAAATTTGCTAAGCAACAAGCTATATTTGCACGCCATAAGTTATAATCAAAGACGTGACGGTAGTTAGTAATCTATAAGTATACTAGCGACTCACCCTCACTTTGCTTCGGGTTCGTCCCTAGACAAAAACAAATCTATCCCACGTGAATTTTTCCGTGATGATATATAGGCTATAGCCTTCCTCAGTTAACGGGCTATCTAATGTAAAAAGAATTTTGCAAATCGGATTAGTAGTTTCTGAGATTAGCGCGTTCAACCAAACAAACAAACTCTTTAGCTTTATAAAATTAATAATATTAGTATATATGTATAATGTATAATATGTGGGTATATACCTACTAGAGATATACCCTTGCTTCATCCGCGTGACCTTTTTGCTCCAGGTCTATCCGTGTAAATCTATTGGGATGAAAGTTAGTATAAAAATCTTTTAGTTTTAAAGTAATAGTGGCCAAAATTGAAAATTATCTTTATTATTGAAAACAATGGCTATTCTGATTCAAACTTAAAGGTAGTACATTGTCTGAGAATAAAAACGAGGGGGTTTAAAAATACAAAAGGCATATTAGGACTGGTGCAAAGCGAGAGTATGTAACTAGTACTTCTGTTATGGAAATTGTACAAGTATATCGTAATAAGTAGGCACTTATTATGGTAAAAGTATGTTTATTTAAAATTTTAATAATAAATATGAAATATGAAGAGAAAATCATTTAACGCTTTTATTTACAACTACCAACTCACTCTCGCTCCGCTCGGGTTCGTCCCTACTTACGTTTTAACGTTTATATATTTCTCAGAGATGAGATAATTTGCCGCAGTAAAAAGTATCCTATACGCTGACCCGGATAACTAGCTATCATCACACTAAATTTCAGCAAAATCCCTCCAGTGGTTTTTCCGTGATGCGGTAACAGACAGACAGAGAGACAAAAATTTTAAAAACTATAGATTCGGCGTCTGAATCGATAATAATGTTTATTTCAATAAGATTTTCCAAAAAATATTCAATGTACAGATTCGGCTTACTTATAATTTTATTTTATGTATAGATATACGCTTTAATTAATAATAATATTGATGTTGTATAGATGGTTTATTTTAGTATACACGGATCTTCATAAAAATATATTTTGTTGTGTAAAATTATAAAATTTTATTTTATTGTTAGTATTTTTGTATGAACAATATTATATAAAAACGTATAACATAAAGCCAAAGAGTTATTTTTGTAGATTGAACGCGGGCGGGCGCAGGTTCTACTACATAGTTTTGCTATAATAATATTTTGATAAGAAGTCTAAGAACATTTTATAGAGCTTAATGTCGATGAAATTATAATAGTACTAGCGACTCATCCTCGCTTCGCTTCGGATTCGTCCCTAGACAAAAAGAAATCTATCTGACAGGAACTGCTCCCATTTTTCCGGGATAAAAAGCAATCTATGTGCTATTCCAGACTATAATCTAAACTAAACTGTGCCAAATTTTATCCAGATCCGTTTAGCCGTTCTGCCGTGATTGAACTGAACAAACATCCATCCATCCATCCTTACAAACTTTCACATTTATAATATTAGTAGGGATATAGATGAGCAATGAAAAATTCATAATAATGATATTGTTTTATTTCTTTGATTTCAAACAAAGTTAAAATCAAAATAATAAATTTGATTAGATTTAATAATAGTAATATTTCAACGCTTTTAACGTCCCATTGCTGGTCGTGAGCCCCATCTCAATGCGAAGGGGATCGGGCCATTGCCCACTCTGACATGGCTTGCGTTTTCTCTCACATACGTGTGATACGCATTAGAAATGAATAGTCTCATGATATTTTCCTTTACCGTATTAGGTAAAATATTAGAAGCGCGAGTTCCTGATTTGAACCCGCTACACTTAGATTTTCAAGCGAGTGTGTGGGCAATGGGTTACTACTACTCAAATACTTAATTTTTGTACTAAACATTAACGATATTGTATAAAAAGCGACACTCTTCTTTCAGGGTGACAGTTTTATTAACCATACCAGGGTAGGGCCCTCAAACGGGTGTGTTATGTAAACACCTAAGCTCCCATTAATCGTGAAGTTTGCGGCAACACTTATTTTATCTGAAATATTATATTTTATTATATTCCCCACACTACCATACGGTCATGTGACTGAATTTACGATTGGCTCAAAAAATAAAAATAAAGAGGGAAATTGGAAGAGAATTTTGTAGACACAGTTGATTCATCAAAATTTTCGATATGGTCAAATGTGTGTTCACTCTGTGTGACCTTCGAACTACCAACGTGGAGGGCAATTCGAACTCTACTACAAACAAAAGATTTTTTATAAAAACAATTTAGAATATAAAGAGACTTTGTTTTATTTATCTCTAGGGAGTGCCTAACCTTTTACTTTAAAATATAAGATTCATTTAAAATTAAAAACATCAATCAACGAACGAAATTAGTACAACATTAAATCTGTACAAAGAAAAACTATTGCTTTCAACAAATTATTCTGGCCTAATTTAATTTCAACCTGTTTATCCAACAACACCCGACCCTTTTTTCCTGTCGTTATTCAGCAAAAATAGCGATGGCGGAGGCTAATTAAGAAACAACGAGGAGGTTCGGTAAACAGCCGTTGTTCGGAAATAATAACAGTTGGCCATTTCGCTGCTTGTACA
The DNA here is from genome assembly GCA_905404265.1 of Fabriciana adippe. Taxonomy (NCBI): domain Eukaryota; kingdom Metazoa; phylum Arthropoda; class Insecta; order Lepidoptera; family Nymphalidae; genus Fabriciana; species Fabriciana adippe. The sequence continues at coordinate 4,104,470 of FR989995.1, forward strand.
CAATGTAAGAAAGAAACCAATTTGAATTTTACATTATTTGAAAATATATACGTGGAACAATATATTCTTTTATGGTCTTCTTTGTTGGAAGCTGGAAGAACAGATTTTATTCCGTCTCAAGAAGTATTGTTCTACATACACGCTTAATTTGACACGTATGAAATTCGCTGGTTGGGAACGGTCTAAAAACAAAATAAAAAAAACTGAAAATGGGCTATAGAGTCAATAGACCGTCATACACGAAGCCTTACGATTAGTTAGGTAGCTAGTCTTTAATGTTCATTTTTCATAATATAAGTTAATAAATTTTGGCGTAGAATCATTTTTCATCTGAACTCAGGACACGAATAACAGATGTGCACATTTTGCAATAAAACCAATGTTGTTTATCGTTTAATTTAATTTATAAACTTAACCTTTAAACGCGAAGTTTGTGTGTGAGTGTGTGGGTGTATGTGCGTGCGTGCGTGCGGGCGGTGCTTGCGTGCGTGCGTGAGTGCGTACGTGCGTGCGTGAGTGCGTGCGTGCGTGCGTGCGTGCGTGCGTATGTGTGTGTGTGTGTGTGCGTGCGTGTGCGTGTGCGAGCGCGTGCACGTGTGCGTGTGCGTGTGCGTTTGCCTGTACGTATTTATGTTAGTGTACATGTTTGTTACTTCACGCTTTTACTCTGTAACGGCTGAACGGATTTGAATGAAATTTAGTATATAGATAGAATGTAACCTGGAGTAGCATATAAGCTACTGTTAGATACCTAGAAAGTCACTCGACATCCCTAGTTATATTATAAATGCAAAAATACTTTGAGAGTTTATTAGAACTTCACGCTACAATGGCACCACTGATTAGAGTTTCAAATTTCCACCACTAACTAGAGCTTTAAATGAAATTCATAAGATAGCTTCATGGGATAGATCCTGGATTAACATATTAACTGTAACATCGATATACCTACTATGCAAGCAGAGCCGCGGGCCTCTCTAGTATAACATAATACTTTAGCCACTATTAACTGAGTATTTAAGTATTCAAAATAATCAACATTCTAAAAATATTGTCGGTAAAATCGAAACTTGAAGCTTTGATTGAGCTAATTCAGTACTGACGTTGAGGTTCGTTAAACCGTTCCTATGTTTGGTAAATCAACAGTTTGCTGTTTTACGTTCATACTAAACCTGAATACTAAGAAACGTAAATAGCTTGGGAATTATTAGAATTCAAAAACTCACAGCAATTGTTTTTCTGATACAACGTCACGAAATGCAATCGTGAAATTCAGATTAAGGGACATGAAGTTGTTATTAACGATGTTGTCAGAAAATATTATGCTTAAGCTATAAAATATTGCTAGCAATGTTACTTACTAATTTGGGGTATAAGTTCGATTTCGATAGTTAATTAGGGTAAATTTTTGGGTTTTTCTATAATCAATAAACTATTATTAATACTTTCTTAGATTTACGCGAATATTTGATATTTTAAATAAAACAATCTTTTAGGATTTTTTCACGAATTTATTTTGATTTTTAATTTTAAGTCTAAAACCTTAGTCACTCTCCCGTGACCATGATTGCTGTAAAGCATTTGAAACGTCGGGATCGAAAAATCAAAATAAATACTCCAAAAAAAATCCAAAAAGATTGTTTTATTTAAGTTATTATTAGCTTCACTTGTCAGTAATAAACAAATCATGAAGATCTTAGAAGTCGATTTAAACTTACTTCTAATTGAATAATTTGGTATTATCAACCTAGTCTTATAAAGGAGCCTGAGGGTGTTTAATTTTCAATGATTTACCTTTTACCTTCCTACTTTCTTACCTACGTACCTACTTACTAATTACGTGTTCGGGCTTATTTAATTAGTTCTGGCGAGGCATTACGAGGCGTACATTACTGCTTTTGAAAATATGTTTTTTTTTTTAAATTTTGTATACATAGATAATTTAAAAACATTGACTTTTTTATAACTAGATAGTTTCCTCTGGGAAATAAGTCTGAGCAAAGCGAGGGCGTATCACTAGTATATGCATAAATATTTGTCTCGGTCCGGCTTGAAGATGAAACGCAGCATCAATTGCTGCTCAACACACAGCGCCAAACAAATAAAACGAAAGTCTGAAGCGGCTAATAAAGTCGCCACAGATGTACTTGTACTGTCGTTTCAAAATGTTTTATGAGATCTGTTTTATTTATTATTTTGTGTAAGCCTTTTTAGGGTTCCGTACCCTAAGGGTGCCAACGGAACCCTATTACTAAGCCTCCGCTGTGCGTCCGTCCGTCTGTCACAAGGCTTTATCTCATGAACCGTAATTGGTAGAGACTTGAAATTTTCACAGAGTATGTATTTTTATTGCATCTATAACAAAAAAAAATAAAAAAAAATACAAGAAACATTTTTTTAACGTTTGTAATCGATCATCGAAGGTAATATACTACATACATAGAGTAAACGTCATTTTAATATGAAGTAAATGTACGATGGTACGGAACCCTCCATGTGCGAATTCGACTCGCACTTGACCGATTTTATTTTTAAATTATTTTTTCTCTAATAATATGTGTCATTGAATCGAAAGGGAAATAAATAAGTCATAGAAACCTGTCTTTATCAATTAACAATATTCGTATACCTAAAGTACTTATACGGGGAAAGAGAGAAGCTTTCTAACTTTGAAATTGATTAAAAATGTATACTAATTTACACGTTGACGCGGTAACGTGCGTAAAATATGTGAGTTATGGCGATATTCACTTTCAATACAACAGCTTACTTTAAACCGTTCAATACCGTCCCATATTTTTTTCAAATAATCCTTAATCTTTTTATAAATACCTCATTATTTTGAATAATGAAACCAAGTATTGTTAACACCCTTTTCAAACAAGGGCAGAATAAGCCTGTGACCTCTTGCTATGGCTTCCTGTTCTTTACAATATTTCTATTCTCTATTCACTCGAGTCCTTATTCAAATGTCTGTATAACAATTCCTTACCACTTTTTTATCGCATTCTTCATGTCATACATTAAGAATTCAACTTTGCTATTGATATGTTGTTCGGGTGACAATACGTGGAGAATAACAACGTGGTATTCAAAAGAATAATAGTTTATATTCCCCATCGCATTTCTAATGACTTGCTTCATATTTTATTACTTTTAAATAATATGTTTCCCTTATATTAATATAGTATATATTAAACAATATAAATATTTACAAATTTCAAAGCAAATGCGAAAAACGTTCCTAAACAAAAATAACGTATAAATAGATTTTTGGCAATAATTAATTAAGGTAATATCTGAAAGCTTCGACGAAGAAAGAAACGACGTGCGGAGTACAAAGCGCGTATTGAAGTTGAATAAATAACATGTAACATCTTTTTAGGATAGATTTTTCCTTCTTATTAAAATCATGGCGTTTCGTTTAAAATTAAATGGTATAATGTATTTTTTTTTTTCATAACTCAAATATAAAACCCACTTACATTTAAAAAACATAATTTTAAACAACTAAAATCTGTAAGCTGAGTTAATCTAATAGTGAATAAAAAGTTATATTAATATAATTGACGACACGTTTGGCTCAGTTTATAATGGTCCTACTTGCTGTGCCAACGGTTGCGGGTTCGAGTCCCGCTGAGGACATTCATTTGTGTGATAAGCACGAATGTTGTACTCCAGTCATGGGTGTTTATATTTATGATATGTATGTATTTAAAGTTGTACATGTGTAGTGTATCAACTATCTGGTATCTTACCATGGAACTAGACGGTGCTGTGTGTTAATGTCCTAACATATCTATAATATTATTTTATTACAAAGAATAATCTCTGATAACTGAAAATGATAAATAATAAATGAAGAAAACTTACAAGAAAAATGTAATGTTAATGACAACAAGGGTAAAGGAAATCAAATTAAAATAAACCATTTTTAACTATGTAGTCGTAATGTAGTTATTTTTGAGCAATGAAGACTCGTGAATCTGTATTAGGAATTTATATAAACAGACAATGATGTTATTGATTGACTTCAGAAAGGTGATACTGAATTCAGCTGTTGATATCTTTTCTAATCGGGAATATACGGGTGATTTAAATAAAGGTGATTTTTTTTTTTTTTTAATAATGTTTATTGCTTTTGAGTTAAGCCTATATTAATATTTTTTGTATTAAGCATAATTATTAAAAAGTACAAATATAGGTGGAAAATTCAAAGTAGTTGAAACGAACGCCATTGGTGAGATTGAATATGACGTCAGAATATATCATACAAAGCGATTAGCGATGTTGTCGCTACAAATTGCGTCGTCATCTTTCTGTGTATAATACGATGTACTGTGACGTCAGGGCAAGTCCGCGTATCGGTACGATATTTTTAAATTTTTTTTTATACAAAATTTGAGTCTTTTGGAGCTGGATATTTTTTTTATAATTGTATAACGATGTAAGCTTTGTATAAAAAATAAAAAAAATCACGTATATTCTCTATTGTAAAAATAAATTATACCTAAAAAGTCCCAAATAAATTAAAAAAAAGTTCTATCCATAAAGATGGACTAAATTATAATTACTTAATTTATTCCTAGTTTTAAGGTCGATAGATTTTAAAATTTATTGAATATTTTCAATTATTTTCGATTAATTTTAGAACTTGTCGCAAATATATTTGTAAAACCACTATAACATCAAACAGAAATAACTAGCAATTTTTCTTTACAAACGAGTAACAATTCAAACGAATTCTTCCGCATTAAAGGATTACGTTTCTTTGCTAACTTTACTACGCTTTGAAGGCTGACACACAATCGATTAGATGGGTCACCGCACAAAAATCGTTGGGATACTTCATGAAAATGCGGTCCATTTGATTTTGGCGATAGGATTAATATAAAATGAAATAATCCTACAAATCCAATGCACTCTAAATAATTATGCCGTATAATACAGAATGGCACTAGTGTCAGTATTGCGGTCATTTTAATCTTGTGCTAATATCACAGATTTGAATAGAAAATCCACAATACAGGATTATGGGCAACAGATAACATACCATTAACACTATTTTAACTATATATATTTGCATATCAAGGCCAGATGCTAGTCCTAATGTAAGACAATTTTGAAAAACGTCGTCTAGATACAGTTTAAGAAAATGACAATATTGACTGCTGCCATAGATAGTATAGTATTAAATTCGTAACTGTTCTATAACTGCATCTCAAATCAAATAAATAATATTAATTACTGGAGACTTAGTGCCTTCTGTTCATAAAATAATAGCGACTCAGCCTCGCTTACGTTTTAACGGTTAGTATGAAATAGAGAGACTACATAGTAAATACATACACCTACATAGGTATGATAAGTAGTTTTGGGTTGTATTATAATTTATAACGTGTTTTCCTGTGGGAATAAGAATATCTCCTGCGGTTAAAAGTAGCCTATGTCACTCTCCAGCCCTCCAACTATCTCCACACACGCCAATTCGTCAGTCTGTTTCGACGTGAAAGAAGGACAAACAAACACACTTTCACATTTATAATATTAGTATGGATAATATATAGATAGCGCATCAATCAAAAAAGTACTAAATACACAGTCAGCGACAAAAAATGTCCTTACTGAATGATCGCTCATTTAAGCGCGCTTTTAATTTTGTTTTTGTGAAAGCAACTTTAACCATTGCATTTATGGTTCAATTTACATTGTGATATATTTATTTTAACTAGAATAATTACCTGAACACAATTGGTGACAGTTTTAACTTTTGCATGGGATTGTGAATCTATTATTTTTTTGATCGATGATGTAGCGTCACTATTTGACAAAGTTACTAACCTATTTGAGCCTATGTGTTACTTCAGGTAATTGTCCATCTGTGTACTAAACATCCAAATCCATCCATATTCAGTGTGCATAATTAAGAATAACACACAAACAAAATTTCGCATTTATATCTAGTAATATAGTAGTACAAACTATAAAGAAATTTTGCCTTTTTATTATGATATAAGAAAAAAAGTAATAAAAATATCCATTTACGTAATATTTCTCTGTTTTCAGCCGGTCGGTATCTATAGAGGGAAGTATGAGTGGGCCAACGAAGACAGTCCTATGGGCGGTGACTGTTCGTTGTGGGTGAGAGCAGCGACGTTACAGCTTGACGATGGGCAGTGGCAGTGTCAAGTAACTGCTAGCAATTATGATGTTCAGGTGAAAATTATGAAGTTTTAAAGTTCATTTCTTACTCTATCACAACGTAATAATAATGACTCTATACAAATTCTGGATAGCCTTATATAACATGAGAGTTACTGCATGTTATCGTTATACGCTTAGTTCATATAAAAATCCTATAAAAAGAATTAGATTTTCCGAATTTCCCAATTTATCGAGTAATTTTTCCAATAGAAAATTTGAATTTATATTTTTTATATGTGAACATTTCAAAAATATATAAAATAATAACATTTGGTGGGTAAATTTGATCAAAATCTATTAAGCTCAGATTAGAAAGAAATACAACGCACACATTAGAATATTATAAAAAGAACTTTGTACATCTATTTTTTTTTATTCAACAGAATTCGTCGTGTTGTGAACTATAAAAGAAATATTCTAAATAATTTATTCTAGACTCTTTTCCTACATCATTATAAGAAAACTTAAGTAAGAAGTGATGTAAATTAATTCAAGTCACAAGTAGTTTACAAAAAAAATACAACTACAAACTGTCGACAAAGTTAATGTAAAGTTCTTACACGCAAACTTCTTGCCAACTGTAAGAAAATCATTAATTTAACTAATTTTGATACTTTACAACGATCTTAACTACAGATATCAACGTTATTGGGCATTAAGAACAATGTAATAAAATGTCTATTGTTATTGTGACCCAAAATTTATCTATATTTTTATGTACAGTTGTATTCCTTCTTTTTATAGGAGTGGGATTTTTTTGTAATTAATCATACTACTTATACATTTTGCTGTGACTCCGACTAGTTTTAGTGGTGAAAGTTCGCATTTTAATTGCAAACGGTTGAATGGTGTAACAGTTGATCTGAGTCACATCAAAATGGATAAAATAAAAACCCTCCCCATGTCCGAAATCTCAATATTTGGGAAATGAGAATCTTTTAATGTATTGAAATCTCGGTTTTTTATCGTTTTATAGGAACTCGAACTCGGTTTATAGGAACTTTAGTAGTATACTCGTATATAAAGCATTTAGAAAAAATACTTAAGTGCCAAAAATATTCTTTTCAACACGTATAAGTTAGTAATTGTTAAGAAAAAATACAATATTAATTCTTTTTACGCACGTTTCAGGATGCTCTCTCAAGTCCTCCAGCCGCTTTAGCAGTTCGAGTACCACCTCAAACCCCTCGTATTCTATACAATGGATCGCACATTTTACCCGGACAGAATATAACAGTCCCGGCTGGGGGTCGCGCTACCGTTGCATGCGAGGCCCGATATGGAAATCCTCCCGCTTATATCGAATGGTATTTGGGTAAGTCTCATGAATACACAATACGTTATTAACGTTCAAATTTAAGCTTCTAATGACCTTGAGAGAAAACCGAGAGAAAAGAATACAATATGTTAGGTTATAATTGCTTTTTTTAAACCGTATGAGTTTTAGCTATAGCGAGTATAAGCATCATTACTCTAAAGTTTGTTCAAAATCTGTTTAGCAGTTTTTTTTCGTGTTTGTAGCCAACATTCATCCATACATGTATCCTACTAAAATTCGTGTTTTAAATATTACTGTAGGACTATATACTGGTTCTCATAATAAAAATATTTTTTTTATTTTACGTCATAAAAACGAACAAATAAACGCAATGATGAAATACACAAAGAAATGAGGTAGGCGGGCAGTCTTATCGTTAAAAGCATCTTCCAAGCAACCTTGAGGTGGGCGAGTGTGAAACAAAACGTTGTTGTAGGTGATATACTCAGTATAATAAACATAAATGGTAATTCCCCGCACAAAAATCAAAAGCGCGATCTACGGCGTAGAAGTTATTCCTAGTGCCTTTCTCCCCACCACGCTACGATCTTTTGTATTTTTTAAAATCAAATAAATTAATACAATAAGATTGCGTACCGCGCCCTATAGGGAGTAAGGACTTTTTTAATAATTCAATATTTAATACGTTCAGAAACTTTACCTTGATTTCTCGCAGGTGTTATAAGAAGAAAATGTATTAGCATTCGTTAGAAGTTTAGTTGAAGTAGAAAAAAATAACAAAAATGACTTCATAATATTTTAAAATTAATGTAATCAAAGATTTCAATAGTCAAGAAGTAGGCAAAAAATAGTCATTATTATCGATACAGAGGCCGAATCTAGAGTTTTTAGAATTTTTGTCTGTCTGTCTATGACCGCATCACTAGAAAACCACTGGATACATTTTGATGAAATTTGTTATGATGATAGCTGGTTATCCGGGTCAACTTATAGGATACTTTTTATTGCGAGAAAATGTCTCATCTCTGAGAAATCTATGCTAAACATTAACGTAACTAGGGACAAACTCGAGCGGAGCGGGGGTGAGTCGCTAGTTTTAGTATATACTATACTTTTTTTTTGCACCCAACTAATAAAATTCACATTTTATTCAACTATTAAGATACTAGCGTTTGCTTGCGGCGCCGACTGCATAGCTTAATTTTTTCTAAGAGTCATATGTATGTTATTAGATAGTCTAAAACCTTCTACAAGAAATAGATTATAAAATTTAAACAGAATTTTTCAAACAGATATTTACTACCAAAGATTAGCGCGTACAGTAAACTCTTCAGCTTTACATATTAATATATATATATATATATATATATATACACACATATATATATATATATATATATATATATACATATATATATATACATAATATATACATAATACATATAGTATAGATTCATATTAAATTTTTATTAAAATTTCAGAAAAGGAACGTCTAACAGCATGGAGTCAAACGAACTCATCGGAAGTGGAGCGACCGCGGGTTTGGGCGGCGCGGTCCGTGCTAGAACTTGGTGCTACGAGGGCGGCTCATGGGCGGCAGTTAGCATGTAGAGCCCACCACCCTTCTTACCCTTCGCCGTATTACAGGGATTTTTATACTATGCTAGATGTTACTTGTAAGTTACTTTTTATTACTCTATTCCTTTCTTATATTAGATAGTTTAAATAACTAAAAAAACATGTAATTGATCAATTTTAACGTATAGGACTCGTAGAAACGAATCATCTGCGTCCAAACTCACGGGGTTTACTTGAATTGAATGTATCCACTATCCACCTTTCAGTTCTATTTTTTTTTTGAACCAAACAATTGTATAGGCGAGGGTATTATATGCATTTGTAAAAAAATTAAATCGATGCGACTGTTGGAAATTGATTAAATACGACTCCTAAAATTTGTTTCCATAAATATTTACAAGTGAAGTTAATAAAAGCTTGTTAAAACGACTTTATTAGAATACTAGCGTCTCACCGTCGCTTCGCTCGGGTTCGTCCCTATATAATATATATAGTTTTACACTAATGTATGGAAGTCTGCCCGATTTGTTGACATTTATGATTAATGCTCCCTTGGGTAGCAGCATGATGATATATATAGCCTATAGCCTTCCTTAATAAACGGGCTATCTAATGCAAAAAAAAATCAAATTGGTTTTGTAAACAAACAAACAAACTCTGCCTCTTTATAATATAAAGTATAGATAAATCAAGCAATGGCTTATACCGGTTTTAATAACATCACAATAACGTCAAGCAAATAATTTTCCTGAATAATTATGTCTATGGTTATGTAGGTTCTGTATGTTTTTATTATATTTTATCAAAATTAAATTCCTCAGATCTTTATCATGTTTTAACAAACATCGAAGATATAATTTAAATATTTGGCATTGGTTTAACTTCTCGTCCATAGATATTTACAATGACAATAACGTAGCCAAGTAGGTCATCAATGTAAATTTGATATCCCTATGCGTTCGAGCTGTGAATTAATAAATAGTTAGTTGTAAATATTTGCATTTAAACATGTAAATTTTAAATATAACGTAACTCAATATATATAGAACGTGTTCGCTCAGTTATCGAAGTTCGACTCTAATCGATATTGAAAATTTCTGGAAGACATACTCGTATATAAATAGAGTTTACCTATCTTTAAAAAAACTGTTTTCAATTTTTTTTATTGCCACTACTAACTCTAAATATTTTCTTAAGATTCCAAGCGACCTCCTTATCTCTCCAAGACATTGATATCTTAAATCCCGATAACTGCCGTTCTGCCCAATAACTAGCGAAGTTTTCCAACTTTACTTCTCAAATAGAATAATAATAAGCTATGCTCGTCTTAAGAACCAAAGCTAGGTTAACTAGCTGCATAGGTATGATAAGGTTTTATATATACATACATATGTACAGTTTCATGTACATTTTTTTGTTTTGCTTACTTTGCGCGACAGCCTTTCGATGCACTTAGCCTGAAACCGCACAGGCAGGCGGCTTGCTTAGCGCCTAGAGCCTAGTGAGTCACCCAGCTAGTAGCTTAGTGAAACGAACGTTTTAAAATGTTCGCGACCGGCCGCACTGCGCTCTTGGCGCTTCTTGCTAAGCGACTAGCTAGGCGCCAAGCGCGCAGTGCGGCCAGTCGCGAACATTTTAAAACGTTCGTTTCACTAAGCTACTAGCTGGGTGACTCGCTAGGCTCTAGGCGCTAAGCAAGCCGCCTATCTGTGCGGACGTAGCCTTAAAGACACTGAGCCGAACAGACGTGGCCAGTTTAGAGTCGTCAAAATCATACTGTAACTGCAGTAATTAAAATACTTCAAACTTACAAGTATATTAACTTGTGCACTCCACCACCCTAATAACAACTAAACTGTACCGTACTAACTGGGACGGTACAACATACATGTATATATATATATATATATATATATATATATATATATATATATATATATATATATATATATATATATATATATATATATATATATATATATATATATATATGTGTGTGTGTGTGTGTGTGTGTGTATGTACAAAAATAAATTTTGTTAATTAAAGTTTTCAATATAAAAATTTCACAGTTGTTCCGGAAGTTTCCATTGTTGGTGCAGACTCAAGTTCCCTCGCTAGTTTGGAAGAGGGTTCCAGTGCTTTAACACTGGAGTGTCGCGCGGATGGCAACCCGAGCCCGTACGTGTGGTGGACCAAGGACGGGCAGGTCATTGCTACTAACGGAGCCAAGCTGATCAAGGCTCCGATATCGAGGAACGATTCTGGTAATAAATAAATAAATATATTGGGACATTAACACACATCACCATCTAGTTCCATGGTAATCCCTCGCATCGTTTTGGTGGTTCCCTACTCTAAAATGAAAGTACCCTAAATTACTTCTTATAACATCAGCTATCTGCCAGGGAAAGTCCCGGCAAGTGATTTCAACCGCTTTGCAGATTAGCCAGACAAACAGACAAACATAATTTTTTTTTTGTTATATATATACTTTAATTTTTTCATTTAGTAATAAACTGTTATTTTGACAGTACAAATAGACACTTCAAATCTATTTATTTGTAAGATTTCACTATATTTTTTTTTTCTTTTTGATTCAAATTCAGCCGCTACAACGCGGCGTGACGAAATAAAAACACTTATTACAAACTTTAGCTTTTACAATATTAGTGTGGATTTCTTTTCCCCAGGTATATACGGATGCCAGGCAAGGAACTCCTTGGGAACATCTGATTCAGTCAAAATAGAAATAGATGTCAAATGTAAGTACTTTTAGACAAAATTACTGTGACATTGTATTACTACTCATACATACATATAATGTTATTAATGTTATAAATAACGGTTAGTATAGATTTCTCAGAGATGATATATTTTCGAGCAGTAAAAAGTATCCTTTATATTGACCCGGATAACCAGCTATCATCATACCTAAATTTCAAATTTCAAATTCTATCCAGTGGTTTTCTCGTGATGCGTTTCCAGACAAACAGACAGATAAAAAATCTTAAAACTATAGATTCGGCCTCTGTATCGATAAAAATAACTATTTCAATAAGATTTTCCAAAAAATATTTAATGTAAAGATTCGACTCGGAATTTTATTATGTGTATAGATGTCGACACAAAATAAATAAGAGCAAATAAGTAATGAATGAGTGTGAATGAGAGACTGCTTATTGAGAATTTTATTTTTTATATGTTTTATTTACATATGGGTACATATGTATATGTATGGTTACACTTTGGTACATTTTTATATTTGAGAGCCTAACTAGTGTTTTTAAGTTTCCGTAAAGCTTTTCGTCCTATAGTACATTTCAAGAGTGTTTTAGATATACTTCTCTTAAAGATATACGAATAGAAGCCTATTTATTTTCGTTGACTTATTTCAATACTTAGTAATGCTAAACGTTTCTTTAAATAATTTATACATTAGTTTATTTTTAACAGTTATTGTACACTTACAGTCCCTCCGAGAGTTACGTGGGTGGGTCCAGACACGGTGGTAGAAGCGAATCTGTTCTCAGAAGTGACATTAGAATGCAAGGCGGAAGGCAACCCGACGCCATCATACCAGTGGTACCATAAGTAAGTTTTGTTTTTTAACCGACTTCCAAAAGAAGGAGGTTATCAATTCGATTGGTATTTTTTTTTATGTATGTACATCGATTACTCTGAGATTTATGATCCGATTTGCGTGATTCTATTTTTGTTTGATGCGGTTTAGTTGCCATGTGGTCCCATAAAAATTTAACATAGTTTGGCCGAGTAGTTTTCATTTTATGGAAAAAAAATTATGATTTTTTTTGTTTACGTGGATGTAATTTTATGTGTGTTCGCGGATTGCTTCGTCATTCATGAACCGATTTTAATGATTCTTTTTTTGTTTGAAAGGAGATATTTCAAGGGTGGTACTATAATAAGGAGACCAGGATCTGATGATGGCATCCCAGAGAAATCGAGGGGAACCTTCAAAAATCGTAGTGGCGACTAGTGCGCTTGTTAATTTTTTTCATTAAGTACTTTAAAGCACTACTATTTAATGAAGGTCTGGAGTCGATCTGATAATGGAGCCGACAGATAGTCGAGGAAACTCCTCAACGATTTGCAGCAATTACCTGGTGTTTGGGCTTGATTAATTTGTATTGATGAGAACTTTACACCTAGATGGGTTGTGACTGTCATTAGGGGTCTGAATAAATGGCTTAATCGAATATGTTTTTAAAAATCTTTCTTCTTACAATTTACCTGCTTATTACGTTTACACCAAAAATGGAAAAATAAAAACTTTTAAAAAAAAATAAAAACCGACTTCCAGGCACAGAAAAGTAAAAAATAACCTAACGGGGGTTTTCATTTAGAATAGATACCTAATCAGATATTTTCGAAGTCGGTGCCTGCCAATACAAATACAAAGCACACCGACTTCGAAAATATCTGATTAGGTATCTATTCTAAATGAAAACCCCCGTTAGGTTATTTTTTACTTTTCTGTGCCTGGAAGTCGGTTTTTATTTTTTTTTTAAAAGTTTTTATTATTTATTAAACTATGCTTCTTCAGTCAATTCGTCACAAATGAGTTATACCGATTAGTGAAAAAATAGTTAATAGTGCTTATATTATATTTTTTATAAATATCAATATACTCGTATATAAATATGAAGAGTTTGTATTTTTGTTTGTTTTTACCATTATGTTGGAATTACCAGTCTTATAAGATTTTTTTCTGTTTGTAAAACGGTTTAATGATTAACATTATAAGATATTTGATATATAGACACGATCCTTAGAAAGAAAAGAAATTTTACTATAATATATGTATATAATTCAATAATGTTTTTGAATTACGTAAGCCAAGTGCATTAATTATAAAAGAAATTACGTAGTATTTTTTTGAAGTTTATCCATTTTGTATGTAGCAAGTATATGAGAGTTTTATACTTTTACTAGCGACTTACCCTCGCTTCGCTCGGTTGCGTTCCTATGTATGTTTTAATTTTTTTGAGCGAAAAGTAGCCTAAGTTACTCCTTATAATATCAGCTATCTGCCAGTGAAAAGCCCCTTAAAATTGGTCCAGCCGTTTCGGAGATTAGCCGGAACAAACAGACAGATAGACAAAAAATTTGAAAATTGTGTTTTTGTTATATGTACCGTATATGATTTCATATGCATTTAGTATATAGTTGTTATTTTGACATTACAAACAGACACTTCAATTTTATTTATAAAAAATATTCAGTAAATTTAATACTTTAGTATTATAAATCGTTAATTCAAAATCATTTATTCCAGTCCAAATCTATCCGCGATGAGTGGACACTTAGAGGACGGGTACCCGATATCGTCGACGCCGCAGCTACTGCTGCACAACGTGTCGTACGCGCAGCACGGCCGCTACACTTGTATCGCCACCAACCATATCGGACTTGAAGAGAGGTAATATTATAATTTATTTATTTACTAGCATTTTCCGCGGCTCTGCTTGCGTAGTTTAATACTGTATTATATATATATATATATTTATTGCAATTGAAAATTTAATACTTAGAAAAAGTTCGAAAGTTTGTACCTAAATACATTGAAGTTAAAGTTTAATAATTATTTATCAGCCGGAAAATGACATGACACTACTTTTTATCCCTCCACTAGTGGCTAGCATGTACGGCTGCACATTCAGAGATACAGGGTTCGGGTCCCGGTAGAGCCAAGTTTAGTTATTGAGTCTTTCTGACGTTAACAGTTTAAGCCGTTGGTCCCGTACCTTACCTCTCACACGGTCGTGTCAAAATATCATCTCATTAGACTGAGAGTAACAGAAATATAGAGTGCACTTGTGTCTGCGCGTACACTATGAGTATAATATCTCCTGCGCATCTGGCTAGTCTAGCAGTGAGATTGGCCGCCGTTGCTCAAAACGGGAGGACATCATCATCATTACATTCAAATCTGTCCAGAGGTTTTAGTGGATATACACATATAAACTTTCATATTTCAAATCAAATCAAATCAAAATATACTTTATTCAAATAGACTTTTACAAGCACTTTTGAATCGTCAATTTTACATTTTAAATTTAAATTAAATGTCAGTGTAGTCAGTCCGTGAGGAAGCTACCACCGGCTCGGAAAGCAGTTCTGCTGAGAAGAGCCGGCGAGAAACTCAACAGTTGCTCTTTTAAAATAAAAATTGTGTACAATATTGTAATACAATAATTATTATATATTTATCCTACGTGAGACCCAACCAGATTAGTTCCACACATTGATATCTTCGAAGTATTCCGTTACTGTATAATAAGCCTTAGTCACTAATACATTTTTAATTTTAGTCTTAAATTGTTTAAGTGGCAAGCTCAAAATCGATTGTGGAACTCTATTATACATGCGTACACCTTGCCCCATAAACGATCTCTTCACTTTTTGAAGGCGAAAGCTAGGCGATACCAATTTTTCCTTATTTCTAGTATTTATTTCGTGTCTATCACTGTGTTTTAAATAACAATGAATGTTTTGTCGGACAAACATAATATTACAATATATATATTGCGATGCTACCGTAAGTATACCAATTTCCTTAAACAAATCTCGTAGGGTATCCCGAGCTCCGATGTTATAAATTGCCCGAATGGCCCTTTTTTGAAGAATAAATATAGATTTTATATCGGCTGCATTACCCCACAACAAAATTCCATATGTCAAGATGCTGTGAAAGTAGCTGAAATAAACAAGTCTAGCAGTATCAACATCTGTTAGCTGCCTGACTTTCCTAACCGCGAACACAGCGGAGCTCAGTCTACTCGCAAGAGATGACAGATGGGGGCTCCACTGAAGACCCGAGTCCAACGTTATGCCCAAGAATACTGTGGAATCTACAGTATTAAGAATCTCATTATTTAAAAACAAGCTAAAGTTTTGTCTCCTTACATTAGGTAGGGTAAATTGTATACATTTAGTTTTCTTAGTGTTTAATGCTAAGTTGTTAATATTAAACCACTTAAGTATGTGAGATAATGCACTGTTTACTTTGTCATAATCAGCTATATTTCTATCTACTTTAAAAATTAAAGAGGTATCATCCGCAAACAGTACAATATCACACAATTCAGTAGCATAGAAAGGAAGATCATTTATATAAACTAGAAACAAAAATGGACACAAAATAGATCCCTGCGGAACACCCATTCTCAGAGGGGATCCGGAAGAATTAACGTTATTTACAGAGGCTTTCTGAACCCTATCACTAAGATATGAAGCAATGAGATCAAGAGCAATGCCACGAATACCGTAATGACTTAGTTTAAGCAGTAGGGTTTCATGTTCTACGCAATCAAAGGCTTTAGATAAATCACAAAAAACACCAATTGCATTCTGTGATTTTTCCCAAGCGTTATAAATGTGTTTAAGAAGAGCAACCCCCGCATCGGCTGTAGACCTACCTTTGGTAAAACCATATTGTTCACTATGAAAGATACTATTAATATTAAAATGTATTAACAATTGGTTTAGGATAAGTTTTTCAAAAATTTTACTCATAGATGGCAATATAGAAATCGGTCTATAATTGCCAGGATCATTTTTATCTCCGTTTTTAAAAAGAGGTATTATCTTACTGAATTTCATAAGATCAGGGAAAGTTCCATAATCTATACATTATAATTTTATTTCTAATAAATATAGATTTAGCTTGAGCAAACATTTTTAAAAATCTTTGAATACACTCTTACTCGACTATGGAACACTGGGTCATGATTCCACTGCCTCACACTATACAATTCATATAATTTATCTCTGCTTCGGTATATGCCGACAGTTGCCCAGTCGCTAAATTTCAGTTTAGGATTTTTATAAAAAGTTTTTTCTTTAAAAATGTTATTAAATGACTTTAAAAGTGAATTGAAAAAAATGTCATAGTAGTTATTTGGGTGATCTAAAATCATTTCCATTTTATGCAAGTGCCGTGTCACTTTCTCTTTGAAAGAATTAATTTTACTTATTGTGACTGGTCTACATTTAATTTTTTGTCTTTTATTGATAATATTATTAGTTAACGAAAATTTTTGACCAAAGTGGTCTGAACTTAAATTTTTTATAATCGATACATCGAGTAATTCACAATTACAAAACACATTATCTATACATTTATAACAGTAGTCAATTCTACTACCATACTATCAAGTATTGGATACTATTGGGTAATCCAATAGGCAGTGGTAACCCAGTGGTAACGCGCTCGCTTGGGAAACCGAGTGAAGCGGAGTCCAATCCCGAGCCTGATATTTTCATGTGCGAATTATTTCCAATATGATTACCACTTATCTTACGCCGAAGGAAAATATCGCGAGAAAACCTGCATGTCTGAGAGAGCCTAGCAAGTTTTCGAAAGACATGTGAAGTTCGCGAACCCGCACTTAACCAGCGTGGTGGACTATGGCCTGATCTCCCTCGTATTGAAAGGCTACCCGTGCCCAGTAGTGGGACGTTAAAAAGGGCTGTATATATCCTATCCCGCAGGTCGCACCAGTCCGAGCCCATCACGCTGTCCATCCTGGGCCCGCCGGTGGGCGCGGACACGAGCGCGGCGCACGCGTGGAGCGGCGGCGAGGCGCGCGTGCAGGCCGCCGTGTGCGCCGACCCGCCGCCGCGCCGCGCCGTGTGGCTGTGGGGCAGCGTGCGCGTCGATGTGCCCATGCATATTGGTATTGTGTTTTTATTTAATAATTAACTTATAATAATAAATTCTATATTTCTCACCACAAACAAATTAGTACATACATCAATATTAATTATCTTAATTTAGCATAAGCCGGTTGTTACAAAATTTGGTTGTGGATCGCTGGTGCCTGTGATAGGTAAAAACCAGTTATCAGTAACCAATGTTATAATCCTGACCATGATCTTTCACAAATTCCCAAAGAGGGTTGATACCAGGCAGGCGGCCGGTCGTGAAACTTTTGCCAAGTCCTATCAGCAGTACGGACGATGTACTGCAACCCCAAGTGATTGGGAAACGGGCAGGGAGATGATAATGGTATTTCATTTTTGAATCGTCATATCTCAGAAACGGTGGCTCGTAGGAACAAAAGTATTTAGACATTTTTTATAGATAATTTTATGATCTACAATTTTTGTTTGAGATATTTTTATGATAAAACTTACTATTTTGTTAAAAATTGTGAAAAACTCATTTTTTTGAACTTTGACCTTGAATAATTTTTTTTTCCATACAGGGGAAAGATGGGGAACTTCCAAATTTTATTTATAATTATATTTTGAACGATTTCACCAATTTTCAGCTTGTTGGGAATTTATGTAGCTTCACTCTTATTTTTTGGTTTAATTTGACCGGACTATTAAAGGTATGTTAAGATATTAAAGCAGGCAAATATAACATTCAAAACATATATGAAAATAAATATAAAAATCAATTCTTTTTAATTCTATTGTGTAATGTGTGCGTTAAGGTGCTACTTTATTATTTTGGTTTGTTTTCTTTCTACAAACGTGCATATCTCAGTAGACTTTTTAAAGCTAAAGTTGCAAGTAATGTAGTGGGTATATGCGTATATTACTTCTTCACGTTTCACCAATTATCAACAACGATTTCCATACTCTATCTCTTCGCCAGGTCGCTACAAGACGCTAGAGCCGTCGCACACAAACGGCTGCTACCGCTACACGCTACTGATCAGCGCGACGAGCGCGTCCGACGCGCGCGTGTACGTACTGCACGTAGAGAACGAGCGCGGGTTCTCCTCGCACTCCGTCTCCCTCACTGTGCATGGTGAGTGTGTTTGTTTATTGTTTACTAGCGACTCACGCTCGCTTCGCTCGCATTCGTTCGTCCCTAGGTACGTTTTCACGTTTAGCTATGTTTATACATAAATAGTAGCTTGCTGCTACTCCTAAGATATTTATTTAAATTATATAGCGATTTACCCTCGCTTCGCTCAAGTGCGTACGCCGTACGTGGATTTTGTTCACAATTTCATGGGTTTTAATTTTTTTTCGCGGAACCCTGATTCTTTTTCTAAAATAAAAGTAGCCTAAGTTACTCCTTATAACATCAGCTATCTGCCAGTTAAAGTCCCGTCAAAATCGGTCCAGCCGTTTCGGAGTAAGCCGGAACAAACAGACAGACAGACAGACAGACAAAAATTGTAAAAAATGTTGTTTTGGTATATGTACCGTGTATACATCCATATGCATTTAGTAAAAAGCGGTTATTTTAATGTTACAAACAGACACTCCAATTTTATTTATCTGTATAGATGAAGTATCGGTACAATCTGTGTATATAGCGGTTAAGAGAAGAGAGGGCGTTATCACAGTTATTTACTATTATGTGCCAACACTATTAAACGAATAAAAAATAATAATTGGGCATTTATTTATACATATATACCAGCTTTATGTTTTAAATAATATAGATATAAATCTTTTGTGCTTTTTAGTACATAAAGCCTTTGTAAAAACATCAGCTACCATTTCTTCAGGACATAGATAAGTTAATTTAATTATTTTTTTATCTAACAATTCTTTGATGTAATGGTATCTGATATCAATATGCTTTGTTCTAGAATGTGATATAATATTAGAACATAACTTTTGAGCAGACTGGTATAAGGGATACGTTTGTACCTTATTTTCTATATTTGCATAAATGAGCATCTCTTCTATGTCTCGGAAACGGCTCTAAGGATTTGGGTCTGTATTTAGATAAGATTTTGCTTTTTTAGTTTATCTATATGTCTTTTCTGAAAAACGTCAAGCTCGGTCGCTGAGGCAATAAATACTCGTATATATGTATGTCGTATAATATCGTATAATTATAATTGTACGGGGTTTTACTAGATAACAGTAACTTTTAAGAATATGAGGCAGACCGTAGCGATATCTATTTGTTTTCGATTATCGCTAGTATTAAGATGCGTGTTAAAGATCCAACACTGTCACAGTTTTAGATCTGCTTGTCGTTTAACCTTTTCAGACTGAAAGATATAAAAATATTTAGATACCGTTAAAAAATGTTGACTGAGACAAGTTTGACATAAAGCTTACTGCGGTAGAGAATTCATTTTCTGTTTGATTATTATTGAACTTTCTTTGTAGTTCTAATAAAGGTAATAATCTCTGAAACTGCCTATCACACTTAAAAACTAGTATTTTGTAGCGTATTTATTTAGGGAGTTTTATAAGCTACATAAGATTACGTCATGCCTAAAAGCCGACCCTACATGAATAAACTACGCGACTGTTGCTACGTGATAAAGTCAGTCAAAATAAATATAATAATGCTTTAATATACCTAATATTATAGTTAAACAAATTCTTATTATATTTGTCTACAACTAACTCACACGTTTATTTATATAAACTATATATATTCTACATATACGAGTACTCGTAGTGTATATTTTTATACACTATATGTACCTAGAATATTATGTTCTAGATAGAAGACATATTAAAACTAACTTTATTTCCTTATATTAGATATTTAGTATATTATAATAACCAATATTTTAGTTAGCGAATACCTGTTAACTCCAAGCAATTCTCTCCTTAAATCCATATTATTCCTGATTATAATTTATTTCATCCAATAGCTTTATATAATAAATTTCAGCCTATATTTTAAGTTAATCCTAACCCCTATTTGACCTAACACTTTCTTCACGCAGATAATTTCTCCCTAACAGAGACAGCGCACGTGGCGCCTTTGATTGCCGCCGCGCTGCTCGGCGCCGCGCTGCTCGTGCTCGCGCTCTGCCTCGCCGTGCGCTGCCGGCGGAGGAGAGGTGAGACGCGGAGAGAGTGGGAGAGATAGAGATGGGAGGAGAGAGATATTATTTTTTGAGGATTCATGATTTTGTTAATAATATAATAATACTCTTAGAACATTGGTTATAGGTTTAATTGCTTATAATAAAGTTTGTTTGAACTTAATATATTTGTATTCAATTATATTTTAGATTCGTAAGGTATAAAAGATAATTATATTATATTCATATGTAAGTATCTTATATTATTTTATTAATTTATATATGTTTTTTCAGAAAGCGTCGAGTACAAGACTGATGATTTAGATAGGTAAGCTATAATTGTTATGAAATATTATTTTGTATTTTTATTTTATCTGACTAAAATTGATCTATTTCAATTACATGTTAAGTAATCTACGTGTAAATGATTCCTTTTTAATATAATTATTATTATTTTATCATTTTCCTAACAGTGAGAAGACAGTATTACCAGCCGACGCAGTATACTCCCCGCACGACCAACCTCGCACACGCACTGACAGGGGGCCTGCACCCCCCATGGGGGGAATGGGGGGTCCGGGGGGTGTTGGAGGTCCTGGGGGTCCGGGGGTCCAGGCGCGCTACTCGCCTGCAGCGCTGCAAGTACGCCGCGCGGCCGTCGTGCTACAACCCCCCACCACCGTGTGATGCACAGGTGTGATGCACTATTAACTGGTAGCGGATAGTTTGGTGTTTGTGATATTATGATGCTAATACAATATGATAGAAATGTGATTAAAACATGATATAATATTTCTTAGATGCGCAAATATTTAACATTTTAAATAAAACTACCTTTTAGGATTTTTACGCAGATTTATTTTGATTTTTGACTCCGACGTTTCGAATCCTTTACTGCAACCACGGTCATGGGAGAGACTCTCCCATTTCTCCCGTGACTTAAAATATAATTTTATTTAAAACATGATAGCCTAAAGTGCTTAACGTTTTTAAGTAATCTCATAAGAAAAGGAGCACTATTATTACATTGAGTAAAGCATTCTTAAAAAAAAGTAACGTTTTTTTTAAGGAAAATTCTACCTTATCAGTTACAGCAGAGATATCAAAGTTCAATGAAAATAAAACTAGTTACACTATACTGTATAAATGTAGGTTTAAATATTTTGTAACAGCATCATAAGTGACTACAAACATTAAAAACTTTAGTTTAACATAAATACGATAGATACGTGTGATTTAGTTTTGTTTATGTTATACATAAATATTACATAATTTGTTTTTATTACTAACTTCATACATTGTTATTACTAACTTCACAGAACCAATTTAACTTAAAATTTAAGATCCTTTATTTAGTTATTATCGTACAGGAATTACAGCTTATTTATTAATTTATGGTATAACAATATATGTATATAAATCTCAGACTAAGGAAAAGTATAGGCAGAGTGTCATAGAACTAAACATGAAGCCAAAGAATAATGTTTTAAAATAGTATACAAATGAAGTATATGTTAGTAAATAATAATAACTAACAGATTTTAATATAATAAAGAAAAAAATACATAAATAAGCTAATTATGACGTCTCTCTTTCAAAGGGAAAAGTTCTAATGCTAAAAGTATATAGTATTATTTTTATTTTACTTCCAAAAATTGTATATTAACTTAACTACATAAAATATCCCTTGTTCTTTAAAGAAAGTAAACGATTTGTATGGCAAAATCGAGAAAAATAGCATAAAAGCAAATAACACTACTATTTTTTTTTTTTTTTACTTTGATATTTATTTTGGCGGACTCCGTCTACATAACTCTTTAGTCTGAGATATATAATAAACTTAGAACAAAAAAGGTACAATAAACATAACCAATTAAATTTCCACAAACAAGTAATACATAATTAAAAAGTTAGCTTTCATACATAATACAACAGCCACATAGAGACTATTACATTCACGCGAGTAAAGCTTAGCACTAACATTATAACCGCAGTTCGCTTTTCATTTTTGAATAATAATTTCAATGGTATTGCGGGACAATATCGTCATCCAACGCTTTAGTTTATCCACCTGTCAGAATTATTCACCGCAAAACGTTTAATTATACAGAGTGCAGCCGGACATGTAAATCAACAGGCTTTTTAAGGGATTAACATATAAATGATGTACAAAACACGTTCACGTTTTATGCATGTGATAATATTAAATACGAGTATGTATGTGTCTAATGAACTCCCCTTAGGATAATAATTTTAAATGCGACCATCCCCTCAAATTAATTATCGATTTTTGTTAAATGAAGGTTATGTCAGAATAGTATGGATTTCTCTAACTAAAGTTTCATTATTTTGCTCTATACGCATTTTTATATCATATTTTTTAAACTCAATCTTAAATTTATTTAAAATCGAAACCCTTTAAGCTAAAAATATTTAATGATGAAAATTTTTTTTTTTTTTTGATTTTAATTACATAGAAATATTATTTTTAGGCAGCGTGGTCGTCAATGGAGAGAGAAGCCAAAGAAAACGTTTATGCGGTGTTAGACCCGCATATACAATACGAGTTAACTATAAATAAGCACGGGGAACCGCCTAAATACTTATCGCTATCTAAGCCTCTAACTCACCAAAGAACGCACGCTTTTGACCCGCAAACATTTAAATTTAATGAAATTAATAACAATTTCTATAACGAAAATGGAATACCCAAGTATCGATCAGACCAAATAAGAAAATCTGATAGAAGTAACAGAAGGAACAATGAACAAAGTTACTGTAAGAGCAACCACGACATCAAATACTCAATAGATCCACATTTTGGAAAGGCTAGAGATTCTAACAACATGGCTGACGCACAAAATAGAAATCGTAGTAGTTTTTATAATAAGAATCGGATGCACGGGAGAAGTTCAGGTCGGAAGCAAAACGTTACAACTGAAAATAAAGGCCCTTTTACTAAGGTTGATTCTAAAAGAGCCTCTTGTAAAAGTGTAAAAGTGAACGATATTGATGTACACAGAGCACAAGGAAATGAAAAAGAGCGTTCATTTGATGATATGAAAGTCAATGATAAGGTGCGAGAAGTTAAAAACGATGATACAATGCCACGACCGGGGAAAGTTAAAGAAATCGCGTCTAAATTCAATAGAAACAGTGCTGACTTAAGACAAACAGTAAATACAAAAGTGAATAGACCAAAACCAATACAAAGTTTCGATCAGGCTTATATTAATCATATATTTCCTGACGCTGTCGAAATTTAAACAAAAGACATTTTATATGAAAATTTAACGTTTCAACTTAATTTATAAAGACTTTGATAGTATATATTAAGAGTGAGTGAAGTTAATGAGCGGATACCAAAATTTTAAATGTTTATTCTGATGTAGAAATTTAGCAATAATATGAATGTGAGAAACAATAAATAGATCTCTTAGTGTTACGTGCTATTGCTAATTTCAATATAAAAGACTTTATTCTACTTTAGGATATTTATTGAAAACTGCCTCTTTAACACGTTACGCAACAATTTAATATGATATACCTAAATCATGGCCATATTGTTTTATCGTAGTTTATAGTGTAAGAGCAAATTCATGACATTTAAACACAACGCTTTTATCAATGTAATCTATTATTACTTATATATTTTTAATTTCATCTTATGTACTTAAAATCGCATTTATTTATTGATATATTTCTTTTTCAATAGTTTTATTATTCGTTGTTCAGTCTAATGTATAGTCTCTTTTGTAATGTTTTGTATTGTTGAATTTTAACAGTATTAAATTTATAATTTACAATAGTATTTTCTTTCTGTGAAATGCAAAAAAATTTGTGTTTCAGAGACTAACGCGCACAAACAAACAAATCCATCCACCACCCTATTTATATATCTATACTAATATAATATTACGAAGAGAAAAAATAGTTTTTAGAATGTTTGTAATGGATAAAGTAAAAATCCGCTGAACCGATGTAGATGAAATTTGATATGAAGATAGTTTGAGACTCTGAAAAGGACATAGGATAGTGTTTATCCCGGAAATCATCCCTTAAGAGCGTGAAAAGAGGGATGAAAGTTGGTATAGGGAATCAATTATTTCTCAAGTAAGGGAAATACTCGTAAAACTCATCATACCTATGTATACACAATATACATATAATACTAATATATAGTCCATCTGTTCCATACTAACCGTCTAAACCTATCTAGGAACGAACACAAGCGAAGTGAGGGTGAGTCGCTAGTAGTAATATATAAATGTAGTATAATTGAATAATGTAATAAGTTTCGGACATAAAAGCAATGGAACAGAATAAAAACTGCAATAATGGTTAATTCCCTTCAAACATGCGAACGACAAGCTACAGGAAGATGTTAGTGAAAATTTTCGTGTTATTTTACTGTTTTAGAATTATAACTTCTGTTAATCAATATGGAAATTTAACTATGACAAAGTTATTGCGGAGAAAAGAATCTGTTTGTGTGAATGGCTGTTTTAGCAAGTGTTGTCCTTTAGGCATGGGATATTATAAAAAAAAAGGTTGTATTACTTTGGAAAGTGAGGACATAGATTTTGTTTTAAATTACACACAGCCTATTCATTTATTTAATAAAGTTATTCATAAAGCTAGTATCGTGGATATTTTCAAGATTTTATATGGTTTGGCTTGTGAGAAGAAGTATGTACTGAATAATCCTTTTTTTCTACAAAAGGTAAGTTGTCTTGTTTTTATTGACATTCATTTAGCGGTTTTATTTGTGTATTACTAAGTGGGTTTCTATTAAATACGTATTATATCGTTACACTACAGTAAAATGAAATTTTATGACCATCAGAGCCTATTTGATTAAAACAAAAGTCTTAGGCGTACCGCGAAGTTTTCATATTTTCTTATATCATTTTTCATCTTTATATATGTAGGAAATATATGAATATGAATAATACATTTTCTTCTTTCTTTTCTTCTTTGTTTTCTTCATTCCCTTCTTCGCTTTCCTCCATTGTCAAGATGAAGACTTAGATACGTAATATTATTACTCTTCATAATTTGATACGTCCAAGATCTTTGAAAGAAAAATTTGCATCGTGTTAAATCAAATTCTTATTAATTATTACGACTCGGGTGTAACATTCAGTCAAAAACATGCGATTTTCACAACCAAGACAGTATTTTTAAATAAAATACCTTATAAGATTTAAAAAAGACTGTCTTCATTCTGTTCATTATTTAAATTTAAATCATTATAAAATGATCAGATTAAAATTTCCTTTTAAAAATAAAAAGTAACATGTATTATTTTTAACCTTTTTTATATATACGGAGAACCTGATTTTAGTGTTAGATACACTATTATGTACTTAATGGTCTGCCAAGACGTATTTTGTACTTTTTAAAGATCTTTTTATATGTTTATTATTTAAGATTTATGTATTTCTACTTTATAAGTTTTAGTGCTATCATAATAATTGTAATATATTACTTAATAAGTAGTTGTTGAAGATAAAATAAAGTACTTATTAAGGTCAAAACCATAAGCTAACCAATGAAATACGATATATCTATCTTACGTTTTAAAGAGTTTAGCAGTTTGCAAAATATTCTCGTAGCAACGTCAGGTCAAGTATCTCCAAAAAATCTTCGAAAAACAGATCTTTTCGAAGATTTTTATCAAGTGTATAAAATAGTAGGTACCTACATGTGGTAACAACCATCTCGATTAAAGCACAGTATAAAAAATTGTGGCTTGTGGTTTAGCTAGCTATCTATAAAATCCGCGTCTAAATCTATTCATCCGGTTAAGTCCAATAATCTAAACTACAATAATAACCCAATTTTCACTTTGGACATTAATGAAATCTATACTAATATTATAAAGATTTAAGAGATTATTATAAAGTTTGTGAGTTTGTGAGGTTGTAGGGGGTTGTTTCGGAGTAATCTCTGGATCTACTGAACCAATTTAGATGTTTGGCAAAAAACTACTTTAAAGAGACCCTGGGAAGGTCATAGGATACTTTTTATCCCGGAAATCATCACTTAAGGGAGTGAAAATGGGGATGAAAGATTGTATGGGGAACCAACCTAGGGACGAACCTGAGCGAAGCGATGGTGAATCGCTAGTAGTTAATAAGTATAAATTATATCAAATACTTATATTTTTTAATAACCAAATGCTAAACAAGTCAATTTTTAGCCTTGTTTTGAAGTTATACTTCTTTTGGGACGTTTGGAAAAAATTATGGGAATGAAATTTATACGATGCGCGCGCACACTGACAGCCAAAAAGCGACATGATGAAGTTAGCTGCTGTTTGTTGCCATGGTAACCGTTATTATTGTCTGACAAATGATATGTAATATTATATTCTTTCCTCAAATGATATTCTATAAATATATGATTGTAATGTGCCTAATATGCCTTATTTAATTATTTTATTAATTTATCATTCCTTTTACAAACAGAGTTGTGACGTACGGGATGAAATCTTTAGCTATTTTTGTTCAGTTACGCCAAAGAAGTATAACTTCTTACGTGCGTACAAACACTTTTTTTTTACAAGAATTAGAATTAATCACATTAATTTAAAGTAGAGAACGTAATCTATAAATAACATTTTAATTTAATCAATTAGCACGAAGTAGTGAATTTTACGTTTCATTAAATTCGGGTCTAAATTTCCCAAAGGAAATTATTTTCTCGAATTCTAAAAAGCTTAATGTTTTAACCTTTTCTATTTTTCGGAATTCCCCTTAAAATACTGCAAACACTAATAAAAGAGAGTAATTTGGTAATGAAATCAGCCTTTACTAGTATAATAATTGCAAAATGTGTTTATTGGTTTATTTCTCTCTGCCTTAGCGAATCGACATTATTTTGTATAGATATAGTATATACTAGCGACCTACCATCGCTTCGCTTGGGTTCGTCCCTAGGTACGTTTTAATTTTTTTGAGCGAAACCCTAATTCTTTTTCTAAAATAAAAGTAGCCTAAGTTACTCTTTATAATATCAGCTATCTGCCAGTGAAAGTCCCGTTAAAGTTGGTCCAGTCGTTTCGGAGATTAGCCGGAACAAACAGACAGACGGATAGACAAAAATTTTAAAAATTGAGTTTTTCTCATTAGTACTTACCGTACATAATTCCATATGCATTTAGTATAAAGCTGTTATTTTGACATTACAAACAGACACTTCAATTTTATTTATCTGTATAGATGTGTCAGGAGTTACCCGGCGACTTCTCCGGATAGGATATTACATGTTCCCTGATCTATGATCACTTATAAAAAGTAAGCGATCGAAATTTTAAACACAAAATAATTATACGTAGGTAATCTACATTATAATTGCTTTAATAATAAATTTAATTTTTATACAAATTGATTTATGTAAATGTATTGAAATATGTAAATGTGTTATATAGCAAGATGTATGTATTAATTACTACCTATAAAATGTAACAGCATTAAATAAAAACAATAATTTGAAGAACCTATAGATTTTTTAACCTAACACAGATTTCAATTAAGACCTTTATGAAAATAAAAAAAAAAACAAAATTTTATTATGATAAAATTATATGTTATCATAATAAAATTTTAATTTTTATATAAGTAATATGTTACGTGACTGAATTGTAATTTAATTAAATTGTTTCACAACGTATAATTTTTCAGCAAAAAGCTTTAAGGAGTGTCCACTCACCTTTAAAGTAGACAAGGATAAAGATTAGTTCGTGTCTGATGGTACTCTTCTGATGACACATTATACTTTGAAAAATGGCCTCATATTATTAATTTTATTTAACTATCACTTTATATTTTATTCAACTATTACTCTATACCTATATTTTTCAAAGTCACTATTTCAGTCAGTCTGATTGTGCGCTTAGTTTTTTTAAACGACGCAATACATTTTTATGCTACTTTAAAAGTTAATAATTCACAGAATCTGTACAAAAATACCTAAACATTATTATTGTAGGTATGTTATTATTATAATTATTCGTATGTTTCATTCCAGGACATACTTCCTGAAATACCTAAGCCCGAGAGATAAAGTTACAAAAACACATATAATTATTTACTCAACTAGCGACTCACCCTCGCTTCGCTCGGGTTCGTCCTCAGTTTGATTCCCTATACAAAATTTTATCCCCATTTTTACTCCCTTAAGGGATGATTTCGGGTATAAAAAGTATTCTATGTCCTTCCCAGAGACTCTGTCTTTTTACCAAATTTCTTTAAATCTCCAAATCTAAATCGGTTCAGTAGATCCAGAGATTACCCCCTACAACCTCACAACCTCACAAACTTTACCTTTTTATAATATTAGTATAGACACAGGTCATATAATACTATACTTAGTATAAAGGTATAGATAACAAAATTTTCAATCATAAAACATCGCTACCGACCCATCCTGCGTCGCGTCGCGTCGTCGTGATTTTCATGACCTAATGAAATACTTCAAAGATCAAATTTTACATATTAAGTACTAGTGATGATGGCATAATTAATTTCATATTTAATATTTAAATAAAGATGATTTTAAGGAAAATGAATTATTTTCATCTGTCGTAAGTCTAAGCCATGACTGTCATAAATTATAAAGTTATTAAAAAGATGAGAGATGATGTAGAGTAACATTTGTTTGTATCTATACATTCTAATTAATACGAGTTCTCAGTAAATCTAGTGGGTGACGACCGGTCCTGCATATAGGTGGGTGAGTTTCTATGGAACATATTATACGTAAGTGTTTATGTCTCATTAGTCTTGGCCGCTCACTCTAATTTGAACAATTTAAAAATTACTAAAAAAATATATATTATAAAAATAAAAATACCCGACTGCATAAAAGCCAACTAAAAAGATATATATGTATAATATAATATAATATGTTGGGACATTAACACACAGCACTATCTAGTTCCATGGTAAGCTACGAGACTTGTGTTAGGGATACCAGATAGATGATACACTACACATATATAACTTTTAATACGTACATATTATAAACATAAACACCAATGACTAGAGTACAAATATTCCTGCTCATTACACAAATGAATTTCTCCAGCGGGACTCGAACCCGCGACCACTGGCACAGCAAGTAGCCTCAATACAAACTGAGCCAACGTTATGAAAACAAGTTGACGAAGGAATAAAGTATTATGCAGTCCTCTGACTGCATAATAATTTATTCTCTTTATTAATGTCTCCACATACATACATGCATACATCTTACGGAAAAGATGAAACGTGTATGTCTCCAACTAAATGTCAGATAATACACATGGAAAATAGTATAGGATATAGTGGTAAAAGTGGTAGGTAGTAGCGACATAGAATAAAGTAAAAAAAAATCGAATAAGTGCGAGTCTGACTCGCATACCAAGGGTTCCGTGGCATGCAGCCTTCGATCAACAAGTATTGATCGAAAC
This sequence comes from Fabriciana adippe, assembly GCA_905404265.1. Classification (NCBI taxonomy): domain Eukaryota; kingdom Metazoa; phylum Arthropoda; class Insecta; order Lepidoptera; family Nymphalidae; genus Fabriciana; species Fabriciana adippe. The sequence continues at coordinate 4,134,753 of FR989995.1, forward strand.
ATGCAGCAGCTTTATGTTTTATTTTAACATACTAAAAATTTGTTACGTCAAAAGTAACGTAAAATATTATAAATATTACATTTCATACATTTTCAATACTCATTTTACTGACAGCATAAATAAAGTATTCCATTGAGGACATCAACGGGACGAAAATAAAATAACTTTTGGCTTTATCATTATCAAAGACCTCATTTGTTCACCTCGAATGACATTGACGACAAAAACAAAGTGCAGGATAGCGGAAAATATTATTTTATCTTAATATGAATGTTAAATGCATAAAATATCTAATATTTATTTTATTCTCTGCGCGTTTTTCAGTAACTTTATACATTTTGCTATTATCTTATCACTTATAGGATCAATAACATGCAACGTTAAATGAATAATTGCAATCACTATATTTTTTTATATAAACTTATTAAATAACTAGCGACTATATGTTGACCCGGATAACCAGCTATCATGATACTAAATTTCATCAAAATCTGTCCAGTGGTTTTCTCGTCATGCATTCCCAGACAGACTGACTAAAATTCTAAAAACTATATATTCGGCCTTTGTATCGATTATAATGACTATTTCAATAAGATTTTTTTTAAAACATTTAATGTACAGATTGTTATTATACCTATATAGATAGGTGTACCTACTTCAATTTGAAAACCCTTAATAAAGTAACATAGTATATGAATATTTATCAATTCCTATAATGTTATACCTGCGATAGCATACTTTTTATGAAAATGATACCTAAATAGATGATGCAAATTACGTCAATCTAAACTAATATGAAATCTCAGAGCCGGGTTTAAATCCGCATCACTTGCGTTAACGCACATACTTGTGCACTATAATACTCAGTGACCAGATTGATCGCCGTGACCATAAAAACACATGGAAATCGCATGAGAAATATACAAGAGATTAGGGTGATTAGAATTCATGTATTATACATGATGATGGCAACGTTCAGTTTACGGGCCAAATAATAAACACTTGTTTATAATTAGTATATTATGTACGTTTGGTTGAAGTATGATGTCATTTTAATGCAATGGCTATAAAATTTCAAAAGTTAATAATCAAAGGAGTACGAGGACGTAATGCACCTTAACTTGATTTGTTTGGTAGCTAATATTAGTTTTATGTGATTTTTACACTTAAATATGGAATTAAAAAGTACTAACTAAATAGCTGTTAGTATTAAATTGTTTCGAAAAGCACATTGTGCAACATATTCGTTATCGATATAAAAAATATTTTTGTGCATAAAACTGGCACAACAGATATTCTATATCGTATTCAGCCCTTTTTAATGTCCCACTGCTGGGCACGGGCCTCCCTTCAGTATGAGGGGGATCAGGCCATAGTCAGGGGGATCAGACCTTATTCTATGTGGATAAAAAACTATGTCCTAAATGAAATTCATGATTTCATCTTTCATAATAAAGCGTTTATTTAAGTGCGTATTGCACTTGCGAGACCAAGTAAGAGACTGTATACAATCAATACATTTACCATCTATAATCTATAATATCTATAATTGTACATGCTTGTTATAAAATCCTATTACCTCATTATATTATGAATTATAATATTCGTAAAAAAAATCGAAAAAAAAAATGTGACATTTGATGCTTTAGTAAATATAGCTTAAAGTAAAAAAAATGATATACACACAGACATGAAATATTTCGAATACTTTCGAATATTATAATTTAAGTTGTTGTTTATTTTATTATTTAAGTTTGAATTTACATTGCTGTATATTTATTCCAAATAGAATAATGACCTAAACACAATTGGTGACATATTTAGGAGAACTTTTGCATAGGATTGTGTATCTAGTACTTTTTTGATCGACGGCTTTAGTCACAAAAATGTATGAAGGACACTCTTAAAAATATTTTTATATCATATGCATATGCCGTAAATTATGTTTTCCAAAACTTTATAATTCTCAATAAAAAGTTACTATAAAATTATATAATCATGGTCATCAAATCGAATTATTATTCAACAATAAATTATAACAAAAAACAATATATCATTAAAGTATGGGAAGATTTTTTTTAAAGCACCTTATATCTCTCTCAGCTATGTATTATCAAATCTCAATCTCTAAATGTCTCGTTAATCGCAGTTAAACGGTTAACATAAAATGTTATAATAGTTCTTTAAGTTTTGGTTTCATATAAATAACTACACGAGCTCTTTATACGGCAATTATTTTAGACAGATATTACTGACAGATATTATATGGTTAAAAAGTGTACGAATATTATTTTATAATGTTATTTTTAAATAGAAAATGATTTATACTAGATATAACGTACACTAAATATTCAATAATCAATAAAATTTGTAAAACAACCATATCCGTATTATAATGATATACTTATTTAAAGTTCAATTTATCTAATGCAAAAAAAAAGCAATGTTAAGCAAAAAGTTCGTTCAATCGAAACGTTCATCACAAACTCGTTATAATGTTATAAATAAGAGTCGCAGACCGTTTGTACGAGCAGTGTTAAACATTCAACGCGGAATGCGCACGTGGTTGTTTAATAAAAGCTCTAAAAAATAAACAGACGATATATTTAAATTAAAAATGCGTCTCTTAATAATTTTAAGCATTTGTATCATAATAGCAAATGGACAGCTATGCGATGATGATAACAGTGTTGATCTATCAGACGCCGAACTTAAAGACGGGCTTTTAGTGAAAGACGGTGTACAGTATCCTCCTGAATATGTTTATTCCAAAAATGTTAGTGGCGAAATGAAGAATTTCGGTTGTGTGTGTGAATTTAATAAATGTTTTAGAAAATGCTGTCCGCTGGGCCAAATTTTTCATATAGGTCCTGGTATAAAAAATTGCACCGAAAGCCTAGATTACGATGACCCTGTTTTAAGGAATGGTATTAATGTGTCTGAACAAATAACATATGTAGGAAATGTTAAATTCAACTACACTAAAGGATATTCGTTTTTCTACGGCGTCCCATGTGAAGGCGTTGTGTACTTTGAAGACGACTTTCAATGGTTTGTTCAAGAGGTACTTACATTTTTTTTTTATTTATACAATTGTCTATTCAATTTTTTTACTTACGAAGTAATAAAATTAAATCTTAATCTTAATAATAAAATATTTCAATTCAATTCAATTGTCTTGTTAATGGCTTCAAAACGTGCCAGTTAAGCACAGAGTACTTCGCCAATGTTACGTAGGATGACAAATATATTTTAATATTGTTGCATCTCTACGATGTTAGTATTTATATTAGTATTACAGATCACATAATACTCGTACTTTAGTATATAGTTGTTGACGGTATTATAACTTAACAAACGTATACAAATAAGTCATGAAATGCCAAGGAACTATGAACCTTATTAAATAGCGCTACAACTGCTATATTTCCTAATTATAATAGTTATATTTAAATTCCAATTCGAATTACAGTTGAGGTTTGAATGTAGGGAATATTATATTATTTAACTAGTGACTCACCCTCGCTCCGCTCGGGTTCGTCCCTACTTACGTTTTAAAGTTTAGCATAGATTTCTCAGAAATGAGATATTTTCACTTAATAAAAAGTATCCTATATGTTGACCCGGATAATCGGAAAAAATTTCATCAAAATCTGCCCAATGGTTTTTGTCAGACAGATAAACAGACAGGCAAAAATTCTAAAAACTATAGATTCGGCCTCTGTATCGATAATAATTCATATTTCAATAAGATTTTCCAAAAAATAGTACGAAGATAGCTGGTTTTCCGGGTCAACATATAGGATGCTTTTTACTGCGGGAAAATATTATCTCATCTCTGAGAAATCTATACTAAATGTTAAAACTTAAAAATCACCAAGAGACGAACCCGAGCGGAGCGAGGGTGAGTCGCTAGTTAGATTATAAGAACAAAATACAATGGTTCTAAAAAAGTTCTTTTGTTTCTTCACTCAATATAAATATCAAAAACGCCCTGTTATATTCGAAAACAGAACAAAACAAAAAACAGTATTTATGTTATTTTAAAACTATTTTTATAATAATTAAAATTATACATTTCTACATTTATTTATCTCCATTACTAATCATAAGGAAATGCGTGTTAGGAAGTGCCTAAATTAAGAACACAAAATTCTGTGACATACGAAACTACGAGTAGTTTCGTAACTAAACAAGACAATATGATTTGTATTCTTTTTATGGTTTGTTTGGGTCTTTGCGTAAATTCGCATATTTTAACATATTTCTTTATTCTATTAATTATCTTTTTTTAAATACAAACTAAATATAACTGAGCGTCATAGTATATAATAAAATTAAAAAAAAAAACATTCAAAACAGGATGAGATAAAGGAGATGTAGAGGATATATTCGTAAATTGTACTGTACATATTTGTGGGAGTAATAATCAATGCTTGTCATTGAAATGTTGGATAATGATAAAGTTTTGCATTTATATGGACACGTTTTAGATAACGCTCTGTGAAAGAGAAAACTTAAGCCTTTGGGCTTAGATAAGATGGCTACAATCGATGTAGAATAGAAATAGGGTATGACATAAATTCAATTCAATTTATTTGGGTTCCGTAGCCAAAGGGTAAAACGGGAGCCTATTACTAAGACTTCGCAGTTCGTCCGTTTGTCTGTCTGTATGTCTGTCTGTGTGTCCGTCTGTCACCAGGCTGATCGTGATCTCATGAACCGTGATAATTAGACAGTTGAAATTATCACAGATGATTATTTCTGTTGCCGCTATAACAACAAACTAAAAAGCAGAATAAAATAAATATTTAAGAGGGCTCCTATACAACAAATGTTATTTTTTTTGGTCGTTTTTGCTCGATTTTGATAACGGCAACAGGTAGACGCTTGAAACATTAACAGAATATTTAGTTATATATTCACTTTAAAAATGAATAATTAAATTAAAATAAAACAAATATTTAAGGGGGGCTCCCATACAACAGACATTATTTTTTTGCCGTTTTTATAGAGAAGGGTACGGAACTCTTCGTGCACGAGTCCGACTCGCACTTGACCGGTTTTTTTACATTCTAAGACATAACATTTAAATTTGACAAGTATTTAAGTTCCCTTTTATTAAATGTCTATTCGTCAACAATTATATTTTTTGTTTACGCAAATTCTTAACTGGAAAATTAACTAATTTTTTAATAACTAAAATACAAAAATAATATTTGTAATGTGTTATAAGCAAAGACGTCCAATTTCCTTGAACACACCAGACAAAGATTTTTCCTGAAACTGTCGCATTGTTATTTGGGTTTAATGACACAGATCGTCCACAAAACTTTATGTGACTCGATTCTTTGAAGTTTTCATCGATAATTTTGAGATGAATAAAACTCAATATATACTATATACATTATATTCAACTGAATTTATTTTCGTGCTTTTTAATTTATTATTTTTATTTGCGTGTAATACTAAAACTTTTGAAGAAATGTTTAATTGATAGGTATTAAAAGCTTATCAGATTTATTATCAGTAATCATACAAGAATATAAAAAAAATGATTTTGCTATATTTCTATAGTAAAAAATAAACATATAGACTTTAGAATCTCTCAATGCTAGATGATTTAGTATTAACAATACAATACAAATGATAATTTGTTCTAATTTACGTATCTTATTGAAATAGACATTATTATCGATACAGATGCCAAATCTATAGTTTTTAGAATTTTTGTCTGTCTGTCAGTAAGTGTATCACGGAAAAACCACTGGAGGGATTTTGATGAAATTTGGTATGATGATAGCTGGTCATTCGTGTTAACATTTAGTGTATTTTTTACTGCGAGTAATATATCTCTGAGAAATCTACACTAAACGTTAAAACGTAACTAGGGACGAGTCCGAGTGGAGAGTGGGTGAGCCCACGCTCCATTCGGGCTCTCATCTCTAGTCTTAAATAAATAAGTAATGACTTTGATTATTAAACGAACTTTATAACCGTAAAACGAACAAAAACGTAAAATGTTAGAGCCTAGAATCAAACAATAAGATTACGTAATCTCTCCGTTACAGTGAAGAGTTCTCGTTTTTCCATTGCTATATTTTGGACAAACATACATATAACGTCACGTCAATATTTAACGTGCTATTTCTTATTCAAATAAGTTTATGTGTCGTTATATTTTCACTGATTATGGAACTTCATTATAGCCATTGTCAATCAAACGTATCTTTTACAACGTAAAAATCATACATCTTCTAACTAACAAATATTTTATACAAGTATAATATGGGAATGAACCTACTTAAACTTTCGACACCTCAGTAATTACCTAAAAAGAAGAATGTAAAAACCTCATGATTGTAAAAGATAAGGCCAAGCCTCTTTAAAGTGAATACTGTAGAAACCTGACCTAAATCTTATAATGGGTAAAACCTAGATTACCAATTTTAAACGAAATATACTTAGACTTTATCAATATTAATTACCGAATCCACAGTTTTTAAAATTTTTGGCTGTCTGTCTGTTACCGCATCACAGAAAAACCACTGAAAGGATTTTGATAAAATTTGGTATGATGATAGCTGGTTATCCGGGTCAACATATAGGATACTTTTTACTGTGAAAAATATCTCATCTCTGAGAAATCTATACTAAACGTTAACCCGAGCGGAGCGAGGGTGAGTCGCTAGTTACTTATATAAACATAATAATAATAATCTACAATACTAAATAATTTCATCTCGTAGTACAGCATGTACTTATTCGCCAATCATTACAGTATATTTGTTACGCGAAGGATATCCGTCTCATTCAGATCATGGCCGGAGTATGGAAGTTGGACCATTCAATAAATTTCTCAGTAAATTTGTACCGAAGAATGCATAATGTAGTTGGGAGAATGAATATTGCTTTGAAGAATTTTATTACACACCTGTTACTACTATCTATAACAAAAATAAATTCACTCGATCTAAAAAAAGTAGTTTAGTATCGCATAGGATATACAGAAGTATTAGGTTGAACGTTGAGTTTTTTTGAAACATCTAATATTTTAGCGAACACTAAGGTTTTTAGAATAATTCTCTGTAAAGATTTCATAATAGAGATAGTAGAATTTTAACCTTACGGTCTATATATTTTTAGATTTACCGATAACTTTACATTTAACAAATACAAAAGAAATAAAATTAAGAAGTACAATTCTAAAATGCAAAGCCACTTACAGGTAAACACAACATGCATCATTAAATATCAGATTATGCGTTACTAGCGGCTCACCCTCAAAGAAAAACAAAAACAAATGTATCTCACGGGAATCGTACAATTTTCCGGAATAAAAAGTAGCCTATGTGCTATTCCAGACTATAATCTATCTTAGTGTTAAATTTTATTCAGATCCGTTCAGACGTTCTGACGTGAATGAGTAACAAACATCCATCCAAACGTCTAAACTTTCACATTTATAATATTAGTATAGATGACTGTCAGAGTATGCATGGCCTAAACCACACACAGTCTAGAACTCAGACTAAAAAATATGATAAATAGTCCGTCAAACAAAATTCTAAAGTAAAAAATAGTAAAGTAATTATAGGTATTAGCCGTTTGACGCCTACAGGTAGGTACTAAGCTCGATTGCCAACCACTACGCATGAAATTTTTCAGGGGCCGCAATCGGGAATAATATTGATAGAAAATTATCTAAAAATACGACTAACCATCACTTAATAAGTCCTTAACTTTATGGTCACTGACAATATTATTATTATATAAATAGGGATATTTGCCATTTTTAGCACTTACTATATTGGGAGTTTCCGATATTTCGGCACTGTTACAAGCACCATGGTCACAGGTATACTGTATTATATATGTACACTAGCGGCTCACCCTCGCTTCGCTCTGGTTCGCCTCTAGGAAAGCAAAAACAAACCTATCCCACGGGAACCGTAAATTTTTCCGAGATAAAAAGTAGCCTATGTGTTATTCCAGACTATAATCTATCTCTGTGCCAAATTTCATCCTGATCCGTTCAGCCATTCTGGCGTGAAAGAGTATCAAACATCCATACATCCTCACAAACTTTCACATTTATAATATTAGTATAGTTTATACCTAATATTTTTAAAGAAAAAACTTTTTATAAAAATCCCAAACTGAAATTTAGCGACTGGGCAACTGTCGGCATATACCGAAGTAGAGATAAATTATATGAATTGTATAGTGTGAGGCAGTGGAATCATGACCCAATGTTCCATAGTCGAGTAAGAGCGTACTCAAAGATTTTTAAAAATGTTTGCATTCAAGCTAAATCTATATTTATTAGAAACAAAATTATAAATTCAGAAAATAAAATTAAAACAACTTGGGATATAATTACTCGTACGGCTGGAAGATCTAAGACCGATAGTCAACCTGTAAAGTTAACAATAGACAACGTAGTACTGAACTCAGACGAAGATGTTGCAAATACTTTTGAGAATTATTTTTCTGAAATCCCAATAAAGGTCACATCTTCTTTAAAATCATCTTCCCTAGACTCTATTAACATTTTACATAAACATACTCATCACTGTGACCACCAGTTTAAATTTTCGTATGTAGATGCACAAGATATTATTAAAGTATTCAAAACCATTAACCTTAAGAAAACTGGTGATTTGTGGGGCATGTCTGTTAAATTACTCAACTCAATAATAACTGACATTGCACCACATTTGTCCCTTATTTTCAATGAATGTGTAGATCATGGAACTTTCCCTGACCTTATGAAATTCAGTAAGATTATACCTCTTTTTAAAAGCGGAGATAAAAATGATCCTGGCAATTATAGACCGATTTCTATATTGCCATCTATGAGTAAAATTTTTGAAAAACTTATCCTAAACCAATTGTTAATTCATTTTAATATTAATAGTATCTTCCATAGTGAACAGTATGGTTTTACCAAAGGTAGGTCTACAGCCGATGCGTGAGTTGCTCTTCTTAAACACATTTATAACGCTTGGGAAAAATCACAGAATGCAATTGGTGTTTTTTGTGATTTATCTAAAGCCTTTGATTGCGTAGAACATGAAACCCTACTGCTTAAACTAAGTCATTACGGTATTCGTGGCATTGCTCTTGATCTCATTGCTTCATATCTTAGTGATAGGGTTCAGAAAGTCTCTGTAAATAACGTTAATTCTTCCGGATCCCCTCTGAGAATGGGTGTTCCGCAGGGATCTATTTTGGGTCCATTTTTGTTTCTAGTTTATATAAATGATCTTCCTTTCTATGCTACCGAATTGTGTGATATTGTACTGTTTGCGGATGATACCTCTTTAATTTTTAAAGTGGATAGAAATATAGCTGATTATGACAAAGTAAACAGTGCATTATCTCACATACTTAAGTGGTTTAATATTAACAACTTAGCATTAAATACCAAGAAAACTAAATGTATTCAATTTACCCTACCTAATGTAAGGAGACAAAATTTTAGTTTGTTTTTAAATAATGACATTCTTAATACTGTAGATTCCACAGTATTCTTGGGCATAACGTTGGACTCGGGTCTTCAGTGGAGCCCCCATATGTCATCTCTCGCGAGTAGACTGAGCTCTGCTGTGTTCGCGGTTAGGAAAGTCAGGCAGCTAACAGATGTTGATACCGCTAGACTTGTTTATTTCAGCTACTTTCACAGCATCTTGACTTACGGAATTTTGTTGTGGGGTAATGCAGCCGATATAAAATCTATATTTATTCTCCAAAAAAGGGCCATTCGGGCAATTTATAACATCGGAGCTCGGGATACCCTACGAGATTTGTTTAAGGAAATTGGTATACTTACGGTAGCATCGCAATATATATATTGTAATATTATGTTTGTCCGACAAAACATTCATTGTTATTTAAAACACAGTGATAGACACGAAATAAACACTAGAAATAAGGAAAAACTGGTATCGCCTAGCTTTCGCCTTCAAAAAGTGAATAGATCGTTTATGGGGCAAAGTATACGCATGTATAATAGAGTTCCACAATCGATTTTGAGCTTGCCACTTAAACAATTTAAGACTAAAATTAAAAATGTATTAGTGAATAAGGCTTATTATACAGTCACAGAATACTTCGGAGATATCAATGTGTGGAACTAATCTGGTTGGGTCTCACGTAGGATAAATATATAATAATTATTGTATTACAACATTGTACACAATTATTATTTTAAAAGAGCAACTGTTGAGTTTCTCGCCGGCTCTTCTCAGCAGAACTGCCTTCCGAGCCGGTGGTAGATTCCTCACGGACTGACTACACTGACATTTAATTTCAATGTAAAATTGACGATTCAAAAGTGCTTGTAAAAGTCTATTTGAATAAAGTATATTTTGATTTGATTTGATTTGATTTAATAATAATTATAGTTCTACTCGTATAGTAATATATGATCTGTGATATATATAACTATCACGTCGCTCAGGTGCGTCCCTAAGTGTATTTTTGCCGTCTGTTTGCCATTTTATTCATTTATTTTAAAACGTTTAGGCAACGCACGCCGATAAGTCTACACAACGCGACGGCTAGCTTTTTCCCGACTTCAATTAAAACTATCACGATTTTTGACAGTAAATACAATTTTATCCAAATAAAAAATAGCCAGACTCGGCGCACTCGGCGGTAATATAGCTTTCAATTTGTGAAGGAATTATTTTCAGAATCGGATTAGTAGATTCACATACTGGCCTGGCCTCTACAACTAAAATTAATACAAATTCATAAACTTTACCTCTTTATAATACTCGTATGTATGTATGTATAAGAAGTATGTATTTAGAGTTACACATGTGTATTGTATCAACTATCTGTTATCCATAACACAAGCTTCGTAGCTTACCATGTAACTAGATGGTGCTGTGTGTTAATGTCCCAACATGTTTATTTATTTATAATATAAGTGTAGATTTATTAACGTATAATGTTAATGCTGATGCTGCTGAGATTAAAACCTCGAGCAGCAATGATTTTCAATTACACCAAGACCTTTAGGAAGTTGAGTTGAAGTTGAGTGCTCAAGTTAACCTTTAATAAAATAGAAAAAAATACATGTAGCAATAATATCACAATACCTACTAAAATTAGAAGTATTATAGTTATATACGTATTAGGGTAGTATAGAATTATTATATTTGCGAAATATAAAGATCGATAACCAGTTAATCAGGATCGATTGCATTTACGAGATTTGAAGTATGTATTTGTAAGAGTATACTTGGTCAACGTTTATGGCACTGGCAACATTTTTCATAATAAGTACTGACACTAATTTCGTAATAAGTACTAACTTAGCAGTCGACCAAATCACCTTATATGTAAATAATTATGTGTACATAACTAGTTAGTAGAAGTATATCTAAAGTTAATAAGCAATTAATTTAAAAGAGAGAGATGGTGATGAAGTCGAGTTTTTTGCTATTATGATAAAAAAAAACACAAAAAACTTCATATCACATAAATATTAGTGTCAAAATCTTTAAAAAATCCCGAGAACATTGTACCATTGATTATTTAATACTTATTATTTATTTTATAACTTGTACTTCACTTCATGCTATATAAGTTTGATGGTCTTGCTAATAACAATAACTATTAATAGCAATAAATGGCTGCAGAAGTTTATTATACAATTCCATTTATTGACACATTAACCTAATTCTAACGACAATACGGCGCCTAATGCAAGCTAGAGATTTCCAATAATACTTCTACACAGCAATTTGTATGTTCAATACTAAAATGACCTACATACAGGCATAGAACCTTTTTTTTTAATGTTGGGAAATGCATTGAGGCCATACCACTTGTATGGATACTACAAGTGGTTATGTGAGACTTACCGGCAAAGCCAGTATTACCCTCTAAAACCCTCTTCTGCCCTAATGGGGCGTCACAGGATCGCTTACGCACTCACCACGACGCCCCGACGTCTACGGCCTGCCGAAGCAGACCACAACATCTTGGAGTTACTAACACGGTCTACTCTGCTATCAGAGAAGTACTAGGAGCAATCTTAAAGGCACACCGCCCAACGAGGTAGGCCGTCTCCCAGTGCGTTTCTTGGCTTCGCGCCCAACCGCATTGCTGGACACTAATAAGCCCTCCCACCACGACAAGGTAAACGCACATGGCATCGAACCTACATCGATCAATCCTAAACAAATTGTACTCACGTGTCTTTTTTTATCATCTACTATTAATCATACCTGGTAACCTTCTTAACTCCTATTTCATAATTAATTTTCTCAAAAAATATTGGATTTTTACGTCCTAATAGCATTGTCAAGGCAAAAATAAATATGCTTAATCTGATTGATATATGGCTCTAAATAACTATAAGTTACTAAAACATGCTAAATGTTACTTATACGTACATTTTATTTATTATCATGGAAAAACAAATAACAATAGCCATTGTAATAAAAAAATCAATTTTAATAGTTAATAATATTAAGAAAAGTATTTCAAAACGCCAAATAGTAAAAAAGTCCTTTGATTTTAAAAGCTTTTCATATAAAATATTTATTATTATTATAAAATAATTATTAAATAGTAATAATAAATAAATATGTTGGGACTTTAACACACAGCAACATCAAGTTCCATGGTAAGCTACGAGGCTTGTTTATGGATATCAGATAGTTGATACAGTACACATATGTATATAACTTTTAAAACATACATCTATATATACATAAAATGCTTTGTCCTGACTGACTGACTGATCGATCAACGCACAGCCTAAACCGCTGATCGTAGAAACGTGAAATTTGGAGAACATATTCCTTATACAATGTAGGCATCCGCTAAGAAAGGATTTTTCAAAATTCATCCCCTAAGGGGATAAAATAGGGGATAAAAGATTGTATGAAACTCTGTTATTCTTAGCGCGAAATGCTCGGGAAGTGATATTTAGCTTTAAGATGAAAAATAAGAAAAATATGTATAAGATGTTTTTCGAAATTCATCCCGTAAAAGGGTAAAAGGGGGTGATAAAGTTTATATGGGGAAACAATTATTTATGATCAAAATTACTTGAAACTTGGTATTAATGCTCTTCAATACAATTAAATAAATACGTATTTTAGCATTTTTTGAAATTCATCCCATAAGGCTGTCAAATAGTGGATGAAAGTTTGTATGAAATTCTGTAATTGATGCAGGGAAAATAGTATTTACCTATAATATGAAAACTAAAACAATACAAACATAATTTTTTTTTTCGAAACCCATCCCTCAAAAGGGTAAAAGGGGGCGTACTGTTTATATGAGGAAAAAAAATATGATCAGAATTACTTGAAACTTGGTATTAATGCTCTTTAATACAATTAAACAAATATTTATTGTATTTTTTTTTAATTCAGCCTCTAAAAGGGTAAAACTGGGCGTTGAACTTTGAGTTGTTGAATATATTTAAATAGAGTAACATGGCTCAAGTTCTCTGTAAGTACACACTTACTGTGTGGGAATCCAAAGGAAAATTATGTATAACTTTTCGGCTGGCCACAGCAGCGACAACTAAAACATGTAAATTCAATGAAAATTAAAACTGAGCAAATTTTTAAGTCACTTATGGCACTTTAAATGTGTAACTTAAAAAAGAAGGAGAAGGAGGGAGACTGTAAGCTTCAGGTGTACATAGCACTGGGTCTTTAAAAATAACGTAGATGTTAGCCTGTTACTTAAAAAACTCATATTAGCCGAGTTACATGATTCTAAAGTCGTAAACATCGTATGCGATTGTATCATTGTACTCTCTTCCTCTAACTTTGGAAAGATAGAGTAGAAAAATGTGCAAAAAACACAGGTAGTGAAGCTTGCTAAATATATAAAGTATAAATTTATTTACAGAATATACGCTTAACATCTTTAAGATACTGGTTATTTTGAGAACGATCGCTAAAATTTAATTTGTTTTTCATATATCTTTAAAAAATAATAAAACTTACACGAACTTAATTTTGCAAGTAATAAAGTATGTATTGCGAAAAAGTTTATTTTTTTCGTAGTTTGATCGCGGGCGAAGCCGCGGGTTCTGCTAGTATTACATATTATAAATATAAACACCCATGACTGGAGTACAAACATTCGTGCTCATCACACAAATGGACTCGAACCCGCGACCGCTGGCACAGTGTTCAATACATACTGTGCCAATCGTGTCGTCAAAGAAACAATTATCCACATAGTCATCGTATACAATATAACTACTAAATAACGTCATCAATATATTAAAAATTGCCTTTGCTATCTCTAACTCAGACTCATGAAAATCTCTTACGAGGCGATGAATATTTGAAATTTAAAAATACCAGTGAATCGGGGAACACTTTCTTATAATAGAGTCTGGCATCTTCCTCAATATTGCCCTTCACCTACAAACATGGCTTATTAGTTATTAGTAATAATCATTTTCCTTACCGTGTTCTAAAAATGCACTCTATGTAGAGTTAAATAAATCAAAAGTTATGAACACTTCAACTGGTTTTTTCATTGAGTCATTTAATTCATGATATTGAGAAAATCGTGATTGTAAATATATGATTACTTGATGAATAATTTATGGTATTATATGCACTTATATTTTATCTATCTAGTATAAATTAAAACCTTCTATACGTACTAAGCTTCTACTCTACTTCTATATCTCATACTCGTATATCTTTTCACATCCATGTTTTTCACAATCGATAATCGTTTAATATTTTAGATTCCATTAACATACCAGAATATAAGTAAAAAAATATTTAAAAAAAATAATAAACCCGACTGCGTTCAAAGCTAGACTAAACAAATGAGAACAAGTTGACTAAGAAACAGTATTATGCAGTCGAAGATATATGCATATGTATATTATTATGTATATATATATATCTACATTCTACATGTCATTACGATTATTGCGCTTAATAATCGACAATTACGATTTCGATTACGATTAATAATTCTGTATTTAATTAAACATACTATTATCGATAAAAGATAATATTAGACATACCAGAAATTGAATTCAAAATTATTTACCGAAGAATTAATAATCAAAATTAAGGAATTTTAAATTTTTGTTCAGAAAACATAACATTTTAAGCTTATCGGATGTCAATCTGTTTCTTTTTTTAGCTTGGTCAGTTAGACATTTTTTAGTTTTATTTAACAGTTTCTTAACCTAAATTATTTTTAAACTTATAAGTTGTGTATATTTTTGTAATCGCCTCATAAAACTTGTATTTTGGTACTCCATTCAACTGATTCGGACAAAAATGTTTTTTTCATAACACAAATTCTCCTAGGACTCCTAGAACTCCTAGGACTTTAATGATATGTATCACATGTTATCAAAACAAATCTAACAACGTATGATTCACACGTAAACATGCATTATTTTATACTGATCCATGAAATGCATCTGTGAAATTGAAATATGAAATTAGGTCGAATTACAATTTACAGGTATCCTGGGTATATGTATAATGTTTACTAATATACAATAGATACTCCATTTCCATATTTCATTATTATATATACATATTTATCTTTGAAGAAATAAAAAAGATGCAAATAGGAAGACAACAAAAGATATCTATGACAACTATTTTTGACTCTCGCATTTTTTTGGCAGACTCTGCCTAATATTTCTTTAGTCTGAGAATTTAAACGAAATACTACACTACTTTGCTATATAATTGAATATTGGATAGTTAAACTACCGAAGTCCGGAGAGCTGTTCAGTCAATATAAGCAAATGCAAAAGAATACGGAAGACTTATCTAGGAATGTAATGGATATTTCTATCAATTATTTTAAATTATTAAGATAAATTATGTTTTATATATATGTCTAATGATCTTTTATCTATTGAAATAAATATGACTTGTAAATGACTTCGTTGGAACTTTGCGTGGAAATACCTATTTGTTAGTAAAATAGACGGATTTAAATAAGTCATAGTAATGTATTAGGTATTTATTGTGATGAAGAGAGCCTTCGAATTTATTTTTTGGTTTTATGATTATACAAATATATATTACTAGCAACTCACCCTCGCTCCGCTCGCGTTCGTCCTTAATTGTGTTTTAACGTTTGGTATAGATTTCTCAGAGATGAGATATTTTCCCGCAGTAAAAAGTATCCTATATGTTGACCCGGATTATCAACTATCATCATACCTCATCAAAATCTATCCAGTGGTTTTCTCGTGGTGCGGTCACAGACAGACAGACAGACAGACAAAAATTCTAAAAACTATAGATTCGGCCTCTGTATCGATAATAATGACTATTTCAATAAGATTTTCCAAAAAATATTTAATGTTAGAAAGTTAGAATTTTATTATATGTATAGATATTTAGTGACTCATCTTCATACAGGTCTAAAAGGTCTTTTAATAGTAACTGTCAAATTTTATTCAGTACAATTAATCACAATTATTCAATGACCGTTACGTAATATGTTACTACGAACTCGCAAAGAAAATGCTTCAGGCCTGAAAAAAACTGGTTAAAGAAATACAACGGGACTATTTATTGATCTTTTGTTAATGTACATTTTTCTCTATCATCTCTGACATTGAGACAATATCAACATTCAACATAAATGTACTATACTAGCGACTCACCCTGGCTTCGCTCGGGTTCGTCTCTAAATATATTATATATAGTTTAAATAGAAAAAATATAGAAAAAATATAATATATGTAGATATACAACTTCCCTATTTGAATCGGATATTATTCAATTTTTCATTGGTTTTAATTTTTTTCGTGGGACCCTATTTTTTTTTTCTAAAATAAAAGTAGGGTAAACTCATATAATTCTGTGATAAAACGGAATATCGCAAGAAAACCCTGGTTAACCTTAATCAATACGTTTTATTTTAAGTACGACCATTAATCAGACTTTTGTTTTCCTTATGAGAAGTATAAATCGTAATTTTAAAACAATTAACTTAGCGTAATATGGATTTGTTAAAATGACGATAACTTGGTTAATTCTGTGACAATCACTTTAATTCGGTGATAGAATTACTCTAAATGTGATATATCAGAGTTAAGTGAGTATTAATTATTTTTTGTCACAGAATTAGCCATAATTAAATATTAAAATTTAACAATTAAATAAAATCAAATATAATTTCACAAATCAACTAGAAACAAGTTTAATAATCTGATGTAACATTATTACAATAACATTAATTTACATTTCTTTACAAATATATTAAATAAATATGTTAGAATATTATGTAACTTATGCAAGTACCTACGTTACAAAATAATGATTACGAAATTATGTAAATAATTAAAAGTAAATTTCGATTCTAAAACACTTTCTATGGCCGATTTTAACGTTGCTTCATTATATTTTCTAATCTTTTTTTTTCGAGTTGTCTTTTTCGTCCATGGTGTCTGAAATAACACGACTCACTTAATTCCGTGATAAAAAAGAACTGAATAATAATTTTAAACATATTTGAAAACTGTCGATGCTTTATTATCTCAATAAATGTATTTTTTTAACTGAAATTACTTAATTACTCGCAATCACAACAATGTTTACTTTCAGAATCAGACAAATGTCACATTTACCTTGGTTAACTCGGTGATAATGTTTCGCGCTCAAACCTTGAAAAGCGTTAATTTTCAAGCAACGTAAATAAGATATTACTTAAACGCTAACCATAAATAACTGAAACTAATAAAGGTAGTAGTAAGTATATGTTTTTTACAACTTATTTTCCAAATTTCAAGAAGGTACATCAATGTTTACTATTTAAAATGAATTAATTATCATAACACAGTCGTACGTTACCGGCGTAAAGAAAAAATGGCTGCGCGAAATGACGATTCACTTAAATGTTACTACTTCGAACGCACGATTGTAACAAAATTTCAAACACAAAAAGAATCTTTATTGCGCTATCACAGGGTTTAATTCAAAAAGGTGAATTTTGTTTCTATCAAGCGGTAGGATCTTCGAAATATCATATCACAGAATTATGTGAGTCACATAATTATGCAAGTTTACCCTAGCCTAAGTTACTCCTTATTACATCAGCTATCTGCCAGTTAAAGTCCCGTCAAAATCGGTCCAGCCATTTCAAAAATTAGCCGGCACAAACACACAGACAGACAGACAGACAAAAATTGTAAAAAATGTTGTTTTGATATATGTATGTATCGTATATACATCCATGTGCATTTAGTAAAAAGCGGTTATTTTAATATTACAAACACACACTCAAATTTTATTTATCTGTATAGATGTATAGATAACAGCGTTATACCATTTAAAGGAGTCTGCCCACTACCCCGTCTCATACCATGACCGTGCTAGGAGCGTGTCAGGCAAAAAAATATTCTTTGTATTGAAATGTATGAGACTCTGCCCACTAGACCGTTCCGTCACCGACCGGCACCGTCGCGTGCCGTGCACGGAACGTTAACAATTGTCATCGAGAATATTTTACCGGCGACGGTACGCTGCGTGCCTGGCACGCCACGTTACGGGACCGGTGCGCGTAGGCGGCGCAATGGTGAGCATACACAACACTAAAACCGTTATGTACGGGTATGATACGTTGTTGATACGTTCTAGTGGGCATAGTAGTCCGTGCCATGCTCGTTTCCGTGCCTGATACGTTCATAGCACGGTCATGGTATGAGACGGTGTAGTGGGCAGACTCCTTAATGATTAATCACAGTATCCCAGAAAGTATAAATGCTACAAACTTGAAATGTGGCCGGTAGATACCTTATAAAGAGTAGGTATATGTTAAAAAAGTTTTTTTCAAAAATCAACCAAATAAAGGGGTAATAAGGGGTTTAAAGTTGATGCTAGTATTCTATGAAATTATTACTTACTTTATAATGTAGTTATTTTAGCATGGTAACGCTAGGGTGTAAAATATTCTCCAATTCTTATTTACATAGTTATATAAAAAATCAGAAAGATGTAGACGGTAAATACCAAAAATTGAAAATGTTTGAAACGCTCACTAAAACTACTAGCACTAGTAGTACTAGTATCTATATTATTATGTTTTCCGTTGTAAACGAAAAAGAAGAAAAAAAGCTTTAAAAAGCTCTGATTTTGTTTTTAAAAATATTAAAGGGATACCAGTAATCATCATTAGTCACCTGTGGTTTTACTTAGTACAGCATATTAGGAACACTATTTAAGAGTAGAGTTGGTTGAATTTGAGCTGGTGGTCACGGTGAGACTATTGTATTTTTAAAAAATATGAATTCAAAGTTCAAAAGTTGTAAAACATTTTTAAATTTTTAATTTATAAATTATTTCAGATGACTATCAATATAGATATTTCTCCTCTAATCCACTCCAAGACCTCCATCCTAATAAATTGCCATTGAGCCACAGAAAGTACAGATATTGGTTTGCCTCCAAACAAAATATAATAGCGCCCTCTAACGAACTAGCTTTGATACACTAGAAAACAAGCTTCAATTCAATTAATTAATTCATCATACATGAACACGTAATATTTAATTATACCGCTAGATGTCGCTGCTCTATAAAAACAAACAATAATTTGGACACACCACGAAGTGATAATCATGGATGACAAATAAGTATAATATCTAAAAGATAATAAAAATAAATAATAATATAACCAATAAAATAATATGTTTTATTTATATTTAAACAAAAAGTCTTTTTCACAGAATATATTGAATTGACCGACTTAAAAAACAAGAAGCTACTAATCTTACTAATATTATAAATGTGAAAGTATGGATGTTTGTTACTCTTTCACGACAAAACTGCTAAACAGATCTACTTTTTATCCCGGAAAAATGTACAGTTCCCGTTGAATAGGTTTGTTGTTGTTTTCCTAGGGGCAAACCCGAGCGAAGCGAGGGTGAGCCGCTAGTTATTTACATAAACAATCCATCTCAGATAGAATGATCGATTTTAAGCGATTTTGCAGTCGGTATTTTTGGTTAAAAAAATATAATCACTCCAATAAATATTTTATATAACAAAAATATTTTGACTTAAATTCTTTGAAATTTTCCTGTCAGTAATATCTCAGATTTAGATTCATTCATTCGAAACTTCAGAAACAAAAACTCAAAAAAAAAAGATAGTGTCATTTAAAATGTCAAATATTTGCGTAAATCTATGAATACTAAGATCTACATATAATTTTAATAAATACTTAATAATAATAGATATAAGATAATAATAGGTAAATTAATTAAAATAAAATATTATATCGATGAAGCATAATGCCTTCGTACATTATTGATAGAATAGAATCGTAGAATTATACTCATTTATATTCATTATAAATATAGGTAAACTTAGCAATAATAAATTATAATGAACTGTCTGTATGTATTTTCAACATTTTATTTGTTTAGAATATTATCGATTTTAGAGGGGTTTTTTAGTTTATTGAGATGTTTTCACCTTGTCGTGGTGGGAGGGTCACCTAGTAGTGTATCAATTCAGTCTCGGACGCACGTCGCACATACGCATAGATACGCAATGGAGGCCGAGGGCGGGCATTCAAGTCCGGTCTGATGGACTGAGCCATAGAGTTTATTGAACAGAGCGGTTTTTGTTGTGTGATGTTCTGGCTAGTCTGTTTTTTTGGAAAATTAATAGTCACGTTACAGGGGGCTTCCGGTAATCCAACCGGGTGTGAAGGCAAAAAATGCACTGGGAGGCGGTGGAAGTTCATGCTGAAGTCATACAATAAACAACAATACTATATAGCATAGTACTCTCATGCGCAAACGTCTGCACTCAAATTATAAAAATATTATCCAATAAAAACTTAAAAAAAAATACTTCAAGGCCTAAAAATTAAGAAATAATTAAACAGTATTTTTATATTTTACTATATATATATATATATATATATATATATATATATATATATATATATATATATATATATATATATATATATATATATACTAGCATTTCCCGCGGCTCCGCCCGCGTTCAGATGATCAAAAACCAAATTCTTAGGTTTTACACATTAGTATCCTCTTACATTATACATTACTTTCATTGCGCACCGCATGATTGGTAAATAATGGCAGAGATTGACAATGCCACATAGGTTCCTCCGTTAAATTTAACTTTTTGTTTTAGCAATAACATTTATGTATGTCTATACTTCTGTTTTGTTTGTTTTTTTTTAGTTTTTCACGATAAACTCTCAAACTACGGAATTAATTTTAATCATTTTTTACTAATAGACAGCTATAGATTAATTTAATATATAGCTGATTATTTAAATTACATAATGATAACTTTTCTTAATTAGCGCTAGTTAGTAATATTTTCCAAATCGATTTTCAAAAGAAAGTGTAATAAGTAAATAATTCTAAGCGAATACATTTTTTTATTTCATATGGCTCTGCTAATATGATTAAAGTCGTAAGCATTTTATTGTGTCCTTTAAGCCTTTACCTCCCAAGAAAAGGTGTCAAGAAAAAGTGAAAAATTTGAGATATAACAGTTCCTAAAATACTTTTTCATAGTTTTTGAGATATGAAATATTTTTAGTTACCCGCTTTGGCAGTTTAACAGCCATAAACTTGTTTTCCATAAAATATTATAAAATAATATAAATTGAACTTATTTTTACGGTGCAAAAAATGAGTAGGTATTGTGGAAACGTAAATATTATTTGTATTTATTTTAGTGTTAACCATACAAAACACGTAAGTAAGAAAAACAAAATAGCATTTTGCTATACGAAACCTAAAATGCGCAAGTTGGATTTACATTTGCCCAATTTTTACATTAAAAGATTAAAAAACATTAACATTATTTACTAAACAATAAAAATTTACAAATATTCTCATTTGAAAATTGTTTCGGCTAACAAAATATTACTAATATGTTACTAATTTATGAAGCTAAAAAGTTTGTTTTATTAAAAATTTAAGCACGGGCAGGGCCGCGGGTAATTTAGTAGTAATTATAGTAAAGTCATAGAAAGGTTATATCTGTACATTTTTTTTGGATAAAACTACATACTTCAAAAACACATGGCGACATCTATTGTCAAATAGCTAAATAACACATAAATAAATTTTCATTAAAATAACTATTTAATGAATAAAATAGCGCTGTTAATATTTCTTTTAAGATAAGTTTTTTTAATAGTTTTAACATAATATATAAGTAAGTTACCTTGCTAAAATATTAATAGCATTATCGTGCTTTTACTTTAACCAGTTTTTGTATTTTTTCTCAGAAATGAGATATTTTCCTGCGGTAAAAAGAATCCTATGTGTTGATCCGGATAACCTGCTATTACCATACCAAATTTCATAAAAATCCCTCTAGTGGTTTTTCTGTGATGCGGTCACATACAGACAGACAGAAAAAAATCTAAAAACTATAGATTCGGGCTCTATATTACTAAAAATGAATATTTAAATAAGATTTTCCGAAAAAATATTGAATTTAGGGGTTCGGCTTAGTTACAATTTTATTGTATGTATAGTTACTAATTTATGAAGCGAAAAAGTTTGCTTTACTGATAATTTAAACACGGGCGGAGCCGCGGGTGATTTAGTAGTAATTCTAATAAAATCGAAAAAAGTTCATATCTGTACATTAATTTTTTTGGGATTAAAACTATGTATTTTAAAAACACATGGCGACATCTATTGTCGAATATCTAAATAACACATAAATAAATATTAATTAAAATAACTATTTTAATGGATAAAATAGCGCTTTTGATAATTTGATTTTCAAGATAAGCTATTTTTATAGTTTTTACCATATTTTGTAAGTTACCTTGTTAAACTGTTTACAAATAGTATCGTCGTGGTTTTGTTCCTACCAGTTTTTGTATTTTTTTTCAGAAATGAGATATTTTCTCGCGGTAAAAAGTATCCTATATGTTGACCCGGATAACCAGCTATCATCATACCAAATTTCATCAAAATCCCTCCAGTGGTTTTTCTGTGATGCGGTAACAGACAGACAGACAGACAGACAGACAGACAGACAGACAGACAGACAAAAATTCTAAAAACTATAGATTCGGCCTCTGCATCGATAATAATGTCTATTTCAATAAGATTTTCCAAAAAATATTTAATGTACAGATTCGGCTTAGTTAGAATTTTATAATATGTATAGATATATATATATATATAACGAATATTCATTATTCATAAGCATCATTGGTTCCGCTAAATTTTATTATAATATAGTGTTATAAAATTGTCTCTACTCTTTAAAAGCAATAAAATATAACTGCAAACCAAAAAACAAAAGCTAGTATTATTATTTAAGACTACAATTATCCAACGTGTTGCTAGTACGAGGTATAAGATAATTGATTCATTTATAGATATAATACGGTTTTCCCATATTTCTATGGAAAGCTATAACATGTTAACTGGTTTATTATTTACCATGCCATACCACTCATGTTCTGGATAAAAAATTGAAACTGTAATATCAAGATTAATATATTCAACATTCTTAGCGTTCCACTGTTTTCTTTTCATTAAGCTAGAAGGTAAGGTAGTACTTAAAATTCACATATCTTTAGAAGACTAGATAGAGTTTTCTCAGACATTCAGGCTTTGTTGATTAATTAATGTTTCCTTCGACTCATTAGTAAGAAATCATGTTGAAAAATAATAGTACCTACATAACAAATCCAGAGAGAAATGAGGTACGACTCGGGCTTGAACCCACTTCACTTAAAAATGCGAGCGATTACCACTGAACTAGTTTAAAAAATAAAGTCATATTAGGATTTCTTAGTACTTGCTTTGATTTACGCGAATATATATTCAAACCTTTTTAACATCCCACTGCTGGGCACAGGCCTTCCAATGCGAGAGGGATCAAGGCACAGTCCACAACGCTGGCCAAGTGCGGATTGGCAAAGTTTACATGTCTTTCGATAACTTGAAAGCTTCTCTCAAACATGCAGATATCCTCAGGATGTTTCCCTTAACCGTACTACAAGTGGTAATCACGTTAGAAATTATTCGCACATGAAAATATCAGAGGTGCGAGACCCGGGATTTGAACCCGCTTCACTTGGTTTCCCAAGCCAGCGCGTTACTGGGCTACCACTGTCTTCGAATACGCGATTATGTGACATTTTATGTAAAAAATTTTTTTTCCGAAATTTTCCCAGTTTTATTTTTGATCTTATTAGAATTCTTGATTGAATCTTAATCGCTCTTGTAGGAGATACCCATGTGATGAGTCAAGAGTATTTCTCATTTATTAACAAAATTAACCTATATTGGAAAAACCTACAAAACCATATTTCTTAATTTAAAAATGTGTATCCTATTACGCCAATTAACGCTTTAATTTATTTCAGTTTATGGCGCCAAATAAGACGGCTACGCATTTTTTATGACAATGACAAGTTAAAAATTTACATAGTGGTCTAAGTAATTTTTATTGGCATTTTCGTTATCATAATTTACACTTTACAAACAAAAAACATAGTTATGTAGGAGTAGAAGCTCATATATTATAAGTCAAATAGATCTATAAATATAATAATATTTTAACTAAGCCGAATCTGTACATTAAATATATTTTGGAAAATCTTATTGAAAGTGATATTGTTATCGATACAGGGACCGAATTTCTAGTTTTTAGAATTTTTTTGTCTGTCTGTGACCACATCTCGAAAAAAAACTGGAGGGATTTTGATTGAATTTGGTATAATGATAGCCGGTTGGTTTGGTTATCCGGGTCACACATATAGGATACTTTTTACTGCGGGAAAATATCTGATCTTTGAAAAATCTACACTAAACGTTAAAATGTAAGTAGGGATGAACCCGAGCGGAGCGAGGGTAAGTCGCTAGTAATTGTATAAAATTTCCGTTTAAAGCCTAGCTTTTAGATTAAAGAAAGATCGTAAATAGAAAGAATAACATTTTGGTTTAAAGCTTAAAGTTAAACTATTAATTCGGACACAAAATTTAAAATGACCCTTGTGAAACGCATTTTTTTAAAATTATTAATTTCTCATACAAATTCTTGTTAACTACAAAATGCAAGAAAAAAAAATGAAACTAAAAATATACTGCAAATTAATTACAATTGAATAAAAATATAAAATAAATACAAATAATATAAAATAAATAAAAATAATCCATACTAATATTCTAAATGTGAAGGTTTCTGAGTAGGTATGTATGGATGTTTGTTACTCTTTCATGCAAGATCGGCTGGACGGATCTGGATGAAATTTGACACAGAGATAGATTATAGACTGGAATAGCACATAGGTTACTTTTTATTCCGGAAAAATTTCGGTTCCCGTGGGATAGATTTGTTTTCGTTTTTCGCTAGTAATAAAATAAATACAAATTAATTCGCAGTTCTTTCGATTTACAATAATAAATTTCGTTCACTATGAACTATCAATTATCACAGCACCTTGAATTTTGGCCAAAATTATATACGAAAGCTGTACCTACTTACAAATATAATTGAAATATTTATCTGTAACTTTAAAACAACTGTTTTTAGTACATGCGTTTAATAGCGCGATACAAAATTATACCACTATCTTTTCTTTGTCTTATTATCTGGCCTAGTCTTTGATATGGCTTAGTCGATTTTGACGAAACTTTCACTGGTGGAATTTCAATTGGTCGTTAGAGAAAGGCATACAATTGTACGTATGTTTTATTTCTAATTTTAAATTAATATTTTTTCACCATTTGAACAATAATTCAGGCTTTTAAATTTTAGACTCCAGTTTATATATTTAATGAAGTTTTATACTTAATAAAGTTCTTCGATTATATCTAGACAGATAAATAAAATTGAAGTGTCTGTTTGTAATGTTAAAATAACAGCTTTATATTGAATGCATATGGAATTATATACCTACGGCACATATAAGAAAAACACAATTTTTAAAATTTTTGTCTGTCTGTCTGTTTGTTCCAGCTAATCTCCGAAACGGCTGGACTAATTTTAACGGGACTTTCACTGGCGGATAGCTGATATTATAAGGAGTAACTTAGGCTACTTTTATTTTAGAAAAAGAATTAGGGTTTTGCTCAAAAAAATTAAAACGTATCTGGGGACGAACCCGAGAGAAGTGAGGTGAGGCGCTAGTCTAAAAATACCTTCGAAACGGATTTAACTTGTATATGTTTTTATGTACATAAACATATGTTTTTCCCACCAAATATGCGTAGATAATTCCTGTGGTTTTGTTGTGACGTAAAACTAATGACTGTAATATTTTGTTTTCTATCTTGATTACCTTAATTTAATATATGCGTAGTGTAATTTAAAAATATTTTGAATATAAGAACTTTTTCTAATATTTTATTAAATTATAGA
This sequence comes from Fabriciana adippe, assembly GCA_905404265.1. Classification (NCBI taxonomy): domain Eukaryota; kingdom Metazoa; phylum Arthropoda; class Insecta; order Lepidoptera; family Nymphalidae; genus Fabriciana; species Fabriciana adippe. The sequence goes on from FR989995.1 coordinate 4,161,134, forward strand.
AAACATCTGGTTTATACAAGTAGGTACCTACTCCTAACACGAAACAAATTCAAACATATGAAAACGTTTATCATAAAGTAGCCCATATAAATTTAGACACGGATATATTAAAATAAACATAATTTTAACATATGGCAAGCAATTGTCGCTATTATTAATTGAAGGCAAAACTTAGGTATGACTGTATATTTTGTATCTTTTGCTTTTGACCTCGTTAGACGAAGTAAATAGCATAACATAATTTTTATTTAATAACCGGCAATCCAGCCGGTCACGAAGCCATAAAACGCACAAGGAGGCGGTCCACCTTCGTGGATAGCGTTACCATGCGGGTTGCTCCAGGTACTTCTCTGATAGCAGAGTAAATCGTTGGAGCAACCCTATGGTTGTTGTGGTCTGCCTCGTTAGGCTAGCCGTAGGGACATTATGATTGAGTGCGTAAGCGATCCTATGACGCCCCTTTAAGATGGGGGGAGGTTCTGTTGGGTTTGAGTGTGTACCGGTATTTTGGCCGGTAAATTCCACATAACGACCTGTACCTATTTTTGCACGTAGTATACGTAAACACATTTCCTAACGTTAAAGAAAATAAACAAGAGAGAATACACTAATATATAATAAACATTTAATATTAGTGCATTTTGATAACTTCGTTTGTTTTTTATATAGTATGATAAAAAAAAACACTTTAAAATTCTAGGAAATTATAAATGAATACGCGGAAGGTCTCACACTGTCTGTTTGTAACTGTGACGCACTCGCGATTATTACGAGTATTATGTATCAAAGCGATTTTAAATCTTGGTAAGATTTAAAATCGCTTCGTTTCAGCGGTTTCTATGTTCTATGAAGGTGTACTACTACTTAATTAGATGTACTGTTGTAGAAAGCTCAAGCATGGTTTTCGTTCACATTGAATGAAAATGTCGGGCGTCGCAGGATCCCTAACGCACTTAATCACGATACCTCGACGGCTGGCCTACCGAGGCTAACCAGAATAACCACAGAGCTACTCCCACGATCCAGTCTTCTATGAAGAAGGACCTCCCAAATACGAAATATGTAACAATACGTATTATATAATAAACCAGACTTTAAAATCCAATTTAAACGTATTGGGCTTATTAAATCAAACTAAATAAGCACAAATTCAAACTATTTACTAGGAGCCGTTGAAGAATACCACTAATCATATTCTGACCTCACCATCAAATCAGCTCCAAGATACCGAATTACTATACTATCATCGGAATTAGAAGTAGGTAATGAAAAAATCTAATTAAATTTGTTAACATATTTAAAATTTCATGGATTTCCCTGATTTTCTCGAAAACTGTATACTCTATCTATACATCTATACAGATAAATAAAATTAGAGTGTCTGTTTGTAATATTAAAATAACCGCTTTTTACTAAATGCATATGGATGTATACACGATACACATACCAAAACAACATTTTTTACAATTTTTGTCTGTCTGTCTGTCTGTCTGTCTGTCTGTTTGTTCCGGCTAATCTCCGAAACGGCTGGACCTATTTTGACGGGACTTTCACTGGCAGATAACTGATGTTATAAGGAGTAACTTAGGCTACTTTTATTTTAGAAAAAGAATCAGGGTTCCGCGAAAAAAAATGAAAACCCATGAAATTGTGAACAAAATCCGCGTACGGCGTACGCATCCGAGCGAAGCGAGGGTAAATCGCTATATAATTTTAATGAATATCTTAGGAGTAGCAAGCTACTATTTATGTATAAAAATAGCTAACAGTGAAAACATACCTAGGGACGAACGAGAGCGAAGCGAGCGTGAGTCGCTAGTGTCAAATAAAATTATATGGGATCTTAATACAATACCGTTTAAAGTCGCAAAGTCGGTCAAGTCGTCTCCGAGAAATCGATACATACATACAGACGAACATAGAACCTCTTCCTTTTCAGAAGTCGGTTAAAAAATAATAAGTCAATTAAATCAAAAACATTATCAGATACGTAACACATTAAGAGTTAGAGACGCCCTATTACGTGTTTACATGCCGAGCGGCCGTAGGTAATTCCAAGGACACTGTCAATACAAAATACTGCTCACTTAATTATATACTATGCTTCTATTATCTTAAGACTAGCAGAACCCGCAGTTTCGCTAGCGATTAAACTACGAAAAATACGAAATTTCATGCAAATATGTCCAAGGAATAAAAAGTTTCACACAAACTTTTATCCCCTATTCACCCTCTTGGGGGTTGAATTTTGAAAAATACTTCCTTAGTGGATGCCTTCGTCGTATGAGGAATACGTGTGCGAAATTTCAATTTTCTAGCCTTTCCAGGGTTTGGCCTGTGCGTCGATACATCAGTCAATCACTTTTGCCTTTTATATATAGGTATAGATGATTAAAGAGTTTGGTTATTTTAATTTTTTTAAATGTTGCTAGTCCTTTTTGTTTATGTATGTATATTGTATAATGTATATTCATTAGCTTTAGATTGATTATTTTTACCTAAAATTCTCTTTATTATTCGAATAGGTTATTTGTTATATTTTTCCATATTATTTTAAATAGGAAAGTTTTTACAAAGCGTCATCGCTTAACACGTTCACTGCGGCAATAGGTCGAATCAACCCGATACGAGACTTCCCCGTGGTGCGGCACGAAAAATCTGTGTCTTACCGCTGGTGCGGGATAGACATCTCTTTCGTTTTATGAAATAAAAAAGGGACTTTTAAAGTTTTATTTTTACCTCTTCAAATATTTGACGTAGATACAAAAAAAATATATCAGATCTATTCGACCTTATAACGACTAGCAGTAAAGATTTTTCGCTAGCTGCGGTTATCAGGTCTTTCAGACCTGATGACCCGATGACCCGATAGCAGCACCAGATTTCGTGTTCATCACACTAGTGTTGCACATAAGTTAGCAACGTCTAAGTCGTTATCGACGTATTGTAATTATTGTTACGAGTGGTAAGCAGTTTTGACAAAATGAAGAGGTCGAGATGTAGAAAAATGCTTTTGACGTGTGAAGGTGAAGTTGAAAGGAATAATAGAACCCGGAACGAAACTGTAAGTCCCGGAATATTTACTAGTCACACGCAAAGTGAAAAAGGTTAAATCTTTTTGCGAAGTATGAAGAAAAACCATTTGTTGTAATGAAAAACATATTTCTAATATTTTTTAATTGTCGATAAGTACCTTTTATTTCAACAAAACTTACTATTCATCTCATCGTTGTTTTACTTGTACAACACTAATCTTTTATCGATACACTTTACAAGCAGTGCGGATATCGGGTGAAAACGACCCGAAAATTTTGACAAATCGTTAACATAAGTTACAATAGCCGGATTTTGTTACGAATGAATAAATATACGAAATGATTATTAAAAAATATGTTTTATGAAGAAAATTTAAAAAAATCATTATAATTGCTTCAAAATCCACTTCTAAATACATGTATACCGAACAGATATTTTCGACCCGACAACGCACTCCAAGATCATCACGCTTCAGGTCTTAGGGACCTTATATAGCACTAGCTGAAAGTCATCTAAAAATCTTAACGCAGTGAACGTGTTAATTTATAATTAACATATCTAATTTATGTGAATCGTCCGCAAAACCTAATACCAAAAAAAAAACAACTTCCAAGAAGTCAGTTATTTTTGAAAAGTACATAAAAATAAGTAATATTATTGTTTGTACATTTTGTATACCGAAAATTCGATACCATGCGGGTTGCTCCTGGTACTTCTCTGATAGCAGAGTGGACTGTGGACCAACCCTATGGTTGTTGTGGTCTGCTTCGGCAGACCTGCCGTCGGAGCGTCGTAGTTGAATGCGTAAGCGATCCTGCGACGCCCCATTAAGGTGGAGGAAGTATTGTTGGGCTTTAGTGGGTAGTACTGGCCTTTTTAGCCAGTGAGTCTCACATAACAACCTGTATGTCTACAGGTGGTATACGTAAATACATTTCCCAACATAAAAAAATAGGACATTATCCCTGAGTGTTATAAGCGACTTATTAACTACGTATAAAAATTAGCTGCATTAAAACGTGAAAAATTGTTACCAACTTATCCTCCTTGTCTACTCCATAAGGAAATACGCCATGGAACTAAGTATGATATTCGAGTGTAAAAGGGTGAGACGCTTTAGTTCGAAAATAAATTATATTTTTATCTTTTACTTTTTAGTGTTAAAATAATATATTTTTTTCGAAATTATTTTTAACTGTTATTTGATAGTACGATTTGGCGTGGAGGACAAAGAGGTGTGGTAAGGTGAAAGAAGAAGGAGAACCGTTGAGGAGTTCCCTCGTGAGGAGCTGATCCTGGCATCATCAGGATGATATCATATATATGTATATATATATATATATATATATATATATATATATATATATATATATATATATTATATATATATATATATTATATATCGACATTTAGTCCGGAGGCTATTATTTTATTCGTATGAACAATTCACTTTTTTTTTAATATACCTATAATTTTTAATTAAAAACATTTTATCCTAAATCTGAAATAAAAATTCAAAGTTATTTTAATCATACATTCAACCAAAGAGGTGTGATACAAATAAAATTCCATTATAACGTCTGTGTTATACTAAAATTAGATTAGATGGAAAAATATAAATTTTATTATACATTTTTATATGTTTATAAAACTGGGCTATATGTTTTAATCGGATATGTTACGCAATTGGTTTTTTTTTTAATTTTTATATATTTTTATTATATAGGAAACAGACTGTTTTTATCTGGGGAATATTATATTTTATAAAAAATCACTAAACCACGTCCGGAGCTTAAGCGAAGCTGGAGCCGATGGCTAATCATCGTTAACAATCATTAACATATTTAATTACATACTTAATATGTAAATAAGAACGTAATAAAGCAAATGTCCTCAAATAAATTATCTACTTCTTAGTAGTTAGTACACACATCACCAGTTGTCGAAGCAAGGTTCCATTATTTATTCGATTATTGAATGAAATATCAAACGGTCAAGCTGACAATGCCAATTAGTTTTATGGCTACGCTGTCGAATACAATTGTCAATTATTTGGAAATACAAGGAAACTAATTATCTTGTAAAACAAATTCTTCATTTTTATGTTTTTGTATATAATACTAGAGACTCACCCTCGCTTCGCTTCGGGTTCGTCCCTACACAAAAAATATCTATCCCACGGGAACCGTACATTTTTCCGGGATGATATATAACCTATAGCCTTCCTCAGTTAACTGGCTATCTAATGCAAAAAGAATGTTTCAAATCGCTTTAGTAGTTCCTGAGATTAGCGCGTTCAACCAAACAAACAAACTCTTTAGCTTTATAATATTAGTATAGAATCACATTAAAAATCTTTATCTAATTATACATAATAAATATTTCATACTTTCATTTCAACTTTCGCCGAGCCGCTTAATACGATATAGAGCTTATTATTATATTAATATACTTTAAAGAAATCTAGATATTCTAAGGTAGATGTAATAGTGTGAGTAGTAATAAGAGTGGAAGCCCATTGGCCCATTGGCACATGAAATGTCAAGCATGATCACGCATTGTAGTGGATTCAAACCCAGAGTCTTAATTTACCAATGATTTCTAGCATAATTACTAATTACTAAAAGGTACGGTCAATGGAAGCATTGTGAGAAAACCTGCATGTCTGAGGGGTCCAAACTAGTTTTCTAATATAGACTTGTGAAGTTCCTCAACCCGCATTTGGCCTATGGCTGTAGAAGACTATTATGACCATAATCACTATGTATACAAAGAAAATGTTAAAAATGAATAACCAATTACTATTATGTACTCATTATTTGTATCAAGAGATGCGTAAGACAAGACCTAAAATAAATGGAAGTGGTAATTGTAAAATTTAGAACAGACCCAGATTTTATTTACATAGGCATTGTTTTAAAAGATTCTATGAAGATTCACAAAGTACTTTGGGACATCGTTTTTGAATATTATAATAAAAATTACAAATATTTCTACAATAATACAATAATTATTGTTCATGAAATTAAAATTGAGAATACGACCTAATTTAGTAATGGTATGTGTCTTGATACTGTTAGAGGATGCGTCCAAGACGAAATGTGTTTGACGCTTTTCCAACTGATATCTTCAAGCAAGTATTTTAGTAAGCCCTTAGCGGTCTTCGCATATTAAAATTTTTTTTTTTTTTTTTTTCAATTTTATTTAAGATTCCCAACAAAAGATACACTCTTTACATTTATAAGTATTCCGAGAAGTAATGTTCATATAAATTACCACCCTACTATGATCAATTAGTAGCCCAATATTATATCAAACGATCCATCACCGTTTTATAACATCAATTATGAGATAAAAATTCGTCAACTGAGTGATCGTAATCTAACCACCAGACAGATCAGTCAGTTGTAGTTCATATCTCGAATATATAAGACGTCGCGTGTGCGTATCAAACTTCTCGATAAACCTGTCGGTACGCGGAAACATATTTTATAGAACGTGAAAATACGCAAAAGTAGTGTTAGTGTTAACTAAGGAACGCTTAAGTTGTGCAATAAAAAGTACTCTAATTGTAAAATTTCTTCTTATTCCATTGAAATGAAATCAAATTCATTATTTTTACTTAAGTTCATAATGTGAATGCACTTTGGACATAACCAGTTCTAAAGGTTTCGATCACTTAAACTTTATAAAACTTTAATAAGCTATTAAATAAAATATTAGAAACCAATGATATTTAAATACAGTTGAGCTTCACTCAATAAAACCTGTTCTAGGACCAGAAATAACTTGTGCTAAACAAAATATTTATCATCATCTTCATTTTTTGCTCAACAACAAGTGTATCGTGGGGCGAGTATAAGAATATTTTATTAAAATAATATATTTGTTGTGATACGTGAAAGAAAAAAATATCTATATGTTATATACAAGTGAAGGATTTGGGTAAAACCGTGAACTAACAAAATAAATAAACAAAAAGATCGTTTGACATCATCAAGAAGATCTAAAGCGAATAACGTGTATCTATACGCTATATTCACAGGTGCGGAATTCCCTCATTGAGTAATTTACGTATTGTCAGCTCGTAGGTATATATTATATAAAACTTTTAATTTGCGTGACTCGAATGCTGGTCATTTAAAATGATTTTTGTGTGACAGAGTCACAACCGTAACAAACTGTTTTTTTAATAGTACTCCGGAAACGATAAGAGATGTTGAAACTGACTATTTTATTAATACTTGTGTCTAATAGTATATCTGACCCTTGTAACGATGAGGATAATATCGATATAATTGACGGAGTCCATTCTAACGGTGAAATTGTGCATGGTCTTAAAAATGGACGTGATGAATATTTTATCGATAAAAATGTCACGAGAGACTGTGTGTGTGAGAAAAAAATTTGTATCCAGAAATGTTGTCCACTCGGCTACGCTTATTATAATAAAAACTGCACAAAAGTGCAAGAGCAGTTCAATCCTACGATTGTAGACGAATATTTAAATGTGCAGAATATAAATATCACAGAACATTTCCATTTTAAACCTACTAAACCAGTATGCACCGATGAAGAGGTGCGAATTCGTACACTACAAGCGTTCACTCAAATCCTTCTTAGAACCGTAAGTAATTTTAAAATATATGTAGTTTTGAAAGGGTGTCTTTTTTCTGTTTTCTAATTTCATAACAAGTTATACGAAACAAAATTATTGATTTCAAGGATTTTAATTTGATTTGAAATAAATTTTACCTCATCACATGCCATGCAAAATAAAAAAGCAATATAACGCTGGGTTTTAGTCATATTATTAAGTTTTATTTTATATACTAGGTATCTACAATATTGACTATCGTCCTCATTAAGAGAGAGGCGACCGCTTTCCTTCCCGCTACAATATTAATTAATATTAGGCATAGCTATGTTCGAGAACCTGCTAGTTATACCCAGACGACACGTTTGGCTCAGTTTGTAGTGACCCTACTTGCCGTGCCAGCGGTCGCGGGTTCGAGCCCCGCTGGGGGCATCATTTGTGTGATGAGCATTAATGTTTGTACTCCAGTCATCGGTGTTTATATTTATAATATGTATGTATTTAAAATTATATATGTGTAGTGTATCAACTATCTGGTATTCATAACACAAGCCTCGTAGCTTTACATGGAACTAGATGGCGCTGTGTATTAATGTCCCAATATATTTATTTATTTATTATTTATAGTCCAATGTATCATATTTGCCTACTATGTTGTGTGTACAATTTAACATGTCTTACTGTTACTATCTTTGAAGAAGCTTAAAAACCACCTAAAACCACTTCATTATATGACTTATCTTTATCTTTCTTTATATGAGATAACGTGAAACGGGGATCATATTTTTACAATTTCTTTAAATCCTAAAAAAAAAAACTTAAAACACAATAAAATAACATGACGTACCATTCCTATAATGTCCTTAAAACGTGGCAAATAAATATTTCCGAAAATAATTCATGTATTATAATGAACTCTAATTCAACACAATTTCTAATTCTAAAGACAATTTTTTCAAATTTTATACAAAAGTTATAAAATAATCGACATATGATTACTAAATAGCGAAAACTACTTTTAATAACATACATGTTATTAACAAAAGAAAGTATCTATTTTCTCCAACAAATACTAGGTCTCATAAAACTTGTTTGCAACCTGTAACGGAAACCGAGAATCTGCGAAGCGACTTTATTTCTCCTCTATGTTAAGTTTCCATACTTTTGTGGTACTTCTTAATTATCTAGTTTTGCTTATGTGTTTTTTTTATGAGCATTTTTGCAAAGTTTAAGGTCATACTTGTATTTTTGGACTTCTTCGAAAAAGAAGAAGCACATATTTATTTTATTGTATTTCAATTATAATTAAATTAATAAAAATCACTTACTAACTAAACATGAAATCTGGAAACTATTTGGCCTAAGAACTCGAATTTTGGTAGGTAGGTATTGGTAGGTGAAATTTGTCTAAAAGCTATCTATAGTTTATAATATGAAATGTATGTAAGAGTATGTTCTATTTTTCTACTGCTGATATATAATAAAACCTGCCAAGTGCGAGTCGTTCGAAGGGTTCCATACCATTATCTATAAAAATGACAAATAAATCATGTCTACTGTATGGGAGTCCCACTTAAATATTTTTTTATTCTGTTTTTTAATGTTTGTTATTATAGCGGCAACAGAAATACATCACCTGTGAAAGTTTCAACTATCTAACTATCACGGTTCATGAGACACAGCCTGGTGACAGACGGACAGACAGACAGGCGGATGGACAACGGAGTCTTAGTAATAGGGTCCCGTTTTACCCTTTGGGTACGAAATCCTAAAAATGAGTTGTCCTGGTTAGTGATTAGGTACACAAAAGTAACACGACATTAGTGTCCCATAATATATTAAATCCCCTAATTTATTGATAAATTACAGTTTTTTGCAATTCTCAATATCTAACCTCTCCTCTGGACCTCCGATTTATATAAAACTTAGGTAGTTTTGAATTCATTAGCCGAAGATATTATTACAATAAAAAGATTTCAACGAAACCCGTTAATAAAAACATACAGACATAATATCGATATATGTACAAACAAGTTTACTATTGATACCTCATTAGTCATGACATAGATGACAGAATAATTATATTTTTTATTCTTTATTGCACTTTAAATGTGATACAGAAAAAAACAACAATAAACATAGTTCACAAAGGTGGACTTATCTCTAAAAGAGATCTTTTCCAGTCAACCTCTGGATGTGGAAGAAGATGTTTGTTTGGTTATATCAAAATAAAAAAGAATATTTTTTTCAAGGTGTCATTTTAGATGCTTCACGTATTCATATTGGTAAACTTGAAAAGATTCCCAAAACAAAACCAAAGTACATAAAGTAATCGAGATATAATGTTATTTAATTATTACTTAGCAAATTAATAAATTATTCTAAAGACCATCTAAATTATTACTAAATAACGTCTTCTTACTTAATGATTAGAATAATTAGAATAATTATTTTTCATTAGAAAGGTACAGTGATTTTACAATAATTATACTAAAACTAATAATTGTATTCGTAGGGATGGAATTTTTATTGGACACTAGCGACCCACCCTCGCTCCGCTCGGGTTCGTCCCTACTGACGTTTTAACGTTTAGTATAAATTTCGCAGAGATGTGATACTGTCCTACAGTAAAAAGTATCCTATATGTTGATCCGGATATTAACCAGCTATCACCATAGCAAATTTCATCAAAATCTCTTCAGAATTTTTCTGTGATGCGATAACAGAAAGACAGACAGACAAAAATTCTAAAAACTATAGATTCAGCCTCTGTATCGATAATAATGTATGTTTCGATAAGATTTTCTAAAAAATATTTAATGTACAGATTCGCCTTAGTTACTATTTTGTCATACTTATATGATTTGATTTATGTAAATGTACATATGATAATATTCGTGAAGCATAAAAAGATATAAAAAGAAAAGACCCGACTGCGTAAAAACAAATTAAAAAGATAATAATTTGTAGAGATAACATAGTATTATGCAGTGGGAGACATACATATGTTTATACCACTTGTTACTAGTCTTACTACGGTTACGATTTTATTTACTACATTTCGCGGATTTATTTAGATGGTTGGTTCTCAACCAACAATCAAAATAAATCCTCGAAAAAATCCCAAAAGATAGTTCCGTTAAATTGTCAGTAAATACGGACTAAGTATATTTGCATCTGTATTTAAATAAAAGTTTAGGATTTCAATTTTTTTTTTAATAGAAAAAGCTATATATGTATGTATATGTAACAAATTATTTAATGAGTTAAAAGCAGGAAAGAACCTGTTAATTTATGAAGTAAAAACAATACATCGTTATTTTTAAGTGCCACGCACTATAAGGAAGAGATAATAAATATCATTAAAAAAAATACATTTACTAAGATAGAAACAATAATCTATTAAATATTATATCAATGAATTATGCCAAAAATATTTTTATTTCTACCATATTCAATTTCAATGATGAATCTCAATATCCAAATAAGTACTCCTATTGATAGAAGAATATATATTTTGCGATTGTATATCGTCACCTTATACACCTTATGGAGTCGCTGACCCTTACATATTATGTATGTGTCCAAAATTTTATTTTATTTGGGATTTTTAATTTATACTAAAATTTTTGGTTTTTCCGAAGCTCCGGGCAACTTTACCAATTTTTCCTCTAAAAACTATGTTGCAATCTATACATATAATAAAATTCTAACTGGGCCGAATCGGTAAATTAATTATTTGTTGGAAAATCTTATTGAAATAGATATTATTATCGATATAGATGCCAAATCTATGGTTTTTAGAATTTTTGTCTGTCTGTGACCTCATGACAGAGAAACCACTGGAGGGATTTTGATGAAATTTGGTCTGATGGTAGCCGGTTATCCGGATCAACATATAGGATTTTTTTTTAAATGGGTAAAAATATCTCATCTCTGAAAAATCTGTACTAAACGTTATAACGTAAGTAGGAGCGAGGGTGAGTCGCTAGTTTATAAAAAAAAAATTGATGTAAAGCTATTGCATTTACCCTTTTCATCTTTCGGACCTTTACGATTCCAACAATAATTATAATGAACGTGCAAAATTTTTCCTTCAGCAAATATAAATTAGTATTGTATAAATGCCACATACCTAGTATTTAAAAGGTTCTCATTAAAGGTTGTTTTAACTTTACTTTCAGGACGGAAGTCTTTATATAGAAGTGCCCAACAAAATACCGCCATATTTAATACGAAATCCGAACAAATACTGTGTGGATACTTTTATTTTCGAAGACGCCAATGGAATCAAAACATCAACGTTCGACGCCCTGGTTTGCTTCACCGAAGATGAAGATGATGCGCATTATTTTCTTAGTTCTTCTTGTGAGTTAATTTATACACTAACTAGGAGTACCAGCGCCTTCGCCAGTGTTTAAGCTTCCTATCACTACCAAACTTCACAGGATCGCCCGCTGGTCTAATCTGACGATTGCCAGGAAATTTCATCAAAATTGCTCCAGCCGTTTTGAAGTCCATAGGGAACTACACTAATAAATACACACATCAATTTTTATATATATGTATATACTATACGACTAAACTAGTGAAAATTCAGTTAAAAATAATGTAAAATAATGACCGTTCGCGCGTGTTTGCCCGCGGACGGACATAGCTTTGCTACTTCCAATTGCAAATTTTATTTAAAAAATCAAATATGGTAATAGCACTTCTGTAATCGCGAAGAGTATTTAAAAAAGTTTCATTGAAATCTCTAACATAATTTTTTAGATAAATCTGTTCAAACACAGAATACATACAAAGAATTTTATATAATTAGTATAGATATTTGATATTTATATTAATCTAAGAAATTATATATATATATATATATATATATATATATATATATATATATATATATATATATATATACTTTACATTTCTATCATATACAAGAAAAAAACGAAGGAAGTATGAGGTCGTAAGGCATTAAGGTATAGGGTTCAAATAGAATATAGGCCAGAGATATACTATATCATAAAAATTACGGTTAAATATATAACTTTCAAATGTCAAAACACTTTGCCGTTTGCCGCAAAAACCTGTATTTTTATTTTGGCTTTGACTGTCTGTCTGCTTGTTACTTTTTTAAGACTAGATCTTTGTCATCAATGACTTGTTTAGAAACAAATAGAATTTTGCAGACATGGGATTAATTCTTAAAAACAAAATAAACTTATTTTTGTACTTATCATGAAAGAATGCGCGATCTTGGACTGAGATTCGTCTATAAAAACCTTTTTATCTCTCACGTTACACGTAAATATGCTATATAAACGATGCTTTGTTAGTACCTACTCTACAGTACAAACTAATTTTTTTATTTTGAAGTGACGACAACATGATATTTTTTGTTCTTTTTTTATTTGACTCAAAGTCGCAAATATTCCTATATTAATTATAATCTATATATCCTTACATTAATATATATATAAAAATATATTAATCCCTCGTGGCTAACATATTAACGTATATTTTTTTCAGGTATGTTAATATCATGCGTGTTTATATTAGCGACGGTGACAGTATACGCATGGCTTCCAGAATTACGTAATCTACATGGTCTAGTTTTGATGGCATATTTAGCAAGCCTTTTTGCAGCTTTCATTAATTTGGGCACCTTGCAAATATTGGTGTCCTTAAACAACATCATGCTTAGCGCTTGTATTTCAATGAGTAAGTACATTTTTTATTACCTATATTTTATCGTAAGTATTAATACCATTTTGTTAGTATCTTCGTATAAATGATTGTCTAAGTCAAATACACGCTATCGACTTAATGTCGCTTCGGTACTAAAAACACATTTTACTTTAAAGAAGACGAAAAAATGTATTTCATATATATATATATACTAGCTGACCCGGCAAACGTTGTTTTGCCATATAAATAATTTCCTATTACTAAAATGGCTATAAAAAAATAAGGGTTGATCGTAGAAGGGTGAAAATTGAGGATTGTATGTATTTTTGTATGTTGTATCATAAAAAAATAGAAATAAAATTTAGGGGTGGACTACCCCTAACATTTAGGGGGATGAAAAATAGATGTTGGCCGATTCTCATAGATACCGGATAAGCACAAAAAATTTCATCAAAATCGGTCAAGCCGTTTCGGAGGAGTATGGCAACGAAAACTGTGACACGAGAATTTTATATATTAGATATATATATATATATATATATATATATATATATATATATATATATATATATATATATATATATGTATACAAGTCTTAGAAATTAAGCTTTTCTTTTAAAAATAGAGGAAAAAACTATCTACTGTAAAGTACAATAAGTATTGGTCGTTTGAACAAATAAGCACTAAGGCGACGATTTGTATGATAAAATCTTAAAAAATAAAATAAAAACCGACTTCCAGACACTAAAAAGTAAAAAATAACTCACCGGGGGTTTTCATTTAGAATACATACCTAATCAGATATTCTCGAAGTCGATGCGCTCTGATTTGTATCGGCTGGCACCGACTTAAAATATCTGATTAGGAATCTGTTCTAAATGAAAACCCCCGTTTAGTTATTTTTTACTTTTTAGTGCCTGGAAGTCGGTTTTTATTTTATTTTTTTAAGTTTTTATTTTTCCATTTTTAGTGTAGACGTAATAAGCAGGTAGTTTGTAAGAAGAAAGATTTTAATTACATATTCGATTAAGCTTAATTTATTTAAAAATAATTTATTATTGATTTTTTAAAAAACCCCACGACCGATTTCGATAAAATTTAAATGGGACCTGGGAAATATATACCCTTTGAAACAAAAAAAAAAAGAATTTTCAAAATCGATTCAGGCGTCTTCGAGTAATCGGTGAACATACATTAAAAAAATCCGACGAATTTAAAACCTCTCCTTTTTGGAAGTCGATTGAAAAAGATAGTTGACACGCAAAAAATGCATGAGTTTTAATAAAAAAATAAAACTGCAATATTCCAACCAATATACAGTTAGATAAAAATATGTTTACCAAGCTTTGTAGAAAATTCGTGAAAGCTCTCAATTATTCAATATCCACGCTTCTGTTACGTATATTTTGTAAATGGATTTGTTATCGCTTAATTACGTGATAGCGGATTTTAGATTAGCAAGTTCGGAAAAAGCTCTTCGGAAAAGTTTATATATTATGCATTCACGAGGTTATTTTTGCTATTTTATCCTCTAAACCTTTTCGATTGTATGTATGTATGTATGTATGTATGTATGTATGTATGTATGTATGTATGTATGTATGTATGTATGTATGTATGTATGTGTGTGTATGTATGTATGTATGTTGTAATAAGAGATAACAGGATCACCCAGGATGCGCTATTAAGACGGGGAAGGTTTCGTCTCCTTTTCAGTGGTAGCACTAGCTTTTTTAGAAGTCCACAGAATGTTATATTGACAGAGTTGACGTCAATGAAAACAAGTCAGCTTCTATGACTTTTATTTAATTAAAATATAGGTTAATAACATTCTAAATTACTATCAGTCACGATCGTTTAGATTCATTAGCGTAAAATAAATAATTAGAAGTATGTTAAAAAATAATTATGACTCAATTAATCAATTTCAGTTATAAAAATAGTTAATAAACTTAGTTTTTTTTTATCTATACAATAATAAAGCAGTAACTTAGCGAAATCTGTACATGAAATATTTTTTAAAAACAATGACTATAACGTATTATGTATACGATATAGACCCCAAAACAATAGTTATTAATTTTTTTGTCTGTTTGTCTGTTTGTCTGTTTGTCTGTTTGTCTGTTTGTCTGTTTGTCTGTACGCGTTTCACGCAAAAAGTGATGAACCGATTTCAACGAAATTTTGTAAACTGATAACTTATTACTCGGGTCAACATTTAGGATAACTTTTACTTTTGGAAAATCTTTGTTTCCCGCGGGAAATCGCAATAACTGGTTTTATCGAGTCCTCCTTAGGAACCCTCCGCTGGCTAAACCTAAAGACATACATCAAAACAATGTACTAAAAAATTGTAGATCTTGAAAAGGCCAACAGAAATATCTACAACAGTATATGTCTATCTCTCAAGGTACACTCGCAACACCTATTCTTATCTATACCTATAGCAAAACTAACATAGTTAAATCGATGTGCGCGTTTCACGCAAAAAGTACTGAACCGATTTCAATTAAATTTTGTATAGTGATAGCTTATCACTCGAGTCAACATTTAGGATACCTTTTACTACAGACACATTTTTCGTTCCCGCGGGAAAACGCAATGACTGGTTCTATCGAGTCGTCCTTAGAAGTTTATATGGCTAACGCTGGCTGAACCTTAAGAGATAAATCAAAACAATGTACTAGAAAATTGTAGGTCTTAAAAAGTTCTACAGAAAAGTTCTCAACGGTATATGTCTATCTCCTAAAGTACACTCGCTATAACTATTTTTATTAAATGATATTACTGTTTTCTTATACGAGTACGTTATCTATACTATAATAAAGCAGTAACTTAGCGAAATCTGTACATGAAATATTTTTTAAAAACAATGACTATAACGTATTATGTATACGATATAGACCCCAAAACAATAGTTATTAATTTTTTTGTCTGTTTGTCTGTTTGTCTGTTTGTCTGTACGCGTTTCACGCAAAAAGTAATGAACCGATTTCAACGAAATTTTGTGAACTGATAACTTATTACTCGGGTCAACATTTAGGATAACTTTTACTTTTGGAAAATCTTTGTTTCCCGCGGGAAATCGCAATAACTGGTTTTATCGAGTCCTCCTTAGGAACCCTCCGCTGGCTAAACCTAAAGACATACATCAAAACAATGTACTAAAAAATTGTAGATCTTGAAAAGGCCAACAGAAATATCTACAACAGTATATGTCTATCTCTCAAGGTACACTCGCAACACCTATTCTTATCTATACCTATAGCAAAACTAACATAGTTAAATCGATGTGCGCGTTTCACGCAAAAAGTACTGAACCGATTTCAATTAAATTTTGTATAGTGATAGCTTATCACTTGAGTCAACATTTAGGATACCTTTTACTACAAGCACATTTTTCGTTCCCGCGGGAAAACGCAATGACTGGTTCTATCGAGTCGTCCTTAGAAGTTTATATGGCTAACGCTGGCTGAACCTTAAGAGATAAATCAAAACAATGTACTAGAAAATTGTAGGTCTTAAAAAGTTCTACAGAAAAGTTCTCAACGGTATATGTCTATCTCCTAAAGTACACTCGCTATAACTATTTTTATTAAATGATATTACTGTTTTCTTATACGAGTACGTTATCTATCTATACTATAATAAAGCAGTAACTTAGCGAAATCTGTACATGAAATATTTTTTAAAAACAATGACTATAACGTATTATGTATACGATATAGACCCCAAAACAATAGTTATTAATTTTTTTGTCTGTTTGTCTGTTTGTCTGTTTGTCTGTTTGTCTGTTTGTCTATACGCGTTTCACGCAAAAAGTGATGAACCGATTTCAACGAAATTTTGTAAACTGATAACTTATTACTCGGGTCAACATTTAGGATAACTTTTACTTTTGGAAAATCTTTGTTTCCCGCGGGAAATCGCAATAACTGGTTTTATCGAGTCCTCCTTAGGAACCCTCCGCTGGCTAAACCTAAAGACATACATCAAAACAATGTACTAAAAAATTGTAGATCTTGAAAAGGCCAACAGAAATATCTACAACAGTATATGTCTATCTCTCAAGGTACACTCGCAACACCTATTCTTATCTATACCTATAGCAAAACTAACATAGTTAAATCGATGTGCGCGTTTCACGCAAAAAGTACTGAACCGATTTCAATTAAATTTTGTATAGTGATAGCTTATCACTCGAGTCAACATTTAGGATACCTTTTACTACAGACACATTTTTCGTTCCCGCGGGAAAACGCAATGACTGGTTCTATCGAGTCGTCCTTAGAAGTTTATATGGCTAACGCTGGCTGAACCTTAAGAGATAAATCAAAACAATGTACTAGAAAATTGTAGGTCTTAAAAAGTTCTACAGAAAAGTTCTCAACGGTATATGTCTATCTCCTAAAGTACACTCGCTATAACTATTTTTATTAAATGATATTACTGTTTTCTTATACGAGTACGTTATCTATACTATAATAAAGCAGTAACTTAGCGAAATCTGTACATGAAATATTTTTTAAAAACAATGACTATAACGTATTATGTATACGATATAGACCCCAAAACAATAGTTATTAATTTTTTTGTCTGTTTGTCTGTTTGTCTGTTTGTCTGTTTGTCTGTTTGTCTATACGCGTTTCACGCAAAAAGTGATGAACCGATTTCAACGAAATTTTGTAAACTGATAACTTATTACTCGGGTCAACATTTAGGATAACTTTTACTTTTGGAAAATCTTTTTTTCCCGCGGGAAATCGCAATAACTGGTTTTATCGAGTCCTCCTTAGGAACCCTCCGCTGGCTAAACCTAAAGACATACATCAAAACAATGTACTAAAAAATTGTAGATCTTGAAAAGGCCAACAGAAATATCTACAACAGTATATGTCTATCTCTCAAGGTACACTCGCAACACCTATTCTTATCTATACCTATAGCAAAACTAACATAGTTAAATCGATGTGCGCGTTTCACGCAAAAAGTACTGAACCGATTTCAATTAAATTTTGTATAGTGATAGCTTATCACTCAAGTCAACATTTAGGATACCTTTTACTACAGACACATTTTTCGTTCCCGCGGGAAAACGCAATGACTGGTTCTATCGAGTCGTCCTTAGAAGTTTATATGGCTAACGCTGGCTGAACCTTAAGAGATAAATCAAAACAATGTACTAGAAAATTGTAGGTCTTAAAAAGTTCTACAGAAAAGTTCTCAACGGTATATGTCTATCTCCTAAAGTACACTCGCTATAACTATTTTTATTAAATGATATTACTGTTTTCTTATACGAGTACGTTATCTATACTATAATAAAGCAGTAACTTAGCGAAATCTGTACATGAAATATTTTTTAAAAACAATGACTATAACGTATTATGTATACGATATAGACCCCAAAACAATAGTTATTAATTTTTTTGTCTGTTTGTCTGTTTGTCTGTTTGTCTGTACGCGTTTCACGCAAAAAGTAATGAACCGATTTCAACGAAATTTTGTGAACTGATAACTTATTACTCGGGTCAACATTTAGGATAACTTTTACTTTTGGAAAATCTTTGTTTCCCGCGGGAAATCGCAATAACTGGTTTTATCGAGTCCTCCTTAGGAACCCTCCGCTGGCTAAACCTAAAGACATACATCAAAACAATGTACTAAAAAATTGTAGATCTTGAAAAGGCCAACAGAAATATCTACAACAGTATATGTCTATCTCTCAAGGTACACTCGCAACACCTATTCTTATCTATACCTATAGCAAAACTAACATAGTTAAATCGATGTGCGCGTTTCACGCAAAAAGTACTGAACCGATTTCAATTAAATTTTGTATAGTGATAGCTTATCACTCGAGTCAACATTTAGGATACCTTTTACTACAGACACATTTTTCGTTCCCGCGGGAAAACGCAATGACTGGTTCTATCGAGTCGTCCTTAGAAGTTTATATGGCTAACGCTGGCTGAACCTTAAGAGATAAATCAAAACAATGTACTAGAAAATTGTAGGTCTTAAAAAGTTCTACAGAAAAGTTCTCAACGGTATATGTCTATCTCCTAAAGTACACTCGCTATAACTATTTTTATTAAATGATATTACTGTTTTCTTATACGAGTACGTTATCTATACTATAATAAAGCAGTAACTTAGCGAAATCTGTACATGAAATATTTTTTAAAAACAATGACTATAACGTAAATTACGTTTGGGGGCAGCCAGGGGATGCAAAGAAATGCAAATCAACTTAAAATTAATTTATTATTAACTATAAGTTCTTACTACTAAGATGACTGTCGATCGATGTTAGATCAAATCAGTGAAGATGCAGCTAGGTAATGCCTTTTATACTACAATTATTGTAGGAAGTTGTGGCATCGGCACTGATGAAATGTAGGTGGCTGCTGCGCTTGCATTTGCGCTAGCGCCTGCGGCCGGCACGTCGTCTCGTTGTATGTACGTGATATTTCATGCCTATGCGGTGGTTTGGTTTTACGTAACACCTCCCCCCGTAGAACAGCGACTATTGCAGGACTTGTCCAAGATGGTCGCTGTCGGTACTGATGGTCAGTGATCGGCCCTTACTTATTTGTGGCTTCAGGGTTATTGCTGTGATTTTTGGGTTTCTGTAATTTTGGTTCCATCTCTTTAGCGTAGCTGGCGGTACAACAGCGTAGCGATTACTCATGTGGTCCTTTGATGTGGTCATTTGAATTGATGGTATATGTAAGTGGTGGCATTTCAGAGGGATGACTGCTGTAGAGAGAGATATTGTTCGTGTCCTGAGTCTATAAATCCATACAGGTTTCGACTCGCAGAGAGATAATTTCTTCGGACATTCTGTCTCTATATACCTATAATCTTAGCTAGAGAGTGCTAAAGGGTAAGGTAAGGGTGAAATGTAGGTACATGGATTCTTTAAGATTAGAGGATTTAGAAGTCAAAGTCTAATTTCAAAATGACAAAATTTATATAAAGGATTTCATTAGCTATTTATCTACTTATGATATATGAAAGATTTTTGAAAGACATACTCGTATAATAAATTAGACTGACATTATTATTTAATTCTAATTCGAATTTCGTATCATATCGTGCTTAGTAAGGTAATTTTAAATGTGGAAATGTAATCTAGGTTACCGAGTTTTTTTTTTTTTAATATATATATTAGGATCTAGACCGTCAATGAGACCTCTTTTATTACGTGCAGAATTGTTATATATTTACTAAAGAGATGTTCTATATCATGTGATTATCTTATTATAATATAATAAGGGTGGAGTCATTGGACTTCGATTACGTTGAGATCCGACTACTAGACCGCGTTTCTTCTTTTTCACGTATATGTGGATCGGAAGCTTTGCGAGTATAATGTCCTGAGAATGTCGCGTGGCTAACTTGTGTCGGGAAGCTATAGGATTTTGAATAAGAACATACTGATCGGAGCTATAGTCTGTCTCGGGTTTCAAATGTAGACTTTCTGTCAGTTGAGTTCGGTCACTGTCGAGAATTGGTACCTCTAAGATTGGAATATTGGCAGTATCTGAATTGAACTGATTTGGTGGTAAAGTGTCAGAACCTGCAATTGAGTGTGGCTTTTCTAAAACTATAGTATCCTCATTATTGAGTTCAATACGAGAAAGTGCATCTGCATTGGAATTCTGCTTGCCCTGCTTGTAAACGACTGTGAAATTATATTCGCTCAACTTGAGTTTCCACCTGGTGAGTCTAGAACCAGGTTCTTTCAGACTCATGACCCATTGTAGGGGTCTGTGATCTGTCACTATTTTGAACTTCCTTCCAAACAAGTACGGACGGAAGTATTTAGTAGCCCAGACGATGGCTAACAGTTCTTTCTCGATAGTGCTATAATTAATCTCACTTGTATTTAATGTCCTGGACGCGTAAGCTATCGGATTATCGCTACCTACTGATCCTTGAGAAAGGACAGCACCTATGGCAAAGTTAGACGCGTCAGTTGTCAATACAAAGTCCTTGGTAAAGTTGGGGCTTTGTAAGATAGGGTCGTTAGTCAGTAGTAATTTACATTTCTCAAAGCAATCAATGTATTTAGGGTGGTCATAGGTGATCTTTGGACCCTTTTTTAGACATTGCGTCATAGGTTTTGTAATACGTGCAAAGTCTGGAATAAACTTTCTATAGTATCCGAGCAAACCGAGAAAACGCTTTATTTCTGTAGCTGTTTTAGGTATGGGGAATCTCTGGATGGCAGCGATTTTATCGGGGTTAGGCTTAATACCGTCTTTACTTATTATATGACCTAAGTATGCGGTCTCTAGCTTTAGGAATTCCGACTTATCCATTCGAATTTTGAAGTTTGATTCCCTAAGTCTTTTAAATACTTTTTCTAAATTTACAATATGTTCCTGTAAAGACACACTGAACACAATTATGTTATCTAGATAGACTAGACATATAACGTTTTGGAGGTCTCTAAGGACATTATCCATAACACGTTGGAATGTAGATGGCGTATTCTTAAGACCCATAGGCATTCGCAAAAATTCGAAGTGCCTATTCTCTACATTGAAAGCTGTTTTGTGAATATCGGCTGGGTTCATTTCGACTTGGTAAAATCCACTTGCAAGGTCTAACGTAGTAAAATAATGACAGTTGCCAAGTTTATTTAATACGTCATTAATGCTAGGAATGGGGTACTTGTCATCGATGGTTTTTTCATTAACTTTTCGGAAATCAACGGCGATACGCCATTTGACTTGACCGGATGCGTCAGCTTTCTTTGGAACAACCCATATGGGAGAGCTCCATGCTGATTGTGAAGGACGAATTATACCTTGATCGAGCATTTTTGAGGTTACATCCTGAACTTCCTGTCTGTGAACGAAAGGGTATCTTAAGGTCTTAGTATAGACAGGTAATTCATCTGTGGTGCGAATACTATGTTTTATTTTACTGGTGAAACTGGAAGGTTCACCATCGAGATAAAATATATCGGCATATTGCGCACAGAGAGACTCTAAATTGGCTCGTTCTTCAGGATTCAAATTATCAGTACGTAATCGGGATAGTACTAGGGACGCACGATTGCCAGAACCTTGAGTGCGTGTGCACTGAATATTAAAAAGTTCTGCACTAACTGGTCTATTCATTGAGAATATTACATCATGCTTAGTTGGATTGGTTACCTCTATAATACCTCGATTATTCTTAACTTTGGTGATGCAATCGCGAATAGTGCAGTTAGATATTGTTTGTTCTGTCACTAGTGCCTCACCATCATGGAAATTGATAGGGACTCGAATCAATTTAGACGTATTAGCTGGTATTATATCTTCGTAAAGATTACAATTTCGCGAATTATACATGCGCAAAGGGTTGGTCGATTTGCGTGTGACTAAGACTTTGTTTTTTAAATCTATGGTAGACTCTAATTTCTCTAATAAATCCAAACCAATTAAACCATCGAAATAGTTGTGGAATTTATAAATGAAAAAGGTTATATCACAACTTTCATTAAGCTCGGCAAAGCATGGTAAAGTAATGGAATAACTGTTTCGAGTAGTCGCATGGATGTTAGTAACTTCAAAAGGTTCATAATTACACGGAATATTTGAGTAAAACCTTTCGACAGCGTCAGGACTAATAAAAGACTGATTCGCGCCTGTGTCAATTAATAATTTTAGGGGTGGATGTGCTATTTGAATAAATGGAAGTTGTCTTTGGGTCTGTAAATTAATCTCTATCTTGGCTTGTCTGACTTCCGAGTTATATTGAGAACCCTGATTTTCGAAATGAGAGGTCCCTCCTTGATCCTCTTCCACGTAAGTGGGGACATAATCACTATACATTTGTTCATACATGGGCTCGTATGTAGGTCCTAGATAGGTATTTTCGTAATAGTCATAGTCATAGTCGGGGTACTCGTAACAGTCATAGAAATCTACTTCGTTGACATTCATTTCGCGTGTCTTGAAATAATTATAAGGGGGTGGATATCCGTGTTTTGCCCAGTCATGTCTTGTCATGGGCCTAGACATAGGCTTAGGAACGAAATGGCTTACACCGCTCATGGGCTTGGGGTCATTATTAGAAATAGGTTGGTGATCTAGCCTTTGTTGAGGCATTTGAAACACGTTTCTTTGGGGTCTATAGTTAGGCGGGGATGCGCTAAACATTTGTTGAGTTCGTGTACGAGAGAATGTAGATGGTTGCGAGGGTGGTATATTGAAAGGTTTATTAATAGCTGGGTTATTACGTTGCTGTAAATACAAAATATTAATTTCCTCTTGAACAAATTCTAATGCTTTCTCTATAGTCTCTGGTCTCATACACCGAATACGTGAACCTAAGGGCTCTTTAAGGCCGCGAGTAAACGCTTGTAGGGTTAATTTTTTATATAAAATACGTTTTGCTTCTATGGTAGTGGGTATAGTTTCGTGTAAGGTAACATATGTCATTATAGTGCTAAAAAGGCTTTGACATTTTTCGTAAAACTCTTGGGGAGTAAAAAGTCCCTGTGTTAAAAGAGCTAGATCGTTGTATAAAGCGGTCTCATCTCGCTGGTCCGAGAAATTATTAACTAAGGCATTTCTTATACCTTGCCAGTTCTCAGGGATGCCATTTGAATTTATTGTACGAGCAGCATGTCCGGTAACTTTATTAAGGATACCATTTAATAAAGCTAAATTACTAAGTTCAAACCCAGGCTCGGCTCTAATAAATTGTGCAACTAATTGATCACATAAATGCACAAACCGCGTAAGTACGTTCGGGTTTCCGTCGAATTCGGGTAACAGGCGTAAGGCCTTATAAACTTGATCTACTAAATCTACGCTCATTTTACTAACTAATAAATCACTAAGTTCTGTACTTGAGCTATTTTTTTTTAAATATTATCTATATTTCTGTTTGCATCAATTTGCGTGATTCTATTAAGTGACCTAGAGGTCCGAGAGATCCGTGGGTAAAAATTTTGAAAAATAAAAAAACACACACAAAGAAAAAATAATTAAATATTTTTTTGAAAAATTAATTAAATAATTTAAGAAAAATTAATTAATTAAATAATTAATCAATAAGTTCTATTTTCTAAAATATTTCCTAATTCCCTATTCGCATCGATTTGCGATATTCTAAAATAGGAAAAAGGGAAATTAAGTTAAGGTAAAGGAAAATTATAGATAGGAGAGGTAAGCAACTCTAGTAAGATCTAGGTACTCACCAAATAATTTGTATCTCCCTGCTGTATCGATTTTTGGATACTCCTCCAGCCGCAACTCCCATAGGTTCGAAGATAGCCGCTATCGGTGAACGATTCACTGACTTTAAGTTACGACTATCCTTCCGACTGCGCCAATTACGTTTGGGGGCAGCCAGGGGATGCAAAGAAATGCAAATTAACTTAAAATTAATTTATTATTAACTATAAGTTCTTACTACTAAGATGACTGTCGATCGATGTTAGATCAAATCAGTGAAGATGCAGCTAGGTAATGCCTTTTATACTACAATTATTGTAGGAAGTTGTGGCATCGGCACTGATGAAATGTAGGTGGCTGCTGCGCTTGCATTTGCGCTAGCGCCTGCGGCCGGCACGTCGTCTCGTTGTATGTACGTGATATTTCATGCCTATGCGGTGGTTTGGTTTTACGTAACACGTATTATGTATACGATATAGACCCCAAAACAATAGTTATTAATTTTTTTGTCTGTTTGTCTGTTTGTCTGTTTGTCTGTACGCGTTTCACGCAAAAAGTAATGAACCGATTTCAACGAAATTTTGTGAACTGATAACTTATTACTCGGGTCAACATTTAGGATAACTTTTACTTTTGGAAAATCTTTGTTTCCCGCGGGAAATCGCAATAACTGGTTTTATCGAGTCCTCCTTAGGAACCCTCCGCTGGCTAAACCTAAAGACATACATCAAAACAATGTACTAAAAAATTGTAGATCTTGAAAAGGCCAACAGAAATATCTACAACAGTATATGTCTATCTCTCAAGGTACACTCGCAACACCTATTCTTATCTATACCTATAGCAAAACTAACATAGTTAAATCGATGTGCGCGTTTCACGCAAAAAGTACTGAACCGATTTCAATTAAATTTTGTATAGTGATAGCTTATTACTCGAGTCAACATTTAGGATACCTTTTACTACAAGCACATTTTTCGTTCCCGCGGGAAAACGCAATGACTGGTTCTATCGAGTCGTCCTTAGAAGTTTATATGGCTAACGCTGGCTGAACCTTAAGAGATAAATCAAAACAATGTACTAGAAAATTGTAGGTCTTAAAAAGTTCTACAGAAAAGTTCTCAACGGTATATGTCTATCTCCTAAAGTACACTCGCTATAACTATTTTTATTAAATGATATTACTGTTTTCTTATACGAGTACGTTATCTATCTATATACTATAATAAAGCAGTAACTTAGCGAAATCTGTACATGAAATATTTTTTAAAAACAATGACTATAACGTATTATGTATACGATATAGACCCCAAAACAATAGTTATTAATTTTTTTGTCTGTTTGTCTGTTTGTCTGTTTGTCTGTTTGTCTGTTTGTCTGTTTGTCTGTACGCGTTTCACGCAAAAAGTGATGAACCGATTTCAACGAAATTTTGTAAACTGATAACTTATTACTCGGGTCAACATTTAGGATAACTTTTACTTTTGGAAAATCTTTGTTTCCCGCGGGAAATCGCAATAACTGGTTTTATCGAGTCCTCCTTAGGAACCCTCCGCTGGCTAAACCTAAAGACATACATCAAAACAATGTACTAAAAAATTGTAGATCTTGAAAAGGCCAACAGAAATATCTACAACAGTATATGTCTATCTCTCAAGGTACACTCGCAACACCTATTCTTATCTATACCTATAGCAAAACTAACATAGTTAAATCGATGTGCGCGTTTCACGCAAAAAGTACTGAACCGATTTCAATTAAATTTTGTATAGTGATAGCTTATCACTCGAGTCAACATTTAGGATACCTTTTACTACAAGCACATTTTTCGTTCCCGCGGGAAAACGCAATGACTGGTTCTATCGAGTCGTCCTTAGAAGTTTATATGGCTAACGCTGGCTGAACCTTAAGAGATAAATCAAAACAATGTACTAGAAAATTGTAGGTCTTAAAAAGTTCTACAGAAAAGTTCTCAACGGTATATGTCTATCTCCTAAAGTACACTCGCTATAACTATTTTTATTAAATGATATTACTGTTTTCTTATACGAGTACGTTATCTATCTATACTATAATAAAGCAGTAACTTAGCGAAATCTGTACATGAAATATTTTTTAAAAACAATGACTATAACGTATTATGTATACGATATAGACCCCAAAACAATAGTTATTAATTTTTTTGTCTGTTTGTCTGTTTGTCTGTTTGTCTGTTTGTCTGTTTGTCTGTTTGTCTGTACGCGTTTCACGCAAAAAGTGATGAACCGATTTCAACGAAATTTTGTAAACTGATAACTTATTACTCGGGTCAACATTTAGGATAACTTTTACTTTTGGAAAATCTTTGTTTCCCGCGGGAAATCGCAATAACTGGTTTTATCGAGTCCTCCTTAGGAACCCTCCGCTGGCTAAACCTAAAGACATACATCAAAACAATGTACTAAAAAATTGTAGATCTTGAAAAGGCCAACAGAAATATCTACAACAGTATATGTCTATCTCTCAAGGTACACTCGCAACACCTATTCTTATCTATACCTATAGCAAAACTAACATAGTTAAATCGATGTGCGCGTTTCACGCAAAAAGTACTGAACCGATTTCAATTAAATTTTGTATAGTGATAGCTTATTACTCGAGTCAACATTTAGGATACCTTTTACTACAGGCACATTTTTCGTTCCCGCGGGAAAACGCAATGACTGGTTCTATCGAGTCGTCCTTAGAAGTTTATATGGCTAACGCTGGCTGAACCTTAAGAGATAAATCAAAACAATGTACTAGAAAATTGTAGGTCTTAAAAAGTTATACAGGGAAGTTCGCAATATTATATGTCTTTCACCTAAGGTACACTCGCAATTACTATTTTTATTCACTACTCGCGACTCACAGACTGACTTATCAACGTTTAGCTCAGTTCAGCAGTGAAACGTAACTAGGGACGAACCCGAGCGAAGCGAGGGTGAGTCGCTAGTATTATATATAAATATTCTATCCATGTGTTTGTTTTTTTAGTATGATCAAAAGACTACTTATACAACTAGATCTAAAACTTATATAATAAGAAATATTTCAAGCAAAACCGGTAATAAAGATATAGCAAGGAGCGGAAACATAATCATAGGACGTCAGTGTACGTAATAAGTATATGTAAATTTGTCGTACAAGAATAATTTTGTATCAACTACATATTATGTATTTAACAAGACATTTAGTATCGTTCGACCTTTTAATCCTCGATTAAAAACTTCGCTCTTATATTCAGGGCTAAATATATTTCATAAGTTTTGGAAAGTACCCAATTATACTGGCGACATACTATTAATGAAAAAGTCGGGTATTATATTGATTTCTTGTGTAGGTTATTTTTAAATATTTTTGTGTTTTAGTAGTAAAAATTAAGCAAATAAAAATTGAGTTAAATTCGTGTAAGGAGGGTTTCGTAATACTGTGTGTTTTTTGTTAAAATTCTAGGTCCAAAACTTTGGAGATATAACGAGCCCATATATTTTTTTTTGTATATTTTTATTTTGTCCAATTTTCGTATGTTTTCTAACACAAATACTGTGAATTCTATATTACTCGTATATAAAATTTGCACAGAAAAAATCACATATAAAACGTGACATAATACACTTGATGCTACTTTTGTTTTTTAATTTTATAATATTGTATAATCTTTCAATAGTATTGAGTGATTCGGAAAAAATAAAATCACACAAATAATATACGATGGGCGGATCCTGAAAAGGATTTTTTCTTCAGGAATGAAACCCTACAAAGTAATTCTATTACATATGTATATGAACCAAATAATATTTTTTTTAAATAAAAAAAAATTAAAGGATTTTCCTTTTCTAATACCAACCTACATGTTGATCATATAAATTCTAAGTTATTACCATAAGATACAATTATTGATTGTACTTTTCTAATCAATTCTACACATTATGGTGGAATGACTCATAAGAACAACACGCTTAGTGATTACTGACAACTACGCGTAAGCATGTATGATTTTTCTATTAAGAACTCAAATTGTACGCTTGGATCCAATACGTAATTATAACTCAGGTCGATATTTCTAACTTAAGTCGTACCTACAATAATTCTCACATACAAATTAGTACAATAATACCTAAATTGTAAAGTTGAGATGGAAATACAACGGTTAGGTTAGATGGCTAGGAAATAAAACTATTGTTTTAGCCACTAAAGTCATACCTCTGCAGATCTTTCAAATGTAGACTTTCAAAATACTGTTTAGTGTTTATATAAACTCGATGATATATTGACGGTATTTTAATGGATTTGGCTATTTTAAGGGATTCCATTGGAAAAGTTTACCGCAATTGGAAAATTCATTAAAATCTGAAAGTGCTTTTACAGAGTGATATGATTATGTAGAAGTACGCTCTTACTTCGCTCAGGCCCTAACTTCTGCATTAATCAAAATTATCTCTACATCATTCGCAGTGGAAATCCATAGAATCTAAGTACTAAAAAATGTTTAATACACAATTCCTTGTCTTATCTCCTCTATCGGTAACAAGGAGGCTCATTTTTCGCTAAAAGAATTGGCACGGCAATAGCGAATAGTGGAAAGTAGTTTGCATTCTGGTCACAATGCATTCGTTTTCTAACCTATTGAATGTACACATACTTTCACATTTAAAACATTAATTAGCTTCTAGAAACTTCTTCAAAAATAACGTACTAGTGATATTAAACTTTTAGAGCGTCTAAAAATAAAATGGCAGAATAATTTAATATTTCAACCCCAGCGCCCAGCACTGCATCCCTACCTTCTTATATTTTGTTCTAAAAATACCAAATACACGTTTACTTAACTCAAATTTTGAATTTATCGGTTGAATTTAATTATTCCCTCTATAGATTATTATTTTTGTATTGAGGTTATCAACGGTCATTTTATTTCAATTAAGAAGTTCAGATAAGAAAGCGATGGACCAAAATTCGTGGGTTTTTGAAATTGAATCGAATTTTAATTGATTCTTCTCTCATATAGCTCGTTATTTTTTATATTCTCGACAAAACTCAAAAATCTTGAGAGAATTAAAGAAAACCTTTTATTAAAATAACTAAATAATTAAATTTATTAAGGTACATACGTCGTATTATGTGTACGTTAGATACTATGATAATATGGCGCTATATTCCTTGAAAAATGTCTAAGTTTTAAAAATTTAAAATTGGAACATAAAATATAACAATTGGTTTTCCTTATATGTTTCTGATAAAAGTAATTACTTTATATTAACTGCAATATTTGTTCAAAATTATGCTTTGTAAAGTAATATAAAATTCCCAAAGTAATCCTTTAATATATGATTTTTTTAATTAAGTAAAATGTAAAATATATATACGAGTATACATATAATAAAACTGGAGAGGTCGAATGTCTGTGCCTAGAAAAAAATGCTTAAAACCGAGTCAGGGAATGTAAGAATAAATATAGAAAGAATCCAGATATTTTTCATTTTTTTTTCTGTCTGTCTGTTTGTACGGGCTAATCTCCGAAAGTGTTAGACCGATTTAAATGAAATTTTGCATGGTGGTACCTTATATCCCCGGTCAACATTTTAGATACTTTTCATCCCGGAACATTAAAGCATTCCCGTATGATAGTTAAAAAATTATGATAACTTTACATCTTAGCACACAACAACTTATGCGCTTAATTTAGTAAAATTTGGCATGGCTGATATCTTATACCGGAAAAATGAATGGTTCTCGTGGGATAGATTTGTTTTTGCTTTCCTTATTGTTTTAAATAATACGAAAACTTAAATTTTATGTAAATGTGCAATCATTTTACCAAAATTGTGCTTTGAAATCTGATGCCATTTTGATCCAAAATCTTGAATAAAACAATAAAAAATGAGGAAAACTAATAAAATCGATATGTTAGGTAACGACAAAGATACCTTTGACATTTAGCGAATGCAAGTTTTCGGAATTTTTCATACTACCTACAACTGGCATATAGGCATGACGCCTTCGTGCTGCGGCAATTATAATATTTCCTCCAGCACGAATTTAGATGGCAGTTATTACTTTAGATTTTTATAAGTTACCGTCAAATTCTACATAACTTTATAAATAAAAATTAAAGGGTTACCGAGTGTTGTGAACTCACTGATTCAGAAAACTCGAACAGACAGTGAAAAATTTATACTTAAACGATTGATACATTTAATTGATTTTATATTAAAAAAAACGTTAAATGCCTTCTCGTTGTTGTTAATTACCCTAATAATTCAAATAATATACACGTACAAAATTATCATATAACCTAATTGAGTACCTACTTTGTCTTCTTTGAAATTGATGATTTTAAATAGCTCGACAGGTACATTTAATATAATAAAAAACCGGCTAAGTGCGAGTCGGACTCGCGCACGAAGGGTTCTGTACCATTATCTATAAAAACGGCAAAAAAGTTATGTCTGTTTTATAGGAGCCCTCCGTAAATATTTGTTTTATTTTAATTTAATTATTTATTTTTTAAATAAATATACAACTCTTTTACCCTTAGAGGTATGGAACCCTAAAAATGATGTTTTCATGTTGGAAAACTATAGTAGGTACACTATATAACTTTTATTTATGTGAGTGAGACGTAGTGTATATTTATTACAAAAAAGTCACTGTAACGAATCACAAAAACATGATCAAATATTCAGACGCGGCAAAGCGTATCTAAAGATTAAAGTTTATTTTGATAGAAAAATTACAAGTAAGAGATGATCATCATATCCTCTGAATGCTTTAGATAAGTAAGTACATTACTTATCTATAGCGTTCAGAGGACGAGATGGTACTTAGGTCAAACTAAGTATATACATATATTTGAAGAATATTGTCTATAATTATAATATAATACATTTCTTATTTCAAAATTATTTAATTATTATAATAATATATAATAATTATTTAAAATATCATACATTTCTTATATCGTGTATTCTTTACCTACTCTAAAACATTAGGTAAATAACTAGCTGTATAAAAATATATGTACATAATATAAATTCTTAGTCCAGCTCATACTTTGTGTACTTAATTCAAATCTGTCCTACTGTTAACGTGTGCTTGATTCACAAACATTTAGTATAGTAAGCTCAAATATCTTCACATTCATAATATTTTAAGCTTAAGTTAGTTTTTGCCCGCGGCTCCGCCCGGCCCGTATAGTCCATTTATTTATAATTGCTGAGCTTCTAAAATCGTAACTTACTGTAAGAGACAAACCTTCCTCAATAAATAGAATAACGCGTTCCAACAAACAAATAACAAAGTCTTCACCTACTAGTATACTACAGGAACTACTAAGTACTAGGAACATCTATACATATAATAAAACTATAGAGGTCGAATGTGTGTACATAGAAAAAATGCTAAAAACCTAGCCAGGTGTGAGAAGAAAAATAGAACAAACCCAGATCTTTTTCAATTTTTTTTCTCTGTCTGTTTGTCTGTTTGTACGGGCTACTCTCCGAAACTGTTCAACCGATTTGAATGAAATTTTCCATGGTCGTACCTTATATCCTCGGTCAACATTTTAGATACTTTTCATCCCGAAAAATTAAAGAGTTCCCATGGGATAGTTAAAAAACTATAGTAACTTATACAGCTTAGTACACAAAAACTACTGATTGGATTTTAATTAAACTTTACATATACTTCATACATAAGAATAACAAACAGGCTACTTTTTATATACATTCCCACGGGATAGATTTGTTTTTGTTTGTCCAGAGGCGAACCCGAGCGAAGCGAGGATGAGACGCTAGTTTTTTTAACAGGATAATTTTTTTAATATATTTTTATTTTGTACGTAATTTTCGGAAAAGAATAAAAATTACGTTTTTTAGAAAATACACCTATATAGATAAACTTTAAAATCAAAACCTTATCTAAATACAAAATTTGATCCAAATCATTAAAGCCGTTTCCGAGGTACATAAAATTTTATGTGTATGTATGCAAGAATTGCTCATTTAATGTTACAAGGTTATTAGTTGCAAATTATTTCATAACGTATACTTACTTAACGTTGTTATATAATCTTCAATACAAATTAAGTTCCTTTTACCACGGAGCACATTTTACTATACTAGCTCTTACCTAACGAATTAAGTCAAGGATTTTAAAGAAGTGGGTATATTTTATAAGTAAACAAAAGTAATTAAAAACTCCATATATTCGTAAGCTAAGTTTAATTTTAATCACCTGTAACAGGATTTTTTTTCTTTCAAAGATAAATGATAAGAAACGTAAAAGGCAAGCTTTATTGATAAAATAGTTGTGAAGTTGATATCGTCCTATAGTTCCAGTTCCATCATCAGAAAGCCTTCACGATACCATAATTATAACTAGCAGATCCCGCGACTACGCCTGCGTTCAATCTACAAAATAGCTCTTTGGCTTTATGTTATACTCACCCTCGCTTTGCTCGGGTTCGTCGCTATGTACTTATATAATATTGTTCATTCAAAAATACTAAAATCGAGATTAATATTGGGGGGTGTGGGTGGTAGGGTGAAAAATACTTTACGACCTACTCTCCTACCTACCATATATACAAAAAAAAACATTAAAATCGGTCGAGCCGTTTCGGAGGAGTGCGACCACAAACACCGTGACACGAAATATTTATATATTAGATTATTACGGTCCCAATTCACCGAATTTATGTATCTCAAATCTCAATCGACTTTGTAAACTATAATATATTAGGTACGTTTTTTTGATGTGTTCTAGCATGTTCATTGTGTAGAACTCAAAGTATACATTTAACATATTTTTTCTTTATCTGCAAACACAATTAGGTTTTTGTATATATTTTACACTAGCGTCTCATCCTCGCTTCGCTTCGGGTTCGTCCCTAGACAAAAACAAATCTATCCCATGGGAACCGTACTTTTTTCCGAGATGATATATAGCTTATAGCCTTCCTCAGTAAACGGGCTATCTAATGCAAAAAGAATTATTCAAATCGGATTAGTAGTTTCTGAAATTAGTGCGTACAACCAAACAAACAAACAAACAAACTCTTCAGCTTTATAATATTAGTATTGATGAACACTTCTTTTTAATAATATCACTTACCATTCAAATGAAGCTATTTTAGCTGATCTAAGATAGTTCTTAATAAAACTAGCCTAAAATATGAAAAGTAAGTAATTATGAAAATTGAAAATATAACAAAGGTGGTTATTGACGACCGTTTTTCAAAATTCACGTCGTAAAAAAGATAAAATAGGGGATGAAAGTTTGTATAAGCATCATTCTCGAAGTTTAAAACGTGAAAGTTGGCTAATCAGAAACGTGCACTGATGGAAAATCCTATTGGCATCATCACCACTCCCATTGCGTGGTGTATTATTAAATATGTATAGCGTATCATTATTATTACGTAGGTAAACATTAAAATATACGCTTATGAAAGAACTTGTTATTGGATTATGATCTACGCATTAGGAAAACTGAATATTCAAATCAAATCATTGTTTTGAACTAAAACTTTTTTACGCACGCTTGACTTGGGGGATAAGCTGGTGAATGCGTGACGAAAAATGTACGTACGTTTGTTGCCATGATAACCATTGTTATTGTCTGACAAATGTTATATAATATTATATTCTTTCCTTAAATAATATTCTATAAATATATGATTGTAATATTATATGCCTAACATGCGTTATTTTTAGTATCTCACCTATCCTAATTATTTAAAACATAAATTGAATTTTATAAAGAGTACCGATAACCTACAGAAGTAACTACACGCACTCTTTAATTTCTATTCAGAATAAAGTGAATTCTCAACATATGTATTTAAAGTTTTCATTACTTTAAAAGGATGTTTGTTGTAGCGTCCCTAATAATTTTTGGTATAATGTCTGACCACACCTCTTAATATTACTCTCATATCACTTAAAACATATCAAATATAATTGACCACAGTGGAGTTCCACAATTAATTACCTAAGTTGAACATAAAATGGTTAGACGTCCAGACATTTTCATGGCGTGTTAAATTTATAGCTCTTTCTCACATTGTTAATCACTTCTTTTATAGAGCTACCTTAGATTTAACTTCTTTTTACCCGACTGCACGACGCAAAGAAGGGTAATGTGTTTACCAGTCTATGTATGTATGTTCCTATGTGGCATTCTAGAGAGAGAGAGAGATTCTTCTCTATATAAAAATAGTTAAAAACTAAAATGGCGGTTTTCAGGCGCCAATTTGTGTATCTCAATAAAAAAATCTTCCAAACCAATCGAGTGGATTATCAAAATGAAGGTTTTTAAGAGACGATTACAATAATATACACAACAAAGTCATTATAATGCGACTTACGTATATCAAAAATATAAATGTATATAATATTTAAACACAAAAGCAGTCGTAGACTAGTGCTAACGTGTTCGCTTGAAAAACTAGTGAAACGGGTTCAAATCCGGGTCTCGCACCAATAAAAAATCAAATCAAACATCAAAAAATATGTGAAGTCCTCCAACCCGCGCTTGACCAGCGTGGTGGACTATAGGCTGATCCCCCTTGTATAAAGGGAGGCCCGTGCAAAGCAGTGATACTTTAAAAAAGGCTGAATTTAACATACATCATTTAATTGACATTTAATTTTACTGCTCATTTTACAGAAAAATTACACATGTTAAATCGCGAAGACAGATGTATACGAGAAAGGCAAGCTCAATAAAAGCGTTTAATATTAAAAGTTTCCATGCAAAGATTTGAGTGATCATCGTCATCTGTTACGCTGTTATCGAAGTGATTCTTCTAAAATAAATCGGGTGGTATTTTTATAGCTACCTTGGAAGCTAAGATCATAATAAATTCTCTCTCTCTCTCTCTGAATGAGCTCGGAAACGCTAGTTGATAGTTGATCTTTGATCCAAACATTGATATGTCTTAGCGTGATTTAAAATGGGATATTTTTGGAAACCATATTTTATTTATTTAGTTGTTTTGCCCAAGTGATTATTTCGGCGGCCCCTACTGTCAGCTTCACACGTTAATTCACACACTAGCATGACAACTCCCATAAATAAGGACACCAGGCAATTTTTATGGAATTTTTATTTTTAATGTGCACATTACAGACTTATAATACTAGCGGCTCACCCGCGCTTCCCTCGGGTTCACCTCTAGACAAACAAAAACAAATCTATCCCACGGGAACCGTACATTTTCCGGGATAAAAATATAGCCTATTTGTTATATTGATGTATGAACTATATTATTGTGAAGTTTCATTAAAATCTAATCATTAGTTTTTGTGTACTAAGCTATATAAGTTACTATAGTTTTTTATCTATCCCACGGAAACTCTTTTATTTTCCGGGATGAAAAGTATCTAAAATGTTGACCAAGTATTACTATGCAAAATTTCATTTAAATCGGTCCAACAGTTTTAGAGATTAACCCGTACAAACAGACAGAGAAACAAAAAAAATGAAAAAAAAAATGAATTTGTTCTATTTCTCTTTTTACATCCCCCGGACTCGGTTTTGAGCATTTTTTGTTATGTATAGACATTCGACCTCTACATTTTTATTATATTATGTATAAATAGATTTGCTAGCTCCTTTCCATCGCTATGCTCGGGTGCGTCCTAAATGCCCTAATAAATAGCCTATGTGTTACTCTAGAGTCTAGGTCAGCGGTCGGCAACCCGCGGCCCGGGGGCCGCATGCGGCCCGCGAGGTGCCTCCATGCGGCCCGCGGCCTGTGACTGTTTTATAAAGAAAAGTTTTTATGTTTTTTAAGTATTTTGAATTTGTAATTACCGAAAAAATGAAAATGTTCCTTGTCTCATAGATAAGCATTTAAGAGTCATTTTAGAAATTGTGACATTGAATGTTGTAGTGGAGGTATTTTGTGGTATATGTGTTTTTTTTTTGCTCTCACAAGTGCGGCCCGCGTTTACTAGGTATAGGCGCCTTGTGGCCCCTGCCTACTAAAAGGTTGCCGACCGCTGGTCTAGGTCATAGTCTATCTATGTAAATTGTATAATGTACTCATTTTTCTCAAAGTTCGTCCAGCTGTTTCAGCGTAAAGAGAAATAAACACACACGCATGTACACACGCACATATAAACTTTCACATTATAATTTATTATAGTAATCCGATAAATATTTGAATAGGTTATACATTTAAAAAAAAATTTTAATTTTTTTCTTTTAGTCGTTAAAGACTGTATGGAAACAAATATGCCGCAAGCTCAAACTAAGAAATTATATACACGGAGTGCTAAAACAAACGTCAAAGCCTAAAGCAGCGTTATTAACTGTTTATGCTACTTTTCTCGATTTTGCCACACAGATCGTTTACTTTACAGAATAAGCAAAATTTTGTATATTTATTAATTAATATACAATTTTTGGGAAAAAATATTTGTACTTTTAAGCATTAGTTCTTTTTCCTTTGAAAGAGACAGAGAGAGCATAATATTACTTAGCTTATTTTTTTTATTTATGTATGTATACAAATTGTCAATTGTATACTATTTTAAAACATTATTGTTATGTTATATGATACTTCATATTAGTTACCTACATGACATTGTAATAACCAGTAACTATTTTATATTTTTTAAATTCAGCGCCATGTTAATTTGTAGGAAATTTTATAAATTATTTCCATCCTCATTAAGCTATTGTTTATTTAACTCGCATACAAACGTGATGTTTGCACGTGACGAGCAATTTGTGAAAATCCTATGAGTTGTTGTTTATTTTTACCGTTTAAGTTAGGTCATACATACAATATGTCTTATTTTAAGAAGTTCGGAGATGGGCACAATTTGACCATTTGTTTTTAGGACAATATCCCATGACTGGCGGAATGCTCCCAGCGGAACTCGAACCTGCGACCACTGGCACAGCAAGTAGGGTCACTACAAACTGAGCCAAACGTGTCATGGAGTTTTTAATTTCCATAGAAATTTCAATATTTTAATTGGCTGTACAAATTGTATCTTAATGTGATGACCTCTCAATTTCTCCACAAAAGAAATTGAAAATTTTATATTAAAATTCTTAATTCTAGTATAAGTTTGATAATTTAGCATTATATTGTACGTTTATTTTTAATTTATTTAATTACCAATTTTATTTATTTTCAGCTTTCATCATTTATTTTTCATTGCTGTCCGCGTTCTTCTGGTTAAATGTCATGTGTTTCGATATATGGTGGACTTTCAGGTATGTAAACATTTACAAATACTAAGGTTCGTCCAGTAGTCGATACTCAGCCATAATCATTTTTCAAAAAGAATTTACTTATCAATAAAAAAATGGTTTACAAATTTTTTAATTAATAACGTTAAAGCTGATTAATAACAACTAAATAAATAAAGAAAATAGGCGGAAAAACAGAGAAGAAAAAGGTACTGAACTGTTTTGTCTTTGTCTATTTTTATGTAAAAGATATGATGTTATTTAAAATTTTCAATACGTTATATTTATTAGCAACGCTTATAAGAGACTAGCAACTCACCCTCGCGCCGCTCGGGTTCGTCCCTAGATACGTTTCAACGTTTAGCTCAGAGATGAGATGTTTTCCCGCAGTAAAAAGTATCCTATATGTTGACCCGGATAACCAGCTATCATCATACCAAATTTCATCAAAATCTGTCCAGTGGTTTTCGCGTGATGCGGTAACAGACAGACAGACAGACAGACAGACAGACAGACAAAAATTCTAAAAACTATAAATTCGGCCTCTGTATCGATAATTATGTCTATTTCAATAAGATTTTCCAAAAAATATTTAATGTACAGATTCGGCTTAGTTACAATTTTATAATATGTATAGATAGATAGTACATACATTCATGTATTAATCATAGCATTAAAACTTTTTTGATTTGTTTGGACCACCTTATCACAAAGCTGCCTCAGAGCTATAAAAAACCTACTAAATAGAAGCTACACATATGTATACAAAAGAAATTTACGTGTAAAACATTTTTTTTTAATATAATTACTATTAATTTTATTTAACTCATAAAATTTCAGTGGCAAACGCGGCATGGCCACAGAGAAGAAGTCAATACGTGCAAAATTTTACGCATACTGTAAATATGCGTTTGGAGTTCCTACGTTACTCACCGCTTTGTTGATTGGCTTGGAGTTTTCTGGACTGCCGCGTCGACCATTCTTACCGGCAATAAGGCTAGAAGGATGTTTTCTTTCGGGTATGTTTACTTTACATTTATTTATATAATTTTAGAGGATAAAGAACATTCTAGTGTTCGGAAATTTGAAATTTCACTAGTAATCTCAATTCTGTTCTGGAAAATGTTTAATGGCTCTCTCAATAATGACCATTTACAGTTAAAATTTTTTATCGTTGGTGTTATATGTATGTTGAAAACAGTTTTGGCATTGAGTTTTAAGCATAGTATAGGCTTGATGTAAAGATGTTCTACACTATGCAACAATATGAAATAAGTTCTTATATAATCGATATATAGTGACAGAGATGTTAAATATAATATTAAAAAATAAATAAATATGTTGGGACATTAACACACGCACCATCTAGTTCTATGATAAGCTAGGAGGCTTGTGTTATGGATACCAGATAGTTGTTACACTACACATAATATATAACTTTAAATATGTACATACATATTATAAATATGACTTAATGACTGAATAACACCCATGACTGGAGTGCAAACATTTATGCTCATCACACAAATGAATGCCCCCAGCGGGACTCGAACCCGCGACCGCGGGCACAGCAAGTAGGGTCACTACAAATCGAGCCAAACTTGTCGTCATTATTATTAAAAGAATATTTCTATTATCACTTTCAGGAAACACTAAATTACTCTACTTGTATGGACCGATCGTTATAATAACCATTGTCAATTTGATTTTCTTCACATTAACTGCCTTAAAAATAGCGGAAATTAAGAAACAAACATCAGTTTTGAAGACCGGAGAGAGTGCTACACACGACAAACAGAAAAGTGAACGGCAGAGGTAACACTAATATGATATACCACAGTATAAAATTATCTTTGTTCTTAAATTAATGAAAGCCCCGCCTAATGAATGTTAAATAGAAACTGCCTCGGTGGTGTAGTGGCTAGCATGTACGGCTGCACATCCTGAGGTCCTGGGTTCGAGTCCCGGGTCGGGCCAAGTTTAGTTATTGAGACTTTCTGTATAGTAAGCCTCAATAACAGCCCGGAGTTGGGAAGTTGGCGGTGTTTCACCCCCGTGCCTCGGAGAGCACGTAAAGCCGTCGGTCCTGCGCCTTAACTCTCACCGGCCGTGTCGAGTAGTCGTCCCACCGGAGTATGAGAGTGACAGGAATAGAGAGTGCACTTGTGTCTGCGCGTACACTTGTGCACTATAATATCTCCTGCGCAGTTGGCTAGTCTCAATGAGATTGGCCGCCGTGGCCGGAATCGGTCAGGAGAACATTATTAAATAGAGCTGAATACATACATAATTACGTCATTAGTAACGTTGTATAAAAATGCATACAATAGGCGATAGCCTATGTTATATAGGCTGATTTTGATAATTCATACGTCGTTAGATTTGTCTTGATAACGTGAATATCATAGGGGTATACAGGGTCATTTTTAATTTACTGAAGACCTTTTAGGAATATACTATTTAGATCATAACAACGACATCTGTAACAAAAAAAATGTTACTTTTTTTTTCATACAAAAATAAAAATATTTTTATTTCACCATCTAAACGGTAATAGTCCTAGCATCTAGTCAAGTTTAAATGAATAAGCGCCGCCTCCTGCACCCCTCCACCCCTCCCACTCCACCGGCCACGCGCTTTGTTTTGCTAATGCTGGACTATTACCGTTTATTAAGGTTTATTAAGGTGCAATAAAAATATTTTTATTTTTGTAAAATTTAAGCAATACTATTTATTTGTTACAGATGTTGTTGTTATGATGTAAATAGTATATTTCCAAAAGGTCCTAAGTAAATTAAAAATGATCCTGTATACTAGTAGGCATCATTAAAAGTCAAAAGGCGGATCTGAGGCCCGAATTTGTGTGTCTTGTAATGAATTTTTTTTGTCCGAACCAATCGAATTGGGTATCAAAATACAGGTTTTTAAGAGGCCGTTACAAAAATATATACAACTTACGAGTATATGTTTAAAAGTAATTTAATGTAAAAAAAATATTAAATAAAACTAAAAATATTTAACTGATCAAAATTAAAAAGTTGTAAATAAAAAAAAACATTTATAAAAAAAAACCAACTGCGTAAAAAACGAACGCAGATTAAGCAGTCGGAGACATACAAGTTTTATACTAACTGCAAGTCTTGTTACGTGTATGTATTGTGTATTGTGTATGTACCGACTCCGACTGCATAATACTTTCTCGGTCAACTTGCTGTCATCTTTTTAATTCACTTTTTATGCAGTCGGGTTTTTTTTATTCTTGTAAATAATTTTTAATAAAAATGCTGTCTGAAAAAAAAATATTTAAAAAAAAAACATTTTCATGACTAACGGTTTCGAAATTAAAGCGCTGCAATGCAATGTCGTGGAAAATTACAGTTCTATCC
The DNA here is from genome assembly GCA_905404265.1 of Fabriciana adippe. Taxonomy (NCBI): domain Eukaryota; kingdom Metazoa; phylum Arthropoda; class Insecta; order Lepidoptera; family Nymphalidae; genus Fabriciana; species Fabriciana adippe. The sequence continues at coordinate 4,202,260 of FR989995.1, forward strand.
TTCTACCAAGTAACCATCTCCCGACTATCATATGGAACGTACGTACGTACGAATTACGTACGACAGTCAGAAGAACCTTACTTGTGTTTCATCTCGCACACCTCGAAGTGGCAACAATTATATTAATATTAGTATGTATTTCAGGCTGCTACTCTATGTCAAACTCTTCGCTGTGATGGGAGTAAGTTGGATATTGGAGGTGATCAGTCACATATTTCCGGAAGCCAACAAGATCTGGTGCTTCACTGACGCATACAATGTGCTCATCGGTCTACTCGTATTCATTATCTTTGTTTGCAAACGCAAGATTTTCAGACTTATGAAAAAAAGGTGAGGCTATTATAATAATTTCTAACATAAAATATATTAGTGATGCTTTACTCTATTTTCTTATGTATCGGTGAGCGATGCATTTGCGGAAGAACATAGTAACTAACCATTTTGTTTTCCGTTTTGCATCAAGGAAAATGAAAAGGGCTTGCATTTTCCGTGCACACTGTAAATCTATCAATTATATACATAGATAAAGAGTTACCAAATCTTTATATTCTGTGAACTTCCGACCATTACTTTGGCCGATAGAAAGTCTGCAGTGTGTTGCTCTAAATGTTTGGTTATGGTTTCTAATTCTCAGAAGGTAGGGAGGGTTCTATTGAACAGATTTAGCTTCAAAATGCTAGAATATTAAAAAAACATTCTTTAGATCATAAGTTTTAATGAATATATTTTTTATATACAACTATAATACGTATATAAATAAAATATATAATGTGTGTATGTGAGACTTGTTATTGTCTTGTAACAAAGGTGAGTGAGATTAAGAATCCTCGATTTTACTAACTCTAGAATTCAGCAATAAAATAGTTCAAAATACGATATTGAATAAACCACTATACTCATAGACATGATGAAATTAACAATAATTATCATATAAGGAATTTGTAAGAATTATGATAGCTAAGAATCAGATATTTTAATTTTGATTAGGATCAAAGATGGGATTTTACGGCGGAGTGAATCAAGAGGAAGCATCATGATACCACAAAAGCTATATATTACAAGAAATCTACGAGACTACCAGCAGAGAGATAGTTTAGATACTATCAGAACATACTGCCATGATACAGATAGTCATAAAGACTTGAATACTACAAATTTATAAGTATTAAGCATTAAAAATTCCACAGACACAAAATTCGAAGCTCTTTTTGTTATTTTTAACAAAACTATAATTAGATAGCCAAGACTGTAACTTGAAAGATTTTTGGAAATAATCCGGCAATGGTAAAATAATCTAAACAGAAATTGATATACAGAACAGAATTTAAGAAAAGTAAAATATGTTTGAATGAAAAAAATATTTCAAAGAAGGAAAAATTAAGAAGGCAATTAACATCCAAGGTATAAAATATAAATGGATTATAAACGTAAAGGGAATTTTGAAGGCTTTGCTTCTTTGGCGATTATAACTAACATTTCTACGCGAAATAACATTGCAGTTATATTAATTTTTGGAACAGCTTTAATACATTGTGTTATTTCATAATACCACGACGAATTTCTTGACTTGATTGATTTTCGGCACTTTACTGTAGCACTTTCTAAATATATTTTTTTTGTTTTTGGATCTTCCATTTTGATCATATTAATAAAGATTAATTGATAATTTAATTTTTTAATACATAAATGTACATAAATAATATTATGCACATAAATAATTATTTTTCTTCTGTTTTCAAAATTATTGTGTATGAATTTTTCTTAACTAATTTCTGGTGATCTGTTGGTACGTCGATATGTGATTAATTTAACACTAATATTTGGTAACTAATTAACAGTGTGTGTTTGTAATTATGTATTAACCCAATTTCATTTAATGTTATTTTATTTTCAGATACAAACAAGTCCGAGGTGGTTCAATGTCAAAGAGCCAATCTTCTACACGAACTTACTCCACAAGAGACGAATTAGCACTTACTTCGCGGAACTAAAATCCAAACATTCTTCATATAAGCCTTTACAAGTGACTGGGACAAATGTTTTATTTAAGTTCTTGGTTAACAGCTAGTACATGAAAAAATTGGCAATATTTTATAGTTTTTGAACGATGTTAAGGAAATAGCAGATTTGTGTCTTGGAAATATTTTTTTATGGATAATTTGTTTAAAGAAATGATAATATTGCCTTTGTTCTTCACACATGACTATCAACAAAACATAGATCAATTAAAAAAGAAAGTTAGAAAATTAAAATATTAACACGCACCATGGAGTGATGCATATCTATATCCGAATTAAAAATGTGATTTTAAATAGAAATACATTTCTTTCTCTGATAGTCTCAAAGTTATTAAATTTGATGAATCATATATTACATATGGACATAAACGAGTATATTGTATTTGTACAATTTAAATTGACTTGTAAAGAAATTAAAGCTAGCAACACTGATTCAAATCTTATAGATGATTAATGATAAAATGTAGTATTTAGAATTTCTAAGTCATAATATTTTCAATAAGATGTTTTTATGATCCCCTTACACGATAATTCCACTGTTTAGAAAATGCTAAGTAACGATTTTTAAGTTTTTATATAGCAGCTCCTTAAAGATGGTTGCTAAGCATTTCATTTATAAATATACAGCTGTTATAAATAAGGAAATAAGTATAGTTTTTAATGTTATCATTTTATTGTATTATAGATTAATGACAAATCTTATTTTATATATAAGAGGAATGTGAAGCTGTAAATTTTCATACAAAAAGTGATAACGTTTCCCCCCCCCCCCCCCCCATTTAAATAATCTAATTTTCTTAATTTTTGGAAATGTTGTAGATATAATAAATAACTAGGTCTGTACGTTTTTATTTTAAAGAAATATAGCGTATGATAGAAGTTATTAGCATCTGTATTTTTGACTTAAAAACTTCCTCGAGCGTTTTTTTTTTTTAATAAAACGGAACTGAATTACTAAAAAAGAAAAACGTACAGACCTAGATTAAGGTGTACTGAATCTAATGAGACCAAAATTGTCTTACTTCGTGAACGTTTAGAGGGGTGAAAACGTTCTCGCTCGAAACAATATTTCAAACAGGAAATGTAGGTAATTGCCTGTAAGATTTGCAACTCTCTCTATCGCACCATACGGGTTGGCAAAGCGAGCGGCATGAAACAAATAGCATTTCTTAAAAAACCTACTCGCGCCGCATATTGACACTTCACAATCCTCTTAATTAATCTTTTTACAACGAATATGGTACTTTTCTTCTAGTCTTGGAGAAAAAAGACAACTCATTTTATTATATTATATATAATACCTTCTTTTTAACTGTTTATTGTTTATTTTTACTATTGTTACATATTTTTGATATAGGTACCTAATGAGCTATATTTTATTAATGTCTGTGCCTAGTAATAATATGATTTCAAGATTTTGCTTGCACATTTATAATATAACGATGATATCAGTGAAAAATTTGATTGTAACATTATACGTTATAGATCGCGAATTAAATATTCATATTCGGTGGTGAATTTTAGAATTGAATTAATATGCTATTAGACTTTAAAAAATAAAAAAACACTACGAGCCATTTTTTTTAAGTATTTTTCGAAATTTTTCCACAAATTATATATAATTATATATAACAATAACAAGTATAATTTCTTTTAAAACTTAATATTATTTTGTAACTATAATAATATGTAATTAAAATAGTGGATGTAATATGAATATACTTTGATCTCACAGAAATACTGCATTTCATATCATTTACATAGGAATATAATATAGAAATATTATTAAATTCTAAGTGGTTAAGTGTCTATGCACACGAAGACACCACACCTTAGAATATGTATTACTGTTCTGTAATAATTACAATTTGAAGTTGAATATATATTAAAAATTTTACTATTAGAATGTTTGTGTATAAAAATGTGTACTATATATAAGTTATGATAATTAAAAAATATATTTTATATAGTCTATATATAATTAATTTAGTTCATATGTTTTAACTTAATATAAAATGTGGTTTACAGTTCAATTATGGTAAAGAAACAATATAATGTGGTGTACTGCCACGGCTTACTTCGTCAAAAGTCAAGAGTTCGATTCCATAATACACGTTTGTATTGATCATTAATTATCTTTACCCGATGCTTCTTTGTCTTTATTACCTACTTTAAGCTTAAGCTCCGTTTTCGTGAACGTGAAAATGTTCCAGATTCACATTTACAACTAATTATGAATACTCTGCTACTTCATGTGATAATCATTATAGATTGTATGACACTTGATTTATACCTTACAAATATTGTTATTGAAAATTATTATTAGCTATGACAATATGTTATATATACTAATATTATAAAGGGGCAAAGTTTGTTTGTTTGTTTGAACGCGCTAATCTCAGGAACTGCTAATTGGATTTAAAAAAATATTTTTACATTAGATCGCCCGTTTATAGGAAGGCTACAGGCTATATATTATATAATATATAGTCTATATATTCTATACTAACCGGTAAAACGTACCTAGGAACAAATCTGAGCGAAGTGAGGATGAGCCCCTAGTAGAAAATAAACTTAATATTATAATTTGCTTTATGTATTCAAACAATACATAGTACACTTAAAGATAAGAAAATATTGTAGTGTTTTATAATATCACTAGCGGTTCACCTTCGCTTCGCTCGGGTTCGACTCTAGGAAAACAAAAACATACCTATTTCACGGGAACCGTACATATTTCCGGGATTTAAAGTAGCCTATGTATTATTCCAGACTATAATCTATCTCTGTGCCAAATTTGGTCGAGATCCGTTCAGCCGTTCTGGCGTGAAAGAGTAACAAACATACATCCATACATCCATATTCACAAACTTTCACATTTATAATATAAGCATAGATTACCACTGCTTACTTCCTTGGGCATCAAGAGTTTGATTCTATAATACACGTTATATTGATCATACATTGTTCTTATCCGATTTTTGTTAAAAACAAATATTTTATTTATCTTATTTTATAATGTCATATTTATCTCTTTGTATGTACGAGCCGTGTGTAAAAGAAAAAATAAACTTATAATAATTTTTAATGAAATAAATTATTCTTTATATGTCATTGATGTTGTAGTAATAAGTTTTCGTAATAAATTTGCACCTACCTCAATATGTATTTTATTTCAAGTTACAATTATCCTTTTTCACGTTGAGATATGCATTTATTTTACCCATTAAAACCTAACGAAACCTTCCCCGTCTTAGTGGGGCAAGATCGTATGTTACAGCTATCCTAAGTCTGCCACGTAAGAAAAATATGCGCCACATCACCAGTCCCCTTCATCTTAGAAATTCTTGTACTTATGTATTATGTATTCAGCCCTTTTCAACGTCCCACTGCTGAGCACGGGCCTCCTTTAATACGAGGGGGATTAGGCCATAGTCCACCACGTTGGCCAAGTGCGGATTGGCGGACTTCACATGTCTTTCGAAAACTTGCTAGATTTTCTCAGACATGCAGGTTTCCTCACGATGTTTTCCTTCACCGTAAGGCAAGTGGTAATCATGTTAGAAATTATTTGCACATGAAAATATCAGAGTTGCGAGACCCGGGATTTGAACTCGCTTCACTCGGTTTCCCAAGCGAGCGCGTTACCACTGGGCAACCACTGCCTCCTTTTAAATTAATAGGCAAGGAATTTTCTTAAACATAGCTAGAGTTGGATGTTGGGTGATTTTTTCATCAGTTACTTAAATTTTGATAGATTTTATGAATAAACCCTAAATACATACGTTTTTAATAAAAAAAAACCTTCTAAATTCTTCAAAACCACTTCAAAGTAATTATTCTACGCCTATTGGTGTTTTTTTTTTAATTTGTATAGAATTATGTCCGATGTATTTATTAAAAATATACCATGGTTATTATTTTATAATTGCTGAATATATCTTGTGGAATACAAACAAAATAAAAAAATATAGTTAAATATGAGATTAATATGAATAAATGGGTGTACTTGTTACTCTATTCAATTGGATATACATATGTAGGTAATATATGGCATAAGTAAATGGGCGAGTCCGAGTAAAGTGAGGTGAAGTCGTTAGTATACAAGAGGAAAACTTGTGTTTGCATAAACAAATGTTCTAGCCTTCAGCAAAAGTTTTAGCTTTCTAGGGATCCGTACCCGAAAGGTGCCAATGTTGAAATTTTCAGTGTCTATTTTATTGCCGCTATGACAACAAATAATAAAAAACCAAGATAACGAATTGCAAGAAGGCCGCCTTGCAAATTAAAAAAAATCTATTAGTACATAGTGTTATATCTTGTACGATGGTACGGAACCCTGCGTCTGCGAGTCTGTCTCGTACTTGACCAGCTTTTTAATTTGACATTTATCATGATTTATATCGCGCAACAGCATACATATGTCATCGTCGTTATATTGGTCCAAGATCCCACAGCCCCCAGACATACGTCATTTTAGAAAAGCTACAATTTTGAGGATTAGTAGTCTAATATGCAGTTAAGACGGTATGCGTGGTATGAATATCGGTTTTGGACAATATTCTGTAAAACATATGTAAAAACTATCTTTTCCAATTTAACGTAGATGAGTAAGATTTTTATGTACCTTTAGTACCTGTTGCCAGTAAATTGACCCCGCTTTCAAACTAGCAAGTAGGTACCTATGCATACCGTCTTAACTCTATATTAGACTACTAATCTTCAAAATTTTAGCTTTTCTAAAATAACATAGGTCTGGGGACTCTGGGATCTTAGTCTATATGGCCGTCATTCATAAAACGACATAAACATCTGACAGATAATAAAAATATTTGTTTTTTCGGATTCCGTATTGACGATGGCGATAAACACAGTGTGACGTTGGCCTTGAAACATATTTAAAAATAAAATAAATCATCTATGTACGTCCTATTTTAAAACTATCCTCGCGATCTATAACGTGAAAATAAATTCGAGCGCATATGCATGATGATGTAACAAATATCAGGATAAGATTAAAATCTAAATTATTATTTATGTATTTGATGTTCATATCTTCCAAATAATTTACAACTAGTTTAAAATAACATATTAATGCACAAACGGTCGTTATTGCTCAATAATTTCAGGGATATTGATGCAGTAAATCTCACATCAGACCACGATAGTTTTGTATGTAGCTCAGTAATATTATTCATCCACTAACGTCTTTTAAGATATTATTTTAAATAATTATGGGGCAAGTTTAAACAAATATTTGCATGTTTATATGTATTGTGTGTCCACCAACCCGCACTTGGCCAACGTGGTGGATTATGGCCTGATCCCCCTCGTATTGAAGGGAGGCCCGTGCCCAGCAGTGGGACGTTAAAAAGAGCTTGATACAATACAATGTTCTGTGTGCTGGAAGGTTTTGTTGGAATGGAGCATCAGTATTTACTCAGAAACACATAGCTTTTTGTATGACAGCATGAAATTTCAAATAATCAAAATTTCAAAATTGAGGTAACTAGCTATCTCTAAAAATGTACGTTTAAACCACACTATTAATATAAGCGCGAAGGTTTGTATGTGTGTTACTCCTTCAAGCTGAATAGCTGGACAGATTTGGATGAAGTTTAGCACACAAAATATAGACTATAACCTCAAATAACACATTGTAGGCTATTGTTAATAAAAAAGGATAAAGTCTGTTTTCATATTACGTTTTAAAAAAATACTAATTATGCAATCTAGTAGTTTCTTCTAGTCAATAAGGAATATGCGTAACTTTTTTTTAACTTTTATACAATAGCTAACATCGTTATATAATTGTAAAAAAAATATCCAGCTCCATAAAATTAATATTTAGTAAGAAAAAAATTAATAAACTATCATATCAATACGGATACTTTAAACGCCCGCCATTTCGCGCGCTTGGCGTGACTTCACAGTATGATATACACAGAAAAATGACGACTCAATTTGTTGTCTAATCGCTCTGATAAGATAATATTTTGACATTATATTCGGTCTGACCAATGGCGTGCGTTTCAACTACTTTGAATTTCCCACCTATATTTGCACTTTTTAATAATTATTATCTTAATCAAAAAGGAACTACATTTAAAAATTGACTATTGACTTAATTCAAAAGCAATAAAGGTAATAAAAAAAATATTGCACCTTTATTTAAATCACATGCAAATTCCCTATTGCTCTAGTTAAACAAAGGGCTAACTCGACGTTTTCCAATTAGTCCGATCACGAGCTGATATAGTAGCAATTAGTATTTTTATTCCTCTTAATAAACACAAAGTGTATAGTAAAGCTTCCATTAAGCTTATTAGCTTTTCTCTAGCGTCCCGTATCCATAATAAATTAATAAATAAATAAAAATAGCCTTTATTTTCTGACGTATTAATATAATATATAATTAATAATTATTGAGCATTTTAACACTTTATATATACATAAATTTTTTTTCATTCCTTTTTTTTATTTTTTAACTTTTGTTTATCGTTTATATATGTATTATATATACTATCATTTTTATTTTTGTTAGATACGTTTTAAAGTGTCCTATCAACAACTGGGTCAAGTTGTATTATGACATAGGCCTCCTCCAGTTCTCTCCATTTATCTCTTTTTCGCACTAATCTCTTCCAATTTTTAGGTAAGTTACCTTGCCATCTTTTGATCTGCTATCTTGTTTTCTTTTTCCGTCTCTTGGGTACCACTCTGTATCTATCCGTATTCACACTAATATTATAAATGATTAAATCACTTTTTGATTTTTATAAAGTCCATTTCAGTTAATATAACGGTTAGATCCTGATAAAGAACAGGCAAGTTCACTAGCTCTCCTTTTCTTAGGAGAGCTTTCAAAAAAATATATATTATAAAAGTCAGGTTTTGCTGTTTGATACTCAGACGAAAGATTTACACCAAGGATTTGAATAAAACTGACATAAAAAATATTTTTAAGTATCAGTGACTACAGTTCGATTTTAGTGCTGTATTTGTATCTATAGATGACGTGATCTGCCATTAAAAAAAAAAAAAAAAACACTTTTTACGAGAACATAACTTCAAGCAATAAAAGATATTATTATAGTGTATATCTTTTTCTTTCTTTTTTCTTGAAAAAGTATACATGCGAAGTCTGGGCTATTTGTTATTTACCTACTTCTATACTTTTTAATTATTACTTATCAATACCCGCAGAAGCTATTGCTGTTGTTCAGACGCCAGTAATATTTCACATAGATTAAGGTGGATACACACAAATTTTCTAAAGCTAAATAAAAATATAGCCTTTATTTAGGATGTAGGATTTTTTTTCTTTTTCTTTATATTTCTCATTATAAAAGGGTAAAATTATTGTACGTATTGTGTATGAGAATGGCAAGAGTTAAAGAAAATATTTCAAATAAAAGCCTTAGAGCACAAAATGCCACGTAAAAAATGTAATGGAATTTTTGATAGTAACAACAATAAGATAAAAAAGGTATATTTTGTTAAAATAAAAAGCCATTAAGTTATTCTAAACGGAGTATCTCTCTATATCTATTCGTCCTTTAATACGACGAATAATTATTCGACCTTTAATCCCTCCCGGACAAATTCTAAGAAATCCGTGCGAATTTCCGAGAATTCAATTGTTATCTAGCACACCGGTGTGCTAGATAACAATTGAATTCTCGGAAATTCGCACGGATTTCTTAGAATTTGTCCGGGAGGGATTAAAACATGTATAAATTATAAGAAAGGACGAATAGACTAATAAATAAGTAAGTAGAATAAGTAGCTCGGCTCAGCTCGGGAGGTTAAGGTTATTTTTTTTTTGCATACAGAAATTCCTGTCTCGAAAAATATTTTTTTAACCTTAAAAACTCTTAAACTTAAAAATCGTTGGAATTTCAAAGAATAAGTTTTCAGCTCGGTAGGTTAAGGTTGTTTTTTTTTTGCATATAGGAACTCTTGCATCTAAAAATCACTTATTTTACATTAGAAAACAAAAAAGTGGTAAATATTCGTACAAACCGACAATAGTCCGACGAATAATATATTTTTTATTCATCCGATTATCCGACGAATAGCAACAGTCATTCGTCCTATTAAAGTACGAAAAATGATTTTTTTTCAAGGGTTATTAATCTTATGATAAAGATATCTATTCTATTTTAGAGCTAATAGAATATTTCGAATATGTTTTTATATGTTATTAATTGATCACCGACGTCCATTATATCGATACCTCGGGGCTCAAAGGGCGTAAGCACCAAAACTCGATTTTACAGGAGAGCAAAAAAAACAAAAAAAAAAATAATATTATTTTCGACATATCTTTTTTGATTTTTGGCCTAAATAAACCATTCTAAGACCAAAAGTTTAATTTTTTTTGGGTGCAGAACACTATAAAATTATATTTCGAATAGATTTAAAAGTAACAAAAATAGCAAAAGCTAAAAATATGTTTTATTTTCTACAAAAAATAGGGTCCTAAACACCATTTTTTGGCGAATTGGAAGACTTTAAATACACAGATCGATAGAGGAGAAAAAACTTAGTAGGACTGCATTAAAAAGTCAATTTCGCCAAAATGGCGGTTACGCCCTTTGAGCCCCGAGGTATCGATATGTATGAATTAAGTACTTATAACAAATTACATTACGTATACGATATTCTTGTAATTAATAGTCATTGTCTCTTTCATTACTTTAACGAATACTTAAAAGTATAACAGGTACTTTAGTAATCATTAATTAATATTCTATGTAGCTATAGTATAAATATTTGAGCGATCATCATACACATCCATACTAATGTAATAAATTTGAAAGCTTGTGAGGATGGATGGATATTTGTTACAATTTTACGCCAAAACGGCTAAACGGATCCGGATTAAATTTGGCACCGAGATAGATTATAGTCTGGAATAGCATATAGATTATTTTTATCTCGGACAAATGTAAGATTTCCGTGGGATAGATTTGTTTTTGTCTAGGGAAAAATCCGAAGCGAAGCGAGGGAGAGTCGCCAGTCATACGTAACGCTTAATGAGAAAAGATATAATTATAAGAAAATATTTGCAGTTACTTAATTTACTCTAGCTAAAATCAACAAAGTACATAAAAGGTACATGAAAATACACAGGTAAATGAACTCGACAAAAAGGGGAAAATTAAAGAATGTTAGAAGTAGAAAGGAAATTTAGAAGTGAGAAGATGAGAGAGAGAGAGAGAGAGATATCTATGTCAGAAAAGCTTGTTTTGCCAGTTCTTCTCAGGTCTGAGGCTTTTCTTTTTGAACTGGTAGTAGACTCATGACGTTCAGTAAAAAATTGTAATAATTTAATGCTGAATAAAATATTTTGAATATATATATATATATGTATATATGTATATATATATATATATATATATATATATATATATATATATCTTCTATACATATTATAAAATTCTAACTAAGCCGAATCTGTACATTAAATATTTTTTGGAAAATCTTATTGAAATAGACATTATTATCGATGCAGAGGCCGAATCTATAGTTTTTAGAATTTTTGTCTGTCTGTCTGTCTGTCTGTCTGTTACCGCATCACAGAAAAACCACTGGAGGGATTTTGATGAAATTTGGTATGATGATAGCTGGTTATCCGGGTCAACATATAGGATACTTTTTACCGCGAGAAAATATCTCATTTCTGAAAAAAAATACAAAAACTGGTAGGAACAAAACCACGACGATACTATTTGTAAACAGTTTAGCAAGGTAACTTACAAAATATGGTAAAAACTATAAAAATAGCTTATCTTGAAAATCAAATTATCAAAAGCGCTATTTTATCCATTAAAATAGTTATTTTAATTAATATTTATTTATGTGTTATTTAGATATTCGACAATAGATGTCGCCATGTGTTTTTAAAATACATAGTTTTAATCCCAAAAAAATTAATGTACAGATATGAACTTTTTTCGATTTTATTAGAATTACTACTAAATCACCCGCGGCTCCGCCCGTGTTTAAATTATCAGTAAAGCAAACTTTTTCGCTTCATAAATTAGTAACTATACATACAATAAAATTGTAACTAAGCCGAACCCCTAAATTCAATATTTTTTCGGAAAATCTTATTTAAATATTCATTTTTAGTAATATAGAGCCCGAATCTATAGTTTTTAGATTTTTTTCTGTCTGTCTGTATGTGACCGCATCACAGAAAAACCACTAGAGGGATTTTTATGAAATTTGGTATGGTAATAGCAGGTTATCCGGATCAACACATAGGATTCTTTTTACCGCAGGAAAATATCTCATTTCTGAGAAAAAATACAAAAACTGGTTAAAGTAAAAGCACGATGATGCTATTAATATTTTAGCAAGGTAACTTACTTATATATTATGTTAAAACTATTAAAAAAACTTATCTTAAAAGAAATATTAACAGCGCTATTTTATTCATTAAAATAGTTATTTTAATGAAAATTTATTTATGTGTTATTTAGCTATTTGACAATAGATGTCGCCATGTGTTTTTGAAGTATGTAGTTTTATCCAAAAAAAAATGTACAGATATAACCTTTCTATGACTTTACTATAATTACTACTAAATTACCCGCGGCCCTGCCCGTGCTTAAATTTTTAATAAAACAAACTTTTTAGCTTCATAAATTAGTAACATATTAGTAATATTTTGTTAGCCGAAACAATTTTCAAATGAGAATATTTGTAAATTTTTATTGTTTAGTAAATAATGTTAATGTTTTTTAATCTTTTAATGTAAAAATTGGGCAAATGTAAATCCAACTTGCGCATTTTAGGTTTCGTATAGCAAAATGCTATTTTGTTTTTCTTACTTACGTGTTTTGTATGGTTAACACTAAAATAAATACAAATAATATTTACGTTTCCACAATACCTACTCATTTTTTGCACCGTAAAAATAAGTTCAATTTATATTATTTTATAATATTTTATGGAAAACAAGTTTATGGCTGTTAAACTGCCAAAGCGGGTAACTAAAAATATTTCATATCTCAAAAACTATGAAAAAGTATTTTAGGAACTGTTATATCTCAAATTTTTCACTTTTTCTTGACACCTTTTCTTGGGAGGTAAAGGCTTAAAGGACACAATAAAATGCTTACGACTTTAATCATATTAGCAGAGCCATATGAAATAAAAAAATGTATTCGCTTAGAATTATTTACTTATTACACTTTCTTTTGAAAATCGATTTGGAAAATATTACTAACTAGCGCTAATTAAGAAAAGTTATCATTATGTAATTTAAATAATCAGCTATATATTAAATTAATCTATAGCTGTCTATTAGTAAAAAATGATTAAAATTAATTCCGTAGTTTGAGAGTTTATCGTGAAAAACTAAAAAAAACAAACAAAACAGAAGTATAGACATACATAAATGTTATTGCTAAAACAAAAAGTTAAATTTAACGGAGGAACCTATGTGGCATTGTCAATCTCTGCCATTATTTACCAATCATGCGGTGCGCAATGAAAGTAATGTATAATGTAAGAGTAGGTATACTAATGTGTAAAACCTAAGAATTTGGTTTTTGATCATCTGAACGCGGGCGGAGCCGCGGGAAATGCTAGTATATATATAAAGATAGGTATATGATCTCGTAGAAATCTTCCAGAATATCGACTGCTAGACCACTAGGATACTCTGGGGTGGAAAGAACAATAAATACACACAAATAGTACAAGTTCACGCAAAATTACGTGATTGCGGTAAAGCCATGCAAGAAGAAGAAAAAGAATATTGTACATAATATTGCGTTATTACATTTTACATACATACATATGTAACTTTAAAATAATCTAAATCTTAATATTGAAAAATTTGAAAAATTAAAACGAAAAAAACTATAATATGTAAATTGAAAGAATGACTTTTGTAAGTGGCAAGTGCTAAGTCTGACAATAGTCTAATAATTTGATAGAGTAAAAACTGATGTAAATACAAAAAAGACTGTTAGATGGAGTGCTGTTAAGAATTTTGCCTGTTAAAAAATTGCCTAAAATAAGTTTTTTTTTTTATGTTGAATAAAATTAGGTCTGTTTACTGGAAGAAAAAAAGATTTTTTTTTAAGGTTTGGTAGGCGTTGAAAATTCATAAAAGGCTTTGATATATATTTAATACTAAATGTTTTGAAATATAATAAGCAGATTTTCTTTTTTCTTTATTTAAAACATGCGACATCTTTCGATAGTTTTTTTATTAAATTTGTATGTATTTTATACATTTTTAGCGTCCCACATTCGTCCGCCATACTCAGGAGGATCAGCCTATTAAAGCTATGTGCTATATTTTGTGCCCTAACGATCTGATGCGTGCCATCCATGCTCTATACTCGAACGAACACGCCTCCCACCAGGCTAAGTCTGGCTCGAGAAACATTAATATAAATATTTCTTAGTATCGTGCCAAACTTACAATACGACATAATCGCTGAAATCTTCACTATCCATACTAATATTATAAATATTATAAAATTGTAACTAAGCCGAATCTGTACATTAAATATTTTTTGAAAAATCTTATTGAAATAGACTTTATTATCGATACAGAAGCCAAATCTATAGTTTTTAGAATTTTTGTCTGTCTGTCTGTCTGTCTGTTACCGCATCACGAGAAAACCACTGGACAGATTTAGATGAAATTTGATATGATGATAGCTGGTTATCCGGGTCAACATATAGGGTACTTTTTACTGCGGGAAAATTTCTCATTTCTGAGCTAAACGTTAAAACGCAACGAGGGACGAACCCGAGCGGAGTGAGGGTGAGTTGCTAGTTATAAATATGAAACTCTGTCTGTTGGTTTGTTTTTATTTTCACAAACCGCGAAACAAACACTTGAAGGGGGTGAAGTAGGGGTATGGGGAGACCATTATTTCTCAAAATAGGGATGTGAAAATACAGATTTATGCTTTTAGTAAGAAATAAAACTGTTCTGGAAATTTCAGAGTTTTGGTAAAATAATTTCTGAAGTAGCTACCTACTATGGGAATAATTTCAAAAAAAAAAAAATTTTGTATTAACCGTGCCGTACTTATGAAGGCTAACACAAGATTATGAGTCCTTTTATTTTATAACGAGAAACATAAACATGAGACATTGCGGTACACGTTTACAGAAAGTACATAAAATTTCATATTTTGAAGAAGTCATCAACTGAAGCGAGTGTAGGTCATAATATAACACGCAAAAGGTACTTAGGTACCTGCTCCCTCTGCCTACCCCACAAGGAATATCGCGAGAAGTTGTGAACACCTGAGTGTACCAAGCTAAGCCCCTAGTCTTTCTATAATTTTTAGTATGAAGTACATATTATACTTTTACTCTCATTCTCCAATCTTGCTTAAAGCACACTTTACAGTTGACACTGATCTGATTAGTACACGAATATATAAATACATTAATAAAGATAATTACACCAGTTTTTCTAATAAATATTTTCTTTTTTTTTTAATTAATGATATTTACCTAAAAAGATAGCTTTCTGAAGTAAAAGTTTTATGGAAAAGAAGACTAAAATAGGCGCCAAAAATATGAGCGTCTACTCTTTTTGTAGGCGCCTTTATGTCTATAAGAAGCTCAGTTGTTGATCACAACTTGATGTTAAAAGATGTGTAATTTGTTTCAATATCGATCGCTTTCAAACTATACCTTAGTGATGTAACTTACAATATCATATATTTTTGCTCCATTAATATAATATGATGCATTTAAAAAATATTAAAATATTTTAAAATTCCAATTATCCTGAGCGATACGTCATTTTGAAGAAGAAAAATGAAGTGGCTATGTAGATTTCTTCTTAAATTATGAATTTCGGTGAAAATTTAACTCTATTTAGTGATTCTAATTCCGGCCAGTTTAAATTTATCCATGTACTAGTGTACACATTTAATTCTCGTGACATAACGACTTCATGAAGAAATCATCTTTTAGTTCGTCATTTAGGAAGCTTTAAACTAAAATTGTAAAAAAACACGTAGAAAATGTTTAAAATAATATTTTTCTTAGCCCTTGTGAACCGTAGTGTCTCTCACATCAGGATGTATAACAATAAAACCAATGAAAGTTGTGGTGAAAAATGTATTACAATATTGAAATGTTGTAGCATTGGATACGGATATCATTTAGATAATTTGACGTGTGTGAAAAATTTAAGTCCATTTGTCCCAAAAATAATTGACAATGACATGAAGACAACGGATCCTTTCCTATTTGACAATCGAAAACCAAGCTGCCTTCCAGAAGAAGCTCGTGTTATCGTCAGAGAAGTGTTCGATGAAATTATTGAATTAGGAATTTACAACGTAAGTTTTTTTCAATTAAATTTATTTTATGATTGAAACATGTTTTATGATACAAATCTATCCCACGGGAACCGTACATTTTTCGGGATAAAAAGTAACCTATGAACTATTCCATACTATAATCCATCTCTGTGCCAAATTTCACCCAGATTCGTTTAGTCGTTTTAGCGTGATTTGTATTAAACATCCTTCCAAACATTCGCATTTATAATCAATAATATCAATGGAATGACCTTATTTACCTTATTTATCGCTTCTTTCCAGACATTTTCTTTTTAACTAATAGTAGATTTAAACGTCTAGGGAGTAGCTTTTATGTTTTTTTTTGTATTTAGCGTTCGGTTAAAGACGTCCTAGTATCTGTTTTCAAAAGTAATATGTGACAGATACTATAATTACTATCTTCATAATAAGTAACAATTCGTATGTGTATACTCTGACCTATCATAAAAGTTATCAGTATAACAAAAACAAAAAAAGACTAATTGTATTGAACATTATTGTTGAACTCAAAAGTTATCAAGCTATTATTTTATAAATATAAAAAATTGTAGGCGTATGTTTGTTACTCGTTCACGTTGAAATGGCTGCACCTTGAATAAAATTTACTAAACAAATCTATTTGTTTTCTAGTTCTAGAATAGTCGTATTCTAATACGACTTGAAGGAACACTTAAGCTGATAGGCACATAGAGAAGTCGCGAGTCTGTAAGAATTAGTTCAGCGACTTGCCAGTAAGAAACCTTCGCACCATAAATAAAAACCAATGCTATCAACAATTTTTGCAGCTGGTTCCTCATTAATGACGACACTACTCTTAAAATATCTGTTATGTGGGTTGTAACAAGAACATATAAAGTACATTAATCAAATTTAATCTCTTACAGATTGATATAATGGTAGTCTTTGGATTCAAATAAGAAAAGTAATTCGTGGATTTCCAGTTTTTATAAGCGTTTAGCCAATAGTCATGTAACACAATATAATTTTTTTTGTAAATTCTAATAGATTTTTAATAGACAATGGCTATTATGAATAGGTCATAAGTAAATATTCAGAATCATATTTTTCTTTTTTGGAAGTACATTTATCCATGTGATAGTGCCACCATGTGATGTGATGTCAGACACCATGTGATGTGATGACACTGAGAAAAAGTGCTTTCCACTAAAACTCAATAATACCCTCAACGATTTATTACTACGGGTTTATTTACCTTTCAAACATGACATACCTAAGTCTTCTCCAATATATCAAAGCCATATGCCAGCATCTCCTCGCCAGACCGTGAATAAGGAATATGCGTGTGATTTACATAAAGACGAAACATTTTTTTTATAATTTTTATTAATATTAATATGCCAATACTAATATTTTTAATGTAATTTTTTTTATTAAGAAAATAATTATTAATAGGTGCCAAAACAGGTGGTAAATTCAAAGTAGTTAAAATGCACGCCATTGGTCAGACCTTATATGACGTCAGAATATATCATAATAGAGCGTTTAGTGATTTTGTCGCTTACAAATTGAGTTGTCATTTCTCTGTGTATATTATCATACACGAAATGGCGAGCGTTTAAAGTATCCGCAACGGTATCCGGTACGATATTATAGTAAAAAATATACTAAATTTTAGTTTTTTGGATCTGTTTTTTTTTTTCTATTATATAACGATATTAGCTATTGTATAAAAAAATAAAAAAAGACATGTATATTCCAAATTATGATGTGAGAGAACAGATTCGAAGAGTTTTTGCTTTTAATAACATATGTGTTACTTCAGCTCATATCATCTGTGCTAAATACTAATTGGTCTATTCTAAGTGTACTACATTTTATCCAAATCTATCCAGCTTTTCAGCGTGAAAAAGGAACAAATATATGTACACTCAAACATATATAAACTTGCGCCTATGTAGAAGTCCGGTTACTAAGTTTAGCCCACAGGCTCATATTGTAACATGAGAAATAAAGCTTATAATTCATTCATTGAGATGTTTGTCTATAGATTAATTAACAACAATTTTTATCAATCAGTAGTATATGTTGTCTAATATTATCCGCGTTTTACACGTTGTAGATTCAATTTCTGTGTAGAGTAAATATTTATGTTGCACTGTATTTTTTTATTTTTTATTTTACATTTAAAACTTATTCGTTATTTAAAAAAAAAAAACATATATTTCTTGTATGGGAATGTGGCTGATACGGATATAATAAAGTCTATCCCGTGACCATGATTGCTGTAAAGCATTCGAAACGTCGGAAACCAAAAATTAAAATAAATCCGCGAAGAAATGCGAAGGGATAGATTTATTTAAAATAATCAATAATATTTTCTTTTTATTTTTTAGGATGGCAAGCTACACATTGGTACAAAGCAGCAGACAAAGAAAACTTTTTGGCCAGAAAACTATTGCGTAGATAACTTTGTAGTTGAAAATGGAACATCAATATGGACTAATTTCGACGCTATCGTCTGCTTTAAGCCGTATTCTGAAGACAGCTATATTATTAACTCTACCTGTAAGTAAAATACAAAAAATGTTTACAAAAATAAAATAAAAACCGACCGCGTAAAAAGTAAACTCAAAACTAAAAAGAAGAGAATAATTTGACGAATTAACAGTGTCATTATTATAAATAAATAAATAAATAAATAAATAAATAAATATGTTGGAACATTAAGCACACAGCACCATCTAGTTCCATGTTAAGCTACGAGGCCTGTGTTACGGATACCAGATAGTTGATACACTACACATATATAACTTTAAATACATACATATTATACATATAAACACCCATGACTGGAGTATAAACATTCGTGCTCATCACACAAATGAATGCCCCCAGCGGGACTCGAACCCGTGACCGCTGGCACAGCAAGTAGGGTCACTACAAACTGAGCCAAATGTGTCGTCAAATATCCATAATACAATTATGGAACGCAAAAAATTAAAAAGTTATAAAAGATATACATATGTATGTATGTAAAAATTCGAAAATGTACTTATTTTATCCTTCATTTAAGTAGATACGGAACGAATCGATACTTCCAAATACCGACCAATAAATAATCTATCTCTATCAATACACTCTATTGATAGAGATATGTTGATTGGTCGGAGAGTAACATACGAGTAGGTTATTTAAATTCATAAACAGTGATTCATGCGATTCATACACAGTGATCCTTGTGCGATATTAAACAGTACAAAAGAGATTTCAGGGAGTCTCGTTATAAAAAATTTACTACTTAGGAAAAAGATATGACTAATGGTATTATGAATGGCAAACATCGTTCTGAGAGCCATAACACTTTTATCTATAAGACATTAAAAGATATTAGTATAGCTATTACGCTAAGGGAAACTGTTCGATTGGCAAGACGCTTATAGTTAGTTATATTCATACTTAAAGGTATACTTTGATGTTTCACCTTATTAATAATTAATTATCGATACTAATATTATAAAGCTGAAGAGTTTGTTTGTTTGTTTGATTGATTGAACGCACTAATCTCAGGAACTACTAATCCGATTTGAAAAATTCTTTTTGCATTAGATAGCCCGTTAACTGAGGAAGGCTATAGGCCCGAAAAACTGTACAGTTTTCGTGGGATAGATTTGTTTTTGTCTAGGGACGAACCCGAAGCGAAGCGAGGGTGAGTCGCTATATATTATATAATTACACCACCTTATTAATTATATAATTACATTTTATTTTGTTCTTTTCTGATTTAATATTACATTTGTATAATCTATACTAATATTATAAAGAAGAAGGATTTGATTGTTTGTTTGTTTGTTTGTTTGTTTGTTTGTTTGTTTGCACCAAATAGGCTTTAAAACTACTGCACCAATTAAGATGAAATTTGGTAAAGATATAGGATATAGCTGGCAAGGATATAGGATAGTTTTTATTCCGGAAATGATTCTTTAAGAGAGTGAAAATGGGGCTGAAAGTTTGTATGGAGAATCAAACTAGGGACGAACCCGAGCAAAGCGAGGGTGAGTCTCTTGTATTACATATAAGAATTATGCCCGATAAGGTTTCTCATCGGCTACATAAACAGAAGCTTAATAATTAAAAAAAGCTTTCATATTATTCTACTTATTTGACTCATTTATAAAAGATATTTTTATAATATTTTCTTAGTGCTCATCTGCGATATAGTTACTTATGCAAAAAGTTTCATGTCTGTAGACCCAGCAGTTTAGTCTATATAGAGTCGGTTAGTCAGTATGAGTTTTTTTTAACAGATACAATCGGACGTTAATTATAAATGCGAAGGTTTGTATGTCTGTGTATATTTATAGCTCCTTCACGCTGAAATTACGGGTCAGATTTGAATGACATTTAGCACGCAGATGGACGGACTATGACCTAAGGTAACAGATTATAGGTCTCTAGGGACGCACTAGGGAGGGCATAGCGAAGGCCGCTGGTATACTGTATATGAAAACAGCCACTTTCGCACTTATAATATTCTAATAAAATAAGAAATATATGTTTAAGGTATGATTATATCCTGTGTATTCATCCTGATGACGGTGATGGTGTACACGTGGCTACCAGAGCTGAACAACCTACATGGGCGCATACTGATCTCCTACCTTGTATGTCTTTTTGTGGGGTATGCTTTAATGGCCTCCATGAAAATGCTGCTTTACTTCAATAAAAATAGCAGAAAAATGTGTGATGTACTTAGTAAGTATACAAATAATACTTCACTTATGCAATTTATATTGAATAATTATGCAAGTGCATAATTATTAAATAAATAAGTAAATATGTTGGGATATTAATACACAGCACCATCTAGTTCCATAGTACGCTATGAGGCCTGTGTTATGGATACCAGATAGTTGATACACTACACATATATAACTTTAAATACATATTATAATAAATACCCATGACTGGAAAATAAACATTACAATAATAATGTCTATTTTAATAAGATTTTTCAAAAATTATTTAATGTATAGATTCGCCTTATTTATAATTTTATTATATGTATAAAAAACAACAGTATGCTATATATGGCAATAACTTTAATATTCATTTAATAAAAATAGTTTAACAACTTTTTGACAAGGTAAATCCTAAACAATTTGTGGTTCATTATATGTTCTTTATACGGTAACTATAAGTAAATTATGGTAAATTAACCACAATGCATACGGTATATGTATATATACAGTATTATCTTTTCATGCATAAAACAAATTATATGTGAAAAGTTAATACCTTATTATTTTAATTTAAGGAAAATATAGACCAATATTTTATTTATTCCAGCAATTGTGGCGTACTTTTTTCTGCTAGCTGCATTTTTCTGGCTAAATGTCATGTGCTTTGATATTTGGCGAACTTTTAGGTTTGTAAATTTTTACTTGTATTTTAGTACTGTTAGCTGAAATAATGAGTACCACCATTGTGGTAGCGCAGTGGTAATGCGCTCGCTTGGGTAACTGAGTGAAACGGGTTCAAATCCTGGGTCTCGTGCCTCTGATATTGTCATGTGCGAATCATTTTTCAACATGTAGACAGAAGTTAACGAAAGTAGTTGACGAAAACGGAACTCCTATAATTTCATCATGTTATTCTTTTCTTCTGTATGTAGGTATGCCATGTCCACTTTACACAGAGACTGTTGATATTAAATAGCTCAAACTTGGAAAGTAGGTATTACATGTTTCCAAAGTCGTAACTGCGTCCCCGTAACTTTTAAACTACGCAGTGAAACATTTTAATTTGAAATAATAGAATAAATCATTAAATGATATAATTTTAATAAAAATTGTTACGATCAAGATGTATATATATAGTGTAGTTTCCGAGATTTGATTTTTTTTGTAAGATATGCATAAATTTATTATATACTAGACAAACAAAAACAAATCTATCCCACGGGAATCGTACATTTTTGTGGGATAAAAAGTAGCCTATTTGTTATTCTGGTGTATGAACTATATTATTGTAAAGTTTCATTAAATTCCAATCAGTAGTTTTTGTGTACTAAGCTGTATAAGTTACTATAGTTTTTTAACTATTCCACGGGAACTCTTAAAATTTTTGGGATGAAAAGTATCTAAGATATTGACCGGGGATATAAGGTACCACCATGTAAAATTTCATTTAAATCGGTCCAACAGATTCGGAGATTAGCCCGTACAAACAGACAGACAGAGAAACAAAAAAAATTGAAAAAAATCTGGATTTGTTTTATTTCTGTTCTTACATCCTCCTGACTCGGTTTTTAGCATTTTTTCTACGTACAGACATTCGACCTCTACAGTTTTATTATATAAATATACTATAAAATATAAATTAATTTTATGCTGTCACTAAAAAGATATACGAGTATGTCTAATGATAACAGGGTGTGGTAGCACAAATTTGCTGCTACGGAACCCTCAGTTTGCTTATCAGACTCACACTTGTCCGATTAATTTATCTTTTATTCGCTCTCTATCTTACAAATGACACAGAATCATAACTCATGCACTTTTTATTCTATTTAAGTGGAATGCAGGGAGTGATGACGAACAAATTAAGAGCGCGGGACAAATTCTGCACGTACTTTTTATACGCATTCGGTATCACGATTATGTTGACCATTTTATTAATTCTGCTGGAATACTATCCGATGTCAAACAAGGAAACTAGCTGTTTCTTATCCGGTAAGACTGTTGGTTTTTAATACTGAATTATTAACGGATATAAATATTTTTAGTGTTTATAACATTGTTATATAAAAGCATATAATATGCACAATTCCTAACAAATTGTAAAATAATAAAACAATTTTCCTGTATTAATCGCTATATTAATAATAATAATAATAATAAATAAATAAACTTTATTAGGCATTAGCAAAAGTTACATTTCGTTACCATAAGCAAAATAAGCTAATTACAAATTAAAGTTGCTTACTGCGGTTAGTTACTGCCGACTGTACTAGGCCGAGCCTGTATTACAGACATTACTGTATTATAGACATACAGATGTATTGTCAATAATTAATACCTAATCTTTTATGCACACAAGAGAGAATTATACGTTCTGCGCCAAACGTCGTCGTCATACTTTTCTTGCCTGCCTGGCACCCGCGTAGACGAACACCATAGAGGTTTTACGAAATCGCACGATGTCTTCAACTAAACTAATGGCGCGTAACAAAATATTTCTTCAAAAAGTGGCGTTGTAAGTGACATTGAGTCAAACCAAAGATAAAACCCAAAAGAATTTTTGTATATGTCGTAGGATGATTTGATAATTTGAATTTTCGCGAAAGCCCTAGGGATATTGCGAAAACACGGATAATTAGACAATGGTGAAAATATTTCTCAATTTTTCACTAAAAGATCTCTCTATTAGATCCTATATATAAACAAAATACATAGGTCGAGAAGGCTAAGGCGGGAGAGACGTCTTACTCGGAAGAACCCTTTCTTTCTTTCTAGGTTGGTTAGGTTAGAACAGTGACCACAACACACGAGGCAAGAGAGCGAAGCGAGCGTGCTGCGGTAGCGGCCGGCGAGTGCCACAAACGGCTAGAATTAGAGCAACTCGTGTTTTCGCAGAACCCCTATTTTTTTCCAATAAAATTGATTGATCATTCTACGACATAGGTATATCAATGGATTATAAACATGATGTTCACAATAATGACAAACCATTGATATATAGAAACACAAATATATTTTTTTACTGTGTAAACGATATAAATTATTTATTTAAAATTTACCTTTTAGCTATATTTATTACTAATGAGTTGACCAACTGACTGACTCATTTGCAACACATATTCATTATTTTAAATATGAACTTTATTTTAAAGGATGATAAATTATTATTATGTAGGTACCTACGTACCTAGTTAAATTTACGATATACGTAATTAAAAATAGAAATTAATATTTTTCATTTACAAATGTAGCAATACTTTTGCTTAATATTTAAATTTTTAAATAATAGGAAACTAAATTTTTAAGTTATAGGTACATATAGAACAATATTATTGTGTAAATTAATAATATCTTTATTTTTGTTTATGTTTTCAAATGTAATAGTATGAACACTAAATAAATAATTACCTTTGAGACGTCTAAAACCTTCTCTCCCGTGACCATAATTATTGTTGTAAAGCATTCGGAACTTTGAAAACCAAAAATTAAAATAAATCCACGAAAAAATCCCGAAAGTTAATTTTATTTAATATGTAATATTGTTGTGATCCCGATCACGTCAACCACTTCGCTGACATAAGCGCAGAATTTAACTGTTTTCTTACTTTTATAGCCTGATGGGACCACAATAATTTGTGAGTCTGATACCTTTATATGATCTTTAAGGTTCATGAAATTTGAAAATTACAATAATCAAAATTAGCTTTGTTTAATTAGACTTTATCGTCAACTTCATTTAAATTGAGTCAGTGTAGTCAAGTGAGTAACACCTGGTGGTATTCAATTAATGCATTTTTTTTCTAGTGTGATGCAACTGATATATCTTTTACCTCGCTTTTTTCGCCTTTAGGCTCACCCTCGCTTCGTTCGAGTTTGTCTCTAGGAAAAAAAACAAACCTTTTCCACGGGAACCGTACTTTTTTCCGGGATAAAAGTAAAAAATTAGCCTATGTGTTATTCCAGACTATAACCTATCTCTGTGCCAAATTTCATCCAGATCCGTTGAGTCGTTCTGACGTGAAAGAGTAACAAACATACATCCATACTCACAAACTTTCACATTTATAATATTAGTATAGATATTATAACTCTTTCAACAAACAAAAGCAAAATATTTTTAAACAACTTTAAAAAAGATTTTCGAGTCGTTCGTTCATTTCTTTCTTTATCTTCTTCGCTTATTCAGTTTATCTTCGATTGCAATGAGTCTTGTTAAATAATAATATTATACCCTAATGAAAAGCTTTTAGTACAGTTGAAAAATAATAATTTTATTTTTCTTCTACAGGTAATAAAAGGCTTCTATATCTTTATACACCAATTCTTATCCTTTGGCTTGCTGATACGACATTCTTCATTTTGACAATCATAAAGATTCGAGAAATTAAGCGACAAACATCGGTATTGAATTCTAAAGACAGCGTTACACATGATCTGCAAAATAAAGAACGAGGAAGGTTAGTTTTAATAAAATGGTACCATACCAGATGTTGAGGCAATATCGCGGACGACAGAGGGTTTGCGGGATCAATCGAACGCACTACAGTATTTAAAAATCAGACAAGTGCGAATCCGAAACGCACATTGAGGGTTCCGTAACATGAAATATAAATCTATAATCACTTTTTTTTTGTGATGTAACTGTAAAACGATTTTCGGATAAGGAAACTTCTTCTTCTTGCCAAACTTCATGATTCTAGGTCAACAGGAAGTATCCTATTACCTATAGGTTTTGATTTCCTTACTAGTGTCACATATGCTATATAAATGGCCATATCTTTTGATTGCGTTGACTTAAAAATTTCATTTTTTCACAGTTTCAAGGGATTGCAGACCTGAGTAGGTATTTGATATTAACTTCAACTTGATAGCTCCGCGTGTTCCTAAGAAAAAGGTTATTGAAAATCTATCTATCGAGACAGACAGACAGATGCAATGATGTAGTGATAAGGGTTTCTTTCTTCCTTTTGAGTTACGTAACCCTAAAAACTAGTCCAATCTGAAGTATGCAGAAAGTAAATTCGCAGTTGTCAAAATTACTTTTAAAACAGTAGCATGAAGTAAAAACAATTTGGAAATAGCACAATCATAATACATGTATTGACAATACTGTTAGTTTGTTGAACATATGGAGTATGTTGCTGTTGAAATGTTTATGTTCCGTTCTCTTCTGAATATTATGTCGAACTAACGTGCAGCCCCATAAGTCAAAATCATATAGCTTTAGTTCTAAAATTGGTTAACATAATCTGTAATGTAATTAAATTGTAACTGGTCGCTGTCTGTACATGGAAGATATTTGAGAAAAACTATTATGGGGGTTCTTTATTAACGCAATAGAATCCAAAACAATGATTTTTAGTTTTTTGTCTGTTTGTCGGTTTGTCTGTTTGTCTGTGTCTGTTTGCTTAACCGATTTGGGTTCGTTTTTCACTAATGTAATGTGGTAAGCTACACTTAACATTTAGTATTTGTTTTATTTCAATCGGTTCCTATTTAAAAAAGTTATGTCAAATTAAAGGGGAACGAATCTAGGGGCGAACCAGAGCGAAACGAGGGTGAGCCGCTAGTAACTTTTATTTTTATAAATGTACACTAAATACATCAAGAATATAATTATATTGTACAAGAATACATATACATGTATTTGGGCGTTAGTGAGTCCGCGGAGAGTAAAAAAATGCGCATCTAGCGAGCTCACCAATCCATATATTTACAATATATAAGTATATCAATAGCAAGTATCTAACCAAATATGTTTTCTCGATTGAATACTGTCAATGTCATGAAATTTTTTTAACGTTCCACTGCTGGGCATGAACCTCCCTTTAATACAAGGGGATCAGGCCATAGTCCACAACGCTAGCCAAGTGCGATTAGACGGACTTGTCAAGTCTTTCGAAAACTGCTTTTATAATTATTTATATAACTATTGGATGTATACGTGCATACAAAATACAATTATAAATACACTGGTGATGACTAACTGTGAATCATAAATCCTATATTCCTTTTATTTCAGATTATGTCTCTACTTAAAACTTTATATTGTGATGGGCGTTAACTGGGTTCTAGAAGTGGTTAGCGCTCACGCCGCTCAACATAACAATATTTGGGCCTACACTGACGCGTACAATGCTCTCATTGGGTTTTTTATCTTTTTTATTTTTGTTTGCAAACGCAAAACATTCCAGCTCATGAAAAAAAGGTTGGTGTATAAACTCTATATAATCTAAAATCTCCTTCATTGTTTAGTGTGTGTGTGGGTGAATAATACGTGTTCACTATAGTTAAGTATGCAGAGGGATAATCAAACGTCCAAAGTTACATATATATTTACTAGCGACTCACCCTCGCTTCGCTTCGGGTTCGTCCCTAGACAAAAACAAATCTATCCCACGGGAACCGTACATTTTTCCGGGATGATATATAGCCTATAGCCTTCCTCAGTTAAGGGGCTATCTAATGCAAAAAGAATTTTTCAAATCGGGTTAGTAGTTTCTGAGACTAACGCGTTCAACCAAACAAACAAACAAACAAACAAACAAACTCTTCATCTTTATAATATTAAGTATAGATATCCACTTTAAGTTAATAATTACTAATATCCCTAGCACGATATATAATTCAATAACAATATAAGTGTAAAACGAATCGGTAGGCGGTTACGGGACAACTGGGGTTCATGGCGCGATACAATTGCTATATAGTCAAAATGTGCGCGTCAGCACTGCCACTACAACTCCCTTTGCGAGTGAAACTTATAAAAATGTGTCATTATTTAATAAGCAATATCAATCAGTAAGTGATTGAGTGGTTCGCTTCTACATAGTATTATAAATTTTAAGAAAAAAAAAACGAATATTTTAGAAGATGAAATAATATCTTTTATTTCATCTATACAGATAAATAAAATTGAAGTGTCTGTTTGTAATGTCAAAATAACAGCTTTATACTAAATGCATATGGAATTATATACGGTACTTATAAGGAAAACACAATTTTTTAAATTTTTGTCTGTCTGTCTGTTTGTTCCGGATAGTCTCCGAAACGACTGGACCAATTTTAACGGGACTTTTACTGGCAGATAGCTGATATTAGAAAGAATAACTTAGGCTACTTTTATTTTAGAAAAAGAATTAGGGTTTCGCTCGAGCTCGAGCAAAGCGAGGGTGAGTCACTAGTTAACAATAAAATAAAGTGTTGTGCAAAATATATTCAGACTACAATAAATATAATTTAATGTTTTCAGTTTACACGATATAACGATCTTTATCTCAATTTATATGGGCACTTTAAATTCTATCCATCTGTTTATTCCTGCTCTTATATCTATTATACTTATTCTGTTATACTAATTATTATTACATTTTTATACATTAAAAGTGTTTTTTTTTTATAATAAATTATAATTATCCTTTAAGCTCGTTAATAATAACAGTATTATAATATAGAGCGCAGTTTGTAACTTATGAGTAATTAACTGTTGTTTCCTTTTAGATACGCACAATTCCTAGGCAAGCCAGTGGTAAGAAGTCAATCATCTACCCGGACTATGACAACAAGTGTGAAAATAACACGTGTCTAGACGTTACCAGGATTTAATGATATAGATATAATAGTCATTAGTCTAAATTAAATTTAAGATAGAGTCATCCCTACATTTTAATATTTATTGTAATTATAGAATCCGTGAAACATTATAATAATTATTGTAGTTCATATTGAATATGTTATTTCCGTTGTTTTGTTATTATAATAAACGATTTATCATTTTACTAATATCTGTCGAATAGATGATAGTTTTGTATGGGTATTCTTAAGTTTTAAGTAAAAAATGCATAACACAGAAATCGAAACTGGGATTTTCAGGATTTGCCGGTTATAATGGGCCACTGCCATCGGACACTGGGGTACTTACGTATACTAGTGATCGTCACGTTTATTGTCTTGCGTATATTACAATATTAATCTATTCTTAATTTGACCACAGACTTTTTAACAATAAACAAAAGAGTATATATGCGTATGTGTGTGTCAAAAACAAGGTAGTGTTTCTAATGTTTTTTTATTGATTTAATGTATTTTGTATGCAAAATTTTAAGAAAATATTAGCATTCTGCACTCCTCCTCTATACAAACTATAAGTGTGGGAAATTTCATACTCCTCCGTCCGCGCAATTTTCGTAAAAAGAGGTACAAAGTTTTTGCTTCACGTATTAATATATAGATATATGTCGTGGTTGTATAGTAGTAAAAACGTAAAGTGTGTGTTATATTTGCGTTGTTGTTGCGTCATAGTGTAAACTATACCTACTTAGTAATGTTTTTCAAATAATGTCAGAATTTCAAGGAAGTACATTATTCTGTAAAATATTTCAAACAGATAAACCAAAGTACAGTTAAATACGTGTAATATTAATATAATAAATAACGACGTTAGAACCATAGTGGTCCAAGTCACATTTTCATCTTTTTGAGAAAATGAGGGAAACGCGTTTGGACTTGTTATTAAGAAACTAAGTACTTTTTAGGCGAAAATCTTTATTAAAATTATGCCTAAGAACTTAGAATAAAGTATAAATAAGGTTTTAATTAACAATGGTCATTGTTCTAAACACAATATTGGTTTTTTTACCCAAAAATTCACTTGGATCATTCTAGCACAAACAAAAAGTATTAATTAAATTGTAGCTTTAGTAGATTACGAGTAGAAAAAATAAATTAAACATGGTAAACTTAATCTAATTATCTCCTAGAAGTGCAGGTAGTATGTATGTATCTTCTGGAATGTCCTCACCCTCTTCTAGGAACATGTGGGATGGATAAGTAAAAAGGGTGGTGAATGGGGGGGACAAACTTCAAAACCTTTTTAATGTCTTGCATCTTCTTGAATGGGATGGGTTTTTCTCCTGTCGCTTGTCTCGGGACGCGTAGTTTTTACGGTTTAACAAAAATATGTTTAAATCCATATGATTTCCAGTTTGAGGTCAGTTTGTTCATAATTTTCAGAGTAGTCATCATTGTAATTCATCACGCTTGAGCCCTTACAGAATTTTATTTTACGCGTTTTTGATATTCTGGCACCTTCTCGTAAAACAGTTTCATAGTCTTTAAACTGACCTGTTCGACTTTCAAAATCGAGAAACTTTTCTTTCATGTCTCGAACAATGAATGGATTACGTTTTCGGCAGTTACGCACAAGATCCATCCATGTCTGTGGCGTAAAGATGTCAGTTCTCTTTTTTTGTTCTCGACTTATGAAAGAAAAGTCGGTATCATTAGGCAGGTATGTGTGACCACTCACGAGAAAGTGCATGATAATTGATAATGTTATCAAGGAAAAGCGACTTGTTGACCAGAAACATCATTAAATGCAAAACAATCCAATTCCTGTTTTGACCAGAGTAGCAATCACTAAAAAACACAGTGTTTTGGTGGTATCTGGCACAGAATCATCTAAGAAATAATAGAGGGAGGACATTATTTCCTGAGATTCTCTTGCTCCACTATGCTCTGGCCACATGTTCATAATAACCTTTTCATCCTCCTTTAAATATGCATGAATGCCGAAATTGAGCATCTGAAGTTGCCTTAAATAATAGACCTCCCCTGTATTCAAGTACGGAAGAGGAAGAGTGTGTTCCAGATCAAAAGTTACAGCTATTACAGATTAATCATTTTCAACTTTAGTTTTATAATTATTCATTATATCTCGTACTTTCATTGCTAATTGAATATGCCTTTCTTTTTCGGTTCTTATAGATAAACACTTTACAATGTCTTCTTCCGCCTTTATTGCTATTTCAAGCATATCACACGTTTTGCATGTGTCTGATTTAGGTATGTAAAAATGCAAATTGAATTCCTCTATGAACACTGGGTTGTAAATGTTCTTCTTGAGGATTGGTTTTCCTTCAGATTGGCATTTTTCTTTGAACAGGTCGTACATTTTATTAATTGACAATCCTGGGTGTAAATATTGTCTCGAAGATCTACTTTCCCCATAATGACTTTTATATTTACTTTTATATTTCAAACAAAAGTTTTTATAATGTACTTGGATCACTTCGGCTTTTTTTCACAACTAGAATCATAATGATCCGAATGCGCCCTGTTACTTAGATCAGTATGGCCTTTTAGGATTTCAGAAATTATGTTTTATTCCAAAGTGAGAGAAATGAATTTCTCTAAGAAAATTCCTTTAATAAGCACTTGGATCAGTGTGACATGAAAAATATATGTTTGTTTGGGATGTTAATGACAAAAAGTTCCTTTTGACAAAAATGTCGCTTGGATCACTATGGTTGTGACATCGTCAAATGAGTAGTTTTACCTGGTTAGCTCACTATAATGATATAAGCAATCGTTATAGTTATTTATGATAGCAAGATACATTGTGTAGTTCTTAAGATTAGTATGTATTCCTTATACACATTGTTAGCGTAACGGCTGCAATAGGATTATTTATCACGGTATTTTTTTAAAATACTAGAAATACAAGATTATTTTTGCCATGGATTAAATTAATATTGTGGACACGAATGAATATTTTGCTTTATTTTTCTTAGTTAAATATAACAAAAAACAATGTTTGTTTATATAGAAGTCTCGGTGCGCGATTCAAACTTACAAATCCTTCTAGATTCTTTGCAATTTAAAAAAAATTAAGATACCGTAGGATCTTCCATAAAGGTCGCTCGAAGTACTAACTAATTAAGACCAAAACATGATGGTGACGTCACATATGTGTTTTTTCTTATATAAAAATACACGAATGCGCCAAAATTACAGCATCGCACCTTCAAAGTGCAGCTTTTTTGAGTGATCATTTTAGTTTTAAAAGCATAAATCAATGGCCTATTTGTATTGTCCAATGATTTAAGGCTTAATGTTTAGATTTTGTTTAAATTTAAATGTTTAATAAACCAATTGACTTGAAATTATTAACTAAGCGAAGATTGTGTTTAGCCCTTTTTAACGTCCCACTTCTGGGCACGGACCTCCCTTCAATACGATGGGGATCAGGCCATAGTCCACCACGCTGGCCAAGTGCGGGTTGGCGGACTTCACATGTCTTTCGAAAACTTGCTAGGATCTCTCAGACATGCAGGTTTCCTCACGATGTTTTTCTTCACCGTAAGGCAAGTGGTAATCATGTTAGAAATGATTAGCACATGAAAATATCAGAGGCGAGATCCGGGATTTGAACCCGCTCCACTCGGTTTCCCAAGCGAGCGCGTTACCACTGGGCTACCACTGCCTTAGTTAAGTGAAGATTAGTCATCGTAATATGATATTGTGCGTAGTAGAGATTAAGCGCAGAGTACGCTTGAATAGCTAATACTCGTATAGATACTCGTATTAATCGTAACTACTTTATTTTATAAATGATATTGTAATGATTGCTTCTTGACATATTGTTACCATTACTTTTCCAAGTAAATATTATATAAGTCATAATACTTTGTAAGCTATATTATATGTCCGAATATTAATGAAATTTTTAAACAACATGTACCTGAAAATTAATAAAGTATGAATTATGATGATAAAATATTTCTTTTTTTTATTAAAGTTGTCACTTACCTTATAAAATAATATAAGAAAGTAAGAACAAACGGAAAGTTTAATTTACTTGTGTCAAAAAATAATAGGGCACCATAACGTTATGTTAGCTTATAGGCATATTAAAATTATTATTATTATTATTAAAGATTAACTTAAACTACGCCAAATGTTATCTTAATCAGTTTTTATAGGTAGATATTATATATTCTAAAGGAAAAGTAAGGAACTAGTTCATATGACTACTTAATTGTGGCCTATTTGATAATGGTTGATTACAATAAACTATGTATGTACGTTAGTAATCGGAACTACTTGGCGATAAATGTCACAAGTACCTTTTGCAATTGCTTTATCTAATATATTTCAACGTGTAATCCTTTTATAGGTATTTATTTATTTATACCAGCGATCTCGGAAACGGCTCTAACGATTTCGCTGGGTATGTGGGAGTTTTCGGAGGCGAAAAATCGATCTGGATTAGTATTATGTCTGGGAAAACGCGTGTTTTTGAGTTTTCAAGCGGTTTTCTTTCGTATTATTCCACGCAAAATATGGTCGATAATTTCTTACGCTCGGGCATAAGCATCGTGGTCAAGTGGCCAAGGCGCAAGTTTGACGTTCGCAGGTTTCCGGGTTCGAATCCCGATCGGATACAAAGTTTGTTTTTCTTTTTTGTATTTATTCAAGTTTTTTTTTTAATTTAAAATACGATACAACAAAAAAACTCCGAGCGAAACTCGGTTATCAACTGTACACATTACCTATTAGGTATATAGAAGAACCTATTGTACCTAGGCCAGTTTTTTACATTTTCATTTTAAAAGATTAAATCCGTACTACTATAATAAATGTGAATGTTTGTGAGTATGGATGTTTGTTACTCTTTCACGCCAGAACGGTTAAAGGATCTGGATGAAATTCGGCACTGTATATAGTCTGGAAAAACACATAGGCTAATTTTTAACCCGGAAAAACGTACACTTTCCATCGGATAGGTTTGTTTTTGTAATGAGGCGAACCTGAGCGAAGCGAGGGTGAGCCGCTAGTAGTAAATAATTAGACCTATAAAATATGCATATATGGAGAGAAAAATTATTTAACTACATAATGCATTAATAAAATCTGTGGAAAACATAAAATTAGGATTTAAGATAACCATTGTACAGCCGAAAAAATGCTCCAACTTTTTTATTTTTTTAAAATAGGTAGCATCGTTATATCTTTATAAATTTCCAATGAAACAGGTAATTTATCGCTATAATAGGCAGTAGCAGTCTAGTACATTTTTTTCAATGCTGGAGACCAAAGTTGAGTAAAACAATTTTCAAAAAATAAAATACCAAGTATTAATTCTTTTTGTCAACGTTCCATAATTATTTTAACCGAAAATGATATTTGAAATATTAAATCAGCCGCCTGAGAGTATTTGGCATAAAAATAAACACAATATGTAGTTTTGTCTAAGTAACATAACATAGATAAAAAATGACTTTTTTCAAAAAAAATACAAAAAAAATAATATCTAATAATAATAAAAACGGTGAAGTTTTTACTAAGGTAATTTTTTGATATGTTGTATGTCAGCCTTTCGTTTACCTTCCCCTTTTTTTTGTCGTGCTATTTACCGGACATCCTGTATGAGAATATATTTTGCTGTTCAATATAATTTTCAAAGTGTTAGTAAATTTTTGTCTTTTCATTAAAAATTACAGAAATAATGAAACATAAACTTAAAGAAATAGAATGAAGCACAAATTTTTACAGTCGATAAAGATCGATAAAGTGTGTATGGTGAAGACGTAAATATTTTATTTCAGTGCTAACGTAACGAAATATGTTCGTAAAAAAACAAAACAATATTCGCCATTACGGGACTCTTGATGCGCGAGTCAGATTTGCGCTTGCCCGATTATTATATTTAAGGATAAGAGCAAAATTTTTCATTTGAAAATCGTTCCGGACCAAAATATTAAGTACCTACTAATATATAAAGCCGAAGTTCTTTTTGGTAGTTTACTTCTACAATGTAAGACAATGCATTTATTACGGCGCCGAGTTGAATTGATGTTCAGCATTTATACACGTAAATTACCCTCTTAGCCGATTTTGATTACGAGGGGTAATCTCATTGAGACTTACTAACTGCACAGGATATGCGCAGATACAAGTGACATTCTATTCCTTCAATTTTCACATTCCTATAGGACAATAACTCGCCAAGACCGATGAGAAATAAGGCGCAGAACCGAACAGCTTTATTTGCTTTTCGAGGCACTGGAGTAGGGTCTTAATATTTTTGTGACAGAAGAACTATTTATATTCGACATGAGGCCATGACCTCTCAATATGCAGCTGTATATCCTAACCAGTAAACCAACGTACAATACATACATATATACATACATTATATATAGATAAACAATACTACGTATATTTACCCTATACAGCCCTACTCGTTGCTTTTAACAACAAACCAACATTGCTCTATTTATGAACACAATATGTAAGCGCTCTCATAACCGCAAACGTTAAGATCCACTCGTAACGGTTACAGGCAAAAATGTTTGTTTTAACAATGAAAACATTAATAGTGATTATTTTATTTATTTTATATGCCATTTCATTTAGTTCTGGTAGCCCTGTTTATAATAGTTTAGTGTTAGAAGGTGAACATATCAAAACCGTTTGTGCTGTAAAAAAATGTATACGAAAATGTTGCCAAAAAAACCAATATGTCAATTTTAACTCGGCGTGTGAAAATTTTGATACGGACTTTTACACCAAATTTTATGACTTTTCAAGTATACCAGTTTATAATGAAAATAATCTTGAACAAAAAATAAACAGATCAGTCCGTGACTTATTCTATCTCGTGCCAGGACGATTTGATGAAATCTTAATGGAAGAGGAATTTTCAAACAGTACTTTTAAGGTCCCAGCATTCGTCGCAACGGATTATGGAATGAACAATGTATTATCAGAAGTAAGTATCAACTTACATATTATAATGCTAGTACTGTGTCACTGTCTACGTTGCGACCGTTCGTCAATTCGATTCCCGTTTAGTTGTAACTATTATTCAAAGTAATACGAAGCTAAATACAAATAAAAGGAAAAAGTATCTCGCTATATAAAAAAAAAAATTACATGAGAATATTATAATATTTTGGCGACATAGTGTGTAATAGAACGCTTAGATATATTTCCATGTTTTTAATTTAGATTATCATCATGTCTAATATTAGGAGGATTACACAAGGCGTTATTCTACAATCTGTGGAATATATATATATATATATATATATATATATATATATATATATATATATATATATATATATGAGAATGACATTTTACGATTCTATGACATAACGATTAAATCTGTAATTTCTATACAATTTTTTATTTAAAATGTGTATTCATTAACGGATGTAGAATGATATCTTGTCTAAGCCCTAACAATGTTGATGTAAAATATATTTCGTATTTAAAAAAAAAAAAACAAATTCACTTACTTATTTAACTCAAGCAACAATATTATTTTTATATGTAATTTATAATATCTTCGTTATCAGTGACAGTACCCAAAAATGTTGCCTGTTAACCTAATCATTAAAAAAATCGCTCACAATCAACAAAGATATCGAGACACATACACAAAAATATCACTAAAATAAATAATTCCTTCTTTAGAAATCTGTCAGAAACAAACAAGGAAAAGGAATATTTACTATAGGAATATTTTATAGGACAAATAATTGTTGTTTTGATTTGAAAAAACCCCATAATATTACAAAATTGATGAAGCTCTGAAAACTTATTGATGTGTCACAATTTAAAGAAACCAATCGAAGTCGAATAGGAAAACTTTACATTTATATATTAGTAATTATATTTATTGGAAATCAAAACATATTAATTAATTTAGAGCATAGAATTGTTAAATATTTAAGACTTCATCTTCTTTTAATTGCCCGGCTTTGCCCGCTTAGTTGATTTATATGTAGGCAGAATAACTAGCTCTATGTATATAGCAGCAAAACCATAGGACTTTCATTATGATAGCTTTACCTTAACTCGTAACTACCAAACAACTTCATAAATCAATTAGTACTCTTAGTAATTCTTTCTTAGATTCACGCGAATATTTGACATTATAAATAAAACTATCTTTTCGTATTTTTCCGCGGATTTATTTTGATTTTGAGTATAAAATTACTTAAAATTATAAAAATGTTTAAAATTAAAAATTAACAAATATTGTTAGGTACTTTGGTGCCAATTTTCGAGCTTTTTGAATTCATTTTGTTATTTTGTCTGTAACAACTATAATATAATACCTATGAGACATCTAACACCTTAGTCTCTTCCGTGACCATGATTGTTGTAAAGCATTCGACACGTCGGGAACTAAAAATCAAAATAAATCTGCGAAAAAATCCGAAAAATAGTTTTATTTATAGTACTTTTAGCTTGGAGATGTCCTGTTTAGGCAATGAGTGAATGACCCTTCGCTTGTACATATATTGATAAGAATAAAAACTTTACCAAAAATATAATTAACAAAAATATAAAAATCTCGCCTGCGTAAAAAGCGAATTATAATAACGAGAACAAACTGACGAAGAAACATAGTACATATAACATACATATTATATACTTAGCGAGACTCGCGCAAGTATAAAACATGTATGTCTCCAACTGCATACTATATTCTTCCTTCATCAACTTTTTCTCATCTTTTTAATTCGCTTTTTACACAGGCAACCTTTTATATTTTTGTATTTTTTTTTATTTACAGCTTTTTACTTTTAGTCAGATATCTTTAGTCCTATTTAACAATTTATTATCCTAAATTATTTTTAAATATATAACCGGTATATGTATATTTTTGTAATCATCTCTTAGAAATCTGTACTTTGAAAGACGAGACATTTTTTTTTACACACACAAATAGGTACCTTAAATCCGCCACTTTCATTTTAAATTATATCCATATACCCTAGGACCCTCCCGTTACTAAGAGGAAACTAAAGACGTATGAATCATCAAAGTTAGTAAGGCCGTTTAGTAATTCCGTGGAAACAAAGGATCAGACATATACAGTATATATGTACAAACGCATGACTCTTATTTTGATTTCACCACGGTCGGGTAAAAATTATTAAAGTTTTATTACCTCTGATTGGTAACAAACCAATAACAGAGGCAAAACTTACATATTATGTATTTTTTATAAAATATTTTTGTTAAGAGAATTTGGTATACTTACTGAAAACCAAAATAACGAAATAGATAGAATATTAAAAGATTAATTAATGTAGAAGCGTAAAATCCCTTCAGCCACAAGAGGAAACTGTATAGGAAAATAACAGGATTTGATTGAAATAATGGAAAAACAACTAATTAGATATCAATAAGTCCACTTCTATTTTGAAATTCTCACTACTGGTCTTATTATGGTTGCTCAATATCTATACCAACATTATAAAAATGAAGAGTTTGTTAATTTGAACTCACCTATCCGTGTAATTCCTAGTGAGCTTTGATAAATTCTTTTAACCTTTTATAGACTACTAGCGACTCACCCTCGCTTCGCTTCGAGTTCGTCCCTAGAAAAAACAAATCTATCCCACCGGAACCACACATTTTTCCGGCATGATATATAGCCTTCCTCAATTAACGCGCTAATCTAATCGGATTAGTAGTTCCTGAGATTAGCGCGTTCAACCAAACAAGCAAACTCTTCAGCTTTATGATATTAGTATAGATTTATTGAACAAGTTTTGTGGATATCTGATATTTAGTTACTATTTTTAATTGATTTAATTGAACTTTGAATAATAATAATAAACTATGCATGGAAAAAGTAGTTGCAAAAATGCTAAACAAAATGCTTTAGAAAAAGTTAAAACATAACTTTTTTTTATTTCTACACAAAGCGTTTATAACAATTGTACGTCATGGAGTTACATTTTATAGACAGATGTTGTTTTTCGAGTAAGACCATCTCATAGTGACCACAATAAATTAATTACCTCATTTACGCAGAATTTATTACTAACGATGATTATTATTTGTGAACTAGCGACTCACCCTCGCTCCGCTCGGGTTCGTACCTAAGAACGTTTTAACGGTTATTATAGATTTTTCAGAGATGAGATATTTTCTCGCAGTAAAAAGTATCCTATGTTGACCCGGATGCCCAGCTTATATTTGATAATATCATATCAAATTTCATCAAAATCTGTTTAGTGGTTTTCTCGTAATAAGTTCCCGAACAGACAGACAAAAATTCTAAAAACTGTAGATTCGGCCTCTGTATCAATAATAATGACTATTTCAATAAGATTTTCCAAAAAATATTTAATGTACGGATTCGACTCAGAATGTTATTATATGTATAGGTGGTAAGTGCTTAAGCTGATCTGAAAATGTTAAAAGTATTGCCGTATTTAGGCCCTTATGTATATAGACTTAATTTAAATAATTTCTTTGATTTTGAATATAAATAAGTATATCGAACTTCATTTTGCGGGTTCCCGTATTTTATGGACTTGCTATTTCACTTCTTCTACCTATAGGTACTTATACATATATAAGTAGGTATTAATTATTTAAGAAATAAAATGCCTTTAGAATAATGTTAAAGCTAAAAAACTATACACTAGTCGAGGACATGGTTTATTTCTGTGCCAAGTTCTTGCATCAAAATTAGTTCAACAGTTTGCGCGTGTTATATACAAACTACTTTACAAACGTTCACATTTAGGTACAACTAGCGAATCACCCTCGATTCGTCACTAGGTGATTCTTTAAATTGACATAACTTTTTTATTTATGAGTTATGATGACCCGATTGAAATAAAACAAATACTAAATGTTAAGTAAATTTTACCACAATATGTTAGTGAAAACCGCGCCCAAATCGGTTAAGCCGTTTCTGAGAATAGCGCGTACAAACGCACAGACAAACAAACAAAAATTCGATTTATTTTGGGTTCCATTACATTAATAAAGACCCCCAATAATAGTTTGTATCAAATATCTTCCATTTACAGACAGTGATCAGTTACAATTTTATTATATGTAGAGATATAGATAATAACAATAATAATGGAAAACTATAATTTACATTTTCAAAGTGTAATATTTAACTTTTCAGGGAGGAATTTTGTATATAGAATTACCAAACTGGTATCAGAGATGGCGCCCAGTAAATCATTTTTGTGTTGACTACTTCAATGACAATATCACAACTACTCCTAAGTTTTGGTCTGTTACTTCAGGTGTTGGAATGCCAAAAGCAAATCCTTACTTCACTGCAGGTAAATATGTGCCTTATTTATCTATTAGATAATTCAGCCTCATTGGAACATTATATTAATTTTGCTCTTTAATGAAACTTAAAATTTTAAATATTGGCTAAGCTGCTTGTGGTCACAATATCTTTGAAAGGAGCCGGAAAACAATTCAGTTATTACGGTATTGTTTAGTTTTCAATAAACATTTAGTACGTTTATACTGTAAATAAACGTTCACGTACAATTTATTGTGTCAGTCATTCGTTTTAAATGTTTGTCGTGTATTTGATACAGAAAAAAAGTAGGCAGTTTTATTAAGAAACATAATTTGATATTTTGCCTAATGTTAATATTAATAAATTTTATTTCATCAACTCTAGTAAATTACCATCGGGATGCTGTGTATCTAAAAAACTTTTACATTGCTATTTTATTTTAAAAATTGTGTAAATTTAGATTTTTCAGAAGCTTTATAAAAAATGTTACAATACAATAAAAATATACTCTTGTGACACAAATAAACAACCTATTATATTATATATTTTCCTTTATTTGTTGCAATACATTCCGTTATTTATCAGTCAATTTATATTATTGTATACTAGCGACTCACCCTCGCTTCGCTCGGGTTCGTCCCTAGATTGCTTCCCAAAACAAAATTAATTAATTAATTTGGTTTTAATTTTTTTTGTGGGACTCTATTTTTTTCTAAAATAAAAGTAGCCTAAATTACTCCTTATTATATCAGCTATCTGCCAGCTAAAGTCCCGTCAAAATCAGTCCAGCCATTTTAGAGATTAGCCGGAACAAACAGACAGACAGACAGACAGACAAAAATTGTAAAAAATGTTGTTTTGGTATATTTATCGTGTATACATCCATATGCATTTAGTAAAAAGCGGTTATTTTGTTATTACAAACAGACACTCCAATTTTAGTTTTCTGTATAGATTTCTTTATCATAAGTTTAATATATAAATAAATATATATAAACGCAACGTTAATAAGCTAAATTATTTTATTACATAATCTTTCGCTATTCAAAACATAATATCATAAGTATAGTTATGATTATATGTACATATATCACATATAGTTCTTTTAAAAATCGACTGGATTCTGTAAACATTTATCGTTATTTCATATTATGTATATCTAACCAGGTACCATGTTAACTTCATTTGAGGAAACCTCTGTATACAGACGACTGATACGATATTTTTTTTTAAGTACGCTGTTTATAGACTTTCATTAATTGTTATTTAAAAACATCAATAATAATCTTCTTAAATAACTAAAGAGCCTAATAGTTAAAAAGGGTTTCTTATCGTGAACTATTAAATTTGTCATTTATTTCAACATTTACAATATTAATTTTATCTACAAAGTTACTTTTGACGAAAAAGTAACTTTGTAGATAAAAAAATGTGTGGTACCAAAAGATCCCATAAAAAGAGAAAAGTAGTCGATGTTTCCTCTTGTAATGAATAATATAGCCAAGAAAAAATGCCCTTCACCACGAGTGCCGGCAGAGGGTGCAAGGGGTACATTTGCACAGTGCACCCCCTTGCTAC
Organism: Fabriciana adippe; assembly: GCA_905404265.1. Taxonomy (NCBI): domain Eukaryota; kingdom Metazoa; phylum Arthropoda; class Insecta; order Lepidoptera; family Nymphalidae; genus Fabriciana; species Fabriciana adippe. The sequence goes on from FR989995.1 coordinate 4,243,772, forward strand.
GAAGAAAAATATATAGAAAAAGTTAAAGAAATAAAATTGTATTAGTTAAATCCCTGTTTAAATTTAGATATCTGCGAAAAAAGATGATAAATAAGATATTATTAAAAATTATGACGTTAATTATTTAAGCATTAGCTAGTAGTTTAATGTGAAGGAACAGATGTAACACCTGGAAATAATTTTTTCGCGGCCCATGCCCTTAACCGACCTAAATATTCGAAATAATAACACAGTTTTTACAGTTTTAGCTATTTACCTTCTATACAATAACATAACCTTTTCTTTTTCAGCGCTGTTGGTATCAACATTTTTCTTATTTCTCGTACTACTAGTTTACGTTCTTTTGCCGGAGCTACGGAACCTCGTAGGCTTAGTATTGATGGCCTACGTGTTAAGTCTAATGGGCGCCTTCATTTTCTTAGTTTCCCTGCAACTTGGAGAATATGACAATTATGGATGTCTCGGCATGAGTATGTATACTGTGCATTAAGATAAAAATAAATTTAAAATGACGTTATAAGGCAAGATATCTCTTGACATTTTAATTTATTTCTACCTTAACGCTGCCGTCTAAATTAAAAAAGCTAACAAATGTATATAGGATCTAGTTTTCTAAGATTAGTAATATCAAAGAAGGGATATTATGTACCTTATTTAACATGCTTATTTGAATATAAAAGTAAAATTAAAACAAGCCTTCTAAAATAATTAATCACTAGTTTTTTTTTTTTAAGGATAATTAATTAATAATAAAACATGAATTCAACTACTTGAAACTTTACAGGGCTTTCCCGAGTAACAAACTTTACCCACAACTTAAGTTTAAAATCTATTTTTATTGTAAATAGCAGTACTTATATATTAATTCACACATTTATTCATTAATTTAGTATTGTATAGTAGTTTAAAAAAAACTATGTATATAGATGTATTGATTTCAATAGGATATTTATTTTTCTCTCTGTTTCAGCGGCTATAACGTATTTCTTCTTCTTGGCTACTTTTTGCTGGATGAACGTTATGTCATATGATATTTGGTGGACATTCAGGTAAGCATTTTTAGGCTGACCCAATTGATACAGTAACTATCCATTACCAAACTGTATGACTTATATCATTTTTATTAGTCTCACTTTATATATCATGAGATTTAAAAAAAACTTCTATTTTTCTTCTATAAATTTGTCCTGACAATAACAAACACAAAAAAAAGAATTATTCTATTTGGTACGGTCGATCGGAAGTTATGCGCTTACATACATTTCGGTGATTCATTTTTATTTATATAGATTCAGTATTCATTGCATTTTAAGTTTTAAAGTTAGACTAAGAAATAATACAGACTGTCATCTTCATCATCATCTAATATAGAGATAGTGTATCATAGAACTAAACATGAAGTCAAACAATAATGATTTAAAATATTATATAGGTATACAAATGGTAAACTACTAGGTAGGTAATATTTATAGAAAATTTATTGCTCTGATTTTATTATAATAAAGAAAAATAGATAAGCTAACATTACGTTATCTCTCTTACCGATTAATACTATTTTTTTTTTCTAGTGCAAGCTATTTATATGACAAAATCGAAAATTACTATTCTAAACAGCATAAACATCATAAACTAACAACATAAACAGCAAAACACGTTACTAATTTTGACTTAGTTTTTTTTTTGCGGGCTTCGTCTATATAGTAATTCTTTAGTCGAGATTTTAAATAAATATTATATACGATTTTTCCTTTCAGGGGCTACGCGAAAGCTCGCCCGATTCATAGACGAGGAGAAAAATTCAAATTCTTTATGTACTGCATCTATGCTTGGGGAGTTCCACTACTAATGGCGGCAATGCTCGTAATCATCAACAGTTTGGACTTGTCACATATGCCATGGTTCGTTACACCTCAAATACCGGCGGGGGGATGTTTTCTTGAAGGTAATGCAAATATGCGTTTTACGTTTTCTACATGTATGTATTTAGCCCTTTTTAACGTCCCTCTGCTGGGCACGGGCCTCCCTTCAATACGAGGGGAATCAGGCTATAGTCCACCACACTGACCAAGTGCGGTTTGGCGGACTTCACATGTCTTTCGAAAACTTGTTAGGTTCTCTCAGACATGCAGGTTTCCTCACGATGTTTTCCTTCACCGTAAGGCAAGTGGTAATCATATTAGAAATGATTCGCACATGAAAATATCAAAGGTGCGAGACCCGGGATTTGAACTCGCTTCAATCGATTTCCCAAGCGAGCGCGTTACCACTGGGCTACCACTGCCTTTGCCACATCTAACAATAAGTAAAATATAATTTCACATTCATATAGTTGATGCGGTATAAACAATCAATACGTCCAATATCTTTGTTTTCTGTGACCATCCATCCAAACTGTTCATCACTTTATAATATAAGGATTTATTAGCATTTTCAAAGTATATATTTGTCTCTTGTAATACAAAAATGGATTGCGTAAACTTAATTAATAAGCTTTACGAAAGCTGTGCTACATAATCTCAAATTCGTCCTTCTTGTAGTCTAAATTCTTACACATATATTATACGTACTTACATATTTTGAAAGTATTAAAATTATATAAAGTATTAAATATAAAGTTTTTATTAAAGTAGTACTTCTTTTGGCACGTTTGTAAAAAAATATGAGAGTAAAATTTTTATGATACGCGCGCACACCGACAGCCAAAAATCGACATGATGAAGTTAGCTGAAAGCGACGTGATGAAATTAGCAGCATTCCTTTTACAAACAGAGAGTTGGACATACGTATGGAATGAATAATAATTAATGTTTTCCTGTCCATTCCATTTTAGGTGGCCAAAAATTAGTATATCTATACATTCCTATGTTGATACTGATCTTGTGCAACTGGTTCTTCTTTCTTATGACCGCATTTAATATTTGGCGTCTTAGTCGAGGTACGGATGCAGTAAATTCAGACGCTGCTGGCAACCCAGCAGCTCATCGCAGTCAGAGAAACAGGTATGATAAAAAAAGAAATATTTTTATATCAATAAATATATTTTTCGGATATTTTAAACAAATAATAAATATTTTTCGGATATTTTTAATTAAAAAAATTTTTCGGATACTTAACCATGCCCACCCTTATGTTTTTCTATTTACTCCACAACCACATAATATCAAGATTGTTTTCGTTATAACTTTTGTATGAGTTTGTATTATTTATCGGACTACTGAAGTTATAATTGTGAAAGTTTGTATGTGGCTGTATGTATGACCTGGAGTAAGATACGTTACTATCAAGAGAAATCCGAGAGAAGTAAGGGTATGTCTCTAGTATAATTTAAGAAGTGAATGGCGAAAGTTGTGTTATATTTTTTAAATTTAAATTACATAAATATATAATATACAAGAAACATTTGAAAATGTTTTTTTTTACATGTAGGTTAGTAAAAGTAAATATTAAGTTACAGGTCGTGCCTCCGCCATTATACTTTTTAGAGCTCACTGATAAATTATTATCTATGGACAGTTTGATAGTATGTAGTGTGATAGAATTAAATAGAATAAAAGTAACAAATTATTATATTTTACAGACTTATGATATACCTAAAACTCTCCCTAATCATGGGTATCAATTGGGTGCTAGAGGTGGTGAGCTTCTTGTTACCTGATCTGAACGTGTGGAAATTTACCGATATGTACAACCTTCTTCTTGGTTTGGCAATATTTCTGATCTTCGTATGCAAAAAGAAAATTTACAAGAAACTACGTAACAGGTACTTAAATCTTTTACACTTCATGTTAACTTTTTTTAACGACAGGTTTCGATCAGTTTGTAGTGACCCTATTTGATGTGCCAGCGGACGCGGGTTCGAGTCCCGCTGGGGGCATTCATTTTTGTGATGAACACGAATGTTTATACTCCAGTCATGAGTGTTTATATTTGTTATATTATGTATTTAAAAGTTATTTATGTGTAGTGTATCAACTATCTGGTATCCCTAACATAAGCCTCGTAGCTTAACATTGAACTAGATGGTGCCGTACAAACAGCATATAAATATGTTGGGACATTAACACTAATGTCCCAAAGTTTTTTTTTTGTTCAAACTGTGGGTTAATCCCTCAGGAATTTATCACCATCTCTAGATGTCATTGTGACACTTGAAAAATCGGCAAGAAATTAAAAAGAATGGGTGTGTGTAACCTTTACGCGCGATTGAAAAAAAAAACTTTTCGCAAATATAGCAATTAAATTAAAACAAAAGAATTGTCCTTTAGATATTTTTTGCCAGATTTTTGATCACAAAACGTATTTATCAACGACAAAAGAAAACAGATCGATATTGATGGAATTTTACATCACTTATGTGCCAAGTTTTCGCTTCAGAATGTACTAAAACATGTACTAAGTACTTATATATATAGAATCCTTTAAAACCTATTTAATACATAGACATTTTATTTTTGTTTACAGATACATAGACGAACATTTGGGCAAATCTCACACGAGCTCCAGTACTCTGGAGTCAAATCTTAGTCAAGAAACTCCGTTGCAAATTTCCACTCATCCCATGGGACTAAAATCAAAGCGATCATACTACTAAATAATAATATAGAATAGTGTAAACTTGGATTACTTAAAAATATTTTTTTTAATTAATATTTTTACTTGTTTCCATTTCTAATTCACATGAAACTAGTGTATAAACAAATCTTAATAAGTAAAGTTATGGAGTGCGCAGTCTTGAGTTTACTCAGTTCATATTAACGGAAAAAAACAATTTAAAGACACGAGTTGTTGAGCTGGCAATATACTAAATAACATTTAATAGCTTGTACATTTTGTATTAATAGAAAATATTATCAGAAGTGAATGAAGAAAAATTATTGTGTAATTTAATAAATATATAAAATATTTTTGTATGTACATATGTATAGATAGTAGGTTCAAGTAAATTCTTAACGCCAAATATTAATTATCCTTTGTATTGTCATAATCTCAAATTTAAGTACAAAAATATACCAATTACGGATTTGTGACGAAGTGTGAAACGCAGTCTCCACGATTATTCCTTTAAAGTCCTCATACTTTAGACCTTCTATCGGATAATAATAATTTGGTCAGATCACATATCATATAATACTATGCTAGTATTCAGATTAATAATCACTATTAAGCTACATAATTAGATGTATGCAAGTTTGCCCATTATTCCGCCTCATGATTCACATTGCCCCAGTAATTGCCTTATTTGGACTGACTGCACTGACGCTCTTTATATTTGATTCTTGTATAAGTCTAAATAATAAAGTTTAATTACATTCATCGTACTCATATGATCATATAATTCATGAAATCAAACTTATTACTTATTATAAACTCTGCAGTGTGCTGAGACTATTAGTATAATTGTAGTAAATTTACTTATAGTTTAAGATTCCGATCAATGGGGTGGACCCTCACTATTTTTTCAGGCGAAATATATTTTTTAAGCCATAAAACATGTTAACAAATACGACCCCCCCCCCCTCCTCCCCCTCTCTACAAAAACCAGTATTACCCACTAAAGCCTAACAAAACCTCCCCCGTCTGGATAGGGCGTCGCAAGATCACTTACTCCCTCATCCACGATGCCCCGACAGCAGGCCTACCGAAGGAGAACGCAACAACTGTGGGGTTGCTCCAACGACCCACTCTGTTATCAGAGAAGTACCAGGAGCAACCCGCATGGCACACCGCCCTACGAGGTGGGCCGCCTTCCTGTGCGTTTCTTAGCTTCGCGCCCGGCTGGATATCCAAACGCTAATGAGTTCCCTCACCACAACAAGGTGAACGCACGTTGGGGGGAGGTCCCCCCCCCCCCATCCCCCGTCGTGTTTTTTAATATGTTTTATCGTTTAAAAAATATATTTCGCCTGGAAAAGAGTGAGAGGTCCACCACATAAATCAGAATCTCCTACTATTAGGTATTATTTTATTGTAAGATAACATTGCAATTATATCATTATTTCTATAGGTAAGATAATGTTGTTATAAAATAAAATTAATCCTAATATTATAGTCATAGTAAAAGTTAGTTATAAATTATATAAGTGTACCTAAATGTGTTAGTCATTAAACGCCAAAGACAATAAATAGAGTTCAAATATTTCTTATGACACTGACTAGACTATTGTCTTCCCAAACGATCTCGGCTTTTAGTCCATAGGTAAATCGATCTACGTAAAATAAATCAATTTCCACTATATTGCCATTCCATAAAGGAGCTTTTTCTAAGCCAAGTTTGAGGGGTCGCTAGAAAGGCGCTGATGCCACTATCACGAAATACGCGTTTTATTCCATATCTCCAGAATGGCTCGTTGTATGTAAAAACTATAGAAATCTTTTAACTTTTAAATTAATTTTCCTATCTGTTTTTTGTATTGTATTGTATTCAGCCCTTTTTAACGTCCCACTGCTGAGCACGGGCCTCCCTTCAATACGAAGGGGATCAGGCCATAGTCCACCAAGTGCGTGTTGGCGGAATTCACACGTCTTTCGAAAACTTGCTATGTTCTCTCAGACATGCAGGTTTCCTCACGATGATTTCCTTCACCGTAAGGCAAGTGGTAATCATGTTAGGAATGATTCGCACATGAAAATATCAGAAGTGCGAGACCCGGATTTGAACCCGCTTCACTCGGTTTCCCAAGCAAGCGCGTTACCACTGGACTACCACTGCCTTTTTTATAAAACATTATTTTCTATAATTAACATTTCCCGAGATATTACTGCTCGAGACGGTCAAATTTCACTACCATCATCGGTTTTTCGCGATTATCTCAGTAACCGCTCTCTAACATTCTATTTTATGGCTATCCTGCTATACGTATCCTATTTACAATATATAATATTAAAATATATCATGTCTATGTCTCCGCTAGCTCTTTACAACAATAAAGATATGCAATTTATCAAATCAAATTAGTTTTATTCATACAGTTCTTTTTAAATCCAATTTCCACCGGAACAGTTTTTTTCCTCGGGATATAAAACCTGTACATATAATAAAATATTAGGTCTTTACATATGAAATTGGCGTTATGTCGAACTGGTCACTATCATCTCAAATATCTGGTGTTTGGTTAGGTATTCCAAATTCAAATTTATTACAAATTTACGCTTGTGAATTTGTGTTTCAAATTTAGTGACTAATTTGTTTTCACGTCATTTGTTTTTTCTGTGACATTATTCCGACTTTGTTCTCAATGTGGAAAACTTAAAATATCACGTTATTTACGAATACAAGTTCCACCATGACACTAGTACTGGAGAAACAGGTCGAAGGATTAATGATGTTTATGGGGAAGCCGCTGTAATAGAAAACACGATACGTTTTTTGGTTACAACGTTTTCGTTCTAGAAATTTTGACCTTCAGAACACACCCAGTGGAGTGTCGGAGATCCTAGTTGACAATGAAGAATTAAAAATGATCGCGGAAGCGGATCCGTAGCAAACCACGTCAGAGTTAGCTGCAAGCTTCGGTGTGAGTGATAAAACAATTTTAATTCACTTGAAACAAATTGGAAAAGTGAAAATGCTCAAAAAAATGGGAACGCATGAAGGGACCAACAAACACGCGTCGATTGCTGCGTTACATTACAACCGTCACAATAACGAGGGGTTTTTTAATCGTATCGTTACTTGTGATGAAAATTAGATACTGTACGATAATCGGAAATGCTCATCACTATGGTTGAACCCAGGAGAACTGATCAAATCCTGCCCCAAGCGAAAGTTGACTCAGATAAAAGAACTGCTCATTGTCTGATGGACCAGTGCTGGTGTCATCTCCTACAGCTTGCTAAGATCTGGCGAGATGATTACAGCAGATCTGAATTATCAGCAATTATAAACCATGATGGAAGCCGTTAATCATCCGAGACTGGTCAATTACTCTAAGCCACTGCTGCTTCAGGACAACGCTAGACAACACACTGCACAACAGACGATCACTAAATTAGAGGAACTGCGAGTAAAATGTCTCCGACACACATTCCCGGACCTTACTCCAACAAATTATCACTTTTTCCGGAATTTGGACAATTTCTTGCAAGGAATAAATACAATTTCGATAAGGCAGTCAAAACCGCCTTCAAAGATTTTATTGATTCTTGCTCCAACAATTTACTCAGCAAAGGAATCAATGAATTACCTTTTATAATGGCGAAAGTGCTTAGATATCAATGGTACATACTTTGATTAAAAATATATAATTTCATATTGGTTTTTTCGTTTTGCTTTTTCCATATCAAACCTAATAGAAACCAAACGAAATCTGTACATGAAATATTTTAAAAAACTATCTGTTACGTATAATGTACAGAATATAGACCTCAAAACGATAGGTATTGAAATTTTGGTCCGTTTGTATGTCTGTGTGCGTTTCACGCAAAAAGTACTAAGCCAATTTTAACTAAATTTTGTGTAGTAATAACTTATTACATATTCGTTTACATGGAACAAAAAGAAGCTTGATTCTTTGCCTGTTATTACTATGAATTATCGGTTTTTTTTAATTACAAATATATTTGTCTGAGTTTATAAACTCAGACCAGATTTCGTAATATTTTCCAAACTGGAAACATTTCACAAAGAAAATAAAAAAAAAATAAGCATCTATAGTAAAACTGCGTTCGTTCGGCTGAATAAAAATCTGAGTAAGCTGTGTGAGATTATTAGAATAAATAAAACTATCTTGTTAACAGACTACCTTAACTACTAATTTACCTACTACTTCAATTTTTGCTTAACGGCAAAATTTAATAGTTTTTTTATCTTAATTTTACATAACCTCGTAAAAACCGATAAATTAAAATAGATATTTCCGAATTTAGAAGTTGCTGTAAATATATTCCTTTGCTTAATGATAACATAACTATTACTTATACGGTCATTTTCGCAGCTACAAAGAATAAGCAATTTAATATGAGTGTAATATTCCCAAAAAAAATTTTGCTTCTTTGGTATTCAGCCCTTTTTATTAACTGTACTGCTGGGCACGGGCCTCCATTCAATACGAGGGGGATCATGCCATAGTCCACCATGCTGGCCAAGTGCGAGTTGGCGGAATTCACATGTCTTTCGAATACTTGATAGATTTCAGACATGCAGGTTTCCTCACGATGTTTTCCTTTACCGTAAGATAAGTGGTAATCATGTTGGAAATGATTCGCACATGAAAATATTAGAGGTGCGAGAAACGGGATTCGTACCCGCTTTACTCGGTTTCCTAAGAGAGCGCGTTATCTTTTGTGACAAAATTATGCATAGTAAACAGCATAGAATATAATATAGCGGCTGCATAGAAGAAGTGAAACGACGCATGGCAGCAACCAGAACTGCGATGGACAGGCTGAAAAAAGTATGGAAAAAACCGAAACGTAACGAAGACCACTAAGATCCGGCTCGTTCGCACACTTGTTTTTCCCATATTTTTATACGCTGCAGAGACGTGGACTTTGCGACAAGTCGAGAAGAAAAAAGTTGATGCTCTGGAGATGTGGTGCTGGAGGCGAATGCTCAGGATATCGTGGACCGAATATCGCACCAATGTCTCTATACTCCAAGAACTCGACATTAAACAACGCCTTTCGGCGGTAGTAGAGGCTCGCATCCTAAAGTTCTTTGGACACGTCTCCCGGCGTGAAAGTGACTCCATTGAGCGTTTCGTCGTACAGGGCAAGGTGGAGGGCACCAGAGGACGAGGACGATCACGCATGCGATGGACCGACCAAATTAAGTTAGCTGTGGGTGGTCCCTTGCATGAGTGCACCAGGATGTCGGCCGACAGGGAGAAGTGGCGATCAATCGTGAGGAGCATCACATCTGCTCCTACAGAAAATGCTACGTGATGACCACGACCGCTCTGTCAAGAGTGACACGAAGAAGAAGAAGAAGAAGAAACAGCATGACTTTCCAAAAGATCAATGATACGGATATTGTGCTTTTTAGGCTCATTTACGAATTACGATGCTTGGGACACATACATGCCTATAGGATTCTGCGATGTGCGATGTGTCCCAAGCCCTATAGGGCTTTTTGGCATTTGCCATAAAGCCTTTGATTGTGTTGATCATCAAACCTTCTTGCTTGTATGTAATCACTATGGCATACAGGGCATTGCGTTTGATCTTGTTGCTCCCTACCGCAATCAGAGAATCTAAAGGGTTAAAATAAATAGTGTGAAAATGTTCTGGATCTCCTTTAAGGATGGGTGTTCCACATGCATCTGCTCTTAGTCCTTTCTTATACTTACACATATATAATGATTTAACTATGTAAAGAAGTGATATGATGATATTACGTTAATTTTTGAAGTCGATCGTAGTAAACCAAATTATGACGAAGTAGTCAGTGCATTGTCACACATATTTCGCTACTTTAAAGTTGAACTTATCCTAAGTCAGCCAAAAAAAGCTAAGCTTAAAAGTAAAGGCCAAGAAAGAAACAGAATTTCTCTAATTTACATTACCTGACTTACAAATGTAATAAAACACTAAAAATAACCTAATTAGGAGTATTTTTAGGCATGATATGTATAAATTCTAAGCTCCAGTGACACCCTTGACCCTCATCTCTTGACACTAGCGGGTAAACAAAGTTTTATTCTTAATTTATTACTATTTATAGAAGTTACTGTAATATCTATGACATGCGTAACATAAAATATCTCGCATTCCGCAATCGAGAGCTAACGACCAGTGAAAATGAGCCTGAATATATAATATATTTAAACGAGCAATTCTTGTATATTTATATCTTTATTTATTTATACCAGCGATCTCGGAAATGGCTCTAACGATTTCGCTGAAATTTGGTATGGGCGGTTTTCGGGGGCGAAAAATCGATCTAGATTAGTCTCATATCTGGGAAAACGCGTGTTTTCGAGTTTTCATACGGTTTTCTTTTGCATTATTCTACGCAGAATATGCTCGATAATTTCTTACAAATAATATAAATTTACACCAGATTACCTATTGAAATTTGAATCATTCAATGCAAACTATTTAATCTTCGATCAACAATAGTTATACTGTTGATCGAAGAAATTAATTATCTATGCTTTTTTAAAACTACGGTAGGCTGAGGGCGCCACTATCTTAATATTGTTTTATTTTATCTGTGATTGTAGACAGCTTGATTGATTTTTGTCGGATCGGTCCCGGGCCCAGCTGTTTATTGCACCGACTGCATTGCGCCTGCCTGAACTGAATGCACTTGAAAAAAAAATATTGTAGACCCAGCCCAGATTTAAACATAGCCAGTACGCCCTCAGCCACCATGACGGCCACCATCGATAATCGGTGTGTAACATTTTTTAATATTACTGTTGAATTATTGGTTTCCATAACTAAATTATTCATTATTTACAGCGTGTATGACGAACTTGAAGCTCTTGAAGCTATCCTGATTGATAACCTAGCAGTCAAACGTGAAGATGACGTGCCGAGAATAATCGAAACCGTGATCCATCCCTCAACTGGCGATCAGATCGATCTACAATACGTCTGCTTAACTTTAGAGGTCAAGTTGACCCCAGACTATCCCGAGAGCAGTCCAGAAGTGTTCCTTAGAAACCCTCGAGGTCTAGATGACAAACTGCTGTCTAAGATTGATTCCAAAATAAAGGAAAAATTGGACACTCACAAAGGAAACCCGATTGTTTTTGAACTAATAGAGGTAAGTTTTTATTTCAAATTAATTTTTAGTTGCTGTTTTTTTGCCTTATATTATTATATATATTATAATATTTTTCCTTTCTAATATTATATATTTTATTACTTTAATTACTTACATAATTTTAACACTATTAATATTAACATTAGCATAAAGATTTTTATTAGTACCTATTAAAAGTTAAATGAACTATATAAGTATATGTAACATACCTAACATTTTATCAAAAAAACTTTTAATTTTGTAATTCTAGTTGCATTAAATCATAATAATTTAGTTAAAAAAGAAGCCTTAGCGAATGTTTTATTAATTTTATTATTAGTCCTTATGATTATAAAAATTAAAATTAATTAGTAATTAAATTAATTAGTAAATAAAGTTAACTAGTAATTAAATTTTTCATTATTGTTTGTAGTCTGCTCACTAAATTAAGATAGAAGCCTAATTTAAATCATGTTCTCCACATTGAAACAAATTTAGATCATTATGAATGAAAACAGCAGTTTTTCCTATACATAACTTACAATAGTTTTTATTGGACACAACTTCTGCAAAGCCTAAGTCTGAAGACCGGTTTAGTCTAAGACATTATACATGGTACACTCAGTGTATACACTGAATGTACCATGTATAGTGTTAGTCGAAACTGGCCTTAAGCGAGAGAGATTTTTAAAATATATAAATAAATAAATAAATATGTTGAGACATTAACACACAGCACCATCTAGTTCCATGGTAAGCTACGAGGCCTGTGTTATGGACACCAGATAGTTGATACACTACACATATATGAATGCCCCCAGCGGGACTCGAACCCGCGACCGCTAGCACAACAAGTAGGGTCACTACAAACTGAGCCAAACATGTCGTCAATGTGTTTTTTATATATATATATATATATATATATATATATATATATCAACAATAACTTGCAGTCTACATTTTTTGGAAAAGTATCCATAATTAAAATGTTTTATTATTAATTTTTAATTTGTTTTCAATACCATAAGCATGCTTAATGTTTGTTAGGATAATTGTAAGTGTTTTTATATTTAGCTACCATGCTATATTCATACTATAAAGATTGACATGTGTGTTAGGGTTCCATAGAGTACTACAATAAAAATGGAATCACCATATAGGGTTACTCGTGTTTCATGAACTGTCTGTCTATTATAGTCTATTTTTTCCAATACTATTTGATGAATAAAAATTTAAATACATAAGTGTTTCTAAAAAACCTTTTGCAACGTTTTAGACTTCTTAATGTAAATAAAAAGAGTGGTTATTGTACCTGACTCCCACCCATGAACTACAATAATAATAATATAATAATAATGTCCTCCTGACCGATTCCGGCCACGGCGGCCAATCTCATTGAGACTAGCCAACTGCGCAGGAGATATTATAGTGCACAAGTGTACGCGCAGACACAAGTGCACTCTCTATTCCTGTCACTCTCATACTCCGGTGGGACGACTACTCGACACGACCGGTGAGAGTTAAGGCGCAGGACCGACGGCTTTACGTGCTCTCCGAGGCACGGGGGTGAAACACCGCCAACTTCCCAACTCCGGGCTGTTACTGAGGCTTACTATACAGAAAGACTCAATAACTAAACTTGGCCCGACCCGGGACTCGAACCCAGAACCTCAGGATGTGCAGCCGTACATGCTAGCCACTACACCACCGAGGCAGTTATACTACAATATAAAATCACAAGACTATGTATACAATCTATATTGACAAGAAAACTTAATTTGTGGAAAAAAATACGAAATTGCAAATCAAATATGTGTGTGTATGTGAGTTTGAGTATGTGTGAGAATGTGAGTGTGAACGTGAGTTTTGTGAGAGTGTAAGTATGTGAGTTTTGTAAGAGTGTAAGTGCGTGAGTATGTGTGAGTGTGCGTGCATGCGCGCGCACGTATGTGAATATGAGTGTATGGTAGGTATGAGCTTAAACTTTAATGTTTATATAAAACTAAGTTTCTTTGTGAGTTTTTTTTTAAAGGAACACAAACTTACGATTCCTTGTAGTAAGAAGGTTGAAATGTGGGCGAGAACTTAAGTGGTCATCAATTAAAACCCCTGAATATTTTATTACATTAGTAATTAATAATCTTTTCTAATAGTCTTTACACCAACATGTGTAACTTACGTGTTGACTTTGTCATTGTTCATTTTACATATTAAAATCGATAGGTATCTTGTTTTGTCAATATTTTAGGTTAAGACGTTCTGGTCAAGCCACGCCATAACTCTATTAAAGCCCATTTGTGCATGATAACGAACTTTAAAAAAAAAAACAAAGTAATGATATGCATTTTTAACATTGTCTTTTTTTTTTTCAATTTAATTAGATTGTACGTGAGTATCTGACACAATGCAACCTACCGAGTGGTCAGTGCGTGATCTGCCTTCATAGCTTCGTCAAAGGAGACGTCTTTATCAAGACGCCCTGCTACCATCATTTTCACAGCCACTGCCTATCCAAGCATCTGATCAACAGCAAGAAGTACTATTTGGAGGAAATGGAGAAACTTCCCAACTGGCAAAGGGCCCAAGCTGCACCATATCAGGTAATTAGTATTTATGTAAATTTATAATATATTTGAACGTCATATATATAATAAATAATAAATAAATATGTTAGGACATTACCACACAGCACCGTCCAGTTCCATGGTAAGCTACGAGGCTCGTGATATGGATGCCAGATAGTTCATACACTACACATATATAATTTTAAATACATACATATTATAAATATAAACACCCATGACTGGGGTACAAACATTCGTGCTCATCACACAAATGAATACCCCCAACGGGACTCGAACCCGCGACCACAGGCACAGCAAGTAGGATCACTACAAACTGAGCCAAACGTGTCGTATATCTTTCGAAAACTTACTTGGTTCTCTCGGACGTGATGGTTACCTCATGGTGTTTTTTTTTTTTTTTTTCACTGTTACTGTACTACCACTGTCCTTTCAACCGACTTCTTCAAAAAGGAGGAGGATCTCAAGTTTTTGTTATATTTAATGTAACTGAAATAAAAATGGCCTCACCTATTTCAGATTATATAATGAAAAAATTGAAAATAATTAGGAATAATATTAATTTTTAACACTTATCATGTTTTAGATCACTTTTGTGTTGCCAGTCCTATTATTTTACATATAGATAAATATAAACGTTATATTTACATAGTACTTACTAGAATTTGTATTAAGTGTACTATTCACTATGTATTATTTTCTTAGCAAACTTGCCCAGTCTGCCGATGCGGCGTCTCCTTCGACGTGAAGACCCTGGAGCAGGCCCCTCCGCCGGTAGACTCCATCAATGCCCCACCTTTCCGTTTAACTGATGAGTTAAAGGTAAGTTATTATGTTTTATTAATATAATTAACATGATAATTAAAATTTTCTTCGTTTTTTCAATTGTAACATTATAGGAAACTTAAATGGTCACGTATAAACATATTATATTCCTCTGCATCATGCAAATAAACTAAATATCGTAGACTTTCAAAGTTTGAATGAAAATTAAAAAATATTGATTATTTGAATTGTTTTAATGAATCCTTTTCTAATAAAAAATAATTTTGACTAACAGTAATGCATCTATTGGCTATACAGTTACAGTCAAAGGTGTTTTCTTTTGCTCTAGTTATTGATTCAGTCGTAAAATATAGATTCACTCTAAAAATTATAAAATCTATTGGGTTCGTCAAAACGAGTTATACCAGCCCTAACTCGAGGAGTAAGTAGTAGCCACTAAAGAGTTCCACTATTTTAAATTGTAACATTGTCACTCGAACTAATCTAAAAATATAGATAATAATAATAATGTCCTCCTGACCAATTCCGGCCACGGCGGCCAATCTCATTAAGACTAGCCAACTGCGCAGGAGATATTATAGTGCACAAGTGTACGCGAAGACACAAGTGCACTCTCTATTCCTGTCACTCTCATACTCCGGTGGGACGACTACTCGACACGACCGGTGAGAGTTAAGGCGCAGGACCGACGGCTTTACGTGCTCTCCGAGGCACGGGGGTGAAACACCGCCAACTTCCCAACTCCGGGCTGTTACTGAGGCTTACTATACAGAAAGACTCAATAACTAAACTTGGCCCGACCCGGGACTCGAACCCAGGACCTCAGGATGTGCAGCCGTACATGCCAGCCACTACACCACCGAGGCAGTTAATATAGATACAAGTGTTATGTTTAGGCGATGCAAGAACGCATGGCGGAGGTGCTCGCGCGCCAGATCGCTCGCGGCGGCGTGGTGGGCTCCGGGGACGACGGCCCGCCGCTCTTGACTATCACGACACCTGAAGATAAGGAGGTAAACCTTAATACTTTCTTAGATTTACACAATTATAATTTTAAATAAAACTATATTTTCGAATTTTTTCGCGGTTTTTGATTTTTGGTTTCCGACCTTTCGAATGCTTTACAGCAATCATGGTCTCTCCTGAAATAGGTAAAAGAGATAAACCTCCCTAACTACTTTCGTGTAACTATGTATA
The DNA here is from genome assembly GCA_905404265.1 of Fabriciana adippe. Lineage (NCBI taxonomy): Eukaryota > Metazoa > Arthropoda > Insecta > Lepidoptera > Nymphalidae > Fabriciana > Fabriciana adippe. The sequence continues at coordinate 4,260,026 of FR989995.1, forward strand.
TTGTTTTTTAATATCATTTTAAGTATTTCTTTTTAAATGTATTTTTGTTTTTCAGAATTGTTGCAAAAAAAATTGAGTTAATTTTAGACTATCCTTTTTTCATTGTAGCATGGTGCGGGTGACATTTGTCAAACCGTTCCTCTACACTTATGAATATATCTATGATTTACAAATATTTCTTAAAACTGCTCTTAGGAATTTACTGCTGCTAAGTTATATATAATCTAAAACAATCCACAGGAAGCCAAGAGCTCTACCAGCGGAGCGGGGGCGAAGGCCGAGGCGAGTGTCCCGCGCGCTGTGCCCAGCACATCCACTGATAACGCCAACGATCAGCCGTATCGCGGACCATACCGGTAAGTTAATTATTTTAATTTGTTAATTACCTATTTTAATGTAGCTAAAAATAACTGTAATAACCGTATAATTAGTTAATAAAGAACTTTAAATTTTAAGACAGTTTATATGTGACTCTAACAGAGCGACCATGATCATTTTAACGACAAAACCCTTTAGCGGACCCGAGACGATCAATCGCAATTGTTAATTTTATAATCGTTTACAAGTACAATTGAAGCGATTGTCAATCATAGTTACGTGATTGAAAGCAATTGATGGAAATTTTAATTAATGCTCATTGACAGGAGCAATTGAAATTGCCAATTAATCTGAGTCATTGACAACCGTTTCTGTTATTCGCGCGTCTGACAGCAGTGGAAACAATAAACAAATTCCTAGAAGCCACGAAATAAAAGAATTGAATTGAAGCATGCGGAGCGCAAACACATTGAAAACTGCGTTAATCGCACTTCAATTGCAATTGACATTTTCGTAGCACATTGACAATTGCGATTGATGGTCTCGGGTCCGCTTTGTGAGCTGTTACAGTGCAAAGAAGTATGAAATACACTGACCAACTATCTCATTTATTTATTATTATCAACTTAATCTCTCTTCACTCAGGTGTAAGGTGTTTTTTTTTTTTTTTTTTGTATTTTTAGTATCATATTCATATGGCATCCTTTGGAAAATTATAACACTAATTGTAGCCAATGTTACACCAGTTCATAGTCTATCTATGACTATACACTATGAATTCACACTGATGAGGGTACTTCATCCAAATCACAATTCAGTTCTGAATTTTTTTTTTATCTTAAGAAACGCATTATATAAAAAAATTGAGCCAAAAATTTAATGTAGATCGTTAATTTTAACTATTTAAAAATTGAAAATTCTAATAATTTATCATTTTTCAAAACAAAATTCGAAATATTTTAAGTATTCTCTTTAAAATAAAACCATGCACTTTTTTGTAGCTATAATAGTTTTCGTGAAATTCAAAAAAGAATCTTGAAAAATTGGAAAAATAGTGAAATTTTGAATTTTGCATAACTTTAAAAAAATATTTTTTTTTCTTCATTTTATGATAAAAAAAAAACTTCTCATCAAATTTCATCGAAATTGAAAGGGGTCGGTTCCGATGGTCGATTTGACATGGAATAAATAACTATTAGTAATAAAATTTTCCAAAAGATGGCGCTGGCGCTACCTTCATCTATACTATAATATTATAAAGAGGTAAAGTTTGTGAGCTTGTGACATTGTAGGGGGTAATCAGTCAGCAATAGTAATCTATACATATAATAAAATTCTAACTGAGTCAAATCTGTACATTAAATATTTTTTGGTAAATCTTATTGAAATAGACATTATTATCGATGCAGAGGCCGAAGCTATAGTTTTTAGAATTTTTGTCAGTCTGGGAACGCATTACGAGAAACCCACTGAACAGATAGCTGGTTATCCAGATCAACATATAGGATACTTTTTACTGCGGGAAAATCTCTCATCTGTGGAGAAACCTACACTGAACGGTAAAACGTAACCAGGGACAAACCCAAGCTCAGCAAGGGTGAGTCCCTTAGTTATTATAATAAATTGTTTTTTGTTTAAACAGTGGATTCAACCGTCGCGGCAAGCCGGGGCGGCGCGGGCGCGGCGCGCGGTGACCCGCTTCCCCCCCGCGCGCCTCCCCCGCCGCCTAGCGCACGCGCACGTTCGACCACCGTCCGACACCCCCACCACTCACCACAACGTTGACTCTCCTACACGACCGTCTGGTACTCACGCTACTTGTTTACCGAATTAAACTAATACCAACATTACAGACAACATTATCAGTTGGTACTACTGATTGTTTAAATTTACTCTTCTTACTTTATGATCCCCTAGTACTGACGCTACTGGTTTTGCAAATTAAGCTAGTACCAACATTGCAGACGAAATTGTCAGTTGGTACTACTACTAATTGTTTAAATTTACTCTTCTTACTTTATAACCGCCCGGTACTGACACTACTGGTTTTCCAAATTAATTCAACTTTACCAGCATTGTTAATGTCAATAATATATATGAAATTGTCAGTTGTTGGTACGACTGGTTATTTGAATGTACTCTTCTTACTTCATGACCGCCTGGTACCAATGTTACTAGATTTACAAACACTATCTGTACCAGCAATGTTACTTTATTGCCTGGTACTTATGAAACTAATATCAAATATGAAAATATCAGTAGTGCCTTTATCACTAATATTGACAATGGTAATTAAAAAATGGTTCTTAATTTTTATTTTTTTCATTTGTGGTTTTCTTTTCTTATTAAAAACATTGGTAATAAATAATTCATGTATAAACGAGACTGTGGAGCCACCAAGATTAATTCTAACAACGAGATTGTGGAAACTTTATATTAACTGCGAGAATGTACAGCTACCAATTGTATTGCTGGAACTCTCCATATGCGAGATTGTAGAACCACCAATTCGTATATCAACGTCGATAAATAAAGAATCGGCTAAAAATATACTATCAATTTATTTTCTAATTTGGAAATCAAACATGTTAGATTTCTTCATATGCGAGACAATTTCTTTCCACACATTCTGTCCACAGTTTCTTCGTATAAGAAAACTCCATGTATTTACTAGTCTCTACGAAATTGTAAAACATTACATTTTAAAAGGACATTTTAATTTAACGTTTAAAACTTATTCATTTCTACCTCTTATTTTCATTATGAGTCGAAAGACATTCAGAGACAGCGGTCAAAGTAGCACATTATGTCAACGTAAATCGGAAATTACACCGAATGTTCTGGAACAAAAATTTCATATCGACGTCAGCTTTAAAGGGAACATGTTCCTTACAAAATCTAAAACGGAGTCTATATATGAATTTGTGGGATCGGAATTCCTATTTGTGCCATATTTTATATATAAATGGTCCTATTTTTCGTTGACCGACCAAAGTCGGTTTTTTTTAAGACTGACTATCTACCCTAAGTCGTACGTACGAAGTTATTTTACTGCCGCCCATATTCCGTACCATAGCTGTATGGAATATGACTTAGTAAAAGTTTCTTTTGCACTCTATATATACAATGCATTTTAATTGCATATTAGCGTTTCATATATATATACTAGTATACTAATAATTCACCCTCGCTTCGCTCGGGTTCGTCCCTAGGTACGTTTAATTTCTTTTTTTAGCGGAACCCTAATCCTTTTTCTAAAATAAAAGTAACCTAAGTTACTCCTTATAACATCAGTTATCTGCCAGTGAAAGTTCCGTCAAAATCGTTCCAGCTGTTTCGGAGATTAGCCGGACCAAACAGACAGACAGACAAAAATGTTCAAAAAAGTACCGTATATAATTTCATATGCATTTAGTAAAGAACTCTTATTTTGACATTACAAACAGACACTTCAATTTTATTTATCTGTATAGATTTTCCAAAAATGCTAATGAAAACTCTTGAACAACTTTTTAATATATATAGCCGATAACTGGTTATGACTAAAACTTATAAAAGTTTTAGTTTTTTCTTAGTTTCTTTCATACACTGCATATGGCTGTGGTTATAAAACAAAGTTTTACCTAACGCTTGATCCTTTAATTGGATCGACGTGAATATATTAGAAGAAATTTTAAGAGACGTGTTATACAATTACATACAAGTACATATATGGTATTCATATAAGAATATTCCTATATTTCCTTTTATACCTTTATATCTAGATTTTTTTTTAAATATATAGTCACATATACGCACAAAAGTTATAAGAAATTATTTATGCTTCTTTTGAAAAGTGCCTAATAAGTACTTCTCCTAATCCCTAAATAACAAGTATTTTCCATACATTTTTTTTTAATATCCTATATTAAAATAGGGTTACAGGTCACCCTAAAGTAATCATAATATAAGGTTTTTTTTAATTCAAATTTAATTTTGAATTTCAATTTGAACAATTTATCGGTTATTGCAGTAACACCGTGCATAGAATTACGATTCCACAAAATCATATGTAAACCAATAGCAGTGTAATTTGGTCTATGTAAAAATGGCGTAACCATAAATATTCAAAAAAAATAAAAAAAAAAGTCCGCCATTTACAAGACCAACTAATGTCAGTGAGTGGTGTGAGTTCATAATCAGATCTGCAACAGGCGGTGGGGCACAAATCCTTTATAATAGTTTGATGTACTCCTTAAAGTATGTTTCTGTAACGGTCCTAGTCAACCCCTAGATTCCACGTACTAAATGTTATAATAAGTGTCAAATTGGCTATTCAACGCTATTTAAGCTATCGATTCGTTCAAAATAATTATCTATTATTGAAAATTCTATTTAAATTACATTAATTTCATAGTTATTTACTTATTATAATTTATTATATTTCTTGTGAGGGATGTATCGATCAGTATGTGATTGAATATACGTGAGGCTTTCTCTTAAGTAATACATTAGATTTATTTATATTATTTCAATGACACTTGATATTCATTTTGTTTTATTTTTGAATAAGATTTTATATTTATATTATTATAATATAATTTATTATTTATAATTAAATTTAAAGACAAACAGATGTATGTGCGTAATAATTAAATTGGTATGGAATTGTTTTTTATATATAATGGTTGTGTTAAGTTATGCAGCTAGTTTAGATATTCTCGTTCGATATTTAATATTGCGATTCGAGTTTTGTTTCCAGTATATGTTATCTGTATCTTTGTTTCATTGAATGTAACAAAGAAGTTTGGATATTATTATAATATTATAGAAAACAATATTATTTTAAACGGTCTTGCCATATTTTTCAGCACATTATTGTATTCACTAATTAGTATAACATTCCAGTGCATTGATTGCAATTTTTTTTTTTTTTATTATTTATAATATGACGCGGGTATGGTTTGGGAGATGGATAAGTACTTAATACTTCGATTGTTGCATTATTTATATTATCATTTGAATCTCCGCTAATGCTTGTAGTTTGTAGGGTATTTAAAAAAAAATTGTCGTTTCACTGTTTGTAACTACTTGAACAGGTATGACGTGTTGCAATAATTATTTTAAACATTGTTTTTTATAAGGTCTTGTTATAAAGAAGAATGGATATAAATATTTCGTAATTCAATTTAATTCTTTACACCATTAAGGCTTTCAAATATTTCTTATACATTTGACATTTTTTGAACTTTTTGACTTATCCACTTTTTGCTTCATACCTGAAAGTAAAATAAGAGTTGGTCGGTGTTTAAAGTCAGTATTTTATCTGTTCAAGTAAGCATAAGCATAGAATAGTACTTTTATCGTCATATAAGCTTAGCCGTACGTTTAACGTATATCGGTATATTGTCAGTTTTGTCTTTGTGTGTAGTACTTTGATGGATCAATAAACTTACCAAAGATATTCGTGTTTTATTTAAAACTCCTTTAGATTTTAATATTCCTTTATTTTCTAAAATTTTCAATACTTAGTCTTAATACTATGAAGCTCTTTTATTATATATAACAAGCGGCTCACCCTCACTTCGCTCGAGTTTGCCTCTAGACAAACAAAAACAAATCTATCCCACGGGAACTGTACATTTTTCCGCGATAAAAAGTAGCCTATTTGTTATTCTGATGTATGAACTATATTATTGTTAAGTTTCATTAAAATGTAATCAGTAGTTTTTGTGTACTAAACTGTATAAATTTTAATTTTAACTATCCCACGGGAACTCTTTTCCGGGATAGAAAGTATCCTAAATGTTGACCGGGGATATAAAGTACCACCTTGCAAAATTTCATTTAAATCAGTCCAGCAGTTTCGGAGATTAGCCCGTAGAAACAGAAACAATGTAAAAAAAAAACTGAATTTGTCCTATTTCTCTTCTTACACCCCCCTGACTCGGTTTTTAGTACTCTTTTCTATGTACAGACATTCGACCTCTACAATTTTATTATATAGACATATCTGCTTATTTATCTAGTAAATAATTTTAACACCACTTCAAATCAAAATAAAAATATCGGATATACATACAGATAAAACACATAATCCTCTTTTGGGCGTGGCCGCATTCGGGTAAAAAGTACAGACCTGATGATGAGATCCAAACATTGATAGACACCTTTAACAGATAAAAATATAATTTAAGATAATTGATATTGCTGATAATAAATTTATTAATATAAATATAATAAATGTAAACATACATAACTAAATACATTTCAATCAGTTGAGTAGATGCAGAGTTACTTTTAGGTTCAGTAGCAATAATATAAATAAATAAATAAGATATCACAAATATCTTACGACATTAACACGCAACACCGTCTAGTTGCATGGTAAGCTACGAGGCCTGTGTTATGGATATCAGATAATTGATACACTACACATATATAACTTTAAATACATACATATTATAAATGAAAACACCCATGACTGGAGTACAAACATTCGTGCTCATCACACAAATGAATGTCCCCAGCGGGACTCGAACCCGCGAACGCTGACACAGCAAGTAGGGTAACTATAAACTAATAGACTATCAATATATGCCTGCAGCTGCAGCCACAGGCAGCATATTCATCAAATCGGGCTTCCGCTGGTTTAAGTGTATAAGTCTCATAGTCCCCTGTCCAATGACGGCCAACAAGTAATTGCCTCCATGAAGGATAAACCCCTAAATAAAAAAAAAACAATTGCATAGATTATAATTGTTATTTTTATGTTAGGGCGTTCCCTCACCGGGCATTCGCCTGTAATGTAACATTTCAGATTCGAGCATTACGTAAGTGAGGAAGAAGAACTGAGCATTCATATTAGTAATGCTCAGTTCTTCACCCTCACTTACGTAATGGTCAAATCTGAACTGTTAAATTACAAGCGAATGCTCCCGGTGAAGGACCGCCCTTAGACTCTCCTGCTAGTTTAAGATCATACGATTTTAAATATTCCGATACATTTTACATTCTCACATAATTGAATGTAGACAAAAAGAAGTACGAATATTATTGCTATTTAAAAAATTATACCTTTAAAGTGGGCACTTTGGCCCTCATGGTACAGAAATGGTAGCAACCTTCAACTACTTCCGATAGAAGTGGTCATTTGCATGACGTCTGACCTGTACTAATAAGGTTTTGTGTAGTTCCGTAGACCGTTTGATATTGACCTTGTGTTTGCAATTTTACCCGCGTTCTGATAAATCACTGTAGTTTTAACCAACTTTAAAACAAAAGGTTCAACATTTGTCTCCTACGTGAATGAGTCAAAGAGTTATTACATACTACTACTTTAAGACGATTGATCTAATACATTAGGTTATTTATTGCATTTTATATACCTGCAAATAATTATAGCTTAAACTTGGCTTTTTTCCTAATTTATCGGCTTACATTTAAATACATATATATACCTATAGATAATTTTGTAAAATTTTCTAGAAGACATTTTTGATTTTTCTCTATTTTATATAAATAAGGTATAAAAAAAAACAATCCCATTAAGTTTCTTTTGGCAATTCTTCTCACGACTGAGGCATTTGTCTCCAAACTGCTGGTAGAGCTTTTGACTAACAACAAATTTATCATTAGTATTGAAGATTTAACAGGATTTAATTAGTTAAATTCACTATATAGATAAATTTTACGTCAATAAGAATAAAATATTAATTATATAAACAAACAAATAAATATCTCTTCGATACAATTCAATTTTCTTGTTATTGGCTTGACAGTTAAACACAAAAAGATCTCTTGGTAACTTAAAATCACAGACTTATTGATTATTATATTTACTAAGATGTTAATAGCTGGTTACTCACTATTGCAAGTGACATCATATATCACAATTACAACCTAATTAAACTACCAACTGACAAAATGAAAGTTTGAACCAACCCACACTTAAGTTAAAATGATACATCACTTATTTGTAGAGAAAGTGATCGTTTGCCAGATAATTTGTTAAAAACGATTGTATAAGGCTAGAAAGTCGCTAAAATCATTTTAGATAAGGGATTGTTATTCGTTAATACACTAAAATAAAACTCGGTCAAGTAGGGGGAGTCCGGGAGAGTTTACCAGGTAGGAGACAATAGCCACTGCTCATAGAATCTTTGTGGAACACAATATTGCAACATTATCGCACTTTTTAGATTTCATACAATTCCCCTTTCTTGCTCACGCGACGATATTTCGTTCGGCAATGTGGTTTGGAATTGAGAAGTGATAATACATTTTCGCGTCCGGTTAGTAATTTTTTTCAATTTTACATATTTCTTTATTGTTGCTTTGTGTGAATAGAATTAAGCGAAGAACCTATATAAATCGTGAATATACTTATCCCAGCAAAACCTACGGTAGTTAACTTTTATCTACGTTTTATAGTTTTTTGTAAAAATTAAATAACAACCAATTTGACGTGGGGTGGGAGACATTAGCCACGCATCTGGAGGAGACTTTACCCGGGGTAATCTCTCCCGCAATTTCCTTTTTTTACTATTATTATTACTTGTTATTTCAGAGAAACAAGTTAGCCAAAATCAATGAACTAGGTAACCAATTTAAAACATCTGTGATATTTACAATAGAGGAAGAAAAACGCTAGTTAACTATTTTCTAACATGTAGCAGATTGAATTATGGCCTGACCAGAAAGGAGGCTATGAATCTAACAAATGACTATACAAAAATCAACTCCAAAAACGTTTCAGTCTTGGACTTCAAATAACTGCGCAGGAAAAGATTGGTTCAGAGTATTCATGCAAAGAAACTCTGAACTAAGCTTGAGGACCCTGGAAGCAATCAGTTTGTCAAGATTACAAGCTTTAACAAAAAAAACGTAACTGATTTCTTCAAAAATCTCAAAGAAGTTAGAGGAAAATGCCAATTTGAACATCACAACATCAATGATTGTGATGAAAGCTTTTAAATACCTATTATTTTTATAGTACTAAATTATATCTCAAAATACATATGTGTGATACTAGTTAATTTCTTATATACATACCTCAAACATACTCAAAGTACCTCATGTTAACAAATCATTATGTATATTAACTGCCTTGTCTTTTGTATTATTTTTTTAATAAAATAATAGTTATATAATGATTATTTTACTTATTTTTAAAACCGGGTAATGGCTCCCTACTTACTAGGTCAAGTCTCCCGCCCAGGCGGGAGAAATTAGCCAAATCTCATTTTGGGTGATTTCGCTAATAACTGCGTAATTATTAAAGTAATATGAAACGTTCTTAAGAGAAAATATAGCTAAATAATGCAGCTCAAGATACAATTCATAAAAAATAGTAACATGTGGTTATAGAAAAAATTATGAGCATTTTAGTGGAGGGCGGGTATACTCTCCCGGACTCCCCCTAAGATAGACTGTTGCACTACGGGTTCTGTACTCTGTAAGAAAAATAAAAGTACTCTATTTTTTTAATTTAATACGGAACTCTAAAGTGTGATTTCACTGTTATAAGCTTTCATGTGTCAAGGCAATGGTAGCCCAGTGTAACGTGCTCGCTTGGGTAACCGAGTAAAGCGGGTTCAAATCCCGAGTGTCGCACCTCTGATATTTTCATGTGCGAATCATTTCTAACATGATTACCACTTGCCTTACGGTGAAGGAAAACATCGTGAGGAAACCTGCATGCCTGAGAGAACCTAGCAAGTTTTCGGAAGACGTGTGAAGCCCGCCAACCAGCACTTGGCCAGCCTGGTGGACTATGGCCTGATTCCCTCGTACTGAAGGGAGGCCCGTGCCCAACGGTGGGACGTTAAAAAGGGCTGAATACAAGCATTCATGTTATTTGTATACAACATGTAGGTACGTACTTATGTACTTTAAAATTGCTTTAATTAAATATTGAATGAATTTGGTCTTGGAATTTGACAGTTAATAGTTATAGCTATCTGTAACGGTAATGACAGAAAAAAAGTTAAAGATAATGAGTTTTAATGGTTATTATTTGACATTGAAGGTAAAAGAGTATAATTTGAATTTCAAAAAGCCACACAAGTTAGACTATCTAAATAATGTAGAGCCACAAAAATATTACGCTCATCCAGTTCGTAAATACCAATAAGTCATTATTATAAAAATAATATATAGAAAAAACTTGAAAAGGATATCTCAATATACAAAGTCTTATTTTATAAAAAAAAAAAACACTAAAGCCCTCAATTCGCTCGTGTGCGTCCCTGGGGACGAAAACTCAGGAACGCATGGAGAACCAACATAATATAAAGAAAAATGACTTCTTTTATCTTTAGGCCAGGAAACTCTGTCAGCGTACGCAGAACAACTCACCAAAATTTCATCACAATCAGATTAATGTTTTGGGAATGCAAAAACTAAAAACATTAATTTTTATTTATACACTAGCGACTCACCCTCGCTTCGCTTCGGGTTGTCCCTAGACAAAACAAATCTATCGCAAGGGAACCATACATTTTTCCAGGATAATATATAGCATATAGCCTTCCTCAGTTAACGGGCTATCTAATGTAAAAAGAATTTTTCAAATCGGATAAGTAGTTCCTGAGATTAGTGCGTTCAACCAAACAAACAAACTCTTCAGCTTTATAATATTAACATTATATTAGTATAGATACTAGATGTATAAACATTTTTGTCTCTATACAATCTAATCTGCCATACGAAGCACTAATTTCTTTTCTATTTACATTGAGACGGTGAGTCAGCTGACGGATATGGGCATAACATCCGAGGATGTTTGATGAGTAATATGAATATAATAAGGTTTGTTACAAGGCTTGGAAGAGCGCCATTAGCTCGGGTGTATGACCTTTACTACTTAATATGTAGCGAGCGCGTTGAAATAGGTCATGCTGGTTCATAGAAATGATAACTTCGCAGTCTCGTACACAAGGACAGCTTTAAACAAGTTAATGAAAGGGTGGAAAATATAAAATTCTATATTAATAAAATTAATTGGCCCTTTTTGTAGTAATTCACCACATAAATTGATAAAGCTTATTTAGAGTAATGTAACTAACGATTTATTTATTTATTATATTATAAATAATATTTTATATTCTGGCCGTGGCAGGCGGTAGCCCAGTGGTAATGCGCTCGATTGGGAACGAGAAGTGAAACGGGTTGATACCCCAGGTCTCGCACCTCTGATATTTCCATGTGCGAATCATTTTCAACATGATTACCAAGTGGCAAACATCTTACGATGAAGCCAGTGGTTACGCGCTCGCTTGGGAACGGCGAGTGAAGCGGGTTGATATCCCGGGTGTCGCGCCTCTGATATTTCAATGTGCGAGTCATTTTCAACATGATTACCAAGTGAAGATGAAGGAAAATATCGTGAGGAAACCTGCATGTCTGAGATAATCTAGCAAGTTTTCAAAAGACATGTGCATTGTGATTGCAAAAAGGGATGAATACATTTTATATTTTACTCCACGTCATACGTACAAGTAGTCTCCTGTGTATACTAAACTTTATTCAAGTCCACCCATTCGTTTTAGCTAGAAGGAGTAACAACACACTCATACAAACTTTTAAACTTATTAACTACTTAAGTAGTTAATAAGTTTAAAAGCGCTTAAGCGCAACGTTCTTATTATATAAAAATGTATTGTTTTAAAACGGGTGAAAAAGATGGATCAGATTACTACAGTTAATTCAATTAGAATACTTCTGTTTAATTAAAAGTATATTACTTTTAATGTCTTTAATTCTAGTTCTTAAATAAGAATAACATGTAAAAATCTAAGCGGTTTTTTTTTTATTTTGTTGTTAGACTAAATTTTTTAAGAGAAGTTTACAAAGACATTAAGATACTTAAATACCTAGTAAAAAGTTTATACACTTTAGTTGCAATTTAAATGCTTTTAAGTATGTATAGCTAGTAACGCATCTCTATACTGTCTGTTCTTAGTAGGCAACCATAGATGATGAACACACTTTTCACAAGGAAACCTAATATTTTTGGTTAGGGAATAAAATAACCTTATATTTCATTAAAAAATCAACTATCAATGATATATAGATTTTCTCAATACATTATTGAGATTTGTTTTTTAAATTTCGTAAGCAATTAAAATTAAATAACAGTTTGTAAACCCTAAGTAATTTATTGGAATAGAATCAAATGTATTAATACTTATTATATGTTATTTTTTACAAATATGACTTTTTTATAATAATGTTAATTTAATAAATAAAGCTTTGTAAATTTACTTTCTTATATATGTAAGAAGTATAGGTTTTTTTTTATATTATTTACTTTTATTTTATATAGCCAGCCTTCTTCAAAAGATTCCTTTCCTGAGATTAGCGCGTTCAAACAAACAAACACTGTATATTTATAATATTAATATAGATGTAATCTTTGTCATCATCAAATAACAGATGAGGGTATATATTTCTTATGCCGTATCTTAGACCATATACGTACGTTTACGTACATAATACACTTGTATAAAGTAATTAAATAAAAACACACTAATTGATGGCTTATTGAATGTGGTGTTTCACATAATGTTTATGTGATGGCGTCTTACTTGACTTTATTATGGCCATGTGGGGTCTGTTAAGAGCAATTAGCGTGCGGCATTGATACTATAAACTAGGCATCGTGGACTTAAGGAAATGAAAAACTAAATAAAAATAGACTTTGAATTACACTACTTACCTATCAAATATATTCATTTTTACTATTTTTAAACATTATTTCTATAATTTTAACTAATGTTATTTGAATATAATTTATTAATTTCTTTGTTAAAGGTAAACTTATTATATACTAGCGACTCACGCTCGCTTCGCTTCGAGAACAAATTATCCCACGGGAACGATACATTTTTCCGGGATAACATATAGCCTATAGCCTTCCTCAGTTAACGGGCTATCTAATTCAAAAATAATTTTTCAAATCGGATTAGTAGTTCCTGAGATTAGCGCATTAGACCAAACAAACAAACAAACAAACTGTTCAGGTTTATAATATTAAGTATAGATTAGGTACTTGTATTTGAGCAAACCATTTTAACTTTTTTTGATATATCTACTCTACATCATCTCTACTAATAATAAGAAGCCTATTTAAGAGCAGTTTATTTCGTCAATAAGTAAATAAAACAATCTCTTAGTTCTTCAGTATTTATTATTAAGCTTTAATCACATGTGAACTATATTTTGAAACATTCCTGAATAAATAAAAAAAATCTTAGTCAGTCCCTAACTCCCTAATTTTTGAAAGATTTAGGTACGCAAATGGATAATTAAATTATGTTAAAACTTGTTAATCTAACAGATGTTGATAATATTATATGTAGTTGTCTAATATGTGTTTTCAGGATTTAGGACTGGAATAAACTTATCGCTTTACCTTCAGAAGTTAATGAGTTAAAAATTGCAAGTTATAATCTAACATTGAAATTAAACAGAACGTATCTAAATTAGCATTTTTATAAGAAAAAAACAAAGAAAATGCCATGTTGGGAAAAAATAAGTCATCCGACTTTACGCGTAAGTCTTTATCTCGCGTTCCGCTTCACCCACTTCCTTTGATATCGAAGTCTGACTGCTAGTTTGTAATACGTAAGCGCGAGTGACAGACGTGTACAGTGCTTAGAAAAAATATTTTATATATATGTTTTTATGTGAAAAGTGCTTTAATGGTTCACAATGTCGGCCCTTTTGAAAAACGTCACGAATTGCATATGGCACGCGTTTGACTCGCTTCAAATTAATCAAGTGGTTCACAAATCGAAACTTAAGGTTTGGTATTAATTTTTTACGTTTTTCATTTTATTTTCAAGGTATAATATGAATAAACAAATGGTAAAGCTTTGCTAAAATTACAACTTAATATCTGGTAGGTTTTTTTTTTGTATTAGGAAAGTACCCACTATATTTACTTCAAAGTTACTTGTATGTATCCCAAGAAAAAAAATGATTTAATAATAATCGATGTAATTTTTATAGTTATATGCTTAGTAATAAATTAATGTATAGGATAAATAATAATAACTTATTTCACTAAAATACATACAAAAATATATTTTCATGTATCAATATTAGCTTAGCCGTCTCTATATTTCAATATAAAAATGTAAATTGTAAGGTGTTAAGTAACTGAGTTAGCAAGGTAATTTTTAATCATAGATAGACAAAAGATAGTTTATACTATGACATCATCTTAGATTTTATAAGCAATAAAGTAACAAACCAAGCTACATTGGAGATATCATAATATGGCTGTAGTAAATGAACCTTGAAAAATGTTGAAACTTAAAGCATACCTATTATGTATAACCTCCTTTAATAGTAAGAAAGGTATGTATGATGCATATGATGACAGAAGAAAAAAAGACAAAAAACACGCTACAGGTTAGAATAGCGTATCTGCAATTATAGAAACCTCTGGGAGTGCTAATTAAAAAAATAATACCATTAGCAGTCGACCCAAAAATTATCCAAACGTAACATTCGTAACTCCATTCCTACACGTAAATTATACTTACAAATTAACAAATATTGTTTTCATTTGTAATATTAATAAGGATAATATTATGTTTATTCTTTATTTTAAGAATAAAATGTAAACATTATAAAATATTTCATATATTTTTTAACTTTGAAGCAATTCTGTGAATTTCGAATCTACCAAGCTTATGTAGAGACTCAGACTAAGGACATTAATCTTTAGTTTGAGTGTAGAATTTGTGATATTGTCATTTTGTCTAATTAGTCAAGTATGAGTTAGACGTTACATTAGAGATTTATGATAATTTTCTTTCTAACAATGAGAAAAAATCAATTTTAGTATATTTTTTTAAACATTGCGATTTGCAGTTCCTACAAGATTTTTTCACATCATAATATGATCGTTATGTAAGAATACATGAAGGGAATGATAGTTTACTATTATTATTATAACTAGCGACTCACGCTCGCTTCGCTCGCGTTCGTCCCTAGATACGTTTTCACGGTTAGCTATGTTTGGATAAATAGTATTTTGCTACTCCTCAGATATTCATTTAAATTATATAGCGATTTACCCTCGCTTCGCTCGGGTGCGTATGCCGTACGCGGATTTTGTTCACAATTTCATGGGTTTTAATTTTTTTTCGCGGAACCCTGATTCTTTTTCTAAAATAAAAGTAGCCTCAGTTACTCCTTATAATATCAGCTATCTGCCAGTGAAAGTCCCGTCAAAATCGGTCCATCCATTTCCAAGATTAGCCGGAACAAACAGACAGACAGACAGACAGACAAAAATTGTAAAAAATGTTGTTTTGGTATATGTACCGTGTTTACATCCATATGCATTAAAAAGCGGTTATTTTAATATTACAAACAGACACTCCAATTTTATTTATCTGTATAGATAATAGGCAATTGTTAGTTTGGTCCATGGACCCATCGATATATATATATATATATATATATATATATATATATATATATATATATATATATATATATAAGTAAATGAATATAAACAAGAGAAAAGCAAGTCATATTCGAAATCACATCTTAGCCATTGTTTTCATAGTGATTCATGTTTCTAATAACAAACGACCTACTAGTGCTATAGCTATGCTGAAATAAGGTAAATAGCACGTGTCGTTTAGATAATTAAGCATTCATAGCCGAGTTACTTACTAAACTAACTGATTATTTTAATTTACAAATGGTTAAAATATTGGCTTATAGAAAACGTATTTGATATGATATTTGTTGATTTCATTATTACGAGTAGAGTTTCTCAAGCGTCGCAACTCTAATATTACGTCTGCGTCGCCTTCTGGCCTACCTTTTAAGTCGTGTAAACCGTAATAGGTAGAAGTTTTTACAAGATATTATAAGTGCGAATATTTTACAAATAATAAAGTTGCAAAAATAAAAAAAAAAACCTAAACAAAAACATGTTTCTATGGATCTTCAACTTTTTACTTTATCATAAAAACTGTCATAGATCGGCACCAACATCAAAGTAAAGCACCAAATACCACAAACTATTCAAAAAATTACAAAAAAAATATTATGCAGTCGGAGACATACATACATACATATTTCATCCTTATTGCGATATGTACATACATACATACATACAGATATTTGATCTGTTTGACATAACCCTCCTTTGGGCTTCGCCACAGTCGGCTAAAAATTACCAAGTATTGAATAAGACGTAGAAATTTTCAATATACGTCCCCATTTTACTTTTAGTAAATATTTAGATACATAAAACGGCTCATTTATATTCTGTTACTAGCGGCTCACCCTCGCTTCGCTCGGATTCGTCCCTAGATGATTCTTTAAATTGACATACTTTTTTTATTTATGAACGGATTGATATAAAACAAATACTAAATGTTAAGTGAAGCTTACCACAATACATTAGTGAAAACCGCACCGAAATCGGTTAAGCCGTTTCTAAGGTTAGCGCGCACAAACGCACAGACAAACAGACAAAAAAACTAAAAATCGTTGTTCTGGATTCTATTGCGTTAATAAAGATTCCCAATAATAGTTTTTCTCAAATATCTTCCATGTACAGACAGCGATCAGTTACAATCTATACATATAATAAAATTGTAACTAAGCCGAATCTGTACATTATAAATTTTTTGGAAAACCTTATTGAAATAGACTTTATTATCGATACAGAAACCAAATCTATAGTTTTTAGAATTTTTGTCTGTCTCTGTCTGTCTGTCTGTCTGTCTGTCTGTCTGTCTGTCTGTCTGTTACCGCATCACGGGAAAACCACTGGACAGATTTTGATGAAATTTGGTATGATGATAGCTGGTTATCCGGGTCAACATATAGGATACTTTTTACTGTGGGAAAATATCTCATCTCTGAGCTAAACGTTAAAAGGGACGAACCCGAGCGGAGCGAGGGTGAGTTGCTAGTTCTATTATATGTATAGATAGCAGAGCCCTCCCCACGTCAGTTCCATTTGCACTTGGCGATTTTTTTATTTTCATCGTTAACAAATTAACTGTGTAAGGCCATTTAGATGATATTAAGTAAATGGCATTTTAGATATTGCTCTGACCTTTTATAAAAAGGTTTACATGATGTCATCCTGAAATTGCTTATTCTTATCCGCATCATTAAAACAACCATTATGTATTTTTTTATTGTGTTTTATACTATTATAATGTAACCCATATTATAAATGCGATAGTGTACTTCCTAGTTTATCTTGTGTATAGTAACTACAACAAATCGAAATAAATTCATTTGCATGGAGATTATGTTAGGCATTTCTTTTGTCAGTATATCGAGTTTTTTTTTATTGTATATTAAGAATTTGTTTAAGTTATATAGAAAAGCCTACAATTATTTTTAAGCAATGGAAAACGTTAGAACGAAGAGAGGGCGTGTTAGTCATAAGCAATACTAAAAACTAAGCTGAAAATAAAGGATAGAATCGGTTTGTAGCGTTAACTCATAGCAGTAAAATCGCCCTTAGCTCTTGAACTCGAAATTGATTTTTATATGTATTTATTAAATTTACTTACTCTCGCCTTCAATGAAATTTAAAAAGAGCAAAACGAGCAAATCGACCATACTTTTGCATTGAAGCCGGATTCATTATCTGTATGTTATACCAAGAGGGGAAGCTTTTAAGCTTAAGTATGTCATGGTGGTGCGCTAGGGTGGTGGGTTGTGTCATTGACATGATTATTTAAATTAGTTTACTTGTAGTAGTTTGGTCAGTGTATTTCTCTGCATTAGGTAATTGTTCTTGTTACCGTTTCAACTAACTAGTTTTATTAGATTGAGGCGGAGATTGAAAAAATAAAGCAATATAAAGTAATACTAAAGTATAGACCCCAAAAAAAGCTTCGTCTACATCATTTAAGTATTTTGGCGAAGTATAACAATGCGACTCGCTGCAGTTCATACCTAGTACTAATGAATTGTTTTTACTTAACATTATACCTAATAAACATAAATTATTTGTTTCTTAGATATAGTGTTAGGTAGAAATATTCGATGTACGTACAACACAAGCACTTGCAGGCTGAATTTAGTATTTAGTAAGAAAATACTTTAACATATAATAAATCAATTCAATTCAATTCAATTTTCTTGTTAATGGCTTCAAAGCATACAGATGTCAGTATAATTTTACTTATAGATTTGCTAATTGAAATAGAGAATGCAGTATGTGTTCACGAAACCATGTAGGTATCATATTTCGAGGTTTAAAACAGGCGAAGGTAGCGTGTCAGACAGTTGTTTATAGAGTCCCGCCCTCGTCGTGAACGCCACCACCCTGGTCATTACACAAATTTCCTAGTAAACTCTAATATGTTGACAGGTATGGTGGATATAATCTATTGGGATATATAGCTTTTCGAAAATTATAAGATGAATTTTGTATCTCATGATATTAAATAAGTAATTCTTGTACATACATAAATTTATTTCGTGTATCTCGGAAACGGATGTAACGATTTGGATTAAATTTTGTATTTAGATAAGGTTTTGCTTTTTATTTTTTTTATACCTTTTCCGAAAAAGTGCTGGGCGAAGCGAGCTCAGTCGCCCAGGTACTTTTATTATTAATATGACTTTTAATACTCTTGTAGATAATATTAAAATTTGACCATGAATAAATAAATCCATACTAATATAATAAATGTGAAAGTGTTTGTTTGTTTGTTTATTTGTTTGTTTGTCCTTCTTTAACGTCAAAACGGATTGACGGATTGGCGTGATTTTTTGTGTGGAGATAGTTAGAAGGCTGGAGAGTGACATAGGCTACTTTTTACCGCGGTGGATTATCTCATTCCCACGGGAAAGCACCTTATAATACAACCCAAAAAAATGGTTATGATCAGAATTACTTGAAACTTGGTATTAATGCTCTTCGATACAATTAAATAAATACGGATTTTAACATTTTTCAAAATTCTATTAAGGGGGTGAAATAGGAAATGTGTTTTAGCGCGAGCGAAGCCGCGGGTTCTGCAAGTATAATATATTTTCAGATTGACACGACAAGATCAGGATATTAAAAGTAATAAACTATTTAATAATAAAATAAGTTATCAATAATAGTTTAAAACGTTATCAGTGGTTTCTTAAAGACTTCCATAATGCGTGACAATATTAATATGCAGTTTGGTATCATTTGTTAGAATTTATATTTAAGCACAACAGAACAATTGATAAGGTTAATGATATTAAAAGGGTAGTGACCTGAAACACTTCATTGCTTTTCGCATATCCTAAGTATACACATTTTTTCAAAAGCTTGAGAGCATTGGTAATACGCTTACTTGAAAAACCAAATCAAACGGTATCTTACTCCAGGACTCTTTGAGCTTTCATTTACGAATATCATTCTCAAATAATTAGATCTTGCTAGAAGATACAGTGATGGAAAATATCACAAAGAAACCTCCATGGTGAACCTAAGACTAGTAACTAAGACTGTTATTATAGTTATTGAGAACCTGACTAATTGTAGTAACACAAGTGACAAATTGTAGATAAAATTGACGGAAATAAATTAAAAATTAAGAAATTGTATTGTTATCTAGAAAAATGTTCTTTTTGATAACTTCCAGGGGTGTTTCCGCCTTCCCTTAACCTTGTGAGGCGCCAGTCAGACGGGCGACCGGAAGATATAATATTAAGTGTGCAATCATTCTGTTTATAGCCTTATAACTTTAGTATAAAAATTCAATTATTATAAAAAACAATAAAATATTATTAAGTTAAAAAAATATATATTGAAAATGCACGTTATATGAATAACATATAAAAGATAACTAATTGTTTTTAACATTTATAGATTTGTAGAAACCTTCATTACTTATCTTGATGAGACTATAATAAATAAAATTAAGTATATATGTAGGTAGGTACATATAACATTCACGTTCACACAAAAAAAAAGATAATCTCTATATGTTTTCCAAATAATTATAATCCTGGAGGTATTTAGGTAGGTTGGTGTGAGTTTTCATCTTATAATCTTCGCTAAAATAAATAAAAAAATATAATAAATAGAAATGTAAAAAGTACTCGTGCTCGAGAAAATTTATTTATTTACGCTTTAAATTCTTTATCGGGTCACCTTGTACTTGTTTCATCTATTTTTTCCAGTAGTTATTGAGAAAATAGTAAACTACTTTTGTAATATAAGTACTTTTCAATTTGCTCAATACATACTCGTATAGATGGGTTCCTTTTTAAGTAGTAGGTATATACGGAGCATTTATATTATACTAGCGACTCACCCTCGCTTCGCTCAAGTTTGCCTCTAGAAAAACAAAATCAAATCTATCCACGGGAACCGTACACTTTTCCAGGATAAAAAGTAGTCTATATCCTATTCCAGACTATTATCTATCTCTGTACAAAATTTCATTCAAATCCGTTCAGCCGCTCCGGCGTGATTGAGCAACAAACATTTAAACACTAAACTTTCACATTTAAAATATAAGTATAGGTACATAGGTACATATAGGTACATATATGCAAAATTCCGGTGTGCGTGTATTCGTAATTTTTCTCTTCCCTCAGCTTAACTTATGGCGTCATCTGGATGGTTCTTAGCCATAATTAGACCCGATAGGTAGCGCTGTTGTCAAGATCCCGATTATGTTTTTTTTTAATTTTCCTATCAAACGAGATTCGGGGCACGACATCTGTCTACTGGACTGCTAGTAAGTTTGTAATTGGTCAATGCAGTTAAAAGACCTTTACACTACAGGTAACCCAATTGAAGGTGAAGCTCAGGTTATATGATGACGTCACCCGAACTCCTTGACCTGATGACCTCTGGAGCAATTTGACACTTTTGTTGCCAACAGCCATCGTAATATAAGATAATGGATAGCTAATGTACCATAAAATACCGCTACAAAACAAAAAAAATACAACTACGTGTGTTGAATAAGTAACAGTCTTAAAATAAACCAAAAATAATATTTTAGTTTACATCTTTTTATTAATAAATAGGTACAATACTATACTTTTTATTAATAACTGTTATACTACAAAAATTAACTGCCTCGGTGGTGTAGTGGCTAGCATGTACGGCTGCACATCCTGAGGTCCTGGGTTCGAATCCCGGGTCGGGCCAAGTTTAGTTATTGAGTCTTTCTGTATAGTAAGCCTTAGTAACAGCCCGGAGTTGGGAAGTTGGCGGTGTTTCACCCCCGTGCCTCGGAGAGCACGTAAAGCCGTCGGTCCTGCGCCTTAACTCTCACCGGTCGTGTCGAGTAGTCGTCCCACCGGAGTATGAGAGTGACAGGAATAGAGAGTGCACATGTGTCTTCGCGTACACTTGTGCACTATAATATCTCCTGCGCAGTTGGCTAGTCTCAATGAGATTGGCCGCCGTGGCCGGAATCGGTCAGGAGGACATTATTACTACAAAAATATGAAATATAACAAAGAAGAACAGATTATGCAGAAATTATTTTTAAGTTTAGATTGAAGCTATTAAGCTATAGAAGATTATGTGTATAAACAAACATACATATTACATATAAAAAAATATACGCCTTGAATATAGCACTTTTTTGAAGTCGGCTAACAAATGACTAGTGCTTCTCGAGAATTGAGACTTCAAAATACAATCAAATGACGCACAAGCGCACGCACATGCATGTTACTTATTAAGACACAAATAAAACTTACTTTTATCCCTTCATTTATCATGTGGTTGGAAGTTGAAAAGCGCACAATTGAATGAATAAGCGACACTGCACAGCAAAACAGTGTTTAATATTTATATCAATGATGGTATGTATTGAGAGATTTTGCTAAGGTAGGAAGGTAAGTAGGTTTGCTGATAGCTGTACCTATGTACTTATATAATGCTAAATCGTGTTTGATGAAACTAAACGATCTATATGTGCTATGTTTTTAGACCTACAGAATTCTCCCTTAGGGCATAAATAAAGAGATAACACAAAGATTTATTTGATTGCTATTCACCCGCGGCTCTGGCGCATGGTAAGTTGATGAAGAGTATCCTATGTGTTAAATATATAAACTATCTAATCCGAATTTCCCTAAAATTAGTTACAGCATGAAGAAGTAAAAACAACACACTAACAACCTTTCATTTAAAATATTAAGATTTAAACGTACAATTGTTTACACAACAGTGTCATGTAATAAAGCTCTTACTTATTAAAGCTTAACTTGTTCAAAAAGTTATTATTATTACATATGACAATAATGTCGGAATGAAATATATTATCTTTTACACTCGATTATTTCTTTATGTTGATTGATTGATTATATTCGCAACACAACATATGTTACAGCAAGAGACACTTGTTTTCACACAATGATTGAATACATTGAGTGTATGGCGGATACTTGCGTTGTTTTACTTTTATTATACTGTACACAAAAATGTTTCTCCGCGTCCGGTGCAGTGTAACCCAGATACCATACTAATTGACTCAAATTATGTTCATTAAAGAGCCGTTGCTTGAACTGAGCTTTTTAAACTAAATTAATTTACACCTCATAAAAAATTAACAAAACCTTCTGTTATTCTGTAAAGAGTAGATATAATAGCATATATATTGTATAATACTAGTATATAGTAATGTATTTAGTCCTTTCTATGGTTCCACCGTGGGCACGGACCTCCCTCAATACGTGGAGATTCAGGCCATAGTATGGGATGGCGGACTTCACATATCTTTCGAAAAATTGCTAGGTTATCTGAGGCATGCAGGTTTCCTCACAATGCATAGCGATGTTTCCTTTACCGTAAGATATATGAAAATAATCATGTTCGAAATGATTCCTACGTTAAAATATCAGAAGTGCGAGACCCGGGATTTGAACCCGTTTCACTCGGTTACCTAAGCGAGCGCGTTACAACTGGACTACCACTGCCTAATACTAATATACATATAATATACTTACTATAATATCCATATACTTGCCATCTGTGGTTGCAACACTAGGCACTTATATATCAAGTTGATGGTCTCTGAGGTAAGCACACGTAAGTGATATGCAAAGGTTACCTTCGTTATTATATTATTTTCGTTATTAGAAAAGAGTAAAAATATAACATAAAAATTGATTTTTTTATTAGTTCTAATAAAACGTATACGTTAGCGTCATCTTAGATTCTTTGCTATTATATACATCGTAATCTACACTAATGTATGTAACATTAGTGTAGATTACGATGAAATAATTTTATATTTATTATTGATTATAAACTAATCAAAAAATGGTTTAAAATAAACGTAAAAGATAAGTTTTGTTCTGACATCTTAGATATTGCCTCAAAAGTGTAATAATCTGGTGTTCACGTTAAAGTTAGTGGTTAATTTTTTTCTTTCTCGCAATTAGATTTCAAGTCATTACAAAAGTTGTAGCGTTTGAAATTGTCTTCTGATCTTTGACAATATAATACGATTTGCCGTTTTCTGGATACAGTATAGAAATATATATCAATACTAATATTATAAACAGGAAAGATTTGATTTTTTGTTTGTTTGTACTGAATAGGCTCCGAAACTACTGAACCGATTTAAATGAAATTTGGTAAGAAGATAGCTAGTTTGAGACCCTGGGAAGGACAAAGGATAGTTTTTATCCCGGAAATCATCCCTTAAAGGAGCGAAAATGAGGATGAAATTTTGTATGGGAAATCAACCTAGGGACGAACTCGAGCGAAATGAGGGTGAGTCGCTAGTTTACAATAAGTAGACAATGCTGTCTCGCAATGGGCACTGTAAATTACCGAGAATCATAGAAACGCCTACAATATGTGTCTGGTATATAAAAAGTATACCCCTGCGAAGTTTTAATATTGATAAAATCAAAGTGAGGCGTATGAGTAGTCATTACGCTGTCAATGTAAGCCCCTCAAAAGGGAAAACCAATTTCTTTAATTTTGAATAAAATTTGAACCGTAGTCTTCCGCTAAAATGTTATTATTTTATACATTCAACGCAGCTGACATTTTAAAAGGTCAAATTTCAAGGCTGTCGTTATCTATAAAATAGGCCAATAACCTCTTACTACATTTTGATAACTTTGCTATCTTCTTAATAGCAATAACATTTCAGATATTTGGTCATTTTAGGTTTATTTATAAAACAATAATCATAACTATTAACTATCTATTCATACATACAGATAAATAAAATTGAAGTGTCTGTTTGTAATGCAATAACAGCTTTTTACTAAACACAGTATAGGTAGTATAAGTAGTAGAATTTTTTTTTTAAATATTTATCTATTTGTCTGTCTGTTTGTTCCGGCTAATATTCGACCGGCTTGACCGATTTTGTCGGGACTTTCACTGGCAGAGAGCTGATGTTATAAAAAGTAACATAAGCTACTTTTATTTTAGAAAAAGAATTAGGGTTTCGTGCAAAAAAAATTAAACCAAAAGTAATCAAAATACACGTACCTACATAGAGACGCACCCGACCGCAGCGAGAGTAAGTCCCTAGTCTGTTATAAATACGCAAAAAAGGTTGCTAATTAATTTAGTTGTTTGGAAAATAACGTTAAGATAACTTTATTCCGATCAATTTACCTAATATTTATTCGATATACGGGGTGAGGCGCTAGTTTATAGAATATATAATTAGAATGACGCCATTTTAATTAATTATTATGGCGTCATTCAAATAAAGATCATATACTGTTTCAAAGGATTTTAAAAAGTATGTGATTAATCATTAAAGCAGCTAAACCGGATATAAGCTTGTAGAATTATAATTCTTGATAAAGGAAAACAATTTACGCATAAAGGCTCCACTAAGTGGAATATGCATACAAATTACGCAAATACATTCTTAAGTCATGTTGTGCTTGTATAAGTTTTAGATCGATAGCCTTATATATCCTTAATTCGTTCTATTATTCATTTAGCTAGCTATACAGTATACATAGATTGAATGATCATATCTTTTGACAGATTTGAAAAAAAAAAACAAAAATAGATATATATCTAGAAAAAAATCTGCTCCCTATATAATCTGGCGACCCCAGTAACATATCCGAGCGGAAAACCAAATGAAGCGAGTTCAAATCTTTGTTCCCGCACGTCTTATATCTTCACTAGCGACTCACCCTCGCTTCGCTTCAGGTTCCTCCCTAGACAAACAAATCTAACCCACAGGAAACGTACATTTTTCCGGGATGATATATAACCTATAGCCTTTCTCAATTAATAAGCTATCTAATGCAAAAAGATTTTTTCTAATCGGATTAGTAGTTCCTGAGATTAGCGCGTTCAACCAAACAAACAAACAAACTTCAGCTTTATAATATTAGTATAGATATGTGAATCATTTTCAACAGGATTACCACACGCCTAACGGGGAAGACATCGCTAGGAAACCCACATCTGGGAGAACTTGTTTTCGAAAGTAATGTCCGCAAACTCGCCCTTGACCAATGTTGTGGTCTGTAATCTGATCCCCCTCGCATTCTTCAATTCAAGAAAGGCACCAGGCCTCTCTGGAATGCTTTCCCAGTGGGACATTGAAAAGGGCTGAATAAGATTACGTGTCCAGTGTCATATCCGTTTCATTGGAATTCAATTAAAAATTAATTTGGTTGTCAACCTTAACGTATCGCCGGCTATGGGAATGTTGCCATGAAATTGTCAAACCATAAACGGTGTGAATACGACACGCGATCCGACCGCTTTACAACGTATAATTGTGATTTATACCTACAAGTAGTGGATTTTATAAGCTTATTTTAAACATCTGTCAATGTGTATATGTTTATGTATCTAGGTATAGTAAATATATGTATAACTAGCAGAACCCGCGGCTTCGCCCGCGATCAAACTACGAAAAAAATAAACATTTTCGTAATACATACTTTATTACTTGCAAAACTAAGTTCGTGTAAGTTTTATTATTTCTTAAAGATATATGGAAAACAAATTAAATTTTAACGATCGTAACTCAAAATATCCAGTATCTTAAAAGATGTTAAGCGTATATTCTGTAAATAAATTTACACTTTAGGTATTTAGCAAGCTCCACTACCTGTATTTTTTGCACATTTTTCTACTCCATCTTTCCAAAGTTAGAGTAAGAGAGTACAATGATACAATCGCATACAATATTTACGACTTTAGAATCTTGTAACTCGGCTAATGTGGGTTTTTTAACTAACATACAAACAGGCTAACATCTACATTATTTTTAAACACCCAGTGCTATATACACCTGAAGCTTACAGTCTCCCTCCTTCTTCTTCTTTTTTAAGTTACACATATAAAGTGCCATTCTTATTTTACTGTAGCTTTTTGCCCGCGGCTACGTTCGCGTGGACTGCAAAAATTGCGCAGTTTTAATTTCCATTGAATTTATATGTTATAGTTGTCGCTGCTGTGGCCAGCCGAAAAGTTATACATTATTTTCCTTTGGATTCAGAATAATTTCCTTTCTGTACTTTATCCCACACAGTAAGTGTGCACTAACAGATAACTTGAGCCATGTTACTCTATTTAAATATATTCAACAATTCAAAGTTCAACGCCCAGTTTTACCCACTTAGGGGCTGAATTTTGAAAAAATCTACAATACATGTTTTTTTAACTGTATTAAAGAGCATTAATACCAAGTTTCAAGTAATTCTGATGATAAACAATTTTTTCCTTATATAAACAGCATAGCCCCCTTTTGCCCTTTTAAGGGATAGATTTCAAAAAAAAAAGATATTTGTATTGTTTTAGTTTTCATTTTATAGGTAAATACTATTTTCGGTGCATCAATTACAGAGTTTCATACAAACTTTCATCCCCTATTTGACAGCCTTATGGGACGAATTTCA
Organism: Fabriciana adippe; assembly: GCA_905404265.1. Taxonomy (NCBI): domain Eukaryota; kingdom Metazoa; phylum Arthropoda; class Insecta; order Lepidoptera; family Nymphalidae; genus Fabriciana; species Fabriciana adippe. The sequence continues at coordinate 4,287,185 of FR989995.1, forward strand.
AAAAATGCTAAAATAGGTATTTATATAATTGTATTGAAGAGCATTAATACCAAGTTTTAAGTAATTCTGATCATAAATAACTTCATTTCATTTTATGTATATATAGATATCTTATTAAAGCTTAGACTAGACTTAGGAATACGATATTATTAAGTCATCTTTCATTTATATTTTAACTGTGTGTGTGTGTGTGTGTGTGTGTGTGTGGAACACTAGTGACCTATCCTTACATTGCTTAAATATGTCTAAGAAAATTTCAACTAAAAAGTATTCCACGGAAACACAAAATAATATACCAACGTTAGATACGTACTTACTCGTAGATAAAAATAGCCTGTCACTCTATGAGCCTAAAACTTTCGTTAAGCAAGAAATAACATCGATCATGCTCTGTTTCTGCTTGAAAAAGTACAAGCCTTCAAACTTTATAGAAAATACTGCGACTCTACTTTTCATCCCGGAAAAATGTACGGTTCCCGTGGGATAGATTTGTTTTTGTTTGTCTAAAGGCGAACCCGAGCGAAGCGAGGATGAGTCGCTAGAATTTAAATATATTTTTTTATATGTTTCGTGAAATCTATTGCTATGGCTATACTCGTATTAAGTTCTTAGAAACATAGCATTCAATAACATAAAATATTTTGCTTTGTCTTGTCATAGCCGTACAGATATAGCTATTAGCTAAGTACACAACACACGGATGTAGCGCAAATACTGTGTCAATATTGAAGATGTTTTAAGAGACATATATAGACGTAATTAAAACATAATAACATTAATATATAGACAATTGAAAATCATGATATATTTTCAAGTTATTATATTAATAGAAGATTTTGTCTGTGCCTTCTTTATCCGTAAGCATCAAGCTTATGTTATCCGCAAGAATTAAGCATTACACCTTCCTCTATGGAGGTTTTATTACACCTTAAACATCACATAAAAACAAAATTCATACAAAATTCTTGTGTCTCACTTCTTCTCGCTAAATCGGTGTGCATATCTGGATGAAACACAGATAGACAACATGGAGCAACACATAAGCTACTATTAGTAATAAAATTTGCCAAAGAAGGCGATACCTGTTTATAATATCATTTATAAAAAAAGCACCTAAAGAAGCACTCGAGCGAAGCTAGGATAAGTCACTAGCATGAAAATAAAATACTAATTAATAAAATAAATAATCTTTTAGCAACTGCTGGCTACTCTATGGTTTTCTATAGTATATTCATAGGATCTACTAATTATAAAGCCGACTTAGTTAAATACGCTTACATTTTATCCAATAGTATCCGACGCTAGTTCGCAAGCCGTATGATGATGTCGCAGTTAGTGCCTTGTTTAGACATCAAGCATGGTTAGACTGTTTTAAATTATGACAGAATAAAGTATACGTAGTGTAGTTTAATTTTGGTTTAAATATATATATACATTTTTGAAGTTATACTTCTTTTGGCACGTTTGGTTAAAAATATGAGAGTATTACGATGCGCGCGAACACCGACAGCCAAAAAGCGACATGATGAAGTTGCTGATAACTGTAATTTATTTTTATTAATTTATCATTCCTTTTACAAACAGAGAGTTGTGACATACGGGATGAAATCTTTAGCCATTTTGTTGTGTTACGTCAAAGAAGTATAACTTCTTACGTGCGTACATATGTAAGTACGAGTATACACACGCGTTTTTTTTTTCTTTTTCAACAGAACAAGTATAAGTCATCATTTTCCTACTTAATTACTTTGAAATGTTTATTATAAGTAAATTTTAAATAAATACATAAACCGAACCGAAAACTTTCGCCTATTTTTAACAGAAGAAATTTCTGATAGTACCTACTCAAGGAAAATTATTGCAACATAATAATGTATGCAAAGTAATAATGTATGTTACAACTCATTTTTAAATGATTTGCTTTAAAATCACCTACTAACAATATCTAAAAGGTCGCCAAATTTACTTTTGTAGCCATTATAAAATTAATGTTACTAATAAGACGTTTCACCAAAAGACCGCCTTGCTAGAAATTAAAGTTGTTCTATTGCTAAGAATTAAATAACGCCTGTAAATAGTGCCCCGTTCCTAAAATAGCTTAAAAATATTTTTTTTTTTTTTACAATATATGTACCCACCTACCTGTAATACTTGTCGCAAAATTTTCATTGAAAGCTTACAAATTTCATAAAAATCTAAATATTGGAGAAAAATACACAATATACATATATCTACATACAAAATTTAAAAAAAAACGTCTTTTTAAAAGCAATTAATATTCCAACTACAGTAATTATTCACAATATGTTATCTAACTTGCCAAAGTAAGTACAGCATAATAGGACTTTATGAGTCAGCTAAGTGATATGCAATCCTAGATACCATGAAACTATACAATATATATAATATAGTACATAACTACTTTCAACTAAGCATATAACTTACTGACTTAAATACCACTCAGATCTGAAAACATCTGTTTTCATTTTATTTCCTTTTTTTTTTTTGAGAAAATTTATCTTAGGGAGTGGAACAAAATATTACACATAAATAAACATTATTATTTATTATGTATAAATAAGCTACGCAAGCGGAGTCGCGGGCAAAAGCTAGTAATTGTTCATTGTTTGTTAAAAAAAGTTCAGAAATAAGCTGAAAATGTCGCAGCAATATTCGTAATTTGTACTAATAATATGAATGAAAAGAACTGCAAAATCTGCGGTGAAAAGAGAAAAATTATGCCGGCGCCCCGGGGGGATGGGGGGAGGGGGGGGGGCATTTTTAAAGAGCAAAATTTCACAAGAAATATTGTGTACCATATGCGGATCATGCCGCCCCCTATTTAAGCTACTGGGCTAAGATTACCAAAGATTTTTTAGTTTTGAAATATAACGGTGTGAAAAAATAAATAAGAAAGCCTAACAAAGAAAACGTATTTATTTTTATTACTTACTTACTAAATTATAGGATCTCATAGCCAAATGGTTTAAACGAAACCTTTAAAATTTTGGAATCATCATCAGCCTTCGTCCATTTAATTTTACTCGAAGTTCAGCCATTTTACTCGTAGTAGTAAAAAATAAAGAGTGCGTGTATAAATATGTACACGCGTCAGAAATATAACTTCTGTAGGTTATTAGTACTGTATGAAATTTTTTAAATAATATTTTTTTATGAACAAATATTTTATAGGGTAAAAAAGTTCGAGCAATATTTACGTTACTTTTAATTTTTTTTTTTTAATTTTAAAGGTTATTTTTAAATACTAATATAAAATAATATAATAGTTATTGCTAAGAATGATTTAAGAAATAAGTCACTTTAACGGGAACTTACTTTGCAGCAGTAATCTTATACTTTGCAAACGTGTACGTAAGTAACTGTCGCCCACAACAAGCGATACTTGACGATGTTTACACAACGCTATATTACCTACGTTATGTAGGCAATAGACAGTAGACACCAATAGAAAAAATAAAATATCTATATAAATAAATAAAAATTATGTTTGCTTATAAAAACGTCAAAATATTAAAAAAAAACGTTCTATAAACACTTTTTCTACTGACATAATATGTAGTTTATTTTAAACAGGACTTATATGGGATAATTTAGTAAATAGGTATGGCATACAATCTAAATGACTACATTTTTTTAACTTCGCAAAGTGTATTTTTCCAGGTTAGCTGCTGACCACAAAAAAAATTTCAAGGTTGATCTATAAATTATTTTAATTTGGTATAATAATTTTTTAAATGTTTTCGTATAATTTGTAAATAAACCGTATAAAAGTAAAAACTAAACATACTCTATTACTTAAGATGAAAGCGAAATTTTTATCTTACAGAAAATTATTTTGACGTTTTTATTAAATACAATATAAAAATATATATCCTAATATATCCTAGCTTTCTAATGGACGACTGTCCTGCCATCCACTGACGCTGTTTGCTTACGACTCATTAGCTTAAATGGCTTGTAGTCCTTTTGTTTATTGTTCATTGTACCGCGTAGCTGACGGTATGTTTAATGAAACTGACTCATATATAGCTCAAAGAAAGAACAAGTAGTGGGACGAGTATTCAAAGTAAATGTATTTACGTACACTCTCTAAAGAACTTCTAGTTTTATTTACACTAATGTCTTAAAGCCAATTTTAATGTGTGTATTTGATACAGACATACTTACAACCCAGGAATAATGATATAATTTTATTTTATAGATTAATAAAAGTTATACTACCCTATATTTCTAAGAGTTTATCACCCTATTATGAGGGTTTTATTGCAAAATATAAATAAAGAATCTCGTTTCTTGTAATCTTTTTTTTTTTAAATAAAATAGTTCCTGTGCGTTATTAGTATGTTACAATAACCACAGATCACATAATACTACTTTGTTGGTTTAGTATCATTATTATTTAACTATTATTATTACGTTTTAACGTTTAGTATAGATTTCTCAGAGATGAGATAATTTCCCGCAGTAAAAAATATCCTATATATTGACCCGGATAACCAGCTATCATCATACCAAATGTCATCAAAATCTGTCTAGTGGTTTTCTTGTGATGCGTTCCCAGATAGACAGAAGGACAGACAAAAATTCTAAAAACGATAGATTCGGCCTCTGTATTGATAATAATGACTATTTCAATAAGATTTTCCAAAAAAATATTTAATTTACAGATTCGGTTCAGAATTTTATTATACATACATACATATAGATATTTAACTATATATAATATGTATATAACGTTATTGTTAACGGGAAAATTTTATTATATTTTTTTCCTTGGACTTAGTTCTCAATTAAAAGAAAATAGTGTTTTAATAAATGTTCTTACTTTAGGACATTTTATTAGATTTATTTGAGTTTTATTGATGTTTATATTTTATGACAAATATTGTTACATAGATATACATACAATTTCATGTTATAAGTATTTTAAGAAAGCTTGCGGGCATTCATATTGGATAATGCCATAAGTATATTATAACATACACCTCTACTTTCGTTGATAGGTACCAGAAAAACCAAATTTTAGATAAACGAGATGTCATTCTTACTTACTTACACCTACGCTTAACTCGTATAATATATGTCCGTCCATCTCTTAGTTTGCTAAACCACAAAATCGGGACTTATGGTTTCTAAATTGCTTCTAAATATATATTTAAATAAAGCACCTATACTTCAACTTTAAAATAATTAATCTTTTCTTGCTACAGGTATTAACAGCAAATATAGGCACATTATTAGATTTATACGGAGTAGAGAAGGGTCTGGATCACTACAGATCATCCCAGGAACTAACTTTCGATGAGTTCAGATACTACTTGCAGCACGAAGTGTTCAGTTCTCTACCCAAGACATTGAATTTGCCGGTTGCTAGAGAATTCGAAAAGAAGATAAGCGAGGTAGTTTTTTAAATCCTAATACTTACCTATTACAAATTTAAATAAAATAGGTAGGTACTTCTATAAAAAGCTGTGCGTACTTTTAAATTAAATTTATATAAAAATAGCGAAATATTATTATGTTAAATTAATATTTTATGTAAATTTAGTTAGTAAGCCTTTATAATAAATAAATAAATAAATTACTATTTACTGTGTTTTAAAAAAGTTATTGAATATGACAATATCAAAGATCAGAAATTTTTGTTTGCTAGAATGTATTTAGAGCTTAGTATTTATAGACTTTGTTCTGATTTTTTGCCTCTCAAGGAATTAATTTCTTCTTCCATTTGAAAGATTTAGAAAATAATGTTTATAGTATTTTGTAAGGTTAATTATTTTCAAATAAATTATAATAATAACTTAATTAAAAGTTTTTTTTACCATTAAACCCCCTTTTAAAATGTAACTGAAGTATGTTTTTTAAGGTGTGCTGGTTTGTCTGTAAGAAAAATCTCCTCACTCGTGAAAAACCGATCTTCAGCGACGACTCTGTATTCAAATTATTTAGGATCTTCTGCCTCCTCGCAGACTTGGTGCAAGATGCTGATGATACTAGTCGTTATGTGGTAAGATGAAAGAAATCTATAATTAAAATAAGTTATAGTGAAGTAGAATTAAGGCAGTGATAGCCCAGAGGTAACGCGCTCGCTTGGGAAACCGAGTGAAGCGGGTTTAAATCCCGGGTCTCGCACCTCTGATATTTTCATGTGCGAATCATTTCTAACATGATTACCACTTGCCTTACGGTGAAGGAAAACATCGTGAGGAAACCTGCATGTCTGAGAAAACCTAGCAAGTTTTCGAAAGACATGTGAAGTTCGCCAACCCGCACTAGGCCAGCGTAGTGGACTATGGCCTGATTCCCCTCATATTGAAGGGAGGCCCGTGACCAGCAGTGGGACGTTAAAAAGGGCTGAATAAAAGTAGAATTCACGCACAAATTATATTGGCTGTTTTACATGGCACTAAATGCTAAATATGTTAGGGATATTCAGCTTCTCTATATTGTTGTTTATATTAAGGACTGTTTTTCATTAACGGATAACATTAAGTATAAACAAATATAAATATAGTATGAATAAAATAGTGCAATTGTTTAACTTTTATTAGGTCAACTTATAAGTGGGCAACTTTTTTTCATAATCGAAATATCTAATCTTAGAAAGTAAAATTTCAGGTATCTATTATGTAGAGTGGCAAAAACCAAAACATTTATGTCATAATTAAAGCTATATTAAAGTAAAAAAGTCATCCAATGTACAATGGATACTGTATATGGGTTTTATTGTTGTTTTTTCAATAAGGACCCACATGTGTATGCCATATGTCAGATTACTGAACACAATAATTAATCAGACTTGAAGATAACTTTATTTAATGAGATATTTCAAAAATCTAACTACAAATTGTGTATACTTGAAGTTAAATAAAAAATGTCTTCTCAATTGTAGACTATTGAACAAGCCTTTGAAAATTAAGACATTAATGTAGAGGCAAACCGACTCTGACAGACATACTCTCACTTCATCGTTTTTTATTGTGCTTAAGAGTTTGCACTATAATAACATCAATGTTTTATTCTAACGCTTGAATCAACACTTGCCATTGCATTACAGGTAGTTCTTCAACCCTCAGAAGCAGGTATAATCACTGAACAGTTGGTACACTGTTTAGGTCTAAGATGGGATGCTGCAGACTGGGAGGCGCTCGGCTCCTCTATAGGACACTTCAAGTGGGCAGCGTTCCTCGCAGTGTTGGAAGCGAAGTACTGTTGCGATCAGCAATTACATTCTGAAGCTTTAGTGGAAGCTGTAGATGAAATATATGACGTTTTTATTGAAGATATTATTAAAAAGGTAATATATTCTTAAGTAGATAGTGAAAGAAAAATTCAAGGATGGGTCTCGTAAAAGCCATCTTTATTTTCTTATTTTTTAAATAGATCTTTTAATAACTATTATTTAATACCAAGCAAAACCTAAATACAATGGTATTTAAATGAAAACTAAGACATGTCTTTACAATTTTATTTACAGCAATAAATTGTAAGTAACCATGTATCGATCAGCCAAAATACCAATCTCTAATTTATATTTTTCTTTTTAAGCATATTTTTATAAATCATTATTATCAATTACTGAACTATAGTTAGAGATATTACACTTTTTAGGGGTACCTCTTCAAACGTGGTTATCTACTGCCTACGATGCGAGAATATTGGTGTGTTCTCCAGCCTTGTGCCTTAACCTATTATAAGAGCTCCTCGCAAAAGGACCAATGTGGAAGAATTTCTATAGATGCATACTGTTCTGTTGAAGCGGCAGTAGGAGAAGGGAAGATACAGCGGTTTCAGCTTATCACCCCTGAAAGAACTTTTGAATTTGGCACTCAGGATCATAAGTAAGTCTTATAATTTTAAGTACTTCTATGGAATAGGATACATTTCTTATATATGATTGCTTTGCTTCTTTGCTTTTAAATATGAAAAATGGCAGTGATGTTGCCAAACAATATGTTTAGGAATTTGGTTCTTATCATTCCATGTAGATATAAAAACCACTAGCTTCGTTAAAGTTTTCCAAATCAAGTTCCACAAGATCTTAAGACACTCTAAATAAGAATATGAAGATTTTTTTGTCACGTTGTATCAACAAGCTTAAGAATACTGGGAAGCTTATTAACATATCTATATGTATATTTAATCTATCACGAAAATAAAGCCACTGACATAAACTATTCACCAACACATTCTAATAAAATTGAACCACTCCATATTAACATATACATTATATGGCCTTTACCATCAATATCCCTGGGGGTAAAAATTAATACTAAACAGTCACTCTAATAATGAACTAATTCCTGATAACATTATTTATCACCAATCTCCAGGAGTCGCCTGCAATGGCTGTCAGCATTGCGTCAAGCGGCCGCAGTATCAGGCGGAGCGGACGGCTACCAGAGACGCGCGCGCGCAGGTCGGCGCGGCGCCGGAGCACGGCGTGAACAAGAAGTCAAAGAAGCTAGGGCAAGACTGCAACTTGAAGTTCGCGCGAGATTAGCAGCTGAAGCACAGGCTCAGGTAACGATAATGGTTAAATAGTAAATTATAACTGCAAGGATACTTTTAGGCATATAGACTTAAAAATATTTGTTGCTGATAGTACATTTAATGTATGTATGTAGATCCTTAAAATTGGATTTAGCGTGTTTATGAATTTTAAACTGGTGTTTTTCACTATATGTTTTTCTTAGCTTAGTATTTTAGTATAAAATATTCAATAAAAATACATAAATTGTGAAATAATTTTAGGAATTAGCACAATTAGCACAGCAAGATAATAAGAAATTAGAAGAATTGAAAAACGCTCAGGCGGAACTAGAGAAACTATTGCAAGAAGAAACACAAGCGAAGAGAGACGAAGAAATAGTTAGAGCTTTACAAGCAAGGTAAAAAGAATTCTTGTTAGTTCAAAAATAAAATTATTTAAAATGTTAAATGAACTATTATTTGATAACATTTGGTATTTTATTTAATTAATGTGATGATACATATTACCCAGTGAAATATCTGAATTAATACGTGTAATTTCTAAGTTTGTGTAACAATATACTTTTTAATATTTTCAGAGTATTAGCTGAAGAATGGGAAAGACGAGAAGAGTTGGAGAGGCTACAAGAAGAACAAAACAAAATGCTAGAAGAAGAAAGACTGAAACGAAAACAGTTTGAAATGCTCCAAGCAGAAAAAGAAGCGCAATATAGAGGTAACGTAATATTCAAATGAAAAAAAAAACTTACGACACAGAAGTGTAATAATGATGAAATAAAAAATATGATGATCTATTATATTAATTTTAAAATATTTTATTTTTCTTCAAAATATTATGAATTTACATAGAATTTTACTTTTTACTTTTAAATTAGTCATAGCTTTTAACTAAACAAAACGTTAGCCTATATGTTTTGTTTTTTGTTAACTTACAGAAGCTGAACGTCGATTAAAAGAACTAGAAGAAGAGAAACAGAAGTTAGACGCAGAGTTAAAGGCAGCTCAAGCAAAGATCTCTCAGACAGAACACAACGCGCATGCTCTTCATGTACAACTTAGGGTGAGTAAGGAGCCATCTCTGAAATAAACAAGGATAATTATATTTACTAAATTGTTTTAGACCAAGTACGTAAATAGTTGAGGTTTTGTATACTGGTATTTCATTAACTACTTTAGTCATGAAAAATTTTAAATTTTTGAACTCAGCACACTCTACTCCGTTTACAACAGCTAAATTCATATCGTAGTTTTTCGTACGCCAGCGCCATTCTGGTAGGTACAAGAAAGTCTAAACCCACCCACCTCCCCTTGGTTACCACCATGTTTACGTTCTTTTAACCAATGCCAAAATACTACGCATCGTTGTTCTATATGAATAATTATATAAATATGTTGGTACATTACCACACAGCACCATCTAGTTCCATGATAAGCTACGAGGCTCGTGTTATGGATACCAGATAGTTGATACACTACACATATAGAACTTTAGATACATACATATTATAAATATAAACACCCATGACTGGAGTGCAAACATTCGTGCTCATCACACAAATGAATGCCCCCAGCGGGACACACCAAGTAGGGTCACTACAAACTGAGCCAAACGTAACGTCAATAATTATTCACAACCTTAGTCATTTCCCGTCACATACACTTGTCCTTGTCTTCGCAATCGTAAACATGTACTTAAAATTCGTATAAACCCATGTACACAATACGCATAAGAAGAAGAATATTGTCTGAATGCCTGGAATAAAACATCATTTGAAAGCTGATCAACAATGCACAAACATAACGTGTGTATCTTTCTGTTACGGGACAGGTAAAATAATAAAAGCACACACTTTGTTGTTGTATTTAAAGGCACTTGGCCTCTATCATCATTATCAATTGCATCCATACTCAATAATTACTATTAAAATGTGGGTAGACGTGAGTTAACGGACGAAGAGAATAAAACGACGCTTCACAAATCATACACAATATAATCACTAATTATAATCCCTTTTACAATTGTCTATTAACACTTCAAAATTCTTAACAGTTCTTAAAGTTCAATTAATATTCACACACAGACACTCCACCGAACACGTAATGTACCGATGCGATGCGAATCGAATGACAGTTGTAATGTCCGTCTCGACTCACTCGCTAATGCTCACTAGCGCCCGGGATTGTGTCAGAGTGTCGAAATGTCACTCTAAGAAAATGCGCCGTCATATTTATAATATTATAAACAAGCATCGCCACTTTTAGCCAAATATTATTCTTAACAGTAGCCTATGTGGAGTAACTCTAAGTTATATCTATCTGTGTACTAAATTTTATCATATTCCAATGAACAATTCAAAAGACAAGTTTGAGAACATCTTGATTTCCTATGAGATACGATACAACATGTATTTATAATTGTACATGTATTTGTAATGGCTAGCATGTACGGCTGGACATCCGGAGGTCCTGGGTTCGAGTCCCGGGTCGGGCCAAGTTTAGTTATTGAGTCTTTCTATTTAGTAAGACTCAGTAACACCTAGGGATTGCAATCCGGAAAAACGGATCCGGTAATCCGGCGAATCCGGCACCATTGAACGTTTACCGGATCCGGTACCAATATACCGGATCCGGTGCTAGCAATTTTTGGCAAAATAATAGAGATGTTGCATGTATAGGCCTTATGCAGAAGAGATTCGACCCTGTTAAAGGTAGACTTTCGAAGCAAGAGTCAATAACGCGGCGTTTATAGCGTTACCGACGCCGCGTAAGTTGACTGGTGTCAGTGACGCCTTGGTGACTTTGCATGGCCACGACAGACAACCATCATTGTACCGCCTTTGCCACGCCCACCACATCTCGACAGCTCTTTTAAAAGTATTTCCGTCAGTGAAGCTGCGCTCGAATGTCGTTCCCTACGTTTACATAGTGCAAGCGTCAGTGAGGTCGCGACAGGGCGGCAGATTAATGCACTATGAATATGTAGGAAACGACATTCGAGCGCAGCGTCACTGACACCATGTCAGTGTCGCTGCGACTGTGATTTTAGACCCTAGCGTTACTGCAGCGCTCATGTTCGCAGTGTCGCCGCCGCCCACGTGTATTTTGAGGTATTTTCAATAAAAATCATAAAATGGCATCTGTTAAAGCGTTTACTGAAAATGATGAAATTTTAATTACACTGGTGTCTCAGCATCCATTGCTTTATAATTTATTTTTTATATTGTTTTATAATTAATAACGTAGAAACCTTCATTGTTTCGACTTTTTGATGAAAATTGGATGAGTGGAAGGCCCTTTTTACACTGAGATAGTATCGAATTAAAAGGTCATCATCTTCTTCCTCTTCTATAATCAATTCAAGATAATCCATAATGAAATACTTTTATAAGAGCTGTCGAAATTTGGTGGGTGCGGTAAAGGCGATGGAAGTCTGTCGTGGCTATCCAAAGTCACCAAGGCGTCAAAGTTGTTTTTATATATGTTTTATTTTTTATAAACTACCTATATTAAGTACAATGACACTTGATTAACTTACTAACAGTTCATTTTGAACCGAAAAGCGAAAATCATCCTGATTTAATCAATCCGGCCGGATCCGACCGGATCCGGCCGGATCGATGGGAATCCAGTCCGGATCCGGCCGGACTGAAAATGACGCCGGATTGCAATCACTAGTAACACCCCGGAGTTGGGAAGTTGGCGGTGTTTCACCCCCGTGCCTCGGAGAGCACATAAAGTCGTCGTTTATGCCTTGCTGGTCTTGTCTTCTCACTGGTCGTGTCGAATACTCGTCCCGCCAGAGTATGAGAGTGACATCAATAGAGAGTACACTTGTGTCTGCGCGTACACTTGTGCAATATAATATCTCCTGCGCAGATGGCTAGTCTCAATGAGATTGGCCGCCGTGGCCGGAATCGGTCAGGAGAACTTATACTTATATTTTTATTTGTTTTATTACAGGACTTGAATCCAACCCTGCGTAACGGGGAACGAGCGCGTCGCGCTATCTCCTTCGTGCCTACAACGAAAAGTTCATCCGATACGTTAATCGATCTTCGAGCTTTGCGGCATATGAAAACTCTAAACGACGATGAAAAAATATAAAGACTGTATAATTAATACATAGTTAATCAATATTATGTATTAGATAGTTAGAAAAGTATAGAAAGAATATCAAATGTGGTCTAAAGTTAATTATCCTCTCGTATGCAGTTAATCGCTTCAAAAAAAGTATTACTGTAGGGAAATAAATGAAGATCCTGCGAAAAGCGTAATGTATTTGTTATAGTCCTATGGTTCATTCGCAGTTACAGGTAAACTTATAAAAGTTTTTTACAAGCTTTTAGTAATATAACTCTTACATCTAAAAAAAAATCAAAAAAATGTTTGCTTGTAGCGTTTCTACTTTGTGAATTAGAACAACAAAAATCTGAAAGATAGCAGTAGCTGTGATGGAAATATTTTTTTGTTATTAAAATGGCCAGTTGCAAACCTTTTTTGTAGGAGATATGCAAATAAAAAGTTTATGATTCTGGCTGATTCCTCAACCAGTCCAATCCGAAATTTTGAAATTCATCCCCTGAAGATATGGAAAAGTGGAAAAGTTACTAACTTTTCCACTAGAAAAAATATTATCCAGATGTTAATTTGAAAATAAAACGGGTGAAACCAGGGCATACTGCTAGTATTATACAACTACAAGGGGCTGGTTCTTTTAGCCTTTTATTTTTATATTGTCGTAAAAGATTTTTTTTTGAATGTTTAAAATATTAATTCTTCCTACAGAAAATTACTTATTCAATACAAAATCTATATTAAATTTAGACCTTTACACAGTTATTCGAAAAAAATGTGATTTATGTATTCGTATTGTATAAAAACCATTTCAAATGTACTTGGCTTATAGGTATTTAATAAAATTATAAACAGCTTCTACATAATATATATTTTATTAAATTAAAATTTCATTTAGAAATAAAATAGTTTTATTATAAATTTAATGAATAATTTCATTTTTTTCCTCCCTTGTTTTCGGCGGCGGCAGCAGCTGCTTGCATTTTCTTTTGTAACTTCTTCAACTGGTATAAGGAAGGTCAAAAAAGAAATGCATAAGTTTTTGATAAAGATAAATGAAAAAAAAATATAAACTACAAGGAAAAAGGATTTTAACTTAAAAAATACTCAGGAATAGGACGACTATAAGGAGGATAAAAGTAAGTTCGGGATTAAAGTTAACCTTTCTTCTTTCCCTTTTTACCCTTTCCTTTCAGCTGCATGTAAAACAAAAAACGTACAAATATTATACAAAGTATCTACTAGTATAAAAAAATGTGTGTACTATCAAGTTTGCAATGCTCAAGTATATATTTTTTGCTTTAAAATTGTAATGTTTTAATATAACTTAATGAAGCAACAAAGCTAAATTAAAATTTAATGTTTGTATATAAATAATTCTATTCGTTCACTCAAAATCATATTAATTTATATTATATACTAGCAGAACCCGCGGCTTTGCTTGCGCTAAAACTACAAAAAAACTCTGAAAAGGTAGGTTTTGTACAAACTTTCTTTCCTATTTGACCCCCTTATGGGATGAATTCCGAAAAGTGCTAAAACACGTATTTATTTAATTGTATTGAAGAGCATTAATACCAAGTTTCAAGTAATTCTAATCATAAATATTTTTTTGGATTGTATTATAACGTGTCCCGTGGGATTGAGATAATCTCGCACTGTAAAAAATACCCTAGTCACTCTCCAGCCTTCCAACTATCTCCACACAAAAAATAACGCCAATACGTCATTCCGCTTCGACGTGAAAAAAGGACAAACAAACAAACAAACAAACACACATTCACATTTATAATATTAGTATGGATATACAGTACCTACAATATTGTTTTGTCGCCTAGTCAGAAACATCTAGATTAAATAAGTGTTTTCATTAAGATTTATACCCGTTTCTTTTCAGCTCTATTCGCCAGAACCTCTCTCCAAGCATTCTGGATAACTCTTGCGGCGTGTTCTATGAGGAACTTGTTCATCTTCTCCGTCATTTCTTGATGGTACTCTTTTTCTCGCTCTTCCATCAGTGGAATGTACTCTTTGTCTTGTTCTGCTAGCTTTTTCTGAGCATTGTTTTTATTTTTTTAGTATTTAATTATTATAGATATACACAAATGCACAAGACTTTTTGCTAATTTGAACATTGTAATCTTATAAATGTTATTTATTCTTATTCCAAAATAAAAAATAAATCATTTCATTATTTGTTCAATAATTAATGCTGAAAGCCAAAAGCTTATTTATTAATTTTTTTTAATTTAATTTTTAAACTTTTTTCCGGGATAAAAAGTAGTCTATGTGTTATTCTGATGTATGAGCTATATTATTGTAAAGTTTCATTAAAATCCATTCAGTCGTTTTTGTGTAAAAGAGTAACAAACATCCATATATCCTCACAAACTTTCACATTTATAATATTAGTAGGATAGTAGGATTACTTACTGTAAATTATGGACGAGCTCTAAACGCCACAATTAATATATAAACTATTTCAAGTAAAAAATAAACACATATAACATGGCTCTAAAATAAAAACCTCTAATTCTTCACATTTCTGCAACTCATCTTCATACTTTTCCGTAAACTCATCCAGCTCTGTCTGCTTATCGCCCATTTCAAGATCATACTTCTGTAGCCACGATAGCAATTGAGTTTCTACTTTGAATCTAAAATATAAAAATAATATGTTTACTTAGATAAAAATGGAAAAAGTAAAAGAGGTATGAAACTGGTAGCGCTTGAAACTGTATTCTTGCAGGGTGGCCGCAAGTTATAGTGCGTAAATATATAGGTAATTGGTGCTTTAGATGAGGTACAAATGTGTCTAACTGCTCAGGTATCCCGGTTATTTATACCGTGTTAGAAACGAACCAAGACATTTTGGGGTAGCAAGATAGTGTATATATAAAAAAAAAAAGTTGGGACATTAATACACAGCACCATCTAGTTCCATGGTAAGCTACGAGGCTTGTGTTATGGATACCAGACAGTTGATACACTACACATATTATATGACTTTAAATACATACATATTATAAATAGAATCACCCATGACTGGACTACAAACATTCGTGCTCATCACATAAATGAATGCCCCCAGCGGGACTCGAGCCCGCGACCGCTGGCATAGCAAGTAGGGTCACTACAAACTGAGCCAAACGTGTCGTCATATATAAAGCCATAGATAAAACTAACCTTCGAGCTCTCTGATTCTTTTCCTCAATAAGGTGAGACTTTAACAAATTTTCGTACATCTCTCTTGATTCGACTTCCTCTTCTTTTAACATTTCATTTTTGACCAAATGAGCTCGAGTCGCTAACACCATCTGACGGTCTGAGTCCAGACTGTAAAGGCAGATTTTATTAATGACCTATCCGTAGGAAGTGGAAAAAATAATTTTACACAAGAACCACCATATCTTTACATATAATAAAATTGTAACTGATCGCTGTCTGTACATGGTAACTATTATTGGCGATCTTTATTAACGCAATAGAACCCAAAACAATTTTTAGTTTTTTTGTCTGTTTGTCGGTTTGTCTGTTTGTCTGTGCGTTTGTGCGCGCTAATCTTAGAATGCGGTTTTCACTAATGTATTGTATACTACTGTATTGTGGTAAGCTACACTTAATATTTATTATATGTTTTATTTCAATCGGTTCCTAAATAATAAAGTTATGTCAATTTAAAGAATCATCTAGGGACGAAACCGAGCGAAGCGAGGGTGAGCCGCTAGTATGATATACGCTAATTTAGTACATTATCTACCTACAAATGTGTCAAGTTATAAAGCTGTAAATTATGTTATTTTCGGATATATATCTCAAACTCCAATTGTTGTAAAAGTAAAGCATGCGCTACAAAACCCCGTTATAATTTGACTATAACAAAATTTTTGTATTTGTGCGGAATACATTGAATTTCAAGAATATTACTTACATCTTTTTCTTCAGTCTAACGTCAGCCTCTTGGTTAAGCATTGCTAACTCTTTCTCCAATTTCGCTATGAGCTCTGTTTTTATTTTCATACTCTCTTCAAATCTTCCATTTTCTTCTTTTAAAGTTTCAGTATATTCTATGATAAATATAATCAAATAAACCTTAATACTAATATTTTTGTTGTTTAAGTATTAAATAATAATAATTTCAAAAATATAATATGTCTTACTTTTGACAAACAACATTTTAGCATAATCTATTTTAACAGCAAGACTGAACTAATAAGTTTATCTTATTTATATTAAAGTGAGTACCTTTGATTTTAGCAATTAGTTTTTCATTCGAAGCCTCAAGTTTCCTAGTTTTTATTTTTGCTGCCAACTCCTCAGCGGCTGTTGTCTCCATCTGACGCACCATCAGTTGGCGAAAATGTTCCAAAGTGAGAAGATATTCAATTCCTGAAGCAGACTGTCTCGTCTAAAAATGAACATCTTACTAAAATCATCCATTCTAAATATCTCCATTTATTTTAGCATTATTATTTTATTAAAACAAATGCGTTAGATCTTAAAAATAACAATAATTACATTCGTAAATAAAATTATGAGTTATAATTTTTTCTTTATATTATATATATCTGATCTACAGAAATCTTAATTTCCACATACCTCACCTAATTCGGAATATTCAGTTTTCATCTAGAAATATAAATGAATAGTAAGTTTAGATAGCGTTCATTAGTTATCTTCTATATAAATAAATACTAGCGACTCACCCTTACTTCACTGGGGTCGTCCCTAGCTTGCTTCCCAATACAAAATTTCATCCCCATTTTCACTCCTTTAAAGGATGATTTCCAGGATAAAAAGTATTCTTTGTCCTTCCCAGGGTCTCAAACTATCTTCTTACCAAATTTCATCTAAATTGGTTCAGTAGATCTAGAGATTACCGCTTACAACGTCACAAACTCACAACATCACAAACTCACAAACGTCTTTATAATATTAGTATAGATTACAATAACCTTTAAATCAACATTTTTAACTAATTTTCATAATTACATAATTTACGAACTTCAATAATAACACACCTCCTCCATCATTTCTTCCACTTTGGGACGAAGCGAAGGATAACTGTTCATTATGTACATCAAGTGTCCCAACTCTGGGTTTAGGCGATTCTTTAACGATACATCACCCTAAAATAATAAAGTTTATTAACAATATTATAAAAACAAATTCACTACAAATTTTATCTGATTTCCTTGATAAAACATACCGCTTTAATATCTTCCATTGCTGCCATATTTAGTAAACTAGTAGAAAATAGTGGATTATCATACTGCTCGAAGATAAAGATCAGGTCTTCCATATGCTGAGGTGATAGGATTGAGTTAAGCGTACGGTATTCTTGCACAAGGTTTGGAAGGCAGAGTGCAAGTTTGGTTTTGTACACTGCCTCATCAAGAATTTTGGTGATTCTCTCCGCTTGGATGTGACATTCCAAGTCGATAGGGGAAGCAGCTACGTATGACAAAATAAATTATTATACACTTTAGTTATTTAAAGTTAGTTTACATTATTATTATGAAGTGCTATTGTATACAGTGGTAGCCCAGTGGTAACGCGCTCGCTTGGGAAACCGAGTGAAGCGGGTTCATATCCCGGGTCTCGCACCTCTAATATTTTCATGTGCGAATCATTTCTAACATGATTACCACTTGCCTTACGGTGAAGGAAAACATTGTGAGGAAACCTGCATGTCTGAAAGAACCTAATAAGTTTTCGAAAGACATATGAAGTCCGCCAATCCGTACTTGGCCAGCGTGGTGGAGTATGGCCTGATTTCCATCGTATTGAAGGGAGGCCCGTACCCAGCAGTAGGACGTTAAAAAAAAGGGCTGAATACTATTGTATATTACTGTATCTTTGTAACTTCACACTACAGTTGTGTTGTTATGGTTGATTTTGTATTGATATACAAAAAATACTTGATAAACATAATTAGTTTGTAGTTTTAGTAAAGTACTAAAATGTTAACTATCGAATCACTAAATAATTTATAAAATAAATAAAAATATACATATATTGGATGAAGTATATGAACATACCATTGTCTTTGGTAAAGTCTTGCTCATCTCTCTCTGTAGCGTCTCCAGATTTAGAACTACCTGTCTTAGTGCTATCAGAGTACGTCGACGGAGAATGTACAGTTCCAATCGACTGTGTGTCCATATTTTATTTCCCTCTGTGATTACTTTTTTATAATATCAAATAATCAGTCACTGATCGTCAAAATTTTAGATGTCAAAATTTTTATTTTTTACAAATGAAAACATAAACATGTTATTATATAGTAACTACATTCGAAACTGTTTTACAGTTATTCAACGAAATAAACAAAAGTTAAATTAAAATATTACATTGTTCATTAAAATTCTTTCTACGGTGCCCTTTTTATAAAATAGATTACCTAAGTAGTAGTCTGTTACTATGAGACTTCATACGAGTAGGTTTGATCAATACTATTTGCTTGACGATTTAAAACAACACTTTTGTTTGACGATAAACACTTGTTACTGAAAAGGTATATGAAAACAACCCGTACTGGTATAGAGATATATATTGAATATTTTTTAAGTGGTAAGTCTTTTAAACTTTTACAAAACAATAACTATTATTTTTTTAAATATCGTACCATCAAATATATTTATATCATAAAATGGGGAATTTGTTAATTCATAAAACATAAAATAGTCAAATTTTAATTTTAAACCTAAATAATATTTCAATCGATTGAATGTTGATTGAATATATTCATAGAGCTTAGAACTATGTCTTAAACTCTCTTACTCTCTCAGTCTCATATAAAGTAAGGGAATATTAGTTGAGAATTACTTAATTTTTATTATAATTAGTAGTTAATAAACATACTTGTATGTTTTAAATTTTACAGTTACTAAATAAAAAGCAACGATGCCTAAGAAAAGCAAAGTGAACAAGCTGGCGCGTATGTCTGATGAAGAACGGGCTAGGTATCTGCAACACCGCGCCGACGTAGAAGAAGAAGCTAGACGGAGAAAACACGAACTTGTCGCGAGATTTATAAAGGTACATAGCCAAAATTCGAAATTCTTGATAAAACAAAAAAAAACTTTGTATACAAATCCATCACTTCAAAAAATAAATCCTTTAGTCTTGAAAAGAACTAGCAAAAGAAATTCATCAAATGTCCTGGACGCAATCACTTTATAATTTATATTACTCCCTAGATGTATCACCTCCCATAAAATAATTCATTATTTATTAAGCTTTTACACTCACAATGTGCCGAATCAATATTATCTAAAACCTACGTTAGTTAACAGAATGAGGAGAGGGGTGCAAATGGATGCACTTGCACTCCCCTCCCATGAAGGAAAATATCTAGAGAAAGTTAAAAAAATAAAATTGTATAAGTAAAATCACCGTTTAAATTTAGATATCTGCGAAAATAATGATAAATAAGATATGAATGAATAAAAATTATAAAGTTAATCATTTAAAGATTAGTTAGTTTAATGTGAAAAAGCAGATGCACCCCCCTGTAAATAATTCTGCCGCTGCCCATGGTTAACAGTAGCTTTGCTAGATTTACACAACATGAAGAGCTTTCTTTTGTTCAAGGGAAAGAGTAATACATATTATATTTCCAGAATAAGCTCGACAAAGAAGAGGCGTTCGCTAAAATCAATACAGCAAAAATAAACCAACAATGGCGATATATTTTACGGAAAATAAAATGCAAGCAGTTATCACTGGATATTCAGGTCTCATCCATTTTATTTTTAATAGATTGAATGCAAGTAAACAACTTACTAATAAGTACAAAGTAAATCTTAATACAAAGTACAAATCTTAATATATTTATGAACATTTATATTGCTACTCAAATAGAGATTAGATAATGAAGCCTCGTATAGTCCTTGTAAAGATGACATGTAAATTGTAATATCTGTAAGTATATTTCGAATTACTGTAAGCTAAGGTATTTAGACACTTACACCACTACCTCGTGGAATTTGATATTTTTATTCCTTTATTTTCATCGCGTACATAAATTTCTAGGGTATGATGACAAGCTTCAATTTTCTAGTGGAGAGGAAAAATCGTCTGCTAGATTCTCTCATGCGAGCTATAGAAGATTCTGATGATCAGCATCGAAGAGCTTTCCAAGCTCATACGGAAACTCTGAGCTACTTTCTAAGTAAATATATTTTGATAGCCACACATTATTCTACAGAATAATTATTTTTATTCATTACTTTCACGTAGCGGGTATTAAGACTGTTCTCTGATGCAAAACAGTAGTTCAATGATATATATATATATATATATATATATATATATATATATATATATATATACACATAACACACACCCTCTCTAAATGTACACACATACTTTTACACACACATACACACATTTATCTTGGAGAGGAACATTTACTTCCAAAATTTATGTAGAATCTTTTGTTTTTATATCGTTTGTTAGTATTTTTTTCTTTTCTTGTTTTAAATATTACTTTGGCATGTCAAGTAATGTATTTTTCTGGAGGGATTTGCCGCTGCTAGATGAAATACAGGTTTCCTAGTTCAGCTACAGATGCTTTATTTACAAAATAGCGATATTGTTTCTTGGCTTAAATTATTTTTTGTGAAAACTTGTAAACATTTTTTGGATAATAAATTATATTATTATTATTATTTTATAATCTTTTTAGACATCGGCTCTCAAAGACTCGATAAATTGCAAATGGAGTATGAATTCCAAAAGAACAACTTCCTCGAATATTGGGACAAAGAAGAATTGGACATTACGGATGTTCAAGACCGATCAGAGTTTAAACTGACGCTTATAACCTACATACAAGAACGAGATTTTCAAAAATTTAAAAAAGAGAAGGATATACAGAAAGCTACTGAAAAGAATGACGCTCGACTTGAGGTAAGTAAGACGATTTGAGGTAAATAAAATTCGGATAAGTACTAAGTAGAATTTTCAATACTATATAATATTAAAAATTGTTATATTTTATATAAATTATTGACATTTATTTTAAATTAAAAATATAAAACTTAAAATATTTAATTTTCTTTCAAATATCAGGTTATTTATAGTGGATTAAAAATCACTCTAATAAAAACCTAGCCTTCTCAGTCCAGTCAGCACAGTTGGTTCTTCCCTTTTCCAATAGACACATGAATAAATTTTTAGAAAACTCGCACTTATCCTCTATGTTTTCTGTAAAGATAAAAATAAAGAAAATAATATTTAATATCATAAAAATCTTCTTTAGCATTATTCGTCTATTATTCCTCGAAAATTGTAAAAAAGCTGGGGTAATAGTAAATTATTATTATTATTGCTCACTAGCGATTTACTATCGCTTTACTCGGATGTTTTCCTAGGCGTCTACCAATAGTCTCTGTGAGCTATGTGTTCCTCCACAATCTAACTGTGTACTCATCCAAAAGCTGTTTCAGCGTGAATGACTAACAAACGTATACACATACAAACATTCACATTTATAATAAACTAGCGGGTCACTCGGGTTCACCTCTAGACAAACCATTTTTCTGGGTTAAAAATAGCCTATTTATTATTCTGATGTATAAACTACATTATTGTAAAGTTTCATTAAAATCCAATCAGTAGTTTTTGTGTACTAAGCTGTATAAGTAATTATAGTTTTTTAACTATCCCTTTCCCATCTTTAATTTTCCCGGATGAAAAGTATTTAAGATGTTGACCGGGAATATAAGGTACCGCCATGCAAAATTCCATTTAAATCGGTCCAACAGTTTCGCAGATTAACCCATACAAACAGACAAACAGACAGAGAAACACAAAAAATGTAAAAAATCTGGACTTGTTCTATTTCTCTTCTTACATCCCCCTGACTGGGTTTTTAGCATTTTTTTTTTCTATATACAGACATTCGACCTCTACAGTTTTATTATATGTATAGATAGTAGACCGATAACATGCAAATGAACACAAAACATGCATACTTTTTTCCCCCGAGATACATATTTCGCACAATTTACATAAAAAAATTTTGTACTATACGGAAAGCTCAACTTTAAAGTCACCTAAAAATAATAATTAAATATAACCTAAATAATTAAAAATAGCTTTATAGAAACAAGCTGTGTTTTGTGCATTGAAATCGATACACAAAATGTACATAAATACCTAGTTTTTGATTACCTATAACGACCACTAACCATTGTCAAGAATTTGAAAACATTCTTCAGTTGATTCTTGTATAAAATCTCTTAAGTCTTCATCTGTCTCTTCTTGCATTAGAGTATGTGTGATCAGATATCTGTCGGGCATTCCGTTATCTCCTGTCTGAAACATATTAATTATCAGGGAATAATCTAATATAGGTATTTAAACGAGCAATTCTTGTATATTTATTTATTTATTTATACCGGCGATCTCAGAAACAGCTCTAACGATTTCGCTAAAATTTGATATGTGGGAGTTTTTGGGGGCGAAAAATCGATCTAGATTAGTCTTATGTCTGGGAAAACGCGTGTTTTCGAGTTTTCATGCAGTTTTCTGTCGCATTATTTCACGCAAAATATGTTAATGTTATACGTTATAATTTCGCACGCCCGAACGTGAGCATCGTGGTCAAGCGGCCAAGGCACAAGATTGACAATCACAGGTGTCATCCGGGTTCGGTACAAAGTTTTTACTTTTTTTTTTGTATTCATTCAAGTTTTTACTTTTTTTATCTAAAAAATACGATATAACGAAATAGAACTCCGAGCCAAGCTTGATCGCCCAGGTACTAATAATTAATTAAAGGAATTTTGAGACTGATAATAATTATAATAACACAATTTTAGTCTTGTTAAAATAACCCAGCGTGTGTTTGTCTGTACATCGTTAGGAAACTTGAAACGTAAAATCACATTGTTTTCTAATAAACAAAAATACATTTTTAAATTAGATTTTAAATTCATCTATACTAATATTATAAAGAGGTAAAGTTTGTTAATTTGTGACGTTGTAGGGGGTAATCTCTGGATCTACTGAACTGATTTAGATGAAATTTGGTAAGAAAATAGTTTGAGACCCTGGGAAGGACCTAGAATACTTTTTAATCAGGAAATCATCGCTTAAGTTGGTGAAAATGGGGATGAAAGTTTCTATGGGAAATCAAGCTAGGGACGAACCCAAGCGAAGCGAATGTGAGTTCGCTAGTAGTATGATAAATTAACTGTACTTTTGTAATATACATACCATGTGCAAATTTTCTAAATAACAATGCAAGACACAAGCTCTGTTCATTTCTCTACTTGAATTGTCACTTGAGTTTCTTTCATTTTTATAGCTATCCCCGTGACCACTGGAACGTTGCGAGTGAGGATTGTATTGACTACGTTGTCCAGAATTCATCTCAACCCGCTTTTCTCGTTTGTATCGTCTTGAGGGTTGGGATGGTGACGAAGGATAATAAGTGTTGTGATACGATGTATCCTACAAGATTAATTGTTTTATAGTAATATGTTTAATCGATGTTAATTTTAAATCGGATAACTATTATAAATAAGAAAGTTTGCATGTGTATTTTTTAGTCCTTTACGCTAAAAAGGGTGAACGGATTTGGATGAAATTCAGCACACAAAAATAAACTAAGTATAACTTATAATAACACATAGGCATACATATAACACACCTAGGGGAGTATCCGATGGAAGAGGGAGTAAGTTACCAGAAATATAGAAAAATAAACTATAATTAATTTAAAAGAATTGTTCTTCTCTGAGTTCACCTAAATTCATTACAATAGTTTTTCTTAATATCTGTATATATGCTTTATCTATGACTGGTTTTAATTTAATCCCTCTAACAAATTCACTTACACTGCCATATTCCTCGCTTTGTAGAAACTCGTCTTGACCGCTCAAATGACTATTTCTACCATAGCTATTCATCATATCATTACTTCCTCTATGCCTTACATCAACGCCATTCATACTACCCATCTTATCGTTTCTATAACCCATATTATTGCTTTGTTTAGAATCCATTCTATTGGACTGGTTATCTTTCATGTAATTTTTACTTTGTCTGTTATCACTTCTTTCGTTTGAGTCATCCCTATCTCTGTTTCTATCTCTATCACCATATTCTCCATTCCTATTTCTATTGCCATTATCTCTATTGCCATTATCTCTATTGCCATTATCTCTATTGGCGTTATCTCTATTTCTATCCCCATCTCCATACTTGTCTCTATCTCCGTTTTCATTTTGGTAATCTCTTTGCCATTGATTCCTTTTATTGTTATGATTGTTCCAGTCTTCTGCGGAATTCCGTCTACTTCCATTGGTGTTACCCTCTATCTGTCTTACGCAGTTATCGAATACATTCGAATATCTTTCTAGCTTAGAAGGATCGTCGAAACGACAGGAAAAAGCCTGATAAAATATTTAAAAATTATGTAGTATTATAAAATATCCCAAGGCACTACTGACATTTTATATAGGCAATTATTAAAAAAATACTATGAGGGCAAAACGTTAATTTATCTGATTCACTTTTACATAATATACTGGCAATAAAAAAAATTAATATACTTATTAGAATAAAATAAAACTAACGAAAAAATACTTACACAGCATTGCGAAATAATTACGAAGAATAATAGAACACAATAACTGAAGCACATTTTTACTCGCGGTGCGATCAATACAATGACGCTGTATACCCTGAATCCACCATATATACCCATAATTGCAGCACACGCTCGACTAACTCTATATATTATTCTTTACTTAATTAAAAATGCGCCATGAGACAGCTATGATTCAGATTCGGACATGTTGTTTAGGAGCGGGATGACAAGATAATGTTATATCGTGAGTGAGAAGTGTAGAGCAATAGATGCTCAACGTATTATTTATTATTATATATAACGACGTAAGTGCCAAAACAGTTTTTAATCTATACTATAATAAAGCAGTAACTTAGCGAAATCTGTACATGAAATATTTTTTAAAAACAATGACTGTAACGTATTATGTATACGATATAGACCCCAAAACAATAGTTATTAATTTTTTTGTCTGTTTGTCTGTTTGTCTGTTTGTCTGTTTGTCTGTACGCGTTTCACGCAAAAAGTAATGAACCGATTTCAACGAAATTTTGTGAACTGATAACTTATTACTCGGGTCAACATTTAGGATAACTTTTACTTTTGGAAAATCTTTGTTTCCCGCGGGAAATCGCAATAACTGGTTTTATCGAGTCCTCCTTAGGAACCCTCCGCTGGCTAAACCTAAAGACATACATCAAAACAATGTACTAAAAAATTGTAGATCTTGAAAAGGCCAACAGAAATATCTACAACAGTATATGTCTATCTCTCAAGGTACACTCGCAACACCTATTCTTATCTATACCTATAGCAAAACTAACATAGTTAAATCGATGTGCGCGTTTCACGCAAAAAGTACTGAACCGATTTCAATTAAATTTTGTATAGTGATAGCTTATCACTCGAGTCAACATTTAGGATACCTTTTACTACAGGCACATTTTTCGTTCCCGCGGGAAAACGCAATGACTGGTTCTATCGAGTCGTCCTTAGAAGTTTATATGGCTAACGCTGGCTGAACCTTAAGAGATACATCAAAACAACGTACTAGAAAATTGTAGGTCTTAAAAAGTTATACAGGGAAGTTCGCAATATTATATGTCTATCACCTAAGGTACACTCGCAATTACTATTTTTATTCACTACTCGCGACTCACAGACTGACTTATCAACGTTTAGCTCAGTTCAGCAGTGAAACGTAACTAGGGACGAACCCGAGCGAAGCGAGGGTGAGTCGCTAGTTCACTATAAATTAATTAAACAACCAATCGAAAAACGACAAGACAAAAACCCTACAAAAATAGTGAGCGGTTTCTGAGATAAATAGCAATAAATGCGCAAAACTAGTTTTTTTTTTTTTAATTATACTATCGAGAAAATGTTTACCAATCGTGATTTTAAATTTGGCAATTCAGATAAAAGTCCGAAGTATTATTCCCCTAACAAAGTGCAACTTTCACAGATTCTGAAATAAATAACGATATCTAGGTACAAAATTGCCATATGCACGTTCTTAGTATGTACCTACTTACCTGGAAGATTATAAAGTAATTATTATAAACTAGCGAATCGTTACACGTCGTCGACTAGATACATTTTAACGAATAGTATAGAATTCTAAAATATTTTCCCACAGTAAAAAGTATCCTATATGTTGACCCGGATAACCATCATCATCATACCAAATATCATCAAAATCTGTCCAGTGGTTTTATCGTGATGCGTTTCCAGTCAGACAGACAGACAAAAATTCTAAGAACTTTAGATTCGGCCTCTGTATCGATAATAATGACTATTTCAATAAGATTTTCCAAAAAATATTTAATGTACAGATTCGACTCGGTTAGAATTTTATTATATGTTTGTATAGATAAGTACCTAATTTAAATTTAATTAAATTTTAACGGATATAATGACTCACTTTAGCTTTTAGTAATTAGTAGTTTTTTTTTTTTGCGCTTTAGAAATGTGTTATGATGAAATAAAGTTAAAGATCGAAATTAACTACCGCTATTTTTAAGCAAGTAGCTCTGCACACCTATTATCTATACATATAATAAAACTGTAGAGGTCGAATGTCTGTACATAGAAAAAAAAATGTAAAAAACCGAGTCAGGGGGATGTAAGAAAAGAAATAGAACAAATCCAGTTTTTTTTTTTATTTTTTTTCTCTGTCTTTGTTTGTCTGTACGGGCTTATCTTCGAAACTGTTGGCCCGATTTAAATGAAATTTTGCATGGTGTTACCTTATATCCCAGGTCAACACCTTAGATACTTTTCATCACGGAAAATTAAAGAGTTCCCGTGGGATAGTTAAAAAACTTTAGTAACTTATACAGCTTAGTACACAAAAACTACTGATTGGATTTTAATGAAAATGAATATAGTTCATACATCAGACAAATAGGCTACATTTTATCCTGGAAAAATGTACGTTTCCCATGGGATAGATTTGTTTTTGTTTGTCTAGAGCGAAGCGAGGGTGTGCTGCTGGTTCCAGTAATAAAAAGAGGTCGAAAATGTCTAAATAAATCTAGAAAAATATCATGAATAACATCATGTTCTTAGGCTATACAAAATATCATACTAATATTATGATATATGTAAGCTAAAGTTCCTAAGTTTATCTGTTATTTCTTCAAGCTATGACGCCTCAGCACTGAATAGATTCCAGTAAAATTCGAAATGTAGATTTTTTAGTTAGTTACATCGCTTTTTTATTACGCTGGGAAAACTTGTCATAGCCCCTACCAAGCATCGGGCAGGGACCTCTTACTCACTAAAGCTACCAGCGGAATCCTGTCATAAATATCGTAAGAGAAAGACCTTAGACCACGTTTTATCAACGTAGGTTTTATCAATTGTGGCGAACGGAGCCGCAGGCAAAAACTAGTTGCTAAATGACCTCTAAATAGATATTGTGTATAATTGTATTCCGTACTAAAATTGATTAACTTTATAATATTATGCTATCATACGAATATAATAACTAAAAGATCTAACGGTATGATTCATACTTACAAAAACTTATAAATAAATGTATTTAACGTAAAAGTAAGCATTAACTTAAAATATGTATGAATTAATTATTTTTTATAAATTGTGCATTGCGTCGTATTAAACCAAATTCAGCTAACGAATTAATGTGAATCCGTCACGCCTGTCGGGGTCTCAGTGTAGAGCGGAACGTGTTTGACAGTAATCACAGGAAGACCAGCTGTGACCAATCCCAAATTGCCTTGTTTACTTGACATGACGACTGATAAAGAACTAAATTAAACTTTTATATGGTTTATATACCTATTACCACCTTAGCTACACTATTTGTTCAAACAATATGTAGAGACAACCTACATAAGGTTTAAACTTTAAACTGATTTGAATCTATATAAGAAAACCCTTATTATCCTTATATTCTATTTTTTAAATTCATAGTTTTACTAATACTAAAAGTTATTCAATAATAATAATTTTACATAATATTGAAAACTATTCAATATTATTTTTTACTAGTGACTCCCTAGCTTGCGTCACCATACAAACTTTCATCCTCATTTTTACCCCTTTAAGGGATGATCTTCCGGGATAAAAACTATCCTATATCCTTCCCAGGGTCTCAAACTATCTTCTTACCAAATTTCATCTTAATCGGTTCAGTAGTTTCGGAGCCTATTCGATGCAAACAAACAAACAATCAAATCTTACCTCTTTATAATATTAGTATAGATTATATATACATAAAAACAATATTTCCGAACAAACATTACTTAACTAGCTAGCTAAGTAAAAACTTAAATTTCTTTCTTTTTTTTAACAAGCACGAAGAGGTAATTCGTCAACTATGCCGACCAAAAAAATTAGAAATAGACACATATTGGATGAAGTTACGTGGAGTTTACGACACGTATCTCGAGAAACACAACCCCATCATGGGGCATTATAACGCTCTGCGGGAGAAGGACGAGTTCTATCAGAGTGATATAGCTAAAAATGATTTACAAATTCAACAAGCCACAGTAAGTAATCGTTGAATTAGTAGGAAAATTAAAAAAATACTTAGTACCTACAGTATTACGTGATCTGTGAAAATACTTAAAAAAAATTCATATATAATATTAGGAAGATCGAGAAGAATTTAAGAGTTTAAAAATATTTCAGTTGGCCGTGACTCAATAGTCTGGAACTATCCAGACTCTATAAAGTTAAGGCTAAACAAAAGGTACCTTACCTAACCGATTAAATAGGAGGGTACTTAATACTTCATTTATTTTTTTTTAATTATGTTACCAATAGGAAAATTTTAGTCACAACGTGTGACTAAAAACGTTATATAATAATAATTATACTATAAGTTGATAAATATTTATCTCGAGCTCAATTTTCGAAAATAATATTTTTTGTACAATATCAAAATAAATTAATACCTAGCCCTAGTCTGATAAAGTTTAAACAACTTTAGATAACGGACACTGAATTAAAAAAAAACACTAAGTCAACTGTGATTAACCGAACATGCTCGAAGTATTAATCCAATAGGCGGTATGTACTTTATTTTAGTTTTAAAATTATTTATTATAGTTTCCCAATTTAGGAAATTGTATTAAATTTACAAAATGAGTGGACGAAAACAGTAAATACCATAAGCTGCAAACTGCAGCGCATGAACAGTCACAAGGAGGACCTCGCTAAGAAGTACTGGCAAATGAAGAAAGAAAATAAAACAGCTAGAAATAGAGAAGATGAAATGCTCGCTGTGTTGGTGGACTCCAGTCAAGATGCCATAAAAGTTTGAATTCACATTAATATCTTAAATAAGTCGAGCCTTTTTAGGGTTCCGTACCCAAAGGGTAAAACGGAATTCTATTACTAAGACTCTGCTGTCCGTCCGTTTGTCTGTCCGTCCGTCCGTCTGTCTGTCTGTCGGTCTGTCACCAGGTTGTATCTCATGAACCGTTAGTTAGACGGTTGAAATTTTCACAAATGATGTATTTCTGTTGCCGCTATAACAACAAATACTAAAAAACAGTATAAAATAAATATTTAAGGTGGCTCCAATACAACAAACGTGATTTTTTTGCTCGTTTTTTCTCGATATTGATAACGGCAACGGGTAGACGTTTGAAATATTCACAGAATATTAAGTAGGTGATATATTTATTCACTTTAAAAATAAATAATTTAATCAAAATAAAACAAATATTTAGGGCTCCCCTACAACAAACATGATTTTTTTGCCGTGTTTATAGATAACGGTACGGAACCCTTCGTGCGCGGGTCCGACTCGCACTTGGCCGGTTTTTATACTTTACTTACAATTTTTTAATTTAACTTCTATTTCCTAGTATGTAATAACAGGGTATGAAAAAAAATCGTTTAACGTACCGACTTGTGATAGTAAACATCTAAATATACTTAACATTTTGAACTTAACCGATTGTATCAAATATTGGCCTAGTCACTTCGATATTATGATACCGGCACTGCAAAGCTGATCTGATAATAGAACCTGAAAGTGGATTGCTCTTTGTAAGCAATGGACACAACGTTCCCATAACGTTTAGGCTTTTTGTTCAAATTTATATATTTTTTTAACTACAATTTGTTGTTTTTATTACTTTAACATATACATGACGTGTGTATTCATTTATGGGGTTGTTATATAGCTTAACCGGGGGACCGTTTTAGGGAAGGAAAACCGGGGGTGCAGTCCTAGGGCTCTATATGGTAATTACAAAATCTTTACAAAATTTGAATTTTGGCAAATTAAAACAAAAACAAGATGGAGGGAGAAAACTTCTTCGGTTTTTAACTTAAATCTATAATATAAGAGCCTTCATTATTTAATTGACCTGGGAACGGACTTGTTCCTGAAATAGTGCATCTGTAGATAGGTACTTATTACTAGATAGAAAAAAAATCAGCTTTTTATTTAAAGTCTACTCGAGTCACTAGGCTCTACATTTAATAAGTATATTTTAATTTTTAGCGTCTCCAAGATGTCCAAAATAAATTAAATAAAATTAAACAAATGGCAGAGATATGCAATAAATATGAGCATGAGAAAGACGACATGTTCCTTGAAGATGTTGAAGAGAACGGGACATTTATTGACAATTTTGAAACTTTAGACACTGATATGATTGTAAGTTTACTGTGGTAGTTCTCATAAATATCTTGTACTTTATATTTATTAAATCACTAGGTATGTTTTAAAGGTTTTTTTCTCCATACTGGAATAGATAGATGATGAGTTGCTGTGCTGTTGGATCCATACTAAAAATCACGCCAATCTGCCACTCTGCTTCGACGTGAAAGTAGGACAAACAAACAAACAAATACACTTTGTTTTACTTCTTTCACTTTTTCTTTTCTTTCACTTTCTTTTATAATAGTAAGTATTAATTTTGGGCTTTCATAGCCAAAAGGCAAAAACAGAACCCTTATAATTTTATCTGAATGTTACAACTAATGGCCATTTTACTCGGAAATTGTCGATCTATATTACTGGTAGTTGGTAGGTGCCTCATTAAATAAAAAGTGGAATGTTAGACAAGTCTGTAATTAAATAAATCCTTCTTGCCAGGTTTGGAAGAAAACAAATTTCTCAAAACACAAATTGACGCCTAAAATCCGCCATTTAAATTTTTAATAATATCTATATAGCCTAAAGCTTTCGCGTTATCAAGACGAAACTAATGATGTATGAAACATTAAATTCGGTTTTGCCGTTTAGTAATTACGAGGGAACATAGGATCGGACATACATACATACAGCTCCAACATATAACCCGCCTTTGAGATTCGCCGCAGTCGGGTTAGAACTAACAAATTTTAAGTGCCATTTTACCCTACTGCGGCAAAGGAGGGTCATGTGTTTGACCTATGTGTATGTTTTAATGATTAATAAATCACTTTTTTTTATTGAATCTAAATTCAAAATTTAAATACTTTATACTAAACACTGCCTGGTTTCTATTTATTCTTTGACAATGTATCATTACACATAATATTTCAGATGGAGTGCAAGGAATTTAAAAAAATGGATAAATTTTTGTTAAAAGTGAACAGAGTAAAAGTACAAACTATGTGTTTAAAAGCTGAGAAAGCTAAACTGGCTAAGGAAAACATTCAGCTAAAACAATATATCAAGAGGTATCTTACAGAATTAGCGCTCAAAGGAGACAAAGATCGGCCTCTCAGTATGAAATGTCAGTCTGCGTTAAAGATTGAAATAAATAGAAATGTAATGTATGTATCATTGCAAATTACTGTTAAATAGTTTATTTAAGCTTTAAAATAAAGTACTTAGTTTCAAAACCAAACCATAATAAAGTTAATCAAGTTTCACAAATTTGTTATATACTTGTATTCAATGATTCATACTCACAAAGAATTACTAATATTAAATTTATTTAACAGTAACCGACCCGTGACTTGTATAGAAGGAGCTTTATCCAATGCTGTGATGCATGAACAAAGAATGAAATTACAGGAAAAGAAAAACAAAGAGTTAAACAACATTAGAGCTTATCCACGAGTTCATTGCTGGTAAATTAACATAATGGATATAAATTATACAGACTTTGTAACTGATTTTATCATAACATTTGTGTAATAAATCATGCTAACTTTAATGTTATAACTGTTTCTTTTTGTTCAAAAAATAAATACATTTAAAAAATAACCATTTATTTAACAAAAATAATGTAAGGTTATATGTGGAATTAGGCAAATGTATAATAAATTACAAAACAAGCTTATCTCTATTCTTTACTCAAATGCTTGAACTCCCTCCATAGCACCTCCTTCAGAACCTTCACCCAAATCCCAAGGATTGTCAAGCGCCGTTAATAATTTGGCTAAACTTTTGTATCCCTCGACATCTATATTTTTAGTCATGTTTTCAGAAAATGGTACATATTCATCGCAGAGAACACTCTTTCCTTGTGATACACCGTGAATTTCGTACCAACCTTCAAGATGTTCAGTGAGAGGTTCTTTTAATTTGATAAGAATTTCTTGATCATCAACAGTTTTAACATAAAAACCTTCGCTACTTGAAACTTTGGTAACTTTTCCCCAGAGACTTATTTTGCTGCTATGTCTTTGTGCAAGGTTACCGGCAGTCACGTATGGAATATATTCATCATTATCAGGATATTTAGTGTCTTCAAAGTCTCCCTGATCACCCATAGTAATAACTTGCGACTTTTCAGAAACTTAATATGCAAATATTCGGTATTTCAGAAGTTTAAATATTCTACCGCTGAAAACAATTATTATTGATAATCGCCACAGATTAAATAGGTTTTAACTTTTAGGTCTATAATCTATTATCTATTGTGTACTCACGTTAGACGTCATTTAACTTATGCGTAGCATCGCATAATAGTTTGTTGTTAGCTTTATATTATTCACTAGCGACTAGCGAATCACTTTCACTTCGCTCGGGGTCGTCCCTAGGCATGTACGTTATAACGGTTAATATGGAATGATAATGGATAGACTATTTTATTTTATTTTATATAAGCTACCTTAATAAACAGGCTATCTAATGCAAAAAGAATTTTCAAACCAGATTAGTATATCCTGAGATCAGCGCGTTCAAACGTACAACTCTTAGGTATTAGTATAGATTCGATTCGGTTAATACAAAGGTAATAAAATCGATATACTTATTTTTTTTTTATTATTGGAGTAAAAAGGAGATAATATAAAAGCATTAGTTGTTTGAAATAAATAAAAATATTATCTTACTGTGTCTGTTATATTAAATAATCATAATATATTTTTCTCACATATTGTATATTCGATTCGAGTTAAATCGATCACTTGAAAACAATAGTACCTTTTAATTTACTCGTAGGCAATAATATTTTAACTTTTAAGCCATTTATTTAATGTATTCATAGTAAACAGATATGTATATAGACATGAGTCATGAACAGTATGTCAGTTTTTAAGTTTGGACGCCTGATCAGAAAATTATACGTAACGAAAAGAGATACCTAGAGATCTGTCAACGCGTTTTGGAGTCATGCTGCATGCGTAGTCCGTAGAATAAGATTTGAACAGACTTGACATTTGAAATAGGTTTCAAAAAACACTTTTTACAAAATAAAATTATATTTTAATATTTTTTCATAAACAAAATGGATTCCTTTTTCTTTGAAATCTTTCCATATTGTAGTTCCAGACTAAAGACATACTTAAAGTGCATACGCACCCATATACCTAATAGCGATTATTTTGTGGAACCATAGCTTTTCATTTCTATATAAAACATCAACACAAGTTCGCATTTCAATATTTGTGATAACTTTTGTGCAATCCACCCAGAAATATATCCTATTATATTGATTCTGTATAAATTACATTTAAAACTTATTAGCGAGTATATCAACACTGAAATTTTTATATGACTCGCGCTACTTTTATATTTTTGAAAGAATCATCATATTATATCGTTTTTTTTTTTTTTAATCTGTACTATAAAATTGGAGTGTCTATTTGTAATATTATATTAACCGCTTTTTACTAAAACATACATATGTATGGTATATACCAAAAAAAAAACATTTTTTAAAATGTTTGTCTGTTTGTTCCGGCTAATCTCTGAAATGGCTGGACCGATTTTGACGGGACTTTCACTGGCAGATGAAATAAGGAGTAACTTAGGCTACTTTTATTTTAGAAAAATATATATGTGCGACCCCCACGAAAAAAAAAATTAAAACCAAATTAATTAATTTTGTTTTGGGAAGCAAGAGTGTGTCGCTAGTCGCGATAGAAAGTAAACAATAGACATTCATGGCAATGGTTAAAGTGAACAAATAAAAAGAAAATGTAAATGAAAAATCATTAGTGAAAATTTTATTTATTTACAGTTTTCATAACAGGATTTTGGAGTCAGCAAACATTATCCTCTTAGATATAAAAACTGGTATCCTTATCTGATTAAAATACTAATATTATTACTAAGCAAAATGATCTTCCCGATCTGCGGCTAGAGTGGGCGCGGTGGCGTCTTCCATTGCGGCGAAATTCATGAAATGAGCTGGTCTGTGAACTTCGTGGTAGAACTCGCGTGGATTGCCTAGTTGTACGCCATACTTCATGTTTGGATCGTGACGAACACCTATATGAAAAAATTATAATTTAAGTTAATTGAAAATTTATATTCTTTACTTACTTTTTACTTACTTGTAAACTTAATAAGATAGGGATACAGCGAATGTGAATCATCAATTACTTTACTAATACCAGAATACTTAAGATATTTATTAACAATAAATATTTTTACCCATAAAGTTATAATTCCAGCTTCCTTGTGACGGCACCATGAAGTAACCCAAGAACCGATCAGACAGCAGCATCTGTACCCTCTCATAATGACTTGGGAGGTATCCCTTGGGATTATTCCCTCTGTCTGTGTTTTTCGCGCCCCATTCATATCCACTAGGTGTTAGTTTGTATGCAGTGAGAGAACAGGAACCGGGAGTGAAGGAACAGGTAATGACAATAGTTTTCTCCCCATCCCATGATGGATTTTCAGCCATTATTTTTGCGTGTGTTGTTATATCCTACAAAATAATAAAATAATCATGCCATTATTAATCATTTTTGGTCTTTTATATATACTTACACTGAATAGTACAAAATAAAAATAGTATTATAACTTTACTTCATTGAACTAGACTTGTTAAACATTAAAGTAATAGTGTAAGTAAAGCCTTTTGAGCTACTATTAATTTTTTTATTCAATTACACAGAATACAAATAACAAAGTTTATTGATAAGATCATAACATTTACCTGTGGAGACAGTTGTGGTAACTCATTGGGCTGAGTATGCATCCATCCAAGTGGCTGTAGATGACTTAAAGCTGGGTGTTTTGGCAGTTGTCTTGGTAAATGCACGGCTTGGTGAGTGCCCCACTGTGGTGGCAGTACTGCGCAGTGCACTTCTCGCACTTGTGGGTTGTCCGGTGGTGACGTGCCGTAGAGGTAGCACGCAATCTATGAATATCAATGTTATATTTTAATGGAATTTTAAAGAGACTAGTTGGTAAAGAGAAATACACAAAGAACAATGGCAAGTTTTTACCTGAACGTTTTTAAAGCGTCTAAGATTAGGACATATACAAAACTGAATTATTTAATTTGCTTTTATGTACTTCCGGCTTCGCCATTCGTCAAAGATGATGTAAAAATTGTTGCCACAGAAGAAAATGAAACGCCGTATTTATTTTAAAATATTTTTATTAAAAGTCTTATGTACATAATTAAATAATGATCTATGTCTTGTTCATTAATCTTACAGCTTTACATATGATGGAAACATTATATGTTATGCTGTAAGTTTAATTAAAGCTATTACAGTTAGTACAGTAATTAAAATAATAGTAATAGCAACACAACAGATGACAATGAGATTGACTTGATAATTGATATTGACATATTATTTAGATTTTATATTTTATTTGTCATCCATGATTTTACGTATGCCTCTGACTACTACGTTTGATTTTGCTGTTACTGTTCCATTTTTCTAGATTATTATAAGTTTTAATTGTCGCCTTGCCCACGGACCCGATTACCTGCCCCATGCGACGACTTACATGCATTCTTTCGGACAATCGCCGGCGTATACCTACAACTAATACCTACTGATTTCTCCTAATGGACTCAAAGTACTACCTTGTTTCATCCATGATAAAGAAATTAAAAACGTAACTTATATGTAATGCGAACGTACTTTTTTAAATTTATAATACTTAATTTATAATATTTGATACAATAATCAGTGACAGCTGTCATTGCTAGGTAGGTTTATAACCGCAAATCATAAAATAAAAATGCTAATATCTTTTTTGTGACTTCCTAATAAAATAAATCTTTCGGGATAAACTTGTGTTATTTAATCCCTATCGTTTGAGCATTTTTTCATTTCAAGACGCCTCAAATAGATATCAGGTAAATCGTTGTATAGAGTCCTGCCATTGTTCTTTTAGTAATTCTGTTTTAATAATTAAGTTCAATACCACTTCATTAATTTTACAAAAATTTTCATCCTTGAGGGGGAAAATAATTACTTAGGTTGTTATTTATTATATACATACATATATATCTATATAATAAATTCATAGGTAATCTTACCTGTGCTCTCAGGTCAGAGATTGTGACAAACTTCTTGAGCAGGTTCTTGGGCAGAATGTATGTGTAGCCACTCTCTTTGATATCGTCAGAGCTGACGTAAATATGATTCGTACGCAGATGGAGGTTGGTCGCAGAAATAGCACGAACACGCCATTCGGTCTTTGAACTAAAATAAAAAATATATCATTAATATTAAATTTCAATATTTTAAAACTCAAATTTTAGTTTATGTTTACTAAAGCACTACTACAGATTATTGGATTATTCTTCCGCTAGGTTAAAAATAAAAGTCAAATTACATATCTCTAATAATAAACGCCTATTGCAAAAAATCTATTAAATAATATGAAATTTTAGTAATAGTAGCCTTGTTTCCACCCAGATGTAAAATTAAGTTTTGGTGTTATATCTTTGATTCCTGATAAAATCTAATATAATCTGATGGGCATAAGCTTTTAACACTGTTCAAAACCAATAAGTTTTGCGTAATGATTAACATACAAAATATCTAAAAATCATTAATTTGGTGTATACTCCATAATGACACTCAAAAGAAAATATCATCAAATTTTCTGTAATTATCACACCATCGTTTATCATACCTCTTTTAAACTTACGAGTACAATAGGGAATATGCGTGGTTTTTTTTTAAATTTTTTATACAATAGATTACATGGTTATAATAATTATTAAAAAATATCTGGTTCCAAAAAACTAATATGTAAAATAAAAAAATATCACACAGATACGGATACTTTAAAAGACCGCAATTTCGTGCGCTTGCCGTGAAGTCACAGTAAATCATACACGGAAAAATGACGACGCAATTTGATGCGACAAAGATATACTCTGACGTCATATTCGGTCTAACCAATAGCGTTGCGTTTCAACTACTTTGAATTCCCCACCTATTATTATTAATAATTATTTTCTTAATCAAAAAGAAATTACATTAAAAAATATTAACATAGCCTTAATCAAAAACAATAAAGATTATAAAAAAAATCATTTTACCTTTATCACACGCATATTCCCTCTATTAGACCTATTACTAAAAACAAAAATGATAATTACCTAAACGTCTGTGATTCATAGTTGCTTGTAGTAGATGTGATGATCTCATCACCATGCTTATTCACAGTGCGAGTAGTGGTAGCTGTTAGCTGGCTCTGTTCCTTGCTCTGCTTCTCGATCTCAGCGATCTGTTGCCTTTGTGCTGACGGCGCGGATATTTCCATACCGAGAATAATATCTCGGATCTCGGATTGAGTCAAGGACGCTACGTTCACACTGAAAGAGAATTTCATATATGAAATAATAATAATAGCTTGTACGATTTTAATATATTTTTAATTGGTTTTTGCATAGGGCCTTGACTGCATGTTAAAAAAATAAAGATATGCCTATATTTCCTCAATTCTTTAGTCACTAAAGTCTAGTGAACTTTCAAAGTAAAATTAGTTCAACTCAGAATGGTGTTGTAGTGTTAATGAAAACAAACACAAGACATTTTTTTTAATACTCATTAGGCTTATAGACTTTGATTTTATACATTTGTTCTTAGCATGAAGTAGTTATTTAAATTAACATGATTTTTTTTTCATAAGTATATTAGCAAAGTGTAATATTTAAATAACATGTTTCATTAAAAATTATTTAAAACATTTTATATCAAGAAAATATAAAACTCACTTGTTCTTCTTGCCATAATCAGCCAATATGAGATCTTTGAGTTGAACTTCAACCTTGATCCAGTCATCATCAGAGAGTGTGGGCCAGATATGATGAGGCTCTGTTAGTGTTGTTTTATCTGGTTTTAGGAGGACCTTTGTCCTTTCGGTGTTCACGTGAAGGGCGCGCAATATGAGGATCAGTCTGCTGAATGCCTATGGAAAATTGTGTTATTAAAAATACAAAAAAAGTTATGTAGTTATTGTGGAATGCCATCAAGTTTACTTTACATTTTGTAAAAATTAAATAAAATTAAAAGCTGGTCAAAAAGATATTATATCATTATATTTTATATAAGGTATACTTACTGTATATGAAGATATAGTCTTCAACCAGTCGTCATACAAGTTGAACAGCACCATCTGAGGTTCGGTGGCCTTGAGGATTAGATCACCAAACTTCTCCACTTTGAGACAGGCTTGGAATGGTAGTTGTAATTCCGAACCCTTGATTACAATATTAGGGAAATCTAGCAAGTGGACCTGTGGAAATAGAAATAACATAAGCACTTACGATTAACCAAAATATAAACGTCCAAAACAATTTATTAAAAATGTAGTCATAGTATTCACAGTGTAATTATATAACACGTTATCTAAAAATAATATTAAAAATAAATATTAAATATTTATTTATTATATTTGAATCTTCGAAAATTACATTTGTTAATATCTTCAACAAACAGTTTCTACATGACTGATAAACCTTAACAGTTCTCTGTATATTAAAAAATGGTTGTTTAAAAAGTTAGGTAGTACAATACAACATAGTCTCACCTCAAGTGGGTCCAACATTCCTTTTCTGGTGACAATGATTTGTTTCGGCTGTTCTTCTACTGGCAGTGAGCGAATGAGCGCCGCTACTTCTTCAGCAGTCTTCCATTTTGCGAGCTAACATAAAACAAAAAGAAAAAAAAATATTGTAATGCCTGATGAAAAATGTTGAGGGTTGAATTTTTATGTGTAAAATAATTTTGATTTTTTGAAATGAAATTTTGAAAAAATCGTTAATTTAAAAACCTATATTATATCTATCACTGTTAACCTGTACTGTAATATAAAGCTTTATTTATCTACTACATTTAATTTTAGTTGTGATCTGCAATCTAGAATTTAGTGAAGTGAGGTGAAATTATTATCCAACGGCCAACTTAGGAAAATAATATACATATGACTTAAATACAGAGGGTGTCTCATAAGTAATGTCGGGTTTCATAACTAAAAATTTACTACGCCTCATTTTATACATGTCGCAACTTGTTAAGATATTCTCTAGTCCTGTGGAGAGTGCAATTGATTCACTTTAATTTAATCGTACTGTCTTTGTTTATTGACGTCGTAGGTCGTTTTGATACTAAAAAGTATGGAGTGTGATAAATATGAAATTCGTGTACTGTTAAGACATTATTGGAAACAAAAGTTCAAAGCAGCCGCGGCAGCAAGGAAAATATGTGAAATTGAAGGGGAAGACATGGTTAATGAGCGAACGGCACAGCGTTGGTTTAATCGTTTTAACAGTGGAGATTTGACACTTGAAGATCGATCGCGTTCTGGTCGTCCACCTGTGTGGGATGTTGAGGCTACAAAGGAAGCAGTAGAAAACCAACCCAGTACCAGCACTCGTCGATTATCGGACTCGTTGGGACCTTCTAAAGACACTATACATCGCCACTTAAAATCATTAGGTAAGACTTATAAAAGTTGTCGTATAGTGCTCCATGAATTAGACGAGATTCAGGCGAAACGTCGAGTAGAGGTGTGTAAACAGCTCCTTGCTCTGCCGAAAGGTGATCGTTTTATTAAACGCATTGTTACTTGCGACGAAAAATGGATTTATCTAAACAACCCAGACATGTCAAAACAGTGGTTAGACATAAGACAATTACCTGAACCTGTCGTGAAAAGAGGTCGTTTCGAGTCGAAAGTCTTGTTATGTGTCTGGTGGAATTATGAAGGTTTAGTGTACTTTGAGATAGTTCCGGATGGTCGAACTATTAATGCTGAGTTATATTGTGGACAGCTGACCCGAATGTATGAGGTTTTATCACAAAAATATCCAGGCTTAGTCAATCGAAAACGAGTGCATTTACAACAGGACAATGCTAGACCGCATACGGCGAAAGTTACACGGGATAAGATTAAAGAACTTGATGGAATTGAACTCCTACCACATCCAGCATTTAGTCCAGACCTTGCACCATCTGATTACTATTTATTCAGATCCATGGCGAAGTTCCTGCGTGGAAAAAAATTCGAGTCAAGAGAAGATGTTGAAAATGCAGTGCGGCAATTCTTTGCATCTAAGCCCAAGGAATGGTTTTACCAAGGACTCAAAGAGCTGGCTGAACGTTGGGTTAGGACTGTAGAATACGATGGGCTATACTTCGAATACTAAGGTTTTCTTTTTGTATGATTAATTATTAATCAAAGTGAATATTAAAAAAACCGACATTAGTTATGAGACACCCTCTGTATAATATACCTGTCCAAGACGTTTCTGTCCCGCCCAAACGCTAGTGTGGATGATCTTGAGGAAGAGTTGGCCTGTGCGCGGGTTGAAAATAAAGATGGCGCCGTTGATAGGCTTTGTGGTCAAGTTACCCTCGAACGTCTTGTGGATTGTTACACGATACACGTTAGTGTCGTCTACGAACCTTAAAAAGATAACAAAAAGTTTGAGGAGCAGAGCATTGAAAATAATCCAGGTTTTTTATCAGTAACATATTTGCCGTGTCATGGTTTAATACCAAATACTTTTTTTGGAAAACAGATGGGTGAAGGAGCGCCTAACTTCAGAACTAAGACTAAAAGTGATATGTGAATGTCATCACATCATATCTACCCTCCCTCTAGAAAAGAGTGTACTTAGTATTTGTATTAATAATTTTTACATTTATTTCATGTACTAAATATTTATTTTATACAATATTCCATATTATTTTATATTATTTTATGTAATATTTTATATATTATTATATAAAATTTATTTTAGTAAACTTACCAAATAATCTGGTTAGAGAAAAGTTCTCCATAATTCTGGCTAGATAGATACGGCTCAGTGGGCTCAGACGAGTACAGCTGCAGGGCTTTGCGGATGCGTTCACGTAACACGTATAGAGCTGGATTCGCCTTCATTATCTTGGCCATAGCTTGTTGGATGAGCGGTTTGCAGCCGGGGAACCAGTTACCATATGCACTGTTTATAGAGAAAAAATGTTTTGAAAACAAACCTATACTTTATACATTACTTTTTATATTATAATAATAAAATATTTCCAATACTTATTTTGGTCAATATAAATAATATTATATTTATTAACAGTTATAATAATCAATATTGTGCAAACTTTCTACTTCTTACAACACAGTTTTAACATTTTTATAATCAACCATTATCAAAATTTTGTTTTAGACTAAACTTAAAGGACATTTAATAAGCATTAAATTGTTCTAAAAACAAAAAAAAACAACAAAAGAACTACTGGGGCTAATCTCCATCATAAAGTCTTACCTGTGCAGATTGTACGCCAAATCAATAGCAATAAGCAAGCCCGTAGGCGAGGGGTATATGGACATATTGTCAGTTGTGTAGTCGAGGAACTTGGCTCGTGCGTATCTCTCCACGTCGTGCGAATCGTAGTCACCCCATCTTAATTGTATATCGAGCCAGTACTTTTGTGTTGTTGTGTTGTCCATAGTGTCCCTAGAGAAAAAAATGAAATTGAGAAATGAAAGGAGGATATTTTGAAGATTTTACAATGTATGTTACTACAACATAATATTACTTATAAAAACAGTTTATTATTATTACATTTACAATAATAAAAATAAAAAATATGTACATAAAATATGTAAA
Source organism: Fabriciana adippe (assembly GCA_905404265.1). Classification (NCBI taxonomy): domain Eukaryota; kingdom Metazoa; phylum Arthropoda; class Insecta; order Lepidoptera; family Nymphalidae; genus Fabriciana; species Fabriciana adippe. The sequence continues at coordinate 4,330,106 of FR989995.1, forward strand.
TAAAAATGTACATAAAGTAAATACCTAAAAAACTACCTAAATAACTATATTTAAGAGGCAGGCACTTCATTTAAGTTTAGTTCACTAATAACCTAATAACCGGCACAAATTATATCAGCAATTTCGCCTTGTACAATATATCCCGACTTGAAATACTTACTTTGTATCAGCAAGGAGAGACGGGCGAGAAACATTCCACTTATAGGCCGAAAACAGTAAAATGTCGGCACAAGACGAGTTCATCTTATATGATTTACGTGGATGGATAGTTTCCTTTTGTACTGTTTCTATCTCGAGGGCGTCCAGTTCCTGATCGAATACTTGACACAAGTCCATCACAATAGACTCGTGGACCTTCTGCCACAAGTGAGCTCTGAAGATTTGAATGAGCGAAATCTTCAATGTTGGGATTTTACCGTGCATGAATATTCCAGTTAAGTCCAGTTGCACCTATAAAAAATATATCATATTAAATTTAATTTAAAATTGATTTTAATTGTATTTAATTTAGTTTAGTCAAGTTTTTTTTGATTATGTTTTTTTTATCTTAGCCCTAATCTTTGTGAATGTTTTTAATTGAATGTTAGAGACCATTATATTCATATTTTTTTTAATTCCTCATCCAAGAAAACCGGACAGTTAAATACATAATGTATTCTCAAAATACACACCTGGAAACCGACGTATACGTTGGCTCGGTTGATAGTGGGCGACCACCACAATGTGAAACGACGATTGGGGATTTGATTCAAACCAGATCGTTGCGCGTTTGTCAATTTCTTATATTTCATAGACTCTTCGAAACCTGACGCCTTCTCCCTATTAAAAAGAATATTTTTATAAGCAAATCAATTTTTATATATTTTTATATATTTTTTCTTATTGAAATATCACAAAAAAATATATAACAATAAATTTATTAATGAGCAAAAACATCTATTTAAAAGCATAGCATAAGTAATTGATATAGTTCATACAAAAAAAAATATTTTACGTACCAAAACAGACCCTCCCATGTGGGGAAATATGTGCCTTTGAAGAGTGTATGTTCCAAGATACCCTCCACACCACCAAGAGCTTGAATCATGTCTGTACGATAGTTGTTCAGATTCCACAATTTGCCATCATGACGTTGATGAGTCCACCAGAATGGATTTTGCTTTAGTACCTGTATCAAGAAACATATAACAGAAATAAAAAAACGCAGACATTGATTTCCTTTGATTTAATTTAAACAATTAACAAACATATAAAGCAGCGGTCGGCAACCCACGGCCCGCGAGGTGCCTCCATGCGGCCCGCGGCCCGTGACTGTTTTATAAAGAAAAGTTTTTATGTTTTTTAAGTATTTTGAATTTGTAATTATCGAAAAAAAGAAAATGTTCCTCGTCTTATTGGTTAACAATTAAGAGTCATTTTAGGAATTGTCACATTGAATGTTGTAGTGGATATATTTTGTGGTATATGCTTTATTTTATTTTTTTTGCTCTCACAAGTGCGGCCCGCCTTTACTAGGTATAGCCACCTTGTGGCCCCTGCCTGCTAAAAGGTTGCCGACCGCTGATATAAAGTAACACTTAGTGCATATTCATACATTCCGGATGATGCAATAGTCAGAACGTCAGAAGAAAAAAGGTATTTTACCAATTTAGTACACAAGAATATTTGAGTTAAGTCCAGTAATTGCAATCATATCAAAGAAAATAAAAATGTATAGATTACCTGGTATTGTTTAAACTCAGTGCGTATACGCCATCCTTTGTCGTAGGCCAGCGTGTGTCTATCTTTTTGGAACAGCGTGTTGATTCTTGGAATACCTCTATCCCACGAATCTTCCAAGTCTTCTAGTGTCAAACGCCTAAAAACATTAACGTTCTTTACTTGATAAAATAATAATATATAATTTTAATTTAACTTATATATTATTTATATTTCTATTGGATCAGATAGCGTAGTTTCAGACGAAAGTTGCTGCAGTACAAAGCGATCGACTTTGCCTACAACCGACAGTCGCCCCCAGAGCACAGGGACTCTCTGGATTCGGGACCCCTACGCGATTCATCACATCAAATAACTTAATAAGTTTATTTACTAGAAGACATTTACTACCATATGTATGTATGTATTAGGATTTAAATGAACTTAGCAACTGACACCAGAATAAATGAAGGTATGATCTTAAAAAAAAAAAACAGTTCAATATGATATTAAGTAATGCTTTCTTAGATTTACGCGAATATTTGACATTTTAAATAAAACTATTTTTACAGACAGTCTGTAACAAGTACATAACGTCTTAGAGGCGTCTAAATGATTGCTATAAAGCACTCGAAACGTGGGAACCAAAAATCAAAATAAATCTGCAAAATAATCTGAAAAGATAGTTTTATACAAAATGATATTATGTATTAAACCTTTCATCTATTTGAATAATAAAATAACCTAAAATTATAACATTAATAAACATACCTATTTTGAGCATTAGCCTCCTGTCTCTTCAAGGCATACTCGGCCCAAACTCTTTGCGAGTCCACAAATTCAGCTTCCCAGGGTTGGATGTAGCGATACAAGTTGGGGATCAGCTGGTCTTCGTCATGCGACATTCCTGATCTGAAGTGAGTGATACCAACATCCGTTTGTTTTGACCAGCGAAGATCGGACTGTGGGCAAGGCATATTATTATAAATGTTGCATGAATTTATGTGTTGTTTTTTTATTAAACCAATATAAACTAATTTTAAATATATATGATCACTAAGATAGAATACTGTTATAAAAAATTGATTGTTATTATTAATTTAGTATTAAACCTTTCCCTTATATTTTTACTATTCATGCGTAAAGACAGACCGACAAGGAACAAAATCTACTATTACATACCTGTGGAATTAATACGTGTCCCATGGACAACATTCCCAAACCGCCCAACTCTTTCGGAGTATAGAACACAACGGGCGGGAAACGAGAGGGCATTTTAGAGTTCAAGCCGATCTTGATACGAGTTTGGATTTTGTTCTCACATTTCACGAGAAGATCTAGCAGTTCCTGTGTATTGACAACTGCTTCACGGAAGTACGTCATAAGACCTGATCAGAAAAAAAACTTTTTAATATAATATCCCTTAGGTAGACATTTAAAATGTTATTAATTATAATCAGATAGCGTAGTCTCAGACGAAAGTCGCTGCAATACAAAGCGATCAGCCTTGCCTACAGTTGACAGTCGTCCCCAGAGCACAGGGACTCTCTGGATTCGGGACCCCTACGCGATTCATCATATCTTATAACTTTATAATATAAATATTATAATATAAATCATTCTCATCTTCAAACAATCATATCGGATTCCTACTATAAATTCAAAAGTATGTATGTGTGTATGTCTGTTTATTATTTCTTCATGCTGCAACTAATGGAATGTTTTGGATTAATTTAGACTACGACAGTACCGAGATAGTTACATACATTATGTTAATTATCAACAATGCCCTTTAAATAAAAATTAATTGTCAAAATGGGTAATCTCATGTATATTTTCCTAACAAATTCACTCACCAATAAGTGCAGTATTCCATTTATTAACAATCTTGGTGAATGTAGTAGACCCGGACGCCATGAGGATCTGTCTCACACGGTTGTGGAAGCGAGCCAGGGACTCGTCGTCCACGCGCAAGTAGCATTGAGCTGTGCGCTCCTTAGTTACTTCATTCTGGAGATTCCATACTCCATCACGATGGGATAGTTCTTCGTGTTGGCTTCGGCACTGTAAATGTTTTTTTTTATTATTTAATTTTAATTGAAATAAAAAATTGTTTAAATTAACAGAATCAGTAAAGCGTGAGTTAGATTGCATATAGAGTTCTATTATCCATATCTAATAGGGATATGAAGACCTTCTACCGTTATTTACCTATACCTAAAAAAACAATAGTCATGTTCTAATTTATCAAGAAAATTAACAATTAATCTATGCTAAATAAAAAAAATCTTTTATACTTACTTTAGGCAGTATCCTGCATTCAAATCCGGCCATATTGAACAATAAGTTGGGGTTGTCTTTAGAGTAGACTGATACAAAGCTGTTCTCCCATTGAATGGTTGTCACTGAGCGCGGTAGACGATTCTTTATATCCCAGAATACAGCACGGCCCCTATGGAAAATATAAACATAATATTTTAACTCATAACTTTAAAATTGTATACTTACTAATACTTTAACATAAATATAATTACATGAATGTAATATTTATAAAATGTATGTATTTAAATTTTTAAGTTATATATGTGTAGTGTAACAACTATCTGGTATCCATAACACAAGCTTACGGAACTAGATGGTGCTGTGTGCTAATGTTCCAACATATTTATTTTTATCAAAAAAGCAACCACTGTTTAGCTAAATGGTATTAAGTTTTATTTGATAATATTTATTATATTTATCATTTATATTATTTTTGGTTTAGAAATTCTATTTTTTATTTTAAATTCTACCATATAGAAGATTGTGAATTGTAATAAAAAATTTATTATTTACTATTTCATATTTATTCAATTCAACTAACTTTTCAATGGCTTTAAAGCATGCCAGTCGAGCACAGAATACTTCACCAGAGTCACATAGAATGGAGAAGACATGAAGGAGATTGGTCGGTAACATATATTTAATATTCACACTTACAAATTGACATCATGCTTCATTAATCTCATCCTTGCATCTCGTGGCCAGCATTTTTTGTTATTGTAACCAACAATATTTTCATTGTTTGGATCCGGGTGTTCTGTTAGGTATCTTTGAATCAAGTCTCTGGCCTCTTCTGCTGTAAATCTATAATAAAATATGGTATTTAATATAATATGCTAAGTTAAGCAAAACTATTCAATACTGACGACTCACCCTCGCTTAGCGCAGGTTCGTCTCTAGGTTGCTTCCCCATATAAACTTTCATTCCCATTTTCACCTCCCTAAGAGATGATTTCCGGGATAAAAACTATCCCTATGACCTTTCAAGGGTTTCAAACTATCTTCTTACCAAATTTCATCTAAATCGGTTAAGTAGTTTCGGAGTCTATTCAATACAAACAAACAAATCTTTTCTCTTTCATATAGATATGTATTTTTATTGAGTTTTATAATGCAATAGTTAAAATTTGTAATTGTACAAAAAAAATATTAAATAAGGAGTACATATTTACCTGAAGAATATATGGATCCTGTCAATATAACGGCAATACAGTCTGATGGGATGAGCACCCTCTGCGGCTCGGTCCTGGTATGAAAGGAAGTCGTTCGGCAACTGAGGAGGCCCTGCCATTTCACTGGCCCTTTGAAGGCCGAGGACAAGTAAATCCAGTACGAGGCCATAGTATTGAACTATGAATGACGCGAATTGAAGACCTCGAATAATTCCATAGGAGTTTGTGTGATTCATGTCCTGTAATAAATAAACTTATGTTATTTAAAGGTTTTATTTCATATAAGTTGTTGGGAGTGTATTTCTATTGAATCAGATAGCGTAGTTTCAGACGAAAGTCGCTGCAGTACAAAGCGATCGACCTTGCCTACAACCGACAGTCGCCCCCAGAGCACAGGGACTCTCTGGATTCGGGACCCCTACGCGATTCATCATATAAAAATTAAAATTATCTTAATCAAGATAACATTATAAATACGAATTATTAAAGTGTCTTTGTGAATTCTTAAAACTCGAGAATTTGATTAAAATTCGTTCTTATATTTTCAATTAACTGATAGGTTTGAAGTTATTGAGGATGCTACTTAATTATTATTTTTTTTTAAATGTATATAGAAAAAAGAAATTACTTTGTAATTAATAACGACGTTATTCTTAGCTGTCATGTAATCGGCAATATTGTGGTCGACAATCAAACGTAGCAGACGATTGAGGAGGGTCAAATCGATCTTCTCGTATAACTTCTCAAAGCGGGACTCTAATAGCACATTGCATTCGCCTTCACCAACCTCCCATACATCTTGCAGATTGTTGATACCTAAATTTATAAAATTTTATTAAATAACGATATTTATATGTTTATTATGACTTTATTTCCATTTATGTATACACTGCAAAAATTATATAGAAATATTTAAGTGAGCTCAACAATTAAGTACTTTGATTTCGAACATGGTGACCGCAAAGGGCAGTAATGATCGCCAAACAAGAGTTTAATTTATTTACTATAAATAAAAATGAATGTTCCTATGTTTGTCCCATATAGGTTCTAAACAATTGATCCCATTGTGATGAAACTCTGGTGGGTTATTCTGTTAATACCTGTGAGAGTTCATAGCGTAAAAGAGATTTTTTTTCTTTGGACGTTTGTCTTTTATGCCTTTCTTAATCATACAAGCTTAGGGGCCCACCCGAGCGAAGCTATAGTAAGTCGCTAGTTTACTATAAAATATAGTTTATTTCGCTTAAACATTTTTCATTTACACTTATATAATATATTACACAAAGTAAAGGAATTGCAACTGTTGAAGTGTCGATATGTAGAGTGTGCAACCAACCAAAGTGAGGTTTGTAACAAGGGGATGGTATAACCATTTTGATCTCCTTTGCCACAACGCACACTTTGGGCAGTCACTCATTTTCTTCTTTCTTCTAGATTCTTCTTTAACTTATAACAATCTTTTGTTATTTATAAAAAAATGTTCTACTCTCTTGCTTTGTACAAACAAATAAATAATAATCGTAATTAACATACAAAATGGATTTTTAACACTATTTCCTCTATCAAAACATTAACATTATTCAAGTCCACTATATACTAAAATAACCAGTCTATATGAAACTCACAAATACATTTAATATAAAAAATCAAGCACACATACCCTGACACCACTTATACACAAGTAACGGAGAGGGCTCAGTATCAGCCGGCTTCACCCACGGAGGAAGCAAACGTCGTTTGTCTGCCTCATACCAGAGGTACTGGTCGAGGTATGCGTCCGTTATCTTCTCTAGAGGCTCTACATCGTACACTGGGACCAAGTGGGAGTAGAGGTCCATAAATTCTATTCCGACCTGTTAATTAAAATAAAATATTTTATATAAAATTCAAGTATTGTATGTAGAATGTTAAAAAAAATGATTTTTTTTCTATCCATATTGCACTTGCAAAAATGGCGTGTTCTCATTTTTTAATACATTTGATTGTTCAGTTCAAAAATATTTTTAAAATAATATGTATACAGATTATACAGTAGCAAGTATGTTTATTATTATTGTCCTTTTTAGTAACTATCTTTAATCTTAGAACAAAAAGTTACAATTCAATTCATTTTATTGTTAATGGCTTCAATGCATGCCAGCTAGAGCAGCAGCAGCAGCAGCAGTTTGAACACAAATTACTTTCCCAATGTTATGTAGAATGGAGAAAACATGAAGGAGATAGTTGGTAAAATAAGACCATTAAGTTATATTAAATTATTGTGTGTAAAGAGTAAATTCTTAATTAACTTTGGAATTATAACAAAAGACAGCAAAAAGTAACAATATGAAATGAGAACATTTATGTACACATACCTCTCTAAAGGTTCTCTGTGTCAGCAAATGACGCTTGATTCTTGACAATGCTTCATGAGGATTATCATACGCCTGTTCTATCAGACCAAGTTCCTCCCTTTGACTTTGGTTCAATCTGGATTTTACACTGTAAGCTTCTTTCAGTCTTTCTAGAGCCAATATGAGAAGTTTCGTGTCGTGTTTGTATGAAAGAGGTGGGAAAGGGATGGGGGCAAAGCGCCGAGACTCCAGCCAGTGGACTGTTGTTGTGTAGATTGCTACGGCTTCTTCAGGTGAAATGTATGGACCATCCTAGGAAGAAAATGTTCATATTTAATACATTAAAAATAATAATTTAATTGGTTTTCAAAAAGAAATATGGTTATATTATGAGAAATAGTGATAGTCATAGCAATTTTCTTTTCTGAAATGACTCGATTGACTTAGTCTGGCATGAACGGAATTTCTTTAATGGAATCTTTATTCAAAGTGTTGGGTCTAACGTAGGCAATTGGTCATGCGGTTCTGTTCGTTCAAAAATAAATAATCATTTTCTGAACTGCAAAAGGAGTAACTAGTAGGCACAAACAGCATACAGGCATTATCAGTTGTCTCAACTGCCTGTCTGATAGTATACGATTCCATTATTATCTGTCTGTCTGTTTGTTCCGGCGAATCTCCGAAACGGCTGGACCAATTTTAACGGGACTTTCACTGGCTTATAAGGAGTAAGTTAGGCTACTTTTGTTTTAGAAAAAGAAATAGGGTTTCGCTCAAAAAAATTAAACGTACCTAGGGACGCACCCGAACGAAGCGAGGGTAAGTCGCTAGTTAATATTATAAATGTGGAAGTTTGGATGGATGTTTGTTACTCAATCACGCCAAAACGGCGTATTATATGCGTATAGTATTATAGTCTGGAATAGCACATAGGTTACTTTTTATCCCAAACAAATGTACGGTTCCCGTGGCATAGATTGGTTTTTGTTTTTCATTAGGGACGAACTCGAGCGAAGCGAAGATGAGTAGCTAGTAATAAATAATTAATATTTTAGTACCTTTAGATAGTTATGCTGTCTCTCCTGTTCGGCCTTCAAGTATAATCTGGTCAGTCTTCCTAGATTCTTCTTGCATACAGTTTTGTCTACAGTCGCGCCACGTCGTATACGTTCCCTGTTGTAGTGAGCGGTGTTAGTCCACCAGTCTGCCTTCATTTTCACGTAGCGGAGAATCATGTTCTCTATAGGTGTTGGCAGTCCCGGAACCTGAGTAGAACATTTTGTATAAATTGAAACTAATGTTTAATGTAACATAATATCATTTAACAATATTAAATATGTAGAAAATGTCTTTTAAATTAAGATTGTAATGGAAACACAAGCCAAGCCAAAGAAAAACACTTTTGCAATACAATATTATCCACATGAAACAAACTATTAAATTAGTTTTATTACAGCAATCACGGTCACGAGAGAAACTAACCTTAGGACTAGGAGTTCTACAACCTTAGTCTTTCTCGTGAACATGTATGCTATAAAGCATTTGAAACGTCGGAAACCAAAAATCATACTAAATCCACGAGAAAAAATCCGAAAAGACAGTTTAATTTGAAAATTTCAAATATTTACGTAAATTAAAGAAAGTATTACTTTTAATAATTCAACCCTAACAAAACAGCCATACAAAAACTCACCTTCCACGGTATATTAGCTTTCCAACACCGCCACGCTTCGGATAGATGCTGCAAGATGGTCCTCGCCTTGTTCTGTTTGATACCTTCGGGCATCATGTCCACTATGTCGTGCATTACGGACGCTCGGAGCTCCAAGTCGAAGTGGGACTCAACACGCTGCTTTGTCACTGTCTTGGCTACACCTGCAATAAAATGTGTATGTTGAGTGTTTTTATTATTTACTCACCCTAGCTCCGGTCTGGTTCGTCCCTAGCTACGTTTTAAAGTTTACTATAGATTTCTCAGAGATGAGATATTTTCCCACAGTAAAAAGTATCCTATATGTTGGCCCGGATAACCAGATATCATACCAAATTTCATCAAAATCTGTCCAGTGGTTTTCTCGTGATGAGGTCACAGATAGACAGAAAAAAAATCAAATAACTATAGTTTCGGCCTCTGTATCGATAACAATAAGATTTTCCAGAAAATATTTAATGTCCAGTTTCAACTCAGTGAGAATTTTATTATGTGTATAAATTTATGCTATAACATATATACTTATAAAAATGTTATATTGAAAAATATCCTTTATTTACAAAGATTTTTATAAGAATTTTATAATGCAAAACTAATAGTAAATAAGAATACACAGTTAAATTTAGATTAATATTTATTTATTGTTTTGTTGAGTACCAGTATCTTTATAAAACATGTTTTGATAAAACAGCATAATCTTTTTTTTCCTCATTTTATTATATTTGAATAGAATTTCATTTATATCATTTATTCAATATGGAAAATAAAAGTACACTTCAACAGCAGAACTAGTCTCATACACAAAAAAAAAAACTAAAACAAACCTTTCGAGTGCCTTCCCTCAAACTGCCTAGACAGCAGGTTACCCAGCCATCGCTCCAGCAGAGGTGTGATACCGCGCATGAAGAACAGCCACACACGCCAGCCCGGAGCCCAGAATCCACACCCGGGTCCTTTGGATACTGGACCCTGTAGGAGAGGTTGTTATTATATTGATGCATTATTTTACAGATTATTTGTATGACAAACATGAACATTTAAAACTGTCAAACACTACAATGTGTGTGGCATGATAGTTCTTATTTAGAGCGAGAAGGAAGAGACATAAGGAAGTACAATAAATAGTAAAAATAATCTCAATTATTATTATAAAGAATACTGAACACATTAAATTTGTTATTAGTTATTTAATATTTTACTCAAAAAAAATAAAAACAAAAATAATATGTTTTAATAAAACACAAGGATTAGAGTAAATCTTACCGTATTGAATCTATAGTAAATCAAATGCTTCAAATCCTTGCACATTCTTATCTGCCGCATCAGTTTGTATTTATATCTGTACATGCCGGTTAGTTGACCAACATGAGCGAATATGTATTGTAAACCATCAGCCAGTTGGAAGGAATCCACATTGTTCAGACGATATTGCACGTGAGAGTCCACTATTAATTTAGTCAAGCGAAGAATTTCACGACATAAATGGAATGCTGCAACAAAAAATGTTTTTGAAAAATCATTTTACTATATTTACATTTACAAAATGGTTATAAATTATTTACATATATATATATATATATATATATATATATATATATAAAGTACTTAAATCAATATGATCAATATTGTATAATATATATATTACTAGCAGAACCCGCGGCTTCGTTCACCGTAAAACTACAAAAACAAATCTCTAAAAAGGTAGATTTCATACAAAATGTCATCCCCTAATAACTAAAGAGGGTAACCTCTTATGGGACGAATTTCAAAAAATGTTAAAACATGTATTTATTTAATTAAATTGAAGAGCATTAATACCAAGTTACAAGTAATTCTGATCATAAATATTTTTTTGGGTTGTATTATAACGTGTTTTCCCGTGGAAATGAGATAATCTCTCGTGGTAAAAAGTAACCTATGTCACTCTCCAGCCATCAAACTATCTCCACACAAACAACCACGCCAATCACTTTGTTTTGATGTGAAAGAACAAACAAGCACACTTTCACATGTATAATATTATTATGGAAGTATAGATATGGATACTATTGTCTCATTATAATGAATTTATTTTTTGTTTATTTTATTTCAGCACTCAACCTGCAATTTGTTTTATGATCAACAAGGTAAATTTCTGTACCATCAAGAAATACATCCCTTTCATGCACAATTAGAGCTCTAATTGAGTATGCTGTACAGCTATAGATACAAGCATAGCTGCATATATTCTGAACATACCCTTTTTCTTCATATTATTTATGAGTACATTTATTTGTAACTAGCGACTCACCCTCGCTTCACTCTGGTTCGTCCTTAGCTTGATTCCCTATACAAACTTTCATCCCCATTTTCACCCCCTTAAGGAATGATTTCTGAGATGAAAAGTATCCTATGTCCTTTCCAGGGTCTCAAACAATCTCCTTACCAAATTTCATCTAAATTGGTTCAGTAGATCCAGAGATTACCCCATGCAAATGTTACAAACTCATAAACTTCACCTCTTTATAATATTAGTATATATATGTATGTTTAAATTACTTACCATTTCCGAATCTCGACTTCTTTCTCTCCTTAGTGGTAAGGGTCTTCACAGGTTTCAAGTTGAAATTATAGTCCAAATGTAGATAATTCAGATTCTTTCTATGAATGAGTAGGTTCAGCATATTGTATCCTTGCCTGCACACTTGGAGACCAGCTTCTACCCAATCCAGGGTCGTAGTTTGGAAGAATTTAGTCGATTTGAATGAACGGAAGAGGTATCTAGTAAAAAGTAGAAAAACAATGTAAAATTAAAAATAATAAATCAAACAGAACTTTAAGGAAGATTAATGTGAGAGCGAAAGTGTACTCTCTGGTTTATTCTTATTATACATTATTTTTACAGAAATCATTGCTTTCTGACATTTTAAATAAAACTATCTTTTCGGATTATTTCGCGGATTTATTTTGATTTTTGGTTCCCGACGTTTCGAATGTTTTACAGGTCACGGGAGAGACTAAGATGTTAGACATCTCAAAGGCGTATATATACTTTAACTGTTTAAGATAATTTTATTTAAAATGTCAAATATGAGCGCAAATCTAAGAAAGTATCATTGCTTTCTGTTTAGACAGTTTGCAGGTAAAAAATTGACAAACAACTTTTTATCCCAGTAAGAATCCCAAGGGATATTAAATTGAATATAGAAACTAAAAGACGTGCAAATAGTAGTTAAGTCTAAGCGATATACATCCATTTTATTATAATTCAATATACTAATAATAATACTACTCTACGTAAATATACTCAAGACACTAACGATTCAAAAGTGCTTGTAATGAGTCTAATTGAATAAAGTTTACTTTCATTCATACATTCACTCACAATAAAATGCCTGACTGACAGATGTATTGGCTCTAAGGTATAGAAAGTGCAGTTTTCAATACATTACAATGTAAATAACTGGGTTTGGATAGTGATATTAATAACTTGACTCACCTCTTCTTTTGTGGTTTCGGAGGTCTATGCTTCAAAGCATTTAGCACATAATATTTCAGTAATTTCTGGTACGACACGCGAACTTTAACGGGCTGTCCAGGTGGGCAATGTTCTTTGTACCAGGTCTTTACTAGGGGCACATCAATGGCTCGACGGGTTCGACCTAGAAGAAATATCTAGATTATTGAAGTAAAACTTCTTTATGCACGCTTGGCATGAGGAGTAAGCTGGTGAATGCGTTACGAAAAGTGTAATCGGGTAAAGACTACCGATAATCTACAGAAGTTTTACTTCTTGCGCGTGTACACATTCATACACGCACTCTTTAATTTTTTTTCTTTAGATTATTATCTCCTTATATAAACTGGATTTAAAAGAATGTTCTAGAACATATTCCTCATAATTATTAACGAATCCAAAGTCTTATAAATAAATACATGTTTTTAGAGCCCTTTAAATTATCTCAACCTCAATTTAAACAATTATAATCTGTCACACCAATCTTACCTGATCTCATATTAAATGGTCTTGGTGCCCACAATAGAGCTATGCCATTAGCTGTATTGTCAGTATACAAAGCTGTTTCTTGTAAGAATGGTGACACTTCCTCGGGAAGTAGAAAGTCTTCCTCTTCAGGCACAGGATCTAAAGACTTTACCGAATGTCTGTGAGATATTGGGTTGATAAGAGGATCAAAATAGAAGGCTGGTAGATCTGGATCTTCAGTTTTGATGTATACAACGTTTGGTGTGTGATACCTGTTGAAAATTATGAGTATTATAAGAAAAATGTAATACAAAAATATTCTCATCCAATTGCATCATAATTTAAGGTCATGAATAAAGATATTAAATATGCCATTTCTATTTTATAAATCTTAATTATATAAGCAAAAATATATATATTTTTAAATACATTTAGGTTATTTAAAAAAAAATAGAAAAACTAAATAAGCTACTTCTAATACAATTTATAGGATTAAAATAATGTAGACTTACCAAGACAACTGCACAAAATGAGGCAGATTATTGTATAGGTATGGAAAAGCAATCCTGTATTCAGTTCTGATGGGCTGCCTAATAATAATCTTATTGATGTCATTGAACTCATTCCAATCCTCATCACCTGCTGAATTGTCTTTTACTAGAGGCTCAAACTTTGGTCCACCGGGTATTGCCATGTTCAAGGCTTTGGCTGTGAAAAAACTCTTTGAATCGAAAAGATAGAAATAATTATCATCCACCAAATCTGTTAACAATTGATTGGCAAGTCTGTATAAGGTAGCCATTTGTGGTAGAGACAAATTCCACTTTCTGTATGTTGATCCGTTAACATGCCTTGTTCCTAGCAGTGGTTTATGGTCATAAAACCAGGATGCAACTGCTCCATCTTCTTCAGGGTCTAATTCAATCTGAATAGGCTCTAAAGGCTCTACATCCAGAATATTATCAGCATAGTCTAGTGGAGGTTCTTCATCATCAAACGGCGGGAACCTCATACGTTTGAAGTGTCGTCGATCTCGTTTCTCTCTACGCATCATAATCCACATGGTGCCCCATTGAGCAATGTATACTGGTTCTATGACCCAAGGGATTTCATTCACGAATGTAATCGCTCCAGTAATGTGGTACAAGACCTTAACATCTCTGATTTGTTCCCATGGCATAGGCATGTTCTCCAAGAGTTTCATGACAGCATGAGGCATATATTTCAAGGCACCAAGATACACTCGTTTATCATGTCGATATTTACGGCTGGTCATGTCTCCGTGGTCCCTAATAATCTTCCTAATGTGCTCAGGTGGCATATCTTCTTTTTGAGCATCTACAAAACCGAATTTTCGTTTTTCGGCAAAACGCTTTGACTGCAGTTGTAGCCATTTTTGAGCTGTTGATAAAATTATTAACATTTTATTATTATACATATTTAAATACATATATTTTAAGAAACACTAACATGTATTTCATAAGTTATATATGACACAGTCAAATCTATGTTTTAGTCAAAACTACTTTTGACTAAAGAGTTTGGTCAAAAGCAGTTTTAACTGCAGGCCTTGGTCAATAGCAGTTCTGACTGGCATATCAGTCAAAACTTTTAAAAAGTTAAGGAGGTAAGTAGGTCATAGGTTAGAACTCAGAAGAATGCTTACTTTTCTTCGAGGTTAGGTTAGAACAATGAACACAACACAATAATTTTAAGAGTTTGGACCGATATGCCAGTCAAAACTGCTATTGACCAAGGCCTGCATTCAAAACTACTTTTGTCTGTTTTTGAAGCTATATTTGTTTGCAATTACAGCATTTTTCACCAAAACTTAGATGAAAAAGAATACCCATTGCATAAATTATATATCCCTTATGAAATAATTACAGCAATGTACTAAATATTGAAATTTGAGCAAAGGGAATAATGTGAATAATTTCAATTAGTAAAATGATAATAAAATATTTTTAACAAAATGATTGCCTGTGCCTAACTAAATGGTAGACCAAAAAAGTATGGATGTACTGTGTGAAAGGTGTGCGCTTACTCCATGTAGTATAGGATAAGGACAAGGAAAAGAAGCCTATATCAATATTGTTGCATAGTTAAGAGTGTAGAATGTCTTTACACCAAAATAGCATGCCTGAACTTAAGAATAGTTGCCAAGACATTTTACAACTTTTACTACTTTATTACTTTATTTTACAACTGCCATGAGTTAGAAAATGTCAAAAAACTTGAAAGGAATTGAAATTACTAAAAAAATTGCAAGCTTTTCAAACTTTTGAATACTAGAATGTCCTTTCTTTATGCATTAAACGAGCAGCGGTGTGTCAAGTAATCAGTGTTATTAATCGAAGTTCAGAGTTAAGCAAAGATCAAGAAGAAATACAAAAAGTGGATAAGTGAAATAAATTGTATATGTAATAATGTAATAAAGTTAGTGATAGAAAAATAGTGCACATAGACTGGGCCAAACTAAAACTATGTGTGTACAGCAAGTGTGAACTAACTTTATAAAGCTACTCTGTTGAAGTTAAAGTAAATAAACATCTATTTTACAAAGGACACACTTTATTTTCCAATCCCAGAATACTAGCTTGTAACATTATAATATTTGATCAAATAGACATATAAGCTTGAGCTATTGTGCTTACTAGTTTCAATTGCTTAATAAAATTAATTATACATGATACATTGTATAACAGAAAGTTGAAGATAGATTACAAAAATGTAATAATATTCAGTGTTTATATATAACAGGCATAGGGGATGCCTGATAGTTTAAATCAAAATTAACTTCATTGAGCTCTTTTATATAATGTAATATGTGATAATTAAATTTAAAAGGTATCTGTGTGGTCAGTCTGTTGCCTTTATAACATTGTGTGGTATTCAACATTTTACACACATGTAAAGAATGAGGTACCCTTTATTTGTTAGCGGTGAACCACCCTGGGTGTCATCCATGATAGCTATACTACTGATTACATGATCATATTCTTACTTGCTATTGAATTTTAAAGTTTTAACACAGCAAGTTAAAGGTCTGTGTTCTGACAAAAGATCTTTTAAGTCAATTGAGTAAATAACATACTAGTAGCAACTAACTCAAGCTTCGCTCGGGTTAAACCCTAGGTATGTTTTAACAGTTAGTATGGATATCCCACAGGAACCAAACATTTTCCGAGAAAAAACTAAACTATTTGCTATTCCAGACTATAATTTATCTGTGTTAATTTCATCTAGATCCGTTCACTCGTTCTGGCGTGATTAGAGTAACAAAAACCCATCCATCCAAACATTCATATTTATAATATTTGTAGGATTATAGGATATAGGATTAAATTAAGTTTAGCAACAAAGTGTTAAGGCTGTATTAATGTGAAAGTACTTACCTGTGGAATATCAAGGAATATTTAAATAAAATGTATTTAGAAAAAATAATTTGAAAACAATTTTGATTCGCCAATATATTTACGAAGAGGTAACAGAATCTTTGTGACATTTGGTAACAAACCTTTTTCTTTGATCTTCTCCTCCGGTATGTGATGAGGTTTTGGAGGCTGCGCCGGCGGCACAGGGGGCGCTGCAGCGGCGGCGGCGGCATGAGCTTGCAAAGCCGCTTGCTGCGCCGCCGCCAACTGCTGCTGCGCCATCATGGTAGCCCATGGGTTGGGCCCCAATAAGTACGGCGGCAGCGACATGGCTGCGCCTTAATTCTAAAACAAAACACGTGGATGCTTTACATTTACTCGACGCAAAATATCCAAACAACGGTCACCGGCATACACTGACACTAATAAATATCAATAAAAACTCACTTTAACTACTCTATGTTAAGTATATGCGGTTATACTATATTTTGAAAACATTTATTAAGATTAATAAATTGTCTAACAATTATGAAGCAAAAGTAAATTATCGGGTAGCGGCCATTTGCTTTCAATTTTCACATCGCATTTTACCGTAGTGTTGTCATCGCATCGATTTCCCTTTTGCCATATTGATATTTTAATATTATAATAAATTAATTTATAGAAGATTATAAAGTATGATTTTATTGTGTTTTTGCGATAATAATTATGTATCAACAAGATTCTGTAAATATAAAAAAGCGAAAATAACTACTTGCGACTTAATCTGTATTATTTTAAATTTACTAAACTGCATTGGTACATGCATAAAGTTAGAGTACCTAGACATAGCTCATAATATAAATAAAAAGGTTTCTAGATATATGATATTTAAAATATTTTCTCCATAATCAGGGTAAACGTTTAGTACTGGCATCACTGCTTCCACAGATTAAATTATAAGTAATTAATGCTTTCCCTACACAATAGTCAATAATAACTATAATAAGGCTATGTCTTTATCATTTAATATTTACATCACTTGAACTCGGAAAAGGCATGTTTTTTTTACAAATTTTAAATATTTTTTTTTTTATTTCATATATAAATGGTTTTATGAATGTTTAATTTAAAAGTAAAATATAATATTTTTTTATTAGATGAAGATTTTTTTGAATTTGGTATGATAGTATCGATTCAGTTTTCGTTAATATAAGATGTAAAAAAACAAAAACAAAAAAAGATAGTCACATATACAATTTTTATATCGGACAAATAGAATTAGATATCCGACCAATCTTGTACTATATAGTTACCAGACAAAATATAGGTTTTTGCATCAAATATAGGACCTATAAAATTGTGAACATTGGCGATCATATACTTGCCATGTTATGTGATATAAATTACCGACTTACCAAGATTACTAAATTTTATTCAAATCCGTTCAGCAAATCAGAGTGAAGGATTAACAAACAAATATACAAACATACATACATACATACATACAAACTATCCCATTTAAAGAGTAGAGTTCTTATTATAAAGGTAAAGTTTTATACAATAAAAAATGATTATCAATTTTTGAAATTAAACCTTTATTGATGCAAATATCAAAATACTATCTTAGGCTACATTGTCAAATTAATAATATAATTTTTCTAATTTCTAAATTCTAATGGAGGTGTAAGAATGATATTTTCAATATCTACATTGAGTTTGTTTAAGTCTTCATTAATTTCCTGTACTGTTTCTATCATAAGTTCCTCGTCTACAGACATTTTACTATCTGAATCCATACTTGCATCTGAAGTTTCTTCAAGTATTTGTGTTAAGGCCGATGCAATATCTGATTCATCACTCTCATTAATTTCATCACTTTCAATAATTTCATCTTTATCATTATATTCTGGATCTTTATTTCTGATATTTGAGTTGTTGTTATTGACATCAGAGGTTTTTAAATTATGATCATTATCGTTCATCATTAAACTCTTATTCATATCATTATCAATATACATTGTTTGGATTTTTTGAAACGTCTTCAGTTTTTCGTCTAAATTTTCATTATTAATTCCATCAAATTTTTTAGAGTTTTTCATAGTATTTAGTAATTCAGTTGAAGATTTAACAGACGCATAAAGAGCTCTATTTGTGGTGAAATTTTCTTGCGTGGAATTACTGTAGCCTGTTGTGGAATCCGAAGTTTCAACGGCATTATGGCTGTTTTTGTTATTATTTTTATTGTTTTCAACATATTTTCCAGTGTTGGTTCGTAAACTATTGGTTGTTATTGCTTCACTGGACATCGTACTATTAATATTTGAATTTGTATCTAATATATTTCTTTCTACGCTAAGTTTTTCTATAATTAAAGGATTGTCAATTTTAAATTGTTCTATCATTTTTGGAATAGTTTCTTGAAATTTCGAGTTTTTACGGGATTCTTGTCGTATTTTAGCATTTAACTCATATAATATTTTTTCAAACGACATTGATGGAGATTTATGTGTTTGTGGCTGGAATGATGAATTTTTATTAAAACGGCTTTCGAATTTACAGTAAAATAATAAATACGTAAATTTTTTTTGGTAATATGACAATATTAATTGTTAGGTGACACGCTATATATTCATATTGGGATATAACAAAATTAATAAAAAACTGCCTAATATCAAAATCGAACGCAAGAATTTTAGCTAAAATAATAAAATAATAGAAAAATATTCATCCACCTTTTTATTTCTAGCAATAAGTTCTGCAAGTTCTTTGGCCAAGTTAACAGTATCTCGTGGTAGATTTGTTGATGCGGCTAAAGCTAAGCCGTAGTGCTCAATTTTAGTAACACCAGGTTCTATTTTATGTTGATATATTAATCTTCTCTCAGAAGTTTGTGGATTAGTTTCTTCTTTAGTAGCTGTGTGGCAACTGAAATAAATAATTTCAAGCTTTTGGATGATACTCAGAACATTTAAATATTGTTCAAACGTTATAATATAAGTACTGATTTAATAAAATAGAAGTGAAAACATTTATAACATTATATTAAAACTTTGAAAGCAAAGTGGTTCCTGAATAGTATAATTAAGAACAGGTTAAATAAAGTATAATCGTGCAAGATGTATGAATGTCCTTTCAAATTCTAATTGTAAATAATGTACATAAAAAAGTTTAAAATATCTTTAAATTCATATCAAAATATTCGTTTTTATTATATAACTAGAGACTCACCCTCACCCTCGCTCCGCTTGGGTTCGTCCCTAGTTACGTTTTAGCGTTTAGTATAGATTTCTCAGCGATGAGATATTTTCCAGCAGTAAAAAGTATCTTATATGTTGACCTGGATAACCAGCTATCATCATACCAAATTTCATTAAAATCTGTCCAGTGGTTTTCTTATGATACAGTAACAGACAGACAGACTCCTTTTCTGTATCGATAATAATGTCTATTTCAATAAGATTTTTCAAAAAATATTTAATGTACAGATTCACTAAGTTATAATTTTATTATATGTATAGATTTAATACTTTACTTTACAACATTATAATATAAGTCTTGCAATCTAGTTAGATACAGGAAGTGGGTAGTGAAGAAAGTGAAGGCGTTGCTCATTAGCAATTCCTCGCATATCGCCCAAGCAATACTTGTGCCCTCCTCAACACTTGTCCCTCTATTCATACAAAATGGTCATTAATTAAATGCTTTATTATTCATCTAAAACTGTAACTCAAAATCCTTCTTTTTAGACACGTACATTTAGTTATTTGTAAAATGTCTGAGGCAGATACTTTACAAGAACAGCGGGGTCAAATTGCTTTTTTTTTAATGATTAGATAAAATCTCAAGTATGTTTCCATATACATAGTTTTAAATTTCGGTCGTATCGGTTTTTCACGTTTCTGATCGCATTTATTTAAGACAGTGGTAGCCCAGTGTCAACGCGCTCCCTAGGGAAGCTAAATTGGGTGGGTTCAAATCCCGGTTCTTGCAACTCTGATACTCTGATGTGCGAGTCATTTTTCAGCATTATTACCACTTGTTTTACGGTGAAAGAAAGCATCACGAGGATATTTACCCATACTTACCCATACTATGGTCTGATCTCCCTGATTTAGGAAAAGCTCGTGCCCAGCAGTGGGACGTTAAAAAAAGGCTGACTACATACATACTTACATCGCCCATTTATTAGATGGGGATTTACCTTCCATAAACATCAGCAACCCACACACAAAAGAAACTTAATTTAGTGTAGATAAACATATACCTTTTTCCTATCTTGTTTATTTACATTATATTGCGGTTTGCGGTCATATAGAAATGATTTTTATGTTTATTTATAATATATTTTTATGATAAAGTCTTATTTTAATAAAACTGGGTTACTAGGTTTAATTTACGATAGGCTCATACATTATCAGAAAATCCAGAAAAAGATGAGAATATGCAATAGGAGTTTCAGTTTAGTTAGAGTATAAAACCTAATAATGTTTACATTCTATCGCTGTAATTAGGTAACCTTATATTTAAGACTTTGATTTTTTTCCCTAAGTTTAAATATTACTTAGTTATATCTGGTTTTATAATACCTTGTAATTCGTACCTACCTGCACAACTCGTCAATTATAACCAAACTTGAAGATGTTAGGCCTTTCAGAATGTGCTGTGTTTCTTTCATCTGCAACAAATATTAAATAAATTTTGATTTGATATTATCAAACATATTAGGCGTTTATTTAAATTTTATAGTTTTAAATTTTTTTTCTGTTAACTAACCGGCTTGGCGATTAAAATAAAATAAATAGTTAAAAGATGAGTGGGTAACCTGGCTGTTCAGTATTTCCCTTTTAAAGAAATAATTTTGAAACTATATAGTTTACCATTATAGTTAAAATATTTTTTATTCTAATACTTCTCAACTTACTTCAATGACGTAAGTAGATGCGTTAAATTCAACATTGTCATTGAAGCCGATCCTGGAAAAAATGCGATCACACAAACGCAATACGGCATTCGTTGCTGGTAAAAAACAGCCTAACTGAAATGAAACATTATTGTAACAAAAAATCTCTTTGATATTCAATAAAAAAAAAACAATTTTTTTAATCATTCAGTGCAAAATTAAACGTACATATAGTGTAGAAATATCTTAATATTTTTTGTTTTTACAAAACTTAATTCAGAAATATTTTAAAAACAATTAAAAATTATGAAAACATTTTAGTTGAGAATACCTGCGCCATAATTTGCATAATAGCAATTTGTTTTATATAAATGCTTTTGCCTCCCATATTCGGTCCTGTTATTATTGTAAAATTATACTCTGGAGTAGCGTACTACAAAGTGTATTGTTATCAGTGGATGCCATCGACTTAATATATAAATAATTAATATTTTAATTGAACATAAAAAAAAACGTTTTAAGTTAAGTGTATTAAAAGTCTAATTAATAATTTAGGATCTATTTCTACAACAACGTCATGTATCTACCTAAATAAAAAAAACAAATGACATTTTACAAAACATCATAAAAAAATCATAATCATATATTTGTTGAATACAAATAAATAATATTATATAGGAAAAAATATATAAAACTGATATGGTTAAATCCCTTTTCTTTATTCTGTAATTAAGGGGAAATCCCTTCTTTCAGTGGATGGAAATGATATATTCTTATCGTAAAGTATAAAGATAAATATCTTACAATATCATTAGGCACCGGCATTACTTGCGTATTGTAATCAAGGAGAGGATGCACACTGTTTCTAATTTCTAAATAACTATCAAATTCTGGCCGGATATAAGAACCTACGGTGCTCGCCTGAAAATAGTATTTTTTTTATTTTAAGATTTGTACCTAAATTATATAAAAATAATCACAGTATATTAATCCATAGTCCATACAGTCATCTAACGAAGGCATCAGCCATCAAGGCAGGAATGCGAAAGTGTGGAAAAAACAAGTGAGGCACATCCATAGACCTATAGAGTATCAACTAGTAATACTCTCGTGAAATTGACCACTCTCTAGAAAGAGAGAAAGCGAATGTATGCCCAATACCTTTCTTGTTCTAATTAGAATGTAAAAATATTACCTACAATATTATAATGGAATGTAAAATGGTTATACGTATCTAATTATCTATCTTCAAATTAATCGTATTTCAATGAATACAGAAGACTTCTTGCCGCACGTTTGATTTGTCTTTGTCCAC
The DNA here is from genome assembly GCA_905404265.1 of Fabriciana adippe. Lineage (NCBI taxonomy): Eukaryota > Metazoa > Arthropoda > Insecta > Lepidoptera > Nymphalidae > Fabriciana > Fabriciana adippe. Next base: position 4,352,880 of record FR989995.1, read on the forward strand.
TCTCTACATATTATGTATGTTTATGGGCGTACCCGACTGTCATATGAATTTTTATATGACAGTCGGGAAATCTCATTTAGCGCCATTAATTCTTTAGGGGACGGATGATATTGTGAAAAGTATGAGCCAATGCCTTTATATCATCTTCATAAATAAATTAGCTTTACCATTTTGGCATACATGTTTTACTAGTAAGGCTCTATTTTCGTTATTGTTTGGCTGATTTTAACTATTATAAACTCTTAACTCTAACTAGCGACTCACGCTCGCTTCGCTCGCGTTCGTCCCTAAGTACGTTTTCACGGTTAGCTATGTTTATACATAAATAGCAGCTTGCTACTCCTAAGATATTCATTTAAATTATATAGCGATTTATCCTCGCTTTGCTCGGGTGCGTACGCCGTACGCGGATGTTGTTCACAATTTCACGGGTTTTAATTTTTTTTCGCGGAACCTTGATTCTTTTTCTAAAATAAAAGTAGTCTAAGTTACTCCTTATAACATTAGCTATCTGCCAGTGAAAGTCCCGTCAAAATCGGTCCAGCCGTTTCGGAGATTAGCCAGAACAAACAGACAGACAGACAGACAGACAGACAGACAGACAGACCGACAGACAGACAAAAATTGAAAAAAATGTTGTTTTGGTATGTGTATCGTGTATACATCCATATGCATTTACTCAAAAGCGGTTATTTTAATATTACAAACAGACACTCCAATTTTATTTATCTGTATAGATATCTGTATAGATTATCCCTCTATGAATATGAGTCCCTTGAGTGTTTAAGATCAAATGCCGATTAACTACTGTATGCAATTTTATACTGAGAAAATAATATAATTACAAATGATAGTACATGAGAAATGATAGTACATGAGCCAGTGCAAGCAGGATATCCAGTTCCGCCACGTTTTCACACAGTTTATACAGACTTGACATAAATGGTCGAAATTCTTTTAACAATGTCGAAATAACACTAAAACAAGTAATTATTTCATGAAAACGCCATTCTTAAGTGAAATCATGTGAAATTATTAGAAAGTAGATAGGTACATATTGCTCATTTTTTGTATTTCATTTAGAGTTTCTTTGGCCTGATGATCCAATACGACTATCTCTTCAGTGGTCATCGTAACACTCGTCCCATTGAATACAACCTATTATGTTAAAATTTTTGAATTATGATAAATGTATTAGTTTACTACGTATGTATATTTTCAATATACTAAAATTTAAAAAAGCTTCCATTCAATTTTTGAATTTGTTATTTGTAGTCCGGTCAATTTAGACATAAAAATAGTGGTCAAATAACAAAAATTCTCGGAAAGCCAAATATTCAAAGCGGGGGCGAGAGCAGTTCGAGCTTATACAATACTTCAAGTCACTTTAGCATTAAGAATATTAAAAGAACTCGCTATTGATGATGTAATGGATGCAAATCTTATTATTACCTTTGAAAATATTCTAAATAACACTCTTTCATACCTATGACATTGAAGAAGATGAGGAAATATGTGGAAAATTACTTGATCAGTTTAATAACAAATTAATTGAATATCAGAAACGAAAAAACAGGTGGCGTGGAAATGTATGCATATCATGTAGTATAATGTGACTCTTAGATTCAAGATATCTCACGAATGGTAACTCTTAGGATTAAGGTTTTTTTATAAAACTTACCTACCGTTTTCGAGAAAAATCCGAAAAACCTCTAATTTTGACCTTTGACCCCGAATAACTTTTGTAGCACACATAGGATCGATAGGGATTTTTAAAACTTTATTTGTAATGGTAAACCCCAGCTCTCCACCAATATTTGGCTTTCCGGGAATTTTTGTTATTTTAAATGTCTATATTGACCGAACTATTGTCTTTGTTGTAGTTAGACGTCTCATTTATCTTTTATGGGTGGAGAATGTATACTCTAAACAAACTTTGTTTTACTAATGTGTTACAATAACAAAATTGTAAGTTCGTGAGGGAGAGCAAGTACCACCGGCTCGGAAAGCAGTTCTGCTAAGAAGAGTCCAATAGATCTCAACAGTTGCTCCTTAAGGCGATTAGTGCCGTCATAGAGGTACTTTCTAAAGCCTACTTCTTGTTTATGGCTTTATTGGCTTGACCAAAATGCTTGAAAAAAATATATATGAATCCATCAACTGTTAAAGAATATTTGAGAAATCTTTTTTTTCGTGGTACCGAAATATCTACAAATCCGTACAATAGATGAATATATCCTACTTGAGTATGCTACTAAAATTACTGCAGAAATATTCCGTATGCTTTGCTCACTCGTATATTTTAATTATATATATATATATATATATATATATATATATATATATATATATATATATATATATATATATATAATAAAATTCTGAGTCGAATCTCTACATTAGATACTTTTTTTTTAATCTTTGAAATAGTTATTATTATCGATACACAGGCCGAATCTATAGTTTTTAGAGTTTCTGTCTGTCTATCTGTCTGGAAACGCATCACGAGAAAATTACTGCACAGATTTTGATGAAATTTGGTATGATGATAGCTGGGTATCTGGGTCAACATATAGGATACTTTTTACTGCGGGAAAATATCTCATCTCTGAGAAATCTATATTAACCGTTAAAACGTATCTAGGGACGAACCCAAGCGGAGCGAGGGTGAGTCGCTAGTCTAATATATAAATATAAATTGTTTAAACGGCAACCTCAATATCGCCTGGGGCTTTTTATCATATTATGTACATGTGTGCGCCTTGCATGCAACTATAGAAATTCTTGAATCAGACAAATCTGTAGATTATATAACCCTGTTTGGGTTATACTTAAGTTTTTTAATGTCATGCTTATCAATATAACTGTGCAAATACTATTATTATACCGGTTTGCGATAAGTCCCGTAACAATATAAGCAATTTACAAATCTCATGTACAAAACCTGTATAAAAACTGGCGGTAAATCTTCTATATTAAAATGCCGCCTATTTTTCGGAGCTACTGGAAGGACTATGTGGAATCCTTTTGTAACATTCTGATTTAGACGTATCGGCAAATCATGCATTTCACCTAATTGTTGTACGATCTTCTGTATATCATCTATGAGCTCAGAATAGGTCCGTCTAGCAACATCTAGAAGGCCATTAATCTCTGGCTTCACAGCAAAGCATCTTTGTAGACTTCCCATTGCGCCTTTTTCTAAATGGGCGTCATCTTGAATCACGTCACGTATTCTACTTGATATTTCATTGTAATGTGGATTTTCGAAATCCTTAAAAATATGTTATTCGTCAAGAATAATTCTTGGATTATAACACTGCCACTCTGAATTAAGTTTTTAAAACGTCTAATGGTTATTTTTAAAACTAATCACAGCCACCTACTTCTACTTCCTTAACTGTAACAATTCTAATTACTGTATCATCTATGGATACATAAAGCGCAATCGAGCAGAGTTTTCTAAGATGCGGATGAAGCGCACCCCCATTTGTCACATCTAATATATTTAAATGAGAAATTCTTGCGATCTTGCGAGAGGCGATCTCGGAAACGGCTCTAACGATTTCGCTGAAATTTGGTATGTGGTTTTCGGGGGCGAAAAATTGATCTAAATTAGTCTTATGTCTGGGAAAACGCGTGTTTTCGAGTTCTCCTGCGGTTTTCTTTTGCATTATTACACGCAAAATATGGTCGATAATTTCGTACGCTTCGACATTAATTACCGTGGTCAAGCGGCCAAGGTACAAGATCACAGGTGTCCAGATTCGAATCCCAGTCGGCTACAAAGTTTTTACTTTTGTGTTTTTTCTTGTTTTTTTTTTGTTTTTTTTTTTCAAGTTTTTAGTTTTTTTTTTATCTAAAAAATACAATATAACAAAAAAGAACTCCGAGACTCCAAATGAAACTCGGTCGCCCAGGTACTATACTTTTATACGACAATTGGGAGACGGCTTTATGGTTGACGGGTATAACTGTAATTTGCCACGAGATGACAATTAAGTACATACTTTAAACTCGAAATCGCCATGAAAATTGTTATTTTTTGACAACCTTTACCCATTTGGGTTTTACGTTAAGATCAATTGCAATCTGCTAGTGTGTGGATTTTTATACTTTATTAAAAGTTTCGTTACAGGATACTTCAGAGCGGCATAGTTATAACACGAATAACTAAATATTATTTCAAATCTTTAACTACCATTTTGATGGCTCTTAATCTTGGGCTCTCTACTGTATTCAAGGCTTCTATCAAATTGGGTACCATTTCCATAGTAGTCTTTAGAAGTATCGTTTGGTTTAGTTGACTTTCCCCGTACTTGTCCATGTTTTGATTAGGTGTTTCGATACATAAGAATAATATTTTGTCTATATCAGACAGTTTCTTTAGAATGTCCTAAATTAGGTAATAAATTTATTTAAAAAGATGAAATTAATTTATCAACATAGTGGTTAAAGTTAGTTATCGAATTTAACTTAGAATACATTTGTATTGTCAAAGTAAAATATGTAAAAATTAAATATTTTAGCAAAATTTAATCTTTTCTAGTGTATTCATTAACGAACACTAAACGCTGTATTATTTTATTTAGATTTTGTATGAAAAAAAAAAAAACAAAAGATAATGTCTATGATCTACCAATCGTTAAAATAAACACTTTAAGGTAGAATTTATTGTTTTTTGACTTACCTGTAAATCAGCCATCAAACCTGTTTCATTTTCAATCAATTCCTGCACAGCATCCAATCTACCTTCAATATGTTCTTTGTTACAAGACGGCTGTAATATTGCCGCTCTAAGTGCCCTAATCCCGCCAAAAGTGTACGTTGGTCCTAAAACGCCTAACAAGCAACAGGTAGGTCCAGCGGATGGTTGCAATGGCTGAACTAATTCTAATTGTGTTGCTGTTCCGACATCTACACGGATGTTTTAAAATTTAATATAAGTATCATTACATAGTATAAAATAAAGTCGCTTCCCGCCGTCTGTCTGTTCCTATGTATGCTTAGATCTTTAAAACTACGCAACGGATTTTGATGCGGTTTTTTTTAATAGATAGAGTGATTCAAGAGGAAGGTATATATGTAATACATGAAAATTATAGTACAGAAAAGTCGAGAAATTCAAAGTTTTGTATTTCATACTAACCGTTAAAACGTACCTGTTCGCTAGTCTAATAATAATTAAGGTTATAATTTGCCTAAATTATAAAAGGTTATTTGAAAGATTGTAAAAAAATATCTCAAATTGTTTATTTTAGCAATTTGATTGATTCTTTGTGAATTTCTTTATTTTGTATGAAAACCACTATCGGTTAAAATGAATAAAAAGGCCGTCAACACGTTAAAGATGCCATTCATGTAGATGTTAATTACAATTTGATCTATATTGTCATTGTAATCAAGTACCCTATTGACCTTAAAAAAGAGAATGTACTTGATTTGACTGTATTCCTTTGTGTGTATTTTATGCGATATCTTCCTGAAATATGCTATAGGTCCCTTTTAAGCAAAAAGTAAATCATAATTCAAGAAAAGTTTCTGAAAAATATGTTTAGTATAAATAGTACATTGTTATTCCTATACATGTCTGAATTTCGTGTATAGTTGGGTTCAATGGACGCTTGTCTCTCAGGAGGACGGACTTATCCTATTTGTCGTTCACTCTAAACGCTTCCTGCCATTTAGTGGATTAACCTCTTAGAATAGATTATGTCTGATGAAGTTTAAATACACTGAATGTCCTGGAATCGATTCCTGCTCAAGGCAGAGATTCATAATGGTCGAAAATTGTGATTGTAAATCTATCCCGATATTCATAGAACACGAATTACTAGGGAAGAATGAGTTCATTGCCTTAATAAGCTATGTAAAAGATAGGCGGTTTATTTGTTTTGATTTTAAAAGAGTCAGATGAGAGTATTTTTGGAATGGTGTCTCAGGTAACATTAGGTGAGTTAGGTTACCGAGGTATCTGGGTACTAATATACATACCAATGATCATAGTATTTTCAGAAGAGCGGTATTCAATCTTCAATGATTCTCTTGCGAAGACAATGCATTGAATATACTCAACGTATTTCAATACAGCGGCAGCAGCCGTTAATGCATAAAATCTAAAAATGGACTTGTTAACAAAAGTGTGTACTATTATGACTTCATTATAAATATAATCAGCTAAATTTTAAGGACGGTATTTTATCGCTTGTGTCGTGTGGGATTAAGTTTAAAATTATTACGTTTGTATCAAATAAAATGCATATTAATGTTGTAAATGTGAAAGTAATTTTGCGTGTCTGTCTGTTAGCTTTCTTCGTTTAAACTTTAAACCACTCAACAGATTTGGATGAAATTTGATAAAATATAGATGACATCTTGGAGACGGGCACAGGCTTAGGTCCTGCTTATAATGCGAATGAAGCCGCAGGCAAAAACTAGTTTAGGTACCTGTGTGTAATTGTGCGACTTCCGATAACATGCATTCTCAAACCCATATATCTTTGTGTTTAGGGTTAATTGACTGACTTTCATGTAAACTATTATATATTAAAAACTACCCTCGCTTCGCTCGTGTTCATCCCTAGGTGATTCTTTAAATTGACATAACTTTTTTATTAATGAATCGATTAAAATAAAGCAAATACTAAATGTTCAATGAAGCTTATCACAATACATTAGTGAAAAGTGCACCCAAATCGGTTAAGCCGTTTCTGAGATAAGCGCGCACAAACACACAGACAGACAAAAATTCTAAAAATCATTGTTTTGGGTTCTATTGCGCAAATAAAGACCCCAAATAATAGTTTTTCTCAAATATCTTCCATGTACAGACAGCGATCAATTACACTTTTACTATATCTAGGTATTAAATTCATACTTATGTAAAACTTGGAGGTATACTGCGCTATATTGAGGAGCACATAGAGTCTGTATATTCTGTCTACCGGCTGCATCATTAAAATAGCGGCGCTGTACCGCGGTCACATTTACTAAGGGGTATTGATCTTTAATAAGTTGATACAGTTGGTTGGGTTGGACACCTTCGCAGAAAGTGTGAGGTACGATTATCTAAAAAGACAATTTCATTTTCTAATAACATATCAAAATTAAATCAAATAAATAAAACTATGTAAATTAAACCTCTATTGGGTTGAAGTAGTTTATTTTTGTTAGTGTGTGCGTGTATAATAACGTGTCACTAAATTGACATAGCACGAGATGTGGACGACGGAGATCTACAGCAGCCATGCCTATTTCTCCTCTAGCCATTCCTCTGCCTTCTGATATTGCTGGAATGAGTTAAACAAGTAACTGTTTTTATAATAGTATTGGATATAAGCAGAGGACATCGGCAAGTCACAGAACTAACTTTGACCGATAACATTACTATTTAGTTTGTGTTAATAAAATCTATAATAAAGTATAGATCAAAGAATTCACTGGAAATAAAGTAAGTAGAACTGTTTTTTTTTTTGTGTAAATTGCTTGTGCGAGTTCTGAAACAGCCACTAGGAAAATCCAATCACTACCATAGGTAGCTTAGTATCATATAACAGTTTTAAAATAATATCATTGTCTATGTAAAATTATTATATTAAATTACTAGCGGCTCACTCTCGCTTCGCTCGGGTTCGCCCCTAGATGATTCTTTAAATTGACATAACTTTCTTATTTAGGAACCGATTGAAATAAAACAAATACTAAATGTTAAGTGAAGCTTATCACAATACATTAGTGAAAAATCGGTTAAGCCGTTTCTAAGATTAGCGCGCACAAACGCACAGACAAACAGACAAAAAAACTAAATATCATTGTTTTGGGTTTTATTGCGTTAATAAAGATCCCCAATAATAGTTTTTCTCAAATATTTTCTATGTACAGACAGCGATCAGTTACAATTTTATTATATGTATAGATAAAAAACAGGACAGAAGGTTTTTTAAGAATTTTGACGTATTTCATATGTATTTAATAAAAAATAATGTGACCCACTGACTACGAACGCTGACATTTACTTATATATTTAATGGGTTAGCAATTTTTTTGGGAAGGTAAATACTAAAAATATACATATAATTTTACCGGCACTCCTCTAACCCTTGCATTACACGAACAACAACTTTAAAAAAAGTTTTAAAAAAGTCTTACCTAGTATTACACTGGCATCAACTACAGATGTGCTCGTAGATCTAGCTGATCTAGTGCCACTATGGCCACCTATATCGTCAATTAAAAACGTCTTAATCTGGCTTTATATATATACTAGCGACTCACCCTCGCTTCGCTCGGGTTCGTCCCTAGCTTGCATTAAATCACGATTGATCAGTTTTCGACCGGAGAGGAAAAATGATTAAATTACTAAAATGGCTATTAAAAAATAAGGGTTGATCGTAGAAGGGTGAAAATTGAGGATTGTATGTATTTTTGTATGTTGTATCATAAAAATATAGTAATTAAAAATTTTGTCTAAAAAATAAAATAAAAAAATTAGGGGTGGACTACCCCTAACATTTAGGGGGATGAAAAATAGATGTTGGCCGATTCTCATAGATACCAGATAAGCACAAAAAATTTCATCAAAATCGGTCAAGCCGTTTCGGAGGAGTATGGCAACGAAAACTGTGACACGAGAATTTTATATATTAGATATATTAATAAGATTTTTAGTTTTGCTGTTAATAATATGATTATAAATAAAGCAAAGTTTATAATCATATTATTGAGCTCCCCACGCGTAGTTCGATTATGTATTACTAAGTATATACATATACTGTGTTACTCTCATGTATAAACTATTGAAAAACTATTGAAGGACCATTTAATTAATCTATTTTTAAGTTAATTTTAAGCGACATAACTAACTCTACGTATTGCTTCTTTTTTTCTGTCAGGCGTCTTGTCATATATTGTCATGTGTAACTCAGACAGTGATTTTAAAATTTTCAATAAATCGTAAGACTGCGTGCTCTTTAGTCATTACAGTTTTTAATTTTTCATTTATAAATCACAGTAAAACCCCCTATACGCGCACAGCTATATTATATTACCTATCCTTTAAAGTTTCACCAAAATCCGTTCAGTAGTTTTTGTGTGAAGAGTAACAAACATTCATCCATCTACCTATCCATCATCACAAACTTTTGCGTTCATAATATTAATATAGAAAAGTGTGATTTATTTGCGCAATCGCTACTCCACCTTTATCTATTAAAATTAATCATTTTTGATATAGAAAATTATTATATTGTAATACAGCTGATTTTATAAAATGCTGGCGACTCACCCTCGCTTCGCTCGGGTTCGTCCCTAGCTTGCTTCCCAATACAAACTTTCATCCCCATTTTCACTCCCTTAAGGGATGATTTCCGGGATAAAAAATATCCTATGTCCCTTCCAGGGTGTCACACTATCTTCTTACCAAAATTTATCTAAATCAGTTCAGTAGATCTAGAGATTACCCCCTACAACCTCACAAACTGACAAACTTTACCTCTTTATAATATTAGTATAAATTTTAAAATAATAACGAGATAACAGATACCTCTACTGCTACTACTGATATATCTCAAGGTCGTAGGTTTATTTTTCGGTGTGCAAAATTCATATGTGTGATTAGCTGAATCATTTGCTAAAATTCTTGGTTGGCCGCTTGAGGACGTTTCAGGTTTGGATGAACTTGAATAATTTATTATTCTAAATACAACATTAAATTAAATTACTAAAAAGTAATAACGACTTAATGTTCGTCGTCTTATACGAAGATTTAATAATACTATAAGCTCATCAGTGAAAGAAGTTCAAATAAATTACTACAGATGAAATTGTATGGACTGATTTGATAAATGTATAATAGGTACATATATGTCTATGTAAAATAATTTATTCTGCCTCATTGTCAATAGTCTAGTGGCTGGCATGAATGGCAAATATAGCGGCCCTGGGTTCGAGTCCCGGGTCAGATTAAGAATAGTTATTGAAAAAATGGCAGTGTTTTATCCACGTGCCCCGGAAAGTACGTAAAACCCTTGGTCCTCCGCCTGATCTCTCATCGGTTGTGTCGAATTGTTGTCCCATCGGAGTTCGAAAGTGAAAGGAATAGAGAGTGCACTTGTGCACTATAGTAGCTCCTGCGCAGAGCTAGCTAGTCTCAGTGAGATTGGCCGTATTTGTCGAAATTGAGCAGGTGGATATTATTATGACTAAAATAATTAATAATAAGAATACTTCCTGACATATGTACATATACCTACCTACTATTTAGCCTAATTTAAAGAGAAACGCCAAAGCCAAAGCTTCATTTAGTATTAAGAGAAGAAAATAACAGATTCTTAGAACTTTCCATAATTTATAAGTAGGTATGTCATGATCAATGTTTATTTTGTTTTTTTAATATGTAATTTGCAATATTTTACATATATGGTACGAAGCTAAATGTACGAATTTTTACACAAAATAAAGTAGTAATGCCTACTCGGCAGCTTTCGTTCATGCACAATCAATCGTCTGTTCATTCTAATAAAGAATATTCCGAATAGAGGCGTTTCCTTTCCTCTAGAACATGGAATGGAGGAATGTACCTACATATAAGTAGCTTATGAGAACACCACTTACCTTCGTTTTACACTTGGAGGTGGCCCTGAAGGAGGCCCCATGGAGGAACGTTTTGATGTAGTCGACATTCGAGATTCGTTATTGAATTCATAACGGGGAGCAAGTCCTCTATTTATTTTTCGAAATGTATTAGCTGTAGTCTGAGGCTTCCGGGGTAATACAATCGAGCCTAGTATTCCTACATAATTATCAATTTTGTTTAATATATTTATAACAAACATATCGTGAAACTTTACAATAGAAATATGAAAATTTATGATTTTCTTAACTAAAGAGAAAGAGTTAGGTAATATTCTTGTGTAGTGATTTGAAAAGACAAAATCTTTTGTTTTATTTAGATTTTGTCATATTCAAGATTTAAGATTTAATTTGTACATATAATACATAATTAATAAATGGTTTAGTACAGTAGGTACTATATAATACATAACTAATAGCTACATATATATATGATTAAGATAATGTGCCGCTAGTCGCTATACGAGATACGGTATTATTGACAACGGCTTTTAAATACTTAATTTATCTTTATCACATAACTTATCGCATATTAATTCAAAAGAAAGAAGATAGGCATTCTTCATTATATATATTCACTATAACAAATTGCTAAATATTATTATGCTTATTTACCTATTGCAGCATCTTTTCTAACGAGCTTGGATTTAGGTTTTAAAGTTGTTTTACGAGACTCTCTTTGTACGACATTCATTATTTTTTACTTTATAATATAATAAATATTTAAGCAACAAAATAAAGTGTTCATTATATTATAATGCCGAAAATGATTGTGTCTTATATTAAGCTTTTGGTCTAAGTTTGTAAGTTTGCACATGAATTTCTGCAAAAATCACTTTTTTTTCAATAAAATACCCGCCAATTTTTTTTTTTTATTAAAATTCAAGAAGTAATCTATGATCGTTATTTATTTTATTTAAATTAAAGACTTTATTTTTAATGTTTATTGGGTCGTATAAATTCATTTAAATAAATAATTAATATTTTTATTTTATTTTTTTCTTTGTGGTTATACATATTGTAGTAATAGCAACACTAACTAGCGGCTCACCCTCGCTTCGTTCAGGTTCGTCTCTAGACAAACAAAAACAAATCTATCCCGTACAATTTTCCGGGATAAAAAGTAGCCTATTGGTTATTTTGATGTATGAACTATATTATTGTAAAGTTTCATTCAAATCCAATCAGTAGTTTTTGTGTACTAAGCTGTATAAATTTCTATAGTTTTTTAACTATCCCACGGGAACTCTTTAATTTTCCGGGATGAAAAGTATTTAAAATGTTGACCGTGTATATAAGGTACCACAATGCAAAATTTCATTTAAATCGGTCTAATAGTTTCGGAGATTAACACGTACAAACAGACAAACAGACAGAGAAACAAAAAAATATGTAATACTTATAATAATAGTAACAGCTAAAATTAAATAAATAATATTACTGTATTTATTTATAATACTTATTAAAAAAAATGCTTAGAATTAAAATCAACAAATATTATAAGGTGCTCTGGTGCCATTTTTGAATTTTTGAAATCATTTTTGTAAAATTGTGGATAGGCACTGTCTGTAACAAGTATATGATGCCTTTGAGATTTCTAAAACGTTAGTTTCTCCCGTGACCATGATTGCTGTAAAGCATTCAAAAGGTCGGGAACCAAAAACCAAAATAAATCCGCGAAATAATCCGAAACGATAGTTTTATTTAAAATGTCAAATATTCCCGTAAATCAAAGAAAGTGTTATACTCGTATAATACTTTATTATTTTCGACTTTTATTTTTATATTCATATATTACATTTGGTATTTAAAATCATTTCCCATTTGAACTTGTACTGAAAAATGACGTTGAAATAAATTGTTACTGAACCGTCATAATTTGAGAATGAGCTCTCAATGTCAATTGTCAAATTTCGATGATTGAACTTGTAAATAAATCATAATCAGCTGTAGTTTATGTTAAAATATTTATTGTTTTTTATTATAATATTGAGTCCGTATTACACTATTAATAAAATATAATCCTATTTTGTTCTTTTTTCTAATGTCATTATCGTAAAAGGATTCTGTGGTAGCATTTAGAAGAGGTTAGATACTTCAGCTGTTTAATTTTTAATACGTAAGTAATAAAATTCTTAAATAATATTGCTTTTGTTTCTAATATTATTAGTAATTAATAATAATAATTTGTATCACGATAACTGATAATTTAGTTAATACATTTGCTGTTGACCTTGTTGCTATGAAATGTTATATCACGGTCTGTAGTCGTGAAAAATTGATTTCATATTATACATGGGTTATAGTGTGACTTAATATTCTCGACATTATCTTATATTTCTACAGTTTACTGTAGTAACATTTTCTTTTTTACAATTCATACCTGAATTAATGAATTTAGAGTATAAAGGAGTAATTTTCCAATCGTTTTATCTAAAATAAAAGATATAGATGATTATTTTTTTATTTATTTTGGACATGTAATGCCTACTTTTTGATGCAGTAATCATAAATACAAGATAAATGTTATCTTAGTTATATTTACAGTTTTGTGTGAAAACATGTTTTTAAAAATATTTTTAATAAATACACAAATAGCATCCTTTAAAAACAGTAATTAAATCTTAACAAAATTTAGTATAACAGGTTAAATAGTTACATAATACACCTGTTCATCCATTAATTTCATTCATAATTTTATTCACATTGTAAAAAATTGTTGTTATGTGATAATAGATAGTTGATAAAACTACTATAAAATTATATATTTATATCTCATTATATAGCAATATGTGAATATATTATAACTACTCTGGTAGTAAAAAGTTTTCATATTGAAGAAATCTTTTCTTAAATATATCGGTCACAGTCAATATAGCTAAAGTTGTCTTGAATATCACTTAGGACTATCAAATTAAATATTATAAGCTAAAATTTATGTTTTAATCTATCGATAAGAAGTTTTTAACATATTAGCAATATTGTTATTGTGTTATGTATTGTTATTGAAGTTAAAAATTAAAGTGACATAACATAATAAAAGATAAACATTTACAATCTGTACTTACTTACTTAATGTTTTTGATTAAGAAATGCCTATATAATTTCAAAACTATTATTCAAATGTATAAAATCATAATATTTCAAGAAGATTAACATTTACAGTTAGTGGAAGCAAGTAAAAAAGATGTTATTTAACTTTATATTTTTATCAATATAATATAATTGTTAAATATGTAGGAAACATGTATGAAAACTACCAAAAAAGGTAATATTGGTTCAGTTATTCAGGAGGTAAATTTATCTGAATATATAGAAAAAAAATCTAAAGACTCATCATCTCTCTTTAATGTCAACTCATGTTTTAAAAAATAATATTAGCATATTTCATTGCTAAGTTTTCAATAAACATAATCAGGGTAATATTGCCCATATAAATTTTGGCAACTGCTTTAAATTGAACTTAAGTCTTAAGCCTGAACCCAACTTGGACAAAGCAAAACATTTTTTTTTCAAATGTTGTCACATTTTAGAGTTTTAATTTCAGCTGAACCTTGCTTAGGGATTATGGGATAATGTCAAAATTTTGGGCCGGTCCAGTGGCTTGGTTTTATTGATGATTAATCAGTAATTTAGTTAGAATATATAATTTTACATTAATATGTAAATGTCTATTCACCTATAAGAGTTTATAATACTTATAGATTTTATTATATAACGTTAGTATATGCCATATGGGATGCAGCCCTTGGTGTGGGTCTTATTTTAGAATAGTGGTGGTGATGAGGAATTTTTTTTTTGAGGAAATTAAGATTAGAAATTATAAGAAGAATTTTAAGACTAAAGTATTGGAAAAGTAATCGAAATGCATAGGAAGTTTCTAAATTTAGGCCTCTATAACTACTGTATTTTCCTGAAACTATTTTAACTTTAGAGTTCCCATGACCCTCCATTCAAAAGTACAATAACCCAAACGTGACCCAAAATTGTATATTAGACGTAATTATAAAAAAATATTATCTCCTTAATTTCGATTTTTTTTTATGTATAAGAAAATAACAATATTATCATCATCCTTCTACGTCAAATGCGGTTGATAAGGTGATATTGCGCCCGGCGCAATTCGCAAAACAAGTGTTGCCACAAACATTCCATACTCTTCTATCGCGAGTGAGTGAGATAGGTGCAGTTTCGTCGCCCTTACTTTAAATTTGTCTTTTGTCTGGCCGTAGTCTTTAAATGAAGAAGACGATATACGTCATTCATAGTACGTAGCTCTCAGATAGAAGTTTTGTAGCTCGCATCATAACGTTATCGCGTGGAGGCTCGTGGATATAAGGCGATAAAGATGGGCCGAGTACACTGTACCATATGATATCACACTCGACGGAGGCGTGTTCGTGATAGTTTCCGGTCAAGTGGGTTTTTTAATAGTCTCTTAACCTTAATCAAAAGATAATTGTAACATTCAATACTTTATACGCTATTCATTACGAACGTACGCGCGGACAAGTTATATCGTATTTTATAATAAATATAAAAGAAGACAGCTGAAATGGCTTTAAGCAGGTATTTTTGGCATAGGTTTTTGCACGTTTGCATGATATTTAAAATAACGTATGTATTTATTTTTATACAGTGTATTCTTGGCCTTACTTATTCAGTAAGTGGCATAATAATTTAGTTCACGGTTATTATGTGTATGACTTTCATATTTCTTTTGCTGTTCATTGTTAATAATATGCATGCTATAAATCATTACGTAGGTCTTATGAGGAAAATAATATTATTGAAAATTACATATAAATACGGGTTACGTTGTAAGGGAATACATAGTTATTAGACGTAATAACATTCACATGTATGGTTTAATTACAAGTTAACTATTAACTAACTTAAAAAAAATACTAAATTACATACAAAAAATATTAAAAGGTTTTTCTATTTTAATCATATTACCTACCGTTTTAACAAAATCTTATAACCCCTTTATTCTAACAGCTTCAAGAACAATTTACAACTGGCCACTTTGAAGACTTTGTCCCTGGTTTCTATAAGCGTTATGTCACCACAACAGAGTGTGCAAGAAGTGTTCCGAACAGCTGACTGCGTCTGCTTCGATGTGGACTCAACGGTAATACAAGATGAAGGCATCGATGAGTTGGCCAAGTTTTGTGGAAAAGGAGATGAAGTGAAACGACTGTAAGTATTCCTGATTTCTATCCTCTTCGCGGTAGTAGGATTTAGTTAAATAAAAAATGGCGTCGCAAATTAAATAATAGCTGTAAATAATTTAATCTTTCAAATTTAAATAATCACATATTAACTAATATCATTGATCATTCCGTATGTTTACTAACGAAACAGTGGGTAACGAAGGATTTAAAAGTTTACTTTAGTAGTAACACCAAGCGAAGCATTGGGAATATAGTAGAGAATGTCAAAACGGTAAAGTTAGGGCAAACGTAACCGAAAAGTTAAGATGTGAAAACGGATTTGCCGTATCATTTAAAATGAGGTTAAGGTATGAGGAAAATTTTTATGCCATCCATTTGCTGTTAATCGTCAATAAGTTAAGTAAAGAGTGAGTAAACTTAAAAACCGTTCTGCTAATTGCCATGAAAATTGATCCACTTGGGTTATGGAGAAGGAGAATATTTTCGCGTTATCCATTTTGCTGTAACTCGCTTCGAGAATCATACAGTTTAAGCCACAGTCAACGCGTGGACATGTACTACCAGTCTATAAAAAAAAAAATTAATCGCTAAATGTGTTGCTAAGCGCAAAACTCGACCAATTGGACCAATCCGACAATTTTTTCATTCAAATATTCGTTAAAAGTTCGAGGAAGGTTTTTATGAAGAGAAAATTTGGAAAAAAATGCCCGGAAAAACGTAACAATCTTCTATCTTTCTCATCAGTCCTGCCTCACACTTGATTTGACAGAACGAAGTTACATTTGACAATTCTTACCTAAAATCTTACTTTTTAAGATTAGGCGGTATCGGCATTACCATCCAACTCTAAGATTAAATTAGACTACCCTCTTACCTTACTCTTTCTTTCACGCATTAATAAAACGACGAATCTATATATTACGTAATTTCCTGTAGAGAAAGTTTTTTTGCCTGATACATACATAGGCATTTTTTTCCGGTTTCTGCATTAATTTATTATTTTGAGATACGTATATCTGTTGCAAAAGGTGTCTCAATAGTTTGCTTATATCTCGTAAAAATGCTTGATTTTTGCTGACGTTTTATTTTATGATTTTAGAGAAAACGAGTTTTTTTTTGCATTTTCAAGTTTTGAAGAAATAACTAAAAATGTTGATTACTTTTAGTTGTACCTAAGTTAGGTTCAAATAATAAAAGAGAAAATTTTAACTTTACTTTGTTTAAATCTTTTGTCGTTTGTTAAAATTCGCCTTTATTTAACCGGTTATACCATTCAAAACTTCATAAGACAATCTTGAATATCCACTATTTTTTTACATTATTTTTTGACTTAATTATAACTATTTAATAAATAATATACGCTAGTTTGTTTAGAGATCGAAGTTTTAAAGCGAATTAAATGACCATAACCACGGTAATGATATATACATTGCCGTGCCATAACTTAAGGCCTTTGAGGCCTAAACTCGAAAAAAATTTTTTTCTACCAAAACCAGTTATTTTACGAAATTAAATGCTCATAATAAAAATACCGCCCGAATTTTTTTAAAGTTATTTATACAAAAATAAAGATAACAGTTTTATTATAATTCCATAACAAAACGAATACAAAAAAAAGAGACGCGACAATGTAATATCTAGAAGAAATTGAGTATATTAACCTCGACCTTGATAGTTAATCACGCATAATATTTATGAGTATCACGCAAACTTCAATAAGTACGGTATTTTCAGAACTGCTGAAGCTATGGGTGGCAGCATGACTTTCCAGGAAGCCCTCAAAAAGAGACTGGACATCATCAGACCTAATGTTAATCAAGTTAGGGAATTCCTAGAAAAGACACCCATACACCTTACTCCTGGTATATCGTAAGTACCTATATTAGATTTTTTTGTGAATATGCCATTTGTTCATATAGTGTATTTAAGCAGATTATATTTAGAGATGAAATTTTGTTGATAAATATTACTAAACAATTTAAAACTGACCTTGCCCAAATTATTGCATGTTAGATTTGTTAGATCATTCGGCGTGATTCTGAATTTAATCTAATTTATATAATTTATGTATTTTTTATCTATACATATAATAAAATTGTAACTGAGTCGAATCTGTACATTAAATAAGTTTTGGAAAATATTATTGAAATAGATATTATTATCGATACAGAGACCGAATCTATAGTTTTTAGAATTTTTGTCGGTCTGTCTGTCTGTGACCGCATCACGAAAAAACCACTGGAGGGATTTTGATGAAATGTGGTATGATGATATCTGGTTATCCGGGTCAACATTTAGGATACTCTTTACTCCTGGAAAATATCTCATCTCTGAGAAATCTATACTAAATGTTAAAACATAAGAAGTACCGAACCCGAGCGGAGCGAGGGTGAGTCTCTAGTTATGAATAAAAACATTACAAAATTCACGAAATAATGGTATCAGTAATGAAAGTAATTTCCAAATCATAGTTTACTTCGATCATTTAAATTATAATGTATTCGCAATCCAGTTTGGTCCACTTTGCCATCTATCACAACGACCCGGCTGACTTTAAACAATGAGAGTGATAGATACAGACTCCTTTAGTCTCATCTTAAAAAACTAGGTCAAATTGCATTTTTTTACAATATTTTATATGCGAAGTTACTTTTTTAACGTTTAAATAATATAAAATGTATCACTTTTGCAAGCATTCGACCTAATTACAGCTAAATAATATTAAACGTAAAGCCTTATGTTATTGATTTTTATTTCCATGTATGCTCTATCAATAAATCAATCGACCCTGTACTTGTATCTACGTATCGTACTTTGCACTAGATACTTCCTTTTAAGGTTTATTCGAAAGTCATCTGAATAGTTTAATATATTGAATGTTACGATTAAGCGCAGGTGTTCATAATCTATACTAATTCATACTTCATATTATAAATGTGGAAGTTAGTGAGGATGTATGGATGTTTGTTACCCTTTCACGCCAGAATGACTGAAAGGATCTGGATGAAATTTGGCACAGAGATAGATTATAGTTTGGAATAGAACATACCTATGTGTTACTTTTTATCTCGAAAAAATGTACGGTTCTAGTGGAATAGATCTGTTGTTGTTTTTTACTAGGGATGAACCTGAAGCGAAGCGAGGGTGAGTCGCTAGTAAACAATAACATAAATAAATATTTTTTTATAATACATTAAAATCTCATAAGTCATAACATTTGTTTACATATAGCGTGGGTTTTATTTAACATATTTTTTTTAAATTATGGTTCAACAAAAACGAAAAGCCTCTTATCTAAGAAATAACGATATTAATTTATAACTTTTTATTATTATTTTAGTGAGTTAGTCAAAGTGTTACACGAAAAAGGTGTGAATGTGTACCTCGTGTCTGGTGGCTTCAGGAGTCTCATAGAACCGGTGGCAGTCAAAGTTGGTATACCTATAACCAATATCTACGCTAATAGATTGAAATTCTTTTTCAATGGTAAGTTATACGTAAAATACTTTATAGTTTAAAATAATATAAAAAAAAAAAAAACATCTTTGATATTTTTACCTGTGAACTAGCCTATTAATTATTGTTTTGAGATATTTAAAATTATACGTACATAAATAAATATGTTGGGACATTAACACACAACACCATCTAGTTCCATGGTAAGCTATGAGGCTTGTGTTATAGATACCAGATAGTTGATACACTACACATATATAACTTTAAATACATACATGTTATAAATATAAACAACCATAACTGGAGTACAAACATTCGTGCTCATCACATAAATGAACGCCCCCAGCGTGACGCGAACCCGCGACCGCTGGCACAGCAAGTCACTACAAGCTGAGCTAAGCGTACATACGTAATATTTTTTTTTATTGTTTTCGAGATCGTTGTTGTTTCTTTACATCATAATCGGTCGTTACATATTTATAAGTAAAGCGTTTTATAAACAAGTATATAGATGCTATCTCGAAGGAGGAACTAATAAATGATCGCTTTACTGTTTTCTTTATAGTTCGTAACAACATAGAGCACGTAAAGAAAACGAGTATGAATTAAATATAGGTAGACCGATAGGTGTATAATTTCATTATAAATATGAAATTACACATAAAAATAACTTTTTTTCATATGAAATGATGGAATATTACTATGCAAATTTGATAAGATATAATTAGCTTAAGGTTAAATTATGATGAAATTTACAAAACATATATTAATTAAAGATTATAATAAAAACACGAAACACAATTTCCATGTTGATAAACAGAGGCACGCCTCCAGTGAATGAGGTCGCGTGTTATCGGTGTCAAGTCAAACTGAAACGTTTGATCGACTGACTTTTAAACAATATATGTCTTAGGGTCAAAACTCTTAAGTCTTGATAATTTTTTGTTAATATTGCCAAGATTTTCCTTACATTTAAACTTTAAGGAAAATCATTAGACGTAGAAGGAAATCGTTTGAACGTTTCTTTTGTCAAAATTATATACTAGGTAGCCTATAATCTTCCTAAACGAATCAATAGGCTATAAAATGCAATGAAATTTTTTTAAGTGGACCCATTCCACAAAAAAAAAACCATTTTTGTGTTAAATAATATATTAGCATAAAATTGATGAAATTAAACTAAATTATGCTGCAGCTTTAAAAAGAAAGGTTTTAGAATTACACATAAGTAAACTAAAATGTAAAAAACAAGTTAATAAATTGTAGCCTTCTACAGTCCTTCTCCCTATAAACAATATTATGACGTACACGCAATACATCTCGTAGCTACAACAAAAGAGAATAAAGTTTTCTCTACACGTTTAATTTATAATCTATACTAATTACTAATTTACTAATAATATTATAAAGCTGAAGAGTTTGTTTGTTTGTTTGGTTGAACGCGCTAATCTCAGCAACTACTTATTCGATTTAAAAAAATCTTTTTGCATTACATAGTCCGTTAACTGAGGAAGGCTATAGGTACATATATCATCTCGGAAAAAATTACGGTTCCCGAGGGATAGATTTGTTTTTGTCTAGAGAAGAACCCGAAGCGAAGCGAGGGTGAGTCGCTAGTACTACATATTTTGTTACCATGGCTGTCCAATTGAAAACTGTATTTACAGAGTGAAAATACAAACGACATTCTAAATCAAAACAGCAATTTAATACGCGTTAACATAAATATTTGATAAAATAAAGGGCTTGTGAACAACTATTATTTGTTAATCGATAAATGAATTAGTTTATAATTTTGCTAATGATAATATTAATATATCGCTCGTTCTCACGATTCCCGTTAATGAGAAGTACATTATGTAGTATACAAAAGTATATTACAATGTTAATTTATAATCATTCTAGAGATCGCCGCGTGGTTGAAAATCAACCATAATTCATTAAGTTACATATGAGTATTTATTTTCTTGCGTATATTACAATATTAATCTATTCTTAATTTAACCACAGACTTAAAAATAAACAAAAGAGTATATATGTATATGCGTGTGTGTTTCAAATACATGGTAGTGTGTGTAATGTTTTTTTTTTATTGATTTAATGTATCTTTTATGTATAATTTAAAAAAAATATTAGCATTCTGCACTCCTTCTCTATACAAACTATAAGTGTGGGAAATTTCATACTCCTCCGTCCGCGCAATTTTCTTAAAAAGGTGTACAAAGTTTTTGCTTCACGGATTAATATAATATAGATAATATATAAATTAATATTGTAATATACTTTTGTAATAAACCAGTTTTCAATTTTTTATTTACAATCTTTCAGGATCAAAATGTAATAATTTATAATTTTCTTGATTAAGAAAATCTATAGGTACATTTCTAATGTAATAACCTCCTCCTTTTGGAAGTCGGTTAAAAATTAGCGCCTAGTCCGAGGCGATGCTAGGGTTTCCTCAATCTTTGGAGAACAAATTTTACTACCTCTTTTTTCAATTTCTTACAGAATAAGGATGCATTGAAAACTTCTTATTGTTTCTCGATAGAAATGTCAAATAGTCCTTCAGGTCCTTGATCTATTGTTTTTGCATTGATGAATCAATAAGTCCATGTGACCTCTATATATCTAAGTAAAAGATTATTTACTGCGATGTGTCATCATTTTATCTGTATAAAAGATATGTTATCATTATCATATACATACACACTCGTATCATATTTGAAATTGAATATTAATCTTTTTGTTTCCATGAGAGAAAATCGTAAAGAAAATAAGTATGATTGTATTTTGTTTGTTTCTTTTTCTTTTCTGTTTATCTAATCTGTTTATTTTTCTTGGAATCTTGTAAAGCCTTGGCCGGATTTAATGGAATTTTCCTTATACCGTAGTTACAAATCTGACTAATTTATTATATTGTAAAAATTAATGTTTCTTTGTATGTATGTTATACGTTTCTAAAACTTTCATCATATTATGATGAAACTTTAGTGATTATTCTGCGCCCCGAAACTTTCTGGCCAAAAAAAGGATTT
Source organism: Fabriciana adippe (assembly GCA_905404265.1). Taxonomy (NCBI): domain Eukaryota; kingdom Metazoa; phylum Arthropoda; class Insecta; order Lepidoptera; family Nymphalidae; genus Fabriciana; species Fabriciana adippe. The sequence continues at coordinate 4,375,177 of FR989995.1, forward strand.
TTTTTTTTGCATTTTTGTCGCACCCTGCTTCGGGTACGCCCCTAGTTCTTTATATCATGCGCTCATGCACTCTGATTAAGGCGGTTCTATAAGGGGTCACGATGCATGTCAACAATTCACATACAAAGTCGCGAGTAAAAGTTAGTTTATTATTGTAACGACAATGACCTCACTGCGCAAAACAATATCATATAATAGATATTATGTTGTTGTTTCAAGGATTTCCGAGGCTTCATAATAAGAAAGATAAAACTTATTGAACATTTCAATTGTTTAGCACTAGTTTTTGCCCGTGGTTTCGCTCGCGTGGTAGGTAACTCAGGCGGGAATCAAAGGCAGCCTATGTCCATCCTCAGGATGTAATCTATGTCTTTGCCAAATAGTAACGAATTCTGTTTAGCGGTTTAAGCGTGAAAAGTTATTTATGATTTATAAAATATCAGATTCTTTTGCTTCGGTAGTTTAATTACGTTTCATTTTGCCCCGTTTCTAAGGATTGCAGCATAATATGTAAGATAGCCTATAACCTATATAATAGGCTGTAAAATGTTAAAGTATATTTTCAATACTGAGTGGTAGTTCCGGAGATATACACATATAAACAAACAGTCTTTACCACATAGTTTAATGGAAAATTTCGTTTGTTTGTATTCTGTGGGCTGTGAATCATTGGGAAACCTAAGCGAGTTTTACCACGCAATTTTATCTTATTGTTAGTAGCAAGCAATCGTTTTCCTCAATGAACGTCAATAAACGTCAATATAACTGTGCCAGTATTTACATACTTATTAGGCAACATGTGTATATAGGACAGTATCAATCGGCATTTAGTATCAATTGATAGCAATGACATCTGTGAATTGCGCATAAAAACTGTCTTTAGGTCGTATAGCTCAATTGATTGTTTATACGATTCGTACTAATAAGACATGGGTTCAATTTTCGCAAAACTTAAATATCCATATAATAACCGTCCATAGTTTTAAAAGAGTAATTTAAAACAACTTATCGCTACAACAACAATCTCTTCCAGGCAACCTTAAAGATGATGGAATCGGCAAACTGTAAGTGAGAATATGTGGGAACAATATATGTAGCTTATAAAAAAAATATAATAATAATTTTATTTCTTATAAAATTGATTATTTTAGTATAATTCTGATAATAATAATCATTATAAACAACTCGACCCCACTGGGTGTGTGCGACCTTATTTATGCGGCTTGCGAAGGACAAGTATAAATAATACGTATAGTTTATAAAAGATAATAATCTGTAACCGTTCACTAAGTACGTCATAGATTTGAATTTATATGTAACTAGCGACTCACCCTCGCTTCGCTTCGGGTTCGTCCCTAGAAAAAACAAATTGATCCCACGGGAACCGTACAGTTTTCCGGGATGATATATAGCCTATAGCCTTCCTCAGTTAACGGGCTATCTAATGCAAAAAGAATTTTTCAAATCGGATTAGTAGTTCCTGAGATTAGCGCGTTCAACCAAACAAACAAACAAATAAACTCTTCAGCATTATAATATTAGTATAGATGTAATCTTGATTTGAGAAGACATGCAGGTTTTTTTTTCACAAAAAGAAAGCATTTCTGTATTTATCCTTTATCCATCCATTTACTCCGTTTATGTACGAATGGATAAATTTAGTTAGTCCCATTAATATTATAAATGCGAAAGTTTGGATGGATGTTTGTTAGTCAATCACACCAGAACTGCTAAACGGATCTGGATGAAATTTGGCACAGAGATAGATTATAGTCTGGAATAGCACGTTTTTCGCTAGGGACGAACCCGAGCGAAGCAAGGGTGAGTTGCTAGTAATTAATACGTTTATAAAGGCAAAAATTGGAAAAGTAAATATTCGACTAAGTTTGCAAACAGTTGCATCAATAATGACGCAGTCGATTGTCTTATTTAATTATGGTTCATAGTTGTTGATATTTATAGATTTATAGATCAAACAATCGCTCATTATGTATGTAGCTCTATACTAAGGACTACCATTTGACCTATGAGCTTATGCAATGTGCGTTTACCATTTCTCGACCACGTGTTTACTGTCACTAATGAGATGAAGTCGTTCGAAATTCATTCTTATACAAACAAGAATAAAGTTTAAATTCAAACGACATGTCACGTATATAGTTAAATGTGCTGTTAAATAATATTCAATATTACAGCTTCGGCATAACGTTTGTTTTTAAATGTTTCATTAATATCAATTGAAGACAGATTGTCGGTTATTTCACATGCAGTAGATACGTGATCGTTAGGAGGTCTTGATATCATTTTCATTTTTATTTACAGTATAGTATGATTTTAAAAAATAAAACAATAATATGTTGTAAATTACATTGTTTTGTTACAGAGTGTATAAAATACGTCGATTTTATATATATTTTTTAATTTCATTTTAGTCTTTAGACTTTATAATTTTGTCATATGGCATAGTAATTCCCCCCTACGGTCTCATATAACCGTTCTTTTTATATGTAACTAAAATACGCAATGTTATACTAATTTCATATTATCTAATGTTATTTACGTTTTAATATACAACGTAGTTTTAAAACGTGCAAAGTTTCTCATAATATATTCAATCGGAATTACTTTTGATAGCTTTATTGATAGATTAGCAATCGTCAGGTATTTGATTTTATTGTTTTGTTTTTAATTTATAATTTACTACCGATTTACGCTTACACTTGCTTCTCTCCGGTGTCTCTACTTGCCTTTTCTATTTATAATATTTGTGTATCTACAGGCAACCCCATTAGACAATTTTTTTACTAACAGTCAATCTTTTAGTAGAAGATTCGTATGAAACGAATAATTTATGAAAAATCATCTAGTACTAAATGTAACTTAATAGCGTGTTTCGCAATAACATAATATAATAATATTGATTTGGGAACCGTAGAGCACGTTAAAGTTCTGATATATTTTCAATTTTTTAAACTTTTTTGAATGAAATATACAGAAAAAAAGGTATACACTCGTAGATTTTGAGAACCTTTTTTCTTGAACTTACATTATAATTCTAAGATAGCAGTAGCCCAGTAGTAGGTAATGCGCTCACTTGGGAAACCGGGTGAAATGGGCTCAAATCTCGAGTTTCGCGCTTCTGATATTTTCATGTGCCAAACATTCCAACATGATTGCGTCTTACGGTGAAGGAAAACATCGTGAATAAATCTTCATGTCTGAGAGAACCTAGCAGATTCCGGAAAGACATGTGAAGTCCGCCAACCCACACTTGGTCAGCATGGTGGACTGTGGCTTAATCCCACACGTATTGCAAGGCCTGTGTTCAGCAGTAGGATTTTAAAAATGCCTGAATACACATATTATACAATAGTTCCAAGATGAACCCATTTAAATTTTATGTCCACCTCTAAAAGTGCAAAATAAGGCCAATCTCTCATGTACTTCTGTTTTTGATTTCTATCAACGTAATAACATTAATAAAATTTTGTTAAGAAATATATCTATTGGTATTTATTAAGATATGAATATGGTATATTCCACTTGTAATCTGAGTATCTAAGTGATTAAAATAAAAATATTATAACATATATGTATGTAATACGATGTTATCACTTATCATACTATCGAATAGCTTTGCTTAGCCACACGTTGGCTAGCAACTATATAAAAAATAACTGATAAGTATCATAAAATAAATAAAATATTTAGAAGTGAAGTGTATAATATATGGTACTTATAAGAAAAACCACATTTATTTTTTATTTTTGTCTGTGTGTTTGTTCCGGCTAATCTCCAAAACGGCTGGACCAATTTTAACGGGACTTTCACTGGCAGATAGTTGATATTATAAGGGGTAACTTGGCTCCTTTTGTTTTAGAAAAAGAATTAGGGTTCGCTCAGAACTAAAACGCACCTAGGGACGAACCCGAGCGAAGCGAGGGTGAGTCGCTAGAATATTATAAAAGTAAATGGCATTCAAGGACCTACCCGAGCGAAGCGAGTGCAAGTCGCTAGTACATATACATAATATAGAAGTATAGATGCTAGTTGAAACGAAATTAAAGAGCTTAATTAATATTTCCTATGATTATTTCAGGAGAATACGCTGGTTTCGATGAAAACGAGCCAACATCGAGGTCTGGTGGCAAGGGTTTAGTTATCAGGCGGCTAAAGGAACAGTATGGCTACCAGAGACTAGTTATAATCGGTGACGGAGCCACTGACGCTGAAGCAAGTCCTCCCGCTGACGGTTTTATTGGTATGTTTTTTGTATGAAAATCCCACACATTTACTGATTTAAATTATAATATATTCTATACTATAATATATTCTACAGTATAACTACCAGCTACTTATTACGTTCTAGAATATACAGCTTTTTAAAGATACTAGGATAGATGGACGGAAAGTAGACTTAGTTTCGGACTTAAAAAGAAATTACCCATCCACTGTGCTAATGCCAATGAACAATTCTTGTATATATTCTGCTATTCTTGTATAGAGGCAGTGGTAGCCCAGTGGTAACGCGCTCGCTTGGGAAACCGAGTGAAGCGGTTTCAAATCCCGGGTCTCGCACCTCTGATACTTTCATGTGCGAATCATTTCTAACATGATTACCACTTGCCTTACGGTGAAGGAAAACATCGTGAGGAAACCTGTATGTCTGAGAGAACTTAGCGAGTTTTCAAAAGACATGTGAAGTTCGCCAACTCGTACTTGGCCAGCGTGGTGGACTATGACCTGATTCCCTTGGTATTGAAGGGAGGCCCGTGTCCAACTGTGGGTGAATAAGGGCTGATTACATACAATACATTCTTATATATATTAGAGCCGATGTCTAACGATTTGGATCTTGTATTCTTTTAAGGTTTTTTAAGGTTGTTTATATATATCTATATAAATGTCTTTTCCGAACAAAACGCCGAGCGAAGTTCGCTCACCCAGGTACTGTTATTAAAGCAAATAAACTTAATACGTACTCAATGAATGCACTACATAGCAAGGTTAATCGAACGTTGTTGTATCTAATATCAATGTTTTTATTTGATAACGCGTGCATTAAAATGTCCTTTTTTGTATAGATTATGATATGTACGTATTCATTTAGCTTGTTTTTCTCCAATCTTATCGGTTGTTTGAAATTATCTGTTTTCTTTTGACATCGGTCCTTCGGTGTAAACAATTAAAAAAAATATACTTCTAATTACTAGAATGTCCCATTTTTCAACCGACTTCCAAAAAGAAGGAGGTTCCCAATTCGACCATATATATATATATATATATATATATATATATATATATATATATATATATATATATATATATATATATATATATATATATATATATTTACTTACTATTTTATTATATTTTTTGTTTGACACCGTCTGTTTTAGTTTTGACTTTTGAGACGTCAAAAGTCTCTCCAATGATCATGCTTGCTGTAAAGTGTAAAACACTCCCAACTATCCGAGAACAAGTCTAAATAAAAACGTGATAAAATCCGGAAATGGTCCTTTAACATTTCAAATGTTTTAATAAATCTATGAAGCATTATGTTTTTTTATAAATAAAATTATTTATATTTTACTGATAGCAACATTTTTGACGCAGGTTTTGGCGGTAACGTTGTTAGAGAAGAAGTTAAAAGAAAAGCAGCATGGTATGTCACAGACTTCCAAGAACTAATCGCCGCTCTTGCCATACAAACAAAATGAGCAAATTATAAAAACATTAGGTGTTAATTGAAGTTCGACCTTATTGCACCGTTATAAAGATGAAATTCGCATACGAAATTATGTATGCGAAGTTCGATATTAGCTATAATGAGTGATGGATGGATAGACTAAATAGTTTTAATATATAGTTATATTTTATAACTATTGTGGTTACTTTGTAAGTGCAATATATAATTATTTATAGCTTTATTATAATTACATATAGAGAGAGATAATTGCATTGACTGACTTGTGCAGTATCTACATACATTGTATGTACACTATTGTACATTTCCTTATAACGATAATTTAGTCAATGTGACAAATGTCAAATGAAATTTGACCATATTACGACGTAATAGGATTGAAAATCAAATACTATGTGTAAGAGAAATTATTATTGATTTTATATGACATGGCTTATAGGTTTAAAGTTTCATTTTAAGTTTAATACATAATATTACATTTTATTATTAAAAATAATTTAGTTGTTAAATGAAAATTGACCTTAACTAAATGACGATAAGCATGATAATAAATGCTGATTATTTCTCAACTGAAAAACCATTTATACTGTAAGGATTAAAATAACCTTTCTATAATAATTTTAGATAGATAATATAACAAAAACCGACCTTATTTATTTGAGGATAAAGTTGAAAGTAAATTTTTCTTATTGTTTTAGATGAATATATTTTGTAACGATCTTTCATATTATATAAAGATAGTTTATATATAAATTATAGATAAGTGAAATAAATAAATTAGCCAACTAAAACTGCCATGGGGGTTGTTCATATTAACAGTGTACAGAAAAACCGTCTTGCTTCCAAAAAAAGTCTTTAATTTTTTTTTTTTAATTTAAAATAGCTTGAAAAAAATAATAGCAATGATACCTTTGACTTCTTATTAAATAATTAAATTAAATTTTCTTTCTGTATGTATCTTTCATACATGTATGACCAATTCAAATATATGGTGGAAATACCTACATACGTATTTATAATATGTATGTATTTAAAAGTTATATATGTGTAGTGTATCAACTATCTGATATCCATAACACAGGCCTCGTAGCTTATTATGGAACTAGATGGTGCTGTGTGTTTATGTCCCAACATATTTATTTATTTATACATATGTACATATCTTCATGATGTATCCCCTTATTATTCTAGAATATATGGACGGTCCCCAAGATCAACGTAAATAGTTCTTAGTGAACAAATATGTGCATTTACAATGTGATCGTACTTTAAGTACAAAAATGTAGTATTTCAGGACTTAGTCCTGTTTATAGGTAAAATGTTATCCAAATGGTGAAGTGTTTATTCTAAAATTTTTAGATGTATAATGGCTGTGTACTTCTTACGATTTAAGTAATAAATTTCTCTGAATTTTATTTGTATGTTAAATTATAAATAAATGTTTGTTTATTAAATGTACCTATATAACATTATTATTGTTTTTGTTTTTTTTTTATTTTCCATACTATTTATAGTCTCATTCCATTATCAAGTAGAAGTGTTTATATATCAAACGACATAAATAAGACATCAATGAATAATTTTCATGCTATGCTATTAAAAGCATTGAGAAGTCATTTTGCTGGTAATAGTTGGTAATTACGGTTTATTTTGAAATTTTAAGTTTTTTAGAAATCATAATATATTACGCAAGCATTGCTGTAGTAGTATACTAAAAAAATGGCATAATGCTAATTTGCCTTTATTCGAATCCGAGCCATTTTTTAACATATTACAAAATACTATATACCAGCGACAGACCCTCGCTCCGCTCGGGTTCGTCCCTGCTTACGTTTTAATATTTAGTATTTTCTCAGAGATGAGATATTTTCCCGTAGTAAGAAGTATCCTATATGTTGACCCGTATAACCAGCTATCATCATACGAAATTTCATCAAAATCCCTCCATTGGTTCTTCCGTGATGCGGTAACAGACAGACAGACAGACAGACAAAAATTCTAAAAACTATAGATTTGACCTTTGTATCGATAATAATATCTGTTTTACTAAGATTTTCCAAAAAATATTTAATATACAGATTTGGCTTAGTTACAATTTTATTAGGTATATGTATAGACAAGTAGCGTGCTGGACTTTTCATCGGCAATACAAATATACTTAAAAACCATTTTCAGATTTTTAAACCGAAATAAAAACTAAAAAATAATACTACATACTTAGTAATCATTTTTATTTGTAAATCTAAAATGTCATTTTTACTCAATTTACCAAATTCTTCTTTTTAACCCTTAAACAATGTTAGGCTGTTGAGAAATTATGTATACTATATAGACCTCTTAGTTGAGGCATAATATAAACTTTTTGTTGAAACCTTAACTTTACAACAATCGTTAAAATCTGCCTGCAGTTATTTCACTGTATGTAGGCACAGTTGTTGGATATAATCAAAGTGTTAATGGCAGCGACAGCTGCCTCGTTGGTCTAGAGTCCAGTAGGCACGGTAATATATTTTTATTTATTTATTTATTTATTTATTTTCGTTCAGACACAGGTCCATATTTACATAACATTTCATTATAAACATTTAACATTTAATAATATATTGGAATTTAATACTAATAGGAACATTATTGTATGTATTTAAATGACGATCTATGTGTCGTCATCCAATGCCACATTATGTGACTGTCAAGTCTTTCAGCCACAGTGGCTACAAGGCTATTGGGGCTATCGCGCACTCGCTGCATCAGAGACGCTATTCGTGATCTTACTATTGCGTAAAAGTCCGGCACACCAGCACTCGCGAACATCCCCGAAGCACTGCAAAAACGCGATAGCCCCAGCATTACCCGGAAGGCGTTATTATATTGGATACGAAGAGCGTTATACGACCTCTGCGTATAACTGACCCATAAGGCGCACGTGTACATGGACTGACAATAGGCTCTAAACAATGTTATTTTAACTTCTCTTGTACATCGTGAGAACCTACGGGCCAGCATATTGCATCTAACTGCTAGCGCTCTGCGTTCCCTCTCCATATCTTCATCATCAGTCATCCTATCGGTTACCCAGTGTCCCAGGTATTTAAACCGCGTAACTCTAGTGAGCGGCAATCCTCCTAAGAAGACAGGTGGAACAGTGTCATAACTTTTATTCTCTGCTTTAAAAACTAGGAGCTCGCTCTTGGTTGAGTTATACCTGAGACCATGGGCCACCGCATAGTCCTCACAGAGACTGAGTAGCCTTCTCAAAGCACTGATCGAAGGACTCAGCAACACCATGTCATCCGCATAACTAATATTATTAAAACATTGTCCGTCAATATAACATCCGATTTTGGTGTTGCTCAGTTCACATATCAGCTGGTTTATATACAGGTTGAAGAGCTTGGGTGAGCTGAGTCCCCCCTGTCTCACCCCGCACTCCATCCTGTATGCATCTGACGTCATACCCGCCCATTTTACATAATTATACTGATTGCTATACCAATATTTCAAAATATTTAAAAATTCAACTGGGAGATCAGTACTGTCAGTGATTTTCTTCCAAAGACAATCATATGAGACTAAATCAAAGGCCTTGGAGAGGTCCAAGAAACACGCATACACTGGAGTTTTCCTTTTCGCATAGTATTGGACAGTATGCTTGAGACAGAGGATCGCTGATTCGGTTGATAAACAGATCGTGAGATCTTGGGTTCGATTCCCGGGTGGTCCACAGTCCAACAGTTACTTGGTCTTTTAGTTTTCTGTCATAAAGTACTCGGTAAAAGTCCGGGGTTGGGAAATCTTTGAAGAGCACATTAAGCTGTTGGTTTTGCATCTTATCTCTCACTGGAGAGTGTGCAGATATCTTTACACCAATTTGTGCTCTATATTATGTCTCATGTAGGTAGTTGGCTAGTCTCAGTGAAGTTTGCCGTCGTAACCTAAATCGGTTAAGAAGAGATACATTGTCGCCATACGCGTCGTACCTGCTTGTCTCATAACTCTTATCGTACTCAAGTTTTTTTTTAAATTTAATGGACTGATTGAAATGACTGACCGAATATTAATTTCGACTACAGATGCTTTTTCTGTTGAGAAATATTCACTTAAGTAAAATCGACTCATTCTATGAATAATTTGAGGTAATTATAATATCACTGAATGTGCTTAGTGAAATTATAATGGAGCTAGATTTGTCCCGTGATGTTGTATGAAATGGAGTCGATTGGCCAAAACGTATGTTTAGGTACGTATATTTTTGAGTATGTGTATATTTAATACTAGCGACTCATTACCGTTAGTTAGCTGGTTGGTTCGGCCCTAGCTTGTTTCCAATACAAACTTTCATCCCTATTTTCACCTCCTTAAGGGATGATTTCCGGGATAAAAAGTATTTTATGTTCTTCCCAGGGTCTCAAACTATCTTCTTACCAAATTTCATCTAAATCGGTTCAGTAGATCCAGAGATTACCCCCTACGACCTCACAAACTCACAAAATCACAAACTCACAAACTTTACCTCTTTATAATATTAGTATAGATTAATTGTACCGTCCCGTTTACATTTCCATTAATCCTTTCACCAATGTAAGAGATTGTTTATAGCAACAAGGACGGCTTTGCATGCCTTTTTGTTGTTCTTTTTCTTTTCATCTTCAGTATTCTTCGTTTTTGTTTGCAAAGTATTGATCTATATCTCTAAGTAGTATTATTACAATATTTTGATTGTAATTATCATAAATAATAACAGTTTACAGTAACATATAATTAAGAATTGCGATATCTAGTAAATTAATAGTCGGTAATTCCTTTTTTAATGAGCCGGAATATAAACACAATGTACATACTTAACTGTAAATTTGCTCAATATTTAATATCAGGCGTTTATTTGCTATTAAATCCTAAGGATTACCACTCATTTTTATACTGTAACGTATCAAGGATTAATTTTATAAAGGCTTATAATTATAAAAAATCATAAATATATTATTCATAAAATATTCGCATACTTGACAAGGAGTTCTTTTACCATTACTTCTTATGGTGACTCCTTTAATTAAGTTGCTTTTTCTATCCCAATAAGTATCTACAATCTATACATACATCCTACTAATATTATAAATGTGAAAGTTTGTAAGTATGTGTGGATGTCTGGATGGATAGGTGTATGGATGTTTGTTATTCTTTCACGCAAGAACTAGGTACTGAATGGATTTTAATGAAACTTTACAATAATATAGCTCATACATCAGAATGACACGTAGGCTACTTTTTATCCCGGAAAAAGTACGTTTCCGTTTGAAAAGTTTGTTTTTGTAAAATATTCATGTAATTCAGCTAGCAACCTCACTTTCAATAAGCAGACATTAATGTGAAAAAAATGTCTTCTTGAGAAGTTAAACCCAACACTTGTCAATGCAAACCTGAGATCAAGAATTTGTATTAATTCATTACTTTTTTGTTACAATTTAATAGTCTCTAGTAGTTTATGATAGAAGTTTATCAAATTCAAATTCAAAATATTTTATTCAGCATTAAATTATTACAATTTTTTACTGAACGTCATGAGTCTACTACCAGTTCGCAAAGAAGAAGCCTCAGACCTGAGATCAATAAACTAATTAGATTAGATAATTTAATAACAAATTTTAATACTTTTCAGGAACCATTGACACTGGAATTAACTCGAAACCTTCATAGTACCTAATACCTAAGGTTAGGATTATCTAGTGTATATAGTAGAGTCTTCTCCTGTTTAAAGCGGCCCCTAAACATCCATAAAAAAATGACGTAAATTCGTTACTTATTGCTTTATGATAAAAGGACAATCCGTCAAATACACTTTTACATTTAAAATAATAAAACAACATTTCGAAGTATGGACATTCGTAACAGCGTATTGAAATTACATCATATTAGTAAAATATTCATAAAAATTATTAATTATTTGATACATCGAGAAGTGACTAGGTTCCGGGGGGATTATTCGCTCATAAAGTAATGTTGGAACGTATAAAGCATATTATTAGTTATACTATAAATCTTTAAACACTTAGGCATTTATTAACCATCAAACGACTTAAAGACGACGGAAGCTCGTGCGTAAAGCGCGAACGCACGAACTTTCAACTCTAAAAATAATTTGGTTGTGACCCCGCGCGACTCTCGCGCAGTCGCGCTGACTTCTGAAAGGTCAGGCCACGTTACATCGCATTGTGTCGGTTAAATCGATCTATCAGTTAAATATTACATGTGACATGAAGTGACATAAACAGTGTTAAAACCTGTGTTTTTAAATTGTGATTATTTTTTAATTAACTAAAAAACATTAGGATGTAGATGCCTTCATAAATTCAAGTTTCATTTTAGCTATAGTGATCATACTTCAGTTGTATTTTCAGTACTTTTATACTGACAGTATGCCCTCCAAGTGATGTGTAGATTATAATCAGTAATAATGTAAGCAAAATCTACGGTGTAATAAAATCGTTATATTGTAAGTTTTATAAAATGCACATATCTAGTTAAAATAAGTATCTAATAGTTAAAATTCTTAGTTAAAGTTTATTAATACGTAGCTTGAATTTGTTATTGTTTTCGACCATAACCTCTTCTTAAAACAAAAAAAAAATTGATTAATTATAAATTTGAAATTTTAAAAATTAAATTGTTAACAATTTAATTGATATTAATTTTAAATAGTAGTACTATAGAGATTTCTTTTTTATTACCAGTAATATTACTTTTAGTAACTTTCGCATCTAGTCTTTCTGTTAAAATATATAAGTTTTCATTATTAGGGGTTTGTAGTTAAATCTAAAAAAATGGATTTCTCAAAATATCGTCCTGTCAGTATTTTCTATATAGAACTAATCAGAAACGGCAAATAGAAATTACGAAAAAATGAATTTGAAGGATGAAAAAGTTCAGTAAATCACCCCTCACAACTTTTCTTGTAAATAAACATTTATTGAACTCACAGTAGTACGTGAACAGGTAAACAAAGTGTATACTCTACTCTCTTAAGCTAGACAAACGGACCGACAAAAATTCTAAAAACTATAGATTCGGCCTCTGTATCGATAATAATGACTATTTCATTAAGATTTTCCAAAAAAATATTTAGTGTACAGATTCGACTCAGAATTCTATTATATGTATAGATGTAGATAGATAGACGACGAATATAAAAATTGTATTTATAAGCAAAAAATGCTTTCACGCGGAAGATTTCGTCAAGAACTAAAATTAATATTAATAATTCGTAATTATTATAGTATGTATCATAATTTAATTATAATATTTTTTTAGAACTGTGTAACCTAAATACGCTTTTTAGTATAGCTTATCTGTGACTTAAGTACACTATGAAAAAATAAAACTATTTAAGTCACAGATATGATATACCAAGACAAGTTATTTTTGCATATGATTTAACAGTTACGAGGAAATATATACATATGTTTTAAATAAAAAACATAGCTATAATCAGTTGGTTTCTTTATCTTAATTATCTATAAAGGAAAAAAAAGCTTTTAATGTCTCTTAGGTCTTTCTTAAACTAACTTTTTGTTATTCTTTTTGTAACTAACAACACCTTTTTTATTTATGAAATTATTACTTTAAAATGCACCTTAGTTCGTAGTAGCTTTAATTTTAGATTAGTCTTATTTTATCTTTGCTTTTAAGTATGCTTAATTTTTAAATAATTAATATTCAAATAGTATATAGGTTTTATATAGTTTGCGTTTTTTTCTTTTTTTTTTATTAATTACAACTAGCGACACACGCTCGCTTCGCTCGCGTTCGTCCCTAGGTACGTTTTAACTTTTTTGAGCGAAACTCTAATTCTTTTTCTAAAATAAAAGTAGCCTAAGTTACTCCTTATAATATCAGCTATCTGCCAGTGAAAATCCCGTTAAAATTGGTCCAGCCGATTCAGAGATTAGCCGGAACAAACAGATAGACAGACAGACATACAAAAATTTTAAAAATTGTGTTTTTCTTATAAGTACCGTATATAATTCCATATGCGTTTGGTATAAAGCTGTTATTTTGACATTACAAACAGACACTTCAATTTTATTTATCTGTTATAGATAAACATTAGAATTTGTGTTAATTTACTATGCTAGGTTGTCTAGATTTGTGTTAATATTAACGGAATGTAAATCCATTGATAAATGCAACTTTAATTCCACCATTCATTCATTTAATTTTTTTTGTAATCTGCCAAAAAAAAAACCTTTTTGAAGCTTTCGATTAACAAACTAACGGATTTATATCACACGAGCTATAAAGGAGCAAACGATACACGTGATTTAACTAAATATATTAATGCACGGGGTAGATATACAGTTTCGTTCTAAGTCACACGTATCGTATTGTAATATTTTCATTTGTACCGGCTGTAGATTGTGTTCCTTACCCCCCTTTCCTTGTTTGTTGGTTGTTCCTGGCACTTCTCTGATAGTAGAGTGGGCTGTTGGAGCAATCCCTTGGTTGCTGGTCTGTTTCGACAGACCTGCCGTCGGGGCGTCGTGGTTGTGTGCGCAAATGATCCTGCGACGCCCCATTAAGACGGGGGAGGTTTCTTGGGTTTCTTGGAGTCCCACATAACCACTTTTATGTCTCAAGGTGGTATGCGTAAATGCATTTCCCAACATGAAAAAAAAGGTTGTGTTCCTTATATTGATTATACAAATTAAATTCTGGAAAAATGGTTAAGGATTTAGCCGTTCACGCATTCTTAATATTCCGTATGTACATTTATAATCATCTTATATATTATTTTAGATCGATATCTTCAATAACTAGCTACTACGTTTTCTGGTATCGATATTATATTATAGTCCGAATTTTCTAATTTTCTCCTATTAGGATAACCTAATGTAGGTCTAACATTGATGTCGTTGTGATAGTATCTACCTATTTTTTTATCGTTTCGTATGCAATGCCTTTGGCGACATGGCTTAATTTTAATTAAATCTTTTAATAATAATCGTGGAGGTTTAAGAGATCCAATATCATAGCGTTTTGTTGACTTACTCACTTTATCTTTGTATATTGTTGAGCTAGTAACATTATTATCCTTACCTTTATCTTTATCCTTATCTATATCCTTATCTTTATCCTTATCTTTATCCTTATCTTTATCCTTATCTTTATCCTTATCTTTGTCTTTATCCTTGTTTTCATCTTTATCATCTTTCTTAGTACTTGTCGTAATTGTTTCTGTCACTGTCGTAACTGTTTCAGTTGTTGGAGATTGCGTTATTGTCGTTATTGTAGGAGTTGCTGTTGTTGTTGATGTTGTTGTAAACCATGGGAAATTTGGGTATGGAATGAAGGGCGGGGGAAATATATTCTTTGGTAGAGTAAAAAAAGGATAAGGGTTTATACTACTAAAGGGAGGATAAGTTATACTTGACATTTTGTTGTCCGGAGGATAATAATCGTTGTAATGTTGATTATACTGTTGATAATCCTGTTGATATGGACAACAACATCCTTTTTGTGGTATTTTTTTCTTACAGTGTTTGAAAGAACATTTACATTTTAATCTGTTAGGTTTTTGATCTATTCTAACACTGATGTCGTAGTCAATGTATGCTTTTCTCTTCCTCGTATATTCTTCGTCGTCGTAATTCTGGTAATAAGCTTGAGTGCGATGATATTGAAACGGTGCGTTCGGTGCGTATTGACAAGTAGATCTATGAATTAATATAAAAATTTCAATATTGACAATCTGCAAAAAACATAATTTTATTGAAGATATATTTATTTAAACTCTTAAACAGCCATTTATTTTACCTTGTGCATTTCATATTGTATCTATATTAATAAAAAATGATTCAAAACGGAAATTATTTTTTTATGTCCACTAAGTAACAACTAATAATGAACATCAATAATAATTCTATATTTGATTACATACCGCGTTCATAATATAACCTCTATTCTACTATATAGGTTTAATTGTTACATTTTTAAATAATTTTTAGGTGCCACGAATCCGCTCAACATACATTTATTTACCTACAAGAGATTCTTTGTATATAAAATCCGATTTAGTGCGGCCATAAAATATATTACATTGTGATAACGAGTCGATGTATTTTTTATTAAAAAAAATATAAAACGTGATTATCAATGAGAAAAAACTAAGCAAACGCTTTCAGTTTCTGACATGGTTCAATTTACGATAATAGGTAAACCTGGAATAATAATAAAGGCAAGGTTTTTTTTTTATTATAAGACAATAACCTTGGGTTGTTTTGTGTTGAAATATTTGTCTTAGTAAAATATATTCAAAATTGCATCATATAACATTACTTAACAACCAAAATAAGTTGATATGTCCATTTATGTTGTACTACAAAGAATTGTTCAGTGAAATTGTATAAACATTTAAAAAAATAATTTTTATTTATATTTATAAGGCGTAATTAAGATATTTAAACGTAAATGTGCTGTATATAACTTTGTATTTTTATATACATACATAGATGCAATTCAAAGATCCTAAGTGTTTAGCAATAGTCTAAAATATGTGCACAAATCCTAATTTCACAGCGTAATATTATCCACAATTCGCAAATTGTTTCTCCTCGGATGTAGAACTTTCATACTTCTCATCTGGAACATTATTTTCTCTGCGAATTGGTCAGAAATTGGCACTATACCATACTTGGGTATCCAATTAGGTTTCGTACGTCTAAGTGGAGTTGGCATATATGGGCTTTTATTTTTCATTTCCAGAAACCTAGGAACAGAAATTTCCGTGGTCTCAATGTTAACTTCTGATGTATGAATTGGAGGTTCAGTAGTTAAAGTGCTAGGGACAGAAGATTTTGTTATTTTTTCTACCGTAGTTGTTTGTTTTGTAGAAGTTGTTTGAGCAGGGCTTTGTGTGACATCTAACTTTTCAGTAGTAGAAGCCTGAGATGTATTAAGGGGTGTTTTAGTGGTTATCTGATAGGGATACGGAAAAGGGACAAATAAATAGTTAGATGCGATTGGCCCTAGGATTGGAGGCGGGGATGCATAACAATTCGTACACACACTTCGACAAGATGGTTTAAGATTTTCACAGTCATCACAAGAGCAATCCTCTGTGTCGTCTCCGTATTCCAAATTACTTTCTTGTAAATTCCACTTATTATTCTCATATTGGCTTGGATATTGAACTTGACCACTTTGTAAGTGTTGGTAGGGGCTGTATTGAAACTGCTGAGCACTGTATAAGGGTTGATAGTATTGTGATATCGTGTGATCTAGCAGGAGACAGAAGGCGTTGATATTAATTAACTGAAATTAAAAATATATAATAACTTAAATAAACATATACAAACTTTGGTATTTACAGTTGTAGTTTTTTTTTTAAAAACCCTTATTTTCTTTAGAATTAATGATAATTATTAAGAACTAGCGACTCACTCTCGCTTCGCTCGGGTTCGTACCTAGGTTGCTTCCCAAAACAAAATTAATTAATTAATTTGGTTTTTTTTTCATGGAACCCTATTTTTTTTTCTAAAATAAAAGTAGCCTAAGTTACTCCTTGAAACTGCTACCAGTGAAAGTCTCGTCAAAATCGGTTCAGCCATTTCAGAGATTAGCCGGAACAAACAGACAGACAGACAGGCAGACAGACAGACAGGCAGACAGACAGACAGGCAGACAGACAGACAGACAAAAATTGTAAAAAATGTTGTTTTGGTATATGTACTGTGTATACAATATACATCCATATGCATTAAGTAAAAAGCGGTTATTTTAATATTACAAAGATACACTCCAATTTTATTTATCTGTATAGATGATGATTTTTGAATGAGCGTTAAAATTTTGCAGCACCTTCGAGCACTCCGTTCTGTGACAAAATGTATATGAATTTCATATCTTTACTTATACATATGTATTGATTAAAATGTTGTATAATTTTACTTACAAATTTTCGATTCATTTTAAATAACTATTAAATAAGCACTCCTATTACTTTTCTTTACACTCTCAACAAGTGTGTGACAGGTGATTGTTTCTAGTAGTACTAAGGCTTCATTGTTTTTTGTTATATAATTAGGCGATTATTTGAACTACAACAATGCTTTTATACAATGCCCAGTTTAAGTGATTTTACGTTATATATAACGTATATATGATATAAGTAGTGCAATTATTCTATTAATGTGTGCTGTAAATACATATGCTATTTTAAAACTCTTGCTGTAATAGCGCTGTTCCTCTTTTCAAATATTCTTTTTTTACTGTGTTAGTCTAAAATATACTATATGTATCCACGAAATATTACTAATATTATGGCATCTGTTGATAGTAAAAACATATTTGTATTTATACATAATATTAGAATGGCACCATGGCTTCTAAAATATCTGATTAGGTATCTATAGTAAATATTATTTTTTAGTTATTACTGTCTGAAGGTCGATTTTTATTTTTTCTTTAAAAGTTTATTATTATAGTATTTTAAATATGATAAAGTATAAAATATATAAATACCTACTTATTTAAAATTTAAAAGCTCTATAAGTTTTGTTGATAGCATGCGTGCGTACGTGTTTTGATAGCTCAATGTCTTCAAACATAGTTTCGTTTTGCAAGGTATATAAAGTAATGTCTTATCCTCGTTCACTTCACTCAGCCCTAGACGATTTTTTCCAAGTATATAATTAAATACAAATATCATCATACTGATAGATTAATTTTGCAATATTTTTATAAAGTAGATATAACCTTTCTAGATAATCCCTCTTTTTATTGATGAAAATCGTATGAAAATTCGTACAGCAGTTTCTGAGATTAACCCGAACAAACACAAACTTAATTTCTAATAGTATAATAGTATATAATATATACTGATACGACGCAATATTTATAAATATAAATACATATATTTAGTTTGCCCTTATTTCTACTTCTAACAGACTACAGTACACCCGCCCGGGCGGTGTAGGCGGGTGGCGGGTCATGACCTCGGCCCCGCCTGAAATACATCTAGACGTGGAACCTCGCCAACACCCAAATACATTACAAATAAACATCGGCCATCGGTCATCTGTGAAAAATGCTCAAAAATATAAGAATCATATGAAGAAATGAATGTCAATGTATGTCAATGAATGAAGTATCATTAATATTTCATACTTGCACTCGTTTCGCTTGAGTACGTCCCTAGGTACCTCTCAGTAGCCTATGATTATCCCAGGTCCGCTTAGCTGTTTCAGTGTAAAGAAGTAGGTAACAAATGCACGCACATACAAACTTTACCATTTATAATAGTAGTAAGACAAAATATTGTTACGTTTTGGCACATAGATGTTTTATTGATTTTGGTTCATTCACTTAAAGCAGTTCACAAACACTCGCAGTACACGCACAATTTCAGCTTAAATCAGTGTTTGAGTACTATTTTCCACCAAAACTTGCACTTGCACGAACACTTAACTCCACTTTACTTTTTTCACTTTTTCTCTTCAATCTTCTCTAAGCTCCGAACTTCTTCTGTACTCTCGACACACCGCTCCCCTTTTTATTGCATAAACAAAGAACATTCAATTATTCCAAAGTTCGAATATTTTTTTAGTAATCTCAATTCTTTTCTGGAAACTGTTTTGTTCCTCTCTCACTCACGGTTATTAGATTAGTTGTAATTGTCATTGGTTGACAACTGGCTTAGGAAGTATTAAGCATGCTCCAAACGTGCCATTTTGAATTATTATTTTTTAGTGTAAAGATGTTACTAGTTACGCACTCAGCACTGAGCGACAATACTATTAACCATATTATATAGGTAATGTTGTCTCCGACAGTACAGCATAAGCCTGATTGATACCAACTTAAATAACGTGGAAAATGTGTTCGGATATGTGCCAAATGTTTTAGAACGCTTTTAACAGTTAACTAATATCCTATGATAACTACTGATAACGGGATGTAAAGTAACTTTTGTCATTACGGATCGTAAACATCTGTATACAAAAGACTATTCATGCTTCGTTACTGCGAAAAGCAGGAAATAACCAAAAGGACCGCCAAATATACTTACGTTTCTGTAATATTGACTAATTTTTGCTGGCGACTCCGCTCGCGTTATTTTTTATGGATTATGTATATACCTAATGGCTCCTAAGATTTGTAGACTATAAGTGGAGGAAAAATGAATATCCTGGACGACTCTAATAAAAATAAAATGTAAAAAACGACATACATAATGTGTATGTGTGAATAGTTTGTTTTTTTTTTCTAAAATTCCGTATGGCAAAAGGTATATATTATATCTTTAATATAAAACATAATAATTTACATTTTCATTCATTTTTAATAAAATAATATTTAGAATAATTTTCAACATGATACCATATTTTGGTAAAAACAATCTTATGATAGTTCGTAGATCCCCCCCCCCCCCCCTTCCCCTCCCCCTATCGTTAATTAGAACAAAGTTTTCTTTGCAGTGACACAGAGATTAGCTCACTGCCAGAAGCAACAGTCGACCTACTGCTTGTTGTGTGCCATTTTATAACCAACTAGCGACTCACCCTCGCTTCGCTTCGGGTTCGTCCCTAGATAAAAACAAATCTATCCCACGGGAACCGTACATTTTTCTGGGATGATACATAGCGTATAGCCTTTCTCAATAAATCTGTTATCTAAAGCAAAAATAATTTTTCAAATCGGATTAGTAGTTCCTGAGATTAGCGCGTTCAACCAAACAAACAAACAAACAAACTCTGCCTCTTTATAGTATTAGCACAGTCTATAAAGTACACTGTGGTATTAGTATAAGTATAAATGCGAATATTCATATTAATATTATAATTGTAAAAGTATCTCTATCTATTACCTTTTCACGTTTGACAGACAACCGCTGAACAGATTTTGATTAAATTTAGCAAAGACATAAAGGGCATCCTGGGGACGGACATAGACTACTTTTGATCTACGCCTAAACAAATACAATAATATTAAAGTTCAAAACTGTTCTATAATTTAAATAAATATTGTATTTAATAAAAATGAATTATAAATAAGACATTATTAGTTACCTAAAATAGAATAATAAAAGAATATTATGAGCAAGCAGAATTATCGATATTAAATCCAAATGGCTCTATTATTTTGTTTTTAAAGAAATATCCAATTTGAGTCGAACGTACGTCAGAGCGTCGGGTCACGACCTCGCCGCCGGAATTAGCCGCCTCGACCGCCACCCGGACACCTGCGCTTATGACATCCATATACATGTCTGAAATAGTTTAATTTATACTAACTACTAGCCCCGGCTTCGTTCAAATATATAGTCACACTGAGACATAAACATCATGTTCGGATGAGTGACAAACGACGAATCTTTCTCGAGACGAAATAATTTGTTAATAAAATAATTGAATTGAATTGCAAAGTGACAAGGAAACATAGAGACATACATATCTAAATCACTTACCTGTTGTAGGATCTGTTTGTTTGCGTGTTTAGAATAAAAAATATGTAATTCTGCGATACTACTTGTGCACTCTATATATTGTAGCAGCGACTCACCCTCGCTTCACTTCGAGTTCGTCCCTAGACATAAACAAATCTATCCCACGGGAACCGTACATTTTTCCGGGATTATATTATATAGCCTATAGCCTTCCTCAGTTAACGGGCTGTCTAATGCAAAAAGATTTTTTTGAATCGGTTTAGTAGTTTCTGAGATTAGCGCGTTCAACCAAACAAACAAACATACAAACTCCAGCTTTATAATATTATAAGTATAGATATTAATGACACTGTTAGATACAAAAAATGTCTTCTTGTAGAACAAAGAGCAGTGTCTAAGTACCTTTTACTCTATCATATCATATCATTGATATCGTCTTCGTCTTGAGTTTGAGTTGGTTCATTTTAACTGTATGGAGTGTGGAGTTCCATATTACACATGGCGGAGAGGATATGATAATGAAGCTTGATGGTGGAAAGTGGCTTTTCTGAGTACAGCTGAAAGCATGTTTTTCATTAATATTTGGATTATAGTAACTCTCTAACAATCAAGTATATGTAACACTAAATAATACGTTAATAATGTTTTAATGAAACAATTTATTCTTCACCCCGGCTGAAATCGAAAAATTACAATGTGTAGCGCTAGGTCACGACCTCGCACCGCCGTATTTAGCTGTTGACGATCAACTTACTAACGCTCATATCGCTTCATATTTTCTTAAAACGAGAATAATCGCCATTTTAAATAAATTTTTTTTGAGAAGCAAGTCTCTCCCGTGACTATGTTTGGTGTAAAGCGTTCGAAACATTGGAAACCAAAAATTAAAACCACGTACAAATCCGAAGATAGAACTTCGGATTTGTACGTGGTTTTAATTTTTGGTTTAAATGCTTAAATGGTTATTTTAAAAAAAATACTGATTTTTATAAATAGATTAGTGCATTGTAATGTATGTAATTATAAAAACTAATATTACAACTTATAATTAATTATTATCAATAGGATCTCTTATTCTACATCTATGAGTATAATATATAACAGGCAAAAGTGATTGACTGATGTATCAACGCACAGGCCAAACTCTTAAGGCTAGAAAATTGAAATTTCGAACTAAGGAATGATTTTTCAAAATTCTACCCCCAAGGGGGTGAAATAGAATATAAAAGTTGGTATGAAACTTTTTATTCCTTGGACACATTTGCATGAAATTTCATATGAATTGAGTACGGCAAAAATAATGAGATACGAATTTCAGCGTTTTCTAAGTTTTAAAGTTTGTATGAAACCTACCTTTTTAGTTTTTTTATAGTTTTACCGCGAGCGAAGCCGCAGGTTCTGCTAGTTATTGATATAGTGCATTGATTATAGTGCAATGAGTATGTACGCAGACACTATACAAGTATAAATGTATATAAGTGCATAGTGATACTCCTTTCACTTACAAATTTCAAAAGAAAGGTTAATTCAATATAATGGTGTGTAACTTCTTACAACAGAGCAAATACAGGAACAACTTCATGTATCGAGATTAAAAGTAAGCTTTATTACTCTTATGCCTATAAACTACCCCTGTGCAAAAATTACGTAAACACTATATGCTGTTTTAAAATATACCAACATACATTTATAAATTAGTAAGAGCATTATCATATAAAAGTTTTGACAGTTGCATCTTTTAATTCTACGAGTACTATTAGGAATTAAGGCATGAAATTATTTTGCAAAAGGATCCTCAAAGCGCGGCATTTGAAGCCGTACTTTGCACCTTGTATATTACGTTTCACCTTATTCTCTTATGGGTTAGATAGAATAGAGAACGGTTATTCGTTACCCCCTTAATTTTAATTGTAACAAAGTTATCATGATGGTATTTTAATGAATTCAATTTTGTTGAAAAGAGAGTAGCAATTATCACAATATATGTTTAATAGTAATCCTCCATCAGGCGTTTTAGAAAACTATTTTTTTCTATCATTTATATATAAAAAAAAAACGTATTTACAATAATTGCTTATACTATATTGCATTTCGCAGAATTGCAGGGATATGCTTTAAATGTGAATTAAATACCATTTTCATTTAGATAAATTGGATTTTGAATAATAAACTAAATTTAAAAATATTACAGTAATAAAAACTCTGATATTTTCATGTGCGAATCATTTCTAACATTGACCACTTGCCTTACGGTGAAGGAAAACATCATGAGGAAACCTGCATGTCTGAGAGAACCTAGCAAGTTTTCGAAACACATGTGAAGTCCGCTAACTTGCACTTGGCCAGCGTGGTGGACTATGGCCTGATCCTCCTTGTATTGAAGGGAGGCCCGTGCCCAGGAGTGGGACGTTAAAAAGGGCTGAATACAATAAAAATTTATTCGTACACTTAAAGTTCACAAATGTATTTTTTTTTGTAAAATTTTTTGTTTCTCTCTTTGTCTATTTGTCTGTTTGTACAGGCTAATTTCCGAAACTATTGGACCGATTTAAATGAAATTTTGCATTGTGGTACCTTATATCCTCGGTCAACATTTTAGATACTTTTCATCCCAGAAAGTTAAAGAGTTTCTGTGGGATGGTTAAAAAACTATAGTAACTTACACAGCCTAGTACACAAAAACTATTGATTGGATTCTAATGAAATTTTACAATAAAATAGTTCATACATCAGAATAATAAATAGGCTACTTTTTATCCCGGAAAAAGGTACGGTTCCCGTGGGATAGATTTGTTTTTTTTGTCTAGAGACGAACCGGTGAGCCGCTAGTCAAAAATATAAGCCATTCGTTCAGTTACCGCGTGAATTCGGAAATCAAACCTACCAACTCTAGCACATTAGCCCATTCCAGACCAATAGCGACCCGCACTAAGTCAAAACGAACTTCTTTTTGAAGTACCTACTTATAAATAGTTTTTGTTAGGTATTTACATTTTATTTGATTTACGTGGCTTTAGAATTATTGAATATTTTTTCAGGCTCATCATGAAAAGCTGAAATAAAAATATTTTTGCTATGACTTATCCCACTTGACTCAGTCTGAAGATAAAACGCTTTACATAGTATTCAACTGATTGGTTTCAGTTATTTATGAGCGAGACTTGCTATCTCCGTTTAGTATGTTTTATTTTGTAAATGATTAGATTACAAGATTAGAAATAAAAAATCAATTTCATTCATTTTTTTTCTGAATGTGTTATTAATTTCCTTAATTACAAAAAAAACTGATATTTACTAATTCCATTACTTCCATTATATATTATAAATGCAAAAGCTTGGATGGATGTTTGTTAGTCAATTACGCCGGAACGGCTGAACGGATCTGGATGAAAGCCACAGAGTTAGATTATAGTCTGGAATAGCACATAGGTTATTTTTATCTCTGGAAACTGTACGGTTTCCGTAGGTGATGGTTTTTGTCTTTCAATAATCTGGTTTATGGACAATTTATGGATTTTTATTAAGTTTACTATTTTCATTGATGAAGAGATTACTTACGATTTTAAAGTGGAATGAAAATCCATTAGGTATATGATTAATTTATGGTTTCAACCCTTCTTTGTTTTCATTTTTTAATTAATACAGCCATTTACTATTGCTTAAGTTGCTATTAACATGTTATGTGTACTAACATAAAAGTTAGTTCTAGGAAATTGCTGATTAGAATTAAATAAATTAGAATTTACATCTAGAAAACCTGTTCACCTCATTTGGGAATCAAATTCGCGACCTCTGAAGGCAGAATCGGTGATGCACACCAACATGGCCAACATATTGTAAAAAACTAAAAATAATACCAATTTTCTAATAAATGCATAGAATTGTCTTTGGATAAAAGTTCTATCTTACAGTTTAATTTTAATAAAAGAAATCAATTCATCCCCTTAAAAATCTAGTTTTGCCACAACAATTCTTGTATACAGTTTATGTAGAAACAATTTTGTTACAAACCCTTAAATTACAAAGCCTGAAGACAATCAACAATTATTACTGTCAATGTATTATCTTCGGATTTCCTTGAACGCGATATATTCCTGCCCACAGTTCACTATCAGCTTATCAGCTTATCAGCAGTCACGACGCTATGACCGGTCGCACGTCTGTACTTATGCCCTTTCATTGTACCGTGCTAACACTGTAACGTATCTGCGTGTTGCAAGCAATTTTTGACCAACTTCAAAAAGAGGGAGGTACTGAATTTGGGTTGTTTGTTTATGTGTACGTCGATGTCCTTGTTCTGATTATAATGATTGTTTTTAAAGAATAGCTTATACATATGTTTAAGAGCTGTCTCAATAAATTTCCTATTAACATTTAGAGTTATTCCTCCTTATCACGTTTAAAATTATTTTAAAGTATTTATACCTTTTAGTTAAATAAAAGAAATTATTTAAATAGAGTTAGAATTAAAAAAAAAAAAAACGATTAAAATTCAGTACCTACGTTTTTGAATAATTCTCAAAATACTCTATGTTCTTTCTTTTATGTACCATATGCAATTTGACGTAATGGGGGTATTTAATATATTATTCTATCGTAATACGATATATGGTATAAAGAAGTATACTTTTATTATAGTATATATATATATATATATATATTTAATGTAGAGTAATAGCAATAGATTTTCAGCAACGAGAGAAATTTCTTTAATAAAAAACATAGTGCCTACATAAAATAACGCTTAACTGTATACCCAAAACGAAAACCCTTATCTCGTTATCTTCTATAGGGAAAATGTAATACCCTATTAGGCTTCATGTATAGAATTCTTCAGAATTCGAGGCAAGTGGCATCGGAAGGTTAAGAGCCTGTTATCGTTTCTTATCAGTGTACGTACCATGCCCCATTTGCTCGTTTGACCTGACACCAGTTATCAGTGTACCGCGCGATAAACCGAACCGCCATACCTGCTGTTACCTTAACGTTGTTTTAAGTGAAAAATATTATTTGATTATTTTACTGTGTTTCGGTGTTTCAAGTGTAATGCCATAGTTCTCATTTATAAAGGTATTCTTGAACGTGTACTACGTAAGATTGTTTACTTAGTAACAAATATACTTGTACAGTATCATAATATAACAGAAAACATTTATATTATATTTAAATAAATACATAGAAAATTTGCAACGTCAATAGTAAAGTTTTAAGATTGAGGACCACACAGACGAAGTCACAGGGTATAATTAGTGTCATATCATGAACTGACATTTCTATAGGTTTTGTAAACAATAGGAGGCGTTGGCTTCAGCGAATATGTCAATGATACATTATATTAAAAGCATATTCTTGTTTGTTTTGTCGTGTGATTGATTGCAACACTTGCTGAATAGATTTCATAAGTGAATGATGTTGCTACTTAAAGTTTTCAATTATTTGTATTGGGTGACGATGTTAGTAATACCATGTTTAGAAAATAAAAACATTCATATTTGAACATTGAAGTCCCTATAAAAGACAATTTCTGTATACTTATACGTACATTTTTTGTAAATACTTGAGTATATTCGTAGATGTAAAACGCTCGTCTCTTAACAATATAAATTTTATGAGACATATTTTCTGAAATGTTCTTTGTACGATACCTGAACTTTAAGGTGGAATTAAGTGACTATTGTCACAAATGAATTTTAATCGCTCTACATGAAAGTCGGTTTATCGGCTTGGGTAATACATGTCAAAAAGACGTGAAAATGACAATTTAGTCCTTTCGTGGGCTAAAATAAAATAAAAAACAAAGGGGCTTAATAACAATGTAATTTTGGAAGAATACAAATATGTCATTGCCCATATTTTAGGTCCCTATCTATAACTGTTTATTTAATTAATTTAATAATAATAGTAATAATAATTTCTACAATATTTTATAAATATAATAATAATAATTTATACAAAACAATAATTTATAATAATTAAATAATTAAAAAAATATATAATACATTGATTATCGCTTCTATACTGAATTATGTTGATTAATTAATAACATTTTTAATTCTATTACTGCACCTAAATTAAATATGTGTAATATATTAGTTGATTATTAGTAGTGAAGTATATTAGTAAAAGGCTTTTTATTTTTATTTATTATTATTATTGATTTATTTTTATTATTATTTATCTATAACTTTTGAAGAATTTCATCTTATCTAAGCCTCAATTAAGTAAGTAACAAAATTGACATCAAGGAAACAAAGAAAGGGCGCAAACTGTATCGTTTAAAGGCGAGTTACAAAGTACAACCCTAATCTAGTTCGTTTCGGACAAGATTATCTATTCGATAAAATGGTGTTTTCTTTTCTAACATCAAAGGAAATAGTTTCGAGTACTTTATTATAATAAAATTCATAAGTAAATGATAGTTAAAAGTCATAGACATAGTTTATCAGTCGATTGCTTTTATTAATCTTTTACTACATAAGCACTTGTATGATAATAATTAATAAAAACGTGATATGTGATATTAGTTTATTTTATATATATATATATATATATATATATATATATAAATTTTAATTTCAATAAAATAAACTTAGGGTTGTATTAAATGTGACGAAAGAAGTTTAAAATAACGTAAACGTAGGGACTTATTGTAGTCTGACGTAAAAAACAATTTTTACCTACGACTTTTTTGCCTAAAAAATGTGTTGAAAAGAAATAAAATAAATCCTATTACAGTATTTACTAAAACTAAATAAAGTCTTTAAACGTGACTTGATTTCTTGAACAAAAATTAATAAACAATATGTCAGAAATAGTGACGAAAAGCTCTGAAAAGGAAAAGTTAGTGATTATTGGTGAAACTGACGGTGATAGTGATGTGATTAAAGTAGAAGTGAAGGAAGAAGGTGATGAGAACAAGAACTCTTGTCACCGGGAGAACAGGCTGACGAGTATCATCGACCAGTTACGTTGTCAGAGCAAAATGAAAGGTGAGCATATTCTATCTATAGTATGTATATATATTTATTATTTACCTAGCCTATCTACATTATTTTTAGCTATACTAATTATTATGTACCTATAAGTCCAGGTATAAAAAGTTTTCTGTTTTAATAATTAACTTTTTTCATGTCTGCTTTATTCAATGTAATTTATATAAGTAAACAAAAATGAAATGCCATTCAATGGTTGATGCGTCACTTGATAAAGTGGATTTGACAAATAAATTCCCTTATTCGTTGGGTTCGTAAGGATTTAAAAAAAAAATAATTGGAACAGTTGCCTGCAAAATTTGGGTTATTTGGAAATAACTAAAAAGTGCTTTCTTTTATAGTGTTTTTGTATAGATTTAAAGACCACAAACAAACAACAAGAAAACGTTTCAAATAAGACCAACAGAATTGAACCAGTGTGCTGAGATGATTTTCATAGCATAAAGGTTACTAAGAATAATGGTTTGTAAAGTCTATTATAATTTGATTAAGTTATCATATATAGTGTCATATTTAAGGACAATTGTTAAAGACACCTACATATGTATATATAAATAAAAAATTATAATCTCCCCTCGCTCAGATGTCATTGCAAACTGAATATTTTGGGAAATAACCATACGTTTTTAATGTGTAACGTATTTAATGTATTTAATGTACAGATTCGACTCAGTTAGAATTTTCTTATATGTATCCTAGATATAGATTAGAAAAATATATAATGTATCCTATAATAAATTAAAATGTAAGTAGAATTGGTAATACTGTGATGTCAATTAACCCAATATAGTTTTTTCATGGCAATTTTCTCTATTTGCATTCGTGTAATCATATTGTTTTTTATTTCCAGAACTAATTACGTAATTTCATTGTTTGATAACATAATAATTTACACAAAAACGCAGTGTTAATTTAAAACATTATATATCGAACTTCACGATATGCATATAATTTTCATTTATTTATACTTAAATAAGCAGAACCCGCGGCTACGCTCGCGTTCAATCTACAAAAAAAAAATTGCCTTTATGTCATACAGCGACTCACCCTCGCTTCATTCGGGTTTGTGGATATGTATTTATACAGTATTGTTCATACAAAAATTCTAAAATCGCGTTTAAAAATTGGTGGGTGAGGTGGGAGGGTGAAAAATACTTTACGACCTATTCTCATACCTACCAAATATATATAAAAAAAAACATTAAAATCGAGCCGTTTCGGAGGAGTGCCACCACAAGCACCGTAACACGAGATTTTTATATATTAGATAAATGAAAAATTGTGAATATGAATTGATGTGTATATGTACTACAAATTCGTAACCTCTTGCTTACTTTTAGTTATTCACGAGACTTTGATCTAGATTCTAGATTTATAGAAATATAAGGATGAAGTCATATTGGGGATAGAAGAAAGATCATAGCGTGGCGTGGGTTTTGAAGACATGGAATAAATTTAGGATTTGACTGTAGAATGGTGGATTCGCTATTTAGAGATTAGATATTTAGATTTATCATTTTGATTAACTATTGAGACTTTTTAAGACTCATAAAACCTATGCTTAGCTGATAAGGTGACAATATGACAATCAATATCTCTAATAGCAAATTGAAAAATATGTGAAAGTGACATATTCTGACCAATTGGCATAAAAAAGTTACGTTCATTGTATTTTTTTGTTTCTACTAGCGATAGCGATTGAAGAAAGTTATCTTTTCTAATCATCGATAAATCTAGCATAGAAAGACTGAAAAACGAATATGAATTAAGATTACCATCACCGTATCCTCCGTTATTTTGTAGAATGTAAAACTGTCGTTAAGGTTATATGTACAAAGGTTAAGCAAACTAATTCGGAGTAGGAACGTCGCGATGCTGTGATAGCGCTATCTACCATCTCTCTATTGTTGTGGGGTATTCGCATTGTAATCGCCGCTAATTGCGCGCGCACCCGGCACGTGCCTTTTGTCTCGCTAATCTGCATTATAGCTACATTGTCTGTATGTTGAAATTGTTTGTTATACAAAAACCTTATGAACTACTGTTATTTTTTGTATATACTATCGATTTACCCTTGCTTCGCTTGCATGCGTTCTACTTAGGGAAACCTTTGACGGTAATCTATGTGTTACTCCAGGTAGTAGTTTATATGTATACTAAATATCATCCAAATCTGCCGAGCTGTGAAAGATTTGAGCGAAGGAGTAATATACTTATTAATTACCTTACAAACTGTCCCCTACATAATGTATTTAGCCCTTTTTAACGTCCCACTGCTGGGCACGGGCCTCCCTTCAATAATCAGGCCATAGTCCTCAACCTGGCCAAGTGAGGCTTGGCGGACATAATAGTAGTCCGATATAAAGAATAGAGTTTCATGAAGCGTTTCACAATTCGATCGATAACCCGTAGATACTTAATACTCGTACATATTATATTTAAATTTTTCACTTTTTTCTAATGAGGATCTTTTTTTATTGAAGGTGCAGTGCATATACTTTCTTATATATGTTCTGCCGTTTTATACGAAACAAAGACCAATGTTTACTTATGTATCTGTAAAATAATAATAACAGAATGAAAATTAAACGGAAAAAACTAATAGTATTTTCCTTTTACTCCCATTTTCTTCAGACTTACAACAAGCAAACTCCTGCGTTTAACTTAGTACGTAAATGTAAAATTTATAAATCTAGCGATTTACATGTTAACCGCGATAACATCACAAAGGTTGCGACTGTTGCATTCGTTCCGGTCGAGGCTTTGTTTTCTATTAGACTGGAGATTTATGGCCTGCTAGTTGTTCTGTAATTATAACTGATCTTGACTTGTAATTATGTCCAGATTGCTCTACAATAACCTTCATTGTTTCAATATACCAATTAAGAATACGTTTATACCATTTGTGCTAAGATAGCGTACGCTCGAGTAACTTTAGTGAACTTTCGCAGTACTTTGAAATTACAATAGTTCAGAAGATAACACCCATTTATTATATACTGTGGAAGATCATTCGATTGAGTCAATACTCGTCGATACGTGGTGTAAAAAGAAAGTAATCAAAGAGAATCAAACTATTTACCAATGATTCTTCTAATTTATTTAATCTTGAATATTGTCGTTTATTTATGTCCAAAAGTCAAAAAAATTAAAACGGCAGCATTTTCTGAGGAAATTTACCATGATAATGTTATTTTTTTTTACACCATCAGAAAGTAGAGATTTCAATGAACAAAAAGCGAGAATTTTCGATTGAAAATTAGGATGCTTTTTCGATATTAAGTCAAAATAAAGTGCAAGAATAAACATTTTAAATAAAAAAAAATAGTGTACTTGGGACATAAAAAGGTAAGTTTGCACCAAATTTCGTGTTTTTTTTTGTAAAAAATAAAAATAAAAAAACTAAAACCTTGGTTATTTGAATTTTTCACATAAATTTTGAGGTTATGTGGAAAAAGTGTAAATACAAGAGTTGTAGATCTTTTTATTAAACACAACTTTGCCATTTAACTTTTTTCCATAGGACTTGTAGCTTTGCCGGAAATCGGGATAAACTGTTTTTTACCCTTCAACCCACCCTATCCCCTTCCACTTCCCGACCTCAGATCGCCCGTAAATTATTTTTCCTTTAATTTTTGTTATATTCTCTTTCTTTACCAATGGGTTTCATCTTACTATTATTTTTTTTAGTTTCAAAAATTATCGACACTGGTCTAGTTACGATGGGACATTTTGAGAAGTATGGTAGGTAGTATAAAGTGATTTTTGTTTTTTTTTTTTTGAAATAAATTAATTATTATCTTGTTAAAATAGTAGATTTTGTAGTAAAAATTAAAACAGGCCAGTAGTATTTTTCTAGTATTTTTATTTATCTTACTTGAGAGAACAATTGCTTCTTTATTTTTAATACATGACGGCATGACCGGAAAACTAAAAACTATAATATTAAATGGAAACAGATAGCATACAAGTAATACAAAATAAAGATTATAAAATTTACCACAGATTACAACACGCCTCCTTAAATTTATAATCTTGAACTTTCACTTAAACAGTATATACCAAACTATTCTAAACATATTTTACATAACAACTGCTGCAACATAAACATATTTAACTGCAAATAAACATATTCTATGTATACTAAATTAATCTTAATCCTAATCTATTTTTAAGAAATGTGGTTTTATTTAAACTTTTAGTTAACATGTCTGCTAAGTTAAATTTCGAATCAATTTTTACAATATCAATTATACCTTTTTTATAGTTTTCATTTATATAATGATACTGCACTTCGATGTGCTTTGAATTCTTTGTAAAATTGCCATATTTAGCAATCAAAACTGCACCTGAATTATCTTCGTACAGTTTTATTGGTTTATCAAATTTTACATTAAACGATTCACTTAATAAGTTTCTAATAAAAAGCACTTCTGTTGCTGCTTCTGACATAGCAATATATTCTGCAAAAGTTGAACACTTAGTTACTGTACTTTGTTTATGTGTTTTCCAAAAAATTAAGTTACCATATATTCTAATTATAAAACCTGTTGTAGACTTTCTATCTGTATTATCTCCTGCATAGTCAGAGTCTACTATACAATCTAATATTTCAGTATTTACATTATCATAATAGGTTAACTTTAAGTCCTTAGTCTTATACAAATATTTTAAGATTCTCATAGCATATTTATAATGCATACGGTCATAACAACTTTGATATCGACTTAAGTAGTTTACACTGTAAGCTATATCTGGCCTAGTGCCTGTACTAATATACAATAATTCACCTATTATATTTCTATATTTTATACTATCATCTACTTCTCTAGCTTGTTCTAATTTTAAGTTTGTTTCCATAGGAGTATCATATAACCTAGTATTTTCCAGATTATATTTTACAGCCAAAGATTCAATATATTTAGTTTGACTTAATGTCATTCTTTTTCTATCATCACTATAATCAATATCTATGCCAATATATCTTTTAATTTTGCCTAGGTCTTTCATTTCAAATCTTTCCATTAAACTAGTTTTTACCTTTTTTATTTTATCTTTATCTTTACAACAAATTAAGAGGTCATCAACGAATATTAATATATATATTGGATCTTTGCTTGTATTATTTACATATAAACAGAAATCATAGTTACTTCTAACAAAATTTAATTTTTCAATATATTTGTTGAAACAATCATACCATACTCTAGGGCTTTCTCTAAGACCATAGAGTGCCTTTTGCAATTTGTAAACTTTATTATACCCAATTTCATAACCTTTCGGTTGATTTATAAACACTTCTGACTTTACACAACTATTTAAAAATGCTGTCTCAACATCCATTTGTTCTATGAATAAATTATTTTTACAACTGTATGATAATAAAATTTTCAATGTTTGCATTTTTCCTACTGGTGAATAAGCATTTTCAATATATTCCTTTTGCTGGAATCCTCGTACAACTAATCTAGCTTTATAAACATTATTACTTTTCTTTTTAAAGACCACTTGACATCAATTACCTTTTTATCTTTTGGCCGTTCAACAATTTGCCATGTGTTATTTTTGTTTAAGCTATTTATTTCTGAGTTCATCGCTATTTGCCATTGTTTATAATCGTGGGAGTTCATCGCCTCCTCAAATGTATTAGGTACATTAGCATCAATGTAATTTACATAAATAAAATGTGATACTGGATTACCATATCTAGAAATTGGAGTTATCTTTCTTTTTAACCTTTTGTTAATTAAAAACATGTCCCTATTGTTACTTAAATTATCATCACTAATAAGATCTTTCACATCATTATTAGAGCTAGTTTCATTTGAACCTACAAAGTCTTCATTACTGTCATTTTCTAATATTTCATTTTTTATACTTGAAGTTATGTTATTTTCCAAATCCCTATCCTTTTCATCGTCAAGTTTTTCTAAACAAATTAATTGAGTATTTTCTTCGACTACCTGTACGTGTCTGGCATTAATAATTCTATTATTTAATAAAACTCTATAACCATTTTCATTATAACCTACTAACACTCCTAGTTGGGCTTTATCATCCCATTTACTTTTTCTTAAAACTTCTGGAACCCTGACATAAACTCTACTACCATAAATCTTTAAATGCTCTACATTAGGTTTAATACCAAAAAATATTTCATAGGGGGTTTTATTCTCTACTGTATTAGCAATTGTTCGATTTTTTAAGTATGCTGCTGTTTTTATAACTTCAGGCCAATACCTTTTATGAATTTTAGCTTCTCTCATTAAACATCTGCCTATGTCCATAGCAGATCTATTATATCTTTCCGCTACTCCATTTAATTCATGGACGTAGGGTGAACACGGTAATAACTCTATTCCCTTTTGCCTAATAAAATTATAAATATCTCGATTTAAATATTCTTTACCATTATCACACTGTATTTTCTTTACTTTTTTATTAAATTTATTTTCTACTAAATTAACAAACTCTATAAAACAATTTGCAGTTTCTGCTTTGCTTTTAATACAAAAAATTCTTGTACATTTACTATAATCGTCAATAAATGTCAAAAAATATTTTTCTCCGCCATAACCAGTTATGCTATGTGGACCGTTTAAATCAGTATGAATCAATTCTAAAATTTCAGTAGTCTTAGTTCTATTATTTTCAAAAGGTACATTAGCCATTTTGCTTTCAATACAATTTGAACATTTCATTTCTGTGCTTTCAATTTTATCTGGCAAACCATCTACTAATTTATTATTAATTAACTTATTTAAATATTGAAAATTTACATGACCAAGTGCCCTATGCCATTTCTCTTTATTAGTTAATTTTATTGTGTTTACATACATTTTATTGTTATCAATTTCTGAAACAAAGCTTTTTATACAATACAAATTGTCAATTTTGTTAGCAACAACTATTAATTCTCTTGACTGATTATAAATTTTTGCATTTTCATTTCTTGCTACTATTGTGCAATTTTTGGTTATTTTTGAAAAACTTAACAAATTTTGCTTAATACCTTTTACAAAATAAACATTTTTTAAATCAACATGTTTTCTATTATAATAATTTGTAAAATAAATTTTGACAGTACCTACTTTGGTCGCTTTTAATATTTTACCGTCTGGCAGTTTCACATCAATGGGAATTTTTAAATCTATATAATTATAAAAATATGTCTCATTGTTTATAATATGGTCTGTACACCCACTATCTAACAACCAATTAATTTCACTATTTTTATCACATTCCACTTTACTACACCCCGTTACCTGATTTACTTCCGGGTTACACACTTGAGCTATCCATGACTCTGCTACAAAGCCCTCTTGCTGAGTGTTTGACGACTCACCTCTGGGATGACCTGGACCTCTGCCTCGGCCACGACCTCTGTGAAATCCACCTCTGTAACCTTTGTTGAAACCTCTCTGTAATCCTTGCTGACCTTTTAGATATCTTCCTTGGTAGCTTTGTTGTCCTTGACTTTTCTGACCATGCCAACAGTCCTTCCTGAGATGGCCAGTCTTTCCACAGATAAAACATTGTGCTTTAGTTTTTGTTGTAAAGGTACTCATATTACTTTTCTTGTCAGTATCACTAGTAATCATATTTTTCCCTTTTATTTTAGACTTAACATAATCCACTGTTCTTTGTTCATCTGGAATAACATCAATAAAATCTCCAATATAACTATAACTTGGAGGTAAAGCTCTGAGCAAGTATCTCATCTTCTCGGGTTCATCTATATTTCCACCAGCCGCTTTGAAATCGTTCGTTGTTTTCTCGAAATCAACAAAAAAATCTTCTATAGTATTGTAATTGTTTAATTTAATCTCTTCAATTTTTCCCCTACATATTATTTGCATAGCAGTAGATTTTGTTAAGTACATTTTGTCGAACTTTTTTATCATTTCATGAGCTGTTGTACATTCTCCAACATATTCTAATTGTTTATCTGAAATTGTGCTCATTATTATAGTTCTTGCTTTTAAATCCATTTTCTTCCATTCCGTGTCTCGATTTTCATATTTAGCAGGCATCATGCAAATGGCGGGCTCATTACATTCTTTGTATTCTAGTAAAGTTAGTAACCTTAACTTCCAGCTTGAATAACTTACACCATCAAAAATGGGTATCATTATGTCTTCAATCCTTGCTTGTTTAGCCATTTTGGTAATACTACGCATATACTATTAATTTCTTCACTAATTTAAGCGTTGCGTGAATTATTTTCCGCGTGGTCTGTTTTAATCTTACTGAATCACACTTATTAATCAACCACGCTCTGCTGCCATGTTAAAATAGTAGATTTTGTAGTAAAAATTAAAACAGGCCCATGGGCGTAACCAGCTTTTGGCCTAGGGGGGGGGGGGGGGGGGGTGCAAATCAGAAATTTATTAAACTGGCCCCCGCGCTTATTTTACTCTACATACTACACAAAAACACTACACGAAAGATTAGGCACTTGGCCGCAACCTCTTCGCAGCCAGGTGTAAGAAAGAAAGAAAGAATATAATATTATATATCATTTGTCATGGCATACCATGGCAACAAACAGTTATCAGTTAAAGTTAACTGATAACTGTTTGTTGACATCATGTCATGGTAACCGTTGTTATTGTCTGACAAATGATATATAATATTATATTCTTTCCTTCTTTTCTTTCTTTTGCAGCCACTTTTAAATGTATGTATTCAGCCCTTTTTAATGTCCCACTGCTGGGCACGGGCCTCCCTTCAATACGAGGGGAATCAGGCCATAGTCCACCACGCTGGCCAAGTGCGGGTTGGCGGACTTCACACGTCTTTCAAAAACTTGCTAGGTTTTCTCAGACATGCAGGTTTCCTTACGATGTTTTCCTTCACCGTAAGGCAAGTGGTAATCATGTTAGAAATGATTCACACATGAAAATATCAGAGGTGCGAGACCCGGGATTTGAACCCGTTTCACTCGGTTTCCTAAGCGAGCGCGTTACCACTGGGCTATCACTGACTTTTACATAGGCAGAAGTATTTTATCATGCGCAAATTAGCTTTATGATGGTTTATGTTCTTCCTTTTTTTTCTTACACCTGGCTGCGAAGAGGTTGCGGCCAAGTGCGCGACGGCAGCTATCACTTTTCAAATTCTCTACGTATATTTCTGTGAAATGGAGTATAATTCATTTAAATAACAAGTGCATCGATTTTGTTCCAAAAAGTCAATTATTATTTATTTATTTAATTAAACAAACTAGCGGGCACATTTTAATAGGCACCCGGTCAAATCATATTGTCCCTTTTATTATTGTATATAAAAAAATCATTTTGATTAAATACGCTATGAATAATATGAGCCGGAGAAAAATATGTGATTAATTGATTTATATTTGATACGGATCCCTAAAATCATAATCATAATTACCGACTGTAATTATTAATTCACTATTGCATAACTAATTAAAAATTGTGATATTTTTTCCCCGCGGATTATTGTTCATTTATCTATCCAATAAGCCCCTGATTTTTTTCATTTCTTTAATTTTGTATTTAATATGTTAAAATATTTTTTATTGATAAAGTATCCGAAGTAGGCGTGGCTTGCGCAAGCCAGAGCACCCGTTTTAGGCCGTATTTTCATGCCTCAGATAAAATTATAAATATTGGTCCTACAGTTCCGGGAGTTGAGATTTTTTAGGTCATTTTCTTCTCTTTTTGAATCTTTTTTTAGATTTGAAAAATCTCAATTAGTTTTTGAGATATTTGCAAAAAACTAAACCCCCTTTCTAATTTTTAGTTAATTGTTTATAACTTTTGCAATTTTTGCAAGCGGAACTTGATTTTTTCAAAAACCATCTATGTGCATACCATTCCAAATCGAATGACACCTCGTTCATATTTTTCCGAGACTGCTGGAAAAAGTCGACCTAAAAGGCACTTGTTGACTAGACTATTAGCCCGCTGCCCGACTATAGAGAAATTGCAAAGTTTTTACGTATAAGGTAGGTAAAATCAATTTTAGCTGCATTAATCCATAAGATGGCCACAACATTTATAATAATCAAAAAAAATCAGTTACCTGGTCAATTATACTTACACCTAGGTTTAGGTACGAACAACATTGATTTCGTTTGCAAAAAAATATAACAAATTACAATTAATCATAGAAAATACTCACAAAAAAATGTCGTATGCCCCTTTCTATTTAACGGACGCTTCTTGTTATTGTTCAACAGAATGCACCAAAGATCAACCAGATTTTTAAAATAGTGTATTGATAGATATTATGGACATTGAATTAATACTTTTCGTCATCTACGTTTGACTCTTTCAAAATAATAACAATATGTCAAACAAATGCTTTCTTGGGTTGCTAGCTTTCTTTCTGGACGTAGCATAAAAGTCATAATTGACGGTATATGCTCCGACACTGTGCAGATTAACGCTGGCGTACCCCAAGGTTCAGTACCTATTATCGCCTACACTGTTTATTCTGCATATCAACGATATGTTGCTAACTGGCAACACTCATTGCTATGCAGATGACAGTACAGTCGATGTCTATTATACTGGCCGAGCAAGCATCTCTCGTGCTAAGGTTGAGGAGAACAGAGTCCAACTTGTGTCCGAAATTGCGACTTCCCTGGAACAGGTCTCCGATAGGGGCCGACGAAATCTCGTCCAGTTTAACCCCTCCACTAAAAAAGCTCCATTCTCTATAGCGCCAAAGTTCCAGAACACTCCTCTTAACCCTAAGATCCCGATACTCTTACAGATGGTAAGAGTATCGGCATCTTAGGGGTCGAAATATCGAGCGACGTCCAATACATTACCGCATTATAATTGCCAATTTTTTAAAGTATTAAAATGGATATAGTATGTCATCCTTAAGAGATAGAGATATGCCATCGCGAACTTTTTTGTAGACCTTTTTAATGTGTACAATACTGTAGTACATTATTTTGATCTATCTCGTAGGGTTCAGCGAGCGTTTGCAATGTAAGCGCAAAAAAATTTGTTTATTTACGATATCACATTAGGAACCTCTAAAATTATCAGTCTTTCTCTACTATATTATGCATGTATTGTACATATAAACCTTCCTCTTGAATCGTTCTATCTATTTAAAAAACCGCATCAAAATCCTTGCGTAGTTTTAAAGATCTAAGCATACAAAATGACAGACAGACAGCGGGAAGCGACTTTGTTTTATACTATGTAGTGATAGTGCATTCTCTAACGACAAATATTGTTAGAACATAAATATTTTGTCATTTGGTATGTGATTAACATGACCTAGATGAGGTACTAAATAAATAAATAAAATAATAATAAAATATTTTTGTTTCGGTTCACCGGTGAATATTACACTAAATCCAGGGGGGGGGGGCAGCTGCCCCCCCTGTCCCTACCTGGGTACGCCCATGAACAGGCCAGTAGTATTTTTCTAGTATTTTTATTCATCTTACTTGAGAGAACAATTGCTTCTTTATTTTTAATACATGACGCCATGACCGGAAAACTAAAAACTATAATATTAAATGGAAACAGATAGCATACAAGTAATACAAAATAAAGATTATAAAATTTACCACAGATTACAACATATCTATATAAATAATTTGTAAGCGTATTGAAATACTATTATAAATGCAAAATTTGTATGTTTGTTAATCCTTCAAGCCGGATTTGAATGAAATTTAGAACGCAGATGGAATATAAACTAAACTATTTTATAATACCAAAATAAAGTTATCGACTTATATCTAAAATAAAATACTTTCTGGACTTACACAACATAGTTATCTTAATTAAATCTTACTGGTACCTGAATCCTTACATCACAACCGACCATCAAGAGTGTTATTATTTTTGTTCCTAAAAAAATGACTTTATCGACCCCTCAATTAAAGGATAAAGCGGTGAATTAGCTAATTAATGAATAAATCGATGTCGGAATGTACTTCCGACGATAGCGTTTAATCAGTGCGTGCAATTTATACGGCGACGACGCTGAAATACGGCTAATGCTCGATCGGCAGCTGAGTGTTATACTTTTGTATAAGGTTTGCGTAGTGGGAAGATACCTACCTATACCTACGCATGTAACAATATTATTTCTATATTTATATATGATGATATAATAAAATTCTGAGTCGAATCTGTACATTAAATATTTTTTTGGAAAATCTTATTGAAATAGTCATTAATATCGATACACAGGCCGAATCTATAGTTTTATATTTTTTATCTATCTATTTATGTGTCTGTCTGTGACCGTATCACGAGAAAACCACTGGACAGATTTTGATGAAATTTGGTGTGATAATAGTTGGTTAACCGGGTCGACATATATATAACATACTTTTTAGTATGGGAAAATACCTCATCTCTGAGAAATCTATATTAAACCTTAAAACGTAAGTAACGCTTAGTATATAATAAATATCATACTTGTAGTTTTGTGAAGGCTAGTAAAATATTTAGAATTACCTAATAGGTAACATGATAAATAATTACTTTATTGCTAAAGAAAAAATTTACAAAGTCTCCTGAAAATATTGACATTAATCATTATCGTATCGAAGAATGTTTAAATTTTTAACATATTTTCTAGCGTACGAGTATTGGACTCTTGCATCAGGGAAAAAAAATATTTGATCGATATATATATATAGGTTTGTTCATAGTATTCTGAGACCAGTCTTTACCAATTAAATATATCTTAGAACTTTGCTTTCAAAAACTCCATTCACGAAAGTTCAATTATACGTCAACTACGACCATTGCATTTTCTTATAAAAATGCGATTTCATTTTAAGAAATACTTGAAATAAAACCATGTTACAAAGAGATATGGAACAATTTAGCTGAAGCAATAAGACGCTGTTAATTTCTATTCGTAGTGAGTAAGTATCGAGAGCAAGCGCAGTGATCTATAGATCTTAGAACATGGAGCAATCTACGAGGTGTAGGTAATGGTGGCAAAGATTATTATTGACCAGACTATGTTTTAGATGAGTTTGAAAATTTATTATATCGAAATAATATATTTTTTGACCGACTTTAAAAGGAGTCGGTACTCAATTTAGCTGTATTTTTTTTAAAGCGTCATGCTTGCCAATTGTGAATTAAAAAAAATGATATACATGTGTTTCATATCAATTGATAATTACCTTCATTCGAATGCAAACTAAACTATGCAAGCGGAGCCACGGGCAAAAGATAGTATTCTTTTATATTTATATAAAGAGTACGAGGGTATATTTAAATAGTGCTCGCCACTCCACGTCCATAAAACTTCTAATTATGGTTCAACATAACTTTTATTTTGTTATCTTATTTAATTGCAATAATTATTTTATCGTAACTTTGTTTTATCGTTTTCCCTTTTTAGATAAGAAATGTTATTTATTTAGTTTTCATATCAATGACCTCATCAACCTTAACTTGCTTATTGTAATCTTTGATTCAGTCAATAACTTTGTGGGTTTTTTGAGTTTAATTTTTTCACTAATTAATTGGTACCACAATACAATTGTTAAAACTTATTAAAAATAATAATTGGATTGAATTATAATAATTTTTAATAAGTTTTAACAATTGTTTAATTATTTCGTTAGAGGGGAATGTTAAATTCGTAAAATTAGGCTCGAAGAGAATTCTTCGAATTTTATTATTGTCAGCAAAATTTCTTTAAATATTAATTAATTATTATTGCCTATTAAGTATTAACGTTCCATTTACTCATAACATTTTTTTTCATACTGACTGTACAGAAGAAATCATCATCCATTCACAAATATGCTTCTTAGTATGTTTTGTATTCCAAATATATATCAATGCTTTCTACATATTACCATTAATTTAAAAAATGCTACTTTTCTATGTGAAAGTTTGTATGTCTGTATGATTGTTACTTCTTTACGCTGAAAGAGCTGGAAGGATTTTTCAAAGTAGGCTATGGAGTAACACAGAGGTATTTTATACAGGTAATTACTAATTCTAGAAACGTCAAAATATCAGCTGTCTTATATTTTATTCTATGGCAGAGGTCGCGTGCGCGTGCGCCGTTAGCGCGCTGGATATGTTATAATGATCGATACTCCCCTCATTTCCACTGGACCTTGCTCCGGTTACGAGGGTCGTTTTACTAAAGCCCGTAGTGTTTTAGATTAATTTATTTGCACTTTCTTTAGACAGCCTTTGTATTTTGAAAGCTTCTATCTTTATTTATTGCCTGATCTTGAAGGATTGATAGAATATAGGGAAAATTAACCTCATTTTTCACCACAATTAATTTACTAAGCGCACATATTATGTTACGTATTCAGTCCTTTTTTAAATCCCATTGCTGGGCACGGGCTTCCTTTCAATACTAGGGCCATAGTCACTACGCTGGCTAAGTGCGAGTTGGCGGACTTCAAATGTCTTTCGAAAACTTGCTAAGTTTTCTCAGACATATAGTTTATAATATTTTAAATATTAAACAGTATACCTAAACAAGATTTCTAAGTAATGTTTATTTATTCTGCAATCCTTTACTAAAAAGCAAAATTATTCAACAAAATAATATACATATATCATAATTTTATTTTCGTTATAATAATAACTTTTCTATTCATAACGTACTGTGCTATAGGATTTTCTATGTTATACATAAAAATAATAGCACATCGAGAATACTTTCTACAATTACATCCGTTTACGTTGTCTGAGAACTAGCTAAGCTGCTTTGGATTTACTTATTTTAAATTTGTTCATATTATAACATTACTAGCTATGCTCCGCGGTTTCACCCGCGTTAAATTTGTTTGATTATAAACGTTAGTTTTACAATAGTGTGTGGAAGTCTGCCCGATTTGCTTCGCTCCCTTCGGTAGTAGGATAATGAAATTTAGCCTATAGCCTTCCTCAATAAACGGGTTATCTAATGCAAAAAGATTTTTTCAAATCGGATTAGTAGTTCCTTAGATTAGTGCGTTCAAACAAACAAACGAACGAACGAACGAACGGACGGACGGACGGACGAACAAATAAACAAACTCTGCCTCTTTATAATATTAGTAGAGATAGTCGTTTGGTTTTTTATAGAAAAAACTTGCTTGATGATGTTCTCCTTAAAAGTTTATTTTTTTAAACCTTATATCGTAATAACAGTTATAATATATTCGTATCAACAGTATCACTAATTAAAATGAGAAAAATAACAGAATTTTGAAAAAAAAAAAACTAAACCATGAAATTGTGTAAATTGTTGTATATAATTAATAGATAATTAGTACCTAACATAATTTAAAATTGATCTTAAATAAATATAATATTTTTGAAATTTTTAATATCATAACATACATTACAAATTAAAACACACATCTTTATTTTACTTAACAGTTAATATTATTATAATAAAAAATACATATTTTATAATAAACAAGTTTTAATTGGTGACTTTCAAGCAAACATGCTGAGTTTATGTTTGAGAAAGCCCAATGTAATTAATTGTAGGCACGCGTTCGTTTACGATATAATAAGAGTTAGAGTTACTGTAGTGAATCAGCGCAGTACACTTATAAAACTAATATAATTATTCGTTATGGACCCTGTTGATTATTTTATGTGCAATGCTTTATAGAGCCTATTCTTAAGCAAAGTGAATGATTCATATCATATTGCCTTATGACTACATAGTGAATGTTTTTGTCGGATAACGTTAGAATGTAAAAGCGTGACCATACAATAATTAGTTATATATAAGTAAATCTGATAACGTTATGGTGTCAGACAATAGAGCTTTGTGCTTCTTTAACTTTACCGTTGTTTAGTTTGTAGTGAAATTTTACGCTCACAGATTTTTTAATTGATCCGTGATATTATAATTGTTGTTTTTTATATATAAATGTATTTAACGCTACGTTTGGTTCAATTTGTAGTGACCTTACTTGCTGTGCCAGCGGTCGTGAGTTCGAGTCCCGCTGGGGGCATTCATTTGTGTGATGAGCACAAACGTTTGTAATAAAATCATGGTGTATATATTTATAATATGTAACTACCTGGCATCCGTAACACAAGCCTCGTAGCTCACCATGGAACTAGATGGTGCTGTATGTCGATGTCCCGACATGTTTATTTATTTATTCATAATATCACAACACAATATAAACATCAATGAGTTGGAGATGGACGGTTTTATTTAGATTCCTTGTACCCAAAAGATCCCACAGAGATGTTTTTAGTCAGATATTATTAACTTTTTTACTAAAAGACGTTAATGTCCCCGACATTGAGAGTATATTGATAAATACTATCTTATATTTAGTTTGTGAATGCAGGTAATACTTTCGTTCCATACGACATACAAGCAAAATATACAGATTTAAAGAAATTTACATTATATAATGACTTTTTCACTATTTTACTAGCGCAGTAGTAAACATAAAAGAAGTGAAATCGTGTCGCCACTATATAATGTAATTACCAAAAGTAACTTATATGTTTAATTTTTATAAATAACTAGCGACTCACCCTCGCTTCGCTCGGGTTCGTCCCTAGGTTGCTTCCCGAAACAAAATTAATTCATTAATTTGTTTTTTTTCCGTGGGACCCTATTTTTTTTCTAAAATAAAATTAGCCTTAGTTACTCCTTATTACATCAGCTATCTGCCAGTGAAATTCCCGTCAAAATCGGTCCAGCCATTTAAGAAATTAGCCGGAACAAACAGACAGACAAAAATTGTAAAAAATTGTTTTGGTATATGTACCGTTATACATCCATATGCATTTAGTAAAAAGCGGTTATTTTAATATAACAGACACTCCAATTTTATTTATCTGTA
This sequence comes from Fabriciana adippe, assembly GCA_905404265.1. Classification (NCBI taxonomy): domain Eukaryota; kingdom Metazoa; phylum Arthropoda; class Insecta; order Lepidoptera; family Nymphalidae; genus Fabriciana; species Fabriciana adippe. The sequence goes on from FR989995.1 coordinate 4,420,113, forward strand.
TAGATTTACTTCTATAGATTTAAAATGATTCAAATTTAAATTTATTTAAAATGTCAAATATTCGCGTAAATCTAAGAAAGTATTATGTTTGAAATTAACAAAAGTTAATTTGAACACAATTAAGTCGTATTAAACCACAGTAGAAGTAACGAGACATAACTATCATTTGAATCATTGGTAAAAAGTACAATAAGATAAAAAACTGATAAACTCTCGCATTCCGTATGGTTAGATGTACCGCATGCGCGGTCGTGTGCATCTCTAGTTTTTGCCAGTTTGTTGCTGTGGCTTTGCGCACTGCGGGTTATTTGTTTTTGCTTATTTAGCTATACAGTTTTGCTAGAATAAAATCACTTATATTACTTATTTTTTTTTAATTATATAAAAATATTGCTATGAATTTTATACAATATTTTCTTAAATATTTATAAAAACATAGGGTAGGTACTTGTTTGTTTATATGATTTGAACACATACGTACGAGTACGTATCTATATGATGTATGACCTTATACTATTCCATTCTTTCGATCGTGATGAAATTTTTGACAGTTTCTTCACTGGTTTGATATTTACTATATAATTATCTTTTTTCTATATATTTAAGTGTTCTCTATACAGATAAATAAAATTGAAGTGTCTGTTTGTAATGTCAAAATAACAGCTTTATATTAAATGCATATGAAATTATATACGATGCTAATGAGAAAAACTCAATTTTTAAAAATTTTGTCTGTCTGTCTGTCTGTTTGTTCTGGCTAATCTCTGAAACGGCTGGACCGATTTTAACGGGACTGTCACTGGCGGATAGCTGATATTATAAGGAGTAACTAAGGCTACATTTATCTTAGAAAATGAATTAGTGTTTCGCTCAAAAAAATTAAAACGTACCTAGGGACGAACCCGAGCAAAGCGAGGATGAGTCGCTCGTTTTAAATAAATTGGAATAAGGATCCATTTATTAGCACGTGAAGTACGAAATAACGTATTGAAAAAAAATATATATATATATTTATTTTCATATATTATAATATGGAATTCCAATGTACCTATTCCAAACATATTGTTATGATGATTCATACGTAACTCATTATTATATATCATACATTACAAAATAAACAATTTTGAATATATTTGTAATATTGCTATTACATGTATATAAGTTATTCAATATTATTACCTTTGTTATAATCAATTTTCTATCAATAACAAAAGATCTTAGATATTTTTTTAGTAACAGGCAATGTTTTCAGGAAAATTGTTGAAATATGGTACTTTTTTAAAATCAAATCTTTAATAGAAGAAATACCTAAACTTGATCTTTTCTTTAAACTTATCGTAATGGAATAAAGCTTGCAATGTGGGTGGCAAGCCTTTCATGGCTTCAATAAGGTCGTGACGCCATCGAGCTACTTGTATACCCTTTATACTGTTATTTTCAGAATATTTATTTTCATTGGTATAATTAACTTTTAATCTATACCTACTAATATTATAAAGCTGAAGACTTTATTTGTTTGTTTGGTTGAACGCGCTAATCTCAAAAACTACTAAACCAATTTGAAAAAATCTTTTTGCATAAGATAGTCCATTAACTGAGGAAGGCTATAGGCTGTATATTATCCCAGAAAAATGTACGGTTCCCGTGGGGTAGATTTATTTTTGTCTAGGGACGAACTCGAAGCGAAGCGAGGGTGAGTCACTAGTTAGTTATAAATATCGACACTTGAAAGTACAGATATTATTACTTAATAGATCTTAATTAGTAAGAATATCTTATTTCTATCAGTGACAAGAAAGCTGACTCGTATTTCATTTAAAAAATTTACATTCCAATTCAGAAGAAGAATGCAGCTAGCATTCTTGCCACAATTCCATATGTAATTTATACAGTAATTAATACGTGTACATTTGTTTTGCATATTTTTATTGTATTTTTCGTTTGGTAATTATAGTGTTCATAATGAATATTATATACGAAATAAGACTATTTATAACTTAGCTTAAGTTGCTTGAAATTATAAGTTACTTAAGATTTCATAGTCTAGTAATGTTAGGTTTTATAGCAGAATAAGAGATAATTTGGCTCGCATTCCGAAGACAATGTGAATGTCATCAAACACATCAGCTACCGCTTGGCACTCGGGTAATATTTTATCCGACGGTCTTCATTGCTCCGATCGAAATTGTGTAGAGATGTTCCTATGCTCTTGTCTATATAGTCGACATTGTGAACTTAATTGGTAAATAATAAAATATTTATTTTATATCAAATTTAATAATAAAATTTAAAATGTATAGTAAGAATGTACATTTTCATAGGTATATATAAAATATGTTTAAGCTGAATTATCGTAGTTGTTACAAATATTACTTTACTAATTTGAGAAAATTGATATTATTATTATAATAATTAATTAAATAAATAAGTCCTCAAAAAGAATGATTCATACTATCGCATCGATAAGCAGAGAAGGGAGATATATTTTCTTATTTTGCCATTGGTTAATGTTACAATTTGTAGAGAAAATATTTTTTTAAAACTACCTTATATTCTAAAAATATACTTAAATAGCTGTTAATATTAAAAACTAATCGATGAAGTCGATGAAAAAGTTAATATTACATCCCTAAAAAGCGAGAGAAAGAGGTGTGCGCCGGTTGCTCTCATTAATCTTTCATTTCTACGTTATATTATTAGAGGAACAGGTTTGCACGGATGCTGTGGGGGGAGGGACGTGAACCCAAGTGAACCCTCGGTAGCACCTGCCGCGTCCGGCCTGCGTAAGGCTGCCTGCACATTGTTTATGAATGCAAAGATATTATATGTATATACAATTCATATACAAAGGGAAATTATGAAAAAAAGATGAAAATATATTAAAATTCTTTGTGAATTCAATAAAATTAATATAATATTATTAGAATGTAATACAAATTCGTGGTTTTGATAGTAAATAAGAGTTTTTACAGCTTTAGTTTTGAATGTATGATACCATAAGAATATGTAGGATAAGCAAACTTTTTTAGTGGCAAGTGAATCGTCACCCTTAGGATTTACTTCTATCCTGTGTAACGACTAGCCAGCATACTACGTTTACCTTAATAAGCCTATGTTACTTTATGTTACTTGACTTTGTTAATGCGACTTTCTTGTTCATGCGTGTATATTTTAATTAATTGGTATTTTGTTACAGCCTTAGCTCATGAATGCGAGAATGATAATAGGTATTTTGGTAAAATTATAGTGGTTGAGTCAAAGCGAATTTTACTACTCACAGCTACTAGTAAAAAGTGATTGTTACAACTTGCCTGATTTGTCTAGTGGTTAGAATTTTCATTGGTAAATCCTTAGGTACAAGGTTCAAGTTCGAGCTATGTATAGTTAGTGCATTTTTCTACGTGTGGAGTTATATTAGAGAAAGTTAACGGTGTTACACCGGAGACTTAAAAATCTCGTAAAACAATAAGTCCGATACTTGATCTAGATGCAGTATTTAGTGTTTCTTGTATCAAAATATAATTGTACAACAATGCTTTAGAAGTAAAGCAGGATATACATATGTATGTATCTACTCGTACTATAGCTCTTGTGCTCTATAATATCTCTTATGGAAGTGGCTATACTCTCAGTAGTCGGTAGGCCGTCGTGGCCAAATTTGTTCAGGTAGACATTATTTAATTCAATTTATATAATATCAATGTAACATAATAAATAATATTATAAATAATAGTTTTTATTGAGTTTTGCTTCGATTTTTTATAGATAGATTGTTGTGTCACTTAGTTTTTATATTTTAGAAATATATCGTTTTATTCTTGAAAGAGATACGCCATCTTTATCAGTTTTGAACCGATTCGAATGATATTTTATGTTAATGAATAATTACATAACCTAGTTTTTAAGACTGACCTCATATTACAAAATCACTTCTAATGGTTGCTTTAATTTTAAGTGTTTTAAAAGCTTGTGTACCTTTTTAGTTCCAAAATTTACGTTATTGTTTATATATATATTTTTTTGTTTTATAATATTTGACATAATTGACATCATTAAAAATTTTAATAGCTTGTAAGCATATAATATATAAAAATCCTGATACATTTATGTTTACTACTAATTGAAAGGAACCTAGAAATCGACAAAGTTGGAAAGCCAATATAACAATAGTAAATCATCAGTGCTAATACTATCGCATTGATTTATATTCTGCCTCAGCTGCAGGCGTGTTGACTGCCGGTCAGCACAATCAACTGTTTATATGTACGGAATCCATATTTTATTATAGGCCCGGAATTATCACATGTTCGAGTATAATTAAATTATTTTAATTAATTTAATTAAATAAAACTATACATTCGATTTTTTTCGTGGATTTATTTTGATTTTTGGTTATCGATACTGATGCTTTACATCATGGTTAGGGGGCAGACTCTTTCTTGTGAATATGATTGGTGTAATGCATTCGTAATTTCGAGAATCAAAAATCAAAATAAATTCGCGAAAATATTCCAAAAAAATAGTTTTATTTAAAACTAGCGACTCATCGAGGTTTATCCCTAGGTACGTTTTAACGGTAAGTATAGAATAGACTATATATATATATATATATATATATATATATATATATATATATTGATTACCACTTGCCTCACGGTGAAGGAAAACATCATGAGGAAACCTGCATGTCTGAGAGAACCTAGCAAGTTTTCGAAGGACGTGTGAAGTCCGCCAACCCGCACTTGGCCAGCGTGGTGGACTATGGCCTGATCCCCCTCGTATTGAAGGGAGGCCCGTGCCCAGCAGTGGGACGTTAAAAAAAGGGCTGAATACATATATACATACATACATATGTATATATAACATAGGTATAGAAAAGTAGGTAAGTATTATAAAAAATAAAAAAAATATGTATCTCTTACTTCAGAAATGATTGATTCCCCATCCAATCTTTCACCACTCTTTTTATCCCCTTATATATGTTTTCCGGGATGAAAACTATCCTATGTCATTCCCAGGGTTTCAAACTATTTCACTACCAAATTTCTGATAGATAGATTTCTTATAGATGTCAAATATTCGCCTGAATCTGAAAGTAATTTTAAGGATTCATTGATTTGTAGTTAAATTGTTTACATTATTATAATATATAAATTGGTAAATATGAACGTGAAATATAACTGTGCTTTGTTTATATTGTTGTAATTGTCGATACGTACCAATAGAATTTAGAAATCATTATAAAAGTTATGTTAATACAAAAATATATCCAACTAAATTCATAAATTGTAAGTTAGCTTTAAGATTTTTTTTAATTATTAATTTAGTCTTATAAAAAAACTCTTTCAAAGGGAAATTATTTATTACATTTAGTTCTTTATGACATTGTTTTTATAATGTGAACCGGGACTTTTATGGCGAATTCTCGTGACCATGGTGCTTGGTGCAGTACCGTAATATCGGGAAATCAACAAATGGATGTGATAATACTGTTCAATGTGTTATATATATGACGCGTTATCTTTATACTACAAACATCATCATCTTTAGTGGTTACTAATCTTGTGGGCGTTATCAGGGCTCAAATAATAAAGACTTCTAAATGCTCCATTACAATTTATTGAGGGAAATCACAATGTTATAAACTTGAAACGGTAATTCTAATAATTTAGAGAGCTAGCGGGTTCATAGTCACCAATCAGACTATCCACATTCAATACCAAAGCATATTACGATCAACCAACGTTACTAAACCACGCATCTACAATGAATATCTCACCATGAATGTCGTGATGGCGTCTCGACCCCGCTCGAGACTAAATCTCTGCTCTAAATTCAAAATCATTTTAAAAGCAATAAAAAGTAAACTAAATAACATAGTGAATTTAAACAATAAGGTTTCACATTCTAACAGAAAAAGGTAACTAAATCCTCCTTCGTCACGGCCGTCCTGCTATTCACACGTCCTCGGGTGATCTTGTAGGGACTGCTCTGTCGCTATTTTCTCCACCACGGTCGTCCTGACGTTCACGCGCCCTCGTGTGATGTTGAAAATTGAACTCAATTGTTATCTATAGAAATTAAAAAAAAAAACAAATTTAGAAAACTTAGCTCGGTCAATCCTGACCAAATAACTGACCACGGTGGCCAATGTCACTAAAACAAGCCATCGGTGCAGTAGATATTATAGTGGAAAAGTACAGACAGACACACAGTATTATGTAATTTGTTAGCTTTATATGTTACCAATAAATTCACACATACTTCATTCACTCTCCCTATCATTTAATAATAATAATAGTTTTCTTCAGGACAAATTTCTCAAAGCTTAATCTTTAAACTGACTGAAACCTAAATACCATACGCACAACTTTTCATTGAGCACAAGTTACAGAAGTGAATCGTATGTCAATCAAGTCAAGTCGGTGCCACACAGGCCAGTCGATGCCACACAGGCCAGTCGGTGCCACACAGGCCACTACTCCGGCGACTCTCGCCACTGAAACTACATTTGCCACATAGGCTTGTCAATGTCGCATAACCTCGTCAACTCAGTCATCTTAGCTTGTGCTACGTAGGTCCATTAATGTTAAGCAGCTAGAGGCTCACTTTAAAATTTTTCAATCACAACCGCCTTTAATGGTACATTCGATCGATTTTTCTGCCAAATAATAGAGATCACTTGCCTCACACATCGAAACAAAATGGGAACATCTCACCATAACACATCCATAGCAGATTAAATGAAACAGTTAACAGATATCCATTTTTCGCACAACCCAAGCATCTGTGAACACCGTCTTCTTCTAGCGTAACGTCGTAACTAAACTGGCTGAAGGAAATCGTCCTCTCTACGCTAAATATTTAAAATTGTTGAAACTAATCATCTGAAAATTCATAATATTTATCATTGTGCCACAGAGTCGTTGCTACCATCGGTCCGATCTAATTATGTTTAATCTTTGCACCATATAAGAATATAAGTGCTTCAAAGATTTCTATCTTAGCCTGCGTATGAAAATGTCTTTGGGATGTACACAAACATTAGCTTTTCTTCGTATCACAATAAATAGAGTTGACTTTTTCTCATATTTCGTTTAAGAAATCTTTCACTTGATGACCTGCTAGAAAACTTCTAAATTAATATCAATTGTTAGATAAAACACCACTTTTAAATCATCTCGATCATTGTACAATTTATGAATACGTAAGACTAATACGTGATTTTCCCAATAAATTTTGCAAATATCGTCCGTTTATTTTCCGACGGTAAATAGTTAAATCTTTTACTCAAAAAGTCACCATTCAAAAATTATCTTTCCTTTAGAAATCCTGAAATAAAGAAAATATAAAGCAAACAATTACAATACAAAACATTTTTTGACATATTCTAAAATTCTGACAAAGTCATATTTCAAAACTAGACGACCTCCGTCCGTCCTTATAAATTTCATCGAACAAAAATATTTCAACGATAATTCTCGTAATTTATCGATTGAATAAATTGACTTTATATTTTAATTTATCCTGAAATAAACAAATTTTCCATTTACTTTTTCCATACATACTCAAAAATATTTTTGTGATAATAATATCAACAAAATCAAATCCAGCTAGCCACAAATCTTTATCAACGTCATGCCATTCCATAAAAATTAAATTGAGACATCTATGATCATTTTAATCTTTCGAGCATCTTGGATATATCATATCATGATTATCAAATTACTGGCTAAAATAGGTAAAAGTAAATCTTCTGTAAAACAACCCGCATATGCATCGCCATTTTGTGCGTCCATTTTCAATAACATTTGACATGGCATTTCGTTTCAAAGGCTGAGAAAATTTTTGCAACAAAGTTTTCAAATAGCCGCTATCATCTGTCTTTGCCCTGTTCTTCGGGTTTCATCCCAATTCTGATGACGCGTTATCTTTATACTACAAACATCATCATCTTTAGTGGTTACTAATCTTGTGGGCGTTATCAGGGCTCAAATAATAAAGACTTCTAAATGCTCCATTACAATTTATTGAGGGAAATCACAATGTTATAAACTTGAAACGGTAATTCTAATAATTTAGAGAGCTAGCGGGTTCATAGTCACCAATCAGACTATCCACATTCAATACCAAAGCATATTACGATCAACCAACGTTACTAAACCACGCATCTACAATGAATATCTCACCATGAATGTCGTGATGGCGTCTCGACCCCGCTCGAGACTAAATCTCTGCTCTAAATTCAAAATCATTTTAAAAGCAATAAAAAGTAAACTAAATAACATAGTGACTTTAAACAATAAGGTTTCACATTCTAACAGAAAAAGGTAACTAAATCCTCCTTCGTCATATATATATATATATATATATATATATATATATATATATATATATATATATATATATATAATATTTTTTAGTAGCAAGCTTTCCCACAAATTTATGTACTAAAAAGTTACCTATCTCCGTTTTACTTAAGCATCCGTGACTGTTATTCTAGGGAACCACTCGATGTATCGGGATCAGACTGCTTCGTTGGTGAAGTAGCAAGCTGCAGATCAGAGAGCATGATATGAAACTTGAAGCCAGAAGGGTTCAAGTCAAGGGTTATATCGGGTTAAATACTTAATAAGTTTTCCGTCACGAAACAGTCCGGTGTTGGGTAGTTGGCGCTTACATTCACCTGCCTCGAATCTATACTAATATTATAAAGCTGAAGAGTTTGTTTGTTTATTTGTTTGAACGCGCTAATCTCAGGAGCTACTAATCCGATTTGAGAAATTCTTTTTGCATTAGATAGCCCGTTAACTGAGGAAGGCTATAGGCTATATATCATCCCGGAAAAATGTATGGTTCCCGTGGGATAGATATGTTTTTGCCTAACCCGAAGCAAAGCGAGGGTGAGTCGCTAGTAACATGTAATATACTGTATAGTCGGCCCTGCCTACCTAATATTTCCTGCACAATTGACGATTCTCAGTGCGATTAGCTGGCATGACTGAAATCGGTAAGGAAGACATTATTACTATCGGGATAAAAAATAACTAATCTATGTCACTCTGCCACTTATGTCAACTCAAAAGATCATAGCAGTATGCGAAAAATCACACACATATATCCACTCAGTGCCGCTGAAGAGTTTTATCTCGTGTATCCAAAATACGGGGCCTTATTACTGCTACCATTCATGAGATGTTTTTTATTATTTTGCCATTATTTACTTTATCGTAAAACCACTTACATTCATTAAATTTGGTAACATAATGCTCAGAAATACATAAATAAAGAAATCGGTATGTTGTAATTGTGTACATTTTTGTAAAATAATACATAAATAAAATGTAAATATCCTCAATTAACTTGTAGTGTGGTGTTTGTATACTTGCAAGTGTTGAATCGTCCACCAATTACTGGTGTGAAGGGTGCCCTGATATAATTGAATGCATGGTTTACGGCTGACCAGACAGCAATCTGTAGGGATTACTTTTCTATACATACTCGTATATAAGGTATTACTTGATAAATGCACATAGTATTGCCACTATTAGTATTAGTGATTTTTTGTTTATTATAATATGTATATCTATGAATATTTTTAGTTATAAATCAGTTATTCGAAAGGGAAACTCTAAATTTTCTTGTATTACATAATAATTATTATAATAGAATTACAAAACATAAAATTATAAATTAACGAGGATAGCGCACTTAAAATAATTAAAATTATATCTAAAAATTACTCAAGAAAAAACAAAGTAAGTATTTCAGTTATATTGTTACAAAAGGCACATATCATAAAACCAGGCAAGCATTACGTTGCGCACGCGCCGCGCGCCCGCCTGAGAAAAAAAACGTCTTAATGGCTAATTTGACGGAACCACGACCTTTGCACTGTATGAGCAAGTTGTTATGAAGCAAAAAATATTCATTATGATAATTAATTCTACAACATGGATCTAGAAGTTCCATATATGTATAAATAACAATATTTATTCATACTGTAATTTAGTTACAGGTTGAAATACTCTGAGGAAAATAGTTGCGAAAAGAATGTAAATATTGGTATCAGTTTGGTTGTAAAAATATAAGAATGGTTACCATAAAAATAGCTACATTATTACTATAAAAATAATTGTTATTCGTAATTCATTTTATTATTTTACGAATATATGGATTTTTTTTTCATAGAAAGAAGATCGGACAGATATAGACTAAGTACCTAAGTCCCGTCACCTCATATTATGAATATATTTTAAAGTTCTCCTGGCCGATTTCGGCTAGTGAAGTCAATCTCACTGACAATGAGACCAGCCAGATGGCGCAGGAGATGGTATAGTGCACAAGTGTACGGGCAGGCACAATTGCACTCTCTATTCCTTTTACTCTCAAAGTCTGATGGGACGATACTTCGACACGACCGGTGAGAGTTTTTACCGACGACTTTACGTATTTTACAAGGCACAGGGGTGTAACACCACCAACTTCCCAACTCTGGGCTACTACTTTAATAATATCTTAACGGAAAACTCAGTAAATAAATTTGTCCTGACCCGGGATTTAAATCCAGGATCTGTAACCGTACATACTAGCCACTAGACCACCACGGTAGTATATATTATAATAATTTGCCAAAAACTAGTAAAAAAAAAACATAATCATTAAAGTCAGAGCGGTCTATATTTAGCCATAAAGAAAAGTTATTAATATACGCTCTGACTGCAATTAAAAGGCGGCCGTGCTATAACTAGGAAGTAGAACTGAAAACAACCTCACTAAACAGTTCAATTAGTGTGAAAACGGTATTTTTTATGATAATAACATACGGTAACTGATGAATATCAATGTTAACCAGTCAAGAAAAATTATGGACAGTAACGATATAAAAACCTTGTCAGAAGGGTAATGTATCGTTCAAGTGGAAATTAAAATTATTTTTATAAGGTTGTTAAAATATAATATAGAATAAATAAAATCTTGAAAGAACACATCTATACCTACTTGCCGACGTTAATGTGCGTTAATGGAATTCACTTTTCTATCTGTGTGGCACAATATTATGCGTATCTCTCATAGCAATTTCTCTAATCTTGAGTTTTCTACGTTTTACGAGTATGTGAGTTATATTTTAAATTTCCCATAAAATACTACTTAAAAACATATATAATAAAAATTAAATGCTGATCCTTAATAAGCGCATCGATTGAGAGCGGCTGGATCGATTTACCTAATTTATTGATAAAATGTTCGTTTTTATGGAAAAAAGTATTTTTTCTTCCAGAAAACTAGGAAATTATTCTTTTCATACATTTTTTAATAAATAGATATATAAATATATTGAAATTTTCACAGTACATATGTCGGGTCAGCTACCATATGAATCCAGACCAGCTACTGTCTTTGAATATTTAAATATCACTAGTTCTGGCTAAAGCTACATATTAAATTAAACGTTATAGTGCGGAAATGGCCTAAGTCGCGTGCCAAGCGCGTGCCAGTCATCCAATTACACTTCTCCACCTTACTTTGTGGCATGGAATATACGCAGCCAAGTGTATCGCCTACCAGGTCAAATAAATAAGCCTCTTACATACTTTACGACTTTAAGTCAACATTTATTTGAAGTTATCGACTGCTCATTCGGCTGTCGTATAACGTATTCTAAGTAGATTGGCCGTGTGCTTGCAATAAAATTTAAGTGGCTCTCTTGAGATATAATAGTTTATGAGCCATTTTATGTAATTCAGGATATAAAATATATTAAAATTTTTAAATAACGCTGACAAATAAGAAATTATGATAAATTTTTGGCATAATATTAACTTAATTTTTATAAGTATTCTTGTAAGTTTTGCATGACATTTTCTGCTTTTGTGTTGTTTAGGATAAAACAATATTTAAATTAACGTTATTTCTATTATGAATACGCAATATAAAACGATTCTTTATTAAAATTTGTCGTAAAGTTAGCACGCAACCTTATTCTAACGTTTTTATACAACCTACATTTCCAGAATTCGTTTACATTTCTTACTAGAGACATGAAGTGCATGCACCTTAGATTATATTATGATACTTAAATTAATTGACTTCTGACGTGAATTGTGCACTATGAGGCAAGTACTCTCTCAGCAGCTTGAGGCTATGAAGTCGGCAATGTGACACAAGTGTGCTTCATCAGTTTACTTTATTACATTTATTGATCCCAGCGGACTAGGACAGTATGAGCGAATAATGTATGCAAGCTACAATTACAATATTTACGTATATACATCTGCACTACAATATCACCTGCGTAGGTAGGCGTAGTAGTCTAAGCGAGATTAGTTGCTGTGATCGAAATTCGGTCAGGAAAACATTATCTATACAGATAAATAAAATTGAAGTGTCTGTTTGTAATGTCAACATAACAGCTTTTTACTAAATGCATATGGAATTAAATACGGTATTTATAAGAAAAAACGCATTTTTTTAAATTTTTGTCTGTCTGTCTGTTTTTTCCGGCTAATCTCCGAAGCGGCTGGGCCAATTTTGACGGGACTTTCACTGGCAGGTAGTTGATGTTATAAGGAGTAACTTAGGCTATTATATTTCAGTAAAAGAATTAGGGTTTCGCTCAAAAAATTAAAATGTACCTAGGGATCAACCCGAGCGAAGCGAGGGTGAGTCGCTCGTATATTATAAACAACGAGCTACTGCGTAGTACCTGGCTGATATTAGCATACCTTACGCGGATGGATTTTGACAGCTTTATTATTATTCTTAGCACATATCATAACTTTTTTCGCTATACAATTACATTTAAAAGAATTAACATACTTAATTAGATTTAACAATCCAGAAATTTTAAATATTATTTTTGGACTACTACCGTAGTCTAAAAATAATATTTAAAACTTTTTATATAACCCACGAATGTGTACACAGGTTTCATTATATTAGCAGTATAAGAACATCTTGTTTGTTGTTATTGCCGGTTGACAGAGGCGCATCGACCCGTGGCAGTAAGTGCCGGCGCTTCCGGTGTGTGCTCGGTTGACATATACTCGTAAGTGTATAATTTGGTAAACAATACATCACATACTTTGTAAAAAATAGAATCCGCTACATTAAATCCTAATATTGCTTAAATATTGTGGGATGTAGATCTCTTAAAAAAAAACATCATCGTCTGTGGTCACGTTTCTATGTATTATATATTTTACATATATTCGACTCATTTTAACGTCGCACTGCTGGGCACGAGTTTCCGTTCCACGTAAAGAGGATTAGGCCGTAGTCATCATCATCACATAAACACCACGCTGGCTATGTGCGAGTTGGTGGAATTTACATGTTATTTTGAAAACTAGTTAAGTTCTCTCAGAAATGCAGGTTCCCTCAAGATATTTTCCTTCACAGGAAGGCATGTGGTAATCATGTTGAGAATGATTCGCACAAGTAAATATCAAGGGTGTGAGAAGACACAAAAGATATGACGTATTTCGTATATAAAAAAATTCCTACAGCCGAACTAATTAATTAGGTATCGCTTCTTTTTTGAACTTTGTTGAAAAGGATGTCGCTAGTTGAACCGGTCCATATATGCTACAAGTTTCTACTACAAAATGTCTATCCTCCATTTTTCTTCTCCTTGTCCTTATCCCATGCTACGTGGGGTAAGCACAACGTGTCTCTTTCTTCCATTTCTATCCTTCAGCCATCTTGTCAGCACACACATCGTTCACATTCATATTCCATATATTCACATTCATATCCCTTTCATACCATCCTTACCATCCATCCATACTTTTCATACTTACTTATTTATCATTACTTTTATATGGCTTTCTTCCTTTCTCTAATTAATTATTATTTATTAAAGAAATACAGATATCTAATATGGATACGGTCTCTTTAAAATGTTGTTATGAACTTAATTAGGTAACAAATTATGACAAAGTTGTTGTATTGTTACTTCGTATGTAGGTACTGAAAAAAATAACCGATTTGGTTTTACATTAGATCTCAAAACATTTTGCGGTAGAAGAACTGCGTTGAGAGACTTGCATTTTTGTATATTTTATTTTTTTTTATATTTTTTATATTTTCATTTATATATTATAAATAGTTCTCCTTTTTCATTATCTGACTTCATTGTGCGACTGTTTTGAAAAAATGGCGCGAATTTTAAAAATACTTGGAAGAGAGTAGGTATGTATGTTACTTTTTTACGCTGCAACGGCTAAACAGATTTAAGTGAAATTAGTAATGGAAATAGCTTATGTTATTTGTATATTATAGATAGTTAAATGCATAACGATTACGATTAGAAAATGTAAATCTTTCCAAAGCAATAAAAATTGAGTAGAGTAACTCACGTTGTAAAATAATATTTTTTATACATAAATGTCGTATTAATCTATAACGGTATTTATTTTATGCCGGAATGGAGGAAGCGAGTTTTAATTAAAAACCGTTAAAACGCACTGATTTCAACTTACGGTTTAGAGTTCTGTGGTAATTGTAACAGAAAGCTAAGATTTTGAATTAGTATTTTATTAGTGAGTTATAAGTTATATTACATGTTATTATTAGATAAAATATTATTCTACAATTATTCAAGAATAAAACTATAAAAATTTAAAAATTATTTTAAAATATTTTAATCGTTATAAATATATCATGGAATTAAAATATGTTTTTTTCACATATTTTTTTAGATTCCTCATGCTTCCCCATTGTCATGAGACCTGCTTAGAAAAGATCAGTTAATTTCTTTTTACAATGTTACAGTAAGTCGAAATAATAAGCAAACACTCTTCATTAAGCATTTCATATAAGTTTTTACTTATTATTTACATAATATTAAAAAAATCAAAATTTTAAATAATTGACGTTTAAGTCAACTTCTGCTGTATACCTCCTATTTTATAAAATCTACTATATTTACAAACGTTTATTGAATGACTTCAGAAAAAAGTGCCTCCTTTACCTGTATTTAGAAAACTGTTATTTTTATATATCTTTTATTTATTAGATGATATTTTAACGGTGGTGGCATATATATTTTTTATTGCACAAACAAGTTATAAAAAAATACATACAAAGTGACGTGGACAAAGGTGGCATATGAATTTCAAGAAAATACTTTGAAAATATAGGTATTGAAAAATGAATAGTCGTCTTTAGATAAAACTAAGATGTTATTTAATTTCTATTATCTTTATTTATGAACTAGAAAGTAACCGAGTTCCGTCTAACCCGTGTGTTTTATTGTACAATGATTGTATCAATGATGAATCCACATCTAACTAGCCAATTTAATAGCATAGTTTTTATATATATTCTTAAGCTTTGCGGGATAGTTAGAAGATACAGAATGTCCATCTTTCAAATTTCAAATTTTCTGCCTGCAAAGGTATCACTAATTAAATATTCTTTAAAAATTACATAATACTTTCTTAGATTTACGCGAATATTTGACATTTTAAATAAAACTATCTTTTCCTTTTTAACTATCTTTAACTTAAATAAAACTAACTTTTCTAACTTTATGCTTTACAATGGTAACGGGAGAGACTAAGGTGTTAAATGTCTCAAAGGCGTTATATAGTTGTTAAAAACAGCCTGCCCACAAAATAATAAAATGGATTCAAAAAATTGAAAAATGGTACCAAAGTTCCTTACAATATTAGTTAATTTTAATTTTAAACATTCTTATAATTTTCATTAGTTTTATAACTGAATATGGAATGTTATATGGAAACATCGGGAACCAAAAATCATATACTCGTAGTTAATGTATAATCATATAGTTAATAATAATAATTAGATAGTTTTATTTAAAACTTAACAATTACATTCAGTTCGACTGTACTGATGATTAAATATTTTCATGGCGTGCCATTTATATATATATATATATACTAGCATTGCCCGCGGCTCCGCCCGCGTTTAGATGATCAAAAATGAAATTCTAGGTTTTACACATTAGTATACTTTTACATACACCACTTTCATTGCGCACTGTATGATTGGTAAATAATGGCAGTGATTGACAATGCCACAAAGGTTCCTCCGTTAATCTCATAGTTGATTTAGTAATATTGCACTTTTTGTTTTAGCAATAACATTTATGTACGTCTATACTTCTGTTTTGTTTGTTTGTTTGTTTAGTTTTGGGCGATAAGCTCTCAAACTACGGAATTAATTTTAATATTTTTTCTAATAGACGGCTATTGATTAATTTAATATTTAGCTGATTATATAAACTACTTAATGGTAACTTTTCTTAATGTTAATTTGTCGCGAAACAGGGATTGGTTAGCGCTGGTTAGTAATATTTTCCAAAACGATTTTAAAAGAAAGTGTAATAAGTAAATCATTCTAAGCAAATACTTTTTATTATTTCATATGGCTCGGCTAATATGATTAAAGCCGTAAGCATTTTATAGTGTCCTTTAAGCCTTTATCTTCCAAGAAATGATGTCCAAAAAAAAAACTAAAAAAGTTGAGATATAACAGTTCCTAAAATACTTTTTCATAGTTTTTGAGATATGGAATATTTTTAGTTACCCGCTTTGTCAGTTTAACAGCCATAACCTTGTTTTCCATAAAATGTTATAAAAAATTATGAATCGAACTTATTTTTACGGTTGATAAAAAGTGTCGATATTGTGGAAACGTAAATGTTATTTGTATTTATTTTAGTGTTAATCTAACAAAACACGTAAGTAAGAAAAACAACACAGTATTTTGCTATAGGAAACCTATAATAAGCGAGTTGGAGTTGCCCAATTTTTAGATTAAAAGATTAAAAAATATTAACATTATTTACTAAAAAAATAAAAACTTATAAATATTTTTATTTGAAAATTGTTTCGACCAACAAAATATTACTAATATGTTAGATACTAATTTATAAAGCTTGTTTGTCTTTATTTTATTGAAAATTTGAACACGGGCGGGGCCGCGGATAATTTAGTAGTAATTCTAATAAAGTCATAGAAAGGTCACATCTGTACATTTTTTTTTTGATTAAAACTACGCATTTTAAAAACACATGGCGACATCTATTGTCAAATATCTAAATAACACATAAATAAATTTTCATTTAAACAACTATTTTAATGAATAAAATAGCGCTATTGATATTTCTTTTAAGCTTTTTTTAATAGTTTTAACATATATAAGTTACCTTGTTAAATGTTAATAGTACCATCGTGCTTTTATTTTAACCAGTTTTTGTATTTTTTCTCATAAATAAAAGACCATCCTATATGTTGAGTCGGATAACCTGCTATCACCATACCAAATTTCACCAAAATCCCTCCAGTGGTTTTTCTGTGATGCGATGCGACGTGATGTGGTCACATACAGACAAACAGACAAACAGACAAACATTCTAAAAACTATAGATTCGGCCTCTATATCGCTAATAATGAATATTTCAATAAGATTTTTCGAAAAATATTGAATTTACGGATTCAGCTTCGTTACAATTTGATTATAATATGTGTAGTTACTAATTTATAATGCCAAAAAGTTTGCTTTATTGAAGATTTGAACACGGGCGGGGCCACGGGTAATTTAGTAGCAATTCTAATAAAATTGTAGAAAGGTCATATCTGTACATTCATATTTTTGGCATTAAAACTACGTATTTTAAAAACACATGGCGACATCTATTGTCGAATAGGTACCTAAATAACACATAAGTATATATTAATTAAAATAACTATTTTAATGGATAAAATAGCGCTATTGATAATTTGATTTTCAAGATAAGCTATTTTTAATTGTTTTTACCATATTTAGTAAGTTACCTTGCTAAACTGTTTACAGATAGTATCATCGTGATTTTGTTCCAACCAGTTTTTGTATGTTTTCTCAGAAATGAGATATTTTCCCGCGGTAAAAAGTATCCTATATGTTGGCCCGGATAACCAGCTATCATCATACCAAATTTCATCCAAATCCCTCCAGTGGTTTTTCTATGATGCGGTAACAGACAGACAGACAGACAGACAGACAGACAGACAGACAGACAAAAATTCTAAAAACTATAGATTCGGCATCTGCATCGATAATAATGTCTATTACAATAAGATTTTCCAAAAAATATTTAATGTACAGATTCGGCTTAGTTAGAATTTTATAATATGTATAGATATATATATCAAAAATTTGGAAGTTTTTAACACTAATCATCATCAAATAATGTAAGCCCTTATTATAATTAATTTAAATACCTACTAAATGAATAATATGCTTATAAATTTGAAATATATTTAGAAAATCTATTTTTTTTTATTATTTTCTTTTTTAAATTATATAGGTAATGATTAGTAGAGAACTATATATAACGGTTGAGTATGTCGTCTGTATGTCACAATATTATCGAGAGTGGTTCCGTAAGCAATTTTCTTTCACCGTTTATTTCGAATGACGTTACGTTTGCACAATTTGTACCGGCGGCGTAATAGCGTACGCTTTGAAACAATCTTTAGTTTCAATGATAGACTTTCCTTAGTATTTTTTTGCTATTTTATCTTATTTAATATTGTTTGATCAATGTAGCATGTTTATGCGACATCGAACATCATAAATTTAACTTTCAGATTGAAATCAAAATTTATCATAGTATGACCAATGTTATATACCTACATAATACATATTATTACTTGTACATTGCATCTGATTAAGAAAGACTATTTTAAAAACAACATTATGATTTTTGTTATTTGTTATTTTTAATTACATTTTGGGAAGTCATCTATGTTTATGAGTACAGAGTTCTTTAAGCTTTTAAAATGAAAATAGGATCATGACTGCCGTCAACGGACATAATATGTACTCGTAGGACTGTGAGACTCTAGCTCACTGAAACTACTGTGGAACGCTATCGCTATAGTGCAATTGGGCGGTGTAGAATCGCATGCATCACACATTACAAAGTTCCCAAATTTGATAAAATTACATTAACTCAGCTTAGCGCACTTAGCATATATACTTATTTTATGTATTCAGCCCTTTTTAATATCCCACTGCTGGGCACACCCTCCCTTCAATACGAGGGGGATCAGGCCATAATCCACCACGCTGGCCAAGTACGGCTTGGCGAACATATATGTAAACATAATACATATACCTGTGTTTAATCTCGTCAATTCGCATTTATTTTCAATAAGCATGTGTTCCCCTCTGCTGAGCACTGGGAACTTCACGGCTCCTTTGTTGCAATTACTGCATAATTTACTTGCTCATACATATATCACTGAGAATCGCTGGGATTTTTTTTGGTTTGAATCCTTTTTTGTTATATTTTATTTTCAATATGAAATGTGGTATACAGCATGTATATACAGCTAACCAAAGTTGCTGACCCAAATGGGGTTTTTCCGTTCTTCCTTTTAATATGTAAGCTTAAATCAAGAAGAGGTACATACATTGGTTTTTTTAGCTCATTATCATTAGATTTTTAAGCTTATCGTAAAATTTAGAATTTGTTTTTATTAAAAAATAATTATATTGGAAAATTTAATATAGTTTAATTAAGCAAAAACAAAAAAATAATTAAGTTAAATTAAACTAAAGAAACATATTTACATTTACAGTCGATTTTGCGTGAGAATGCGCGCTCGTCCGGTTTTCTCAGACCGACTATCACCTTTGATTACTGTTTGCAAATATGTGCCGTAAACATAAGTGACACTGTAATGTTTGTGAAAACGATACGCAAGCTTAAGTTCCTTTGGAAAAGGAAGGTAAGGCGCGTGTAGTATTGCTTTAAATACGCTCGAAATGCGCACGTATGCTAAATTTATTAGTTTCAATGATCTTTATGTCTTAAAAGACTATGTATTGTAGTTTAGACTGATATCTGCACATATAATAAAATTCTAACTGAGTCGAACCTGTAAGTACATTAAATATTTTTTTGAAAATCTTATTGAAATTATCATTATTATCGATACACAGACCGAATCTATAGTATTTTGAATTTTTGTCTGTCTGTTTGTCTGGGAACACATCACAAAAAAACCACTGGACAGATTTTGATGGAATTTGGTATGATGATAGCTGGGTATCCAGGTTAAAATATAGGATACTTTTTACTGCGAGAAAATATCTCATCTCTGAGAAATCATACTAACCGTTAAAACGTATCTAGGGACAAACCCGGAGCAAGAGTGAGTTGCTAGTTGTATATTATATATCTATCGACGCTATTTGTACAGATTTCTATGAGTACTCTGTGTTCTGGTAAAGGAAAAACGTTGTAAAAAGACGGGGTTTATTATTGTATTGTACTCACTACATAAAAAAAGAACTTTAAAAAAGTAGAAAATTATAAACGTATATAATCTCTAAAAGTATTTGCACAACTTTGAATGAATGAACTCAAAAAAAAAAAACGAACATACAAATGAACTTAAACAAAAGCTTGTAAAGTTGCTGAACTTTGACAGCTACTTGGTTCTTTCAGCCTATGCTTCTTGAACATAGGCACAACTAACTAGTAACTACTATAATGTCTCGACTTATAATCAAAGCATCATCTCCTAAATCATATAACATCACGAAATTTTAAAATAATGACCATATTAAATTTAAAACCGTTGACAGTTACGGCCTAGTTACTGCGGTATTAAGTTGTAGGCATGCATATGTTATTCTATAAGTTAAATAAAAATGTACCAACCCACGAAATAATAAAAAAATCAAGATATAAATTATATTATAGAGTTATTATGATTTAATAAGAAATAACTAACAATAAAATTTATTATTTAAATCAAGTTATATTTAACTTAAAAAATGAAAAACGCGCTAGAATTTAGTTTTAAAATACTGTCTTAATATTATAAAAATGTGTCTTAGGTCATTTTGGAATAACTGAGCTCAATTAAGCCACTCATGTCATTATGAAATCTTCAATGGTAACCTGTTATTCTTTGTCGTGGTTTATGCTCCCGCGGCGTACGCGCTCTCCCATGACGAGTCTTGGGCGGCAAAACTTCACATAATGCGAATGTACTTAATAAACCAATTTGTCAGATTTATTATTATTTTGTTCTATTGTTCGCAACAGGACACGTGAAATTTAACTTATAAAGCACACAATTGATTTTAAAATATCTGAAGTTTAAACTTTAAGTGAGATATGGTTAGTAATAGAAATTAAAAAAAAACAAATTTATTTTAAATATTATAGAAAATGTATCGTATTATGTAGATGCAATTTAAATTTCTTATTTAAGATACTTTTTTACTAACGTAAATCTTCTCAAAATAGAAGATATGTATGTTTATCTTTTGTTAAACAATCTACGCCACGTTTTAGAAAATTTTATTGCTGACAGTAGTTAGGTCTATCTAAGTACTTTTCATCCAAACTCATCCAACTGTTTCTCCATGAAGGAGTAACAAACGTACAAAAAATTAAAGAGTGCGTGTATGAATGTGTACACGCGCAAGAAGTAAAACTTCTGTAGGTTATCGGTACTCTTTATGAAGTTCAATTTATGTTTATTATTTTATAATTAGGATAGGTGAGATACTAAAAATAACGCATATTATGCTTATTACAATCATATGTTTATAGAATATCATTTAAGGAAAGAATATAATATTATATATCATTCGTCAGACAATAACAACGGTTACCATGGCAACAAACGTACATTTTTTCGTAACGCATTCACCAGCTCACCCCCTAAGTCAAGCGTGCGTAAAGAAGTTTTACTTCAAAAACTTTCATATTTATAATCGTAATATGATTTATTAATCTTTAGGTTTTTCGTTATATATCACTCACTATACAAAAAAATATATTAACGATCTATACCGCTACAAAGTATAAAACAAGCTTTATTCTAGCATGACCCCACATACCATAGGGCACGATACCATAATTACTATTCTGTCCCCTGACATTTCTCGTCAGTGGCCACGGCGTCAAATCATAGGTTTATATTGCCCAGATTATAGGGCTACATTGAAGTACGGTCGAGTGACCAAAGGTAGAGACAACGGGTCGAACGCATAAATTGTATGTAGATAAAATATTGTTGTTATGATCAATATTATTATAAAGTACTTGTTTACTTTTTGCATAGATAACTAAATACGTACGTAATATTATATTTAATGGTCCTTTTATCCTTATATACATAGACAAAGACAAAACAGTTAAGTACCTTTTTCTTCTTTGTTTGACAACCGATTTTCTTTTTTTTTTGTTTAGTAGCTATTGACTATCTTAAATAAATTAAAAAAGTGGTTATGGTTGAATTTCGGACTAAACGAACATTAGTTATAGTAAATAAGGAGAGGATCTTTCCTTCACACGTTAACTGAGCAATCGATGTAATATTGACCGATTTCAAAAAGGAGGTTTAAATTGGGTTGTATTTTTTTTGTGTATAGTTATGCTACGCAATATCTTCACTAATTGTAAATTGATTTGCATAGTTCCTATTTAAATGAATAGGTTATACTCAAGGGTTCCATATAAACTTCAACAAAAATTATACCACTTAGGAAAAAAAATACTATTGAGGTGATTTTAAAGCCATGAAACATCCTAAAATATAAGCACACAGAAACCTAAACCGCGATAAATATGTATGTAAATATTAATTTGGATATTTGTCTGAAATGGGACTCGATCCCACGACTTTCGGCACAGATTCGTCGTCGTAGACTTTAAGCTCTCCTCCCGAAACCTTGATGTGTTAATAATGAAATGTTTATTATTTAATTATTTTTAACATTAAAAATGTTTTTTATGGCTTCGGTATATGCCCGATTTTCAGCGTAATTTCGACATGCTTGTTGTTGTGGGTTTTGGGACTACGTGGCTGATTGGGATATCAAAATACGCGTTTCAACAAGGGCTATGAAATGCTGTTTTTTTTTGAAAAAACTCAAAAAGTTTTTTAAACTCGAAAAAATGTGGAAAATGCGATCGTTTCGGTCAGAAAAAAAAACATATCTCAAAAACGAAATGAGATATCGAAAAAATAAAAATCCCTGGAGATATGACTTTAGACTTCATTTAAAAAAATATTGGAGGTGCGTATCCTTGCTGGATTATTCAAAAGTTGTATCTTTGTGAAGCAGAGTTTATGCGCGGAGAGAGCGTGAGCGCGGTATGAATATTTTATAATGTTTTGGAGCATGATTATGTTTTTGGACAAAGTGATTCGTTGTAAGTAAATAAATAAATACGTATTTAAACTAATAGATAAAGTTATTTAAAAATTTTAAAATTTTGACTAGAGTTCATTGTGTCAAATATGTGGCGCTCATTGTTCTAAAAATAAAGTTTTTTGAACGCGTGTACAACGATTGTGTATTAGCTCGTAAAAAATTGTAACAGTTTTAGAGTTAGAGTAATAATTTTACTATACTACTACCTACTTTGTATTTTTTTTTATAAATAAATAAAATTAATATGTTAAAGAATTTAATTGAATTCATTTGCCAGATTCATTTTCAATGTACACGAAGGTCGTGGCAGACACGAGGTCTATGGATTTTTTTATTAAATTATTTTCTATGTCTCTACACGTTTACATTTTAACTATTTCAGACATATTCTTCACTACTCTACAGTAACGTATACAAAATATATCATATGTTGAAATTTTAAGAGCCAGTGGCAATACGATTACCCGAAAAACTAAGTTAAGCGGTATTAAAACCACATATGCACGTCTGTGATTTTTATATGCAAATCTATTTTAATATTATTGCCACTTGTTACTATTTTTTCATATGTGAAAGAATCTACAAAATTTTCAGAAATCTAAAACACTTGAAACTTCATTATAACAGCGTGGTAGTCCATGGCTTAGACTCTTCCTCACATTGAAGGTGGCCTTGTGCCGCACAGTGAGATGTCTAAAAGGCTAACAATTGTTTACTATCCAAAATTCGTAAGCGTAAGAAAAACCATGCATCTAGATGTAATTTTTGATGTACAAAAAATATTAAAAAAATAACATTCATACCTACAACATCATAATCATAGGCAATTGTCTTAACACTAGAGAAAAAGGTAAGAACTAAATAAGGGCTCAACTATATTCTTTACTTCCGATCTACGAAGGAAAGTAAATACAGATAAAAAAAATATTTCTATAATTTAATTTAAATATACACTAGCAACATTGTCTTTAAATTATCACTTTGAAAACAGCGAAACTGACACATTGACTTCTGTAGCGGGAAATCAGTACGTAAAAAATAGAACGGAAACACCCATCGCACCAAGCCCAAGCGTTCAAGACTGTAATTATTAGCTTCACCGGATACCTAGCAAAAACTTGCTTCTACATCGCGTATGGAAACCTACAAGTTTGTAGCACTGTTTAGAAATATATTCAAGCAAATATATACCCTAATTTTTAATACAAAAGGTCGTAAGTCCCATCATATTTCGTGATTTTGCAGGTTAAAGTAAGAAAGTACTAACTAATAACTGGCACGAGCCAAACATTAATATGATGGGAAGAGAAAAACATGATTGCCGCTCCATGCGCATACTGTATCATTAAGGTGAATACAGAAGGATTTTACTTTTTGCGTTTATATCTTTATAATTTTTAAAGTGCCTGTTTTTCAGTGATTAAACATGTCAGCATACCTTTATAAATTATAGCAACGACTGCAATTATACGAATCGTATACTATTCAACTGACTGGTTCACATAATATAATAGCTTCTTAGATTTACACGAGTATTTGATATTATAAATAATTTTTTTTTATTTTCGTCGTGATTCGCAGATTAAAACATCAGAAGTGTGAGACCGGTGTGGGATTTGAACTTGCTTTAATTGGATTACTAAGCATGCACGTTACCACTGGGCTAACTCTGCCTTTTTCTTTTTCCTCTTTAGGTATCTAATATAACATTATACTTATAGAAAATATCGTGTAATTTGTATAAAATTTACTTTCGGAGTCACGAGACATCTTTTATAGAAGAAGATCTTCTTTTACATATATAAGTTTAACTATAAAAGCTATTACACACCTCGGCCTATCAGTTTTCGAATCACACTAACACTTGTTACCAACCTGCTGAGCTCTCGTCAAAACGGCAACAAATCATCTAGTAAATATCAATTTTGAAGTCATCAACCACAGTCAGTGTGTACTAAACCGATGAAGGTTCATCCCGCGTACTACTAATTACTAATATATGTACATATTGAATGGTTTTTTTTTTCACATTAGGATAATTATTAGCCCTTTACTATTACCATAAATGTATTGTAATACTAAAGTATGGCATATGTTGTGATACAAGCGATGTCTTTTAATCGGAGTTGTACTTATTCTGTTAAGTGCAGTATTGGGAAATCAGCGAATCAGCAAGTTTTGGTCTCAAGAATGACAAGGGAAACAACACAGAAGTGTTGTAGCTATAAAATATAAATACTAGGGTTAGAATGTAAGAAAAAGAGCATGAGGTAAAACATGAAAATATAAGGTCAATATAAAGAAATTGATTAAATTATTTATTTTATACTTTTGCTCTACCGCAAGAATGATAACATGCATACATACATACATAAGCTCCAAGCGTATTTTACAAAATTTGAAAGAAACTGGCCAAATAATTAATAAGGTCAGATATGCTGTGAGGATCCTATTTAGGAATACGATTTTATTTTATTATTATTAAATACATCATTTATTATAAAAAACAAATATAGTACGGAACCCTCGCTGTGTGACGTCGGTAAATCTTTGACCAAAATTTCAAATACAAAAAATAGCAAAAACAAAATACGTAGAAATAACGAATTCAATACATTTAATGGTTTGACTTCCAATAGCAAATTTCTTAGGTCTAGAAAAAGATATCTCGATCAGGATGAGCGGGGAAGAACACCGGTCGCTAATGGCAAGAGCGAGCGATAAATATTCATCGCGGCAAAAACATGGTGCTCGCACGCGCCGACGCCAGCCATCGCGCTTTCTTCCCTGCGAGTAATGACTTGCAGTGGTATGGAGGAGGCTTTTCTATAAATGATCACTAAAATATATTTTTTTTACCACGAAAATGGTGGAAATCATAACGGTGCACTATATGTGTATATATGGGAATAATTATTACTGATTACCAGTAGGAATATGGTAATTTACGTAAACAGCTCTCCCAAAAACATACGTTTTAAATGGAACACTATTTGTGACGCTATGTTTTTTTAATAACATTATATAATGTTCTAGGAAAAATTTCGATTGATTCTTTATTGACTTAAACAACTATGTAGAATCAATATATAATAACTACATAAGCAGTTCTAGCTTTATATAGTATTAAGACCTGAAGCATAAGTTCTACACTCTACAGTATTCAGTATGTTTAAGTTACTAAATTCTGTAATATCAATTTATTTTCTTTTTCTAACAATCTCATTGATTATGAATCTCAAAATCTAAATTATACAATAATAATAATAATAAAAATTAAATAATTCGGATGTTAGGAAATAGTTTTAAATTTTATAACAATATAATTATACTAAATCTATACTAATATTACAAAGAGGAAAGATTTGATTTTTTGTTTGTCTGTTTGTTTGTACTGAATAGGCTCCGAAACTACTGAACCAATTTAGATGAAATTTGGTAAGATAGTTTGAGACCCTGGGAAGGGCATATGATAATTTTTATCCCGGAATTCATCCTTTAAGGGGTTGAAAATGGGGAAGAAAGTTTGTATGGGGAATTAACCTAGGGACGAACTCGAGCGAAGCGAGGGTGAGTCGCTAGTTAATTATAATGACGTTTTTTTCGATTGTGCCGGATTGTAAAGAATATAATATATAATTATTTTAAATATGTACATATATCTATTTATTCGTAACTCAATGTAGCAGCAATGGTCGGTGCTCTCGATCGCCGCAGGTCAGCGCTAGAAAAAGTTACGAGGCGATACGCGTATGTGCGCGTGCGCTGATCGCCCCGTTTTACTTTATACTTTAATTTCTTCAACAGTAATAAGAACGTATTTTATGCTATTAAATATAATTGCTACATATCTCTGTTATTTATTTATTAGTTTAGAGAATGGCTTTTTGGAGTAAAACTTTTCGATAGTAGTTTATTTTTATTTTTTAGATGTACATGTATATTAATTAGGTGGTTTTGTGCAGAGCTCTTTTGGTGGGTCTCTAGATGCTCTTCATGTTTACGACATTACGGAAGTTCCCAGACAGTGAATAAACTATCTAAGCAATCCCTCTTTTTATTGACGAAAACCGTATGAAAATACGTACAGTAATTTCTGATGTTAGCCGAAACAAATACAAATTCATCGCGGTGGGGGACTTTAATTATATTATATAGTGATTTTTTATATACTATGTAAATATATTTTTTTATATTTACGTAAATATATTGTACATTTATTATTACTAGTGATTGCCGCGTGGTTGAAAATCAACCGTAATTCATTAAGTTATATATTTATTGTCTTGAGTATATTACAATATTAATCTATTCTCAATTTGAAAACAGACTTTAACAATAAACAAAAGAGTATATATGCGTGTGTGTCAAATACATGGTAGTGTCTGTATTGTTTTTTTATTGATTTAATGTATTTTTTATGCATAATTTTTAAAAAATATTAGCATTCTGCACTCCTTCTCTATATAAACTATAAGTGTGGGAAATTTCATACTCCTCCGTCCACACAATTTTCGTAAAAAGGGGTACAAAGTTTTTGCTTCATGTATTAAAATATAGATACGTAGGTTTGTGTATGTAACAGTATCAAATATTTTTCCTTCTTGTTCCAAACCCGCGGGTCCTTGTTATTGACTGGAAGACATTTCTTTAAAAGAAAACTATAAGTATGGTATTTTAAAATATATGTACATACATACAATTTACAATAACTTAATACTAGTAACTAATTTACATTCATCTATACATATAATAAAATTCTTACTAAACCGAATCTGTACATTAAATATTTTTGGAAAATCTTATTGAAATAGACATTATTATCCATACAGAGGCTGAATCTATAGTTTTTAGAATATTTGTCTGTCTGTGTAACTGATAGAAAAGTACTGGACGGATTTTGATGAAATTTGGTACACATAGCTGGTTATCCGGGTCAACATATGATATACTTTTTACTGCGGAAAAATATGTCATTTCTTAGAAATACATACTAAACCTTAAAAAGTAAGTAGGGATGAACGCGAATGGAGCTAGGGTGAGTCGCTAGTATTCTATATAATATGATATATTGAAAAGGTATATTACATAAAGTTATGTTTAAATAAAAACAACACTGCAAAAATGACATAACGACGTATTGAGTTGAGTACAATTTTTACCAATTTCTTATATTATATACGAAATGCCGACGAACCGGCTATCAATGAATATTGAACCCGCACTCGTACGAAAACACCTAATCTATTCAAGTGGCTAGCCGCAGAGGTCACGCCACGAGTGACAAGGAATTACATATACTTGGACCACACGATAAAAGAGGACGCACAACCGATGTAAGGGTCAAAAGGCTACCGATATGTCATAACCTGTTGCGACGAAATAGCTATACGCGATACGTTGCGTGAGAGACAAAGACCAATACCACAATGACGTGAAGGGTTACATGTCAAATAAAGTGTCGCGGCCTGTGCAAGGGAGATGCAAATATATTTTTATCGTTCGAGAGTGAAGGACGGTTTAACAGAGGTCAAAAGACGAGCGTCGGCAACCCTGACCTCTGAAGCCAAGTCGTGGGCCGGACTAGGTGGTAAATAAAATGTTTAAAATATTTCATGGGAACGTAGAGCGGATTGTTCACAGTTTTCAATGGCACGGTTCTTAGCGAGTTATAGTTTCCTCTAGCTGTTAAAATAACTATGGGCATTGTATTGTTTCACTTGTCTGTACGTGGATTCGAATGGTAAAATATATTCGCTCTCAATTTACCTGCGTTTGTATTGGACGTACCTACTGTGCTCTTGATAGCTCAATTATTTGTTATGAATAATTTATAGAATAAGCCTGCGAATTCTGTTATGTTGTTTCTTTGGCAATGACTACATCTTAATATTACCTATATTTGTTATAATATGGTACAGTGTAAGTAATAAATAATTGTTAAGTTGTTTTAGACATTTTAACTTTTAAAATGGATGTTCTGCGAGGCACGCACTGATGGTTTTGTTGCTGTCATAAGAAAGAGGATCGCATCTCTGAGACGGAGGATAAGTGACAGTACAAATTCTATCATGCAAGCCGTAGCAGGCAGCTACGACTCTCAAATTTTGAGATTTTGGGCCAAATTTCTACAGTCATAGTATATAGGATTTCTCATGTTATGTTTTAGTCTAAATGTTTAATTTTATTGTTCTTAATGTAGGAAACTTTTGTATTTATTTTATTTAGTATGTAATTTAATTTTAGGTTGATTTATCTCCTCTCAAACTGTATGGAAAAGTCTTCCGAAATAAAGATTATTATTATTATTATTATTACTTGTATCTCTTTGGAATTAACGGGCTCGAAGGAACCCGGTCCTTTGGAAGACTTGCGTGGGGACATAGGTCCAACACGTAGAGGCCCTTTAAGAGATTCAAGCTTGTTTAATGTGACGCATCAGCCGGGATCCATCTCTGAGTAACCCATAGGGAATTGCCCATAGATGGCCTCCGGATAATGCGTAGGGACTATGGAAAATATGGAAAACTATATAGGGTTATGGAATGGAGTTTGGATGGACTAAAAACGGGCTATTGGATGAGACTACCGGACGTCCGCCTGCTCAACAGTCTCACATTGAATATTTGGCGGACGGTGACTCACCTCCCACTAGATGGGCCCCCACAAAGCGGCATAGTGCCTTGGGCGCAACATCAGCGTGGTCGGCTAAGGGTGTTGAGAGGTGTGCACCGGTTTCACCATCGCGAGAATGCTCGTGAGCGGGTTTCTCCGTTATTACGCAGATGAGCACTTCCACCCTTTCGAGCACTTGGCTCTTGCGCTCCACTCTAGACGGCCAATGAAGGCAAGCCAGAGGCGGGGGACAGATGTTGTTTCCCCCGGGAGGTCTCAGGTCCGTGGTGTCGCCACTCACCAACAGCTCGCCACAAGCTGCCCTGCGGGCTTATTATTATTATATTATTATTATTAACCGACTTCCAAAAAGGAGGAGGTTCTCAATTCGTCGGAATCTTTTTTTTTTTTTTATTATCAAAATTATTCAAAACGGCATTTAATGGCTTATAACTTAAAAAATGGTTAAACATAATTTAAGCAACAGTTAAAATTTAATTTATTATAATAATATCGCAACCTTCATAAAATAATGCTATGTTAAAAATAATAATATAAAATATTTTTCCACAACAATTAAATATAATATCTATTATAAATGTATATAAGTACATAAAATTGCTATACGTACGTTAATAGAAATCGCCCAGCCGTCCCTGATCTCTGCACTAATGAATCGGGACAGCATAATTAAACGCTGCCGATCCGTTCAGAAACTAATATGTTACATTGTGTTACACTAATATTGCGTACAGCTGAAATATCAAAAAAAAAAAACAAAACTATAATATGCAAAAAGAAACAAAAAAGGTTTTAGTTATTGTGTATATTATGAATATTTTTTTTTATGAATAAATAGTTAATGTGACGTTCCGCCAGCCAAATGGCTTTTGCGAAAGACGCGGATTTTATACAAATACTATGAAAATTAAATATATATTGTGATTTTAAGTTAAATATAATCTAAAATATCTAAATAGTGTCTTGGTGTTGAATGTAAAGTGCGAATAATCTGAAAAGTGAAATTTATTATATAATATTAGTGTAGAAAGCGATGATAAGAATGTTTACACCCGAGTTTCATTTCTCGAGTAAATTATTGGAGTTGTTAACAAGAGGCAAGTATTATTAGTTATAGTAAGTTGTGTATAAATATAAATTACTGATTTGTTTTCTATTATATGGCATTTTTGACCCACATCAAAAAGGAAGAAATGTACAATACATTTTTTAATTTAACTATGTACGAGTATATTATGGGATATCTTCGCCAACTAAAAAAAAAATATTGTCAAACTCCACAACAATTACATTTCAAAGGAATTAAAATGGATTTTGAATGTGAATTTAGAGTTGTTGTTGTTGTTTTTAGTTTATTTTAACCTACAAATATATATATATATATATATATATATATATATATATATATATATATATATCTGCGCATCAAGGTATTTTATTGATTTTCCATTTTCATTCTGTCACCTGCGGGGTACTAGGATAGTCTTCTTATTCGTCTTCTAGATTCTGTTGGGTTGTGATAGCTTTTACTCACTCACTTTATTAACATTTGATAATATGATTAACACAAAAGATCTTAAATTACTTCATTTTTTTATTATATCAATTTAAAAAAACATTCTTTTGAACTTGTTCGTTTACTCTATTTTAGATTCACAATTTTAGATAATAAACAATCAAGGTGGCACCGGTGTCTCCACTCTTTATACCAAAAGCGCGGGAAAAAACAACCACGTTTTTTTTTAATAGTGTTACCCAAATATCGAATGTGATTCCATTTGTGTATGCAATACGGATGTATCAATTAAATAAATATATTTTTTTAATAATTAAATTCTACATTGTTACGTTATTTATTACATAGTAAGAAGATAAAACCTCCTTCTATTAAAAATAGTTTAAAGCTATGAGGATACAAAACTTTTTGTATAATTTAAGTCAGCCATTTCATTATTATAATACCATACATTAAAAATACTATTTGTAAGTAGCTGGTTGACAGATTATAATATATTAATGTCATACAGTATAATAAATAAACTTGGTCGTCATGCAAATGATTGACAAGTACATAATATTCAATAGACGAATATCGAAAGGAAGTTACAATATCGCAAGGATAAATATAAATAAATCTTTTGTTGGTTTCAGGAAACGTGCAGCGCGATAGCTTCACTTTCGCACCGAGTAATGGTAAGTCGAATATTACATGAAAAATTCGAATGAGTGAGTTTATGTGTTTGATATTTCTGTACACTAATACTGATATATTATTTTAAGTTAAATTCAGCCAAAAAGTAGCATTTATCGTGTTTTAACATATTGGCAATTTTTTTAATCTGTTATACATATATTGAAACTTTTTTATATAAGCTAATAATACCTTTGATGAAAATATAATAGCAAAACTTATATACTTCATACATCTGTCAAAGTTTTTTGACAAAAAGTGTGTGTGTTTTGATACTTGTATATTATATTTTAAGTCTAAGCAAATAATATCAAACTTAAAAAAGTAATGGATAAGTAAAATCATGACTCAAAGCAACTTAACGTTATTAAGGGACTTCAAAATGATTTTTTTTTGTTTCTTTCGTAATTTACTAAATAAGTTGAAATTTAACATATTATGTTATACATTTCCAATTTATTCGAATCAGTTTTCTGTTTAATCGTGATAAAACAAGAGTCGAGTCAATAATCGAAATTTCGCGTGCAGTTGATCTGATTTTGCCTGATCTAGATCATTTAGGCAGCAGGTAGCGGTAGTTGGGTGAAAGGTTTCATTGTGGTGTCACGACAGTCATTTATATATATTTAAAGACTTTGGGTTTGTAAAATGAACGTGAAATTCGCAGATATTGTTCCAGTGATCAACGATAAGGCGTGATAATGCCAATTGTTTCTACGTTCCGTGTAATAATTAATTATTGAATGGGCCTTTTAATAAGCAAATAATACAGGTCGCTTGGGGCAGGCAATATATCAAAGTTAAATGCCTACAATGTCATTGCGCAGATCTGATACAACTAAGATTTTAATAATAAAGATTTTGTACGAGTAATTTTTGAATAAAAAATATAAGCAAGAATGAGTAGCAGCCAAGTAGTAAAAATAGATTTTTATTAAAATATTAGCGACTCACCTTCGCTCCGCTCGGATTCGTTCTTACGGTGGACCATCCTTATCACATAGGAGTATGAAAAATAGTTTACGTCCTATTCTCAGACCTACTTAATACACACACAAAATTCCATAAGAATCGGTCAAGCCGTTTCGGAGGAGTTTTGTTACAAACACCGTGACACGAGAATTTTATATATTATATATGATTTATTACGTAACTATGTTTTAAATTAAACTATTTCTTTGATTTTTTTTCCGGTTTTATGTTGTTTGTATTGATTTTCAAATGCTTAATATCAAACATGATCGCGGGAGAGGACATGTGAGACGAGAGGTTTACTGCATTCGAAATGTCGGGGAAAAAATCTAAATAAAACGCCAAAAAAATCCGAAAATTTGTGTTATTCAAAATGTCATGACTTGTAAAATATAAACCACTAATCTTAACTTTGACATCTTGAGTTTTCTAAAACTCTAAAAGGTATTGATTGGGTATTTAATATGTATAGTCTATTATAAACATAACTTGACATAGCTCTACATATTTATATCTTTATTTTATACTAGCAGCTCACACTCGCTTCGCTCGGGCTTACCTTTAGAAAAACAAAAACAAATCTATCCCAGGTGAAACGTATATTTTTCCGAGATAAAAAGTAGCCTATGTGCTATCTCAGACTATAATCCTATCTCTTTGCCAAATTTCATTTAGATACCTTCAGCCGTTCTGGCGTGATTGAGTAACAAACATCTAAACATCCATCTAAACTTTCACATTTATAATATTAATAAGATAATAAAATTATATTATATTTTTTTTTTACAAAATTTGTTCATTTTTTATCAAAAAAAGTAAATATAATAGTAATGTAACAACGAATACTCGTAGTAGTAGTTTAACAAAAGAATAATTAATGAATAAAATACTTGTTGTTTTCAATATCGAAACCTTTTCAATAAAAAATCCATATATAGGGTGCAAGGTATAACATGTAACTAAAATGTTTTATTGCTCATAAACATTTTATTTAGTAATTTTATATTAATTAATTTGAACATTTATTGATTTGATAAGGGCTATTATAATAAAGCTATCGTAAACAACCTTGTATTGCTATTTGTTAAAAATATAATGTAATAAAATAATATTCAAATATACAATAAATATATTAATAACATAACATATAATATCAAGGCACAATAAAATATTTTGTGACTGAATACGCACAAGAGATTGATTAAAAATATAATAAAGCATAAGTAACATATCCCACTGCTTAGGGATTATTATACTTAAGGATGTCAATTCACATATATATATATATATATATATATATATATATATGTTTATATATATATGTAGAGTTTACATATAGAGTCAAGAAAATCAGTTCTGCATATAATTTGGCAAAAATAAACAAAAAAATATAAATACAATATGTTTTCTTTCTTTGAACTCGGTTAAATAGTTTCTTTTTTTAATCTTTATTAGAATAAAGGCAAGTTCGTTCGCAACAAAAAAAGCTGTTAAGCTTCTTAGATGCAACATAACAATTTTAAATCCCTAACTCTAATAAATAATAATATGATTATGTACCTAACACTATATCCGGTAATTAATAATAATGTTCTCCTGACCGATTCCGGCCACGGCGGCCAATCTCATTGAGACTAGCCAACTGCGCAGGAGATATTATAGTGCACAAGTGTACGCGCAGACACAAGAGCACTCTCTATTCCTGTCACTCTCATACTCCGGTGGGACGACTATTCGACACGACCGGTGAGAGTTAAGGCGCAGGACCGACGGCTTTACGTGCTCTCCGAGGCACGGGGGTGAAACACCGCCAACTTCCCAACTCCGGGCTGTTACTGAGGCTTACTATACAGAAAGACTCAATAACTAAACTTGGCCCGACCCGGGACTCGAACCCAGGACCTCAGGATGTGCAGCCGTACATGCTAGCCACTACACCACCGAGGCAGTCCGGTAATTATAAGCGAAATAACCCATAGACTAGGATACAATTAACCATTTCGGTCAAATAGTTGTAAAGGACAAAATATGTCCTTATAACTTTCACAATGTAGTATATTGAATAGTGCATAGGTCAAGTTATAGTCGTGTCTCTAATACGGGGCAAAGTTACACCTGCTTGCTGGTCGCAAGGTCACTTCCCCTATCACTGTGTAGATGTTATCACTGCGTTACATCGAAGTTTAGATATATGGTGGAAATAGCCTAGTTTTTGTTTATAGCAGTTAGCACTTGAGTAAGAATCTGAAATCCTTATCTATATATATAAAAGGCAAAAGTGATTGACTGATGTATCAACGCACAGGCCAAACCCTTACGGCTAGAAACTTAAAATTTTGCACACGTATTCCTCTTATGACGTAGGCATCCACTAAGAAAGGATTTTTCAAAATTCCACCTCTAAGGGGGTGAAACAGGGGGGGGATAATAGTTTGTATGAAACTTTTTATTCCTTGGACATATTTGCATGAAATTTCGTATTTTTCGTAGTTTGATCGCGAGCGAAGGCGCGGGTTCTGCTAGTCTTTATATATTACTAGTGCGTTACCCTCGCTTCATTCAGGTGCATTCAACAACTTGAATAGTTTAGGAACACATAGAGGACAAACATACAAACATCCATTTTTAATTATATAGATTAATTTATATAGATAAAAACTGGAAATGTTGGTTTGTCCAACAGTGATTGATAAATGTGATTTATGGGCTTAAAGAGTGACATAGGCTACTTAATATGTTGTAAATAACAGTACTCGCATAGTTGTATAGTCATACTCGTGCAATATAGTAATTAAATGGTTTTCTATAAATTGTAGTCTTCATAAGTATTCTGTAGTACACTTAAACTATATATGCCATACCTGCACGAAAATGTCAATCTTATTATATTATATATAACAGACAGACAGACAGACAAAAATTGTAAAAAAATGTTGTTTCGGTATAAGTACTGTGTATACATCCATAAGCATTTAGTAAAAAGCGGTTATTTATTTGTATAGATTTCACCGAAATTAAAACATTCATATAAACGATGACCAATAGATAAGTACGAGTATAATCTAAGTTGTCTCAAAGTACAGAACTAAGCAAATATACCTTATTTATAACTCACATTAGAATAGTTTCCAATACAAAACGTTCGTGCGTGACTGCCTCTGTTCTGCAATCAGTGGATTGGTGGTAGGTGTCAGTGGGCGAACATGGTAAACAAATTGTGTACTTTATTAGGTGATTCGAACAGAAATAACAATGGATTCTGTTATGATCATGGATTTAATAATAAATAGTCTTCTTTCTGACTGATTTTGTTTATTTTGTAGGCATCAATGGCGAATGTTAGCTTTCAAAAATTCAATCAATCAGTCACTTAAAGTACCTACTAATGATTAAAAATTACATTATTAAGAGATAAAATATTTATTGGTACAGCACGCATGGTAACTTTATTTGAATAAATTCTATAGTTTTTGGAAGATAAAATTACTTTACTGCTTAATATGTGTCAAAATGTGATATTTTGATGAGCATAATTTCTTGACAGAAGCATATTATAACATTATAACAAGGGAGGTCAAGTTGAGTCTTAAGTTTTATTCATACAAATTGAAAAGAAACTTAGTTGTGTTTTACTACTCACTGTAACCGCTATAAGATATAAAGAGATGTTATTTACATTCTTATTTTGTTTCTTTTTCTGGAAATTCGACAAACACCATTTGTATGTGTTCCTCAAGATCATAATCTACCTGTGTAGTAAATTTCATCCATATCTGTCCAGCCGATTCAACGCGAAGAAATAACAATATACACACATAAACACACATAAAAAATCAAAATTAGAATACTTTCTTAGATTTACGCAAATATTTGACATTTTAAATAAAACTATCTTTTCGGATTATTTCGCGGATTTATTTTGATTTTTGGTTCCCGACGTTTTTGTAAAATAGTGGGTAAGCACTGTCTGTAAAAAGTATATAACGCCTTTGAGATACATGTGTTTAACACCTTAGTCTCTCCTGTGACCATGATTGCTGTAAAGCAATCGAAACGTCGGGAACCAAAAATCAAAATAAATCCGCGAAATAATCTGAAAAGTTAGTTTTATTTAAAAAATCAAAGTTATAATAGTAGTTTGATTGAGTCGTTTAACTTTCAATATAAAACTAATAGTTTAGTTTGCTATTTGCTTAGACCAGTTTTTCTTATAATGAGATCTGGTCGTTTTCTTGAGTTTTTTTTTACCCTACACTTGATTATATTTGAAGCTGTTACAGGACTAGCTAAGTGAGAACGCGTGTAGTTCGCAGTAATTACATAATAATATATTAAAGAAAGACCTAGAGCAACTGTATCTTGGAAGTTGTTTGAAATAACATTATTGGAATGCTACTCGGCTTATTTAGCTTAAATTATAATAGCTTCCTAAGATAATATCTATATATGAAAATCGATGTTGTATGGACTCCAAAATGGCTGGAGCGATTTTGATGAAATTTTCAGGCAATCTTCAGATTAGCCCAGCGAGTGATCCTGTGAAATTTGGTAGCAATCGGAAGTTTGAATGCGGACGAAGCCGCGGGTACTGCTAGTATTATTAGTAAATAAATCTGATAAAAAATCAATTATTTTACTTTTTTACATTAATCAATATAGGCAATGTGCATAAATCTTTCTAAGTTCAGCTTTATTTTCAGTTTGGTCAAGTTTAACTAATCCTTCATTAATAATACATAAATACCATCAAATATTTTTATATCCACTATTAGTTAGTAATCAATCAAAATAATAACATATAATCCTAGTCTGTCAAAAACCTCAAAAAAACATCTGGAGTGTAATTACAAAAGCTCAATTGCATCATCATACCTCGTTATTTAGAACTGTTAAAGTGTCCAGCCATTCGATATCACAGATTATCTTTGAAAGCGACTAGATTATCTCCAGTTGGACAAACAGTTGTGTAACGCTAGGCTCCGTTTCTATTGAAATGATATAAACAAAATAGTTCAAAGCGATCTCTTTTAAATAATAGCGATTGTGAAAATCAATATGTAGTAAGTTAACTGTCACATGAATTATGTTAGAACGTATAGCAAAATGTAAACTAAACTTATGCTTAATTATGAAACTGGGAATGGAATTGTTTTTAGGCGATTCTTTAAAAAATTAGGTATATTATTTGTGTTATCAGATTCACTACTCTATAGGGAATTGTTAGTTCGTACCGAAACTATAAAACCTTCAAAACGTTTTATGTCTGCCTGAATGTACAATTATTTAGTGAAAAGGATAATATTTGTAAGAAAAGAAATATAAATTGCTATTGTATATGAAGAAAAAAAACGAAGCGCTAAAAACTATGGAAAGTGTAGAAGGCTACGAAAAGCAATAGATGACAAATTGAGGGTTTGCTTAGGGTCTGTGTTAGCTTCTAAGTTACTTTATTTTAATACAATCTACCTTTACTGAATATCTTTATAGAGCCTTAATGATAATTACTGTTAAAATAGTTAAAATCAGAAAGTATGAGACAGTAGTTAAGAATTTAACGATCCTAAATAGGTACAATAATATTCCAAAACAACTAAAACTAGTAGCTCATTTATCCACACTTTTAATGATATTTATACAAAATATTCATTTCATTTATTTCTATGATTATCTAAGCTTTCATGATATTATGACAAGATCATAACATATCTTAGATACATATACACTAATATAATAAATATTCTATGGTAACCATTGAATCTATGTTCTTATTCCGGCATGCCATATTTATTACAGATGAGATATGATGAGGTTACAAACAAACAAACTCATTTTTCTTGATTATATCAGACTGAGAAAATGAAGCTTATATAAAAAAAGCAAAAATTGTTGGCAAACGTTTATAATTTTACAGGTATATAGTAAGTAGTTGGATAGAGTGAAAAAATTGTCGAAATGTGACATCAAGTCACATCAATTATCTCGATAATAAGTTTCATTACGTGGCCTGCGACACGGCAACGATAATGGCAGTGAGTTGCCGGTTAATTTTAGCTATAAATCATGATCTTTCCCCGAACGGAGGGCCGTCCGACCGGTTCGCCCGCGCAGCCTCATTTAAACTGTAGCACATTCCGCAGTACTATAGCTATAGACCGGTACTTTTACATAAAGTATTATGAACTTTAATGAGATGTTGGTTTTTTGAAGTTATTTTTTTTTCATAATTTAACTCGTTTAGTATTCAGTGCGTCAACAGTCAGATATAAATTGTTTGAGTGGTTACTCATTATTTTGCATATCGATTATGTTATAAAGTTATTTGAATATTTTTTGCCATTAAACAGACGATATTTTTATATTATATGAGATATTTGCTACATCTATCTTAAAATAAGTATTTGAATATGTTTCTAAGATATAATTAGGATGTCGTCGTGGTGAATACCAAGAAAAACGAAAATAATAATGCATCAGATATAGATAGTTTACTTTGCAATTTTTAAGTAAATTATCGTACTAGTCTATAAATACGCGAGGGCGCGTAAGTGCAGGCCCTCTTTTATCTCTCGCCGCCGATACACGCAGTGCGCCCGCGCACTCATATTTATACGTATTTTATCAATATTCACCCACACCACTGCAAATATTACTGTTAGTTATATTATACAACTAACTATGCTAATTAAGTTTAAAATTTCTGTTACCCGTGGTTTTGCTCGCGTGGTACTTTAAGCAATAGGTATATCTTATTCAATTCAGAGAAAGAGTATAATAATAAATTGTTGGTGTACGAATTTCTGGAATTGTTTTAATAGTTTTAATGAAAATTTTCTAGAAATAAAGAAGTCTTACATGACAAAAATAAATCGTACAAGAAAACGGGTTCATTCATGTAATAAATTTTGAAATAAACGATTTAAGACCTACATGTAAATAAATAATTATGTCATTTTACATACATGTCTGTTAAGTAATTTATATACGGGATGTTTTTTATTGGCGTGGATGGCAGATTTCAAAAGCGTTAAAATAGTGAAGTCAAATTTAATAGCGAAAAACAATTTCCACACTCAGATTTTAGAAGGCTAATAGCATTCCGTCTTAGAATACTTCTTAATGCTCATATTAATGTAATGAAAATAATGATCCGTTTGGTATTGAATTAATTATACAGGGTGGATTTTTGAGACGGGACAGTAAGGGCAGGTACCTTAAATACTATAGTTACTGGAAAACGTTCCTAGGAGACCATCCATAACTTTTTGAGATATTCTGAACTGCATTCACAGATTTTGGAAAAAATGTACAGTCAGCGAGAAATATGCTAACATACGAAAATTTTTTTTTTATGCCAATCGATCCTATTTCATGTAGGGATCAAAAGACTCTATAGGACTCTTAGGGTTTGAGTACTAGAAATGACAGAAATCGCGAAAATCTTTTCCCATAGATTTACGGAATAACGTTTAATCAACTCGAAATATTCTTTGTTGCCAAACGATCCTATTTTTTAATATGATCAAAAGATTCTTTGAGGCCAACTGAAGTTTGAACCTACGGTAAGTCACAAGATCGGGTTTACACGTAGGTATTTTATGCAGGGGGCACAAGATAATTTTTCTCAT
Source organism: Fabriciana adippe (assembly GCA_905404265.1). NCBI lineage: Eukaryota > Metazoa > Arthropoda > Insecta > Lepidoptera > Nymphalidae > Fabriciana > Fabriciana adippe. Next base: position 4,460,736 of record FR989995.1, read on the forward strand.
TTTTGTTAAGTCGGTCTCGTGGTATACTGTACCTAGAAGCAAGAGTACCTACCTAAGTAGTTAATTATAATTACATCGACAAATAAAAATAAAATAAAATTATATCAACTAAACGTGTATTTTTAAAGACGATATCCATACAAGTAAATTATCTGCTGTTACTTGCTCAGTACAAAAACGAATAAAGTTATGTATTATGTAAACTTATGTGTATGTAGATCACCTAAATGTTACCTATTTACGTTTGTGTTAAAATACACGTTTAATTGATTTAATTTTTTTTGTGGTTCTTAAGTTGTGGAAGATAATGGATGCAACTATGATTTTCTACTTAGGTAGGTACTTTTGCTTCTAGGCACGGTACGCCACGAGATCGGCTTAACAAAAACTAAAAAAAAAATTATCTTATGCCTGTACTCAAACTTCAGTTGGTTTCAAAGAATCTTTTGATCACATTAAAAAATAGGACCGTTTGGCAACAAAGAAAATTTCGAGTTGATAAAAGATAAAACGTTTTTCCGTACAAAATGTATGGGATAAGATATTGGCGATTTCTGTCATTTCTAGTACTCAATCCTTAAATGGTCCCATAGAGTCTTTTGATCCCTACATGAAATAGAATCCATTGACATGAGAAAAATTTTTTTCGTATTTTAGCATTTTTCTCGCTAACTGTAATCTTTTTCCAAAATCTGTGAATGCAGTTCAGAATATCTTAAAAAGTTACTGATGGTCTTCTAGGAACGTTTTCCTGTAACTATAGTATTTAAGGTACCTGCCCTTACTGTCCCGTCTCAAAAATCCATCCTGTATAATATATAGGTCCCTCTAGACTGACTCATGTAATTTACTCCATGGATTACAAGACTATATATAACTTTATTTATAATTTACACTTGGCTTACTCATTTATAATTTAAAAACCTTCATTCTGTAATAAGATCACAAGCTTAAATCCAAACTTATTAAAAACCAGTCGAGATTTTCCAAGAACACTGTACTCCAAGTTGTGGTAGTTGCACTCGTATGTGCTCTACATTGAAATAAGCGTGAGAAAAGGTTCAGAATCCAAACGTATTTACTTTTTTTATTTAATAATATATTATTGTGCATATGCTACATCTGTTTACTTATAAAGGATACATTCACTTGTAAAATTTAAAGTTCCTCTCTAAGAAACATGTTTTATTTGATAACAAGAGATAGTGTTGATAATTGTTTATATTATAAATAAAAAGTTTTCACTCGTATTAAGCTTAAAATTAAAATTTATTTAAAAAACGATGTAAGTACTGGGAACACCCCTGAATATTTTATATTAATTATGTAATTTATTAAAACTATTAATGTTTTAAAAATAAATTAACAATTATTATAAACTTCAGTGTCATTTGTCTATTTCTTTCAAATTATTATATAATTTTGTGGCTAGATACTGTCTGTAACAATTATATAATAACTATTCAGATGTCAAAAACCTTAGTCTCTAACGTGACCATGTTTTCTATAAAGCATTCGAAACGTCGGGAACTAAAATATAAAATGAAACCGCGACAAAATCCGAAAAGATAGTTTCATTTAAAATGAAAAATTTCATTAAAGAGCTAACCATAGAGAAGCGGTATTCAAAATGTGTCCCAAACTCTACAATGGTGTACAGAGGAGTAATTAAAATAAAGTAAATTAATCAATTCAATTAAATTTCCATGTTAAGTTTAATGGCGTTAAATAAATCAAGATTTTAGATAAAATACATACATGACATCTGAATGAAAATGTTCACGAAAGAAGAATTTTAACAATTTTTCGTATTGGTCTCTGTCCGAAATATGTAGATTTATATAAATGTATACGATCTTTAATTAATTATAATTAAAACGTTGACTTGTGCCCTCCAAAACCTGCTTCTATGAAACTTTCGTCATGCGATTCGGACTTGCATTCAAATTAAATGACGAATCAATTTTAAATAATTGCCAAAAAATATCGTGTACTTCACTGTATACTATTTTAGGTACTTATATTGAAATGGCTAGAACGTACTCATTACTAAAAGATAGTATCGAAGTACCTATAAAAGTATAAAGTAATTCTTGCTTTAAATAATTTAATTAATAATAATAGTTTATTCTAAATAAACTATAATTGTTGATAGTGTAGTAGTAAATTATAAACGTAGATATCCGCTATAATCCATTCTGTTACAAGACCGCTTATCTTCACGATAGCATTCAGCGCGATGTTTCCTGGTAGTCAAATTTCACAAACTCAGTAGTCCTAGAATTAGGAAATATTATTTTCATCCTATTTAACTCTAATAATAATAAAATTAAAGCATCTGTCAGTGATATTTAAATATTAAATAAATATACAAAAAAAAAACCCATATTTTATTTCTCGCTTACAAAACAAAAAAAAACTTAAAAAAACACTTTTTTTAAAGTGTTTTTTTTTTTCAACATAATATTTATATTAACTGATTTAAGAATATTTTATTTCTATCCATTTCATCCATTAGTCTCCATAACAGCCGATTTTTATTGAGTTAAAAATAGAGTGTAGAGGACTTTAGATTAATTGGAAGAAAAAACTATGAATGAAAGCGAAAATTTATAACTTGAAGCTTATTATGGTCACTTTATAATGGAAAATTATATGATAGTATAGTAAGCTTCATGTTATAATTTAAATGAGAGAAACGTTATTAATTAATTTATTGTTTAAGTAACGTGTAGCGGTTAATTAACTATTTTATTGATAACATTAGTTATGTCTATTATAATTGTTGGTAGAGAAATAGAAATTGATATTATATAAAATAAGAAAATAGCCAGCAAGCTAGTGCTTTGTTCAAGCTCTAGCTGTAGGCATAAGGTCCGTTAGAAACTTTTTTAATGTAGTTTTCCACAGCAACTACTGGATATAGCCAGATAAAAGTATCCTGTATCATTCCAGTCTAATCCTGTATCCTATTATGATAAAGTACTGATTATAAAGAAATAAACGCTTTGAAACATTTTATTTCTTCGCTATTTTATAGAATTTTTTGGCTATTTATAAAAAAAGAAGCTGTGAACAATAAAAAATGTGCGAGCATTTTCAATCCAAGTGTAAAGGCCTAAAGCCAAGCTACTTTATTATACTGACTTTCGAGTCGGTCATAATTTTGGTAAAACGGCGATTTGCTGACAGCGCAATCCTGCGCCCACGCTCTGTCAGGCCGTGATAAGCCTAGATAATTGCGAGATAACCACTCGCCTACCAGATGAGTTGCATTGATGTTTATTTAAAATTATCCGTATAATATCTCTGATCTTTCTGATTGTAGGGTTACAAGATTCTAGATATAATTTTAATATTTTGTGCAGTTCCTTAAAACGTAGTTTTACCTACTATTTTTAAGATTAAAAATAACTAGTGATAGAATAATATCTGAATTTCTTATTATTTTGAACCCGACGATTAAATGTTATCGTTACAGTTTTGTCATCTGTCATTTAAAATATTCAAATATTTAGAAGTTCATTCTGTTGTAAAAATACCATATTAAATGGATTTTTTAGCTTTTTTATTTTAATCATAATAATTAATTATTATGCATTATTATGCTGCTGCAAAATCCTCATGAAAATATTTTTTTTATATATATCTATAATAGATTATTATTAATATAAATTTACAGTTATTCTCATCGTAAAATAATAAGCAGTAAAATAATGTTATTATAAGTTGTTAAAAATATTATCTAGTAAAGGTCGTCCATCAATACTTACAACTTTGTGAATGTACAACCCTGTCCATGTCGCAAATAACTCATGGAAGCTAGCTTTCAGAACGCTTTTAACTTGCTTTTTGATTACATTTTTACAGCTACATCTTATATGTATTCTCTAATTATGTATTGTAAAAACTATACTATTTTGAAGGTCACAGTACTGTAGATGTTTTTGTGAGATTTTGACACAATGGTAATATCATCTGTTTACTATACAAGAGACAGGCTGTACTGTGTAGCTTGAAGCTTAAATAGAAAGTACCCGGGCGACCGAGCTTCGCTCGGAGTTTTTGGTCGAAAGTACAATTTTCTTTTTAATTTGACTTAAAAACAAAAAAAAACTAAAAACTTCTATAAATACAAAAAAAAAAGTAAAAACTTTATATCCGACCGGGATTCGAACCCGGACACTCGTGATAGTCAATCTTGCGCCTTGGCTGCTTGACCACGACGCTTATACTTTACTATAGAATAATACAAAAGAAAACCGGGTGAAAACTCGAAAACACGATTTTCCCAGACATAAGACTAATCTACGTCGATTTTTCGCCCTCGAAAACCCCCACATACCAAATTTCGTTCGAGCCGTTTCCGAGATCGCTGGTATAAATAAATAAACAAATACATAAATAAATATACTAGAATTGCTCGTTTAAATTTAATGTAGGTTATTTTGCATAATATATATTTCTATATCTGAGTTAATATTTCAGTAATTATCAGCTATATTTCGTGAATTAAATACAATTTCTTCAACATTTTTTAGGTATAATTTGCATATACCATAGATCATATTGTAGTCCATTGAAATGTTACATTTTTTTGAGCTTAGCGTGCATTTGTCAGAGGACGCAATTTTATTTTTTAGATATCAAGGAGGGGTTAGTGTAAAGTTAAATCCAAATTTGTGGGGTTGCAACCCTTATCCCACGGCCGCCATCTTGGAAAAAGTGGTACAAATGGTTTTGATGGTTTATCTGACAAACTATAGGTCTCACCAAAATTATGTTAAACAATTTTTGGTTGCAAATAAAATTCTCTACAACTTTGGTCAAGTAACTTTTAGTCGTAGAACCAAAAATAACGAAGTTATAAGTGAAAATAGATGAAAATTTGAGGAAAAAATTCTATTGGTCGTTATAACTTTTTTTCTGATCATTTTACAAAAAAAATATATCAGACCATTTTTATAAAGGGCTTTTTAAGGAATAATTTTCCTTTTGAACATTTTAAATTTTATTCATTAATTAAGGTTTTACAGCGCTACCAAACGAATACTATTCTTCAGTATTCATAACTATATGTTACATAAATATTAATGATTTACCATAATTTTCAATCATCTTTTTATTTTTAGGGTTCCGTACCTCAAAATGTAAAAAAAGTAACCCTTATAAGATCATTCTCTTGTCCGTCTGTCTGTCCGTGTGTCAGGAACGGGTGGTGGTGGTGTCTCAGGAACGGGTGAACCCAGCAAGTTGAAATTTATACCAGATACTGAGGTCTAGAGTCCCTATTAGGTGTATAGAAATCATGGTCCTGAGTCAATACGATAAAAAGATATGGGCAAATTTAGATTTTCGCGAAAACTTGTAAGTACCATTTACCTTAATTTTCAACTTTTTTTTATTTTTCAGAATTTTCCCTTTACTTGTGCTGACCTTGCTTTTTGCCTTTCGTGATTCTAGGTCAACGGAAACTATCATATAAGTTTTCAATCCAAAATCTATAGGGTACTTCCGGTTAACGGAAAAGTTTTACGAGTATAAGGAATATAAAATTCCTGGACATAAATGAATATTTAAAATATTAATATTTTTATTTGAATTGATTTCATTGAATGTTATGAAAAGTGATGAAGATGTATTTCGATGATCTATTTCAATGGCTTATATTTGTAATAAATATTATTTTCTTTCTGATAATCTATACTTCTATACTAATATTATAAATGTGAAATTTTAGATGTTTGGATGTTTGTATGGATGTTTGTAAATCAATCATGCCAGAACGGTTAAAAACGGATCTGGATGAAATTTCGCACAGATATAGATTATAGTCTGGAATAGCACACACTTTTTATTGCGGAAAAATGTACAGTTCCCGTGGGATAGGTTCGTTTTTGTTTTTCTATATCCGAACCCGAGCAAAGCGAGGGAGAACCGCTAGTTTAGTAATATTTATTATAATTATAAAGCAAAGCGCTAGACTTTGATTACACAAAATACAATAAGGGAACATATTTTACAAGCTATCGAAGTGACAATTCTCTGGGTATTGCTTGTTCGAATCGATACTGCACAGGTTATTTATTTACAGGTGGTTTGCAAAACCCTATTCATTTGCATAAATGCGACTTATTGTGCGTAATGAGTTATTCTACTAAGTTATAAATCACAGTCGCCTTTATCTTTAGCGGTTTTTTTGTGTGTTTTTATTATAGGGAAACTATGAAGTGATAGATTTTACTCGTGCTTAAAATACAATAATTTTGTACGTTATATACCAGATATTATAACTAGTTTCTGCCCGCGGCTCCACATGCGTGGTTAGTACGTCTATTATCTATAAGAAGTAGCTTTGTAATCCAGGCAATAAACTATCTCAATTCTTTTATTCGAAATTCATAGACTATCAAATTCGTTGAGTCATTATAGAGTTAGTCAGTAAGAAACATTAATTTTTACGCAATTACTTTCGTTATCATAATATTGTCGTGATTAGTGCGATAGTCCATGATTATGTGTACCATGAACTAGTCATAATTAGTTACGAATTAGATACTTATATTTCTGATTCGCCACAGATTCTTGTCTAATTCTATGTGAGAAGTATTTTTTTTAAGACGCCATAATAATGTTAACTTGATTGATAGAATAATCCTTCAACAATAGAAATTATAATACATAATAATCATATTGTTTCTTAATAATCACATTATCAGAGCTAATGGGAAATAAAATGTGTGAAAAGACTGTGTATTACTTAACTAACTTCAAATATAATAAGGTTCTCAATTCGGTTTTTTTTATTATATATAAACTAACGACTCACCCTCGCTTCGCTTCGGGTTCGTCTCTAGTCACAAAAAACTCTATCCCACGGGAACCGTACATTTTTCCGGGATGATATATAACCTAAAGCCTTCCTCAATAAATGGACTATCCAACACAAAAAGAATTTTTCAATTCCATCCAGTAGTTCCTGAGATTAGCGCGTTCAACCAAACAAACAAACAAACAATCAAACAAACTCTTCAGCTTTATAATATTAGTATAGATTAGTATAGAAATTATAATACATAATAATCATATTGTTTCTTAATAATCACATTATCAGAGCTAATGGGAAATAAAATGTGTGAAAAGACTGTGTATTACTTAACTAACTTCAAATATAAGAAGGTTCTCAATTCGTTTTTTTATTATATATAAAAAGGGATAGACAGTTATTTAATAAGAATTGAACTAAAGCAACTATTTTCAACAAACAATACTTACATATATAAAATGGCTAGGATTTTATTATGAGCCCAAAGTATAAATATTGAAGTCTGTATATAAATTATCTAGGCTAGTCCACTTCAGGGGACAAGGCGGGCTATCATACGAGTACCTATAATAAGAGTAATGCGAGGGCGATGGTCACCCGCAACCCGCAGCCGGACCACTTTCCTATCGGTCTCGCTCGGGTCACGTGAAAGTTTTAACTAGTATAATAAAACTGTATCGACTGTCTTGTCTCTGTATTTTACATAGATTATATAAAATAATCGTCATTATTTATTTAGTGATACATAGAGTGTTCACCCGAAAATTAAAATTTAAGCTTTTGTTTTGTCCGAAAAATGTATTGAGGTACGTATAACAATTGAGATATCTGCTTGTTGGACTCAATGTGGAGTATATTCAATACTTGTTTTTGTCAGCGGCTCTGCATGCCGCATACATGTACTTCAAAATAATACTTTATACTTTAAAATATAAAAATAATAAAGCAACTATTATATTTACAAAAATATTGTAAAAAACGATACAGAGATTGTACCTGATAAGTATCTCGGACGACACTTATGAGTAAAGTACAGTAAGGGTATTTATTTATAGCCGAATGTCGTAGTGGGAGTCACAACTGTCATACTGTCAAACAATAACAACTGTCAAATGACATTTTTACAAAAGTACGAAGGTAGTGTTAAAAATTTAACAAAATACATTTTATATAAACATTTTTTTTAAGCTGGAATGAACTCGCGAACTACGATGAGGTGTGCTACGAGGTTCGTCTAAACTTCACATAATATTTTATATGCGATAGATTAAGTACCCTTTATCCCAGCTTCTTATTTAGCTTAGGATTATTTAAAACAATGTGGTCCCGTAGAATTTTACAATTTATTACTAAAGAATCTCGTGACAGATAATATTAAATATCTCGACAATACAGTAATGGGTTTACATTGTGAGAGTAAACTAAAAAAATGTAATGGCGACGTATACAAGGGCAGTATGTAAATGATATGGAGCGGTACGCAGACCTCGGACTTTTTATAACTGTATTTTGTTTTGAACACAATTGCTAGTTCTGCAGAACATGAGTGTGGTATCGTCGTTCAAATTAAAATGAGAAATACAACTTTGTATTTCTTGTTGTTGTATTTCTCATTTCAGCGAAAAATACATTTTTTTAGGTTAGGTCTTTAAAATTTAGATGGATTTTTCAACGTGTCTAAATAACCCGTTAAGCCAAGACTTGCAGAGTTATAACATGCATTTAAAGTAATAAAAGTTATGACCAATGAGTTATCCCTAAATAAACTTTATCACCCCCACTCTCCCCTCTTTAATCCTTTTATGGGATGAATTTCGGAAAAACCCGATTTATGATTTTTTTTTTATTTTAAAAATAAATTCTAATTTTCGTACATTTCACATTAAAATTAATATAGTTTCATACAAAATTTCATCCCCTATTTTACCCCATTAGGGGATACATTTCGAAAAAACCTTTCATAAATGACGATCTACAGCATAAAATGAATATCTTCTCTAAGTTTCAAACTTCTATCATCATTGGTTTGGGCTGGGCGTTGATGAGTCAGTCAGTGAGTCACGCCTATTGTATACATGTTCCCATTTCTAATTTCGTTTTTTTTTGTACAAATAATTAAAGTATTATAAAAAGTTCATGTAAAATAGTAATACAGATATAGACTGTTTTCACCTTGCAAATCCGCAGTAATTTCCGGCGACAGCGATAAAATATAGCCAAGAAAAATAAAACAATAATATCTGCAATAAATGCTCTTCATCGTAAGAGAAATGAGAGGAAACTATTACAGTCATGTAGGTGAATATCATAAGTACTCTTTTTTGAAGTAAAACTTCTTTAGGCGTGATTGAGGAGTACCTAAGTCATATTGGGAAAATGAGTGTTGCGGAAGTGAGAGTCAAATTTATTATAATAATTAAAAAAAAATATTCTACATAAATTTGTATAATAATTATTATTTACAAAAATATGTATATATCTTTATTAATCATTTTATAATAATTATTACTTATAATAATGAATATATGTTAATTTATAATTTTATAACAATTATTATATTTAAATTTTCATTTGTTTTAATTTAACTGCGGTACCTATTTGTCAGAGCGCCAGAGTAGTTTTACTTCAACTGCGCGTAAAGATTACACGCACTCATTTTTTTTTTTTACTTCATTAACGAGTATTTAGGTTTTTGTCTGCGGTGTTCGTGGTTAATTGTTTTGTTTTTTTTTTCATTGATACGCTATTAGCTTATTAATGCCATTAACTTAAAAGTGAAAAAAAAAAACTTTTTTTTTTGAGAAATAAATCCTGCAACCGTAAAATATAGCGCTATAGAGTAATCGGACTACTGTTATAAAGGCGAAATTTTGTGTGTTATTTACGTCTTCAAGCGAAATCGGCAGGACGAATTTTGATTAAATTTAGTTCACTGATAGACTTATAACCTGGAGTAACACATATGTTAGGCACTTAGAGCTCGAACGTAGTGAGGGTAAGTAACCTACAAGATTGAGTCAGTCTCCCCGTGACCACGGCTGGTGCAACCCAGTCAAAACGTCGGGAACAAGGTATATAGCCACTTATTCACGCGTTAAGTCCCGTAGTGTAATTATTACATAGTTATGGAACGCGGTAATTTAAAAAGTTATGTTACAAGATTGAGTTATTACAATGGGCTACACGATGTAGCTGTTTGTTTAATAAAAGCTCATAAATAATAAAAGCTTTTTTTTTAATACGCAAAAGTATAACTAACTCGACTAATCTATACTAATATTATAAAGCTGAAGAGTTTGTTTGATTGTTTGTTTGTTTGTTTGTTTGGTTGAACGCGCTAATCTCAGGAACTACTGGATGGAATTGAATAATTCTTTTTGTGTTGGATAGTCCATTTATCGAGGAAGACTTTAGGCTATATAACATCAAGCTACGACCAATAGGAGCGGAGCATAAATGAAAAATGTTGCAAAAACGGGAAAAAATGATTCTTTTTGAGAGCTTCCGTTGCGTGCGCTGCGTAAACGGTTAAAGTTACGCAAAAATAATGTATGACGGAATTGTTCCCCTTTAAAAGTTCTAAAAAAGAGTCCGCAACAGCATATGTTTATCTTTTAATGTTGACTCAATATAACCCTTTTTATGGTAATCGAATTTGTTCTAAAATAATGCATTACTTCCGAAGGTGTTTTTATAAACATGATATTAATCTTTATCCAAATAAATATGTTGTTCATCACAAGTATTTAATTTTGAACAAAATTGCCCTTGACATCATTTGATTTCAATGAATATCTTAGGAGATATCATAGTTTTAAAATATACATATTTAACTTTACGCTGACTATGGGTGAGCGCGCTCTCAGCCCGATGCAAGGCGGGCGGGGCGGTCGTGAGGGGGGAGGGCGCTCACCGCCGCCCGGTAGCTCTGCGAGCAAAGTCAATATTCCACGCGGACGAAGTCGCGGGCAAAAGCTAGTATATAAATAGAATTCAAATAAAATTTTACTATTACTAAAGACTGACAATAAACAAAGTATTTTTTCATACAGACAACGTGCTATTAGTGAGCATGAGAACTCCTTTCTTAGTTATATATGACCATCTACAATCGATTGTTTAGTTGATTTTATCGATGTAATAGATACGTTTGCGAGTTTAATTCTCTGGTAGCTGCAAAGTTTTGCACCCTTACCATTGTTAATATACTCGATATTCGATACTCTCTAGCGATTACGTTAAAATAAGACAAAATAAATAGTGTTAATCCAAAGACCTGTTTTATACGTTAGTTACTGTAGTAAGGTAACATGGTTAGACAAGAGTATGTAGTAGTAGAGTAACTGAAGTAGTAATGCGCTAGTCCTTAACGTTTAGAGCTATCTATAATTACTATCTGCTGTAGTGATGACCGATAGTTCCTGAAGCAGGAAAATACTCGTACTTGTGAACGAGTGATAATGCTAGGTATTTATGCGTTAAGATAATTATGTTACGATATATTTATATGCAATATGTATGGTAGCTTATTGGTAATATCCTCGCTTTGAGAGCCAAGTGAAGCTAGATGAAATCAGAACCTCGCACTTATGAGATTTTTGTACGCGAATAATTTTTAACAGGATTGTCATTTAATACTCTCTAGATTTACGCTAATATTTGATATTTTAAACCAAAACTAAATATTTTCAATTGTTAAACTATACAATACTATTTTGATTTTTGGTTCCCGACGTTTCGAATGCTTTATAGCAATCATGGTCACGAGAAAGACGAAAGTATAGTTTTATTTAAAATGATTAACATTTCCTAATGCGGGGAAGGATGGAATCTCGAGGAAATTTATAGGATTGAGAGATCTGAATAGTTTTTTGTAAGATTTGGCGATGTCGTGAACCTATGTGCGTAGGGCCAGCTTGACCGATTATTTAATATATATATATATATGATTATTTTTTGTAATGTATGGATGTCTAACATTAGTAAATCATATTAAATGATCAATCGGCACCTATTAAACGTACCAAGATCAGAAGTTATGTCCTTTCCTTTTGGTTTTTAAACTATTTCTAGGAAAAATTGGTTGTGTTACGGAAGGATAAACCAATAAATAAACTTTCCCATTTATTACATATCACTAAAATATTTATGAATTATGCGGTAGAGGAAGCAAGAAGAAAATAAAAAAATAAGAAGGACATGTTCGGCCATGTTGTTGCTCATATAAAGTTCAAGAATAAAAAAATATTTGTTATCTATTTACAGAGCCTGCTTTTGTATATCGATATTTATAGAGTGTTGTACCTAATTGTATACGATTATTACGATTATAAGCCCGTAATAACGTGTAAACGTTTATTATAATTAATCGTAGCCTATTTGTGTAGGAGCTTATTATTAAATAATCTACTTTAGTCATGAACTAAAACTAATGTATTTCATTCGCTTTTCTCAAAACCCAACTATATCTTATACTACATTTCAACAATGTATCTTTTTCTTCTTATAGGATACTAGCGACTCACCCTCGCTTCGCTTCGGGTTCGTCCCTAGACAAAAACAAATCTATCCCAACGGGAACCCTACATTTTTCCGGGATGATATATAGCCTAGACTATAGCCTTCCTCAGTTAACGGGATATCTAATGCAAAAAGAATTTACCAAATCGGTATTAGTAGTTCCGGAGATTAGCGCGTTCAACCAAACAAACAAACTTCAGCTGTATAATATTAGTACAGATTTATCGAAAGCTAGCTTATTAATCTAGCGAGATAGAAAAAGGTGTGTGTCTTAAGAGACTACTATTTCTTTATGAAAAATTTCGTTGATCTTGATCCTGTAAAAGAAGGATAAGTTAAAAAACATTCCATAGTTTTTTACAATATTAGTAAGAATTAGCTTTATATTGTTGCATGAAATTTTAAGATCTTCGTGCCTTTTTACGTATTTAGGAATATTGTGACTGAATCGTTAAAACATATATATAATTATTAAAAATAATAGGTCATCAGTCACGTTGTGTACGCCAAGCTTTATAATAATTGGACACAAAACTTATGCGCCAATCGTATTTGGTAGATACTATATATTTATTAAAACGCCATTCGCTATTATCATATAATTTCAATTTGCATACACAATATCGTGAATGCGAACTTCATCCATACATTAAACGAACTATCTCAGTATGATTAAAGACACTCGACCCAGTTTACTTTGCGAGTAAATGTAAATGTTTATAGCCAGTTTGTATTACTTATACTATACCTATGTATACCTATATATATATAAAAATACTAGCGACTCACCCTCGCTTCAATTCGGGTTCGTCCTTAGTGAAAAACAAGAAAAAATCTATCCCACGAGTACCGTACATTTTTTCCGGGATAAAAAGTAGTCTATGTGCTATTCCAGACTATAATCTATTTCTGTGCCAAATTTCATCCAGATCCGTTCAGCTGTTCTGGCGTGAAAGAGTGACAAACATCCATACTCACAAACTTTCACATTTATAATATTAGTATAGATGGATTTATACTTTATAATTTTGGTAAAGTGGGTTGGAAGGGATCTATTTGAAAATTAAAAAAAAATGAATCAGTGTTTCTGTGTTTCTCTAGAATTTATTTGTAAAGCAAAATCCATAACATCCAAATGGAATTTTATAAATAAATAAATATAAATAATGCGTGAATATAATATCTACGTTAAAAACCAGGAGAAAACATTAGTTTTGTTAAATTATTTCTAAGAATACTTTCATTACCTACGTAACTGGTTGCAATATGTTGTTTTTTTATTGTTGTCCATTTGTCCGCAGGTTACATAATGCTGTTGTTGCGATGACAATATACTAACTAGACAAGTATACGTAGGTCGTTACGCTTGAGTCAGAACTCGAGACTAAAAGTATTGATGAAATTCAGATTTTTTTCTCAAACGCTCCATATTTGTTAAGCATGCAGCGTCCAGAAAATGTCGGAAAGTCGAACACGTAATGGGTCAGGATGACCTTGTTGTTTACTTCTTATACAGTGTTTTTTTCAGACGTTTATAAATGTCAATAAATATAATTTTAATTTAGCGACTCACCCTCGTGTCACTTGAGTTCGTCCCTAATTATGTTTTAATGTTTAGTATAGATTTCTCAGAGATATTTCCCGCAACAAAAAGTATTTTATATGTTGATCCGGATCACCAGCTATCATTATACCAAATTTCATCAAAATTTGTACAGTGGTTTCCCCGTGATGCGTTCCCAGACAGACAAAATTTCTCAAAACTATAGATTCGGCCTCTGTATCGATAATAATGACTAGTTCAATAAGATTTTCCAAAAAATATTCAATGTACAGATTCGATTCAGTCAAAATTTTATTATATGTGTAGATTAGTAAATGCTAGTTATATAACTATTTATGTTACCTTTTATGAGATTATTTCGAGCCTCGAGAGAGTGTTTCGTAGTTTTAATATTATTTTCTTATCTTTATTTATGTTATAACGGATTTTGATGCGGTTTTTTTATTAGATAGAGTGATTCAAGAAAAAGATTTATATGTATAATACATGCATAATATAGTAGAGAAACACTGATAATTTCAGAGGTTTCAATTTGATGTCGTAAATAAACACATTTTTTGCGCTTACATTGCAAACGCTGGCTGAACCCTACGAGATAGATCAAAATAATGTACTACAGTATTGTACACCTTAAAAAGGTTTACGAAAAAGCCCACGATGGCATATGTCTATCTCTTAAGGATAACATGCTATATCCATTTTATTATATCCAAGCTAGGGACGAACCCGAGCGAAGCGAGGGTGAGTGGCTAGTACATTATAATAATGGCAAATCCGATTTTTTTTTATATTTTCTAATCACGTATTTTATCTTTTCCCTAAGTTATTTATTTCAGTTTATATCTGTGTAGGTAATTTGTGTTGCGTGGCGGTTGCCAATAACGTGTTTGTCTTCTTGAATAGAACCTTCACATACATTTTAAAGATCCCTTTCCTATAATTTTTATACCTTGTTTAAGCGCATCATTCGAGGGTTTTAGGGAAAAAATAGAAAATTTCCCGGAAAATTGGGAAAATTGAAAAGGCTTTTTCTATAGGTATCTAGATATTTTTTATGAACTCAATTCTTACAAACAGATGTATTGAAATTTCGACTGATTAGAGGCACTTTAAGAATTAAACGATACTTTAAGATGGTATTATTACTGCTGTTAAATCAATAAGTAGGTACTTACTTTATAATACGAATATATACTATATAAAATTGAAAAAAAAAGATAAGCATTAACAGAATATAATATGAAATGTTTTGTTTTCATCACTTAAATATTAAATGTATTTTACTCTTTGTTAGGTTTGTTTTAAATTGAGGTCGCTTAGCTTTCGAAAGTTTATTAATATTTACTAGACTAGACATAATTCTTGTAGTTATAATTATCCATTTGTTATAAATTGTTTCCTACAACACAAAGTATTACAATTTAACATTTAATATCTGTATTATTTTCTATGAATCTATATTATTATCTTTGAATTCACTTGGAGAAATATAACTGAGTAAGAGATGTATGCACCTTCTACATACAGTTTTATTTACAATTTACGACTAGCGACTTACTCTCGCTTTGCTCGGGTGCGTCCCTAGTACGCGGATTTTCAGGGGTTTTAATTATTTTGCGTGGGACACTGATGTTTTTTTCTAAAATAAAAGAAACTTAACTTACTACTTTTAACATCAGTTATCTGTCAGTGAAAGTCTCGTCAAAATTGGGGCAGCCGTTTCGGAGATAAGCCGAAACAAACAAACAGACAGAAAGACAGCCAGACAGACAAAAAATTTAAAATTTGTTTTTTTCTTTTTATTACCGTAAGAATATATCTTTTAATATGCATTTATTAAAAAGTTTTTTTTACAGCACAAATAGACACTTCTATTTTGTTTATCGGTAGGTATTTTAATAAAGAAAATATATTACGTGCTAATCTTTATTCTTATTTTTTAATTTTATAAAAAAATGTCGTGAATGACAGATACAGATGATGATAATTTGATGCTTCTTATTATCGAGCCAAGCGAAATATTAAAACATATTTTATCTATACAGATAAATAAAATTGGAGTGTCTGTTTATAATATTAAAATAACCGCTTTTCACTAAATGCATATGGATGTATGTATACACGGTACATATACCAAAACAACATTTTTTACATTTTTTGTCCGTCTGTCTGTATGTTCTGGCTAATCTCTGAAATGGCTTGACCGATTTTGACGGGACTTTTACTGGCAGATAACTGATATAATAAGGAGTAACTTAGGCTACTTTTATTTTAGAAAAAATAGGGTACTACAAAAAAAACAATGAAAAATTGAATAATATCCGATTCAAATAGGAAAGTTGTATACATACATTATATTTTTTCTATTTAAACTATAAACTTTACTATATAATATACCGTGAGTGAGTTAGAGGTGAGTCGTTAGTCATTTATAATTTTATTCTAATATTGTATTAGCCTAAAATATACGTAATAATTAACTGAAGATTCCGATACATAATATGATTAAAATCAATTCACTAACAATGTTTTTATGAATCGTTGACGCTAAAGTTTGATAAATGTCTATAAAATATATACATTAGGTATATATTATTTATTAGTTTTTGTTTCCATTCCGATTAAGACACAAATATTTTAGTTGTTGAAATTCAATAGGTAGGTACGAAAATTCATAATACCAGAGTCCGCTCGTGCCACAGCATTGTAGCATGAAAAGCACATTTATTATCAAAGCATAGAATTAAATCTGTGCCGCTAAAATGCCCATTTTGTAATTAAACTCCTATTAATGTGAAATGTTATATTTTTTATCTTTATGTTATTTTCTAAGCAGAATAAAAAAGAAAATATACCAAAAAGCGTGTGTGATTGATTGTGTGATGTAAATAACGGGTACTTCAGTAGCGTAGATTTATTTACATTTAGGTTCTTATATGATATATTTAATTATTCATTTCATATTATATTTTAATATTCATATAATATTTTAATAGATATTATAAAAAATTGACACACTTACATTTTTTAATATATTTTTTTTCTCCACATATTAGCATTTTTTTGCTGTTTTAACGGAATTTACAGTATTAATTGTAATCTACACCGTTAGTCGTTTTCTCTTAGAAATCTGTTTGTAAAATCTCATTTATTGTCAAGTACCTAGTATCAATAAAGCTATTATGGTAATATAAGGGTACAATTTACTTTTAAATCTTAGTTCCTTCGTAATTCAATACTGCCTATACTTTTCTAGATATAAATCAATTCAGCAATCAAAGATTTATCGAATCAGATCAGAAAGGATAATATGAATGCTTTGTCTAAACTCTCACATAGCTGACTTTATATAACAACTGTATAAAGCATACAATTATTCTTAGTTAATGTACATAAATGTAAATGCTATTTAAAAGTATCCCTTCATAATAAATATTATTAAATATGTAAAAAAAGTACAGAAATAAAAAAAATGAAAAAAGTTTTTTCCATTAATATTTTAATAACAAAAAATAATGTTCTGCTACTTAAGTTATATCATATTTAATTAATAATAAATTTACCCGTTTTTTGTGTACGCTGAATTTAAATGGACAAATTATAAGTTTGTCAAAACATGAGCGTAATATATTCTATCATACTTATCTTTAATCGCAGTACGAGAATGGAATGTGTAGAAATTATTTGCAAAGTGACTAACAATTTTCAAGTTACATAAAATATCAAAGTCAGGCAATAAATTATAACAAGTGTAATTTTAGCGGCGTGGCGTTGTTTCGTTGCGCACGCGCCTCTCCCGCCATCTTGTTTAATCTAGTGCCGTTGATCGCGGAAAAGCGCGCCAAGCACAACCTTCAACGACCTTCGCTCTCCGACCGACTGCGCGGGACCAAAACGAAATAGCTCCACACCAATCTGACCCTTATGTCTATCAAAAACATACTAATTAAAACACTATTTGCCATAAACTAGTTGTGCGCTTAAATCGTTTCTAAACGTTAGAAACGACCTAAGTTTCTGTTCTACAAACACGTTACGCTTAAATTAATGCGCAGGACCTATAAATCAATCGTTCTCAACCTTATACTTTGTCACTTTTAAGCGACTTACATAATTTAAATAATATTATTGTGATAATATTTATTACACCAATAATGTTTAATACCTATATTTATAAAACGATAGATAATTGGATGTTTGATCGGAATGCGGGCTGGAGTAATTCGAAAGACTGTGTTGTAAGGATCAACAGTAGTCGAGTAATGCCTTATTTGGATGTTGATTTATATCTCAGCTAAAATATTTCTGTCTCGTACTACAGAAATACTTGAGGCATGGGAATACAGTAGCTGTTATTAAACCGTTACAAAGTGGAATTGATTATAATTTTCAAATGTCTTTAAAATATTTTAGCTGTAAAATGAAATGCGACATTTCTTATTGGTTTGATATTATTTGTTACCGAATAAATGATATATTGAATTATCAAATTGCTATAGGAATAAAGTATTTTATTGTTCAAAGTCAGAATATATAGTCCAAAGTTGGTAGGTATATCCCTTTTTTTTCCAGCTCAACACACCACCATATACATACATATACATGATTAGAGGCATTAAATTGTTTGTGAGTATTTGTATCATGAAAATATTTAAATTAAGGGTATATTTAAAAAAAAGTTTTAAATAATTTAAATAAATAAATACGATACAAAGGCTTTATTTTTATATAAAGATTATATTATGTATAATCAATCGTTGATATCTAAGAAATAATGTTATTAACTTATATAACAACAACAACAAATAGCTGCAAAATGACAATTTAAAATCAGGTCTTTTGTCCATTTATGCACTCGTATATAACTCTTTTAAAGATTTTAATATATATGTTTCTTACTTTGATTAATTCAGTGTTACTACATATTGTATACAAACTCCTATCAAAATGTAAAGAATTTATATGACAAGGAGTTTATAGAGCCTATAATTAAATGCTATTTTATTTTAAAAGGAAGGATTTTTCACTTCCCGCTACTGATTTACAGGTAGCAGCTCTGTCTATGCAAGTGCTTATTACTCGGGCTAGTTTGTTGCATGCACGTCGAGTACGTACCGACTAACGATTGAAGGCGTTAGAACAAAGTTGTTAATATTCTGTGATAAAAAGGTTCATAATATTCAAATTATTATTATTTTCAAATAATCAATCAAATTATTATATTTTTAAATTATTATTATTTTATAAAATAATAAGCAGTATATTTTGCTATTTAAAAGCTATTAAAATAATTCTAAGTAGAGATTTATCCGCAATGTATCAGTTCGCATTTAAACCCGCGTCCCATTGATACCAATCTGCCTATTCTAATAACTGGACTATCTCTCATTGTTATAGAGCAACACAGTTGATAAAAAATAAATATGAGAATGTGTTCCCAAGGAAAAACCAAATAAAACAAAGTACTAAATGATCTCGTGTACTTATTCTGTTAATATAAAAATACGTAATTTGTCTGTACTGTGTTTAGTAGTATTAATTTAGCCTTTTCGCCCCCACTGCTGGGTATGGGCCTTACCTTGACGCTAGGGGGATCAGCCGGATATGTAGGTTTCCTCACTCCTTAACCATATTAGAAAGAGGCAATCATGTTGCAAATGATTCACATAAAAATCTAGGTGCCCCGGGGTTGGGCCTGGCTATTTGGATTTCCAAACGTGCAAGTTACGTTACCAACAGGCTACCACTGATGTTTGAACTGTTTTTGCGTTTATGTGGATTCTATTTTGGCTATTTATATTTTTTAGTTTATGATTATTAAGCCTTTTTACTTATTTATACTTAAGTAAAAAGATAAAAGTTGCGGGTGTGATTTAAGCGGACGTGATTTTGTACTAACAATTTTGCATTAAATATTTGCTAGTTCTCAAGTTCTCATTATAATTCAGGATATTTTTCTAACGAAGTTTAAAGAAAAAGAGCTTGACTAATATTCATGGTATAAAAAGTGTGAAATTTCTAAAGTTGGCTGTAAATATAAAAAAAAAATCTTTTGTATTTTAAAGCAAATTTAAAATATCTCACAAAATATTTAAAGCCGTAAGTAAAAGCTAGTAGCTAATAAATTATAATTTTTGATTAGGCAACCGCTACGCGATACCAGGACAGGTCTGTTCCGATGCAGATAGCCGAGTTTGTACAGCAATTGTCCCATCCGCGCCCGCGCCATTGTGCCAGTGGGAACACGGCCTTAATTGCGAGCCTGAATAAATTAAACAGAATGTATCGTATACGGCGTGTATTTACAAGGATGTACGAATATTTTAAATGGCCTGATGTGTCAATGAAACACTAAAATAATTTTAACAACTTTAAACTTTTTGTTATGGATTAAAATATAATATATGGAAATGTGAAAATAGTTATTTATACTGTTTCATTTCTATTGTAAAATTCGCGTTGGTCAAATGGGTAAGATCAGCTCTCCAAAGTACGCCAACGTATTTGAAACACGAACTTTCCAACTTTGGATTCTTACTAAGAATGTAATAACAAAAAATGTAATACGTACTCTTCATTCAATCCAACCCAGGACTTCAAGATCTTCATTCATACACGGTAGGCACTAAACCTATAAGCGTTATGAGTATAACAAACACAGAAGAAGAGAATGTCAACATTATAAAATATGAAAAGGTCCAAATTAAAATAAATTGTAAAAATAGTAGTGATCAATGTCTTTAAAAGAAATTAATTTTATATCAATAAAAATACCAATAAAATTAGAAATATTGTAGAATTATATTTTTGTTATAATCAGCTACCCTACATCGAAATGAATTAGCTACGGTTGTCATTGTGGTACACAATTGAGTTGATTTATTTGATAATACTGATAAATAATCAATGTTGCAAAAAAATTTTGCTGAAAGATTTATCTTGCTGTATATTGGAACTTTGATATCTGCAGATTAATTATATCTTTCTTTTATAATTTGACTTAGTACATACACTAAGTTTATTCATTTTTTGTTTTACTTTACTAAGTTTATTCAATATTTGTCTTACTTTTACTTTTTATTTTAGTTTTAATTAACATAATTTATTTTCAAGCTTCTGTACCTAAGCATTTTTTATGTCAATAACTTTGTGCAATCCTTTTTTTTACTTTTAAAAGTTGTCGTTCTACCTTTAGGAAATAATTTTGTTATAACTACCTAGTGTTCATTCGCTGGTCAAAATTCAACCATAATCATCTATATATTAATACATGAAGCAAAAACTTTGTACCCCTTTTTCCGAAAGGAGGAGTATGAAATTTCCCACACTTATAGTTTCTATAGAGAAGGAGTGCAGAATGCTAATATATTTTTTTTAATTATGCATAAAAATACATTAAATCAATAAAAAAACAATACACACACTACCATGTATTTGACACACACGCATATATACACTTTTGTTTAATGTTAAAATCTGTGATCAAATTGAGAATAGATTAATATTGTAATATACGCAAGACAATAAATATGTATATAACTTAATGAATTATGGTTGATTTTCAACCACGCGACGATCGCTAGATATTAAAAATTTGAGAAATAGCATTTACCCATCTATATAATAAAAACTGTTTCCAAACTAAATTAAACAAAAAAAAAAGGTTGACAGAGGAGCAAAGGCGCTGAACTGTTTTGTCTTTGCCTATTTATACTTATATGTATAGATTTATAAACGGCAAATAATTGGCAATACGATTTAATATCCACATAAAAACATATATGAATTCACATACTAATTGAGAAGAATTCTAAAAGTCGATCAAAAATTCGTTAAAAATCTTTAAACCTTTATTTAAATTATTATATCAAAACATCATCAAAAGATGTTTAACTCTTTTGAATATGTTTTTTGAGATCTTAGCTAATTATGATCTAAGCTGTTATCTAGGTTATTGTAATATTGATTACGTGAATACTAAGTGGACAATCACGCTGGAGGTCACAAACGTAATCTCGATGCTAGCGGAAATTGAAGGAAAAAAGAGAAAAAATATACACCACGTTACAGTTAATCTTAGAATAGAAAAAATAAGAGAAAAGCTATATGCAAAAAATAATAAGTCTAATACTGGCATATCATTATATTGTACTAAAGAATGATTGTAACCTATATCACTCAGTTTAACCGCCTTGATGGTTTAGTGGCTAACGGTTAGAATAGTGGGTATGATTGTAGGTCTAGCCCCAGGTTCGAATCCTTGACCAGGTCTAGTTTAGTTGTTGAGTTTCTCTGCCAATAAATCTGTCAGAAGGGCATGATTATTATCACCCCTCAATAAATTCAAGCAAGTAGGTGTTAAAAAGAGAAATTTTTATTTCATTAATTTCTAATCATTTCTTTTCCTTAATTGCAATTATTTTTAACTCCTTCTTTCCCTTTTTATTTTTTAAATTGCCTTTTCTATTATAAATGGACGATAATATAAATATATTCTGCTAATGTTATGTAAATATTAGGACCTAATGCTTTTATAATTAATTTGCAACGTTATAATATTATCTTCATAGCTGGATGGCGGATTTTGCGCATGGCTTATAGTTATCGCATGTTCAAGCTGTTTGTTAATTGAAATGCGTGTAAATACTTCTGGCATTCACAAGGGCTTATGAAACCGCTATTATAATAGTCTAGAGGTCTAACAGTGCTTATATATGCGAATAAAACATACATACTTAGGTGTCTGTAATTTAAATATTCTTGATTATTTAGCAAATTTTAATAGTTACAGTTTGAAATAGCTAGTATTAGACAATTAGATCACATCTTATTTCTCATCCATAACTATGGGTTTCTTCGCTGTCTCAAGTAACTTATAACCTAAAGGATAAAGCAAGACCGCTTAGATAAGGTCAAATAAGGTCTGAAATCAAAATGTTGACACTCAATTTTGCATTTTTGATATAATGTAGTTTTAATGATACAAAAACAATGTGTAAAGGTTTTCGTGTCCGCAACCCCCGGCAAGGGTCCAAAATAAAGTGTCAAAAGTGTTTTTTCGCAATTACTCGAAAACGGTAAAAATTAGACAAAAAAGTTTTAATAAAAACGTATAAAGCTTAAAATTTTGCATAAAAAAGGTCTTATGACTTTTTTCCTCCGGTCAAAGTTAACCGAGTTAGGGAGGTTTTCAGACCGATGGGAATCCGTTTATTTTTAAAAGAATTTTTTTTAATTAAAACCTGAAGTTTTATGGTTTTAAAATATTAGCAGGTATATAAGGAATAGAAATTCGTAAAATGCCCCCGATGCTCAGCTACCCCCGCGAAAAGCGCTTGTGGCATAGGGCGCTCGTGGCCTAGGGCGCTCGTGGCCTAGTGCGTTGTGGCCTAGGGCGTGGTGGCCTAGTGCGTGGTGGCCTAGGGCACTCGTGGCCTAGTGCGTCGTGGCCTAGGGCACTCGTGGCCTAGTGCGTCGTGGCCTAGGGCGCTTGTGGCATAGGGCGCTCGTGGCCTAGGGCGCTTGTGGCATAGGGCGCTCGTGGCCTAGGGAGCTCGTGGCATAGGGCGCTCGTGGCCTAGGGCGCTCGTGGCCTAGGGCGCTTGTGGCATAGGGCGCTCGTGGCCTAGGGCGCTCGTGGCTTAGGGCGCTTGTGGCCTAGGGCACTTGTGGCATAGGGAGCTCGTGGCCTAGGGCGCTTGTGGCCTAGTGCGCTTGTGGCCTAGGGCGCTTGTGGCCTAGGGCGCTTGTGGCATAGGGCGCTCGTGGCCTAGGGCGCTTGTGGCATAGGGCGCTCGTGGCCTAGGGCGCTCGTGGCATAGGGCACTCGTGGCCTAGTGCGTCGTGGCCTAGGGCACTCGTGGCCTAGTGCGTCGTGGCCCTAGGGCGCTTGTGGCATAGGGCGCTCGTGGCCTAGGGCGCTTGTGGCATAGGGCGCTCGTGGCCTAGGGCGCTCGTGGCATAGGGCGCTCGTGGCCTAGGGCGCTTGTGGCATAGGGCGCTCGTGGCCTAGGGCGCTCGTGGCTTAGGGCGCTTGTGGCCTAGGGCACTTGTGGCATAGGGAGCTCGTGGCCTAGGGCGCTTGTGGCCTAGGGCGCTTGTGGCCTAGGGCGCTTGTGGCCTAGGGCGCTTGTGGCATAGGGCGCTCGTGGCCTAGGGCGCTTGTGGCATAGGGCGCTTGTGGCATAGGGCGCTCGTGGCCTAGGGCGCTCGTGGCATAGGGCGCTCGTGGCCTAGGGCGCTCGTGGCCTAGGGCGCTTGTGGCATAGGGCGCTCGTGGCCTAGGGCGCTCGTGGCTTAGGGCGCTTGTGGCCTAGGGCACTTGTGGCATAGGGAGCTCGTGGCCTAGGGCGCTTGTGGCCTAGGGCGCTCGTGGCCTAGGGCGCTCGTGGCATAGGGCGCTCGTGGCCTAGGGCGCTCGTGGCCTAGGGCGCTCGTGGCCTAGGGCGCTCGTGGCCTAGGGCGCTCGTGGCCTAGTTCGTTGTGGCCTAGTGCGTTGTGGCCTAGGGCGCTCGTGGCCTAGTGCGTTTTGGCCTAGGTCGCTCGTGGCTTAGTGCGTTGTGGCCTAGGGCGCTCGTGGCCTAGTTCGTTGTGGCCTAGTGCGTTGTGGCCTAGTGCTTTCCTGGCCTAGTGCGTTCGTGGCCTAGTTCGCTCGTGGCCTAGTGCGCTCGTGGCCTAGTGCGCACGTGGCCTAGTGCGGTCGTGGCCTAGAGCTTTCCTGGCCTAGTGCGTTCGTGGCCTAGTGCGTTCGTGGCCTAGTGCTTTCCTGGCCTAGTGCATTCGTGGCCTAGTGCGTTCGTGGCTTAGTGCGGTCGTGGCCTAGTGCGTTCGTGGCCTAGTGCGCACATAGTTTAGCGCGGTCGTGGCCTAGTGCTATCGGGGCCTAGTGCGTTCGTGGCCTAGTGCGGTCGTGGCCTAGTGCTTAACAGCACTAATACACGTATACACTATGCATATTAAATGAAGTTATGCATGTAAAGTTGCTGTCAACTGTCATTGGAACAAGTCGCACTTTCGAAGCTCTGATAAACTAAATAAGAATAAAATAGTTTAAACTTCTGAAGAACAGTGAACTTTGCAAAATTGTGTTGAAATAAGTGAAAGAAAGTGAAATATACATTTGATTACTTAGAAATCTTAGGAAAACAGATATATTCTTAAATCACAGACAATCATCATGAGGGTATGAGCGATTTAAATCATATTTCTGTGACATAAACGATTTTGACTTTTTCACTTCTACCTACATAAAATTCACAAGCATTATTGCCATATAAAACAAAATAAAAACTACCATTTTAAATTGCCAGTAAGAAATATGGATACACAATTAGTTTGGCAAAGAGATAGATTATAGTCTGGAATAGCATAAAGTTTACTTTTTATCCCAGAAAAATATACGGTTCCCGTGGGATAGATTTGTTTTTGTCTAGGGACGAACCCGAAGAGAAGCGAGGGTGAGTCGCTAGTTTTAATAGTCCAGTCAAATAAGGTCTGAAATCAAAATGTTGACACTCAATTTTGCATTTTTGATATAATGTAGTTTTAATGATACAAAAACAATGTGTAAAGGTTTTCGTGTCCGCAACCCCCGGCAAGGGTCCGAAATAAAGTGTCAAAAGTGTTTTTTCGCAATTACTCGAAAACGGTAAAAATTAGACAAAAAAGTTTTAATAAAAACGTATAAAGCTTAAAATTTTGCATAAAAAAGGTCTTATGACTTTTTTTCCTCCGGTCAAAGTTAACCGAGTTAGGGAGGTTTTCAGACCGATGGGAATCCGTTTATTTTTAAAAGATTTTTTTTAATTAAAACCTGAAGTTTTATGGTTTTAAAATATTAGCAGGTATATAAGGAATAGAAATTCGTAAAATGCCCCTGATGCTCAGCTACCCCCGCGAAAAACGGGGGGACGTTTGGAATGTTTACGTCGACATTGTATAAATAATAAGCTCAAATTAAAAACTTAAGGCCACGATTTCTTTCCTTTTTACCAAAATTTACCAAAAGTTTACCAAAATTTTTTCAATAAAGTTACAATGATAATTAAAAAAAAATTTAGTTTATAAAGTAAAAATTATCGAATTCTCAATTTTTTTTAAATTTTGGGGGTGTTTTTACAGGACTACCATACATTGTTTTTATTTCCACGAGAAGTAGAGTTCAAGACGAAAAAAATGAGCCCTATGTGAAAATTAAACGATAAAATTTAAAGGTAATTTTTAGCCTCCCGAAACCATAAAATATCAATTTCTCAGAAATGGCTAAATATTTCAATTTCATTTTTTTTGCTTATTATATGTATTTCGAAGATTACAGTCTTTTAGTTTCATGAAAATGAGAAGTTTATTGTAGAAATTAAAAATAAAAAATAAAGGAAAAATTAAAAACCGAGTTTTTTGCAAATATCTCGAAAACTTTGAGATTATTGTAAAAGTGTAATTTATAAAAGTTGTAGATTTTTAATAGACCTATAACTTTCGTCGGAAACATTTTTCGATAGAACGTCACAATAAGCCGGAAATTTAAAAAAACGATTTTTCAACGCTTTGCGTCCCCCCGCTTTTCGCGGGGGTAGCTGAGCATCGGGGGCATTTTACGAATTTCTATTCCTTATATACCTGCTAATATTTTAAAACCATAAAACTTCAGGTTTTAATTAAAAAAAATTCTTTTAAAAATAAACGGATTCCCATCGGTCTGAAAACCTCCCTAACTCGGTTAACTTTGACCGGAGGAAAAAAGTCATAAGACCTTTTTTATGCAAAATTTTAAGCTTTATACGTTTTTATTAAAACTTTTTTGTCTAATTTTTACCGTTTTCGAGTAATTGCGAAAAAACACTTTTGACACTTTATTTTGGACCCTTGCCGGGGGTTGCGGACACGAAAACCTTTACACATTGTTTTTGTATCATTAAAACTACATTATATCAAAAATGCAAAGTTGAGTGTCAACATTTTGATTTCAGACCTTATTTGACTGGACTATAGAGCAAGTTATCTACCCACTGTCAAAAATTACTTCACATTACATAAATTGTCAACAACGGCACGAATGTATGTAAAAACTTCAAGGAACTAATGAGTACGATCAGCCACGCACTGCCTCGTATAGCCGATAATCAATCTAGTTATACATCTGATTAGGTGCAAATTACAATACAAATAGATCAGTCACGATTTTATAGAGCACCATGTATAACAGCATTAATTAAAAATCTAGGACATTTAAAAATAAACTTTAGGACTTACAAACAAGGCTTAGTTTAGTTTAATTCAAATTGGATATACATCTGTTTGGGTTCCAGCAAGTGTTTTCCTTAAAAGGGCTCCGCTACTTGATTGGCAGTCAAATGATTACTATCTTTGAAATTTACAGTTTTAGGTTTGAGTTAGTTTGACAAAAATAGTGGGTAGGACCTTTTGGTTTCAGATCTCAGAATGACAAAGTCTTTACACTTACGTCAAGGTGACATAGGATACCTATTGTGCTGGTGCTAAAAATCCGTGACCTTACATAGTGTAAAGTTCACTAATATGCAGATGGCACGATCTTTCGCGAATCTACTACTCTGTATACATGTTACATAATAATCAAGTCCTTATTAGGTAATTAAAGTCCTTATTAAATATTTTGCTGCGACACTTAGAGGTGAAGTATTTAAGTCTAATATTGATGAATATAAGCATACATACACATAATATTTTAAATTAAACGTTTTTATTTTTATTTTTTCTCGGTTTTATTTAGAATTTTTGTTACTGTTTTAAAATATAAAAGCCGAAAATATAAATTCATAGTAGAAAGTAGTTTTTCGAACTAGATTTAAAATTGACCATAAGTGTTGAAAAAAGTTAAGCGAAAAAAGCGTCTAAGTTAGAGGACGATCCAGTTTAAACGCGTGTTTACAGTCCGCGGCGACTACCGGCCGACATAAAACAATAACAAGCGAAATGAATGTCTTATAAGATAATACATTTTCTTACACAACCCTAAAAGAACAAAACTAATAAGTTGCGGGGGCACAACAGGTAGGCAGCACACAGCCGCGCGTGACTTGTGACCGTACTTATACAAAGGAGATCACCTGTAAATATCACGCACACACGAGTGCAGTAATAAATCTGCCTAACACGAACGAAGTGGTCCACTCACACAGCGCCACTATTGAGTCACTGGCGCTGCCACACTGGCAGCGTGACAGCACACTGCTGCGTTCTCACCTGTTGACTGTTTCCAGATACGTGTGAGTTTGCTGTGAATGTGTTCAACGTTCAGTCGCGCTGACTATTTCGCGCGTCGTGGTTGTACGTTTTCACCACAATATACCAACCACGTGTGTCCAAACGGTGAAGTGGGTAGACCATTGACGATTGCGTTTTTTTTTTTTTTGTGATTGATAGATGTTTTGGTGATCACGCTGTTTCGTTCGGAAAGAGTGAGGAACGTTTCAGTGGAGGAGTTTGTTTGGAAACACCTGAAAGGTAGGATTCTAGTTTTTCCACTGAATTCGGTCCAAGTTTTCATTCATTGCGTTGTTTTTCATGTATTGGTTTATTTAGCAGTCAATAATTAGGGCAATAAACGTAAATAAACTATAAATTAAATGTTTATATTTACATGTATAGGAAGATTGAGAAGAACAATACGTATAAGGAATTTTAGGTGTTAAAAACTGTTAATACTATTATTACAATAATAAAAAAATATTTTTGATTAAGTATCTATATGAAATGTTTTCGAGCATTTTAATTATTAAGACCTATAATGTACCGAAAAATACTACTTATAAAAGAGCGTAACTTTTGATTTTTAGTAATAAAACTACTATAACTAATAACGTTACAACAGTAGACGTGACCTTTGATACGTCCATTGATTTCAATACATGTTTTAATAAAAAAAGAAAAAAATAATACATTTTACAAACAGT
Source organism: Fabriciana adippe (assembly GCA_905404265.1). Classification (NCBI taxonomy): domain Eukaryota; kingdom Metazoa; phylum Arthropoda; class Insecta; order Lepidoptera; family Nymphalidae; genus Fabriciana; species Fabriciana adippe. The sequence goes on from FR989995.1 coordinate 4,489,579, forward strand.
TTATGCAACCTTGTGTAAAATTTGAAACAGCATCAAGTTAACAATGTTGTTGTTTATTTATCTTATTGTATAGACTATAGTTAGATTTTATTTTATGCACACTCTTAATAATATACATTTTATGTGTTATGTATCAAATGCCTATTGGATTGAAATATTTTAGCATGATCATTACGACATTAACTTACTTTTACTTCATTTGTTTACTTTTTGTATGAACTAATTACCTAGTTTATTATCATCGCAGAAATAATTTTACGTACGTTATAAAATTCTTTTACTTATGCAAATTTATAATGCTAATTTACGTGTTATGAGTTTATGATGCCTATATTTTTTATATTTGAAATGAACATATTAAGAAAAGCGTTTTCTTATTAAGTGCTAGCGACATAGCTTCGCTTCGCTCGGGTGGGTGCACCCATAAGCTTGAATGGATAAGGAACGTATATAAGACAAACGTCCAAAGAAAAATTTTTTTTGTGCCAGGAACCTTTGCAGACGTATTCAGAATAACTTACCATAGTTTCATCACGATCGGATCAATGGTTTAGGATCGCATAGGGGACAAACGTACTACCATTCATTTTCATTAATAAAGATAGATTAAAGATTAATATATTACACTATCTTTCATAGAATAGGTCCAGCTTTAGGTGGACCTTTATCCAAATAACATCCATTTCACCTCCCTTAAAAGCGTATAAAATTTATGTGAACGCGTATACTGTACCTACTAATACTAATTAAAACTAGGACGGATGAACTAGATTTAACTATCTATAATAATGTACAAAACATTATAACTTAAACCTAATTATACAATTTGAAGTACATGTTTGCTGCCTTTATTCTTTATAAAATCTTTATAAAAAATAATTATTTTCAAAATCTATTTTTTTTTCTGATAAAAGGAAGGGTATCGATCCGCCCCCGAATAACGAAAAAAAAAATGTCATTCGATTGGCTCTTTACATATTATGAAAGTAGACTGTGTGCCTGATTTTTTTTCTAGGTAATACTACTAAAATATTGTAACCTAATATTATTACGATCTAGCTAAAAAGGCTAATAAGTAATTCAACTTTAACTTAGTTTTATAAAATATAGTGTGTCTGATAAGAAAATATATTTATGAGAGAAAAAATCTTACAATGTATACTACTTGTTAGACACCAAACTTTATCCTAACTGGTAACTCATATAAACAATAGTATATGAACAGTAATTACACAGTAAAAAAATAACATCCACAAGTAGTAATAACATTTAATGTCATAGCATTTTGGTGACATTCATCTGTCTCACTCATTAGGCAGCTTATCATGGTTCTCATTCAGGTTAAATATTTCTATTAGATACAAGGAATCTCAAAACTATAGTAGTTTCTAGTGGCGATAAGTAGATTTGGCATATAAGTTAAAGGTTTTTATACAAAAAAATGTATGCATCCTTTGAAGAGAAGGCTTAGTAGTCATTTTCCCCCAATTTCTTCATTTTCTGCCATTGAATGATAGGACATCGAAAGCGTAGGTCTTGAAGGCGGGAATTATCCTGTCTTCTTACCCGACTGCGCAACACAATGTAGGGTAATGTGTTTATCAGCCTATGTATGTATGTATGTATGTTTGTTTGTTTGTTCCTTTGTGACACTCTAGAGACCAAACGCGTGGGTCAATTTTGATTATTCATGCATCGTTAGATTCGTCTTAATAACGCGAGTGTCATAGGCTATTTAAAAATAGTTTAAAAAATTAAAATGGCCTATTTCAGGCGCCAATTTTTGTGTTTTTAAAAAAAATTCTTCTAAACCAATCGAGTGGGGTATCAAAATAAAGGTTTTTAGAAAGCAATCACAAGAATATAGTCAACTTATATGTTTAAAAGTAATTTAGGATGAAAAATTGTTAAATATAACTTCAAATGTCTAATTGGCAAAAACTAAAAAGCTGTAAATAAAAAAAATATATTATAAAAAAAAACCCGACTGCCTAAAAGCTAAGTCAAAAGATAAAAACAAGTTGACGAAGTAATATAGTATTGTGCAGTCGGAGACAAACACGTATGTACATCTCGCGGCAAGGATGATTTAATATTTAGTTTAAAAATATTCGTCTCATACTTAAAAAAAAATGACTTTAATTAATAAAACCAAACCATAGTTAATAAATAAATAGATGACTGAAACATTTTTTTATTACAGTGTTTCTTAATAAGTGAATGTACTATGCAATTTATCAGATTATACCTTGGAGGTCGATTTATATTTACTGTATGAAGGAAGAGTAAACTAATAATTACTTTTTAGTTCAAAAGGTATACTGATTACAAAACCAGTTAAAGAAAATTGGGGGTGACTCTTAGATACTGGATTTTTTTTAAGTTTTTTTGTAAACGATATTAACCTATTCATTAAAAAATAATTATTACGAAAATCGATTCATAATTGACCAAGATATCGCGTAACATACAAACAAAAATAGCCAAATTAAATATTTCCTTCTATTGGAAATCGATCAAAAGTCAAATACCTCTTTGATGATAAATATAGGTTTTCATTCTACAAATAGAATATATATATATATATACACTGGATATATAATTACGTCCGCACGTCATCGATACCGATTACACTTGTAATTGCATGTAAGTAATTGGGGGCATTACTACATTAACTTTTGTCGTGACGTTTGTGTGAACGACAATTAGTTACCTCATTACTAATAACAGTTAAAGTGTGCTATTACCATTGTTTTCTATAAAAATGAAAAATATACCCAACGAATATGGTGGAGTTCTGCAATATGCAGCCTTGAAAAAGATTAGTAAAATCATTTGCGGTAAATAAAATTCTTAAAGAATGATGCATAAGAATAGGGCAATAAGTTGATTGTTTTAGAACCTTTTGTAGTATGAAATATTTATACACTAGGTACCTGTAATGGCTATTAGTAATAATCACTACATAGTCTAAAACAAAGTCGCTTCTCACTGTCTGTCTGTACCTATATACGCTTTAATCTTTAAAACTACGGAACGGATTTTGATGCGGTTGTTTTTAATAGAGAGAGTGATTCAAGAGGAAGGTTTATTATATGTATAATACATGCATATTATTATAGTACAGAAAAGCCGAGAAATTCAAAGATTTGTATTTCATACTAACCGTTAAAACGTACCTAGGGACGAACCCGAGCGAAGGGATGGTGAGACGCTAGTCTATCCTAATTGACGACACGTTTGGCTCAATTTGTAGGAACCCTACCCCTACTTGCTGCGCCAACGGTCGCGGATTCGAGTCCCGCTGGGGGCGTTCATTTATGTAAAGAGCACGAATATTTGTACTCCAGTCATGGGTGTTTATATTTCTAATATGTATGTATTTAAAGTTATATATCTATCAACTATCTGGTATCCATAGTACAAACCTCGCAGCTTACCATGGAACTAGATGGTGCTATGTGTTAATGTCCCAACATATTTATTTATTTATAATGTGTACCTACCAGAAATGAAATATGCTCCTTTTATACCGCGAAAATTAAAATTCGGGTCGTAAAGTAGATAAAAAAGGTTGGTTATTAAAAAGTGATTAGGGTCTATGTGAAAATTGCTGAATGACTTTTAATGAATTTAGATTTGTTGTTAAGCTAACTAAGAAGTAAATATTTTATTGCCGGGATAAGAAAGCGTCCCTGCAGGGTAGGTGAGGAAAATAAATGGGTATTAAAAATTGTAAACGTGCGTCAATTGTGCTTAAAGGTAAGAACAACATGAAAACGATATGATAAATTATTATAGTGGTACGTGTACGTATTTAAAAACAATCTTTATATTTATGTACTTACTTAAGTTTTATTTAAAAGTAAATATTTTCTGTAGACGTTGAGTATGAAATTACTACGATTTCATCGCTTATATCGTATTAGATTCGATCAGATTAATTCAGATTATCTATACATATAATAAAACTGTAGAGGTCGAATGTCTATACATAGAAAAAAAATCTAAAACCCGAGTCAGATGATGGGATGTAAGAAGAGAAATACAACAAATCCAGATTTTTTCAATTTTTTTGTTTCTCTGTCTGTTTGTTTGTTTGTACGGGCTAATTTCCGAAACTGTTGGACCGATTTAAATGAAATTTTGCATGGTGGTACCTTATATCCCGGTCAACATTATAGATACCTTTTCATTCAAGTAAAATGTACGGTTCTCGTGGGATAGATTTTTTTTGTTTATCTAGAGATGAACCCGAGCAAAGCAAGGGTGAGCCGTTAGTATAAAATGAGAATTATAATTAAAAAAATAAAAGAAATACTTATACAATTTCAATTGCTTTTGTGTACATACGCGAGGGTGATATGCAATAACCTGTAATTAATTTAATATAAATAACTCACTCGCAGTCACTCGTTGCGGGTTGCAGCGTAGACCGTAGTGTCATGTTGCAGGCCGCGGTTGCACTCGCGGTTCGCATTAAAAAATATTTGACATGCTGTCTCGGGTCAGGGCTGTGGGTTCTTTACCGACTTCGGAAAGGAAGAGATATTTTATATACAACTATTTTTTCGATTTTTTTCGCGGATTTATTTTGAGTTTGAGTCATGGCCACGGAAAAGGAAGGAAAGTTATGAAAATAGAATGAAAATAGAAGAGAAGATAATCAATTGTATGTTTTTTATGTGGTTATATCTTCGCTAATTATTATGCATCGATTTACACAATTCTATACATCTTTCCATATAAAAACAAATCAATCGCCCCTAACAATTTGAGGTTATATCAAGGTCTATGTATTTTTTTTAATAAAAAATAATTATTTCATGTTGAATTGTTCATATACAGAATGATGTTTTCAAATGGATATGATAGGTAATTTATACTAATACTCGAATTAGTGAAAAAACTCAAATAAAATTTTTATCCTTAAGTGTTGTGCTTCGTTTTACATGAGTGAAATATTTGTTTACAAATATTTGCCTCATGCAAGAATCGAACCTATAACATCTGAAAAAACTATTATTAAAATATAAGGTGCGCTGATATACAACCCCTTACATAAAAATATTAAATAAATATATAAATATCTCAATATATAAATATATCAATATTATAAATGTGAAAGTTTGTGAGTATTAATGTTTGTTACTGAACGGCTGAACGGATCTGGATGAAATTTGGCACAGAGATAGATTATAGACTCGAAAAGCACATCCGGATATTATTTTATATTATTATTCCGGAGAAATGTAAGAGTCCCATGGGATAGGTTTGTTTTTGTTTTCCTAGAGGCGAACCCGAGTGAAGCGAGGGTGAGTCGCTAGTCTTAAATGAATTTAAATGTTTACTAAACATTTATCATTTAAATCATATAATGTATTATGAATTTTGGGGCAATTTGATAAAAAATTGCTACCAAATGGTATAAAAAAACTTATTAAGACCTAAAACATATAATACTTAAATATATCTTAACGAATAATCGTTATTTTCATTATAATATACTATTATAGGTATATCTAATATGTCATATTATATTAATTTATTTTGTGCTTTAATAGCAAGGATACATTGTTTAAAGAAACGATAGTCTAGTGAAGTATCGAGCTGGTAATAACGACTCACAGGCGAATACTTTTACAAACGCAGTTACATTTTAAATACTTCGACATCAACTTGACACATGCCTTTTATACACACGTGGTCAACAAAACAAAGGCTTTCGCATGAGATGCACGCGCCGCGCCGTGCACGATATGTAAAGCGAAACATTCCACGGGTCGACTGAATAGTGTTGCCAGGTGGTGTTTGCAAAAATCGAGATTATTGATCGTAAAAACAATAAAAAATGTATTTCTTTTTTATTCTCTGAGACAGAGTGGAAGGAATAGTCATTTTTTTTAAATCATTTAAAATTAATTATGATGTTTTTCTTTTATATCGTAAATGACAGTAACCCGACCCAAAAAATCAAATACAAGTATGTAATAAATACTTCATGATGTGTTTTAAGTATACTACGTAAACAAAAATATTAAAAAATAGGCATGAATTTACCGATAACTTATACTTTGATTGTTTGTTTGATGTAAAAATAGTTAAGATTAAACAGGAAGGCTCCCCAGAAAGTCATCAAATGACACCTTATTTTGGGCTAAAAATGAACTCAGCAAAGTGACGAAAATAATTAGAGTAAATGACTAAACGATGATTGATGAAACATTCAACATCAATAAGCCGATAAGCAAAAAAGATTAATTTTTAATTATGAGTAAATAGTTATGGTTCCCACAGGAAGTCATCAAATGACACCTGAAAAACGAGACCTCCAGCAAAATTCGATATATCTGGCCACACTAGGCGGAGGCAGCGCGACCTCGGGGACCCATTCCGTACGCCGCGCACGCGCACTGGCATCCGCATAACCTTAGGCGACATCGCTTGCACTCTGCCATGACTGACAGTACGTATGCGTGCCTTCGATACTTTTTCATTGGCTTCGAAAAACAAAACCAAATGGATGTCAACTCGACCCTTTTATTTCTTTAAGTCTAGCTACGTTTTATATATCGGTAAAAATAATCTTAAGCTATACTTAAAAGTTAATTACTATCATAAAAAAATGCACAGCTATAGATTTTTTTAATGTTATTCAGGCAAGACAAGTTAGAAATTATACCTAATATTGTATATCGGTACAAACATAATCACTGATTTCAATACGAGTATATAAATAAAAAATAGTAAAATTTCCTTTGAATCAAAAATGTTCAGTAAAAAGCGATGAACCTGTCGAATGGTTTAAATAAAAATAAAAATATTATGTAATTTGAGATCACGAATGCCTTTTTTGCTGATCGTTCCACTCGGCGGGACAGGGTCGCGACCGACGACCACGCCGACCACGGCGACCGCACTACGTGACAAACTGCTGGGAACATGACGGTTTCCTAGTTCAACTCTAATGGGGATCGTGGATAATGAGGATACATGCTAACTAGCCTTTGAGATGCTAATTTTCTTGGTGTAAGCAGTTTTATACTTCACACCGTTTTCTTTTCCCATATATTTTACAGTCTTTTTTATTTTAAGGTAAAAAATGTAATCAACAAAATGGTAAAAATATTTAGAGTAAAGAACTAAACGATGATTGATTCGCGTTGTTAGAATTCTTGCTACTAAAAGGTGGTCCAGCGAAATGATATAATAAAATAATATTTGCCATCAAAATAATACCATCTGACAGGGGATGAGGAGTGTATCTGTGGTCCGAAGTTTAATATTTTGTGATTTTTGACAGCTACAACACATTATTTATATATTTATCAAGTCAAATGCAAAGCGGTGGAGTCACGTCGTGCATAAAATTGACAGTGATCGCGATCTCGCATTTCCATTGAGATGTGTCCGTTAAGTATAAAGCTGACAGCTGTGCATTTGTAATGCTTTATTGCTATGCAGTTGGATGGCGACATCATTCGGGGACCCTAAACTAAGCCCCAATATGTTTCCGCGTGATATCTAAATATGAAATAATCTAATTATGAATAGTTGTTACCAACTAATTCAACGAACGACAGTGGCAAATAGTGGTTGCAAGAAAAATGATTAATGAATACATAAATTATATTTCATGATATTATAAAATGTTTATCTTTAGAAGGAGATGGAGAATAATTGAAAACTCTTAATTAGTTCTATAATAAATTTTATCGAAAGGGAAATCATGATACAGTTTAAGTTATAGAAATATATAACTACATAGTTTCAGTCACATATTTTTTTTATCACGACAGGTGTGGGTCATGTTGAAGCGTCACGTAATGCACCATCATTAAACTACAAGTGCATTTTAAAGACTTTTGTTTTTTTAGATATTTTTTCTGTATAATTGATTTGTTAATGGATATTTTAAATGTATATATAGTTTATTACATAGTTTGGATAAAATTTTGCAATAAGAATACCCCACGAAAAAAAGTCTTCTTTATCATCATTTGCCAACGATACTGTCCACATGTTAGTTTCTTATTAAATTTCATATTTCATTAACTTATAACTAATTATATTAGATAATGAGTACAATAATTTTGAATTATCAAAACAATGATATGACTATCTATCACGCGGTTCTTAAATTCTGTTATACTTCACTCTCTTTTTACACTAAAATTGGTTGACACTTGACGTCAGCAGGTGCAGTGCACGTACAGCCATCACGACCAGCTCCAAGTGGTATTCCATTCAATGTTCTTTTGTCCCGTGAAGCAATTAGTCTCGGTTACAGGTGGACGGCGAATGTCTCGAGTCACGAACGTTGAGGGTTTTAGGATTCCGTGGAATTTGAACTTAGATTCTATAATCTCTGTATTTTAATTGTTATTATTGTACTGCTTTTAGCCTCCGCTTAATTGGGTTCCTTCGAAAAATTCAATTTAACAAATACTATGAAATATTAGATTATTATATCTTACTGCCTATAAAGCTAGTAGTTTTTAAGATGTTTAGTTTTTACATCTAAAATCACATCATCTAAGGAATTTCGTAAAATATTAAATGTTAATTTTAAAAGCTGCTCTGCATTCAAATGTACGAAATACCGTTTTGCCGTTGAAAATTTTATACCGGCCTGCATATTAATTTTAAAGTAAATTACTGATTAAAAAGTTATAAAAATTCTTAAATAAATACGCAATATATTATTTTCATTATAACCTTTATTTGGAGCGATAATAGCGGTAGCGGTTTAAAAACATAATAATTAGCTCAAAAATATCGGTGAAAAAAAAAATGCTTCCTGCAAAGACTGGTTCTGTCACACGATACCTTTACCGAGTTTAAGATGAAGCCTTTTTACAGTCACTCTTGACCGTCATGCTTTACACTTTTTACACAACAGTGCTCGAATTTCGTGTGCTCTTTGAACTGGTTTAATGGAAACAGTGTAAAAAATCCGTCAGACATACCTACAGATCGCGTGTTCCGGATCAGTGCTTTATGCTCTATTTTATTTTATTGCTTAAATTCTTCGAGTCATTTAAAGACGTTAACACGGCGGTGGTATTGGATTTATTTTAACGAAAATAAAATTGCTTAAAATTGTTTGAACCGCGTCTAATAATACAAATGTCCTTCGATTTACAGTTGCCGCTTGTATTCATTCTAGTCTAGTTATTTCTAGCTTATACTAATCAAATTACTTTCATAAAGGTGAAAGTTTGTGTGTGTGTATGTATGTTTTTTTACTTCTCTGAAATAGCTGGATAGATTTGGATGAAATTTAGTACATACATTGTGACCTGAAGTAGTACATAGGCTAATGTTAGTATTAAAAATTGCTAAAAGGTAAACCTGATCGTTTGATAAAAGGTGAATACATATTACATATAGTAAGTACCTGGGCGACCGAGCTTCGCTCGGAGTTCTTTTTCGTTATATCGTATTTTTTAGATAAAAAAAAAAACTAAAAAATAAATATTAAAAAAAATACAAAAGTAAAACTTTGTATCCGATCGGGTTTCGAACTCGGACACCTGTGAATGTCAATCTTGCGCCTTGGTCGCTTGACCACGATGCTTATGCACGAGTGTAAGAAATCGACCATATTTTGTGTGGAATGATGTGAAAGAAAATCGCATGAAAACTCTAAAACACGCGTTTTCTCAGACATAAGACTAATCTAGATCGATTTTTCGCCCCGAAAACCCCTACATGCCAAACTTCAGCGAAATCGTTAGAACCGTTTCCGAGATCGCGGGTATAAATAAATAAATACACAAGAATTGCTCGTTTAAATATATTAGATTAGATGTATATTATATTATAGTATATAAAGAAGAGTCTGTTATGTATGAAGTTTGCAAAAGATACCCAGTACGATATGATACAGACGACTCGTGTACAGTGAGAGTAACTCATTAGTGTTCAATATAATACAGTGTAAATTATTTTAATAATAATAATAATAATAATAATTCTTTTTTATTCAAGTGACCAGTGACTCATTATGGTTAGTAAAACAATATTTCTTAAAAGCTAGGTTAGTTGTAATTTAATAAATGTTACAATACGCATGAATCACCGCTGTACCATTCCGTTAGCAACAGCACAGCAACGATTCATGTATATGCAATCCAGTCTATTCGATATCATGCTCAGAATTCTGTTGGCACTACCCCGTACCCTACGCACCAGAGACCCACACCTTTTCCTCATGAGGGCGTAAAAACAATCAACACGCGCTTCAGCGAACATCCCCGAGGCGCTGCAGCATCGAGGCAGCCCCAACAGCACCCTGAACGCGTTATTGTATTGAACGCGGAGAGCACTATAAGATTTTTGAGTATATCCTGCCCATAGGCTGCACGTGTAAAAAGATGTACAATATGCTCTAAATAATGTTATTTTAACGTTGGGTGAACTACGTGCAAACCTACGAGCAAGCATATTCGCTCTCACCGACAATGCTCTCCGCTCCCGTTCAATATCAGTATCAGTATCAGTAATATTTCTATGTCATCCAGTTTATGACCATTAAGGTCAACTTAGTTGAATTTTGCATACGTTATTACTAATTATCAATATGAAATCGATGACCTAAGGTCATGAAAAACTGGAGCGAAAGTAAAAATGAGTGGCGGAACTGAGATTGAGCGAAGGTTGTAAACATCCAAAAATGAACGCAAGCACTACATTACGTTTTGTGGAGCAAAGTTGCGTCAGTTCATGCCAACGTACAAGGCCCCATAATAATTATTAAATACATAATTTAATACATGATCCAATTAATTTAAACTGGAGCACTCCATAATTTTTACAAAATCATGATCAAGTTTGTCGATTTCGAAGTTTCTGATTTTTAATGTCCAAAGTAATGTGAGCTCGATCGCATTTTGAGACATGTCCAAACCGTACATTATGTTGATGTTTAATATACATTGTTTGTATGGTATGATATTAATAAATATTTACTCCTTAAATTTGTGAAATGCATATATTTTAATTTTTTAGAGATTGTAATGATATTATTTTAAAAAAAATCTAGGATTATCTAAGGCATATTTGATTATAAAACAGTCAAAATTGTAATATTTCAATTATTGTTGTTTTTTTTTTCTTTATAATTATTCCCGCCTCTTAACTTTAAGAATTTAATTTCAGAAAAATTACTATACATTTTACTCAAACCAAATATTTGTCTTATAAATTAGATGAAAACTAAATGGATTTTATGAACCAAACAGCTATTACTATAACACCTATAAAAATTTAAAGTTAATAAATGTCCAAATAGACGTGCTATTTTTTGCCAAGCTTAATTTATGTTATACATTTCATTGTGAAAAAAAGATACATCTGTTATGGTATAAGAGTAATAAATTCGTCAAATAAATCGCCAATTTACATTCTGATATCAAAGGCTCTGAATGGTAAAAAGCTACAAATATTAAAAAAAAAACGAAATAAACGTCAATACATTAACTAAAAATCAGCTTTCACTATTTTTTAAAGTGTTTTTTTAAAAAAGGTGGTTTTTATTCTATGTAATTTTAGTTCATTTCGAAGTAATTTCTTTTAAAAGCAGTAAAGCATTAACTATAATTTTAGACGTTTTATTTTACCCATATTTATATTACTCTCAATTCCTGTAATGGTGAGCAATAGAAAGTATTTAAAATGCGCAATTTCACGGGGGCCTACCCACCGCCCAATTCTATTGTAAACTAGCAATGACGGGTAATTATACGCATGCTCTATGCCATGACATATCTACGTTTGTCTTCAACTAAGTTACGAAACTTAAAGTATCTACGCGAAGCGTCTTTTGTTCCCTATTACAGAATTAAGTAGCTGTACACGAGGTCATATGTGTATCAGTATGTGGAGTTATTTAACGTTACCCAAATAACTGCGTAGTGCGTATATTATATTATTTATAATCATCATATGCATATATGCTATTTTTGTGTGAAGTACTTTTTAGAATGCGTACGCCTAAACAATTAAGGTTATTACTACAGTATTACTTGATTTTTTTTAAATACAATGTAAATTCATATTGTAGAACATATTTTGGCCATAGTATTTTAAATGCAGACGCTTTTAAAATATTACCTTTTTTTAACTGCTATTATTACATTTGCAATGATTTGTGGAATCGCCAACTTTAGATGGGCATCGAGGGTCAGTGCATGACACGGTATCGGTCATTGACTCCTCAGGTCACATCGGGGTCGAGCGTGTCAGACCCAACTGATCAGAATGCTTAAGTAATCATTTGCTTGCATTGCACAAAAATGCGTGTTTTCAGGTCGCTGAACTGTACTTCACGCGATTCCCATAGATATTTGTATAAAACATGACGTGTTACTATGGTGGAGTCGAAATGCCATATCATTGCTCTTTTGCTGAAATTAATAGAGGCTAAAAATGATTATGATATCTGACTACACGACCGCCATTTTGGATTAACATATCTGGTGAATAATTCATCTATAGATAAGAAACGTTCTTATTTTTAATGCACTTATACCTAATTGACAACATATTTATACAGTAATATGTTTCGAGTTATAACAGGTTTACCTCAGATTACACATAATATTAAAAAAAATTAAAACTGACTTTAAAAAAACGAAGTCAAACTTAACAAATATTGTGAGGTACTTTGGTGCTATTTTTCAAGTTTTTTGAATTAATTTTGTTATTGTGTGAGTAGGCTGTCTGTAACAACTATATAATACCTTTGAGATATCTAACACCTTAGTATCTATATCTATTGCTGTAAAGCATTCGAAACGTCGGGAACCAAAAATTTGAAATAAATCTGCGAAAAAATCCGAAAAGATAGTTTTATATAAAATACCAATCAGTTATTATTTACTTTTTCGTTTTTTTTAAGTCGGTTTTTATTTTTTTTGAAAGATTTTTTTTTCCGACGACGGTCCTCTCGAATGAATACAAATAGTTTCTCCTACTAATATTATAAATGCGAGAGTTTGTGAGGATGTCTGGATGTATAAATGTATGGATGTTTGTTACTCTTTCACGCAAAAACTACTCAATGGGTTTTAATGAAACTTTACAATAATTATAGCTCATACACCAGAATACATAGGCAAGGCAAGGTGAGCCGCTAGTGTATAATATTACAAATATTATTACGTTTTAATTATTTAAACACTTAAAATTAAAAAGGATTTTCACAAATTAAATTAATTTGTCTCTCCGTAAGAAATGATCCAATATCCTTTCTTAGGTACATCTATCTTGTAAAAGACCGACTTAGAGTACCTAAACTATTCAAACGAATGCTTCATTAAACGAGAACATAACGCAAACAAATAAGTGTATATTTCTTACCGCTAATGAATTAGTTAGCATTTTCCACTGGGGACTGCCAACAGGACGCATAAAACTGGGGTTTTATTACTCTCTTGACAGTGACTATCTGCAGGCACTGTATTAAGATGGCGACACAGACAATGGGAAGATTTATAATTAATATTTAATTGTAAATTATAACCTATCAATTTATAAGTTTAAAAGTTACAATATGTTCAGAATATTTTCAGGTTTTACTCGGTTTGTATTGACTAATTGATACTATATCTTTTTTTACTTTTTTATATTAGGTTTGTTATATTTATGTTTTATACTAGTAATCGGCCCTCACGTCGCTCGAGCCCTACACTGTCCCAGCCTATACTCGTAGTATTGCCACAGCCTAGTAATCCATCCAGTTTTATAAAGTAGGCATCTGGAGAGGGCAACCATACGGGACGTGGTGGATGAGCCGCAGGTGAGGCGCAAGTCATATGTGCTTGTATAATATAACAGTCCGGAGATAGCATTAGGTTTGACAGCTAAAACTGTACATCAACATTGTTCGCAATGAAAATTAGGATTTTTGTCACAACCCTTGCAATTGTCGGGATTTTCATTCAAGATCACTTACTATATTATATTACTCGTTCGCATTTTTATTCAGTGGTATTGCTATGCTATCCATACTACATATATAATATATACTATTATACTTACCAATATAAATATGCAAGTGTATTTGTTTGTTTTCTTGTTTGTTTGTTTGTTTGTTTGTCTGTCCTTCTTTCACGTGGAAACAGTGTGACGGATTTTCGTGATTTTTTGTGTGGTGTCCAGTTGGAGGGCTGGAGAGTGACAGAGACCGAAAAACACGTTATAACACAACGCATTGTACCTAAGTATATATATATATATATATATATATATATATATATATATATATATATATATATATATATATATATATATATATATATATATATATATATATATATATATATATATAATATACTCTATCTATTCCATACTAACCGTTAAAACGTACCCGAGCGAAGCGAGAGTGAGTCGCTAGTATAATAATGTATTTGAAACATTTCGACATGTAATAAAATATACAAACAGATACCTAATTGTTGATAATTAACTGTCGTAAGACTGCCTTTTCTTCTTCTTCTAACATAAACACTAAATTACAAATAGCAGTTGTAATATATGGATTTAGTCGAAGTAATTTTCTTGGTGAAAGACTTATTGACCAGTGGCTCTTCAGAACTCTTATGCACATATCCCGTTGAATCTCGTCTTTAATTATTTAGAATCACTCATTTTTAGTGTAATTTTATGCATTTATACAAAATAGCGTCGTCGCTGTTGGTGGCGTTATTAACATATGTTATTTTGTCCATAGATCTACTGTTTAGATCTGCAAATTGTGGGAATCTGATTAGCATTTAATTTATATGAATAATTGCGTAAAGTGTGCGCAAGCGATATGCTGTTCTTTATTGAATTGAAAGCGATTAATAGATATTAAGTTTAATTGTGTTGAATAATAGGATAATTATGTATGTAGATACATGTATCCAGGTATTATAAAGAACTAGTGCTTTATGTTTTAATGAATAAATCTAACACTTTAATTCCTCATTAATTAGAGACTTGTATTAGATTTCATAAAGAAAACATTAAAATTAGATTTTGTTCTTCTAAAAAAACTTTAGTTATATTCTTTTATTTAAAAGCAACTATATGATATATATTATTTTGTGGTATATTTGTATATATGTAACTAGCGGACTTGACAGACGTTTTCCTGTCCAAAAATATAAATAAATCGTCTGTGTGTAAATGGAAATAAAAAACACCTGGTATGATCCAGACACCAAAACACAAATAAAAATTTTATTAAAACCAGCCGTTTAGGAGTTGTTCGGTGACATACACACGTACACAAGAATTATACATATAAAGGTACAATTTCTAAAAACTATGCTTAATCACATAACTTAATACGTACCTATTCATTGCAACGTATTCATGGAGTGGAGTGAAAACTTCACATTCCATAGGTCTCAAGCATCTGCGTGATGTGTTTACAAAACAGTTTGTAGTGTGTCTCTTTGTGACCTTAGCGGAAAGTCTTGTTAGTATAGCATCCAGTTCAGTTGAAATGGCAACTTAACGCTGATTGTTGATGAATAAAATACTAGCAGACTCGGTAGGCAGACGTTGTCCAGCGAAAAAGTTGAAAAGCTGAAAATTTGGAATTATATAGTTTTTTTTATGTAAGAAATCCAAAAAATTAAAAAAAAATGTTATTTTTTTTTCGTTTTATGAAAATAAAAAAAAATATTCCGAATCTTAACATCAGCGTGACTTACTAGGACCAACTACCTCTAAATACATCAAGACCAATTTTATTATAAAAATCGGTCAAGTTTTTGTTTAGGAAGAGAAGAATACGAACGAAAATGCGCATGCTGCAATTTTATGTATTTACTATAGAGAATTGAACAGATCACGCTCCTTGTTTTGGAAATAGAGTGAAGCGGGTTCTAGCCGGGTTTCGCACTTCTGAGATTTTCATCGAATCTCATTTTCAATGCTATTATCCCATGTTAATACGATGAAGTAAAACGTCATGAGGACACCTGTATGTCTGAGAAAACCTCACTAGTTTTTGCAAAACGTGCAAAGCCGCATCCCCGCATTTGGCTCGCGCGGAAGACTATAGCCTAATCTTCTCCTTACAAAACAGTTGTCAGCAATAGGGCGACTTACTATCGGTTCATAGGCATCCTAATCCCGACGATTATTTATTACTAGCGACTCATCCTCGCTTCGCTTCGGGTTCGTCCCTAGATAAAAACCAATCTATCTCACGGGAACCGTACATTTTTCCGGGATGATATAATTATAGCCTACAGCCTTCCTCAGTTAACGGACTATCTAATGCACAAAGAATTTTTCAAATCGGATTAGTAGTTCTTGAGATTAGCGCGTTCAACCAAACAAACAAACAAACTCTTCAGCTTTATAATATTAAGTATAAATTATCATCGACACATACTTGTACCACCTATGTGTTGATAAATATCAACATTAATATTTTTAGATATTTATGATAAAATATTAACTTTTGAGGTCAATACTAAAAATAATTGATAATATTTTAATTGCATAAAAACATATTTTTCAATTTAAAATATAAAGGTTCTTAATGCACTCTGCGTTATTTTACAGCGAGTTAGTAGTGGTTACTGGTTACGGACGAGTCATAAATTTTCCCCGAGATTAAGTTACTTCACATTTTTTTCCTCATCGTTCATTGCATTAATACTTCAAATAGACTACGACTATACATATATGACTTGACATTTCTGGATAGGTAAGAAAATTCTGTACGTTAAAATTTATAAACGTATAATGTTATGAAATCAACAATCATTTTACTATTCAATTAAATATTTTATAGAAAAGTATATTACAATTTATCGTATAAAACTATATTTATAATATGTATGTATTTAAAGTTATATATGTATGTGCAGTTGTATATGTGCAGTGTATCAACTATCTGGTACCCATAACACAAGCCTCGTAGCTTACCATGGAACCAGATGGTGCTGTCTGATAATGTCCTAACATATTTATTTATTTTATTTATTTTAACATGACATTGGGTGACATTTTTGAAGGCTGTTAGCTTTAAAACGCCATCTTAGACTATAAGATTATGTTTAAATTAGAATTTAATTTGTATTATATTAATCTATCTCCCTTTGGAGCATTTAAAACTCGTTATTGTTAATGAATGCTTATTTGTATTATTTGTATTACTAGATTTTTCCCCCGGCTCCGTTCGCACAGTTTATCTAATATATAAATATCTCGTTTATCTAATATATAAATGTCACGGTGTTTGTAGTCGCAATCTTCCGACACGGCTCGACCGATTTTAATGATTTATTTTTGTGTATTGGTAGGTATGAGAATAGGTTCTAAAGTATTTTTCACCCTCCTACCTTCATTTAAAATTTCATAAATAAATTCTTTTTAAATGAAAAGAAGACAGCTTGACGCATATTTATATAATTTGGCATTCTATTTTAGTAATAAATATAATAATGATAACATTATGGTACACCATAATCCTATAAACTATTTTTGTTAAGATGTTATTTACATAAGCTGATAGTTTTATCCTACGTAAAATTGTTGTATTAAAATGATTATGCAAATTTTAGTTTCCTTGGAAATCTTTTATTAGCTAAGTATCCGTATAAGGTATGTCAAAGTTTAACAACTTAGTATATATTTTATATAATATAAATGGACACATGAATACACAAAAATAACAAATGTTGATTGCTTATAAGTATTATTATATTCCTTAAAGGTCACTTTTAGACACAAATAAAATTTAAGCGATTTTTTAAACAAAATGTTGCCACTCAAGTGATATATCTACGCCTTTACACACTCTGTGAGCTATTGTTTTCTTCATGCACGTTTTTCAGTCCTCTATATGTTATTGGATATTTCATAAATGACTCAATTATACATCATATCTACGTATTTGAATAATCTTACACCATAATGTTTTCTGTGAGTCATTTTGAAATGTGTTATTACAATATTTTTATAACTAAAATGCTTTCAGTCTCTACGTTATCAGCTTAATTGACAAAAAATATTTTACTTAATTTAAAATACTAATTTCCGGAAGCTCAAAATAACCATGTACGTACTATATATTTAGTCTTTACATATATAGACTATTATGCATTAAAGTAGCCGAAGTTATGAGAAGCCTTAAAACTCACAAATTGAAATTTCTATAGGTCATTATGAAATTATTTATTATTATTAAACATTAAACTAATTCTAAGACTCTATATATTTTATAACCGTATTATAGTAATATGTAATTAAATCAGATATATTACAAATGAGTATGAATATTGGTGTATAAAATTTTGATTTATAGGTATACAATTCTCTTGTAAAATATGTTTATGTACGTACACTTATGTATTTATCTAAAAAGGTATTAATTAGATGTAACACAATATTGTTAGTGGAAGGTTTTTAAAACATTTTGAAGTTATAGTTCTTTTGGCACGTTTAGAAAAAAATATGAAAGTATTTATACGATGCGCGCGCACACCGACAGCCAAAAAGCGACATGATGAAGTTAGCTGAAAGTGATATGATGAAGTTAGCTGCATTCCTTTTACAAATAGAAAGTTGTGGCATACGGGATAAAATCTTTAGCTATTTTTGTTCTGTGCCAAAGAAGTATAACTTCTTACGTGCGTACATATGTACACACACATATTATTTTTTTGTTTTATTAATTCTAAGTGATATATTAACTAATCTATTTGAAATAAATCAAAACAGTAAATTGTAGTTTTTCCTTATCAAGTCCTCATACATAGCAATGTTACCCTGATCTTTGGCTCACCTTTATAGCTGTTTGTGAGATTCTTATTTTTTTATTAATTTACGTTAAAATTCGGATTAAAATATCAATGTCGCACTGGAAATATATTTTTTTGTCTAAATATAAACTTCTTTGTTTTAGGTTTGAATTTTGATGAAGATAACATTAAAAAAATCCCTTCGAAGTGGGTCAGGTTCATTGTAAATATTCTGTTATGTAATTTTGTTAACGAGTCCTAGACGAAGTTCTAGATTCTGGCTGTGCTTTGTCTGTCTGTCCGTAGCGAATATTATGAATATTATAGATATTGTGTATACCTATTCATGTCATCGATTGTACACTATACAGTGTACAGCAGGTAATTATCGCTACGTAACGACGGTAACACCTTTGTGTTGTGACCTTGCGGTTGACCCCGTACGTAGTGACTGCTACGGTCGGGTCAGACCTGTATTACCTTTATAATCATAAAACAAGTAACAAACTATAAATGTAAGGAAAATAATAGTTTAAAAAATTACTCAACACATTTGTAAATAAAAAAGTAAGCGACTCAGTATTACGTTACATGGGTAGAGTTAAAAAACTCGAAATGTAATCCATATCAAACAAATGATAACCATTTTTAATTTTAAACTTGCTTGTTAAGTTTTTTTTTAATTTCAAGCTTATTATTTCTTACTAGACACATAGATTTATATACTAAGTTACTTATTTACATAGGTACTTTTCATTAACAGACCAAATATACAGAATAAATAATAAAAAAGTGTTTTGGTCGAGATGGACTCATTCAGAAGGTCCATGGTACATTAATTTGATTATATAAATGAACTACATATAGTTAGCTACTTTAGAATTGTTTGTCTCTTTATCTCTAGCAATCACGGTATTTCAGGACTAGCGTAATGTAGATGAAAGAGACTGAAGCGTAGCGTAAAATAGAAAAAATATTTTTGATTTCTATTTCTATCCCACAAAAAAGTAGGTAGATATTAAAATAACAGTTAATCCTAAATATAAATCCTAGTTTAGTAAATTCTTTATTTTAGTGTATTATTTTAACTAAAAGAAAATAACGTATAACGTTTTTTTTTTGTGAATTTTCTTTTTGTGGACTTGGAAAATATATTCATCAGATTGCTCTTTCTTTATAAGTTTGTATTATATATACTCTGTGGTAGAAGATTCAAATGATCGAAGTAAATACAAAAAATACGTGATTTCCTTATCATACCTATAAGTATTGAGCATAAAATTTAAGTAGTCTAATATAATAGTTAATTTTAAATAATCTAAAATTTTTACATTTCAGAATGGTCTTTTGTGCACTTGATGTAGTTGTTTAAATTAGTAGTAATTTCTATAAGTTAAACTTTCGTGATGATGATACTTGTTATCTCAAATTAAAAAAATAAAATAAATTCGATCATCCTACCTCCTACTTAGAATACAGTTCCAACAATACAATCACTGTACTCTGCAACGTCGTTTCGAGTATTTAATAATAAAAGATTAATTAAGCTATTTAAGAAGACAGCGACTGTTTCATGTCAGATTAAGGTCACGCCAGGCGGAGGTCACCTAACATTTGACACTTGCTCTCAATATCTCAACGTGTCCAGTGAAATTTGATCTCTCGATGAAATATTAATGACGGTAAATTAAGTAATTTATATATTAATTTTTAGTATAGATTTCTTAGAGATGAGATATTTTCCCGCAGTAAAAAATATTCTATATGTTGACCCGGATAACCAGCTTATCATCATATCAAATTTCATCAAAATCTGTCTAGTGGTTTTATCGTAATGCGGTTACAGACAATCAGACAGACGGACAAAAATTCTAAAAACTATAGATTCGGCCTCTGTGTCGATAATAATGACTATTTCAATAAGATTTTCCAAAAATACTTGATGTACAGTTATTTTTTTCATTAAGAGTATTTTCTAGTATAGTAGGTATCTACTTGCAATTTACTACCGCTTCGCTCGGGTGCCCTTTGTGTTATAATATTTAATGCAAGTAATGCTAACCTAACCTAACCTTTCGAAAAATTTTAATACTAATGTTTATGTTATTTCAAGGCTATTTGTGTACTAAATTTTATCCAAATTCATCCAATTATTTCAGCGTAAAAAAATAACAAATATATGTACATACAATTGTAAAGTGTAAAGTTTGTACTTTCTTAAATAGGTACGAGTACTCTTATAACAAGTGTCATTAATAGCTTAATATCAAAAATTAAAGCTTGTGTTAGCTATTAGGTAAGTTGAAGGACCTTGTATGATGAAGAATGGGCTTATTTAAAATGGATACTTTTTGTTAATATCTATTTGACCTGTGAATTTGCATAATTTAAATATTTTATTTATTTCATTTATTTATTGAAATATCAGTATATGTATATATATATATATATATATATATATATATATATATATAACTAAAATAAATAATATTATTTAAGTCTTTCTTTTTTTTTTATTTCTTCCTTAATTACTATCTACTGCTCTCCGTTGTTATACAATAATGTTCTAAATAATAGCCTATTACACTCAAACAATAAATATTAATAACTAAAAAAATATGTAAGGTACAGTTTCACTATATTTTCGCCTAAGTATTGGTGAAATGACACTATACATTTTCTCAAACAACGAACAGACAATTCAATTTTGTTTATTAAGTACATGAGTGAATTATACGTAAAAAACCAAAAAGTCGATAAGATTAAATTCAATGGTGTCATGACAATGATGATGGTTTTGTATATTTTTTCGAATAGTAGTAGCGGTGTAGCGTAAATTATTGCCTGAGTTAAACGTTGACACGAGAACCATTGAGTCGAGTTCAGCTTTATATTCCGACCTTGCGTCCGCACTAAAGGTTGCTTTGTACTATAGTTGTAAAACTAAATGGGCATCACAAGACGCCCATTTAGTTTTAGAATAACCATATATTATACACATGTCTACTTAGTTGAAACTAAATGAATAACCCTCCTTTTAGACTTCTCCACAGTTGGTCGGTCAAAAATTGTTTTGTAGGTTTATACCTTTTAAGTTGGTTTGTATTTAACTCACAGAGTAATAAATTAATAAAGAATTCTTTGTAAAACAAAAAAAAGTGAGATGTTAATGTTAGGTACTTTATTAATTTTGTAACAATTTTTAATAATATAATATTTAAAGTAATTTTGGCAGTCACTTTGCTAATGAGTAGATTTCATTTTTTCAAAATATGTTCTTACTCTATCATATATTATTTAAAACTAATACATTATGTACTAACAGGGTAATAAACGATAATTATTATCTTTGATAATTATCATGATATTTATCATGATATTTATCATGATAAATATAGGTTGATAATCTTGATAAATGTAATTAAAAATATTTGATTTGCAACTCTTCAAATTGTCGATCAGCAAACTGAACTCACTTAATCAACTCAAAAAACTCAATCAGCAAACTGAGATAATGCAGCTGAGGAGGATGAGGGTGATATTCCACTCATTAATTTAATTAAATATCTATGTAGTCAGCTCAGTTTACTTTGTTTTTATTTCCAAGTTCATGTATTATGTCAAAATTATGAAAAAAAAATAATAAAAGATTACCTTCATTGTAAAGTGTATAATTTATTCAAACGTAAGTTATGATATGCAAGTAGTCAAATACTAGGTAATATAAGGATTGCTAAGTTTATATCTGTTTGATAATTATCTTGATAATTATCGCGATAATTATCAATAGATATATTTATCTTGATAATTTCATTCCTTGTGTACTAATGAAATAAATATTTTTTTGGCATGACTTATCCTAAAAACTACCAGTTCACGTCCTCTTTATGAAATGTTGGACGCAAAAGTAAAAAGTATTACCACTGTCTATTCAGCCTTTTTACCCTTTTTGCTCCCGTCCCACTGTTAGGAACGGGCCTTTTATTTAAAGAGGAATCGGGCCATAGTCCACCACGCTGGCCAAGTGCGTGTTGGTGGACTTCACATGTCTTTCGACAATTTGCTGGGTTCTATCAGACTTGCAGGTTTCCTCCCAGTGTTTTCCTTCACCGTTGGGCAAGTGACACAACCATGTTGAAAATAAATCGCAAATGAAAATATCAGAAGTGCGAAACTCAGGATTTGAACCCACTTCACTTGGTTTCCCAAGCAAGCGCGTTATCACTGGGTTACCAGTGCCTGTAATTTTTTTTTATATAACATACGGACTACAAAAATAATGGCATTTAATATGTTTGATATTTTGAAGTAATTTAGATACATATGTAATTATAATACGGTACCATATTTGAGTTTGACGTAAATGGTAAGTTAGCATAAAAACTATAGGGTATAAAATTATATTTTGAGGTACTCAGACATACAAATCATTCATATTGTGAGGTCAATGTCTCGGTGACCTCTCTAATATCTTTAAAATGAGAAAAATACCTAAAAATTATTTCAACAATTTTTCATAATCAACAAATACTCAGAGGTCAAAATGTTATTTTGTGTTGTTATACTATAACATTTTATATGTTTACGGAAATTTCTAATAAACTGCTCTTCTGACTAAAAAAGGCTGTCCTCTTATACAAGTTGATTTCTACAAGCCTCGTTGGTCTAGTGGCTAACATAAACGTCTCAAATTCATGTTTCCTAAGTTTGAGTCTCGGTTCGGACCAAGTATATTATACATTAGGTTTTTATATATAGAAATTCTTAATAACAACCTGAAGCTGAGAAGTTAGCCATGTAACAGCCCCGATGCAGAAAATTCCTAAAGCGGTTGCTTCTGCGCTTGATTTTATGCCAACCGAATTTTTGTTCCATCGAACTTTGAGATGGAAGGAATAGAGAGTGCCCTTGTATCTGCGTACACACGCGCTGCACTATAATGTCTCCTGCGAAATTGGCTAGTCTTAGTGAAATTGATCGTCGTGGGCAAAAACCTTCAGGAAAACTATTGTTAAATATATTTAAATAAATAAATAAATATGTTGGGACATTAACACAGCACCATCTAGTTCCAAGGTAAGCTACGAGGCTTGTGTTATGGATACTAGATAGTTGATACACTACACATATGTAACTTTAAATACATGCATATTATAAATATAAACACCCATGACTGGAATACAAACATTCGTGCTCATCACACAAATGAATGCCCCCAGCGGGACTCGAACCCGCATCCGCTGGCACAGCAAGTAAATGTCGTCAAATTTATTTATATTTATTTAAATAGCTGTCCCAGCTCCCATATTATCTCAAATGGTACACAAACTTCTTAAGATGATGATAAGTAAAACTAATTACTAAAAGAATTTAGCAAAATAGTTGAAAAAAAAAACTAAAATACGTTTCTAACTACAGTAGTGAAATTAAAACTCAATTTCCACGTGACCTCCGTTTTAAACGACGCTTCTTATCACATGACCTTTTTCTTAACAAAACATAAAGAAACGTCATGTGAACGAGTTATACATTAAATTACCTTATTTGTTAGTGACTAAGGTTGTTTTTTGACTGTAGAATTACCTATTTTGTAATTTTTTTTAATTTTAACTTTACGACTTGAAAAATAAGGTGGGATTTTGAGTGTTTTTGCAAAACAATGTTTTGCTGTTATCGGTCGTCCGTGTTCAAGCTATTTCGATTTCGGTTCATATTCTTCTCTGAATAATTCATCGGAGTTCTTTTATAAAAATTATTAGGGAATGAAAATCAAAGTAAACTCCAATAACATTGCAAAAGATGCGTCGTTTTTTAACAAGATTTACAATTGTAAGTTGGTATTTTTATACTTTACGTCAGTTTTAATTGAATAAGGGTTTCTTATAAAGGATTTGTTCTCAATTTATGCTTTGGTACGTACGTAAAGTACAAACTACACGTGGGGTATACGTGGGTGTCCGAATAAACATGTCCTGGTAACGAGCGCTGTTACTAAACTACCCGCCCATCTTAATAGTTAATATGTTTGCTACTAACAAGAATTAAGATATAACTAAGCACTAGACTAAAGACTAATTATAAAGACAGAGTCCACCAAAATAAATTTTCGCGTGATATGCTGTTTATACTATTCTCGATTTTGCCATACAATATCGTTTACTTTCTTTAAAGAGTAAGGGAAATTTTATATATGTACTAGCGACTCACCCTCGCTTCGTTTCGGGTTCGTCCTTAGACAAAAACAAATCTATCCCACGGGAACCGTACATTTTTCCGGGATTAGTAGTTGCTGAGATTAGCGCGTTCAACCAAACAAACAAACAAACTCTTCAGCTTTATAATATTAGTGTAGATTACTTACATTAATATACAATTTTTGAGAATAAAATACGAATAATAAAAATAATACTATCTTTTTTTGGAATTTGTAAGCATTAGTTCTCTTTCCCATAAAAGACAGATAACATATGAGCATATTTTTTTCTATTTATTATAATAAATTTTATTTGTTAACATTTATTTATTTATTCAACTAATTCTTTTGTTTCGTGACTTCTAGAAGTATCAGTTGGGGACAATTTACTTCGTCAATGTCGCGTACAATGGAGAATACACGTTATTATATTTACTTATAACTAAAGGAGTCTGCCCACTACACCGTCTCATACCATGACCGTGCTATGAACGTATCAGGCACGGAAACGAGCATGGCACGGACTACTATGCCCACTAGAACGTATCAACAACGTATCATACCCGTACATAACGGTTTTAGTGTTGTGTATGCTCACCATTGCGCCGCCTACGCGCACCGGTCCCGTAACGTCGCGTGCCAGGCACGCAGCGTACCGTCACCGGTAAAATATTCTCGATGACAATTGTTAACGTTCCGTGCACGGCACGCGACGGTGCCGGTCGGTGACGGAACGGTCTAGTGGGCAGAGTCTCATACATTTCAATACAAAGAATATTTTTTTGCCTGACACGCTCCTAGCACGGTCATGGTATGAGACGGGGTAGTGGGCAGACTCCTTAAGAATACAAATTGACATTGCACATTTAACAAGGACCGATGACAATACAATAATTTATAAAAAAATATTTAAAAAATAAAAAAAAAAAACCACGCGCTTATAGCAGATCAAAATAGACTATTTTAAAACATATAATATTATCTTGAAAAAATATTGTTTGGCTTCGTGTTTAGTTCTATGACACTGTGTCTATATTATTCCCTAGCCTATTATTCCTTAGCTAAGCACTAAATAGCTTTTACTTAGTATATGTATTAACTGTTTTTTTTTAATCAATATATTATTCTATACTAACTCATAAATAAACTATTTATTTAGGACCTCAGAGTAACCTACAAGTAATATAATAAAATTTCAGAATATCAAAAAAAAAAAAATGAAATTCGCGACACATATGGTTATGAAAAAAATATAACCAGTATTTTAAATGAAGCAAGATATAAAAATATTCTCTCTATTAGAAAAGGTTACATATTACATCGTGCAAAGGATGTGCAATGTACATACATACATACATATATTGTACAGTGTAGTCGGTAATCGCTCCTTGTTGAACAAGTTCTTTGCTACAAGACACTTCGCGGCACACAACATTTTTCTATACCATTTAGCCTAGAACAATAGTTGACCCGGCGGATTGACCGATAATCACAATCCGATAGTAAGGACTAATGTCTGACGCATTCAATAAATCTCGATCCGACCGAGTACCTGTTATTGAAAGAGATAGCTTATCTTCTCTTAGTTATTGCCCATATAAAACGATCAGGGCTTTAGAAAGTGTGGAAAATGGTATTGCAATAAGGAAATGTTGGGGAACAGATTATAGTGACCCATTAATGTCACCCTACTGTCAGCGAAACTAACTTTTAACGGTCGCTCAAGCGAACGCTGTAGGTGATTTTAGCTTAATTTTGAGTATGAAATATTTTTGGTTTTTATTATTAATGCTTTTTTCGTATATTTTTAATTCCAATAGTTGATTAGTAGATTTTTGCTATCTCGTTTGTGCACGATTACCTAATGATTATTTATTTTTAAATCTTTAATAATTTTGCTTTTGAAGCTATGTGTAGAGTTTTTTGTGTTACTGTTAAAATAATTTGATTATTTTCATATTTTTACTATAATACGAGTATGTACCTATATTATGATAAAAAAGTTACACCGAATTCTAGTTGACTTTTTCTTTAAAATTATATGTGAGGACCCTACTGCATTCACATATTATATTCTTTCATATGTTATATAAGAATTATGAAAATTGGTCCACAATACACACAAACAAACACATATCACTGGAGAATTGAGTATCATCCTTTTTTGCAGTAGGCTGAAAAGTAACCCCACTTAATACAAAGTGAATAGGAATCGGGAGTTATAAAGAGTCGTTGGAAATATTTTATACTTGATTATAGATAGATATCTTTACTGTGCGTCATCATTTTTTTTTTCTAGGTTTTCTAAATATTTCGGGATAAAATCCTTTTTTACTTATAGCACTATCCGGCTATCCGCCGGGTATCCGGAGGGTAAGCCGCTAGTTTATAATATTTATAATATATTGTTTACATATAGTTACTCCATTCTTAAGAAACGCATTGTAGTGATTTAGTTCATAAGCTTCCTAATTTAATAGGTTATATAAATGTTTTTTTTTTTTTTATTTAATCAATATTTTCACAGCGTTCGTTTGTTTAAAACAAATCAAAAACAATAAGACAAACAAATTGCTTAAACTTTAAAATATTACTACGTATAGATAATTAATATGGTAAGGATGTCTTTTTTTTTTAATTTTTTCTTCAAAACTTATAACGGGTTAAGTCCAAGACGTATTCAATGTCTTTGACACGATTACTGTGTTACATAAGGTGACACCGCGTCGATGCATCGCGAGTCATCGCAGGTGCTAATTTATAAGAGGTCGCATTACGTAATAAGTCCTATATGATATTGAAGATGGAAAACAAGATCATATAGGTACTATAGTATAATATATACTTTTTCATATGTTTTGTATTTATTTTCTTGTCGCTTCTAAAGTTTCGAATTATAAATATTTTTTTTTTAAATAAAAGCAAAGAAAAATTTTACAAAATTCTTTATAAAAATAAGAGACAATTACAATAAATAAAATATAACTTACTAGCGACTCACCCTCGCTTCGCTTCGGGTTCATCTCTAGATAAAGGCAAATCTATCCCACGGGAACCGTACATTTTTCCGGGATGATATATAGCCTATAGCCTTCCTCGGTTTACGGGCTATCTAATGCAAAAAGAATTTTTCATCGGATTAGTAGTTCCTGAGATTAGCGCGTTCAACCAAACAAACAAACAAACAACTTATCAGCTTTATAATATAACTTATTTACAGAAGAAGATTTTTTATTTTTTTATTCTTGTCTTGAAGTTTATCAATTGCACCACAACTAACATTACCAACTCAACCAGTCGGGCTGTCAGAGTGACCTTCTATCGCAGGTCGCGGCAGGTCATGTAGTTATGCTCCTGTTTACGCCTATGTGTTGTTTTATTTTACATTCCACGGTCACGTACAGTATTAGGTAATAGAGTAGATGATGAAATATTCATCAACATAAAAATCTATTTTTAATAAATCGATTCTGAATAAATATTTGTTTTAAATGCTCATAGGTACCTAATTGATATTACATAACATTATGCAATCTTACTTCTATATTAATTTAAACTAATATTATATATCCCGGAAAAATGTACAGTTCCCGTGGGATAAGTTTGCTTTTGTTTTCCTAGAGGCGAATCCGAGCGAAGCGAGGGTGAGCCGCTCGTAACATTATAAATGTGAAAGATTAGGTGTTTGGATATTTGGATGGATGTTTGTTATTCAATGTATTTGATTCGTTTAATGTATGAATGGATCTGGATAAAATTTTGCACATAGGCTACTTTTTATCCCGGAAAAATGTATGGTTCCCGTGGGATAGACTTCTTTTGTTTTTCTAGAGGCGAACCCGAACGAAGCGAGGATGAGCGGCTAGTATAAAATATTTTGATATTGGTTTAAATAACATGAAAGCGGCACACAAGTTTTATACAAAAACAAATAAAGACAATTTTTATAAAATATTAACTTGTAAATGATCGAAGAAACACTTTTATATTTATATTAGTTACTAGCGACTCACGCTCGCTTCGCTCGCGTTCGTCCCTAGGTACGTTTTTACGGTTAGCTATGTTTATACATAAATAGTAGCTTGCTCAATTTCATGAGTTTTAATTTTTTTTGTGGAACCCTGATTCTTTTTCTAAAATAAAAGTAGCCTAAGTTACTACTTATAACATCAGCTATCTTCCAGTGAAAGTCCCGTCAAAATCGGTTCAGCCGTTTCGGAGATTAGCCGGAACAAACAGACAAACAGACAGACAGACAGACAGACAAAAATTGTAAAAAATGTTGTTTTGGTATGTGTACTGTGTATACATCCATATGCATTTAGTAAAAAGCGGTTATTTTAATATTACAAACAGACACTCCAATTTTATTTATCTGTATAGATTAAGCAAGGATACTAGAGCTTAGAATCGTATCAGATTTAGGATGCTGTGCACATTTTACCCTTAATAATAAATCAAAATAATCGAAATATGTAATTGATTCATCTTCAGAAGTAACTTAAAATAATTCGTATTTTTTTCATTTATACAACAGTATATCCTCATATATCCAAGAGACTTACTCATTTTCAATCTTCTACACAGAAGGCGTTGAAAAATTTATTGATTTCAAAAAGAAGTCGGAATTAAAAATTTTTTGCTCATCATGTTGAATGTGCAATGTGTAATCTTCAGCAATTATTGGCTGTTTGTGGTGCGCGTGACCGGTTGCGATCCGATCGCCGTATTACCACCGTGATGCATGAATTAGATGTAGGGTCATGACCGAGGTGAAACGCACGTCGATATATAAAATACATGTAACCCTTATATACGTGCTAATTGGATACTATATAGTATATATTTAAAATAATAATATCAGTAGCTCATAATATCAATTTTATTGTTGTATTATACGTGAGCTTAGGAATTCGATTGATCCACTGCTAGTGTAATTTTCAGGTTTTAGTTTATAGATTAAGTATAACTGTGCGTGTAAATTATTTTAGATATTGTATTGTATGCAAAATTAATTTGTAAAAATATGTGCTCTGATTAATGAAATTAAGGCATTTTGATCTAAAAAACTAAGAAAAATGTCTCTCATCGGTACAACACAAAAATTCTAACTAGAGTTCCTCCATACTAGGAGGAAATGTGGAAAACAATTCATAATGTTGTTACTGAACATTAAAACAACGATGTAATATAGATGTTGTTCCGTGAACTGCTATAAATTAAGTTTTCACAGCAAACCCATGTTTCAATGGAAATAACCAATAAATCGTCTGTTTGTAACAACACATGTCGACCTCTGAGCTCAGAGGTCGGTTGAGCATTACGACTCAGGTGCTAACGATGTTAATGTGTTTGGTTATATAAACACAAATACATATTTACGTTTGATATTACTAGTGCATATTAGTTCTGATTGTATATACGAGTATATAGGTATGATTGAAAAATTAATGCATATTTTTTTATATATCTTAAGGTCAGGAATGCTATAAGAACTATCTTTGAAAGGCTTATTCACATTTTTTTTTAAAGTAGGAGGGATACCAAATTCTTAATCACTTAAAAGCCTATTTTATTTAACCTTTGATATTAAAAAAAATATTATGAGAGTCGATTCACAATTACGCTGGCAAAAATATTTCATAACATGCACATACTTGAGAAAACACCAGAACTTACACCTATGACACTCAGTTGAGTGCCTTCTTCTTTTTGGAGTCGGAGAAAAAGGTGAAATAAATAAGAAATAGTTTTCTTGTTATCGAATGTAAATATTTTTAATGGGCGAATACAAAATGTAAATAACGTGAATTTCCAAGTCTTACTGCGGCATTGTTTCTCTTCGAGAAATCAGGAGTGGACAAAAAGCTGAAACGTTTTGCATGATAAAGAACGCCGATTTAGAACAGGGCCGCTAAAATATTACTTTGAGATGTAGAGGTTAGTTCGTGTCATAAGTACATTTATGGTAATTTGTTAATATTTTATTCCGTAATGTATGCACACACAAATATACACACACATCCTTTTTATACTTTTCTTTTTTTTTTTTTTTGATTAAGAGCTTTTTATAAATTACGTTTGTGGATGAATTTGTAAAAAAAAGAAGAAAGTAGTGACATTATAAGGCGTAAAATTTTAAGCACGATTTTTATTTCTATTTTTAATAAAATAGATTGAAATAATCAAGTGTTGCTGCAACGGCCATACGTAATATAAGTAGTAGTATTGGCATCGCACAATCTTGGAAAACTAATTGGCGCGGCTTCAATCCCCTGGTCTCGCACCTATAGGATTATCGTGTGTAAATCATTTTCAACATGATTGATAATACGCTACCACTACCACTTACTAACACAGTAAAGCAAAGCATCGTAACGAAATCTGTTTTTCTGAGAAACTTACCAAGTTTTTGAGAGATGTTTGAAGTCAGCCATCCAGCACTTCAATGAGCGTTGAGCACTTTGGCCTGATCAGTGATTCTCGCATTGAGGAAAAGCTCGTGCTTAGTATTGGGACGTTAAAAAGGGCTAAATTAATATTACAATATTACCAATTTG
Source organism: Fabriciana adippe (assembly GCA_905404265.1). Taxonomy (NCBI): domain Eukaryota; kingdom Metazoa; phylum Arthropoda; class Insecta; order Lepidoptera; family Nymphalidae; genus Fabriciana; species Fabriciana adippe. Next base: position 4,521,087 of record FR989995.1, read on the forward strand.
ATTACTCAAATTATTATGAAATAATTTTTATAATAAAATTTATGAAGACATTTTATCGCAATAATTAATATTTTTTAGGTTTTGAGAAAAATATGTACTCATATTTTATAAAATATTACCAAAGTAACTATTAGTAATTAGTTAAATGATATTTATTATCATAACAAAGCGTCGTTTTAGCTGCACGCTTATGTCGCACGTCAAGTAGTGTTTATTCATTGCTTTGTCCGTATGCTAATGTTCGATCACCGGTCACAGGGAGCGAAGGTCGCTTGTAGGACGGACGTAGAGACGTGCGGTTTTTGTACAAGTTTTTATCATTATATACAAGCAATTCTGACTTTTATTGTCATATTGCAAATGAAGATTATGAGACGTGGGTTGAAACTTTATATTTATTATATAGGAGTGTTTGGAACATCAGATATAACTTATATAATGACGGCGGATTTTCCATTAAGAACTTTCTAGAACATCACAAAGTCGTTTTTTCAAAAGCAAGTAATCATATTATGTATTACAGTTTAACATAATTAAACCTTAACTATTATAACCTAAGTACCTATATCGAGAGACTCTGATCCCACAGACAAACTGTGCAAACAATTTGGTGGGTCCACTTATGTAAAAATGCTATATTAGTATGTACATACTATAATATATAATCAAATAAGTAATAATAAATACAAACACTTAGATACTTGGTGCAAAAAACACTTAAATCAATGTAACCAATCAAAAAACTATTTTTGCCACATAAACATGCGACCAATTGCAGTTATTTTAATATAATTGTTTTTCTTTCAAACAAACAACTTAACTGACTGTAATTTAATATAATTGAAAAAGTAATTAATCTTAAATAAGTAGAAAATAATTTCTACTCTACATTAATTCAAGGATGAAATCTATCGTGACTTCTATTCTAGTAAACGTTGAATAGTTCAAAGCTAATAGCACGAGATGCAGACCTGTCATAACCCACTTAAGAACAAAAGGCATCACCCGGCAACGAACCTTGGCACGACCTCCGCGCATCCTCGCTCCACATCCATTGTTCCGGTGGATTTAATGTATGAATATTAGTGTTAATTTTCAAGTTATTAATAATTAATAGTTATTTATCATTACTATACAATTAGAACTTAATTAGTAAAAAGCTAATTTATTATATGCTAGTAGTGTAATTACGGCAGTGGTAGCCCAGTGGTAACGCGCTCGCTAGGGAAACCGAGTGAAGCGGGTTCTAATCCCGGGTCTCGCACCTCTGATATTTTCATGTGCGAATCATTTCTAACATGATTACCACTTGCCTGACGGTGAAAGAAAACATCATGAGGAAACCTGCATGTCTGAGAAAACCTAACAAGTTTTCGAAAGACATGTGAAGTCCGCCAATCCGCACTTGGCCAGCGTGGTGGACTATGGCCTGATTCCCCTGGTATTAAAGGGAGGTCCGTGCCCAGGAGTGGGACGTTAAAAAAAGGGCTGAATACAGTAGTCTAATTAATTTATACTAGGTTCATATAATACCCTCACTTCGCTCGTGTGTTACTTCGTGCCTTTTGCTGCACCATCGCCATCGTTTTTAAATTGACAACTTCAATACAAAAAACTACTTTTTAAATTGGAATAACTTAAAAATGTATATAGGAAAAAATTTAAATGATTCCGTTCCCCTTATTAATTCTACGTCATTAACAATGTACCTACATCTCGTATTTATACTAAACAGAATGATTTTTTTAAGTAAGGAGGATATGCTTTATGTTTATTTACAAAAAGAACAGGTCACGGGTTTGATTTCCGACTAGAAAAATAAATATTTGGTTACTGCCTATAATTTACGATTTTACCATTCACACCCACTTGCAAAATTCACCTCCAACTCGTATATACACGTGGTGAATTTTAAACTTGATTAAATAAATATAAGCTTTTATTTATTTTTACATGTTAATATATATTTTTAGGCGAAATATTAGCGTATTCAAACTCCCATTTCCATGATTGCTGTAAAGCATTGGAAACGTCGGAGACTAAAAATCAAAAAATCTCTAAAGATTTGTTAAAAACTAGCGGCTCACCGTCATCTCGCTCGGGTTCGCCTCTAGACAAACAAAAACAAATCTATCCCACGGGAATCGTACATTTTTACGGGATAAAAAATAGTCTTTTTGTTATTCTGATGTATGAACTATATTATTATAAAACTATTAAAATCCAATCAGTAATTTTTGTGTACTAAGCTGTATAAGTTGCTATAGTGTATTAACTATCCCACGGAAACTCTTCAATTTTCCGGGATAAAAAGTATCTAAAATGTTGACCAGGGATATAAGGTACCACTATGCAAAATTTCATTTAAATCGGTTCACCACTTTCGGAGATTAGCCCGTACAAACAGACAAACAGATAGACAAACAAAAAATAAAAAAAAAACCTAAACAAAGAAACAAAAAATTTGAAAAAATCTGCATTTGTCCTATTTCTCTTCTAACATCCGCTGACTCGGTTTTTAGCATTTTTTTTTCTATTTACAGATATTCGACCTCTACAGTTTCATTATATGTATAGATGTCAAATATTCGCGTAAATCTAAGCAAGTAATATATTCATACTATTGTACATTTAATTAAGAATCAAAAATTTATTATAACATCTCAAGGGGCTCAGTGTTACTGCAGTCCCGTAATAACGTGTTAACCTCCGGTATTAGAGATTTAATTGTCAATTTTTGATTATATCACAGATTAGCGGCGCTTGGAAGCGTCATAAATTGTTATGTTTACTGCAACAACTCAATTTCCAATCATTCCCGATAATTAATGATCACAGATACAATCAAATATCAGATCGAATAAACGAATAAACATGTGATTATATTCGAAGATGAAGAAGATGGTTTTGCCGTCTTAATTGAACATTATTTTACACTCGGCAACTAAAACTTATATTTTAATATGCACGAATGATATTAAACCGTATGTAATGAACGTAAGGAATACTTTTGCTTCCATATATTTTGAAGTTTTTTTTTTTCAATACAACAAGCTCTACTTTCTTCGGATAACAAAAACTTTTATAACATAAAGAATAATTACATATTTTTCGCCTTTCAATCATTGTATGATTAAAATGATGAGCGATGACTACATTTTCACTATTAATGATTAAATATAGTCAGGCTGTTATACAAAAGCGTCTATTGTTATAACTTTGTATCGAAAGTTTAATTAGCTCATGTTGAATGTTTTATTAATTACAGTCTCGATGATCTAATAAAGTTGTTGTAAAGCTCTCTCTGCTAACAACCATTAAAAAATAGGCATATGTACTGTACATATGTTAACAGTAATAAATTATTATGTATTGCTTTATTGCTGTTGAAATTATAAGCTTATCCTAGTAATAGTGGGTGTATAAGAATAGAATAGTAAAAAATATAGGTTTTATTAAATTTATACTATTTCTTTGAAAAAAAGATATTAATCTCTACAGATACATAAATAAAATTGGAGTGTTTCTTTGTAATATTAAAATAACCCCTTTTTACTAAATGCATGTGGATGTATACACGGTACATATACCAAAACAACATTTTTTTACAATTTTTGTCTGTCTGTCTGTCTGTTTGTTTGTTCCGGCTAATCTCTGAAATAGCAGGGCCGATTTTGACGGAACTTTCACTGGCAGATAGCTGATGTAATAAGGAGTAACTTAGGCTACTTTTATTTTAGAAAAAAAATAGGATCCCATGAAAAAAAATTAAAACCAAATTAATTAATTAATTAATTAATTTTGTTTTCGGAAGCAATCTAGGGACGAACCCTAGCGAAGCGAGGGTGAGTCGCTAGTATTATTTAAATTCGTTTGTGTGGAACAAATGAAATATTAAAATTATAATTGTTCCGTTAATATGTAAACGATTATAATATTCAAACTTTTACTTCAAATGATCGGACTATTGTCAATGCGAAAGTATGTATGTTTGTGTAAGTTTGTTATTCCTTCACCGAAAAAGCTGGATCGATTTGGATGAAGTTTAGTACACAGATATAGACTATGACCTGGAGACAGACTATTACGGACTATTGCTTCTAGTGATAAGTGACTTAACTAAACTGATGAAAATTATGAAAATATATATTCATAGTCTGATAAGAAGATACTTTTTATTATATAACATTTGAATAGTACAATTAAATAAATACAATAGCCGTAGCCAGCTCGTGAGGTCGCTATGAGTAAATATCCATGATTCATTGGCCTCCCGTTCCTAGTCCGCCGAGCCTAATAAATCATATCATTAACAGACCACCTCTTTGATCTACCGCTTACCTTCGACCCTATCATTAATATTGAGCATGCAACGTTTCAACATTAATGAATTACTTGTATGCGATTTTATATAACGCAATGATGTATCGACCCTATCTCTCAACAAGCGTACCATGTTTGTTGGTAGATGAATCATTTCATTGGATTATACCTAGTTGTAAAATGTTGTCTTTATACTGTTTATTAAGACTGTATTCAACTTAGTGCATTCGACTGGTTAAGAAGCGTGAAGACGTAACCTAACCTGTAGGTTTCAATAATAGTCTAAAAGCTGCAAAGATAATAGGGCATGTAATGAAATATTATAATGTGTAAAAGAAAGAAAATCTGGTATTTTTTTTTACTAAAAAAATATTTCGTTTTGTTTGATTAACGAACAGGTAAGTTTAATATCTTATTTTCTTTGACCAACTCTAGAAATTAGTGTTGTGCTGTAATTTTTTTTTTCTGGAGATGCATTTGTATATTTTAATGTATACCTTGAAAAAAAAATACCTACAGCGAAAATTACAAATATTGTATTTGGAATTTCTTTCTCCTATTTAGTATAATAGCGGTTTTATAGTTATACGAGTATAAATGGACAAAAAAAGTGACATTGTTTTATATGTAATTTGTGGAATATACCAACATAAACAAAGACAAACTAAAACAAAACTTTATCTTGAGCAGCATCATTACAAAATTTAAAGCAACCGATAAAATGGCAGACTTGTTAGCACCAGTGATTTATACTTATGTTTCGGAATAAATTACACACATTTACATACATTTGTTACATATGAATCGATGCCATCTTCGCTGACGCCATATTGTCAGTAATTATAGGTATTAAGCTTGTCTGATGTTGAAGATAAATGCTCATTTTAAAATACCATTAGCTACTAATTCTAAATTAGCTTTGAAATTTGAGCCCTATTGGCGTGTCCATATTTCTTGTATATATTTATAATTTATATCCCAAAGGAACTAATTTCTTTACCACGTTCAAACGTAGCATTGCTTCTCATACATTATTCTTTATGTTTGTGCCAAAAACTATGGCGAGCCGTTATTCGTAAAAGATCAAGATTTTTTTCTGACATTCATTTTATAATAACGAGAAATATTCAGAAATACTTAACTTTAGAAAGCCAATATTCCATCTTTCAGAGCTAGATGCGGATATTGTGAGATTTCATACTTAGATTATAATAGAACAATATTATTTTATAACTCAATTCAGCACCGTGAAAATATCTGTTACTAAGCTATCTAACTGTAGACATGGTTTTATCTGCAATAGCGGCTATTTCCGTAAAATATAACAGCATAAAGCTCTATCGAATATCGATACCCTATTGTTTCGCTTCACTAATCATTTAAAATGTTAGGGCACCTACCGCGGGCTGTGGCCATTCATAAATTTGAACGGACCCTGACCGTTACGTCTCAGCCTTAGTTATCGTGGATCTGACGACTAAATTAAATCAATCAATGTTATATAGGATTGCGTGTAACTAAGATTTTTATGTTGTCCGTAACATGCTTCTAATGAAGTCACTACTTGTAATTCATGTAATTGCAATTCAATTATGGTGCCTTTGGATATGATAAATATTTAGGTCTGTGGGAGATTATGAATAATTATTAAATTTATTCATATTTGATAGCTTGTCGTAATCATGTTTAATGTTATAATATGTTTAAGTGCGTTTGTTTTTATAAGAATTAATAGCTGCGATTTTTTTTTGACATAGATAAGAGCACGTATTTATCATTATTTAAAAAAAATATCTATGCGATAATTGATTTTATTATACTATTCGTTATCTGTAGATGTGTAAAAAGATAATTTTGCTTTTTTTATACCAATATATTATGAAACATAATATAAAAATAAAATAAATTAGCTTCCTAACGTGTAATTTATTTTAGTTGAATTACACTGCCTTTATTTTTTTTCTAGAAAATATTAATAATAATTATTAAATAATTTCAGAAATTTTATTCGATTCTTCAGAAAAGTTGTTCAAAACATACGAGTAACTTTACCAAGAACTAAAGTTAAATCAAAAACTAAGACGAGTTCTAATCTTTTAACAAAAACGAGTTCTAATCTTTTATCTATTATTCGCGATTACAGTTAAAAGCTTAACCTTCAACTAAATTGTCCGACTGAATGCTATTTAGCAAGTAGAAGTCATCTAATTAGTTTGTGTTGCACGATTTCTATCCGCGGTGAATAGTGCCGCGGGCGGAGCATGTTGCCCTATCGTTTTTGTAATAAACACTGTAATCTGTAGACAGAAGCAATAAAAATATAATTTAATATATAATTCAAAGGATATCCTTATGATACCGGACACCTTTAATTATAAAATAACAGCGGTTTATTCCTTTAGAGCAAATTTTGTAAAGTATTTCAACTTAGTTTAAATGAAAATCTCTGTTAATTCAATAATTTTCAAGTCATGAAATGTCAGTGGGTTAGTTTTGGGTTATCTTCTAAGCAAATATCTTTAACATAACTATAGTAATAAAGGATATCTTCTTATGATTAAATTATTATTGATTACTAAATATAATAAAAAAAGTAACTGTTTCTATCAATTTTACTAATTTTACAGCCTTTATAAGATGTTATAAGGACAAAACATTATTATTAATTACTAGCGGTTCACCCTCGTTTCGCTTGGGTTCGCCTCTAGAAAAACTAAAACAAATCTATCCCTCGGGAATCGTATATTTTTCCGGGATGAAATGTAGCCTATGTGTTTTTCTAGACTATAATCTATCTCAGTGCCAAATTCAATTTCATCCAGATCCGTTCAGCCTTTCTGACTTGAAAAAGTAACAATACTCACAAACTTTAACATTTATAATCTTTATGCAGATTAATGAAATCGAAACTTATATTTCAATATACAAGTAAAATATTTACATCTATATAATATATGAAATCTATACTAATATATATATAAAGCTAAACAGCTTGTTTTCTAATCTTTGGATTGATTGATGCGAGCGTTTTATAGCCTAATTATTGCAGAAGGTTATAAGCTATATTATATATAGCACACTACGACCTACGAGAGTGGAGTAATTCTACAAAATTATTTTAAATAAAACTATCTTTTCGGATTATTTCGCGGATTTATTTTCATTTTTGGTTTCCGACGTTTCGATTGTTTTACAGCAATCGTGGTCACGGAAGAGACTAAGGTGTTACACCTAAGGTGTAACCGAGACCGTCGGGAACCAAAAATCAAAATAAATCCGCGAAATAATCCGAAAAGATAGTTTTATTTAAAATGTCAAATATTCGCGTAAATCTAAGAAAGTATTATCTACAAAATTAAACCACAGGGGCGTAGCCGCGAGAAAATGCTAGTAATAAATATTAGAGTTCAAGGAAAGTTGAATGTAGCGTCAAGTAGCGCTAGTGTGGCCCACGTCTCTACGAGGCGGTGGTCTGGCGGTAGTCGAGCACGTAATTGGCATCGCTTTCTACACATCTCCGTGCTCAGCGTGATCTTGTGCGAGTTTTTTACTTGCAAGAATGAGTGTAATTACAGCGATAAATAGGTCATTGCTGATCTTTTTAACTGCTTTTGGAAATAAGGTTTATTATGTATATGTTATATAGTTTGGTTTTTGTTTACAATTTTTAGTGGACGTAAAATAGCGTAGCTATTGGTCAATTCGTATTTTTTATAATGTGTATATTATATTTAAGCGTGGTTTACAGTTATTAGCACCTTTATTTATTTTAAATATATTCATCAGCCATCTTATTAGGTATGTATTAGAAATTTTTTCAGTAATTATAGAAGATCATTATTAAAACGTTTATATTGGATAGTTCTGAAGTTCTAAAATCCTCTCAAAGAAATTACAAAAGTCAAGATCTACAGACAAAATAGTGCATAATTAACTCTATATTCCGAGGGAAAGACAAAAAACGTGCAATTGTACGTCGTGACTATCGTGACAATATAACAGTTGGTCAAATTAAAAACACACTGTTACTATAAGAGCCTTGCGTGTTCTCTAATGGGTATAGAAAAAAGCCTCAATTGCCCGCAATTGATGAGTGCAGGTTCAATCTCGGCGCACGACCGCAACACCTGTGCGAGCCTCGGGCGGCGACACGCGCTGACCCGACTAGCGGTGAATAGATTGTCACGGAATGCTTTTGAGTTCATACATGCAGATGGTATTGTATTTATTTATATAAAATGGATTTTGTCTTAGTAGAATTTTGGATTTTTAGGTATTATATATTAACTATAGAAAAGACGAACGTAAAATAAGGTATTCTGCGTGACCCTTAGAACTTTTTTTCAGAAAAAAATTGGTAGCGATACAAAATAGGTTGGCTGTCATGAATCATGTACCAGATAGTACGTGACGATGTGTCCCACAACCGTTAAATTTATTTTTGCAAATATTTTCAAACAAAACCTATAATAATAGCACAATAGTGTAATAACCTCCGAAAACTGGCCGCATCTGATCTGAACCGTAAAATATCGATTTAACGGTTTGGCCGCAGCTCTGATTATCCGCACCCACAAACTGCCTTGGAAAAAATCACTAAGAAATCTTAGTGTCAAAAACGTTCAAGATATCAATTTCTTTTATATCATGTAACAAAGTCGAATTTTGTAAATATTTTTATGTTCTTTCATGATATGTATTTATTTTTAAGTGCAATAAAGAATAGTTATGCTATTGAAAACATTAATTTTTATCGCGAATTGTGATTGTGACCAACCGAGAGTTGGATGACATTTGAATGAACTTGGACCGAATTCAATGTAAGTAGATTTTAATTATTTGTGGAAATATATGTACGAATAGGTTTCCTTTCCACTTCGCCTGATTTTCTTTTGCACATTTCAAGTATTTTTCCTGATATTTAATTAAATTCACTGTTTTATAGCTTTTTAGTTTATTATTGGGATTTTCTTATTGTTTTTAATATTTGCTCGTAGGGTAGGGCGATGTGACGGCTCAAACTGCCGCCGGTCTAATGCTGGCATCACTAGCACGTCGCGAGCTGGACGCCGAGACGCCTGTCGTTTGGCCTGCATGGTGTTATTCAGGTATACATTTTATATTTGTGTATTAAGAAAACAGTGATAATATGACTCTTTTTAATAATAAATAATTTTGTTTATATTAAAATATGTTTTTCTATTTTCTGCTCGTACAAAACATGTTTATTCTTAAAGAAAAATCAATATACTTGCACGAGTAGGTATACCTACTTTATTAAATAATTCCTTTTTATTCTTTCTTTGGGAAGTAAAATTAGAAAAAATAAAGGCGGTATGCTCTATCTGAACTCTACTCGTAAAGGTATGATGCAAAATTTTGCGCTGTAAAAAATTTTACCAATTATTTTTCAGTACTGTTGTCTGGTGTTTGTCATCAAGTATAAAATAGCTTATAAATTTTACGAGTCTTTCTTTAATTTCTCTCTCACCGTACTAATTAATATATAAACATTTTTCTACGATTAAAATATTGAAATTAATAGGTATTTTTAGTTAATTTTACAGCTACAGTCAAAACACGAAAATTCTCATCTCGTATTATTTGTTAACAAAGTCGAGCTTAGAATTACAGACAGGTGAGTCGTACCGAGCAAATGCTTGAATATCTAGTGCAGTCGCGGACATTCAATCAAACGGTAGCTTGAGGAGGCGCGGGCGCATAGCTTTGTAACGATTAATAGAAATGATATGTGACCTGTAACATATTTGTTTTGTTTTTTCGTTTTTATTAATTGCATCAATAATTATTACTTACTGCTTTTTTGTTGCTTGTAATATACATATTTTTTTAATTTATCCAAAGTAATGAGTTATATAGTCTTACATAAATATTTAAATATTCTTTTTGTTCTCTTAAAATTATATAGACTGCGAAAGCACTTCAAAAACTTATATTAAATGAGCAATTCTTGTATATAAGTATATAAAATTTCGTGTATGTCAGGAACGGCTCTAACGATTCGGATAAAATTATGTATTTAGATAAGGTTTTGCTTTTTTTGTCGGCTTTTTTGAAGAAGCATAATTTTTATATCTTTTCCAAAAAAAAACACGATTTTAAACAAAACAGAAAGGCCGAGCAAAGCTTGGTCGCCCAGTTACTTAACTTTATAGGTTGTCTTAACATTATATGCCCTTTCTAATTCGCTGTTCTGTGACGTTAGTTAACTAAGCCCGTTTATCTGGTCGCAGTGGGTGGCGTGAGTGGCAGGTGCGCATTTCCATACTTCCGTGCTGCACGACTGCTGTTGACGGATTTTTTAAACTCCATGTAGATTTTATTTTAACTTATTTCAGACAAATAGGAGAAAACTCAGATATATTCATTTAATAGTTGTTACGACATATTATTCACCTTTTGGAAAATAGGTACGGAAAATTTTAAGCTAAGGTTCGCTATTTATATTTTTTTTAACCTAATAGTTAATAGAGCTGAGCAATATTGTTTATCCTGTGTAGGACTTTCAAGTCAAATTATGTTCTCCCAACCGATTTCAGTGCAGTTGGATTAGTGTATGTCAGAAGATGTAGTGCACAAGTATACGCACAGACACAAGCGCACTCTCTATTCCTATCAATCTCACACTCTGGTGGGGACGACAATTGTACACCAGCGTCGTGAGATTAGGCTCAGGACCTCTCCAAGGCACAGAAGTCTAACACCATCAACTTTCAAACTCCGGGCTGTCACTGAGATTTTCTTAACAGAAAAACTCCGTGACTGAACTTGGTCCGACCCTGGACTTGAACCCAGGACGTCCGTATCTGCAGCTGTAGACACTAGCCACTAGACCACCTAGAGGTAGTAAAGTTAGATAAATCCTCGCCAAAGTAAGAGGGGAAAGTCATGTTTTGTATATTTGTTGACCTGTTTTCTTAACAAAAATCTATTGAAAATTATTTTAACTAGTAATCAGTAAAAAAACTCGTATATAACCTTAACTACAGTCTTAAATCTATTCGAAAGGCATTCAATTGCACTTCGTTTACAAAATTGCGTAGAGTATTCGAGCTTTTTCCTATAATTTGTGAAAAGATAACTTATTGGTGCGTGATGAAACGACAAGCGATTTTAAACCAATTTACGAGTGGTGAAACGCCGCATCACAAATTGAAACAATTTTGTCTCTTTAACACATCACAGTCAATGATCGAAAGCTACGAGTAGTTAAAGCTCTCAATTTTAGACCAATTTGCTGTTAAATAAAAGTTTAAAAAGTATTATTATGTGATTATGACTTTATTAACAGCTTACACAGCGATCAAAGGTTTTCGATTCGTATTTTTTTTATTACGAAGGCATATTTCGTGGTTCTCATAGTTTAAGATTGTTACAATGAGTACTCACAATTTAGTTTAATCATTAATTCAATAATAATGCAATCATTAAATATACCAAAAAAAAAAACATAGAAATATACTCGTAATTTACTAACACGTTTCCCCCTTCTCTCGTAGTCTAAAGAGCCGACAAGTCTACACACTTTATTCGGCTTGAGAATTGTTATAACCTAGTTCTCTTCGAGGAAGTTATATTACCATCTCGCCCATTTTGAGCTATTATTGAGAAAATCTTAACGAAATCAACAATAACTCTTTTCATCCTCCAGAACTCGAACCCAGGACTTTTACATCTATGATTAGTTGTAGCAGTGTCACTCTTATGTACCCTACCTATGACGGCTGACATATAAGCATAATATTTCATATAAAATTTAAATAGTTTTAGTAATTCATAAATTATAATTGCAAGATCAACAACAACTGTACTTTAATCCAGGCTTTGCATTTTGCATGTCGACTAGCTCAGACGACTCTGCCATGTCACTTATGATTTACTATTCTAATCTGTTTAATATTAATGTGCTCAAGGGTATTTTAAGTCCATTCAAGGAATGGATAGTTGCTAATTCATCAACAGTTACATATAAATTTCAATTAAAACTATTTTTTCGATATTTTTCGCGGTTTTATTTTGGTTTTTGGTTTGCGACGTTTTGAATACTTTACACTATCAATGGTCACGGAAGAGTTATTTGTAACGTCGTGAACCAAAATAAATCCGAGAAAAAATCTAAACTAATAGTTTTATTTAAAACTAGCGACTCACCCTCGCCCCGCTCGGATCAGGACAGACAGACAGACAAAAAATCTAAAAACTATAGATTCGGCCTCTGTATCGATAATAATGACTAGTTCAGTAAGATTTAAAAAAAAATAATAATGTACAGATTTGATTCAGTTAGAATTTTATTTAAAATAAAAGAAAATTTTAAGCTATAGGTATAGAACGTTTGAAAAGAAGATTATTTATATTATTTTCTTCTTCCTTCGCCAAAGTAGTATATTATGTTAAATTAGTTTTTGCCCGCGCTTGTATGTGTAGCCAATGTGTTAAAATAGTGTATAAGCTATTTTCATTTATAATTTTTTGAGCCGATATAAGATGAAGAAATAACAGACATATTCACAAGCTTTGGCATATTAGACGTCAAGCCTCCGGCGTATTACTAATACGTTATTAAAAATAATTTATTGGATACTAGTGGCTCGCTCCACTCGGGCTCGTCCCTACTTACGTTTTAACGTTTAGTATAGATTTCTCAGAGATGAGATTTTTTCCCGCAGTAAAAAGTATCCTATATGTTGATCTGGATAACCAGGTATCATCATACCAAATTTCATCAAAATCCCTCCTATGGTTTTTCCGTGATGCGGTAACAGACAAACAGACAAACAAAAATTCTAAAAACTGTAGATTCGGCCTCTGTATCGATAATAATGTCTATTTCAATAAGATTTTCCAATAAATATTTAATGGACAGATTCGGCTTAGTTACAATTTTATTATATGTATAGGTTTAATGATGGGAAACTATTTTTAGATTTAAATCTAAAAATACTTATACTGTATAATTGGCTAATTTAAAAATGACGATACGTTTTATGCATATTGATACACTTTACGCAATTTACAGGAAACGTTACTTTATAATGTATCGTTAATGTTATAATTATTGCGGCGCCGCCTGACATTTATAACTCAATAACCAGTTTAATAAATTTTAGTAACAGTAAATTAATGTAAGTATCAGCATCTAAAATGTTTTGTATTCTACAAATGGCTCTATAATCCTAAATTCATAGTCATATGTTATATAAGCAAAAAAATAATATATTTTAATAAAAATGGACTGAAGTAAGCCAAAAGTAAAAGCCAATAAGGAAAATCTTCAAAATTATTTATTTATTTATTTTTAATAGTCAGATATTTGAAATGTAAAAGGGAAATTTCAATAGTAATCTCTATTATAATTTTACTTATATCAGTCTACAGTAACATGACGTTAAAAAAGAAATTTTCTCATCTTATACTGAATACACTTAGTTTTTAAAGCTTTAGATTAACCCTTCCGTATTAGGACCGATCCACACTATAGTGCCGATCACGGTTTGCTCTCGGGCCGATATCAGTCTGGTAAAGTATTGTTATACTATAAACAATGAGTGCATTCACACTATCATTAAGACTGACGTTCCAGTCGAATCACGCTCCAGCAACGTTTCTTGTATAGAAATACTTTACCAGACCGATATCGGACCGAGAACGGACAGTGATCGGCACTATAGTGTGGATCGGCCCTTATTCTGCCTCATATAAGATTCGAGAAGATTCCCCACAGTCAAGTCGGATATCGGCTAACTTTAACCCATAATAAGTACATAAATTATATTCATATATCCTCAAACTCCCTCATTATACCTCAAATTTTCTAATAATGATTACGACTGAATTTCGACCACTAGGCGAATACTAGTTTATTAAAATGGAAGATGAAAATTCACATGATTCTTTCTTATTTTTGAAGTTAAAGTTATGGAAACCAACAGCTAAATTTCGGTCTATATTGCCGATTATACTACCTAAGTACTCACTACTTGTTCCTGTATAGTTATTTTAATATTCTACTTTGTTACTACATCTTCTTACAAAATATTTTACTAAGGTTGTGGTCCCATTACATTATGCAAATGTTAAACGATTTCTTGACTGTATATTTATTGCAGTTTAAAATATAATCATAATAATTAAGGTACATTAATTAAGTCTCAACAGTTTTTTTTTTTTTTTCATATTTAAATATAATATGAATAAAGCTATAAAATAGCTACATAACATTATAAATATGATAAAATTAATTTAATTCCTTGTATACATTGCTATTACGCACATATTTTACTCTGAAGAAAACAATGTTTTGTCTTTTGTTTAAATCGAGTCCATAAATTAACACAAAACCTAAATTAAACATATAATAAAATTTTGAGTTGAATCTGTACATTAAATATTTTTTCGAAAATCTTATTGAAATAGTCATTATTATCCATACAAAGACCAAATCTATAGTTTTTAGATTTTTGTCTGTCTGTATGTCTGAGAAAGCATCACGAGAAAACCACTGGACAGATTTTGATGAAATTAGGTATGATGATAGCTGGCTATCAGGTTCAACATATAAAATACATTTTACTGCGGGAAAATATCTCTTCTCCGAAAAATCTATAGTAACTGTTAAAACGATCCTAATAGGACTGTTTAAATATAGGATCGTATAACTTAATATATAAAATAAAGAAACTAGTTTAAATCGAATGACTTTAGAAACAATTCACTTTATTGTTTAAACAATTTTATTATGTCTTTGCTCTTAACTACAGTCTAATGAACTTCGAGCTAGGACGTTGGCTCATTTAAATACGACCTTACAATAACTTATTAATACAGCCTGTCGGAAATAATGTACGAAATCATTAACATAATAAACGGTATTGTAAATAAGCAAAGCGGTCAAACTAACATTGGCCCTACCGCGTATTTCAAATACTAAAATATACGGGATTCGAAAAGTTTCTGTTTTAATTTGGATTTATGCAAAAAGTTCATGTCTTATCCTGATAAGAACTCATTGAAAAAAAAAAAAAAATTACCTAATTGAAAGTTTTAATGTTGAAGCACTCCGAAAGTTGCAAACTGTTTTTTTTTTATTTTGTTTTTATATAAGTAATAAAAACGTTTATTGTATCTGCATTTTAGAGTTTGTGTTTGTTGTTTTAATTCAATAATAAATTCTAAATTTTATGTACTTTAGACGAGCTTTTGAATAGCCGTCGATATTGATAACAAAATCTAAAATGTTATTATTAAAGCTAAGCTACGGTGATCTTAACAAGTTTACGGTAGGTTGATTGCACGCCCATTTACTTTACTTAAAAGGCCTAATCTTATTATGATGTATATAAATTTAAAGTACTAAGTACTACATTCTATGATTATGCATTCCAGGTTTATAGTTTTTTTCGTTTATTTTGAACTAGCAAAATACCCTGGCTTCGCTCCTGAAAGAACACGGATGTGTGTCAATTAGCACATACGGTGTTAGTCAATACATTGTGTACTTACGGACACACATACAGTTTTCGTTATATTTGAACTGATAAATCGGGACTTGTACTAATTTAATGGCTTTAATATTCGTGTGTATAATCTGACGGATTTACGTTTTCTTGTATTATATGTATATCCCATCAAAAACATAAATTTGAAAATGGGAGCCAAGTTCAATATTGAGAATATGCGTGATTGTCAACTTCACCAACAAAAAATTGAGATCTAAATGGGTGCCAAGTTCTGTAGATAATCCTGAAATTTAATAATATATTTGAGTATCAGATTATATTTCAGTTCAAAACTTGGTTGGTTTTTACCAATAAAGCAAGTTTTTAGAAGAGACATGTTGACCTTACAATATAAAAACAATAACTTGCGTATAGTATAAAGAAGATATATGCAAGTTATAAGCTAAATATAAGGTAACATGTATGTAAAAACTAGCCAAGTCAAATGTTGAACTCAAATATGTCCTTATGGCTCCAAATAGTTCGTGTTTATATATATATATAATATTTATTTATAACATTGTTTAGATCTACTTCTTCATCTAAACTGAGAACTTCAAATGTACATCGGCTAAATAGGGCGCTACTCTTTTACAGACAAAAAAATCATAAACATACTCTATTATTGAATATCGATAGCTTAGGAAGTTTATCGACTTATAGACTAAAATGTGCCATATACAATAACAAAACTTATATAATATGTTAGTATATCTGTAATATATTATAATCCATTAAGTCCATGCGCGTGGGCTGCGCACGCGCCACTCCTATCGCTATTACCATACTGTATGTCATCTGTAAGATATGGTTCATAAGTAATAAATGTATTTCAATGGGAAAACCTGAGAAAAATATAAGATATTCTTAATTCAGAGATACAAAATGGAGTAAGTTCATTACCGTATTGACTAAACCACTGGTTTGAAGACGGACTGAATTTTTATTGTATCATAACAGCAAATTTTCCATGGAAAAATCTTTTTCTTACCTTTAGTTGAACTTATGTGTTATATTTGAAACGTTAATGTAAAAAATATATCAGGCAAAGTCAGAGGAAGCTGCTAATGATTTCTAATGATTTTATTTGTTGAATTTTTTTACATGTTTAGGTAGATTTTCATCAAATTCTTTTCCTGCTATTAAACAAACAAACAAACATATCGTATTTATAATATATTATAGTAATTATAGTAATGACGTACAAAATGAGATCACAATTCAATCATATTTGAAAGTGTAACTTGTCAGTTACATTTAAAGGTCATCTTTAAAACCTTTGACATATATCAACGTTAATAAACAGTTATAAGCGACTTATACTTATTTTATACCCGCCTAATTATGCAAATGGAATAAACTGGAATAAACCGTGACCACTTTTGATTTCCACAAATTGTTCAGCTTTTGAATCGTATTTCAATTTATTGGATGTTGGTTTTTGTTTGTAGTAATCGTGTATGATAGGGTTAATTTTTTAGTACAATTTTTTTTGTTAAATTTTACCTTATCTAAATAAAAGTTATGGTTAGTACTAGTTAGTATTTTAAATAAATTTATCGTTTCGGGAGACACTCTCTACAATGACCATGATTGCTGTAAAGCATTCGAGACGGGAAACAAAAATAAAAAAAAACCGTCGAAAAAATCTGAAAATATAGTTTCACTAGAGACTCACCCTCGCTCCGCTCGGGTTCGTCCCTACTTACGTTTTAACGTTTAGTATAGATTTCTCAAAGATGAGATATTTTCCCGCAGTAAAAAGTATCCTATATGTTGACCCGGATATCCAGCTATCACCATACCAAATTTCATCAAAATCCCTCCAGTGGTTTTTCTGTGATGCGGTAACAGACAGACAGACAGACAGACAGACAGACAGACAAAAATTCTAAAAACTGTAGATTCGGCCTCTGCATCGATAATAATGTCTATTTCAATAAGATTTTCCAAAAAATATTTAATGTACAGATTCAGCTTAGTTAGAATTTTATAATATGTATAGATATAGATATAGATTTAAAATGTCAAATATTCGCGTAAATCTAAGAAAGTATTAGGCTAGTTAGGAGTTACACGTCGTTGCTTTTTGTAGGCGCCGCGTATAATTACTATCCGACATATATAGTACTAAAATTGTTAGTGCTAATATTCCGTGGTTGTATAATAATGCGTCCCTAGGTACCTAACAGTAGCTTATGTGTTGCTCAAGCTCATAGTCTTTATACTAAATTCCATTCAAATTCATCCAGCCGTTAGGAGCATACATATAAACACACTTTTGCATATATAAAAATAGTGTGATTGTATTACACTAGCAGAACTCGCGGCTTCGCTCGCGATCAAACTACGAAAAATTCTGAATTTCATGCAAATATGTCCAAGGAATAAAAAGTTTCTTACAAATTTTTATCTCCTATTGCACCCCCTTGGGGGTTGAATTTTGCAAAATCCTTCCTTAGTAGATGCTTTCGTCATAGGAGGAATACGTGTGCGAAATTTCAATTTGCTAGCTTTAAGGGTTTGGCCTGTGCGATGATACATCATCAGTCACTTTTGCCTTTTATATAATAAGATTAATAAGAGTATTTATACTCAAAACTGTAAAATAATTCAGCACTACACTGATCAAGCTATGAAACGATCAGTCTGGGTTAATGTCTTACTAAATTGCAAACATTTTCCAAATAATCGCCACTTTTACGATTGCCTCTCGGACAATAAAGGTATTAAAAACAAGGTGGTGAAATTAAGTAAAAACATATGGATATCAATTTTAATACTTGTTACAGTTTCTGCTGCTTATTGAGATCGGGCAAGTGATTATTTAATCTTTTATAATATTGCTTATGCTATATTGTTTTTTATTAAGTCATTTATAGTTCGTTTGGTAATGGATATATATATGATATTGTAATAATAAAATTTTATATATTTTGATTCCATATTTTTGTTAATTTCCAAATTAGGTATTTTCTATAATACACCACTGCAAAATAAATGCAATAGTTTGCATGTGTGGGATTATTTGTTATCGTATACTCGTAGTAATGGAGCAAAGGCTCCGGTGGAGTAAAAATTACAAAGAAAGCTAGTACTTTCCTTCATTTCATGAAGTTATTGGAAGGTTCTGTTATAATAGTTTCGACGTTTTTTCAAAGTACCCATGATGGGTGCTGCATGAGTCAAATATCACTAACTAAGCTTTACAGCTAGCACGCCACTAATTTAGGCGAGGCGTATAGTGAAATAAAGGAATAATCACAATCCATTCACATTTTATATACTCGTACAGAATCCAGTGGCTAAAGTCAACTCACACTTATAAGATTACTCAGTTGCGCGAGAAAATGTCTCGAAAGCAACCCTAATGACCTCGAAGAACCCGTTTACACAATATTGACGGCTTCTTTTTGCAGAAAAAGCCGCGGTCTCAACAAAGTGATAGCTTTGTTTGCCTTTTTACGATCGCCACGTAAATTCAATGTCTTTACGATACGAACTGTATAAGTAGTTTTGCTGTGATTTCCGTAAGTACCCTTATACATGAGACAGTGTATAGAAAATAAACTGCTTTATTTTAAATTCATATATTTATATATATATATATATATATATATATATATATATATATATATATATATTACTTTAAATACATAAGAGCACCCCTTAAATAATAAACATCTCTACATAATTGATCGTGTGATTGAAATGTATTTACAAAAGATAAATTAAAGGATTTTAAGTAATTTTCTAAATGATCACATTTATTTGTGTTTTAAAAAATAACCAAGAGTTTGAATATAGCCCTTTAAAAGGAAAAAAAATTTTTTTTGGACATTTTGCAGATTTATCAATTTTATTATTTACTACTTGTCAAGTTTATCATATCTACTATATACAATATACATAGAATATGAAGTGCAAAGTAAATTACAATGTTTACACAGATTTGACCTTTTCCAAAATGCCGCAGTAGTAAAAATATCTTGCGTTTTGTAATTGAACAAGTTTTTCACTATGTACATAATTATTTATATTTTTGTCATAACAAGAAATGATAACAATAATGTGTTGTAGTCAATTATAGGAGTCTAAATTATCAGTGGAAAAATCTTTTACCCTTACCCTTTAAAGGTCAGTTTAAATAACTAGTGCAATATTTAACAATATAAACAACGAGATAGCCTCACCTTTCATATCTATACCGAGACTAAAATTATTTCATTATCTCGTGTTTGCACTTTGTACTATTGCTTACCTAATAATATTTTTTTTTATCAATTTAGATATTTTGTCCGTACTTATGTGGTAGGTACATCGATAAAAATCTTAGACTACCTATGTTTTATGTCGGGTCCATGACATCTCTATTCTATATATTACTCAACTTACATCATTACAGTAGGAAAAATAACGAATACACTCATCAACAGTACCTACTATCTATATAGCCAAAGACAAAACAGTTCAGTAGATTTTTTATCTGTTTTTCAATTGATTTTCATTCTTTTTTTATTACCACCTCCTGGATAATTTCTAAGAAATTAATTGTTAACTGACACACCGGTGTGCCCGCGCCTCCCGACAGGCTAATTAGTAGATATTGACGAGCTTTAGTGTTGTCAAAAAAAAAAAGTTAATTTTTTATATAGATAGGTAAGTTCTATTCGATTCGGTCGAATTCCAACGACTAGGCGAAAACGAGTATAAATAAAAATGGAAGCCAGAGTACATATAGCGTAGCGCTTACCGAAACTACTCGGCGCGCTGAGTTGACTCGGTAACTCGAGTGCAAACGAACCCGAGTCAAATTTGTTGTCACTGGAATACGAGTTTAACAAATTCACTCGAGTTACTCGAGTAAAAAACGGCTCGAGTTGCATCACTAAGCCAGACTTTGACAGAAGTACGATGATTCGAGAAACTATGTATTGTATAGTATTATTATATAATAGAAGAAAATATAAAATTCGAATGTACGTTCACTCACTGCTGTTCCATACCATTATATGTATTAGTGTAACTACAGGCTAGATTCATTATAGATATTTCTAAGTACTAAATAAATTGCAATTGCTTTGATTATAAGCAACATTGGAGATAATGAAATTGCAAACCAAAAGCACATTTTATTTATTTTGATGGTCAATATATTTTAATTAGTGACGTGACCACATTAACCCAACTGCTAATTACTAAAACAAATATTATATAATAAGCGAAATTGCGGAGTAACCTCAAATGTATCTCTTATTAGAGAATTAATCAACAACACGGTAATTAAAATATAATATGAAGATATATAGTTGCTATCAAATGGACAGTAAAATGCGAAATTGTAATTTATCATCGGCAATAACGAACGAGATTTCTGTAATTACCAAAACACGCTTCGGCTACTTTTATGCAAGACTAAAAAAAGTTATACTTAAAAAAACTGGTTCACAGTTCGCGAGGTCTTGGCTATATCAAAATAAAGAAATTATCGTGCTGGTAACGAGCTGTAGAGTGCGGTATCGATAAACAGTTTATCGACTTTTACGTCAGGTCCTAACGGTCTGCGTAAATTTGAAATGTTATGAGATCTTGCTATAGCTTTATTAACTAGGGTTGTGCTAAGCCCGATAGTATTGAAAACATCATGAGACAATTTTCTTGTTTGGTGGTTTTTTAACATGTATGTAAGGAATTAAAATGATTTGGTCGAAGCATAGCGTTATTTTATGATTTTTAAATTATATTATCGAGGTATCGATCGTTGTCATAAAATTAAAGTTTATGGCACCTAGTTTTGTAATTAGATTATAGGCTCTATGTTGCAGAACTTTATAACCTAAGTGTGTAGTAAAAAGTTATAGAAAATTGTTCTATAATCACTATCGATACCCATTAAAGCCAATAGTGGTACAACACTATTTGTTAAATCTCGTGAATCGA
Source organism: Fabriciana adippe (assembly GCA_905404265.1). NCBI lineage: Eukaryota > Metazoa > Arthropoda > Insecta > Lepidoptera > Nymphalidae > Fabriciana > Fabriciana adippe. Next base: position 4,542,869 of record FR989995.1, read on the forward strand.
TTAACTTTATAACTTTAATGTGTACACTTAAGGTTGGCTTCGTTCTGACTTTAAGTAACTTTAACCGTAAAACTAATGTTGGGATAACAATATAGGTACCGATAACTTTAATAGAGATTTTTGTGTTTGCGGTCAGTATTATAAAGTTACTAAATACTCGTAAAATATAGCCTTAAAATTTCTTTTATCTAATGATAGTAAACATAATTACGCTTCCCTTGACGTTATGGAAACTTTATTTCTTTTTGTCGCAAGTATTCTTATCAATGTCTCGTAATTCCTCGGTTTGGATGCCTATATACATGTAAATTAAAGATATTTATATAATTATCATTTGTAAATTGTTTAGTTGCTAATATTACTTATGATGTTTTAAAAAATCTTCATAATTGTGAAAACAGAAAAGAAAGAAACAAGAATATGCAAGTTGTCTTTGCTTTCAAACGGTTATGCATAACTGTTCTCTATTTAATTATTTAAGTTAAATAATTTCTTGTAAAACATGTTATAACCACTAGCACACCTTATTAAAATAAATAAATAAATATGACGAATCGTACCTAATTCTGGTACAGAGTTTATAACCACGTGCCTCCTCACTTAAAGTATAATATATATAATCGAAGTGAGATTTCACTCCTCCTAATAACATGTTATTAATAAATTCTAAAGCCACCTTGCCAACTTGCCCTTTCAAATTAACTTTCTATCTAAATATAGATAATTACCTGCAAAATATTACGTTTTAATGTATTTCGTTACACAACATATGACAAAATGTGACATTTACGAGAAAATTATTAAAATCTAAATGAATTTAAATATATAAATTATTGTAATGTTATTTTGAATATAATTTAAATACCGCAAAGCCGTTTCATCTCGACATATTACGTGAATAATGTGCGACAACTCTTCAATCCTCACGACAAATTATAATGTTCGGAAATTGTTACATCGTGTATCGAAGACACGCGTGTCCAAATTTTGATTACCATCATATTACATCTAAGGCTAAATTAACCTGGGTTAGTCTAGAAGGCAAAGTTTATCGATTATTTTATTGATTTCTTAACTGAGGTTCAAACCTGTATTGCTCCGCTGCAATTATTTCACCCAGGCCCTTTTTAATTGACATTCCTTCATTTCCTGTGTAATCTATATATTAATCGGCATACATATCAGTAATAAGACATCGTCATCATTATCATCGTGTAATATTGTATACATATATTGTCAGTGTACTAAAAAAATATATATATATTATGTATATTTAGAAAGTGTCTTGCCAGTATGTACAAAACCTCACAAAAACCACTCAACATAAATAGTGAAGTACTAAAGCCTACGTGAAATTATGGCACCGAAGTACATTACTCGTATATTAAATCTGACTAGGTATATTAAGTCTATGGTATAGGCTACTCGCATGCCTAATTTAATATTTTAATTGAATAGTTACGCACAAGAGATAACAGACAAACCTCATTTACCATTTACTAACTATTAGTTAAAAGTATAATAAAAAGTGTAGGTACGTAGTTAAAAATTTATTGATGATTCAAAAGTGCTTGTATGAGTTGAGTTTAATTGAATATAGTAAAACTTTATTTCATTTTATACTCGTACTAGCGTCTCATCCTCGCTTCGCTCAGGTTCATCCTTAGGTTTTGACGCTTTGTATGGAATATTTTTTTTTATTTCTTTTTTGTGATTTTTTCTATGTTTTAATAGTTATTCTGCTATTCTTGGTGAAGACAAATCCAACATAACAAAGATCATAAAAATATATCCAGCAGTTCTCGAGTTATAGGTGTTGTAACAAAACCGACTTTCTTTTATATCTATACATCTATACAGATAAATAAAGTTGAAGTATCTGTTTGTAATATTAAAATAACCGCTTTTTACTAAATGCATATGGATCTATACACGGTACATATATCAAAACAACATTTTTTACAATTTTTGTCTGTCTGTCTGTCTGTCCGTCTGTCTGTCTGTCTGTCTGTCTGTTTGTTCCGGCTAATCTCCGAAACGGCTGGACCGATTTTGACGGGACTTTCACTGGCCGATAGCTGACGTAATAAGGAGTAACTTAGGCTACTTTTATTTTAGGAAAAGAATCAGGGTTCCGCGAAAAAATATTAAAACCCATAAAATTGTGAACAAAATCCGCGTACGGCGTACGCACCCGAGCGAAGCGAAGGTAAATCGCTTTATAATTTAAATGAATATGTTAGGAGTAGCCAGCTACTATTTATGTATAAACATAGGTAACCGTGAAAGCGTACCTAGGGACGAACGCGAGCGAAGCGAGCGTGAGTCGCTAGTATCTATATAAATATAATGACACTTATTACCACTATGGTCCTACTGGCACTTGCGAGTTGCATCACAATCGCGTGATATTATAAATAAGGTACAGGTAAAATAGATATCGTGACAATTAACTTTCTTAAAACGATGAGAAATTAAGCACTAGTATTTACAATGGGGTTTTAATTAATAATGGTTAATTTACTTAAATTTATCAATTATAATGGTGTCAGTGGAAATGTTTATAGTGATTTCGGTTTTTGTATTTTCATAGTTTGTGTCACGAAATAAATTAATTAAAATTGCAATAGAAATAGAGTTAATTATTAAGATTTTTAGGGGGTGGGGGGTGGGGGCAAGCAGAATTTTAGGAATTATTAACCTCTTCTTCCCCCTTGTCAGCAAATGTTAGCAAAGCTCTTACTTCCCCCTCCTATGCTTACGTAAACATAGGTCTCAACTATTTCTGGGAATCACTGAAAATGCTTTTCGCTTTTGAGCATAGACAAGTAGGGATGTCATGTGCGTTCTAAACACATTGCTTTGACAAATCAAAATCTACTAAATTTTAATTAATTGTTATTTTAAATAAATAAATATTGCTGACGTAATCACCATCCAGATCCTCCCGTACCCTATGTCATCAAAAGTAAGATAAATGAAAAATATAAGAAAAAACTACAGACAAACAAAAAGAAAACAATTTCTTCAACTTTATATTATTATTATAGATAAATCAAAATCTAGAAATGCTAATCGTGATTAATACATTGCTTACAGCCACCCTCAATGCTTGTTTTCCAATTATCAAGTACTACTTTTTACCCGCTTCTTTGCTCGCGTGTTAAGCGGGTCGGAAATCAAAGGTAGCCTGTGTCTTTGCCAAATTTTATCGAAATCTGTTCAGCGTAGTATTTAGATATCCGAGACTTCAAAGCGTATTTTATTTTAAACTAGCGGCTTACCCTCGCTTCGATCGGGTGCGTCTCTAGGTACGTTTTAATTTTTTTGAGCGAAACCCTAATTCTTTTTCTAAAATAAAAGTAGCCTAAGTTATTCCTTATAATATCAGCTATCTGCCAGTGAAAGTCCCGTTAAAAATTTGTCCAGTCGTTTCGGAGATTAGCCGGAACAAACAGACAGACAGACAGATAGATATAATTAAAAAAATATATGTTTTTCTTATAAGTACCATACATATAATTCCATGCGCATTTAGTATAAAGCTGTTATTTTGACATTACAAACAGACACTCCAATTTTATTTATCTGTATAGATTTCTGAAACTATACGAGTATTATAATTCGTAAGCTAAAATAGATAAAATAACAATAAGTAATTGAAGGAATATTGACTATATATATATATATATATATATATATATATATATATCACTTTTTTTGAAGGCCATTAAGGTGAGTGCAGGTTAGCGTCGCATGTCGCGTGCGCCGCACAATGGCGCATGTCTAAACAAATCATCTCGTCGTAATGTGCGACGCGCGTTTTTGTGCTACTTTGTTATTATGGCTTAATGGCTTATGAATGAATGTTTGGAGATTTCATCTTTTAATATTATTATTATCATTTTAACTGCCTCGGTGGTGTAGTGGCTAGCATGTACGGCTGCACATCCTGAGGTCCTGGGTTCGAGTCGCGGGTCGGGCCAAGTTTAGTTATTGAGTCTTTCTGTATAGTAAGCCTCAGTAACAGCCCGGAGTTGGGAAGTTGGCGGTGTTTCACCCCCGTGCCTCGGAGAGCACGTAAAGCCGTCGGTCCTGCGCCTTAACTCTCACCGGTCGTGTCGAGTAGTCGTCCCACCGGAGTATGAGAGTGACAGGAATAGAGAGTGCACTTGTGTCTGCGCGTACATTTGTGCACTATAATATCTCCTGCGCAGTTGGCTAGTCTCAATGAGATTGGCCGCCGTGGCCGGAATCGGTCAGGAGAACATTTGTTTGTTTATATGTATCTATAATTGGAAAGTTATACGCATACTAAGTTAAATAAATTAATAAAACATTTTTAAGTATTAGTTTAAATTATACATACTATATACATACTTAAGCATTGTATTATAATTTCTATTCAACTTTTCTTTACGTTCCACTGCTGGGCACGGGCCTTTCTTCCATACGAGGGGGATTAGGCCATAGACCACCACGCTGGCCAATTTGCGGGTTGACGTACTTCACAATGTCTTTCGAAAACTTGAAACCTGAAAAAGATATATTATAATTTACTAAGTGAAAATTTGGTACTTCCGCCTAAATTTATTTTGGACGAAATTAGTTTAAGCTGTAGTTGAAGTTATTGCAAAAAGAAATTACTGTAATAAATATTCATATTTTTATCAAGATTATGTTTTGATTGCAGATAACAATAGATATGACCTTTAATAGCAATAAAATTAAGAGTCACCAACATAACTGTCCAGCCAACTATATAATATATAAAGGAATGTTATATATTAAAGTATTTCCATTTCCAGCGCACGCCATTCGATTAGGCGCGACTAATTCACATAACGAGGTGCAGTGGAGGCGTTGGGCCGCATTAGTGTGGACGCGCCTTTATTGCGATGAGTTCCGCTTGTGATGAGGTGACATTACGATTGGAATGATGTATTTAGAGCTGCAAATATCAATATGTACATTCATAATAAAAACTTTATAATGGTCGTGGTATAAAAAATAACTTTATATCTATACATACATATAATAAAATTGTAACCAAGCTGAATCTGTACATTAAATATATTTTGGAAAATCTTATAAAAATAGACATTATTATTGATACAGAGGCCAAATCTATAATTTTTAGAATTTTTGTCTGTCTGTCTGTTACCGCATCACGAAAAAGACATTGGAGGGATTTTGAAGATATTTGGTACGATGATAGCTTATTATTCGGGTCTACATATAGGATACTTTTTTCCTGGTAGAAAATATCTCATCTCTGAGAAATCTATTCTAAACGTTAAAACATAATTAGGGACGAATCCGAGCGGAGCAAGGGTGAGTCGCTAGTGTCTATAAATAAATCGTGACATACCGTCTTCTGTACCGTAAGGGAGAGGTTCAAGTTTGGAAATGAAAAACAAATTACTTGCTTTTACAATTTTAATTATTATTTTTTATTTAATAATATTAAAGGAAGTCGTCTGTAATATAAAGGTGTGAGATGCATACGAATAATTCACTTTGGAATAGAAAAAAGTCAATGAGCAAATAAAAAAATAATTCAAAATATGTACATGGAAAATAATCATCACAATAAAAAGGAAACAGCGAAGGACTTTGAATAAAATTCAACAATATCAAACTCTTGAAACTTTTTTAACCACCGCAGTAAAGATATACATAATATATGGACTTATAATATCAAAACAATTATAGATTATTATATATAAATGTGGACCATAGCCTTACCCCACTCGTATTGAAGGCTCTAGCCCAGCAGTGGGACGTAACGACACGAAAACGAAAGAGGGCTGAATACATACATACCTCATACATATATTTATAATTATACATATACATTTCTTTTATTATATCTGTGTATGTATAAGCTATTTGCTTATTAAAATAATACAACGAAATTCACTTGATGGATAAATATCATAAGAAAGTTTTTTCTTAATTAAGGTTGTGAAAGTGAGTAATTGTGATACAAATCAATTTAGATTTGATTATAAAGTGCACTCGTGTGCTTGTCATAACATCTAAGTAATTAACTGTTCTTTTTTATTTTTATAAGAATCAGTCTGCGGAAAAGATGTAGAAATTTGAGAAATTTAATTGGTAACTTTTGGTATCTCCTTTGTTAACCGACTTTAAAAAGGAAGAGGTACTTAATTTAATAATTGGTTTTTGTGTTTAAATTTTCGCCATTTATGAACCGATTTTCACAATTCTTCATCACCCAAATCAATTTGAAAAATCCTATGGGTTTAATAAGTTTTTAAATTAGAAATAATTATTAAGTCCTCCTCCTTTTTAATGAAAATATATCGCTTATCTTCAGTTACCTACGAGTATATAAAATCTAAGAAAAGCTCTAGCAAGTTAACTTTAATTAGAATTCGACTCTAAATAAAGTTATCTTTCTTTCTTTCTATATCTACGCGGTGAAATTAAAGTAAAACCTCATTTTTATGTTAACTTTTTTTTGTTTTTCAGGTAATTACACGTTTTCTACTGACATATTCTAGTACGTAAGTAGTTTCATACATACACACATATATACGATAAAAGGTAAATCTCTAAATCTTGAGATAAAATACAATGATAAATCATTATTTTACCACTTTATCCTAAATATTTTTTTTTCTTACATTTATTACGTTATGGAATTCTCTAAGAAAGTAATTTTAATTTGTTAAACAAAGTGGTCGTGAAGCGATTTACATTTTATCTCGACACCAATTAATTTAACACCATATTGCTATTTATTGAGCAGATTTATGCGTTGCTTTCATTTAAATTTTAATTAGGTTTACTTTTGTTTTTCTATTTTATATAGTAATGTATTTTTTTGTATTTTGTATTATTTGTACATCTATCTAATATATGTAAACGAGCAATTCTTGTATATTTATTTATTTATAACGGTGATCTCGGAAACGGCTCTAACGATTTCGTTGAAATTTGGTATGTGGGAGTTTTCGGGCGTGAAGAATCGATCTAGATTAGTCTTATGTCTGGGAAAACGCATGTTTTCTAATTTTCATGCGGTTTTCTTTCGCATTATTCCACGCAAAATATGGTCGCAAATTTTTTACAAATGGGCATAAGCATTATAGTCAAGCGGCCAAGGCGCAAGATTGACAATCACAGGTGTCCGGGTTCGAATCCCGGTCGGGTATAAAGTTTTTACTTTAGTATTTTTTTTTGTATTTATTCAAGTTTTTAGTTTTTTTTATCTAAAAAATACAATGTAACAATAAAGAACTCCGAGCAAAGTTCGGTCGCCCAGGTACTAACTGTATTAAAATAGTTACAATGCGAAATCTGTACATGAAATATTTTTTAAAAACAATGACTCTAACGTATTGTGTATAGAATATAGACCTCAAAACAATAGTTATTAAAATTTTGTCTCTTTGTCTGTATGTCTGTTTATCTGTTTATGTATGCGCGTTTCACGTAAAAAGTACTGAACCGATTTTAACTAAATTTTGTGTAGTGATAACTTATTACTCGAGTCAACATTTAGGATATCTTTTATTTCCACGAGAAAATCATTAACGGGTTCTGTCGAATCGTCCTTAGAAATTTATATGGCTAACGCTGGCTAAACCTTAAGAGATAGGTCAAAACAATAGAAAATTGTAGGTCTTAAAAAGACCTAAAGAAAAATAGTATATACATTTTTTCACAGTTTTTTACAAAGTATAACTATGATCTCTTCTTACACAGCATGTGAGAAATTCGCAAATTGTTATCAATCTGATTGTGCGACCGTTATTAATATAATATGAATAAATGGGGGAAGACAAAAATGTTCAGTGCCTTTTTTACCTGTTTGTCAACCGATTTTCTTTTGTTTTATTTAGGTTACTATTCACGAGCTTTAGTGTTATCAATAAAAATATGTCCGAAACAGTTATTTGTCGAATTTTCAGTTATGATTTTTTTTGGCGAACCCTAGTTAATATTAATGTCTTAATAATTCATATAGTAAGGTATTAGATCAGAAGAGCATATAATTCATACTTTTTAATCTAAAACCACAGGCTTAATCGAATCATCAATAGAAGTACAAATTATCGATTAAATATCTTCGATGTTATCAGTGCGTGTAGCCAACTAGCCGTGGCTTGACAATATACATGGTTACACCTGTTTGTAGCATCCTTTGTATACAAACTATCTTAGACGTGGGAATGGAAACTTATTTTAAGTCCACTTTCCCTTAAATAATATTTTTGAAACTAAAACTTACACCGACCTCCAAATAGTTTGTTCTTTACTCGACTTCAAAATAGGTGGTTATCGATTCGACACGTATGTATATAATTATTTCACTATAGGAATGGTTTTTGTAAGATTTATATACATATAATATATGACTACTCTTGAGGTAGAATCAAGTAATATAAGCTCATAATTGGTGACGATATTGCATAACATAGGTACATAATAATTATGTATAAAACGTACGTACATGTGTAAATACACCAAAATATGATACCTTAATTCGCAAACCAGCTAACTCCATATGAGCAAATTTTTCAGGCGACACTTAAAACTTTATAATATTTTTTTGTACACTACTTATTAAAAGTCTAAAATATCGTTGGTAGATAATATTGTAAGCTGTTTTTTTGATACTGTAAAATCCTACTAAAATAATCCTACTGAATTACTGTTGCGTACAATCTAAACCAAAAAATATTTTTTGACGAAATGTGGAGTTGGCTGGTTTGCGAATTAAGGATACCTTCTTGAAGTCAGTGGTCTTACTCATGTTATAAATAGGTGAGCATCTATTCAAATTCTTTTGCAGTAAAACTTAATCAGTTACACAATCATGACTCAAAATATCACATTTATTTTGTACTAGTTTACGCGCGCGGCTTCGTTCATGTACATCAGTTAAATTTTTTTTCTTTTTTTGGGATACTTGAATCTTGAATATTTAAAAAAACATTCAAAATCCAATAAACTTTTAGACGTTATCTTATATTTTGTATCTACCTATATAATTAAAGGACTAAAAATATAGTGTATTTCAATAACACATTCTCAGATACCATTTCCACGTTATCTTATGCTCAAACAGTTTAAATAATAACTAACAGGGATATTACCACCTGTTGTGATCTTTCATAACCACATCTCATTATGTGATCCTAGGTAAGGCAGTATTGCCTCTTAACTTTTGTCACAGTGCACAGTTAATTCTCATTTAATCTTTCGGAATGTATGAACGGACTTAACGATGCAATAACACTTTGCACATAGTAACGCAGTTAATTAAAATGTATATTTTATTTGAATTCCCGACAAGACTCAGTATTTAATTGTCTACATAATTTTCGTTATGATGTAAATTATTCAAATGTTCAGTTATAATAGCTTTGGATATATTTTTTTTTATTGTATAGGTTCTTTCTTTGTTTTTTTTTTTAATTTTATAGTTTTTAAGGTTCCATACCCAAAGGGTAAAACGGGACTCTATTACTAAGACCCCGCTGTCCGGCCGTCTGTCTGTCTGTCCGTCTGTCACCAGGCTGTATCTCATGAAACGTGATAATTAGACAGTTTAAATTTTCAAAGATGATGTAGATATTTCTGTTGCCGCTATAACAACAAATACTTAAAAACAGAATAAAATAAATATTTAATGGGGCTCCCATACAACAAACGATGATTTTTTTGCTCGTTTCTGCTCGATATTGATAACGGCAACAGGTAGATGTTTGAAACATTCACAGAATATTTAGTTATATATTCACTTCAAAAATAAAAAAATAAAATAAAATAAAACAAATATTTAAGTGAGGCTCCCATACAACAGGCATGATTTTTTTGTCGTTTTTATAGATAATGGTACGGAACTCTTAGTGCGCGAGTTCGACTCGCACTTGACCGGTTTTTTTGGATTTGTTTTCTTTAGTACTTGCGATAGTACTAGGTATAGACTATATTTAGTTTTGTACCAAAACGTAGGTTTTCACGGGCCGTCCAAAACTCAGTAACAATTTATAAACAATAAATAAGAGATAATATATTAGTCACGGCAATATCCGTGGACACCGGGAGGGGTTGCAAGGGGGTGTAGTTGCAACCCCATGCCATGAAGGAAAATATATAGAAAAAGTTAAAGAATCAAAATTATATGAGTTAAATCCCTGTTTAAATTTAGATATCTTCAAAGAAAAGACGATAAATAAGGTACGAATAAAATTTACACAGTTAGTCATTTAAAGATTAGTTAGTAGTTTAATGTGAACAAGGAGATGCATCCCCATGGAAATAATTCTGCCGCTGCCCATGATCACATCGCTTCATGTTTGAGGCCAAAAAGTCTAACACTTGTTAGAGAGTAATGCATGATCTATAATAACATAATATAAACAGGGGGTTTTTAGTGACCGTAGTCGCAGTCACTTTCGCCTAATTAACCTAGCGCTAACATTACCCAGTACTATTCTATAGAATCCACACCACCATTTATATATATATATATATATATATATATATATATATATATATATAAACTAACATATTAGATGTAAAACGGGATATACCATGTTTAGCAATTAGCTGTGACCATGGCGCTTGTAACAGTGCCGAAATATCGGAACAACATGGCAAATACTAAATATCCCGTTTTATCTATACATATAAGAAAATTTTGAGTCGAATCTGTCCATTAAATATTTTTTTGAAAATCTTATTAAAATAGTCGTTATTATCGATATAGAGGCCGAATCTATAGTTTTTAGAATTTTTGATTGTCTGTCTGCCTGTCTGGGCGTTAAAACCACTGGACAGATTTTGATCAAATTTAGTATGATGATAGTTGGTTCTGGGTCAACATATAGGATACTTTTTACTGGGGGAAATTATTCATCTCTGAGAAATTTATACTAAACGTTAAAACGTAACTAGGGACGAATCCGAGCGGAGCGAGGCTGAATCGCTTCTATCATAATAATATTGTCAGTGATCATAAAAATTTGAAGACTTATAACAAACTAGATTTTATGAAATAGCACTTAAATAAAAAATTCTAATGCAGTCAGTTAGTGTACAAATAAGATAACGTAATAGTATGTACTATTTATGTATTACAAAAACAAAAATGGTACCCAGAAAGCAATCAATTCAACGATTTCCTGCCCCGGAGCGGACCAGTTATCTATAGAAATGTGGAAATTACTAGACTCAAGGGAAGTACTTGGCTTTATGTGCTTAGAAACAACTGCCTTTCATTGCTCTTAGACTGTAATTTAGTAAAGGAAACACTTGCACATCTAAAGTATTAATTAACGAGACATGGTGATGTAGTATTCAACGGGTGTACGTTCTCAATCAAACATTACGAACTATTTTTATTGTTATTACGTTTTTGTTAAAAAAGGTACAGCGATATCAAAATATCTTAAAAGTAATAATTATCCTCCCTTAGGGGTGATGTTTGTTTTAAATTTATATGGGACCATTATGAAAACCGATTCGCGAAAAACGTTTTAAAAAAACCGTTGTAAAAAATAACTGATTGGTAGTTTTTATTTACTATAGATGCCTAATCAGATATTTTCGAAGTCGGTGTGCTTCAATTTGTATCGGCGGGCACCGACTTCGAAGTCGGCTTTTATTATTATTTTTTAAATTTGTCGGGTGGATTTTTTTTTAATTTAAATGGGATCATTTCGGAAGAAACCCCTTTCGAACAAAAAAAGAATTTTGCAAATCCGTCTATATAGTATATTCTTTATTGCACTTATGAAACAAAATATTGTAATTGCAAATTAGAAGACAAAGGCAAAGGTGGACTTATCCCTAAAAGAGATTTCTTCCAGTCAACCCATGGATGTGAAAGATAGTGTTAAGTTGCAGGTCTATTAAGTGCCAAAAGATACATCAAAGAGAAAAAAAAAAATACTGTTACATATATAAACCTTACAAATATAATATGACTATAAATATTATATACAAAAAAAATACACATATACATACATATTATAATATTTAAATAAATATACAAATAATAAAATAAAATTACAGTAAATGAATATATTTATTATGATGACAAATGAATAATTATATTATTGTGTCAAGGTAATGCTGCTTTAATCGTTTTTTAAAAGCGTTGATGGAGGGACTCATTTGAATAACTTTAGGAATATTGTTCCAAAGGGTCGCGGCACGTACAGTAAACGAATTCTGCATAAACCTAGTGTTACTTCTAGGGATATCCAGCATCGCTGTGATGCACGATCGCCTGGAACGTTCAGGAGTAGGGAGCAGTTTAAACCGGGAGCTGAGGTACGAAGGGGAATTCTGGTTATTAAGGATGTTGAAAAGAAATGAAAGGATGTGCATATCACGGCGAAGGCGAACTGGGAGCCATTTCAATTGAGCACGAAAGTTGGAAATGTGGTCATATTTACGCAATCCGAAAACGAAGCGGATAGCAAGATTTTGGAGACGCTCAAGTTTGTTTAATTGCTCCTCAGTCACATCCAAATAGCATACGTCGGCGTAGTCGAGAATGGGTAATAAAAGAGATTGTGCAAGCATAATCTTAGTTTTATATAGTATATCACGGAGTTACGCACGAACATACATAAAAAAATAAACATCCGAATTGAGAACCTCCTCCTATTTTGCGGTTGGTTAAAAAACATACAAGTGTACTAAATACATACTTTTTGTTAATTCAAAGTTTGATTTTCAGTTGTTATTATTTATCATCAACAGCTGTTTTGGATGCTTTCCCTAAATATTTTTCCAACTCACAAATCAAATAAATTGAAGTAAAAACTTGTACAATGGCTTAATAATACCAATAAAGTAATTTAATGACCAATTTTTTATTGGTTATTAGGGTACCCACGCACCAGGTCACAGGTTCAAGTCTCGCTCAGGGCAAATATTTTAATTGCATTTACATGTTCTTGTTTCTTGATTATCTCCAACAAGGGATAACTACGGTTGGATGAATTTTGAAATTTAGCACATAGATAGATTATAACCTGGAGCAACATATTATAAGCGACTGCACCTACTTCGTAGTAACGCACCAGAGTCAAGCGAAGGTAAGTCGCTAGTGTAAAAATATATATGGAATTTCTAATTTTCTAATATAATGTCTTTATTCATACGTTAACAACTTAGCAGTAATCATCCGCGAAGCGTAGATCACGCGCTAACAAGACACAGTAAGGTGTCCGGTCGATGCTATCGCTCTGATGCATGCCTACGGTGGTAATGTATGAAATAGTGAAAAATAACGCTTTTTAATTAGATTATTATATTCTACAAGATTATTTTGGAATTTAAGAGACCACTCACTAAATGCAACGTTATGTTTTATACTTTTAATTATATGTATATAAATATAATTGATATTGTATAACGTATAACAAATAGCCCAAATCACTCCTTCTGGAATCCTGCATCCACTAGTGTATACAAAAAAATTGTTAAGCCTTCTCTCTTTCATACTGTATACGGTGAGTACTCTTTTTTGTCCACGGATAAAATGCAGATCGCACAGAATAATCTTAAAACCGAATTTTAAGAATGAAAGGAATATACAGTGCACTTGTGTTTGCAAACCGAAATTGGTCACAAGGACAAAAATAAATGATTCAACTATACAAAAGTCTAATAATGACTAAATGAAAGCACAAATACTTTGTGTTAAATTACATTTAGAAAGGTTTCATAAATTGTTTGACCTCACAAAAATTTGTAGTTATTTTTTTCGTTTCATAATTAGTTTTGGTGGCGGCGCGGGAGCAGTTGACCGGGGCATCGCACCTGCGGTAGCCTCCAAACGCTGTAAGATACTATATTAACGATGCTCTTTTATTTTTACACCCGACGCCGCAAGCTAAAGGTTATGGCAGGGGCGGACTTTCGAACTGATCGATCGTATTGATTCTATCGGTATTTTGTAGCGTAGGAATAAATCAAATTATGTATATATAAATTAAGTAGTTTCCGTCTGTGCATTAGCGTTCATGATAATGCTTGGAAATAATCGTTTAAGTAAAAGTATCGATTAAGCAAAATAAGAAGACACAGGAAAACTATTATAATTTAGTAATTTTACCAAATAAATTACTCTTTGTTTTCAGTCTTTTTATTTGAAAAGACACAAAACTTTTATTTCTTGGGAATAATGTAAGGTATAAATTAATTATAAACTAAAAGATTTTAATTATAAATAGGTACTAAATCTGTGTATTCTTATATTTAGCTAAATTTTTGAAAGAAAAATTTAACAGTATTAGGTGTATTGTTTAACTTTGTAACATTTCATCAAATTCATTCCTTTATTAAAATACCTAATAAGTAAACAAATAAGTATCGCAAAATAATTATTTTATATACGTATATGATAGATCTATTACCATCGCATAGTACATATAGGTATAATGTATAATAACTTTAAGAGACGTTCTAAACTTTGTTTATGATTAAGTTAGTCATTTATATTCATTGCTTTTAACGTTAAGTTTAAAATGCGACAATATAATTAAATATAACCTTTGACATGTATACAATATTAATGAAATAGGTCAAATTGTGATTAATGGTTGTGAATGGTGACACTTATTCGTTCCTCCTACAAGCTTATAATTATAAAATTATGCAGTCGGAATATTTACACGTGTCACGTACGTGTATTATACAGGTATACTTATTTTTCATACTGGTTGCACAACAACGTATACTACTTCTTTTATGGTAAAAGAGATAGCAAGTGAATTAAGTTTACTGAATGTAAATAGCTCGTTTAAAGTCGAGCAGAGTGCGGACCTGTCTACATCTTTCGGCATCTGGCCTGTCGGAGGCTGCGATCTCGAGATAGCCAGGTCACTGTCCCCACACTCCTCGAGTGTCGTTCCACTTGTAGCCAGTCATTGTTACCAGTATCGTACTAGTAACAATATGAAATAATTAAAAAAAACCGTCCAATGTAGAGCAGAGTGCGGGCCTGGATATCTTTCGGCATCTGACCGGTCGGCTTCGATCGAGATATGGCAGGTCACTGTACTTATCCTAGTTTAGTTTAGTTTCACTTAGTTTATTATATGTATGTATGTGTTGATGGCACGTGTATATAATATACTTATTAATATATACATCTATACGTATGTATGGATGTTTCTTACTCTTTCACGCCAGAACGCCTGAACGAATCTAGATGAAATTTGGCACAGAGATAGATTATAATATGGAATAACACATATGCCACTTTATATCCCGGAAAAATATACGGTTCCCGTGGGATAGGTTTGTTTTTGTTTTTCTAGAGGCGCACCAAAGCGAAGCGAGGGTGAGCCGCTAATATTTAAATAATTAAGTATAGTTTTTCCTGATTCATAAAAAAATACATTAAATTAATAAAAAAATGATTACACACACTACCATGTATTTGACACATACACGCATACCTAGATACTAAGTAAACACCTACACTGTGTACTAACGTTACTTTCAATATTTTAAATACCTTATCTATGTATAATGTTAATTTGCTTATCGATAATATAAACAGCAAGAATATGTAAGATTTTTTATTTATTTATAAGTAAAATTTAATTATTTATTATAAAGAAATGAAAATAACTGATGTATGATTCATTTGTATCTTTAGTTATAAAAGGAACATGCTTGCGCAGACCCGCAGACCGGACCGTGCGACAGTATAAGAAACTAGAGCGGTCTGTTTTGTAATATCGGTGATTACACTCCATTGAGTCTAACGGATCTACCAAATATATGTGACAACCTTGTAACTAATAGTTTCTGCTAACAAGCCAAGGCTGTTGACGTGAAATAATGGTTAATAATAAATTAATACTAAAAATACATTATTAAAAACAAGCTTTTTTATATCAGATAGTAATGTAATAAATAGGTTTCATTTAATTTAAAGTTTATTTATTATATTTTAGGTATTTATTGGTATTATTCTCAGAAAAACCTTTCGTTTGATATCCATATCATGGGGGTGCATAAAAAAACATAGTCCGCTTTATTATTGGATTATGTCACCATGCATTATCATCTAAACTAAACGTGTATACAAAATTTCTGCTCAATCGGCAGAGAATAACTTTTTTATAATTCAGTTGCAAGATTTGACCCAAAAAAACAAACATACAAATATTGCAAGTCAAATAAAAACTTGTAAAAAACAGTAGGTATTCTTTCGTTCATATTCACACATTTTAAAGAGAACCGCATCTAAAAAATTCTATTTCTTTGATTTGTTTTATTATTTACAGTGGCTAGTATAGTATACATTAAAGTAAGTTTTGCTTTCATCTAGATTCAGGTAAATATCACTGTAGCTAAGCAAATATTAGCCTCAAGGGGAACTCAACCCATGACCCTTATATTGTAGTACCTAGCTTATGAAGTAGATACGAGAATGAGACATACACGTCTGTGCCTTATATTAAATACTCGGCAGTATACATTTTTAGAGTTATTTTAACGATAAGTTTTTACGCCGTCCTAATCACTGTCAGTGAGAGTACTGTCTAAATCGGTTTCACCGGCGTCATAACTATAATTTGGCCTAGCTTACGGGCGAAATTTTTATTATTAATATATATTATAAAATGTATACTATAATATATAATAATATATATTAAAAAAAATTAGCCCGAGGAATTGAAAGCATACGCCTAAATCATCATATTACTATTCGTTTAAGTAGCGCATATTGCTGTAGCGTATCTAAAGCATTTTCTTTATCAATCGCGTAGCTGTAAGAGCAGATCTAACGGTCATAAAAATGTATATGACAGCCTCAGTGAACATTTTGAATGAAGCAAATTTTAGTGTTTTAAATGAAAAATACTGTTACACAAAGTACTAAGAAATTCTTATATTATGACATTACCTATAGCCTCACTAACAAGATATATTATACCACATAAATGTATGAGGGCGTTTTCGCACATTAGCACTGGAAAATATATACTAAATTTAAATAGAGTTGTTAAAATTTGAATAAATTAAAAGCAAGCATAATTCAATAAAACATATCATTACACATATCAATATATCGATAAACAGTAAATAATAAAACTATTAGCAAGATGACTTCGTATAAAAACTGTTTTTAATACCACATGACATTTTTTATTTTTCAAATACCTATAGTACGTTATTTATTATCTCCAGTGGCTTTAAATCCTTAAAAGACGAATGAACAAAAACTATTATTAAACATTATTATAATAAATGTAGGCAAAAACAATTTTAGTATTGACCGGGGCATGCGTGGGCGCATTGAATGCGGTGACAAAAACACAGTGACAGATAGAATACTCGAACGACAATGTATTGTGACTCTAATATTTTATTTTCAACACGGACAGAAGCTATAAATGTCATATTTGTAATTACACTCATATTTTATGGTAGAGATATGAATGGTTATTCTCATGTAGTACATCGCCGTGGATACTATACCGGTAGCAGTGGAGAATAAAGGATAAATGGAAATTGATTTTTGATTTTATGGTATCTTGCTTTTATTATTTATTGGTATATATTATATTTAAATGTTGGATGGTCTTGTGTTCATGATTTTTGGTACAAAGTTACATTTTTTTTATACATTATATTTATTTTATGAAAATATTAATTGTTTAACGTTGTTATTGTCTTTTTTTTTTGATAAATTTAAGTTAAGCATAATAATTAATTAGTGCTATCTGAATACGCTTCTATCTATAAAATTTTAACATATTAACCCAACACTTGATGGTACAAGCATTGTGATAGACTAGCGAGCCTGGCTTTTCGAGTACGTCCCTAGGTTATTAATGCGTAACCTGTAACCTGTGTTACTTTATGTCATAGTCTATACTAAATTTCATCCAAATCCATGAAGCCGTTTCAGCGTGAAAGAGTAACGCCATAAACACACATACAAACTTTCGTACTTATAATAATACTAGCGACTTACACTCGCTCCGCTCGGGTTCATCCCTACTGACGTTCTAACGTTTAGTATAAGTTTCTCAGAGATGAGATATTTTCCCGCGGTAAAACGTATCCTATATGTTGACCCGGATAACGAGCTATTACCATATCAAACTTCATCAAAATCCCCCCAGTGGTTTTTCCGTGATGCGGTCACAGATAGACAGACAGACAGACAAAAATTCTAAAAACTATAGATTTGGCCTCTGTATCGATAATAATGTCTATTTCAATATGATTTTCCAAAAAATATTTAATGTAAAATGTTATAATTTTATTATATGTATAGGTTTGTCTCAAATTTATATGTAAATACTCATGGAAACCCTAACCAAGAGGGTTTTTTCCACCTTGATCTATTTCACCTCTGCGCGACACGACCGAGGTCAGCCGTGTCATTCGCGACTCGGTAACTATAAAAACGTCCCATTATCCTTCAACAACCTACCACATATATGTAGTTGTTTCTATAATATTATTACAGTATTTTTATTTTATTTTAGCACTTCTATTTGCGCAAGACTTATTACTATTTTTATATAATTCTCACTCTCCCTATAAATTAGGTAGCCTTTTATGATTGGGAAAGGACGTTAGTTTATATTTCACTTATGAAAAATCAATCGGTATGATTTTTACAGAGATATAGTTTATGAATTAGAAAGAATAACATGTATGAGCAATATATGAATAGCATAGCTTTTTATGCCTTGTTTTTTATCAACTGATTGTACGCGGATAGTAAACAAGGGTTCGCACAAAACGAAGGCGTGACACGATTTTTTATAATTAATATATAATAGTGCGTAGGTTGGTTATGCGTATGTTTTTACTTTGGATCGAGATTAACATTGTTATTTTTTATTAGATTTAGGTCTTATTTATTAGGTCGGTATCTGAATAGGTAATTATACATTCGAGAATCGAACACACACCCTTCTGTTTTTATAAAAACTAGATTTCACTTAGGAAGTACTAAAATTTTAAGTAAATAATATCACGTTAGGTACAATATGAACTCGCTTATTACGTTTAGAATTTAAGTAGTTCTATTTATGGCGATAATGTTATACAGAAAGTCTTTGCTAATCAATTTTAATGACAGTAAATAAGTTTTTTTTTTTCTTATTTTGCATGTTTAATTGATTAATTTATACAAACTGACTAAACTAATAATATTAATATATAATAAGTTCATTTTTCAATATAAATAACTTATCTAAATCGACAGCAATTTTAGACGCAATATTATAAATGTCAGAAGTTTTTTTTTTAAGAAAATGAAAATTTAAACTTTAAATTCATATAAAAGTTGTTTTTATTTTTAGCGTACATTACGGTTTACTGTAGCGCGTGTTTCCTTATTCATTTTATAAATTGGTTGATTTCACTAAATTATACTATTTTTACGTTCTAGAAAGAACAAGCGATAACTAATCTTTGCTTACACAACAAACATTTTCTTCAGAAAATAAAATTTGAATAGGTACTTAGCTTAAATAACTGTATAATCAAAAATTTTATTTTACAAATTTCCTATGGTTATTATTCACATAATCTTCTATCTATATAAATAAAATGAGTGTTGGTAAGCGCATAACTCAAGAATGGCTGGACCAATTCGGCTAATTTATTTTTTTGTATGTTCCTTAAGGTCCACGGAAGGTTTTAATACAAGCTAGGGACGAACCCGAGCGAATTCTATTTGTAAAGATAATTTCATATTTTTTTTTTTTATGAAATCGAAGGGGAAGGGGAAGCAGGTCCTCGAATTAAAACTGTGGTGTTCCGAAGCACACTGCTAAGTACAAAATACATTTGGTAGTTTTACTACTAAAAGTGCAGTTTGCATAGAATAGAATCATTCGCATGACCATCCAGTTCGATAAACCTAACTCCAAAGCTCACTTGCAATGCTCATAGTGTGTAGTGGCTGCACCGAGATAAGTATTTAATGTATGTTTAATACAAGTAATAATTCTAAACAAGAATCAAACTTCCGTCCGTCCGTCTACAAATACGCTTACCTCGAATGCACTAAATTTAATAAATAAAAAATACTAACAGTTAAAATCGATAAATAAAAGTTAAAATAGATCAATCGATATTTTGATGAAACAACTAATAAGTAAACTTTGTATCAACATTTAATTATTTAATTATCGTTGCTTAAGTTTTAGGCTTGGTGTATTATGAATGCGATGCTTGCGACCGCTTTGGTCGGCATCCATTGGCGTTCAACCTAGTTTAGGTATGCAATGACAGCCCACACCCTACTTAAAATAATTAGACGTATGTATATGCGCTATAGAATGTCAAATGCCACGCAAATGTCAATGCTGACTCGCCTACTCTCACACTTCCGCGCTTTTTCTGTTACTATATTTATTAGCTCTTATCTTAATAGTGTATATGTCATCGAGATAATTTAGAAATGTACATTTGTGCATATAAAATTAATAGAGTTGGTTATTTAAATAAAGTTACATGCAAGGCGAGGACAGCTGATATAGTTCAATGGGAACAAATAAAAGACTATTACAACAGTAATGCGGTCCACTCTCGGCGGTATCCAAACAGGAAGTGACGCGGTCGTCGATTTCTCCTTGCACAGACGATAAATAAACGCGGGTAGGTCTAATTCCGCCATATTTACGCGTCGGGTCGCTCAAACCCGCGTGGGCGACTCGCGACACTGAATATAATCAAGTAGCCATATCGCCTATTGAACCCTTTTACAGCCTATCGTAATTTTATTGCAAGGAATAACTAGAGTGACGCCATCGTAAATGACATTATCGTAAGTGAAGCTGGCCTTTAAACATTACATAAGTCGTTGTCTAAATTTTTAATTGAAGCTTTTATTGCAATGACATAATTTCATCTAAATATCAAATTGATTAAGTCCAGTTCAGACGTTTTATTGAACAAATACATCTGAGATTAGAAACTTGTATCGATTTTTTTATTTTTATATATGAGTAATAAAATGGTGAACAGTTTTTTATATTATGTAACAGTATATGACATATTTTGAAAGCTTATCTAAATAACTTATGCCTTTATGAATAGCAATCCAGGAGAGCTTTATTCAAAGGACATAACCGGCGTTTATAAAATCAAATGCTAAATTGCAAATATTTTACGGGTCATATCATTTGAGTCGAAGTCCAGTACTTAGATAATATCTTTCAGAAAATAAATTTAACTTACAATTTGAAATTCAAAATGTCCACGGCGTTGCGTGCAAATTATGTTTTCTTGTTGTTACCGCTTGATACCCTCGGGACTCTTTCGAAATGAGACCGATGCGAACTTTCTAAATTGTCACTGTTTTGCTATTTTATTGACATTCATCATTAGTTAGTATTTAAATGACATAAACTTTTTATGTGTATATCAGTAGTTACCCAGTAGCAATACTATCGCTTGGAAAAACCTAGGACTGCGGGTTCAAACTCCGGGTCACGCACCTTTGACATTTTTATTTACATTTTTAACGTGACTACCATTTGATTTACGTGAAAAACCTGCATATCTGAGAGATCTAACTAATCTTCATAACTTTCTAGTGATATTTAACACTAAAAGTGTATAGTGTCGATTCAACGAGGGCTCTTTAATATTAATTAATTAAAGAAAATGATATATAATTATGCCAAATTACACCGGTTTTCTCAGTGTGGTTACAAATTAGTTTGCTACGCAGAGTTTGATTTAGAACTTTAAATGTTATACCTTAACGACCGTAATAATAGTTGACATGATAATATAAATAATAATCTCAAACTAGATCATTATTTTTTAGTAATACATTAACATATTTTGTCAAAATATTTAATGTAACGATAGTAATCACATAGATTTAACGTCTAATAAATAAAATGTTAAAAAAAATGACAACTTCATTTAATATGCTAGAAAATCGATCGTAAAAAATCTTTGCTCATACTCTATCTCACAGAACCCGCGGCTACGCCCACGTCTAATCTACAAAAAAAATTCTTTGGCTTTATGTTATACAGCGACTAACCCTCGCTTCCTCGGGTTCGTCGCTATGTATTTATATAGGTATTTATATTATTCATGATCGCGATTGAAAATGGAGGATAGGTTAGGTTAGGATGGGGGGTAGGAGTATGAAAAGTTCTTTACGACCTACTCTCCTACCTACCAGATATACAAAAGAAAATCATTAAAATCGGTCGAGCCGTTTCGGAGGAGTGCGACCACAAACACCGTGACACGAGATAGTTATATTATATTAGATTAACCCTAACGCTTTATAATATATAAATCAATACAATTTTTATTTAAAACACCTGTTTACAATCAATCATATCATGTAATAGCAGTTTAAGCGGTATAGGGAACTCTACCAGAAGAAGGAATAGACGTACGTGGTGGGCGTGCGGACAGGTTGAGTTATAACGGTGCAAAAGACACGAATTAGACTCGCTCTAACAGGGAAATTGTTGAACGAAAGTGATTCGTGTTAGTTAAGTAAATCTATTTACATGTAATTATGATTAATATTTAATATATACGTAATTGCTTATAAATATAGGTTAAAACTTGCACTGAGATATTGCATTGCAGTAAATAAAATGATAACAGACTCGTAAATATTTTAATTTTCTTTTCCTGATATGGCTCAATGGATTTATTTGATTTTGTAATATAACTGTAACATATTCAGGTTTTATTTATTTTAAGTAATATTGCGCCATTTTAAAAGTAATCTTGCATATACCTAGTTGGTAGTTTGTGCTAATATGATTAAATAAAAAGAAATACGTTTGATATTAAATTAATTATAATACTTTTTAACTAACATGGCACCTACGTCGATATCTAAAACACTTTAAAAGTAGTTATTGGAATGATATTTTTTTTGTTGAAATTATTATATACCAGCGACTCATCCTCCCTTCGCTTCTGGTTAGTCCCTAGACAAAAATAAATGTATCCCACGAGAACCGTACATTTTTCTGGGATAAAAAGTAACCTGTGTGCTATTACAGACTAAAATCTATCTCTGTGCCAAATTTCATCCAGATCCGTTTAGCCGTTCTGGCATGAAAGAGTAACAAACATCCATCCCTCCTCGCAAACTTTCACATGTATATTATTAGTATGGATCAATTTAAAAAAAAAAAGGATTAAGAAAGAAATCGGTAGACATTTTACAAAGATTTCGGGTAATATTAACAAGAATAACTTAAGCACACGAATCGTGCACATCCTCGTTTTGTGAAGTCGGTCAAGAAATGCGATAAAAGCCGTGAAAATGAAATCATTTTAGATAAATAATTGCTCAATCAAAACATATCTAATGAACATTTGTTATAACAACTTTATGGGCAATAAAACAATAATAAATAATTATAAAATTAATGAAGCAGAGTCGCACTTTACATAATTATAATCACCGCAGGCTCCCGGACAGTTGTGGGCGCTGTATTCAAATTATATTAATATCGTGATCGAACGTGGAAAATTATTAAACATTAGTGTTTTATCTTTTTTCTCCTCCGTTCATATGTTTCGTTTTATTTACTTTTATCAGCGCTATGTAAATGATTTTGTTTTAGTTTGCTTTGTATTTTGAGGATAATATAGAAATAGATTTTATAATTAAAAAAAATGGTTGTTTATTTTAAATGTTGATTTATATGATGGATATTTAATATATGAATAGATGAACTGGTTGTTTTCAAATTTTTAATTGGCTGGTTTAATTTATTTTTTAACATGTATTTTTACTAATGTTATACTCGTATATGCGAACGTGATTGACTTTACATGATTAAAAGAAGCGAGAGTGTATAACCTGCTAAATTAAAAAAAAAGGATTGTTAAAATCGGCACACAATTGACGAAAATATTGCTTAATATAAAAACAAAATTCAAAAAAAACGTTTGTGTGTACTTATATACGCACGTAAGAAGTTAACTGTTAAACTTCTTTGGCGTAACAGAAGGCTTAGACAAGTGGCAAACGCTCCATATCGATTCTTCGATAAACGCTAACGCCTTGGCAATTTCCATAACAATTTGGACGTAGTCATGGTTTTGTTTGTGAACCTCATCTTGACATTGTGAAATGCACTAAAATTTAAACGTATACGAGCAACACATAGGATTTTTAGGATTTCTTTATCAAAAATTCACTAATTATAAGGATTATTTCGCCTAGCAGTCTTTTCTACAATAACAATAAATACAATAAATAATATATATTTGTCAGACAATGACAACGGTTACCATGACAACAATTAGTCAATTAGCCAATTACAAATGCGATACGTTGAGTCAAATTTGAAGTCGTAAACATATGTCAGTCCCATACATTGATTACTCTATTCTACTAGCGTTTATGCCACTTGTCTAGGCCCTCAGAACAAAAATAGCTAAAGTTTTCATCCCGTATGTCACAACTCTCTGTTTGTAAAAGGAATGCAGTTAACTTCATCATATCGATTTCAGCTAATTTCATCACGTCGCTTTTTGGATGTCATCGTCAAAAATTTACTCTCATATTTTTTCCGAACGTGCCAAAAGAAGTATAACTTCAAAAATAAAAAAAAACGTACACCTGATTGTCTTTCTCTTCCTTTTCATATAGAGTTTAATGATAACTTTGCATACAATTTGTTATTTCAACATTAAAATAACTACTAATTACTTTTGCTCTCACTTATTTATTATTAAAATGTTATATATTTTACAAACAATAATATTATGAAACATCGACTACTGAAAGGTATTTTATTAGGTAGTAATTATAAGTCTAATAGAGAGATTGGATCTCAAGTTACATAACTTCTGACCGTAGGGTTTCCACGTTGGTTTCAACTATTGAAATAGTGTTGGAATGCACCTTCCACAAGAATTGTTTGCGGTTATAACTGTCTACGAATATGATTCATTTATTATTATTTTTGTTGTGTTTATATATAGAATTAATTAAAAAAAAACAATATCATCAATAGTACCATTCTCTTGTTAGTTTAGGAAAAGGAGGTCGTCGATCGTTGTAACTTTGAACATATTATTTTTTCCACCAACTCTTGTTGAACCGTCCTGTTTTTGTTTTCCTAGTTTTATATAAAATTAATTATGAACTTTAATACGCCTATATTAATAATAATAATGTTCTTTTGATTAATTTTGGTCACAACCGCCAATCAAACTGAGATTAACCATGTGCGCAGCAAATATACTCGTAGTACACAAGTATGCTCGCAGACATAAGTGCACTCTCTATTTCCTGTCACTCATGATCTGGTGAGACGATATATGTACGTATATTGGGTAGTATTAATTAGTGATAACAATAATAAAATTTTTGTGTATAAATAAATATTTAATTTTTTACTAGAATAAAATTTTCACTTTGTCGCTTTGCTCAGACGCATCCTTAGTGGGTACTAATAACCCATAAAAATGACAAATATTTCCTTCTCGCCATTTTTTATTACTTATTTTACCCTCGCTTACCTCGGGGGCGTCACTAGATGCCATTTATATTTTTTATAATATTATATACAAACATTTTTTGGCAATAACAAATAATAGTAATGTGTCCTTCTACTAAATTTTAACCAAATCCTTCCAGCCTTTTTGAGCAAGAAGCAATAATAAACAAAAACATACTAAATTTTGCATTTAATAATAATAGTGTGATGAAAACTTGTAATGACCATAATATATACATACGTAAAGATAATAGTAATAATAATACAAACCCCAAAAACCCCAAATTCTTACTGTCATTTCTAATAACTTTGAAAAAATTCATAAAGTTTACTTATTTAAAGCGGTGCAAGTGAAAGGGGAGCGATGATATCGGTTCATTGCTTCTATCACGTTGTTTATGTCGTTATTATGAAGATCTGCATCGTTAGCATAATATTCAATGTGAATAGGATTAGACTTATCAATGTTGGATCTTTATAGATCACTTATAAGGCAAGCCTTTCTACCCATTTGGTCCGATCTACTTGTAGTCAATACTGACATCGTTATTTTTAATTAGTTTTATAAACGCTATCGTTATATAGAATAAGTACGCCGAGCTTGAAATTCCGTCATTTCGCTAATTGAACAAAGTATAAATTAACCGGCAACTGATTGGCCCTGGCAATTAATCGGATTTCGCTGGTTTGATGCCCGCGTGAGGCAAAGCTTTTTTAAGTTAATTTAACATTAACGTAAAAGAATAAACTAAAAAAAAAAAAGACTACATTCTAATAGCTATAGTTAGAGACTTTGATCTTTTATGCCAAAGGAAGAATTGCGTGATGATACATGTATGTAAGTAAAAAGCTAATGCCCTTCTATGTTCATACGTAGAACCCAGTAGGTAGGTAGTAGATTCAAAGGTTCAAAGACAAACGGAATGCGACACCTCACACGAATAGTAGAACAATGGGCTGTAGGCGAACTAGGCGATGTTCGATACCTACACAATTTCGACCATTATGTAATTTGGTAGCTGGATGCTGTCCATAAAATTTAATGAAAAACATATAAATCACAAATATGTTTACTTTAAATTTGATGGAATTTTTAACCTAGATAACAACAAGATTGAAATATTTAAGAAGAAAGTGTTATATTTGATATGGAAAAATTGAAAATGTATAATGTAATTAATCAATATAAATATTATGATAATGTGTGGTTCTTCTTTCTATTCATGACAAATCTGACCTTATACATTTAATACGTATGTATAATTTTCTATTTCTAATCTTAGAAAGCGGTCTTATTTTCATATATTAATAACTAGCGACTCACTCTCGTTTCGCTTTGAACCGTACATTTTTCCGAGATAAAAGTAACCTTTGTGCTATTCCAGACTATAATCTCATCTCTGTGCCAAATTTCACTCAGATCCGTTCAGCCGTTCTGACTTGAAAGAGTAACAAATATCCATCCATCCATCCTCACAAATTATCACATTTATAATATTAGTATGGATATCATAGAGTCAAATCCATTTGAGCGATACCTAGTAGTAAACATAACCTCTAAGAAAATAACGCAACATTGATTCATAGATCGTGTACCTACTATAAATTATAAGTTTAAATTTCTAATTGGCCCGATCCTATCTGTAGTTTCATAACCGTCAAAATGTCGTCCAGAAATAAAAATGTCACCGCCATTGACATTTCGATCTTAATCCAAAGAGCGGGGAAGTGATCGGATTTATTCGAGACCTTTTCATTATAGCTGCCGATACACGTGACTATTTTAAACTAACAAAATAAATAGTAAATGTGGTTACTGTTACATTTTACTCAATCTAACAAGATCTGTTTTCATTAGTACTTATAAATGCGAAATTCTCTATGTTTGTGTATTTTTGTAACTCCTTCGTGCTGAAATGGTTCATCCATTTCAGTTCATCGTTCCTTCATTGGATGAATTTGGATGAAATAATTGAAAATTAGGTACTATCCAATATTGAGCTTATATATTTATTTGTATATTTATCAGTTCCTAAGCATTGTTTCTCTATCTGTCTTTCTAAACGATTAAAATGACAGGCTGTCTGTATTTCAAGCAAAGTCGATTTTAAAGAAACTTTTGTTGGTCGATTTTATTGGTTTCGAGCAAGAATAACAAGCACTAGGAACGCTAAGAACATTTTGGCTGATTTTAACGGCACTTGCACAGATGAGTTGTAAATTCGTGTAAGAATAACATAGGCCATACATTGACATTGACGTTGTCATCACAGTTTATGAGTGAAGCAGCGGATGAAAGTTGATCCATAATAAAACTTTTGCAATATGATTTATGCTTCCCTATGTCCCTATGGCAACAACCTTCGGAAGTAAAAGGTTTGACCTTTTGATGATTTATTTTTCTTAATTGATTTTAAATTATATTGGACAAATACTTAAAAGGTAGTCAACTATACCGGATAGCAGGCTATTTATATAATACAACTTTAAACATTTTCTAAAATTTTAAAACGTCTTAATAACAAGGTCTTTTTTTGTAATTCTTTATTGGATAAAGACTCAAGTCAATTAGTAAATTCAATAAAACAATATTACTAACTAAACGATTGGAGCTCCTACACGTGCAAAATACCATAAACACATTTCATCAAGATATAACCTCAGCATAGAAAATGTTCACCAATTCCGACATAATCGAAGAGTCGCCAGCGAAGACCAGTACATCCATAAACATGTGTACAGACCGCACTAGATAGTGATCGCGGACGTTAATACACAAAGGAGGTACATACCTCGCAATGGGTTGTCATTGTGGGACCGGTTGGGCAAATCGGCCTGTATAAATTACTAACGTCACTCTGATCGTGATATCGACAGCTCATGCATCATAGTATCGCTGTCGTTCGATCATCGCTGGGAACGGTCTACTGACCTTACAGAGTGTAGGTGTGCTTGACCCTGGTCTTCTGTAATATACCATTTGGCATTTGTTTGCAAAGATGACAATTGATTGCTCAATGTTTGTCTTTCCATCAGAGGAATTTAGGTTGACGACCTTAGCTTGTCTAATACTCTGTTATACACGCTTCGTAAATTGAAAGTTATTTTAAAATAAAAATATATAAATAACCAAGTCGATATTGGTACTTTATAATTCTTAAAGGCATCCTAAAATACTCTATTCCAGTAATAAGGTTATTTATAAAACAATATTGTCAAAAGGTAACAAAATTCATGTTATGAAGTACTTTTGTAAATTATTTTCTTATCCTAAAATGGAATGCAAAAAACTTTGCAGGTCTAAGATAAGTGCTCGCGAAATGGGGAGCAGCTTCTAATCAATATAATGTTGAATCACACAAATCATTGTACACTGTGTTTTTACATTATGTTACTAGAGAGTAAATAAAAACTTGGCTAAAAAGTTTGGAACGTTTTTTAGTTCCGTTAATTTAAAAAAAAATGTGAAATGTATAAATGAATACAGGTATACACCTACGATCTCTGTTTTAAATCTATTTACAAGCTTATTTATACATAATATAGTAGATAGTATGCAAAGGGAAATATATGATGTTAACTTCAACAAAGTTCATCTGAAAATACGCCGTACATTGCGTAAACCATTTGGAACGATCGCATTCGAACTGAACCGAATAAAATACGTCAATCCGACTGATAAGAAAAGTGCTCTATCCAGTTCACTATCTCGAACCTCACTCGACTGGTCTAAACGAGGGACCAGGGATTAGTGGCGTGGGAAGAATAATGAAGACATTTGCTGTGCGCACGCGCATCTACATGTTATCCTTACCAAAAGAAACTGAATACAATGGCCTCACGTAACGTATACTACGCTCGAGTCGATCTGACACTAATGTCGTTTTAGAAACATTAGATGTGTTAATCCAATGTATATTGATCTAAAGTAGAATATTAAGATAATAAAGTAAAGTGGATTATATTGGACGTTTTTTACCATTTTAGCTGTTTTTATTGTTTCGCCTATGTAACTTAACTAGTGTTATCTTTTAATTAACTAGCGACTTACCCTAGCTCTGTTCGGGTGCGTCCATATGCGTGCATTGCATTGGTTTATTTCCAACCACGGCGATAAAACAATTCACCGCCATATTTTTTTTTAGTTCTGACAATAAACACATTTTCATTGCAATAAAATATAAATTCCTATTAGTGAAAGAATTTTCAGAATCGGATCTGTAGTTTCAGAAATTACCCCAGATATCTAAGTGGTTTCTTTAAAAAAAATGAAAATCTTAGTCTAAAGTTGGATATACGTAAAATTTAAATTAAATATAACATTGTACTCATATTTTTCAATGAAAGTCTCTTATAAATAAAATAAATTAAATATCTATAATACAAGAATACAAGATTAAAAACGTATCTAAAGCGTTGTTATAGTAAGACAAAACAGAAGAAGCCTAAGATTTAGAAAAAAGTATTAAGGCAGTCTAGATAAAGTTCCTTTCTTAGGTTTTAGGACTCAAAGCTTGTAGTAATTATCGCATCTGCACTTTCAAACATAAACAATCTAGTCGTCTCGGGATAAGCCTAATGTTTACCTAACAACGATGTCATGTACCATTGTTACATCACAGATTTATCATTGTGTTTGCTTTGTTACATTTGGCAGTGTTTTGGCATGTGGCCGCAATTATGTCAATATGCTCCGTCAGACCCAAACATGTTCATGTTTACTTTCAAGATGCTTTGATTTAAGGTATGAGAGGTAAGAGATAAATAAATAATTAATTTCGCTATACAATAAACGCTTATCCCATATTAGAGGTACGTGAAATGTATGTTTGTATATAGAACTAACATATACTCATACTATGAAAATATGGACTTACAAGTCCAATATATTTATATAAATATTTGCTCCGAGCAGGTCGTGAACTTATGACCTCTAGTATAGGTAGTGATGTTCCGATCACTAGGTATGTCGTGTGTCGACGTGTGAGTCGTGTGTTAACAAAATATCTTTTTTAAATACTGATTAAATTCATAAATAATATTATGTGCCTATAATAAAATATTGAATAATATATAAAAGGGTATTGTATCAGTGGAAACAATTATATGTATATTTATCTATATAATAACATTTTGTTAAATTTAATTTTTTAATAATAAATACCAATTAATAATAAAATACCTCTATTACCTAGGATCCCCTTTGTTTAGGTATGATAGTTAAGGTACTATAACGGGTCTAACGTTTATGAAAGCATAGTCTATAAGTAACATTGACTTCAGAATGGTATTCGAACCAATGACCAATGGCTTATTAAACAACTCCTTTTAAATATTCTTGATATAATAATAGCGATATATCCATTTAATCGTAACTTAATCGATATCTTTAAAGTAGCATTTCAATATTTTTTTTGGATTTATCGATTATCGAATATGAATTGATTATTATTGATATAAAAAAATAGATCAAAAGGAATGAAGTGATAGGTATTATCTAATTAAATTCGACATTTATAATTTATATCCAACTTAAATCTATGCTAATATTACAAATGTAAAAGTTTGTGAGTATGAATGTTTGTTACCCTTTCACGCCAGAACACATAAACGGATCTGGATGAAATTTGGCACAAATATAAATTATAGTCTGGAATAACACATAGGCTACTTTTTATCCCAGAAAAATGTACGCTTCCCAAATAATATGGTATTTCCACAATTTAACATTAATCAAACGATCATGTATCGTTTTGGTACGTAATTTAGTTCAATAAAAATGGTAGACGAAGTGTCTATAATACAGTACAAGTTATACGAGTATTAATAGATACAATTTTTGAAGTATAAAATAATTTTTTATACAAATATTTTATAATATAAAAAATATTTCGAATGCAATTGAACAACTTTTTTTATTTAATTATTATATATAAAAAAAAAAAACAAAGATTTTTGTCTCAAGTTTAAAGCTCTAGTTTTCATTCCCAAATAATCAAAACTTTTTAATATTTTTTTTAAATCGTAGGTAAAGAATGGTAAAGATTTAAGAGACATGATAAAAGGTTCAGGCTTGCCGCACACACATTTTTTTAAAATGATTGAAGATCCGGAACAAGGTCATCCTTTAACCATTTGTTTACTGGACGATAAGTATTTAACATACAAATACTTTTTATTGAATATTGATAGCTAATACATATATTACAGATGTGCTACCTAATATATTAATGTATGATATATTAAAACAAAGTTTATTGAAAATAATGTATATACATATGTATATTTGTGCTAGAAGTATTTAAGTTTATTTTCGCTTCGTTTGGCTCAGTCTGTAGTGATCCTACTTGCTGTGCCCAGCGGTCGTGGGTTGTAGTCCCGCTGGGGGCATTCATTTGTGTGATGAACACGAATATTTGTACTCCAGTCATGGGTATTTATATTTATAATATCTATGCATTTAAAGTTATACATGTATAGTGTATCAACTATCTGATATCCATAACACAGGCCGTAGCTTACCATGGAATTAGATGGTGCTGTGTGTAATATCCCAACATATTTATATTTTCTTAGTTACAAAGTATATTATAGTCTGTAGTACGGATTTCTTAATATTGTCAATTTCAAATTGTCAGTAATATTACGAGTGTACGAGCAGCCTTAGCTACGCAGTAAGGTAAATCCTCTAGACCCATAGATGTAGCTGGTGAGACTAATTTACTGCCGTAACTGCAAGGCTGTTAAATACACGTGTTCTATAGTAATAGATAATTCATCAAATGAAACATTTTATACTCATCTTATACTGTTATTGTATGAAAGTAATATTTTAAGATGTAGCGCTATTACGTAGACTGTACAGTATTGTGAATAAAATTGTAGTCTTACGATTCTACTTAAACTGTTTTCAATAGTCTTCGTCTTTTATAAGAGCTAGGAGCTTCCACCAGTTGTTAAATTGTTTTAAAATATTTTCAAGTGTTATATATCGTAGATATTCTTTCTTTCTAAGTAGTACGATATTAGTGTGTTGACTTTTTTGGCATGTTCTCAAGATATTTTGAAGTATTTTGCCAATATCTATACGTAAATATAAACTGACTAGCGACTCACCCTCGCTTTACGTTTTAAGGTTTAGTATAGATTTCTCAGAGATAAGCTATTTTCCCGCAATAATAATAAAAAATAAAAACAGACAGACAAAAAAAACTAAAAACTATAGATTCGGCCTCTGTATCAATAATAATGACTATTTCAATAAGATCTTCCAAAAAAATGTTTAATGTACAGATTCGACTCGCTTAGAATTTTATTATACGTATAGATTTAAATATTTCAACATTTGCATGGGGCATTATTGTAATTTAGTACAGATAATTTAAAAAATAAATTCTTTACAGGTGACGATGTATCTAAAATAAAACAAAAAATAACGATGTAAAAAAAGTATGATGTAAAAACTACAACAGTTAGAATGATAAGAATAAAATGAATCTATCTAAAAAAGATACGAAGTGCCTCGTATACATTTTCGATCCTTGACTTATATCAATTAGAGACTCATTACATAAGTACCAATAGCCTTTTATATTGCGTTCGCAATATTAATATTCAAATAGTAATGGCGTCCGAGATAAACTAAAAACTGGTTCACCTTTACAGCAGAGTTCGTTGCGTTATTTCCTACGAATTAATGCTAATTTATATGGGTACTTGTAACATACCAATGTTTGTCATGTAATTGTATTAATTGCGGCCTGTCTGGTCGATAAGATATGTATGTATGTATTATACAACTTTGAGGCATTATTGCAGATCTAGCAACTTACTCTTGCTTTTCAACAGTAGCCTATTTGCTGCTCTAGTTCATAGTCTATCTCTATATTAAACTAGCGACTCGCCTTCGCTTTGCTTCGGGTTCGTCCCTAGACAACAACAAATTTATCCCACGGGAACCGTACATTTTTCCAGGATGATATATATAGCCTATAGGCTACGGACTATCTAATGTAAAAAGAATTTTTCAAATCGGATTAGTAGTTCCTGAGATTAGCGCGTTCAACCAAACAAACAAAGAAACAAACAAACTCTTCATTTTTATAATATTAGTATAGATTTCCTCGGATATCCGTCAAGCCAATTTAAAACCAATAAAATTTGGCTCCAAGAGCTATCTTTTCGATGATGAAATTTAAACATGTCAGAAATTTGTACTATCAAACCCCATTTTGAACATCTAAGAAAAAAAGAAGGAAAATTATTCGAATTATAAAGACGTCGCGTGGTGTAAGAGTAAAATGTATTTTTTGTTACTCATTTAATAAGTATTTTTACTTATGATTTTGCATCAAATGTTTTCATATTATTATTTTTTTTAATTCTGTCTCTAATGGCATAATTGTATATTAATCGATACCATAATAAAATTTAAAATTTATATAAAAAAAATACATTAAGTTTTTTCTAGATCTATTTATTGACACTTTTATTAACGTAGAGTGGAAAAAAATGAGCAAATCAATAAATATCGGCGAATAGGTAGCGATATGAACAAAAACAGCGGTATTTCCACTTTGAAAGTTGTTTAAGCCCTGAAGCGGGATGAGTTCAAAACAAAAAATATAAACTATCACGCCCGAAGTCACCGACCGCTTGACATTTGACACACGAATGTCAAGGCCCAGGTCGGACTTGAATGCAACCGTCGTAAATCCTGCGATTCTTTTAAGATAGGTAACTTGCTCATAAATATGACCATTTATTTAAATATGAACAAACCAAAGTATCTGTCTGTTGTTTCAAAATAGTTGCTCCATTATTTTTAGCCCATTGAATTATTTGCACGAACAATAAAAAAAGTAAGTTTAAAAGTAAAGAAAGTCTAAAGGTTTCTTTGTTCGTATGTGTGTCCGTAGAATGACGTGAAAGACAGCGTAGCGTACCTATTATTTCGGGAAGGAGAAAAAATGCGCCGGATATGAAAAGAAAAAAAATCAACTTACTGAATTCAGCTAAAAGCGTTTAAGTGATGAATAAGTAAAACTAATCAAGTAAAATATATTACAAATGAAATAATATAATTAAATTCTAGTAGAATTTCTTAACCTGCCATATGTCATCGACACCGGGATATGAGCAAGTAGGTATAAGGTACTTCCTTAGATTTACGAGAATATTTGACATTTTAAATAATATTATCTTTTCGGTTTTTTTTATTATAATCCCGTGACCATGATTGTTGTAAAGCATTCTAAACGTCGGGAACCAAAAATCAAAATAAATCCGCGAAAAAATTCGAAAAGATAGTTTTATTTAATAAAAATATGTTAACATGGTAAATCATGGACAATTACATAATATGCGGTTGTCATCAGCGTAGACTAAAGGACAATATACAGAGGGTATAAAGATTTTATTTTTCTTCTACATAAAAAATATAAAAATAAAAAAATTATACAGATGATTAAATATTATAAGCGCTTGGGGTCAGCAACCGATTGACATTTGACACGCGAATGTCAAGGCTACCACATCAGATCACGTTGTTGCACTCGAATCTGACTCAGAATTCCATCAGACTTAGATCACAAAGAGGAAATCGTTATGATAAATAGGTCAAGTTTACAAGTTATAAAATATCAAATCGACTGATTAACTTGGAACAGCTATTTAGATTATTTATGTGTTATAAATATAAAACCATGAAAAATTTTAATTGGAAAAATTATTGATATGAAAATGCGTATAAGGAACGATAGTGGACCTACAGTTGATAGTAAAATTTAAAAAAAAACTTATCGATATATATAATATACGGTATGACAGTAACAATTTATAATAATTGGTATCGAACTTGTTCTTATAGTTATCAACTAAAATGTCAGATCACCTTCCGCATTACACTCGTGGGCCGATGATATGCGAGGGCAACGAATAAGAGCAAAAACCATAAGGTCTCGAACATTGTTTTCGTAATTTTACAGTCACTCGAAACGTTTCCGTCGTGACTTAAATAACACTGTTTATTAAAATTGCTTACTTGTGTACAAATAAAGTTTTTTTTTTAAGAAAAATACTCAAAGGTTATGAAATACGTGATATGCGTGATATACAAAAAATATATATGACCACACGTTTATATATTTTTTTAAATTTGATTATAGATGTAAATAAATAAATTACAACTGAAGAAACATTTTAATCTATATCTATACATATAACAAAATTTTAAGTGAAGTCGAATCTCTAATTATTTTTTGCAAAATCTTATTGAAATAGTCATTATCATCGATACAGAGGTCGAATATAGTATAGTTTTTAGAATTTTTGTCTGTTTGTCTGACTGTCTGTCTATCTGGGAACGCATCACGAAAAAACCACTGGACGCCGGTCAACATATAGGATACTTACTTTTTAGTGCGAGAAAATATCTCATCTCTGAGAAATCTATACTAAACGTTAAAACGTAAATAAACTTCATATCAGATTCATGTACGATTTAGTATAAATAACAAATAAATATAGAATTGTCTGTCTATAAATTGTCGCATGAATTTAAAATTCTAAGTACCATTATGGGATCTTATAACAAAACAATTATTTTATACCATCGATATGATGATGGAGCTAGGTAGAGGTCAATGGAGTTCTTCATACTACAAGTATAACCTTGTTAGTATTTGAACTCCTTTGATTTACCTATGACGACTTCCAAACACAAATGTTTTTTTTTTTTTAAACTAAAATTAGTACCAACCAATTAATAGCAAGCAGTGCCACAAGCAAACAAAAGTGGATATATAATTAAATATATCCACAGTGAAAGTACTCGTAAATGTACCTACATACGAGTACATATGTATTTGTGAACGTTTCTTAAATGATTCCGTCAGTTTAAATACAAGCGCTAATTTATTACTTAAGTGCACAAATACTACTCATACTAAAACAGTTCAAATGAACAACTTACCCATGCGTTATAATTATAATTCTTACACCATCATTATAATCGATATCATTCAAAACCCAATTGAATTTGTTTTAACATACCAGTTAACCTTGTTTTTACTGGCCTCAGCACCTTTGACATCATTTTCTTTATAGATACATAATTTACGCGCCTTTAAAGTCAAGGTAATGGAAATGAAGTTTTTGTGTATAATTCTCAAAGTATTAAATTTTGTTTATTATTAGCGACTTACCCTCGATTCAAGCGTCTCTAGGTACTTAACTAGTAACCAGTAGCCTATGTATTACGTTACTCCAGGTATACGTAGGTACTAAATTTCGTCCAAATCAGTTCAGTCGTTTCAGCGCAAGGGAGTAACAAACGCACGTACACACTCGTACAAAGTGCAAACAAACCTATTCACTTTTTTGACACCTAATCGGGTTTTATTTTGATTTTCGGTTCCCGGCGTTTCGACTCAATTATCCCATGGGACTGTTATACCTGGATAAATACCAGTGTCATAAACTATGCCTTTGTAAAAACATATGGGGATCCTAACCTATCCCGTTAATGAGAGAAACATGGACAGCCTAACAAATACACTTTCGCATATTATAAATATTTTTACGGTTAGAACACTAATAGCTAAATGTAATTAAAATAATAAAAAGAATATTTCTTCGACCATTTCTTCTTTAAAAATGTTACAAGGAATATCATGGGAATAACGTAGTAAGTCGACATATCATCGATAATTCCATGTCAGAAACCTACACGGATCGTATTTGGAATGTTAGCCGGCGAAGGCGCGTGTCGCGCGCGCACGTGGGCCGCGAGTCGCGACATTTGCCCCTCCAGGTGACATCATTGTATGCATCAGCATGTATTTTCCATAGGTGAATATGAGGATATCAGATTAGAAAAACAATTTAAGTTATAAGCTTAAAATTCTACTATTATTGATGGTTTTTTTTATTTATAGTTCATATAAACGTTCATCTCGTGTAAATATCAACGTTATAATTTTTCAAGCGCCAGTCAGATACTTAAATAAAAAAAAAATGATATCTTATTACAAAATTTACATAAATATTTTTTAATTGTAAATAATATGTGTACATTGACGTAAATACTTATAAATTGTAAATTATTCATAACCGCATTGCATATCTTCAAAGGCGACGGCGAGCGTGTCGGGGCGAATATCGGCGCGTGTAGCGCGTAGGCGCGGGTCGCCGCGTCGCGCTCGTTATGAGAGACGTGGACAAAGCCCAGACATGACACTGCTATACCAGCCTAGCGAATAACAAGCTGATATGTCCCTCTTCTATTTATTTTATAATTAGTTAGACTAACTTGCTTCAGACTCCATGTTGAAATACCCTTTCGTAATCATTTTAGATATTCTTAGTCTCAGGAATAAATGATGACTTGAAAGTTGAATAAACAGTTTGACAAGTTTATTCGTTGTGATTATTCAATAACTTAATTAAGTAGTTAATAACTTTTATCCTTATCTTTTTAAGCTTAGCGAGATTGACTGAGATATTGTCTAAATTAAAAATATGTATTTCAAAAGAAGAAAAAGCTTAAATTTCGGTCAATGAACCTAAAGTATCTTATATATTATCAATTTAAAAATAACTGCATACGATAAATTTTCTGTAAATGAGAATAAATATCAACACTTTGTTATAACAATTGTTTTTATATATATTACGAGTATACTCATTACACTTTGAGTACTAATTAAAACGAAAATTTATAATAAAATTAAACTACTTAGAGAATTCATATCAAACTAACGTCTGACAGATATATTTCACTCTTTTTATGTGTCGTAATTACAAACAGTTATCGGCGGCTTTGCTTTTAGCAGTTAACCTTTAAATACTTTAGGTAGGTACCTATAACATTCAACCAATACAATAACAATAAATTATCATAAAGTCACACATAAAACTTCACTCGATATCTTGGCGATGGAGGTTTATAAGCAACAGCAGCACTTAACACACGAAAGGCCGCATTCTCCGAACCTAAGAACTAATTAAGGACCAGTGACAATAGTTGACTAAGTATTCACTAGCTAACTGATTTAATGTTACAATTGTCTCGTAATAGTGTTAAATAATGTTTTAATTATCATTATTATGCTGTTTAACGTTCTTGATATAATGGCTAGCTTATACCGTTGCAGACCCGGCGGTCCTGGGTTCGAGTTCTGGCTCGGACCAAGTGAAGTTGTTAGGTTTTTCAGTCAAGTAGTTATTATAATAATAAATGGTAAACACACGCGCGTCGGCGAATATGCTAAACCGTCGGTCCTGAACTAGATCTCTCCCCGGTCGTGCCGGATTGTCCTCCATCATCATCATCTGTAGTTTGAGAGACAGGAATAGAAAGTGCACTTGTGTTTGCGCGCATACTTGTGCACTATAATATCTCCTGCGCACATGGCTAGTCTTAATGAAGTTGGTCGCGGAGGCCGACCAATTTGATCTGGATAAATGTGAAAGTAATTCTGTCTCTCTGTTATACTTTCACTCTTACTGCTTACATCCCTCAACAAAAAATAGTGGAGAAAAAATTGTACAAAAAGGGCAAAACTTTTACAATAATTAAGATACTATATGTATGTCATTAAAGGGCAGTGTAGCCCAATGGTAACACGCTCGCTTGGGAAACCGAGTGAAGCGGGTTCAAATCCCAAGTGTCACACCTCTGATATTTTCATTTACGAATCATTTCCAACATGATTACCACATGTCTTGCGATGAAGGAAAATATCGTGAGGAAACCTGCATATCTGATAGAACGCAGCAAGTTTTCGAAAGACATGTGCAGTCAACCAACTCGTACTTGGCTAGCGTGGCGGACGATGGCCTAATGCCCCTCGTATTGAAGGAAAACCCGTGCTCAGCAGTGGGACGTTAAAAAGGGCTGAATACAGCATGTCACTGAAAAATAGAGTACCTTGTTTAAATATCTCAATTTATAAGATTATATGCAGAATTGAAAAAAATCTATGTAATTTATTTTACGATGTGAATTATGTAATAGACGCGGTTCCCAAAACCTGACATTTGATTATCTCGCCGCGGTCGCCGCAGACCGCTAATGTATCCACTGCAAATGTTGATTTGTATATATTAACACAATTTAGTAAATCGTCACTTTGTAGGGCAAGTACTATGACTACTCTGTAATATACCAGTATTATTTAACGTATGGTAATTTATTTTTTTATGACCAAATAACTATGAATACACAATGAAGCATTTTGTGGTATAGGGTACCTACCTCCTATTTTTGAGGTTGGTCAATCAGAAGAAATCAGCTACTTCAGAAGAAATTAAGTTTTATTAAGCTATGTTGTTGTCAAAATTTTATACAAAATTCTAAATAGTATATTAATTAATTATTATTATAGTCAAATAGCGAGCCTTTTTTTATGTTATGACTAAGGCGGCGACACCTCGGTAATTGTTGTAGGTACGACGTACGATCGACATCGACGATCATATTACATACACTAAGTACTCGAAACTATCGATATTATAAATTCATCCATTACGAGAATCAAACCTGTGACCTTTGCCACGCCAGGCAAAACGAACCAAACACATTGCCAATAACTTAAAATAATTTTCTCACTAAGCCCACGCAATGTCACGAAGAGAATCTTATATTACATACTATAAATGTAAAATTTTACCATTTATAGTCCAGGAGACGGTCGCATGAGACTTTTGGCCTTTTTAATAGCTTTTAATTTGTTAATCACTAAATTGGACTCTCACAAAGGAAACGACTAATTGCCAATGTAAAAAATAAATCAATGTATCGAATCGATAAATATAGTCGTCTGTGAAGGTGTGGTATTTATATCAGTACAACTCTAAAATCAAGTTTTTTTAATAGAAAATTACTTTGTAATAAAATCGTGCTCTTCTTAGAACTAAGGAAAGAATTTCATCTTACGATGTGAAATTTCAAGTTAATTCTTATATAGGTATACAATATGGGGGAATCAAAAAATAGCAATGAAAAGAATTTAGTAAATCAATGTTCTAATAAAATACAGAATACAGTTTCGTTTAAAGAAAAATGTATATTTTGTTAGAATCGATTTAACCAATAAGAAATATGCATATTTAAAATGTAAGTAGTACGTGTATATATATTATATATTACTCGGAACTAAATAGTGACCCTGATGCATACTATACTGTACTCTTCTATTCGCTTTCGTGCAATACTAAGAAAATCTGTGCGAAATTTCAATTTCCAAGCTCACAGCTTTTTTTTATGTTGGGAAATGTATTTACCCATACCACCTGTATATATAAAGGTGGTTATGTGGGATTTACTGACTAGAAAAGCCAGCACTACCCACTAAAACCCAACCAAACCTCCCCCCATCTGAGTGGGGTGTCGCAGGATCGCTTTCGCACTCGCGACGCCCCGACGGCAGGTTTGCCAAAATAGACATTAACCATGAAGTTACTACAATGGTCCACTCTGCTATCAGAGAAGTACCAGGAGCAACCCTTACGGCAGACTACCCATCGAGGTGGGCACTACTAAATAGTAACCCTGGCACACCTATCATTTTTCTCTTTGCTTTCGTGCAAAAAAAAATTGTATTTGTTGGTCCTGCGTTCACGCTGCAATGGATGAACGAGTAGATTGTCAAGTGACACAGCTTTTCTCTATGCATAATATACTAAAGTTAAATGTTGTATATAGATTTTCTAGACATTACTTCTCTGTTAGAAAACTTAAACACAGAAAGCGTTTTAGAATGACAAATGCCCGTACATATTCGTAATTTCTATTTAGACCAGGTTAAATTATATCTATAATAGGCGTTGATGAGCAGGTATACCTACAACTTGGCCTCGTCCGAGTCAGGTCCACTTTTCTTCCGCCTCACAATCAGTCCTGTTAAACGGGTTCCATACCACCGCGCCCAGCCCACGCCGTCCTTCTCAATGCTAATCGTTCTATGCGATACACTAATCGCATACCTCCGTGTTTACTTGATATTAATACCACCCACTTAAGTGTTTAGTGCTTGGATAAATTTTGCAAATTTCAGTTACACCCATATTTATTAATATTAACTTAGCTAGAAATCTAAAAATTTTGTCTGTTTTTTCTTAAAGTACAAGTGAGCAGTGAGCTGTGTGCAAGCATTTACATTTTTAATAAGCCTTTATTTATTATCTTCACTGTATTAAATCTTAAAAGTCGATTTTAATTTGCTTCTTATCGTCGTGTCAATTTGAAAATGTAAATATGTACTCGTATAATCAGTATGATAATAGCATAATTTGATATTATCGAATTTTATAAAGAGGTGGATAGTGACACTCTTTAATAGTGCCATTATTTCTGTTATACCTCTTTCAAGTTAAGCTCATTTGATTCGGTTTATTGAGCCGACAAATTTTAAGTTTTTACTTCTTACGATAATTATACAAATCCTAACAAGTTCGAGTAATCCCACATTGAGAAACATTTTTTACATAGTTCAATCATCGAACCTTTGACCTCGGGCACAGTATACAGTGACAGTGATTAGTGTAGGTTAGAATATAGTCTGACGCTAATGGTATTAGTAATATTTTTCATTGCAACAGGAAATTAATTTAATTAGACTAGGCGTGGTTGAGTCGTTAAATTAATAAATCTTCAATATTATTATCAAAGTTCAACACGGTCTGAAAGTTTCCGGTTAGAATTTCAATTTGTCGCATTTGCATTATGGTAATAGTTACTTATTAGTTGCCATGGATTCGATTCTCGATAGAAGTAAATGTGTTTAATCATTAATGGTCCCTGTGACTGCTACTCAGAACCTATTATATAGTGTTCTATATTTTTTGTCTGCTGATATTTTTATTCAGTATGACAAAATTATATTTTTAAGTAAAAAAGAAATCATCTACGTATTTATTAATACTTACAATTAAAATAAGGCATTAATAAAGTAATAAGAATTATATCATGACATTCATTAAATATTAAATAATAAAATGCGAAGCACTCCAACCGCTCATACGCGTAAAGATTACCATTCACCGGAGATATTGTGCTAGTAGAGGCGATATGGGTATCGTACACAATAAATAGAGCACCTAGTAATAACAGTAAAGAGATTATAAAAATGAAATATTTGTTTTTTTATAAAATATCGTTTTCAATTGTTTGGTAATATGCTTTTGAATGCACATAAATAAATAAAAATTCCTTATTAAAATGCAATTGTTCTCTTTTTATGATAAAATACTGAATTTATAACATAATATAATAAATAAAAACTAATTTTATTTTGAAATCAAATAATAGTGGTGCTGTGATGCCCACAGATTAATATATGGCGCACGAGTCATGTCTGATAATTTCTGATTGATTATTCTGTTTTTTTTTTTACTGCTGAGCAATATTTGCACTTCGGTAAAGTCAGGGTGAGACGCTAATGATTTATAATAAAACATTTGTAAAATTTTTAGTATTTTAATTCATGTTGATATCCGCTTTAAGATCAAAACTT
The DNA here is from genome assembly GCA_905404265.1 of Fabriciana adippe. Lineage (NCBI taxonomy): Eukaryota > Metazoa > Arthropoda > Insecta > Lepidoptera > Nymphalidae > Fabriciana > Fabriciana adippe. Next base: position 4,585,878 of record FR989995.1, read on the forward strand.
TCCAGCGATATATGACATGTCGAGAGTGATACTTAATCTGCTAAATAAAATGTGTCATTTGATTTTTATTTATTTTAGCATCAGATACTTTACAATGTGTTAAAATGTACGGTCTGTTACACCGTAATAAGGTCAATACGTCAAAATTTATATCCATTTGACACTCGCATATTTTTTATATTAAAATATGCATTAAGATATGAATGCGTAAGTCATATTTTGACACTTTATATCTTTCGAGTGTCGTGCAGAGGTTAATATTCTGTTTATTTTTTTATAACTGCCTCGGTGGTCTAATGGCTAGCATATACGGCTGCAGATCCTGAGTTTGAGTCCCGGATCGGGCCAAGCTTAATTACTGAGTTTTTCTCTTAAGATCTTCTCAGTAGCTTCTCGGAGTTGGGAAGTTGGTAGTCTTGCACTCCCGTGCCTCGAAGAGTACTTAAAGCCGTCGGTCCTGCGCCTTAACCCTCACCGGCCGTGTCGAAGTATCGTCCACGCGCTGCACTATAATATCTCCTGCCGCATCCGCATCTGGCTAGATCTCAGTGAAATTGGTCGCCGTGGCCGAAATCGATCAGGAGGACATTATTATTATTTTGTTAATAATTCATTTAAATATGCTATTCTTAAATACTTTTAGCCTTTACGAGACGTCAACAATTTTTTTTTTTATAATTTAAATGTTCATTACTCGGACTAAATTATTATTCTTTTTGTCTGAGATCTAATTTATAATTGCTCCATACAGTAGATACTTGTAAATATAACTCAGGGTATTCTATCTTGATTTATAATATTATTAATTAAATTATATACGAGACTATAAATTAATAAATTAATATTAAGCTTATTCATAGTTTTATTCATTGAAAGGTTGAGATCAAACGACATTCAATACATATCGTAAATTACTTTGAATATATTAGACTCTAGAATATGTTATAAAGACATAAACCGCATTCGACTGACTACCGCTGGTATTGTAAAATAAATCAGCTTAGCTTTCTTATTCCTAATAAACCATACTATATCTCATGTTTTTTTTTTTTTGAATTATACAATAACATCGTAAATACACAAAATAAATGTTTTTTTTTTTTCTAATAAATCTGTATAATGCACTATTAAATCGTATATTTAGTATGATTATTTCCAAATTGTCAAGTTCTTGAAATATTTGTATTCTATATAAAACAAGTTTGTTTTTCAGTCCCATTCGTTTTTTAATTCCGTACCCGAAGAGTGCCAACGGGAACTTATTACTAAGCCTCCGCTGTCCTTTCGTCAGTTTGTCAGAGGGCTGTATATCATAAACGGTAATAGAAAGTTAAAACAGAGTGTGTATTTCTATTGCCGCTATAACAACAGATAATAATAAAATATTTAAAAAGTACATAGTGTTATCGTGTACGATGGTTCGAGTGCGAGTCCGACTCGCACTTGACTGGTTTTATTAAAATACTATTATAACACCTACGTCCTACATAGTCCAAACAAACATTTAAAGGTGTTTACAGTCGTAAAAGCGTTAGTCATATTGTCTCCGAACTGAGACAAACACATTTACCTATATAAATATTTAAATAGAGCGAGAATCGAATCCTTGAACTTGGAAACTATTGAGTAGATTTAGATGTAACTTGGTCCATAGATAGACTATGTCCTTGGAACCTCTAACACATAGGATTTTTTTATCTTGGCGATGCATTTCCATATAGCAATAATTTATTTGTAATATTGTGTTACTTTTGGAATTTTAAAAGATAACGTTGCCCATAAAAGTTATGTATTGAACAACATTCTATCATATCTTCCAGTTTTCTAACCAAATTGCGATCTCGTTGCTTTAAAATGCGCTGTAGTTTTGTTACAATTATTTTATTTTTTTATTTAATAAGAAAGCTTCAGCGCGCTACTTCCTTTGCACGAAAATTATTTTCATGAGCTTTATATTTACGATTCCTTTCGCTTTGACTATAGTGCTAATATATATATAATAATAATCCCGCAAGATTTATATACTCGTACTGGATTTGCTTGCAATTTGCTATTGCAGGAGCTAAAGTCATTATATATAAAAAGTTTGTATTTCAAGAGAGCTTGGAAGCTTGGTGTGATATGACATGTCAATACGTGGAATCTATACTAATATTATAAAGAGGTAAAGTCTGTACGTTTGTAAGTTCAGATGTAAAGATAATCTCTAAAACTACTGAGGTGATCTACTAAGTGCTATAGGTTTTTTTTATTCCGATAATAATGTGTTTACTGTCAGAAATCATAGTTATTTTAATTGAAACTAGAAATAATTAACCATTCAGTTGCTGTATCGGCTAACGTTATGTCTAGAGACTCACCCGCGAAAAAAAACGAAGCGAGGGAATGTCTCTAGTAGAATATAATTAAAAGAAAGCGTAAATAGTATCCAATTAAAAAGAATCTGGGTAAAATCAGGTTCATTTAATAGGCAGTTATAAAATATAAATATAATCTTATTGTTCGAACGTTGGTGTGACCTATTTTGTTCCACGGGCGGAGAAATTTTAAGATTTACAATCAATAAACAGTGCGAAGTGCGAACCATCGCATGGACCCGAGCGATTAAACTACAGCGTGAAAGTAGGTGGAACTTAATCCTCCAACATTATACTACCATACTTTATTACTATGAATTTTAGTTTTGCTATTAAATAGGTATACGAAACTTTTAGACTAAGTTTTAGTTAAATTAACAGTATTCTTAACTTTTATTTGCGAATATCTTTTTATTCTTCAATTGTCTTCATTCGTTGTCGAGCTTATAAAATTATATCTTTTCCCTTAGTTCGACGAAAGCTCGCTCTTTCACTTACAAAATAAATATGAAATCTCGTAAACTACTTGACTTATGAAAAGTGGATATTGCGACAGTGCTTAGTTGAATCGTAATTCGTAAAGTTATATGAAAGTTCTATATTTTTGATGCTAGCAACATAAAGATGAATTATTCTGGTTGAATAAATCACTACGCGGGCGCCGCCGCGGGCAAAGCTGGTTAAAATATATTTCCTTTACACTTAACCAATCTAGAAATCAATTTCCCGGATTCGTCAAGCTTGCAATGTATGTTAAAATAGGCAACAACGGTCACCGGTTGACTCATAATTTCTCATGCTGTAGGCGTCTACTGAGAAAGGATTTATAAATACCTCAAAAGGTGAGAGGAGGTCAAAGTTTATAACCACTGACCAGGTCCGTTTAACAAGTTGTATTTTGTTTTCGTATAAATCTTTAAGTGGAATGGCTAATAACTATAAAAATAACTATAAAATGAAATGCATAGATAATGATTTTACCACCACTTGTCTGTACGTTCAGATTATATTTATATGTATACCTCTTCACATTCAAATTAAGTTATTTTTATAGGAATAATTGTTTTTTTAAATCAATTAATGTTAGATAATCACTCAAAGATATAATAAAATCTTGCCTAGAATATTTGAATAATTTGTGAATAACATGCGCTCGCATCGCATCGCTCGGCTACTGTGTTACCGATTTTATAATCCGAATATGGCAATCAGATTGTGTTAGAATATCACGTGCGTGGGCGCATATGATGACTCGCTGTAGAAAAATGTATCAAAATATTTTTTGTAATAAAACTCAGAAATAGATATTTTATTATAATATTATAGTGACATTAATATACTTAACTATATTGCTATATATGCTTTTTATATTGGTATTTTACACTTATTAAATATGTGAAAATCAAATATGATGATTTTTTTTTGAATTTTCAACTTAATAAAAAAGGATCCCGTTTAAATGATTTAAAAGTATCTAAAAAAGTAAAAATTAAGTAAAAATACATAAGCACATTACCTACTCTTTAATCACAGAAATAGTTTTATTAAAGCATTCAAATCATACACTCACAGACCGTAAGTACTCTTACGATACGATTTATTACATTTTATGAATACTATACAGTAACGTTAATAATAATTAGCTGTCATTCTAAAACCTCAAAAGCTGTAAGTACCAAATGAAGTTTTCAAAATAAATTTAGAATGAATGATGCCTATATCATTGCCTTTTATATGAAGATTTTAACATCTTACCTAAGAAATTATTAATTACTAGCAAAACCCGCGGCTACGTCCGCGTTCAATCTATAAAAAAACTCTTTGGCTTTATGTTATACAACGACTCACCCTCGATTCGCTCGGGTTTGACACTATGTATTTATATAATATTGTTCATACAAAAATACTAAAATCGTGATTAAAAAATGGGGGATGGGGGTAGGAGGGTGAAAAATACTTTACGACCTATTCTCATACCTACCAAATATACAAAAAAATCATTAAAATCGGTTGAGCCGTTTCGGAGGAGTGCGACCACAAACACCGTGACACGAGATATTTATATATTAGTTAATTAAAATGCCTATCTGCAGTGCCTACAGCGACAAACTCTCGTTAATAGCACTCGACCTTTGCCCGACGGTGGACCATTAATATAACATTATGCTAACTTTATTAACATAGAGCTTTTAAATATTCGAAAATGAGTATGTTATAGTAAAAAAGTCATTCACATAGAAATTATTGAAGAACTTTTATTACACGACGCAGCACGCCATGCTAATGTTATTATGGCACTCAAAAATCTGCATAAAAATGGGGTTTTAGAACTATAATGTAATTGTATCTCGGGTGTATCTCAGCTTTTTACACTTTCCTGTCACCGGGTGGTCGCATGAGAAATAAAACCTACATTTGGTTTATTTGTTGAATGACGCGTGTAACAATTTGATAAATGTAACTAATAATCGCAGTGACACTTTAATTTATAGCGACAGTCAATACATGTGTTAGACTTTAAAAGATCCTTCGATTGCGGTGTTTATTTTCAGCTTACAATTTTAACTCTTTATATTCTCGTTATATTTGGTGAAAAGTGACGTATGAAAAAACCCTATCTCTAGTTTTTAAATTTAATAACTATTTTTAAATTAAAAAATGAGTTCAAAAATCACTTTAAAAGATTAAGATATTATACACGGAATTGCCAATTCGTTATTTAAACCTTATATCCGGTTCATAAAAAAAATACCTACATACAAATAAATTATTTCCCATTTTGAAGTCAGTCAAAACTAAATACACATAAAATTATGTTGATAAGTTTATAAATGCTTAATTTATACTTTATATTGTTAATTTATGTAAAAAATATGCGAGTGTGGTGTTGAGGAGACGCAGCAAGCCTGCACAAGTAGTGGTAAGTAATCTGACCATTCAAGGAAAACAGATTAACTGAAACAACATATAAAAGGTTCTCCAATGAGCGATTTTTTCAGGTTTAAGAAAACTCATTTTATCGTATTTTTATGTATTATATATGGGTTGTAGCGTGATATTAGATAGCCTATAACCTGCCTGAAATAATATGGCAAAAAATAAAATGCAAACATTTCTCTTTTAATCCCACTGCTACTCGTAGTTTTGGATTTTAAGCAAGCAAACAAACAAATAAAACTTTAAAAACTAAAATAAATCCCGACACTAAATAGTAAAAACTTAGAAAAAAATGAAATAAAAACCTGTGTCTAGAAAATGTAAAACACAACTGAACCTTTTTCGGAAGTTAAAAAAGCAATCTCGTTAACATATAATATTAGTATAGATAACTCATTTACTGATTACATTTAACAACTTCAATTTTGGTTACGAACTAATCTAATAACGCCTACCTCTAAATACCCCATCGCGGGTTAATTGATTCGAAATGATAACACCCGGCCAATGATAATAATTATACATGAAATTATACAACGTTTTAATTTAATACAAACGTCCACTCAATCGCGCCGTTATAACTGTTTTATTTGCGTCGCATGAATATTGATTATTTATTCATGTTAATTATGTATATTGAATAAATTATTATTATTAGTATATAAATAAATAAAAATATTTACTTGTCAAGTTGTGAATTTTAATTATATATCCAAGGAGAGAGGTTTCATTATACCATACTTTTTTGTAGGCAAAGATTTTGGTGGAAGTATGCTAGGGAGCTTTCCAACATGATTACCACTTGTCTTACGGTGAAGGAAAATATCGTGAGGGAATCTACAAGTCTGAGAGAACCTAGCAAGTTTTCGAAAGATAAGTGTAGTCCGCCAATCTGCGCTTGGCCAGCGTGGTGGACTATGACCTGATCTCCTTTGTATTAAAAGGAGGCCCGAGCCCAACAGTGGGACGTTAAAAAAAAGAGCTGAATACCGATGCTAAGGATATAATTCTATAACTGTAAATTGTAATCCTTAATAATATTATAATAATGTGAAACGGGCAATTTTTTATCCTAGTTGATATATGATTTACTAATCTGTCGTAAAGTTTTTTTAAGGGCATTAGTATTTTTAAATAGAATAAAACAAAGTCGCTTTACGCGTCTGTCTATTTATGCACATTATTCTTCTTAACTACAAACTTTAAAAAACTACACCAAAGTATTTTATTTAGAAAACAAGCTCCAAGTGAATATATCATTCAGTAAAATGCTGCACCAGTGTTACAATAAACAATACATTTTTTTCTTAAATGCACAAAACACAAAAAGATAATATTCAACACAAAACCACGTGGCGTTAAAAAACTGCAAAATGACACCTCCAAAGTTGAGCACAAGGAAAATCAATTTGCCGCTCGCGGGCGGAGGCAGTAGGCACTACCTGAGTTTTTTGTCTGATAACTGGGGTCGGGGCAGTGCGCGGGCGCAGCTCGACTTGGCCGCGCGTCTCGTAGATACACTTGTTGCGCGTTTTGTCCATACACTAGCTATCTGTATTTCACCGTAATTATTTGCATTATAACATTATATATCATATTTTTCTATAATGTTTTCTCTACATAATCTACGTTTATATGTTTCGCTTTGTTTTAGTGTTGATTGACAAGGATTCTTGAAAGTTATTTATAGTGCTCGGAACTAAAAAAAGTGACAAGTGTTTTTATTTTAATTGTAATGTACTGTTTGTTAAAACTTTAAATTAGTGTAAAACCTTCGACATTTTCGGATTTTGTTGTGTACATTTATATCAACTCGGTGGAATGTACCTAAAAATGTATATTAAATCAGAGAGATTCTACCAACAACCAGATAATCAACTTAAGGACACGGACAGGTGTTTTTCGGATTACGAAGAGGAACTAGACGATCGTAAGTTTTATTTGAACATATTTTATTATCTTGTTCATTAGATATAATAATTTATTATTAAAGCTACCTCCGTTTGAATAAAATTTTGTTATAAAATATATTTCTTGGATCAAATTGAGAAAATACATAACCATATACACAGTACATTTTTATTTTCATTTCACTCATTCATGCAATAATTCTGTTATCCTGACAATATCCTATTGTGAAATAAAATTAAATTTTGCGTATTTTATTAAAATAAAGTAAAATTAATGATAATTATTGACAAATATATGATTTTTTCGGAAAAACTATAATATAGCATTAATTTTCTTATTACAATGTTTTATGGTAATTTTATGGATTTTAAGGATAAATTGGTAAATTTATTGTAGCAATTTATTAAATATTACATCTATCTGTAAATGAAAACAATTGAAATGAATACATTCAGAGTGCACAATAACAGTCGAGACACGCACACAACTCACGTTGATGTCTTTCGTATAGCCAATAACCGCCGCTACGCTTTCTTTCATACATTTTCATTAATTTAATTTAAACTACATATTTATAAAAAAAGTTATCTTCAACGAGGAAGTATGTAGTTTCACGACCACGCCGCTCTTAATGTGAACCATTTACGAGGCGACTTGTTTTTTTTGTTTTACTTTAAATTAACTATCATCAACATTTAAGAATATGAAAGTGCGAGGTAACTTGTTAAAAGATTGTATTAAGTAAAAAAAGTTTAAACGGCACATATTATAAGATTTTTTAAATGTTTATATATTTATTAAGAATGTTTACATTATGTTTCATGATATACTAGCGACTTACCCTCGCTTCGCTCGGGTGCGTGCTTAGGTACTTTTTAGTATTTTTGAGCTTAACCCTAATTCTTTTTCTAAAATAAACGTAGCCTAAGTTACTCCTTATAACATCAGCCATCCGCCAGTGAAAGTCCCGTAAAAATTATTTCAGCCAATTCGAGATTAGCCGGAACAAACAGACGGACAGGCAGACAAAAAATTCAAAAATTGTGTTTTTCTTATAAGTACCTACCGTATATAACTTCATATGCATTTTGTAAAAAGCTGTTCAACTTCTAAATTCTAAATTCTGCCATTACAAACAGACACTTCAATTTTATTTGTCTGTATAGATAAACATAATAATTATCTTTTATATTATATACTTGCAATATAATGGTAATATCTGAAATAAGTAGAAAGGTGCTATTTTTGGAAATAATATGAGTACTAAGTAAAGTAATAACATAATACGTATGTTATTTTAACGAAATTTTACTGTTTAGCCCCAAAGCCCTTGTTCCCAAAGTGGGCGATAACGCCCCCTTGTGGGCGCTGTAGGCCTAAAGGGGGGCGGTAAGAGACCCAGAGAAAAAATGGAGGCATTGTGTAGAGGCTTAGGGGGCGATTTGTAATTTCATGTAGCTAGGAGGACTCTTAGTAGGTGAAAAAATGGGGGCGCTAAAAAATAATTTATTGTCAAAGTGGGCAGTAGACAAAATAAGTTTGGGAACCCCTGGACTTTAACCTATACTTTCACATCCATCCCAAAGCAGGTAACCTTAAGACCCTGCATAATGGACCCCTTACAAATGGTTATATCTTGTAAATAGCAAAAAGATTCATTACGACAAAAACTCGTCGGCACATAAAAGGGATAAGAAGGCCTAGGGATTAGTTCATATGATTTAAGTACATAACGGTGTCTATTATAATTTCACTTCGTTTCAAAATAAGTTTTTAAACTCGTCCAAAGTTGTATAAAAATAAGCTTATCAAATAGTTATCTTAAACTTTTTGCTTTTGTAAATATTGATGACCGTGTATGATATGTAAATTAAGTCGCAAGTGGTTTTGAATCTTCAAAATTTTGGACAGCCGCTTGTCCAGAAACTAGTGTTGTACACGAACAATAAACAAATAACATATTTCTAAACTAGGTATAATTTGTTTTTAAATGATACCAAGCGAAGCTAATTCGAGTATATTATTTTAAATACTTAAATAATGGCAGAGGAAACTAATAACACAACAATTCTCAAACATTCACGTCTCATTGCACACTAAAAACCCGAAACCAAATACACTTCCCACATTGCAACTACTTAAAAAAACCCACCGCCCTTACTTCATGTCGCCGGTTTCACCCTTGAGCTAATGTCTCGACTTGACAGTACTGAGTTTCACATGAAAACCAATTTAATTTGACCCATTCGAAAACTTAATTTTGTTCTAATATCAACCGTATGCCTTTCACTTACGGAACACTCACAAACTAGCAATGGCATACAATAATGTTGTACTTTCATAAAAGCATCCATATTTCTAAGAAAGGACACTCGCCCTAAATATTACCTGACCATTGAAAAAAAGTGCAGGTAAATGTTGACCTGTAGTTTTTCTTAATTTCTAAGCAGGAAATCGCAACAATACCCCATCGGTCATGGTACCAGTCAGGTACAGAATAAGTAAACCCGTAGGATTGTGTGCATGTAAAACCCCATATTGATAATTGCATTGAATTCGGGATTACGACGTCAAAATGCAGAAGCTTTTTGAAATTTTAACATCGATTTTAACATGTAACATCTTTAAATTTTCTACTTCCAGTTACTTCGTTCATATCTCATGAGACTTGTTACGGGTAGAATTGACGTCTTCACTCAAAATTTAATAACTTGTAAAGTCGTAAAATAACTTAATTATCACCGTATATTTTCGCAAGAATATCATAAGGTTGATATCGTACAATTTATATACTAATAAGTAATAATCTTTGGCTATAACGAATTAGTGATTCACCGTTCAAAGTGCAACGAATAAATTCAAGCAAGGTCGGGGTCTGGGCCTAGGTCGGGGTCGCCGGGTGAAGAAGGCCGTGGGAGGGTCGCGATGCTAATGCCCGTCGAAGGTTCGGCACTTCTGACATTTAAAGCTAGCGTCTCGTTTTGTTAGGTTTTATTTTCTACTGAGTACTGTTGTTGCTAGTTGTAAGATTTTACTTATAGTAAGTACTGCTAGATAGATTAATAAGTAACAATGAATTTTCTATTATGTGTCTCAAACTAAGTCTGAAATCTTTTGTTTATGAACATCCATATACATATCCATACTAATATTATAAATGTGAAAGTTTGTGAGGATGGATGGATGTTTATTACTCTTTCACGACAGAACAGCTTAACTAATTTGGATGAAATCTGGCAGAAGACAGATGATAGTCTGGACTAGCACTTAGGTAACTTTTATCCCGGAAAAATTTACGGTCCCCGTGGGATAGATTTGTTTTTGTCTAGGGACGAACCCGTAGCCAAGCAAATTTTGTATTTAGATAAGGTTTTGCTTTTTAGGTTTATCTGCATAGATATCTTTTTTTTAAAACACAATTTTTATACATAATATGTTATTCGAGAAATGGTCTCCCAGGTACTGTTATTTATAATTAAATGCACCTACTACGTATATGAATACATACAATATATACTTTATACTGAAGCTTAGTTTATAAATAGTTAAAAAAAGATACGCTACTATCCGCTCACTCTCATTTCGCTCGGGTTCGTCCCTAGTGAAAAATAAAAAATGTGCTATTCCAGATTATAATCTATCACTGTGCCAAATTTCATCCAAATCCGTTCAGCCGTTCTATAGTGATTGAGTAATAAACGTCCATCCATCCGAACTTTCGTATTTATATAGTAGTAAGATTAGATTATTATAATAAACTCACCATTCAATCATTTCATTTATTTAAAGAAATAACACTAAAAGAAATCCTGCACGTTCAATAGGTATATGTACGAGTATGTATGCAAATGTAGGTTTAAATGACGTTTTCTTCATGTCTCGTAGGTATACGCAGTTAAAATGTATAGCAATCATTAAACCATTTTGTCGGTAACCGATTATTTTACCGAACTTTTTAATGACTAATTGATGGTAAAAATATCGTAAATAACATTTTTATGATAACATTTAATGTTTATGAGGAAGGAATTCTGAAATCGCGACAGTAAAATGAAAGCCTAACTTTGGCGTCGAGTAAATGTTATTATCCTTAAATGTGTCAAAAAAGAATAATTGATATGTTGTAAAAGTGAAACGTGTATATGACTTAATTTAAAATGGTATCTGTTTTATCTTTTTTAAGAAATATCGCTCTATTTAGAAAAATATATTCCATGAGCGACGGTTTTTTTTTTCTTTTAAAATCTAGACAGATTACAGTTTTAATATGCTCACGTGTATACGTGTGTTAATGCGTAGAAACCTATGCATGTGCGACTTTAAAGCCATACACACTGCTAGGGTCGGATGGCGGGTCACGGGTGATGCTAAATAGCTAATTGCGGATTCAACTCGACCTCTTCTTTAGAAAACGCGCACTTGACTGGAATTTTAAAGGTGTTATGTATTTATGTTTGTGTGCCGCTTAGGCCTTTATTCTGATTATAAATATCGGATAAAGGGAAATGCACAAAGTTATTCGTTTTCTAATTTTCTAGTCTGGATATGCTGTGTATTTACTTGCATACACAATAGCACTGAAGGGCTGAATGCCCCTCTTAATGACCCATCGCTGACCATTACCACGAAGCCAAGTGCAGGTTGGCGGTTTTCATATGTCTTTCGATAACTTGCTAAGTTCTCTCAGATATGCGGGTTTCCTCACGACTTTTTCCTTTATCCTAAGGCGAGTTGTTGTCATATTGATAATGATTAATTAGTATCTACATGAAAAAATTCAATATGCAAGACCTAGGGTTTGAACCCACTTTATTTGGTTATTCAAGCGCTACCACTGGGTTGTCGCACAGCCTTTTACACAGTTGTAATCTGCGCTTAATTGGGATCGCATGCAACATAAATAGCTTAAAAAAAGTTTATAATTTTAGACTTAGTTCTATTTAGGGTATTTCCAGTGTATAAATAAAAACGTACTAAAATATGTCTAGACGTGTTATTACATAAAGAAACAAAACGAACACATTGACAATCAAATAAACAAACATTACCTTTACTGTGAAAACTGGAACTATGTACAAGTCGAAGTTATTATGACTGTATTGAGTTGGTCAACGACGGAGTGACTCGAATAGGACATTGCCTTTTCAAAACAGCCTTTACGTACAATAAAAGTGGTCATACGTTACATAACTGTTCAATTTATGACTAAATACCAAAGTATTATAACATTTTTCATTACAGATCAGTGTGTACGGACTTACGGTGGTTTGAAATTGTGTTGTACCTACTTGAATTTTTTTAATCTAGATATTTTGACACTTGATACACGATGACTTATATTTGCAATCTGTTAAATCATAAAGTTCAGAAAAGATCTTAATTGCAATAGCTGTTGTAATATCGTGTTATATAAAAAATATCAGGAAGAAGGCATAACGGCATAGTATTGTGATTTATACAACTAGCGGTTCACCCTCGCTTCGCTCGGCCTCACCTCTAGGAAAACAAGAACAAACATATCCCACGGGAACCGTACATTTTTCCGAGATAAAAAGTAGCCTATGTGTTATTCCAGACTATAATCTATTTCTGTACCAAATTTCATCCAGATGCGTTCAGCCGTTCTGGCGTGAAAGAGTAACGAACATCCATACTCACAAACTTTTACATTTATAATTTTAGTAGGTATAGACTAGCGACATACCCTTTTAACGTTTAGTATAGATTTCTCAAAGATGAGATATTTTCCAGCAGTAAAAGGTATCCTATATGTTGACCCGAATAACCAGCTATCATCATACCAATCTTCATCAAAATCTGTCTAGTTGTTTTCTCGTGATGCGTGCACAGCCGGACAGACAAAAAATCTAAAAACTATAAATTCGGGCTCTGTGTCAATAATAATGACTATTTCAATAAGATTTTCCAAAAAATATTTAATGTACAGATTCAACTCAGTTAGAATTTTATTATATATGTAGGTACTATAGATTGTATCTCTTATACATCAAATATGAGATTTTTTATGATTTCTATATGTACGCGCCCGGCCCTGCGCCGGCGCAAACACGCTTCAAGCTTGAGTGAAGCAATTCCTAGTTATACTTAGAAGCTCTCATATCTGAGGGCTTCTAAGTGGGGGTATCCCCCCACCATATAAATATTTAATAAGGGAAAATATATGTATAAACAAACAATGTATGCAATTACCAAAAATTGTAAAAGATTTAGTTGCACTTTGAAGTATCTAATTAGCGAAGATTCATCTTATTTTATTTATTTACTAGCGACTCACCCTCGCTTCGCTCGGGTTCGTCTCTAGGTTGATTCCCCATACAAACCTGCATCCCCATTTTCACCCCCTTAAGGGTTGATTTCTGGAATAAAAACTATCCTATCTCCTTTCCAGAGTCTCAAACTGTATTCTTACCAAATTTAATCTAAATCGGTCCAGTAATTTCGGAGCTTATTCGGTACAAACAAACAAACAAAAAAATCTTTCCTCTTTATAATATTAGTATAGATTATTATAAATACAATAAGCACCTAGCAACGCACCAAAGTAAAGCGAGGGTTGCTAATTAGATTTCTAACTTTAAAATCATTATACCAGCCTTAGAAGTGAAATGTTTATTTAAACATCTACTTAATACATATTATATTATGTACGACTCACCCTCGCTTCGCTCGGGTTCGTCCCTAGTTACGTTTTACTGCTGAACTGAGCTAAACGTTGATAAGTCAGTCTGTGAGTCGCGAGTAGTGAATAAAAATAGTAATTGCGAATGTACCTTAGGTAATAGACGTATAATATTGCGAACTTCCCTGTATAACTTTTTAAGACCTACAATTTTCTAGTACATTGTTTTGATGTATCTCTTAAGGTCCAGCCACCGTTAGCCATAGAAATTTCTAAGGACGACTCGATAGAACCAGTCATTGCGTTTTCCCGCGGGAACGAAAAATGTGCCTGTAGTAAAAGGTATCCTAAATGTTGACTCGAGTGATAAGCTATCACTATACAAAATTTAATTGAAATCGGTTCAGTACTTTGTGCGTGAAACGCGCACATCGATTTAACTAAGTTAGTTTTGTTATAGGTATAGATAAGAATAGGTATTGCGAGTGTACCTTAAGAGATAGACATATACTGTTGTAGATATTTCTGTTGGCCTTTTCAAGATCTATAATTTTTAAGTAAATTGTTTTGATGTATGTCTTTAGGTTTAGCCAGCGGAGGGTTCCTAAGGAGGACTCGATAAAACCAGTTATTGCGATTTCCCGCGGGAAACAAAGATTTTTCTAAAGTAAAAGGTATCCTAAATGTTGACCCGAGTAATAAGTTATCAGTTCACAAAATTTCGTTGAAATCGGTTCATTACTTTTTGCGTGAAACGCGTACAGACAAACAGACAAACAGACAAACAGACAAACAGACAAAAAAATTTATAACTATTGTTTTGGGGTCTATATCGTATACATAATACGTTACAGTCATTGTTTTTAAAAAATATTTCATGTACAGATTTCGCTAAGTTACTGCTTTATTATAGTATAGATAACGTACTCGTATAAGAAAACAGTAATATCATTTAATAAAAATAGTTATAGCGAGTGTACTTTAGGAGATAGACATATACTGTTGAGAACTTTTCTGTAGAACTTTTTAAGACCTACAATTTTCTAGTACATTGTTTTGATGTATCTCTTAAGGTTCAGCCACCGTTAGCCATAGAAATTTCTAAGGACGACTCGATAGAACCAGTCATTGCGTTTTCCCGCGGGAACGAAAAATGTGCCTGTAGTAAAAGGTATCCTAAATGTTGACTCGAGTGATAAGCTATCACTATACAAAATTTAATTGAAATCGGTTCAGTACTTTTTGCGTGAAACGCGCACATCGATTTAACTAAGTTAGTTTTGTTATAGGTATAGATAAGAATAGGTATTGCGAGTGTACCTTAAGAGATAGACATATACTGTTGTAGATATTTCTGTTGGCCTTTTCAAGATCTATAATTTTTAAGTAAATTGTTTTGATGTATGTCTTTAGGTTTAGCCAGCGGAGGGTTCCTAAGGAGGACTCGATAAAACCAGTTATTGCGATTTCCCGCGGGAAACAAAGATTTTTCTAAAGTAAAAGGTATCCTAAATGTTGACCCGAGTAATAAGTTATCAGTTCACAAAATTTCGTTGAAATCGGTTCATTACTTTTTGCGTGAAACGCGTACAGACAAACAGACAAACAGACAAACAGACAAACAGACAAAAAAATTTATAACTATTGTTTTGGGGTCTATATCGTATACATAATACGTTACAGTCATTGTTTTTAAAAAAATATTTCATGTACAGATTTCGCTAAGTTACTGCTTTATTATAGTATAGATAACGTACTCGTATAAGAAAACAGTAATATCATTTAATAAAAATAGTTATAGCGAGTGTACTTTAGGAGATAGACATATACTGTTGAGAACTTTTCTGTAGAACTTTTTAAGACCTACAATTTTCTAGTACATTGTTTTGATGTATCTCTTAAGGTTCAGCCACCGTTAGCCATAGAAATTTCTAAGGACGACTCGATAGAACCAGTCATTGCGTTTTCCCGCGGGAACGAAAAATGTGCCTGTAGTAAAAGGTATCCTAAATGTTGACTCGAGTGATAAGCTATCACTATACAAAATTTAATTGAAATCGGTTCAGTACTTTTTGCGTGAAACGCGCACATCGATTTAACTAAGTTAGTTTTGTTATAGGTATAGATAAGAATAGGTATTGCGAGTGTACCTTAAGAGATAGACATATACTGTTGTAGATATTTCTGTTGGCCTTTTCAAGATCTATAATTTTTAAGTAAATTGTTTTGATGTATGTCTTTAGGTTTAGCCAGCGGAGGGTTCCTAAGGAGGACTCGATAAAACCAGTTATTGCGATTTCCCGCGGGAAACAAAGATTTTTCTAAAGTAAAAGGTATCCTAAATGTTGACCCGAGTAATAAGTTATCAGTTCACAAAATTTCGTTGAAATCGGTTCATTACTTTTTGCGTGAAACGCGTACAGACAAACAGACAAACAGACAAACAGACAAAAAAATTTATAACTATTGTTTTGGGGTCTATATCGTATACATAATACGTTACAGTCATTGTTTTTAAAAAAATATTTCATGTACAGATTTCGCTAAGTTACTGCTTTATTATAGTATAGATAACGTACTCGTATAAGAAAACAGTAATATCATTTAATAAAAATAGTTATAGCGAGTGTACTTTAGGAGATAGACATATACTGTTGAGAACTTTTCTGTAGAACTTTTTAAGACCTACAATTTTCTAGTACATTGTTTTGATGTATCTCTTAAGGTTCAGCCACCGTTAGCCATAGAAATTTCTAAGGACGACTCGATAGAACCAGTCATTGCGTTTTCCCGCGGGAACGAAAAATGTGCCTGTAGTAAAAGGTATCCTAAATGTTGACTCGAGTGATAAGCTATCACTATACAAAATTTAATTGAAATCGGTTCAGTACTTTTTGCGTGAAACGCGCACATCGATTTAACTAAGTTAGTTTTGTTATAGGTATAGATAAGAATAGGTATTGCGAGTGTACCTTAAGAGATAGACATATACTGTTGTAGATATTTCTGTTGGCCTTTTCAAGATCTATAATTTTTAAGTAAATTGTTTTGATGTATGTCTTTAGGTTTAGCCAGCGGAGGGTTCCTAAGGAGGACTCGATAAAACCAGTTATTGCGATTTCCCGCGGGAAACAAAGATTTTTCTAAAGTAAAAGGTATCCTAAATGTTGACCCGAGTAATAAGTTATCAGTTCACAAAATTTCGTTGAAATCGGTTCATTACTTTTTGCGTGAAACGCGTACAGACAAACAGACAAACAGACAAACAGACAAACAGACAAAAAAATTTATAACTATTGTTTTGGGGTCTATATCGTATACATAATACGTTACAGTCATTGTTTTTAAAAAATATTTCATGTACAGATTTCGCTAAGTTACTGCTTTATTATAGTATAGATAATAATATGACCTCTAAAAGTACATTTTCATTTTATTTCTACATATAAAATGTATAAATTTTTATAGGTTACTAGAAAACATTGATATTCTGTTATAAGAAATAGTATTCAATTACGTATTCTCATTTATTCATGCTTTACAATGAACCACACCATTTCAAAATAAAGTCCTAGCGGCAAGGGCGTAAATATTGACGCTAGTAAACATAACACCTGTTTAATACTTAACAGTTAACTCGCGTATGCGCTTGGGCTTCAAACCTTAGTACTTGTGGGGCAAATATTAGTTTTGGTGGAGGTGACCTCTTGACGACCTCTCGACCGGACGACAACGATGACTATCAGCTATCCGGTTTGAGCGTGGACTTACATACTTAATTGATTCCACCGGTCGCGTAACATGCCTATTTTTAAGTGGACCATCAATAAAAATGTAGATAATAATTAACGAGCTATATTTTTGTTTTGTTTTATAAAATGTTAGCTTCTGATTAACATTGAATAGAAACTGTGGTGGATCTTTTGGATCTTTTAGTAAGTTTAATATTTTTATGATTAAAATTTTAAAAAAGCGAGAATTATATTTCATTAAATATGATATAAATAAATATGTTGGAACATTAACACACAGCACCATCTAGTTCCATGGTAAGCTACGGGGTT
This sequence comes from Fabriciana adippe, assembly GCA_905404265.1. NCBI lineage: Eukaryota > Metazoa > Arthropoda > Insecta > Lepidoptera > Nymphalidae > Fabriciana > Fabriciana adippe. The sequence continues at coordinate 4,603,787 of FR989995.1, forward strand.
TGTTTGTGTTATGGATACCAGATAGTTGATATACTACACAAATATTACTTTAAATACATACATATTATAAATATAAACATCCATAACTGGAGTGCAAACATTCGTGCTCATCACACAAATGAATGCCCCCAGCGGGATTGGGACCCCGCGACCGCTGGTACAACAAGTACGATCACTACAAACTGAGCCAAACGTATCGTCAAATTTCAATTTCAATAAAAGTAAAAGAGACCATAATATATCTAAATTTTATGTTTTAGCTGATACACTATTTTGTATTTTATAATCACAAGTACGTAATAGAGACATTTGCCCTTTATAGTTATAGGTACGTCATTTTCTATGTATAGTAAACAATAATATAACTTATAGAAGATATACAAGGACATATAAATAAACAAATATTATAGAAATATAATCATTTAAAATATACAACGCATTCCACCTTGTTAACCTTCAAAAATGTTCCAGTAACCTTGCAATATTGTACCATAAAAGGAAAAACAAACGCTTTCAATATACCTGAATCTCACTTAATCTGAACAACGTCCATTTCCTCACGTAATTGGGAGTAGGTAGGTACCATCTGGCCACCGCTAGACGACGCAGGTGGTTAGCCTGCCAGGTACTAGACAAACATAAACACACGAGAGTGTTTGTGCAGCGACCGCCAGCACAGTCAACATACAGACAAGACAGGTGACGATAGAACCTGTTGGAATTTTGTGACTCCGATGGTCAAGTTCAACGATCGGCCATAGATTTGATCGTTAATTAAATTCAGGTATTGCTACTAATTAAAGGGATATTTAAATATTTTTTTTTTTATACGTATGTTTACGTCGTAACTTCCGTCGCGTTTTATATTTGTTATTCATTATTATAGATTCAAAGATAAATGTAATGTGAAATTAAATTAATGGCATCCTCTATACTTCACTAATATAATATGATAGTGTTAGAATAATTTTTGCTACGTTTTTTTTTTAATTATATAATTGACGCATTCTAAAACGTAGAAAATATGAACAATATTGTAATCTACTATACTATGTATAATACTACTACTATACTATACTCGTACTATGAACCTTTGTAAGTTGTGAAAATTAATAACTTCTAACTATTAGAACACAATTTTTAAATTCCAGACGATAAAAAACTTTAAGAAGATTCAACCACTTCATAGTGGATTGTATTTAAATAAAACTTGTTAATCATTATATACATTTTATGCAAACATTTTTCTATCGATTCGTATTAGTTATTACACGTACATAAATACATCTTTCGTCCTTGATCTCACGAGAAGTCAAGCGTTCACGACCTCATCCGCTGTGGCTGGCTAATCGACAAAAAATACATTTTTATGGATTTTCGCTATAAAAATTGTGAATAAATAATAAAACTTTCTTAGCATTTGAATAAAAATACCATATAATACAAGATGAGTTAATCTTTAAAACGAAAAACAAATAACAACTATATTGGCATTCATTACATAGTGATAAGTACGTAGTTTAGAAATTCGAAATGCACTATATTACCTTTCAATGACTGTAAATAGTATTCTGAATCATATTCACGTTACGGAATGAATCCATAATACGTATATTTTATGATGTACACCTGAGTCCTTGATAGCACGGAGGCGAGGCCGCCTACGCGTCGCGTGGCGCGCCGCGCAGACCATACCACTCGATACTGATTGTTTTTTTTTTTTTCACTTTACATAAATCAACAGTTTCCAGTGATTTTTAAATCTATCTTCAATTTTTCTATATAAAGAAAAATGAATGTTCCTATGTTTGTCCTCTATGCGTTCCTAAACTATTGATCCGATTGCGATAAAACTCCGGTGAGTTATTCTCTATACGCGCGCGAATGTTTATGGCGTAAAATAAAAGAATTTTCCTTTGGACGTTTGTCCTTTATGCGTTTCTAAATCATTTAAGCTTAGGGACGTTCCCGAACAAAGCCAGGGTAAGTCGCTATTATCACATAAACCATACTTCTAGGTTTGGAATACTCTATAACATGAATTTAGAAATAATTTACTAATTTACATGTCGAGATATCAGTATAATCAATTCAAATGTTTGAAGTCTGCAAAATGTAGTAAACTTAGCAATGACAATACATCAGGCTGATGATTACAGAGTGGGGAGATACAAAATTGTTAACGTATGTGATACGGACGACACATCGCGTGTGATTCCTTAACCTTCACAGAAGAAATGAGACTATTAAGCAAAAACAGTTTATATTTGATCTTCAATCTCCAACGGAGGAACGTTTTAACTTTGCTATCTTTATCTGTTATTGTCTAAAACGATCCACTCTATAACGTAGAAAGTATTATTATATGTGTATAAGATAATGTATAAATAGACAAAAGATACTCAAAAGGTGACTATCGTTATCAATATTTATAATTTTGCCGATTTTAACGACCCTTAAATTATTATCGTTATATGTATATTATTATGGTTAAAACTTGTTGATGCAGCGAAATCTGATCAACACCCACGTCTACATAATAACAGTCATAGTGCTAATATGTGTAAGAGGAACACCTGTGGTCCTTGGTGACTATGGGAGGCAAACGCCTACGCGTCGCGTGGCAGTGCCCAAACAAATCGTATTGATTTTTCTATTAAGCTCGAGTGACATCCGATGTACTGTGTTTGCTGATAGATATGTCATCACACTTATTCAAGTGTGCTTGCTAAGCGGAAATTGAAGTACTGATTGACAATAAACATTAGGAGTGAGTGGAATTTACAAAAAAATTGCGTATTTGTTGAATTACATAAATATTTTCCATTTTATAACAACTAGACTAATATTATGATCTCTGATCTATTTCTTACGTAATGACCTCGTTAATTGAGGTGATAAGAAAAGGTTTTTTCCCTTTGCTTATGATGATAACTGATAAGTAATTTTATAAAAAATATAATATCCATAATGTCTGGGATTAAACTAATTTATTAATATTATATATATATATATATATATATATATATATATATATATATATTCCCCGTTAGGTTTTTAGTACAGCAACATTTTCAGTCTGCTTCATTTATGTACTTAGCGGACATTTCTATCTATTAGCGGCGGCCGCGACCTATCAACTATCAACAAGTATGGACGAGACCTCTAAATTGTGTACATAACAGCGTAAAACACTCTTCACAATCCGCAAATAACATGAACGTTAGAAATTAAATGGAAAAGGCATAGCTTTCCTATTTTTAAAATAATGCTCGGACATTATAGATTTTTATAATACTTTAACGTACATAAGATAACTTTTTTTTGTTTTAGTCATGTTCTACTAAATAATTTCTGTACAAGACCACCTCGTGCAGTGGAAACCAACATTAAAGAGAGATGTCGATTTAAGGCTCACTATATATTTGTTTGAGTCAATATTATTCCTCATTTTCACGATTTGAGTGTAGGTCCACATATTCATGACCCGCGACGCTTCACCATAATATTCGACTGTATACATTATTTTAATATATTCATAACAATTTGTTGGGCTCAAATATCTTAATGTTATATAATTTTTAATAGTTAAGGTTTAGATTAGCAATATTTATAGCAGCTCTCATAATAAATAACGCTACTGGTATAAACTGTCCTGTCTCGTAGCTCGAACAGCTAAAGCCACTATAGAATTCGTAATTTATGTTCCTAATCGTTGGTATTGAATTGTTCAAAATATCAACAAGCACCTTTAACCATTACGATCATGTTACTATCGTGTACCGTATTACGTATATTTTGTCGTGACACCAGGAATTGCTTTGTTTATTGGATAGGACACTCAAATTGGCATCTAGGTTTTGCATTACCGACAAACAAGAAGACAATGAAACTGGTAGCTTAGCTTTCTATGTCGACATCCTGCACAGTGTTATCGACAGCGGCTATGGAGTAATTGTATGCTATTTGCATATCCGTTATACTGTAACATAATTTAATTTAATAGCCAATATTTCCTTCTTTCTTACAAAGGAACCTATTAACTTGAGATCAAATATTTAAACTAAAAGTTTACAGGGAAATTAAACTTTAATCAACAAAATAAATTTCTATTCCAATGCGAGCGAAACCACGTTTTTAATAAAAGTGTTTACGTTATCAGTATTTTTTTTATTGATAAAAAATAGGTACCGCATCCATAGGTAATTTTCAACGATTACGTGCAAGCTCATCGTTCGTATGTTTGAACGGTACCGATCACTTAGGCAGGCTATTTGGCGTACGCCGCCATTCGGGTCAGGTGCTGCTGCCAACGGTACCTCGTTGATGCTGACCCTACCCGATATGGTGAAGGGCAGTGGAGGTAGCGGTTAAAGGAAATAAAATAATGGTAAGATAAGATGTAAAGATTAATTTTCATATGAAGCATTTCTGGTAAAATATGAAATAAAAAAAAATATATTTGTGCCTTATAAATTTAACCACTTGGCCTAAATATGCCCTTATAATGAGTGTTTGTTTTCTTACTAAGAAAAAAGAAATAATAATAACATCCAATGATATTCGTTTGTTGTTCTTGTAATGTACATGAGTTTGTCTGTCTAGAATGTTGTAGAATAACGTGGGATATTAGACTGTCAAAATTTTCAGAGTTCCTAGGGTCGTTATGTAGAGTATCAATGTTTATGTATTCAAGCCCAAGATATGTATATATGAAGCCTGTAGTTTGATGCAATTAGTATTTTTTTAGTTAAATTTCAGTTAATCAATCTTACTAATATTATAAATGTGAAATGTGTTTGTTACTCAATCACGCCAGAGCAGAACGGCTGAACGGATCTGGATGCTTTGTATCCCGGAAAAAATCTCGTGGGATAGATTTCGTATGTGTTAATTGAAGTTTTCGCTTGCTTTTTTTCACGAATTAGATCAGTTCGATTTCTTCATAGAGATAATTTATAGGCTAGAGTATGAGTATAGACGGACGCAGTTTTTTTGCTAAAACCTACGTAGGCCTAGAAATTGATAATACAAAATCGTTTTCAAATAGATTATCTCACGTCAAACGCCAATGTCACGTCAATTAACTAAAGAACCTTACTTTTAAACGTCTTTTGTAACCACTTTCAAAAGGATTTCTAAATGTTTTCCAGATAATAAACACTTTGTAGCCAATAAACTTAATAAACGACACACAATGACTTATTTTACAGCTTTAAAACTTTTGTTTCATCAAAACGTATAACTTCTTAACACTTGTTTTCAAAGTGTTAATTAAATTATTTTATTGAGGGCCAATTTTTAAACACAATAAATCTATCAGAGCGCAAAGTGCTTACGTTTTCATTTTGTTCATTAACCGAATACATCCTATTGGAGATAATTTGTAGTTGATAATAAATAGTATCTATTGATTATTTTATTTCTACGAGTATAGTTTTATAGCTATTTTGATTGACGTTTTCAAATAGCGTAAAGGCATTTAGAAATGGTTGTTCATAAACCCTTATTTATGAAGTTAAAAGTTACGACCATTGTAGTGCTACATAATTGTGTGCGAACTACGTGGAGGCTAAGAGTGGAGGTCACAGATTCGGTCAGATGTCTAAATAAATAAATATCTTGGGACATTAACACACAGCACAATCTAGTTTCATGGTAAGCTACGAGGCTTGTGTTATGGATGCCGGATAGTTGATACACTACACATATATAACTTTAAATACATACCTATTATAAATATAAACACCCATGACTGGAGTTCAAACATTCGTGTTTATCACACAAATGAATGCCCCCCAGCGGGACTCGAACCCGCGACCGCTGGCAAACTTGTCACTACAACCTGAGCCAAACGTGTCGTCAAATGTCAATGTTTATATAGACTACCAGTGTTGCTTCACTGTACTTGCTTAATTGATTTATGTGTAACCAGAAAAACTCGTCTTTATGTTTCTAGCAGTAAATACATAGGACTTTTATATAAACTAAGAATACCTTTTATACCCCTATAATTTGACCCAGCCGCTAAATCCACTACATCTAAAAGATTTATAATTGATAAGCGACTTACCCTCGCTTCGCTCGGATGCGTTTTACTGTTTTTGAGCGGAACCCTAATTCTTTTTCTAAAGTAAAAGTAGCCTAAGTTACTCCTTATAATATCAGCTCTCTGCCAGCGAAAGTCCCGTCAAAGTCAGTCCAACATTTTCGGAGATCAGCCGGAACAAACAGACAGATAGACAGACAAAAAATTTAAAAATTGTGTTTTTCTTATAAGCGCCGTATATTATTTCATATGTATTTAGTAAAAAGCTGTTATTTTGACGTTACAAACGGATGCTTCAATTTTATTTATCTGTACAGATGTCTTATAACTACATTAAACCTATCAGCCAAACCGCTTCTTTCGCACAAATTCAGAGTAGGTTTTATACCAACAAATTAATATTATCCTACTCTATATCTATGTTTATAGGTCAAATAGTTTCCGAGATTTAGTGTTTAATTTCGTTTTTATATGTACCTATACCTAGAAGATAGATAAAGTTATTTGACTTCTTAGTTGCTCAAAATAAACTTAAATTTACAACCCGCTACTTCCTAGAATGTTGCAAAAAATCCCTATTTCCTAAAAATAAAGTAGATACATAATAAGGAGTAAGAGAATAAACCTCAAGAAAAATATCAATCAATATTTATGTAACTCAATAAATGTTCATGTTACAAGTCAATTACGAAACACTTCTTTTATTTACACATTACGTATCATTTACGATAAAATCAAGTAAAACTAGATGAGCCACTACGTTGTTGTTGTCTTATTTAGATGTATATGTTACAGTCAGAACTCTTTCGTGGTCAAAACTACTTTTGACTGACAAAAACAGTTAAAAGTAGTTTTGACTGCAGGCCTTGGTCAATAGCAGCTTTTACTGGCATATAAGGGTCCTTCCGAGTAACCTTCAACATACTTACCTCCTTAATTTTTAAAGTTTTGACCGATATGCCAGTCAAAACTGCTATTGACCAAAGCCTGCAGTCAAAATTTCTTTGACCAACCTCTTTAGTCAAAAGTAGTTTTGACTAAAAAATAGTTTTGACTGTAACATATACATTAGCTCGACCTAGCGTCGAATTAACGAAGTGTTGTCGTTGCAACATAACGGTGCCTATTTCCTTCATTATAATACCAATCGACAGGTGACCTGGCGGTTCGGCGCCGGAAGGCATCGCTCATAGGTGCTCAGAAGTCATGACACTTCTCGATCACTTCCCGTACATAATTCTCACAGAGGTTTAAGAGGAAACGCGGAGGAAACTAAGCCTTTATCTGTTGGGAAATCGTGAATATTTTATGTTGATATTACATTTATATTGGTTTATTATTTTTATTGCTTATATATACACAATATACTATCAAACCTGGTAGGTAGGCGTCGTCCTGCCACAGACGCCGTTTGGTCGGAAAATTGAAAAAATCTACATACATACATACACGAAAATTGTGTACAGTAATTATTATAAAACATATTTTCAAATTATTCCATACCACTTGCGCATCATTTAACATATTGTATCGTATGGTACTATGATACTGAGATATGTTCGGGGTCTTGCGTTAAAAAAACTTATTCGTTTCATCACAATCACATTAATGAAATTAAATGTAGGTATTAAATAAGTACATTTATTGCATATTTCGTTAAACTCTAGCGACCACCCGCAGCTTTGCCCACATTATTTTAGTTCACATAACCCGCTGTGAGATAAATATAGCCTACGTATTGGCAGGAAGTCCGAGTAATCCAATATAGAAATCCCGCATTGATCGTATACATTGAAGATATTAACACGCTTGTAAGTCGTATATTATTTGTCACTAGCGACTCACGCTCGCTTCGCTCGGTTTTGTCCATAGGTACGTTTTCACGGTTAGTATAGAATAAACTATATGTACATACATAAGTATAGAAAAGTAAGCACCTGCTTTATATATATATATATATATATATATATATATATATATATATATATAAACTTAAGAAATGATTTCCGGGATAAAAACTGTCCTATGTCCTGTACAGACAGAGTTACCTTCGCATCTATGCATTTATAATATTAGTATAGATTTGCAGCGATTAAATACTAAGCATTTCCCATGGCTTTTTTCGCATTAAGGCTATTTTATTCCTATAATAAGTCTATACGTTATATTTTTAATACACATTAATAAAAACCTAAATTTCGTTTTAGTTTGCGTGATAAATGGACGATTTATTTTTGTTTATGTCTTATAAGCGCCCTACTTAGACACTATTTACTGCACCGGTGCCTCTAAATATCTTTTCAAATGTACAGATATAATAGGCTGTCAAAAATATGCGGAGGAGTTTGAACATGAAAAATTCGACATAATATGTGGTCCTCGGTGTTCTAACATCTACGCAGTTCTTTAAGCTACAATTACCTAATACAGATGTTATTATGTTCGTAGAAGAAAAGATAAACTCGTCTTAACGCCAACGTGAGGTATGAGGACAATATACTCCGGACATTACCATTGTAATAAGATACATAAGATCTCCATAGATCGCGTCAATTTGAAATAATTTTCCCATAACCTGCTAGATTATGGTACACTCTGTGGGTCCCATTGTGGGCCATATCGGTCGATATGAATGGGAATATTAATAAATGGACTCGTCCGGCGAATAAATGATATGAGCAGTGTTTCCAGTTGGGATGGTGTTTGTTTATAAAAAGCTTTAGCTATAGTTAATATATTCCTTTGATATTTTAGCTATAGTATGGTTTAGATTTTGTATATGTATATTTCACTTAATTTTATTAATAATATGGACTTAATGCAATTATTCTTTTCTACGAACACTTTATTTTCCCGTTTCTAATATAAATGTTACTTATAAGTAATTAAGTTTCGCTCCTTAATGAAGTAGCTAATGTTCGCAACGTATAGCGTCGTTAGAGTTTTAAAGGCTGAGATTAATCGCTCCACTTAGGGCGACGAGAGGCGACGGCGGACCACAATTATTCATCTTATAATATATATGAGAACCGGCCTCTAAAACGACACTTGTGTAACTGTTTTATTGCAAATGAAAGTCAACTAAGTAGGCCCAGTGAAGAATTTTTTGACATGTTGGTATGTTTGTAGTACTATCTTCATAATAAATTAAACCGGAAAAGTTGATTATATGTTGTAATCATATAATCATAATTATAATGCTTAAAATATTTTGATATACATATATGAATCTATTTATAGTACACTAGCGACTCACCCTCGCTTCGCTCGGGTTCGTTCCTAGTTACGTTTTAACGTTTAGTATAGATTTCTCTCAGAGATGAGATATTTCTCGCATTAAAAAGTATCCTATATGTTGACCCGGATAACTAGCTATCATTATACCAAACATCAAAGTCCAATAGTTTTCTCGTGATGCGTTCCCAGACAGACAGACAAAAAAATCTTAAAACCATAGAATCGGCCTCTGTATCGATAATAATGACTATTTCAGTAAGATCTTCCAAAAAATATTTAATGTACAGCTCGGTTAGAATTTTATTACACGAGTATGTATAGAGATTAATTTTTTCTATTTTATTTCGAAGGAATACTCGTAAATGCACAACTGAGTTTAATTTTTTTTTTACCTTTAAATAATTTTATAATATTTAAAAGTGAAAGACATTACAATAACTTTAATACACATTCCTAATGGTAATAGGATTTTTCGGCAATATTATTAAATTGCAATTTTACCTATATCCTCTACACTAATGTGTATTATGTATATGTGTATAATATTCAATTTTTGTAAAATAGTGGGTAGGCACTATCTGTAACAAGTATATAACGCCTTTGAGACGTCTAAAACCTTAGTCTCTCCCATGACCATGATTGCTGTAAAGCATTCGAAACGTCGGGAACCAAAAATCAAAATAAATCCGCGAAATAATCCGAAAAAAAAAGTTTTATTTAAAATATTCAAATATCGTTTAATTGAATGTGGTAAAAATAAAACCTTTAAATTTCAACGATTCGATGATAAAGCTCGGTATGTAATGACCGTGATATCTCACATATTTCTTCATAACCAAAAAGTGTTAAGAATATGAATGCCCTCCGAAATATTCTGGTCACTTGTGATGTTGCTATCATTCTCTCTGACATCTGTACTCACACCTCGTAAGCTCATTAATTTCAAGAGATGGCACGCAGAGATTAGTGGAAAGTGTATCGCTGAGTTTAGGTTAATGGTCCACTTGAGTTAAAGCTTAAGTTAAAGGAGCTTGATCATTTTTATAGTAGTTGCGTTTAAAATGAAGAAAAAAATATTACGTAAATCAGTGAACGTACTTATTTGATATGTATTTATTAACGTTCTTTTTACTGAGATTCTGTCGAGACTTGAAAATAGTAAGGAAATTATATAATATTAAAATTCTCAATAGTTTATAAGAGGTACAGTAACATTTCTCGCATACATATCGCTTCAGTTAATAATTACATATAGTTTAAATGATAGCTCCGCACTCAATTTCGATTGCATAGCGTAATGCTAAATAAACGGTGGTCGGTCAGCCTTTCAATACGACCTGCAACGCAACATCAAACGCGCCGCTCGATTCGTATCTCCAGGACGCAGATTCCGACCGGGTCACAGAATGTGCTCCGCCATATATTTTTTTCATCCCGTCATGTGCGTAACGCGGCAACCGGCTTACAACATCAACAGTTTTATCTGCAGATATTCTTGGTAATACAGCTATCAGTGTTTTAAGGTCGTGTTTGGGCTGTTCAATTTTCATTTCTTATGTCACTGTTGAAAATTAAAGCTTATTTTGAAATGTCTGCCTGATTTTAAGCAGACTTAAGTTTTTTTTTTTCTTTTTTAGATTAATTCTTTGAATAATATAAATATACAATGATAATAAAATAGATATTATGATAGTTTTTACAAGATAATAAAACTATCTAGATACTGTCGAGTCCTAACTTCTTTAAAGTAAAGAGCTTGTCATTCACTTTTCCATTACAATATACAATATATCACTTTTATATACATTGTATAATTAAATATTGTTATCTTAATAATTTCTTACTATTACACTACTGTCGTTAAATGTACATTTCTTTCCTCGGTTTCAAGATATAAAAGTAATTTTCTAGTTAAAGTTATTGCCGCAATTACATGTTGCGCATTACATATTATTATCAGGTTATTATTATAAGTATTTGCGAAAGTTTGTATGTGTTTTGTGTGAAGGTATCTGTGGATGTGTTTATTGCTCCTTCGCGCCGAAACTGCTGGACGGATTTGTATGAAATTTAGTACACAGACAGATGAATTTAGATAAAAAATACGCTAGGTACTATTAGACACCTAGATAGCCATATTTGTATTCAGCCTTTTTTTAACGTGCCACTGCTGGACAAGGGCCTCCGTTAAATAATAGGGTCTTTAGGCCATAGTCCACCACGCTGACCAAATACGGGTTGGCAGACTTCACATATCTTTCGAAAACTTCTTAGGTTCTTTCAGACATGCAGATTATCTCACAATGTTTTTCCTTCATCGTAAGGCAAGTGGTAATCATGTCTAAAATGATGCGCACCTGAAAATACCAGAGGTGCAAGACCCGGATTTTACCTGCTTCACTCGGTTTCCCAAGCAAGCGCAATACCAGTGGTCTACCACTGCCTAATAGTTATATATAAATATAATAACATATTTCCCCTTGCTTGTTACAGGTGAAGGCGGCGGGGGTGCGGCGCGGCGGTGCGCGCGCGATGCGGCGTCGCCCGCGCACGCGCACGCGCCGGCGCCCGCGCCTCCCGCGCCCCCCGCGCACGCCGTCAAGAACGAGCGCCTCAGTCCGCACGACTCCACTGCTTCCAGGTATATTATTTGACCTTTGTCAGCAAGGTAGTTTAAAAAAATACGATAGCAAATAAAATAGCCTATGTCACCTGGACAATAACGAATTAATTGACACCCCCTCATCAAATTTGGATAAGTACTTTAGGCTACTGTGGAACATAGACAAAATATAGGACTTGTGAATCAATTTACGTTGATCTAAAAAATTAGGCTTTATTCTCGTGACATTATATTCAAGATGGAATCGGACAAGCGCATTTGAACAGTTCATTCATAATATTTTAATTGTTATATGCATGTTAACTAAACGAAAATCTAGTATAATTTGTGGTAGTAATTGCCAGTTAGTCAGTTTCTTCATTCTGTGTGACATTGGCGAAGCAATCTATGCTCAACCGGCAAATTTTGAAGTTTAACAAGAAAACTGAAATGAAGTCAATCATTTAATTTATATAATTACAAAATAATGTATATCTTTTTGCACGTAGATCACGTAGCGTGACGCCATCGACGTCATCCTACCCGGGCACACCGCCAGAGCGCGGCAGCCCGCACGCGCCACCTGCGCCTGCGCACCCACCCCGCAACTACTCGGACATCATGCGTTCACTTGCCGCCCGATACAACACACACCCCTCTAATGAGTAAGTGCTTTAATATAATTTGATTCATCAACTATATTGTGATTTTATCTTACTTAATTCTACGCCCAAATAATTATATCATCTCAGACATATTTTATAAATCGCACATTTATTATTTATCGACAACATCATAGCGAGTATTTATATTATAGAAAACTCTTGAAAAATTGAAAGGTCCACCGACTCAATACATTAGATATTATTTTAAATAAACCTTACAGCCCACTATATAATTAATACACTGAAATCCTTATATTATATATGGATTTACACAGTAAAGAACAAAGTATGTGCGTTAAAGACGTAAACGGAATAATATATACAGGGCATTTCCTTAAAGATCCGCATTAAGTCGACACCGCGGGCAGGCATTATGTACGCTGCTATTAGCACTACACCTGACAACCTATCTAGGAATTAAATGCCCCACGATCGTAAATTCCATGTTCAAATGCATTTATTTTTACTTGCGACAACCGGGTCATTTGAAATTTATATATTTGCTTCAAAAGGCTCACATTATTCGCACCGTTTCAGCTGTCACCACTACATTATAATTTAAAGCGATGATACATAATAATCGTTGACAATTTAATAATCGATATTAAAATTTAAAATCATAACACTCGTTTTTCACACAACCGGTGTCAATGCATTCACAATATCATGCGACTCGCGGTTCAGCGACCGCCTAGTGATGCCTAAATTGATTTGCATATTAATCGATTCGATAACTTACGTTAAGTCGACAAATTTACATGATTCGTGAGAACCGAAGTTGTCCGCGTGAACTTATGTTATATTAATGAATTGCTCATCTCACGGGGCGCGGTCGGTGACCTCTGTCAATACCAATTACTAATTCCTATACTGATGATAAAGTAGACACACTGGAGCTTTGACGTCACAGAACAACACAGCAAACGCGTTTTTTTTTGTTTATAATAAATTTAGTAGCTTATATTATAATAATAAGCTTTATGCAATGGCTCGGTATGAACTGAATTAATCAATCCAATGAGATCCACTTCAAATTGATTCCTAACCTCTTGACATTTGAAAAAATTACTAGCCTAAAGCACTAATCAAGCCCATTATCTACGGTGTAATTATATTAGACGTTGTTGCGCAAACGCCGACATATTGCAAAGAAGTCGGCTGGTCCATTAATGTTATTGCAAATCAATAGGTTAACGATTCCAAAGTATTTACGAATTACATGCTCAATATTTTGATGACGTCACGCACTCTTAATTTGCGTCGATAGCTATATACCTACTATATATCGATGAATATTTAGAAGTAGATAACGTTTAAAAAACAATATAAGAACTCTAAAAACTGAAAACACTAACTGTATTGTCATACAATATCATTAAAGAGAACATGCAAGCATGGTATCAGTAGCTTTATTAGGATGGTTGGTCATCAAGACACTTGAATTCCTGACTAAAGTCCAATAAAGGAGCTTTACGCGTACTCCTCATCCGCACTCTGAACAATTGAATTGCGCCCCAGCAGTTATTGGGGAACTGCCTAGAGCATGGCATTTCACACGTTTAACAATAGTACCATTATTGTAAAGGACAATGGTAGTATCTTTATATTCCGCCATGTTATATGTTAAAGTTTGATAAATTTCCAAAAAGTTGGAAACCTGCTCTCCTTTTGTACATGAATCAAATTTAAATTGGTTCTTTGCTAGATTGCACATTTTAGGCAACTTTTGATTTATTAACAATTATAACTACGAGTATAATAGGCGATGAACAGCTACAAACAAGATTTTTTTGTGTATACCTGTAGCGTTAGTAATGTACTAGTCTGGTGGATATATTCTTTAAAGAATATCTTTAAGCAATATTTTGATTCTGTTTTCCTAAATACTCATTTGTTTCAGCTATTTCCACCGAATAAATGGGTACGGCGTGGAAAGAACTCCAGCGCCAACACAGGCCGATGGTAGTGACGTGGTCGTTGGCGGTTTATTTGCGAAGTTAGCGAAGCAACAGGGAGGCCCACCACGGCTTCCCGCTTTCCCTGTTATGCTAGACATGAGTTCCACAAAGGTAAGATAAATAATCCATACTTCCATACTTATATAATAAATGCGGAAGTAACTCTGTCTGTTACTTTTACCTTCACGCTTAATCAGCTGAACCGATTTAGATGAAATTTGGTATGTATAGTTTGAGATATCCCTTACGGGTAAATCATCCCTTACGGGGGTGAAAAGGGAAGTGGAAATTTGTATGGGGAATCAATCATTTCTCAAGTAAGGTAAGGTACCTATCAAACCTATGTATACATAGTTTATCTATTCCATGCTAAGCGCCAAAACGTACGTAGGGACGAAAAATACATACCATTTTTATCGAACTCTGACCCCATATGAACAATATATCTGCCAAATTTCAAGATTGTACCATTTAAAATTTCTGAGATTTCGTGAATAATATGTGTTATTTTGCTTTTATATATGGTTAATTTATGAAAGTAATTTATTTAAATTATTTCATAAAACGATAATTAGAGGTAAAACATAAAAAAAAATTTTATTTATTGGTCTTGAGGAAGAGGAAGAATAATTATAATAATTGTTCATATATATTCCAAGCCATATTTAAACGTGTTCTTCCTTATAACGCCCAGTGTTACTTTGAATCCTAAACAGTATCATAGCTGACCTTTGTTATATTATAAAGTGAATAAGCGCTATCAAATGATATTCTACAGTCAAATACAAAAAGATAAATTACGCCAGCTTAAATGTAAGAAGTTTCTTCTGAAGTGTCAGTGCCATGACTTCCACAGTATATACACTGTAGGAAAAAACATGGTGAAATAATTTGATAAGTTCTCGTAATTAACTAACAAAAACATTTTTATTTTAAGATATTCATAACATATTATATTTAAGAGTAAACATATTTCAAAACAAAATATTTCTTACATTTTTCCTTTCGCTTATCATTTAATTGAAATTGCGTGTATCTTGGAAGGATGCGTGTAATAAAAAATGAATAGTTATATGACACGTGTAACTAAAATAACGAAATCTCGTTACGAAATCCAACGTTCTCGCAAAACTCTTTAAACGTGTTAAGAAAATATTAAAACATTGTTTTACAATATCCGTTCATTACGACGTAATGGTCATCACTTGGAGCAATGCCACTGCCCCTATGAAATAATTTACGCTCAGCTGACTGCTCATTTCATAAGTAACTCTTTAAAATTCATTAGTAATTATTTATTCTGTGCTCACTGACCTTCCCGCTGTAATTACACATCTGTACCCCGACTCATAGTTCACGGCTGTGATTAAAATGTTTCGGGTATCGTAAAATTCATTCGGTGCTATCTTATTTTAGGATCTTCGCGCCGGTTGATGTTAATTCGTGCTTCTTTAAATCATAATGCGCGATGAGCACTCGCTTCCTTTCCAGTAGTAATGGCAATTAAACCTGATGAGGCACGTGACCTTTACACTTCCCCCAGTCTATACTGCATAGATAAGACGGAGAGAGTGCTAATTGCGAGGCGGTTGTTACCGTCTGCGCACGCGCACAATCGCAGGGTACTAGTGGTCTCCGCCCCCAGCCGCGGCCAGCGAACCGTCTCGGCTCTCCACTGTAAAGCGAACTGGAGCTGCACTAATTGGCAGAGGCACGCGCCGCGCATGCGCGCCCCGTAACACGCTAGTGATGGGATGTGAAATCGAACTGTTCTCAACTTTTTCAACCAATGGTTTTTAATACAGAACAATGCACGCGATGTCTGTAGCAGTTTTTCACGCTATATATATATCTAGATGTAACCTTCCAGTAAATTATGAAATTTTTTACGCTAAATAACAGTAATTTATCGCATTGATTGATAAGATTTTTTTGTATCGCTGCCGGGGTAAAGTTGAAACTTAATTCAACAATACTAATAGTAATTTAGAACGTGATCTATCAATGTAGTACAATGGTGTTTGCTTTCTAAAATCAGTATCGCTACAACAGCATCTGACACTTGCTCGCGATATTAACATGATTTGTTACATTTCTCTTTGTACCTTTACACTATAAATAGTCCAGTTTAATTTATTTTCACCTGTGAAGAGAAACGGGAGCGCGCTCGGAAATAAATCGTGAGATTAATGGTCTCGGCGTCTGCCGGCGCGCACGCATGTACCCGTTCACTTCACGCGCGTCTCATTTTGAATTTAATTCTGAATAAGTCTTCTTACGCCTCATTTTATTGCAAATGGCAATTAAAAAAGATAGATTGCAGTTTGACCCGCGAGCAGCGAGCGTGACGGCTCAAAATGTTATTATGATGAATGCCCGCCACTTACGGTCTTGATCAGATAATAGGCTCTCCGTGTTTGCTTAACGCTACCATTCGACGTGCTACCGAGTAATTGACCCTGTCCGCGTAAGTCACAACTTGCGTGATCTCTGTAGAAGTTAGAAATGTTTTCAGTAATATTTTAATTTTATTAAACTAACGACTGCTTATTTACTATAATAGTATTCTAAAATATAGGCATAGTAAAGCTTTTTTAAAGATAATTAATTTGTAAATTTACTTAACACAGTCAAGTTTACTAGAAATCCTCATGGCGGTGTAAAAATTACTATCGTAAAATAAATAATACTTATATGTTGTATCTATCTATATACGATAGATACAATGATAATAATCATAATATTGTCACCAGACTCTATTAGCAATATCCCGAGTGGGTCGCGGAGGTAGATCGCGACGCAAGCGTGTCGGCGCGGGGGTCACAACGGAACACTCTCCGCTAGATCTCTCCGCGGCGGGGGAGAGTGCAGCGAAACGCGCCCGACTATCCGCCAGCCCTAGCACGCGGAGCGACGGAGACGAGAGGGACAGAGTATCAAATGAAGGTAACCAAAGTAAATTATTTATTGGACTACTATTATAATTGCGAAATTTTGTATGTGTGTATGTTTGTTTGTCTTTGACACTAAAACGGCTTAGATTTTACCTGGAGTAACATATAGGCTATAGTTTGGCACCCAGGGATGCATCCGAGCGAAACGAGTTTCGTTCATTTTATATAATTACATAAAAAGCCATATAAAAAGATTTAAGTGTAGTTTTTTATACCCAATATATTTTCCTCTTTTCAAACTCATTCTATAACATTCGACCTCTACAGTTTTATATATATATATATATATATATATATATATATATATATATATATATATATATAGATGAAGATAATAGATTCCTTAAACGTGGTTCTGAAGTTCTCATAACGTGGTACGAAAATTATCATACATAAAGTACAGTTGAGATACACTTTTAAATGGGAATTCTTACAATTGTAAAATATCGATGATCGTCTAACATTCGAAATGGATATAATAATAAATTATTGTTAAATATATGATGTTAGAAGTAAAACTAACGTATAATTTTTGAGCGGTAAAATCAGCAGCTGTGGTAATATAAACTAGTTAAGAAAACATTGGTTAATAAAAATTAATTATCCTATCATAACTGAAGCGAGATTACAGAGAACAGTTAATTCATCAGTGGAGGAGATATATGCACTTAATTATGAGTTAAATACTCGGTTGTGCTGCATGAAATAGGGAGCTGAAAAAAATTAATAACAATATCAAAAATTAACAAAAAAGATATCTTGGTTATTATAAAAGATATTGTAATAGCGCGATGAACGTACCGACATTGACTTTTACTGTTCTGCGGAGCGTTTTAACTTTATCTTTTCGAGGTTCAAATATTTAGATTCAATAAATACAGAAAAATGTACGTATTTAGAGTTGAACATGAAACTATCAGTTTTGATTATATTTTTCATAAAAAGATTACTATTATAAAAATAGAATGTTTGTTGCATGTGTGTCTGTATGTTTGTTTCTCTTTTGCAGTAAAACTGTTGGACGGTTTTAGATGAAATTTAGTAAACAGATAGACAGATCTGAAATGACACATAATTTTTCATGAGAATTATAAAATATTCTTAAGCTAATAATGTTCTTTTATCGCCAGACCGGAGTGAGAGTCGCGAATGCCTGTGTTCGGAAGCTCGAGCGAGACTCTCCGCGATGACTGTAGACGATGTGTGCGAGTTTGTCGGTACCATAGACATCTGCGCTGAATATGCGTCGGTAAGTATCTTACTTAACTAATGTAAAATAATACGAACTTTTTATGAATTTGGTTATAGTTAATAGTAATACAGAGTACCTATCAGCATTAACAATTTAAATTCATGAAAACCGTAGCCTGAGCGAAGAAAAACGGGTCACTAGTATAAAATTCCTTTAGGTAAATCTATCTTAAGTCGACACAAAAAATATTTTTTAGTATGTTTTTTTTATACTTATTGTACATACATATGTCTATGGCTAAATGTTTTTTTCTTTAATTTTTTCCACTATGAACAATTTATATTATTCACATAAATCAAATAGTCGTAATGGCGTGTGGTCGCCATTAATATATTCAACTGGATTATAATACGATATTAACAGTCGGTACATCGTAAAATAAGCGCGCACCTGTAAACTGTAATTATAATTAATTGCTCGATATAGCGATACCGATTAAAATTACGCACTTGTCTTTGATTTCTATAGTCGCAAAAATACCTCTTAGCTACGTCTAGCTCAAAATATGTTCATAAATTATTTAAAAAAAAATCTTTTTAAATTAATCTATATTAATTATTAACACATCATAATTTTCTAAATTTTCTGTACAAAAATATTGTTATTCCAAGCTGTAAATAAATATTACATAATATTGGATGTAGATTTTTTATGTACACGTATCGATTAACTATCGATATTGTTAAAATTGATCAACTACAACTCGGTAGATGCCATTAGTATAGGTATGTCGATTAATTAATAATTGATATATTCACAATATGACGTAACTGATAGAATAAATTATCTGTAAAAACTTTTAATTGAAGAAAGGCACGCGTTTATTAGATATGCCAATTACCCTACCGCTCATAATTGTTTACATACTGCGCTTTAATTCGATTTTGAGTGAAAGGTAGCAAGATGTGTAACAAGCATTTATTGTATTCATTAAATTAATTAATCCAAGCTCTAAGTTTGTGTTACATCAGCAATTATTTACTAGATTGCAAAATTTTCTGCGTTCTTGATCAATTTCAAAACTAGCTTACCCGACGAGTAACGTCCTGTCCAAATTCCGATATTTTGATATTTATACAAAAAGCATTTTTAGTTGTACCCAAATTTAGCAGGGTTCCGGGCAAGTTTTCAATTTTTCCCCTTTAAAAATATTTCTCGAGCTATTACGAGCTTTTAAAAGAAAAAAAAGCCAATTCAGTCCAGCCGTTCTAAAGTAATGCGCTTACCAACGAACAGTATTTCATTTTTAATTTTATGGACTATGTTTTATCCGTGTGGTCGGTGCAAATTTAATTAAGATCCCAGTTTTTAAACATGACCTAGGGCACAATAATATACCTAGGTATGATTGAATCATAAATCATATAACATGATTTTTTGTAATGTTGACTTGTATGTTCCTGCTATATCTCTATATAAATATATAGGTATATACATACATATCAAATAAAATATGAAGAATATATGTATTATATAGGTAATATACATATGTAAGGCAAAATGCTCCCATCGGCTATAAAGGAAACGTGAGAAGTAGTGTAATAACGTTATGTACGAAAGCACTAAGCCTTCGACAGTGCCTTCAAACTATTTTATTCGTCTGGCCTCGTTCTATTAGGTGTATGTCATATTTGTTAAACCGATACCGGTAGTAAAATGACTAACGTATTGAATATTAACAGGCTGCGGCATAGAATTGTATACTGGCAATTCAAATGTTATGATCCTAAATATATCAGTGTATCTGATAGTAGTATTCAATGAAAATAAGGTCATCTCGCAATAATTTGACAAAAAAGCGGCGCAGAGTCACGGTAAATAGTTACTGAGATAAATATGCAAAACACTATCGAAGCGAGACAACCAGGCGACTGCATCTTGTTAGAGTGGAGCGTATAGTGGGGTATAATTATGTATTAGAATCAATGAAATTAATAATTTATGAATGGCCATAGGTTTTTATGGAATTAATAGGTTGTGGTAGCCCAGTGGTGACGCGCCCGCTTAGGAAATTGAGTGAAGCGGGTTCAAGTCCCGGGTCTCGCAACTCTGATATTTACATGTGCGAATCAATTACAATGTAATTACCACTTGTCTTACGGTGAAGGAAAACATCGTGAGGAAACCTGCATGTCTGAGAACCTAGCAAGTTTTCGAAAGGCATGTGCAATCCGCCAAGCCGCACTTGGCCAGCGTGGTGGACTATGGCCTGATCCCCCTCGTATTCAAGGGAGACCCCTGCCCAGCAGTGTGACGTTAAAAATGACTGACTTCATAGGTTTCTCAAAGAAATTTAAAATTTTAAAATATTGTAAAAAAATCCTCTAAAACTATAATAATGATAAGTTATATAGGTTCTTATACCTTGCGCCTCAATATTTTGATCATTCATATTTTAAAGTGATATATTCTTCATCCAACGTCTAAGTTCGTCTCATAAATAGTTAAGCATAGGCCTTTATCCATAGGCATTAGGCAATGAAACGCTTTTGGCACAACAAAGAGCGCCGTGATGCGAACCGCCATAATAGCCCTTACACAATACTACGACGTATATAATCTGTGCCAACTGACGTGGGAAACGACGAGGATTTAAAATTTCCATAATATTTGTATATCAAAATTGCAAAATGAAAGGAGAGTGGATCTCGCAACAACAGGAGCTCAAGTGTCGCGATACACACTGCAAGGAAATGTAACGAGGAACGCTATGAATATATTAAAACATTGACACATCTAGTTACTGTGTTACACTTTCGATATTGCTACGGTGACCTATTATAGTATTTCTTACATTTAAATCATTTAGATATAAACAATATGGTTCCCGTGAAATGTATTATAACTATTGTTAATGTCTTAAGTAAAGCGAGGGTGTATCGATTGTTATAAATTAATAGGGAAAAATTAAAAAAAAATGTAAGCAGACAGACATGATAGCATCGATTATGTTTATAATATTTCATTATAAGCACCCCATTCACTATAACAGTATGTTTTAAGCATACAGTAGCCGGGGTACACGCTAGCTGTTGTGTTTATGGCGATGGTGTCACGGCGGATTGCAACGGATAATTAATAGTCCCGCTAATAATTAATAATTTCACTTAATAAAGTTGATTAATGCACCGATACTCCTCCACTAAATTAGATTACCGTAAACGTCGGTTACTCACAATTAATAATAATTAATTGCCAAGGAAATTTGTATCGGTCGAGGTGAGCTTAGTTTGAAAGCGTAAAAATATTATAATATATTTTTAATTAAATATTTATATCAGCTGTAATGTTCATTAACATCTGTACAAACGTGTGGTTTTAATTGCATCTAAGCCATTATAGCTTTATCTATGCAAACAATTTAAAGTTAAAAGTTCTTTAATGAATTAATTTTTTGTAATAGATATATGTTAATTTATCAACAATCCTATTCTTATTACAATATCAAAATAAGTTTTATGAGTAAAAATATTCCAATCGTACATTAAAGCATAGCTTGAAGAGAATTTTCGAAATTATTAGAAAACAATATTGTTTTATTATATACATACATTTTAGTTGGAGTAAACGTTAAGCTAATCTAAGCAATATTGTCTGTTGCTGCTTGGTTGTGCAACTCGACCTAGTATCCTATTTCCGAAAATTATAGCGCCCACATCAAATAATTCAACAGTTTACGATCATTTTTCACCGAAACTCGTGATTTCATCTGACCTAACCATAAATTGAACCAGCGCCATCCATCCCTGTCTGCGTCAAACCTTGCGCCTGCGCAGCACTTGCGCAAGAGTTCGTGCTGAGCGCGCAACAGCATGCTATTGTGGAAAAGACCTAATTCATCCAACGCCAATACATTCATAAATCTTGATTAGTTTTACCCCAATTGGCAGAATGAAATATTTTGTTGTGTACATTTTTTTGAGTTGTTATTAGTATTACCTAATGAATTAAGTTTATTTTAAGCATTTTCTCACTTTAAATATCTCAACTCATAAAAGTAACTAAACACATGGAAAAAAATCCAAATTTCGCTATTGTCTATGAAAGCTTTAAGATCAACATTCAACATAAATAATACTAATAAATTATTCACTTTAGCTTATATTTTCTAACAATCTTATGGGCATATTTTTTGTTTTTCAAATTTGATATACCTAAAATATTCCATACCCATCGGCTGCATGTTATCGTCTTTCGATCTAAAATCTAGATGCACTTAATCCTAATTGCGTATTGTCACCGTAGCGAGCGCGTCGCTCGTGCGCTCGTGAGCTGCGCCTGCGCAACGCGTGATTTATATAAATTATACCCAATATATGACCGATATAAAACGTATAAATTGTAGTGCAATCTTCTCAACGACATATTAGTACAGATAGTATGAATAGTGTTTTAGTGAATTATTCTTTTTGTAATAATAAAGGTGGTCGATTTATTTATCCCTGACATGACTGACTATATGTGCGATCTCTAACGGTGGTCTTCTTTGAAAATTTCTTTATTAGATATAGATTTGACATAAACTCCATACAAATTGTGTCAAAGCCCTACAGCTAGTAACTGGAATACGCCGTAAGCCATATACAGCAATAATTAAATTTTGTCTTCCGCAAGACATGTAACGTAAAACTAAAGATAAAATAACTTTTAATTAGTTAAAATAAAATGTATTATTTGCCTTATATGACTAATAGAGACTTATATCATAGTAGCTATTATTATTTTATTTGCATCTGTACCTACTACCAACAATATAATGCCAACAATAGGAACGTGACAAAAATTGGTGGACAATCATAATCATGTCACGGAATTACTATTAAATATATAGAATTTACGCCTATGACTTACCTACTTATGGGCTTCTACTTGGGTAACTCACTTATGTAATTAGCTGTTAATCGAGAAAAGAACGTCAATTTTCTGCCTAACGCTACTAAGCCTAATATAATTTAGAAGAGAAATGAATACGATTGGTTAATACGTTACAATTAACAAGTTAAGGTAGGACTTACCGCACGACTCACGAATGTTTCAACTCTTGAGAGTAATTGATTTATGTCCAACGCTATTAGCATAATAGCTAAACTTTAAATTCTTAGTTATAATTATAGACAGCGATGTTTAAACTGATTTTATGTATGAATGTACATCTTTAATAAATATTGAAATGGCTTTTTGCATGTACATATGTATATTAGTTATATATTCTATATCACAGCAAGATTTAACAACTTATCCAATTATATTATTAAAATATGTTGTGCAACCGTCAACGCAACTGTCCTTTGTGCCGGCCGGCGATTGTGCAAAACGACTATGCACTTATTGCATTGTCCCTAGAAAGTATCGGAGTTATATCTATAATGTAACTTGTATGTTCTTAAGAGGGTATAAACTAGACAGTTTATGTGTTAATGGCCTTATAATAGTGTCTAAGCAAATGTAAGTTTTAAAATTAAAAATATCTTTCATGAATTTTGTCTCGAAGCCTTCGTCGTCATTCCCTAAATTAACATTTGCTTCGTAAATCATGTCCATATATTTATCTATCCTATCTATTGTTAAATCTTTTGAATCATAAAAAAATGGTAGAATTTTTGTTATATTTTTACTACAAAAATAAATATTATTCGGTAATGGTGAGATAATAAATATTTAAGAATATCAAATATTCCTTCTCGGAAAATCTCAAGGTTAAATAGAAAATGTAAAGACATACGTACATTTATGATAATTATAACAAACTTGTACGTCAATAGGATATAGGAATATTTGAAGACAATTGATCAATATCAATCGGAACCAAGTCACGCTTTGCTCCAATCAAAATGCCACACACGGCAAGAAGACACTATAATTTTATTTACCATTCAACGTCCACATATCGTCATCACCTCGAGCCATACACGACTAAACCAAATTAAAGCTAGATGAATAAGCTTGCTAATACTTTAAATACGCATTTTGCTTTGTCTCACAATTTATAGATAAAGAGCTAGCGACCAAAATATTTCAATTATATTTTCAATATAGTTAAAATTTTGATACATAATATCTGTATTGAGCGTCTTATACAAGGATGTGTATTTTTTATTAACTTAAAATTTTAAATTCTATGAAAACGTTAATTAACCTACGTTAATGCCTTAAATCCAAAACAAAGTAAATACTAAGAGAATCACTTTCACCATTATTCAATACACAATATTTAAGTCATGAATTTCTTACCAAAAAAATATAATTGAAATTTTAAGAAAACTTAATATAGAAAAGAAGTACAACACTATAATATAATGTCTTCTTGATATAAAGTGAAATGAACGAACGGTATGTCCGCTCTCGTCTCATAATAATAGTTCTAATACGATACTAGTCAAATAAGGTTGAGTTCTGACAAAATAATTACAGTAATAATGATCGAAATCAATGTTTTGATTTTGAATGTCCATGGCGATGGAGTGGTCGCGGTCATCCCGGACGTGTTGGCGATCCGTTGCGCAAACCAATTGTCCGCTCGATTTCACTTTCCCTGCTTTAAGTTTTATTATATTATTATGTTTCGCCTGTTCATTAGATTTTGTCACGGCATTTTTATATACTATCAACTTTCTTGTAAAATAATGTTCACGCTGTAAACAAGTTAATGTTTGTGATATGAAAGTTTTAAATAAAATATATGTAATAAAATATCTATTTCTACATATATTTATAATAGAATTTGTAGTGTTTAATTTATTTTTGTTCATTATAATTTAATAAGATTTTTATTACAAGTATTAATTTTACAGTTATATGTTATATATCTAAAATTGTTAATGTTGTACTATTATTATTGATGAAATAATTCATAGCTGTTATCACAAGAGTACTTACTGTAAAAACACTTGTGAAAACACTTACAGTGGTTCTCAATAACATATCTATATGAAGTTTTTTTTTTTTTTATTGAGAGATAGGCATTTGTTAAGCCCTATACAAATCATATAAAATTCCTATCGATTGTTAGAAAAATCGCTGATGGATTAGTAATTGGAGTCATTTAATTTTAAAAAATGTAGGTGGAAAATTGATAACAATTAATACTGTTAAATAATATTGTATCTAGCTGTTGTTTAAGACAATTTTCTTAAAATCTTAATGGCGTGTATAGGATTTAACTTAGTTGTTCGGTTGTGGGTGCTTGCACAATCAGATTTTGATACATAATATCTGTATATTACATATATTTTATTTTTTAAATTTTAAATAAGAAATGTTAAGGGTGATAAATATCCAAAAATTACAATCTTTTGTAAGTCTTTTCAACAAAATCCAAAAATTTTGAACAGCCTCTTCTGCATCACTCTTATTGAACACAAGTTCTGGCCATCAACCGTTTAAGCCTAACAGTGATATATAATAAATAAATTCTCAAACTATTTATTTAGATGATAGCTAAAGTAGAATAATTTTGAAACATTCGAAACGACTTCGTTAATGATTATTTCTGTACCCTAATGTGTTGCATATTGTAACACTTGTCTGGCTGTTTATCATTAGCTACTTAGCGTACACTTTCGTTTTAACGCGTGAGTCGTGAGTACTAAATATATTCGATTTATTATATTTAGTGTAATACCCTGAATAATTATTTATTATCGCTCAGAATGGTAATTTGGCTAACGTTTAATGAATGTCTTGTGATAGTATAATGGTTTTATGCCTTCTTATGAGGACAAATGTGATGTATCGAGTAGATTAGAATGTTTATTATCCGACGTCATAATAAATTAATACGGTAACAAACAACACATCAATAAAAATGTCGGTATTAGCAATAAAAAATATGTTAAATACATACATACATTAAAATAAAATTCATTTGATAATAACATAAGAAAGTAGAATATATTTACGAGTTACTATGGATCAAATCCTGGTTAACTGTAGTTGTTTCCAACCATTTTACGTATTACAATAAAGCTTGTCGTCCACTTAATAACAAAAAAAGCTAAAAAGAATTTTCTTAATGTAATGATATTGTATAAAATAGTTACTGTAATGAAGTTTATTACATTATAATTAGGTAATATATAAGAGATGCTAAACATAGGAATTAATGTACCTTAATATTTATTCAAAAGAAAAAATATGTTTTATTATTAATTTGTATATATTGTATTCATCCCCTTTTAATGTCCCACTGTTGGGCACGAGCCTCCCTATAATCCGAGGAGAATCACCATAATCCACCACGCTGGCCAAGTGCGGGTCGGTGGACTTCACATATCTTTCGAAACCTTGCCAGGTTCTCTCATACATGCAGGTTATTAATTTAATATTATTTATTTTATCAATAATAATTAATTTTATAATAGTATCTCCTGTCTCTTCTTACGCAATACGAGACTAAGTTTATTAAAGAAACATAAGAATGTGAATGAAGAATTCCACAGCCTCAAAGCCTGAGGCAAACGGCCTTAGGTTAAAAAAGATGTGTATATACATAAACGAGCAAAGCAATAAACATAAAAACCGCTCTATTAGAATGTGTTGTTCTGTCGCCGAATAAATTGTAGCTCATTTGCGTTAGTTACGGCTAATTCGGTCGACACCAGCTCGTGCTGTCTAACTGCGGGACGGATTTATTACTCCGACTTGATAAGCGGGGCGCTCGATTTTATGCGATTTTCTCTTTCGAAATAAAATCTTCGATTTACCAAATGTTTTATATAAGAGTAATGTCTTTGCTAAGTTAACGTTTTAAGATAAATATTTATATTTAGTTAAATTTGCAATAACACGTGTTAGATAAAAGAAGAAATTCTTTTGGATTTTGACGTCAAACCTTATTTTAAAAAGTCGCGAAATGTATATTAATGCAGAGCCTTTTGTAATATAGTATAAAAAATGTATATAATAATAATTTGGTTGATATTTTCTTGATAATTGTTACGATACTTTGAAAGTATCCGAAAAATAATTAACAATTTGCACAATTTAGATGTTTGTCTCTCGTGTTTCATAGAAGATTTAGTACATCATAATTACGAAACTGGAGCACTACTAAGCTACTCGGAAGCATTCGCATCGATTACTTCAACTTGTAAACTAATATTACTAGCTGATAAATTGTTTAATAGTTGGTAGAATTAATATTATACGTGCAAATGTTCTTTGCACTTATAATATTAATATTGTTTTTGTATCAAAAGCTTATATAACCAAAAGTTTATTTTAAAGCAGAAAAAAGCTGCAAAAGTTGCCACTTAAACTTAAAAAAGAGCTTAACCCATGAGAGAGTCAAATCCGCGATTATATAATAGTAATAAATAAAGTAGACTGATATTAAAAAATACCGTCTTTACACTTTATGTAAGAAAATTTAAATTAGTAAAATTCTTGATAAATGACTGAAGCGTAATTATTATCAATCAGACAGGTAACGTTAATACATCTTATAGATTTATTTCGCATATGACACCTGTCAGCTGACAGTAGATGGGAGATTAATTATTTTTAAAGTTACAAAGGCGACTTGTGAAACTGTATCGGTAAAGTAAGTATCAGTGACAATACTCGTAGAATATGGCACACCGGTATTGCATAATAAATTAGTGGATATATTATATGATCAAACGAACTTCTCAAGTGAAGTTCGATCATTATTATATGAGTCGCTTCATTCGAAGATATAATATAACCAGGTAAATTTGAAGGTAGTCCTTTTAACCTACAAGGTAGCTTTCGCACACATTTAAGAGATTTTTTAAAAAAGTCGATACATATATCGATTTTTAAATCAATTCATTACTCGTCAATGTCTACATCCCTACTACTCAGTGCCGTCATTCTTTTAGAGATTCATACCACCAATAAATACAAAACTAAGTTCGGGAACGGGTTGGGGGGGTCCTTATATCTTCGAATGAAGCGACTCATATAATAATGATCGAACTTCACTTGAGAAGTTCGTTTGATCATATATTATATTTCTTCGCTTCATTCTTCAGATATAATATAACCAGGTAGATGTTTAGAGAAGTTTTGTATTTATATCCATCAAATCAACCAGTATCAAGGGAGTAAATTTAAAATGTATTACCAACTATATTATATTAACTATATAATATAATAATGTGAAAAGTTTAAAAGATATATCAATACTAATATTATAAAGCTGAAGAGTTTGTTTGTTTGTTTGGTTGAACGCGCTAATCTCAGGAACTACTAATCCGATTTGAAAAATTCTTTTTGCATTAGGTAGCCCGTTAATTGAGGAAGGCTATAGGTTATATCATCCCGGAAAAATGTACGGTTCCCTTGGGATAAATTTATTTTTGTCTAGGGACGAACCCGAAGCGAAGCGAGGATGAGTCGCTAGTTACACATATATGCCGCACAATGTAAACATGTAAACGCATGTTGTGGGTACCGCGGCAACCAGAATAAAGACCTTTCTGTAACAAGATTTTTCACAATAAAAGGTTTCCATATTAATTCAGACTTATTCACCATCGTTATGAACGGATGCCAGGCCTGAAATGACAAAAAAGAATTTTCATATATAATATTTCGAAGATACTTTAGAATAATTGGAAAAAAAAAAAGAAAAGCATAAAAGTATTTAGTATTCTAGTTTATTGTGAAAGCATCAATAACTAGAGAGTACGGATCTTTTTTCTATTAAAATATAGCTCTGTTATTTGGCCCTGACCATAGAAGTAAACAAATTAATTTTAGATTTTCTTAATTGTATTAATATTCAATTAAGAGCTAAATTAGACAATTCACTTTTTTTTTTCAGATTATTTCCAGCTTTAAAATTTTCTTTCGTGTTTTTAAGCCAAATAATTCTTTTTTGATTTTTAATATATTGTGACTTCACGAGCTTAGATCTTCTAACGAGGGACAAAGTTTTAACTTTGTTTCACAATAAACAGAATTTTATACCTTTTGTAAAACGATTATCTTTATATAATATATAATACTTATATTTTAATATAGATCCAGACACCTTTAGCGGCATAACGTGCATCAAATTTCAATTGCATATTACTTCAATTGATGAAATTTCCTGATAAAATATTTTTGCAAATGTAAAATATTTTTTGTTAAAAAATATTCATGGTTTTATGACATTTTTCGGTTCGCAAAGAAATGGTTGATTAATGAGCCAAACATGAATCAAAATTTTCAAAGTGACAAAATTTTCAAAGTGCAAAATCTTAAAAATGTAACAGTTTTAAAGAAACGTTTTGGCTTTCATTATAGTTATTTCTAATACAAAGAACACAGAGCCTGATTAATGAGTTCAACACTTTAGTAAATGTTCTATGGGCTACTGAAAGGCCGTAGGGTATATTACTAAATTCATATGTGATCAAATTGAATTCTCTTGTTCTCAAATTGAATTCGTCTTCAATTTGAATACTGCACATAGTGTTATTTACTGTACTCATGTTTGCTTTCTCAAAAATAGATAACAAATTTGAAGGTAGGTATATCAACTTGTGTTACTAGCGTTGTTGTAAACAACGAAAGAATTAAAATTAAATTAATAATTTTTTTTTTTTTTTTTTTTTTTTTTTTTTTTTTTTTTTTTTTTTTTTTTTTTTTTTTTTTAGAATTAAAATTCTAGCAATATGGGAAAATTCTACCTAAATTACAAAGTTATATTACGTTTGTAATATTAAGTAAGCAATGGTGAGAGAGGCTGTTAGCGTGAAGTACAGACTTACTGGCGAGATGCAGACGGCCGCGGTTTGTTTGAGCGCGCAGCGCTGAACATTTGCCGAGCTGGCATCTGGCGGTTCAGAGGGCCTCTGCTCGGGCCTTTGCACCTCTCCTGCTGTTTTGCTGATAACACAGGGGTCTGTTCCAGTTTTCCTGACAGGCCACGTATACGTTGCTAAGTTTATTAGTGAAAAACGTCAGCATTCCATATTGATCGTAACTTTTTAACTTAATTATCGTTTAATTTTATCATTTACAAGTACTACTGTTGATCAGCTTCTTGACAATCGTCAATGAGATTAGAGAGGTATTAGAAATTGCCTCATTATTTAATTTTTGTGCTAACAGAAGGTAAATTTAAATATATAAGTAGGTAAAAATAAAGGTACCTAATCTTTTAATAGATTATGTTTAACCTCTTTTATTATATTTAAGAATAGGCTAAAATTTGCGCCAAAGTACTGTGAATTTCCTCAACAAATGAATCATTTTCAGTCTCCTTTCATAGTGCTATGAGAACTTCTGTATCGAATACTGTACCAACATTGGGACCACCATTTTTGAAAAACGAATTTCTGCGCTAGGCATAAAAGTGTCCTGATCGGAATTTCGAATTGTCATTAATTTTAGCCTCATTAATGTTTTGATCTAGAATACGTCGCTCAGTAATGAAAATTACGATGGTTAGGTACCTTTGTGTTTAACATACAATTAACCGCCAGGTTAAAACTTATGTGGGTTATTGCAAAATAATAATGTGTCGTTATTACTTTTTGAACATGTTATAAAATTAATAAAGCCGTCGTGTTAACTCACGGTTAACCGCCAGGCAAAAACGTTCGAAATAAACATTACAATATAAGGTATAAATTATATATTTTATAATTTTCAATTTTATACGGCCATCGTGTTAACGCACGGTTAACCGCACGGCGAAAATGTTCAAAATGAACATAGTACCATATAAGGTTTAAATTATATATTTGATAATTTTCAATTTTATACGGCCATCGTGTTAACGCACGGTTAACCGCCAGGCGAAAATGTTCAAAATGAACATATTACCATATAAGGTATAAATTATATATTTGATAATTTTCAATTTTATACGGCCATCGTGTTAACGCACGGTTGACCGCCAGGCGAAAATGTTCAAAATGAACATATTACTATTACTAAACTAAAATTACTATTGTGGGTCATAATAAATAAATATGTTGGGACATTAATACACAGAACTATCTAGTTCCATGGTAAGCTACGAGGCTATTGTTATGGATACCAGATAGTTGATACACTACATATATATAACTTTAAATACATACATATTACAAATACAAACACCCATAACTGGATTACAAACATTCGTGCTTATCGCACAAATGAATGCCCCCAGCGGGACTTGAACCCGCGACCGTTGGCACAGCGAGTAGGTAGCACTACAAACTGAGCCAAACACGTCGTCATGAACAATGTAAGAAATAGATCATATGTAGTCGTGAAATGTATGGTGTCAATTTTTTTCCTTTTTATTGTGTTTGAAATTTATATAAACAAAATAATAAAAAATTGCATCACAATGGTTTATATGACTTTATTATACATCTGGCCAAGTTTTCTTACAACAAAATGTTTTATATATTGTTTATTGATTATTATGCTCATTTTTGCGGTTTAGTCCGATAGAATCAAATGCAATTATCGAGTATCGAATACCACAAATACCTCGCATTAAACGAATATCGTAAAGTATAATAAAAAAAATTATAAATAATTGCTCAAACACATGTTCTGGATAAAACACTGAAACAAGAAATTCCGAAATCTGTAACTTTATCGGTCTGATATAAAAAAGTAAAGTCAATAAGAGTCAAACGGCATACACGATGCGCTAGGACGGTCATCGGTGTCTTAAATCAATAGTCGTTTATTGCGGGCATCTTTCTTAACAAGACCACTAACTACTAACTAAGTCCGTTCGTCTGTCCATAGGTCGTTAAATGGATAGCCGGACTGGTTATATAGACGTATGCAGTTTAACCATGTGACCTCCACTCCTGTGAAGCTAGTAAATAAATAATCCTACACAGCCAACTACAGGCACTTACTAAGGACCCAGTGTCGGGAGTAAAATAAACACAAAACGTATAGGAAGTGTATGTGTAAAAGTGACGAATATTAATATTATTTATTACCTCTAGTGCGAACTGAACCTACGACCTTCAGTGTACAAACTACTGGACTATTAGTGCCATATGCATAAACTAAAGCACTAAGGACTAAACAGTTTATAACCCAGATATCTATAACGATATGTTTTGAGAAAAGTTGTTTTTTCGGCTTTTATTAATATATGTACAAGCATATATCTATTTAATGGTAACAAAATCTAACATTTGCAATCGACAACCCTTACACGGATATTTTAAATCAACTTTAGGTCTGGGCACAATGTCTAACGAGACAACTATTGCATTAAATGCGACCGTTTGTCCTTCGTTAACAGCTTGAATCTAGTTACATAGATGTTTAATTTTGAAATGATTTTGATCGACACGTCTATGAAATAGGACGAAGAAAAAGCAGCTTTTGTCAACAATATAAAAAAAATTGGACCAGTCCAGTGGGTTTATGTCATGCTTCACAGAACAGGTAGGCAGATAAAATATTTTCTTTAAGAATTTAATGATACTGTCGTTTAAAAATTTTATTGATAGAGTAAAAAAATAATTGACATTTCTATTTTTTTAATGCTTTTTGATTAACTTGGGAAAGAAAGAGGTGCTCAATTCGCTTGTATGTTTTTTTTTTTTGTGTATATGTTACCTACGCGATATTTTAGTCATTTTAAATCCATTTTCATAACTCTTGACGCCAGGCTATTGATGATTCAATGCTTTTATCAATTGTGGTTAAGTCTAGTACTCATGTAGCCTATGGGAGGGACATAAACGTCACTCAAGCCATTAGGTAGATCTCAGAGGATTATAGTTTATTACATTAGCTATGACAGCGCAAGTAAATAATTTTGGACTTTATATCATGAAACCAAACGTTAAAGCTAAAAAGAGCGCTTATACTTAAGACGAGAGCTTGACGATAGGAAGAAATACTTGTATTAACAAATAGCCTTTCAAGTAGAAAATTGAATACGCTCAAGCGGTTCACATCAATTTCCATAGCATGCGCTGTACAGGCAAAGAGTAGTGGTCTTGGCGTAGGTATTCCAGGTACGGAACGTGTGTGGTGATGCTATAGATAAGTCCAGGCTAATAGGTAACAGACCACCGGTAATACCATTTGTACGATGTGCCTTTCGTGCTTGAGCTTTAATCGATACATATTTTAAATTCATCTATGTAAAGGTGCATGGTCTTTGAATGGCATGGTGTAAAAAAACAATCTCTTTCTTATGCAGTTAGTTCTTTTTCATTAATAATAATTATTAAGTTTAATTGTTTATCTATAAATAAGACTACCTGTATAAAATAAAGAAAAACTCATGCTGTAACAAACTCAGGTCACGAAATACTATATATATTCATGAAAATATTTGTATTTGTTAGAGTAATATTAGTCCAGTTTCTGTAAATATTGGTTTAGTACTTTACAAGCGTCTGTTAGCGTTTTACGAGCGTCGCGATTTACGAGATAGATCGAGATTGCGGATCGATTTCACATTAAATGGGATCATGATTTTAAGGAAACAACACACGGTAATGATTCTTTATCTCAATAATTATATGCTCTATGGGTAATTTTAGTTGTGACATATACTTAGATTCTATGAAAATATAAAATATAGAGAAAAATATCTATGACTAAGGGATTAAACCCCTATTTTTTAAGTTACACATATGTATGTCTCATATATTAAATATTATAATGAATTTCTTAAAAATTATAATACATAAGTCTATCCATACAAAAGTCCGTCCATACCCTCATAAATTGCATGATGTTATAATAAAACCTAAAGTCGTTTTCCATGCACATTCTACGGTCCAGTATAAAACTCGTGCCCACTTCCTTTGTAGACGATATTACGAAACAGATTTCCATACAAACAACATACACAAAGCAATATCGGTAACATAATTGAGTGGCCAGCCATATAAAGTGCCTGCGTTTATAACCGCATTGACTGTCAATTTATATCCCAAACGGGAGGAGTTTAATTTCGTTACGGAGCATTTAATTTAGCTCACTAGAAGCGGGGATTTAAATAGAGATGTCGAGATGAGCAGATAGCAGCGAGATGCTATCTCGTTCTGGACCTCGTTCGCTTTGCCAATATTACGTATAGATTGTACGGTTTTCACTCATTTACCTATATTTTAACTAAACATTTATGGAATATTTGGATGTTATTTTATTCTATTTGACACGCTTTCTGATTTTTCGGTATCATGTTTTTTTTAAAGATCGTACACTTCTAAGTACATTTTATTAAAAAATAAGTAATATTTTTTTCTTATTATAAATGCTAATTTTTAAGTTTCTACGTTATTATTTTTCTCCATTAATTTTATTTTACGCTTAAAAGACTTTGAAATAGCTTATAAAATATATAGTTTAAGTTGTATTTATCTCCATTTGCCATGAAGATAAAACCGATACATGATGGTCACCATAGTGTATTTTGGTATCTAGTTGAAACAATCGACTAAGGAAGTAATCATAGGTTCGATTTCTGCCGAACAAAATGTCTTTTTATCATATAGAATATAGATTTATTTCGCGGCCCGGTCGAAGATGCTACTGCAATCTATTTGTATCTATTCACATATCTACGTATTTACATATAATATGTTATTATGATACTTTTATATTTTTTATGACCGAAAATGCCTGAAGAGAAAGAATATTTAATATTGGATTGATAATATGTACCATATTGAATTTTTCTAACTACATAAATTAATCAATTATATAACAATACTTATATGTTACAAACTTGCATCATTTTTCATATTTAAATAATGACAATTGGCAATACTTTATGCATTGTCTTGTCTAAGACTCTGTTATTGTCGTATGATATTTAATTTTTTACAATCCATTTAGATATTCCGATGAATGTGTGCTCTAAAGTTCAAAGCCTTTAATATAGTTCAGTACAGGCTGCGGCTATTTAAATTGAGTTGTCTAGATGAGCAGATAGCTCCTAGATGCTATCACGTTCCGAACCTCGTTTTCTATGGCCAGTAATGCCAATAGTCGATGCATTGGACTGTCTTGTACTTTATCATTAACAACGTGCCATATTTTAAGCTTTTTTAAGCTTTAAAAAAATATGTTACTTGTTAAAATTAAATGTATGTAGGATCTGGGGATTCAAATAAAAAACCTTAATAATACATCGACTATTTACTCTATTAAAATTACAGAAAACCACATTTACGTATATTCGTGTCGTGATTTAATGACAAATCAATCTTTTTTTTTCTATTCATCTTTTATTCCATTCTATTCTATTCTTAAAATAATACCATACATAACTTTTTATTCTAAAAATATTATTTTACGCTACTTATAATCTCGCAAATATCACATGTATAAATAGTGTTACAATCAATTAACAAATAAAATTGATAGCAGTAACTAGCGATTTCTAAACTATATACATATGTAATGAAATTCTGAGTCGAATTTGTACAATGAAATATTTGGGAAATTCTTATTGATGTTATTTGTTATAAAACTATTTCTCAATATCAAAAAGGTTCTGTATATGATACTCTATTAATATATGATTGTAATAAGCCTAATATGCCTCATTTAACATTTAATCATTTGAGATAGAATAGGTACATTACACAGGAAGTGAAAAATAATAAAATTATTTACTGAATGATATGTAATGTATATTTATGTCAAATAAAATGTAAAATAACTTTTAAACTTGGTAAAAATATTATTGAAAAAATAAACCTTATAATTATCCTACTCCTGATACGCTATATTCATCTCATTCTTTAGTAGGTTATTTTTCTGAAGTTTCACTTCTGCCATGTGTGAATGCATTCTTTTATTAATTTGCAAATTATTGTTCATAGTATGTAATACTTATATTAAAACGCCAAATGAAACCTATATTTTATATATTTTTTATGATCTTATACTGTAAGCATATGCCATTATAGTTAAAACTAGCGACTCACCCGCGCTCCGCTCGGGTTCGTCCCTATGAGATATTTTCTCGCGATAAAAAGTATTCTATATGTTGACCCGGATAATCAGCTACCATCACACCAAATTTCATCAAAATCTGTCTAGTAGTTTTTTCGTGATGCGTTCCCAGACAGATAGACAAAAATTCTAAACACGATATATCTGGCCTCTGTATCGATAATAATGACTATTTCAATAAGACTCTCCAAAAAATATTTAATGTACAGATTCGACAAAGTTAGAGTTTTATTATATACCTAAATAGAATACTTTAAAATGCACTACATATGTATATGTATACTAAGTTATTTATCTACCACCATCTTATTTCAAATAAAACAAAATAAGATATGGCAAAATGTAATCTGTAAACACTTTGCGTACACCATGATTGTGTCATTTCACGCTCTTCACAATCATCGAAAGGAAATTACTCGCGTCTCCGCGGAAACTGCAGGACGCGTGCCATAATGAATGCCCATCTTAGCAGATGGCCAATCCGACGCCATCCACCGTAATGACAGTAATATCGAACCAGTTTGCGACCTTTCAATCTAGGAATGTCAACGTCGAAAGCACTGCTAGATCCGCCACAATCAATATCGCCTTACTACTATCACGTTAAAGACTATTTTTACAATCGCAATATAGCACGGTAATGTCTTTGTACAACATTTCCTGGTGCGGTTTTTTATTATAGTATATCTGTGTCCACTCGATTGTTGCAATGATTACGATTTTAAACCGTCTTAATGTCAACCCGTGCAAGCTTCGATTGCAAGTTAGTCACAGAGAAGTGGTTCTATTTTTGGAATAGGACTTTCCGATTTCAATTCTTATATCTACAATAAGCTACAGAATGTTTTTGTTATCCCTCAAAATGATCATGGCATTTTTTAAATGTCATACTTTTTGTCCTCTGTATATGAATATATTCCAAACAAGATTTGGAAATTCCAACGAGTCAAAATCAACAAGCAAACAACCACATGCGAAATATCAAATGAAATATGATAACATCAGCATATTTGTTAGGTGAGATGTCATGCAATAAAGCATTTCTAGCCAATTTTTTCCACGAATTCTTAAAAATTAACGGCTATACTGTACTTTGAATGTTACATTTTCCATGTGCCTTCATCCTGAAACACTGACCCCGCCAACATTTCTCTGAAGACATAACACTTAACATTTGAAGAAGAAACCCGTTGGTAGGCTGCAAGTTTTTTGACACTAACCGTTGTTCCTCGAAGTCTGCATAATACAACGTCTGTTAATGTTGATTGCTGGCATCCTACGTCGTCTTTCACGTTGCACGAATGAATTTATTTTTTACCATATTCATCTTACCCAGACAAGTTAATATAATTGTTAATACATGCTAAAAAAAAATATTTGAATTACTTAATGTCCACAATATGTTATTATAATATTTAATTATGTTTATATTTTCATACTAATGGATTTGTATTCATATTTTGGAAACGATTAGAGCCACCTTTTCGCATTTTTTTTTCTAACCGTAGTTTTTTTACTTCAGGTCGTAGTCTATCTTGGTAGGTACTAAACGATCACACACACGCATACAATCGCATTTTTAATTTTCCAAAGCTTATTTTTTTTAGACATTTTATGACGCTGTACATTATATACAACATTAAGATGATCCTATAAACTATAGTACTACCCTTTGAAAGTCCCGTCAAGTCACTTTTACGTAAACAAGTTTTATCTCGCGCAAATAAGGATATGACCTTAATAAAGATATTTTTATAGCAAAAAAGCACTATTTATTTGACCGACTTTGAAGAAGCAAGAGGTATACAACTCTATATTTTTGTGGGCATGTTTCTCAATATCTCCGTCAGCTGTGGCTCGATTTACATATTTTTTAATGAATTTAAATAAACTTCATAAGAAAATTCCACCCCTAAGAGGATTTTAAGGGATTTTGAAGTCGGTTTTACCTTTTTTGGTTAAAAGTAATATATGTACACAAAAAAGATAACATAATAATCAATGACAAAGATTTCCGCACAATTCAATCCGTCCATATTTAGATCACGGCTGTAACATTTCATATTAACTTAGGAGACACGTATAGCGTAAACACGTTTGACTGAGCGTATGATAATCCTTAGAGCGGGTATCAGTACCACTATCATTTGTCCACGTCGTGACATCTGTCGCCGCCGGGACGGGTTTATCTCGAACTCACTCGTTATTCAAACTATCTATCATGACTATAGTCTAGTTCAAATGTATGTATTTAATGTATAAATTTGACCTTTTAGCGGATAGATAATTTATATTTAATTCATCTTTTTTAATATCAACGAAATGCTTTTATTAGTTATAGAGTCTCTCTATATAGGAACTTGTCACGATCGCCCGGTTGGATGGCTAGCTATCCTATCAGCCTATCAAACCTGGATTTTACCCGACGATTACATAATTAAAGCTTACAGACGCTGATATTTAATTAAGTCGACTGGATAACTGCCATCCAACATGTTAATTAACCGAGGAGACGATTAATGTAGTTGTTTGAGTTTATTAAAATAAATTGTTATTACTTCTACAGTACACTTAAGCCGCAATCGAAACGAATTAACCGATGTCGTGTCATCGTGTGCAATTTTGAGTCTATTAAAATTCTATAGATTGTGATTTCAACTTTCATAAGTCACACTGGTATTTTGTAATGAAAGTGAAAAGTGCGTTAAGCGATCGAGAAACAGTAGTAGCGATTATATTTGCATATTGTAGTTGCAAAAGCACTCAAGTCCAGGCTTCATTTGGATTCAACTGGTGCTCGTAACAAGTGAACCGCGTATACTCGCCGGTACTCAATTATTATAGATCGCTGCCTGTCACTGCGAATGGAACGCAATTGATATAATAATAATCTAATGGTTATGTGCTCCACAAAAATTATAAACCACATCACGATTTAGATGCAAATTGTACTTCTAAATTGTGGATGTTAGTGCTGTTCGCGTGTAATCATTAATACGTGCCGGCATTCTACATAAATTTGTTTTTACTACTGATGAAACCTGATTTGAAAAAAAATATATAATTTTTGTTGTCTATTAAGCTTGGTTCATTCAAAACAAAATTTATTCATATCCTTACGTTCATTCATATCTACTCAGATATTATACTTTGTCGGTGATTATTAAAATGACATATATAAATAATCTGAAAGTATTCACATGCTCTCACATAGATATTACAATAATTTCAAATCCAATTTTACAGTCGACCGCGCACGCACCGCCGTGGGAGGTGGTTGTCTACCTGACTTATGATATTCCGTACCAATCGATATTCCCTTTCAATAAAACCCTTATGCATTTCTCTTGAAAATTGCTTGATCGATTTGATTTTGTGTACGACGTGAATGCAAAAGTGTAACAAAATGATTGTTCTAAAGTGTTTTATCATAAATAATACGTTTCATTGTTTTTAAATAGTGAACCTATACTGTTTATAGCAGGAAATTGCAAGACGTTATATAAAATTTAAATTTACGCTCGTTAAATTAGTTCCGCAGTAACTTTAAT
Source organism: Fabriciana adippe (assembly GCA_905404265.1). NCBI lineage: Eukaryota > Metazoa > Arthropoda > Insecta > Lepidoptera > Nymphalidae > Fabriciana > Fabriciana adippe. Next base: position 4,643,965 of record FR989995.1, read on the forward strand.
AGTGTTCATAATAAAAGTACCAGCAAAATCCTTTGGAGGTGTTTTAAATCATAATCGCCTATTATTATAAACTAGCACTAGGTACGTTTTAACGGTTAGTATGGACTAGACTATATATTATATGATATATAGCCTATAGCTTTCCTCATTAAATGGGCTACCTAATCTATGCATACCTATAATAAAATTTTAACTAAGCCGTATCTGTACATTAAATATTTTTTGGAAAATCTTATTAAAATAGACTTTATTGTCGATACAGAGGCCGAATCTATAGTTTTTAGAATTTTTGTCTGTCTGTCTGTCTGTTACCGCATCATAGGAAATCCAGTGGACAGATTTTGATGAAATTTGGTATAATAACAGCTGGTTAACATACAGGATTCTTTTTACTGCGGAAAAATATCTCATCTCTGAGAAATTTATACTAAACGTTAAAACGTAACTAGGGAAGAACCCGAGCGGAGCGAGGGTGAGCTAATGCAAAAACAATCTTTCAGATCGGATTAGTAGTTTCTGAAATTAGCGCGTTCAAACAAAGAAACAAACAAACTCTGCCTGTTTATAATATTAAGTATAGATGCGAAAATTTGTATGTATGTATGTGTATTGTGTATGTTTGTTAGGAACTCCTTCACGCTAAAACGGCTAAACGGATTTAGATGAAATTAAGTATATTAATAGACTTTGTCCTGGAGTAGCACATAGAGGCGCACCCCAGTGAAGCAATATTAATCGCTAGTAATAAAATGTATAGGAAATTTATTTACCGAAACAAAGAAGATCTTATATACTCACCATTATATATATACTATTACTTTATCTTTTCTAATCAAGCTATTTATTTGTGCAATAAAATTATTAAGTTTATCCAATTCATATTATACAGAACAACTTTATCTATGTCATGATCTGCTTTTAATGAAATTACGACAGTCGACACGAAGCAACAGTCATCATTAAGTCTAAGCCCGCACCACCCACTAAGCGTAATGATAGCAGTGTAGGGCAATCCAAATAACTTATAATAGTAACTAGTATAATATCGTCAGTAAAATGTCTCTGATTGCCGAGTATCAGTAAAGACAGTTATTTTCCGCGAGATTTGTTGCCATCTTTCAAGCCCTTAATTATTAAGCCCTTAGTGAAAGGTCTAGCAGTTAAAAGTTTACTTGAAATACTCGTAGTACATACTTTGTTATTTTGTTTCGTGTAATTTATAGTTGTTTTATTTAATGTGTGTCTTCTTTATTCGTATTCCAAAGGATATGGTAAGAGGTTCACGACAATGTCCTAAAAAGTATGAAGTGTATACAAATTAGCTAACATTTTATTTTTCTATATTTTTTTTAACCATTTATTTCAGGCAATATTTACAAAAAGATCTTAAATATGTAAACAGAGGCCCGTATAATATATATATTAATAACTAACATATATATATATATATATATATATATATATATATATATATATATATATATATAAAATATATACCTTAAAAACTAACATATATATAATATTAAACTATTTAATACGTAGTGTCGACGTAGACGTGTCAGCTATTTAATTCGTTTTAATACTTTGTAAGCTTCGTTTACTTCTTGTAATAAAACTATTTGGACTATTTGAGTGTGGAAATTGTACACTTATAATCACATCATTGGCCCTTTATTATTCAATCGCAAGTGAAAGGTATCACTTTCATCTAGATTACACTTAAATTATTATGTAAGAAACTACGAAGTTGTAGGTACATTAGGATCGGAAGTAAAATGATAAAAAACCGGAATCATTGGTCAAAATGTTGATATCCAAAAGATGTTTTATAGTTTTTTGCTCTTATAGTATTTAAATTAAGAAATCTATATATACATGTAAAATTGCGTGTTAGGACTAATTATTATTATCACTATCCAGAATAAACTGGATGTAAAGAGGTAAAACATTAAAAGTTTGTTTGTATATTGACTTGGGTAAGCTAAGAAAGAATAAGTGAGAAATATTTTGTCTGTCCTTTCAACTATCTAAATAGAAAACACCCACACATGAACGAAGTCGGGGCTGATTACTAGTTTCTCAATACAAAGTAACTCTGGACGCTCCATAGTTTTATGCTATTAACACTAACCGTTGCAAATAGTGTAGACAGTTTCTAGTCTCTTACAGTTGAACAGTCGTTATATAGTGAATGTGTACGATGAGCTACAGCGACCTTAGCAGGCAATAAAGCGTGCCGTTATAGGTTGCAGCCGGGCACGTTTATTGGGGCCTAATCTAACATCGGCGCGTGCGCCCGCCGGCAATGCACTGCCGTCCTTCCAGCGAGCCGAGCACCTCAAATAGATGCAATTGTTAAAATAAACTCGCAAATATTTCCTTTTGTAATTGCCTGTTTCTGAAAGAATGTAGTGTAATTGATATGTGACGGATTTTTGATCACGCTGCTTACTGTTATAAATGCGAAGGTTTGTAAGTGTGTATGTTTGTTACGGTATCATACTGAAACGGCTGGAAGGATTTGAATAAAACTTAGTTTATAGATAGACTGGGAAAGTATATAGGCCGCTGTTAGTAATAAAATTTTCTAAAAGGTGGTGCTACCTGTAAATCTTACTAATATTATAAATGTGAAAGTTTAGATGTTTGGATGTTTGGATGGATGTTTGTTACTCAATCACGCCAGAAAGGCTGAACGGATCTGGATGAAATTTGGCTCAGAGATAGTATATATTATAGTCTGGAATAACGCATAGGCTATATTTTTATTCCGGCAAAATTTCCCGTGGGATAGGTTTGTTTTTGTTTTATATTATTTTGTTTAATATTATACATGCAAAACGCGTCTGAGCGAAGCGAGAGCAAGTCGCTAGTTTACGAAATATATACAAATGTCTGTTTCTGAATGGAGTGTTAATTTTTTGTTGCGTATTCGCTTAAGATATAACTTTGTAGCGAATGAGTATGAAATTATTTTAGTCATATTTTTCAAGAAACAGTTTTGAACACAATGTCAGAGAAACTGGAGATCGTGCAATTACGGACTGAAAAATTTCCTCGTTTATTATATTTTTCCGTCAGGTTGCAACTAACGGGCAAAAATATAGCCGGCTAATGACACACCGGCCCCGGCTAATGGATGGATAGCTTTCTAACCCCCCTGGCTATGCTACTTGATAATTTATTGCCTAGACTTCCGATGATAATAAATAATAAACTGTCTCCGATATTAATATTTTTAATTTTCTAACTTAATTTAAAGTTGAAGGAAACTAACTGTAAACTGGTAGTTAGTCATTACATGCAAAAGGCTTCTACGGCTTCCCGGGTTTTTGCTTGCTTTTGCATAATGAACTTACACTACACTATCTAATGTATTTATCATTTAGTCACTCAATCACTTCCTCTAACAAAAGCTATCGGCAATTTTAATTTAACAATCGAAAATGATATCGTAATAAACATTGTTATTATTAAAAACATCGTTAATGTTGATGTAAAAGGGGATATTTTCCTTGTTTTTTTTACTTTTATGAGTTTCACTTATTTCGGCACTATTACAAGCATCATGGGCAAAGTATACAATGAGTATGTTCTTAGTAAACATCATAAAGCCGTTTGCAGTGATCATGAATACTTAAAGACATATTATTACATAATATAAAGCGATGTGCTTTGCAGGATTAGTCAAAGAAAATAGAGTGCCAAACACTACAATCTCTATATGCCTCTTTCGCTTATTTCATTATTATCATTTTCTTTACACACTCTCATCGGGGGCGTACTTCTTTAGTTATATATAAGGACCTGATCTTCAAGTACTTTGAGGTCTTCTCATACTTCCATTCATTCTTCCAGGTATACTTTCTAACGCCCTTTACCCTAACCATATGAGCAAGTTTTTTTTTTCATTCCTAATTTGGGGTTACATTAAAATAATCATGCTGTTTAATTTAAATGAAATAAAAACTTTAAAATGTCACATTTTTATATATTATTTTTTTATTTACGCCAATCAAATTAAGAAAACAAATAACAGCCACACGGAGAAAGTAAAAGAAGTGAACCATGCACGATTTTCAAATGTAATTTAACGGGTACATTTGTGCAAGAATGAAGTCATTACACTATCAAACGTATCGTGGTGTCATTAAATAATCATTTCCCCAAGTACGCACTCAGCGGCTTATTATTATTGGTCGCTTTCGTTCATAGGCAATTTAACTTAACACGATTTGTGGAGAAGATAAATTGATTAAGACCGGTGGAACTTGTGCGTGATGAAAAATGGTCTTCGAATATAATATTGCGATGGTATTATTTATCAGACCAGTCAATTAACATCGCTTATGAGGTTACATAATGAAATATCTTATCTTAAAATTTTCGCGATCAATTAATTATTCATTTAATGGATTATTATATAATTAAAAGATTATTTTTATCAATATCAAACTTGATGTTCATACATGTATGTTCATAAATTTGAAATTATAACGACAGGTTCATTAACGAAAACAATAAAATACACACATTTTTACACGAGTCCAAAGCAAGGTTTATTTACTTTCCACAGTGAAATCATCTTTATAGGATCGTAATAAATTTATATTTTTTTTATTCGCCGCCACAACTAAAAGAACTTAAATGTAAAACCATATATTGGTCGCTATCGAGAACGAAAGTTGAATTAGATAGCATAAGTTTACGGACGACATATCTAGTACGACACAAATAAATCGATTACACTAAAAACTCGATATACGAGAAAAAAAGGTTACAACAATAAAGTAAGGAATAAATAGGAGATCTGGTTCGTCCGGTACGTATGTGTAGGCGAAACGTGGGTCGGAGTCGAACCCATGATAATGTGATGAATAATAATCCATCGTAGGAGTCAGGCGGACCCCAAAATAGATGAAAGGTCAGTTGGGTCTAAATGTCAAATGGAAGTATGCGAGGTCACTCCGACTCTGCCCTCGGGCCGCTAATTGTAGATCAATAGACCGGAGATAAACAATCGGTAAATTATAGTTTGTTACGGTTTTCGCGCTTTAGGCTGTTGCTGTTGGCGAGATTCCTGAGTGCACGTAGAACTAGTTTTGTTTTCATATCTGCTGTCACTCTCGACTTCGCCCGTGTGGTCCATACGATGTCGTGTAGACTTTTAATAACCTATTTATCTCTTGTTAGTTAAATCATAGGTACATCATAAATTATTAGTGTTTTATATATGTGAAAACTTGTAAGTATGTTTGTTATATCTTTAAGGCTCAAAGAATTTCACTAAAAGTCCTAATAGAGTTGTAAATTCTTTTCTCTCCCTGTTTTAAGTCGTTGTGTTATTTCATTCATATTACACAGTGTAATAGAGTCATATGTTTATCTTTAGTTTTATTACAGTACAATTTAAAGAAAAATGTCATGAATGTTGAATTTATTTTTATTACGCCTATATATTAATGCATTCAAAGATATCTAGGTCGATTTACCACTTAGTACAAACATAATTTAATAGATAGACGTGTCTCAATGTACCTTAAACACATGAGACTGATACAATTATGTCGTCACAAGTCGAAAGTGAGATAATGGCATCATCACGAGCAGAACAAATGGTTGACGACACCATACTCTATTAGTTGCATTTTGTAATCTCAAATACTATTTCGTGTAATAAGCATTATTCTATATTCCATTTTGGATGAGAAAACTTTGGTTATTGTTGGAACATTCAGCAACTTCATACTATTTTATAAAGTAGTGCTTACTTACATATTTATAATTTTTAAAAAGATTTCATTAGAATAACAATTATAATGTAGTATTTTAATCTAGCAAATGAGTATTGTTTATAATATGTAAGTCATCTATTATCACCATATAACTCTTAAGACAATATAAAAACTGACTGACTCAATTCAAAATATGTAACAACGCAAATGTTCGAAAAATTACAAAAAAGCAATCAACCGCGTTCCGGCGATAATGACCGCGGGCGTTTCGGTTCCCAAAAAAGAATTCGATATAGCAGATATGAAAGGGGCTATTCACAAAGCGGCAGCTTGCATCGTATAAAGATAATCTATTTTATGTAACCTCACGACCTCGCCCGATCGACATAACAATATAATTAAAGAGAGATCTCGGCTTCGATGCTTAGTTGGCCTACTCGATTCCGTTTACTGGCCGGATGTCGGCCGGTCGACTCTAAAAGGAAACGCCGAGATTGTGGCCCCCACGTGTAATGGGTTTCATTATTTGCCCGCTGCGGCGCTTGTGTGTTTTTCCGTTGCTTTCAAATTGTTCTCCGTCGCGCTCTGCGGTTATACCTGATAGTGTTATGACGACTACAATAATTTGATATGATTGAGACAGCGATTGTTTGGTTTCGATTAGTATGTGCAATTGTTAGTGGCAAAAGTATTACAAAAATATAAGCTATATCTGATAATATCATGGGGTTGTTAAAGCTTTTTTACTATATTTAGAAGGTATATATGTATTTTAAGTGAGTCTTTCTTGACTTAAGCCTTTGACCCAACATCGAAGCAATCTACCTTCACCGTAATTTGAAATTGTAAAACGATACAATTATCAGCGTTCTACAATCAAACTGGCCGGCTGCACCTCATTTACCGTCTGCGACACCACAAAGAGTCCAATGTGGCGATAGCATCAGTTCACCGGCACACTGGGACCTAAACATCTATAGCTCTTTTACTTTTTAGTTATAGAGTTCAAAATACCACTTGCGTAAGTTCCGTTGTGGGTGGACCGACCAGATTTACAGACTGTTTCACCCCTAAAAGGTGATTCGTAATATTTCCTAGCTGTCAGCTCCGAGAGCTCGGGACTTAACGACTATTGCCTGATCATAGAGTAGTTATAGATTAGGGCAGATAAGAAATATGGGCGATAATAGTCATACTTTCACGACTAAATTGAACCGCCGGCCACTGTTTTGCTCGAGTTGGAAAATTTCAAAATATGATTCATTCACTCTAGTATTAGACATCAACGAGCTAAGTTTGAATTGATTTTTGACTTAGATTTATTTTATTTAAAATTAGATTTCCAGATATTATAAAATTACCTTCGAAGTTTATTACATTTATTACTTTTATAACTAGAAATAGAATAATATACATGTTGTAGTTTCAGATAATCTATTTACTTTGTATCTTCACAGGTATAAATAAAAGCACCTTGTCATAACACAATGTACCCGTCGTGAACGCGTAAGACAAGAGTCGCGATAGCTCTGCTGCTCATGCATATGCATAATGTGTAAACAAACGAATGAACAAACAAACGCACACATTATTATGTCGGAGCTATGAGATACGACTGACCAACGATGTCTGACTGTAGAGTGACCAGTAGTAGAATTAAAGTTAGGATAGTTACTTGTATTATAGAAAACTATATAGAAAAATCTCTATATTATATCCACATTAAGCCATATTAATTATATGTTAAAAAACATATCTAGAATAAAACGCGACGAGAAAAATATTTCATATACAGCGTTACATGCATTATTATCAATCAACAAATAACTTATTCTAAATAATTTAAATATAATATTTTCTTAAATTTATGAATATTTAAATTTAATAATAAGAAATATTTGTTAATAAAATTAATACAAAGTTTTTGCGGATTTACTTTCCCGACGTTTCGTCTGCTATATAGCAATCATGGTCACAGAAGAGTAGTCTTACTAATATTATTAATGTGAAAGTTTGGATGGATGTTTGGATGTTTGTTACTCAATCACACCAGGACGGTCGAATGAATCAGGATGAATTTTGGCATAGAAATAGATTATAGTCTGGAATAGCACATAAGCTTTTTATCCTAGAAAATATACGGTTCCCGTGGGATAGATTTGTTTTTGTTTTTATAAAAAATCAGAAACAAATAGCTTTATTTAATTTCAATAGCTAAACGCTCCACAACACAAAAAGTTTTCATTCATAAATTCGTCCTGCACGATAAGAGCTCAACATCCGTTACCATTATGGTCACCGTAGAAGCGTATCCGCGTACACCTTATAAGGCCCATGAATTCTGCCCCGCACTACTTATCGGATAAAAGCGGCTCTAATAACCCTGGTTATAATGCAATCTATACCCCAAGCTAATTTATTGTCTTACTTAACATGCTCTTAATAAAGATAAACACGTTATCTAAATCTGCGAATAAATTCCCTGATAGTGTTCCTGCTCACCGTTCAGTGTACGCCGGTGCTATTGTTCCAGCTGGTTCCATCAGATAGCTTAGAAATTATTTCGATAAGACCAACACTGACAAATGGCCTTGTATACCGTTAACTATTTATTTTATTTTGCATATTAGTCTAGAGTTTGCTTAAATTAACTATAATACTAAATAATAGATAAATATTGTAGCATAATCGCATACTTATCTATTGAAAATGCCTTAAAAGTGTTAGAGATGGTTTAACAATACGTTCCCACCAAACACTAGTCAACACGCATCTATATTCTACTCTTAACTCCTCTGCCTACGGGATTTCAGCGAAAACTGTTTACTAAATCGCTATCAATGTTAGCCTACCCCATTAATGTAGTACATTCGCTCACTAATGGGAATATCGGATCGTTGAGGTAGAACACTGCCTTACAAGTTTCTAACAGCGCCTATAAACTATAGGCAGTTGCGGCCTGCGTATGTGCGTAAAAGGTAAATTACTCATTTGGCTTAGCCAATCTTGCAGCCGGCTAAGTTCGAACGAGAGGCTGATATTTTACGTAATAATACGGTATAAAGGTTATAAGGATTAAGTGTTTTACTATTTGAATTGAATATTATAACCTTTCTTTTAGAGTTTATGCCTAAATAAAAAAAATATAACAACGTTTTATATTTTAAACTAAAAAGTTAAAAGTACTGACAGTGTAATCGAAGCGCAGAAAGAAATAATATAGCAAAACGAAACAGATAATGATCGCTCGTGCCACGTCTTATCGAGAACGCGCGCTTCTTCCGATATTACCACGGCACGCGACCACTTCATCACGGGGAAGTTAATCGATGCTAGAAATATTTTCAAAATGTTATTTTTTAAGTTATACTTCTTTTGGCACGTTTGTTATAAATTATGAGAGTAAATTTTTTACGATGCGCGCACACCGACAGCCAAAAAGCGACATGATGAAGTTAGCTGCATTCCTTTTACAGAGAGTTGTGACATATGGGATAAAATGTTTAGCTATTTTTGTTCTGTTATGCCAAAGAAGTATAACTTCTTAAATGCGTACATAAGTACACACACATGTTTTTTTAGTTAAATTATAATTGGTTAAAATGTAAAGGACTAGTCATTCTTATATTTATGATTAAAGTTAAATAAATGCTATATTAAAATACAAGTAGTAAGTTAAGGAAACATAGCAAAGTTGGGGCGTGATAATGATCGCTCGTGCGGCGCGATATCAAGTGTCTGCGCGCGCGCACTCTCCTCGACTCACGAGGGCCGCGGCACGCGACCGCTACTCCATCAACACTAGTGGTGCGATTGTTTATCGATGTGAATTGCGGCTTGCGACATTGCAAATGTCAACATTACGAACTAAATAAATCAATCGATACTAATGATATTATTTTCGATAGAATAGAGTTTTCAAATAGCACGTAATATTTGAAAACTAAACTTCTCCTCCATTATTTCAACACATTGTCTGTGTTAGATTTGATGTATTTAATTGTTTATGCTTAATTTATTTTAATCGAATGAAATAATATCGAAAAAAAAAACTTATTGTATATATAGAACGTCACTAGTTTGAGTTAAAAGCAGCCTAGCACGAGCCACGATAACATCTAGATGATGATGCGAAGATTGTTTTCCGGCACGCCCTGGCCGCCTCGCAAAGTCCAACAAAATAACGATATTTTGTTTATTTCATTATTATCGAAAATATTTTGTAATTGTTTCTATTATCTAGTAAATATTATGTTAATTTATCATTAAATTCCTTACTAACTCAGCAACAACTAGGAAGCGAAATAAAACAGCGATACGATCTAATACAGTCGGTTTATTTTTCAGTTTTAAATGCCTCGCAAGCGATAAAATACCGATTTCATTGGAATCCTTTTTTTTTAATTTAATGTAAAATTATGCATAACGTTTTATATTGTATTATTACTTAAAACTATAGACCTTGCAGAATATGTAAAGAGAACGTAGTGACTCACTGGCCTATACTTCAATTTTGGCTGGTTTAACGATGATGTGTACTGGCTTTTTTTAAACACATTTGCATATTGCAAGTCGCATGTACGTAAAGTTCCCAAAAACTTGTAGTATTATTGTATCAATATCGTATCCTTAATACACCTATGAATTATGAAGTTATCTTCTATACTAATATTACAAGAGGCAGAGTTTGTTTGTTTGAACGCGCTAATCTCAAGAACTAATAATCGGATTTGTTTTTTTTTTTTTGCATTAGATAGCCTGTTTATTAAGGAAGGCTATATAGGCTATATGTCATCATGCTACTACCAAAGGGTGCGGAGCAGTAATATTATATATAGTCTATCTTACTCCGCACTAACCCTTAACGTACCTAGGGATGAATCCGAGCGAAGCAAAGGTGAGTCGCTAGTATATATAGTATATATATTATAGGTACTTCAACATTGCTTTATACATAGACCAAGCCAGAGGTGGCTACTAGTTTAGATAGTATTATTGCGCTTAAGTAATATTTTCAATTTTTTATCATCATTACATGTTTTCTTATTATACGAAAATGTGGTGCTAAATTCGTAATATTAACAATAGAGAGGATTACATGCAATATTATCAAGACCATTACAAATCATTTCTTCGCAGAAATAACTGTGTAGCGTCAGCAATAAACTATTGATCTCAACTTGGCCTACGGCAAAACGCACTACATATTTACTTAACTAACGGTGTTTACTTTACACGGAGAGGTGTGAAATGCGCATGCGTCTGTACAAATGCATTTTCATTTTCGATCACTCGATAGTCGTAAATAAAGTTACTAATACTACAATATTTTTAAATTGATATTTTTTGAATGAAATTTTAAAGTAGGTACCTGCTTCTGGTAAAGAAGATCTAATTATTTTTTATATTATCAGCGGCTAATGAATTTCATTGTTAACATCATAGGATATACATATCTACATCATAGGTTAAAGGGCGAAATTATTTAATACAAATTATTTAATACTATATCCCTTTTAAAGTACCTAATGTAGGTACGAATATATTAGGTATCTATACAGATAAATAAAATTAAAGTGTCTGTTTGAATATCAAAATAACAGCTTTTTACTTAATGCATAGGTAATTATATACACAATTTTTTAAATATTTCTCTCACTGTCTATCTGTTTGTTCCGACTAATCTCCGAAAGGACTAAACTGATTTTGACGGGATCTTCACTGACAGATAGCTGATGTTATAAGGAGTAACTTAAGCTACTTTTATTTTAGAAAAAGAATTAGGGCTCCGCTCAAAAAAATTAAAACGTACCGAGGAACGCACCCGAGCGAAGCGAGAATAAGTCACTAATAAACAATAAACAAAAAGCGAAATTATATTTATAACGAAACAATCAGTTATACACATATTTGATGTCATTTGTTTATTTTACCCACAATATGAAAGAGCAATCTCAGTAATTAATCCAATGAATATTTAAATTAAGCCCTCGGGCTAATTGCTTGATAAAATAAATTAATTTATCCACTTTCTTAATAGATAGAAACACTCCTTTACACGAGCTATTCCCCAGTTCCTATCGATACTTAATCCATAGCGTATTTCAATTATAAATATGATCTTGTACCACGAACGATGTAACCGAAAGGTATCCAACGCAGATGCAAGCTATTAACTGTACGCATTAAATAAGCTGACCCTACGGTTAATTTGAACCTCAACCAACTAAATCAATTAGCTCCTTACATACGAGTAGTGTAGAGCTGCCAAGGATACTTATGAATTGTTATGATGGGCTTAAAAATTTTCTTATCAATTTCAATTATATACGTACATAAATAAATAAGTAAATAAATATATTGGGACATTAACACACAACACAATCTAGTTTCATGATAAGCTACGAGGCCTGTGTTATGGATACTAGATAGTTGATACACTACACATATATAACTTTAAATACATATGTACGTATTATAAATATAAACTCCGATGACTGGAATACAAACATTCGTACTCATCACAAAAATGAAAGCAGCGTGACTCGAACACAGCAAGTAGGATCACTACAAACTGAGCCAAACGTGTCGTCAAAGACATAGTCCAAAATTACTTTGAATATGTTAAGTTAAATATGATAATGTTTCTTGTTCATACTAAAAATATATAATAGCAACTTTATCAACATTTTGCACAAAATATCAGGTAATAGATAGAAATTTAGTGGACGTACAAATGTACGCCAATATTGGCAAACTTCTAAGTTATTTTTTTTTATTTTCAATTTGACAAAAAAATAAATAAAATTCATTACAATTAAATCTAATATTACAAATAATGTAATTTTCAACAAATCCAAATAATTAATAAAACCTATTAATATCTGTCAGTTGTATTTATTATTTTCTTAAACTGGCTGGGAAATTAAATATAGGTTTACACAATATCAATATGAATCAAGACCAATTTGATACGAAACTAAGTTACTTTAAGTTTACAGTTTATTATTATATCCAATAACAGTCAACATTTGTATAAATTAGCACAATCGTACGCCCAATTTAAACTACAATGTAAAACGCTTAAACACCCACTATTGAATTGCAAACTACGCCTAAATTATACTAAAAGAAATAACCATGCTATTTCGATATTTATTATCCGTCCACCAAAATACTTTGACCTATCGAAACATTGTTATTAATAGCGTTAAGGAGATAGCTTGGAGGTCAAAGTAAACTGCCTCAATGCGCATCCACTGGGCGGATTCGGAATGCGCGTTCGGGCGAGATCGTTGCCTCTCGGATGCCAGGGCCCCGCCCACCTGCGTGTGCGCATATCACTGTCTCTATCACTCCCATAGCTTTCCCTCATTCCGTCTCGTACCGCCGTGGGGAGCGTACGCCACACCCACCGACCGGCGGCAGGCTATTTTCCAATTATGTAGAAGCTTTTTGCTTCTTCATGCCCAAGATAAGCTTTCTATTATAAAAGGAATGAGGTAAGACGTATCTCGGGTCATAGTAACAGGCTCCAGTTGTTTGATTTTTATTATAACTTGTATAACTAACAACTACAATATCTAAAAACAAGAACGTTTGAACAATCAATGTATATGAATGATTAGATAATTAGAATAAAATGTTTGATTGTACACAATATGATATATTTCTTTTTTGTTTTAAATGTATTTTATAATAATTGTATTGTATATTTAGTATTTGCACTCCCAAAAAATAATTAGTAGATGCAGTAAGTAGCTCTACCTTCTTCTTCTTCTGCCTGGCATTTATTCATCCCGGCTGTTGCCAGGGTCTGTCTTCCTACTTAGCCTCCTCCACTTTGCACGGTCTTTAGTATCATTCTGTGTTAGTCCATTGACTCTCATGTCCTGCTCATGACATCCAGCTATCGCTTTCTTGGCACCCGGGAGGTCTTGTTCCAGGGACAGATATATCAAGGCACTTCCTTTCGACATAGTCCTCAGACCGACGCGCGACATGGCCATACCACCTCAGACGACGCTCTTGTAGCTTATCCGCTACGTCACGGACCCCGAGACTACCCTGGATGAACGTGTCGCTTATGCGGTCAGCCCGCTTTTCGCCACACATCCACCTCAGCATCTTCATGTCCGTGACGTGAAGCTCCTAAATGTGCCAAGATAGCGCTGGCCAGCACTCGCCTCCGTATAAAAGGACCGGTCAGATGATGCTCTTGTATATCTGTCCCTTGAGCTTGGGCGGTAATCTTCGATCACAGACCACACCTGTGACCTCCCGCCATTTAGCCCAAGTAGCGCTTATACGGGCTTGAACGTCGTGATCGATGCTTCCGGACTCGTGCAGGACGGATTCAAGATATCTGAATTTCTCCGATTTAACGGCTGGTTCAAGCCCTATTTGGATAGTGCTAGAGTCCGGAGTGAGTAGCTGTACCTACTACTTGTTTATGTAAACGCATATGAAATGAAATATGATTACTAAGATACAAAATACAAAAATTTAAAGAGAATTTATATTTCTTTAAATATCCTTTGTAGAAATATAATTATGTAGGTACTTTGGGGTCTGCTACTATGTTTAGTAGGTATTTTTTTTTTCTTTTTACATAATGTTTTTCGTATAAAATGTTATAATCATAAATGTTATATACATAATTGATTTCAAATCCGTATAAAATATTTTCTTTCACCTCTTTATACAATTTTAGATTTGTTAACAATAGGTAGGTACTTAATAAATAAAAACAACTTGACTCAACAAACTCTTTGTCTCTTAAGGTCCTTGAAAGTAGCGGCAACTAGTTAGTTACAGATACACGCCGACTTTCATTATAAGAAAAAGTAACAGCGTGACTCAGCACATTCTGAAACAACTACTTCGTAGGTAATTTCATTTAATAGCTTATCAATTTCAATCAGTGGCAGCGTATGGTTTGTACCAAAATTTTAATAGGTAGCCGAGTAAAAGTTAGAAAGCGCTAACAAAAATTAAAAAAGAACTACAATAACTAAAGCGCACATCCCATGACCCCTTAAATTCATCTTTTTAAAAAACGTCCAAGAATGGCGACCATCTCGGATATAATTATTATCGAATGAGCGTACAGCCGCCAACCGTCAGCTCTAAATATAAGCTACGTTCATGATTTAAACTTAATAGCAATCTTTATGGAGTAATGCGTGCTATAGTGATGCGTCCTATTTTTATCGATGTCGATAACCATTATTATAATTACTACCTTGTGTTAACATGAATTATAATTAGTATTCGCACTCCATTTTGAGTCGAAAATTGCTCAGTCTTAAAAGTATCAATTAGAGGTTGCCATATTTGATTGTTTTACTTACGAAAAAGATGGTATTAAAATAATATAAATTATTTTCAAATTAAAAATTTCAATCAGTTATTTTTATTACAGTATAAATAATAAGTTCTTAAACGAAATTGAGTAAACGACCTATAAAGATTTATCAATAAATAATGCACGACTCGAAGGCACACCGCACCTGCCTGCAAACGAGCTTAGCTGCTAGAGCGGCTTAAATTATCGAATGGCACATCACTAGCCGGGAGCAAAGGTTTCACAGAGGGCGCAAGCATCAATTTGCGCGGTAGCCGCCGCGGGCGCCGCCGCCCCTGTCATTACCCTGCCGCCCCCCGCCGCACCCCCGACCCCCTCCCGACCTCCAGGAACATACTTTAACCTTTTTTGCTCCCTCACAACCTGTTCGCGGGATACGGTTGCTGTGGCTTCACGGCGCAATTTAAACATCGGTTCATGGCCACAGGCGATACAGCCTGCTTGTACCCCGCTAACTATACGGCCTTCATAAGTGCACTGCTGCGTCCGTGTGTTTTAACTTATGGCTCGCCGTCAGGGATGGAAATTACTGACTACGGCAATTATTTACTATGTTATTGGAAGATGGAAGGCGACATTTTTCTATTTTTTCTACGCTCTATTTCAAGTTATGTATTTTTATTGTGTATCTACATTAGAGAAGTTCATAGTGTGTATAAATAAGTTATTTATTAATAGGAAGTTTCTAATAGAATATCTGTTTTGTATATAACATGTATCATTGATTTCCCAAAAAAACTTTAAAATACTAAGCTTTATATTAACAAAAACAAGATCTGAAATTAGAGCCTTGAAACATATCCATTTGTCTATCGTTTCTAACCAATAAAAAATTAGGCCAAGATCGTTCCTGGAACCGGCAATTTGATCCCCAATTAAACAAGTTCCTTCGATATCATTCCAGTTCGTTTAGCCGACCATGGGTCACTTTTGACCCCGAGGCACGGGTATTAGAGACCCAAAACGATTTTACGGCTTCGTAACCCCCATTAAATTTAAATATGCCCTTAAACCTCGTCTGTACCATCCGCTTCAAGGTTAGGCGGGTCGATCGGTCGTTTTGCTTATATTAAACATTTTTAAATTTAACCTACAGTTCATATAAAATACTGGCTAGATCGAGCGAAAAAGACGACAAAGGAGCAAAATGACTCCAGCAAATTGACCTGTCGTTCAACGCAAGTAGGCGGCGGGCGCCGGCGAGCTGTCGCTGCCGCTAAATAATTCTGTTCCCATGAACTAGCTACTAGCTATCTCATTTTAATTATTCATAGGCTTTTTTATACGCCATCACTTTTTACCGGTCGACGGCTGCCCGCTTATTTCTCGAAGCTATATAAAATTAAAAAATAAAATAATTGAAGGCTCGGCGCATTTTGAAAAAAGGAATAAGTCGGATGACACGGATCGAACTCCGGGCAAATGTCGCGCGGTAAAAAGTGGTCGAGCGTAAAGATGTTCGGAGGGAGTCGCGGGGGGTGCGGCGCAGGACGTCACGTAGGCGGCTCGCTTTTTGTCAACGTTCCCGCGGAGATGACAGGTCGCTGGACGCTGTGCCCGCGACCCGACCGGTCGGTATCGAATCGTTTTGATACTTGCAATTCGCATCGCCTGCTTTGTCGCACGAATGTC
Organism: Fabriciana adippe; assembly: GCA_905404265.1. Lineage (NCBI taxonomy): Eukaryota > Metazoa > Arthropoda > Insecta > Lepidoptera > Nymphalidae > Fabriciana > Fabriciana adippe. The sequence goes on from FR989995.1 coordinate 4,660,699, forward strand.
CACCTTACCGTGAAATCACTTGTCGTCCAACGCAACGAAACAAGTAGATTCTTATCAAATTTTCTATTATATAGTCCTGTTATATTCTCTTTAAAATTATGATCAATAATGACACTTAAAACACTTAAGAGTAAAATATTTAAATAGGTTTTCACTGAGCTTGTTTACTTAGTATTTTTTTTAAAGAAAGGTTAATTATATTATCGTCTAAATTATTTTTTTCGTTTTGAATCAAGTATCGGGGCCAGTCACTCTCACTATAATGCTGCGTGACACAGCGACAGGTGCACTGGCTTCAACCGGTCACTAATAAACTCTTAAACTCTGTAGAGCTTCCCACAACCTGCCAAACGAACTTACGCTGTTTTTATCGACGGCCATTTGCTTTGCAAATTATTATACGAAAACATTTGCGAGATAAACTTGGGATGTCCTGTGAGGACAATAAATAAAGACTTTTTGCTTTGTAGTTTTGAATGTAACCGTTTACATGTAAAAACTTGTCGCGCTTAACTCTAGCTTTATTGAAAATTAAACACGTATGACATGTGTTGATCGAATTTAGTAAACTGTAAATGAATGCTATACACTTTATTCTTCTACTATAAATATATGATACTAAAGTAGTAAATTATAATGAAGGTATTTTCATTGCTACTGTTAATCTTCTAGAAAATGATCATTATGTCTTCCCATTAAACTTTAACTCGATTACTTATATGGGATTTTCTATCTTTACAGAATTTTCGCGAACAGAGGATTGATGGGGCTGGTCTGCCTCTTCTAACAGAGGAACACCTAACTGGCATGCTACAGATGAAACTAGGCCCGGCACTGAAATTGCGCGCGGTAGTTGCAAGAAGATTAGAGCCATGCGCTCAATGCCAGGCGACAGCCTCTCCGCAAACACCCAACACAGCCGTTACAACACCCATCGCACCTAAAGTTAACGGTACATCACTCAAATCAGAACCAAGAAGCAACACCACGAGTCCTAGTTAGAATATTCTAGATTTTCAATTAGACTGAGCATCTGGAAATCTAAGATTTATGTATGTAGCAAAGGTTGTATTTGTATATTTTAGATCCGTATTGTAATTTTGTAAACTATATTTGCTACTTTTAACTGAGCGTAGTTACTCTTTTCGTAGTAGTTTGCTTGTATATAATATATGTAGATTAGTTATGTATAATGTGTCTTGTAACAAGTTTTATGATGAGTATCTCGTTTCGACTCGTATTTTATATAAAAACGAACTACTGCTGTTTCAAAGTTTAAACAACATATATAGAGAAGTATACATTTTAAGAGCTTTATTTTCTTATAGATTACCGGTTAGACGAAGTTTTTCTATAATACTATTGACAATAGAATTGATTTGTTAATTAGGAGAGTGTTATCATTATCGTATCGGGTCCAATTTACATTCATGCCAGTTTCGATTCATCTCCAGTTTTAGTTTATCTCCTTCGTACATTAGTCATAATACCGTAACTAAATTTAGTCATTTTCTCCGTTTTACTCTACCTGCTATAATAGATTTTGCATTTAGTTACGCTTAAGAGTATCTTAGCGGCTAAGGGTTGTAAATAAGTTGTTGCCGTCCAAATGTGTTGTGTCGTTCTAATTATAATAAGAAAATGTTTTTGTATGTTTGTATGTGACGTTCCGAATAAGGTACCAACTATTTTTGTTCTCACTTAATATGCGTATTTTAATTAAAATTTATAATAAAACATACAAAGATTTTGTCAAACAAATGATTTCGGTGCTAAAAGACCCTGCTATAAATATTTGAAAATATTTTAGAAATTACTTGTAAATAATGGCCTTACTGTAAAATATCTAAATTCGAGGCTAATTACTACTTAACTTTGATACAGGGTCACAGTGTTACAAACTTTCTGTATATAATTCATACATTTATAGTTATCACGTATTACGTATTGTTATTTTACGTATGAATAGCATTTATTTACACCACACCTGAAGAAAGCTCATTATGATACAGTGTAAAGTAATTTCACGTAGAGATTACATCTAGTAGTATTTTATGTAAAAAAATTTAAATGGAATATTTCATATATCGCATAATACAATTAAATTCCTATAAACAAAGTAAGTTTTGTAAATATGGCCGACTTATTATTGTTATAATTATTTTAATCTGTATAAGATATAGATTATTGCAAGGATATTTTAGCGAAATACAATTTATATCTGTGGTAATCTCCTTAATTGCCAAAATAGTATATTTGTAACAATATACATATTTTCAATTTAATAATTCAATGTTTATATTTTGTGGGGAAAAACTGCGATGCTTTGAGAGTGGTATATTCATGTAACAACAGCCTATACTGAATATAATATTATTATTTACAATATATGAAGAATTTTATAACAAAAAATGAAAGATAACTAACTGTTCAAAATATCCAGTTTTTTCTATAATTTAGTAATAATAACATATCAATAGGTCAAAGGTGCTAACGTCAAGCGAGTAATTCGTGCCTTACAATGTCTTCCCTGAAATCGTATATCAGATGTATACATTATTTTTTTTTCAAAAGTATTACGGTTATACGCTTTAATCGGATGATAATACAATAATAATAATAATAGTGTATAAGAATAATACGAATTTGTTACTAGCGAATTATATATAGTGCGCAGCTTTCGTTATTAACGTACTTTAATATGGACCAGTGACTTAATTTTTGTGTAAATTTTATGTACCTTAACGTTTTAGTCCTGTGTGTTGTATGTATGAAAAATGTTAACGAACTGTTCAAAATTGTATATAATTATTTTCACATGTTTCCTGTATTTTTGTGGCTTACTGTATTTTAATATTTAGATTAATATTAGTGATCCGCCATATGTCAAAGTCAATTAATATTAAATTAATTAAAAAATAAAATAATACGTAACAAACATCTCTCCTACTTGTCATATGGCGTATCTCTTCTATTATCTGTTACCACGTTGTTTGTAATATCACACAGTATGCTATGCTCTATTGTAAACCAATATTATTTCACAAAAATTATAAATCTAACGATATTTTAAATGAAATATTAACTGTATTTCAATTATTTTCATTGTATTTTTTATCTGTGACAATATTTAATCTACGGAACTATGGTGTGTTTGGTTTTTGTACTTTTTGCGTATAACAAGGTTTTAGTCACTTGTTAATTTCCTTGAGAATATTAAGTACTTAGTTTATTTTAAGCTTGTTTAGTTATAATTTCGGATAAAATTACATCCGATTTTAAGTATTTATGTGGAAGAGAATAAAACAATGATTTATTCAAAAGGTTTTTTTTTTATTATATTTACATTTTAATTACTATGCTTACCTGACAATAAAAACAAAATTAATTCGAAATAAATCGAAGCAACAGCTATTTTACACTTTGCTATTATATATAATTATTTATTGTTAAATTCAATCAGAATTTAATATCATAGCATCAATAAATATTGATTATTTCAAATGAAATTAATATAATTATTTTAAATTCTTAAATAAATATGTAATTATCATTTAAAACTAAAAAAAAATTATTATAATGCTGCCATGCCACTAGATATCATATAATAATACAATAATCAGTTTCCACACGAAACACGAATTTTCAAACCTAAAAGATACGAATTCGAAAAATCATGTTCAATCGTACAGATACTTAAATAATTCTTACCAAGAAAATGGTGGAAGTGGATAAAAACAAAGATAATCTAAATAACAATGATTCAATATGCGGTAGTGGTGACATATATTATTTCAAAAGCCTAATTATGGATATAAATCTTCTATATAAATAAAACATTCGTACGTTTGTCCTCTATGCGTTCCTAAACCATTGATTCGATTGTGTTGAAACTCTGGGTTATTCTATATACACCTACAAAGGCGCAAAAAAGTTTTTTTCTTTAGATGTTTGTCTTTTACGCATTTTTAAACCATTCAAGCTCAGGGAAGCACCCAAGTGAAGTGAAGGTAAGTCACTAGTATACGTATATTAGTAGAATTATTTCTACATCTTATTAAATTATAAGATTTTTCCTGACCTGTAAAATTTTTAATTACTCCTTTTTGTTTACCGCCTCCTTCTCATTATATATGAGCATTTATCGTAACTATACAAAAAACATTTTTTTCAGTCAGACTCGTTATGTACCTGTTGCTTATCTTAATTATACTATCGAAAACACAATTGTACTTTCAAAATCTCATTTTCAATAATTGATTGTTGTTTTTTTTTTATAAATAATATTTTTTTATTTATTGTCTTAAAAATAATATTTTTATTCCTGTTCAGCCTTTTTAGCAACCAGTTGGAAGTTCCTCTCTTGATGATGGCGACGCTTTGCTCTATATTCCATAAGCTCTATAGTTGAATATCCTGAGAAGCCTAAGATGAGAAGACCGACTAAAATATATAACCTGAAATTAAATTAATACGCAGTAAGTATATAAGTAGAACTTAATCGATTAATTCATATAGGAATGCTGAATATTCTTTGAGGAAAACATGCTTAATATGACAATACATTAATCTTTTACATAGAGATCACTACGTTATTTTTTCTGGACATAACCTACGTTAAAAATACAACTAATAAACAAGTTTCTACGCATGCCCTTTCTGTTTTCTTTTTCTCTACCTCTGTCTTTAGCAGCGCCATCTATTATCACATTCAAATTAAATTGCTAAAATAATAGTTTATGAATAACCGCGTTAAGTATTTTTTAAATAAAAGTATTCCTTGTGTTAGTCATGTACAAGGATTATCTTCATAGAGGCAGTTAGGATGCTCCATGAACCCGAAGGCTAAACAATCCTTGCAATTTTTGCCAGTGCACGGGGGTATTTTATTAAAAGCGCATATAATAATATAACATCCCACTATCGCAACTCCGGGTTCCGCTGTAGTTTTAGTATATAGGAAACTCGCAGAACTCTGACCACTGACGGCTGGGATGAAAAATTTCCGAAACGAGGGAAAAAAAGAGAAATAACTGAAGATAGATTAATTATTTACAAAGATAACGGTTATTTTTATCTAAATTCGTTTCGATTCTAGCATCATTAAGTTTTTGTTAGTAAATATCCAAACGTCATCATTAATAAGAATAACATCATACAAGTAGAGTTATAGAACAGCATAAAATCAATACAACGTTGATTCTTAACGGATATCCCGCTAAATTTAAAGTTTAAAAAATTTCTATGATAACCGGTTTCGACGTTAAAGTATTGTAGTACCATCCCGTGACAAGTTAAAGTAGCACCCGTTAACCCTAAAACCGTCTCACGACTGTCATACAAGAGTAGGTATGTATGTCAGTCGGAAGCGCCTGCCTCGATTCCCCCGTCACTTGCTGTAAGATTGCGATGTCTAGACGCCTTAGTTAGACGACTGTGCGGATTAGTAGACTTTGATTATACTATGTTACTATTAAGTACCTAGTTCTGACGCAAAGATACGGCGCAGACGCATAAGAGAGCACACTGCCAGTCGCTTCCCATAAACGGAAGTTAGAGTAGGCCGCTTCCTCGTTACCCGGAAACAATATTCCAGAAAGTGCTGGAATAATAGAAAAGATATAAATTCAAGTGATTGATTAAAAATTAAAGTAAGTACAAAAACAAAAATCGAATGTTAAAATATTATTATCTTTATTTAATGGCAATAATATTAAATTATTTTTGCTAGCTACTATACTTAGATTTTTAAATAAGGATTAAGTTAGACCTATGCATATTCCATACCGTTTACTTGGACAAGCCAAACTGCGTCTGCAGCGCCCCAGATCGCTGCCAGTACAAAGAACACGAGCCACTGCTCCGGGTTCGGCCTCCATAACAACATTGAAGTCAACAGACATAAATTCAGGATCTGCAATTACAAAACAATATAGTCCATTTACTCATGTGCTTAAACTTAGATTTACAACATAATAATACTTTCTTAGATTTACGCGAATATTTGACATTTTAAATAAAACTATCTTTTCGGATTATTTCGCGGATTTATTTTGATTTTTGGTTCCCGACGTTTCGTTTTTGTAAATTTGTGGGTAGGCACTGTCTGTAACAAGTATATAACGCTTTTGAGATGTCTAATACCTTAGTCTCTCCCGTGACCATGATTGCTGTAAAGCATTCGAAACGTCGGGAACCAAAAATCAAAATAAATCCGCGAAATAATCCGAAAAGATAGTTTTATTTAAAATTTACATCATAATGTTTCATCTGAACGGATGCCCAACTTAGACCAGCTTGGCAACCGGCTTCCCTCAAGGCGGCGGATCCCATCTATATTTTTTTTTGAAAAACTCTATATGTAAGAACTGAGCCCATACACTTGTGGTGGTGGCTTTTTAATTCGCCATCAAACGCGTATACAAACGCGCATACGACATCCCATTTCACTAACTCGCTGATGACGCGAACGTACATCATCTGCGCATATTCATACTGATATCTACAAACGCACGACAAGTGCTCACACAGAGTGTGTTCAATAAAGAAAGCTGAAGATCTTAAATGAAGTTTTTGAGACGAAGCTTATACAAAAATAAGTATCCCCGTGCCTCGAATGAATCTTTTGCGCTACAGTAAACCCTGTCTCAATAAACTCTCTACTACTTTAGATATGATTTTGGACTATTATGAGTCTCCAAAACTGACCAATGTAAAAAATAAAAATTAATGCATACCCAGAAAATCTAGAACATTTTGCACTAGAATTATAGCAATTATTGTCGCTATTTTAAAACACCCAATGCATATTATAATTATTTTATGATGGATTATAGTGACAAGTTCCTAGAAGGTACCACTTTGAATAAATGATAACTATTTGTATATTATAATGTATTACTACAGTCATTATATAAAGTCAGTCAATAATATATGTGTAGAAACATAAATCATAAATCGCTTGTAGGTGTTTATTTAGCATTTATATTGAAAACTAGATATAAGAGTTCAGAATCAATCTAGATTTAATACTATATTATTTAACGTCTTCCAAAGCCACAGTCTTAAGAAATACAGCCATCGACGAACAATAAAAGTATATGACTATATCATATTATAATTTTAATTTAAAAGAATTTTGCTGATAACTCGTGATTTTATCGTTTATTAAAATGTTTTTTTTTTTTATGTAAAATAGTTACAGATTTTTTTATTTTTCTTATTTTTTACTTAACAAACTTACAAGTGCGGTGACCATGACCGGAAACCGCCCAGTCAACTTGACCACAGCGCCAGCCACTGGAGCAGCTAAAGCGTTGAACACGCCGAAGCAAATCATAACAAAACCAATGTTACTGACACCATATGCACATGTGACGAAAGCCTGCAATAAACATAAACAATCTTTATAATAATTTCAAAACTTATTATACACTAATGGTTTAAATTTAAAATTGACACCAAGAAAATAAAATCACTTAATTATAAATACCAAGGAGGACTAGAAAGTAACGTCATTTCTGCGCATATCGTTTTTATTTTGTTATTTATCAGTTGGTTGTGTACATCAAAGTCCTAAAGATACATTTTTAAGTAAGAGTGACTTATTTGCTTGTAATTAATTCAATTTTAAAAACTTATTCTGCATTTTGTAGTGAAATGACAGGGCAAAAAAAGAAGAGATACATGTCTAGCACTGTAGGCTTTTTCAGTTACACAACGGTAGTAATGTAATTCGTGCCTCCGAAAACATGTGTGATGTTCATCCAAGACCAAGCGCATTAGACATTTGTAAATATTAAAGATGGTTTTATAAGTTTAAATCCGGTAATTTTGACTCGTACCGATCACGTAGACCAACATCTTTGGCCAATGCTATGTTAAGGGCGGAAGTGGAAACAAATCCCTGTCAGTCAATCGAGGAACTATTAAATACCCTTAACCAACCTTGGTCGAGCATCCAAGAATATTTGTAACAGATTGACAAAGTAAACAGCGCAGGATCAGAGCAGGTTAATGTAAAACAATGACATTATTTCCGGCTAATACTTCGGAATTGTCACCCTAATAAGCTACTAGCTCTTACCCACGACTCCACTCGTATAATTCGTTTACCTACTCGGAAATGTAGTGTCTAGCATGTGTCCTGGATCGGAACAAATATAGTTATTAAGTATTTCTGTTAAGAAAGCCCCAGTAACAGCACAGGAGTTGGGAAGTGGCGTTGTTTCACCCCTGTGCGTCGGAGAGCACGTAAAGCCGTCAGTTCTACGCCTGATGTCTCACCGGTCGTATCGAATTATCATCACATCGGAATTTAAGAGTGATATCAATAAAAAGGGCACTTATGTCTGCGCATACACTTGTACTCCTGCATGGTTAGTCTAAATGACATTGAGAGGCCGCCGTGACCGAATTCGGTCGGGAGGACATCAAACGGCTGGACGGATCTTGATGAAATTTGGCACAGAGATAAATTATTATAGTCTGGAATAACACATAGGCTACTTTTTAGCCCAGAAAAATGTACGGTTCCCTTGGGATAGGTTTGTTTTTGTTTTATAAACATAAATGCAAAAAGATTTTTCTGTCTAGTAGTATCAGTCTGACAACGTTTCTTTGTACTAATCTGACTTACAATATTACCTCATTCAAAATAGTTATTTGGACATATTAAAACATGAATATGTTACAGTCACGACGACAATAACTGAGTGAAAGGTTGTCGCAGGGACTAGGGCGACCTTCAACTCAAAATTTAACCACAACCACAAACAGGAAGTTAACGCAAATGAGTTAAAGTACACAATATTTTAAATGTCATTCATAGACCACTCTGTGAATATTACAACAATTATTTAATAAAATAATGTATACATATAATAAAATTCTCACTGAGTCCAAACTAGGTAGGTACTTTAAATATTTTTTGGAAAATCTTATTGAAACAGTCATTATTATCGATACGGAGGCCGAATCTATATTTTTTAGAACTTTTGTCTGTTTGTCTATCTGTCTGGGAACGCATCACGAAAAAATTACTGGACAGATTTTGATGAAATTTAGTATGATGATAGCTGGGTATGCGTTATAGGATACTTTTTACTGCGGAAAAATATCTCATCTCTGAGAAATCTATACTAAACGTAACCAGGGACGAACCCGAGCGCGGCGAAGGTGAGTCTCTAGTATGAAATAAATGTTGTGTGTTTAAAAATAGTTTTTTTACGAACTTTTTTAGCTAATTTTTCTCGTGTGGTCACGTATAATTATTTATTGCATAGTAAAAGACAACTACGTTTTGTAGAAAATGTTATTATTAGATAGACAAAAATCCATAGTGTTTCAAAGATTATTCTCTAACTGAGTTTGTGTTTTACCAATAGAAAGAAGATTTATCTCGCAAGGTTAAAAGCTATAATTTATGAACATCGTGATCTGGCATGATGATATACATATGTGGACTTAGACTAAAAAAGCTGTGCCTTCTGAAAACTGCTGTAATATTATAAACGTAAAATAAAACAATTAACCAAATATAAGGCGATACTCGTATCGATTATTTTTCTAACCTGCGTAAAGTCAGCCGCCATAAAAGCTTGTTCAGCGCCTATGTAACCGATCACTGGTAGCAACAACAGCTGGTACTTGTGCCTGAGTTGGCGCAATGTTACTGCAAGCAACGCTAGGCCAGATTTGTTTTGTGTCATGGATTCACGACCTGCGTTATATCTGTAATGTTACACATTCGTTGTTTAAATTACCAAAAATATGTATAACACATAAACGTTGTAATTAAACTTTTGTTTTTCTAAACATCGGCCCTAATATTGCCAAAATACACTAATAGTATTTAATATGTGGAAGTGTTTGTTTAAAGTGGCAGTGAAATTCGGCGTGGAGATTACTTATATTCTAGTTACACACGTAGTCACACTTTTTCCAATGTACATACTACTAAGCTAAACTAAGACACAGACTAATAATAATCATAACGTCTATTCTGTTGCATATTAAGTTTTAACCTAGGTACTTTTGATAAACTTTACTGATACCTCATTTTAATCAATATCTAACTAAAAGGTTATGCTGTGGAAAACAGTCTGAATAATAACAACAAGTGTTCGCTTAGTGGTCGAAATTAGACCATATATTCTATTTTTTTTTTTTATTGATAACACTAAAATTCATCAATAGCTACTTAACAAAAAAATAGAAAATCGGTTGACAAATAGAGATAAAAAGGTAATGGACTACTTTGTTTTTGCCTATTTATGTATAGATAATATGAAAAATAATGCAAAAACTATGTTTTAACACCTGCTTAAAGAATCCACTCCTATTACGACAAGAAGAATGGCTGTTGCCATACATGCAAGGTACACTCCGGCGATTATTTGAATTTTCATAGGGGATGGAGGCTGCAGATTTGTATTATCCTGTAAGCAAATATATGTCAAATAAATAAAGTTATCCAAATCTTATGTTAAAAATTAAGTTCACTAGTTTCTTAGAACTGTGCGTTTATTGTTCATAACTTTCTTGGATATATTGTTAACTAGCAGCTCACCCTCGCTTCGCTCGGGTTCATTGCTAGGTACGTTTTACATAGACATTTAAAATAGTTATTTGCCGTATAAATATTTTTTTTTATTATTTTTTTTCTGATGTTTTAATACTTATTATCCTATTCCGGACTAAGAGAAATCCAAAAAATCAAATATCATAAAAATCGGTTCAGCCGTTCTTAAGTTATAAATGATGTAACTAACACGACTTTGTTTTATTTATATAGATGAGTTAGTGTATTTATTGGTTTCAACTTACAACGTGAAAGGTTTTTTAAAAAGAGACTCATCATATAAGATGGTCATTGATCGTGTTATTAGAGTAGGTACTAAATATTGAACCAAGTTATAGAAGTAAGTGAAGTCAAGTGAATAGTGTAATTTGTAGTGATTAAAACCGCGTTCAAACTAAATAATTTTTGAATCGAAAAATCGAAGAACTGAATAAAACAAATATTGAAAAGGTACAATTCTCACATGTGCATCGTTACCACTGCAGAAGTTAACTCCACAGGTGCCACCATAATCAATTGTTGGTGTAGATAAGTTGCCAATAACCGCTGCTACTTTAGGTGTTTCCCCGATTATTTCGTTAACGAAACTGGCTGTTTCTCCTAATGATGATGATAAGACTGAAAATAACAAAGAAAGTTGAGATTTAATTAGTGAAAGGTCCGTATTATTTCGAGCTGATCACGCGAATGCACATGATCAATTTAACAGCCCTTGTGCATCCGAAACGCCAGCGTCCCCAGGGAAAACCTTTTGGTATAGAGTTTGCCACTCTATGTATTTATTTTTTTGTATTATTATTATAAATACAAAAGTTTGTTTGTGTGTATGTTAGTTACTCCTTTACGTTAAACCGACTTGACCGATTAGGATAAAACTTAGTATACTGATAGACTATGGCCTGCAGTAACACGTCATAAGATAATATTAGTAACAAAATTTGCCAAAAGATTGCTTATATATAAGAGACCAGAGTGGAACGAGGCAAAGAAAGGTAGGAAAGTAAGTAAATTCTTTTATATTATAGAATAGACAAATCATAGTAGGTACCTACCTCCCACACCATTCAGTGTTATATTGATAATATCATATTAATTAATAAATTAATTTATAAATAAGACTTACTGGCTGAAGAAACAAGATTTCCCCAAATCTGAGCCATTTGGTAGAACATGAAAAAGAGCCCGAAAAATCGAACTACTAATACCTCTGCTGGTACTCCTGATAATTTGGCGTAAGGTTCTGCTACCTACAAGTAAATCATGAGTTAGTAACGTCCCTTAGGCATAATAGTAGGAAGCCCGTTCTATACGATGGAGGTCAGGCTTTTAAATTCTGATTCAGAAAAATATTTGTATTAGTGCTTATAAATTGCACAGCTTTAAAAAAAATTGAATAATATTCCATTAATACAGCTTTTCGAAAGAATTACTCAAGTAATTATTATTATTTATTACGAAATTAACATTCTAGATTATAAATATTTATGGTTTTATAAGTAAGCATAAAAAGTTATTTTAAAAAAGATAAAAAAAATTATCTTATCAAAAAAAGCTCATATTATGTTATATTATACACAGTGTAAACTTTTATATAAAAACCCAACCACGCGTTGCTGTAGCACACATATGTAAATCATTAATTTTTCAATAAAAAATCGGGATTAAAACTATCCTGTCTTTTAAGTTGGAACAAATCACAGATTTTGAAAAAAAATACGTTGAGATCGGATAAGTAAACCCGGACCAACATGAGGTGACACGGGAATTTTATATATTAAGATATTATCTATTACTTATAACGCTGTACGTTACAATTGCTCACGATATTTATCTAGGTTTTATTAACATGAATAAATTAATTATGCAAACATCAATTAAGATTATCTATTACATATGAGCTGAATAAAATTATTTTTTATATTTATTTATATGATATTTTTATACGGTTCTCGCTATTTTCTCAAGCAGCGTATAAAAGTAGTGACATTTCTTTCTGCACCGCTTTTCGTCGGTATAAAAAAAATAAAGTATTAACCATAATAGATTTGAAAATATTTTAGTTTAAGCACTAGACCGAACTTGCCAAATCTTAACAGATACTTAGGTATTAAAAGCATTAGCCCCCACACGCAATAGTACCTACATAAAGTTTATAAATTTGAGTACACTTTGAACTTGCGATCTTCGCTTAGATTTTAGTAGTAAGATATGTACATACTACGACGACTACAAAAAATATAACAAAAAATAATAGCTGTTATATTCTTACAAAACGATACTATGATATAGAAAGAATACTCTATATTACTAGCTTTTCCCGCGACTCCGCACTCGTAGTTCAATTATTTATATTATATTTTTTTTTAAATGTAGCCTTTATTTCTCTGATATATAAGCTATGTATCTATATAGTTAAAATTTAGCTTTTAGTTTTGTATAAGCTATGTATCTATGTATAAGTTATTATTAAAATCCGTTCAGTAGTTTTTGCATGAAAGAGTAACAAACATCCATCCATCCATTCTCACAAACATTTGCGTTGATAATATTAGTAGGATGTTTGTAACAGATTGTGAATAATAATATTTAATCTATGTAACTCTACAATAATAATCCAAGGACTTTTAAGTTAATATCTATTATGATTCATGACATACTACTATCAAAGCAGGATCTTAATAAGTTTATTATCAAGTGAAGCACGTGCTAGTCAATTTTTTTAAGCCTTCTAATAATTTGAAACAACCTATCAATATGCAAACTGCCTTATGTCTTATACTTAACATGTTACATGTACGCAGAAGAATTCATTGTACACAAAGTGTCCTTCAAATACAAATGTTAACAAACTTCAAAAGTCATACATAAATATTTCGTAATAAAGAAAAATGAGGATCGGGAGGCAATCTTCTAATTCTATAGAATTTTAACTGAGGCTAACGATCTAGCTGGAAACATCGACCTTACGTGCTATCTGAGGAACAGGGACAAAACAAGCTCTCTAACTTCGGGCTTCTACTAAGAAACTCTGGGCAGAAATCACCTATTTTAGACTCAACATGGAATTCGAACTGTAGACCTAATCTCATAATTTGCCAAGAATGTTAATCATAAGAAACAAAAAGTTAATTACATAAGGCCATTGTACTTTCGCACTTAAGCTGTAAGAAAAGATCAAGGTATACCTATTAATATTGTCTCGAACGGAAGTTTAACCTGTGACCTTCGATTAAGCGACGCAAATAGTGTCAATTTAAATCACAGTTTCTACACAGCTAAGCATCTATCAAAAAAGTATCAGATACACAATTGTGTTTAGGTAATTATTCTAGTTGAAATAAATATAAAACAATGTATATTGAACCCTAAATGCAATGCTTAAAGCTGTTTTTATCAAAAAAAATTAAAAACGCACTCAAATAATCAAATGAGCGCTTATTTGGTGAGGACATTTTTTGTCGCTGATTGTGTATCTAGTACTTTTTTGATCAGTTCGGCCAAGTTAATTTTTTTTTATTAAATATTATATTTTTTATATTATATTGGTTTGTGATAAACCTAAAGAAACCTTGAAATCCTGAATTCTCATATTGGCTTGTTATCGTTCCTACGACCTACCACCCGATCGGAGTTGTGGATGAAAACTATGCAGTTAACTTAACTTACCACAGATAAGTAAGTGCACTTTGCACACCAGAGTGGTCCGCCACCAAAACCGACCATCATTCCTGCAGGGACCAATGTATGCAAGTACGGGTAAAACTGTGCAGCGATGAAAGGCATGTATGCGATGAATGAAACTGCTATCGTCCATTTACAGCCCAGCCATCTGAATATAAATAAAAATGATATACACAAATTGTATTTAAAATATTTCTTTACATACTATATTACTTAAAATTTATTTTTGATTGATAAATAAATATAAATATGTTGGGACTTTAACACATAGCACCATCTAGTTCCATGGTAAGCTGCGAGGCCTGTGTTATGGATACCAGATAGTTGATACACTACACATATTATATAACTTTAAATACATACATATTATAAATATAAACACCCATGACTGGAGTACAAACATTCGTGCTCATGACACAAATGAATGCCTCCAGCGGGACTCGAACCCGCGACCGCTAGCACAGCAAGTAGGGTCACTACAAACTGAGCCAAACGTGTCGTGATAAATTAGTAATTTTTAACCAAATGTCTCATAATTAATTTAATTAGACTTTCACTGATATCTGCTCTGGCATTGACCCAATATTACTGTATTTGAATGTCCACCTGACCTCTTAAACAATCACCACGTAAATAACATGGTAAGTACCTATTAAATTTTGCTCTAATAAAATACCTATTAATGAATTATTTCAATTAGCTCAATAAAAACTTTATGATCAGAAATAGATATGTTTATATCATTTAATTTTATTTTAAGACTCGAGAGTCATATGCTACAATATAATATCGCGTTTAATATACGTTTCACATAAATGGAAAATTAAACTATTTAAAATGGGTTCAGATTTATTGCTGCTTTATATTTAAAATAAATTCTTAGTAAAAAACTTTGCACTATTATAATTTGAAAATTTATTTTTTTATTACCCACTTACTTTATTACAAATATTATTACTTAATACTTACTCTAATTACTTTAGAATTTAGATACTTACTTTATGACGATGGCAGGTAAAAATATGTTGGAAAGTATCAATGAAAAGTAAATAGCCGCTAGTGTGAAGATTCCTGCTGCAGCATCGGTGTTCACCGAACTTTGAAGGTTCGCGGCGCCATGGAAAGCAGTGAAATGTATCATAAAAGCGAATCCCAAAACAAAAATGTTGCGATTTATCCGCCATTTTTCATTTTTACCGAAGACTACGGAGTTGGGCATTTTGAACTGTAATTAAAAAAAAATATTTATTAAGATTTAAAAAGCTATCTACTATAGTCGTCAGTACTATTACTACTGTGGGTATCATGTGTTAAATAAAACGATCTTTTCGAAGTTTTTCACGGATTTATATTGAACATGTTTTTCGACAATTCGAAAGCTATATTAATTGAATATTCGCTTTAATCTAAGATTAAGTGTACTAAAAAACACGTGACACATATCATATCACAAGTTTGATTCTTGATTTGGGCAAATAATTATACTAACAATATTACACATTTTTATCAAATCCGGTTAATTTAAAAAACTACGAATATTTTTTGTCATGTCGCTGGGGAAACCCATCACGGAGACTCTACCAGCCAGCGACTTATTCACTAAAACATAGAGCGGATCGTCGCAGTGCCATATGGCGTTGCAGATTGCTCACAAACAAAAGCCCTGCGCGGAAAACATTATTACCAAAAGTCTCAATATAATTTTATTAACCTACCTAGCGAAGGAAGTGGTATATAACTATAAATTTTAAAATGTTATTAGGTATACTAGATTTTTCCGTGACTTCGCATGATAAGCGGGACTTAATTAGGGGATTAGCACCAAAAAATCCTTTTTTACATGGCACGTGTAAACATTTCAAAATTTTGTCATCAGTGGTTCAGGCTGGGCGTTGATGAGTCAGTCAGTGAGTCGTGACAATCTATATAGTGCATAAATACGCCTTTTATACACTAGATTATCACTTAATCTGTGATACTTAATGAATATTTATTATTCTACAACTATGTAATTATTGCATGTAGAAAATTAATTGATATGATCTTGTATTTTTTTATGCTACATAAATAATGATATCTTTAACCGCATACATTATATAAAACTAAGATCGCCAACAATTTTTATCACAATTGCTATATTTTAGTACCGAAGATATGAATACACAAAATATATGTACCTATGACTTGCCCGTTTACAAACAAGTAGTTCTCTATCCCTTAGGAGCAGCATTCAATTCGAACTGCTTAGTATTCTATAAGTGCGCTATATTTTACTTTCGCTCATATATTACACAATCTTATTTTGTATTTCATTTATCAAACATTTCACTTACATAATAAATGTTATGATCTTTGAGTTCAAACATAAAACCTTATCCTATCGAAAAAAGCACTTTCAGTCTTTTCCTACTTTCCCAATTTTATAGGCAATATTAACATCATTTGTTCCCTAAAAACTGTATTTCGGACTATTTTAAGAACGAACATTTTATTTAAAATTTATGTATAACAAACACTTTGAGGATAATACCAATCAGTCCCTATTCTCAAATCTCAAAAACGCGCTTACCAACGATCATTGTTTGATTTTTATATATAAAACTAGCGACTTACCCAGCTTCGCTCGGGTGCGTCTCTAGGTGCCTAACAGTAGCTTACTTCTTACGCACATACACACATACAAACATTCGTAATTATAATAGTAATTATTAAGGATTAAGAACTGCTTTAAAATATCAACATTGAAGAAAAAGAAATAACATTGAAGTATTTTAAAGCGATTTAAACATAGTAGACACGGTAATCTATAGGTATTATTACCAAAAAATCAGTTTCAGGAATGCGTGAACTTCAGCTATAAGAATTTATCAGAATATAAGAATATACTTAAGATATTCTCTACAATGTTTTTTTTTTATTTATTATTTATTTAATAAAATATCAGTACATATACAGCAAAATATTAAGATTGTGTTATAATACTTTTAGCGGTAGTATTGTTGTTTTGTTAAAAACTTGTTTCCTTTGCAACATCTACACGTAACATTCTGATATATAAAAATATAATTCAAGATGCTAATGTGTTACAGTTGATGAATATTTATCTATATTATTCCCTATTTATCATTGCTAGCAATATTGCGGTGCAGAAATTAATTGGTCTTGTACTTTTTATGTTAGCACCAAACATAGGTACCTACCTAATAACATATCCAACCTCGTTATACTCTATAATTGTTTGTGTAACTTATCGTTTTTATTTACAACTAGCGACTCCTTGTAAAACACAAATACAAATCTATCCCATGGGAAACGTATATTTTTTTACTACACTATATATATATATATATATATATATATATATATATATATATATATATATATATATGTATATATATATATATATATATATATAATTTCATATTAATTGTTAAAACGCTACCGTGTTATAAAAATGATACGTGAAGGGCATGAAGGATGTAGTTTAAGCCTAAAGGAAGGCAGTACCTACCCTCAAGAAACAAAAGCGCAACTATAACAAATAAAATTACAAGAAATAGCTTTCAATAAATAATACATAATTTCCATTACGAAGGTAATAGAAAAAACTACATAAATATGTATATAGGCCATATTGTTATTTAATTTATTAGACCTTATTTCCTGTAACTTTCGGCCTCGACACAATACTTTATAAAAAGAGTTCTAATACATATATAAAACTTTTTTGCATGTTCAAGGTTAGATTTGTTGACTTTGTTAGTGTTACTGGCTTATACACTGTCTGACTGACGTATTAACTATTAATATAAAAGTGTAGTACCTGTAAATACAAAATTTGATCCAAATCGTAAGAGACATATTGCGTGGGCAAATCTTTTTGCCTCAAAGCACGGAGAAAATGAATTTTCCCAGACATGAGACCTGGTTAGAACGATTTTTCGCTCCCGTACATCGCCATATTGCAAATTTCGTCGAAATCATTAAATCCGTTTTCAAGAACGTGATTACAAATATATATACATAATATATACAAATATTGCTCGTTTAATAGCATAGGGGATTAACTTTTTAAACACAGATTTTTGTTGATCCTCTTAGCGATTATTACGGAATTTATACTTCGTTTTATTATGATACACTCGTAATATCTTTTATTCATACGACTGTAATAGGTAAGTTATATTTAATTTTCCTCAAATAAAAAAACTTATTAAAATATTCATTTCAATGCAAAAACACCTTTGCAAATTACTATAACGCAAGTCAAGCAAATCAATTATAATTAAGTACTTCTACGCAAATGGCAGGCGACATGTGGTAGGGAAATACCCCATGCGTTGTAAAAAAATAAAAATATAAGTCATATATAGAATGAGAAAATTACCTCACCATATACATATCTAGATAAAAGAAGTATGAGCATACGCAATACAACGAATTTAATTAGATGTGCAAGCGATTTGAATTTACGTACCGAGAATTGCTATTGCGATTATCCGTAAAAAAAATATCTATACCAATATTATAAATATGAAAGTTTGGGAGTGGATGTATGGATGTTTGGATGTTTGTTACTCTTTCACACCAGATCGGTTGAACGGACCTGGATAAAATTTGGCACAGATAGATTATAGTCTGGAATAACACATAGGCTACTTTTTATCCCGGAAAAATGTACGTTTCTCGTGGGATAGGTTTGTTTTTGTTTTCGTAGAGTTGAACGCGAGCGAAGCGAGGGTGAGCCGCTAGTATTATTATAATAATTATTATTATTGTACATACTTATATGGACTATGCTTACGTATCATTACAAAATAAGCCTAAAAAACTTTCTCCACCTAAGATTCGGTATCAAAGTAAATGTAAACAATTATAATTCAATCGTCCTTCAATGTTGAAAGGCCAAGGAATGGGCCTGCAGTACTACACAATCGTTTACAGCAGCGTTTTATTTACTAATGTAACGTGTTATTTTGCAGAGAATTCGACTTTAAAAATTAATAATACCTACTGTTTCATATTGATTATATATTGTTTCATATATTATAAATAATTTAGAGCTAACATATACATAGTATAAAACAAAGCCGTTGTTCGCCTCTGTCCGCTTCTCTGCTTACTTCTTCTAAACCATGCATTGGATTTTGATACGGTTAACTAACAGAAAGAGCATTAAAAGAGGAAGGGTTATGTATATAATTCGTTTATATTTTGTACAAAATATCTGAGCCTAGGCGGTGTTTTGTCAAAAAGTTTTCGTAAAAAACGAAGTAAAGTGTTACCGCAAGTGCAAGAAGTAAAGGAAAATAGGGCTCGCAGACTGGGTTCTAGGTCAAAATGATGCGTGTACTGCGGGCGTTCGCGAATCGCCATAAGCGACTCTAAGAAACCGAAAGCTATAAAACACCTATACGTAGTGCAAAAGACGTACCTTGTTTATGTTTCTGATACTTTGTAAGTTATGCAGAAAAATAACTTTATTTACAGGACTAAAACATCGATCAAAAAAGTACTAGATACACAATCCCATACAAAAGTTCTCTTAAAACTGTCACCAATTGTGTTTAGGTAATTACTCTAGTTGAAATAAATATACAACAATGTAATTTGAATCTTAAAGGCAATGCTTAAAGTTGTTTTTACAATTTTTTTTAAATAAAAAGCGCGCTCAAATGTTCAAATCAACGCTCCTTCGGTGAGGACAATTTTAGTCGCTGATTGTGTATCTAGTACTTTTTTGATCGATGGAGTAAAAACAGTTATTGCAAGCTTTTCAGTTCATAAAATTAATGATCTAACTCTTTGAAAATATACTGAAGAAGGACAAACTAACACTAAAATATTTATATTTTGAGGATCAGAGATCTTTATGTACGTACGATCTAAGCAAGATAGATAGATAGAGAACAACGTTTATAGGAACTCCGATTGTCGTAACAATCGTCGGAAACATCGTACTAGGAATAAACATGTACATAAATGTGCAATGCCCACATCTGCCTCATGCGTTACTTGAACTTGCGACCTCGATGACTCATTTATTTTTTTTTGTAAATAAGATATTTGGTTAATATATTATTGGCAGTGTTTTCTATAACAATAATTAAATATTAATATAACAACACTACGAATAGAATAAACAAGTAACACTGCATAATGGCACGACTTAATATTTATGATGAATAAAAATAAATAGTAAAATGTCGCGACCTGCAGTCTCGAGATTTATCACAGACAATACAATGTCATGATAATTGATTATAACAGTCGTGCCATTTAATGCTTTAGGCCGAGCCTTATATAGTTACTAGCGTTGCCCGCGGCTCCGCCCGCGTTCAGATGATCAAAAAGCAAATTCTTAGATTTTACATACATATCAGTACACTCTTACATATACCACTTTCATTGCGCACCGCATGATTGGTAAATACTGGCAGTGATTGACAATGCCACAAAGGTTCCCCCGTTAATCTCATATTTGATTTAGTAATTTTTGTTTTAGTAATAACATTTATGTACATATGTCTATACTTCTGTTTTGTTTGCTTATTTATTTTCGGGCGATAAACTCTCAAACTACGGAATGATTTTAATCATTTTTTACTAATATATAAGCTATTAATTAATTTAAGATTTAGCTAATTATTTAAATTACATAATGACAACTTTTCTTAACGTTAATCTGTCGCGCAACATGGATTGGTTAGCGCTAGTTAGTAATATTGTCTAAAACGAATTTCAAAAGAAAGTGTAATCTATACATATTATAAAATTCTAACTGAGCCGAATCTGTACATTAAATATTTTTTGGAAAATCTTATTGAAATAGACATTATTATCGATACAGAGGCCGAATTTATAGTTTTTAGAATTTTTGTCTGTCTGTCTGTCTGTCTGTCTGTCTGTCTGTCTGTTACCGCATCACGCGAAAACCACTGGACAGATTTCGATGAAATTTGGCATGATGATAACTGGTTATCCGGGTCAACATATAGGATACTTTTTACTGCGGGAAAATATCTCATCTCTGAGCTAAACGTTGAAACGTATCTAGGGACGAACCCGAGCGGAGCGAGGGTGAGTTGCTAGTAAGTAAATAATTTTAAGCAAATACTTTTTATTATTTCATATGGCTCGGCTAATATGATTAAAGTCGCAAGCATTTTATTGTTTCCTCTAAGCCTTTACCTTCCAAGAAATGGCGTCAAAAAAACTGAAAAATTTGAGGTATAACAGTTCCTATAACACTATTTCATAGTTTTTGAGATATGAAATATTTTTAGTTACCCGCATTGTCAGTTTAACAGCCATAAACTTGTTTCCCATAAAATGTTATAAAATAATATGAATCGACTTATTTTTACGGTTGATAAAATGAGCCGATATTGTGGAAACGTAAATATTATTTGTATTTATTTTAGGTTTAACCTAACAAAACACGTAAGTTAAAAAAACAACACAGTATTTTGCTATACGAAACCATAATGCGCAAGTTGGATTTGCATTTGCCCATTTTTTACATTAAAAGATTAAAAAATATACACATTATTTACTAAACAATAAAAATTTACAAATATTCCTAATATGTTACTAATTTATAAAGCCAAAAAGTTTGTTTTATTGAAAATTTGAACACAGGCGGGGCCGCGAGTAATTTAGTAGTAATTCTAATAGTCATGGAGAGTACATTATTTTTTTTGGATTAAAACTACGTATTTTAAAAACACATGGCGACATCTATTGTCAAATATCTAAATAACACATAAATAAATTTTCATTAAAATAACTATTTAAATGAATAAAATAGGGCTATTGATATTTCCTTTAAGATAAGCTTTTTTTAATAGTTTTAACATACAGAATTAAGTTACCTTGCTAAAATGTTAATAGTATCATCGTGCTTTTATTTTAACCAGTTTTTGTATTTTTTTCCCAAAAATGAGATATTTTCCTGCGGTAAAAAGTATCCTATGTGTTGACCCGGATAACCAGCTATCATCATACCAAATTTCATCAAAATCCCTCGAGTGATTTTTCTGTGATGCGGTCACATACAGACAGACAGACAAAAATTCTAAAAACTATAGATTCAGCCTCTATATCGCTAATAATGAATATAAGTAAGATTCAGTAAGATTTTCCGAAAAATATTGAATTTACGGATTCGGCTTAGTTACAATTTTATTATTTGTATAGTTACTAATTTATAAAGCCAAAAAGTTTGCTTTACGTATAATAATTTGAACACAGGCGGGGCCGCGGGTAATTTAGTAGTAATTCTAATAAAATTGTAGAAAGGTCATATCTATACATTCGTTATTTTGGAATTAAAACTACGTATTTTAAAGACACATGGCGACATCTATTGTCGAATAACTAAATAACATATAAATGTATATTAATTAAAATAACTATTTTAATGGATAAAATAGCGCTATTGATAATTTGATTTTCAAGATAAGCTATTTTTAATTGTTTTTACCATATTTAGTAAGTTACCTTGCTAAACTGTTTACAGATAGTATCGTCGTGATTTTGTTCCAACCAGTTTTTGTATGTTTTCTCAGAAATGAGATATTTTCCCGCGGTAAAAAGTATCCTATATGTTGACCCGGATAACCAGCTATCATCATACCAAATTTCATCCAAATCCCTCCAGTGGTTTTTCTGTGATGCGGTCACATACAGACAGACAGACAAAAATTCTAAAAACTATAGATTCAGCCTCTATATCGCTAATAATGAATATAAGTAAGATTCAGTAAGATTTTCCGAAAAATATTGAATTTACGGATTCGGCTTAGTTACAATTTTATTATTTGTATAGTTACTAATTTATAAAGCCAAAAAGTTTGCTTTACGTATAATAATTTGAACACAGGCGGGGCCGCGGGTAATTTAGTAGTAATTCTAATAAAATTGTAGAAAGGTCATATCTATACATTCGTTATTTTGGAATTAAAACTACGTATTTTAAAGACACATGGCGACATCTATTGTCGAATAACTAAATAACATATAAATGTATATTAATTAAAATAACTATTTTAATGGATAAAATAGCGCTATTGATAATTTGATTTTCAAGATAAGCTATTTTTAATTGTTTTTACCATATTTAGTAAGTTACCTTGCTAAACTGTTTACAGATAGTATCGTCGTGATTTTGTTCCAACCAGTTTTTGTATGTTTTCTCAGAAATGAGATATTTTCCCGCGGTAAAAAGTATTCTATATGTTGACCCGGATAACCAGCTATCATCATACCAAATTTCATCCAAATCCCTCCAGTGGTTTTTCTGTGATGCGGTAACAGACAGACAGACAGACAGACAGACAGACAGACAGACAGACAGACAGACAAAAATTCTAAAAACTATAGATTGGGCATCTGCATCGATAATAATGTCTATTTCAATAAGATTTTCCAAAAAATATTTAATGTACAGATTCGGCTTAGTTACAATTTTATAATATGTATAGATAGCAATTAGATATCATTTTATTTTATAATTGTAATTACTCTTTCCGGTTTAAAATGACACTTCCGGAATAAAAAGTTCAAGTTGACTGCTTATTCGGATATGTACACGTTTGTAATTTGATTGTTCCGCTGACTTGTTATAGATGGTAAGGATATCGTTACTATAGACACGTTTATATCTACATATATGTATATAACTATAATAGGTACTTATATGTATAAATAAAGTTGCTTGACTGATTCATCAATGCCCAATCCACAATTTATTTATCAATAATAAATAAATGATATGATGATATTTAAAATAATATTTTAATAAACTACGATATTTAAAAAACAACACACAATGTAACTTATATCTAAATGCCTTAAGTAGTATTTGAAAGTTTACAATATATAGAGTTATAATTCGTAATTTTGTTTAAAATTTAATCTCTCGAATCTACAATATTAATTAAAACAAAATTATACTAATTCATACAGTAGGTCATCTAACGAAAGCTTCTAGATAGTGCAATCAAAATGTATGAATACTTTTATCTAACAGTGGGGAAAAGCTTTTAGGGTTGACGGGTGTATCTAAAGACTAACTTGTCACAAGACATCAGAAGGCAGTACAGCGTTATGTATTCGAAACCATTCGCCATGAAAATTTGTATTTTATTTCAATCCTTGCATTCGGTGAAATTTTCATTACGATGGATTTTTTATACTATAACTAGCGATTCACCTTCGCTCCGCTCGGGTTCGTCCCTATGGTAGATCACCCTTACCACTTAGGGGTATGAAAGATAATTTACGTCTTATTCTCAGATCTACTGAATATACTTACAAAATTTCATGATAATCGATCAAGCCGTTTCGGAGGAGTTTTGTTACAATCACTGTGACACGAGAATTTTATTATATATTAGATAGAAGTATGTATATAGTATAAAAACTATTTATTTCACAAAATAGGCTATAAAAGGAATTTAGGACGATAGTTATCTCTTTGTTAATAATGTAAAAAGTTTACTATCACGAGTAAAATATTATAAATACTTAGGTTATAGGTATATTTGAAACTATTGTTACTACAAACAGAATAAAAAAGCTTTATGTGTTTTTGCTAATTAGTATTAATTATATGCCAAGTATAATGACCTTGGCTAAATATTGCTACCAAATATTCACATCAGTAACGTGTTTAGTTTTCTTACATACTTTATATTATGTATATGTACTTGTACGTAATTTGTATTTTTATCTAGCGGCAAAATAAGATATGTGTAGTGTTGTCTTTTAAGAAATAACTATTGATGTATAATAATATAAACTGACCACTATGTCTGACTGACATATTATCGCACAGCCTAAGCCATTAAATAAAACAATATTAGCATTTATGTAGTTATTACTGAATACTATAAAATAGGTCATAATTTGTTAAATAAAATTTTTGAAGTAAAACTTCTTTACGCATGCTTGACTTGGGGAGTAAGCTGGTGAATGCGTTACGAAAAGTGTAAATCGAGCGAGGCGAACGTTTGTTGCCATGGTAACCGTTGTTATTGTCTGACAAATGATATATAATATTATATTCTTTCCTTAAATGATATTCTATAAATATATGATTGTAATATGCCTAATATGCGTTATTTTTAGTATCTCACTTATCCTAATTATTTAAAATATAAATTGAATTTCATAAAGAGTACCGATAATCTACAGAAGTTTTACTTCTTGCGCGTGTACACATTCATACACGCACTCTTTATTTTTTTCATAATTTCAATTTATTTCCTATATTGTAAATAAACAATTATTTAATACAATTTATTACTATTATATGAATAGTACATCTCATGTTCATTAAGACTGTAATAAGGAAAATATTAATCTAATCATATCATTTGCGTATTTTTATTGTAAAAAATACGAGTAACTGTTATAATAAATTAATGACAAGGATGTACTCATATATTTTGTATTAAACTTTATGTTCAAAGTAAACGAGGTAGAATCCCAGCAATTTGAACACTAAAGTAGAGTCTGCCTATCGACTTTTTATTTTATATTTCGACGTCTTTTTACAACCAAATATATTTTTTAGTTCAAAATAATTGTACCTTATATTTATGTATATACCTTATGTATTTGTCAGACAATAACAACGGTTACCATGGCAACAAGGGAATGTATTCTATCTCATTCTCTCGCCGACTTAATTCTATATATTTATGTGTTTGTCTCTTTTTAGTGTCGCATTTCCGATTCATCGAGTTTCAAATCACAACGATTCTAAAGAAGTTTCTCTTCGATAATAGACATATAGAAAAAATAAGTGAGCTGCGATATGCCAAAATTCAAAAATGTTCCTTATTTAGGAGCCTATTCAGTTTTGAACAGTAGATGGCAATAGGCACAGAATAAGGTACTAATAATTTGACTTTGATATTTTTTGTAGTTGAAGTAATGAAGTGAATGAAGTTAAAAAAATGACATTTCTTCATTTAAAACATTACAAAGGTAATTTTAGTATCAAACGAAAACCAATGAAGGGTTTTAAGCAAACCAGAAGGCTTAGACAAGTGGCAAACGCTCCATATCGATTCTTCTTCGATAAACGCTAACGCCTTGGCAATTTCGATAACAATTTGGTAGCCAAACGTAGAAGGACTTGTCGAACGCTCAATCTATACGATCTTTCGACAACAATCGAACGTAGTCATGGTTTTGTTTGTGAACCTCATCTTGACATTGCGAAATGCACTAAAATTTAAACGTATACGAGCAACACATAGGATTTTTAGGATTTCTTTATCAAAAAATCACTAATTATAAGAATTATTTCGCCTAGCAGTCTTTGCTACAATAACAATAAATACAATAATATATATTTGTCAGACAATGACAACGGTTACCATGACAACAATTAGTCATAATAGCTTTTATTTAATTTATGCACATTCATCCCACTGTAAGAATATTATTTTTTATAAGTAATAAGTTTAGTTTTTTTTTACCAAGTCTAAAACTTATTTAACATTTTATTTAACATATTATTCAGTGATTCGCCATTTTGTAGCGTTATCTCCAAGGTATTGGCGTTCGATAGGTGTCGTACGCTAGCACCCGAATTCGTTTGTCAAAAGTGCCACTTGTCTTCAATTTCTATGGAGATAAATGTACTACCCTGACGTTTCATTTCACCGAATAGGTTAGATCAACATTTGGCTGCCAATTACAAATACGATACGTTGGGTCAAATTTGAAGTCGTAAACATATGTCAGTCCCATACAATGATCACACTATTCTCACAGTGTACTAAAAAATAACAGTGGGCTATCGCCTTTGATGTTTGGAGAAAAGCCGACAACGCGTAGCGTACTTCGCATTACGCAGGGTTGTTACATTTTTTTTTTGTAATTTAATTAAAATATAATATTATTATTTAGTTATTTATCGAAGTTCTTCATAGCAAAGAATACAAAAAGGCATTTCGCGGAGGCAAATTCAAATAGAGTTTTACAAAATTTCATATAATAATAATAATAGGCCTTTTATTTCTTTAATAAAAAATATAATATACAATTGGTTTAACAATTATTTGATTTGATTAAATAGATATTTCTATGTGACATTATAATTAATTTAATGAATAACTAGATAATTAGAATGAAATAAATTGAGTTATAATAAAAATAAATTAAATCTAGCAAATTATATTACATAAGTCAAATTGAATTTAGTTATATATAAATTTATCATTATTTTCAATTTCTTAGCAAAGTTAGTTTTATATGATATAATGTAATTAATAGATTTCCAAATCACCTATCATAAATGGGCAACGGACAAATATTTTCGGTTTCTAGATTTACTGGATTTGAAATTTCTGTTATTATACTTAATTATGTAAAAAATCCTCATCCTAATAAATAATTTCAGCAAAAAATATATAATATAGCACAGGTAGTATGAACCATTTTAATTGCTTACAAATTAAAATAAACGCGCGATAGCCCTTAAAGTTGTGTCCCGAGCTACTTACTAATTCGGGCGGCAGAAATGTATGCAGCTCGGGCTCGCCTACCCGCGTCTCACCCCTCACACCCCGCACGATTGCCCTGTCTAGACGGCTTCGTTAGATGACTGTATTGTTTTATAGACTGTGCTATTTTACTAGCGTTTATGCCACTTGTCTAAGCCTTCAGTAAACCACACGTCTAATACAGTTGCGTCGAAAAGAAACTTATTGATATTCTCGTGAAAGTATGTATTCTCTTAATTTATTTCAGATAAAAATAATAAAATATTAAACTTGATTTGTATCTATAAAATAAAAATATTTCAACGAAAAATGAAAATCAACTTTATACTAGTATTACATTACATAGTATTTTAAGGCTAAATTGTTTTATTACTAACAAATATGGATGTAATATCTGAATTAAATTATTATTATTATTATTATACAACTAGATACATCTATAATTTTAATTACTTTTTAAACTAAAACATTTATTAAAAAAAAGAAATTATTCCCCTGTTAGGAGCAAAATTTTTGAGACCACCCATGATCATCATCTCCCTGCCCATTTCCCAATCACTTGGGGTCGGCGCAGTACATCTTCTGTACTGCTGATAGGATTTGACAAAAGTTTTACAACCGGCCGCCTACCTGACAATCAACCCTCCTTGGGAATGCTATTGTTTATTGCGGACGACAATATGCATATTCCTTTTTTTTTCATAGTATTACTCAAAATTTTAATGTAATTTTTTGATATATTTTGAAATAAATTTTAAACACACAATTATTTTTTTGAGACTACCCATGATATAACATCTACATAACTTTATATACATATATAAAAAAATAAATAAATATGTTTGGACATTAACACACAGCACCATCTAGTTCCATGATAAGCTACGAGGCTTGTGTTATGGATACCAGATAATTGATACACTACACGTATATAACTTTAAATACATACATACATATTATAAATATAAACAAACAACAACAAACATTCGTGTTCATCACACAAATTAATGTCCCCAGCGGGACTCGAACCCGCGACCCCTGGCACAGCAAGTAGAGTCAATACAAACAGAGCCTAACGTGTCGTGAAATAAATTATGTAAGTTATATAACTTGTTCAGTTTTTATGTTATACTAACGGAATTAATAACAAGGTATTATACATTTATACTGAATGTCTAGCCGCTATTTAATTCATTTTTCTCGATACTCAATTGCTGGCTTGTAAGTCCGTGCTTTGTTTACCAATTACTCAGTTACGGAAGTCAAATATAAAGATTATGAAACTTTGGAAATATAAAATTTCGGAAATGAAATTATAAATAGCAACGTAAATTCAAAAAATAAATCGTTCACTTTCCAAGGCTCAAAAAACATTTACTTAAAATTATCGTGAATAAAAAATAGTACCTACCTTTTTAATTACTCTTTATTATTATTAAATTTTGTTTGGGTTATGCTGATATATATTTTATTTATTTATTTATTTATTAGATAATTTAATTTTTTAGATAATTTATTTATTATATATCTTATAATATTAAATTATCAAAAAAAAATATTTATATACATTTTTTTGTTCGTAACAAAAAATTCTAATTTTCAATTTGTATAATTATATTTCCTTATTTTTTTATTATTAAAGTATTATTATTTTTGCTTCCATTATTTCGAATGAAACTATTTGAAATGTTTTATATATACAATTTAATAGGATTTCTTAAAAACATACACCTTTTGTTGATAAGAGATCCTTTAAAATATGTGTGAGTAAAGAATTCTTATCATAGTTTAAATATACCAACTATAACTACAAGTTACAACTAAGCAATTATCAACACTTCACTGTTTTTTGATACGGAAACGTTTAGACCGTTCGCAATTTTAATTTGAAATATAATTACTCATATCACATACTATTATCCATCACTTATATAGATAAAACATATTATCAACATCTAATATATAAATATCTCGTGTCACGGTGTTTAGTTTTTCGTTTTTTTTGCTCGCACTTCTTCAAAACAACTCGACCGATTCTAATGATATTTTTTTTGTACGCGATTTTAGTATTTTTGTATAAACAAAATTATGTAAATAAATAGTTAGTTTATAATAAAAATGAATTGCTGTTTGTTTGGTAAGCACATTACTTGAGAACTGGTGGACTAATTTAGTTTTTTTTTCTAAAGTTCGTAACAGTACCAATAAAAATTTGTAGAAACAAATTTGAAAAAGTTATTACGAATATTTGGAATTTCGGCAGAATATGTAAGCTCCTATAAATTCAGAGATCATAAAAAAATCATTAAAATATAAAACTAACTTACCTTTATAATAAATTTTTCAGTTTATTATTTTCCCTTCACTTTCCAAACAGTTGTAGGAAACAACACGATAATTTTATTTTTGTATGAAAAAAAATTTAATTAAGCACAATATATTTATTAAATTTCATTTTATTTTTATTAAATATATATATTTTTTTTTGTTCTTGTTTTGTACGATACCGAACTATGAGATAATAGGACCCTAACTAAAGCACGACTAGCAGCGCCCAGACACACAAGCCTCCGCACGTTTCCATTGTACACCTTTCAAAATACCTTCGTCCTGCCGCTCGACGTTTTCTTTTTATACAAATCAATGCAAATGAACAACCAGTAAATGTAAAACATATGCTGTGATTATAAGATTAAAATTTTGATAAACTAAATTAAACAATAAAATTTTGATAAAAAACTAAATCTGAAACCAGGCACTAATAAAAAATTTACAGTTTTTGTTTTTATTTTATTTTTTCAAAACCTTTAAATCTATGATATTTCAATTGTGCATATATTTACTATAAAAATAAAAATTAATATAATAAAATCTATAGAATACGTAAAAAATCAATGAATAAATGTGACTTTAATCAAAGGAATCCATTAAAATGAGTTCGAAATATCCAAGGTTATCACTGTCTAGTTTCGATAATTAAAAGAAACATAGTAAATCTTTCCCAGTGACCTAAAAATGTTACCAAAAAAAGACTTATAAAAATGTTATAACTTACAACTTTTCAAGCGCATACCTACATAACATAAGTAATCAAATCCTTATTTGACTGCCCCGGTGGTGTAGTAACTAGCAAGTACGGCTGTACATCAGGAGGTCCTGGGTTCGAGTCCCGGGTCGGGTTAAGGTTAGTTATTGAGTCTTTCTGTTTAGTAAGTCTCAGTAACAGCCCGGAGTGATGAAGTGAGCGGTGTTTCAACCCCGTGCCTCGAAGATCATGTAAAGCCGTCGGTCCCAACTCTCATCGGTCGTGTCGAGTAGTCCTCCCACCGAAGTATGAGAGTGACAGGAATAGAGAGTGCACTTGTATCTGCGCGCACACGCGCTGTTTAAGTACCTATTACGTAGGCCGAAAAGAGGTAATCTATATAAAAAAAATATATCCCTAAAGGTAGAATTATTGCTTTTGAAGTTAGTGTGCCCCTTTAGTAAAAAACTTAAGAAGTAATAATTGTGTTAATTGAGTGTTTCATACGTATTTATTTATAATTTTTAAAACGTTTGTCCACTGAGTCTATTAGTAAAATGTGTATGTAGAATTATATATAACGTAAATTATAATATAAATATAATGTAAAACAGTGAAACACATTTTCCTGTTTTAATCGTTATATTTTCTGTAATTAATAAAATTTATACACACAACAGAAAATCATATGTCCCGCCTAAGCATCAAAATATAGTATTCGTCGTCATACTTTTCCTGCCTGCCTGGCACTTGCGTAAAAAATTTGAATTGAATTTTCCTCCAACAGTAGTTAAGTTATTTAAGTTGACTACTAAGTCGTATTAAAGTGGAAACAGTCACTTATAGTAGTCTAAGCAAACAAGAATGCAGGTCGATTACACTCAGCTAATTGTTTAATTTTAGTTTATGTACATTTTATTTATAAATAATTGAGAATTTATTATTTAATTAGGGTAATTTCCCTTACTCCAAGGAGTTTTAATTTTTATTAAATTGTATCATATTTCGTGAGACTTAAAAAAAATGGGACAATTGCTAAGTCTTACTCGTACATCGATTAATAGTACCCGGTTCGGTTCAGTACAATAAATGTACGACATGTTTTAACATACATAATTTATTACGTTAAAAATAAAATTAGTAATATTCACTTAAAAATATCTCATTCAAAAACTACTTAGCGTATATTCTTCAGAAGCTCTAATTATTATAATATGTGGACTTGGAGAAAAAGGTAATTTCTTAATAAATATAACATTAATACTTATTTTATCCAATTTTGTGTATATTCAGATTTTGTATATATTCCATATACATATCAAAAGATTGATAATTTCAATTAAACTGTATTTTTATATAAGTATTAAGTAATACATCTTTTAAATACCGCGACATAAGACATTATGCATACGACTAAGTGTTTCTCATTCTTCGCGCTCTATCTCAAGGGCGATTGATCGTGTTAAAACATCGTCGTAGAGAATTTTGTGCTTTACAATTTTTGTAAATCCATAAAATGTCCTTTGTTTTCATAAAATGTTTTCAAAACTTTTAACCTCTAATGTCTTGTAAAGTGGACAATACATATATATGTATGTACGTATATAAATACACTTTTGTGCCAACATATAAGTTCCTAAAACAAACATAAATACAGGTTTTTAGGGAACCTAGTACTTTTTAATTTTTACATATGAACGAACAACAAACAGATATACATGACAATATTATACAGTTTCCGTTTTTACAATATGGCTACAGAATTCCAAAAATGGGTAAATATTACTCGTATTTCTAGGTAATAAATAGTGGAAATAAAAAACCCAATTAAAACATCACGTTTATTTATTTATATGTACATGTATACTTAAAAGAGAAAAATAATAAAAATAATTATATGTATTGTTTATACATTTATTTGGGGCTGATACATTTCTACTAGTAGTAGATATTATAGAGTCGAATCAAACTATCGGCAAATAATCAAAGCAATATTGTTTAATGTTTTCTAAATCAATCAAATTCACAACCAATTTAAAATGACCCCACCCCATATTTTATAGATAAATATGGACAGGTAAAACAATTTTGGATTCAACCGACTCGGATAAAAGTTATCAATATTTTAACTCGGAAAGTGAGCTGTACTTAAACAAGAAAAACATTGTGATACATTTTAATATGAAGTACGCACATTTCGATAAATACTCTATTATGAAACTATTATTTCGGTATATATCTACTATCTACTGCTACATAGCAAAGCAAGGGCTTATCACTAGATAAGCCCTTGCTTTGCTCAAGCTCTGAAACTCAACTTATGTGGTGCAAAATATCATTGCAAAATTTCTTATTTAGTTTTCTGTTATTAAGAGGCAAAAAGAGATACCAACAAAGATTTGCTCTTATATTAAGTATTAGCGATCTAGATACGTTTTAACGATTAATATAGATTTCTCAGAGATGAGATATTTTTCCCGCAGCAAAAAGTATCCTATATATTGACCCTGATAACCAGCTATCATCATACCAAATTTCATCAAAATCTGTCCAGTTTTCTCGTGATGTGTTCACAGACAGACAGACAAACAGACAGACAAAAAATCTAAAAACTATAGATTCGGTCTCTGTTTTGATAATAATTAATATTTCAATAAGATTTTCCAAGCAATATTTAATGTACAAATTCGACTCAATTAGAATTTTATTATACACAGTATAGATTATTTTTATACTTATACATACATAATTATTTGAATTATTGTAGATTACTCATTTTTGATACAAAATATAAATCTATATATATAAACTTATTTTTATTATTATACGTATATCTTCTTATTTTAACATAAAAAAAAACATTCAAAAAATTTGCTAAAATACAATTATATCCATAGAACAACATTATATTATAAAGTACTTAAAGAATATGGAACACAAATAAATTATTCAACATTGAAACAGAAACAAATATTCATTTAATTCGAAGATTTTTCAAAAATAATATTAAAATTAACATAATTTTATTTATAAACAAATCTTTTAAAATATATTCATAATTTATAATTAAGACAAAAAATGTTAGTAAATATTTCTTTAGGCAGTGGTAGCCCAGTGGTAACGCGCTCGCAGCTCTGATATTTTCATGTGCGAATCATTTCTAACATGATTACCACTTGCCTTAAAGAGAAAAATAATAAAAATAATTATATGTATTGTTTATACATTTATTTGGGGCTGATACATTTCTACTAGTAGTAGATATTATAGAGTCGAATCAAACTATCGGCAAATAATCAAAGCAATATTGTTTAATGTTTTCTAAATCAATCAAATTCACAACCAATTTAAAATGACCCCACCCCATATTTTATAGATAAATATGGACAGGTAAAACAATTTTGGATTCAACCGACTCGGATAAAAGTTATCAATATTTTAACTCGGAAAGTGAGCTGTACTTAAACAAGAAAAACATTGTGATACATTTTAATATGAAGTACGCACATTTCGATAAATACTCTATTATGAAACTATTATTTCGGTATATATCTACTATCTACTGCTACATAGCAAAGCAAGGGCTTATCACTAGATAAGCCCTTGCTTTGCTCAAGCTCTGAAACTCAACTTATGTGGTGCAAAATATCATTGCAAAATTTCTTATTTAGTTTTCTGTTATTAAGAGGCAAAAAGAGATACCAACAAAGATTTGCTCTTATATTAAGTATTAGCGATCTAGATACGTTTTAACGATTAATATAGATTTCTCAGAGATGAGATATTTTTCCCGCAGCAAAAAGTATCCTATATATTGACCCTGATAACCAGCTATCATCATACCAAATTTCATCAAAATCTGTCCAGTTTTCTCGTGATGTGTTCACAGACAGACAGACAAACAGACAGACAAAAAATCTAAAAACTATAGATTCGGTCTCTGTTTTGATAATAATTAATATTTCAATAAGATTTTCCAAGCAATATTTAATGTACAAATTCGACTCAATTAGAATTTTATTATACACAGTATAGATTATTTTTATACTTATACATACATAATTATTTGAATTATTGTAGATTACTCATTTTTGATACAAAATATAAATCTATATATATAAACTTATTTTTATTATTATACGTATATCTTCTTATTTTAACATAAAAAAAACATTCAAAAAATTTGCTAAAATACAATTATATCCATAGAACAACATTATATTATAAAGTACTTAAAGAATATGGAACACAAATAAATTATTCAACATTGAAACAGAAACAAATATTCATTTAATTCGAAGATTTTTCAAAAATAATATTAAAATTAACATAATTTTATTTATAAACAAATCTTTTAAAATATATTCATAATTTATAATTAAGACAAAAAATGTTAGTAAATATTTCTTTAGGCAGTGGTAGCCCAGTGGTAACGCGCTCGCAGCTCTGATATTTTCATGTGCGAATCATTTCTAACATGATTACCACTTGCCTTACGGTGAAGGAAAACATCGTGAGAAAACCTGCATGTCTGAGAAAACCTAGCAAGTTTTCGAAAGACATGTGAAGTCCGCCAATCCGCACTTGGTCAGCGTGGGGGACTATGGCCTGATCCCCCTCGTATTGAAGGGAGGCCCGTGCCCACCAGTGGGACGTTAAAAAAAAGGGTTGAATACATACATACAAATATTTCTTTATATCAATTATCACTATCAATCTAAACAATTTCGTCTACATAATATATTTTCGTCATAAACCTGCCACAATGATATAATTCATTAGTGGCTTACCCTCGTTTCGCACGGGTCCGTAGGTACCTTTTGCATTCATCTATACTAATATTATAAAGAGGCAGAGTTTGTTTGTTTGTTTAAACGCGTTAATCTCACGAACTACTAATCCGATTTGAAAAATTTTTTTTGCATTAGATAGCCCGTTCGTTGAGGAAAGCTATAGGCTATCATATATATAATATATAGTCTATATATTTATTGCATACTAACCGTTAAAATGTAGCAAGGGACGAACCAGAGCGAAGCGAGGTGGAGTCATTAGTTATACACAGACAACGCTACCTTATGGCAAATTTTGTACTAACATTAGCCTGTGTTAATTCAGGTATCAATCAAAAACGTACTAGATACTCAATCCGATGCAAAAGTTCTCTTAAAACCAATTGTGTTTAGGTAATTATTCTAGTTGAAATAAATATACAATAATGTAAATTGAACTTTAAATGCAATGCTTAAAGTTGTTTTCACAAAAAAAAATTAAAAGCGCGCTCAAACGTCCAAATGAGCGCTCATTCGGTGAGGACATTTTTTATCGCTGATTGTGTATCTAGTACTTGTTTGATCAATGACTCCGGGTCATACTTTATTTAAATCCGTCCAACCGTTTAAGCGTGAAAGAGCAACAAACATACAAAATTTTGTATATATAATAAAGTTGTGTGATAAAGATTTTATATTATTAGGCTATATAAAACTTAGTGCCTACAACTGTTTCTTCATCACAATATTCAATGTACCATAATATTTTACAAACAAAATGTACATACGTCTATCATTCAGCATCTAAATATGCCGTATTTTCCAAACCACCGACATATTTAGACGGTTTGATCTCACATTTCTTTGACTTTTTATCCCTATATTCGACTATGAAGTAGAAAACAGTGCCTACAAGCATACTTGCCATTAAAACGTAGGTTTTAGCACTGGTTCGTAAGTATGGTGATATTATGTAGGCGATGATGTAGCCCACTGACTCCCACAATCTAAAGTTAGAAAACGCAGCCTCTTCTCTACCGGGAAACAGGATTCCATAGTATGCTGTGCAATAAGAAGATAATAATATAATATGTGCTATAATAGTACGTCAAGCTCGCAGTATAATATATTATTCAAATATTTGATTATGACTTATTTTGGATTTTAATAAATAAGAGAATAACGGTTATCTTGCAGGTAAACCCAGTTCCGCCGCCTTTGCAGTTAGAATATTAACACTGCCCGACTTGTATATACCTATTAGTTATTTTCATAGTACCTATTTGATCTTATGGGATACTTCTTCGGGGCAATGCCGCGGAGATTAATTCGATATGTATTCTTCAAAACGGAGCAATACGGGCTATTTTTGATCTAAGAGCTCACGATTCCTCCCATATGTTTTCAAAAAAATGGTATTCTTACGGTTGCATCACAATATATACTGTGTGATATATTGCTCGTTCATAAAAAGAATAATAATGATTTTAAAAACAGTGATAGACAAAAAATAAACTCTGTGAATAGAAATAATCTATCTATTCCCAGATTTCGACTCCAAAAAGTTAATAAATATATAAACAAAAATATTTTATTGAGTAAAGCTGATCACTCTGTAGGTAATCTGTTCAAAAGTTTCTTGTTGACGAAAATGTTTGAATTATATTGACTCATATGCGGGGTATCTATAATGTTATGTTAAAACAATAAATACAATGTAATTCGATATTTAACACAGCAACTGTTGAGTTTCTCTTTGGCTCGTCTCAGCGGAACTGTTTTCCGAGACGGTGGTAGCTCCCTCGCGGACTGACCACAATAACGCTATTTACATTAAATTGACTGTTGAAAAGTGCTTGTCTAATGGAATAAAACTTAATTTCATTCATATTTAACATGCATGCTATGTTACACAATACACTTTTTTCGCACTATCCCCTGCGGGTAGTCGTAATTCATTTTTTAATGAATTCCATTTTTGGCTTTCCACCACTTTCATATACCTATCTATACAAATCAATTTAATTTATAAATAACACCAGGGCCGGATTTAGGGGAGGGCAAGCGGGGCTGCAGCCCCGGGGCCTCCACAAGAGAGGGGCCTCCACAAAAGAGATTTAAAAAAAAAACAAATTCTGAGTGGTCGACAACTTTTTCGTTTTTATTTTTAACAAATATGATTGATTATATATGTATAATTATTCTTAAATATTAAAAACAATTTATCCATATTCGTTCACCGCAGTTCATCGCAGTCGGGTAAAAAGAAGTTACAGAGCGGTTATCCTTAATAAATTATCACGCGTTTTTTTGGTTTCGCGTGAGTTTATTTATTTTATAATTTTTAGGTCTGCAATATTATCATCAAATGCCAATGTTTTATAGGTAAATTCACGTTTGTTAATTCAAATTTGAAAGAAATTTTCTTCGATCCTTTTCTATTTTTGTGTTTCGTATTTTTGAGTGCATGCACATATCTATATCTAGTCCATAGGTTTAGGTAGTTAACTAAAGTTAAAAAAGAGCTCATGGGGACTTAACCTTTTATTATAAATATTTTAACACATATTGTCAACTAGCGATTTGACCTCGCTTCGCTTGGGTGCATCGTACACGGATTTTATTCACAATTTCATGGGTTTTAATTTTTTACGTGGAACCATGATGTTTTTTCTAAAATAAATGTAGCCTAAGTCACTCCTTATAACATCAGCTATCTTCCAGTGAAAGTTTCGTCAAAATCAGTCCAGCCGTTTTGGAGATAAGTCATTTTATATGCATTTAGAAAAAACTGATATTTTGACATTACAAATAGACATATAAATTTTATTTATCTGTAAGTATAGATAAAATAACTGCATTTTTATTGAATTCACCCACAATCAACCACAATTAAAACATAACTAAAATTGATTTAGACTCATACAAATTCATATACAATATAATATTTAAATTGATGATGTATGTTACGGACGACGAGTCTACGCGACGGCAGAATCTAGCTTAAGTGTAAAATACAATAAGAATTTAGACTCACAGGAGCATCTGCATATCTAAAAGAATTAACGAACAGTAGCTTATCTAATAAGATTGTTAATTAGAAATAAAAAAAAAACAAGGTTTTGTTCATTGTGTACCATTCGTCGGATAGCAATAGAAGAGGCAACTAGCAAGAAAAGCTAAGGAAGAATCAACCAACGAAAGTTTCATTTTGAAACCCTTAAATGCAGTCCACCATATTTAAATTTAAAAGTTTCCATATGGTATATCATGTTAAATCAAGTGAATAAGGTTTATTTATATGCTGTTGCTGATATTATATAATATAGATGTTTGCTTTTTCACCCGACTGCGGCGAAACAGGGTTATGTGTTTAACCTGTTCGGAATCACTTAACTGATTTTGATGATACATACGTAATCCGATTCGTATTGATAATGCGAGTGTCTTATACAGATATTATTAAAAGTCAAAATGGCGAATCCTAGGTGCCAGTTTGTGTATATTGACAAAAAAAATTCGTCGGTCAGTCGGTTTTTTTATTTTTGTAAAAAAACATTCTGGAGTGGTTGTGTGCATTGTCCATCAAAAATCTCTGCAGTTTTAGTAAAACTTTACTTATCCACCATCTCAAAATTATTTGTGTCTATTCCAATATAAAAAAATAGCTCTCCGGCTTCATCTAATCAATCGATAGAATAAAACATAGTTTCAAATTATTTTTTGATCAACTAACTACATATCTCAGTACAATATTTTATTTTATTAAAATAATGTATATTCTTTTACTTAAAAAGTAACTTTATCATAGATTATTTATGCTTAAATTAAGTCTATAATTTGTATGGTCATTTTATTAATATGTGTAATTTAAGACTTCTATCCATAAAAAAAGCATTAACGTTCAGCGAAATCATCAACTATTTTTCGTCGAAAAAAGCTCGCAAGGTTGCATTCTTTAACGCGATTTAATTTCGAATAATTCTTGTATTTGACTATATCTACATATATTTATTGAAATAATTTAATTTGTTTCGCAATAAATACTGAAATCACTTGACTAAAAAAATTGTTCATTTCATTCGGAAAATAATTAGGGGCCTCCACTCGTTTGTTGCCCCGGGGCCTCCACACCCCTAAATCCGGCCCTGAATAACACATATAACAAACGAACTCACCATTTATCTGCACCAGCCAGATGGAATCGCAAAGCCCCCATAGAATGGCGATGACAAAGACCACGTAGGTTTGGTCGTGTTGCGGCCGCCATGTGAGAAGCGAAATGAACAACCCCAAATGAACTAAAAACGCTACACAAATGAGAGGCAGACGACCCGTTATCTGAAAATTATATTTACGCATATTAAATAAAAATAATAAAATTGTAATGTATACTGAATAATAATATATCTACCAAAGGTATTTTAATTAATTATTATAAAAAAAGGTCTCCTTTTACGAAGCGTTAACATTAAACTCTCATTTTCAAATTGTAACACCAGAATACTACATACATGTATAATAAATAACTAGTAGGTAACCTTTTCAGTTGTTTATAGTTTAATTATAATCAAGAAATAACAATATCGCAGGTATATGAAAATCAACATATGATATTAGCTCTTTGTAATAGCCAAAATTCTTTAAGCATGAGATTAGAAAAGTAACTTCGATAAGTTATTAATTGTTATTATTATATTACTAGCCGTCACCCGCCTGCTTTGCTGAGCGTACATAAGACTACTACCTATATATGATCTGTGGTAAGACCTTAATGTAGGTATATTTAGGTTTTTCGCTTATAAATTAAATATTTAGGTTAAACGAAAAAACAAATGAATGAACAAAAGTATAAAGTCTTTAGTTTTTATTAAATATAGTAAATCAAAAAGGAATGGTGCCGCGTTGATTGGTCAAAATCCCATACTAATACGTTCAATAATTTTTACGTGATGGCGTGGCCAAGGAAAAATCGTATGTACTTATATAAAAAGATATACTGCTACTTACTTTAGCTAAATACCCTGTGACGACACAACCAATAGCATCGGCCATTCCATACGTCATCATTACGAACCCCACAGTACCGGTGCCGATGGAACAGGAAACAAATGCCTTAAATTATAAAATAAAATCATTATAAATATTGTAAAGGCAGTGGTAGCAAAGTGGTAACGCGCTTGCTTGAGAAACCGAGTGAAGCGGGTTCTAATCCCGGGTCTCGCACCTCTGATATTTTCATGTGCGAATCATTTCTAACATGATTACCACTTGCCTAACGGTAAAGGAAAACATCGTGAGGAAACCTGCAAGCGTAGCGTAGCCTAGCTAGTTTTCGAAAGACATGTGAAGTCCGCCAACCCGCACTTGGCCAGCGTGGTGGACTATGGCCTGATCCCCCTCGTATTGAAGGGAGGCCCGTGCTCAGCAGTGGGACGTTGAAAAGGGCTGAATACAATTGTAAAGGCAATGACACTGTTATAAGACAAAATTATATCTTATTTTTATTTTTCTTTATGTTTTATAAACTTGTAGGAAAAAATAAAGCAATCTATACACTACACTCCTCGTAATATCCTTCGGTATACAAGTATTATTATTATAAACTATAAAGCAACTATTTATTACTCTATTGCGCCTATTTTAATTTTAATAGCAAACTGTTAAAAGTGTTCTAACCTTACGTTGCCTTTATAAATACAAGTGTAATAACAGAAAATTAATTTTAATGACCGAAATATATTAATTCCGATGTCCGACATACACTGGCTATCACAAAAAATCATAAACTAGTTTTTTGATCATACGTGAAGTTGGCCAAATAATGTACCTACCTAACTCCATACAAAAAGTCCTGTAAATTAAACTAAAGGCTGTACCTATAATCGGGCATAGAGGCATTATATTTCTAACTTAGTTGGATGTAGATCCGCCCTTTCTATTAGCGGAAATGAAAAGTAAAAAAATAAAACTATCCACAGCTTTTGTAATTAGCATGTTAACTAAAAGCATTACGTGATAAAGGATTGTTTGATTCTTATCCATAGAGATTAAATTAAAGAATTCAGTAAAATTTACTATTATTTACTTTAGCTCTTAAGATTGATAGATTAAATCATGATCATAGGGAAATATTACTTACAAGTTAAGTCCCGAGTAATGCTAATTTTAAACTTACTGCAGTAAAATCAGCTCCAAAGAACGCTTGCTGCATTCCAATGAAGATGTTGACGATGACTAACATGAGCTGGTTGGGCTCTATGAGGAGCTTCACCGTCACCACCAGCAGGGCGATGCCGGAGAGGCCAGAGCCGGTGGCATTACGGTTTGTGCTGTATCTGTAACAGTTAAATTTATACCTATTAAGACGCTAATAGATATATAGAGCCCTTTACATTTATTTTACAGGAGCTCTCAAACGAGACGATATTCTTTGACTCAATTCATCATATCGGAAGCTCATTTTTGCAAAATATTTATAAATTATACACTTTAACTTTCCTACATTATACCTTCTTTATTTTGATAAAAACCGTGGGTAGATTCGTGCAGTAGTATCTGAGGTTACCCAGAATAAACAATAACTCAGCGCGGAGGGAGACTTCTTATTTATTAAATACTTTTAAAAAAGTTTTTGTTATAGGTATATTTAGATGTAACAGATATACACTAATAAAATTCTCTTTTTTTTACTAAAAAAAGCAGTGGTAGCCCAGTAGTAACGCGCTCGCTTAAATCCGGGTCTTGCACCTCTTATATTTTCATATGCAAATCATTTCCAACACAATTACCAATTGTCTTACGGTGAAAGAAAACATCGTGAGGTAACCTACATGTCTGAGAGAACCTACTAAATTTTCAAAAGACATGTGAAGTCCGCCAACCTGCACTTAAAAAAGTGATAGGTAGTCTATAGCCTGGTCTATGGCACAGCAATGAAAGGTTAAAAAAGAGCTTAATATGGAATTTCTTTTACGAGTACCTACTAGATGATCTAATATGAATGTACGGGGATAGGTGAGAAGTTTTTATGTCAATCACACATTGTAATGCGTGTCAAATTAACAATTTATCAAACAATTTCGAAATCAGAAATGTTTCTATTTTTAAATCTATAATTGATAACATTCATACCTCTTCATGGAGTCTACACCTATTGCAACGATAAGGGCTGCTCCAGCCATGCACGCTAAGTAAATGCCTGAAAAATAAAACATGCGTATAAAATATAACAAATGCAACACGTACAAAAAAACAATTCAACAATTGCAATCAAATATTGTCTTGTTAAGCTCGTACGAGGACTAAAAACATTAAACAAATATGACACTCTCTATCCTACAAATTATCTAGTAGTGACATCAAAAATGACCACTCTATATGGAAACTTTCATGACTTACCTTTTTTTGTTTAAGAACTAAAATTATATTTAGGTATCATACACAATACCGTAATCTTATGATTTGAATATGGCAATAAATGTTCCAAAAACATCCAACTTAGTTTATTTAGAGAACTTCTGTGCAAAGTTACCTGCTTCTACCATAACTCACAATCAGTCAGATTACTTACTTAGAATGAGTCTGTAAACCGTTCTTAAAGTATACGAAATTAAATTAACCTAAACTGATATAATTCGTAACTATTAACCTATGAAAATCATACATATTATGACAAAACGATCATATTTAAATTCCACCATGTTATATGATGATGATGATATCTAGATTAACTACAGATATCACCATATGATCAGTCGTACCTGCGATCATTTGAATCTTCTCTGGGGGTTGATGCTGGAGAGCCTCGCCTGCATCTGCACTGGGAAGAAAATTAGCCCCACAGAGCTTCGGAATCATCGTCGCGTTAACAGCTGTCACAGCTGCTAGATTGTCTCCAGATGAGATCACTGGAATAGGTTGAATAAACATAAATATATAATAGTTAAACATATGTATTTGGCGGTTTCGATTACCATTGTCTAAATATTTACATATAATCGAAATAAAATATTTGGGGAGCGAATATCAGATTGTACAACATACATATATGTATATCGTATATACGCCACCTTTCATTTCATCACAAATTAAAACTAGAAGTTGGTATAAAGAAATTTCAATGTCTATACGATTCTTATTAAATGGATTGCATTACCTTAATCTTTTCTTTTTCTTACAATGATCAATGTACAGCAGAAATTATAAATTCGCTCGCTCCGCTCGGGTTCGTCCCTGCTTACGTTTTAACGTTTAGTATAGATTTCTCAGAGATGGGATATTTTCCCGCAGTAAAAAGTATTCCTATATGTTGACCCGGATAACCAGCTATCACTATACCAAATTTCATCAAAATTCCTCCAATGGTTTTTCTGTGATGCGGTAACAGACAGACAGACAGACAAAATTTCTAAAAACTATATATTCGGCCTCTGTATCGTAATGTATATTTCAATAAGATTTTCCAAAAAATATTTAATGTACAGATTCGGCTTAGTTACAATTTTATTACGAGATGAGTACATAAGTCCAAAGGATACATTGCGAAATAACGTTCGAGTCAACTAAATTATTTTTTTAAGTTAATAATTAAACTATAATATATTACCCAATGAAGAAATTAAATTTCCCCAAACTTGGTTAAGCTGGAAAATCATGAAGAATAGTCCTAGGAAACGCACTAATAATGCCTCTGCTGATATATTTGATATCTTACTGTGTGCTTCTGAAACCTGAAACATTGATATTACAATAATGTCTTTGCCAATATTATAATTATGCGTATGTGATGATTTATGTGAGCGAATCGACTTAAGTTGTTGCTAGCATATAGTTTAATACAGAGGCATACAAAAAATGACTCTATTGGCTTATAAGCTAACGGTTAGTATGGAATAAATAGATTGTATATTGACGTTTAGTATAATAGATTTCTCGGAGATGAGATATTTTCCCGCAGTAAAAAGTATCCTATAATTTCATCAAAATCTGTCCAGTGGTTTTCTCGTGATGCGTTCCCAGATAAACAGACATTCGACTCAGTTAGAATTTTATTATACGTATCGATGATGGCCTATAGCCTTTCTCAATAAACGAGCTATCTAAAGCAAAAAGAATTTTTCAAATCGGATTAGTAGTTTCTGAGATTAGCGCATTCAAACAAACATACCCTGCAACTTTATAATACTAGTATAATTTACATAAAACAACCTAGAGGAGAACAAAGTGAAACGAAACTCGTACGGGGAATATAGAAATACTAGCGGCACACA
Organism: Fabriciana adippe; assembly: GCA_905404265.1. Classification (NCBI taxonomy): domain Eukaryota; kingdom Metazoa; phylum Arthropoda; class Insecta; order Lepidoptera; family Nymphalidae; genus Fabriciana; species Fabriciana adippe. The sequence continues at coordinate 4,705,554 of FR989995.1, forward strand.
GTCGCTTTACTCGGTTTCGCCTCTTAAGAAAACAAAAACAAATTATCTCACGAGAACCGTACATTTTTCTGGGATAAAAAGTAGTCTATGTGTTATTCCAGACTGAAATCTATCTCTGTACCAAATTTCATCCAGATCTGTTCAGCCGTTCAGGCGTGATTGAGTAACAAACATCCAAACATCTAAACTTTTAACATTTATAATATTAAGTAAGACTTTCATTTTATCAACATTATATTCAGAGATTGTCATCGTGATATTGTATCTGAGTAGTTTGCGGCCATTACAACTTATTATACTTTGTTGAAAGAAATATTAATCATAAATTAGCATAAATACATGACCTCGTCTACGGAGACGTATATAAATTACCTCTCTTCTTCAGACAATTCCGTAATTGTCTGAAGAAGAGAGGTAATTTATATACATTACAATATTTAATAATTAAATGCCTAACAGGCGCTATCCTTACAGGTACTTAAGAATTTTTTATACAAAATCCAACATGCCATAGATACCCTACTTTTCCCGGACTTCGAGATAGCTCATCATCCGTGCTAATTTATTATAGTCTACGTACTGATTACAGTATACTAAAACATTTTTTAAATCTGCATACTGGAGTCCTTTTTATTAGAAAACTCCCTAAAACTATAAATAATGATTTCGTCTTCTAACATACCACAGATAAATAAGTGCATTTGGAACACCATAGTGGGCCTCCACCCAAGCCGAGGATAAGGCCTGCCGGAATGAGGGTATAAAAGCGGGGGTATAGTTGAGCCGCGATATACGGCATATATGTGATGAAGGATAACGAAATTGCCCATTTCGTGCCCAGCCACCTGAAAATAATTATAAATTAGTTTTAAATTTACTTGTTTCTGCCTACAGCTTAGCCTCCATTAAAAGTATTTATAAATCTAGTACTAAAGTGCTTAAGGAATATGTTGAAATATTATTTCACGACGAGATAACCAATGACCAAGGGACAAGGGCCAAAACATGGTCTATATTGGTTTCAAGATTCTCCAAATCAGCTCGCAGTTTAGCTATGGATAATGATGATGTTCTCTCAACGGATTTTGACCACGATGGCCAAATCTCACTGAGCCAACTGCGTAATATATATTATAGTGCACAAGTGTACGCGCAGACACCAATGCACTCTATTCCTTTCACTCTCAAAATCCGGCTGGACGACAATTCAACCCGACCGGTGAGAGATCAGGCATTGGCCCGGCGAATTTACTTTTACGTGTTCTCCGAGGCATCACGGTGAAACACCGCCAATATTCAACTTCAGGCTTTTACAGAGACCTTAACAGGAAGTCTCAGTAACTTGGCCCGACCGGGACTCGAACCCAGGACCTCAGGATGTACAACCGTACGTGAACGACTGAGGCAATTACATAACCGGTAATAGATATAAATCTTCAAAAACAATATAAGCATGATAATAATATACACTTAAAAAAACCATTTTTTTTTATTCTTAAGCATTCCTTATAAATGAAGTCACAATTTGGCCATGAACTTTATATGTACACAAACTAGAACGAGAATACACATACATACATATACATATTATGTTACATACATAATTAATATAAATCTCATTTTTTAAAATATAGTCTTACAGGGATGTCTCACAAAATAAATTATTTTTATAATGAGTTATATCGAAAATATATTGGAAATATTCTGGCTATACCTCTTACCTATCTCACTGCCATAATCTTTTAAAATTCCCTATATCCATTACTTATACCGTATCATTTAGTACAAAATAAGTTAAATTAATATACTTACTTAATAATAACAACGGGTAAGAATATATTTGAGAATATAAGGCCCGCGTACACGGCAGCCAACGACGCTGTACCTAAACCTTCGTCTGCGTTGATGGAGCTTTGAAGATTAGCTGCTCCCTGAAAGAACATACTGAATTTATATATATTTAAATATTAAACATTGTATGTTTCTAATTTTTGGTATCAACTAATACTTTCTTAGATTTACGCGAATATTTTTGGTATCAAATCGTAAAGTTACAAAAATTAGTCTCTTGTTAATAAAGGAATTTAAAACTGCTATTCGAAGATCTGTTTTCTAGAATATCAATTAAAGTCTATATGTAATTGGTCAAAAATTGATTACGCAAATCGAACTAGTGTAATGTAGGGTTCAGGGCTTTATTATTGTTTTGTAAACTATGAGTATAAACCTATCTCAGACATATTTTTCAAAAATCTAGTATAAATAGTGAGGAAGAAAAAAACTCAATTTTTCTCTAATTTCCCTATATAATTTTTAAAGCAAAAATATCTTATTTCTATTTCTCAAACGAACCCTTTCAGTTGATATGCATCACAATGCAATTAATATGACCCTCAAGGTAAACTTTCTTTACATTCTGTAGATTTGAGGAAAAAAGATTGTGACAGACAAACACTCGAACAATTATAAGGATTTCATTTTTACCTTGAATATGGAACCCTAAAAATTCATTTATATTTTTTTATTATTATTTTTTTACGTTGTATCTTCGATAAGTATATAAGAGATGATCTTGACAGATCACACCAGTTTGACATCCGTTTAAAAATATATGTACATTTTATATTATCGTAATGTTTATGATATAAACCGGTTCACGCTTTATTCCTTGTAAAATAAAAATCACACAATGTTAAAAATAATAATATTATTGAAACCAGCCGTTGATGTATAAGCTGGTACTACAATTGAGTTTGTAGTACCAAGTTTAGTTTTTTAATAAGTCATACGTATTAATATACGTACCTTTTTCAAAAGAGATACCTATATATAATCTTGTTATATTTTACTGATTAACTCTAAACTAAATATTTAAAATAAATTCTTTTTGTAACTTCTGTAAGGCAAAAAGGTAATTTGATAACTTAACACATGCTTTATTTAAAAAAAATTACAACTAGATACTGTACACATATACAGGATAGAACAAACGAGTTATTATTATTTTTAAAAATAATGTTTCTTTTGAGCAAAACTTAATAATTTCAAAATTTAAGCTACTTTACTTGCTACTTGCTACTTACTACTTTCGACACAGCCTAATTTAAACTGAGCTTAAAAACAAATTATCCTGTATAATAATATATGTATATTTGTTTTTGTATGTAATATGCTTACTGTTTTATGTGTTTTTGTTCAATAAAAAATTATTATTATTATTATTATTATTAACTAGCGACTCACCCTCACTTCGCTCGGGTTCGTCCCTAAATACCTTATGACGGTTAGTATGGAATACATAAGACTATATAGTCTAGCTCATAGGTATGATGAGTTTTATATCCCTTATTTGGGAAATGTTTGATTTCCCATACAAAGTTCCACCCCCATTTTCACTCCCCAAAGGGTCGATTTTTAGGGTAAAAGCTATCCTAAGTCCTTTCCAGGGTCTCAAACTATCTCCATACCAAATTTTGTCTAAATCGGTTCAGCGAATTAAGCGTGAAAAGGTAACAGACAGACAAACAGTCAGACAGACAGACAGAGTTACTTTCGCATTTATATATAAATATGGATAATCTTTTAGATAAAGTTATATAAGCTTACGCCATGAAAAAAATTATATAACTAAATATAACAATATATTTTTATAACCTATCCTTATGTATTTATTGTATTTAGACTATAACTCACACTGTAAGCTGTGAAGTGCACCATGAAAGCGATACTGATGACCACAACATTTTTCATAATCCTCCACGTCTCTATGGGCTTCAACTCGACTTCTTGATCTTTCGTCATTATTAATTTTGTTAAACTTAAGTAACTGTTCGAGTAAGTCACAATGCAACACTAACAGATATCACAACTAATTAATTCTCGTTTAACTTCATTTTAATGGCTGCCCTAATTATAATAATTACCAGAATAAAAGACCAGAAAATTTAAAATATATAAAAAATTTAACGATTAAAAAATCACATAATAACAAGTAGGTACTTCGTTTAATTAATTATTATGAAACTTGTTAGTTTTTTTTTTAAATGGCAAAGAAATGATCATCGTTTTTTAAATATTTGATTTTAATTTTTTTTTCGAGTTCAGCGTTTAAGCATTAGGTAAATTGATCGGATATAGTTTTTAATGTTAAATTTTTTTCTACAAAATAATCTAATATTTCTTAATTGAAAAATTATTCTCAGTAAATCTGTTGAAATACTTATTTTTACTTATATAAATTGAGGCGTTCCATCAATATCAAGAACACTAGAGTCTTTATTTATTTTTCCCCTTGTTTCACAGACATGAGAAAATAAACGTAAAAATAAATGTAGCCTTTGCCTTTGAAATGCACTTAGAATAAAACAGGATATTTAAATACTTTGCCTTTGCACGATATAATTTAAAAATCCTTAAACTAATTTTCTTGCTTTTTATTTTTTTATTTTATAAATACTTCTTCCTACATTTCATGATAATCGATATAGACAATTACTAATGAATAAAGCATCGGGTAAATGTAGAGAACTATTACTGTACAAGCAAAAAATTGCTATGCACCATTATATGAGATTGTCTTAGTTTTCATATAACGTACCTATATGTTACGAGAATATTCAAACAATGGGATAAATATTAGGTAGTAATATTCAAAACAAAGCCCATTCATAATGCTATTAATACAATATAACAAAAGCTCAGTTTAACCATTTCCAGTCAATTTTAATGGCAGTCGTTCATTTAATTTCTAACTTGATTACCACTTGCCTTAGGTGAAGGAAAACATCGTAAGAAAACCTGCATGTCTGAGAATATCTAGTAAGTTTTCGAAAGACATGTGAAGTCCGCCAACCCGCACTTGGCCAGCGTGGCGGACTATGGCCTGATCCCCCTCGTATTGAAGGAAGGCCTGTGCCCAGCAGTGGGACGTTAAAAAGAGCTGAATACAATGTACACATGTTTTAGACTAGCTGCGTGTGTGTGTATATTATGTATCTCCGAAAAATATACCTAATACTGTATACCTTCGTCAACTGTTCTCTTCGTCTTAGTTTGCTTTCTATGCAGTCAGGTTTTTTTTTGTAAATATTTTTTATAATAATAATAATAATCTTTATTTCGGAACACTTTTTATAATATAACTGAACCTAATATTATATATTAATTTATGGAACATTTAGGAAATTACCTTATTTCTAATAGTATAATTACTTACGTAATGTTTTTTTTTAAATGCTAGGCGAACTATTCAAGCGAAATTTTCGAATGTTTATCTAATATATTTTACATGTAAAAAAATATATTTGCATACCTTATTGTCCGCCCTTTTATGTATATATCTAATAACACCACAAAATTATTATGCATGAGGACAAGACAACTCAAATGACATTTTTTACTTTGTACCGGTCGTTAGGATTACTTGGTATTTCATTAAGTCGTTCAAATTCCAAAAAGAACTTTAATGTGTTGTTTTTTCAATAAAACATACGAGAGATCGATTTTAAAATTTGAGAGCTAATCAATGTATGTATAAAATTTAAAAAAAATATATTGCAACACATACATAGGTATATAATGTCGATTATCAGAATAAATTCAAATATAATATTAATTTAATAGGTAGACACAGCAAAAACATTTCGTTATTTTATGAATACTCTCTCGTAAATCAACTTCGTAGCAGATAATAGTTGAAGTGAAAACGTGACAAATAATCATAAAATAAAATGTATGAGTTAATACAATGTGTTAAAATGTCACGTAGAAGATCCAAATGGCTAGTTAAATTTTATACGCTTTTCTACGTTTTTATTTAAATTGATCGTTATCGTAAAAAAAATCAATCACGAGGATTGTCGTCAGAAGTGAAAACTTAAAACTATAAACAAACAGTTGTTATTTTTGGATACTCAAATTAAATGTTTGATTTACTCCCCATCCAAACCTGCCTATAGAAGTTTTCACTTCAAAAAAACTTTATAAAGGTTATTTTAATTAGGACACTGTTCTTTAGGTAACCTTAGCTACAGTTGCTTACTTAAACACAAGGAAAATCAACTGAAACGTGACCTAAATGTGGAATTACAGTCCATGACGATTACAATTTATTAAAATGAAATAATTTCTTCAAACATTAAGTCGAATTAAAATATCTTTATTTTTCAACAAAGAAGAAAAGGTATGTGCGATTAAGCTTTTTCTGTAACTGCACAGAACATTACTACAAACGTCGAAACACGATTTTAAAATCATTCATGCATAGCTAAAATTGCAAATGAAAAAGAACTTAAATTACCTAAATAATATGTTTTAATAAATGAAATTTTGTGTGTTTCAACGCGCCAATCGTTGTAAAATAAAGAGATGTGCAGAAACGGGTAAAGCCTGACAGAAACAAAATTTATTATCGTAATTATCGGTTGTAATTCAAATTTCTTCGAGGTTTTCCTGTTAGTTGTTTGAATCCCGATAAAAATAACTTGTGTAGTTTTTTCTCTCAGTCTATTTGATTGAAACTATTTGAATAGGCAAGTCATCTTACGACTTGGAACGTAACACTGTGTGATACTCGTAGGTGTCCCCTATCTCCAACGTAAAATACTGTTTTTAGGGTTCCGTACCCGAAGGGTGCCAATGGATCCCTTTTACTAAGCCTTCGCTGTCCGTCCGTCCGTCTGTCAGAGGGCTGTTTCTTATAAACCGTAATACGTAGAGAGTTTAAAATTTTCATAGAGTATGTAATTAATTTTTAAATTAATATTTTATACTCAATTTTTTTTATTTCAGTTGTAGGTACGACTAGCGGCGACGCACTCGAGTCTAAACGGCGGCGCAGAACCCCATTTTCAACGGTGGATTAAAATTATTAATTATAGGGCTTCAGTTCCGGGAGTCAAGACTTTTTTAGAAAATATCATTCTCTTTAAGAATCTTTTTGCTGATTTCCGCTAGCATTTACCGATTTCAAGTTATAAACAAAAATCTTTGGCCTTTTTTTGTTTGTTTTTTGTTAGCATTCTCGTAAATTCACGATCATGTCCATGATATTCCCAGCAGAGACCTATTTGGTTACCCTTTAAAGGGTTTATAATATAGTTTATTGTAAAGTGTTTTAACAAAAGTCCTATCAATAAGGTTACCCAATAACCCTATCTACAATGTATTACCCATTAAAACTGTAATACAATATTAGACTTTATAATTATTCACCAAAAAATACATATTAGAACAAAGTAAAAAGAATCTCCAAACGCGGCCACAGACATTATGGAATACGGAAATTCTTGCCAAATAGGGAGGTACGTAGCGAAAACCATTCCCACTACTAACTTTGCTACAGAGAAAATCGATTTAATTTTCTGTACTTTATGGATTATATTATTTTTTTTACTTTTTTTACTAAGCCCTTTTTAACCTCCCACTGGCCAAACGGAGCTTCTTTCAATATATCACATCTTAAAAGGATGTTTCGGGTTAACCTCATAGATTGACTTATAAATGATGCGGTAACCTTTTCGATAAGGTTAATCCTATAATAGGGTTATCATTACAAAATATTAACATTCCATTTGCAAGGTGGGTTACGCATTTAAGGTTTTTCTGAAATAATTTTGAATGGGTAATCATTTTATTAGGCTTAACTCTAAACCCGGGTTTTACGGTCCCTGATTCCTGGATATATTTTAGAAAATGTTTAATTTACAATCATTCCTCACTGAAATTGTACTAAAAAATAGATAAGCCTCTTTAATTGATGTTAGTGTATCGTGTGTCTAATATAAAGGGCTCCTAATAATTTAAGACAGCGGTCGGCAACCTTTCAGCAGGCAGGGGCCACAAGGTGGCAATATCTAGTAAAGGCGGGCCGCACTTGTGAGAGCAAAAAAAAAACATATACCACAAAATATATCAACTACAACATTCAATGTGACAATTCCTAAAATGACTCTTAAACGCTTATCTATGAGACGAGAAACATATTTATTTTTTCGGTAATTACAAATTCAAAATACTTAAAAAGCATAAAAAAAATTCTTTATAAAACAGTCACGGGCCGCGGACCGCATGGAGGCAGCTGGCATGGCGGGCCGCATGCGGCCCGCGGGCCGCGGGTTGCCGACCGCTGATTTAAGAGATAGGAATAGACTGCACGTTATGTCTGCGCACATATTTGTGCACTATAACATCTATGCAGAAGACTATATACTTATAATCTTAGTGAGATGGGCTGCCGCGGCCGAAATCGGTTATGAGAATATTTTATTTTATTATTAAAATATACAAAACTCGAACTTTTAATTTATAATTTCAATGCATTTCGTGCAAAAAATCGAACTTAGCATTAACTTATCTCCGAGACTATTGATTGCAAAAAAGGTTAGCCACAAAACACGCAATAAGTACATATATTAACATATACTTACTTGTAAAAAACATTGTTACAGATTATATATCATACATCGGATATTTTATGGGAATCATAGTAGGTAAATGTTCTAATAAGAAAAGGTTAATATTAGTTAATTAATTGTAATTTATTATATTTTAGCATTTGCGGAAATATTCAACTAATTTGTGGGTATCGTACATACATAATTATATATGTAGATGGCATTGACATGTTTTAAAAATACGACTTATCTTAATACGTTTGGTATAGCTTCTTGAAAGATACGTAAAATGGTAATTTTACGCCATTACAATGTTATGTTAAAATTGTGTTACATTTGTCCAGCTTTAAGAAAATAATTGTGCGAAAACAATGGGATTTGTAATTTAAATATTTTAAATACTCTTTTAAACGAAAATAACTGAATAGGTATTTTTAATTTTAAAATTAAGTAGTGGCTTAACATTTTAAAATTATATTTCTAACTAGCAGCTCAGCCTTCGCCTCTAGACAACAACAAAAACAAATCTATCCCACGGGAATCGTACATTTTCCGGGATAAAAAGTAGTTTATTTGTTATTCTAATGTATGAACTATATTATTATAAAGTTTCATTAAAATCCAATCAGTAGTTCTTGTGTACTTGTTCTTGTGTATAAGTTACTAAAGCTATTTAACTATCCCACGGGAACTCTTTAATTTTCTGAGATAAAAAGTATCTAAGATGTTGACCGGAGACATAAGGTACCACCATACAAAATTTCATTTAAATCGGTCCAACAGTTTCGGAGATTAGCCCGTACAAACAGACAAAGAGACAAACAGAGAAACAAAAAAAAGTGAAAAAAGTCTGGATTTGTTCTATTTCTCTTTTTACATCCCCCTGACTCGGTTTTTAGTATTTTTTTTCTATGTACAGACATTTGACCTCTACAGTTTTATTATATTATGTATGTATGTATGTATAGATAATACAATTACCTTTTATAAATTATTTCTATTGACTTAATAAAATCTCTGTTAATTAAAACGTCAGAAAAGTAAATTTGTTTAGTTAGAAATAATCCGACTTTATTCGTACGACTGAGCCAAAGCAAATAGGTAATGCGTCCTTTATCAAGGATACTATGTAATGATAAGGAATGTAAGGTTCACATAGTTTTACTGTATCCGTTCTTACTAGGTCATTATAATAGAAAATGTCATCGAGCTAACTTTTTATTTCCGATAGCTATGATATCTGGTAGCTCCTTATCTAATTTATGTAATATATTGTTAGTCTCCCTAACAATGCCCGCAAATTATCCCAATAATATACCTAAATTTGACCCTCGCTTAAGAACGTCGAACGAGGTCTTCAACTATTGCTAAACTAAGTAGTCTGCCAAAAATAAAATAATTAGCATTTCTTGCACGCGCTGTCCTATGCTTTGCGAACTAAACTCGTAGTTCGGTTCACGGAAAATTCGATCGTCTGTTATTAATATAACTTTGGATCTTCCAAACATCCAATCAAATTTAACTTGGCAGTGTTTTTGACTCAAATTATTACATGTGCAATGACAAAAACTCCCATCACATCCATTCAACTTTTTTCGATTGATTCATTCAAGAGATAAACGAACAAAGAATATAAACTGTGGCTTCTATAGTAGCGTCCACAGCATCCACTAGTTATTAAAAAACAATATTAAAGTCTTGTATTCAGCACTCTTTAACGTCTTACTGCTAGGCACGGACCTCTCTTTAATACGAAGGGATCAGGACATGTCTACCTCGCTAGCCAAGTGCGAGTTGGCGAACTTCACATGTTTTTCGAAAACTTGGTACGTTCTCTTAAACATGCAGGTTTCCACATTATGTTTTTCTTCACCGTAAGACAAGTGGTTATCATGTTGGCAATAATTCGCACATGAAAATATCAGAGGTGGAGACCCGGGACTTGAAACCGCTTCACTCAGTTTTCCAAGCCAGCGCTTTATCACTGGGATACTACTGACATTATATAGCCTTGTTACCATGGTATTCTAAGTATAGGTTATCTAGGTATACATATAATATATACATATAATAAAACTGTAGAGGTCGAATGTCTGTACATAGAAACAAGATGCTTAAAACCGAGTCAGGGGGATGTAAGAAGAGAAATAGAACTAATCCAGTTTTTTTTTTATTTTTTTTGTTTCTCTGTCTGTTTGTCTGTTTATCTTTTTGTACGGGCTAATCTCCGAAACTGTTGGACCGCTTTAAATGAAATTTTGCATGGTGGTACCTAATATATTCGGTCAACATCTTAGATACTTTTCATCCCGAAAAATTAAAGAGTTTCCGTTGGGATAGTTAAAAACTATAGTAACTTATACAGCTTAGTACACAAAAACTACTGATTGGATTTTAATAAAATTTTACAATAATATAGTTCATACATCAGAATAACAAATAGGCTACTTTTTATCCCGGAAAAATGTACGGTTCCCGTGGGATAGATTTGTTTTTTGTTTTTTACAGAGCAAGTGCAAATATTATCTGCAATAAGTTTTTCTCATAAAGCACACTCGTAATAATTATTTATATCTATTTAAAACGTATCCCGAGACGCACCCGAGGGAAGCGAAGGTAAGTCGCTAGTTGTTAAATATTTAACCTTACAATGGTGTACAATTCATGTAACCATAATACATACTAATAGAAATGTAATGTACGTTGGTCATGTTTACCTAGTATCTTATCTCACATCTTGAGATTGAGGTTTTTAACAATATTTTTTCTTAAATCATGTTTTGTGTGGATATGCAATCATGTAGCGAGAATTATAATTACCTACTTATTACAGTTTTCCTCCGTGAAGAATATGTAATCTATCTTCTATACTATAATAAAACTGTAGAAGTCGAATGTCTATACATAAAAAAAATGCTAAAAACCAAATCAGGAGGATGTAAGAAGAGAAATAGAACAAATCCAGTTTTTTTTTTTAATTTTTTGTTTCTCTGTCTGTTTGTACGGGCTAATCTCCGAAACTGTTAGACTGATTTAAATGAAATTTTATATAGCGGTACCTAATATATCCGGTCAACATTTTAGATACTTTTCATCCCGAAAAATTAAAGAGTTCCCGTGGGATAGTTAAAAAAACTATAGTAACTTATATAGCTTAGTACACAAAACTACTGATTGGATCTTAATGAAACTTTACAATAATATAGTGTATATCAGAATAACAAATAGGTTACTTTTTATCCCGGAAAAATGTACGGTTCCCGTGGGATAGATTTGTTTATGTTTATCTAGAGGCAAACGCGAGTGAAGAGAGGGTGAGCCGCTAGTAAAATGTATACTTTCACTTGAGTTAATGTAATCTTAAAATGGGTACTGGGTTGAAATCTGGTCTTCACCAGAGGGGTAGCTTTTTAGAGAAAAAAGCTGCCCTCGAGATGACTGGTTCTATTAAATAATATAAATACCATTTGAACCATACAGTGGGTTATACATTTTATGATTATAAAAACCAGTAAGATTAAATACATCTGTCGCATAGTCACGTATATCATTACCGTGGCATAGTGAACTGTTCAAGCATCAACTTTCATCCGCTCCAAGTTTTATGTTTTAATTATTATTACAAATACTTAATTCATCACTATTAAAAATTAAAATTCACAATCATAGATTAGTGAAAATAAGGTATTTTAGGATAAATACTAAATAATAACTAGTTCGCATTGAATGATTTTTCAATTGATTGATATTGCAAAGTGTAAATGAAACAAGTAAAGACAAAGCAAAAAAGTTAGTAATAAATAACATCTTTTCTGAAAAAATATTGTCGTAATAACGGAATTGAGAACCTCCACTTTTTATTTGATCGAAAATCTAGTTTGACAAAACAACATTATGCCATTATAAAATAATAATTAAAGGCAATCTTAACGACCTTGATCTTAAAAACGTGAATAGAAACAAAAACTCATAGACTAACAAATATTTAAAAGATGACCGTAGTGATTAATAAAAACATTATTTAAACAACCTTCAGCTGACAAAATAAATAAAAATCGGACAAGCGCGAGACTGATTCGAACACCAAGGGTTCCGTATCATGAAATATTAAAATAAGTTTCCTAATATATAATTTAATGCGTAGAAGCAGATACAGATTTCTATCGTGAAACGATATTAATACAGTCGATCATGAAGACCTTTTTAAAATTTTTGAGATACTATATTTTATGCGATACGATTGAAATAGTAGTAATACGTATTACCTACTACTAGCGACTCACCCTCCCTTCGCTTCGGGTTCGCCCCTAGACAAAAACAAATCTATCCCACGGGATCCGTACGTTTTTCTGGGATGATATATAGCCTATAGCCTTTCTCAGTCAACGAGAAAAAGAATTTTTCAAATCGGATCCAGTAGTTCCTCAGATTAGCGCGTTCAACCAAAGAAACAAACGAACTCTTCAACTTTATATAATAATATTAGTATAGATTTACTGCAGAATAAAGTATATAAAGGTAGGATGTGTTTTAGAACTCAAAAGTTCAATATTTTAAATTCATATCTACATGATTGTATTGTTTTATTAATAGGATAGGAAGACATTATTTCTATGACATACATCAGATGTACCTGTTGCTAAAATTGTTAAAATGCTCGAAGCATTATGCCTTGAATAAAGCCAGGTCGAATGGCTAGTATTAAACTAGTTCATTTTACCTACCTGTAATATTACATGTAAAGTATCATCTTTATAATTTTACTTACATAAGTGCATTCTACTTCAGATAGATATTATATTAAAGTGGTAAAATAAAGCAAACGATAACAACAGTGCTGTACTACGTTTATTAAAATAATATCTGGAGAGCACCAGCAAAATTTTACTAAAATTAGAGCACGATTCTTTTATATATTAATATTTCTTTTTGGTTTTTTCCTGTGGCTTGTTATACGTGTTTAGTCTCAACCAAGTCGGACTCGCGGCTGCGCTTTAAAGTAATAAACATAAAACTCTCAACCTAATCTGCTAACGCATATCGCATTAAAATTTAAACGAGGACATTTTTCTCTTATTCTTTTTACTGACTTCGGCAAATATAAACATGTAGCAAGACTCGCAGAAAGTACAAAACGTGTATATATATACATACATATGTTTCCAACTGCATGATACTATGTTCCTACGTCCATTTGCTATCATCAGTTTAACTTTTTTACTAGCATTTAATTTTTTTAACTAGCATTTTACGCAATCGATTTTTTTTTTTGCAATTTATTTTTTTATTAATTTTTACCTTGGATTAAAACTAAGTACCTACCTAATTCACCGAAATCAAAAAAGAAATATTCACAATAGCAGCTTAGCAGAAAATTGCGAGTACACACGCAGACATTTTATGACTGTTTGACATCAATTTGGGGTAGTAATTTCGAATTTTGCAATCACGGACAGACATTTTGTGTTAATAATTACATATTAAAATATTCTGAGATCCAGCTACTCTTTGGACTGAAATCACCGTCTTTTAACTTTAAATCTGTCATATTTTTTACTAAAATAAAAAGAGTTATATTGAAATTCGTCATTTTTCAGGTGTTATAAGCACAATCAGGTAGATAATTATTATTTGCCAGCAAGAGCTCATTATTACTTATCGTATGTATTTATTTTTAATCTACTTATCATAAACAAAACGAGTCAACCCTAATCGGGTGAACACTATCGCTAGTAGTAGGGAAGCTCAAAAGGGGTTTTGGGATTTACTCAAGCGCGACAGACCTCCACTCAAAAAACTCCTTCAGATCAAAATATTTAAAAAGTTAGAAATATTTGGAACCGTCAGATTAAAATGTGGTGAGCTAGTTATATGCTAAAAAGTGTGCAATTCAATAATCTGCCGAATCCCACAAGCAGAAGAAACAACAAGGAGGTACTCAACTGAGTGCAAGACGTTAATCTGCCCCCCCCCCCCCCCCCCCCCCCCCTCCTTACGTTAATCTCCTGCGCTTGAGTAAATCTCAAAATCCCCTCTTGGGCTCCCCTACTATAGAGTGTATTACTAGCGTTGTGTATTTATAAAATACTAGCTTTTACACGTGGCTCTGTTGGTATGTTGAGTGAAGTCTATCTCCTTGTCAAATTTCATCGAAATCTATTCAGTGTAATAAGAGTAAAAAGGTAACAAACATGCAAACTTATGAGAATTAAGAGATCATTATTTCAATGATAATCATATTTAACGTAAAAACATGTTTTTAACAAGATATTAAATTTATGCATAAAATTAATTAAGGCCAGTTGGAAATCTTAGGATCAATGGCTTTCATTTCTATTTTTTTTTTTAATTTCAAATGGACATTAAAGTATCACGAATAAGTTCAATATCGCTTTTGGGAAAGTTTACCTGTTTTGCATGTTTATTTAAATGTATGCCTATTAACTGGGCATAAACCCCGTAGAAAAGAGGACCACATAAAAATTAACTTTATTCGATTCGACATTTACTAGCACTTTTGGATCGTCAATTTAATTTTAAAAAGTCAGTTTAAACAGATTAAACTTTAATCTGTCTGGAAGGAAGCTACCATCAGCATATTGTGGAAGATTAACTTAATCTTAGAAACTACTCAACCAATTCAAATAGAATTAAGCAACGTTTTTAAGTGAAATTATTTCGTTGCTATAGCTAGCACATTTTTGACTAATTATAAACATTTTTATTTATTAACTAGCGGCTCACCCTCGCTTCGCTCGGGTTCGCCTCTAGGAAAACAAAAACAAATCTATCCCACGGGAACCGTTCATTTTTCCGGTATAAGGTACCAGCATACCAAATTTTACTAAATTAGATGCATAAGTTGTGTACTAAGCTGTATAGTGTATAAGTTACTGTAGTTTTTTAACTATCCCACGGGAACTCTGTAATTTTCCGGGATGAAAAGTATCTAAAATGTTGACCACCATGCAAAATTTCATTTAAATCAGTTCAACGGTTTCGGAGAGACAAACAGACAGAGAAACAGAAATTTTGAAAAAAATCTGAATTTGTTCTATTTCTCTTCTTACCTTTCCCTGACTCGGTTTTTAGCATTTTTTTCTATGTACAGACATTCGACCTCTACAGTTTTATTATATGTATAGATTGCCTAATCCTATATAAATTTATTGTAACGTTAATTTGTAAATATTCTTTTTTTACTATAAAATGATTTACCTACCTACTTAGGTATGGATCTAAATCAGTATTTTTATGAATAATTTCATGGTCTACTATGAAAATATATTCTCTGAATAACAGCTATTCATTCGGAATAAAAAAAATCATTGATTTTTTATTTATCAAGTGCTTAAATTACTTTTTTTTAATCATGTCACTCTATTAAAAATTTTAATTTAAGAAATAAAACACTAAAAACAAAAAGAGGTATAAAAATACCAATAAACATCACATTAAACACTATACGGCGGGTAATCGTGCTGACATCCGCTGCGCGCGCGTCTCATCGGCCCGCGGGTTAGCCGGCAAACTGTCGAGTGAATCTACAATCATTGCTGTTACACGCACTACCGTCTCAGAAATCATAGGCTGTTGAAATATTATTAGCAAAAAACGTACACAATCGTCAAGTCGTAAAAACATATAATTACCGCCTAATCTATGGATATCCCAAGATGATGACATGACCAATTAAATTTAATTGAAAATTCAAATACTAAAAATATTCGTAATGAATGACGACTCAGAAAATGACCTCTTATTGTTTTACATTAGCAGGTGTTCCAATTCGACTAGAAGAAAAAAAACTCGTAAGAGTAATAAAGATAAATGATGCAATGGGTACAGATAAATAATGCGTCGACGATAACATCCTAAGTTGTGTAATTGGTCTTATTAGCCTCCGTCAATTCGGTCCGGTCTGGGAGCAACCCCTTGGTTGTGATGTTCTTCGACAAGTATGCACTTGGGGCGTAGTGGTTGAGTGCGTAAGCGATTCTGCGACCTATTAAGACTCATTAAGACATAACAACCTGTTCGTATGCAGGTGGTATGCGTAAATTTCTCAACGTAAAAAAAATAGAAAAAGACCATAACATTTGCAACCGTCTACGCCATTCTGAAACCATGAGACACTATTTCTATTTTGATATTTATGGGCAAAATTGATTTAAAATTCATCTTCCCTTAAACTTATAAATGATACCCTAGGTAACCCTGAAGTTTTATTCATAAATCATTATTGATTACGTATATTCAATTCGATGACACCGCCTCTTTTCCTATTATGATACATCGAAATCCTACATTGAAAAATCTATAGTAAAATGAATAAAACACTATCGCCTTCTATTACCTGTACCTCACCATTATCATGGGATTGCTTAGGCCTTGATATAAACAATTGACAATTTGAATTCACATTAAACTATGATATGAAGCCTACATATGATTTCTAATTAATTATCTAATAATCTCTCTAATTAATTATCTATTAATTATCTAATTTTAGGTATTAAAGCAATTTCACACATTTACGGATTTACCGAATCGGTTTTCGTATACAGTTGGCCGAATGAATGGATCAGTTTTTTTGACCTATCATGTTTTGTCGTACCATGTAATCTGACTGTTGAGCTTTTAATTATTAAAATCAAACTTGATTACAATAAAACATATAGTTACGTGTAAAATGATATTGCCAGTACAGCGTACAAGCTATTGTTAGATTTTTACCTTCATTTGATTTAGTCACGCTTTATTGGTTTTTGTATAACTATAATTTTAATTATTTCTTTTCCGTGTATTAGTACTTTAGTCGTTTTAAATAAGTATTTTATAATAATTATTGCGTGTTCTCACTTGTGCTTATAAAGATAATTACTCGTTTATCAGTTTCTTAATCCGAACACGATAATTACAATAACAAAGAATTAAGAGGTACTTATAAACCATGCCTAGTCCTCGTTTTTAAGTTCATTTTGATATACAATACACCCATAATCTACTTGTTCGTGCTTACTAAAATATGTAGTGCATATTATGTATATAGCAATATTAAAATTATCTACTCCATAACTCATCTATACTATTATAAATAGGTAAAGTTTGTGAGTTTGTGAGTTTATGAGGTTGTAGAGGGTAATATCTGGATCTAGTGAACCGATTTAGATGAATTGGTAAGGAGATAGTTTGATCTCCTGGGAAGGACATAGGATACTTTATATCCCGGAAATCATCCCTTAAAGGGGTGAAAATAAGGATGAAATTTGGGGAATCAACTTAGGGATGAACCCGAGCAAAGCGAAGGTGAGTCGCTATTAAAATATAAAACAAAATACTTAGCCATAAATTATAATAAGGAATAGGTTATTTATTTATTTAATAAAAACACTAACAGTTTACATATACATATATATTTGTTATTAAAGTTTAGTTTTTAAAAAGCAAAAGCAATCGTGCAAAATTTCAGCAAACAGCAATATAAATTACTATCTCCGAATGTTATATTAGACCTTATCTTCTCTCATACTTATCTCACTACAACAAAATATTTATAGATCTTCTAAATGTATATACTAATACCTGTATATAATAATACCTGGGCGACCGAGCTTCGCTCGGAGTTCTTTTTTGTTACATCGTATTTTTTACATTAAAAAAAAAAAACAAAAAAGTTGAATAAATACAAAAAAAAACAAAAGTACAAACTTTGTATACGACTGGGATTCGAACCCGGACACTTGTGATTATCAATCTTGCACCTTGGCCGCTTGGCCTACAAGGCCAAGGCCAGACATAATACTAATCTAGATTGATTTTTCGCCCCGAAAACCGTTTCCGAGTTCGCCGGTATAAACAGATACATAAATATACAAGAATTGCTCGTTTAAATATATTAGATATATTTAGGTATATAAAAATATTCTTATTTTATTACAACTCAGTAGTGCGTGGAGTCCTTTAATATGCAACCGGCTATCATGGATTTTATTGCTTTAGATTACCTTACTGTTGGCGAATACACACAGCATTAATCGCAATCCTTTAGCTGAATATAACCTTAATGTATGTGATATATGCACTTGACTTTATAAGTTTATATTGTGGTTTATACATAAAATGTATTCCAAAAACTTCACATACATGAATATTGCAAATTCAAATTGTTAAGAGTAATTTTCGCATTTCGACATTTTTCCCGCGGAAACATCAGCAGATTAAAAAAAAACGATTCAATCATAAAAATATTATTACTTAGGTACTACTAATAAATAGAGCCTTTTATTACTCTATATATGATCTGTGCTTTTACTAACATTCATCATACAGTTTCTGCACAATAATTATTTTTTTATACAACGTAATAATAGTTCTAAGGAAAATATTTCACTGCCAAAAAAAGAAATAAAGGAAAAATTAGAAAAATTATAAAATTATTTCATTAGTTTTTGTGGTTCTTTGGTATCATTGAAACAAGCTTAGTTCATTATTTGACAATCATTTTAAAATCTATACCAGTCTGTACCCGCACCTCTACTCGTGAGACCAAAATATAATACCTACTATAGTTTTTACTTTACTTACTTTTTACTGATATATTATGTGTATAAAATGCGTCTAAAAATGCTTGTTGAGAACAGCTTCTTATTCACGTTCTCAATTTGAGAGTGACAGGCGTAAAAGCTATTATTCACTTAGAACTAACAACTTAATGATGATTGTAGCCTCTTCAATAATCGCCATCAATCTCATATCATACTTGACTATTGAGTACATGTCAAAAATAACGCCTCGAAAATTAAGCAATTATAATGTTTACTTGAGCTATCTATTATACATAATAAAACTGTGGAGGTTGAATGTCTGTACATAGATGTGTTGGACCGATTTAAATGAAATTATGTATAGTGGTACCTTTTATCCCCGGTCAACATCTTATATACTTTTCATCCCGGAAAATTAAAGAGTTCCCGTGGGATAGTTAAAAAACTATAGTAACTTATAAAACTACTGATTGGATTTTAATGAAACTTTACAATAATATAGTTCATACATCAGAATAACAAATAGGCTACTTTTTATCCCAGAAAAATGTACGATTCCCGAGGGTAAGATTTGTTTTTGTTTGTCTAGAGGAGAACCAGAGCGAAGTGAGGGTGAGCCGCTAGTTGATTAATTCTTACTATTACTTTACTCAATCATCTTTTGCGATTTTCGTTTACATAACCTTTACTACAATAATGTGTATAATATACTACTAGTTTGTGCCCATGCCTTTACCCGCTTGTCGTACTTTTTGGGTTTCTATAATCAAAAGGCTAAAACGGAACCCTAATAATTTCGTCCGGTCCGTATGTCACAGTAATTTTACATGAACACATGAGAATGTGAACCGCCAGACATTTATGAAGTCCAATTATAAAAATAAAACAAATTAAGATAAATACATGTAACTGGGTGTAAAAATCTAAAGTTCAAATAAGCGTGAAGGACATCTCTAAGTCTTTAAAATTCAGATAGATGTTTATATGACTTTTTGTTCAAACCAAGAGTTGCGGATTTATATATTTCTAAAGTCGTAAAGCATTGCTACACGATAATGTCAAAAAACCCGTATATTTTTATATTTATAATAATAACCAAATATGTTAGCGTGTAAAAAAGCGGATCTTAGAATTAATCATATCTAAGCCACTTCTCATCACTTTATTGCCTTTTGTATCTTGTTTTTACACCTGATTAGTTCTTGGAAGACGTGTGTAATCCGCCAACCCACATTTAGAATGCGTGGTGGACCATAACCTAATCTCGTAATGAAGGGAAGCCCGTGTCCAGTGGTGGGATGTTTAAAAGAGAAACACGAAAATACATATGAAAAATCAATCTAGATTAGTCTAATGTCTGGGAAAACGCGTATTTTCGAGTTTTCATGTAGTTTTCTTTCGCATTATTCCACGCAAAATATGGTCGATAATTTCTTACACTCAGGCATGATCATATGTGACCGGGTTCGAATCCCGGTCGGGATACTAAGTTTTCACTTTTGTTTTTTTTTATATTTATTTAAGTTTTTAGTTTTTTTCATCTAAATATACGATAAAACAAAAAGGAACTCCGAGCCAAGCTCGGTCACCCGGGAACTAATTATTATATGACGACACGTTTGGCTCAGTTAATAGTGACCCTACTTGCTGTGCCAGCAGTCGCGGGTTCGAGTCTCGCTGGGGGCATTCATTTGTGTGATGATCACGAATATTTGTACTCCAGTCATGGGTGGTTATATTTATAATATGTGTGTATTCAAAGTTATAGGTATATGCATAGTGTATCAACTATCTGGTATCCATAACACAAGCCTCGTAGCTTACCATGGAACTAGATGGTGCTGTGTGTTAATGTCCCAACATATTTATTTATTTATTATCTTTATGTCTATATATAATTCTTCTGTACATGTATACGTCACTGAACTCCTAAACGGCTTCACCGATTTTGATATTTTTTTTTTTTGAGTGGGTGCCGGGATGGTTTACGAATATAGAGTCCGAGATGAGCCCGCTGCAGGTTCTAGGATTTTTGTGAAGACCATATTCGAACAGGACGTGTATCGGGTTCGCTAGTATATAATAAAATAAAAATCCAGAAGAAGTTTGTCATAATGTTTATTAGTTTCCCGCAAGTCAACGGCAGATTACATCGCTTCTGTTACGTCACTAACCATCTGTAAGGCAGTTCTATTGTTTTCAATATGTGCTGAAATATCATTCTGAGTTACTTCCTTATTTTTATTCTCAAAGATAATTATGCTACCAACTAATTGGTATATTAAAAAAATATATAGATACAATAGTTGCCTAATTTTACAAATGAAAATAATAAATAGTTTCATAATTGTATATAATGGACAAAACTGAATACGCGTGGTCCATCTGCACTACATTGATTTAATTGAATCCTCTATTATACCTTCGCTATCTATTGAGGCCTCTGTGTCAATTCATTTAGCTAAATCGGGGAGTCGTAATCATTTTACAGAAAATCGGAACTCCACATAAGACGTACACATAAAGGAGTATAGAAAGAGAGTATAGAATAGAAGTCTAATATAAAACGATTATTCCCGTCAATTTTATACACAGCAAGCTTAGGCGCGGTTCACACGATATATACATTATCGAGCATACTCACATCAAAAATCGCATAAGCATTCACTATACAACGTACGATTGAAACTAGATATAAAAAACGCGGTGTCAAAAGTTGATGTGAACCGGCCCTTACACGAGGCGGAGGCGCACTCGATCGTACAAAAATAAAAACGTATCCGATGATGTCTCGTCAGTCTTGATCTAGTTCTCGTCGTAGAGCGGCGTGGCGTCGCCCAGCGACATGGAGCGCGGCGACGTGTTGGTGTGCGGCGTGGAGCGCGCCGAGTGCGCGCGCGACGAGCGGCCCGAGTGCGGCGTGGCGCGCGCGTCGTGCCGCGGCGTGCCGTGCGCGTCGTGCCGCGGCGTGCCGCGCGCGTCGTGGCGCTCGTGGCGCGAGTCGTGGCGCGCGTCGTGGCGGGGCGTGCCACGCATGTCGTGGCGCGGCGTGGAGCGCGCGTCCATGCGCGGCGTCCGACTGGACTCGCGCGGCGTGGACATGCCCTCGCTGCTGCGCGGCGTGGCGGGCGTGTCGCGCACGGAGCGGTGCCGCACCCAGTCCTCGGCCGCCTTCTGCCAGTCGGAGGGCTCCGTGTAGACCGGTATCTGGACCGGCTTGTGTCTGGGCACGGCCGGTGTGAGGAAGTCTGGCTGGCGGGGCGTCGTCGCGAACGGAGTCATGTAGGGGGTCTGAGCGGAGGGCGTGTAGGGTGTATTGATGTAGGCGGGGCCGGGGGTGTGCGCGGGGGTGTGGAAGGCCGGCGTGTGCGCGGCGGGCGTGTGGTACATGGATGACGTCATGCCACCGTGCGGGGTGCGCAGGGCGGGAGTGCGCTGCACGGGGGTGCCCGAAGGCGGGGGATCCCTGAAATGCTCTTTGAACCATTTGAGCAAACCTCCCAGTGAATCGAACATCCTCTGCCTAAACTTGTACCCATCAGGCGTCACAGATATATACTCGTGAGTGCATCTTGATCTGGGTAGATATGACAATAGGAACCTTCCAGGATGATTTTTCGCAGCCGATATTACGTAGTGAATTTTATTGGGATTTTTGGCTTTCTCTTCTTTAAGTATTTCTTCAGCTTTATCTCGCATCCCACCGAGGTTCTTGTAGTATTTGTATGCGATGAGATCTCGCGCGTGACCCGCCATGGGTGTCACGTATCGCGCAATAATTTCATCCAAGTCTTCAAATTCTGAGCCTTGAATCCAGAGACTTCGACCTGTTTGAAAAACATTTACCGATTTTTAGTAACATGTTGTAAAACATTTGAAGTAGAGTAACAACTTTGCAGCTGTACAATAGTTTAAAAATATTTATAATTAAATTTTATTTATTCTATATAGTGGGATCAATAAATCAAACAGAAAAAAAAATACAAACCTAAGGAGAAAGCGTTTTCTTTACCCTCCTCTCTGACATCAATGTGTTGGCATATACCATCTGCCACCTTCCACGTCACAGTAAGGTGATCAGAACCCTGTAATATTAAGGATTTTTAATTAATGTTCTATTTAAAAAAATCTAATCTACTAATAATGAAAACTATGAAAATCTTAAAACAGTATTTCATTTCTATCATCAAATAACCAAAAAAAAACTTAGCAAATAGACAATCTTGCTAGTTACTAACCTTACTGCTAGGCCTAACAATAACTTCTCCTTGAGCCATGTTCTCCATGAGTTTCTCTGCTTCAGCAAAACTAATATTATGGAAGGCGGGGTGCACTATAACTCGCTTCACATACTGCATTCGTTCTTTAGTCTGCTTCGCTTCAGTGTCTTTACGCACATCCTTATCTTCTGCCTCTTGATCATAGTAGGGGTCTTTAGATGGTCTAAAATGACAAAAAAAATGTATTAATTTCAGTAGGTTATTAATTTATTTGTTCGTATAAATGAATAAATTTGTCATATAGATATGTCAGCTAAGAAGTACCTAATTGTAAGACTATAAAATTTAATAGTAGGAATGTTGGAGGAAACAGTCCAGAGCTATAGATCCAATACAGACCTTATAAAACAAACAGGATGCTATATTATTCTTTTGTAACATATCTTACTTTTATCTTGGCTTAACAATTAATTTCTGCGGCATTAGTATATAGCAAAAAGTTGCTACATAATAGACTATAGGGTACTAAAGGATCCCATCCAAAAGTTTGGATAGATGTTTGTTACTCAATTGCGTCAGAACGGCTTACGGATCTGAATGAAATTTGGCACAGAGATAGAATAGCACACACTGATTACTTTTTATACCAAAAAAATATAGGGTTCCCGTGGGATAGATTTCTTTTTGTTATCCAGGTGGGACGAACTCGAGCGAAGCGAGAGTTAGATGCTAATTTTAAATAAATATAAATATTCTCACCTCCACTCATTATTCTTATCTGACAAATCAGATGACTTGGAGGAGCAATCCACGGAGAACCTTTCCACGTCTATCTTCAATATCCTACAGTGTATTGTCTGTCCGATGCGCACTCTCTCCGTGGGGTCAGTGACGTGTCTGTCCGAGAGGTTCTTTATATGAATGTATCCGGAGAGCCCGTTATCCAGACGTATGCGCACTCCTGTCGCTTGCCCGGGGCACGCGCCTGCGTCGAAGTGATTCCATACCTATAATTCAATCAAAGTATTATTATGCCGTCATAATATAAAGAAGGCCCTAACTAACAATTAGGTCATAAATAGCTTAAATGCAGATTCGGAATCAGCAGAAAAAATGCTACTTGATAATCTTACTCATAAACTTCTAAGTCTTATGAATCCGAAGATACCATAACCATTTTCATCGTAACTACGTCAAAATTAGTATTAATTTTGATGTTATTTAACGAACAAAGTGAGAGTAAATCGCTAGTATTATATATTCATATTAATTTTGAAAATAATAATTGGCAAAATTTAAAAAGTTACACAAAAATGTAATATATAAAAGAGTTAAAATTCCATTGCCTTGGAAGAAATATTTAAATAAAAAATAAATAATATCTGAATTACCTCTGATAACTCGGGGAAGTCATTTTTATGACAGAATGGGCATTCCCATAAGCCAGTCTCATCATTCCTCACAGGGTTAGCCTGATCTAACATTTCCCTCTGGGGTTTCCTATGCGTTATACCTATTACTGTTGCCAAAACCATCTTTCCTACGAAGAAAGTATCTGGTGACTCTTTTGTTAGCATATCGAACAGCTCCTCAGCGGTTGGCGATCGATAAGGAACCCTAAGGTCTTTATACCTAGAATTCAATTCCGCTCGTATATCATACAGCGTTATGCTCTTATTACCAAAGCCCTGTCTTTCCAATTCCTCCGCGAACGCGTCTAAATCTAAATCTTTTAATCTTTCTGGCGCTTCTAGAATTTCCTCCAAGGCTCCAGCAGGATTGGCATCCTCATCTTCATATTCTAAGGCGTCGACCGCCATTTTCCTCGCCCATTCATACGTTTCGGGATGAACACGAGATCCGTCCAACACTTCTATATATGCTTCAGTACCATCTCCCAAACTGCTTGTATCGATTTTGATGAAACCAGAACAGTTGATGAACACTTTCGGTCCCATGTGACATAATGTGACCAATTGAGTTCTATTTTCTAGTTTTTGGTTTGTTTGTTTGAATAGTTTTATTAGAGCTTGAGCCTTCCTCGGACCCAAACCGCATACAAACTGTAACAGTTCAGTCCCCCGACCAGTTAGGACCGCTTCGTTTACGTCCACGCCTACTTCATTGACTCTGTTAACGAATTCCAACTCAATGCCTTCTAGCAAATCTTCTTTAGTTATATGGTCTTGTAGGGGATGGTATCTGAGGCATAGTATTTCCTCGTCGGGTCCACATAGCTGAGATATTTCCATTAGCGGGTCTTGAAGTAATCGCGCTTGGCATATAGCCTGGCGTAATGTGTCTGGATATTCTCTGAAGTCGTTCTGTAAGAAAATGTTATTACTGAATTATGTTTGACTTTCTATTGCTTAATTTACAATCATCGTAATTTAAACCGATATATTATATGAAAATTATTTATTTGAAAGTCTCAGGAAACGAGTAAAGATTGAAAATATTTTATATGTAATACAAGAAAAAAATTTCAGTAAATAACCGCTAATTTAGTTATTTAATCCACATTTACGTCTGACATGTTCATTATTATTCTGAAAATATATATTTCACACATAAATACAAATAATACTATTTGGGGCTTACCCGGCCTTTAATACTATTGCTGTATATTTTACTAATGGTGTTGTCAGCAATTTCGACAGGAATGCGCGGGAACTGTTCGTCCTCGACGAGTTGCTGCACGCACTCGGCGACGTCCGCCTTTATGTTGAGAGCCTCGCGGGACTCCCCGCCTATGACGATCACATGAGGTTTCTTGCGTAGGATGAATCTGCAATGAGGCAGTTTATCATAACAGACTATTATTATAATGCGAAAGTTTTTATGTATGTGTATATGTATGTATGTGTGTGTGTGTGTTACTAACAAGACCGATATGGATAAAATTTAGTATACAGATAGACTATGACCATTTTTTTCAACATTAAGAAATGCATTTACACATACCACCTGTATAGCTACAGGTGGTTATGTGAAACTCAACATCTTGAAAAGCCAGTACTACTAAGAATGATGGGGATAGTTTCATTGGGTTGATTCGGTAGTACTAGCTTCTCTAGCCAGTAATACATTACCACCACATAACCATAACCTGCAAGTATGCAGTTGTGTAAAAGCATTTCCAAAGAAATCAAGAAGAAAGCAAGAAGTAAAACTTCTGTAGGTTATCGGTACTCTTTATGAAATTCAATTTATGTTTTAAGTAATTAGGATATGTGAAATACTAAAAAAAATATGAAATAACAACGGTTACCATGGCAACAAACGTTCGCCTCGTACCCTTATAATATTATATATCATTTGTCAGACAATAACAACGGTTACCATGGCAACAAACGTACGTACATTTTTTTCGTAACGCAATCACCAGTTTACCCCACAAGTCAAGCGAGCGTAAAGAAGTTTTACTTCAATAAAAAAAAACGTGTGTAGTGCGAGCGTACCGCCGCAGCGCGGTCATGTCGGCCTCCTTGCTGCGGCGCTCGGCCGCGTCCCAGGCGTTGCGGCGCGCCAGCAGGTGCGGCAGGCGCAGGTGGTCGGCCAGCTCGGCGCCCGCCACCACGCACGCGAACGCGCAGTGCGCGCGGTCCGGCACGTACGCCAGCGACATCACGCGCAGCCCTGCACGTGACACGACTGTTATATACATACTGTGCACGATCTACATACTTTACTATACACATAAACAAAATAAAAGTGTCTGTTTGTAATGTCAAAACAACACCATTTACTAAATGCATATGAAAGTAAATACGGTAAATATAAGAAATAACTTTTTTTTATTATTGTCTGTCTGTTTGTTCCGAATAACCTCCGAAACAGCTGGACGGATTTTGACGGAACTTTCACTGGCAGACAGTTAATATTATAAGGAGTAACTTAGGTTACTTTTCTTTTGGAAAAAGAATTATGGTTTCGTGCGAAAAAATTAAAACCTATGAAATTGTAAACAAAATCCACGTACCTACACACCCGAGTAAAGCGAAGGTAAATCGCTAGTTACTTATATATACATATGTAACATATATGTAATATTTAAAGTCACTAGTCACTTCAAACAACAACCGCACTTACCATTGGTCGCGTCCCACTCCTCATCGTCATCATCAGACACCCTGGACTCGTACGGAGCTACTTTCAACCAGTCATACAACTTACGACGACAGCACCTATAAACACAATGTTTCTAGATTAAGATACTAATCATTCAGATACTAATAAAAGCTACCATAGGAATTTTGAAATTAAAGTTGTTAGATATTGTTTTATTAACACTAGCGTTAGACGTTAATCCTTTTCTTTACCGAATTAAAAAAAAATCTCACATATAAACAAGTGTCTAAAAATACTTTTTTTTTCTATTAAAATTCTACCATTAGCTCATGTAAAGGAGGAAATTTTCCTCAAAATTTATTTACCAATAAAATATAAGAACATAATTTATTATCGAGTTACATTTTATTTGTTTTATAACGTAACATTATAGATAGCCCGCATATAAATCAATATATCTCAATCCCACACAATCCCATCAATAAGAAATTCTTGAACAGAGTAAAACGCTTTGCTCATTAAAATATTTTTAATTTTATGTTTAAACAGTTAAAAAGGTAGAAAAACTAAGACATTCAAAAACTAAGACAGTTTGTGTAATTTTTATTATATATGCAAAAAAAAAGCAAATCCAAATTGACATTGCTTTTTGAAATCGGTAAATTAATAAATAATCAACTTACTTCAATACATATTCCTTTGACTCCTGAAGCAGTACTGCATGTAATTCCCTTCTAAGTTCTGGCATGACTATTTTAGTGAGAGCCAGAGTCACTGCCTCTGCGCGGAGCTCATTCCACGCTTGCACTGTCGTCGCAAATTCGTCCTACGGTACATTAAATCATTTTAATCTAAAGTAATAGATTTTTTTAAACATAGGTTTAATTATGATAAATATATTACATATTTAAGCTGAAAAAGATATGGGAATTCACAAGAATAGGGAATTAAGATCAAAAACTTGAGACATTATGCCATAATTAATATCCAAAAAAAAATGTTTATGAATTAAAAAAAGAAATAAAGGATTGGAACATTTAAAATATTCTTATAATATCATTTATAATATTGAAAGTATTATTATCACAGAGAACATTTTCCTTTTGCAAGTAAAAGAGTAATTTTATACTACATACTGATATAGATAATATATAGTCATGAATCCAATTATTGCAAATATATGGCATAAAATGATTTATTAAACCTACCTTCTGATATAATTGTTTTAATTCTTCTAAATAACTAGGTCCAGTGTTGCCTTCAATCTGCTCGCTGATGTTGATTTCTAGCAACTTGTCTTCTGCTGCGATTGTGAGTTTAAGGAATTGGTCTCCTGTAAGGTCGCGGACTGGCTTCTTCTTGAGGTACTTCATACTGTGCACATGTGTGTAAAATTTATTGTTAAAATATGAATACAATTGCCAATTTTATTACATTATAGAAAATCAATCATTTTATGAAAAAGTTGGTTTTCAAATAAAATATAATTTAAGCACCAGCTTATATATTAATTTAACAAGAATGATTTATTTTACTTTAATATAAATAAAGAAAATAAAGAGAAATAAAGCTTTTCGGTTTGTTGTCTAAATTGTAATGTCAATGTGAAGTGTGAGAAAATGTAGCTTTATGTGGGTATGTGTGTGAAAGTGTGTAAATGTGAAAGAAGTGTGTGTGCGCAACGTTAAAAGAGTTGACCGTAATCGGTGCGGCGATATGTGTGTGAGAGAGAGGGAGACAGAGATAGAGCGAAAGAGAGAGACAGAGACCTGAAGCAAGGATGCCCCTCGTCGATCTCCTTGAGGCCGCGCGGCGTGGGGCGCACGGAGAGCGTGGCGCGCTCGCGCAGCGCGTCGCGCAGCGTGGCGCGCAGCAGCGGCTCGCGCGCCAGCTGCACGCCGCACATGTACACGGCGCGCCGCACCACCTCCGACGCGGAGCACCCCGCTGGCGCCTGGAAACGTACACTCTTCACATCTCACTCTTCACCCGCTTCATTAATCTCAAATGTGGTAAGTTTTGGGTACTTTAGACGTCTTCTGCGGTTGAAGACATATTTGATAATAATAATATATTGAGTACACTTATAATAAAAACTTGGCCTAATGGGTTGTCGACCATGATATAACATATGCGAAGATACATGAGCGCTTTACATAATGTGGTCTACATTATATAAAGCGCTCATATTACACTAGATTTAATGCTATATCATCCTCTACTTCAAATCACTATGCTTGTACGCGAGAATTCAGATGTGTGTATTTTTTTTTTTTTTGTGTATTACGCGTAACCTTTTTACAAGTAACATAATATTCCACTCACTCAATCGATCCTTGTGGTAAGATGTACCAACAAAATCAAACAAAATACATTACACATAAAGACTTTGTCGTCTCAGTACTTATTTGTCCAAACGATCAATTTAATTATGAGTTGTTAATACACAATTCTTGACTTTTAAATGTCAATTATATTGGAATAAAATACACATTTTATCTATATATAAATAAACTCTCTACTGTAAAGTACAAGTGTTGGTAGTTTGAACAAATAAGCAATAAAGCGACGTATTGTTGGCACCCTGCAACGCATCCAAGTGTAAGTAAGTGGTGAGTATGAACATAATAAAGATAGCACTCACGTAAGGCTCGGCGGCCTCGAGCGGCGGCACGGGCGGCTGCTCCACTTCATGCCGCTGGTAGTTGTCGCGCACGTTCTCTGCGAACTGCTCCGGGCTCAGACCGAACTTCTTCACTAGTGGCTCTGTTGGAAAACATAATAAATACAGTATACACAATCGAGTTCCTATCATTGGGTAGTCGTTCATTTATAGTAGATAAGCCGCCGTATTTTTATCATTTAGTCCAAAAAATATTATTATAACCGCAATTTAATTTAAAACAAATTTAAAGCAAAATTGTAAAGTTTGTGTAAATGTAAAATATAATGAAATTTATATATAATATTATAAAAAATAACGGCCTCTTCATTATTTCTATTTTAATATAATAATAAAAATAGTTTTAAAGTATTTCAGGTATCTAATTATATTGACATAAAATGTCTAATAAAATAACCAGTAGACTAACCAATGCCATACGACTTCCACATATTAAATAAGGTCTTAAATGTGCGGAGTTTTGTTTTGCATATACTTTCATTCAAGTGGTATTTAAAAAAGTTACCAACACACGTACGTACACACACACACACACACACACACACAAACTTTCGTGACAAGAACTTACTAACCACTTAACTGTAATATGTCCAAAGTTAGTAAGGGATTTACTTCCTTTTTTCATACATTATAATTTAATACAGTTTAGTTATCTTATTTTACACGATATAGGCGAAGTAATCTGTCCTCAAGTTTAAACATACGCAGTGGCACGTGACACACTTTGAAATCATTAACAAGACAATTGAATTGAACTTACCAATGCCAGCCTTCCTGCACAGCTCGTAGGGGCCGGAGCGCACGGCGTACTTCACCTCGGTGGGCTCGTCGTCGTCGGGCTGCGCCGCGTCCACCGCCGCCGCCGCCTCGTCCGGGTCTTCCCCGTTTTTCTCTGCTTCCTCCCGTGCTAATTTTCTAATCAAATATAACATTATTAATATTATACGTTGTGAAACTTTGTTGCCATATTTGTATGTTTGTGGTATAAAGAAAAAGTTGGGCAGATTATGATAATATTTGACAGACTGGAGTGAACTAAGTCTTACAGGAAATTTATATATAAAAATACTAGCGATTCACCTAGCTTCGTTCAGGTTCGTCCCTGGGTACGTTTTAACGGTCAGTATGGAATAGATAGATTATATATTATAAGTATACATAGGTATGATTTGTTGTGAATTATATTATGTATTTTCCCATGGGAAAGAAATAATTTCCCGCGATAAAAAGTAGCCCATGTCACTCTCCAACCCTCCAACTATCTTTACACAAAAAATCACGCCAATCCGTCACTCCTTTTCGACGTGAAAGAAGGACAGACAAACACACAAACACAATTTCACATTTATAATATAAATCCATACTTAATATAAATCCATACTTAATATTGGATAACGTTATATTAGAATACATAAATCAATTTAAAATAGAACAATACACTTACTAATGACACAACAATAAATTTAATAAGATTAGCATAAAATCCTAATATGTATGAGTATATTGCCTTGGCTTAAAAGTTTTTAATTCAATACGTACATAATTAGTACTAATGGTTATACAATAAAACTCTCTCACTTCTTTTCCTCTAACTCCCTTTTCTTTTCTTTGGCACGCTGTAACTTCTGCATCTCCGGCAAATCATTGGAATAGTAAAGAAGGAAGTGTGTGTGGACGTCGCGGAGCTCTTCTGGTGTTTGCACACTTTTCATTCTAGAACAAAAATAATATATTAAAAAACTTTTCATATTTGAATAATGCACTTTAGAACTTTATATTAAGAAAATATATGTAAACACTTTAGTGATTAAAAATAGTAAGTTACACGTTATTACTTTGCTCTTGACATGATATGACAATATGCTCTATTGCCATTCTAAAGCCTAAGAAAAAAAACAGGCTAACAGGCATCACGTAAAAACTACTGAACGAACTTCACATTTTTTTTTATTAACTTTCATAGATATTTTTATTAACTTTCACAGAAACAAAAGATCTCCTACTTTTTTATTCTTTTGTTTTTTTTTTTTAATTTAACCTAAATATTTAAATTACAAGGTCTTTAAAGACCAAAAGAAGCATTTACATATAATAGTGTATAATAAGGGCAAGATTTTACCTTTCTATGTCTTCATCCCTAATAAGTCTCATGTTTTCCGGTAGCGGAGCGTCGGGGTCCGCCATTACTTTATCTAACTGGAATTCCCTCATATTCTCTACTAGACGTAACAGATTCTCTTTTCGCTGCTTTAATTGACACCACTGTAAGGAAAGCGTTTATCTTTACCAATAATATTTGTTTTTAATGTTTACTTGTATTTTTAGGAGACTTACATTGTTTATTAAAAAAAAATTGTTTAAAAACTTTATTAAATATAATTTAAAATATTATTGATACATAATACTTTCTTTTCGGATTCTTTCGCGGATCAATTTTCCACACGTTTCGAATACTTTACAGCAATCATGGCCACGGGAAAGACTAGTTTTAGTCGTCTCAAAAGTCGATAACCAAAAAGTCAAAATAAATTCGCGAATATATAGTTTTATTTAAAATTATTGGTACATTAATTAATTATTTAAGATGCAAAAATCATTCTTAATCACAATAAAAAAATAAATTACCTTTGCATCATATTTATACACTTTCCACAGATCATTGATGCTGAGCTCGGGCTGTACATACTCCTTACGATAGAATGCTATGAACGGCACTTCTAAAGTCTGATTCCTCATGAAGTCCAACGCTTGACGGATCTTCACTACTGTACTTGATCCGCTATTGGAAAAAATATATAATTTTGTTAGAAAAAGTATACATAATACAATGTCTATGATATTTCTATTAAAATTTGTTCTTTCCTAAGAAAATTAATAACTTTTAAAATATTTTATATTACCTATCTTATATCTTTTCATTCTGATGAATATTAGTTTTGTAATAATTCCATAATTTCTTGAGTATCACGAATTGCAAAAAGTTACTTAAAGTTAGAAATCTTTTTAAGGGTAGTTGGCATTACCAAAGATTTTCTACATCTGCTTCCTTGAGTTAAGTACTTATATATGTAAAAACACTAATTCTTATCAAAAAAAAATAACTTTGATTGAATTTGAAAAAACTATTGTAACCAATACATAGTTATAACAGAATATTACACAAAAATCTATAATATCAAATGTAAATATCAAAAACTAACCGTCTGGAGCGTTCTCTCGCCTCTTGAGCGTCTGCTTTAGACACTGGTGGCTTTAAGAAAGCCTGTTTATAGATCCATTCAGCCTCATCCTCTAACTCAGTACTTCCTTCTTCCACTGGCGTGATGGGCACTTCTCTGATTTGCATTCGCTCCGGGACATCAGTTTTACGTATCTAGAATATTAATAGATCGTCTTAAAAAATGACTAAACGGATTTGTGCTATAAAAATACTAAATTAATTAACAGGCTTCCAAAGTAACACATGTCGAATGTTTTAAAATAATTATTATTCTAAACAAAATTTTGTGACTGAATTAAAATATTAAAAATATTTGTCTTCATACATTGTGCATTTGTTACCAATTTATATTGCTTTAAGCTAAGCTTAATAAGCTTAATAAGCTTTTATAAGCTAAATTAAAAATTTTAAAAAACCCCTACGCAAAAAATACTTATAGTTTAAGGAAGAACCCTTAAAAAGTAATAAATCAGCTTTGGCCGAATTGCAAAGAATCAGAGGTTTAATGTAGAATGCAGTTCTCCGGAGACCATCATCCTGGTTGCAGCACTAGGTCAACGTGCCTGTATTGTAAGACCATAACCTGCAAGGTACCTACTCATTGAAACTAATCTAATGAACCCAAAAAAATACAATATGTCTGCTGTGAGTTTTCGAAGAGTTGGGTTCTCTGGAAACCATTCTGGTTGCAGCATCAGGTCGAAGTTATCAATTAATTGTCATTTAACGATTACACTGGCATGCGTGAAGCACTTAATCGAGTAAACATACGCCAAAATACCTTACATCATTTTGGAAAAGAGCTGATACTCTTACACTGCTGGACCGATAATAACCAAACATAGCTAAGAACCACCGCGAGGAAACTGACTTTTAAATGAAAAAAACCGCATCGAAATCGGTCCATCCGTTTGAGAGCTACGATGCCACAGACAGACACACACACGCACACACACACAGACGGACATCGACGTCAAACTTATAACACACCTCTTTTTGCGTCGGAGGTTAAAAATAACTTCACTTATGAAGATGTTTTTGTTTAATTTCATTATAAATACATTTGTTTTATGTATAAACTAACCTCATTATCCAAGTCAGTGAAGTGACTTCTCTTCAACTCGCTGGGTTCATATATCTCAAATATAGATTTCTTGCTTGGCCTTTTAGCTTTTCCCTTTTTGGTCCTTCTTCTTTCTCCTTTGAAGGGAAATTCTAATTATAAATCTGATTTTTGTTTTTTGCAACAAGTGAGTGTTTGCATATTTTACTGTTATAATCTATACATATAATAAAAATCAGAGTCAAAACTGTATGTTAAATATATTTTGGAAAATCTTATTAAAATAGACATTATTATCGATACAGACCGAATCTATCGTTTTTACAATTTTTGTCTGTCTGTCTGTGACTGCATAATGGAAAAACCACTGGAGAGATTTTGATGAAATTTGATATGATGGCAACTAGTTATCCGGGTCAACATATAGGATACTTTTTACTACGGAAAAATATCTTATCTCTGAGAAATCTATACAAATTACAATATGGTACATTGACAGAAGTTTTATCTATTTCATCACCATATCTTACACATACTACACATTATTTAAACCATTATTTTAAAAAAATGAAAACAGTTTTTAGGGCTAAGATATCACAAAATTAGTTCATATTAACTCACCCTCTTCTTCATCATCATCTATATACTCATCCAAATCTTCCTCCTCCTCATCCTCATATTCATCACCATATTTCTCAAATTCATCATAGTCAAAGTCCACACCAAAAATATCTTGACCTTCTTGTAAGGACCTATTAAATTAGACAATAAAAAATATTATATATAATATTATAATATTAAGTACAACAAGTACAATATATCTGAGAAACATGACATTCATAGAACCCAAGGCTAAATCTAACACCTCACTATAATTTCTGCTGAGTACTTATAAAATCTAACTATTACTCAGTGCCGGTGAAATATAAATATGGCCGGATAGCGGGTTTTCCTGACTAATCGGCCACAAGTCAGTAAAGTACTCTAGTTTCTACATAATAATCTAATATGTTAAAAATATTTCTATTTGGCATATGTAGCTTATTATAATTAATCTACTTTATGGCCATTATATTAAAAAAAGAGGACTTACGCATCAGTGAAAATAGGTTTACGTTTCTTCTTTCTTTCAGCAATGGGTCTGCCATCCCCATCTACTATAAAATCATCTGCATCAGACTCCAACTCATCATTATCCTCGTCATAATCAATTTCACGAGGTGCAGCTGATTCTGAACGGTTTTCGTCTTCCTAAAAAATATAGCTCCATTTTTAATTCGATATGAAATAAAAAATCTATTTCTACTTATAATGATTAATATATGCAGTCATTTTTTTTAATTTTTTTAACTTGGAAACAAAGGTACAACAAAGATTTAACAAAGTCAAAATATACAATAAAACAAAATATTGAGTTTTCACTAAAAAGAGCCCAATAACTAAAGTTATCCTATAAAGAAATTCAACTTTACTGAAGTAGTAACTTAATAATAATTGCAAATGCTAATTAAATTACCTCATCAGATCCACCCACAAACAATTTCTCTGCAATAACCTCTCTCTCCAAATCTGGATCGTCATTACCTTCATTGTCACTGTCATCATCCTCTAAGCGACGTAACCTTTTAAACTTATTCTGTTGATACAAAATGGATAAATTAAATATATTTTCTATTTAACCCTAACAACTTTACATATAATGTTAACAAAATTAAAATCAATGCTGACATTGATCATTTTAATAATTATTCATCATTTATGTGAGGCAATAATAAATACTTTCCAAGGCATAGGCTTTTCCAAGGCAATGTAGTGATAGTGTTGGTGACTCATAAAACTAAAGATTTAACTTTTACTTTTCTAAGTATAAAATGATTAACTATCAAAAAGTTTTAGAAATATTTAATAATACTTTTTACATGATGATACTCACTCTAGCTACTTTTACACCTAAATTTTCTTCAATGAGGTCATAATCCTCATCCTCTAATCTATCATCCAATTCATCATCACTTTTTTTTCTTTTTTTTGGGCCTGCACTAGCATCTGAGTCTTCTCCATCACTACCTGATTCCTCTATAGGTGCATCATCTATTAAATCTTTTAATTCCTCACGAAGACGCTCTTCATCGTCTATAAATGTTTCAAACATGTTATAATAATATCAACATACACTACATATTATTGATAAATTACAAAAAAAAGTAGAAAAAGCAGTAAACAAGGAAAAATCACATGCACAAACCAAATGGGAACAAAAAAATTCATAGCGATTTGTGATGTCCTACTTACCTTGACATATTTACAAAAAAAACCATAGTAAGTAAAGTAAATAAGTATTAATAAGAGTATGATTAAATAATATTACTTTAGCAATGTAACGTTAGTTTTCAACACTTTTCGAATAAAGATATAGGACACAAACCTTCTTCCTCTTCGTCTTCGTCGTCGCTTTGTACAGCCGCTTTGCGTTTAGGCTTTTTACGCTCCGCTGGTTGTTCATCTTCGGACTCAACCTAACAGTATAAGGTAAATTATTTTACTTTTATCTCCTTAGATGAACTAATTACAGTAATTTGTAGTCGTAATCAAATACGAAACACGGGCATTGTTTCTCACTATACTAACCTCGCTCTCCTCTGCTTCAGATTCCAAAAAATCAGCCATACCTACTTATAAATTAAACTTTCTGTTACCTTAAATCTAATGTTAACAGTTAAATAAAGATTTTAATACTATACTAAATATAAATGAGAAAAGAAAGCCTACGAATAGAAATTGATAGAAATCACTAAAAGTCGCAACATAGATAATAATAATATCACAGAGGATAATATATTTTCTAAATATTGCCCATCCCGTCCAATAGTCTTGTTAAATTTTATGTCTATTAATAAATTAATTTTTAGTTACGTAATTGCTATCATGAAATTTGATAATTAAAATTTGTTTGTAAAAATAGCATGACATTTAATTTAATAGCGTTGATATAATTTTTTCGTTTAATATTATTTTTATTTTCAGTTACTCTATGTCTATGGCACATTATAAACGATTTCATTCTTGTTGATCTTGGTCTATGGATAATATTATCACCAGAGACAAGGAACAACAAGAATTATCACTGGACAGTAGACTGACATTTTCGCTAGTGTTTCCACTTGGAAGCATAATTCCATTAGTTTGGGTAAAATAAGACTATACAAAAAGGCTTTTTTCTTGAATATGTTCTATTTGCAATACGTCAGTTTTTAGCAAAAATATTTTTTTTGTTTAAATTTTATCAATAATTACATTTTTAATTACCTCAGGAAGGAAAAAGAACCTTTTTAATTTTTATTAATGGCATTTGGCAACTCAGATTCTGACCGTCTGACGTAATGACGTTATCATATTTTATCATTTATGAAAACAAATGTGTAAAATTTCAATAAACAATAATCTTATTCTACCAAACTTGCGTGTTAACTTTAAATAAAATGAGTGAAACAGCTCCGATTATAAAAAATGTAATACATACAGGCAAAAAATATGTGCCCATAGTAGATGGAAGTAAGGTATGATAGTTTTAAACTAGAGAGATTTAATTATTATAAATAATAAAAATACTCTTAATTCATTATTTCCAACTTATTTATATAACAGGTACACTTTCATTTCCAAACATGGAAGCTAGGAAAAGAAAGGATTTTAATAGATGATAGTAAAAAAATTGGTAAAAAAGAGCCAATGGTACTTGTTATAGGACACAAATTCAAATTAGAAGTTTGGGAGACTATTGTAAAAATGATGGCTGTGGGAGAAGTGGCGAGTTTTCAAATAAAAAAAGAGGTTTATAACTTTTATTAAATTTTTATAGTTATTTATTTGCATATACTATAACTTATAATTTTATTGCAGTTAGTATATGGCTATCCATTTGTATCAAAGACACTACGTGAACTAGGTCAAGAGCAAACACGAAAACACACTTGTACTATGACATTGCACACTGAGGGTATTGGATATCCTGATTTGGATGACTTGATTAACAATCCCTGTGACTTAGAATTTATTATAGGCAGGTTACATTTAAAGCAATATCAAAAGTATAGTATATAATAAATATAAGTTTAAGGTCCTTAAATATGTTTTTGTTAATAGAAATATTAAAAGTTGAAACATCTAATGAATATGAAAAAGAACTGTGGCAGCTAAGCAGTGAAGAGAGATTAAAACTAGTGCCTGAACTTAAGGAAAAGGGTAACAAGTTTTATGGACAAAAATTATATGATGAAGCAGAAGAAGCTTACACTCAGGCTATAGCTATTTGTGAACAGCTAATGATAAGGTTTCTATAATTTTCAATCTATTTTGCTTTTAGTGTTTTTACTAATTTTGTTTTTATATTTTCACAAATTCAGTTTGCAAAATTAAACTGTGCTAATAAATAAAACTGTATATGTAA
Organism: Fabriciana adippe; assembly: GCA_905404265.1. Classification (NCBI taxonomy): domain Eukaryota; kingdom Metazoa; phylum Arthropoda; class Insecta; order Lepidoptera; family Nymphalidae; genus Fabriciana; species Fabriciana adippe. The sequence continues at coordinate 4,744,198 of FR989995.1, forward strand.
CATTAAAATTATAATTTACCAAATTAGTTTTACAAATATTATACTTATAACGAGTGACTTACCCATGCTTTACTTGGGTGCATCCCTAGTTTATTTTGTTTTGTGCAGAACCCTAATTCTTTTTCTAAAATAAAAGTAGCCTAACTTACTCTTTATAATATCTGCTATATACTAGTGAAAGTTCTATTAAAAACTGTCTAGCCATTTCAGAGATCAGCCGGAACAAACAGACATACAGACAAAAACTTTTTTAATTGTGTTTTTCTTATATGTAATGTACTTAATTTCATAGGCATTTAGTAAAAAGCTGTTATTTTGACATTACAAACAGACACTTCAATTTTTTTTTTCTGCATAGATGTACACTAATATTTTGTCTAATAAATTTTTACAGAGAAAGAAAATGTGATGATGAATGGATAACTTTAAATAAAATAAAACTTCCAATCCTTCTTAACTTTGCTCAATGCAAATTAGTTAAAGGTGACTACTATGCAGTCATAGAACACTGTAACACTGTTCTAGAATATGAAAAAGGTATTGTGACATATATAAACTGAAATTTTGAGTTTTTCTTTCTATATATCTATTTAATTTTTTTTAATGCCTCTTGGGTTTAAAACCCTAGTAATGAAAACATGTTATTATAAGTATAATGTAATAATAGGTATAAATGGCAATCATTGTTTGTAAATTATTCTCACTTAAGATGAAATATGCATTGTTTTTATAAGCTAGAAAAAATGAAAACTACTCAAAAATTATGTGAAACAGTGATAACCCTTATAAATTTATTGAAATATTTTTCTAGATAACGAAAAAGCATTATATAGAAGAGCTAAGGCACATGTGGGTGCTTGGAATCCAGATGCAGCTGAGGAAGATTTTAAAACACTAAAGTCTCTTGATCCAACTATGGCATCAATTATAGATAAAGAATTAGAAAACATTAAACAGTTAAGGAAAGAGAAAACGGAACAAGATAAAAATAATCTAAAAAACTTATTTAGTCCTGAAAATAAATATTCATAGCCGCACTATACTTTGAAAAGAGTACAATGTTTAAATTTCTTTTTACATATATATAATAGTAAAAAAAATACACTATTAAAATACGAGATAAATGTACTAATTTATTTTACTTTAAATTATGGCATAATTATTTTTGCTCTTTTATACCTCATATGTTTAGTATGATAAACTAATAAATGTGATCTTCCACTAATTTAGATACTTAATTAATGTTGTTAATTTATTACTTTAGTTCAATAAAAAATAAATAAAATCATATATTTCTTTTAATTTTAATTGACCGGGACTCCTAAAAATTATGTTGTGGATGCACATAAATTTATTTCATTTACTAATTTGAATTGTAGATAACTGATATTTATTAATAACTGAGAAGTAGATTCCTTCTTCTTCTAACTTACTCCATATAGATATGCATAGCATTTCTACAGTTTTTGATATAGGTAGTAATAATACTCTTCAGTAGACTTTACAAAATCTTAACTCTGACCAATAAAGTAACTTTTTACTTTATATAACCATACTAATATTATAAATGTGAAAGTGTATTTGTTTGTCTTTCTTTCATGTCGAAACAGAGTGATGGATTTGCATGATTTTTTGTTTGGAGATAGTGCCAGGGCTGGAGAATGACATAGCCTACTTTTCACCACGAGAGATTATCTTTATATTCCCAGGGGAAAACGCGTTATAATACAACCCACAATAACTCATCACATCTATGTATACAACATACATAGTTATCTATACCATACTAACCATTAAAACGTACCTAGGGACGAAGCGAGGGTAAGTTACTAGTTTTACTATATTTATCTTATAAAAATATGATATTGTAATACCTAGTTATATTATAAAAATATGTTCAAATTATAAATCACGGTCCAAACACGCGCACCGGCTGCCGCAGATATTTTTTTCTTATTTCGTATAAAATTTGAGATATAAATCCGATATCGGATCTAATTATTCATATTCTCGAATATTTATTTTTTACGATCCGGTACATCTCTAGCATACACCTTAAAAAATTAAAAAGTCAATGTCACGTTGACTGTAAAAGTTAACCTTAAAATTTGTTTATTTTTGAGTGCTAAAGACGTGGGAAAAAGTAAATAAATTTTTAACATTAGTGATAATGTCAGAGTATAATGAAAATAATACTGAAACTAAAGTGGAAAATACTCTAAATACAAATACTAATGAAGAATACGCTTATTTAGATCGTGGCGGATTTTCTTCGGAAAAGTTTAAAATCGAAGTTCGTGGATTACCGAAATTTTATGGAATAGCAGTAAGAATTTGAACTGTTTTTTGAATGAAACATTATTAATTTAGATTAGATACATAACGTTTTTTTATTGACATTTTAAATATTTTAGGAATTAAAAAAATTGATGAATCAAAAACTTGGGTTAAATACAAGTAAAATCAAGAGACCAAAGAACGGCAGTCACTGGTTGTTTGCTTGTTTCCAAAATGATGAAGAGCGTACTAAAGCCATTGCTGCGTTAAATGGTTATTCATGGAAAGGTACAACAAATTACATTACAACTTTTTATATGTAGTATTGAGGTTAAAAAGAAAAATAAGATATTTCGAACGATAAAGGTTTCTTAAAAATAATTGCATTTATAAAAACGAACTACTTTGATATTTCTTATAAAACAAATACTATTTATAGGAAAGACATTAATAGCTGAAATAGCAAAACCAGCACCTGATCCACTGGTAAAAAAGAGAAAACAGGAGGAAGACTCGGTACAACTTAAGAAAAAGAAAGAGAATGAGAACAAAAGTCAAGAAGAAAGGTTGAAAGATGCTGTTATACCTTACTGGAATGTGCCTTATGAAGAGCAGGTAATGATTTCTTCACTTATTTTTATATAATACTAGCAACTTATCCATGATTCGCTCTGAGCTTGAATTTTAGGTAGGTATAAAAGACAAACATCCAAATATATTTTTTTTTTGCACCAAAAACCTTCACAGGTGTATACAGAATAATCTATGAGAATTTCATCACAATCAGATCAATAGTTTAGGAATGCATAGAGGTTAAACATATGAACATTCATTTTTATTTATATGGAAGATGTAATATTATCATAACTCCATATAGAGAATTGAGAAGAAATTTAATGTTAAGTGCATTATTATTAAGAGCTTTTGCTATGTGCATATGGCAAATATAATATATGTATTGTTTAATACCTTAAGATTTTATTTATTTTTTACACATTGTTTCTTTTTATATATAGCAAATCTTATAATCCTGTTTTAGATATATGTAAATATTTAACATTTTAAATAAAAACATCTGTTTGGATATTTTTGTGGATTTATCCATCGGGAACCTAAAATCAAAATAAATCTAAGACACCTTACAGTGACAATTATTTATTGAGCAAATGTTATAATTCAATAATAATTATGTTACTCTTTCAGCTTAAATTAAAAGAAAATGAAATTAAACAGTTACTGATGAAATTTGACAATGAAGTTTGGAAGATTTATAAAGATAAAAGAGGCATAATTGAGTCTAATCGTAAATTGTATAATGGAGTAAGCTTTGAAGTAAAGCCCATACAAAAGTCCCCTGTAACTGAAGGTTATAGGAACAAGTGTGAATTCACAGTTGGAATAGACGAGGATACAAAAAAACCTACTGTTGGTTTTAGACTGGGCAGCTATGTAACTGGTACTGTAGGTGTGGCACCAGTCGCAGGGATGAAACATATACCTGAAAAAACAAAAAAGGCTGTTCTGGTATGTAAGCTTTACTGCTGCTGCATTATAAATTGTGATTTGCCAAGCTAAAATACCTATTAATTTATTGATTGATTGATCATAGATATTATGAACTTTTATAGGGTTATTTATAATTAATTACTTAATAGAAAAAACAGCTACAAAATATATAATATAATATAAATATTTATTAATATTAATAATATATTATTTGAAGAGTCATTGATCACTTTTTGTTTTAGTTATTCCAAGAATTTGTTCGAAAATCAGATATGGCGCCATTTTCACCAGCAGATTATTCTGGTTTTTGGAGATATCTCACTGTCAGAGAGTCTACGTATTCAGGAGATATGATGCTGATCATTGCAATGCATCCACAGGTTTACACAATTTCATTTAACTTACGTCTTACTTAAAACAAATATGAAAGTGAGACTGTTTTTATATTTGTTGCGTTTTAATGTATCAATATGGTTAAAAAAGTACTAGACACATAATCATCGACAAAAAATTTCATCACCAAATTAGCGCTCATTTGAACATTTGAGCGCGATTTTTTTTTATGAAAACAACTTTAAGCATTATATTTAAAGTTCAATTTACATTGTTGTATATTTATTTCAACTAGAATAATTACCTATACACAATTGGTGACACTTTTACGAGAACTTTTGCATGGGATTGCGTGTCTAGTACTTTTTTGATCGATGATCATAACATTATTTTTCCTAAGGATTTAACAGAAGAAAAATTAGAAGAACTAAAGAGACAATTGGTGGAACACTTCAGTTCAAAAGAAGCTGTTGCATGTGGCGTTAAGTCATTATACTTTGAACTGTTAACTAAAAGGCAAGTTTTGCAATTTTACTTTATAAAGTTAATGTTTTCTTTTAATTTGTAATAATGGACAAATTAATTCTAAACAATAAAGTCTAATTATTTGTAAAATTGCATTTTTGTATATGAGGGTTTTAATGTAAAATAATATATTTGATTAATTTGTAATGATTTATGTATAAGGCATTTAATTATGTGACCTTGGCCGATAGGAGTGTATTTAAAAAAAAAAATCATTTGCTTTCCCGCGCTTTTACACAGAGATGTCGGTACCACCTTGTAGTCACTAGTCATGAATTGTTTGTAATACTGAAAATTATTATTTTAAATTATGTAACTCATTATTTAAAAGTCCAAATGTTGAGTTTCTCGCCGGCTCTTCTCAGCAGAAATGCTTCCCGAGTCGGTGGTAGCTTCCACACGGACAGACGTACTGACGATCATGAAATTATTAATCTGATCTTGCAAAAGTATTCAATATAAGAATATATGCAAGAAATTTCTCGAAGTTTTATAAGTTCAATCCTACATATTATACATGAATATTAATCTGAACGTTGTTCCTAACTGTTCTACAACAGGAAATAGTTTATTTCATAGAGTTGAGTAAATCTAAAGATACATCCTTAATTTATATTTATGAAAAATAAATTTACGCAATTTTAAATCAAATAATAAATGCATCCTTAGACATAGAATTTATTTTGAAACTTATATGGTAATCTAATAACCATAAAAGTTATGAAAAGTATGTTCATACACCTGAATTTAGTACCCTATATTTTAGGAGTAGGTTAATTTAAATAATTAAATTTAAACAAATATAAATTTCTTACAATTATAGGAGGGTAGGCGAAGACGGATCCAAGCCGGTGCACTTGCTGGGCGACACGCACATAGTGGACGCGATACTAGGCAGGCAGTTCAGAATATCGGCGGAGGCGTTTTTTCAGGTATAATTACTCAGCTAGTATTCAGCTCTTTTTAATGTCCCGCTGCTGGGCATGGGCCTTCCATCGATAGGAGGGGGATCAGGCCATAGTCCACCAACTTAGCCAAGTGCTGGGTTGGCCGAGTTCACATATATCTTCCGAAAACTTGCTAAGTGCTCTCAGGCATGTTTTCTCACGTTGTGTTCTTTCCCCGTAAGACACGTGGTAATCATGTTGGAAATGATTCGCACATGAAATTATCAGAGGTGCGAGACCCGGGATTTGAACCCGCTTCACTTGGTTTCCCAAGCGAGCGATTTACTGGGCTACTATAGAATAATTATTTATTAGTTTTATTCATTTCTTTGTAATTTTTATATGTATTATGTATCTAAAAATGTTTTGTTGTCTTAAATTCTTCTATCGAAAATTCCTTTTGTTTTCAATTATTATTATTAGTATTTATTAATTTGCAATGAGTTAATTGTGCAAAAATGGAATAAGTTCTTTAAAGACTATCATTGTAATTTTAAACTTTGAAATGTCTTGCTTATATGGACCTAATTTGATCATTCATACTTTTATATTGTGTAGATAAATACAGCGGGAGCAGAAATTCTGTACCAGAGCGCCATCGACATGAGTCAAGTGCAAAGTGACTCTACGGTAGTGGACATTTGCTGCGGCACCGGCACCATCGGGCTGTGCTTTGCTAAGGTTACTATATAAATCAACTACTTACTTATATATACTATATACAGGGTGGATTTTTGAGACGGGACAGTAAGGGTAGGTACCTTAAATACTATAGTTACGGATAAACGTTCCTAGGAGACCATCCATAACTTTTTTAGATATTCTCAACTGCATTCACAGATTTTGGAAAAAATGTGCAGTCAGCGAGAAAAATGCTAAAATACAAATTTTTTTTTTTATGTCAATCGATCCTATTTCATGTAGGGATCAAAAGACTCTATGGGACCATTTAAGGTATGAGTACTAGAAATGACAGAAATCGCCAAAATCTTTTCCCATACATTTTGTACGGAAAAGCGTTTAATCTACTCGAAATATTTTTTGTTGCCAAACGGACCTATTTTTAATGTGATTTCGAATGCTACTAAATTAAAAGCGCGCTTAAATGTACAAATGAGCGCTCATTCGGTGTGGACATTTTTTGTCACCGAGTGTGTAACTAGTAGTACTCTTCACACACAAACAAAAGAAGACATGGAACACCTGCTGACATGCCTAGAGACAACAAGCCTCTCCTTCGGACTTGCGATCAACAAGGAAAAAACCAAGATTATGATCGTCGACCGAGCTGAGCTAAACCACCCTGACACCCCCACGATTGGCAACTGTGAGGTTGTCCAAAGCTACGTGTACCTCGGCTCCACTATCACGAACAATGGTGGATGTGAGAACGAGATTCAAAGGAGATGTGCTATCACAAGATCTGCCGTTGATAGGCTAAAAAGAGTCTGGTGCAACCGAAATATCACCAAAGCCACGAAAGTCCGCTTTATGAGAAGTTTAGTCTTTCCAATATGGCGCTGAAACATGGACGGTTCGCCTGAAAGACCGACGCAAAATCGATGCATTTGAAATGTGGTGCTGGCGGCGACTGTTGCGAATCCCTTGGACAGCGTTTCGATCCAACATCTCAATTTTAGAGGAACTAAACATCAAAGAGAGATTATAGTCTACAGTGCAGATACGAATCCTCAAATACTTCGGACACATTGTCCGAAATGAGCACTCCATGGAACGACTCGTGGTCCAGGGGAAAGTAGAAGGCAAGCGGTCACGCGGGCGATCACCCACGCGTTGGACAGACCTTATAAAAGCCGTAACGCAAAAATCCATTGTCCAGTGCTCCCGAGACGCTGAAGACCGCTATAAATGGAGGCACATCGCAAGAGCTACATTAGCCAAAGAAAATCCATCGTCGTCAACCACGACCACTCTGTCAAGAGCGAACGACTAAGAAGAAGTGTAACTAGTACTTTTTTGATGGATGTATATAAATAAAAATACGAAAGAATGCGTGTATCAATGTGTACACGCGCAAGAAGTTAAACTTCCGTAGGTTATTGGTATTTTTTATTAAATTCAATTTATGTTTTAAATAATTAGGATAGATGAGATACTAATAAAATATATTTTAACGACTTAAAAAGCAAAACAATATTTTATTATTCACATAGTACAGATGGTAAAGATAAGGTAAAATTTAATTTTCAATCCAATGTAATGTTTCTATAAATTATATACTCCAATAAAATAAATAATATTGAAATGGACATTATTATTGATACAGAGGCCGAATGCATAGTTTTTGGAATTTTTGTCTGTATCTGTGACCGCATCACGGATATACCACTAGAGGGATTTTGATGAAATTTGGTATGATGAAAGCTGGTTATCCAGGACAACATATAGGATACTTTTTACTGTGGGAAAATATCTCATATCTGAAAAATCTAAACTAAACGTTAAAACGTAAGTAGGGACAAATCCGAGCGAAGCGAGGGTGAGTCGCTAATAATCAGACCGGTGGTATGGTAGGACTTTGTCAAGCCTGAGGAGTCCGACTGGATGGTCTACCACCTCCTTATCTATTTCTGCCGCCAAGCAATAATGATTGCATTGTTGTGTCCCGGTTTGAAGGATAAGGTAGCCAGCGCAATTACAGGCAAGAGGCATATCATCATCATATATATATATATATATATCATATATATCATCTTAGTCCTCGCAGTGACAACGCACCTGCGGCTCTGCATTTTTGTTACTCAAAATCTAAGTGGATGAACCGTAGGTGTGTGTGTGTTTTTTGGTGTATATCTTTGCCAGTTGTGGACTACTACATTTTTAACTAAGTGTGGTCCAATATAAATTTCAAGAAAAAATCATTATATTAATCATAAAGATTAATATTTTAAGTGATTTCGAAGTTAATATACTCTTTTAGTTAAAACTTAAAACCAATAATTAAATGTTACTTTATGAAATTATAAAATAATTCTTTACCTCAGCACTGCGAAAAAGTTCTTGGCTTGGAACTGATAGCTGAAGCGGTCAAAGACGCCAAATCAAATGCAGAGTTAAACAACATCGAGAACTGCGAGTTCTTCACTGGCAAGGCAGAGGACATCCTGCCCTCCGTCCTCGCGCGGGCCTCGGGGGAGGACATCATTGCTATTGTTGACCCTCCTAGGGCTGGATTACGTAAGTTCAGCATATATCGGTTGATATTTTAATCATTTTGCTAGTACGAAAATACCCATCAACCCTATTTCAAGCTATTTCCCGACTGCCATAAAAAATTATATATGATAGTCACTCGACTACCGCCACCCCGCAACTTCCCCATAACCACAAGTTCGTTAGACAGCTGTATGCAATAGTGGCCTACTAAAAGTAATTTTGTGTATTAACTACTAAGATTGTTTCAAATTACCTATTCCAAACAACTTTATAATAATGAAAAAAGGGGTGCGTGCAAACCTTTACGCGCGGTTGAAGTAAAACTTGTTTGACGTTGTGGCAGATACCGCAATTAAATTAAAACAAATATATATTAGTAATAAAAGTTCATTTTTAAAAGTAACTAACGACTCACCCTCACTCCGCTCGGGTTCGTCCCTAATTACGTTTTAACATTTAGTATAAATTTCTCAGAGATGAGATATTTTCCCTCAGTAAGAAGTATCCTATATGTTGACCCGGATAATCAGCTATCATCATACCAAATTTCATCAAAATCTATCTAGTTGTCTCTTTGAAGTGTCGCATTTCCGTTTCAGATCACAACGATACTAAAAAAGTTTCATTTCAAAAGTGTTAAACTTTGTCGGTTTTCAATATAACTTCATTAATAACTTCCAGACATGCGAGCAATAACGCAGTTACGCAACACGAAGAGGGTGAAGCGGCTGGTGTACATCTCGTGTAGCCCGGCCTCCGCCGTCAAGAACTTCGTGGACCTCTCGCGGCCCTCGTCCAAGACGCTGAGGGGCGCCCCCTTCGCCCCCGTGCGCGCCGTGCCGGTGGACATGTTCCCTCACACCAAGCACGTGGAGCTCGCTGTGTTGTTTGAGAGAGAGGTATGTAATCATATACACAATCTAAAATGTATGATTAGTCTGATTTTTTTTATGATTATGATAAATATCTAGTTCCATGGTAAGCTACGAGGCTTATGTAATGGATACCAGATAGTTGATACGCTACACATATATAACTTTTAATACATACATATTATTAATATAAACACCCATGACTGGAGTACAAACATTCGTGCTCATCGCACAAACGAATTCCCCCAACTTAGCTCGAATCCGCGACCGCTGACACGCTGTAGTACTCCAGACTGAGCCAAACATGTTGTCTAATGGTATGACAATATAGGCGGTGCGAAAAAGAACCAAAAGATATAACACTCGACTCTTTCTTTCTAATACACAAGGAAAAGTGCGTAGAAAAAAGAAAATTGTAAGCTAGGTAAATTGTATTTTGTATGGACTATTAAATTTTTTTTTTATTTAATACTTTTAATATGTATGTAGTTCTATTCTTTTTATGTTTTGTTTTTAATATGTAGATTTATCCTTTTTGTGTTTTGTTAGGCTCCGTCTAGCTCGGAAGAGGCTGATATTCCAGAAACGCAAGAAAAAGAAGATGGAGTTAATGAGACTACAGAAGAAAATATTGACACTTTACCTGTGCAGGAATCTGACACAAAAGCTTCGTAATATATTTACAATAATTGTTGTTAATTATGTCATAAATATATTAAAAATAAATCATTATTTTTAAACCATTCGTATTTTTACTACCCATTTAATTTACCTTTTGTTTTTGAACTTTGAAATTAAAAAAGAAAAACGCCTAAAAATGCACGAAAAATAAAAGTAAAAGAATGCACAATATAACAGGATAACTACTAAACAAACATGTCTTTATTTTTTTATTTTTTTTTTTTATTTGTAAAATTGGAAGTGAAGTACAGTAGTTGTCCTTAGGCATTCGGATAATCGAAAATAAACGAATGTATGAAGAAAAGCGGGTTTTTCACGAAATAATTGCTAACTAAAACAATAACGAAATGCGTGGGGGAGCGATCTCACGGGGCGCGGACGGGGTAATGCCAGTTCCGACGAGTTCATCTATGCATATAATAAAACTGTAAAAGTCGAATGTCTGTACATAGAAGAAAATGCTAAAAACCGAGTCAGGACGATGTAAGAAGAGAAACGGAACAAATCCAGTCTCTGTCTCTTTGTCTGTTTGTACATCTCTTTGTCTGTTTCTCCGAAACTGTTGGATAAAGACTACTACTTGAATTTTAATGAAACTTTACAATAATATAGTTCATACATCAGAATAACAAATAGGCTACTTTTTATCCCAGAAAAATGAACGGTTCGGTTTATTTGTTTAGAGGCGAACCCGAGCGAAGCGTGTATGAGCCGCTAGTGTTTGCATAAATTCGATTTGTAGGTATATAATTGGTCGCGGTTGGTAGTCCGGATAATCGCGATCCGTATAACTGAGGGCCGGATAATCGAGTTTCTACTGTATTAAGATCGCCTTCTTAGAAGAGGTAACTGGGTAGTTTATGAAGACTATAGCTATTTGTTTAATACACTCAGTTGCCGGCTCAGTTCAAAAGTTCACTTTTTAAACAAATTTATCTATACACATAATAAAATTATACCTAAGCCGAATCTGTACATTAAACATGTATGTTTTGGGAAATTTGTTAAAATAGTCATTATCATAACTCGAGTAATATGCTAATAAAAATTGCCTAGAAATATTTGTTATTGTAAAGTTAAAGTTAAAAAAAAAAACTTATATGTAAAGGCATAATGTTATGTACACCCGAAACTCTCACTCTACTATTATATTTATAAATTGAAAAAATGTACAAACATTTTTATTCGAAAATCGTTTTGTCAGCAAAATATAACAACTAGTGGCCCATCCTTGCTTCACTAGAAGTTAATATTAAGAAAAATGTATATTATATAATTTAAATAATCAGCTAAATATGACTCATAAAATTACCTAGAAGTTAAAAAGTTTATTGCCATATAGCAATAAATAAACAAACATATTTACTATTTATTAATATTAGTAGGTATAGAAGTATAGTTGTACTATAAATGTTGAAACAAAATATATTACTAACAATAAATTAAATAAGAGATTCAAGGGGGAAACCCTGTGACATTGCCAACCCCCACCATCTTTTAGTTAAACTATTACATACCTAACATTATCCCGTGAAATTGTGAGAAAAAGAGACGATTGACAAAACTCTCGAGCAATGATAATTTCACTAGTGAAACAACAATTTAACAGTTTTTACAATAATACTTTCTTAGATTTACGCGAATATTTGACATTTTAAAAACTATCTTTTCGGATTATTTCGCGGATTTATTTTGATTTTTGGTTCCCGACGTTTCGAATGCTTTACAGCAATCATGGTCACGGGAGAGACTAAGGTATTAGACATCTCAAAAGCGTTATATACTTGTTACAGACAGACTTTCACAATATTACCATCTGATAAAATAACTGTATTCTTAGAACATCTTAATTCTATAAATCCTAAAATACAATTTACTATGGAATTAGAATCTGACAATACCTTAGCTTTCTTAGATATCTTAGTTAAACGCAACCCAGATAACACCTTGAGTCACACTGTGTATAGAAAGAAGACCCATACTGATAGGTACCTGAACGGTGAATCTCACCACCATCCTTCACAGTTAGCTACCGTGGGAAAATCTTTGTTTCAGAGAGCACAAGGGATCTGTGACGAGCAACACCTGGCCGGAGAACTGCAACATGTCAAGCAAGTTCTGCGAGACAACAAGCTGCAAGTGCCGCGCCTGCGTCACAGTGACCGAGTGAAACCAGCCACAGTCGAGCGAGTCCCTGCAGTCCTGCCATACATGAGAGGAGTCACTGACAAGATTGGCTACATCTTAAAGCGTGCTTCAATCAAAACTTACTTCAAGCCGCCAAAGAAAATTAGTCAGTTTTTACCACCAGTCAAGTGCCACATCCCTCTCCAAGATGCAGGGGTATACAAACTTGATTGTGATTGTGGGCTCTCCTACATCGGACAAACAAAGAGATCCATTAGAACTCGGGTCAAAGAACACATAGCTGATGTGAAGCACCGTCGCAATACAACATCTGCAGTCTGTAAACATAGCCAGGATCGCCCAAGCCACTACATTCGCTTTGATAATCCACAAATACTTGCGAAAGAAAGCCGTTATCGCCCCAGGATGATTCGCGAAGCTATTGAAATTAAAAAACATCCAAACTTCAATAGGGAAGATGGCTGGGTACTACCATCATCGTGGGATCCTGTAATAAACATAATAAAATCTAACAGCAAAAACAAAGATAACAGACCTGTAGATGTAGTTAGTTCATACTGTGTGGATCGCTATAACAATGATTCAGATTAATATATATTTTATCTGTGAAGATAGTGTTGCTTAATATTCTATCTTAAAATTACATTAGGAATCTAAATTAAAAATTTAATTTTCTAAATTACATATAAAACAATAATAATACTTTAATAAATAATTAGTATTTAATAAATAATTAATATTTTGATTTTCTTTGTGGTTAGACATATTATAGTAATAGCAACACTAAATAATATTACATTATTAATTCTTAGTTTTTAAAATATTGTAATATTTATAATAATAACAGCTAAAATTAAACAAATAATATTTAATTATAATACTTATTAAACTTTTTAATATTTTAAATATGTTTAGTATTAAAATCAACAAATATTGTAAGGTACTCTGGTGCCATTTTTGAATTTTCAAAATCATTTTTGTAAATTTGTGGGTAGGCACTGTCTGTAACAAGTATATAACGCTTTTGAGATGTCTAATACCTTAGTCTCTCCCGTGACCATGATTGCTGTAAAGCATTCGAAACGTCGGGAACCAAAAATCAAAATAAATCCGCGAAATAATCCGAAAAGATAGTTTTATTTAAAAAGTTTTTACAATTTCCCTGCTATACATATATATTACTCTTACATATAGATGTAAGAGTTTGTTTTATAGTAATTTTAACGCGGGCAGGGACGCGGGTAATGCTAGTTATTCATAAATTTATAAAAATAAATTAATTGTAATTGAATATTTATCAAAAACTTCCTCAAATCGAATTTAGGTATGATCGTTAACGCTGAAATTAATAGAATGCGGCTATAACGCGGCCTTGCGCGGGGAGCGCAGTTATTCGGGAGGAATTTAATAAAGAGTCCATCGGGAGCATTCCGCGTCTTGCATTGAGACCTATACCGAGCCGTAAATATTCCCACGTACTTAATGATCATGGAAAAATTTCAAGTACAGACACATGCTGTTGAAGTGGAATAAATGGAAATCTATTAGTATTTAAACTATTAACAGTTATAGTAGTTCATATTCTAAAACTGACACTATGGCGCAGTCGAGTACCTTACTACGCAGTGATCGTGGGGTAAAATCTATAGTAATTTTTCTAATCGCGCTGTATAGTTTCATAGAAAATACTTATATGAAATTAATTAGGATGCTTAAGAAAATATAAAATATTCGTTTAATCTAAATTTCTCTCTCAATCTAATAAAGTTTCCAAATCTAATAACATTCTAATTTATTAAGCCGTTACAGCTTGCTATATTTTTACCTATATTACTTAATTTGAAAACGTTTGCATGCGACTGTACTTTAAACATAGCTATTCCAATATTACGAACTTCATAAAGGTCGGATGGCACGGCGTAAAGTCTCCTCGTCGCCCGAGGGAAAAGCTTCACCCATTACACTCCCAGCTCTCTAAGATAGTGGTTCGTCTAGTCCTTGTGATAGCTTCATGTGATAAAGACAATGAAAGTAAAGTGTGTGTTAACTATATTATTAACTTTAATTTATTATCATTATTCATTATCAATACATCATAAGAGAGGTAAGCAGATTTAAATTTACAATTTATTGAGGTGCTTAAAGCTTATATTTCCTACAATGTACCATATAATGAAAATTGACCACGCATAGATTGCCTATATTGTTTTAAGTAGATACTTTAATAATAAATTAATAAATTATGCATTCAGTAGAAAAAATATTTGTAAAATTTTATATCCTCATCTTTATAAAATAATAAATTTAAACATAAAATCATTATTATCATAATCAGCCTGCTTTCGTCCTCTGCTGGACGTAAGCCTCTCCTATGGCTCTATAGTCTATATCGAGCTCGGTGGCGTGCCATAAGAGATCGTAAAATATCATTTATTATTTCAATATTTCTTGTCTTTTCTCTATATTCATATAGGTCAACAATTTGCCGAGAGTGAATCAGTGCTAGATCCTAAAGGACTCCTGACACTGAAATGGCGGGTGGACTACGTTGCTCAGATAATTCGGTTTCGAGTAGAGTTTTCCGATAAAGCTCCATCTATCAACTGGTTTGCTCTAGGATTTTCCGATAGAGGGGACTTGGAAAATTCTGATATCTGCCTGGTTTGGACCGATTACACAAAACGCGACCATTTTGAGGTGAAATTAAACAAATACATATTTTATTTAAGTGTATTTATTATGTTAAAAATATACATGTCTTAAATAAATTTTACTTTACAAAATAAATTTTCCTTTACCCTTTATTTCAGGATATGCATGCCGATAACAATGGTAAATTATTTCGTGATATTCACCAAAACTGCGATGCTTTCCATATAGATTCTAAAAGCAAAAGTATCATTTTTGAACGCTCTTTCGATACTTGCGATAGAGATGATTATGTTATAGAGGTAAAATTAAAATTTTATTACACGTGTAATTTACTTTTTTGAATAGGAATCGTTGTAAAGAGACTTTGAGTTGCTAATCTCTTATTGGATTAATTTTAATACAATAAAAGAGCAAAATTTCCATTCCAAACAATCATTTTCCAGGATGGGACTGTTCATGTCGTGTGGGCCCGAGGTGACGACAAACTATTTTCTTCTCAAGGCCTTTGCATAACTTGTACTTCGCCACAGAATCACGGATTTATTCGCGTCAGACTTTTAACTCCACCGTCCTCGCCGCAGCGACCCGCACAGCAGTTGCGAATAACAAACAAAGACATAAAGGTCCCAGGAAGTGACACCACGTACTGGTGTAAAGTGGTCAAAATTCCGGACTTCATTACCGAAACTGTTCATCATATTGTCAAGGTTTTTTTTTTTATATAAATTATGTTTATTCTTTATAAACACTACTTTCGTTTTGCGAATTGTGTTGTAACTATTTTTTTATAAGCTACTGTGATTTAAAAGTAAATGCTTATTTCAGTTTGAGTCAACAATAACCAAAGGTAACGAAGGGCTGGTGCACCATATGGAAATATTTTATTGCGACGCCGATCCTAATGTTGAGATTCCTATGTACGAAGGCAACTGCTTCTCATCAAAAAGGCCTGAATCGACAAAAGTTTGTTCAAAGGTCTGTTAATATTAAAAAGATAAATGATTGCTAAATATGAATATATTAAGAAATTATCTATTAATTTAAAAAATTACAGTGGATATTAATAGTTTTTTTTAAATTTTAAAGGTGAAAGCAGCATGGGCTATGGGGGCTCCACCTTTTACATACCCAGATGAGGCGGGATTGCCTTTGGGGGGACCGAGAGCGAATAAATACCTCATGCTAGAAGTACATTATAACAATCCTGAATTGAGAAAGGGTAATGGATATAAATTAACTTTATACTTTGAAAATCGTTTTTTAATAATAATATAATCTACCTGACCAATATTGTGTCATAAATAATGAAATCTTATTTCTTAGAAACAATTTCTAATTTAAATAAAAGAATAAAAACAATTATATTCATCTTCTTTATATCTAGCAAATAAAGTGAGATAAAATCTGTGTATAATTATCGCTCAAGTCTCTTCTAGCTCTATCGATCGTGTCTTTAAGAATAACATCGTGTGCATAATATTTTTTAGATTGGGTGGACAGTTCCGGCATAATTCTTCATATAACAGGAAACCGAAGGAAATACGACGCTGCAATCATGGAGTTAGGTTTGGAGTACACTGACAAAATGGCTATTCCGGGAGGACAGGAAGCATTCCCACTGACAGGGTATTGCATACCACAGTGTACTGGAGTGGTAAGCTTAAATACTTTTTGATTAGAGTAGACTTTTGACAAAACTACTCTGGTATATAAAATAAAAAAAAATGTACCAGTACAAGAATATTCGAAGAAATTAGCACAAATATGATCGGCAATGAAATAAACACATCTGCAATATTAAATACTTATGACTTATTTCTTTACTTATTATCTTATCTGCTCTTAAAATCAATTTTAAAAATAAGGTAAATCACAATCAGCTACCAACAGATATATGTATATAACCAACTATTTCCATACCCATGTTATTTTGTGTTTTACAATATTTTTCTTTCTTCAGGGTCTCCCTGAAGAAGGTATCATTGTGTTCGGCAGCCAGCTACACACTCATCTCACCGGAGTCGCAGTATGGACTCGACACTCCCGGCAAGGGGCAGAGCTGCCCGTGCTCAATAAAGACATTCATTACTCTACTCACTTCCAGGAAATTAGGATATTACACCGACCCGTTAAAATACTTCCTGTAAGGCTTTCAAGTTTCAAAGTAGATATTAGCTAAAACTTTAGGTCCCTTAAGTATTGTATAAATATCCTGCTAACCGATTTTCAATCACGGCAGTCAATTTCAAAAATTTGCTATCTAAGTGGAGATTTGTAATCTACGTAAGATGTACTCTTTTTTGAATTGTAACACACGACAGACAGACAGACACGGGAGAGACTCGACATATTGTTTTCATTGACGCAGACCGCTGTAACTCCGCCAACTTCGTAACTCCTAAAATACCGAGTATTTCTCTTAGGTAAGTAATTAGGTAGGTAATTAGGAACAGGTATTGAACCCCGGACCTCGTCATCTATAATAAAAGCTAGCCACTAGATTAGGATTCTGGGTGCCAATTGATGTTACTGCACACAATACAATTGCCTAAAATGAAAAAAAAAACAAGTTAAACATAAGGATGCCAAATATATTTTATCTAAATATTTTCTATTTTTAAGGGCGATTACTTAGAGACAACTTGCATTTACAATACAAAAGATAAAGAAAATGCTACGATCGGTGGTCACGCCATCACAGACGAGATGTGCGTCAACTATATGCACTACTACCCGGCCACGGAACTTGAAGTTTGCAAAAGTGCTGTGTCCAATAAAGCTTTAGAAGATTATTTCAAATTTGAAAAAAAGTAAGAAAAATTTACTTTTTTTACTTTAAAAATTTGCTCCTCATTGAAGTTATTTTTCATGCTCCATTGTTTTTGGTGTTCATTTTGGTGTTTTTTTTAATGAAATGAAAAAGAAGATATTTTTTAACTTGCTCATGTGATATTAATAAATATTTTTTTCAGATGGGACAATATGTCCATATCCTTCACAGCAGCACCTCGCGCCAATTACTTAGCAATCAAACCTTGGACTCCTTTAAGAGCTAAAGCATTACATACACTGTATACTGAATCACCTATTTCTATGCAATGTAATAAATCTGATGGAAACCGATTTCAGGTAAATTATAGCTATCTAAATGTTTTAAGGTAAAAATTAAACGCGTAGATGTTCGTTTATAAATAAATAAATAAATATGTTGGGACATATTAACACACAGCACCATCTAGTTCCATGAAAAACTACGAGGCCTGTCTTATGAATACTAGATAGTTGATACATTGATTGAAGAGGAAATGGCCTCTCAAATTATTTTCCACAGAATCTTTTGGACATTTAAAGAGGATCTAGATCTGGATCTAGAAGGTTTTAGGAGAGTATTTATAACATTTTTAAACTAAAGCCTAAGAGCTTAATTAGATATTTCAGGAAAAGTTGGTAGCCGAATTAATGCATGCTACTAGTAATTTTAATAAGTTGAGTTGAGCTAACGCTTTTTGGGCAACACTGGAATGATTGTTTTAATATGATTTTTCTGGATTTACCTACAGTCAATTAAAAGTAATACAGTGACAATGAACATATCGCTTAGGCGTTTATAAAAATTTAGATGTTCATACTAAACTGTTCGACAATAAACTAGGAAGAGTAAACATTGTTAAATAAATATCCACATCAAAGTACGAATAGAACCAAAAAGTTTTTATGCTTGTCCTTTAAAATTTCATTTTTCATATGCACATTCAGTCCATTTTGTTTAACGACTTACGTCAACGGCTATCTAAAGTACAAAAAAATATTCAAAAATTAATTTGAAAGATAAAACTTACAAAAAAACTTACAATTTAAATTAACCGAACTAAAAAAACTAACTTTTCAGTACAAAAGTATGCTATTTAGTATTGCAACTGCTCCATTCATATTTCAACATTATTTGGACAAACTTTCAGAGGACACGCCAAATGTAGTAAATTGTCGAAAACAGGTCTCAAAGTAAACTTAAAAAAATGTACATATTTTGCAACCAGAGATAGAACATTTAGGACATACAATTGACAAATATTATGTGCGATCAACAAAAGCAAAAATCGAAGCTATTCCTAACTCATCACTACCTACTAACATAAAAGAATTAAAACCATTCCTGGAGTTAATTATACCTAATTATAAATTAAGTATAATTAACTTTTATATGAGATTGATTTATTTCTTTACATAGTATTTATGCTGATCTCCATAAATTAGCCGGAAGCAAAAGCAGCTAGCAATAAACATCTTATGAAAATGATTTTTTTGATGAAGTTAAACACAGTATCATGTCAAAATATATCACTAATAGCTTCTGATGAAAAAGGACTGAAATAATATCACTGATTATTATTTATCACGAATGCCTAATCCTTAAAAGAAATCTACAAGAGCTGAATGAAGTATTCGTAAAATTGACGTAATTATACTATGCGTTAATAAATGAGCTGTTACAACACATTAAGGAACAAACCGCGAGAGATGATATCCTGAAGGTAAAAAACCGGATGGATATACCTCTAACATAGGAATAAAATAGAAAGTATAACAAAAAATTGGGTCTCTAATATAAGGGGCAAATAAATTCTGAATTTTCTTTATTTTATATTTATTCGCGTTGAATTATATGTTTTTATTTCATCAACGTTTTTAAATTCTGCTGCATCTAATACATTCATCATTATATTTTCAGGGTGATTGGGAAGGTATTAAAATACCAAAAATTAAACTGCCGCTTCCTGAGAAATTAAGCTCATGCTCATTTAATAATGTAATATGAGAATAATTGTATCGAAAAAAGAACCTACAGAATATAAAAATATATTATGTGTCTAATCAATAATAAATAAACAAAGTAATTGATATTATTTTTTCATATTCTAGTCGGATTATTAACATTGTTAATAATAAGTATATCAACACTAATATGACATCAAATGTGAAATACGTGCTTTATTAATATTTGCCTGTGATATGAATATTATAAGTTATAACTTATAATTTTATTATATAATTTTGTTAGTAATTGTAGTTGTTAGTAGTTGTTATAATGTAATAAGACAAAATAAATAAATATATGAGATTTATTTGTTTCAACATTTTCTTAATTAAAGAAATTAAAATTCCTTTAAATTATTTTTGTTCAAATATCTTTTTAGAGTAGTTAATGCGCTAAATCTTTAGTTAGGATTGTAACAGACGGACAAGACTCGAACCCACGACCTATGAACGAGCCGCTGACATGTTGCACCTATAGGTCTTAGTTGCGTACGCACATCGCTATACTATATGAACTGTCGCGATGTGGTTACACTGAAGCGATATGGAATAAAAAAAGGTCTGACTTAATTTTTAATGTTTGGTTTGAGGCTTTGCTTTCCCTCTTTGGTAAATATTCAAGTATTCCAAGCTTTCTCTACATCATATTATGTGAATAATAAATGATCTACAATCGTACGGCGTTTAAAAGTTACTATTTATGTACTGATCAATACCTTATCGAAAGCCACAGAACCTCTAGCCGATTTCGTCCAATTTAAACTAAAGTTTTATTATGAAAGTTACGAAGAATGCTTAATAACTCTTAAACTATGTGCCACTGGTTACCTACCCTGTCGAAAAACTCCAATAGGATCCCATCAAAAGCGATCCTATTGAAGCGATGGGATCCTATTGGAGTTTTTAAATAGGGTAAGAGCTCCCTATTTTCTTATAACTATGTTTTCCTGCGAAAACCTAGGAAAGTCTGACAAACTAGGCACTATTTTAACCTACCTACCAGCTTTCCTATTTAAACCTATTGGATAGCCCTAAAATACTTAATATGTCGGGTGGTAAGAGACACTATTTTCTACTCTATTAGCTATAGAATAAAACATCAATAGTGTGACCATAATATATGTTACATCAAGTTAGATTTAATTGCTCAACTGGCGTGTCACTATTATTTATTGGCTTATTAAAAAAAATGTGAGTAAAATCTGATTTACTTTTTAAAAAAAGCATTTTTTTTTTAAATTGTTGTTCAGATGAATTATTATTTTATATATTTTTTGTAATTTAAATATAAAAGTACCTGGACGACCGAGCTTCGCTCGGAGTTCTTTTTTGTTATATCGTTTATTGTAGATAACAAAGACTACCATATTTTACGTGGAATAATGCGAAAGAATACCGCATGAAAACTCGAAAACACACGTTTTCCCAGATATAGGACTAACCTAGATCGATTTTTCGCCCCCGAAAACCCCTACATGCCACAGCGAAATCGTTAGAGCCGTATCTGAGATCGCCGGTATAAATAAAATGAAAAAATGAAAATGAAAAAATCTGATGGATATCTAAGTTGAGCTGTTAAATAAGTTTTGTGTAATGTCATTCTTTTTTCGATTTTTGAATGGTAAGGTTGTTTGGTCAGATCTACAAGTAGGTATGTCAGGAAACTAAGTGAATTTTAGACATACATATATTACACAAGTTAGAATATTTAGCTGCACGCATAAAAGCCATAAAAGTAAAAATAGACAAAATATTAAAAGTATGTAGTTTTCATCACTTGTTCTGCTTATGAACATCTATGGTTTCGATGATTTAAGTCATGTGATCCATGTTATCGCTGATACAGGTAATAATAAGGCTCAGCTTTAGTATCCGGGAGGTGCAGTAGACTCTTGGTTTTATTTATTGTGCAAAGTACTTATTATCTTGAGTAATCCCACATAGTTTCAAGTGGAGCAAATAACAATTTTCGGAAATAAAAAAAAATATCAAAGTTTGATAAATTATAACCTCAATCTGCACTCTTTTATTGCATTTGACGTATTTTTGACAGAAGTGTTGCTATTTTATGGAGTTTTAATTGTGCATTTTGATTTTGCAAGACAGAAGTGCTGCCATTTTAGGGAGTTTTAATTATGCGTTTTAATTTTACAAATAATAAGTTGACGCGTATTTTAATATAAATAAATGATTTATCATTATAACAAATTATAACAAATGTGTGATACAAATAAAATTTGCCCTTTAAATTAAGTTATTTATTTTGACAAGTAAGATTAGGTTAGAACTTGGGTAACTGCCGACTGATTTTGGTTAGGTTAGGTTAGAACAGTTAAAACAACGCACGAGCCGAGCGAGCGAAGCGAGCGTGCCGCGGTAGCGGCCGGCGAGTGCCATAAACTCTTAATTCCATAAAACTAGAAAATTAGAAAAATCGAATTTCACGCAAAACATAACCTCAAAATGAGATTTTTTAAATTTCATAAAAAAAAAACTATGCATTTCCTCCACTTTTCTTTTGCATGGGAGTGATCTACAAGCCCTTCCCCACCCCTCAACACCCCTCCCCCTCCTCAAATATATAGATTTCTAGCTGCCTTTGTACTAAAGCCCTACCAATAATAACTACAGTTTGTGGTTCATACATGTACGAGTAAGAACTAATGGAATCAGTCTTAAATTATTGGTGCCCTTTTTATTTTAAACGTGAACTACAGCAGCACTTAGTCGTAACAATACCAAGTACATACATATATTGTTTTGTTTTACATAACACTTTTCTGACTATATTTCCATGAAATTAAGTTAATATTATTACGAGACTATGATTACGAATCTAAGGCCTAGGCCCTAGGCGATATTACAAGCAATAGCCTAATTGCTTTAACATATTTTGAGATTTATTAGGTGCGTATAATGCGAATTGATACATTTTAAACTATTTTAACAACCTTATCTACTACTAGTTCATGGGGTCTCATCGCGAACAAAGAAAAATTTGTTGAAATAAATGTCAATAGATGACGTTACATATATCGATTTGTTATTAAAGTTGTGTTAAATTAACAAAAGATAATAAAATTTGATCCCAAAAAGGTGTATTATTGTTTTAAAAAACATTCTAAGTGAAGGGAAACGAAATATTGCGCTCGTAAATCAAATTTGCGTAATTTTACGGATTAATAAAATACCTATTCATAGATGGCGCTTTTGCTTTTTATGAGTCGTTTTTACGCTTAGGAATTGTTAAAATCATTGATTTTTTTTATTCAAATGCAGGATGAATTTTACAGTATTTACCATACGTTGGTTTACACATATTTATAAAATAAAACAGTTTTACTATTTGCGAATCAAGGAAATCTATTATCTATTCATGCAAACAAAAATAGCCCGAAGAATAGCGAAATTTGGCACAGAGATAGATTAGTCTGGAAAAGCACGTAGGCTTTTTATCCCGGAAAAATGTACGATTCCCGTGGGATAGATTTGATTTTGTTTTTCTAGAGGCGAAACCGAGCGAAGCAAAATTGAGCTACTAACGGCTTAATAACTTTATCCACTACTAGCGACTTACCCTCGCTTCACTCGAGTTCGTCCCTAGCTTGCTCCCCGATGCAAACTTTCATCCGCATTTTCACCCCCTTAAGGGATGATTTCCAGGATAAAAAGTACATAGTATGTCCTTCCCAAAGGCTCTACTATCTTCTCACCAAACATCTAAATCAGTTCAGTAGATCCCAGAGATTACCCCCTACAAGTTCACAAACTAACAAACTTTACCTCTTTATAATATTAGTATAGATTATGATATTAGATAAATATTGTATTTAGGCATTTACCTACTTGACGGCACTACAAAACTATTTTTCGATAGGTACATAACTATTTTGATAAGTGAAATAGACAAAGTATTGCGAGAAAAAACTATTTAAACGGAATCATCACGCACAATATAACACAACAAAACTAAAAATATCTAACTCGTCAAAATTAAAAAGTTACTATTACTAAAATACACTTACAAAAATAAACCGACTGCGTAAAAAGTGAAATAAAAAGATGAAAACAAGTTGATAAATTAAATTAGTATTATGCAAAATTAACTCCTATGTAAGAGGCATACGTACATACATACTCGTATGTCTTATGTACATAAACATGCAGATAGAAAAACTTAAAAACTTTTTGCTAAATTATTTTTTTACTGAATGAATACATCGAAACACACATGGTATGATAAAAGTTAAAACGATTAGTGATAACATTAGATTATGTAGAGTCCGCGCAAAATTTAATTGCGCTTACGTGTCACGCTTTGAAATTTTGCAGGTACTATCGAGGGCAAAATTCTTGCCGCTTTATATTTTAATTAATACTGTTATTAATATATTATAAAGTAATGTCTTCCTGACCGAATTTCTTGCCAAAAAACCTAATAATTATACTTGGCCCAATCCAGAACTAGAACCCAGGATCCTCAGGTCTGTACGTATTAGAATAAATTTTCATTTACAATGGAGTTCGGAAGTTGGCGGCGATCACGGAAAAGAAAAGGCAATTGTTTTTACTTTTTTACCTTCCGTAGCAATGATGGCCTAATCTTTCACCCGTCATGTGGAGTGGGGAATAATTTTGTTTTCTCCCGCCAAATTCGCGATCACTATCTAATGGCCCTCAGTATGTTGTAAAGCTCTATAGCGTGAATGGATTTTTTTTTAATTTTATTTAAAATTTAATTAAAATTACAAATTAGCACTGCACAATTTGTCATTTTAATTAATTCTGGGTGCAAAACAACTGAATATCATTTGTTCCCATAAAACAAAAACTGCTTGCTAAAGTAAGAAGACGACCAAAATTGGCGAAATCACAATCTTTGGCTATGTGGACATCATTTTAAAGAAAGTAATTTAAACACTCTTAAATCAACAACAAGTCATTTTTTTTGGTACTTTTTTTCATATTAATTATAGACTTTCATACAAACTTTCATCCCCCATTTTGCCCCCTTATGGGATTAAATTTCGAAAATTATTATATATTTCTTATTTTTTATCTTAATGCTAACACCACTTACTGTGTATTTCACCTTAAGAATGATAGAGTTTCTTACAATTATTAATCCCCTATTTTACCCACTTAGGGGATGAATTTCGAAAAATCCTTTCGTATCGGATGCCTACATCATATAAGGAATACGTCCTCCAAATTTCACGTTTCTACGACCAGCGGCTTACGCTGTAATCCATCAGTCAGTCAGGACCACCGTAGGATGTCCCTTTCCCTTCTCAATTCTTCCTTCAGCTGATCTAACTTCCAGGTACAATATATTGCACAGGTAAGATGCGAACATAATAGAAACAAAAAAACCAGGTATAACAGACATATCACAATAAATTGCTTAACCTCAGACTGAATGTAAATAGGTCATACGTGTAGAGCCCTCGTTTGAGAAATATTCCCCAATAACGCGCAATTGACTAAAGTTGACAGCTTTTTACTTGACGTCTAGTTCAATGTCAAGCATTAGAAGAATTAAGTGTCAAGTGTCAAGTGATATCAAGTGTCACTTCTCCTGCACAGTACCTACATTACCGCCCTCTCTTTGACAAACATAATTTCTACTGAATCTTAATTAACTTATTATTATCAATCTTATCAATATTTTGCTAAAGAGCTTATATTAAGTTTGCATTTTTTCCTAGTTTTCACTAAATTTACTTGAACTTACAATGTCCAGTGACAACGGTTTTAACAATGACGACTCTCCGAACAAAACCTTAACTCATCTCCAGTTACCAAGCCCTATTATAACACGAAGAAATCGAACTGCTTCAACGTAAGTTTGTTATAATTGTATTAAATAAAACATTTTCAGTATTATACTTTTATGTTAAATATATAATTATAAATATTTATTTGTTTTTAGCTCTGAGAGGGCTCTACAAAATCCTATCGAATATGGCAAAATAAAAAAATTCTGTCGGGAAAAAGGACATGGCTTCATAAATCCAGGAAGGGGTGGGGAAGATATATTTGTACATATTTCAGAGTGAGTTAAATTTATCTTTCCTAAAATACACCAAAAAAATTAACGTAATATCATTTTCATACATTAATTGGGTTTATTTTTTTAAACATGAAAAATTTTATTCTAACTTATCAACTTCTACTAAGATAATTTATTACATCTTAATGATGAAACATAAAAAATAAAATAGGATCTGAACTCTAAGTTTCTCTGTGAAAAAAAATATACAGTTCCCTATAGACTTTGTTTTGCTTACCAATTGCCATGTTAGTAGTTTTAAGTTTATAAGCAATTAAACTGTTGAAAGGCACTGATACCCCTGGGTTTCAGTTAATAATTAATTTCTTAGAAATTATCCAGGAGGTGGATTATGACAATATAAGAATAACTTTTAAGAACTTAATTACAACGGAGCAGTCGAGATGAATATGTATATGGCAATGAGTTATTTAAGACAAACTAATAGTTAACTACATGTATGGGTGACAATAATAATAATTGTTTATATTTAAGCATCTGAGAGAATATTATTTACCAAGAATGAATATTTATGGCATTTTTCTAATAATAAAATAATAATGAAAGAATCGTAACAATAACATATTGTATCACTATTGTGAATGATTGATATGCTATATAGATTTAAAAGTCAATTAATTTATTGGTTTTAAAAAGTTTTTGTTAAGTTTCATTAGTTCAATTATGCTATCAATACTGTTGACTATTGGGTTAAAAGTTACAACAATCATTAATCACAAACAAACAGCATATTATTAACTTTTATTATTAACTGAAACTACTTCCAATTCTTATTCCAGCATTGAAGGTGAATATGTGCCATTACCAGGAGACGAAGTAACCTATAGACTGTGCCCAATTCCACCCAAGTTCGAGAAGTACCAAGCTGTTCATGTCAAAATTATACAACTTGTCCATGAGAGACACTTAAAATGGAATGAAACACAAAAGTAAATGGATTTCTGTATTATGTAAAAGTATGTAGCATCTTTTGCAACTCTCCGTCTTTATTTTAGCGAAGAGGCCTAACCTCTACAATAACTATCTAAATGCATAATTTCAAATAATAGTATGATTACATGTGATTGTATTTATTATACAGTATTCAATAAAATATCTAAAGTGAGATTTTGATAAGTGGTGCTAAATTTTTGAAGGATTTACCATCAGTAAGTTTTGATAGCATTTTAGTTGACGCAAACATTGGTTAAGGGCTTGTTATGCAAATTTTACATAAAAAGTCCATTCATGGCCTAATATTCCAATTGCAGAACTCTCATAGTCACTATTTTGTTATAATAAGTATTTGCACAAATAAGTTGCACAAGTATTTTTAGGTTGAGGTTTGCCAGTAGGCATAAGTTTAATACAATTTCTTGCTTTAGTTTCTCTTGCATTTCATTGTTTCAATTATATTACAAAGATACCTAATTATATTATTTTTATAAGCATGTAATGTTGTGCAGGATAATAGCATTATGCTATGCTTGTCAAGTATTTTTTTGTGATTGTAGTTGTACATCAAATATATTATGTATGATGAAATTGTCTCAGCAATTTGTTGTTTTAATTTGTCCTCTATTATATCGAAACTTGTTGAGGCCAAGCAGTAGTGCTAGACATCAAGGGTAAATCAAATTTGAAAAAACTTTTAGTGTGTAGATATTTTATTAGTAAACACAATATATCATATAAATATAATATTACAAAACACTAAAGATTACAAAATAATTCTCTTAATTTTGATTGTCACTTGTTACACATATTATTATATAGATATATCAATACACATATTAAGTGATGATTAGCTTTAGTCATTTATAAACAGTTTTTGACAAACTGACACTTATAAATGAAACAATTATACAAGGTAAATAATGTAAAACATACATGAAGGTACATAAAAAAGTCAATCGTGTCTACTACAACTTAGTCTTATACTTAAAGCTTAAGGCCAATCTCTAAATCAAGAGAGAACAAACTATAAAGTGAGTCACTTTCAAAACAATGATGTAATATTATATAAATAACAGTGGCATAATTTGAAGCTCTCAGTAGTTCAAATTTTCAATGATTAATCAATATAATTAAATGTCAAGTTTGTTTTATTAGATGTTTCTTTATACAGTAGAAATTCGATTAACCGGACTAATTGGTGTCCTTAGGCATTCGGATAATCGAATGTACGAAGAAAAACAGTTTTTTTTCCTAAAACAATTGCTAACTAATTAAAACTACTTTTTATCCCGGAAAAATGTACGGTTCCCGTGGGATAGATTTGTTTTTGTTTGTTTAGAGGCGAACCCGAGCGAAGCTAGGATGAGCCGCTAGTGCTTTAGTGCTTGCATAAATTCGACTTGAAGGTATATAATTGGTCGCGGTTGGTAGTCCGGATAATCGCGAATCTGTATAACTGAGGGCCGGATAATCAAGTTTCTACTGTACTATAACATATGAGTGGTACTAGTTAAATAAAAGTATGTCATACTTTATCGCATCAAACATTCACAATACATTAGTGTATTAGTGTATAATATGTATGCCCTATACAATTCATTTCAGTTTTACTTTTTGCTTCCAATCATAGAATACGATAATATATGTAAATGTATGTATTCAGCCCTTTTTTTATATATATGTAAATACTACAAGTTAATTACAATAAATTGAAAAAATCAATTGAAAATAATATGAGTAGTTTACATATAGGGCAGTTTTAGTATAATTTATTCTATAATTTTATTATATAGCCATGTAAAAAATTGATTCTAATTCAACACCACCTATCTAATTTATTTGGTAGTTTTTTTTATTGCAAATATTTTCCTACTTAATATTTGCCTTCCCTAAAAGGAAGACGTAATTCTCTCATTGTTCGCATAATTTAATGAGCAAATTTTATAGATTTGTTTAAAAAAACGGAATAAAATTTCGTTGTAATCAATATAAATGCAACTTTAGAATGATCGTTGAAATAAAATGCCGTAATTACAATTAGTTTCATGTTAAGAATAACTGTTTTAAAAAGCTTGTATTATGTGGACGTAATTTAAGTATTACAAATGTTCATACAAAAGAAAATGGAATGAATATGTAGCAGAATAAATGTTAAGTTATTCAATTCAAAATAATTTAAGACACTGAATTACGAAGGTGTCTCCACCTATATTTTAGAAATATTGAATGTTTTTTTTATTAAATTCTTCTATTGAGTTTCTAAAGCCAAGTTCACTCTTCTCCATTTGTCATATTCCCATTCTGTAAAAAAGATAACAATTTTAAGTTAAAAAACTCTACTCCAACGTCATATTGTAGTTTTAATTAGGTTTCGCTATAGTCCTCAGTACATATGGAGTATGGACACATGTCAATAGTTATGGTAATAACACAGATTTTTTTGCAAAGTTATTATAGCATATATTAATAAAAATACATTCTAGGGCAATGTGAATTAGATAAACTTCTCTTAAAAACATATAAAGAAAGCTTTAGACATTATCTTTCATTATAAGACCTTGTCCTGAAAATTAAAAAAAAATGCTATAATAAAAAATGAAGACTTATAAAACCGGATCGAAAAACAATACGCACGAGTCGTCGAGTGTAAATAAATCTGGTAAAAAAACTTTGCTGTTAATGAAAAAAAAAAACAAACTGGAAATTAAAATAAAAAAAGAGAACTGAAAAAAAAACCGAGCGAGTATAAATACCTCATGCAGCTGCGCGAGGTGGTAGTGCCGTTTGCGCAGCGCGGCGAGGCGCGCGCGCTCCGCCTCCAGCGCCGTCTCCAGCTCGAGCGCGCGCACCTTGCTGTCCATCTCCAGGCGGCGCGTGGCCGTCAGCGACAGCGCAGACGTGTCCAGCGCCTCTGCGGATATCGCTAGCTTACTCACATAGCCGCATACGCATATATACACATACACAACTAACCATAGACTACAGTCTACTAGTCCATACGACGATAGACTCATACTTTCTTTTATAAGATAGTCGGGGAACAGCTTTAGGGTTGACAGTACAACTGTAACATAAGATGTCACTACAGCGCTTTAAATTCGAATTTCGAAACCATAAGCCATGAAATTTTTATTCGATGAAAGATTAAATGCGATCATTGTATTGATTAGTATCGAAAGTGGGTTCAATTTCAGTTGTATCGACATAGCACAACAGTCAACATATCTAACTAGTGCTATAATATATTATGAAACATCAAGCTCTATAAACAATGAAACCAAGAAAACAACAAATAAGTAGCTATGTATATAAAGTAGTATGTGTGTGTGCGTGTACCTTGGTCGCGCGCGAGCACAGCGGCGGCGCGCACGGCGGCGACCACGGCGCCGGTGGCGGCGGCCACGTCGCGGCTGGCGGCGGTGA
Organism: Fabriciana adippe; assembly: GCA_905404265.1. Taxonomy (NCBI): domain Eukaryota; kingdom Metazoa; phylum Arthropoda; class Insecta; order Lepidoptera; family Nymphalidae; genus Fabriciana; species Fabriciana adippe. The sequence continues at coordinate 4,774,563 of FR989995.1, forward strand.
GGCGCGCCAGCGCGGGCGCGGCGGGCGGCGCGCGCGCGCGGGACGCCGCCACCAGCTGCGCCGTGCTGCCCGCCACCTCGTGCGCCGCCACCGACACGCCCTCCACGCGCCCCGCCGACCGCACCGCCTCGTCCGCAGACGTACTGATTACACACGCACCATTATACTATTATTGAATACCTCCAATTATATCTACACTAATATTATAAAGAGGTAAAGTTTGAATATAGGGGATAATCCCTGAAAGTATTTATCCGATTATGATATTTATTTCACTAACAGCAAGCTACAATAACGCCGAGTGCTAAAAATATGGCAGTAGAGTTGCTATATCGGCTAGAAATGCGCTCTAGGTGCCGAACGGTAGCCAATATAGCAACCCGGCGAAGCGAGGGCATAAATTGCTAGTCTTTTATACCTTGGTAAACGTGTTTAAAAATTATGTCAGTGACCATTAAAGCCTAGAAAATAAAATATATATAAAAAAATCATAGCTTAAAAAAATAAAAACTTTCACATGCGAAAGTCTGTATGTGAATGTTTGTTTCTTTAAGACTTCTGACGGTTATGAATGAAATTTAATACATAGAGATACACAGATATGATGATAGATTATTACATGAAATAGCACATAGGCTATTGTAAAGCATAGTTATTAATAAACTAAAAAAAAATTATAATAAATAAAAAATATATAATCACATCCAAGACCTTTTAACTCAAAGTTTTAATACTGCAATACACCTGTAGAGGTAAACCAAAAACGATGTTTGAAAAAATTCTGTTGGCTTTTTTAAAATCAACAGTCAAAAATGTTATAAATGACTAGGGAAGACAAAAAGCCACTCACACAAGCAACTTGGCCGCGAAGACCACCGCCTTGGCGGCGGAGATGAGTCCCTCCGACCACTGCGGGTTGCGGCGGTACAGCTTCTGGCGCGTAGTGGGGTCGCCCAGCTCGCTCTGCAGCCGCCGGCTGTCCTGAACCAGCACCTTCACGGCGCGCATCAGCGTCGTGCACGCGTCCAGGATCTTCTCGTTCACTTCCAGCTTCACGCCGGTGTCACCCGCTCTGCTCGCTTTCAGCATTTCCTACGATACAAGTTTTCATTGGTTAAACATTACTTTTAATTTATTTTACTATAGGAGAAAGTTTCATAAAACGTATATAATATAGAGCTTACAATGTCAGTTACATAACGAAATACATTTAAAACAGTTGTACTACACATGAAAATATTAATTGATTAATTATAGTTATTACCACTGTGCTGTTCAAATCCAAACTTATAAAAACTAAAAGAACTTTGTTACGTTCTCACGCTAATTCTGATGATGGAAACAGATGTAGATGAGTGGAAAGGAAGAGGAGGTCGGTCCTCCTCCTGGTGAATAGATTGTGAGACAGAACACGAACGAGAAAGGGGTGAATGATGATGAGTAATAGGGGAGAGTAGAAGACGAAGACGTACTGTGCCAAACAAGTAATTTGAGTAAATGGTAACTTTGATGACGATGATTAATATAGGTATATACAATCGCATACCTCAATCTGGCCAGCCGCGTCTTCAATAGCCCTGTCCATGTCGGCGAGCTCGTCGTCCACGCTGCGCGCGCCGCCCGCGGCCCGCTCGGCGGCGGCGGCGGCGCGCGCGGCCGCCTGCACCGCCGCGCGCGCCTCCATGCACGCCGCGCGCCCCGCCGCACCCGCGCCCGCGCTCAGCGACTCCAGGCATTGCTTGGCCGACGCCAGCATTGTGCGGCATTCGTTGCTTAGTTCTGTTGTAATACACGTATAACTAACGATTAGTAACAGTAAGACTATAAACAATTCTAAATTGTGTCAGTTAAAATATATCTAAATACTTAATTCTCTGCACTATTATTTTTTTTATTTTTATATAAATTTATATAAAATTTGTTTAAACACTAATCAAAACACAAACAGCGCAACAAAAACCATGTATGATTTTCTGTGTACTGCGGAGTCATACGCGGTAGTCAGTTAGGTATACATTATGACGTATAAGTTATACATATAGTATAATATATACTAAATATGTATAAGTAATACGATACGATATACTTATAGATAATAATGCTTAGTAATATGAGTTGTATCCATACGAATTTTAACATTTTGAATAAATAATTAAGTTGGTCTAAGCTAGTGACTCAACGCAGAAAACTTTCCCTTTGGATCAAATTTCGCACACATAGATAGTGTTTACTATTTAGGACTAACGCCTATCCCTACGTTTTATTTAATTTACGTTTAATTATTATACAATTTAGTTTTGAATTATCAACAGATGGCGCTACCCAACAACATAGAAAGAAACGAAAGAATTTTTATTTTGGCAGAAACTATTACTTACTCTCTGAAAGTTCAAGATCAGTGCTAATGTTGGAGAGGTCTAGGACGTAGGCCGACAGCTGCGCCGCGTTGTGTGCTGCGAGGATGGCGTTCCTCGCTACAAACTCTTCATTGCCTTCGACCTAACGGGAATTAATAAAAACTTTATTATGTTTTTAAGGTTTCGTTCTTAGAAGATCCATTAAGGAATTTTAATCTATACATATAATAAAATTGTAACTGTCCAAGCCGAATCTGTAGTTACATTAATCTGTCAACGACCGCCGAGCCACCTGTGGTCCATTTAACAATTAATTTCTTAGAAATTAACCAGGAGTTGTTAAATATTTTTTGGAAAATCTTATTGAAATAAACATTATTATCGATACAGAAGCCGAATCTATAGTTTTTAGAATTTTTGTTTGTCTCTGTTACCGCATCACGGAAAAACCACTGGTGAGATTTTGGTATGATGATAGCTGGTTATCCGGGTCAACATATAGGATACTTGTTACTGCGGGAAAATATCTCATCTCTGAGAAATCTATACTAAACGTTAAAACGTAAGTAGCGGCGAACCTGAGCAGAGCGAGGGTGAGTCGCTAGTCTTATGTAATATTTATTTCTATTGCAAAATTTGGACTAATTGAAAAATAGTCAACTGTGATATATGAATGAATTTGTTTTAAAATATTATTATTGTCTTATATTATTGGTAGGATATTTACCAATAAAATATTACCTTAAATTAATGAATAATGAGTAGTTGAACTATCAAGCGCGATGCAGATTCACACTTAATCAATTTTACTATTAATACTTATTTTACTGTAAAGTAAGCAGTATAATTTTGTTAACCTCTTTTATTTTGAGCATTTGAGCTAAAGGGCTAAATTAATTCTAACAACATATTTATTTTATGGAAAACTTCTTCAATTTTTACTTTCTGTGGCTCTTGTTTGGGTATCTGCTATGGCAAATGTTCATGCAACGTAAAACATCAACTGATTCCCAATGTGATTCATAAATAATAGTACTTTACAGGTAAGACAGAGAGGGGTGGGTGGACAGTTTAGACATCGTAATAGAGCTTCATCATTTTAAAATTATACATCTATCTTTAACGCCGTATTATATTTCGAAATAAACAAAAGTACACAAAAATAACTTTATAAGGATTTACCTGTGACTTTCTTGCCAATTCTTCAAAAGCTTTTGCGGCTAATTCGGCAGCTAATTTGTTTGCATCTTGTGTACTGGAATTTTCAAGTGCAGATATCGCTTTATTTGTCACTTCTAATGCGGATTCAGTGGCACAAGCAACCAGTTTAGAAGATTCTGTAAATATTATTATCCTCATAATATGGCACAACATAAAAATACATTAATAATATGTATTATGATTAACAAACCTATTATAATACATAACTGAAAGAAAAGTAAAAACAGAAGTTTAAGGTCTACTTGCATCATGTTAGATCCAAATCTAAAATAAATGCTCTAATAATAATAGAACTAAGTTAGTTTACTGTAAAATTTATGAAAATATATTACAATCACTCTTACTTTTTTTTTATCTCCGTTTAAAGAACTTTTATAATGCTATATTACATTTAAAAAATATTTAGCAACAAAGTGTATTTACACCTGTAGTATTATGTATTACCTGCACTTGTTACAATTCTTGCTAACTTATAAATTAATCTTGATAAATAAGAAGATGGATTTGACAATACAATATTTAAATTTCCGGTTGTTAAAAAAACTTTTTAAAAAAAAAATCAATACCGACTTTAAAAAAAATAATAAAAGTAAAAAATAACTGATTGGTAGTTTGTATTTGCTATAGGTACCTAATTAAATATTTTCGAAGTCGGTGTGCTTTGATTTGTATCGGCGAGCACCGTCTTCGAAAATATTTGATTAGGTATTCCATAGCAAATGAAACCAATCAGTTAGTTACTTTTTACTTATAATTCATTTTTTTTAAGTCGTTTTTTTTAGTTTTTATTTCTTCCTTTTTAGTGTAGACATAGTAGTAGCAAAGTAGCAAGAAAGTATTTTAATAAAATATTCGTTTAAGCCGTTAAAGTTAGTTTGATGCCAATTTTTATATGAAGACTGACAAACTAAAATTAGCTTTCATTAATAACACTAAAAATTCTGGCTCTAAAATCCAATTCTAACGTATTGGGCTTGTCAAATCAAACAAAATAAGGTCAACGATACCGAATCACTGCACTATCAACGGTAATAGAAACACTTGCAAAAATTCATCATTAGCTAAGAAGTAGGTTAAATTCATCTTTAGCTGTTTTTCCATCCTTAGGGGTGGTATTTATTTTATTTTATTTATTTTTTAAAATTAAAATGGGACCAATTTGAAAGTACCTATACACTTTCAGATAAAACAAAATTTGTTCAAATCGGTTAATAAATGACGAAGTTCTGAGGTAACAAACATGAAAAAAAATACAGCCGAATTGAGAACCTCCTCCTTTTTGAAGAAGTCGCTTGAAAATAGGATTATTTGTAAAATAACTTTGACATTGAGGTTCATTCCGAACACATCACAATCAAGATAATTATGAAAAACATCTACAATTCCACATTCCAAATAACTTGGTGTAGAATCACTCTTATATTATAACACAAGTAGCGACTCACCGGAACATTTTAACCTTAGTATACACCTACGATGTTGAGTTTTATATCCCTCGCTTGAGAAATGATTGATTCCCCATACAAACTTTTATCCCCCTTTTCACTCAAGGTAAGCGATGATTTTTGGGATAAAAACTCTTTTATATCCTTCCCGGGGCATAGACATCACTTCACACTATACTAAAGGGAAATTTAATGACTAACTTCACACTGTAGACAATAACGACTAACTTCATACTATAGTCAAAATCTGTCGCATCGTAAAAAATTCACTCTCATAATTTCTTTCATAACGCACCAAAGAAAGAAAAACTTAAATATTTTTTTTTTCTCTTTTTTAATATTAGTATAGATTAAGATCAAAATCAACTTACGTTTCTTTATCATCGCGTTAGCCTCTTCCAACTGTATTTTGAGGGAGCCCATATCTGCTTCCAGGATAGTATTTTGTTGCAACAAATCCTGCAATTCACACTCGGCATTCAATCGCTCGTTCTCCGTGTGCTCTAATCTAGCCTCAAGCAACTATACCATCGAATATACTTAACGTAACGCCGGCGAAGAGGTCCAAAGCGAAATTAATAGATCACAGGAAGTTATCCGCATGCGAGTTGTACGAGTAGATGCAGAGCGCAGTTGGAAAATAAAACATGCCATTAGATATCATGCGAGTACACAGTCAGTTACAACTAAACATATATTATAGATCAGTAAGCTTCGACAGTTGACACGTTATAGATGACAAAAGGTTTATTAAAATAAGAAATAGGCAAAGATATTTAAAATATAAATGCATAACATTAATATACAAAAACTAATGATACACAATTAGCGTCTCAAAAAGATGCGCAGAATTCAAAATTGTGTGCCTTTATCAAATCTCTTTTGTTCATTGCTTTTCGGATGACAAAATTAAAACGCACGTTGTTTCCTTCACAAAAGTACTTTACGTGGTGTGCGTAAGTTCGAATTTGTATTTAGACAATTAAAACTTTCGATTTTTGAATTTTATTCTTTGTATTGACTTAACGTCACATGTCGACGCCATTTTTTGATGAGATATTTGTTAGGAAATGTGTATCTTTATTTTTATATATCAATGATGCATACTATACTATTTTCATTTAATTTGACGAGTTTATTAAATATAATTCAAAATTATCGCGTTATGACAGCAATTCTTTTACGTATAAATCCACCACCAGACCCACGCACAAGTAACCAAGCTCCCGTGTTAGTCTAACCTGTATTTCAGAATCTTTGTCAGATAATGCTTTATTTGATTCATCAATTTGTTTTGCCTTTGACTCCTCAAGCTCTAACATTTGGGTTTTTAAATTTTCCGTAAGTGTTTTAAAATCATTGAGAGCCATTTCTTTTTCCGACAAAACTTTCTCAAATTCTTTCTCATTACCTTGTATTCTTTCATTTAACGATTTTAGTTCGGCCTCTCTGTCTATTTCTAATTGAGAGCATTTTGCCTTCAAATGTTCTGTTTCTTCCCTTAATGTGATTTCCATTAGAGTTTTCTCTTTAGAAATACAATCTAAATCACAACTTAGCTTTTCTTGTTCAGTTTGTAACTTCTTAATAAAATTTTCAAGTTCCTATCAAAAGATTTTTAATTTACATTAATTTACTTAATAATTATTATTTTAGGTCGAATACAAGTGATTCTATAATAACAAACCTGTTTATGCGAAATTAAAGTATCTCGCTCTGCGCTTAATTGGTCTTTCAATAGACATGTATCTGTAACGTTTTGTTTAAGTTCTTCAATTTCGAGGTTATTTCCTTCAATAGTTCTTACGTATTGAGTTACTGTAGCTTTATGTTGTTCTTTAAGACTGGTTAGCTCATTCTGACTTGTTTCTAAATCATCTCGACACACTTGTAACTGTTCAGTTAAAAGAAGAACCTTTTCATTTATTTGATCTAATTCAGATTTTAGAGATGTTATTTGTCTTTCTTTTTCCATAGATACATTGCTTAAATCTTGTAGTAATTCATTATTAGAACTAATAATACTTTGTAACTGAGTAACATTTGAAGACAAATCTTCAACTTCTTTTGATTTATCATTAATAACCTTTTCATTATTGCTTTTTATATTTTCAATCTGATCTTGCAAAACCACGAGCTTCTCTAATGCTTCTTTTAATTCAAGATCTTTTTTACTCAAGATACTTTCAAATTCTTGACTTTTCAAAGATAATTCTTCATCAAATTTACTACATTGACGTTCGAACTTTCCTTGTGCTTCAGTAAATTTCATTTGAAATCTTTCTAAATCAGCTTGTAAATTGTTAGTGTAATGAATTTGCTCCTAATAAAAATAAACCTTTTATCAATACAAATGCCATGCATAAAATATACTAATACAGTCCAGATAAGCGCACCTAATTAATTTAAAAAAATAATCATCACCTAAATATTTGCTACCTAAGGCTTGAAAAATTAGCACATCAGTTTGTACCGATCATTTATATACCATAAAGCTACTAATACTATAAACTACTTTGACAACATGCCATTAGTCACTATATCATGCATTATAAAATAAAAAAAGAAGGTTACTGACCTCTTTCTCATTCTGGTATCGCTGCTTAAGTTCAGACAGTTCTTTTAACGCTTCTTCCTTTTCTTCTAAAGCTTTTTTATATTCATCCCCGCTCTTTTGTCTAAGAACTGTTAATTCTTCTTTGGCTTTACTTAATTCTGTATCCTTCTCGCTCATCTCTTGTTTAAGTTTCTCAATGTTTTCTGTCGCCTCTTTCAAATCATTAGCCATGACTGTGAGTTTCTCTTGTTGTTCAGTTGTTGCAGTTTTATGTTCTATCTCTAGCGCTTCCATAGAAGCTCTAAGAGCCTGTAGTTCGACCTCCTTTTGTCTAGACTGTTCGAGTTCACTGCGAAGATTTGTTAGTTCTGATTTGTATGCTTCAATTTCTTCGCTCGACGATGCGCTTTGCTGGAGCAATTCTACATCTCTGTACGTATAAAAAAGCAGTAATATGATTCATTAGTAACTTTTATATACACACTAATTCATATATGAATAAAAATAAATATTTTTCAATAACGTTACTGTTTTTACAAGCTTTTATTTAACTTGCAATGTGTCTGATCAGGTCAAATCTTGCAACTGAATTTTAAAGCAGTTAACCCTCAACCGATTAAGCTGAAATTTTTCATACACGTTTAGTTTGAACGAAAGTGCATGATTTGCTAAATGGCGTTTTCTAAATCCAATATGGCGGACTCCCAAAGATTTTTATGCACCCCCATTAGGGCTTTCATCCCGGGAGTCTCGGTCTCGAAAATTTCGAGAGTCTCGACGATTTTTTCGAATTTTCGAGACTCGAGACTGTTACCGCCAGTCTCGGGAATAACGAGACTTTTGAGACTTTACTTTTTTTACATTTTTTTATTCCGGTTGCGGCATACAATATGTGGCAGCACTATAAAGTGAAACTTAGGATAATACCACAGAGGGAACTACTAAACCATCGCTATATAACTATTTAATATCAATCCCATATCTAATATTAGCGTAGAAGCAGAGAGTTTGTTGAGTTTTGAGTTGAGAAATTTTGTAATAAAATCAGATCCCTTCTATCTGAAAGAACATTAAATACTCTTTGTGCTTACGTGCCCACTGTCAAAATGAAAAAAAAACTCATAAATTCCTTCATATGAAATTGGCGTTTTGTCGAACTGGCTACTTTGATCTCAAATATCTGGCGTTTGGTTAGAAATTCCAAATTCAAATTTATTTCAATTTTAGGCTTGTGTATTCGTTTTTCGAATTTAGAGATTCATTTGTTTTCGCACCACTTGATTTTTTTTTGAATCACTCTGTTCTTAAAATACCAAACTTAAAATAAAACTTAAAATACCACCGTGGCACCAGCGCTGCAGAAACAGCTTGAAGGGCTGTATGGGAAAGCTACTGTAAAAGAAATCACGGTTTTGGTTCCAACGTTTTTGTTCTGGAAATTTTGACCTATAAAACAAACCCCGTGGATGGTCGAAGACCGTAATTGACAATGAAGAATTAAAAGTGATCCTGGAAACATATCCATCGCAAATCACGTCAGAGTTAGAGGCAAGCTTCGATGTGAGTGATAAAGCTATTTTAATTCATTTGAAACAAATTTGAAAAGTGAAAAAGTTGGAAAAATGGGTACCGCATGAATTGAGTGAAGCACATCAACAAACACGCATCGAGTGCTGCATTACATTACTCAACCGTCACAATAACGAGGGGACTTTGGATCGCATCGGCTCCTATACAATAATCGTAAACGCTAATCACAATAGTTGAATCTAGGAGAATTCCTTTTTTTTTTTTTTTATCGTCAGGAAAAACCCTGTTACGGGTACCCGCTCGCCAATTGGGGAAGCGAGGCGGGTTATGTGGGGCTCCTGCCGCGCAAAGATGGTAAACGCGCAGCAGCCTACCCACTAAAAAACCTGACAAAATTCCTCCTCGTCGCCATAAGGCTGGGGTCACGGGTACCAATAAGACTCTTCCGCGACCCCGGCGGCGATTGCCTTTCGGCACGTCTCGGTGTCAGGGGCTGAGATGACCGACCACCCCTGACCGCCTCCTCTGGCCAGAATAGTGGACGGCCGACCTCCCCTAGCCGACCGCCCTCTGGCCTCCTCTCCGCCCACCGAAGTGGGCTACCTCCATCCGGCTGCAGAGGACAGGGAGAACGGCAACGACACACCGGCACTCCTCTTCCCCTGTAGCCCCACCGCCTCCGCCCCCCTCTCATCCGATAGCGGGATCGCCGAAGCGACCCCACCACCAGTGGCCGCAACGCCGTCAGATGCAGCCACGACGAGAGAGAGGCCCCCAACTCTTCCACCGAAGTGGACCACAGTCCCCCCACCGAAGTGGGATCTAGGAGAATTCCTGCACCAACGAAAATTAACTCAGGAAAAATACTGGTAAGTGTCTGGTGGACCAGTGCTGGTGTCATCCACTACAGCCATCTAAGATCTGGCCAGACGATTACGGCAAGATCTGCATTGTCAACAATTGCAAATCATGATGGAAAAGCTAGCCGTTAAACAACCGAGACTGGTCAATTGCTCTAGTAGCCCACTGTTGCTTCAGGACAACATTAGACCACACACTGCACAACAGACGGTCGCTAAATTAGAGGAGCTGTGATTGGAAAGTTTCCGACACCCACCGTACTCCCCATACCTTGCTCAAACCCGATAAAAATGGTACATACTTTGACTGATTAAATATACCTATAATTTTTTTTTCGTTTTCCATATAAAATCGCCAATTTTATATGTAAGGACCTAACAATAATTGTTAATTTTACTTGTATTTGAATTTGTAACAGTATGATTAATAATGTACTTTATTGAAATACCTTGCATCGACTGCCCAACTGCCTAGCCTATGAATATGAAACCTATTTTTGAAGTAGTCTCGAAAGTCTCGTTTTTCCCGGTAATTTCGAGACCACACCGAGTCTCGATTTTTTTTCCCGGGACTCGTAAATATTACGAGACTGAAAGCCTTAACCCCCATGATATAGATATCAAATGAAAGGGTTTGCTGAGTAGAATAACTTAAAAAATAAACCAATTGTAAAAAAATATTTTTTAAAACAAGCTTTTATTTAAATGCTCTAAAAAGGAAAAAATAAACTTGAAATTAAATCAAACCCATAAAATTACATTCCACAACGCTTGTCGCGAGATAGAGACCCACAAAGTACATATTACAATCCTATAATTTGTAGACTATTTTCACATCTCAAATTACTTTTATTTTTTTAATTCAAATATATATAAAAAGGCACATACGATTATAGTTAACTATAATAAATATGAACATACTTCATTCTATCATTCAACTGTTGCTGCAGCATAGTCTTAGCGCTCTCGTGCTGGGCGGCGGCCGCGCGCAACTTAGCCGATAGCTTATCCACCTCTGCTTTCTGTAACAAAACTTATTATTTCTATCTATACAGCTAAAATTCATCAATTTTGAAAAAAATTGGCTGAAATTTTTCTTTTGTTTCTTTAATAAACAAATTAATTGTGAAAAATATCTTTAAAGTGCATCCGCAAACTCGCACATGGCTAGCGTGATAACTATGGCCTTATCCATGTCGTATTGAGGGGAATCCCATGTTCAGCATTGGGACATTAGGATTGCTGAATTTTTAAAATAAATCTTTATTTATCAAAAATATTTAAAGGAAATGCCAGTCTGACTCGCGTACCAGAATAATTTTATTGAAAAAATTTGAAAGAACCTGAATTATTTGCATAGCGGCCCGCATGAAACTCGCCTAATTTTCGAGTTTTAACTAACTAATAAACCAAAAATCTCCCAGTAAAATAGGTACAACTTATGGACTTGGCGAAATTTAAGGATTCCATTATTGCATTTTGGCTACGGAACCCTAGAAATATCATTAGGTACAGTAAAAGTTTGATATTTTGTTCATAATGCTTAGTGTACAGATAAAAGCTATTGTTTCCCATAATTAGGGCAAAATTATCACCAAGATACTGTTATTATAATAACATTAACTAGATGAAAAAAAAAATGAATCGAAGGAGTACGAAATCGGTCGACATGACATTTTTATTATTACTAGTGATCGCAGCGTGGTTAAAAATCAACCATAATTCATTAAATTTGATCGATATTGAGGTTCTATTTTCAAAGTTATATAGATAACCTATAAAATCCAAAAGAATTTTCAAACGGGCCCATAAATTCAGAGATTTGCACGTATAAACGAATAAACTTTTCATCTACATATATATTGTGTAAGCACTCGTATAATATTGATAAATGTATATAACATCATACTACATCTTTTAGCAGTGAAGTAATTATATATAAATAAAATACGCGAGCGGATCCGCGGGTAAAAGAAAGTCAATAAATTTTGGCTTTGTGCAGTCCTTTTCTATATAAACTTTAACTATATCAAAACTCATCCTCCTCCGTACATGCAATATGTTAAAAAGGGGTTCAAAGTTTTCTATTCACGTATTAATATATAGATTATTCTAACCTGTCTGATTAAATTAATATGCTCTTCACGAAGTTGTGTGTACGCTCCTTTTAACTTTTGGAATTTTTCATCTAACACTTTAGCCCTCTCCTCAGTTTGGTCAAGCTTTTCTAGAAAAATGAAAACATCATTATCAATTACATGTTGCATTTTTAATATTATATGCTGCTATCTTTTTCATCTTACTTTTAATCTCGGGTGTTTCTGCTGACAAGATATCTGCTTTTTGTTTTTCTTCTTGGAGTTCATTCTGGAAACAAAATGAATTTAAATTATCAGCCGTTTAAATTAAAAACTTCAAAAATAGACTACTTTTTCCACTTTTGGCTTTAGACTAAAAGAAATAAGATAGTGCGTGCAGAATACAATGATTGACGCCTGAAATTATATTGTATTTATACACTAAGACTGTGGGTCTTTCGAGAAGCACGCTACACTGTTACTAGTTGCGCTTAACTTTTTTGTTCTATGCGTTAGACTCTATTTTATTTATTTAAGCCGAGATTCTGATTACATATGATTATTGAGTACTAGGGGCTAACCCTCACTTCGATTTCGTCTCTAGACAAAAACAAATATACCCCACGGGAACCGTACATCTTTCTGCGTTAAAAAAATCTATGTGCTATTCTAGACAATAATGTATCTCTGTGCCAAATTTCATCCAGATCCATTCAACCATTCTGACGTGAAAGAGTAACACACATCTATCCATCCGCGTCCATTCATTCACCCGTCCGTCCGTCCGTTCGTCCGTTCGTCCATCCATTCGCACAAACTTTCACATTTATAATATTAATAGGATATCGCAATATTAAACCGTATTGTAAGGCAAAGGCAAGATACAGACAAAAAATCAAGCTTATATATTCTATAACAACTATTCAAAACTGCCTTTCTCATTTCAGCTCTAATAAAATACCTATCTCTAAGGGGAAGATAATTATTATTACTTACTTATCCACCCATATTAAACATATATAAAACTTATTTTTGTTGATAAAATAAATAAAATGTAGATAACTCGATATTTAAAAGAGCAACTATTGAGTTTCTCGCCGGTTCTTCTCAACAGAACTGCTTTCCGAGCCGGTGGCAGCTTCCTCACAGACAAACTTCACTGAGTCTGTTTAAGTTAAATTGACAATTCAAAAATGCTTGTATAAGTTTAATTAAATAAAGTTTCTTTCATTGACTTACTTTCGTGGCGTGCAACTGCGATTCCATCCGCGCGTAATTTTCTCGCATCGATCCGATCATTGCATTCCTTTCTTGTATTATTTGCGATACTTCTGACCTATATAAAAAAATGTATTATTTCGGTTGCAATTTAATAATATTTAAGTACAATAACACAAACAGCAAATGACCTCATCCGCTTGAGCTCGTGCTGCAGATGGTCGATGAGGCGGTCCCTCTCAATGATGGGGTCGGGCGCGGGCGAGGGCGAAGCGCGCGTGTCCACCAGGTCCAAGTGGTCTGGGGTCGTTGCCTGTACACGAATGAAATATACACATTAATATTCTTTAATAATATTATTTACATATATTGATATTATAAAGAAGGAAAGTTTGTATGTAGGGGGCAATCTCTGAAAGTACTGATCTGAAACTTTCACTTTTAATGTAGGCTATTCTTTATACCGATAACGAGTGTCTAATGTTAAATAAATGTTTAGTGTCAAAAATCTTTATCATATCTTCATTAAAGTCTCTACTTTTAAAAAAGCTAGATATGGTTTTATTGATTTCTTTTGTTATAAAAAAAAACGTCATAAGATTTGTTGCATTGCTCTGTCAATATATTCCCAATACAGTATACTTCTACACTTCTACACTACTATTATAAAGAGGGAAAATTCGTATTTTTGTATGTTTGTAACGAATAAACTCAAAAGCTTCTTTCTGGACCGATTTAGATGAAATTTGGTAAGAAGATAGTTATTTTTTATTCCTGCCTAATCACTTAAGGGAGTGAAATTGGGGATGAAAGTTTATATGGGGAATCAACCTAGGGAAAAACTCGAGCGAAGCGAGGGTGAGTCGCTAGTGTAAACATAAACTTCTTGTTATAAGTCTAATTTTCATTTCATTTCAATATCAACAAGAGGAGCGTCGTAACATTCCCTCAAGGAGCATGTTTATTTGTTATTCGTTAGTTATTTCCATTTGGGCACATACTTGTGCACTATAATATTTGCTCGCTAGTCTACTTTCAGTGAGATTACAATCTAACAGAGCGTGTGAAGTGAGACGCGATCAAGCGCACCCGACTGTCATACTTTACATACGTACGTACATTCATACGTACATTGATATGACAGTTGGGAAGCAGTTTTAGGGTTGACAGGTATAACTTACCACGAGATAGAAGTACAGTGCTTTAACTACGAAACCGTTCACTATAAAAATTAGTATTTGACCACCCTTACATTTAACAGCATTCCTGTTAAAATCATTGGGCGGCCATCTACTTTTTAGATGTGTATGCTATGATGGCCATGACCGACAACCGGTCGGTACTCAGTACAAAATTACCTGGCTAATAGTATCCGACGTGTCAATGAGCGAACCCACGGCGTCCACCTCGTCGGGCGGCAGCTCGGGGATAGACACGACGGGCGTCACATACGTGCCGAAGTCGCTCTGCAGATAATATTACACTATTTTCACCTTTTGTTCGTTAAAAAAAAATATAAATCATAGAAATATTAAAAAATAGCATTTACTCAGTTTAAGTGAAAACAAAGTTATCTGTATCATACCGACAGTATGTGTATTTTTATATGTACTTATGAATTTTAAATAGTTTTACCACGTTTAAAACGTAACATTTTCTTTTAATGAATGTAAAGATTTTTTGGTGAAAAGATAATGGTTATTATGTTACAGAATTAACAAAATGATATATTTTTTTCAATTTTACACATTTTAGCCTAATTAACTTTTGATAAAAAATCAATAAAGTGTACATACACAATTAACGTAGATACAATATTACCTGTAAGAGGAAGTTAGGCGGATTGGAAGGCAACACGGGAAGTGTAAGCAAGTTTCTATAATATTGCAAACTACTCGCATGTTTGTAGAATGAACTCAACTTCTTGAACTGCTGGCGAAATCTGTATCCAAAACAGAAAAATTTATGTAAGTACTTATAGTAAATAAAAATGTGTTGAATATAGACTATTCAATATCGAAAATAATGAGACATCTTAATCTTTTATTTAATGTATATCATAATTACAAACAAAGCTGGACACTAAACGAGAAAGTAAAATTTACGTAAAAATAAAAAATAAAAACAGTTTACTTAAATAATTCCCCGCGTTATATATATACATATACATAAAGGTCTTATTTTATATTCTTTAATAATAATTTATTGGTGCAACACAGATTTAATGCCTATTAAGAATGAATATTGCTAATACTTTCATTGAAAGGCTTCCTTGAGTGTCTTCAATTACCCCCACTCTCTCCAATCTGTATTACATCATTCTCATGCAATAGCGACCAAGTCAAGGCATAGCTGATACCTATAAGATATCGAACTTTCTGCTAGCGTCATAAAAAGAAATTAAGTAAACAAATATCTAAGCCATCTTTTATTTCCTATGACTGAAGACAAATTCCAAGTACAATATATTTCTAAGAATTCATAGAACATGTTCAAGAAATAAATCTTAAACATTAGAACGCAGAACAATAGCAACCAAAAGATACTTAAGTTTTTAAAGATCTGCCTATAAGCATGTACCAGAAAGACCTTGGCCGCAGCTAAGTATCCCATGTTTAAAAACTTGGCACATTACCGTGCGACTTTAAGGGCGAATGTAGTTAGTATATTATGAAAATATAATCGCTAACTTTTTAACGAATACTTCTAAAAATAGTACTTCGAAATTATATAAATGTATTAAATATTATATGAATTAATAGAATATAAAATGATAATGATAATATTAAATGAATTAAATATTATAAATATATGAATTTGTTTGTCCATAGTCTAGTCGTCTTCAGTAGTCTAGTGGCTAGCATATACGCTTACATGAAAGTTCTGTGTTCGAGTCTGGGTTCGAGGTTGAGTCAAATATAATTACATTGTGCATCATCGCTGCGTGCATTAGCTTAATGATAAAAATTTGGTTGTGAATCGCTATTGCCTGTGATAGGTAACATCCCGTGTTACATAAATATACCATATACATAAAGTGATATATAATAAGTCCATCACCTCTCCCTGTGGCCGGCGAGTACGTCGGCGGGCAGCGCGGCGTGCAGGCGGAACAGCAGGCGCACGTTGCAGTCGTATATGTGCGAGGAGTCCTGCGCGCACGGGATGAGCGCCGCCAGCCGGCACTGCCCGCTCGCCGTCATCGAGTTGGCGCGCGCGTTGCCCAGGCTGTCGAACACTGGCGGGCGGGGGCGTTCGACACTTTATTACACTATTTGCATCGATCAAAAAGTACTACTACTAGATACACAATCGAGGACAAAAAATGTCCTTACCGAATAAGCGCTCATTTAAACTTTTGTGCGCGCTTTTTTTTTTGTGAAAACAACTTTGACCAATGCATTTAAGGTTCACTTTAGATTGTTGTATATTTATTTCAACTAGAATAATTACCTAAACACAATTGGTGACGGTTTTAAGAGAACTTTTGCATGGAATTGTATATCTAGTACTTTTTTGTTCGATGACTATTTGTTTTTTTTTTTTTTTATTATATAACATAACTTCAAAATTAATTTGAAAGTTATTTTAGATTTGAGGTAGATTTTCTCTTTTTGTATAAGGCATAGCTTATGTTTTTATTAATATAATATTTCCTTTTTATAACAACTGTTAGTTTTTAAATGAGCTACCGACTTTTGAATCATTTTAAAAGTACCTATACCTACTGTGAAGGTATCACAAAAAAACATACACTCAAATTATGTATTTCCTGTTTTTATGAAGTCGGTCAATTGTAAATGCGTGAATACCTCATGATTATCTCATCTATATTGGTTTCTCTTTCTTTGATGTAACAGATTGACGTTATTTTTTGCATAGGTATATGGGCCGTGAGAATACTCGTGAACTGTTAGTTACTGAAATATGCATGCGTTACAACACTAAGTAAAGTACGAGTGAAGTAAAGTTACTTACGCACAGTAGAAAAATGATTAGTTATTAAGAGGTCAAAAATATCACTTATCAATAATCTAAACCGCTCAAATATTATTTAGATAGAGACAATATTTTTATTTCAATACAAAATAAATCATTACCTGCAGCTTGTAAGTTAAGTATGTCATCCATATAGTCGAAGAATTCCACGCATAGCTGAAAACTGTAATACAAATATTTGATATTTTTAAAAGTCGAGAACTCACAAAGCTTAAGCATCACAAATCATGACATATCAACAATACTAAGAACTCACTAGTTGTTGACGTCGTTCTCAGCGATTTCGTCCAATTCATCAACAGTTAGTTGCATATTACCCGGTATTCGAGGATTTCGCGCGTGAAACTTTAACTTTGTTACCAATAAGTTACAGTATAAGTGGATTAGCCGTCCGTAGCCTTCGCGAAGATGTACCTGCAGCAAGAAAATTAGATTTGACAACTCAATTGTGAGCTAATTGAGATAAAGTTAACGATATTTGTGGGGCTTCCTTTTATGCACTACAGGTTCGCACTAGATCACTGATCACCTTATATTTTCCCCCGTTACATTATTGTGAAGCAAAAAGTGTATAATAGAATTATAATTGACTTCGAGATAAAGTGCAAAAGATAGTCTAAGACAATGCCACTTTCACTTTAATTATAAAGATATTAAAGACTTAGACTCACTGTGCTCGGGTGTCTCCATAGGTGCCTAAGATTAGCCTATGCGTTACTTCATTTCATTTTATACTTTTCTATTTTTGATTAAGACCTTTTTTAATAGCTTTTTATATTAATTACGTTTTTGACAAATCAATATCATCAAAATCAAATTGATTGAAATAATCCTTTATTGCTGCAACGGCCATAATAATATCTCTATATACTAAATTTCATCCAAATCCGTCCAGCCAGTATGAAGAAGTAAAAAACATACACATTAACACATACATACAAACTTCCGCATTTATATAATAGTAGTCCGCTGAACTCTCTTACCCATAACTTGCCAAGACTTTCGATCATGCCTATATGCCGCTGCGAGTCGTCGAGGCAGGCGGGGTGACCCTCGCGGAGCAGCTTGTGCGTCACATTGCAAAACTTCCACGATACAATCCTATCATCCTGCAGCGGCTGCCGGATGGCCACCATCTGATAGGTAGTTTTAGTTTTAGCAAAAATTACAAAGTTTTCTCTACTTGTTTATAAAAATAAAAAGCAAAAAGTTACAAAAAAAATTATAATAAAAAAAATTAGGAATAAACTCTTTGACGAACTTTAATCTACCGGAAATATCAAAACAAACCAAATAAGCCCAAACACGAGGGTTTTACTAGAAGCCATTGAAGTGTTCTATTACCCACTTTCTGGTTCCATTACACGTCAGATCTGCTCGATGGACCCAAATTATTATAGGTATTATACATTTGCAAAGTTTCTAATTAGTACGACAATTAAAGAATTAAATTCGACTTTCAGGATTCATATACATATAAAGTTATAGGCGTTAATAGGCCGTTATAAGAAGAAAACAAATACCAATAATAAATTAAATAAATTTTCAGTTTCATTTATTTATAGATATTTTCTTGTATGTGATTACTGATTAGTGATTACCCAGTATGTTGCCGCGCTTTGTTCATGGAAAGTCCCGATGATCGCACTTCGTACATGTTTCTCTTTGACTGGGGTTTCAACAGCATTTATAGCTTTTTGAATGGCTGATGTCTGGAAATAATAACATTAACATACTACATGGTTCTGTAAATAAATTTAAATGAATATTAGTACTCACTAACAAAATATCATCTTATTCGATATAAGCCTAATAATATTAATACTTTATTTTTATTTTAACTTTAGTATGTGCATAAATAACCATCTATAGTGACAGGATAGTCGTAAACTTGAAAAGGAGTAAAATTATACGTCGTACATGAATCAAAGTGTGTTGGGGTGAAAACAAAAATAAAACACACGTGTTTTCGCCGCGTTGAGCGTGTCAGTATTATTAGTAACAAGATGTGAGTATGTTTGTAAACAGAACCACTGTCCGTTGCCCTTACAAATAAAGATAGAACCGTTGAAACTGCACAAAGAAATGAAAAATTTCTTAAGACAAATACAGATTAAAAAAGAGAAAGAGAGAATAGTGAGTGAAATGAATTAAAACAAAAAGTGAAAAGTATCAAACATAGCTCATTAGTACATACAAGTACTTATTTATAGTACGTAGATTATGTAGCAAATACGTTGTATAGACATAATATTTTTAAACTTTAAGCATAACTACATAATATGTACTTATATCTTTTTTAATTAACATCAAAGTAATTAATGCGCTGATGCTCTTCTGAGAACACTTCTTCTGCGTACTTGCATTAGTAGGTTTTCACAGTGATTCACTTGCCACGTGATTTATAAATGCAAGCAAGCTATTACCATTATAACTATTTACATATATTCGATTATTTACATATTTTTACTTCTATTAGACTTGCATTTCTGATTTTTCAAGGAATTATAATAAATAAATAAATATGTTGGGACATTAACACACAGCACCATCTAGTTCCATGGTAAGCTACAAGGCCTGTGTTATGGATACCAGATAGTTGATACATTACACACATATAACTATAAAGATATACATATTATAAATATAAACACCCATGACTGAAGTAAAAACATTTGTGCTCATCACACAAATGAATGTCCCCAGCGGGACTCGATCCCACTACCGCTGGCACAGCAAGTAGGATCACTACAAACTGAGCCAAACGTGGCGTCAATTTAAAAGATACTAAAAATTAATAATTTTATATTAAATATTGTACTATTAATTCAAAAAACCATAACTCAGTAAGGGAAATATCTCCATAGTATTCATGTTATATCTATGACGTCAAAGTTCACTGTTTACCTGCTATGAGCAAGTGTCGACTATGCAAAGGCTCACCTTGCTGGTCATGGACACAGTAACATAATGTAGCACGCCCGTAATAGAATATTTTTGCATCTACTTTGTAATATTTACGTATACCTAGCGGCTCATCCTCGCTTCGCTGGGGTTCGCCTCTAGACAAACAAAAACAAATCTATCCCACGGTAACCGTACATTTTTCCGGGATAAAAAATAGTCTATTTGTTATTCTGATGTATGAACTATATTATTGTAAAGTTTCATTAAAACCCGATCATCAGTTTTTGTGTACTAAGCTGTACCTATAAGTTACTACAGCTTTTTAATTATCCCACGGGAACTCTTTAATTTTATGGGATGAAAAGTATCTAAGATGTTGATCGGGTATCACCATACAAAATGTCATTCAAATCGGTCTAATAGTTTCGGAGATTAGCCCGTACAAACAGACAAACAGATAGAGAAACAAAAAAATTTAAAAAAATTGGATTTGTTTTATTTCTTTTTTACATCCCCCTGACTCGGTTTTTAGCATTTTTTTCTATGTACAGACATTCGACCTCTACAGTTTTATTATATATATAGATAAATAATCACATTTAACAATCGTTTGGATTTTTTGTTGTGAGTCCGTAAACAAAATACAAACAGAACGACTACGAAAAATATGTGACTAATACTTATGACCTTAACTTTGTGTTAACTAACGTAGTATTATAAACGTCGTATTTATAAAAAATTGTTAAATAAATTATCGTTGACGTGATGGCTCTTGTGTCAAACTAAAGGGATGAACTTCTAGTAAAGTTCCAAAATTAGAATAATATATTATGCTTCATTTCTGACTCAAATCTAAATTCTGCGGCAAAATATGTGTAATGTATATAATGAATCACTACAATTCAGTAGTAGTAGCTCAGTGGTAGCGTGCTGGTTTGAGAAATAAAGTGAAGCGGATTCAAATCCTGGGATTCGCACCGGTGATATTCTCATGTGCCAATCATTTTCAACATAGTTACTACTTGAATTATTGTGAAGAAGGAAGCAGTGAGACGTTAATTAATGGGTGTCATTTAAAAAAGTCAAAAGCAATTCAAGAGTCGAATGAAAAGAAACACTGAAACCCATATTTATGATTATAAAAACACAGCCAGACAGGCAGACGGCATTTATATTTGTACTGAAAAACAAACAGTTACTAATGGTTAACTTACCAGCTGTTGGAATCGTTTATCTGCAGGATTGGCCATAGCAAGGTGTTAGTGCGACACGAATTCAGCATGCATTAGTAAGTGCTGTACCGGGCTGAAATGAGACGTGGCAAGCAAAGTTAGATCAGTTAAAAGTATGAGATGAGAGTAAAAATGTGTATAGGATAAATTAATGATAGATTAAATTGATAAGTTATAGTTTATAGTGTGAAGGCATACAACTAGTCTTGGCACAAAAGTTAAAAAAATATTTTTTGAGAAAATATACACGAGTGATTAATTAAAATGTTAGCATGCATAATTTTTGATTTGTTAAGTTTTTAAAGGACAAAATTGTTAAAGATTAAGCATATTGTCAATAAACCAAAATGACTTTTTTAACACATGTCTAACGACAGAAATATAGGATGTGATGTATTGAAAAACGTTTACAACATTACTTATAGAATGGCTCATTTTATATTGTGGAATATCTTACTTTTGGAGGAAAATGTTACCTGTAACAAAAAGGAAAATATTTAAATATATTACAAAACACATACATACGAAGCATATAATTTATACCAAATAGTTAAGTTTGTCATTTACACTTGCAGCAAACATTTCAAATATTATACATTTTTTTTATGTTGGGAAATGCATTTACGCATACTACGGTGGTTATGTGGGACTCACCAGCTAGAAAAGCCAGTACTACCCACTAAAACCCAACAAGACCTCCCCGTCTTAATGGCGCGTCGCAGAATCGCTTACGTACTCAACTACGACGCCCTGACGGCAGGTCTGCCGGAACAGACCACAACAACTATGGGATTGCTCCAGTCTACTCTGCTATCAGAGAAGTACCAGGAGCAACCCGCATAGCACACCGCCCACCGAGGTGCCCAGGGCGTTTTGAAAAAACGTTTTTGGCCGATATCTCGGAAACTATGCACTTTAGGGGCAAAAATCATTGTGACCATTTTTGTAAAGAATAAAATTTCGCATCTTTTGTTTCCTATAAAATGTTTTTGTAAAACTTACTGTTTACGATTTATGGCCCATTTATTTAATAAAACCAGTTTTTCTATCTCGGCCGATAACTCTTAAAATACTGGTTTAAACAATAAAATTCATCTATCCGTTTTTAAAGATCCTTTTATTCTCTACAACTTTTGTCTTTTTTTAGTTTTCTAAAAAAAAAATTAAAGAAAAACAAAATTTTGATCGGAAATTTTGTGCAAAGTTGACCAAAAATACGTCTATTTTTACTGGCCTATAGCAGATCCGTAGTTAATTAGGTTATAACAAAAACAAGTACCTACGTCAAATGTTAAAAAAAATGGTCCCTATAATTATATTAATGATATATCTAAATATTTTGCTAATATTTTATTATTATATAATGTTTAATACAAATAATAATTATTATTTTCAGTGTCACTTCAACAATTCATATCTCATATACAGAATGTCCCGTTAATAGTAGTCCAAACGGAAAGTGGCGAGAGATGAGATCGTGCCCTATGAGAAAAACCAAAAAAAAAATAGTAAAACTTGTACAGTTTTTAACATTTTCTGATTTTCATGATTTTATTGAATGAAATGAGTTTTATTGAAATGAATGAATAATTTATGTATTGAAATAGCGAAAACGTATTTTTTTTATTGAATACTATATTATGTCTAACTAAATGTGTAACTGGATGTCTATTGCAGTTTCCCAACAATATGAAGAGTTTCTTTAGAAAAAAATATTAAAGATTTTCGTCCAAGTTTAAAGTACCGTGGTGTTAAAAAGAAGTACTACATCCTTGATGCCCATTAAAAAAAGTAAACAAAGAACAACATTCAATAAAACAAAAAAGTTATTGCTATTTCATTGCCGAAGATCATAATTTTTCAATAAATGTTTTTGGTCTGATTTTTGCAGTAAATCTCACAATATTGTAAAATTTAGAGATTGTGGCCAAATGGAACCAAATATAACAACAAAACAAGTTTTCAAGTTAATCAATTTATAAAAACACTAATGATATTATGACGAATAGTATGAAAAGAATATACCAAAAAGTATTATTATTATTCATTTATTTTTCATAAAAGATGTTCAAAATGTTTCAGGAACTCAAATGGCCCGATTACTTGACCGTCAATTATGCCAGACCACACATTTATTTTGAATTGATATTGTGACCTATCATCCTTCCTTTTTAAATGTGGATTTTCTAACTGCCAGCTGTGTAAATTGTGCAGGTTAAAATAATCATCTTTGCGACAAGAAGATTCATCGCTCTATAAAATAGTATTAAACCAACCCTCGTCTCCTCTTATTTTTCGTAGCATTCTTCTGAAAAAAATGACTCTAGGTCGATAATCTCGAGGCTGGAGACTCTGAACAAGCTGAACATGGAAGGGACGGAAGCTACAGCATACGGGACATCAGTCATCAACAGGGATCGTGATCGTTGTTTTGTTACAAATATACAGGATATGTGTAACAAAACAACGATCACGATCTCTTTTTCGTGTAACACCGCGAGTCTTACAATTGGCTAGTTAGCCATTAAAAAACTAATCTACGGATGCAAAAATAATTAAATCAGTTGGCTATCATCAACAGACGTACGGTATTATGAACATCTCTGCTTCAACTTGTACAATATAAATATACATTTACGTACGTTACAATATACGTAACTAGATTACAATTTACATTTTGCATAATAATATAATTAACGCTAACGTTACTCTCACTTAATTGTTTATTTTTGTGTATGACAGGTATGCATACAATACAGAAAATTCATAAGAAACACTCTTCTGGTCAACTAATGGAAAAATCGTAAATATTTTATATGACAATTAATATTTTATAATCAACGGAAATTATATAAAAATATATTTGGGAACAATACATTTAAATATTTCATTATTATCATGGAAAACACTACATAACTCACAAATGTGATATAATACGAGTATGTAGGAAATTCCAAAATATAAAGGTATTGAATAAAATATTACAATTTGAATTTATAACGTAGTAATAAATAATATAATAGATGCCTGTTTACTATTGGCTGTTATGTTACCGACAAAGAGAATAGAGCACAACGTAAACCCGGAAACACTACTTAACGATCTCTTCCGTAGGCCGAGACTATGTCCAGTATATGTATGTATGATTTATGAATGTTACAATTGTATTTTTTACAAAGAACTAGCGACTCACCCTCACTTCGCTCGGGTTAGTATGAAATACAAATCTTTCAATTTCTCGGCTTTTCTGTACTATAATATGCCTGTATTATACATATAAATCTTCCTCTTGAATCACTCTATCTATTAAAAAAACCGCATCAAAATCCGTTGCGTAGTTTTAAAGATCTAAGCATACATAGGGACATACAGACAGCGGAAAGCGACTTTGTTTTATACTATGTAGTGATGTTTTTGAACTATTTTACGTAGGTTTGCTGTTTCGTATCCTACGATTTTTGCTTTTCAAAAATTTTCGTCAAAAAAAACTATCTTTCCATTTTTGAGTATTGATATCTCGGAAACTTTTGAGAAATTTTATTCTTACTTTTCACCGTGTCTCGTCGAGATCCATGCGAATCAGCCTTCAAATCATGACGCGATAGGAACCGTAAAATCTCCCCTATCACAAACTTAAATATAATAAATACAGTAGGTCATGTTAAAAAAAAGTTCAATTGTTTATTTATACTTAAGTTATCTATAGCTTTAGTAAATTTTTCATCACGCCATTGTCTTTATAAAATATATATTGTCTTACAAATAGTTACTTAATTTCCCATTGAACGCAACTACTTATTTAATTAAAAAAAAAATAAAAACCGACTTCCAGGCACAGAAAAGTAAAAAATAACCAAACGGGGGTTTTCATTTAGAATAGATACCTAATCAGATATTTTCGAAGTCGGTGTGCTTTGATTTGTATTGGTTGGCACCGACTTCGAAAATATCTGATTAGGTATCTATTCTAAATGAAAACCCCCGTTTGGTTATTTTTTACTTTTCTGTGCCTGGAAGTCGGTTTTTATTTTTTTTTTAAAAGTTTTTATTTTTCCATTTTTGGTGTAGTAGGTAATATGTAAGAAGAAAGATTTTTAAAAATATATTCGATTAAGCCATTTATTCAGACCCCTAATGACACTCACAACCCATCTAGGTGTAAAGTTCTCATCCATACAAATTAATCAAGCCCAAACACCAGGTAATTGCTGTAAATCGTTGAGGAGTTTCCTCGACTGTCTTTCGGTGCCATCATCAGATCGACTCCAGACCTTCATTAAATAGTAGTGCTTTAAAATACTCAATGAAAAAAATTAACAAGCGCACTAGTCGCCACTACGATTTTCGAAGGTTCCTCTCGATTTCTCTGGGATGCCATCATCAGATCCTGGTTTCCTTATTATGGTACCACCCTTGAGATATCTCCTTTCAAACAAATAAAGAATCATTAAAATCGGTTCATGAACGACGAAGCAATCCGCGAACATACATAAAATTACATCCACGTAAACAAAAATTTTCATAATTTTTTTTTCATAAAATAAAAACTACTGGGCCAAACTATGTTAAATTTTTATGGGACCACATGGCAACTATTCCGCATCAAACAAAAGAAGAATCACGTAAATCGGATCATAAATCTCAGAGTAATCGATGTACATACATAAAAAAAAAAAATACCAATCGAATTGATAACCTCCTCCTTTTGGAAGTCGGTTAAAAATGCATTGTCTCTTACAACGTTACTACCGTTAACATTCGATTAAGTAACAAATGCCAAAGTCACAGGGTTACGTTGAGACAAACATTGAAAAACACTATAGCTTTAAAATCATGTTTTAAATTAATAATAATACTAGTAATAATGTTCTCCTGACCGATTCCGGCCACGGCGGCCAATCTCATTGAGACTAGCCAACTGCGCAGGAGATATTATAGTGCACAAATGTACGCGCAGACACAAGTGCACTCTCTATTCCTGTCACTCTCATACTCCGGTGGGACGACTACTCGACACGACCGGTGAGAGTTAAGGCGCAGGACCGACGGCTTTACGTGCTCTCCGAGGCACGGGGGTGACACACCGCCAACTTCCCAACTCCGGGCTGTTACTGAGGCTTACTATACAGAAAGACTCAATAACTAGACTTGGCCCGACCCGGGACTCGAACCCAGGACCTCAGGATGTGCAGCCGTACATGCGGCCACTACACCACCGAGGCAGTGTAATACTAGTAATATCAACTACTTAAACCACTGATAACAGATTAACCTCTTATCATTGTCATATTTTGTACTGCAAATCTCAGTTAAACTACGTGGATTAGTTAATTTTTAATTATTATTATGGCTCTTAAATTCAACTGTGGCTAGTTTAATTTTTCCTGTGATACAAATCTATAAAATTGATAAGACTCTTTTGTAACCATTACAAAATAGATAAACGTGTAAAAAGAGCAATTGTCATGTTAGCGTGCAAAAAAACTTCACGCACTGATTGTTCCCGTGTTATCGGTGTTACGTACCTACTCGTACCTGTTGAATGTAATATCAAGTTGCTATGTATATGAGAAATAAGTAAGCCACGCCACGGTAAATTATGCGTATTGTTGATAACGGCACATGATACGCTTCGTCGTCTCCTGATAATGTAGAATAATTTTATCTACGAGAAAAAAAGTAATTTACTTACAAGACTAACTATAATAAAGCAAAGGTTAAAATAATAATAAGTAACGAATTAAGAGCACCAGACATTACCATATTAATTTGCGGATTCAAAATATATAACTGTTAAAAATGCACACTTTTATTAACAAAAAAGCGGTGAAAACATTAAGCATAATAATGAAGTTTTAGAAAAAAATAAAATTAAACATTTCTCTTTGTAGATTCCCGCGTTGTCTCGCATTGATTAAAGTAAAATACTTTGTATTTAAAAATAATAATCTTTACAATGGTAAAATTTGCTCCAAAATCTAAATAGCATTTTTATCATAATATCACTGATGTGATCTCTGGCTCCACTAGCCCATCATTTGTTTGACGGGACGCGACGGGAGCGCGGAAGAGGACATAAACGGTGATTGCCCTCCGGACTATTTCCTATGTTTGTCAGCGGTATAACATTTTAAATTCGAAATAAGTTTATTTTAACTTGTAGAAGCTCTGAATATTAAGAATTTTCAACTTCATAACATTTATTATGTATTCAAAAATAAATCGATAAAAGTATTTTTAAGCAAAAGCATTATAATTTACGCTATTACGTCGTTCCGCTAATAGGTTAGACATACTATTATAAAGGCATTTCATAAGCAAGCCATATATATAACAAATCAAGTAAATGGAAACGCGGTGGAAAGTCGATTAATAGTTGGAAACTTGAGCGAGAACTAACATGGAGATAGTAACGAAACGTCAGTATTAAGTACTTTCTTTTAACCGTGGGAATAGTTCGCCGCGAACCAAGGTCGGAAACCTTACGCGAATGATGCTAAACCACTTACAAATTAAATTGGGTTTAATCTGAGGTGTAGCTATGCATAATACAGCAAAAAGTTCATTTTAAATAATACATTTCCTTGTTCTATTCAAAATGATAATCAAAATGTCAAAATATATACCTATAGCAAGACCCACAATTTATTTGGATGAAAAAAATATTTTTGCTATTACGTTGGCTGCATTTTAAATGTAGGTTACTTCGTTTAGCAGCTAATCAGTCATTATCTTAGCCATTTCCTGTATTGCTCATACATGGAAGGACTAGAAAATATAGATGGATAAATAGATAAATACTTTATTACAGACAATAGAAGAGTACAGAAGATGAAAAGAAAAATAACAAGAAGGCATGCAATGGCGGTCCTATTGCTATGAGCAATCTAAAACATATAATATCACTGTCTTGGGATATTTGTCGCAAATAATTTTAGAGCGAACGAAAAGCGTTCATCATCAAAATTCTAAACTATGACAAACAGTATAATTAATAATATGATGATTTACTAAACTATTACAAAATTGCTAATTTTAAAATTAATTAAAATTTTAATAAACTGGTTACTTTTAATAAATCAAATCAGCTTGTACTAATAATAATTTAACTTTTGACTGAAACTAATATGGTACGACTAAATTGCATGAAAGCTTTGAGGAATGCAGTCAGGCAAGAATTTTAGAATTTGTTATATCGATTACCTATATACCCAAATTAATATTAAGTATAATTAAAAAAATATAAATATTATTGGTAAGAATTAAGGCCATCTGTGCACTGTCAACAGCTTAAATGGTATTAAAAATTGATGCCATAAAAAATAAAATATGTCTTGATATTACATGCAAGAAAACCAAACTCTTGCGTGCCAAAAACAGTGCAGCATTTACATATATAGTGAATACCTCAGGAGTTCATGTACACGAAGTTCCAGTGTATTTCCTTATTTTATTATTCCGGTCGAGTTAAAATAAAGTGCGGACATGGAAAATGCCAACTAACATGCTAGAAGGTTCATTTGTGTAAATAAAATTGTCAAAGTTTAATACCCACGGGGACTATCAAAACACAAACAAGAAAAACAAGTAGAGTCGTAGAAAAGAAAATTTTATATTTAATTTAAAATAATGTACCCAACTTAAAAGATGTATTTATTCAATCTTAGCCCTTTTTTAAACGTCCCACAGCTGGGCACGGGCCTCCCTTCAATAGGAGGGGCGTTAGGCCATAGTCCACCATGCTTTTTATATTGTAAAATAAGTCAATTTTATATATTTTAAGGTTGTTAGCTTTACATTTGTCAATACGTGACAAGTCTATATAACATTATGACGAACAAATCTAAGCAATTCCTAACTTCAGTTTGAAATAAAATCAATTTTGAAAAAAATAGTCAATGTCTTAACCGATTCATTGCGACGGCCTTTTTTACGAACTACGGCCCGTGGCGGCGAACAAATTTTTCATGACACCTCTAGGGCGTCACGCGCCATACGTTAAAATGAGACCCCTACGGTGCCTTCAGCCATATATGAAAACTTTCTGCTTTTTTTCTTTTTTTGGCTTATTTACACTTGATTTTGTTCAGTCAGCATCTATTATCAGATCTAAGCAGTTTGATAATTCGTTTAAAGTGAGTTCCGTGTGTTTAGATACGTGATTTACTTGAAATGACTATTTTGAATCAGATATTGTAAACATTTGGTGTTCTTTTTTCGTTGACTATACAATTTAAATAGCTTAAGAATATATTTTGAAATATGTTCTGAAATTGGTGTTGCAAAGTTTCTTTTATATACTTGGTGCAATATTGGCAACTAAAATTCCCAAGAAAAGTTTGAAAGTATTGAGTTTAGCTATTGAGATGACGTCTATTATTTCGCTCGGGTTAGGCCCTAGATACCTTATGACGGTTAGTATGGAATACATAGACTATATAGTCTATATACATACATCATACATACATAGGTATGATGAGTTTTATATCTCTTAGTTGAGAAATGATTGATTTCCCATACAAAGTTCCACCCCCCTTTTCACCTTTTTAAGGGATGATTTCTGGGGTAAAAAATATCCTATGTCCTTCCCGGGATCTCAAACTATCTCCATACCAAATTTCGTCTAAATCAGTTCAGCGGATTAAGCGTGAAAAGGAGACAGACAGACAGAGTTACTTTCGCATTTATAATATTAGTATGGATATCAGTATGGATTTTGTAATACACTGTGACTTTATATTTTTTATAGCTTATAGAATTGTTACAATTTTTTGAATTGAATCGAAAACGCCCATACATCCCTGAATCGCAGAGTGACGAAAACGAAACGCAGTGTACTTTGGAACAGAACTCTCAATCATATGAAGAGTATGTTCTTCCTAAAAAAAAAAAGAAAATGAAAGATATTGGGACATGCACAGAAATTAAGAAAATGTAGATTGTACTATTACAAATTGCTTTTAAACATAATTATTTTGAATATGAATATAACATAAATTTTCTTTGAGACCCCTTCATTTTGATAAAAAAATTTAAAGCCTAAAAGATAGCGCCCGGCATTTTGTTATTATAATTTACACATGGACATTCCCGTCACCAAAGAAGAATCTAGCGATCAATATCGATACATTATAGAAAACATTTTATCCGTTCCGTAGCTACGAGGAAACATCACATCATACATCGTAATCATAGCCTTTCTCGGCTTCGTCGCAGTCGGGTATAAAACTATGCAAAACGGGTAAAATGTTCAGTTCCATACGTTATTCTACGATAAACAGAATTTCAACAGATTGGATTATGATGACGCCGCTCGGGTGTCATCCGCCACACGTGAAAGAAATGTATCCGGAACAATGAGAAGGTTTTTAACCCCTGAAAATTTTCTATTGACACTAAATCCTGAAACGAACAGTACAGGCATGATCTGTGTGATAAAATGATGATAGATTTATTTAGCGAAAACCTTTAAAAATGTCATTTTAACATAGTTTCGACGAATTGAATTATGACACCGCTCGGGTGTCACACGCCACACAGGAAAGAAATGTATGACACCCCTAAGGTGTCACCCGCAATGAATCGGTTAATCTTCTGTTGGTTAGAACTTAGACCATACAAAGTTAACAATATATCAGCCAGCCAATATTTTCAATGTAAGTCGCAGATACACTGCAGCTGTTATAGGGTTTTTTTTTTTACAAAACATTTATTTTACATAATATATTACAATAAACGATAACAAAGAAGGCCAAGAGTACAAAATTATGCTCAACGTGAATACATAAATACACTAAAGTAAACAATCAACCTGTTAAATAAGTGTAATTTATAAGATGCATGCATATAAATGACTCATACGCAGGTGAAGCACGAAGTATTAAAGGATTACAATTAAATGATGATTATTATTGATATTTTATCTCGATTATACGTATATATTATACGATTTGACTTTTGTACGTGCTGTTTTATGCCTCTTCTCATTTTTTATGTTATAGAAAATCGTTGAGTAATTGTCTAATCAGCAAATAAGTAAATTAATTAGTTAATTATAAGATTATAAATATTTTTTTATATTTTTTTCACATTTTAACGGGTACAGATCAATTCATAAATCTGCGCTCTATAGATTTACAGCCTAACAATGTCTGCTCTCATATATGTATTTTGAATTGCCTTTAACCCCATTAGATGTTTGGATGTTTGTTTAGTTAGTTATCGAATAATATTTTTGTTTTTTTTAAACTGCCTCGGTGGTGTAGTGGCTAACATGTACGGCTGCACATCATGAGGTCCTGGGTTCGAGTCCCGGGTCGGGCCAAGTTTAGTTATTGAGTCTTTCTGTATAGTAAGCCTCAGTAACAGCCCGGAGTTGGGAAGTTGGCGGTGTTTCACCCCCGTGCCTCGGAGAGCACGTAAAGCCGTCGGTCCTGCGCCTTAACTCTCACTGGTCGTGTCGAGTAGTCGTCCCACCGGAGTATGAGAGTGACAGGAATAGAGAGTGCACTTGTGTCTGCGCGTACATTTGTGCACTATAATATCTCCTGCGCAGTTGGCTAGTCTCAATGAGATTGACCGCCGTGGCCGGAATCGGTCAGGAGAACATTATTATTATTATTATTAATATTTTTGTTTTATATTATTATTTATATTATGCATAAGTTAAAGAATGCGTCACGTATTAAAGTTTCGTTAATATTCACGTGGAAAATATACCTACGATAGACAAAATCAATAATAGTGAATTATAATAATTTATCATAATATGATAATGAAAAACGTAAACTATATGTACATGAATTTTGAATAATAATAAGTATTCGCCATAAGTGGAGAAGCATTGGTAATATCTGCAAACTATAGTTATCTACTTCTATTTACGATAATGCGGCACTTTTATTTAGCAATGAAAATATGAGTCTCAGAGTCATAGCAAAAGATATATTTATTTACCGTATGTTTTTATGTATCTGCAGGCTTTAGCAAAATTAACCAAACGTGCTCGGACAAAGTAAAATGGATACCATCGCGAACATAAATTCATTGAACATGAAAATGTAACGGGAACAGATATAAACGATGGAGCAGTGGGCGGAAGATAACAATCATGTAGTCTGACCTGAGACTGTTCCGAAACACAAACCGTACCACAATTTTTTCGCAAACATGTTAATTCAATTCATGTTATTATGTTCAAAAAAACTATATATTTATATAAAGTAACACCTCAATTTTGCAAGAAATGTAATATATTTGTTTATTTATTTATTTATGTGTTTATTATACTTACCAATTTGTTTAATTGCCCAAAAAAAGGAACCAACACACTAAATGATAGTCTATATTGACGCCAATAAATTCTAAGCCGTAGCGAAACAAATGAAACTGGTAGAATTGGATAGATAACGTTATCAAATGCGCCAAGTTTTCACAACATGCCATAATCTAATGAACGATAGCAAAACATTATCTATTATCAAAACATAAAGCAGTGACAAATATAACTGTCTGTTATAATATAATTTTATACATGTAAATATACCTACTTAAGAATACAAGAAGACTATACTGCTAGACTTCTGGGGCACCCTGGGGAGGAAAGAATAACACACAAATAGCACAAGCTCACAGACAATGAGCAATAATTGCCAAAGTGCAGAAAAAACTGTGCAAGAAGTAAAAGAAGAAGAATCTACTCGGATTCAAGTCTGGGATATAATATTTACATATTCCTAATCAGCATTAATAAGTTTATGGTGGTAACTAAATAAACAGCATTGACACATTTTCATTTTATCATCATTTTAATACTATTACTCTTGTAAATAAAAGTATGTTGTATAATTCTATTTTAAATATTAGTGTTAAAACATATGCAACTCTCTTTTTGACAATTCAAATCCAACTTGAAAATGAAGGTACTCAATTTGGTCAAATGTTTTTCAACCGGCTTAAAAAGGAGGAGATTCTTAATTCGGCTGTATGTTTTGTGGCCAGCCCATACAAAACAATGCATACCGACTTTGAAAATATCTGGTTAGGTATCTTTAGTAAATGAAAACTACCAAGCAGTTATTTTTTACTCTTTTGTGTTTATTTTTTTAAGTTGATTTTTTTAAAAAGCTTTCATTTGTATCACGGTTATATATCTTTTTTTTTTATTTAATAGGTAGTTTATATAGTCCTATATGAATTCCTATATGAAAAGGAGTCCTGAAGATGGAATAATAATTTTTTAAGTGTTATTGATATTGGTGTATGTAAGTTCGAAACTAATTGTAGAAAATAATCATATTCCTTTCTGGAACACAGCTTTAAGAAATCAAGAAACATGACAGTACATTAAATTGTATTAAAATACATACAAACAAAGACCTTAATAATTTGTTTACACATTTACAAGTCATGGCATTCAAACTGATAGTTTGTATGTGTAGGTGGGAGTAGAACTATGTGATGTAATGCAATATTGTGACAGTTACATAGCTTATATTAGTAATACAATTTAGGTAAGATATGAAGTTAATATTTTATGCAAAAAAATTAGGCTATGTACATTGTACATTGTTAAACTTGATATTACAATAATGATGTTACATTTTTTTAATTGACAACAGATTAATATTATCTATTAATATAAAATATAAATTATTAAGGTTCACATATATTATATGTATATTTGCCTATTTCTTAAAAGTTAATATTTATAATATATTAAAATTTATTGTACTCTTAAAAACATTGAAGTATTCTATTGTAGTGTCTCTACTCGCTTAAACTGTTAGAGATTTATTTATGCTTCAACAGCTAAGAATAATAACATTTGGTAAAAAATGGTAATGGGAAAACCAATAGATATGACAAATGTAAAACTAAGAAGATATTAGGTATTCTATTTTCTTTTCAACTTTGCACTCATGTAGCTTAAAATGTGGAATATACATAAATGTTAATTAATTCACAGTAGTGTCGTGTCCATTTAGTATAATTTAAATTATTATTTAATTTTCGCGTATTTTAGTCTAAGTAGACATTCCGTAAAAACAACTTTATTGTTGTTACATACCCACCTGAAATTTTTCAAATTGTTCTCTTTCAGCATCTACACTGTTCTTTTTTAATTGGAGCACTCGTGGTAACGATAATGACGCCATAGGAACTGCACATGCAAAGGACACCTACGAAATACTTAGGATCAAGGACCACGGATTTAGCCGCAATGTGCTACGGTTTCGCCTATGCGTAAAGTTTATTTAAGCAAACACTTTTAAAATATACACTCACAATAACACATATTAGTCAATCTTGGAAGTATTGCAGCAAAAATTTTCGCAATTTATATCGAGCACAGTTTTAGTAATAAAAACACTCAGAATTACACTCAGAACGTCAATCATCAATGACTATGAAACCAAACTAAAAAATGAATGAATTATGAAATTTCAAAATGTCAAGTTGTAGTACAATCCAATTTGTTGTTTTGTAACGTCGGCTCTACATTCTCGGAAAATATACGACGCAACGCAATGTAAACTTCGTGCTCACCAATTGTTCGCTCCGAAGCATGATTTTGTGCGTGAATTAAATAAAAAAAGGTATTAATATATTACAAAAAAAAGAATTCTTGCTTTTACACTGATGAAATAATATTAATATCTTTCATTTCATAAATGATATGTCGAAAAAACAATTACATATTTAAATTGAGCATGTGAATATTAAGCACTCGTGGGTGTGTATTTATTGTATTAGCAACATTTGCCGAGCGCTTCGAAATTCGAATAGCAACCAACACACACGAGAGTGTAAAACCGACATTAATTTTGACAGCCATTAAACTAACTGATATCGATTTCTTATCGATTAAGTATACAAATCGATAAATACCACATCAAAAATACATTCAGTAGTATAGATATGTCCTTTTGAATTTTTCTATTTAAAGTGAGACGGTTTCAAACAGCTATGGGGAGGAATTTTGTCTTTTTCTCCCGCTAGATGTCGCAATCGCTATGGTCCTCACTATATTGTAAAGCTCTATACCGTGAATACAATTTTTGTCATGTTATTTAAAATTTAATTAAAATGACAAATTGTGCAGTGCCAGGATGCAAAAGAAATGGATATCATTTATTTTCAAAAGACGAAAACTGGAGAAATTGTAGACTAAAGCAATAAGACGACCAAAATTGGCGAAATCACAATTTTTATATTTAAGGCTATATGGGTATTATGTATTTTTGTATGTACTTTTATGTACTACTATTTTATGTACTTTTTTACATATTAATTACAGAGCTTCATACAAACTTTCATCCCGCATTATGGGATTATTTTGAAAAATGCTAAAACACGTATTTATTTAATTGTGGTTCTAATTTCAAGTAATTCTGATCATAAATAATTCTCCATAAAAACTTTATTACCCCCTTTTGCCCCTTTAAGGGATGAATTGAAAAAAAAAATATATTTCTTATTTTTTATCTTAAAGTTAAACACAACTTTCTGTGTATTTCACGTTAAGAATGACATAGTTTCATACAATTTTCAATCTCCTATTTTACTCACTTAGGAGATGAATTTCGAAAAATCCTTTCGCATCCGATGGATCATATAAGGACCTGTCGAGAGGTGCGGTGCGGTGTGCCACCTCAGATTAAATGTAAATAGATCATACGTGTAGCGCCCTCCTTTCAAGAAATCTGCCCCAATCTTATTTGGTTGATTCGATTAAGTATT
Organism: Fabriciana adippe; assembly: GCA_905404265.1. Classification (NCBI taxonomy): domain Eukaryota; kingdom Metazoa; phylum Arthropoda; class Insecta; order Lepidoptera; family Nymphalidae; genus Fabriciana; species Fabriciana adippe. The sequence continues at coordinate 4,810,709 of FR989995.1, forward strand.
GCCGTAATTTAATCGAGTTTTTTTATGGTTGCGGTCTGTTTGAATGAATGTAAAATTTGACAACTGATGTTTTCCATTCCGCGAGTCTGGTGCCGCGCGTGGTATAATTTAGATATTTGTAATAAATCTCAAAGTAAAAAAATACATAGAAACTTTCTACTAAAATAGAGCTATGGAATTTTTAGAATATAACGATGTGTCTGCGGAGATTAAAGGTGCTATGGTAGGTTCTGAACAGAAAGAAATAAGCTTGCTATATGCATATATCTTTGTTTAATTTTATGTATATTTCCACTCTTATTCTTTACTTGAATATTTAAACAAAAGTAATTTACGATTCATAATTCATTAAATATATGAACTATTTGGTTTAAACAAGGAAAAAACTTTCCGTAGCGTGTTTACATACTTTGTTATGGTTAAGAAAGAAGTCTGACATAAGGGGAAGATGTTTTACCAGTTTTTCACTTTATTATATTTTATAATTTATTATATACTGTAACATTTTGTATTAATTATACAACATATTTTAAGTAAATTCTGATGTCTATTAAGGTGCCAGGAAGATTAAAAATGACAGATCAGAATATTATATTCAAAAACAGCAAAACTGGAAAAGTGGAACAGATATCAGCTAATGAGATTGAACTTGTCAATTTTCAAAAGTTTATTGGATCTTGGGGGCTTAGGATATTTTTAAAAAATGGTACCTTGCATAGATATGGTGGCTTCAAGGAAGGGGTAAGATTACTTTTTTATTATTATTAATATATTTAAAATATGTTGCTGTGACATTGAATATTGTAATAACAATAAAAATCTAGTAGAATTAAAGAAAACAAATTTGAAATCTTTTCAAATTTGAATTTACTAGCCTGTCGGTTATAAGTTAGCATCAGTAGGTATATTTATTTTCGCCTTTATATTTCCCTTATTAAAATAACACTTGTTTGAATTTTGAGTGAAATCATTGAATTTTTATGAACTTTATATGTATTTTAAAAGCTATTGTGATTTCAGGAGCAAGATAAAGTAGCAAAGTTTTTCAAGAACAATTACAACAAAGACATGTTGGAGAAGGAGCTGTCATTAAAAGGCTGGAACTGGGGTACAGCTAAGTTTAATGGGGCTGTGCTAAGCTTCAATGTCGGATCTAACACAGCTTTCGAAATTCCTCTACATTATGTATCACAATGTAACACAGGCAAGAACGAAGTCACATTAGAGTTTCATCAAGTAAGACTTAGAATTCGTTTTGATATGTAGGCATATTCTTTATATCATTTGCTATTGTTTAGAACAAAATTCAGCAGGTTACTACAACTGCAGAACTGTAAAAAAAATAATAATTAATTAATTTAAAAATAGCCTGGTCAGGATTTCGATAGGTAAGATATTTTAGACATATGTATTTATTATTGAAACTATAAAAATATGTTTCATTTGGTTAACAGAACATTTGGTGAAGGTCGTGGTGTATTCAGCTCTTAGACCAATATACACATATTTAATAATGGGGTAATTGTCTTTTAGAATGATGACACACCAGTATCGTTAATGGAAATGCGGTTCCACATACCAACAAGTGAGCTGGCAGGTGACATGGACGCGGTGGAAGCGTTCCATCAACAGGTCATGAACAAAGCCTCTGTCATATCTGTATCAGGTGATGCCATTGCCATCTTCAGAGAACTACAGTGTCTTACTCCTCGGTACAATATATTAGAATTTATTTCATTTAAAATACTATGATATACTTTATTACTTTTATTTCTTAAAAAAAAAGAAAAGGTTTTTATAAAATAAATTAATATTTGATCTGTCATTTCAGTGGTCGGTATGACATCAAAGTTTTCCAAACATTCTTCCAACTCCACGGTAAAACATTTGACTACAAAATCCCGATGTCGACAGTTCTTCGACTATTTCTGCTACCACACAAGGATACGAGGCAAATGTTCTTTGTAGTGTCATTAGACCCTCCCATCAAGCAGGGTCAAACAAGATATCACTACTTGGTGCTATTATTTGGTATTGAAGAGGAAACAAGTCTAGAGCTGCCATTTACAGAGTAAGCCTTATCATATTATATATTCATATTGCACATTTTTCCTTCCTAGCTGGCATTAGCAACCCGCCGCCATTGTGATATTTCTTCACATTAATTGATATGTATGGATCAAAGCAAAAAATATACTGCAATATGATGCACTAAGGTATCACGTTTAGGAAGTATTTTGGAGTACATATCGCTTAAATGAGAACTATTCCATGAATACACCTAACATTAATTACGTAATTAGGTGTTTTTTTTTAATTGTCATCGTTTTTTTTTTCATCTAATTAGACACTTTTTTTAGAGATTATAGTACTTTTCTATTGTGCGCAGAAAGTTAAAAAAATAAATAAAAATCCATGTATCTCTATTCTCTATATAAATAAGAATGAATGGCTAAATATTCGCGAAAATCCGCGGAAGGTTCTTGTGAAGAAAAAAATTACAAAAAATTCCCAGAAAAACGTAAAATCACTATTTTTTTAAACCTGCTATACACATTTTTTAGATATTAATATTTAAATTATTTTTTAATATATTTGTTTTCTCTGGTATTTTAGGGAGGAGTTAAAAGACAAATATGAAGGCAAAATTACAAAAGAGCTGTCGGGACCCACATATGAAGTGCTAGCTAAGATTATGAAAGTTGTCATCAACAGAAGAGTCACAGGCCCTGGTGACTTCTTAGGGTAAATAATTTTGTATATAAATAATTTCCGAGTGCAAATGAGATACATTTTTTTAAATTAGAATTTTAATTTTTATCAATGTCATATTAGTTTTTGCTCTCTTTACTTTAAAGCTAGGTATAATGTATCTTACTTTTCTGTTTTACGTTCTGCTGCCTGATTCTTAATTTTTCCATTAATTTGAGCATGGGGTCACATCACGAACAAAGTGAAATTAGTTAAAAAAATGATAATAGATGGCGTTGTATGTATCGATTTATTTCTATGTTCATGTTAAATTCAAAATTTGAAAAAAAATTAAATGCGAAAAGCATATATTCTAACTTTAAAAAAATACCTAAAGTAAGAAAAAAGGAAGTAATGGACAAAAGTATAATGTTTTTGAAGTTTTATAAAATTCAATAATATCGTTATATTTCTGGCGGCAATAATGGGTACTACGTTGTGATAGCACGATCTTTGATAATAATTATGTAAACTGTGTTCATAGATGGCGCTCAATATAATAAAAAGTTTTGTAGCACTTAAAGATAATATCTTAAAAATATAGTTTGTAATTGTCATAGTAGCCTTGAGAGACCTTACATAGTTACCTACAACATTGCGCAGCGGCAGCTCGGGGATAGATACCCTTAGCTTTTAACGCCATCTATCATTTAGAGTTGCTAGATGTCGCCTTATTTTTAATTCTCACTTGCGCCATCTATTATCATTTTAGGACAAAAAAAAATAGTGTGTCCAATAGCGTGAGTTAGCGATGTCCAAATATTTGTATGGGATGCACTATCTGTACTCTATATATGATCTGTGGTTTGAGGGTCTTAGTAAGCCATTAGGTATAAAAACTTATTAATACTAATAAGTACCGTATTTTTGTTAATACTAATAAGTAATTGATAATATTGTCGGTGTCAAAGAACATCGGCTTTGTTTTTAGACTTCTGACACTGATATTATTAAATACGAAAATTTTTGGAAACGGCTGTTACAAACTGTCTCGGTTTCGGATTTGGTTAGTGTGTACGGCTGCAGATGTGTCGGTCCTAGGTTACTGGGATTTTCTATTACGTTATTCAGTAACATATATGGGATATGGGAAGTTGGCGGTGTTTTGCTTTCGTGATTGGAGAGCACATAGATCGGTCCTGCGCCTGAACTCTCACCGGTCTGTCGAATGGTTGCCCCACCGCAGTATGAATGACAGGAATAGAGAATGCATACAATCACACGCGCTACACTACAGCATCTCCCTGGAAGTAGGCTAGTCTCAGTGGGATTGGTCGCCGCGGCCGAAATCTGTCACATTACGGGTGCGAAGCCGCGGGCTAAAACTATTTTTTAATATGATAAATATAGAATTATATATGTTAACATTGGAATGCGTAAAAACTTTATAATATTTCATTAATATTTAATGTGTTCATTAGATCTGTAACATGTAATTTGAACAATGGTCTTTATTTTACCGTTAACTAGTCGAAGCTGTGTTTTGTTTGTACATTTGTTTGTTTGTACAAGAGCTAAAGACGATTTTCTTATTGTTTGATTAGTATTATTACTTGTATTGTGTGTGTTTATATTCTAATTATTTTCACAACAGACATCACAAGACGCCAGCCATCGCGTGCTCGTACAAGGCGGCGGCGGGCTACCTGTACCCGCTGGAGAAGGGCTTCATCTACGTGCACAAGCCGCCCGTGCACATCCGCTTCGAGGAGATCGCCTCCGTCAACTTTGCGCGCGGCGGCACATCCTCCACCAAGTTAGTATTACCTACTGCTTTAATCTTATAATATTACTAGCGACTCATCAAGACTCATCAAGGTACGTTTTGATTTTTTTGAGCAAAACCCTAATTCTTTTTCTAAAATAAAAGTAGCCTAAGTTACTCCTTGTAATATCAACTATCTGTCAGAGAAAGTCCCGTTAAAATTGGTCCAGCCGTTCAGGAGATTAGCCAGAACAAACAGACAAAATTTTTAAAAATTGTGTTTTTCTTATAAGCGCCATATATAATTCCATATGCATTTAGTGTAAAGCTGTTATTTTGACATTACAAACAAACACTTCAATTTTATTTATCTGTATAGAAGAGTGCATATGGCAATTTAGTACCTAGACATTGTTATTTATCTCAGAATCTGTGAAAGTTACCACTTTGATATTTAGGGAAATGATACTTCGGTCTTTTATCTTGAATTGCCTAAGAAAACACGATTGGTGAAAATTTTCTCGATAATTAATATATTTTTCGAAAAATACATGTTTTGCACACATATGCTATTTATCCCAGAAACAGCTCACTATTTTTGTAGGGTTTTTGTTTGTTAAGCCTAGAAGTTACCGAATTTCATATTTCGATTGGTTGTTTAATTAATTTATAGTGAATTAAAAATGTTTTAGCACTTAAGTACGTTGAGCATCTATCTCTGTATGCTTCTCACTCACGGTAAAACATTATCTTGTAACGATCCTTTGAATCCGAATCGTAGCAGTCTCATGGCGCACTCTTAAGTGAGGGTTTTTTATATATCTCGGAAACAACTCGAACGATTTAGATCAAATGTTGTACTTAAATAAGGTTTTGTTTTTTACGTTTATCTATGCAATATGTTTAGAGAAAGTGGCACTTAAGATGCTTTATTGGTGTGTGCGCTGTCTAAACGGTTTCATATAAAGCATTTTATATTTAAGCTTCTTTCACAGTGTCTTATATTATGGGGCACTTTTTTACTCTAGGGTAGTACTGCAGAAGTTAACTTAATATTTATTTTTCAAAAAAATGTTTCCTCGCAAAATATTTGAAAAATAAATAAATAAGTCTCTTAAAAATAATCATGTTTCGTAATACAAATGGTATTTTGTGTTTGTCAAAATTGCTTTAGTTGCTATATTAATCTGAAGTATTAGACCGACTTGAAATTTTCTTTTCACTTAATCCTAAAGATTTAGTTTGTTAAAAAAACTATAGGTCTTAGAATATGTATGACTGAGCCTTTTGTACTATAATAGTGTGTTACTAGCTTGGATCTTAATTACTTATTGTAAATTCTGAACTCACACTTTACATTTTATAATGATTATTAATTAATTTAAATAAGACGTAAATATAACATTTTTTACCTTTTTACAGGTCTTTCGATTTCGAGATAGAACTAAAATCAGGCAGCGTCCACACATTCAGCAGCATAGAGAAGGGAGAGTACGACAAGTTGTTCGACTACATCACGTCTAAGAAACTGCATGTTAAGAACACCGGCAAAAACGTATGTTTCTTATTTAAGTTATTGTTGTTAAAAAAAATAGTTAAAATCAACATAAATAAAAAAGGAATAAAATTAACATAAACATGTTATCACTTTTCCATTTCAATAAACTTCTTTTTAATTGATAAATGACGACACGTTTGGCTCAGTTTGTAGTAACCCTACTTGCTGTGCCAGAGGTCGCGGGTTCGAGTCCCGCTGGGGGCATTCATTTGTGTGATGAGCACGAATGCTTGTACTCCAGTCATGGGTGTTTATATTTATAATATGTATGTATTTAAAGTTATATATGTGTAATGTATCAACTATCTGGTATCCATAACACAGGCCTCGTAGCTTACCATGGAACTAGATGGTGCTGTGTGTTAATGTCCCAACATTTATTTATTTATAATTGTATTTCTATTATATTTTTTAATGATTTAAGCGCATCATTTTAAGAATTGCTGGGCTGATTTGGATTATTTTTTTAAATTGTGTTTAGTAGCCCGAATATTTTTATAGAAAAAAATTTGGAAATTCAGAAGCAACTGTGTTTATTTCTATAGATTGTACAACCTCAAAGATCGAAAAATAATGTAGTGAATGGTACAGGACGTTTGCCGGATCAACCAAAAGTAGTAGCTAGTGGTAATATATATATTAACTAGTAGAAATCGCGGCTTCGCTCGCGTTAAAACTACAAAAAAAAAACAAATGCTTTGGCTTTATGTTATAAGTAATAACTAATTAATATAGAAACACCCCCGCTCCCCCGCACGTCCTGCGCCACCCTCGCGCCATGCGCTCATTGACTCTGTTGGGGGATGATTTTTAAAATAGTGTGATACACGTGTCTTATAATTTTAATAGAAGAATATGTGTACCAATTTTCGAGTCAATCGACCCAGAGAATAAAAAGTTTCACAAAAGTTCTAAAGTTCTGTGCGTTGATATATCAATCACAACTTCAAATTTTATATGTATATATTAACATATGCGAGTGTTTAGGACAAGGCGCTGTACGACGACGACTTCGGCGACTCGGACACGGAGAAGGAGCCGGACGCGTACCTCGCGCGCGTCAAGGCCGAGGCCAAGGAGCGCGACAGCGACAGCGACGACGACGAGAGCACCGACGAGGACTTCAACCCCGACAAGGCCAAGGAGAGCGATGTGGCCGAGGAGTTAGTACACACTGTTATAATGCTTCACTGCTATTGTGTACCATAGCATAGTATGAATATGAAAATCCATACAGCAGGTTTTGATTGAAGCAAATATCGCCAAATGCAAGTGCTATTCAAAAATACCAATATTTAAATGGTTTCAAAGTTAAAGCACTGTAGTGTCAGCTCGTGGCAAGTTAGTTGTCGTCAACCCTTCTGTTATGGGTTATTCTATTTCGTCCCCATATATGGGGTCGAAAATAATTAAACGTAAAGCGCAAACTATATTTTTTAACAATAATTATCCAACAAATGAGTCTATTCTGTTATTAATTTCAACAGTCTTCGAGCGATTTTAAAGTTTAATACATAAACTATATACTAAGATAACTATGTTTCAAATAGGCTCAAATAACCTTCAAATTTTTAATATTACTATATTAATAGATTTTACAAGCGCTTTTAATTTTATCAATTTCTTCCTTATGCTAAAATTGGTATAATTAAAATAAGGGAAGTCACATAATTTTTTTTATTTCTAGATATGATACTAATCCATCATCATCCGAAGACTCTGATGCTTCGGCTGCGTCTACAGATAGTAAGAAGGAAAAGAAAAAAGAAAAGAAACCTAAAAAGACTATAACTATTGTAAGTATGCAAGTAATAATATTATATAAAGTATAATATATTATATAAAGTGTGGGTGTAATCCTGTCACATCTGTAACAAAATTAGCAATAGTCTCCATTTAATAAGATAATTCTTAATTTTAATACAAAATCAAGTACAATATTATGATGCAGGAAATGTAAAGCTAATTTTTTGTGTAATAATTTATTTATACACTAGCGACGTTTTAACGGTTAGTATGGAACAGATTAGATAGAGATAGCTTTTATATCCTTTACTTGAGAAATTATAGATTTTCACTCACTCATGGGATGGTTTTCAGAATAAAAACTATCCTTTATCCTTCTCGGAGTCTCAAACTATCTTCATACCAAATTTCATCTAAATCGGTTCAGCGGATTTTAAGTTTATACATTGCGATCAAAAATACATTCTTTTCTCTTTATAATATTAGTATACATAAAAATAGTTACTATGAGTGTACCTTAAGAGATGACATATACTAATGCGAATTTTTCTGTAGGCCTTTTTGAGACCTACAATTTTCTAGTGCATTGTTTTGATGTATCTCTTAAGGTTTAGCCAGCATCAGCCATATAAATTTTTAAGGATGACTCGATAGAGCCAGTTATTGTGTTTTCCCGTGGGAATGAAAGATTTTCCTATAATAAAAGATATCCTAAATGTTGACCTGAGTAATAAGTTATCGCTACACAAAATTTAGCAAAAATCTGTTCAGTATTTTTTTCGTGAAAGGTGCACATCGATTTCGCTAAGATACTGTTTTATTAAAAATATTTAAACGTTAAATGAGTTTGTATCAAGACAAAATTAGTAAGGATTTTAAATGTTTTTTTTTAAGAAATAATAAAGGAATCAAATGTTATAAATAATACAAAAATGTTATAAATGTGTTCTCATGCTAACTCGCAACTTACTATATATGTACATATAAAAAAAACACTATAGAATAGTTCAACACTATACAAACAATGTGGCGTGAACTTAACGAATAATAATATACTTATTGTATATTTGTCCATAGTCGGAAGCGCCACGTAAACGCAAAGAGAAGTCAAAGAAGCGCGAGAAGGACGCCAACGCGCCCAAGCGCCCCGCCACGGCCTTCATGCTGTGGCTCAACGAGAACCGCAAGCGCATCATGGAGGACAACCCCGGCATCAAGGTCACCGACGTCGCCAAGCGCGGCGGCGAGCTCTGGCGCGACCTCAAGGACAAGACGGTGGGTACCGTAAACTGTTCACGGTGTTGTGTGTGTTTTGTCTCTGTCTTTTGAGGATGCTGTGTGTGTTCTGTCTCTTTCTATTGAGGATGTTGTGTGTGTTCTGTCTCGTTCTATTGTGGTGTAAGTAGTAAGTACTTACACTACTAGATAATATGTGCGTGACAGCTCTCGTACGCGTTACTCGTTAAGAAACCGTTTTTTTTCGGTTCAGGATAAGGACAATTTCAGGACGAAAGTGACACGGTCAAAAAGAGATTGTCACACCGTCGGCTTATGTAGCAGTGTATCTATAGTTACACAGTTATAATATAATTATAATTTTAATTAATATAATATATGGAATATACAGGCATAAAATGTATTGATATTAAAATTGAAATCATTATGTTTATTCATTTTATATTATCTCAGCTACTACAAGTATAGTTAATTATTAAACTTATAAATTTATTTTTCCATATATATAAATTACAATATTTTAGGAATGGGAAGAGAAAGCCAGCAAAGCGAAAGAAGAATACAATCAAGCGATGAAGAAATACAAAGAGAGTGGTGCAGCCGACGAGTTTAAGCAGAAAAAGAAACAAGCGGACAAAGAACGTAAGAGTGCAGAGAAGAAGTCCAAGGCGCCACCGAGCAAGAAGGCGAAGAACACCAGCGCTAGTTCTGGACCCACATCTTTCAAGAGTAAGGAGTATATCGAGGATGATGACAGCTCCTCAGACTCTGGCAGTGACAAGAAAGAAAAGACAACTAAATCTGTAAGCTTTAATAATTATTTATTTATCGTATTATGTACACAATATGAAATTGACTTGCTGTATATATAGTGTACTACACTGACTGAGACTTAAGTTTTTTAAACATTGCGAATGTAATATTCACGCCTGTGAACTGCCGTTAATGACGCTATAACTCCCCTTTTTTTGTATCTAAAAGAAAACAAACAGCGAATTTGTATTATTGCAATAATTAATGTTAATAAAAAATTATCTATAATTAGCTACAGTAGAAACTCGATTATCCGGCCCTCAGTTATACGAATTATACGGTTATACGATTATCCGGACTACCGACCGCGACCAATTATATACCTACAAGTCGAATTTATGCAAGCACTAAAGCACCAGCGGCTCATCCTAGCTTCGCTCGGATTCGCCTCTAAACAAACAAAAACAAATCTATCCCACGGGAACCGTACATTTTTTTCGGGATAAAAAGTAATTTTAGCTATATAGTTAGCAATTGTTTCAGGAAAAAACCTGCTTTTCTTCATACATTCGATTATCCGAATGTCTAAGGACAACAATTAGTCCGGTTAATCGAGTTTCTACTGTATTATGTTAAGTTATAGAAATAGTATATTTTTAATAAACTATTTCTATTTTCAAGTTGTTCTGGGCGTTCCCCAAAATTTTACATGCACCCTTGTTTAGCATTTGTATTCTCGTTCAATTTATAAATTGTAGTAAAAACTTGATGGAATAGTGGAGTTTCCATTTTTTGGTTATTTTCATATCGTAACCGCAGTGGATACAGCTTAAAACCATTGTCGCATTTACTGATTAAAAAAGATAAAATTGATAAATAAATTGTAAGAGAATTGATTGAACTAGGTAAAGACCTTAAGAATAGTATAATTTAATCTGTATGGAAACTAACAAAATCATATTTTTTTTAGAAATGTAGAGCTAAAAAAGTCATTCTTCGAACTGGTGGCGGCATACGTATTTATATATTTCATGGCGGCGCAGTAATAATATTAGTACTACAATTGTGTAACATTTAATTTAAAATGTGTGCTATAATCACTGACATCTAATAAATAATGTTATTTTCAGAGTGAAGAAGGTAAAAAGGAGAAAGCGAAACATTCCTCATCTGAAGCGGCGTCGTCGGGTTCCGGCGAAGGTAGCGGCAGTGGGAGCGATAGTGATTAAGTCCATTAAACGTCTTAAGCTAGTTCACATAACAATCTGTTATATTAAAATTTAAATAACTTAAAAAATATATATTAACTAACAAATCCAGCGTGATCAATAACCCTGATTGCTGTAAAACAATCGAAAAGTCGGGAACAAAAAATCTAAATAAATCCGAAAAGATAGTTTTATTTAAAAAAATCTAGCGTTACAATTTTTATTATTTGATTATCCATTGTTTTTCAATTTACCTTGATTTTAGTGAAGATAAAGTAATTGTGCTCAAATAGAACGCTTAAAAGCCATAAACAAACAATAAAATTGAATTTTGGAGTATATTTAATTAGTACAATATTTGTTTTGTTAACATTGTTGTGTGAACGTGGCCTTAGGATTTTTGTACGTGATATGCTTTAAGTTTTTGTTATATTAAGGAATAAAATAAAGATCATACTAATTGAAGGTTATTTAATCTCAGAGCCTCTTTTGATTATAATTAAAATTGTACTACATGACTAAATGTACCACTCAAAATCAATGTTAGCGCGGATACACACACGCACGTGCCATTTAATTAAAATAATACATCTCTTAGATATTTTCTACACTTGATTATTTTAAGCTATAAACAATAAATCTTAAAGTATTTGGTTATTTCTGTACCTGAGAAGCATAACATTGTAAGTCCATTTTTTACGAGTTTGTATTTTTTAAAGTATACTATTGTATGTGACTTTTTCTACTTTATTAACTCGTAAAAAACGGAGTTACAGTGTTATGCTTCTCAGGTATAGATTTTTACATTATTAAATTTTAATAAATATATAAAGTA